>OY829899.1:10005000-14805000 GCA_963691955.1 Chloroclystis v-ata | reverse complement strand
ATCCAAAGGTAGCTAAAATTAATTCGTCAAACGTTATTGGTAAATAGATAGATAATAGTAAAGAAAAAATTACAATATGTCACCATCATCAAATAATGAATTTAGACCTGAAGTGAAATTCGAACGCACGCCTTCCAGTTTAGCCCTGGTTGCGCTAACCACTTCGCTATAGAGGATTACGTTATGAGCTCGAATTCATTCTATGCCTGATATCTCAATTCAGCACTGCAGCAAAGGTTAAGTATATCATGAGGTCTTGTGGGCCTTTAGATATATAGGTTGACTAGCCGTCCCGGTGACTGTTTCGCCTGCGTTTTATTTACGTATGGCCTATGTACCTTCCGTGATAAATGTGTCTATTATCTGTATCTGTACAGAGATTAGCGCATTCAAACAAACAATCAAACTCTTCAGCTATATATTAGTAGGTATAGATCAAAACAGCTAACTCTAGGAGGCCGTGCTCAAGCCATAAGATGGTTTAGAATTTATACTTAATACTTGCCTAAATACGTGAGTTGCTCTAAAAGGAATAGTATAGAAATCTTCTTGAAAAATTATATGCGCTTTGAAAACACGTGTTCTTACAGTGAAAGCAGCGTGATGAAACAGGCATGTTCTGAGAAGTGTCATTCGCCAACTCAGCGCGCAGCGTGGTGAATTAATATATAATCTCTCTCTCTCTCTCTCGTCGAGAGAAGTCCCTGTGTCCCAGCTGTGGGAACGTAAATAGGGTTGATGAAGAAACGTAATAACTCCACGATTTCACCGCTGTCCTTATCAGTACCGAATCTACATAATCGGGGACACTAAGGGGATACAATCAACGCTAGTACGAAGACTGAGTTTTATTTCTAATTCCCTCTTAAATTTTAAGCACGAAACCAATTCATCGTCGCCGGCACCTGCACAATATTGAAGTAAGATGGTTAAACATAGGTTTTTCAGTCCCGTAAATTCTACTTAGGTTAATAAATAAATATTGCTGGACATGGACAATTTACACAGCAACATAACTGCTAATCTCGAAGCTTGTGTTACGGGAACTACATAATCTGATACACTCAATTGAATACTATACTAGATGGATATTAAGAGGTAAATTTAATGTATAATATGTAGGTCATACAAGGTTGAAGTAAGTATTGCAAATTGTCGAAAGAAATGTCCCATTCCCATTTTTAGGGAACTATTATAGATAAATTGGTTACTTATTACGGTACTTATTTAATGTATGATTTAAGAGGGATTAAAATATACTTAGAATTAGATGCATTTTATGGTATGATATTTTATTTGGAATCCACTATTCAACTTACATCTTTATTTACATTCCAAGACGCCAAGCCAACTTTAGAGTTCTTCCATCCTGTGGATCTGAACCTCTTGTTTAGATTCCCCAGGGAAGTTACGTCTTGACGGGTTAAATGTACTTCTGACTCTAGCTTCGGATCATGAGACACTTTCGATGCGATATCCTTTAGAGAAGGTTGAATATTGTCTAGGTGTCTTGGTATGGTTTGCAAGTTTACTGCCGTTACATCTGGACGGATTTTAGCTTCGAATTCTGATGGGGACAGGCTTTCATGGCTATTTTTGTTGTCATTCAAGAGTTTGGACCATATTTTAGAGTTTTGGTTTGAAATGGATCGAAGGTCGTTGATTTTATTTCTATTCCACCACCAAAATGATCGATCAAATGGCCACATGACATTCGAAAGAAGTTCCTTTGTTCCATGACGAGCTAGCAAATCATTCAATTCATGAGTTAAGGGGTTGAATTTGGTTTGTGGGTGTACTGGTTTACGTGGCTGAAATAAAAATATTGCTTAGTTGACTGCGGTGAGGGTGCGGGTCTTAGAATAGTACCATCCCATCTAACTCTGTCTAACCGTATTAGGTTTTTCTTAGGTTTTTATAAATTTTTAGCCCACTTGCCCTTTTTTTGCGTTATCTACATAACTATAAGTTGCCTTGTGTCTATGCTTCTACCTAGTATAAACTAACCTAAAGTTATGAGGTAACAATCAAAAAATATTTTTATTAAGTATTTTACTTTTTAATTCGGTATATTAATTTACTTAGCAGTAAACATGTTTAATATGTACCCTTTGTTTCTATGTTACATTATAAGTTTTTTTGTGTTTTGTTATATGGTTTAAAATAAGTAAATATATGTACAGTCATCTTGAGAATGACCTCTATTTCCACTCAGTTAAAAATTTACACTATGATGAAAAAGCGCCAACGTTTGTGACACAGCTTGTTGATATTATGAATCGTTTTGGATAATGGATTTGAATTTGTATACTTACATTTGGATATAAACCATCATAGAGTTCGTAAACTTTATGTGAATTGGGCACTTTCTGAAACAAATAACTCGAATTGCCTACCGTTACTTAAAACTTGCATTAATATAAACTTCTTATTGAACACCGAACTTGTAATAATAAAATTAAAGTATTTTTGGTATGCGTTAGATCTTAGTAAGTTAGTTGCTATTTTCTTAATAATTGCTGTTAATCGTATAAATTGTACCTATACTTACAGGAACATTAATGTTAAATTTTCCCAGCTGTAAAATACAAAACTTATTACTTACAAGGAACGTATAAAAATTCTATTATATTATAACCCGCGCAGATAGAAAATTGATTTGAAAATGGCGGCGGGTACGTATGGTACGATTGGCAAAACAAGGATAAAAGTATAGACAGCGCTAGAGAGTGAGCGAGAACGCATGCGAGCGGACGCCATTTATAAATCAATTCTTTAAGTGCGCGGCTTATACGTAATTATCTCTTTGGCGCAGCGGGCAAAGGTCTGCCTGACACGCAGGAGTTCGGAAGGGAATGTTGTACGATCTGCAGATATTTGTTCCGATTGTTTGGGTGTTTAAAAAAATATATATATTTATTTATCTATAAAAATATAAATATTTATAATATCAGTAGGTATAGAGTATATATATAAAGTATGTATACTTATTATATTAAGTATATCAGAAATCAAGCTTAAAGCTTACCACGGGGCTAGATGTTGCTATCTGAATTGTCCAGCAATATTATTAAAATTTATAAATATGTTATTTATGTTTGCTCTACTAACTAATAAGCATAGATCATACACTTGGCAACCATTAATCTCTCGTCAAGAAAGAAGTCCCTGAGTCCCAGCAGTGGGAACGTAAATAGGGGTGATGATGATAAAACCAATTTTCCCATGATAAACCTATAATGGGTTCTGTTAGGGAGACTAGTGCCCAGAAGTGGGACGCAATAGTGGTTGATATAATTAATTAGATATTTATAATGACATACCGTTGAAGATTGATACATTTTCACGCCAAACGCCAAGGAAATGAACGAATTAACCAAAATTAATATCGTAAGCATTTTGTGGTCCTTTAAAAATAATAGATAAGTACTTAATAAAATCATGTAAAACAATCTCTAAAAAACTTTAAAAATCGTAAGTAAACCCGAATGTTATAAAATATGCACAGATAACAGAATCCATAATTTATACTTAAATTAACTTATAAATTAGTTTACTTTCAGAGATTATTGTATTTATAGGCTCAATAAACGATTCTACTGAATTGACGATTTTTTAAAGTTTTTTTGTATGTATGTATGTTCCTTCATAACTCTGTAACCAATGATCCGAATTTGATGAAATTTGGTAGATATAGGCACCTACATAAATTCATTTTTGCCCCAGTTATGAGACGTGGCCCCCCATACAAACATAATTTAACGCGGACAGAGTCGCGGGCACAGCTAGTATTGAATGAGATAAGAAATCGTTCAATCTAATTCAATGTAATTTTATTGATTCATACTCTTCGACTCACTTTCATTTTATAATGTGGACGTCCGCTGAATGAGAAAATTAAACTGACGTGTTTGTTTTGTAAAAGACCACACTTCCTACTGACAGATATTCTCACTTGTAATTTTGCATAACATGATTTTTATTACCTTTTGTGGACGGAGCGTATCTCATAAGTGAGGGGGGGGGGGGGGGGGGTAAATATACATGGAAAACAGCGACGTCCAGCCCCGCGGTAAGCTCGAAGCTTGTGTAAATAATACAAAATATCTAATCTCATGGTTTTAGAGGTATTCACCTTTTTTTCCCGCCAAAAATCAATCTTCCTTACATGACCTTTGGAATTAAAATCGAGTGTACTTACCTGCTGTAGTGTAATTTAAGAAAGAAAACTGCAAACTTGGGCTAACTCTAGTAAATAATTTAACTGTAACATGAATGAAATAAAAAATGATTTATTACTACAAAACAATTATGTACCTATGTACAAAACAAAGTACAAACAGGACTTATACCACAGAACATATAGCTTATATACATCCTTATGATGCAAGATAAATATGAATTATTAATCGCCGGATATCCTTAAACGGCCCTGCTGTTTATAAGCGAGTAATAAAAGTTATTAACCTATACACGAAAAACATGTGAAATTGATTTTGTTTTCAATTATGATAAAAGTTCAATGATGATTTTAGAAGTTTTTTTAATTAAGTAATGCTTATTACCATTTTCGTTGTCGTTAAGTGAAGTCCCGCTGTGTCCCAGAAGTGGGAACGTAAATAGGGATGCTTTTTACTACCTATTTGGTTAATATTAGAATTTAGAAGTATTCGAATCCAAACTTTGGGATGATAAGTTTTGCGATTGGGAATAATTAAATAAATGAATAAACAAACCAAAGTCCTGATTGTCTATGGCCCATGATCATAACACACATGTATATAACGTCTCACTACTGGGCACGAGTCTCCTCAGTTGAACAAATGTCTTGAAGGAATTTGTATAACCACCACGCATTATATTTAAAACGCATCCAACTTATAAGACCATTGGCCGACCCGGCATCAGCTTCCCTTGCTAAGTTTTTTTTACGTTATCTACATATTTATTTTATATAATAGCCAATAATAATATATAATTTTCCTCGGTAAATGTTCTATCTAACACTGAAAGATTTTTTTAAATCGGACCAGCAGTTCTTGAGATAAGCACGTTCAAACAAACAAAATAAACAACTAATCAAACAGCGTTTATAATATATATATATATATATATATATATATATATATATATATATATATATATATATATATATACATGCCTTTGTTGCGTAGGTTATTATTAGAAAAATAGGTGGATTTGTTTGAATAAAAAACATTAAATAAGTATTATAAAATGTATTTACTAGTAATCAAAAATTATCATACATTGGCTACAATAGGTATTGTTAAAGATACATAATATTTTTAATGGTAATTTTTAACTAATTTATTTTATAGATTTGCCAAAGAATATCATTGTATAACCCGCGCAGATAGAAAATTGATTTGAAAATGGCGGCGGGTACGTATGGTACGATTGGCAAAACAAGGATAAAACTATAGACAGCGATAGAGAGATAGTGAGCGAGAACGCATGCGAGCGGACGCCATTTATAAATCAATTCTTTAAGCGGCTTATAACGTGATTTAAACATAATATAGACAAGTTTTACTAAATTAAATATTAATAAAAAACAATAAATTAAAATAATGAATAATTAATTAGTCTCAATAGAAAAATCGATCTAAGACCAAATTCTGGACATTTCATAAGAAAAGTTATGTGTGGAAATTAATATTAATTTTTCAATATATTTTTTGTTTTCATATTTATTTTCCAGATAAGTCTCAGTTTATTTGGAATGCAAAACGTAAAATGCATTTTTGTATATATTTTAATAATATAAGTAATTTATTATCGTAAATAGATATTATAAAAGAACTACATAAAGGAGGCATTGGATTGTTCATAAACATGTATAAATAATCTAATTTAAGTAATAAGAATAAAAACTTTACAGATCAGACTTAAAAAATATATTTCTTAGTTAACCGCCAACTGATAAGACAAGCCAAAATTTAACTAAAACTGTCCACATTGTTTTACCAAATTTGCGATAACTTAATTGCAAAAAAGTAAATTAAAATTAAGTTAATAGGGAAAAAATGTAATAGAGATTTGCTTATTTATCTTACTGATCTTAGAAAAGTAATTTAACTACATATACAGAATTAAATCAAAAATACTTATTGCAGTCATTTAAATATCAAATTATTTAACGTAGAATACATGTGACTTATTACTTAAATTAATACAGTCTTGTCCAAACATAATTTAAATATTTTAAAATATTAGGTATTGTTTGCTAGTTTTAAGTAAGTTTTTTGTTTGGATAGCAGTAAAGTTTTGATGTCATTTTGTGTTTATTAAATAAGTTGTGAATACCTAGCTCGGCCTCAAACCTAATTTTCTCAGGCACGCCAAGCCCTGAAAAGAAAAGAAAATATAAATTAATAACGCATTTAAATTCTTTAAGTTCCTTATACAAGATACATACCTGCTCCTGATACTAGATTCATCTTATACAAGATACATACCTGCTCCTGATACTAGATTCATAACTATTCCTGATACTAGATACATACCTGTTCCTGATACTAAATAGATACATACCTATTCCTGATACTAGATACACACCGGTTCCTGATACTAGATACATAACTATTCCTGATACCAGATACATACCTGTACCTACCTGATACTAGATACCTATTCCTGATACTAGATACATACCTGTTCCTGATACTCCTGCTTGGAGAGCCAGAAGTTGTCCTTGTTCTTGCAGACCTCTGCGAGCACGGCGCCGCCGATGAACACCATGTCCTTGCGCCGCGGCGGGTCTTCGATGCGGATCTTGAATTTCTGAACAGAAATTTGTTCGAATTAATATATTATCGTATAGAATGTATATAGATATTTATTAAAAGCGAATAAGAATACGTCTTACGGCATTGAACCTAGAGCATAGTTTGCTTACTTAGGAACTTACAACTTTTGTGAATGTACTCAGACATTTTTACTTATCAACATATTTATTTTTTTAGATATCTGTAATCATGAGACTTATGCTTGCGGACAAGCCAGTAGTTTTTGCCAGAGTTTTTTTTAAATAATGTACCTAATTTTGTATATATGTATGTATGTATGTATAAATTCTATATTATATAACGTTATACTAACGGCTAGTTTGTCGCAGTCGTTCTTGAGCACCCGCTCGAGGTAGAGCTGCTTGATCTCCCGCTCGAGGCGCGACGGCAGCCCGGGGTACATGGTGGAGCCGCCGGACAGCACTATGTGCTTGTATAGCTCGTTTCGCATGTCTATGTCGGCGGCCTGCAATTATATTGATAAAAATATAAAAATAAATATTACTGGACAATTTTACACAGCGACATCTAGCCCCGTGGTAAGCTCGAAGCTTGTGTTACGTGTGCTAGATTTCTGATATACTTAATATAATATACATACATAGATAGATATTTTTTATTATACATAAATAACACCCAGACACCCGGAACAAATATTTGCAGATCATACAAATTGTTGTTCCGAGGCGGGAATCGAACCCGCAACCTCTTGCGTCGCAGGCGGACCTTCGCCCGCTGCGCCACAGAGGTCGTCTTCTTATTGATCTAAAGTTTATTTATTTAATTCGGAAATTTACAGCCAGTCATAAAAATAGTTTATAATATACAGCAGAGAACCAATAACAGGTATTCACTGATAGAAGCATAAAATAAAATAGCAATTCACACAGCAACATCTAGCCACGTGGTAAGCTTGAAGCTTGTGTTACGGGTGCTACATTTCTGATATACTTAATATAATGTCAAATAGAGATAAAAATAGGACTAATAACTTTATTTATGGATATGACTAGAGCGTTCGATCTAGTAAATCATAATAATAATATACAACTCAGCAAATTATAATGTACAATTATGGTATTAGAGGCACAGCGAATAAACTAATTAGATCATATCTTACACATAGGAGACAAGTATGTATGAGATAGACACTATGTATGAGTTAGGCTCTAGGATAGTGTCGAAAGGTGTTCCTCAAGGAAGTGTTCTGGGTCCACTGTTGCTTTTAGCTTACATAAAGAATTTGCCTGTACTATTATACTCGTATTATGTATTTATTAATGATAAATTACATAATTTTGAGCTTGATATAAATTTTAAATTCAATATATAATTATATGTAATTCGACGTTTATTGGTGTTTGTATGCTCAATAATATTTTTATTGTACATATAAATAGAACACCCAGACACCCCGAACAAATATCTGAAGATCATACAAATTTTGTTCCTATTGGAAGGTTATTTGGGTTGCTATGGTGATGTCTTACCTGAATGGTGTTGAAGACCAGCTCAGCAATCCCCTGACCTTCCACGTTGATGAGATGCGGCTGGAACAGAGCCTCGGGGGCTTCGAACCGTTCACCCCCCACCTTGATCACCCTGCCGTCTGGTAACTGGAAGAACATAAATAATAAATAAATATTACTGGATAATTTTACAGCGACATCTAGCCCCGTGGTAAGCTCGAAGCTTGTGTTACGGGTGCTAGACTAATACATAAATAATCAATCAATAATGTACACCGCTGTCTTTAATAACTGTCCAATCCATACATAGGTTGCCTGGAAGAAATCGCTCACAGCAATAAGTCCGCCCATTGTACTAAAACTTAAAACTACTGTAAACTTAAGATTAATTTTAGAAAATGAATGTATGAAATCCCTAAAATGATAAAATGAATGAATGAATAATACTCACAACATAAGGTTCGACTAGCACGGTGGTCTCCCAGGCTAGTTTCTGCTCCTGCTCTACATTGTATCCGATGTAACATAGCTTCTCTTTCATCATGCGGACAGTTTCGAAGTCAGCTGAGTGGTTGAACGCATAGCCTCTTAAAAGCAGCAACTATGCATAAAAATAATAAAATTTAGGAATTATAACCCCCGCAATTGAAAATGAATTCTGTAAATGGCGGCGGTATGTATGGGTACGATTGGCAAAACAAGGATAAAAGTATAGACAGCGATAGAGAGTGAGCGAGAACGCATGCGAGCGGACGCCATTTACAGAACTCATTTCTAATTGCGCACGTAATATCATAATGTATTTTTTTATGAAAACAGAGAGTTATTTACGTACCAATTATTGAAATAAATAAATAAATATTGCTGGACAATCCACACAGCAACAACTAGCCCCGTGGTAGGCTCAAAGATTGAGTTACGGGTGGTAGATAACTAATATACTACAATAGATATATATATTTTTACTATTCACATATAAAAAGATATTGTAATATATACTTAGTTATATATTTACCTTGATAAGATATCTAGTGATATCTCTACCAGCGATGTCCAGTCTTCTGGTGAGGTGGGGCAAAGAGAACTCCTCATATACAGGACATATGTGGGTCACACCATCACCTGCGAGAAAAAAACAAACAAATATATAACTACTCTATATCTAAACTCGAAGAAAAATTTGGGTCACACCATTACTTGGGAGAAATATATATGATTTACAAATATATATTTACTCTTTATATAAAGTAAACAAAGATCACTTGTAACTTGACAGAAAATTACAATAGAACACAAATTATGTTTTATACTAGAGACATATTCTAGTAAAAGTACATAGAAGTAGCCATTCAGAATGCGGTTTTTTTAGGTCATACATATAGAGGTATGGGACACAGGATAGGCTATTATTCTTGCTGCAAGTTATGATAAGACGTGGCACCGTAAAACTTTTCATATATTTTTTTTTGTATTTACCAGAATCCACAACGACTCCAGAGATGAGTCCTTGAGCGTAGAGCGTGAGGACCGCCTGGATCGCGATGTAGGCGCTGTCGAACCCGTACTTCTCAAACATCACCTGAAATAATACCATTATATTCACTGATAGTGTACACACGAACTCTAACGGTAAACGCAAACATTGTGAGGAAAATTATAGTCACAGATAGTGTTAAAAACACGAACTCTAATGGTAAACGCAAACATTGTGAGGAAAGAGGTATGTTCTGTGAAGTTTGAAGGGGTTGTGTCATTTACTAGCCCGCAACCAGTCAGTGTGTTGAATTAAGGCATAATCTCTATTGTTCAGAAGTCCCTGTGTCCCAGCAGTGGGAACGTAAATAGGGGTCCTTTAGATAATAGTGTCGAAATATCGGAAAAATAAAATCATGGTATGTTACCCGTTTCATGTTCAAATATAGTTTAAAACCATGATAGTTTAAAAAGTTTTTAAGCTGTTGGTAGCAAGAAGATAAAATGACTTACTTCAATCATCTTCTCTCTATTCTTAGTCGGGTTCATGGGCGGCTCAGTGAGCAGAATCTTAGTCTCGTTAGGGTCCACGTTCATCTTGCTCGGCCCAAAGGTGTAGTCCCACACGTGACACATGTCTTCCCAATTACGGACCACCTGTGATAATGAGTCATATTAGGTACAATATAATTTAGGTAGGATAACTTTAGCTAAACCTATTTTTTCACTCAAGATTTATGATTATGACTCATACTTATTAACCAAGAAATATCATCTTTTTATCAATAAATATATTTCTATCCTATCCACCCAAAAGTTGCCTGCAAGAGATCACTCTTCAGCGATAAGGCCACCCATTGTATTGTAGTACTTATTTGATTTGTCTACGTCTTGTATTTTTTTTTGTGGTGTATGATAAGTGGTTTTGATTGAATGATTGAATAGACATTACTTTACTCATTCATATTAAAAAGGTAAATATAATGACGCTATATTAAAAAGACGAATATTTGTAAGTATGGATTAAAGACATTTTAATTAAATTGCGTTTACGAAAAACGCAAGTGAAGAAAATATATAAAATCTCTTTATATATAAAAGAAAGTCGTGTTAGTTACTTCACTTATAACTCGAGAACGGCTGAATAGATTTGGCTGAAAATTGACAGGGAGGTAGCTTAGAGCCAGGAGAAGGACATAGGATACTTTTTACTGCTTTTTAAAAATCTAATATAATGCGGGCGAAGCCGCGGCCTGAATCTAGTATTATATATAACAAACATTTACTCACTCCATTTTCCATAGGATAACTGACTTCAAGCATAGACCTGAGCTGTGACGCTTCATCGCCTACCATCAAATCCTGAAAATATTGGTATGTTTTAATTTCCTTATCAGAACCAAAGTTTACTATGTTAATGATATCTGAAAAACGTTCACAAATACTAAAACGCAAGCTAATTCTAAATGTTAATGAACAGGGCATTATATTTGACAGTGTTTAAATTCTACTTTTTTAAACATTATTGTCTATAAAGAACAGGTTCAATACCTGTACTCTATAGACAATAATGTTTAAAATGAAATAACTGTGTGATAATAATAAAGAATTTGAATTCAAAGAATTTAATGAATATAACAATTAATTGATTCAATCACTAGATGGCAGTGACTGCAATCTCAACGAGCTCAGATTATTTCTGACTCCAAAGATAATGCCATGTTATAAATGCTTTCATATGAAAATATATGAAAAAAATCATTAAACTTAGTTAGAGAATACATTGAACTATAATTAAGAAATTTTTCTAAGGATTTTTTGTTCTATCCAGGATTGTAAGCTAATTAGCCTTAAATGTACCGGTATTGGGTATGCATGATACATTTGCATAAAAAAATCCAGCAATTCATAGATAAGTACTAAGCTTAGTGTTAGGTGTTGCATAGGCTATGTGCTACTTTGATACCTAGTATCTTGTACTAGGATTTACCTGGACTACTTGTGGATTATATGCCTGGATGCATGGAAACGCAACACATTTTAGTAGCACAATACCAACAATGTAAATATTATGTTTTAGTTTTATATAATGTTTTAGAACCTCAGTACACTCATATTTTACAAACTATTTCGAAATTCACTGTCAATCTCCATCCTATAGTCAAGTCATAAAATGTTAATACACAACAGTTGTGATATTATTTTAAAACAACCCATACAAATACACTTGTCATTCAAAACAACATGTTTTATAAAATCAATTTTTATGCAATATAAATAACATGCTGAGTATATCTATCAACATTTAACTTACACCGATGGTAAGGGAAATATCCTGTAAGAAGAAATGTTTTAAAATGGGTGTGTATGAATCAAAAATAGGGAAAGTGCAATTAAAAATTTCATTTTAGTGGGACTTCAATCCTCACTGATTCATTGAAAGTCAAAAACAACTAGACTAGCAACAGGGACTATTGTTTTAAAACTCTTAACATAATGAGAGCATAAATTCTTCCCTGACACTTCACTGTCCTTGTCTTATCTGGTATTGAGCACATTAAACTCTATCTAACTCGAGCTAATCCAGCTCAAACTTCTCAGTGTAATGGATTTACATCACTTATGTTATATGCAACAAATCTATACTGAGTACAATATAATAAGCCAATTTTATGAGGATATTATTATAGTTTCCTTATAGATATACTCAATAGACACTAAAAACTAGGTTGAACCTACCTTAACGTCGATATCTCCGATTTTATTCTCTGCTCTGATGATGGGCCTTCCCACCATCGATGGGAAGATATGGGCCGGAAAATTGCTTCCTGCATATCCACATTTTACAAACTAAAACAATATAAAACGAAAACGATGAATCAGGCTTATCAACAAGGATTTTTATCCTCAATTTCTGATGAACTTACACCTGTGCCGTTATCACAAACGATAACTTTTCTTCCTTTGGCATCCATGATGTTGTCTTTCAATTTATTTGATTTATAAATCAAGAATTATCTGAGAAATCTAACGAAATTTTAATAATCAACACCCCACACAGAGATCCACTTCGATTTGATTTGACGTTTACGTTCGTTTCGTTTCGTCGTCGTCGTATGACAAATCGTTGAAAGTGAATTAATTTGTTTTCCTGAAATGAACTCTGTTGTATTGAATTATGATCAAAATTCAAACAAAATAATAAAATAAGTTGACACACCTATTTTTTTTGTAAGAGATGTTATTCATTGCTTTCACTGTCAAAATTAGGTTAATGACATATTACTGTTAGTGTCAGTGTCACTATCAGGCTGGCAGACTGTGTCTGTGTCAAAAATAGTCAAAATGTGTTGGGTGTTGGGCTGACTTTAGTTTTCACGTGTTTTTATTGTTATTTTCTTCAGAAAAGAAACTTCCCCATAATTGATCATAAAACCGAAAAATGAAGCATAAAAGATTTGAGGAGAACATTCTCGTTGATGAAGCCTATACCAATTACGGTAAAGAAGACAAAAATGCCGATGCCAAGAAATCGCAGGGCATAGCTAAACATTTCGCTGAAACTTTGGAATTTGAAGATAAAAAGAAGTGGTATGACCAGGTTAGTATAGCAAAAGAAACAAATTATTGTTTATATAAATTCTTACATGTTTAACACTAGTCATTTAGATACAATAGCCAGATATTTCGTTTAAGTTTTGGGGTTAGAGTGACTCCCTCTATATTTCTTGATTTAAATCCTACCTTTATTTGGGGAATTGTTCCGGCATGTATTTATTTATATCAATATTGATTTTAGCTTCCTAATGAACCTGCATCTGAAGAGAAAGCTTTAACCCAGGAGCAAATAGAGGAATTAAAGAAAGAGGCTAGCAGTGCCTTGCACGGAGACACTCTAGCATACGAGACAAGTAAGTTCAATTATTATTACAAGCCTTAAATTATTACCTTTCTAATCAAACATACAAAAATATTCTGATGGCTCTTGCATTAATAAAAACTTGGTTGTAAAAAAAACCTTCCATGTATTCATTAATGTTTGTGTAAGTAAAAGTCATGTCAGAAATTAAGATAAATTCAAATGCCTTGAATTATTTATTATATAGTAAACATTTCTTAGTTATTCTTTTGTTAAAAATAAAAGTTTACACAAGTTATCATCATAATTCAAAGTCCAGGACATTGTGTCCATAAGATCTTATATGATTACTTGGATACATTATAGTAATATAATCGTGGAAACATCAAAGCATAATAAATACTTCCTTATAATAAATAAGTAGTTGAATACATACAAAATAAAATGTAGATGTTGAGCGTTCTGTAAATAATTACAAAAAATTTCCCTTTCAGAGTCAAATAGAAGTGGTAATTCAGACCATCAATGGGCCAGAACCCTCCTCAATAAGGGTGCTATTGGCGACAGAGTGGCTGCAGCTACTATACTTATCCAGGTAACATAATAAATAAAATGTAAGGAAAGTAATAAAATATACAGATATTGTCATAACTTAATTATTATGACCTAAACATAATGATGTTGTTGTTAAATCATTCATCTGAAATTTATTTCATTTTATTTATTCCATTACATAATAATTTAGTTTCTTATAATTTAGATCTAAATATTACGTGTAATATTATGTGGAGTCCGTTGATATGTCTACTTGATTTAATTGTACTTTAAGATAATAAATATTTTTTCATTTTTCACTGTCAAAATAAATAATACTTACACACTTCTTAAGAAAACAGCACTAAGAAATTAATAGATATCATACTTATTTTAAATGTTTACAGGACAATCCCATTTACAATTTGTCTGCTCTGAGAAATCTCATCGGTCAAGTTAAACCAGCCAAAAAGAAAGATGGAATAACAATAATTGGTAAGATTCATTGTTTTTTATATTTTTAACAAGCAAATTGCTTACCTAATTAATTAAAATAAAATAATAAATATTGCTGCACAATTTACACAGCAACATCTAGCCCTGAGGTAAGCTCGAAGCTTGTGTTACAGGTGCTAGATTTCTGATAATACTTAATACAATATACATACATAATAATATAACATTAAATATAATATTTCATTGAGTCATTTATTTCTTATGTGTCATTTCCAAAATATACCATATACTATTATTAATATAGAGTTTATTTGTCAGATGCTCTCTCCGAGTTGCTGGTATCGGACCTGCTGATCCCCGAGATAAAACTGCGCACATTCGTGCAGCATCCCCTGGGACACATTGACACCATGTCATCAGGCAACAAGCAAGCTCGCAGGAACATACTCAAACTGTGGTACTATGAGGATCAACTGAAGGAGTTATATGGCAGTAAGTATATCACTCAATATCTCTTTATGAATAAATGAACTTATTATTGTACTTATAAATGACAGATTAAAATTATAAAACTAGAAAACTAAAAGTACAATTGGCGGCCTTATCGCTGAGAGCAATCTCTTTAATGCAACCATAGTCATCATAATATAAAATATTACTATAAAATTCACATAGCAACATTGAGCTCCGTGATAGGCTAAGCTTGTGTTATGGGTGCTTTATTTCTGATATTATTAATAGGGTTTACATATCATAGATATTTTTTATTATTCATAGAAAACATGAGCAGATCATACACATTTTGTCCGAAAGCGGGAATCAAACAATAGGTTGCCTCTTGCGTATTAGGTGAACACTTTCCCGTAAGCATGTATTCAACTTCAAAACAGACATGTTATTAAAGCTATTACTATAACTTATTTCTATCTACAGCATACGTAGAAGCTTTGAACAAATTCGCGCACGACACAGTGGATGCTAACAAGGAGAAAGCGGTTACATCAATGGCGTATCTTCTTATGCATCATCCTGAAAGAGAAAAGGCAAGTTTTATAGTTATGACGTTATAATGGGTCGTTCCATTATAACGTTTATCATTTATATGTATATATATATATATTATAATCCTAGTAATATTATAAACGCAAGAGTTTTTAATGCAAAAACTAGTGAATGGAATTTTATGAAGCTTCACAATCACAATAATAATTAGCTGAAGATATCAGAACAACACATCGTTTTTATCGTGAAAAAATCCTTTGTAACCCGGGGATAATCCAAAGGTCACGGGCGTTAAGTTAATTGATATAATTCTTTAGAATTTTAGATCGGAGCATATTTAATGTTACCTACTTTATAAGTCACTGTCAATTCCCTAGAATCTAGGGTCTAGCTAGATTCTAGATTGTCTTATCATCCGTCATCATCTGTCACTTCATTCAGGCAGGCTTTCTTTTTAGCTCACAATGTATCTTGACAAAAAAACCCGCAGGTTATAAATAAGACAATGTTTTTCCAGATGCTACTAACAAACATAATCAACAAACTAGGCGACCCCAGCCAGGCCGTGGCGTCCAAAGTGGTGTACAATCTGTGCCAGCTGCTCTACAACCATCCCAACATGAAGGCCGTGGTGCTCGCTGACGTAGAGAAGATGCTGTTCAGGTAATGTCAATGTCACAAACATAATCAACAAACTAGGCGACCCCAGCCAGGCCGTGGCGTCCAAAGTGGTGTACAACCTGTGCCAGCTGCTCTACAACCATCCCAACATGAAGGCCGTGGTGCTCGCTGACGTAGAGAAGATGCTGTTCAGGTAATGTCAATGTCACAAACATAATCAACAAACTAGGCGACCCCAGCCAGGCCGTGGCGTCCAAAGTGGTGTACAACCTGTGCCAGCTGCTCTACAACCATCCCAACATGAAGGCCGTGGTGCTCGCTGACGTAGAGAAGATGCTGTTCAGGTAATGTCAATGTCACAAACATAATCAACAAACTAGGCGACCCCAGCCAGGCCGTGGCGTCCAAAGTGGTGTACAACCTGTGCCAGCTGCTCTACAACCATCCCAACATGAAGGCCGTGGTGCTCGCTGACGTAGAGAAGATGCTGTTCAGGTAATGTCAATGTCACAAACATAGTCAACAAACTAGGCGACCCCAGCCAGGCCGTGGCGTCCAAAGTGGTGTACAACCTGTGCCAGCTGCTCTACAACCATCCCAACATGAAGGCCGTGGTGCTCGCTGACGTAGAGAAGATGCTGTTCAGGTAATGTCAATGTCACAAACATAATCAACAAACTAGGCGACCCCAGCCAGGCCGTGGCGTCCAAAGTGGTGTACAACCTGTGCCAGCTGCTCTACAACCATCCCAACATGAAGGCCGTGGTGCTCGCTGACGTAGAGAAGATGCTGTTCAGGTAATGTCAATGTCACAAACATAATCAACAAACTAGGCGACCCCAGCCAGGCCGTGGCGTCCAAAGTGGTGTACAACCTGTGCCAGCTGCTCTACAACCATCCCAACATGAAGGCCGTGGTGCTCGCTGACGTAGAGAAGATGCTGTTCAGGTAATGTCAATGTCACAAACATAATCAACAAACTAGGCGACCCCAGCCAGGCCGTGGCGTCCAAAGTGGTGTACAACCTGTGCCAGCTGCTCTACAACCATCCCAACATGAAGGCCGTGGTGCTCGCTGACGTAGAGAAGATGCTGTTCAGGTATAACCCGCGCAGATAGAAAATTGATTTGAAAATGGCGGCGGGTACGTATGATACGATTGGCAAAACAAGGATAAAAGTATAGTCAGCGATAGAGAGTGAGCGAGAACGCATGCGAGCGGACGCCATTTATAAATCAATTCTTTAAGTGCGCGGCTTATAATGTCAATGTCACGAACAACAATACAATACAATACAATTTATTGTACACCAATAACAAAACACAAAAAGAGGCACGTACAATGGACGGCCTTATCGCTAAAGAGCGATCTCTTCCAAGCAACCTTTGATTAATCATACACACACAACATACTGATTAATCATATTAATACTTTACCTAATCTTGATAGCTCTTTGTGCTATAGTACAATTAACACATTCATAAGGTCTAAGAAAAGCCCAAAAAAAAAAGACCCCGCTAGATTTCACAAAAAATATATTTTGTAAAGGTTATAAGGATAAGGATACCATGGGTCTCAGGAGGTTAATAGCAGATTCGAATACTACCCACGTCATTAGCAAATTTTTATAAATAGGTTTAATTTTTGCAAATGTTCTTGAAGAAAGTTAAACTTTTTATTAAGTTAATGATACTTTTTAGTTTAATTACTAAAATAGCTTGCGACCTTGGACGCAGTTATGCAAGATTTATTTTGAAAGTGGTAATAATTATCGTAATTTTGATTAAAAAAAAGAGAAGCGTCGATTACTACTTTAAAACCACATTTTTCCACGCATAATAGACAGCCTTTGAGTCTAAATGCGGAAAAATGAGCCATCCTAACTAACTAACTACATTTTTCAATTTCACTTCATAATAATTGTCTATCGCTATAATTTGCAGAGCGAACATTTCCCCCCGAGCTCAGTACTACGGAGTTTGCTTCCTGAATCAGTTCTACCTCGGGAAAGACGATTCGAAGATCGCCGAGAACTTGATACGCATATATTTCTCCTTCTTCAAGGCTTCAATTAAAAAGGTTAGTAGTTTTAAATATATTTTGTATTTGTAACTCTAATTATTATCTAATTTAATTTGTAAATCTTTGATCTACATGGTAAAATAAACTGGTTGGAGTACACAACAAGCTTCTGCCCCAAAACTGTATACCATATCTAAGTCTCGATTCCACCGTAGCATAGTAGACCTTTTTTAGCAACTCTAGGTTCACTTCATTTCGGCTTGAGTCCTCAAGCACCACATTTGGATCCATATCTGGCTATTGGTTCCTTTGTGTACCAAGAGAGTTAAAAAAAGGAATATGATTATGGTGGTACCAATCTTAACTAAACTGTAAAAACTGTCGTGGTTTGATAAATTCATATTGAGATAAACGGGCAATACACGAACCTTTTTACGTTGAATTTTGATCAACCGTTTCGTCCCAAAACGTGGGACTTCTTCAGGATCAAACACTGTAAGGACACGGATCACGACCGAAAATATTTCAACGTAAAAAAGGTTCGTGTATTGCTCGTTCATCTCAATATGTATTTATCTAAACTGGTTCCTTTATCCGTTATCCAGGGTGACATAGACTCCCGCCTGATGTCGGCGATATTGACGGGAGTCAAACGCGCGTACCCGTTCGCGGACAAGGACCGTCTCCAGTCGGCCACTGAGCACGTGGACGCCGTATACAAGCTGGTGCACCTGACTTCGCTGCAAGTGGCCGTGCGGGCGTTGGCGCTGCTCTATCATATAGCTGATGACAAGTCCCACCGGTGAGGAACTATTGATTACAGATGCTAAATCTATATTAATAACTAGCCGACCGCCAACAGCTTCGCTTGCTTTTTTTCATAAAATATAGCCTATAACCTTCCTCGATAAATGGACTATCCAACACTGAAAGAATTTTTTAAATCGGACCAGCGGTTCCTGATATTAGCGCGTTCAAACAAACAAACTCTTCAGCTTTGTAATATAAGTATAGATTACGTCAAGGGATACGGTAGACTCGATCGTACCTTATATGAATAACAAATTATAAAAAATATTGATTTGGAGTCGACAACATTATATCCGCAAATTTTGGATTACGGATGATTCCGTTAAATGTTTTATAATCTATTTAAATTTTGTGGAATAATTCACTTAGGTTAAGTACTGGAAATCTGTCTTCTGTCTTCATTAATAAAATTACTAATAATTATTTTGTTTCAGATACTATACAGCGTTGTACAGAAAACTTCTCAATATAGAAATCTTCACTACCAACCACTCTGCACTATTTTTCTCGCTCATTTACAAGTCGTTGAAGCGAGACGACAATACCGATCGAGTTTGCGCTTTTATAAAGAGGTAAGTACAATGTATATGTACAATCTTACTCAGATAGAAATGTTAATGTAATATTTAATTTTTTTCAATGTCAGTTTCCATTAGTCAGATTTTTTTAAACCAGTATGTATATCCGAGAACTCTAAAGAGTTTCAAGGTCATGTAAAATTGACCAACCCGTACTTGGCCAGCGTGGATTTAAGGCCTAATGTAAAATATAAATATGGTTAACTTGTAAACCATATTTCTGGCAATAAATGATTTATAATTTAATTTCTCTCGTCAAGAGAGAAGTCCCTGTGTGTGGGAACGTAAATAACGTTTGCTTATTGTGATTTTTGTTCTAGATTACTACAAATATGTCTGTATATGCCGCCGGAGACGTGTTGCGCGATTCTGTTCCTTATATCGCAGGTGTTAAAGGACAGCAGCAAGAAAGATGCAGTTAAGCTGTTTTGGAATGGGAATGTTAAAAAGGTATAACAATTTACCTTGTAATATATTATACAATAATATATTTTGTCTAACTACTCGGTATAGGTGTCCTCAATAAACCCAGAAATAAATAATGATCGCAGGAAATTTGTACAGTACACAGAACGACGGACATGACTTGTCAAACTCCGATCTTACCACGGAAAAAAGCTTTACACCCGCGAATTTGACCGCCTTTTTATAGATTTATCCGCGTCTATAGTAACTATAGCTGTAACTGTAGCTAAAATAATAAATAAATGTAGATTTTTAAGTTGTTTCAATATGTTGCAGGAAGAACCCAAACCAGAGCCGACGGAAGTTAAAGATGATGATGATGAAGACAAAAGTGACACAGAGAAACAGGACGCGCCGAGCGAGAAAGAGAACAAAGATCAGAAGGTTGACTTGCTGAAAGGAGACAAGAAAGATTTATTGTTAGGTAATTATACATAACTATTTGCACAAATATGGTTTAGATTAGAAGATTTATGTATTTATTTAGCTTTATTCGGACCACGAGATATTCGTGGTCCCACCTAGACACGGATTATGAAATAATTGTATATTTTCAATAATATCTATTACAGATGACGACGAAGAAAGATATATAGATCTGAAGATAGACGATGAAGGGAATATAAAGCCTAAGAAAAGGAATCCAGTTGTCACTACTGGATGGTTCCATGCCAAGGTACATTATATTTATCTGTATAATAGTTATTTATATTCCCACTGCTGGGACACAGGGACTTCTCTCTTGACGAAAGAGATTAGCCCTTTACGCTGGCCAAGTGCAGGTTGAATGTCATAATGTCCTTAAAAGTTTTTAGCGTTCGTACGTATTTACGAAGGAGTTACACCACTCTCGACGTTTCGACTGCAACAAGAACAGTCTTTATCAGGAGTGAGCGTTCCGCCGTGCTCCGTCTCCTCGGTCTCTTAAGCAGTTCTGATTAACTGAGTTTTTATCAGGATTAATCATTAATGTTGAAAAGGTCGAGAGTGGTTTGACTTTCTTGTAAATTCGCAAGTAATTCCCGTTATTATAAAACGAATAGTGAATACTCACGAAAATGTTCACCATTAGATTAAAAATTAAGCTTTTATGTTTATTTATAGGTAAAGGCGGAAACGGAAGAAGATGACAAAGATAAAGTGAAAGAAGCGAAGATCCAGCTCAAGAAAACTGTCAACATGGAACGGGTAAGTGTCGTCCCCAATATTGATAATGACAAAATTCCCCGAATTATTTTTGAAAAAGATTGTTTATTCACAAGGAAAGCTCGAAGCTTGTGTTATGGGTCAGCCACATTATTATAAATATGAATAAATAAATAAATATGGCTGGACAATTTACACAGCGACATCTAACCCCGTGGTAAGCTCAAAGCTTGTGTTACGGGTGCTAGATTTCTGATATACTTAATATAATATACATACATATATAGATATTTTTTATTATACATATACAACACCCAGACACCCGGAACAAATAATTGCAGATTATACAAATTGTTATTCCGAGGCGGGAATCGAACCCGCAACCTCTTGCGTCGCAGGCGGACCTTCGCCCGCTGCACCACAGAGGTCGTCAATATAACTATTGCTAATATAACTGTTTGTTTGCACTTTGCAGGTGATAACAGAGTACTCGCCGCTGGCCCGTAACCCGTCGTTCGCGGGCGCGCAGTGCGCCGCCTACACGGAGCTGGTGGAGATGGCGGCGCACTACCATCCCACCGTGCAGCTGTTCGCTAACAAACTGCTCAATGGTGAATAAACAACAATTAATAAATATATTATATAATTCTTTGAAACTATAATATAACTATATAAATAGATCCTAGGATATTTTTAATCATGTTCATTTACTGTTAAAATATCTATACTAATATTATAAAGCTGAAGAGTTTGATTGTTTGTTTGAACGCGCTAATCTCAGGAACCGCTGGTCCAATTTTAAAAATTATTTCAGTGTTGGATAGTCCATTTATCGAGGAAGGTTATAGGCTATATTTTATCATAAAAAAGCAAGCGAAGCTGTTGGCGGTCGGCTAGTGTTTAAATATGTGTTAGAGTGAGGCGACCTGGTGACCTGTAAATTCAGGTTATTTTATAACCTACATCAGGCACCAGTCTCTCACAACGACTCAGTATATAATAGTATAAATACGGTAGGTTTGTAGATAACTTAAAAGACACAAGCGAAGCTGTCGACGGGTCGGCTAGTATATGACACACATACTTGGGCAATAGTATAATGTACCTAATTTGGGTTATCATAATTAAATGTTTTATCAATCGTTTATTTCACAGAGGAAATAATACAGTATTCTGGTGATCCACTGAAGGATTTCTCGTGCGTGCGTTTTCTGGATCGCTTTGTGTTCAAAAACCCCAAGAAACGGAATGAAAATGAGGAAATTGACGGCGTGAAGAAAGTCAGGGGAAGTCACCCTAAGTTTGCTGCTAGGAAAAACTATACAGCTAAAGGTAATATATTTATATCTAATTTATTTTAAATTAAAACTATATTTCTTATTGTGTATAGAGAACAGAACATAGAAGAGAACATATTCATTAATTCCAGGTGGGAACAAATATTTGTAGGTTGTTCATATTTATGAACCGAGGAGGGATTCGAACCCGCAAATTGCTTCGCATGCGGTCTGCATGCGAAGCAATTTGCAATCCGCTGCTCTATTACAAACGTTATCAAATGACTTATTAACTATTATTAATGACTATTTATTTTATTAATTTCTACCCTTTAAATTTCTCTACAGGCCTGAAAAGTATTCCAGTCAACTCGACATCATATTTGAATGAGGATGCCACAAGGATACCTGTCGACGAGAGATTTCTATACGAGTGAGTTTCCTAATCCTACCAATAGAAAAAATAATAATAAATACAAAAAAAACTTAAAATTATATGGGAAAATCCATTGTAACCAGACAACTGCGAGTGATGATGATGATCAAACCTGTTATGGGTTTAATGGTACAATATGGATGTAAATCAGATTAAGCTTTATGAATAAATAAAACATTCATTCATATGTCACCAGTGCTTCGAAAGTCGCTGTGCTTATAAATTATTTTATAAATGTCAACTCATTTTATTTTCCCCTTATTTCAGTTTCCTCCGCAAACGCCGTGAAGTGAACGACGTTGATGATGATGATGACAATAGTGATGCGGATTCTGTCAACTCTGATGACTTTGACAAGTATCTTGACAGTATGACAGGAGCTGCCAAGGATGGTAAGTGTCAAAGTTAATCTATCTAAAAATCAAAACCACTATTCGATGTAATTTTATAACGCAAGAACGGCTGTGCCGATATCGAGGATTAATTAATGAGCTTTAATATATTTTATACCTGATTCTAAGTTAAGCATGATTGCACCATCTAACAGTTTTACAAAGAACTGACCAATGCCCAAAGTTGCATTTAGGATTAAAAAAAATATTATTATTTAAAATCTATTTCAGGAGAATCCGATGAAGAACTCGACTTCCTAGCCGACATAGAGAAGACGAAACAGCTAAAGCGGAACAAGAAGAAGGGTGATGAAGAAAATGATGATAATGTGGACATGGGCAGCGATGACGATGATGATGATGATGCTGCTAATGGCGTAGATGAAGAAGGTATAATACTAATCACTTTTTCACCATATTGCACTTTGGTGACCAACCGGGTCTGTTACAGTTAATTACACCGGTTTCTTAAACAATTTATATTCAGGTATGCCAACAGTGCCGGTAACGTAATATACTGTTTTGTTGATAATAATAAATATATTAATTTTATTTTATTTATAATAATACTTGCTGGGCAATTCACACAGCAACATAGCTCCGCGGTAAGATCGAAGCTTGTGTTACGGGTGCTAGATTTCCAATATACTTAATAGAATATACTTACGTAGATGGATATTTAATCATGCATAGAAACTACACCCAGAATACCCGGAACAAATTTTTGCACACAATTCTTAAACTTATCATACTTTGTAAATAATTTAATTTATTTTTCAGGAAGCGACGGCGGATTAGACATATCTGGTGATGAAGACGAACCTACTTTTGATGGTGATGATGATGATGGTAATAAATAATCCTATTTTAACCAAAACAATCTTTAAAAGTTAATTAAACCATAATTTATAAAAGTATTGCAAAAGTGGAAAAAAAGGGAATCTAACCAATGAGACAATTGACCAGTAACCTATTACCAATTTAATTTGTCTTTTTTATACTAGATGTCCCAAGACCATAATAATATACCTAACAACCAATCATAGTTAGTCATTTTAATTGTTGTATTATTTCCAGAGCTGCTCCTGCAAGGCAGTGATGATGATATAGAGGACGGTCTCGACGCTCCAAGCACAAAGAGTAAAGGAAAGAAGGGCTACAAAATAAAGGGTAAGAAATCGTCCCAGAAAGGTTTAAGAACATAAAAAATCTGTCGAAACCGCAGGGTAAACTGGTCTTTAATATTTAAGGTACTTCGTTAAAACGAAAATGAGTCGCTTCGCGTTTTTCAACAAAATAGTTAAAACGGTGTCTCTTCACTTCAGAATTAAGTACCTACCTCCCAAAAACTGACTATGTATTCTACCCTGAAATCATCAAGATCTGTAAATTAATAATGCCACTGCAAAATTTACTCCCTTTTCGTAGCAACGTCTTTAACGTAATAAACAAGTCGTTCGTTCGTATACGTCAACATAATAAACAAGTCTTATCTAAGTATTTCATTATTTTAACCTAAGAGCCCGTGATGGCCAGACCTTCCTTTAATTCACAAGCGTGAAAATTCATTCATGTGTATGTCTAACATAGGTAAGAATAACCCCCAAACATGAAACCTGGATCGCGGTTCCTTTGGGAGATAACAACCTTTTACCTGTTATCTCCCAAAGGAACCACGATCCAGGTTTCATGTTTGGGGGTTATTCTTACCTATGTCAGACATACACTTAAAATAATTTTCACGCTTCAGAAGTAAAGGAAGGTCTGGCCAGACCGGGCTCTTAGTATAGACTAATAGCCTGTGATGGCCAGACCTTCCTTTAATTCAAAACCTGGATCGTGGTTCCTTTGGGAGATAACAGGTAAAAGGTTGTTATCTCCCAAAGGAACCGCGATCCAGGTTTCATGTTTGGGGGTTATTCTTACCTATGTTAGACATACACATGAAAGAATTTTCACGCTTGTGAATTAAAGGAAGGTCTGGCCATCACGGGCTCTTGGTCCATTTCCCGAAGTACAAATATTTTTAAGTAAGTATTTTTTTTTCAGGCAAAGATGATTTAGGCTCACTGTTCGCATCAGCCGAAGAATTCTCAACTCTTCTAGAAGATACAGCGGGAACCAAACGACACGGCACAAGCCAAGCTGTTTCAAACATAGATAACTCAAGCAAAAAGCAATTAGCTTGGGAAGAAAAACGTGATCATTGGATCAAAGGATATAACAGAAAAATATTGGGCAACAAAAAAGGCGGGAACAAAAAGTTTAAAAACAATATGGCCGGTAAACGGAAAGGCGGGAATTCTGACGGCGCGGGCGGCAAGAAAAAGAAGATCAAGTGATTAATTTTATTTATTAAATAAATTGTGTTGTAAATGTTATATTGGTTAGTAACTGATTGAGTTCTAATATTATAAACGCGAAATTTTATAAGTATGTATGGATTTCTGTTACACTTTCACTTTAAATTTAGGTACCTACTGATTAAATAAAATTAATCTAAGGCTGTAGTATTGTACAAAAACAGACAGCAAAAAGTTGCAGGATTGCTTAAAACCTCAAGAACTTTCAGTCTTTTTTTTTATTTGCAGTCAGCAAACCTGCATATAAAACTAAATACAGAATTTTAGCGTGGGAAAATCCACTATAACGCGCGAAAATCCATCGAACACTAGGAGCGCCCATGAAACTCGCTCGTATCTACCTACACTATACAGCTTGGGCATTCAATGTGTTATACTCGGGCAAAGCCGTGGGTGGAAAACTTGTAACCCATATTACTTCCCACTATACTACGAGAAAAACCATTTCATATATATATATATCATATATATCATAGGTACCTTACCTACTTAGTAGGAATCCCTGATGTAGACTTGTATTAGACTGACCTGTGAACACACATAGGCTTGCTAATGCTAATAGGTAAAATCTACCTTCATAATCTAGACTAGACTCAAGTCCGTTAGACGTAGCGCTGCTTGCCTAGATAATAACGTTTCTAATACTGTAGGTCCCGCATTATTCGTAAGACTTGAAAGGTGGCGCGGGCTCTATTCAACTGGTTTCTGGTGTGAAGTTAGACACTAACGTCAGGAACAATGTTTTGAATGGTAGTGATGTTCTGCCATAATTGATATCGAGTCGGAAAGTCGACTACATTTTGCATAGAATAACTAGATCAGTTATTTTCGTAGATTTTTCCATCATATCTTTTATGAATCAGTTAAACATACATAAATATTGGTATGTCTGTACAATACAATTGTTTTATTTAATAATTGGCAGATGTTGAACTTTTTATATTAGATAAGTACTAGTTACCTACCTACTACTCCTTTTATACAGGTAGGTAGTTTATTAAATTAAATACCGGAGTACACAAAACGAGGCCATCAAGCTTGATTATAAAATCATTATTAAGAGATTACAAATGCGTAGCGGTAGGTTTGGTAACATCATCATAATTAAGACATAATTGCAAAAAAACTTGATACGTTACTTATGTACGTACCGACAGTTACCTTCTAATTAATGATGAGGTCTACTAAATAAACATTTTTTGACTATTAACATGGTGTAGTTAACGAATCTGTCTTCGACACAGCATTGAAGCTTTGAAAATGCATATCTCCCGCGCAGTGGTTGACGCGTTCACATCGCTTCTTGTTTGTTGACATCTACGTAATGTAGTTGTGTTCGAGAGCGCGCCATCGCTCTGTATTTCATTATCAGGAACGAAAAATAGCCATAAAGTTCTTATCAGACTAGAAACTCACCAAGTGGAACTCATACCGTGAACTATTGACATTGAAAAACATAAACAGCGGCTCTGTTACTGTTTATGCTAGTGAAAAGGCGGGTGAAATCTGTAAAACGAGTGACGAACAGTGTAATCTATTTATAGCTGAACTTGTGCTCTTTTGGGCAATGTTTTAAGTGATAATTGACTTATAGGTGCATCCTATATTATGGTTCTAATAAGTAAGTGGTTAATTGTGGTACATTTGATTCCAATTGGACATTTTCTGTAAACTAAAAGAGGAAAAGGTAGCCGCCGCTTAACTGGTTTGACAGCTCATATACAGCACACACAGATAAAGCCGTATAGCGCATGTGTGAGTGCCAGTGATGTGAATTCTTGCGCTTATCGATTACCAAGATTACTGTTCAAGGACACGTACTGACAACAGATGGATGACTTAACAATAGGAATCTGCGAATTAAATATTGCATATGTTTGTTAAGATATTAACGAGTAGGTGTATATAAACTGCAATAATGGAGCCGACTTTTGAAAATAAAGTTGCAGCTAAAATTACTCCAAGCGCTTCGACCACCTCATCCAGCTCAAATCAGCTGTATATAGCCGAAAATTTGGATTTGGAACTTCCGGAAGACACATTTCGTATGAATCTAGACAACTTTTCCGACATTGGAGAAAACGTCACCATAGGTGATAGAAACAGCTCTATTGATACAATAAATTTAGGCACTCCTATGGTAGAAACACCTGCACTTGGGCTGCTACCTGCTAATCCTCAGATAGAGACTCCTAAAATAACAGAAAGTAAGGAAATAAAAAAATCCTTGCTCAAACTCACCCTTGCAAAGAACGATGACGTGTTTGTGAAGCCGTCTCCCGTTTCTGAGATTATGTCTCCAGCCCGTATGCTTCAATACGAAATGGGCTCAAAGACTCCTCGAACACCAACCATGAAAAGAACGGTGATTGACTTTGATTTCTTTAGTAAGAATAAATTTGAAAAGTACTTTAATGAAATTGAAGGAAGTAAAGATGTAGGAGAGGTTGAAAAATACGAGTTGAAAGAGGATGGAGAGAATTTTAAGGAAACACCTGTCATTGTGAATCGGGAAACCGTTCGGCATGAAATTGTTGATGGTAAGTACAGTATAAGTAAGAAGCCAACAACAGATGTCCATTTAAATATAAATCTATAAGTACATAAATCATCAACATTAATTTAAATAGCAAGTATTATATTCTCACTTATTAATCTTTTACATTACTCTTAGACTGTGAAGTATTTTGATATCGAACTAAATGCAATTGCCCAATTACCTCCCTATTGGGTTATATTGACATAGCCTTATCGTAGTTATTGAACAAAGATAATATAGGTACCCTATAACCTAAATATTCTGGTTTTTTAATACACACAACACACGATGTATTACTTAAAAATGTTTTATTTATTTTAGCTAATATATTGAGTATATATTTATGTTTACTGACATTTTAATTGATTTTTACATAAATACTGTGTTTTTTTCTTTAACAACATATGGCTTAACTTGATATACCTAGATATATAATCACGCTAAAACAAATTCTCTTGTCTAGATTCTAAAGACAATACAAATTAATCTAAGTAGTATGTATGACTACATTACAATCATATAAATGAGGTTGGTAGAACGTCTCTAAAAGTGTGCCGAGGTCAAGTTTCGTGTTAGCAGATAACTGTATTTGGGGCCTCGAATTTATGTATTTTTATTGATAAATGTAAGTAACAGTATTATAAAGATGGTATAAATTCTGTCACGAATTGGTCGGTGGTGCAATCACAACATCATACTCACACACCCCATCCCTTCCCGTGGGTGTTGTCAAAGCCAAGTCATCAGTAATTCGTTCTCCAGAGGGCAGCAGTGTTCTGTGCCAATCTACATGCTGCGGTCATCAATCCGTTTTTCTTATTAAAAAATCTATATTATTGTTAAGTAGATCAAGCAACTTGTGCCAAGTTTCCAAAAATTATATAAAGTGTGATCTGAAATAAGTACCTACATGGAAACAAAAGTAAAATTGCCCATTTTTGAAACATTTTCATTTTCATACTCACTCAACATAATAGAATACCTATGTATTTATTATATGTATTTTAACAATAAAAATATAGCATAAGATTTCTGCGATACCTACATAATCAAACTATAGTAAAGGGCAGCGTGGGGTTTTAAAATTATAATGAATGTCATTATCTAACATTTAAACCTACATTATTTTCCATTTTGTTTCATTTGTAGAGGCAATATGAAAGACTACCTACATTAAAACATACACTAATCTTAATCCAAGTAAGGTTGTGTGTGGGTATGTTTATAATTTATAACTAAGGGAAATCCTAACCCAAATGAGACCATCTTTGAGACTCGTAACTAGGTAAGTATATGTTATAACATTGTAACTACTAGGAACTGTAAACAAAAACCGTTACTTGTAAAATTAAATTACGTATTCACAATCAATGCGCAATCTGCGTAAATGCAGCAGAGGCAAACACAAACACCTAAGTTAAATCACAAACCTCAGATATTGTTTGCGTACTAGTAATATAATGTACGAATCAACATTACATCAATAAGATTCAAAGCTAAACGGACAAACCAATAATTTGTTTTTAGTTTAAGCTTAGTTTATAAATACTTACATGTTATTATAGTAATAGTAATAAAAAACCCAATACTTTGATGGTGGTTACCTAATTATATTTTACTAACACCTAGAGATGTATTCTAGTTATCATAGAACCATTATCAGAACTTGTTTTATCTTGCTAAATCTTCTGAAAATAATGTAGAGTTACTAAAGTACCTACGTGCTCAATCGTGATTTCTGATAATTTCAACTATCAAGGTGTCATTATATAAATACATTTTACATTCTCAGATGTCCCACGATTTATTGGACAGAAATTGCACTAATATCATACAAAAAATATTCGGACTATTTCGGACGCTACAGCTACTTGATAAGATCAAAGTTTTTTTTAATAGTTATTCCAACCATACAAACTTTGTAACCTACATAATTCTCACTGTAAGTGCCTATAAGAGTGAGTGCATATGCACCGAGAGTCATAACTATAGTCTACCACTCAGTTTTTCGAACCTTATTCAACAGAGATTTACAACTTATATAAAATGGCCTACATATAGATAGGTACGTAAATAATGTCAGTAGGTACCTTTGGAAATAATTGTATGGGATTTATATATTTTATCAGACCATACTTGGTATCTGTAATATTGTATCAAATTCATTAACAAGGTCCGTATTCCGTATTTATATGTTTGCACTGTGCAACCTTCGCATTATACCTACCTGCTATGGTCGTATAAGGCTAATAATATTAAAATAGGTAACATTAATTGAAGGATTTTTTGTAGACTTGGCATAATATTACAGGAGTCATAACATTCTTCAGTAACAGAATCAAACAATAAAATTGTTAAATGAGTTCGGTACATAAATTATTGCAAAACCGCCAATGATTCGAGTTTAAATTATTCTCGATTCATCGAGTGCTGGCGTTGTTGCAAGCACTATTGGCCTCGTAATTTTGCGGTAGTGGGGGGAAGGGAAGCGAAGCGATCATCGTTCGGTCTTCTTCACACAGTTTCTGTTTTGCGTTTTCTTTTCTGAATAAATTCAGTCCTCTGTCGTGCTGAGTAAAAAACCATTTCGATCGGTTGGTCGCGCGTGTAAATTATATTATTTTATTGTAAATACTCTGTGTACAGTTCGGTAATGGTGTTAGTGCAGTGTTATTGTTGAATGTAGAAATTTTGATATAAAACAAATCAGTACTTCTGTGGAATTTGGATTGTTGTGAAATCGATATCAAAGACTGTGCAACTTATGACAACAATAGTGCTGTTTTTGTGTTAATATTGTATTCCTAGATATTGCTAAAATTGGGAAATAGACTATTTAGACAGCGTGAAAGTAGGCGCAAATCCCATTTCTCCGAATGACAGTTTTTTGACAACCGAAATCGGGCGGGTTATGTCACGACTGTGGCGCCGTCTACTGACAGTCGCGTGAGCGCTCACATCGCAAGTGGTCGTGAATTTTACGTGTCGCTTACTTTCACTGAAAGTTGTTGTAGTTGTAAAATAATTTATCGCGGACGTGTTGGCAGTGCAAGTGACCTCGGTGCCGTGCTAGATGGTGTAGTTAGTTAGTGTCGGTAGTTTTTCATGGTTACCGTGGATGTCTGAACCATGGCTGCTGAAATGAGCGTGCCGGACAAAAAGCCGGAGCACGAATCGGGTTATTACGAGGGAAGTGACGAGGAGGAGCCTGGGGACTGCGCGTGCGGCTCGCCGACGAGTTCGCGGCACTCCTCGCACTCCATGATGCTGAAGCGTCGCCACCACAGCCACAAGCCTAAGAAACTGCCTCCTAAGAAGCCGAGGTGCGAGCCTCTGATGGATGCGCACGCGACAGTGACGGACAAGAGCGTGGAGATAGTGGAAGTGCCCGTGGACTTCAGCTACCGGCCCGACCCGGCCCAGCCGGGCCCCAGCAGTGTCACTCAGAGCACTAGTTGTGAGATTGTGGGGACTGTCACCAAAGTGCCTCATCCTAAAAAGGACTCCATTGATTGGAGCTTGGTTGAGGCTAGTAGGATAAAGAAAAGATATAAAGGTAGGTGTTGCATGACTTATTTATTTAATATTTACTAGCTTTTCTCCAACATAATTTTAGATTTCCCAAAAGTAACCTATGTCCTTTTCCAGGTTCTAAGCTATGTTTTCACCAATTTCCATTCAAATCAATTGAGCTGTTCTTTAGTTATAAAAACAGGAACTATTTAACTTCATTTTGTGTAAAACTTTATTACCTACCTACTTTAGGGTATAAATAAAGTAATAATATTGTAATTCCTTTTGCTTTAAGTTTAGACATAAAGAATCACAATAGACTTTAAATTCAGTTATCTCTTAATGATGTATTGCTGATCTTTTTTTTGCTACATATTTGACCTTATTAACAAAATTCCAAGTAACTAAGGTAGCTTATATTGTGTAGAATTACTATTAATTAAACATTGCCTAATGTTCAACCTATTTTTATATTTTAAAAGCCATACCTAATTCTATATAACCGGATAATAAATAAATAAGTTCATACTGTTAACTCATATAAAACAATTTAGCTGAAAATTGAAGAAGGACATAGGCCAATTTTTACAGAGAGAGAATATTGTAAAACTGTCGAAGGTGGGGAGGAAAGCTAGTATGTATATAAAGAAAAACATTTTTAATCCTTATTTATGATACCAATAATTGAAAAACGTAATAACTCTGCACGCTGGTATCTAACAAACTTATTAAACATTTTAACTAGGTTTATTATGTAAAATAAAACATTTTATAATTACAACTGTTTAATTAAAATTTTTACATAAAATACCGACTATAATTATGGTATATTTTAATGTTCATTGCATTAATTGATCCTTTTGAAGAGTATTGAAAATTATTCATTTTTATTCATTTTATTCATTTGAACCACTTTATATAAGAAAACCTTTTCTGTCTGCTATATTTTCAGAAATTTGTAATATTCACATCAAAACATTGTGACCTAGGTTTTTTAATCTTAAGTGTACCATGTATTGCTACCCTCTAATTGCTAAATGTTATACTATCTGCAATCAATGGCTTTACTAAATGAAGCTTGTCTCTCAAAGACATTAAGTTTTATAATATTTGAACTATAATGGTTTTTAACAGGAAACAGGTAAATATCTGGAAACTCAAAAACATTTAAATCATGGTATTTTCCCCATTTCCTGTTCTGATATTAAGTGAGTCTTCTAAATTTTATAGGTATTAATATTACTAGTGGCTCTGTTAACCAGCAGACCTTGCATCATGTTATTATCAGTATCAATATTAGTATTTTTCTTGAAATGCCGAGATTATTTTATTGCTTAAAACATGGTTTTAGAGATATTACTTGTAAAACTATCATGGTTTTTAACAATATCAGAACATGGAACAAGAAACAAACTTGCCATGATTTAAATGTTTTGAATTTCCCTATATTTCGGCACTGTTACAAGCACCATCTTAGACTTAGCACAAGTTGAATAATTAACAAACATTAAATATGATTAGCTAATAACGGCATAATACATGTAATGATTTTATAGATTCACTTCCTTGCATTCTAGAATACTTGGCAGTCATGGTTTCACATGAAAATTCATAAGCATGATATGTGGCTATTCATATGTGGCTCAGCTAATCCATATTAATATCGGACACTGGAAAATTTTGTGTGGTACACTACACACCTATAATTTGACACTTTCACATATTATCATTATCATCACCACATCCATTATTATAACCAAATTTCGTGGATTTTTCTGCTATTAAAAGTAGAAATTTTATTACAATGTATACACAGCAAAACTGACGACCTCTATGGCGCAGCGGGCGAAGGTCTGCCTGCGACGCAAGAGCTCGAAAAGTGAGAACATGGGAACGGGGCGGGAGACTAAAATTCCATTGATTCAGTGATTTATAATGAAATTTACTATAGCATTCTACTTAGCTATAAATCATGAGAATAATGATGGTTTTCTTATCAACCAAGACCTTGTATTGATAACCTTATCAATGGTGTATGTTTTTATATTTGCGGTTATTTCTAACAATATCGTAGTGTAGAACGTTATAAAGTAAAAACTTAGTTACATAATCACCCCTATTTGGTTCCCGCTGCTGGGACACAGGGACTTTCATCTTGAAGAGAGAGATAATTATTCACCGGGCTGACCAAATGTGGGTTTGTGAATGTCACATGCCCTTCAAACATTTCCAAAGTTTTCAGAACTTGCTGGTTTCCTTATGATGTTTGTCTTCACTGTTAGAGTATGTGTTCTTATCACATAAATTATCAAGAAGAAATTTCAGAGGTTTGAACCTGACCTTCATAATGAAAGTTGAGTGTGCTCCCACTTAGCCAACACAGCTCTTTATGCATCTTAAGGCTGGTTGGAACAAATAAAATGAGTAGAAGCCAGTTTTAAAGTAAAGCCATCTAGAACATTCTGCTCATTATTAGTAGTCACTTATTCTATAACCAGATGTTAGATAATGTATGATTCGACCTTTCTACTCAATATTAGGTTAATGCACTTCTGACTTTGAGTGTCAAACTGTTTAAATGTCTGGCTTGTGATGTGATGTAGCTAGGCAATCGCTATATTATCCATATCTTAATATTATCTTGTTTACAAATCAATGCCACTTTTCGTTGTTATTTTATAACTCAAGAACGGCTGTGCCAATTTAGTTGCGTTTGGTTTTAAAATAGGCATAGTAGCCCAGAAAGGTTAAAAGGGTGAGAAGACATAGGAATAAGGCAAGTGAAGCTTAGCTAGTATAAATTTATAGTAAAAAACAAATAACCCAACAACACACCTATGTCTCAAATAGCTCACAGGTCTAATGTTATCAGTCAGATTAATATACTTGGCATTTTTATCAACAATTATGTTAAATAAGATAATGCAGTTGCAAACTTGCAGCATTATTTTCAAATAATGAAGTCAATGAACCTTTGACATTGCGGTAAAACAATACACATGTTTATTATCTTTGCTAATATTATGTTATTGGTTTGATATTAATGTGGTTAATATATTATTTTTTATTTATATAACATTACAATAAAATAATTAAATAAAGATGAATTTTATTCAGTTCGATATTTATTAATTAGTTTATTGTATTTAAAATGTACCTATCTGTAATTAATGAATGAACAGAAAATTATTGATTTAATTCATTATTACTTTCCTTAGAGTAAAGTCTTATTAAATCCTCCCATAATATACTTTAAGGAGGATTATTTTCATGATTTTATCCGTGAAATGTATTGAAATATTCTGGTCATTGTAAATATTGAAAATTTACAATGAATATTGCCCATGATATTTAACTTGTTAAATTACTCACATCTATACTAATATTATAAAGCGGAAGAGTTTGATTGTTTGTTTGTTTGTTTGTTTGAACGCGCTAATCTCAGGAACCGCTGGTCCGATTTAAAAAATTTTAAAAAATTTCAGTGTTGGATAGTCCATTTATCGAGGAAGGTTATAGGCTATATTACATTTAAAAAAAGTTAGGGATCCGTACGGAAAACCCAAATATGTAACCCAAGATGTAAAAAAAAATCCTTATATCGCATGCGCTGCGAAAAGTATTCATTTTAGAAATTTACAATGTACTACAATTTTGTAGAACACATTAATATCTACAAAAAATGTCGCGACAGCATATATCTAACTATTATAGTTATGTCACAATAAGTGTTTTAATTTTCAATATAATTAATTTTAATGCCGCCGCTAGGAAAAGCTCTATATTTGTATTTTCAAATAAAACATTATCAAAATAAATTACATGTTAATTACGAATATTTCAATATCTCTATAAAACTTTTTAAATTATTCAATTCGGACATTCCATTCGAAAGATATCAGAGTTTAAAAATGTTAGTACCGAAATAAACCAGCCCTTTCGGTAAGGCATCATGCTTTGGTACGGGCACTCAGTCAGTACCTACTAAAATAAAGTCTTTAAACGAAAGTAGGTTCGTTTAAGATTGATTCACTTTTATGATAGTAAAAGTATATAACGAGAGACTTTTTACCGCGGAAAATTAAATGCTTCCGCCGCGGGAAAATTCGGTTTTGAGATATTTAGTATGGAGGTAGTTGCAAATAAAAGTATATGGCGAGAGACTTTTTACGGCGGAAAATTAAATGCTTACGCGGAAACTATATGCTTACGCGGGAAAATTCGATTTGGATGAAATTTAGTATGGAGATAGTTGCAAATAAAAGTATATGGCGAGACGAAGTTCGCGGGGGCAGCTAGTAATTTATATAAAATGTGAGTTATTGAAAAGTATAATTAAGTTGTGAACTTGCTTTTCATAAACTGGTAAAAAGTATGCTACCTATGTTATTATTCTGAATTATGCTAGTTCTATTATATCTTTACTTTTGGAGTGATTGATTAACAAACATCCATCCATACCAACTTTCGCAATGTATTTTTTTTAATTTATTTTTGTTAATGTATATTCTGGAGATAATTAATTAATTATTTTTCGTTTTTCTTTTACAGTTAACCTCAATGGTGCATCAAAGGTGGACATATCACATTTTGACTTGCTCAAAGTTCTCGGAACAGGAGGTAAGTTTTTAATCAATTATTGAATTTTTAAAATAGATAAATTAAGTATAGTAACATGTGAAAGACTATGTGAAAGTTATAGAACGAATGTCAACTGCATTTTAACCAATGCAGGTTTATTCGACCACAGTCAAATAATGCATCTTACTGCATATAAGTTTAATTACTGTTTGAGTTAGTATAAGTTACTAGCTAAATCAACCCGATAAAACTACATACCAACATAATTATCATAGTTCATTGCAATCAAGAAACTAATAAAACCATGCAACTGTGCATTTCTTAACACGCGTCACGTTAACGGTCGTTGACCCCGTCAGCTGGTGTCCAGGGGTCAGGAATAATAAGCGTCCGCCACCGGTCATGGGTTAGACTCTCACGATGCACCTTGAAGTAAGGATGACTACTTGTAAAACTTACGCGATTTTTATTAAAAACTAGTTGACCCCGCTCGGCTTCACCCGCTTTCTGTAGTTTTCTCACCTTTTAAACTTTCCCTTGATAACGACAAACATTTTAAAATCAGCTCAATCGGCCCAGCTGTTCTCTGTTTAAGCCAGACTAACGAACGCCAAAAATTAATTTATCAAAAATTAAAAGATCAAAACGTAACCTTTGTTGAGCGGGGATGGAACCCACGCCTTCCAGTATACGCCCGGCTGCGCTGATCACAACGCTATTGAGGCTAGAATTTATTATATACCTGATATTTCAGTTACACACTTGTAGTTGTAGCACATTTGTGATATGTAAAGTTTGTGAGAAAAACTCTGTTACAAAAATAATACATTATTAAGTCCACTTTTTGAACACAAGACCAATTATTATTGTGATATGTTGCTATGTTTTATTTTTAACAATGTAACAAGTATATAAACCTCAGTACTTGTACAAACATGTAACAATCTACAATAAAGACCTTATTTCCCGGTTCAATTACACCCGTTATGTTCAGGGTTATTGTACAACTTGTATGTGTAATGTAATAATTACTGACTTGAAATATTATATAACTGGCTTACCAATTCGTTTCGCCCGCATTAAGATGGATTTTCCCGTGGGCTGGGGACAAAATATAAAATATGTCTGTAGATATATTTCTAATTCTATTAATTATATCCAGAAATTATCTCCCTACAACCTCACAAATTTTACTTATCAGAGGATAAAAGAAAATATTCAGATTTTTAAACAAAGACTAACGGTAACATTTCGACCAAATCGAGAAAGAACTTGAAGTTAATTTATTTTAACAGCAAGGGTTATTTCTCACCCTTCCCTTAAAAATCATGGAGATAATGCTAATTTGTTTCGTCTTGTCGCCACGCAAGCCCAAAGCAATAGGAACAGGATGGCAATAGGATTCGTTTCGATGGCCGTGAAATTACCAATAGGCTTCCTTTATTTTATAGCAGGAACAACTAAATGCTGTCATCGCGTGTCAGTTTACATAAAACTTGGCCTAATTAGAATACCATACCCACATCACAACCTTATAAAAAGTTTTATTGGCCAAATAAAATTAATAAAATCCTTCACTGCTTTCGATTCGAAAGTATAAAAAGCTTCGAAATTTGCACAGTCGATTTCCAATACTTAACGTTAATTTAAATATTGACCTTTATTGTAAGTTTGTATTGATAAAATCCGTGTTAGTTTTGTGGAGGACCCTCGGCATTCATTCCGAAGGTGGTTGGTTCGAGCCTTTACATTTTTATTATTGTATAGTTTTGATTATTCTGCTAAGCAGGACGAAGATCAAATTAAGAAATTAATAATGATATAAATAAAATGTCCATTCTCCAGTTTAAAGCGAACAATCTCCACATTAGGTATTTCTCAAGTCCATTTACTAATTATATTATTTAGATCGCTCATTATGTACTTAACACATTTAATGCCTATGATTCGCGGTGCAGCTCGTAGAGATGCCGCTGCCACACGTATTTGTTTGTACATACATTCGTCATGGGCACTGATATTGTTAATTGTTGAGTGACTTCTAAAGAGAACTAGTTGTAAGATTAAGCAACTTAGTAACAGCATAACATAATTCATACCTTCAAGAACCCACTTGAAAGTGCTAAGGACAAAACCGTGTGACTCATAAATGCTTGAAAACTCATATATAAACAAAGAGTGTAGAGCACTAGATTATATGAAGGATTTAGTAGCGAGATGCCTACTATCGCACTTAGTTTATTTTTTAATTTTTACTTGCAGTATGTAGCGCAAGGACAACATTCTGAAATTTCCATTCAAGTGATCGCACTATGCCGAAAATTGCGTTTCGTCGAGCATTATTCTAAATAGACCATATGGTCGCATAATGCCTACTTTCATTTCTATCGGTATATTGTTTACTTGTGATGCCTACTGAATGTACAATCAAACACAAAACTGTAATTGTACCGAATGTATGTCGTTTTTATTTGAATTCTAACAGAAATAAATTAACATGTAATAAATGATAAACAAAACATAAATATCAGCTCCTTATAGTAAAGTAGTTAAATACTGAGTTCTAAAGTATAACCAATAATACTGATTACATAAACATAAAAAGTCTTTATTAAGGAATATAATTGAGGCAAATAACAAAATAGGCAGTGATGCGACCTGCAGAAGTATAAAACTTGTCGCAGATCGCAACGCCCACCGATGAATATAAGAAAAATAACTAACTAGGTGTGTGGCTTATCTTAAATTTACACCAAGTACGAAAGCTAATATTGTCTGTACGTATTTATCTTAAGATAAGATAAGATAAGATAACTCTTTATTACACACCAATAAAAAATATTTACATAAAAAACTTAAAACTACAAAAACGTATGTGTAATGGGCGGTCTTATTGCTTAAAGCAATTTCTTCCAGACAACCTAGGATGGAAAGAATCTTATCTTAGTATTTTTAATTAGAACAACGTCACAGTTATGAATATATTTTATAAAATTATTATTCATTTTGTTCGTTCTATTTACTCGAACGCTTGAATTAAATGGCATAAGTCATAATATGACATGACATGATGACATTATTATTTTATTTTAAATATTTTGTTTACCTCCTTGCACTTACGAAATAGACTGTACAAAAATAGGCATCATGATATTTTCGAAACGATGAGAGAAAAATATGGCAAGGTGCTATTTTTCAGTAAAAAAATAAAAAAAGTAGGCGTGGTGCGATTACTTACACTGAGGTTTCATTAAGTTGTCGTTATGCAACCTATTGTGTGAAAGTTTGTAAAAGTCGGCTAAGTGCGATAGTAGGCATCTCGCTACTAAATCATATGAAGTCTAGACAAAATCGTGAATAGATTTGGTTTGTTAGCACGAAAACCCTTAGTTCGAGAGCTGGAATTTATTGGCTAGGTATTCTAGACAAGCTGAAAGCTATTAGTATAGATTAAACTCATAAAACTAAAGACAGTCTCAAAAAGACCACCAACTCAACATTTGTTGTTTTGCTGAACAACAAATAAACGCTGATCTTCTGAGCCATAGATGATAAAACTTTAAATTGAAATCACGTTAAAAAAATACTCGTTATTGACAGTAACTGCCTGTCTCCTATTTATTCAGTTTATTTCTGTCCCTTCCTCGAAATGAACATTTTTATTCATCAAGTTACAAAGTCACTATCTCCAATAAGTGGCGCAGGCATGCTTTCGGTCACGTTGGCCAAAGAGACCGGATTTCGGTTGTATGCCGTAATGTTTTAATCATGGGTGAAATTGAACGGTCCCAATTACAATTGACGGGTAACGCAATTGGGCTGTAGATATCATTCAGAACTATTTATTTGTTTCGTTTAAACTTCATCATCATATTTACGTTCCCACTGCTGGGACACAGGGACCTGTCCTGTCTCTTGAAGATTAGGCCTAAAGCCAAGTGCGGCTTGGCGAATGACACATGTCCTACAAACTTTGTTTTCAGAACATGCCGGCTTCCTCGCGATGTTTGCCTTCGTTAGATCACTTTTCGGCCCCAACGGCCATCTGTACGCCGAGCTAGCCTACCCATTTCCACTTCAAAGATTTTATCCGCTATGTCGGTGACACACAACTTAGAAACATACAATTGTATATTTCTACAGAAATAATAGTTTTGATTTGAGTTAAGTGTTATTACTATAATTATTACTTTTATTTAGTGCATCAGTGGAACTTTCCCTTAACAAGTATAATAATAACACACTCTTGTTTTTTCTTAGTTTCACTGCAGATTTCTATTACCTCGCACATATAGCATCGAAAGGAAATTTTATTATGCGCTATGATATCTAATTAGCGAAGTCATTACTAAATATGATTTAATTGCAGGCGATTCAATAGTTCACACTAAGTTAACTTTTACCGTAACCATAAAATACTTACGTATAGGTGTGACGATGCAAAAGATCATGATAATAATAATAATGATTGGTTACATTTTGCACACGGTTTGTGAAATATCTTTGGTCAATTGATGGTATTTACGTAGAAACGTCAATATGACGTAAGGTGACGTTTCGTCAAATATATGACGATAAAATATATCGTGATGATTATGATTGCTAACATTTTGCAAAGGTTTTGTGAAAATCATTAGATCAACTGTTGGTATTTTCTGACGAAGAAACGTCATTATGACAGTTTGTCACATATGTGACGATGAAATAAATTGTGATGATAATAAAATTAATAGTTATTGCTTACATTTTGCACAAGTTTTGTTCAAATCATGGATCAATTGTTGGTATTTATTGACGTAAACGTCATTATGACGTTTTGTCAAATATGCAACGATGAAGTAAATCATGATTATAATATTGATTACCTATAGTTTGCACACGTCTTGTGAGATACCTTCGGTCAATTGGTATTTACGTACTAACGTTTAATATTATGACGTAGGGTGACGTTCTGTCATTGTGACGGTTTTTACATTGTACACAGTTATGTCAGCGGACTATTACGTTGTATTCACGTAGATTTTTATTGTGTTAAGTGGCCTAAGTATAGTACCATTAACCATTTTATCACTTACCGTGGATAATTTAATGTTTCGGGATTTATGTACAAGAAGGTGCAGTTAAGTTTGGTTTGTGGTGACAAATTATTGCCGGGATTTATATATCACTAGCCGAACCGCCAACAGCTTCGCTTGCGTTTTTACGTTACATACCTATAGTTTATATAGTATAGCATATAGCCTTTCTCGATAAATGTACTACACTGAATGAATTTTTCAAATCGGACCTAACAATCGATCAAACTCTTCAGCTTTATTATATTGTATAGATTTTTACCCATCTACTGGGTAGGTTCTACTGAGGAGAACTATGCTCAGAAGTGAAACAGCCATGGGGACAGACGCGTGTAATCTTAGGCCCGGAGACTAATCATCCAATTATCTTTGCAAAACAATTTGACGACCTCTGTGGCGCAGCGGGCGAAGGTCCGCCTGCGACGCAAGAGGTTGCGGGTTCGATTCCCGCCTCGGAACAACTATTTGTATGATCTGCAAATATTTGTTTCGGGTGTCTGGGTGTTATGTATGTATGTATAATAAAAAATATCTATCTATGTATGTATATTATATTAAGTATATCAGAAATCTAGCACCCGTAACACAAGCTTTGAGCTTACCACGGGGCTAGATGTCGTTGTGTAAAATTGTCCAATATTAAAAAAAAAAAAAAAAAAAAAAAAAAATTCAGCTTGTAAATAAATGAGAAACAATCAAGATAAACGACAATAAACAAATACGCAATAATATCTATGGTCTGATCGCCGAGACTTTGCGTTCCTGACACATCGCGATTGAACTGATAACGTAACTTTGTAATGGCGTTGCAGTTACGATAAAAATATTTTTACTGTTTGTTTACCGTTTTAACAATTGATGAGGATTAAATCTACATTATTATATCAATAATCAATGAATCTAATAATTTTGTGCCAAACTAAGTGTAAAATAACTTGGTAAACAATATTTTTCTAAATCTGCGTAATAATATTGCGATAATATTGCGCTATTACAAGGTTATGTCAGTGCTTTATATTTGTAGGTAGTGCTGTGCTAAAAATAACAGGCAACAACAGTATCGTTATCTGTTACAGTTATATTTAAAAAATAATACGTTTAAGAATGTGAAAATAATGGACTATAAGATTTTAATAAATATAAGAATAAAACTACGACCAAACCGAACGCGCGAAAGAAAGTGGCATTTTTATATTTATGTTTAAAATAATAACCCCAAATGGCGTTATGGGCCGCCATTTTGTGACGCTAAAACAGTCGGTTTCCACTTAAATTACTAAAATATAAATATTAAATGATTCCGCCAATTTAAAACGAAAATAATCTTAAAAATAACGCGGCGGTTCATTTTGGAGGAACGGTTACGAACTCATTATGTTGTGCCCATCACTAACGTGTCAAACTGACATGTGTCCTAAACGTATTCTTATCGTGGCCAAACTATACAAATGCGTCAACATCTGATAACTTTGACAGGCTACGTCATTTGAGTTTAGCTACGTATGTGACGTACCTGACCTTCTAATCAGACACAGTTGATTGCCCCAAAATGGCGATCACACATGTAACATAAAACAACTATATTTTTGCAAATTTAAAGAACACGTGACACTGGCATATTACACTTAATTTAGCGCAGGGTCCATTCTAAATACTAGAACTATACCATCTAATTAGTTTTTATGGCCCATGGGACCGAAACGTTCTAGAATGACCGCGGATCAGGAAACGCAGCTACGGACGTCCACCAACAAGGTGGACTTGGTGGATGCAAACTGCTTCCGGCCATAATAACTGGAAATGTTTAATTTTAGTGGACGTCCCACGGCTGATGATGATGATTAGTTATTCGCGAGATAAGCCATTACAAAGCTGTGGATGTGCAAAAAACACAAGTGATTTGAATTCCTTCACGTTTTTAAACTCTTAAAACGTAATAATAGTAAAAGGGGCAGATCTAGAGTCAGAAACGAATTACAAAATGGTATTAAACTTCTTCCTTAGGGTGCGAATAAAAATGTCATTTATAAGGCCATAACTGCCGTTTTGTCTAGACGAGTTTAAAAGAAATATGGGAATTTGGGAATTAGGATTATAAATATTCATTCTTATAAGTAAGGTTTTTAGTACATTGGCTATTTTACCGCGAGAAAATCCATTCTAATGCGGGATAGTCTATTAAAACGCAGGCATAGCAGCAAATGGAAAGCTGGTTATCTTTATTCTTTACTAATATTATATAGCTGAAGAGTTTTATTCGTTGATTGTTTCTTTGTTTGTCTGAACGCGCTAATCTCAGGAACCGCTGGTCCGAATTGAAAAAAATATTTCAGTATTGGATAATACATTTATCGAGAAAGGCCATAGGCTATTATTTAAACTATAATTGTGTAGATAACGTATAAAAAGCGCAATCAAAGCTGGTCGGCTAGTGCAATATATATGTCTGTATGTCCAACTACTGAACAAAGGTCTCTCAGTGTCTCTCAGCTTACAGTGATGGTAATGGTAAGCGAACAGTCTGCTAATTTGTATTGCCAAAGTGTGCTCATACAGGAGGTCCTAAATTTCGATGATTTTTTTCCGGATGGTAACGGAATATATTAATTGAAAAGTTTCATCAGCATGATTTCTTAAATTACAACCTAACTTATACTTATTTTATTTTTACAGTATTTGGGAAACTTACAGCTAGTTATAAATAATTAAATCTAAATTTGTAAATAGCATGCAGTTGAAAGTACATACTAGTATAGAGAGCCAAATAAAAGCTTCCGCATATAGCAATACTTTTGCTAATACTTAATACTATAAACAGTTAGTTACTGAAAATTTAACAGAATTCTAAGAAATGTTTTGCACACCTTTCTGATGTTAGAATATTATAGGGATTATAGGGAACCTTATTGTTATAATAACACCGAATATGTAATACTTATGATAGTAAATAAATGATTACAACTTACAAGCGTAGCCAAAGCCAACTGAACTATTAAAGTAGACTTACTCTCATAATAATAATAACACTAGATAATTAATTTGATCATAAATCATAATGAAAACATCAAGTATTTCTGCTATGTGTGCAAAACAAACACATATTTTATCTTTAAATGGTGCACAATTATCTATAAATGATTAAAGAGCTTGGTTGAACGGGTTCATGCTAAGAACAACAGAATCGACTTAAGAACTTAAGTAGATTAAGTTTATTATTATTACTACCTCTCCACCAATTTTCTGCCAAATCGATTAAACCGTTCTTTAGTCATAAACAGTGTAACTTACACGACTTTATTCTAATATACATATATGTGTAGATATATTAATTGTATTTATTGGCCACACAAAACAAAAATTACAATCTATCAATACGCGTTATTTTGCATTGGATAACTCAATTTTTTTATTAGATGTTACTAAAAACGTTATCATGTTACCATGTGACCACGTGACTACTTAAAGTCATTTTATATACTGTGTTCTAAACTTTAACCAGGATCTTTTATCTTATATTATGTAAAAGTAAAATGACCTCAAACATAACTGATATCAAACCATGCTTCTAATATTTCGCACAAAACATAGCATTGGGAAGACGAACAGTTTCGATTTGAATCTAATGTCATCGCCATAAAGCCGAGCTTAGAGGCCGAGTCAGGACGTACGGTCGTCGACCCCCAAAACTCGAGCGCCCGGTCGTTCGCCCGTCCTTACATTGCCCGACCTCTTTGCTACTTCTGCTAGCCTGGTACTTTTGATTGTTTTTCTAATGTTGATGTAAGGTGAAAATCGTAATTACAGTTATTATTGTTTTTTACGTTGTTAATTATGAGGATTATTTACATACTAGCGGTGCCCGCGACTCCGTCTGCGTTAATTTATGTTTGTGTGGGGGCCACATCTTATCATAACTGGATCAAAAATCTAAATAGCCTATCTTGTGTCCCAGACCTCTATATGATCTACCAAATTTCATCAAATTCGGATCATTTAAAAGTTATATATACATGTATGATTTTTTTCTGTATACAGAAAACTGTCCAAAACGCGGTTTAAAAATAGTTTCAGAATCAATAATAAAAATATGCCGCTCCATAAAATGTCCGCTTAGTTTTCACAGAAATAGTGTTGAATATATTATGATATCGTGATATTAATTATGAACAAACCTGCCGAAACTCACATAAATTGTGTATAATTTCGTGCCGGCATCCTCAAATATTTGGTCGTTTACCGGTCTAGCTATAACAGAATACCGTTGGTCAGAACTTAATTAGTTTTCGGTATTCGCCTTAGTTACACAAACTAAAGAACAATTACAATTACTTAAATAATGATTATGATAGAAGGTCTAATATATCTTGAATTATTTTATTATATCTACTCCATGACACCACTCCTTACAGATTTATGATTAGTTATCATTGTATTCCTGAGAAAAAAAAATTACATAACTGGACTATTACAGACGCTAAACATATAAGACACATGATTATTATATAGTGACTAGCTGACCCGGCAAACCTTGTTTTGCCATATAAATAAAAAAAAATTAGGGGTGGGGACTACCCCTAACATTTAGGGGGATGAAAAATAGATGTTGGCCGATTCTCATAGATACCGGATAAGCACAAAAAATTTCATCAAAATCGGTCAAGCCGTTTCGGAGGAGTATGGCAACGAAAACTGTGACACGAGAATTTTATATATTAGATTATATATTTCTTTTTCTAGAGCACTCTTGATAGAGATTTGAACTTTGAGGTTTGATGTAGGGGTTTCCCCGAAATCGTTTTACTCCATTGCTTAGTGGGTGGTTTGTTCTAATAAATGTCTGTATATTATCGTTAGTGACATTGTATTTATTTAATTGTTAAATGACATAATGTTCCTTTTGTTAAAATCCACTTAATATTAAATTATTATACGATTTATATATTATGTGAACAAAAATAAATACTTTAAGTTAAATTGTTGGTAATTGGTAACCGATAATTCCTGTAGCTGATAATAATGTTAGGTTAGCGAAGTGTTTGTTGCTAACTTCAAGATTTCTAACTCATTTAATCAGAGTAAATTTTTTGATGTTTTTGAGAATTTTAAATACATAGATAGATTTCTAATTGATTTTAAATAAACTATTTAGGTAATGTTAACTAATCGTGCTTCTAGAATCCATGAAACCCATATACCATACTATTAGTGAGTCTTGCTAAATCGGCTGGGCCGATTTAGCTGATATTGCTCTTGAAATATATGTAGTAGTCAGGGTAGGTTTAAAACTTTAAAAGGTGACATAACTGTAGAAAGCGGGCGAAACTGCGCGTGTATCAACTATCACATAAAAAACAAGTTATTCTAGCCCAATTTATCAGTCCTACTACCTTTGGACTGTACCATAACGTGCCTAAAACATAAAACATATGGTTTGGGTAATGGAACCGTTACGGGGAAGGCTTATCTTGTTATACGGGTGGTCTGTAATGTCGACACTACTACGCCCCTTGCCTTGGTTCAAATGTGGATCATATAGAAAAATGGTTGACACACTTATCTACTACTATTAGGGAGAATTGGTGATTGGTTTATTTATCTTTGAGTTTTTGTCATTTCGTTTTGGAACATAATTTATGTTAAAATGGATTGATAATAGTTCATGGAATGCCGTTATCAGTAACCTTAGCGCTAAATATGATTAAAAAGCTATCGTGGGAGCGGATAGAAAATATCATTTTTTTGTATAATAGAAAAAAATCATATATCGAAGAGAAGACACGTGTCTGGAAGTTAATCGTCGCATAAATCTTCCCCTTTGGAGCCTTTTTAGACCAGGCTGTGGCCGCGTTTTTTGGATTTCCCGAAAAAACATATTTTCTTAAAGCTCAAAAGTAGTACATAAACCTTTACAGTAAAATACTAAATTAAACTAACCTAATTCAGATTTGGTTAACTACCTCAACACTCGTTTACACGTTTTACTCGTGAAATAGGATGTAGGATCTTTAAACCAAAAGCCATCGCATATCGAAAGGTAAACGCCCCGTGCATCTGTCAGAAATGGATGAAAAAACGTAACACCTGGCGCGAGGGTAGACGAGTTTACTGTCGTATTCATAACTTCAATGCGTTTAAGGAGCTTTTATTTAGCAACGTCGACACGCTTCGGTTTTGCGTTTTGGCTATCGTCTATTGCTTGTTTTATGGGATTGAATTTGGATGTATAATCTCTCTATGATAAAGTGGCCTCTTTCGTGCCTCTCTAATGAATTGTATTTATTGACTTGTCCAAGTGATCTTTAGGATTTTATGGAAATAAATGACATAAATATTTAAATCTTTAAATCTTTAAAATCTTTAAATCTCTGCTTTCAATAGAGTTACTAAGATATGGCTAATTTGGGCACAGATGTATTGACGATTACGAGTCTCTCCCCGAATTGTGATGGGCATAATGAGCATAGGTTTTTTAGGAACTATCCTATTTTTCTAATAATGATCCAGGCATTTAGTGCTGAATTGCGTGAGCTCAGTTGCTGTTGTATAAATCATCATATAAGTGAATAAGGAATTACAGTTACCTCTATGGCTCAGTACAAAAGCTGTGTTCAACAGACACTTGGTCATTGAACTTTTTCGCACATCGCGTGTGCAATCCACACTCAACTACAGGATACCCGTATGGGTGGATACTGCCTCGCCACCTGTGCAGTGCGTTACATGACCTACCGCAACGTTTCGCACGTTGCCCCCGCCGATTGGGGTTGTGGGGTGCTGGTCAATGAACCCTTCTGACCTTTGACGATGATTTACATTCTGCTTCTCGTGTGTGACAAATTAGGTGTTATATAATGTATTTTTTATGTTTTTCGGAAGCTTTACCAAACTATGCAGACTATGGATGGATAAGTAGTATACTTCACACAATACATTCAACAATAAATACATTTTTGTCAATACACAAATTCGCAATAATCTTTTGTACACACATTCCGTAATGTTATTTTCAAAATAAAGCAGTCTAGTATTATATTTTATCAACAAACTAGCTAAATTTAAATTGCCTTATGGGGACGCAACATTCTTTACGAGTGCTCGTAATTAGCTTCGGTATCAAAGCGTGCCCCAGTCCAATCCCCTAAGTTCTTTTCGTACTTCCAAAATTAATATCATTACTGGTACTGTCTGTAGGTTATTGTACGTCTGGGGGTTAAAGGCATGACCTAGTGGGATGGATATAGAGATCAAAGGTTCAAGGTCAATGTGTAACCGAGTGACCTAATCTCTCGCCCTTCGCGGGTTCAGACAGTGCTTTTACGCTACAAATCAGACTAGGCTGCTCTTTTGAGGATTAGGCTGTTCTGATTTATTTTTGATTTGATTTTGAATAGAGAACTTTTTAGAAATAAGATTTTATGTGAGTACTAGAGCCGTGTAGTTAGTGGGAGCACTCGACTTTCATATCGACGGTTGTGAGTTCAAACCCCGCTGCGCATATCTGGAAAGTGTGGTAACGGATAAGAGACAACATTTATTTTGTTGTCTCTTATCCGTCCCGTGAAGATGTGTTAATAGTTAGTACTCATCACTTATTTCAATCCTTTCCAAGTTCCAAAACACAACTACATTTACCATTCAACTCTCTATCTACCTCCAACAATCTTTCGCCACAAATCACTCATTCGGCTAATGGATACCCTAATGTCGATTAAAGTCACATCACCTGGATATAACAGATAGAATAATACTCTAAATAGTATGATATCGTCAATGTTCGACACATCCATTGTTTCGCGAAGTCAGGTCAATACCCCTGTTTGTAATATGAATTTGCATGTTATCACTTGGTAAGTTTGAATGTTCGCGTTTCGTTTGCGATACTTCGTGTGTCTTATCTTAAGTGTTTGGCTTCATTTCTTCCAGTTTTGTGTTTTGGTCTTGTTTTTCTGATACGATATATTTTTTCGGGATTTCCCTAAGGGTCTTCAGAATGTTGTTGAGTACTTGTTCAGTCAATCTGTCTCCTGGAGTTCGCGAAAAACTGAACAATTTTACTGTTTCCATACTCTTAGATGATTGAGTCGTTATTTCTATGAGAAATAATACAGATAGTCTAGTACTTATTTGTATTTCCTTCAGTTTTAAAGCCAGCTATTTAATGTGAACGTTTCGAATTACATACTACCGCAGAAATGGTCATAAATTATTCTTATTCGAGTTACATGAATATATTAAAATAATGTCCTTGCACTTTTAACAGGAAGTTCGAGGCAGAAACTGAACAAATCTTTCAGCTTAATAAAAACTATTTCGCTACCGCGGAATGTACTTACTGTTTTAATTTAAATCGTTATTTTATCAGTTCCCCATCCGTTATTTGATTTGCAACACTTTCTACTTTCACTCCTTTCAAGTCGATTAGATTGACTGCCGGAGAATCATCTTTCTAGATGTCGCATCGAGCGGAACCTTAGCAGTGTCATGGGCCATTTGAAAATCAACCTTAATCTGATCAGATAAAAGCTGTGGTCTTTTGGTTTTGGGGCATTGTCTGTTTTTGACTTGTTGAATACCAAATCAAGGTTTGGTGAATAAAATAAATCATAAATATTGCATTAACTACTTAACCATTTTAATGCGATTCTTACCATTTATAATTCCATAATCATCTATGCCTTGATTACCTTCACCCACCGCGTGGGATGTTATTAAATATTTAATTGAACTGTAGTTAATTTTGTCTTTTATATTAGTCCTAATATGTGTGAAACTTCGTGAGATCGTCTTGACGAGACTGACCTCTTTTGTACTTTTGTCTTTTGTCACATTCATAACTGTTCAATTATTAGAAGTTTAACGTTTATTAAGGGAAACATTTTAAAGCAACCCGTATAACTATCTAAAACAATTTAAAAAGAAAATTCACTTTCCCCACAATACAGATAAAAAATCATAATTAATTCGGAACATTGACTATTTCTATCAATATTAAACTACCCTCGTAGATTCCACAGGTAATGGGAACTTGGGAAGTGAAACAATGGCACAGGAAGCTAATCCGAGGTTGACATGCCATGGTGGGACAGCTGACTGTAACACTATACGTCCGGTGGCTAAGTGCGCTCGGCATGGTAGTAGGATGCACACCTGAACTGCAGGTTCTGTAGCTTGTTTAGGGTCTATGATTAGAGATAAATAGATCGTTGCTTGATCAGCTGATATTGAGAACTTGGTAAACTTTAGTGATTTGCTAACTGTATTTTACACCTTGGTGGTTATTCTACGCTTCGTTTGCTAAACTATTTGTTACCTGCTGTATGACTGAAAGTACTGATGATTATGAATATAGAATATAATGACTAGAACTTGTCGTTTGCAACGGTAGACATAAAACTGTAAAATTTGAAATGAAGGGTCTATGAAAGGCAGTATTCATAAATTTCATAGCGAGAATAAATGAATGCATATGAAAATACTCTTGTCCATCGTTCCTGTTTAGAAGTAATTACTGTATAGTAGATGTTCAAAAGCGCTTTGAAATATGTATTCGAGCCAAAAGTTTGTCTGAAGCAAGGTTATTTTATTTCCAACCGTGTTTCCGCAGTAGACGCGAGTTTGAGGTTAAATTAAGTGGGAAAAACGTTCTTTGTCTTTTTCTTTGTTTTCCCGAATTATGTCATTATTATTAAGGAATGAAAAGTGGAAACTTTTAATTAAACCTCAGCCGTAGGTATGTTATGTAATATGAATGTTATAGTAAAGAAAACCATCGAACAATAATGACTGTGAGTTATCCTTTAAAATTAATATTAGAAGATATAATAGAAGATGGTTTGGTACCCACCAATCCTATCAGGATACTATCAGGGTTCGTACAAACTCTTTCACCGTGTAAAAAAAACCGCGTTTTATGGATTATCCTTAGTGTCTTTTATTAGATAAAATCTCAGTAATAACTGCCCTTAAAAGGATAGCGAAAATTTCCAACAGTTCATTAGGAAAATGATAATTTGATTTGTTCTGTGAGTTTCGCTCTGAAATGTTTTTCAGCGTAATTCTTAAGCTTCTAATAATATTCATTCCTGATTATAACATTATCTTGATAAGGAATTATAAGCATATTGGGAAGGCTTTTGTTTACTAAGACCATGATAGTAATAATAAAATATCAAATTACATTTGTCATTAATACTCGTAGTAGCTTCACGCCCCGCGGCTTCGCCCGCGTTCTACACCTTCCAGCGGAAATATTTTGACCCCCGGTAAAAAGTAGCATAAGTCACTCTCCATCCTTTCAACTACATATCTTCCACTTCAAAAATCACGTGAGTTCGTCACACCGTTTTGCCGTGAAAGACGGTCAAACAGAAACACAGATATATTTTCCCATTCATAATTTCATAATCCATAATTTCAAACCCGATCAGTAATAAAGTAACTATCAAAAATCTGTAAGTCGGTCTGTTACGCTTTCACGACGAAACGACTGAACGGATCGCAGATTGTTTACCTCACGTGTGAAAGGACATTCATTACTTAAATAATCGTTTTAGTCTGGAGTTTCTTGGTTACATTTAACCGACTTCAAAAAAAGGAGGAGATACACAAGTCTACAGTATTCTATTTTTACGTTTTTTATGAAAGTTCTACTCATTATCATCGTTTAAATAAGCAGTAATGTTATATCAGATATGTTTTTTTTTATTCTTACAAATACAAAATATAAATAGTGATTTATGTTTTCTGAGATTAGCGCACTGAAACAAACAATCAATCAAACAAACTCCTTAGATTTATATTTAGTATAGAATATCTTCTTAAGTAAGAGTTAATTTTAAAAATTGGATTGACCTGAAAATGTCAGTGACTCCTGTTCTGAAAAATTTACTGTGTATTATGTATGACAGAAACGCTTCGGATAATATCTCTCAACTGAGAATTCTAATTTAATTTAGTGAATACTTTTAGTTAATTTGTATTCTGGTTTTTGTTGAAGTAGAATATTGAGTTGAAAACGCAGTGCTTGTCTCTGCTCTGTTTTAAACTATCTTTGACCCATCATCATCACCGGCCATCTCCAAGAATATTCACTATAATAAAAATACAATAATAAAAGTAATATAATATTGATAAGGAGGATACTTTACTGCTGTTTATTTGCCATAATCATTGTTTTATTTGTCTTTCCTTGTATGTCTTTGGTATGTAATTTTTCTTTATTAATTTGTAATTTTAAAAGACTAATAAATACGCCTTTGATAAAATATGTCCTGGATTAAAAAGTGTGGTGTTCCACCATTTTTGTGACAAAAACTATGTCGAACGAAATTAGCGTATTAAAATAATCCTGTAAATTCTGGAATCTTTTAGATTGTCTATGTCAAACCTTATATCTGTGTTACTCTTTGATTGTTTAAAGTATATAATCGATACTCTCGAGCTGTTCATTTATCTGAATGAAAGTAAACAGTTAATACGTTCTTTGTTTGCGATGTGTCCTACTTTCTTGAGGGTAACCTACATCTTAATACCATTTCCATGTTCATGTACATAACGATATCGGTTTGTAAGTGCTACGCAGAAACAGAGTAAGGGTGCTTAACTGCTTATTTACTAGAGCTATTCGGTGCCTATACATATTTGGTATGTTTGCGTTTGACCAATCACGCAATGGCTGAAAGATTAACGTTTTGACGGAATGCTCGAAGTGATATTATAACTTTGAAATTAATAGATATAATGTACTCTGCAGTTTGCATGTATTTGGTTTTGAAATGTTTTCGTATTAGTCCAGGGACGGTTTAAAAGGTGAATATGGAAGTACGAAGTTGTCGTCCGTGAATCAAATAATTAAATTAAAATCTTGTTCGTTTTTACATTGTGATTCAGGATTATTTACCATGTTTATTTATAGTTTCCCGATATTTTAGTACCTACTAGATTATATCCAAAACTCCCCTCCACAAAACCGTGATGATTTCAACGTGTGAGAGGAAATACAGAAAAACAGAATACACAGAAAAAAAAATACAGAATTCGGTGGAGGGGCGTTCATTTTAGAAATGGTTTTACTATACTATTATCTTATTACCTTTGTTAAAGATATCTTTCTCTTTGTTACAGCGTACGGCAAAGTGTTCCTAGTTAGAAAAAAGTTCGGAGTCGATGAGGGTAAATTATATGCAATGAAAGTATTGAAGAAGGCATCTATTGTGCAGAAACTAAAGACTGCTGAGCACACGAGGACAGAAAGACAGGTGAGAATACAACCAATATATTAGTTAAGATCAACTTCACTTTGAAAATCATTAAGTTTGTTGTTAATATTTTATTAATAACGTGATTCATCTGAATAACAATACATAATATGTATTACTACCGAACCGAGTACTTTTGATCATAATCTATCTACATAATATAAATATATCGACTCATCCGTAGAACAAAGTTTGATCTGCAAAGTTGATGGTTTTCAGTAGAGGCCAGAGAAGTTTTTGACTTCGTTTAAGAGTTATAACTTTTAAACGGTGAGACTTATCATTGAGATTTTTTGGTATGTTGTTACAACACCGCAGCATAGTTAATTGCTTTGTGTTGTATATTTATTATTCTTTTTTTTCCGGAGATAGCAAGTCCCATGTAAACATTGGACGTTGTACGGCAAAACAGTGAGGGTCCGTTGTCAACACTAAACTTTGTTCTACGGAAAAATCATAATGAAATGATGTTCTATATTAACATTGGTCGTTTTACGTCAGAATCACCTTTTCCGTAAGAGTTCTATGTGAATAATATCCTTATAATAATGTTAGTGAAACTATGTCTAGCTTCCATTATTTATACCTATATATAAATATATTATGTAATTTTAAAATATTTAGGATATTTTGTGAATTTAAAATCGTTTAAAACTGATTAAATCTCAAAATAAGTAAAACAAACTTTTATTCATTCAAAAGTTTGTTCTCAAGACTCACTTTGAATATCAATTACGTGTTACTTATTAGTAACTTAGTACCATGTCCTTCCGTTAGAACAACATGAAAAAGTTTAATTAAGTACCCAAAAGTTGTATTTTTATTATCAGAATACTTAACATCAGACAGGGGGTTGATCATCAGGTTTGCATTAGTTACATAATCCTACTTAAACAAATAAAAATCAACCTTTATATGTAGTTACTAAATAATAGCTAACTTTTACAACGTGGAATGTAATTATTATTATTTCGCTAAATGACGAATACAGCTTTAAAATTAAGCAGCAGAAAAAATACCATATAATTTAGTCCAGTAACTCATCATCCGACTCTTCTAAAGAATTACGCAGTGTGATGAGGTAAGGATGATACTCCACGAATATAACTTTTGAGTGGCACTTATCTAATAAATCTCTGTATTTATCATCAGAAACCTTAAAACATAGGTTTAATTCATTTCATAATTTGCTATAAAATTATGAAGTAAAGTAATATTTAAAAACATAATTTGTTTGTGTTACTGCTCTCTGCATGAAGTTCTTTAATGCTATTCCAGTTCTTCTCCTCAATATCTTTCATCCATACCTTGTCATTAACTTGTCATTGACATATAAAATCAAAGAGGTAACGTTGCGAAAAACATAGGTTTCCCCTTTATTCTTGGCTCATATTACTAATAAACGCCATTCAAAAGGAGTATAGATAGTTTTAGTTTAAGAAGCTCTTTCAATAACAGAATTAACACTATCATCTTCTTTTCGGACATGTCCCTTCTGTAGATGTTTAAGGCGGATGATTAACTTATTTGTGGCGTAAACATGCAATGGAAACACAAAGCGATTAAATAAAGTGATAATCTCAGTTCATAAATATTATTGTTTTTATTTTGCGCTTTACCTCTTACTGAAACCACAAAGCGATTTTTAGTTTGGCCCACAATAATTGTCCATCTAAAAACCAAACTTCTTGGTCAACATTAGCAAGAATACATTTTAAAAGGCAACTACGAGTATGTAGTAACATCATTTGCCCTACGCTTTCCTACTGATTCATCCCACATTATAGCAAATGACCTTATTCTATTACCCATTTCAAAACTTATAAAATTGAAATATTATAGTTTTCTCTTATAGAAAATACGTTTATATTGTCATGAGGCCACTGCAATCATTCTTAAAATCAAACACAGCAAAACAGTGTTTTCATTTGAATGTTCAGTGTTGTTCTTTTTAAATCCCTTATTTTTAAATCAGGGTCCGTCAGGTTTTTATTTAGCCGGAAAACATGACATTCGTAGCACAGTTTGTTTGGGATATGGAAATCTAGATTAAAGTTAGAGTTGACTATGTCGCGATAATGGCGTTACTTTGTAGCTTCAGTGTAAGAGGTTTAGTTCTGGAGATCAAACAATTCAAAAAACTGTTTGAAAATTTTGGAAATACTTAAGTCTATTTGTAGATAGAGCTTTAGGCTATTTTTTTTCCTACTGCCCCAGGAGATAGGGACAATATGTTAAGGTGACGATTGTGCTGATTTGTGACGATCGTCATTAACATCTGACAAAAAATAACTGTTTTTGTTTATAACTATGAGTATGGCAGAATTATATGAACACCTACAAATTTAGAGAACAAATTATTATAAAAAAAAACTTGAAATTAACGAAGTTTTAAATCGAACAATGTCCTATTTAAACTCGTTATTCCAGTAAAAACGTCCTATCTTAACATCGACTCCGTAAATTGTAAAACAGATTCCACCATAAAAAGTCCTATATTCACATAAAATCCATAAAAGCTCATCAGTATCCGTCAAAAATGGTCCTATATTTTCATGGGACTTGTACTTTATCGTGTTTATTTTTATACATAAAATGATTATACTGAAGACATGTATTATGTTAATCGTTCTTTCGTATTAATAATGAGTTTCACTAGCTTTCCGTCAAAAAAAGTCCCAAATAAATATCGAACGCCCGTAATGAACTACCGCTTTCCATCGTATAGTGGCTGGACTGAAAAACGGACCGCGCTATCTTGCCGTCCCCGCTTCCGATTACTGTCGCATGGGCACTCAGTGCGTTGTTCTGCGGAACTGATATCAGATGCAACGTTATTCGACTCTATATCTCCGTAACTACATTAGATATAAAAATTCTAAAAACGCACCTCTGTAGAGTTTGAACTCCATAACACGTTTAGCTGATAAAAGTACTTTTGCTCTATGGTCACATAGAACTCTATTCTACGCATAGGTCGATATAAAAGAAAGTCGTGTGAGTTACAACATTAATAACTCAAGAACGGCTGAATCGATTGGGCTGAAAATTGGTGAAGATGTAGCTTAGAACCGGGAAAAGGACATAGGACCGTATATAATGTAATATAATGTGGGCGAAGCCGCGGCTGGAAAGCTAGTATAAATCTAAATCTAAAAATATATCTTGGAGAGACCAACTCTGCTGGAGCTGTACTCATCAGTGGCAGTACATTGGTTAAATACGTACGTTTTAAGATATCACATTTTGTTTTGCTATTATAATTGTGAATGGAAATCCTAGTAGTTTCTATCGTGTACAATTTACTTACCCACCTGACTCACACCAATTTAATATTCTGCCCGCAATTTTTTGTCCCGATTCTTAGAATCAATCTGCGAAATACTAATGGATTACTTTGCACTCCAAGTCATCGAACTGACATGTGCACGATATCAATGTATATCAATGAAGCATTTGATACAATTACCTATCTATTCAACTTCTACTCTAATTAATTTTTGATAGATTTATGCCTAACTAACTAATAGGTCCATAATTATGGCACGATTGTGCAGGTAATTCTTAGATCTGGCCGTGTTGTAGTAATATAATCTTTATTTCTTAGCGGTATTCATTAGGATCATAGTTTATGATAAACATTATACAGGGCGTCTCACGGCACAAGGAGAGGAAGTACCTTGAATATTGTTGATGGATTTTTATTTGAATTTAAAAAATAATTTTAATTACATCGTTGAACCGGGAATCGAACCACGGAGCTAGATGTTGCTGTGTGATTGTCTAGCAATATTATATATCACCTGAAGCTGAATATAAGTGTTTATTTCCCCAACAGGTCCTAGAGGCGGTTCGAGCGTGTCCATTCCTGGTCACACTTCACTACGCATTCCAAACAGACGCCAAGTTACACCTTATTCTCGGTGAGTAGAGATTATAATCGATTGAAGATTATTAAGAATATATTTTGTAGATCTTTCTGTAATCGATCGATTGGTGAACTGTGATTTATCGATAATTTTTACTTTTCACAATAAATCACAGTTCAACGTTGAAAGAGGATTATATGGTTAGCCAGAATAATATCAATTTGATTACAAAACCATAAAATCAATCAGCAGCGGTCCCTAACATTAGCGCGTTCAAACAACCAAACAAACACAACACCTTTATAATATTTATTAGTATAGATAATAAGGATTGAGGATGTTATTTGTTAGAAATGAAAATCAAAACATTATCACACCATCTCTCGAACATTCCTAGCGGGGGTCATTGGTCCAAGCTTGTTTAGGTCACTGTACCTTCGCGAATATTCAGAAAAAACCTCGCTGCTCTGATCGATTTCTGAAAGTCACCCGTCTAGGCGTTTGTCCTTTGCTATGTCAAAGTTCTGGGGTCTTTCAACTTGTCCAGACTTGCGTAATGCTCTGGGCCCACTTGCCTGAATCCTCGCCTCGCGTCCTTAGGACTTGAAACTTGTGGTATAGATTAATTCAAAATATGGCGGTTATATTTGCTTGAATTCGCGCGTAGGATACGCCATGAGACGTTATAGGCATCAGCTTTCCTATTTACGTTCCTACTGCTAAGAAATAGGGACTTAGGGGGGATCTTGAAGAGAGAAGCCCCTAATTCACCACGCTGCGCTGGACACAATTGGCACACCAATATCCCCACGGCAAGCTCGAGGGTGTTATGGAAACTAGATTTCTGATATACATTATACTACGTATGTAGGTATTTTATTATACATAATAATGTATAAATCTGCCAGTATTCTGGTAAGTTGATTATATTTGGAAGTTCAAGTATTTATTTATTCGCAAGGGATTTGCGTTTGCTTTCAGTGGGAAGGTCTTAGGTTCATCAAACTTAGTCCGGTCGTTCATTGGTTTCTTCATTGCCAGTTCTGCGCAATTCTCAGACAGCTAGGCCGAAATGCGTAGAAATAACAGACTTATTTCATTTTCTTTGTGCACCAAAATTTATTTATCAAGTATTTCATAAATAGATAAATATTGCTGGAATATTCACACAGCAACATTTAGCCCTGTAATAAGCTCGAAGCTTGTGTTACATGTGCTAGATTTCAGACATCGGTAATTATTATAATATGCATACTTACCTACAAAGATAATTTGATATTTTTTTATTTTACATCCATAACAGACACCCGGAACAAATATTTGCAGATTGTACAAATTTTATCCCGAGTTCAATAGACAAATTCTTCAGTTTTATTCTGACGTGTCCATGTAAATCCCTGTTTCTATGGAAATAACGTTTTAGACTTTGACTTTATAAAAATATTATTATTTTATTCCTATAATCCCGTTGCATGGAACATTCTCGAGCCTGCGAAATCGTCTCACACGTTTCCCTGCCGACCTTGATGGAAATTTTCTGTAAATGCCAAGGAACTCCAAGGTTGTTGACGGAAGGAGGTTCCTTCACCTGTTGCGTAATCTTCGCCATTCAATTGCCTTGATATTTTAACGTACAGCCTCGTTGGTTTAGACTTTTTGAACTCCTACGCGCTTTTAAAGGTTCACTTTCGACTCTTTAACTGTATTTAACCTCTTGAACTGCCACAAAAAATATTAACGCTAAGAACTAACTAGTGGTATGAACCCAAGATCTTCGGAATTCATTATCGAAAAGTCGAGTGTGCTCCCGTGATATTGTCGCGGAAGGTAGAAAAATATGATTGAAATTAACTACAGCCTACCATTAAAAAAAAGATAGATCGGTTCGTTTGTGAATAAATTTATGCCTATGCCTACTCACAAATGTCATCAGTCTCTCTGTGAAGATATCGCTTGTAACAGTGCCCTCATAAACATTTAAATCATGGTATGTTACCCGTTCCGTGTTCTAATTTGTTTAAGGCTGTGCAACACTGAAATCTCACTCGGTTCAATGAATCCAATTATGCAAAATATTGATACACATCGGGTATCATACCCTCAGTGACTAATCGACAACCCAGTTCGGCGCTCGATTCTAGTTCAAACGCTTACGGGTCAAGGGAGCGAGCGACGTCTTACGCAAATGTAGAGACTAACTAGAAATTCAACTATATTACCAGCGCGCCTAGTCACTGTTTCACTTGCCGATGTATCAATGATGTTTACCTACCTTTGAACGTATTGCTTTGATGGCGTTTGAGCCATGTTGGCTGTAAGTACATTTGACTTTTATTCCGTAGGTCGTGGGTTCAAACCTCGCCCCGGAACTCAAAATTTTTCTTTTTGATATAATTAATAATGTAGGCTCTTAAAAACCTGCTCTATAACTGTGAAGCCAAACACTGTGAGGAAAACGGCATGTTCTGAGAACTTTGAAAAGTTTAAGGACATGTGACATTCACCATTTACTCTTGTCCAGCGAGTGGAGTTATGGCCTAATCTCTCTGTAATTATAATTATCAATGTCTACATGGTTACCCTTGTCATCTAATAATACGCCTGTTATTTAGGACCTGACTAGAAAGCATAAAGATTCAAGCTTTCCAAAGCCAATTAGTTTTCGGCAAGTGAAAGTATCATTATCTCGTTAATCGATAGCAAAAACCACTCGTTTTTCTGACAGCGTACCAACTGTACCTTGTTACGCTTTTATGTTTCCCACGTTTTGTACTGGTTTTGTTGAGTTCCAGAAGAACATTTACAGTTAAGTTTATTGTTTTAAATGTCCGTAAATTTCAGTTGCCTGGAAGAGATCGCTCTCATCGATAAGGCCGCCCCTTGTACTCTTAGCCTATACATGTATAGTATTAAATTCGTATTTTTTATTTTCTGTTATTTCTAAGTACATTAAATACAATAAAGATTTATTCATTCCGTGACACAAGCTTCGAGCTTACCACGGAGCTAGATGTTCCTGTGTGAATTGTCCACCCATAATATTTATTCATTAAAGTGGGCGAAGCCGCGGGCTGTTCAGCTAGTTACATGAAAACAACAGATCGATGTATATTTCAATTCCAATCAAGCAACTAAAGGCTATCTGACGGCTTTCATCGCTCAGGTATCACGATTTGATGCCGTACGATCATTCGAATGGCGGCTTCAATTCTGTTTTGTTCCGAATATTGCGGATTTTTATCACCTTGTATCTTGAAGATTAATTAAAACTTAATCTGGTTTGGTTAGATGTGATGATGGCTTGATGAAGTTCTTAGTGTCTTCTATCCCGGCTCCAAATATAATATACAGTCTATAAATAAATAAATATTGCTGGATTATTCACATAGCGACAAATAGCCCCGCGATACGCTCTAAGCTTGTGAACTGGTGCTAAATTTCTGATATACTTAAAATATAAAATAATCAGATAGTCTTTAAACATAAGGCACATTTATTTCCCAGTCTCTCTTTGGTAAAAGTGAACTGCCTATAAGATCTGCGGATCGAGAGCTTGTAACGCCTGAGAACGATGCCGTGCTCTAGTTTTGAATACGCGTAAAAAGTTGGATGATTATTAATAAACGTTTCCCATAGTTTTGAGTCATTCCTTGTTGTTTTAGTCCCGTTTCTTTGGCACTCTACTATTATGAATGCGAAAGGTTGAAAGAATCTAAAGATTTTGATGTAACTTTCCAATAATGTAGCTTATAACACATAGGCTAATTTTAAGACGGGTAATTAAGCAGCAACTAGTATATTAATATTAATTACTGTTTAATTTTGTAAGTAATTGTTACGGTATCTATAGTATTTTAATAATGTAATCTTTCGGTCATGATAATTCTATTTTTGGATCTTTGCTATTTCGCCTAAATGCCTGCATATTACTTTCGCTATTTGTGTAATCATCCTATAAACGTTATATTTCAAGGTCTAAACATCCACAATCGTTCCGAATATATTATTCAACCGTAATGATATTGTCTTTGTCGTAAAATTCAGTTGACTCTCGTCCTTGACCGTACTGCATTGGAAATCGCTTCCACATTTGCAACGTTTTGCCTAGCAGTATTTGTTTGTTCGATTTCCGCATTGTTCCGTCCGTGCTTATCGGATTTTCTTCCGTTTTAATCGTTAACTTTTGTGTGAAATATGTCTTCTAGTAATTCTCAATTAATCTTCAATAAGACATGTTTGAAGAGATGGAAAAACATGTAACATTCACCCCCACTCACTTCACCCGCATTCATGTCAAGAGAGATGTCCCTGTGTCCCAGCAGTGGGATAGTAAACTTAAATGCTTAAAATGAAATGAAAATATTTTATTGACCACTTTTTATTTTAAAATTTTATTCATTTTGCTATTGCTTAGAGTTAGACAGTTTAACTGTTCATATTGAGATAAACGGGCAATACACGAACCTTATTTACGTAGACTATTGATCAACCGATTTCGTCCCAGAACGTGGGACTTCTTCAGGATCAAGGACACTATTGCTATTTACTAGGTGTATTGCCCGTTTATCTCAATATGAATTTATCAAACCACGACAGTTTTTATAGTTTAACTGTTATTGGGATTGAGTAACAATTTAAAGTGCATCTTAACCGCTGACCCCAATATGTACTCAATATTGCCTAGACGCCTTAGTATAACAGCGACACAGTCTCGAATCCTCCACCACATTTAAAACAATTTCTAACTTTTTAAAGACTTAGCTAAACTTTTAATTGAAACAATTACACAATCCAACAATGTACCGTGTCAAAACTTCAGTGGCCATATTTGCGTGTGCAAAAAGCGAAGGATTGCCACACAAAATGGCGTGGCCTGTTTCACCTTGACACGGCGTATTCTAATTCGTATTTTTCGTCTAACCACTGAACTTAATTATGGTCTTATTTTATGGGGTTGAATGTTGTTTTTGTATTTATATAATATTTTTTTCCTCAGATATATATTTTACCACAGCAGTAGTTTATCTTTTCCTTCCTGGAAATTTTAAATTCCAGGAAGGAAAAGATCTGCATGTTTCCTTAAAATCTGTTATGTATTTTGGCGTTAAAGCTGGAAAGAGAGACATTTTTAGGATGAGTTTTGTTATTTCATTCTCTCTGTCGTCTGTAGAAGATAGAATTGAGAGTGAACTGAAGTAAATACAGACACATTTCGACTTTAATTAGTTCGCAATTAATTTGCTTATTATTCTTTTTAATGACACTTGTTTGGCATCCTTTTAATAAAGTAGTTTAAAGTTCTATGTTGTTTAGGTATGTATTCAAATGACCCAGATTAATTGCAATGTTAAGCAAAACAGAGGACACAAGTGCTCATTGCTATATTTCTTCTGCGTTTCCTAAACAAACTTGACCCACAATGAATCTTTACTGATTCAGTTTTCAGTTTTACTTTTTCTCCTTTAAATAGTCACCGTTAGCCAACAAGAGGCCTAGCAGTCACCTTGGCCGAGTTTTGTGAACCACCATTATCTTGCCGTTTTGCAATTTACGCAGCTGGCGAATTTTAAAGTTTACGGCACAATTGAAAAGTATTTATATTTTATGATGATGATTATGTCCTCAAAGTTTGAGATGGAGGTCACTCAAATCCAGCTCGGATGGGCGGCGTTCGGGAAATTACTCAGCTTCTTATCCGTCCATAATAAATACCTCAGTGCCTCAAGACTAAAGTCTAAAGTAAGAAACTATAAACGAGTGCATGCTTGTGTTGCCAGTGATGACAGATGGATCCGAAACGTAGTGCTTTGGTTTCAATAGACAAAAACAAGCACCAGCTATATGCCTGCTATGCCCTAAAAAGAAAGGGTAAGCTCTACCTAGAATAAGACCTTGTAAATGACTGTATAAATTTTCTGTATTTTACTGTCATTTTAACACAAAGACTCAAATTATGTAGGGTGCCGATTTCCCGCCCTCTCGTTCGCACTTTTGGTGACTGGCGAATATGTTCTAGTATTCATATAACATTCGTAATCAAGACTATTCAACGATATTCATAAAGCAATAAAACTTAGGATATATTGTGTAATAGTCTTATTAACTCTGTTTATTGAATACTTGCTGAGCTAGTCTATATAGTTTAGATTAGGTATTTGATCCTAAGCTAAACTTTATTAAAATATCTGCATAGATAAGTTCTATGATCTTGGATTATACTTTTTATAATGATTAAAGGGTTCAGTTGAGTTAGCTGCGGTTCCGTGAAGGGGATAAGGTTTTGTTATAAAATGAATATAACGAACTTACAATAACTTTTATTAATTTATCTTCTCAAAACAAACCACCGATTGAAATCATTTTCTAGTTAAATAACCGAAGTTAGTCAGAATATACCGCCTTCTTTATTTAGTTTTTCATTTGTTTTCAAAAATATCGTATAAAATGACCCTAATCCTAACAGTGAACAAAGGCACTCGCTAGAGGCGATTTTTGGCACCTTCAGTATTCCCGTTACACAAAAACATTACTCCTTGTTTATGCCCCACACCTGTCACGCAAATCACGCTTAAATAAAAAATTAATTGCTCTGTAAAAGAGATTTGTTGGAGACGATGAACTTTTTATTTGTTTATGGTTTTTGCGGTTTTTGAATCACAATAATTTGGTACTTTTAAAACTGCTGATCGTTTTACACCTGTATTATACATATTAAAGGTTTTTGTTTTAATAAATATTGAAATTAAACTTTCAGATTTGCATTGTTATGTTATACATATGTATTTTTGCTAGTTTCGTAAGATATTTTTTTCCCGTGGCAATTGAAATGATTTCTTTTCATTTTAATCGGTAACAGTAACGATGACTAGTCTAAGTCGCAATTATTTTAATAAATAACCGAGAATGTTATTGGATTGTCTAAGATCCAAAGCTCACCTTGACCCGCTGGGTGCATTCCGCAGTCGTAATCCCCTAGTAAATAATAGTTCGTAATCCATTGTTAGGGGGCACGTGTCCGTGGTCCAATTGTGATGTTGGCGGATTGTCACACAACTGTGTCTCGATTTGCACCTGCACGAGGTGTGACTTCTAAGCTTATTTCAATGTCTCTTGAATTGTCTATAGTTTAGATAATTCAAGATTCCAAGAGGCGAATCGAACCCGCTTACTCTCTTACTTTATACTTACTTTATAGAATGGATCTCTAGAATCTAGACTCTAGATTGAACTTCTTGGAACACTATGTTTGTGCGATCTGCAATTATTTGTTCCGGGTGTTCTGGGAATTTAATATATGTATTATCTATCTATGTGTGTGTTCTATTAAGTTTATCGGAAATCCTAGCACCCGTAAAATAAGCTTCGGGCTTTACCGCTGGATGTTATTCCGTGAATTGTCCTGCAATATTTAGTTAGTTAATCAGATTCTGCTAGAGTTCATTTGTTCGACGTTATAATTTAACAAGGGATATTTACCGCAGATTATTAATTTAACGTTTCCCGATTATGTTCAAATTTGTTTTTGCGCAATACCAGGAAACATATTTAGCTATTTACAGTAATATATTGGTAATTCCATTTTAAAGAGATAACTTTAGATTTTCTGGGTTTCTCTTATACCAAATCCCCCAGACCCATAGTGGGTTCTATTGTACAGGCCCGTGTCCTTTAGCGGAACTTAAAATGGGTTGTTATGATGATGATGTGCCTTCAATAATACCATTTTAATAATAAGTACTCTATTGCGCACTATTATGTTACCTTTTTCTACTTTGTTATTCGATCCATTGTTCGAATGCACGTGCAAAATCTTGTACGTCTACTTAGCTGTGGGATAGTGGATTTCACTTTTACTTTGAATGTATCGCTATTTAGTTTGATGTTATGTTCTCTTTAATATAACTAAAAATATATAATCCCCAGTCTTTGATACTTACGGGAAGTGATGGGACGGTCCAATATTTGGCCGGTTATTAATCTAACTAAACTAAACGAAATAAAGATACCCGTATTTAGTGTTATATTCATCAATCTTCAATAATAACTTTTAAATACGTGCTTAAACGGTGAAGGAAAATATCCTCAGGAGACCGGCATGTGAAAAGTTTGAAGGACTATCTTACTAACCCGCACATGAGTTGAGTGAATGGAATAACATATCTCTCGTCCAGAGAGAAGTCCCTGTGTCCCAGTCCCAGGTAAACATAAATAGGGGTGCATATTCTATCTAAACTAAACGAAATATAGATTCATTCAGCCATTTTCAGTCTAACATTTATCTATCTTCAATAACAAATTATTCCGATCCGATACGGAAGACATTAATGAAGTTCGCATTGTCGCGTGCAGGGCTATTGCAGTTGCTATTACATCGGCAAATACCGAGCTCTGTTGTCGGTAAACTAACCTGTGTTATCACGCGGTTACGTTCGCCAAGGTCGGCATCGGCATCTGTACTGTAAATATTGTTTGTTTGTTGTTTTTTTACCTTGTTGGCTTGGGCTTATCTTTTTGTTATAAGGATGATCACAAAATACAAGCTTCGAACTTACTTGGCTTATTCTGTCTTTCGACTCGACATCAGTTGAGATGGTATCTTCACGAAATCAGTGCAGACATCCTTGAGTTATAAATATGTTCAATCAGCTGTCAAGCTCACACATACCTAGTCATTTATTCTCCAAGTATTTCCTTTCTTACATAAGCTAATTCTAAAGATATAAACTGAAAAACAATATCCACATATAAATATTCCAGTATTTTTATGACAGGTAATCCAATACAGATTGAAAATCTATTTGCGGAGCAGGAAAACCAGCTTAACTCTTATCATATCTTAATACGAACACGTGCATTATAATATAATTTACCGGACAATAATAGTATTGTCTGGACCCAAGCTAATCCTAACTTTATGGTATGGCTACCACATAACTAATATTTTAATACGATATATTTGTAATTAATTTTAATGTTAACCCATATTACTTCAATTACTAGGAACGAGTGTTGAGATTAGAACCTATTGTATGTTTTGGATCAATTTATCCAATACAATACATGGATATTTTTTATTATCAAAGCCCTGAACAAAATCTTGAACCTATATCTGCAGATCGTACCAGCATTTTCAGTGGCAGAATCGAAGTATTCCCATTTTGCGCACCAATTTTAGGAACACCAAAATTTGAGCACCAATTCTATTCCCATTTTGCGCCCTAGCAATGAAGTAGTTGCTAGTCGAACCCGCGACCTTCTGCGTCCCAGACGGAAGTTCGCCCGCCATATTCTGCGCGTATTCCAACTAAATTACACGTTCTTAGCCTAATAACAATTAGGTTTTGAGTCATAGATAATCACCACACTTACAAGGCGGGTTGATGATCCTAGTAAGTTGGTTCAGTACGCCAATGCTCTCTCTTTGGTTTAAAGAGATAAAGAGATGATGTGTGCTATTCATGGGCCGACGCGACGAGGCGGCGTCGGTCGGTAAACGACTCTAATCATTATAACATTAAACACTAATCGTGGGTGAAGTAGGCTACTGTTTCGACCTAGATCTGACGCACCTAGACCGACTTATTACTTCAATTGTTTGTTTTGTATGATTGATTGTTGAATGTCTGGCTCTGTTGTCCCGCTCGCGCCTGTTCTGGAGGTGGGGTAGAGAGAGACGGATGTACGATTGTCTAGCTAGACTCTAGACGGTGTTAGGGATTTTTGTATTATATCTACGCGTTGTTTTTGTTGACAACAGATTTAAAATTGTTTGAGTTACACGTTGAAGCCCTTAAATGTTCTAAGGGTTCATCATCACCTCTATTTACCATCCAACTACTGAGATACAGGAACTTCTCTCTCGGCCAGAGCGATTAGGCCTCAATTCATCACGTTCTTAGCCATTGCGGGTTGGTGATTTACTCACGTCCTTCAAACTTCAAGTCGATTGTGTTGTGCTTCCAATTAGCCCAAACGTCTTAATTTTTTATTCAAGTAAATAAAACTGTTTCTTATTAATATATTTTGTCCTCAGATTACGTGGCCGGTGGTGAACTATTCACGCACTTATACCAGAGGGAGCATTTCAACGAGAATGAAGTCAGATTGTATATAGCTGAAATTATCCTAGCTTTGGAGCAATTGCACAAGGTAACATCAACGGAGGCAAAAAGTAGCCTTTATTACATCCCATTAACTATCTCCACTTAAAACATCGCGTCAATTCGTCGATTCCCGTTTGCCGTGGCAGACGGACAAACAAACAGACACATACACCAAAACTATTTTTAATTGTTTTTTTTACTTATTTTTAAATGACTTGCCTAATGTAATAACCATTATTATAAGGCTAAAAAAATGATTCTTTGAGTCGGCTCAAAGATTCATTTATTTACTTACTTTTCATTTAATCACAGCAACATCTTGCCCCGTGGCCGACCATTAAATGTCTGATTAAATGTCTAGCATATATATTTAATCCAATTTTGTCGAATTAGATTGATACCCATTTATAACTCTCCTCTCTCGTTCTAGCTCGGCATCATCTACCGCGACATCAAATTGGAGAACATCCTTCTAGACGCGGAAGGTCACATAGTGCTCACGGACTTTGGTCTGTCGAAGGAGTTCTGCGGCGGCGAAAGTCGAGCGTACAGTTTCTGCGGAACCATCGAGTACATGGCGCCGGAGGTGGTGCGCAGTGGCAGCCAGGGACATGATATTGTGAGTACTAGATTTATATGAGGGTAGAATGAACAAACAAACAAACAAATTATTTTTTCAACACAAAAACACAACAAATGAAAAAACACTATAGATAAGGGACATGTTGAAAAAAATTAGCACTGTCTCAGCATGTGTTGGACACTAGCAAGGTAGAATCCCAACGCTTATCTTCCATACATTGTATGTTTTATACATATAATAAGAATTTATTTTATTTTTATGTAATTTATCTTTATTCTATGCACCCTCAGTCTTTCAATACTTGTGTTTCGTGTCCGTCCAAAGGTAACCTTTGGACGGACACGAAGAACACTGGAAGAAATCGCTTTTAGTGGTAAGGCCGCCCTTTGTTACACATTTTTATGTACCTATATTTTTTTTTGTGTGCAATAAGTATATTGTATTGTATTGTATTGTAGAAGGCTAGGTTGGCAAGACTTGCTCGAAGATATTATCGACGAATTGAGAACATCCCCTTTTTTGAAGTCAGTTAAAAATATCCTTACTTCCAAAGCTGTTTATGTTTACTAAGTCAAGAATAACATCTAGTTAATCTATATATCTGTGCATGCTAATCCACACGTGCCATTATCAATTTAATGGCATTATACTCGTAGGTTCGTTATACTTCAATAGAGCTATGATTCATTTATTTATCATATCTGTTTATCGAGAACGTTCAACCGTTACTGTAGGTACCTCTACTATTGCTCAATGTTTCACATTTACACCATTGTATGAAATGGCCTTACTCTTTGAAAACTTACGCCATTTGTGGGAAAAACGGGCTGTCATTCCATTTAGGTGTGAATAATAAAAAAACGAATACTACATTAATTTACAAAATAACTGAATTTTTTGATTTGAGGAAATTTTGAATCTCCCTAGAGATAATTAAGAGATTTTTCTCTACATGACGTCATTATAATAATTATTGTTTAATGACGCACATAATAATTCTATAGCTAAAATTAATTCTAATTGATAATTAATATAGTTACGATAATTAACTAATTTAACTAATACACACATTACAGAGATTATTAATGAATATTATGGCACCAAATAACTGTTTGAGTCGACGCTCTCTTCGGTTTTACGACACGCCCATAAACAGTGTGTCGGTTACTATTCCTAGACCGACACCACACAGTAAAGCTAGTACCTAGACAAAGTAAATAAAAACAAACCACAATTAACCTAGCAGTTTACTGAAGAAACGCACGTGAAATTAACGTGTAGATATGGATCTCAGTAACTTTCACTGGCTGCATCACTGCCGGTTGTGTTTTAAACATTTATAGAGTTTTAAGTTTATGGTCTCTAAAGAGTATTATAGGATATTATGGCATTGATGTTAAATAATAATATAAAAGATATATAAAAAGATCCCGTAACAAGCTTCTAGCTTACGACAGTCCCAACAATATTTATTTACTCGGGTCATTCACGCAAAAACTATGGATTTTATTGAAAATATGTGACCCAGGCCACTTTGTACTGCGAAAAAATCATTATAACTAATAAAAGGTAGCATAATATGGTACCTATGTGTATAGACTTCATTTATATTTTTCCTGAACGGCAGCCAATTTAAATATTCTCAGTGGAAATTATTTTTCTTTACAGACTTCCACTGTTTTGCTTTACGTGACTTGATTTTCACAAACATATTTTGCAACTCCATATATCAGATTTGAGCAAGTTTTGAAAACCAGCTGATGGTCTGCCGTCTCCCTCTCTCTCGTTGCTCGTTGTATATCCGTCTCTGTCGCTCTCGGACCGTGACCTACATGGTTACTGCAATGTGCTAATTTGAGCGCTATCTTTGTATTTATTTTGTTTATCTATACTAATATTATAAAGAGGAAAGATTTGTTTGTATGTTTGTTTGTAACGAATAGGCTCCGAAACTACTGGACCGATTTCAAAAATTCTTTCACCTTTGGAAAGCTACATTATCCCCGAGTAACATAGGCTATATTATATTTTAAAAAAAGTAGGGATCCTTACTAAAACTCCAATAATGTAACATAAGGTGTAAAAAAATGACCTGAAAAATTCCTTACGTCGCGTGCGCTGCGAAAACTATTGATGATAGAACAAAATCATGTACTACAACTTTGCAGAACTCATCATTATCTACAAAAAATGTCGCGACAGCATATGTCTAAATATTATAGTTATGTCACAGTAAGCAGTTTTTTATTCTAAAATATTAATTTATATATGCCGCCTCTTGAAAGGGTCTTCATTTGTACCTTGGTATTAATCCTTATCAAAATAAATTACTTTATATTCAAGACGGCTTTAATACCTTTTTATAACTTTTTGAATTATTCAATTCGGACATTTAATTCGGAAGATATCATGAGTTTAAAAATGCAAGTATTAGAAAAAAGTCTAGAGGTTGTCGCTCACCGCGCTCAGCTAGCCAGCATGCGATGTAGACTACATGTAAGCGTCACTGGGGTGCGGGGGGGCGGGGGGGAGTCAATGTAATGTAATATCCTAATCCTAACATGGGCTAATTTTTACCGCGGGAAATATATAGAATAACTTCCACGGGAAAATTTATGCTTACGTGGGAAAATTCGATTTCGATGAAATTTAGTATGTAGATAGTTGCAAATAAAAGTATATGGCGAGACGAAGTTCGCGGGGGCTGCTAGTATACAATTTATATAGCTTTTGTGATAAAAATACTATTTTCTATGTAAATATTATTTTTGTTTTGTTCCCTTTGACATAATAAGTACATGTTAGAACTCTTTAAATGTATACGCAATTCTAGTAAAATATATTTTAATCTAGATACGAGACATTTAATATTTCGCTTAAAACGGATATGGAAACAACACTATAATAAAGTTATTAGTTTTCCACGTGCATTTGACCTTTTGATTATGATGTGAAATAAAACTTTCATATTGCTGCTCTAAAACTGCAAATGTCTTTAACTTTAACACTTATTGTAGTATTTTATGAAATTCTTAAGTAAATTAAATGCTGCACTGAATCATAGCTATTTAAGCGGGCTCGGCTGCATAATATAATAGAAAGACTATTTTAGAATACTCCATTAACTCCGTACTAATTAAGTAAACTAATGTCCAGTCATTAGTATACTTCATTGGTATACTAATGACTAATGATTCAAAACAATACATATTTTAATACAAATTGGAAAAATGGAGATACATTTTTTTTATCAGACCCACACATAATAACATTAATCCTATCAAAGTTCAGTTTATAGTTGTTTCAGTGTCGGTACAATGTAGGTATTAAAATTAGGAGTAGTTTCAATAGCCTGCCCAGTTGAAGCCCATTATGCGATGAGAATATATCTCCAAGGAATGTGGGTTGATTCCAATACTGTCACCTGTTGATTCAGCGTCTTTTATACATCCTTTGGGTAGCTTCCATCACATAATTTTTCCTTTATTACGTTTTACTGAATATTAGAAATTGGAGACAAATATACAAGATCAAAACGTAACCTTGGTCCTCGGGTGGGAGTCAAACCCGCTAGCAACGTTCTACGTTTAGGCAGTGGTAATAGAGCCAATTGTCTTGGAAGATTTGGTATAATCACTACGCCTAGAGAGTAATTGTGTAAGGGACACACAATTAAATAGTTAGAAAATAGGAACTCCGTGAGTTCGGAACTGGGTGAGAACGAAACTAACCCCTGCAAGAGTTAGATTGGTTCTAAGACCTACTATTTAGTAATAGTAGGCCTAAAAACCAATCTAACAGGTCTTAATAATAGTTTATTAAGTACTATTCTTAGACCTGGTACCACACGGCAAGTTACGATACGTGCCGTGACTAGTAAATATTCATATTAGTTTATTTAATAAATAAATAATTGAAGAATAGGGAAGTTAAACTTTTTGCTGCTAAAAAGCAACACACACAACCTACCTCAATGTATAATTTATTTATAGACCCGTCAATTTGATAGTTCTGTTGAACATTGAACTCAAGGCAGATTACACTTTAAATTCAGACGTCCTTGCTTTATGCTCACTTCCTAGTCTTATTATCATTCAGATTTATTTTACAAAAATATAGAATTTATATTCATAAAAATACTGAACATACGAATAAACTTATTTAATTATAAAACCTTTATTGCCAATAATTAATACCTAAGTATTTTTAAATGATTTTATGTCTGTATTCACCTTTAGCCTATAATTCAGGTTTTAACCTAGTTAAGAATTAAATTATTATGTATACCAACTGCAATATTAAGCTTTAGCACTAAGAATAAATTATGAATACAATTATTTATTTTATTTTATTTCACAACTTATCTGATGTAAACTTTTATATTATTCTGTAATCATTTATTTTAAAATGAATTACCCACCTTTTTATTAATGTTGTTGAAGATGTAGTTATATATAGTAGAAATGACCTTGAATCGTCATTTATCCACTATCATTAGATTGAGTGGAGGAAGTAAAGTTATCGTTCTTCATTACCATATCATTATCTTATCTTACTAAAGACAACAATGCAATACTATATCTTTGTAGGACAAATCGTTATCTGTATCTCGCTTATGATAAAATGGATGTATGGGTTATATCTTGCCAATTAGAAAAACTTTAAGCTGGGATAAAAAGTTGCGGGGTCGTTACAGGTTACTCAAACGAATGCTAGTTTCATTTTTTTTCATTTTACATACTCGGGTAGTTTCAAGGACTACATGATATATTTTGATAGTGATCATTTAATGTTTATATTAGATATAAGAGATATTCGAACTTATGACGAATTTCCTCGTTAGCTTAGCGGTATTGCCCATCCAGGCGTATAAGTTTACCACTCGAGGGGGAGAAGTTACCTCTTGCAAGTGAGGAATCTTTAAACTTTTCTATACCTTTTTCTGGCTAGCATAAGGCAGAGCCAGTTGGCGTGAACAAAAAGAGGTCTTTACCCAACACCCATTGTTGGGTCTATGAGTTGAAATGATGTTGATGGTGTTATCAGGAGTCACCAAAAGAAGAAGTACAATCATGAATTAGTTATGATGATAATCCGATGTGAAATGTGCCACCAAAAGCGGCGCGCGCTCATTACAAGATGGCGCCGATGTGGGTCACGGCGAGCGCGCGGCGCTTGCGCACAAGAAAAACTTATAATTGCGCTTGTGACATTTCACAAATTATGTCAATTGTAGATATGTTTAATTAACGTTTGATTGATGTTTGAAAGTCTTCAATCGGTGACATATCCGAAATTACGCAATTGTAAAGCTACACGCTTCACTATTGTCCATGACCATTATATGAGTAGACTTGGGTCGCATCTTCATTATAGGCATGGAGTCTCAAAGAGCTCTTTCAATTGCTGTAGCCTCACAATTTTGCTCCAGTATGGGTTTGCTTTCGTTACAAGAGCTCCTCCCATACCCATAGATAGCGCTTTCTCTACACCTATAGGATCGAATCAGTACTTTCCATCGTTGATGCGTAGACCGAGGGTTTTTAAGCAAGTGGAATAATAGTCCGTAGGAATGGCATATTCTTGTTACGAAGGTGAACAATTTAGAAAATACCTATGGAAATTCCATATTGGAAGCGAAGCCGCGCGCGATTTCTTGTAATCGAATATAATCTAATAATTTACTTTTTGGCCACAATGGCGTTCTAAGCGAACGTTTTGTCAATAAGCTGAGTGGTTCCGCTCTGATAAATTATAATGCTTTCACTTCTTATGGAAAGGAATTCGCGAGTAGACTGGCAACTCAAACATGTTTTTGTAACAGTATATTGTAAATATTATGTACTATGTTACAGTTATACAAATAATAGAGTTTAAATTACCGTGTAGTTGAAAAATATGTGAATCTTAATTTCAGCTATGGTGAGTCTAATGTCGTACTTGGTCTCTCTTATAATATTTCTTTACTAGCGACCCAGTCTTGCTTCGCCTCGGGTTAGTTACACTTATAAACGAAGTATTCCCACTTTTCATCCGTTACGTAGTTTTAAAGATTGAAGCATACATAAGGACGGACAGACGACAGCAATTTATACTATGTAGTGTTGGGTTGTTTTCGTAGCTGTCTATGGTAAATATTATGTACTGCGATATAGTTATTCAAATAATAGAGTGTAAATTACCGTATACAATGTAATTCAAAAATATTTACTAACAACACTTGTGACATCGTCTTGTTTTTTTTCGTTTAATGATTAATTTATGATTCTCATAGTATCTAACACTTCGTAATCTTAAAACAATTTACCCACAACAATTATTGTGTGTGCCAAACATTCAACAACTACGATCATCATGTTTCACAACCGGACTTCCCACTGCTGGGTATAACTAGAAGAATAGTGGTATAAACGTGGCTAACTAGTGTTTTTATGATGTGGGCAAAGCCTCGGTGCGCAGCTAGCAAATGAAAAATAATGAACCTCCTTGTTTCAAGTCAAATCCACAGTAATATTTCTTTGCCAAAACTTTCAGTCTAAATATAATAATTATCGTTGGTGATGCTGAAAATAGTCATATTCCGCATTGCCCACAATTGAAGCAGTCTGGGCTAGTGAAAAGAGTAGGGGGTATTCTAATGTCAAGTTCTAATTTTATTTTACGCACTATCCTAATGTGCGTGCGATCTCTCGCAAAGTCACACGCGGAATGGGGTCAGTACGTTCCAATTTTGAATTTTGATTCTGACACTTTCACTTGTTTTTATCTATGCCTAGACCATTGTGAGTGGTTCCGCCTTTGGTTCCGGTTGGTGTTAGCTCAGAGAAACCAGATCTGTAGATGGCTACATCAATTTAACTTGCGATATTGTATTTTATAATTGACAGCTGATATCGTTTGTATACGATCTAATTTTGATTATTTATGTGTCTGTCGGAGTCGATTTAATAAAAACTCGATCAAGATAGAAATTTGTATTAGTTTGTTGTCTCTATCTATACTAATATTATTAAGCTTCATAGTTTTCATAATGAAGGTCTTCGGCGAATCGGTATAATCACCACGCTTACCAGCCGGCTTGGTAATTGTAGTAAGTTGGTCTATTTAACAGAACGACGCTGTTTTCGTCTTCTGGTAGGTATATTATACTCGTACCTACTTATCTTTGGTACTTGTTTTGGTCTTCTGGTATTTGATACCTATTTGTTTTTAATAATAAAAATTAAATACGTTTACACTTCCTAAAATTGTTTACCTCCTTGTTTTGAACTGGCAATCGTTAATGCTCGTTTGATTGTCTTGTTTTGATCAATATTAATTAAACACAACAGATTTCTTATCGTAACCTTGGTCTTAGTCATACATAACAAAGTTTTATCGCCTTCATACTAAATATTAAAATTAAAAAATGACTTAATATCTGAATTAAATTTAAAATTTCCAATTATATGAAATTCTTATCTTTTTATATTAGGCTACATTTTACCGCGGAAAGATAATATGTTTACTTTACCCGTTTTAACTAACATGCTTAAAAGAGATGGTTTTATAAATATTTTTTTCTTTTGGTTTTGGAGAACATAACTGGCTATTGTTTTTTTTGTCGTCAGCCTCTAAATAATGCTAGTATTATTATGCATAAGAGGGTTTATCTTAATTTAAAACTTACACCTGAACCAACTAGTAAATCCAACAAACCTACACATTTCCGTATAATTCGCATTCATTATAAATAGCCACTGATAAGATCCGTCAGTTATTCCCGTCCTTGTCTTGCCAGAGTAAGAGTAAATTATGATAGACAGAGACGGATGTATAACCTGATTCTTTTATTAGGGTTCCGTAGCCAAATGGCAAAAACGGAACCCTTATAGATTCGTCATGTCTGTCCGTCCGTCCGTCTGTCCGTCCGTATGTCACAGCCGTTTTTCTCGGAAACTATAAGAGCTATAACGTTGAAATTTGGTGAGTAGATGTATTCTGTTAACCGCACTAAGATTTCAGAAAATAATTGAAAAAAAAATCATAAAATTTGGGGGTCCCCATACATAGGACTGAAATTTAAAAACTTTTTTTTAATCCAACCCATACGTGTGGGGTATCTATGAATAGGTCTTCTAAAATCATAACAATGTTTCTAAAACCATTTAATTCTAAACTTAATAGTTTGGACGTGAGACTCTTCCAAAGTGGAAAACAGAGTGTCCCCCCCCCTCTAATTTCTAAACTAAGAGGATGATAAATCTAGAAAAAATATATATTATACATAACCATAAAAACTAACAACGAAAATTGGTTTGAACGAAATCTATCAAGTAGTTTTTTTATAATACGTCATAAACTATTTCATATAAACAATTGCTGCGGAAGCCTACATGGGCGAGTCCGACTCGCACTTGGCCACTTTTTTTTCCCCGTTTGGTAATTCTCTCAGTATTTAGGTTATAATGAAAAAATAATTTATGTTCGTAACCGAATTCTCCAGCAATATTATTAATAGCAATCTTTTAGGAAAAGGATTAAAAAGTAGTAAAGCCATTAGTTTCCTTACTGTTAAGGTTAGACTGTTGTTTCCCACGGTTGGGCATAGAGCTCCCCTGATCCCTCCAACACCCTGAGCCAGTTCTTTACATTTACCCACGATTTTACGTACGCATCTAGTTCACCATCAGTTCTATATTTTCTTAGCTATAGTTTGCTTATTATTGACATTGTTTTTAAACTATGGACTATGTTATAAGTGTAAGATACATTGCCAATTTTGACTACTTTAGCCATACTTGGCACAACATTGCATACGAATAACTTCCTTGCAGGTGTGTTCTAATTAATATACATATATGGAAACTGCCTTCTGTGGTATAAACTTATTGTCTAGTTAGATCTTTTAGTTATACATACTTAAATTATTTATTTCTTTGTGAAACACACAGGCGTGTGGTCGCAGTCTATTATACCACACCATCTCACCAGGCGGGCGGATATAATGTATAATCACTATAATGATTAAGTAAATATATAAAATATTTATCTAAAATATCTTGTAGTTTTAAGTGGGACTTTAAATGGAGTAATTTGTTATTGTTGATAAATAAGTTTATTAAAAGCTAGATTATGTTAAGGTTCAAATTTTATGATAAAATTATTATTTCCACCGATCGTTTACCACTATTTTAAAGGTTAGTTAATCAGCTAGGTCAGGAATGCCCAAAATCCGCTTAATCCGCTATTTTACTGTTGTCTTAAAATAGCATCTAACAAGTATGTATTATGATTTTTATAAAAACCTTCAACTTTACATTCAGTAAATGCGAAATGAAGGTGACTTTGATATCCGTGGAACTCCATCATCGCGTGATGATAATGATAATCGCTTGAATATTCAACCTTGCATCGGCGAACTTGAATTATTATCTAGCGAACGAGCGAAGCTCTTGTAAGACGGGCAATTGGCCACGACTATCCTTAATAATGTTGCCTTTTTGTCTGGAAATATAAGTCACAAATTCATCGTTTCAGCTGTTGGACGTCCATTGCTAGATATGCCTCCCTAAGAACCAACCGTTAGATCCTCTGTCCATCTTGTTGGTCGACGCCTGAACTTGTGTTCCCTGAATCGTGGTCTCCATTCGAGAACTGAAGAAAAATCCTTGTGTCCCAGCTGTGGGAACGTAAATAGGGATGATTATGACACAGTGCATAGAACTCCCGACCGTCTTCTCGTATATCAATCCCGGTATTTACTTAAGTATGAAGTCAAAACTCGAAACCATAATTACACGGAAACTATTCACTATTACTTGAAATCCGTTAAGTTTAAATGTGAATTCTTGATCGGCTGTTTAGATTTATTGTATTCGAGATATTTTAACGAGCTTGTTAATGATGTGCCAGTTTTTTGACCTCAGCTTTTTGATATAGTTTTCACGTGATTGACAGGATGGTAGTTATCGAGAGTTTTGTCATTTATATCCCACTAAGCGACCCGCCGACAGCTTCGCTTGCGTTTATATTTTCCTCATAAAATGTTACCAAACATTTTTTCGAATACAATTCTAAAATAATTTAAGAGTCATAAAACCGAACAGATTGCGTCTCCCTTTCCTTCCGGAATGTTTGTTTAGAACGCGTCGACATTGATTCACTAAGGCCGACCGAAAAGGGTCAGCCATTCATAAATAAATTATGCTCCGGATTCCGTACATCTCCTCGGGAGGTGTAACATAGCGGTCTTGCTACGTAACAAACGGTTTCACTATAGCGGATGACACAAGCGGTTACGGTACCCTGAAGGGGGGGGGGGACTTTCAAACTCACGCGCAAGCCTTAGACTCTATCAGCGTGGACTTTAGACATAATATACCATGCAAGATTCACTACCGGTCGATGAGACTATGAGACTCGCGGACTGGTTTAAGATTAACATTTTGAGCTATATGGAGCGGTAATAAAGACGAGAGGTTTCGTGCTGTGACGCAGATTATGGATTAGTAGTCGTGACGTAGAAGTAACTGTTGTTTCGTCGCTCACGCGCACGAATCTCGTTCGGTTGCCTTCGGGAATCCCTCGGCTAACTTCGCGCCGCCGAAATATACCTTACTCCTTTATCTAGATGCCAGTTTTCCATCCCGTTGCGCTACGTGACCGCAATGGGAATGCGCACGTATGTCTTGAATGGTAAGGCGGGTTATCGCCTGCGCTACAACGGACCGTTAGCAGTGAAAGTGAAAAAGTGAAACGGATGATTTTGTGGCGCAACTCACTTGAGATTGGCGGAAAAAATCGCGGAAAGGTTAATGTCGGTGTGCCGTTTTTTTGGCACCGATTTTTTTGCGACTTTACGTTTTGGGCATTTGGAGCATGGGGAAATTTTTGGTTTGCGCGTAGATGATTTATTATTTGTTATAATTAACAGGTTGCCTAGCTTGACGAATTAATGTACATAGTTTATTAAAAGCCGCTTTTCGGTTCTCGGTTTTCGAATATCGTTATAATAGATCTAATTTTCAAATTATAAATTTATTTTCCGAAGCAATATTAACCTTTTAATAAAGTCATGCAAAGATTATATGTAAATTTTTAGTAGATTTGTAAAGGACAATTAACGGTCACTTTAATAGTGACTAAGGTTACAAAATGAAACACAGGATGTTCTATAAATATGCCAATTTAATTCTTTGTCACCGCACGAATTGTGAAACACCTTCAGTGAAATATTTTTGTGTGAAAGTTGAATTACTTTATTCAGTTTGTAACCGGAACTCGCCTTGGTGTTAGATGTTTTGTGTTTTGATACGAAAGTTTGTTACAATCTGATCTGATTATAATAAGTTAAAGCTGTAGTTTTAAGAAGGTTAAGAAAAAACTAACTAACTTAGCTTCTGCTAGGATAAATAAAAAAATATAAACTAGGTTAGTGACGAAATAATTTTTATATAGAAAACCTTAACTTATATTTCTAAGCATTATAAGCACAGATTATTATTTAATCACAGATCGGTGTATGTACTTTTTTAAAAGCTAATGTACTTTTTGTAATGTACTGTGAGAAAAAGATGTCAGATACCAAAATGACCATTAACACTCGTTCTCACTAAGTAATCCAACTAGTAGATAAAACCTTCCGAAAGATAAGCTTAAAATGGTACACAGAAATTCAAGTATGACGCGCTATAACGGTCTTCAGGCATGAAGCGAGCGAATAATAATAATTACAACGCTCAATTTGCTCTTTGGAGTGCAAAATTATGGAGGCTATGTAGGACAAACGTACTATTACAGTGCTATAAAAAGATTTCGGTGCTAGTGATGTTGCTTCATGTTTGTCCAAGTGAACGAATCTATCATAATCACCCCTATTCACGTTCAGCATCATAACTATTGCTCGTCAGCTTTCAGCGATTGGACGTCCACTGCTGAAAAAAGCCCTCCCTATATGATTTTCAGTTATTCATTCATTCATATTATCCACGATCGCACGCGGCCAGCTTCAACCGCGAGCCAATCGCTGTCACCAGATCATCTGTCCAACTTGTTGGTGGACGTCCGACGCTGCGTTTTCCGATTCGTGGTCTCTAATCTAGAACTTTTCTGCCGCTTCAGCCTTCTGTTATCCTCGCTATATGGGCCCATTGACACTTACAAGAGCAAGTCCGTTGTTGGAAGATCATCTGAAGGGTAGTACTATTCATAAACTGGTAATTAAAATGTTGTGTTAACTGAACAGTAAATGTTTCGTATACATCCTTAAATTTACGAAAGGATAATGCAAGTAACTAGGTCAGTCGGCCGCACGACCTCGCCGTGTTTTCAATAACGTTTGGGTGTCTCGAACGCGCTCTATTACACACTTATATTAACACCGCAGTATGTAACTACTTTATTATTTAGCCCAACCTGTCCCACTGCTGGGCAAAGGAATGCCCCAACTTTTCCCAGTTCCACAGACTTTGTCAAGAGCATTCTCGGTACCTACTTCGTTTATGGTAAAATTTTAATTGACTTCAAAATGGCGGTTCTTCGAGCGTACCACAGGGCTAGATGTTGCTGTATGATGATTGGTTTTGCTAAAAAAATATTACTTTCGACACGTTTCATTATACTTTAGACAATCCCAACAGATATTTATCCCGATAGTTGATACTTCGTCTAAACCGGGTGTCGTTTAATCCGTGATGAAAAATACCTTCGTATTGAACGGATAATGGTTACCCGATGTACTTATCCGTCCTAAAATAAACTCATTTGAGTATCTTACGCCCACATTGCCGCGACATACTGAAATGCTACTTTTAGAATGTTAAAAAACACTTTTTGTCTCCTTCTTTTGTTTAGGATGAGTGAGAGAACGATAGTTAATTTGTGTCAGATTTGATGATTTATTTGCGCCGCTTTTATAGAAATCTTTTCAGTGATGTTAGGTGTAATAAATGTTTTTTAAACACCTACAGAACATGAATCACTCTACGATTTTCATAAACATTACTAGCGTCCCACCCTCGCTTCGCCTCGGGACCTAATTAAATTCAGAAACCTTTCTTTTGAACTAATCTTCATTTTTAAAGAACCGCATCATCTTCCGCTGCGTAGTTTTAAAGTCGTTTAAAGTACCTACCTAGCCTTTATCCATAAGTACATAGCATATAACGCAAAAACAATTTGTGAAAACCTCTTGTATTTTCTGAGATTACAATTACAACGTCCAATTAAATCTCCTGTTTAATATTGGTAAGTATAATTTTAATTATTTATATTAATTATTTATATCTTAATATAGATAAATATTTTTGCGTGATCTTAATGATATCGAGTTATATCGGTCATGGCTTCGGAAAGTTAAAGATCACAATCTAAAGATATTTTAATTCAGAATTCTAACATTGCTGAGAAAATACTTGAATAATTACGCGAACTTGCAAGGATTCTTGTAGCAAGAAGGTCGCTTATGCTTGGGTTACATAAACCGACTTAATACGACGTGTACTGCATCAAATTAACCCATATTATGTCCCACTTCTGGGCACGGGTCTCCTCAATAGGTCTTGGGTATTAGTATAATCACCATACTTATCAGGCGCGTTAATGATCGCAGTTCTGTACCTTGATGTATTGAGCAGAACGACTCCTAAAAAGATTGTTAAATCAGAGAGAAAGTGAGACAAACAAAAGAAACTATGAAAATCTCTTTAAATTAACACACAAGAAAAATTGTAAATGGTGTAGGTACACCATTTACAATTTTTCTAAGAAAGTTTTCAGGCGACGCGTAGGAAAATCTTAAATCTTTATCATATTATTCTCAGTGCATCAAATCAAAAGGAACATGTATAATTCCATGAATCAGATTCAAAAAAAGAATTTAATATCTCCTGCGGAGTACTACATTCGCGAACTCGAAATTTAAAAATGCTGTAACTTCCCATCTTTCAAGCGATACTGAAACTTATCCCTACGGCTCAATAATCAAATTCCACCAGCAACCGCCTGTCCCACATTTTCAAATTCATATTCCGTGGAATGTCATAACATCCGCGGCGATTTCGTTCTAATTCATACCGTATTACAATTAGATGGGCTCGAAGTTGGCTTGCGGTTTTATCGGGGTCAGTGGGTCGGCCGGCCGGTTTGACATGACACTGACAGAACCGTGAACTTGCCAGTTTTATGTTATGTCATGTGTTTGATTAATGGTGAAGGTAAATATTTTCCAATGTGAATTTGAAAATGGAATACTAACTTTTCAAATGGGTTCGAACATTGGGGGGGGGGGGGGGGGAATTGTATGGATCTGGCATACTCCTACGATATTCAGGAAATGTGTGTGATTCGGCAAAGATTATTATCTCTATTAATCTATAGAGAAAAAAATTATGGTTACCACATATTAGGTATACATAATTTACAATCACTATAATAACAAAAATTAATTTGAATTCTCTTTCGACGTACCATTTGAACATTGTTATTAACGTTCTATGCTCCCATTGAGTGCTTCCGTTACACCTTGTATATAAACTAAAGTAAAAGCATTTATACCTTGCATAAATCGTTCTCACCTCAAACCAATGCATTTATCTATCAGTCAATAAATCATACATCGAACATGTCGTATTAATATTCCGACAATTCGTGACTGGGCAGTTTGTTAAATGCCAGTACGTGTTGTCGAAAGCAATACTCTATCTAATGATCTTGCATCTTACGAAGCAAAGCGAAAGTTTGATATTTATTTGGCAATGGTTTGTACGTGATCAAAAGACGGCTGTTGATTAAGCAGGGGGTGCTGTTTTGCGCTATTCTTAGGCCTGTTCTACATGGGATATTGGATGAAAATTAAGGTCTACTTTTTTTTTCATCGACACCAACACGTATAGTTTTTAAACATTCCTTATACTTGGATTTGTTATTTGTTAACTCAGTATTCATACATTATTAATTGCGTGCTCAAAATACGGCTTATATGAGCAAACAGAGCAGTACCTCTTAACCCGGTTATTGTGAATTCTCATTACATAGGTAAATAGGGCAGGTCAGATAGGTATCAAGCGAAATAAGAACTGTTATCAAAGTTAATTTGTTAAGAAAATGAGACTATATTGTATATGTTTCAATTGAAAAATATATCCAAACGTTAATTACCAAACATCCATTTAATCTATATATACACTTGTGGTCATACAATTAAGAACGATTTGAATTTATACAACATTTTTATTTTATCTTCTCATACACCGAGATGTGTACCTTCTGAGAAACAACTCATTATGCTAAAAAATAGCCATACTAATGGAGCAGAGTGTTTTATAGAGTAAACAATAAAATCATTTACTATATTTCTCAAATTTTAATATTAACCGAAATGAGACACTCTCTAATAGTAATGAAGCTGGACATATAATTAAGAACGATTTATTTAACAGCTGGGAAATTGTTTTATATGGCACTTACATTAAATCTAAATCACAATAATATGCAGTGCAGAAAATTTTAAAAGTAATTTATTACATTTAAACTAAATTAAGAGTTTACAGCATATCCACGGCCTTTAAACACTGCTTTACACCTGCGAGGAATAACCTATTAATTTTTGATATTTCGCAAGATAAATACAGTTCCATTCTTTTAAAAAAGCGTCGTACAGCTCTCCTGTGTTCCCACACTCTGTATTTGAATACTTTTTCTTTATTTTAAATTACAGATTCTCTATTGGCTTAGATTTAGATTGTTAGCTTGTCAGTCTAAGATAGAAAACCACGAAAGCACACCCAAATTTTCGCATTTCCACCACCATGCTTTAATGTAACTTTCGAGTACTTAGGGTTGAATGCTATATTCGGAAGACGTAGAACATATCGTTTTCCATCGGAACATACTCTAGTTATTTTCGTTTCGTTAGAAAAAAAGTAAATTTTTTCACTGTCGCAAAGTCCAGTTTTCATACCTTCTCTCAAGTGCAAGCTGATTTTGACTATAGCAAAGTTTCAACATGAGTACCTTTCTTGATATCCTTCCGTGCGATTTTTCTTTTACCATACGTCTTCAAACAGTGCGTGCTGAGATAGCTGAAGGCTAGTTTTCACCAAAATATTCTTGTCTCAGCACATTGGACCCATTAAAGAGTTTTGTAGCCCATACGAATGATGTTTTGGTCATCTCGAGGAGTTGTGTTTCTCTGTTTAGGTACATGTGGAACACTCCGTTAAGTATGTGATACGAAGTAAAATGCTCAAAAGCGTCGAAAACCATTGATTTTTAACATTACAGATGGTTGTCTATCTTTTAATAATACCAATTCTTCAGGCGAAGTTTTACTTTTGTGCCGGTGTTCTACCCTGTGTTGATAGATCAAAAACTTTATTTTTTTTAACTAAGCAATGCCTTTTTATCTTTTACAGCACTAAATATTGCTAATATTATACAAACAGTTAAAATTTCAACCGTGTTTTCTGTTTAAATATAAAAAAAAGAATTAACGATTAAGCGTTCTTAATTATATGACCAACCAGTAAATAGGAATACTATGTTTTGAAGTAGTGTAAAAAAATTTACAATTTATTTTTAACTAATCATTGTATACCAATAAGCACGGTGATAATTATAGACTCGTTTTACAATACTAAGATAAATAAAATAAATTACATGCAAATAGTTTTGCGTCTTAGTTTGAGAAAATCTTCCCTATATATTAGCGTTCTTAATTATATGACCACCAGTGTATATAAAAGAAACTCATGTGAGTTACACTATTTGAAACTGAACAACGGCTTAACTAATATGCCTTAAAATTGATGGATAGCGGGAAAAAGCATTTCAGTAGGAAAATCTAATATAATGCGGGCGAAACCGCGGATGGAAAGCTAGTGTTAGTATAGGTTATGACTAATATTTATTTATTTTATTCAAGCCGGCGTCCTTACGATCATGTCATGTAGATTTCTGTCCTCTTTCTTCGCTATATTGCTATAATGTGAGCTTAAATATCTGAGCTGGGAATTGTCTTGTGTTGCCAGAATGGCCCGAATAAATTGCTTCTTTGTAGATGCCTTTGAATTATTGCCCTTTTTAGGGTTCCGTAGCCAAATGGCAAAAACGGAACCCTTATAGATTCGTCATGTCCGTCCGTCCGTCCGTCCGTCCGTCCGTCCGTCCGTCCGTCCGTCCGTCCGTATGTCACAGCCGTTTTTCTCCGAAACTATAAGAGCTATAAAGCTAAAATTTGGTAAGTAGATGTATTCTGTGAACCGCACTAAGATTTCATAAAAAAATTGAAAAAAAATAAATTACATTTGGGGGTCCCCATACATAGGACTGAAACTTAAAAACTTTTTTTTAATTGAACCCATACGTGTGGGGTATCTATGAATAGGTCTTTAAAAATCATAACAATGTTTCTAACACCATTTAATTCTAAACTTAATAGTTTGGACGTGAGACTCTTCCAAAGTGGAAAACAGAGTGTCCCCCCCCCCCTCTAATTTCTAAAATAAGAGGATGATAAATCTAGAAAAAATATATATTGTACATAACCATAAAAACTAACAACGAAAATTGGTTTGAACGAAATCTATCAAGTAGTTTTTTTATAATACGTCATAAACTATTTCATATAAACAATTGCTGCGGAAGCCTACATGGGCGAGTCCGACTCGCACTTGGCCACTTTTTAAATTTAATTTATGGCTTCTTATTCCTTTTGTGTTACATATTATGCTGTCAGACTTATACTATAGTTAAGTAATTATGTAATAAAGTCTAGACAAGCATCAGAACTACAACGAGTATTATTATTCATAAATAAATACTTTGTTACTTTGTACTTTCCCTAATAGGATTATTGGCCTTCAGGAAAATGGTATATTCGCCACTCTTAATTCCCTAATTAATTACTAATTCTTTTGTTTAAATTTAATTCCCACATTTTCAGCTTTATTTGTTTTTATTTTTCTAAATTTATTGTATTTTTGTTTTTATTTTAGCATGTAACGATGTATATGGCCTTCCTATTGGCTGAAATAAATGATATTTATTTATTTATTATTTAATTCACTTGGTGAACACAGTAAGTCGGCAGTACACAGAACGACGCTGCCACTCTAGTTATAAAACAAACTAATAAACTAACGATAGCTTTGTTCGCATTCCCAATAATAACATTCATTATTTCTCAGTAAGACACGTGTACAAATCACGTGGTCACATGAAATGAAAACTAAAGCGTAGAAACTACGATTTAACCTGTGCGTTGCTATTTATATGGGGAATACCCTCTACTGCAATCAGGGTCACATATAAACCATAAAACTTCAGTTGATTTATATCATATACCTTATATGGTATTTTAAACTTAAAGGGAAACAAATCTATATATTCTTCAGCATTGTTTTTCAGTAGTTTTGCAATCCTCGATTTGTTTCAGGAAACAGATATTCTAATATTCTTAAAGGTCAATAAGTTTTTCGCCTTAACAGAATGTCTAACCCTTTCGTATTTATTATGTTCTGCGTATCTCTAATAAATATTTTGTGTAAGTCCTCCTATGACCAGACAAACGCAAATACGATTATGCCACGAACATTTCGACACGTGTATTGCTCGGGCACGTTTTAACACATTCACCAACCTACCTCGGTGGGGCAGAGCAAAGAGGTTAAGCTGGTGCTGCACTGATGCTGCTGTACTGATGTTGCTGTGTGAATAGAGCCGCAAAATTAATTAAATAATTTATCAAACGCATAAAAAATTGTCGTGACGTGATGGGAGCACTAAAAGCTAAGAATGCGTGCTGATTTTCGAAATTGAATTGTTTTATTTGGAGAAGTCTATATTCCTGTTATACAGCCTGTTCCTGTTAGTCGTAGCTAATAATGATAATGTAAATGTATTCACTTGTATTGTTTTCCCTTTATGTCAAAACAAATGATTATTACCGCAAAAATAATGTTTCCTCGAAATTATAACTGACGCTGGTGAAACATCCGCAGCTAGATTTGATAAACAGATATCCTTAACGAAACCTCAAATAATTTGCCATCAATGTCAAAACGCACAAACAAATAGTGAATTGTCCTATCCGAGACTGCTTGTAGCCACAGAAAAAGCTGTTGCCACGCAAACCCTGCCAAAAATCTACGCGACTGACCTACAATCACTACAACCCGAACTTATACATCTTAACACAATGCAATAAAGCTCAGATTATCTTCGTAAAATATATCTTCAGATTGAATTTGAACTTTAAGTGTAAGTTATTAAAGATTGCTTATGACTGTGATTGTGACTCCTCAATTATATGTAACCTTCTGGTAACCTCGCGACTGCCATGTTCAAGGTTTCGTCGCGAGAATATCAACTGTATTGCTATTGTAGTAGAGTTGTACGGTTTGCTTGGAGAAATTTGTCTATTGTAGTTATAACGGCATTGCGGAATAGCATCTGGAAATTCTGAATTGTCATTTTTATGTGAATTTAGCTCTGGGTTCTATCACGTTTTAATCGAATAAAGACATCTATTTATGTATATGATTTCAAGTTCGGTTTTAACTTAGTTATACACAGGAGGAATTTTTACTGATCCCGATTCGTAGGATTATGAATACTAAATAATGATTTTTTTTTAATATTTCGTAGATACTATTTTTAAAATGTAATGTTCCTTTAGTATAGATTCTTTTTGGAATTAATGTGGTTAACTGGAAGCTTTAAAATATTATAATCGATTCTTGAATATTATAGCTTCCTGGTAGCTACTATTGTTGTTATAATTATTTACAATTATTATTATAATTATGTACAATTATTATTATAACAGCGATAAATAGGTACTACCTTTTATAAAAACACAATTTGTAACGCTGTTGTATTGACAAAGATAACAAAAACCGAAGCAAAACCGTTCTTTCTACGGAACCATAAAGTTGTCAGTAAAAAGTTGCAATTGTTAGGCGTGACTTTCACACCTGCCTTTCTGATTTCCGGTTTGTTATTGGTAAGGATGGATGAGTTCAAACGAGTTCATCATCATCACAATAACACATATTACGTTTACGTACCACTATTGGGCATTAAATAAGTCTATATATAGATAAACTATAAAAAAAATGAAGAATTTGTTTGATTGGTGATTTGTTCGTTTAAACGCGAAAATCTAAGGAACCACTGATCTTATTTGAAAATTATTTCAGTGTTGAACCCATTTTAGATTTTGTGGGCATTTGGTATAATCACCACGAAAAACAGGTGGTACCTATGTCGGCACCATTTGAACAATTATAAACTTTTAAACCAAATCAAAACTAAACCTATGATTGACTTTTTTGAAACACAAATATTAACTTCATCACAATGAGTTTCGCCTCGATTGAAAACTTTGACGAGAACCGCTAATCTAATCTAAAATTCATTAATATTTTAATGAAATTGGCGACTAATATTGTAAGTCATTTTGGCATAATGTCATTAAATTCAATTAGTAACGTAGCGGTTTTCAAGATGACTTTTAGACTGTAGCTAATTAGTAATTATGTACGTTTTATCTCAATGTTTTATCAACTTTTAAACTTTGCTGAGCCTTTATAAAGAAAATAGAGTCATAAGGAATATTCATTTTAAAAGTCAAATAACTCAAGTAAACCGTCCAGTTATATTCTGCAGTTTTTCTTTCCATCCAAGGTTGTCTGGAAGAAATTGCTTTAAGCAATAAGACCGCCCATTACACATACGTTTTTGTAGTTTTAAGTTTTTTATGTAAATATTTTTTATTGGTGTGTAATAAAGAGTTATCTTATCTTATCTTATCTTAAACTTTGTCTATATTATGTTTATCCGACATTTCTGTTTTGTATCACAAGAAATGTTATCTTAAAATTTAATTTAATTTAAAATAAATACATAGTATAAATCGCGTTTGTTTCGAAAGTAAAAGGCCTACTTTACTGACAAAGATCTCCTCTGCTCTGCCCCGTTTGACCCTTTTAGCTATTCCGGGTGAATGTTCTCTTTGTATCAATATGTAAATAAACAATAATCAAAACTTCTGTACCTGAATGCCCTTTGCCTCCGGAACATAACATTAATAAAAAAGTTGTTTACCACAAGGCACTGCTAATACCACCAAGGCTCTTGGTACGGAAGCATCGCTCGGCAGTTGTTGTAAACCTTCGGCTCACTTCGGGAACGCTCGGTCGTTCTCGGCAAACGTCGGCTGCACTCGACAATGTGGAAATTAACGTGCTTGGTTTTTCTGTGTTGGGAAATCGTAGTGACTTACTTCTTTGTGAGAAATAGGTTTTGTTTATGTATAGGAATTAGATGGAAAATTTAGTAATGCTTATTGACAATATAAGATTCTATTAATCTTTTCCATAGCTAATTGATAATCGTACAGGTCTCAAACCGATAGCAAATAGCTTCGTTATCTAATTAGTTAAATGAATAACATAAATATTTTGATGTAACATCTAGACCTTCCATGATAAAACTGTGAGGCCCTTCGGATTTTCGAGTCCTCTCGGGGTTTAGACCTTCCATGATAAAACTGTGAGGCCCTTCGGATTTTCGAGTCCTCTCGGGGTTTTCAGACAGTCCTTTTATTTGGCAAAAGATTCCTAGTCGTCCCATCTCCTTTAGTAGATAAATAACATAAAAATACATTTTCTATTTAAATTTTCTTTATCGTTTTCAAACATTTTTCATATTTCATGTAGGCAAGGAGCAAATTCCATTTTCGACGAGAAAACTTAAGAAAATTGTTGGTTTAGTTTAGAGTTTAGCATAATCTAGGCTAGGGTTAAGTCAACACCTTGTCTCTTTCAAATACTGTTTCTTTTGTGTATATTGGAAATCATCAATAGAATGAAATAAATAAAATTTCATTTCATCCTCTTCACAGTCAGATTCTACACACTACTAGTTAAATACTTTCTATAAATTTTATTTCATTTATTCGTTCGTTAAAGATATTTTTCGTCTAAGTCCATCGTTAAAGATATTTCAAGTATATATAATTTCCTTCAATATCCATAAAAAACGATGGACTAAGATTCAAAGATTGTCTGTTTCACACCTTGGAAGTTTATTAAGACTGATATTAAAAGTAACAGTAGATGCCCTATTAATACCCCTACTTTCATAATTGTCCGATGGAACCGTGCAATGAATTGTAATCCAGGTCAAGTTTACTGTGACCTACTGAGTGCTAGGTTCTAAGCCTTGTGGGGGCCAGCTATAGCAATGCCGCATGCCGAACGGGAAATCTATTTCTTAAAAGTTATAACACTCATTTTTATTCCATTTTACAACGAATTCTCCATAGAAAGACAAAGCAAAGGTAATTTTTACCACAGGATCCGAAACCTAGTGATTCTCTGCTGGAGATACTAAGTGTTTTTTTTTAAATTTTATCGATAATATATAGAATGCGTGTGTTAAACTTACATTCCAGATCTAAAATAGTTTTATTCATTCAGTTAATTGTGATAAGGGTCAATTAAATTTAATGTACCTTGAATTGTTATTTTCTCTCAAGGAATTAATGAAATACCGACCCAGAGAAGGGCTTGTTACCACGAATCCTCGTCGTTCTATTTCGATCATTACTGGGAATCAATAATTTAATTACCTTCGGAGTACTTTTCCATGCAATTTTCTGTAAGCTTATTCTCAAACTTCCGCATTCCGCGGTAAAGCATTCATCACTTTCTCCTTTTGTTTGATAAGATTAAGACATTTACATTAAAATTGAATAAATTAAACGGATCCGTACAATTCTTGGTGATCATTAATACACATTACAGATCTATTATGACTGTAATGAAGAGTATAGGACAAGGTTTGTTGTCTGATAACCAAATTGACTTTGAAAAGTTTTTATAACATGTTCTGTTGTACGAGGCTGATATCTAGTGCTTCAAGCGTTTGTTACCAACTGAATTTATGTCCAAAGTAGGTACTTGGCAGATTTGTTTTAAGTGGAAAACACCACTTGAAAAACCTACCAATTAAGCCTTATCTTGTTCATACGTTTATTTACATAGGTTTGTGACGCGACTCCTCTAACTATCACTAAATGTGTAGGCAAATAATGACAATCTATAGGTCATGTCCGATCTTTTGTATGTAAATCTTGATCTATTTATAGCGTGTAGGTAGGTACTAACAATGCATTTAAGAGTTCTAAAATGACACCTGTCTAGACAAAATATGTCTGTTAATCTGGTTTTAAAGTGAGTGAGTTTTAGTACCTCAATACTACTTTCGCTTACTTATGTTTTCCTATACTCCGACCATAAGAAAGTACTCTTACTGTACTCTACACCTGCTAAGTATAAACAAAAAATTACCTCAAAGACATCTAATCTGAAACTAAACGTATACATCTTTATAAAAAACATCTTTATTCATCAATTACACAATTAATAAATAAATGCATACGCTACGCCCTCGACTCAAACTAATACTTACTCGTGTTTAATCGATCGCGCAAGACCTTCGATAACAAATGAGCACGCTTTGATAAGGATCGAGCTATGAAATGAACATCGTAACGCAGTGGCGGAACGGTCCCATTGTATAATGGTACAGCCGCTTCACAGAATTACCTCCCGGGAATATTTAATACAGTACTATATTCCCGGGCTATTCTGTGAACTAGAAGTAGTGAACCGTAGCTTTAAAGTCTAGATTGCTGTAAATTACATGAAAACACAGTTGAGGTGAAAGTAAAACTAAACTATCTTAAATACTGCAATTGGTAGTCTCTATGGAGAGACACAACTTGTCTTTCGACAAAGGCCTTCCACAATCAAGACGATGAAAAACGATAGCAATGCAGAGTCGAAGTCATAATGTTTATTGCTTTAGAATCACATAGATACGATTATGTAATCCATTTAAACATGAAAAAAAACTTACAAATAAATCAATAATTTGACTCATTTATCTAAATTAATTAGGAAATAAAAAAATAAATTAGGCCTCTTAAGTTAAAATAACTCATGTCAATAAAATTGTTCAGATGTTTTATCTAGTTATCTCTTTTGGATTATGCTGAGAGGGATGATTTGGATATGTGCAATATTTATCCATCGAACAATGTCCTAGGTACCTACTATAGAGTCCCGAATAGCTGTTTTACTGTTGTTGACGTTGTATAAAACATCTAAAAGTTGTAAAATGCCTTATTGTAATGGAATTGGATACAACAGCGCGGCACATAACTCCTCGAAATTTTCAGGGAATCGATATTCCAACTACTGAATTCCTTCACAAGAACCGTGGAATTCAATGAATTGTGGTCATTTTGACATAGTTTTATGAACGATGTGTATTACCGAAGCCGTAGTAACTCTGCATACATGATCGATCGTCAGGTACGCCAGCTCGTTAAAAGACTCACAGTAGCGTAAACAGAAATGGATTTTACTGTTTAATTCTGCGAAAGGCAATTGGAAACGAAATTGTTTAAATTTGTTTCGGGAAACAAGGGCAGTATTGGAGGCTTGATGGTCGTCCATATAAAGATAAAGGTCACTTATCTAATAAGGCCGCATTACAAACATAACAGAAAAAAACATGCACTTGTAAAGAATTCAGCGCTTTTATCTGACAATAATGTACTCGTGAGTTAAGGGTCCCAGTAAAACACTATAAGGGACAATGTCTTGTGTATTTTTTATCTATGTCCAAAACAGAACACCAAACATAGTAAAGAAAAACAATAAAGTACAATGTTTTATTGCACAGTACAAAACAGTAACACAATAATACATAATCTATTCTTCTTACTAAGCCGAACCTCTCTTTGTCCTCAGGCCGTCGACTGGTGGTCAGTAGGAGTGCTGACGTACGAGCTTCTAACTGGAGCCTCACCCTTTACGGTGGAAGGCGAGAAGAACACGCAGCAGGAGATCACGAAGCGAATTGTACGCTGCAGCTACCCGGTACCGCCAGATGTCAGCAGTGAAGTGCAGGACTTTATCAAGAAGTAAGTGGAATCGTGTAAAGGTCTTCTGAGTCAGCAAGTAAGTGGAAGTGTCTTCTAAGTCTACTTAGCTAAGCGTACGCTGCAGATTCCCTGCACCGCTAGGTGTTAGCATCCATCTTGGCCTACCTCTCCTCACATACCATTGTTGCAAATAGTATATAAATATTGATATTGATAGATCAGGAGAATAAAGACGATGTTTCTTCTCTTTCAGACTTCTGGTAAAAGACCCGAGAAAACGTCTTGGAGGTGGCGAAGAGGATGCCACAGAACTGAAAAGGCATTCATTCTTCCAGGTAAGGTTCTCTTCAGGGATAAACTGTCGCCTTATACGACTTATAACGGGTTGTGGACCAACAATATGTATAGGGAAACTTCCCCAGACTCAACGATAACCGATGGAGCAAATGTATAATGTGGTCTTTTTGGTGGCCACGAGATGGATAAAGCCATCACGTGGCCACCAAAAAGACCGGGGCTGACATCGTTGCAATAGCCAGAAATCAATGGATCAGCACAAAATAGATCAAATTGGAATTTTACTTGGAATTACCTTTCAGAATCTAGACTGGGAGGCGGTGGGTCGGCGCGCCATCCCCGCGCCCTTCGTGCCCGGGCTGTCGCACGCGGCCGACACGTGCAACTTCGCGGACGAGTTCACGCGCATGCCGCCCACGGACTCACCCGCGCAGGCGCCAAGACACCACGACAAGCTGTTCCTGGGTATGTTGTAGTGTTAGTGTGTTGCACTAGGAAACACGTGGTCAGAGGTCAATGCCAGCAGACATCATATACAGGCAGACTCTTGCGGAATTGAAGGTTAGGTAAGTGGTACAGTCAGTAGACCGAGGGCATAAGATAGACCCAGACTAGCAGAGCAACAGGGAGGCCTATGCCACCAGATAGACAGGCAGACTTTTGCGGAGCTGAAGCTAGGTTCTAGGTGAGTGGTGCAGTCAATAGACCGACGGCATCAGACTAGCAGAGCAACAGGGAGGCCTATGCCCGTGTATGTATGTTTGTGTATGGCCATATCTGTCGAAGAACCGACAACCGTTGGGGTAAAATGGTTCTTAGAACATGACGGTTTTCATGGACCTCAGGATGTTTTACTTTCACAGTTAGAGCACGTGTATTAAATCTAGTGGTGAGCGGCGAAGTTTGACCCACGATTTCGGAATGAAAGTCGAGTGTGCTTGTTGGGTCTTTCTTCCATTATCTCTACTACTCTCTAGATATTAAATCCAGTATTGTTTATCCACAGGCTATTCATACGTGGCACCGAGTATATTATTCTCGGAAAATGCGATATCAGACGAGATTTGGAGGCAGAACAGTTTGCAGCGCAGCGACAAGTTGAAAGGATGGGTTGCTAAGGTAAGGACTTTATTATGGGTTAGATATTTTCTCGGGTCTTTACAGAAAAATCCATTCCAATAGAAATATAAATATTTTCTGCAAACATGGGTATAAGTTACAATAAAGTTTAATATCTTTTTGTTTTCAGGACTCGCCATTCTTCCAAAAGTACTCGGTGGAGATCAACCAATCGTCCGTGTTGGGAGATGGATCATACTCTGTCTGTCAGAAGTGTATTCACAAGGAAACTGGCAAGGCGTACGCAGTCAAAGTAAGTCATTTATTAACTTGACGAATTGCCGACAAACGCTTTATTCACAGCATTTTTTTATAATAAATTTATGTTCTTTTTATAGATAATCTCATCACAGAAGAAAGACATTAAGCAGGAAATTGAAACGCTCAAGGCATGCCAAGGTTGCCCCTACATCATTTCTTTGCAAGAAGTCTTTCATGATTCGGTGAGTATATTTCTTTCTGTGATATATACATTCCAATGGTTTTATGTCAGTGGTGTGATCAGCATATCTCTGTAGTTATTAAATTATCCTGAATTATTTATTTATTAATCACTGTCTTAAATATTGTTATATGTTTGTGTAACAGAACTGTCCTATATGTGTTCAGTTAAAAACGGCCATAAGCTAACCAGTTGGTTTCCCTTTGCAGGCGTTCACATACATAGTCCTGGAGCTGGCGACGGGCGGGGAGCTGGCGGCGCGGCGCGGCGCGCTGTGCGAGAGACGCGCGCGCCGCGTGCTGGCGCAGCTCGCCGCCGCCGTGCGCCACATGCACGCGCGCGGCATCGTGCACCGCGACCTCAAACCTGAGGTAGGGGGGACGAGTCTTCTTTCAGGCCCCTTGCGAGGGCACCGAGAGAGGAGTCGAGGCTAGGCCTCTTTACCTCGGCTTCAACTCCAGGGGTAACGACCCCTAGGTCACGTGAATAAGCCCATTTTGATGGGCAGGCTTCAGACGCTATGTTGTTCTGTTCCCGGAGCGAGGGCTATGCGGCAGGGGCCTCAGCGGGCCGGCGTGGTCGGGGGGGGGTAGGGGGGGAGACGTACGTAGTTGTAGCTTCGCTCAACTAGATGGCGCTAGCGGTGGCGCTCTTAATCTGGATCGCGCTATCGAAAGAGACCTCAACGCTAGTTATGTGGACTTCTTAGGTAAAGCAGAACAGGTTATCATGTTTTCATAGATGTTTACAGGTGGAAAAATGTTAAGGACCGAGATGTTTAATGGACATCGTGCAACGGGACCTCAAACCCATGTTAGTTACATAGTTGAATCGTCGCTTAATAGCTAGACGGCGCTTGTAAAATGTGTGAGATCTGGATCGCGCTATCGAAACGTTTCACGTGTTAAATGACCCTGTTGTCTGATTGTTATTTAAACCAAAAACCTTACTCTTTAACTTCAATTTTAAATTTTTAATATAAATTAGACGCAGTCTCATCCTGCAGATGATGCTTAAAACAGTGCCGAGAAATCTAAAATCTTTTATAATTACCTATTTCACGTTCTAATAATAATAATATTGGTTACAGAACATCCTGCTATCCAACTCAACGATTGAAGCTCGCGTCAAGATCATCGACTTTGGGTTCGCGAGACGCGCGCCCGACTGCGACGAGAGGTCGCGCATGATGACACCTTGCTTCAGGTTATTATCATCTACTAGAAAGGTTAAGTGGAAGCACATTCCACTTACATCCGAAAGTCGTGGATTCAAACCCCGCCGCGCACGTGTTATTTCTTCATGCCTTTTAAAAACACGTGATCACATATATAACATGCTTCACTGTTTGGTGAAGGCAAACATCGTGAGGTAAACCGGCATGTTATGACAACCTTGAAAAGTATGAAGGACATGTGACATTCACCAACCCGGACTTGGCCAGCGTGGTGAATTAAGGCCTTATCTCCCGTTAAGAGAGAAATCCATGTCCCAATAGTGAGAACGTTGATGATATTATGGTTTGGAGTTAGAACCGCGCGCGCGAGCAGAGCGGAGACGGATCACGGCGGGGCGCTCACTCCTCGTGAAAAAGACCGCTCTTGTCGTGATCGAAACGTCGAGAGTGTTAAAACTCCTTAGTTATGTAGTACGTGAGTAATTCCCGTAGTTATAAAATGATTGCGGTTTGTTTCCAGTTTGCCGTACGCGGCGCCCGAGGTGGTGTCCCGCGCGCGGAGCACGGCCGCGCCCGGCTACGGCCCGCAGTGCGACCTGTGGAGCCTCGGAGTTATCTTTGTAAGTATTATAAATATAATTAAAATATAAATATAGCTGGACAATTCACACAGCAACACCTAGGTTTCTAGATGAGACTAGACCTAGACCTCGTGGTTACCCTGAAGTGCTAGATTTCTGATATAATTAATCTCTATAAATAATAAAAGTGGCCAAGTGCGTGTTGGACTCGTCCATGTAGGCTTCCGCAGCAATTATTTATATGAAATAGTTTGACTCTGTTTTCCACTTTGGAAGAATCTCTCGTGCAAACTATTTAGTTTAGAAATAAATGATGTTAGAAACCTTGAGATGATTTTTGAAGACCTATTCATAGATACCCCACACGTATGGGTTGTTCGATTAAAAAAAAGTTTTTAAGTTTCAGTCCTAAGTATAGGGTATACCCCCAAATATATTTTTTTAATTATTTTCTGAAATCTTAGTGCGGTTCACAGAATACATCTATTTACCAAATTTCAACGTTATAGCTCTGATAGCTTCGGAGAAAAACAGCTGTGACATACGGACGGACGGACGGACATGACGAATCTATAAGGGTTCCGTTTTTGGATCAAAAAATGAATCCCTTTTTCCTTTGGTCACGTCATCATCATCATCATGCGTGACCGATTTAAGTATTAGTTTTAAAAGGTGAGAAAACATGGGTATAAAGCGGTCGAAACCGCGGGTGGGTCAGCTAGTTAATAGTTAGTAATATACATACTTACCTTCAGGAAACCGGCATGTTCTAATACTTATTACTGTGTACTGTTATGTGTACTGCCGACAAACTGCTGCGCTGCCGACAAACTGCTGCGCAGTTTGGCAGAAAAATATTTAAGAAATGAACCTATGTTAAAGATTAAATAAATAAATACAATACAATATAACTAAAATATTAGTCATTCACCAATCCGCACTTGGCCAGCGTGGTGAATTAAAATTATCTCGTTAAGAGAGAAGAGTCTCTGTGTTCTAGCAGTGGGACCGGTGAGGTGATGATGATGATCATGTTGTGATTAATATTATTGTAATTTCCAGTACTGCATGCTATCCGGCCGAGCTCCGTTCCAGCCGGTGTCCAAGTCAGAGCCCATCGCTGCGTACATGGACAGGATTCAGTCAGGAGTCTTCTCTATGGAAGGTAAATCTTTTATAATGTTAATTTGAAAGAAAGAAAGAAAAACCACACTTATATACACGGTAGTTCCGCAACGTGTAACAAAAATAAGTACCCGTACCATGTACAGACCAATTCCTGGTCAAGTGTAAGTCGGGGGGGATAACGAGTAAACGCAAATTCCTTGTCCCCCCCCCCAGGGGAACATCTTGGGGGGACCACGAGTCTATACGTGGTATATAAAGGTATAAATTTACTGAATTCTTTTGTATATTTCAGGTACACCGTGGAACATAATATCCAATGACAGCAAGCGGATAATATCCGGTCTGCTGGCCGTGCAGGCGAGCCAGCGGATGACTCTCAGCGAGTTGTTGGAAGCTCTACAGCCGGATATACAAGCGTCCCAGTCTATCATCCTTGATGATGACGATGATAGCACGTTTAGACTCGCTGTAAGTTGAAAATGTATTTGAATAAATAAATAAATATAGATATTGCTGGACAATTCACACAGCAACATCTAGCCCCGTGGTAAGCTCGAAGCTTGTGTTACAGGTGCTAGGTTTCTGATATACTTAATATAATATACATACATAGATAGATATTTTTTATTAAACATAAATAACACCCAGACACTCGGAACAAATATCTGCAGATTTCAATGATCATCATCATTTCAGCCATCGGACATCCACTGCTGGACATAGGCCTCTCTTACAAATTTCCAGTTGTTCCGGTCAGATGCAGCTTGCAAGAACAGCATGTCAATAAAACCTTCATATTTGAAGTCGGTTTAAAATTTTCTACACATAGCTAGGACTCGCTTGTTGAAGTGGCAGTGCGGTGACCTATAACACAGAAAACCAATCCGTTAAGCCAAGAATTATTTAATGGGAATCGACCTACGATAATTGATAATTTTGGGTGTCAAAAGTTATTGTTATTTCCCATGTTTTGTCCCTCCAGTTTGCTAAACCTATTGTCATTGTTATATTAACATAACTAATGTTATCTTCCACAGGACATGACCAAAGCCGACTTGTACAAGCGCCGCAACAAGAACAAACCAGGCTCAAGTTCCGAACAAAGTTCTGAAGAAGCCTTCCTAGAGTCCCTGACCAACCACAAACACGACTCCATCGAAAACGACGTGAAACTCATCAAAGCGAACACCAAAATAACACCCACCACAGAGAAGAACGAACCAAACTTCGAAATAGACGATGTACCCTCCGTCAAACCCGTAGAGAAGACCTACGCGAAGAGCAGATCCAAACTAGACGATTATATGTTCGTTGAAAGCGCGCGGCTGGATGACACCGAGGCCGGGCAAAGTCATGAACCAGCGCCTAAGAAACGCAAAGTTCGCTACAGATCTTTCTATGAATACCCTCAAAGAAATGAACACAGATCGCTTAGAAGCACACAGGGTAAAGTCTGCTATGCTATTGACGAAAAGGACATTAAGCCGGAAAATTTAGAAAAAGATAAGAATGAACCAAAACGTAACGTTAAAGTAGAAAAGGTAGAAACAAAGCAAAATGCTAAAGTTAACGAAAAGAAGGAACCGAAACGTAATCTTAGAAACACGGAAAAGAAGAAGAAAGAATCTATAGAGAATGAAGTTAAAGAGGTTAAAGTCACGCGTTCAAGGAAACGAAAATTCTCTGAAATTGACAAACCGGTACTAAGAGAGAAGGGGCAGAATACCCGTAGTTCTGCTAAAAGCGTAGAAGCGGAGAGGAAAGTTAAAGTAGTAAGAGCTAAGAAGAATGTTGAGAAGGAAGAAACTAAACCTGAACAACACACTAGAATGACGCGTTCATTACGACGCAGAATGGAAATCAGTCTTGATGCGGCACAAGTTCAAGCTATAATACCAATGTTGTCATTCGACTCTGATCGACGCGTCAATTCAGTTGAATCTGGAAACTCATCAAAGTCAAATAAAAGTAATAACAGCAATAAAAGCTCCAAAGCTAAGATAGTTAAGAAGGGTAAAGGCAAAGCGAAGAAGGAAATTAAAATTGATAATAAGAAAGTTGAGCCGAAGGGTAAAGCGGTCAGGGGTAAGAAAACTAGTAAAGCTAAGAAAGTCCCTGTTAGATCTACCCGCTCTCGCAGATAAATAATATCAATCCTAGTTGTTATTTAGGGAAATTAAATTTATCATTATTTAATAGACTGTTTAAAGCCCACGGGCATCTACCTAATTCCAAAACATAGTTCTGATGCTTGCGAAAGCTATTTATTACCCTCCATAAATCCATATGATATGTTTCTTGATTTCTATGTTACTATTATTTTAAGGTTTTTTCCTTTATTTACCATTAGATTTAACTTGACGTTGGTTAATATATTTAAATAAGTAAGTAATTGAAATTATAAATAGGATTTTTTTGGATGTGATGCGTGTACCCATAGTTGAAATAGAGTTTATTGATTCTGATTTAAGATTAGGATATTTTGGATCGTTAAGAGTTATTTTTCATCTGTGTCAAATGTTTTTTTCGCAACATCAAAGGGAATTTCTTGTTGGGAAAAAATCTAACCATTTATGTAGATCTCCCCATCAAAATCGATCGTTTCGTGTGTGTATATTTGTTTGTCTAGTTTAATAGGTTTAATATGTAAATGATAAATGAAATAGAGGCGATTTATAATCTTCCACAGTTGATTAAATTATATGGTGAAAGTGCCAAAGCTAATTTTGACTTCAATCTGATTTTTTTCTTGTTTTCCCCTTTCTATGTCTAACAAAATTTGTTGTGACCTTATTTCGGAGTTGAGGCTGTCGTTTTTAATATGTTTTTCTTTGTATGCTTTTTTATTGTGTTTGTAATATCGTTCCTTTTCCTTAGCGCTTTTACCAAATAAAAGGTTGCGATTTCTTTGTAAATAAATAAAAATTATAGCATTTAGTACAAAAAAATTGGTGGAAGATGTTAAATTAATATTTATGATTAAATTTAAAAAAAATCTCAAAAAATTCCCCAAAAAATGATACGATAGGCACAGCAAAGCAATAAGTTTTGTTTATAAGTGTGTTGATATAATTGTGGGTAGTTCAAAAAAATTTAATTCTCAAGTTTGTGTTGAACAAAACTTCTTCATACGTTAATTTTCATTAGTATCCTAATCCTTTTAATAATAAAATGATTAAATAAGTGATCAAAAATTATATACAGCAAATATTTAGTACAAATTGTTTTACCCTAAGATGATTTCTTATGCCAGCTTAGACATCATTTATTTAATTAAATTTAGCTCAATTCTAATAACTTATCCTTAAACAATATCATTTGTTGTGTTACACTAAGGCGAAAAAAACCTCTTAAAATAATAACATGATTTGAGATTTATCATGCAAGCAGGTTTAATTTGTTTGTATAATTAATTACATACAAATATGCATGGAACTTCAGCGAATTACGCGCTATGAAATATCGGTTTGTTACTAATAGTTTAAGCAATTGGTGGATTTCAAAAATGTTTGTGTAAATACTAGAGGGCTTTTTCATAGTTAATATGAGTGTTTTTTGTTTTATAGCTTTTTGAAACATTACAGTTGATAAATTGATTTATCGCTTCATAAATATTTTTAGGCCCTCGTATTTCTGTGAAAAAAGATAAAATTCAATAGCAAGGAAATCCATAGATTGCGCTTAAATTTGAAGAAGCAAAAGATTGTTGGGTATAGATTTGTTTTCTCAATTACTAGAAACTGTTATTTGTATAATCAAGACCATGTATAAATGTAGAAATGGTGTTAGGGGTCTAACTGATGATGAACTGTTTAAATTATTTTGCTAACTTTGTGCTTTTTCTTTATTTTCCTTGAGAAAATGTTTTGGAAAATTTGTACATGATCAATTGATAATTAGAACATCATAAGACCACGAAGATTTGTTGTTGCATAAATTTTATTTTATTTTTAATATATAAATGTGATTCTCTTCTAACATAAGCATTCATTTGATCGCAGGTTTTAATATTTGTATTTTAAAAGCTTATTTATTGATTTTCTTCAAAGTGCCGCATCGTATCAAAGATTGGAAATTCTGAATTTCCCCATCGCTTGTTAGCCTTACGTCACTAAGTCGTAACATTTGTAAGTGCACTTAATATTATGGAATGAACCAAAAGAATATATAATTTTATATAATAAAGTGTTAGTTATGGTGTGGAAGAAAACAAATTTTGTAAGACGCGAGGTTGTTCGGAAGATATTGGATTGTAATAAATATACCATTTTAACATTTATATTTGTTTTATTATTTATCACTATGATATTTAAGTACCTAGGTATAGTATTTGTTTTCATGAAGCCTGAAGTGAGGTCGGCGAACTACCTACCTACACATTAGTCTACTGTGGTATCGAATCCCTTTTGAATGAAGAACTAACATTTGTTAGATTTAGATTTGGCTATATTTTAAGGTAAATTTATACTTCTACTCTTCCTGAGAAAGACTGCTCTTGTTGTGGTCGAAACGTCGAGAGTATTATTGAAAGTACTTCTTTGTAAATAAGTGAGTAAATCCCGCTGTTATAAAATGAAGAGTATATTACGTACTAGAAATATGGTTCATTTTCGCAAATACAATTCAGATTAAGCCTCGAGCAGACCGGATGCGTATACGTACACGTAAGCGTAGACGTGCACGTACCACTGAGTTGTAATGTATGAGAATGTATGAGACAGGACACACTGCACGCGCACGTCACGTTACGCAAGCGGTGTGTCCTGTCTCATACATTCCCATACATTACAACTCAGTGGTACGTGCGCGTCTACGCTTTCGTGTACGTATACGCATCCGGTCTGCTCGAGGCTTTAACGGTCCTTTTAGTACATCGTCCATGCTAAAGTTATGTAGGTAGGGTACCCAACTACTAGTGAAATCAGTTGGAGATAGCTCCACTAAAGGAGTGCTGATGTGTGCCTATTCTGTACCTATTCATTCAAAGTCAAATGTCAATACAACCTGACATTGCTTGAAAGTGTTACCTGAAACAAAACAAATAAACAGTTATTGGTAAGTTAATTGTTTTTATATCAGTTCTATATTTTTAATTTTCTTCTCTATTAATATCTAATCATAATCATATATTTTAATATATCTTGGTTTTCGTCTTACCCGATATGCAGATTTTGTGCTCAGTTTTATGTTTTTTTCCAAAGTATGAAATGTATAAATGTGAAAATGTAGGTATATCTATATCTATACTAATATTATAAAGAGGAAAGATTTGTTTGTTTGTTTGTTTGTTTGTTTGTAACGAATAGGCTCCGAAACTACGGGACCGATTTCAAAAATTCTTTCACCTTTGGAAAGCTTAATTATCCCCGAGTAACATAGGCTATATTATATTTAAAAAAAAATTAGGGATCTTTACTAAAACTCCAATAATGTAACATAAGGTGTAAAAAAAAGACCTGAAAAATTCCTTTCGTCGCGTGCGCTGCGAAAACTATTGATGATAGAACAAAATCATGTACTACGACTTTGTAGAACTCATCATTATCTACAAAAAGTGTCGCGACAGCATATGTCTAAATATTATAGTTTTTACACAGTAAGCAGTTTTATTCTAAAATATTAATTTATATATGCCGCCTCTTGAAAAGGCTCTTCATTTGTACCTTGGTATTAATCCTTATCAAAATAAATTACTTTATATTCACGACGGCTTTAATACCTTTTCATAACTTTTTGAATTATTCAATTCGGACATTTAATTCGAAAGATATCACGAGTTTAAAAATGCAAGTATTAGAAAAAAGTCGCGAGGTTGTCGCTCACCGCGCTCAGCTAGACAGCATGCGATCTATGCTCCACGTCACTGGGGGTACGGGGAGGGAGTCAATGTAATAAAATAAAGTTTAAATAAAACAAAAAAAACATTAATAAAAAATATGAATAAAAAAAAATCATAATAAAAAATTCAAACTTCCTATATAATTTAACTTTTTTCTAAACCCGATGTAAAAAAGGGTGTATCCGCTCAACGTAAAGCGCGCCGCGCGCATGACGTCATATCAAGAAACGCTCAAAGCAACTGACACATGACTTTTTTTGCCGCGAACTCGACATCTGACACTCAAAAGCTATTCTACGAATCAACTCTGGAATTTGACCCTACTTGTGTTTACATTTTTTGTTCGGGTTGAATGGGCGCTTTGAATGACACCTAATTTGTTTGACAGTGAAATATGAAGAATGAATGAAGTAGTTCGGAACTCACAAATTTATAAAATATTTTGCCATTTTGTAAACAAATATTTCAAATTTAAAAATTTAGGATTAATCTATGTTTTAGATCTTTTAAATGAGTAAATAGATTCAAAAGGAAGCAGAAAAAAACAAAACACATTAGTCAACTGTACTAAAATATTTATTTACAAGCTTTTAAAACCAATACAATACAAATTTGTTTGCTTCGCGGCTTTTTCTCGCTGATACATAATTCTTATAAAAATACAAACCCATTATGGATAATTATAATATTAGTATTTCCTGAAAGCTTATTTCAGCCCTGAAGTAAAAATATAACTGTTTAATATCTTAGAACAAACGATTACATCAAAATATGGGAAAGTGAAAACCAAGGTACAATATGCTAAGAAGTTTACTTTACGGTTCTACTATTATCCAATTTGACGAAATAAATCAATGTCAAAACAAACTTATATCGTAAATGGGTACATAAATAGTTTATCTTCATAAAACAACACAACACCAACACCAAAATACTGTATTTTAATAATTATCACCATTGTTTACAATCACCATCTGCACAAACGGACCCCCAACTGAGCGGAACAAAAGACCGAGTTTATGATTTTTTTGCCGACTTGTCGATGCTCGTTGAATTATGTTGTCATACATTCATTTTGAGCTTAGAGAAGTGGGAAAAGGATGGCACTCATTCCTTACGACTACTCGACCGAGAAAAAGCAGGATAACACGATGTTTACACCAAGACCTTGAGTTTCAATATTGGGTACTACAGTACCCAGCGCGTTTTTGAGGCACTTTTAAAACTGGGTACTAGAGTACCCAGGCTGCCTCGAGCGGGTATGTTCCCCGGCTCCGCACGGGTACATACATACACGTATGTACCCGTGCGGAGCCGGGGCGGGCCGCTAGTTTTTAATAATTTAATGAGAGATGCAGTTAGTTCTTAAACAAAACCTAACCAAAGTTTACGGGTTCGATTCCCACCACGGGATAAATAAATGTTTGAACGATCTGCAATTTTCTATTGTTGGTTGTTTTCATAAAAAATGCCTGATAAAAATGCTTCAAGCTTACCGCGGGCCAGATGTTGCTGTGTGCATTGTCCCGCAATATTTTATTTGAAGTTATTTTACTGGATTAAAAATAACTACGGCCATCAGAGAAGTTTTTTATTGTATATAAATGTTTACATGAACTCTTTCGTAGTTATATAACTCAGTTTCATGAAAAGTTTCATAGTAGCTTTTTTGTAATAGCTGGCAATATCGTAAAAGGCAGGCACTGTGGCAAACGTCAGATTGTCTTTGACGATGTCGAGTTTTGTGTTGGAAAATAATTATTTCTAGACTTTTTGTTCAATTAATTATGTGAATAATGAAATGAAAGTGTAGATAAATGTTAGTATAGTGTGTTACAGTGATTATGGCGCATAGTGGTGGTGTTTTGAGTTCGGATATATCTAGAAGGAACCCTCAAGATGAATACGAACTCATTCAGAGGATTGGTTCTGGGACCTATGGCGATGTGTACAAGGTAGGGGGTCTTCCTACGTTCTATTCATATTCCAAATTAAAAAAAAAACAACTTTATAATCCTGCCTTATTGCGTTAATCATTCACTAATGGTTTAGATTTCTCTACGTTTTTCCTAGAAAACTTGTCTAAAATCCACTTGAAATCAGGTCTAATTAGCCAGAAAATTGCGGCGGGGTGTTGTTATACCCTTAAACTCGCGAAACTGTTGTCCTTTTGACACCTGAATTAAGTGACCTTGAAACTAGGTACATGTATAATTGTGAACACACCCAATGGAATTCAAAATAAACCTCTTTGTCTTTGTTTTGAAGATTAATTCTATTGTTATTCATTAGAGGCCTATTCATGTTAGACTATTATTATAAGACAAGCAATAAGTGATAACATTTTTGCTGTATCAATGTATATGATATTATCAAAAGTTTAACAATCAAGTGATAACAATCATACATAGGTATCGTATTGGTAATAATAATTACTTTTCATTACAAAGCTTTAATTTTAAAGAAGAGTTTAAAATCATCGACAATGTTTATTAAAGTAACAGTAATAAATTATTTTATTTTCTTATTTACCTATATTATTTCGGTTTCCTTTACAAAATATTGACTTATCTTATTATATACTTAACATGATGAGGACTTTACTCCTAATATTCTAGTTATATAAAATCTCAATTACTCATTTTTACCTCAAAAATTTACCTATGATACTGCTAAGATGACTCATGGTACCTACTTACCTACTTTTTTTAATGAAACATGAATTCTGTTTGAATATCCAATAATCTTCTCTAATAATCTTCTCAGAACTGCCTACACAAACTGAATTTAAACAAAAGTAAGTATACAGAATACAAAAGTTTCTCACACAAGAGTGAGGATTTGATTTTCAATTCACCTTATTAAACACATTGTAACATTACAGAGGTAATCTAAAGTGCTACATTATTATATACAATAATTACAATAATATTCTAATATTGACATAGGGTAAAACAATAAATAAATAAAAGATTGCATTTCCTTACTGTAGTTGTCAGACATAGTCTTAGTATCAATTAAATACTATTGTAGATAACAACTTAATCAAAGAATTATAATTTAATAACGTTAAGGATGAATGTGGGCATCTGGACAAACATTATTAGTTTAGGTGCAATATTCTATTGTTACTGTATTAATCCTAACCTTATATTATAAATGCGAAAGTAACTCTGTCTGTCTGTTACGCTTTCCCACTTAAACCTCTCAACCGATTTGGATGAAATTTGGCACATACAATCTTTACACCCTGAGAAAGAACATAGGCTACTTTTTACCGCGGAAAAATACATACTCCCGCGGGAAAATATATGCTTAAGCGGGAAAATTTGATTTGGATGAAATTTAGTATAGAGATAGTTGCAAATAAAAGTATATAGCGAGACGAAGTTCGCGGGGGCAGCTAGTAAATAATAAATAAATAAATATTATTTCAATCATACAAATACTTACAACAAAACATTAAACAGAATACACAGATTATATGCCGGAGACTAGTTATGAATATGTGTATGACAGGGAATGGTGGGACACCACAAAGGACCGGGCATAATGACTTTAGCCCTTCAATAGAACACCATAGGCTAATAAAAGAAATAACAAAATTAACTACCTTATTTAGTCTACAAATCAGTCGACCTGAGCGAATCACCTATTTCACCCATGATTACCAGTTCATTAATACCTACTTTATGTTGAATCACTATGTTACATCATTACCATGGTTCTGTTATTAAATGGCCTTGTTTTCTTCAGTTATAATTGTAAGGCTTTGTCTCACATAATACATGATATTGTTAATGCATTTAATTAATTACCTAGAACAAGGCTAGTCTATACTCATTATGACCTATACAGTGACATATTGACGACCTCTGTGGCCTAGCGGGTTAAGGTCCGTCTAGTTGATATGGTTCTTGGGTTGGATTCCCACCTCAGGACAAAAATTTGTATGATCTGCAAATATTTGTTCTGAGTGGCTGGGTGTTATATAATAAATATAATAATCACATATATCTTTTTTTTTTTTTTATTCTATTTTTATTTAGGGACTTTGAGTTTTAACAAATCATGTCAGTCCCATAGGGATATCTAGTATCTACATCTACATTAATTACTATCTACATTAATTATTGTTTACAAACATACATATATCTATAAATATATCAGTACCTAAAAGTAAACATCGTGAGGAAGCCGGCATATACTGAAAACTTTGAAAACTTTGAAGACATGTGACATTCAATAAAGCGTGTCGTATTATTTCCTTACCTCTCGTTAGGAGAAAAGTCCCTGTGTCCCAGCAGTGGGAACGCAAATAGGGCTGCTTAGGCTATGTCTCCTATATTAAATAATCCCCGCTAGTTCACCGACCTGGCGTGTGTATAATGCGGTATTTTAATGTAACGTAAAGCAGTAAACACGAGCGAATGGAAAGTGAAAAAATAATACACACTGACCTAACTAGCCTGGGCTCGGCACGCGAAATAATCTGAATTGTGCTTTAACCGAACAAACATAAATAGTTTTATTAAACCCCCGTGGATTTAATATTTCGAGCAACTTCGGTTCAAAGATTGTAATTAAAATTATGCATAACCGACATATACCCACCGTAAACTTGTCTATTGTCACTTCAATGAGCTAATCCGCTGGGCTATATCGGTATTAATCTACTTGTATAGTCGTTTCTGATTCGATCCCATAGAGAACCCCAAGCAATGCCCCCTCCATAGGTCTTTAAAGATAAAGACGACCTCCATGGGTTAGCGGGCGAAAGTAGAACCCATTATAGTTCTGGGGAATTGGTATATTCACCAAGCTTACCAGGCGGGTTGGTGATCGTAGTAAATTGGTACAGTGAACGGAATGATGTTGCTGACATAGGTATGCAAGTGATATTACAAGTAGGGTAAAACGGCGGGCGATCTGGTTTAAAAAGAAACACATTCATTGTCTGGTACGCATATGTTACCATTATTATTTTGTACTTATTTGTTATGTTTTTATTATCAGTTTGTTGCTTGAGAGTCCAATAAGGTACCCTATTATTACTTAGTATTTACCTCAACTTGTGTATTATGTTTGTTTCGGTCTATCTATGTATAGGAATCTCATGGAAAGATTCTAATTACGGATCACCTTTAAACATGTTTAAATTTGTTATTGACACACTGAAGATCTTATACAAAGTCTTTATACAAATATCTTTAACATTTCAACCCATATTACGTAATTGAATGTAGTACAATGAAATAAATAAGTAGGCCTGATTGAGCCCAAACGGTCTCCCTCACAAACTAAAAATACAATAAATGACGTCACAATAAGTTTAACACATTTTTCAAACACATGTGACACAGTTGGGATTAAGCAGCATTTTATACTTAACGTATGTTAATATTGCCGTGTGGTACCGCCTTATAAATAGTACTACCTGGTGCCACAGAATACCAGCGGCTTGATTGTAAATAAATAAATATTGCTGGACAATTCGCACAGCAATATCTGGCCCCGTGGTAAGCTCGAAGCCTGTGTTAAGGGTGCTAGACTTCTGATATATATATAAAAAATCACTTTTTGTTGTAATTTTATAACTCACGAACGGCTGCGCCTATTTGGCGCTTTTGGTATTAAAACTAGCCGTAGTAACTCGGCAAGGTTTAATAGGTGAAAAATTATGGAAATAAAGCGGACGGTGGCAAGTTAGCTAGTAGGTACTCAAAATAATATACGTACATAGATAGAAGTACATAGGAGCAGACAGACAGCGTTAGCGACTTTTATACCATAATAGTGAAGAGTAGATGTATTTAGTTCGCCGGCCAATCGTGTCATTCACGCGTGACAGTGGGCAGGGAAAGTGTATTACGCTATCGAAGATGAGAGTTAACACTAAAATCAGTATGTTATCATACACGTATTATGAAACAAAGAAAGAAAAAAAAAACATTCATAATAATTAATATCCTATATACTATTGTAACTACGATAAATGTCATATAATCCAGCACTGAATGCATTTTTCAAATTTGACCAGCAGCTTCAAACCATCAACAACAATCAATCAAACAAACTCGGCTAAATACTATTAGTATTGATTATTATGTCAAGTCCTGCCCCGAATATAGTAATGAACCATTATGCAACACTGCATGCTCGTAGATAACTGACGTAATAAGCAATTTGGCGTCGAAACGAGAACAATAGGCGCCATGGTATACAACTATACAACACGCAACATACATTGAAACTGTCTTATAACTTCCTGTAGGTCTTATGACGAGCCAATTTCCATTTATCGAAATCGTTATTATACAAAACGAGTCGACCCGTTCGCGGCTTAGCCCGCTGTATTCCCATCCTTTCTCAATTTTTAATCGTTCACACACGCTGTAATAATAAACACATTAACACGCATTGAAATACATTATTACAAAATATAGAGTAGCTAGAAGATAAAACTGCATGGGATGGAATCCGTTCCAATAGCATAGAGAAATAACAAACTATCGATTATTGTACTAAATTCACATATATGTGAGCTGGTTATTCTTTCTGTTTCTCAATACAGTGCTTGTATATTTTAATTTAATGATAATATTGTCCAAGTGATCTTTGGTATATCATGGCAATAAATGACATAAGTAAATCTTTAATCTTGTAGTTGCAATAGCATTGTTAAAAAATTGTTGGGACCGGGGGAAAACAAAATTATCTAATATATTTAACTAAATGACAACATCTACGGTAAGAGATATAGGGTGACATGTTACTGAGGACAACACTACGCGGCAAAACAAGAAACTCATTAAAAGCATTAAAATTCGCAAATAACAGCTAAACCATAAAAATGCCAACAACCCATAATACACCGTTTGTGTAAACATTGTCGGGTCAATGATTTACGAACCATAGAGTATGATACTAACAGTCATTGCTCTTCGACCATAAATCCAATTAGGTACTCGGGTACTCAGGTCACGAACTTGTAACGGTGCTAAAATGTGCCTATTTATTGCCCTGTGGTGTTAACTACTTGTATTTTTCCCCGTGGACAACTCAAGTTCTTTAGTTCTTAGTGTATTTACGTCAAATAAGTGTATTAATATTTTTATTAACGTGTTAGTTACACCATTTATTAGTTACACCAAGAACGGCTGAATCGATTTGGCTTAAAATTGGTGGAGAGGTAGCGTCGAATCAGGAGAAGGACATAGAATACTTTTTACCGCAGGAAAAAGTACTATAATGCGGGGGAAGCCGCAGGCGGAAAGCTAGTTTTAAAAATATAATGATCCATAGGCTCCTGAGCTAGTATAAACTGTGTTTCAGGAGCCAGTAGCTTCTTCAGTGTGAGACTTAATTAATTACATAATTAGGTTTACTTTGGTTGTGTCTTAATATATTTCATTCAATTTCGCAATAAGACCATAAACAAACCGCATAACACAAACACCATCCACAAAGGATCATTAAGTGAAATAACTCAACACGACTCACATCCGTTTTATTTCGGATCAATGATTGTCTCGTCTGTAGGCAGGAGCGGATTCAGGGAAAGGACTATCTCCCCAAATTATAACTATAGAATTTAAATATAGTGAAAGAACAATGTAATACAGAATAAACTCTCTAGAAAAAAAATATACAAACGTGATGAAAATGAATTTTCTTGAAATACTTATTGGCTAAAATTTGTTGTAAGTTGTCCTAAAACTGAAAAAAAGTATGCTTTTGTAGGCGACTACAACGCTGACTTTCCACTGAAAGTCAGGCTATACTGTAGCCACTAGACTGTAGCCTTGTTGGGTATAGTTTATAATAATATGTATTATATGTATGTAGGTGTCTGGGTGTTATATATGTATAATAAAAAATATCTATCTATGTATGTATATTATATTAAGTATACCAGAAATCTAGCACCCGTAACACAAGCTTCGAGCTTACCACGGGCTAGATGTTGTTGTGTAAATTGTCCAGCAATATTATTATTATTAATGAAATGATTGTAACACAAACCCACGTATTACTTTTCTTATTATAACTACACACATACCCCCAAACCAATATCCTTGATCCGCCACTGTTTGTAGAGTATTCGCCAGACTCTGCGGCTACGGTGACTCAGGGCATAGCGCTTTTGTTGGCATCTGACCATCTTATCTCTTAATTTGACGACCTCTGTGACGCAGCGGGCGAAGGTCTGCCTGCCGCAGTCCGACGCAGTAGGTTGCGAGTTCGATTCCCGCCTTAGAACATAAAACTACGATCTGCAGATATTTGTTCTAAGTGTCGGGTGTAATATATGTATATGTATATCAGAAATCTAGCACCCGTAACAAAAGCTTCAAGCTTACTACGCTAGATGTTGCTGTGTGAATTGTCCAGCAATATTTATTTGTTATTTGTTAATGACTTAAATTGTACTTCTTACCAAGTTATATTATAAAGGAGAGTTTTATTTATTTATCTTATTTTTATTCCTTTAATACTTTCGTGTGGACTAATGTCCCAGCAGTGTGAACGTATATAAAGGTGATAATGATGATAAATTATGTTCTTAAGATAAAGATAATTTATTTGCAAAAACATGATTACAGACATGCTATACATGCAGATCTTAAATATTAGGCACTGGAGCTACATGTTTTGCCAATACTGGCGTGCAGATCTGAGAGAGATAGTTATATTCATTGTTAATGTATTATTATTTATTTCCAGGCGAAACGTCTCCACAACGGCGCCTTCCAGCAGACCAACGAGCTGGCCGCCATCAAGGTGATCAAGCTGGAGCCGGGTGATGACTTCGTGATCATCCAGCAGGAGATACTGATGATGAAGGACTGCCGGCATCCGAACATTGTGGCCTACTACGGCTCTTACTTGCGGCGGGATAAGCTATGGATCTCTATGGAGTACTGCGGCGGGGGTAGTTTACAGGTGAGTGTGGCGCTGGCCTGGAAATAGTACCACTTTTATTTTATTGATGATAGACCCTTGCTTGACCACAATCTCACCTGATGGAAAGTGACGATGTGTCCGAAGATGGATCGCTAGGGTCTAGAAGGTACCTTCTATTTACTTATTTCACTACACACTTTCATACACTTCCAGAGGGTGTCGTCATTTCGACTAAGGGATTCTATAGGAATATAAGATTTAGGTAGTCCACATTCGTCCCGTGATTATCGGCCCACATAAAAAAATCTACTTTCGTCTCAAATTGCTATCTACAATAAATATTGCTGCACAATTCACACAGCAATATTTAGGCCCCGTGGTAAGCTCGAAGATTGTGTTACGGGTCCTAGATTTCTGATATACTTAATATAATATGTAGTATATTGTTACTTTGTGTGTCGAAATAAACGTATATTCTTCTATTCCAGGATATATACCACGTGACCGGTCCGCTGTCAGAGCTGCAGATAGCATACATGTGTCGAGAGACGTTGATGGGCCTAGCTTATCTTCACAGTATGGGGAAAATGCATCGGTGAGTTAAAATCGTCATTATACGTGTGATTCATCATTATATTATAATAATTTGTTATAACTCGGTAATGATAAAATACAGGTAAGGCCGTGGAAAACTTTCAATCGATAAATCATTTTATTGCATAAATACATGTTAATAAAGTTCTTATAAATAGTATTGTCACAATGTTGAAATATATATTTTTTCTATTCTATTCTTTTCTATAATCACAATGTATCCTCGTCGTCGTTGAGTAAATTGTCCAGCAATATTTATTTATTTATTATTTATTTATTTATCCTGCCTTATTGGGCATGCAATGACTTAATTTTACAATAATTATATTTTCATGCATTTCAAATTAATCTTCTTAGCTCTTCTTTAGCTTATATGTCAGAAAAACAATTAGGCTACTTTTACCGCTATTTCACTTTTCACTATTACAGTACTAATTCACAATTAGAATTAGTAATGTAATAGTGAAAAGTGAAATAGCGGTAAAAGTAGCCTAATTGTTTTTCTGACGGGACAGACAATTCACTATAGCCCACGGGGCTAGATGTTGCTGTGTTAATTGTCCAGCAATATTTATTATTATTTTTTAATGTGTTTATTTATTTACAGAGATATAAAAGGCGCGAATATCCTTCTAACGGACTGCGGTGACGTGAAACTGGCTGATTTCGGTGTTTCCGCTCAAATCACGGCGACCATTAACAAAAGGAAATCTTTCATTGGGACGCCATATTGGATGGCGCCGGAGGTAAATAATGATAATACTTTTTTTATTTATTTCTTTAAAAATATATTGCATCAAAAAACTTTTTACTGTTTTGATTTTCTGCTATTGCAATGGGCATTACTACTATGTACACAAAATCATAAAGAATATTAGTTATGTTTTAGTTCATCACGCGGATTAAGGAAAATTCATAAACCCAATTGCTATTGCTTATTAATCAAAATAGGTGATTATTTATTAATTAAATCTATGAATAAACGTTATAAATTAACTGATAATTAGAATAAACTGATAAATTGGACTTTACCGACTGACTTATCATCGCTTACACAAACCCGATTTTAACAGGAAATTAGTAAGGATAAAACAATTTCAAAACTATTGCTGATTTTTGGAAGTGACTCAACAATTTTTCTCATACCAATTTCTAATAATTTAGAAAACTTAAGTGAGAGTCAATCACTATAATATAACAAATAGTAAATTTACTATAGTTACTTATATTAAAGATTTATGTCATTTATTTCCATAAAAGCCTAAAGTTGAAATAAAAAATATAAATACATACATATAAACGATATTTATTTTCTCTTCACAGAGCAAAACATTAACGATAGTACCCATAACACAAGCTTCAAGCCGCAATGAGGGTTAGATGTTGCTGTGTGAATTGTCCAGCAATATTTATTTATATATTTATTTATTTATTCCAGGTAGCAGCCGTGGAGAGAAAAGGTGGTTACAATCAGCTCTGTGATATCTGGGCTTGTGGGATCACAGCTATAGGTAAATAACAATTTATCTATATATAAAAACTGTTTATATATACAGGGCGTCCCACGGCCATGCCACATGGAGGGAAAGTACCTTTAATATTGTAGATTGAACATTTTACTGAAAGAAGACATTATTTGAATTTTAAAAACAATTTAAACTGCATTCATAGATATTTAAATAATTACATGGTTGAATCGGGAATCGAACCCGTTTTCACGAAAAAAATAATTATCGTGTAGTTTTATCATACCGATCGAAAGGCTTCATCATAAGGATTTTTTTTTGCTAAATAACATAGTGTCAGAAATAATAGGAAGACTATGAATTTTAACATTTTTAACACAAAATGCACTTAAATTATAATAGGGAAATGATGCGTACTTCTCAAGTGGTGAATGTCAGTTCAGCAATGCCAGCTTTTCTGAACTAAATTTCACATTAAATGTTAAAATTCATGGACTTCCATTTATTTCTGACACTAAGTTATTTAGCAAAAAAAAATCCTTATGATGATGCCTTTTGATCTGTATGATAAAGCTACAGGATAATCATTTTTTTCGTGTAACGGGTTCGATTCCCGGTTCAACCATGTAATTATTTAAATATCTATGAATGCAGTTTAAATTGTTTTTAAAATTAAAATAATGTCTTCTTTCAGTAAAATGTTCAATCTACAATATTTAAGGTACTTTCCCTCCATGTGGCATGGCCGTGGGACGCCCTGTATAAAAGAAAGTTTATAACTACAAGAACTGCTGAATCGATTTGGCTGAAAACTGGTGAAGTGGTAGCTTAGATATGTATAACCCGGGCGAAGCCGCAGGATGGAAAGCTAATTTAAAATAAAATACTTGTATTTTGTGTAGTGTCTTCAGTTGATTATCTATGGAAAATTCCTTTGTTTGAGAAATACTTTTAAATGTTATTTTGCATACTTAGTACTTACATTTACTTACTTCTAAAACCCTAAAACAAATATCCTAAATTACAGAATTAGCCGAACTCCAACCGCCAATGTTCGAGCTGCACCCGATGCGGGTTCTATTCCTGATGTCAAAGTCGGGATTCAAACCTGCGACCCTTAAAGACAAGGAGAAATGGTCACCTCTCTTCCACGCCTTCCTCAAAGTGGCACTTACGAAGAATCCTAAAAAACGACCTACAGCTACTAAATTGTTACAGGTAATGTAATGTACTAGCTTATAATATACTAATATTATAAATGGGAAAGTGTGTCTGTTTGTCCGTCTTTCACGGCAAAATGAAGCGACGGATTGACGTGATTTTTAAGTAGATATAGTTGAAGGGATGGAGAGAGTCATAGGCTACATTTTAACTAAAAGTTACTAAAGTGTAGAACGCGGGCGAAGCCGTGAAGCGGAAAGCTTGTATTTAAATAAATTAAAGATAAAGATAACATTTATTTTGGTACATAAATCAAGTGAAGAATAATAATTCCCAACTCTTATTCACCTGCCTCTTGTATCTTTAAATTAAAGCCTCGAGCAGACCGGATGCGTATACGTACACGTAAGTGTGTCCTGTCTCATACATTCCCATACATTACAACTCAGTGGTACGTGCACGTCTACGCTTACGTGTACGTATACGCATCCGGTCTGCTCGAGGCTTAAAGCCTCGAGCAGATCGGATGCGTATACGTACCGCTGAGTTGTAATGTATGGCAATGTATGTGACAGGACACACTGCACGCGCACGTCACGTTACGCAAGCGGTGTGTCCTGTCTAATACATTCCCCTACATTACAACTCAGTGGTACGTGCACGTCTACGCTTACGTGTACGTATACGCATCCGGTCTGCTCGAGGCTTTAAGGTCTACTTTATGTACTTAGTGTAAAATAAAATAACATCTTGTGTTAATTATAATTAAGTATTTTTGTGTGCAATTAATAAATACATCTTATATCCCTTAAGGTTCTAAAGTGAGTGAATTGTTTCAGCATCAATTCTTCCAACAAGACATGAGCAAGCGGCTGGCCATAGACCTCCTACACAAGTATTCCAACCCACCCACCAACTGCAACCCGGAGCTAGATGACGAAGTATGTATCAACACACCTATTTACGTTCCCACTGCTGGGACACAAGGACTTCTCTCTTGACGTGAGAGAGACCTTAGTTCACTGCTGGCAAAGTGCGGGTTGGTGAATGACACATGTCCTTCAAACTTTTCAAAGTTCTCAGAACATGCTGGTTTCCTCAAGATGTTTGCCTTAACCGTCAGAGCACGTGTTTTTATATCACACATGATTTTTCTTCTTGATAAATTATGTGCTCGGCGGGGTTTGAACCCACGACCTTGGAATGTAAGAATGAAAGTCGAGTGTGCTCCAACTTAGCTAATACGACTCAAATATATATTTATTTACTTGATGAAAACCTAACGAATGACGAAATTCTCCATAATCCGAATTTTGCGGATCGGATCGGATTCAACTGAAAATCAATGTTTTTTTTTGTTTTGTTATTTATATAAGGTTTCGATCGAGTCTACCGTACCCCTTGACGAAATTATTAATATAGATTATTATCATAAAATATCTATCTATGTATTCTATTCAGTAGATTTCTGATATTCTATTAAGTATATCAGAAATGCAGCACCCGTAACACAAGCTTCGAGCTTACCACGGGGCTAGATGTCGCTGTGTAAATTGTCCAGTAATATTTACTTATTTTATAATATATATGTTTTATAGATTATTACCATAATATATTTGTTTTCAGGCGATATCCAACATGCCTCAGCGTATAGCGTCCAAGCTGACGCAGGGCCGCGGCGGCCGCAGAGTGCCGCGCTCACGACCGCACTCGCTCATCGACACCGCCGATGAAGCTGTCAGGTATCAACATAACCCATGCTACGACACACTATAAATACAGCAAAAATCAAACATTTTAATAAAAATTTATTGCTGTTCGTTTGTCTCGCTGATACTCGAAAACGGCTGGGCCGATTTACCTGATTCTGTTATTTTAATATTGTAAGTAACCTATAGAAAGCGGACGAAACGGCAGGTAAGCGATATCTGAGATACTTAATAGAATATGCATACATAGATAAATGGAATTGTCACATTAATGATCTGGAATTTATCTTAAGAGATGTTTGTTTTCCGGGGTAAAAAACTCCAATCCATTATGACTAGATAAATGGAATTGTTACATTAATTATCTGGAATTTATCATAAAAGGTGTTTGTTTTCCGGGGCTCCAATCCATTATGACTTCGTTTCCGAGTCTAACACCCATATTCTTAGTCGTTTTTTAACTCAAGCTCACTTGAGCAAATTCGTATCTGAGAAAACGACAAAAACGTCCTCCACTTGAGATTTATTTTGAGCTCACCTCAAGTTTGAGACAAGGTGGTGACAAACTGTCAAACGTGAGGTACCTCATAACCAACCTTGAAACTCCTTCAAGACCACGACGATCAACGCTTGTTTATTTTTGAGTGGAGGAATATTATGAGGAAACGACTAAAAATATGGGTGTAAGGATAAAACTAGTGAATTAATATTTCTCATCCATTTCAGATTAGCGACAGAAACGCGCGATTCTCGTAAATCGGGCGTTTACGATGATTCGCCCATCGTGGACCTCGACGCGGACGACGACCTCAGCGTGCGGTCCATAGCCAAGAGCCATAACGCACTGTCCCGGTGCGACGGAGACACCATCAAGAGGAATAACGGTGAGTTGGAATGTAGTTCGTGATGTTATAACTAGATGGCGCTAGATATCTGCGATCGATAGCCAAGAACCATATCGCTTTATCTTGGTGTGACGGAGGTCGGAGACACTATCAAGGGATATAATGGTAATAAAACAGAAATCATTATTTATTAAGACCCAGTTATTGTCAAAAACTCAGCTCTTGAAATGGTTGACGCGTATGTATACCTAAAGTCAGGACATTTCAATAACATTGGACAATTCATCAAAATTCAACATCACTTAGAAATTATGAGATACGTAGAAAAACGAAAGTCACAATAAAATATTTTAGATAAAACTGTATAAAACCACCAATTAACTTATCTTTTTCAGCTTTCCACCGACAATCAAGCGAAGATTGGAGCGTATCGTCGTTAATGTCTTGTCCGAAACACAACCCACTCGAACCTTCAACAGACACTCTGCCGCAGAGCGAAAAGTAAGTCTTACATTAATGTTTTATGCTTATTTGGGTCTATTGGTTTTTATTTTATGTTATATGCTTTGGTTAATGTCACTTTGATATTTTATTGAGATTCTAAGATTCTCATTTATTTATCGTACAGAAATGCTATATTTTTAAGGAAATTTCTCTTGCAAATGTTTTAACTGTAACTAAAACAGGCTAATTAGGTCAGGTTTCCACCAAAACAGAGAATAAAACAGTCCGATATCCTCTTGAAAATAACGAAATCTTATTGATTTATTTCTATTGTCTCCTGTCCTCTCTGCTTTGGTGAAAACCGGCCCTAAATATTGCAAATATAAATTTAACTAAATTTTTATTGTATTATGAAAGGTTCTTAGAAAGCAAAATCTTTTATGTATTTGTCAAGTTTATGTATTCAATTAAATTTATTATAAACTTGTTAAACTTATCTTTAATTTATATGTTTTTTTGTGAGCCTATGGTGTACCTATATATAATTTATATTATCTTATAATTATGTTTTCGATATCTATGCATGGTTCTCTATTTCAAAATATTATTAGAGGTTTTTTGTAGTTGTACTATGAAACATCTAATAACCTTAATTTTCTTAACTAACAAGTAATACAAAATATCAAAGTGACTTTTATTTATTTAGACGTTTATTTTATTATTATTTATTATTTTGTAGCAAGTGGTGTCGGGTGGTGACTGGTGAAGATATATTTAATATGAGTTTAAGGTATTCGGATTAAAAAACAGGCAAAATTTATAATTAACCGTTTGGATATTTTATTTTATTTAACTAATTGGTTTTCAATTATGTAATTAAGTTGGTGGCGGATATTTTTTTTTCAAAAAATTGGTGTTTTTGTGCACAGAGTATGATTAGATATCACGATTGAAATGCATGATGGTTTTTGGGGCGAAATTGTTTGGCTTTAAAGTTTTTGATATGTTTGAAGTTTTTTTCCTATGTTAGAGGTAAGTAATTGTTGCAGCAAATGTATTTTTTTCGCTGCGTTCAGTGTGAAGTGCAGTATGTTTAGGGAAATTTGGTCTAAAGTATTTTTCTAAATAATTTGGTAAAGTCAGAAGTCATTAGTCCTTCATCTGTCACATTCCCATCAAAATCAAATAAAGAAGATATGCATTTGATTTTAAATGAGTGTTAGATGGACTGTAGGTTAATGATTTTGTAAAACTTTCTAACAAAACAGCCTGTAAACAAGGATGTTTTACATACAATACAATTAGAAATATTTATATTACAAAAAAACCTTGCAAGTTGCAATATACATACATATTTTCATTTATAATATTCCTAAGCATTTTAAAAATGTTTTGGCATCGTTTGTTTTGCCTAAAATGTATGTGTAATTGTTCATAGATATTAGAGTATTAGACCATATTTCCAAGCCACATGATATCAGCGTGCGTGGCTGTTTGTAAGTCGTATTTCTTGTTTTAGGAGCCTCTTGCAATATATTGACGAAGAACTTATGCTCAGGTAAAGAGGAGGGTATTGCATGTACATTACGTATGTGTTATGTAGAAGCTTTGCGTTATATTATGTATGTGCGTTTAGTGTAGGGATTTGTATTTGTACCTATGTTCTGGGTTTGGTTTTTAAACTGTCAAGCTGTTAGGTGTTTTTGGCGTCAAGCTGTAGGTTGATTTTGACAGTTTTGTAGTTGTACTTTTAAGCTTTAAATCAGAGGCGAAACAGCACAGAAACATGTTCAGATGTGCATATTAAGCGCACAATTTCTAATTTTAAAGAATCTCTATTCATTCAATAAATAAGAAGTTTAAAAGTTTGTGTACGTTTGAAAAAATAATTAAACTCAGAATCATGGTACGGAATATAAATGCATGTAGGTACTAAAGTGTAATATATAATTGTTATTTTAATTTGTAAAATATATTCGTATTTTAATCATTTTATTTTTCCTTATTATTATTCCTTTTCTTATCATTATTTACACGTAATTAATAAATAATTGAATTATCATATTAAAATATAATTTATAAAGTTGATGTACCTCGGAAATGAAAGATATTTTTATTATACGTATAGAAAACTATTTTCATAGTCGCTTTGCATAAGTGTATAGACATTTAATAGTTTAAGCATGTAGCATGTAGTTAGCCCTTAGATAGAAATAATTACATAAATAAACGAACGAAATACAAAATAAAAACAAATAAACAACGTTTTACACCTGCACCACTTGTTATAACAATATAACAGTCCACGCATAGACCCGATGTGTCTAACAAAGCTTCTAACCGCACAACCCCTAGCTAAAATCTCCCCAAAACTCGGAACTTAGAAGATATCTTTTACAGGGCAACACTACCGCTTACAGCCGAAACAGCGGCGATGCAAGCTGGCAACTCTGCGACGTCTCTACACGATCAACATTTGTCTCAGTGTATCCAGCTGAAGCAGAATTATTTGAATAATTCCAATACAAATATTTATCAGAATGTGGCGTCGAATTTCTCTAGTGCGTCGCAGGTTTCTATAGATGATCCGCTTTGTCGGAAGATTGGGGATGATATATTGTATGTGGATCATGAGAATGAGGTAAATTATAGATTTCTACTTATTTTTTTATAGTGAACCACTTTATTTTTAAACTATTATTGAACAATGATATTTTTCGTTGATAAACTATTATATAAGTGAAAATATAAGAATATATGAATTACGCACAGCGATATCTAGTCCCATAGTAAGCTTGAATCTTGTGCTATGGATGCAAAATATTAGTTTAACTTAATAGATACATATATTTAGTTTACATCGAAAACAACCTGAAAAAAAATCCGCTGGGAATGAAACCGGCAATCTTTTGGGTCACAGGCGGGCCGTCGTCCGCTGCGCTTCATTAGTCGTCGAAATGTTTGGAACACAAGGTCAAGAAATTTGTAGAATCTCTTGCTAACAAAAGTATTTTTTTACAGGTCCTAGAACCAAGAAACACGAATTGTGAATGTGGCCTGTGTCCTAAACCGGAGCCGACTCATAATCACACGCTTTCAGGTATGTGGTTTTATTTTATATTGTTACTAGCTACTCTGCCCCGCGGCTTCGCCTGCATTTCAATATTTGCCCTATGCCCTAACTAAAGTATCCTATGTCCTTCTCCAGGTTTTAAGATACCTCATGACCAATTTAAGCCAAATCGGTTCAACCGTTCTTGAGTTATAAATAGTGTAACAAACACGACTTTCTTTTATACACTCGCTATTCGCTTGCTCAATACTTTGTCTGAGAACGAGGTAGATGTATTCCACCGATTTCCACCACACTTTGCCGAAATTCATGGACTTAGCACAATCAGTTCTTGATAACTTATAGTTTGTTATGGATATAGCGCATTGGTATTTTACTGTAATGTTATATTCTGTATGTAATAAATAAATAAATAAATATTTTAGATTTATATGAATACCTTGAAAATATTTAACCTATTTGTTTATTTGTAGACTTACAAAGGTCCGTAGCCCCGAAGTGTTCGTGCGACTCGTGCAACTCGTTCGGCGACATCCTGAGCTACTACCGGCACTGCTCCAGCCGCGAGCGGGCCTCCGGCATCGTCATGTGCGACCACTGCGCCAAGCAGAAGATATCCGTCTCCAACTTCAAGGTAACCCACTGTTATTCACAGCAAAAGAAGCAGAATCTACTTTGTCAGTAGATGGAAGAAGACTTTACAGACTTTTCAGGGGCTTTTGACTATATAACATAGGTTTTTGACGATATCATACAGGGTTTTCACTAGAGACAGATGTATTTTACAAGACGAAAAGTTTTTAAGACATTATAAACCACTGTTCATAGCAATAGAAGAAACTATACGTTCTTCTGTCACAAAATGGGAGAATATTTTACAGACTTTTCAAGGTTTTTTGACTATATAACACAGATTTTTGACTAGGAACAAAGATGCAATACAAGAAGACAAGAGGGTTTGATAATAGAGGCCTTGACAAATGACAAAGATTTTCAGAGACAGAATTTTTGATATGACGTTAGATGTTTTGACAAATCAAAAGGATTTTTTTTGACTAGATGACATAAGTAGTTTTGCGAGATAACAGTGGTTTAGCTGTGTAAGAGCCCCTATATGTATACTAAATAAAAAAAATGCTGAAAATATGTGTACATGTAAATCGTCGTTTAAGCCTAAGCCTAACTTTGAATTTGATTCGACCCTTATTTCCTTCCAGGCGCTCGAAATAGCAAACAACTTGAGGATAGCAGACGAAAGGATCTCAAACGGTGTGTCGTCAGACGAAGAGTTGTACCGGAAAATAGATATGAGTCTTAATATGGCGGACACTGAACACCGTCCTAAACACACTAGACACAAATCCGACACACCGAATGTTGGTAAGCACACTAGATATAAAATAGACGTCGAATTGGTAAATAATTTGCTTATTGGAAACGTTTTTTGTATTTCAAATGTTCCTTTCACAATCGAGGCTAAGGGATTTGTGATTTGTACATCAAAATATAATATAATCAGGGCAACATATATTTATTTTATAGTGATTGACTCTCACTTAAGTTTTCTAATAATTATCAGGGCTTTTTGACTCTAAGCTTTTCACGTATTTTAACGTCAAAATCTACTTTAAAATCTTTCACTTTGTTATTATTATCTGTATGAGCCAAAAACTGTTGAATCAATAAAATAAATAGTAACCTTATTTGACTATTCCAGGTATAGACCTATCACAGTTCTGCCAATGCGAGCTAGACAAGGAGAACAAACGGAAAACATCATCAGTGGACGAGATATTCAACATGGTGGAGGAGAACGGGGCGGAGGCTCCCCCCGCCGCCGAGGAGAGAGGGGGGCGGCAGAGGAGCTTGTCTGACAGTCAACGGGATAAGGCCAAAGTGGATAATGATGGTGAGTGCTATGTAAAACATAGATTTCCATGACATACTATGTTAGCACCTGTCCCGATTCTTTTAAGACTTTTATGAAGGCTTTCTTGAGGATGATAATGATAACATCAAAACAAGATGATGGTCGGCATCTTTCTATGTACTATTAATGAATTTTATACATATTTCCAATTTAAACTTTATTAACAAATTCAATGTGTAACCAAATACTAACTTTTGAAGTTCCACCACACAGAATTTGAATGAGATAGTGCGAAAGCTGGAATTAATTTTGAGTAGATATTTGAGTCAAGCCAAAAACTTAATATACCTCAACACTAACCGCTGACCTGGCTCAGTAGTGGACTTCGAAGTTAGCTGAATGGGAGGTGGTATGTTATTCCAACACTTTGTGAATTGAAAGCGGAAACTTTCCTTTAAAGCGATAGCGGCTAATATGCCCCAAAATTGACCTTTGTGTTTGTTTCCAGCGGGTGTCCCCGTGGTGCCCCCGCGGCGGGGGCGGGGGCGGGGGCGACGAGCCCGCACGCCCCCGCGCGCCGCGCCCCGCGGCCTGCCCCCCACGCCCAAGGTACACATGGGGGCCTGCTTCTCCAAGGTAAGTCATGGACTACACAAATACAATTCAATCATTCATTTCATTATTTTGTTATATAATTTTTTTTGTATTTTGTTCAGGTATTCAACGGATGTCCTCTGAGGATAAACTGTACAGCGTCATGGATACACCCAGATACGAGGGATCAACACATATTGATCGGTAAGATTTCTTATTCATTCAATTTTATTTGGAGACATTATTTTGGTTAATTTCCATCTAAGGCTGGAGTCCAATTTCGGTATTTTTTAGTGGGGAGTTAATCTAATTTGAATTAAGTGAATATGTTTTTTTTTTGTTTTATTGGTGGTATTCGTTTTTAAGATGACATAAGTAACTTGGTAATGTTAAGTTGGCGTTAACATAGCCTTTTGTAAAATATGAATTTGTGTATATTAAGAAAGTGTGTCGCCACAATTTTTCAGTGTATTTCATGAAGTTCTACTTAAGCAAATAATAAGATTGATAAGAAAAAAAAAAACTAATTGACACAGAGATAAATATTAGATTTTTTATGTATTTACGTATATGTTTTCATCTTCCACAGGAGCGGAAGAAGGCATCTACACGTTAAACCTGAACGAGCTGCATGAGACGGCGATGGACCAGCTGTGTCCGCGGCGCACCATCTGGTTACACGTCATCAAGGACGTGCTCATGTCGCTGTCCGGTAACTACACTAATTATATACATACATCACATATCTACACACACACACACACACACCATAATAAAATAAGGGATTTTTTGCGTTAATTTATTGTATTAATATGTTTTATTTTCAGGTAAAACCCCCTCGCTATACCGACACGAACTGTTAGCGTTACTGAGTGCGCGAGGTAACAAGTCGCTGAGAGTGTTACCGCCGCGGTTACTGCCGCGGCGGAGGGCGCTGACCACCAGAGTGGCCGACACTAGAGGTAACTAATACCGACACGAACTGTTAGCGTTACTGAGTGCGCGAGGTAACAAGTCGCTGAGAGTGTTACCGCCGCGGTTACTGCCGCGGCGGAGGGCGCTGACCACCAGAGTGGCCGACACTAGAGGTAACTAATACCGACACGAACTGTTAGCGTTACTGAGTGCGCGAGGTAACAAGTCGCTGAGAGTGTTACCGCCGCGGTTACTGCCGCGGCGGAGGGCGCTGACCACCAGAGTGGCCGACACTAGAGGTAACTAATACCGACACGAACTGTTAGCGTTACTGAGTGCGCGAGGTAACAAGTCGCTGAGAGTGTTACCGCCGCGGTTACTGCCGCGGCGGAGGGCGCTGACCACCAGAGTGGCCGACACTAGAGGTAACTAATACCGACACGAACTGTTAGCGTTACTGAGTGCGCGAGGTAACAAGTCGCTGAGAGTGTTACCGCCGCGGTTACTGCCGCGGCGGAGGGCGCTGACCACCAGAGTGGCCGACACTAGAGGTAACTAATACCGACACGAACTGTTAGCGTTACTGAGTGCGCGAGGTAACAAGTCGCTGAGAGTGTTACCGCCGCGGTTACTGCCGCGGCGGAGGGCGCTGACCACCAGAGTGGCCGACACTAGAGGTAACTAATACCGACACGAACTGTTAGCGTTACTGAGTGCGCGAGGTAACAAGTCGCTGAGAGTGTTACCGCCGCGGTTACTGCCGCGGCGGAGGGCGCTGACCACTAGAGTGGCCGACACTAGAGGTAACTAATACCGACACGAACTGTTAGCGTTACTGAGTGCGCGAGGTAACAAGTCGCTGAGAGTGTTACCGCCGCGGTTACTGCCGCGGCGGAGGGCGCTGACCACTAGAGTGGCCGACACTAGAGGTAACTAATACCGACACGAACTGTTAGCGTTACTGAGTGCGCGAGGTAACAAGTCGCTGAGAGTGTTACCGCCGCGGTTACTGCCGCGGCGGAGGGCGCTGACCACCAGAGTGGCCGACACTAGAGGTAACTAATACCGACACGAACTGTTAGCGTTACTGAGTGCGCGAGGTAACAAGTCGCTGAGAGTGTTACCGCCGCGTTGCTTAGACGTTATGTAGCTTGTTAATGTTAAGTTGTTATTTATGTTAATTAAATGCTTGTTGTTAGGTTGCACGGTGTGCGCGGTGGGCCGGAACCCATACAACGGGTACAAGTACCTCTGCGGCGCCACACCGGCGGGTTTGTTCCTGATGCAGTGGTACGATCCGCTCAGAAAGTTCATGTTCTTAAAGGTAATATTATTTTTTTATGATATGAATTACAATAGTATCTGGGGTATTAAAGAAAGTATATTATTTAATAAATATTATTATTTAATATGAAATTGTGACCAGCGAGGATGTTAGTGATGAAATGATATAAAGAAAGATGATGAATTAAGATCAATGGTAATTAAAATCAGCGCTGCTTTTGACTAATTGCTGTGTTTTTATTGTTATTATTTTTCAAAGAAAAATTTATTTTAAAATTAATTTTCGCCCTTTAGAAACATTAATAATTAAAACAACGGTGATTTATATAATATTTGTTATATGCTTCCAGAACATAGAATGCGTGCTACCAACTCCCCTACTAGTGTTCGAGCTGATAATAACGCCCGAGCTGGAGTACCCGCTGTTGTGCGTCGGCGCCACGCGGCGGCCGCTGCGGCTCAACCTCATCAACATCAACTCAGGTACACTCATAGACATCAACTCTGGTAAACTCATCGACATCAACTCAGGTATAGTAAAACCATTTCTAAAATGAACGCCCCTCTACCGAATTCTGAATTTTTTTTCTGTGTATTCTGTTTTTTTGTATTTCCTCTCACACGTTGAAATCATCACGGTTTTGTGGAGGGGAGTTCATTTTTAGAATGGTTTTACTATACACTCGTCGACATCAACTCTGGTAAACTCATCGACATCAACTCAGGTAAAACATCAACATTCTTCATCAATATCGACTTAACATCATCAACGTCAACTCAGGTATACTCATCGACTTCAACAACTTTACTCTGGTAATCTCTAATACCTAACCGACTGATATGATTATTTGGAAGTAACTGTGGTGTTATCTGAAATGATGGATGATTACGAGACTTTTTGGTACATCACTATTTCTTTTTATAACAACGGGAATTACACACGAGTTTAAACACTCTCGACGTTTCGACCACGACAAGAGCAGTCTTTTTCAGAAGGAGTGAGCGTCCCGCCGTGCTCCGTGCTTCCGTCTTATTCCCGTTAAAAATAAATAATAGTGTAATTCAAGAAAGTTTTGAGAGTGAAATGACATTTTGTTTGCAGGTGCGTCGTGGTTCCACTCGGACGAGCTGGCGGCGTGCGTGGGCGGCTCCAACACGGTGCTGCCGCGCCCCGAGCGCCTGCACACGCTGCGGGCCGTGCATCAACTTAACAAAGATGCGGTAACAGACATTTATTTATAGCTTCCGTCCGCGTGGAAATAAAAAGTAGCTTATCGACTTCAACGTCCGTCTCAGGGTCTAAAGATTATCTGTACCAAATTTCATCAAAGTCGGTTGAAAGGTGAAGATGCGGAAAAGCGTAACAGACAGACAGAGTTACTTTCGCTTTTATAATATTAAGTAAGGAAAGGATTTACATATTTTAGGAAAATCTTACAGCTAATAATAAACAAATAGTACGCTTAATAAGCACAAAAAGCCTATTATGTTGCGATATCTAAGCCAGTCACTCCCAATGTGAGCGATAACATCCCTTGTAGGCGCTGCAGGCCTAAAGGGGGCGGTAAGAGAACCAAAAAAACCACTGTGTTGGCCATTTTTGGTTACTTTTTCTGTAACATCTCAGCAAATTGAAAAGTCCATTCTGTAGAATTCTGAGAGGGGGTTTTTATTTTTTAAATGTCTTGTGCTCTGTGTATTTGTGTGTGAAATGCAAACTATAAGTGTTTATTTCAGGGTAAAGAACTTTATTTCTTATAAAAACTTATACAAATCACTTATAATAATTATACATATTCTATATTTATATTTATTTATATCTTTAAATATAATAATTTTGTCCCAGGTGCTAGTCTGCCACGAGAACGTAGTAGATATAATCCCCGTGCTGCCGGAGGAGAGGCGGCCGGAGGAGGAGACCCGCGCGCCCTTCGTCCCGCAGATACAGTTCAACTTCAACATCGACAGTATATGTGAGTGTTACAAACCGTTCATTGAATGAATGAATGAATGAATTGACACTTTATTGTACTTAATTAAATAGAAACAGAGTTGTAGAAAAACTGAATACTAACTTAAACTTAAAAGTACAAGGGGCGGCCTTATAGCTGTATGCGATCTTTTCCAGGCAACCATAACGTTCATTGATCTAGTTCTAGGAGCGGCTCATAGATGGCGCTAGTAAACATGTGTGAGGTCTGGATCGCGCTAACGTAAACGCAACGCGACGAACCGCAGTTTACATTTTGTTTTATGAGAAATAACTCGATCGATATGTTATGAATATATAATTAATTTACGCGTGAAAGAAAAACGCAAAAGCGGAGATTTGACTTAGAATTTAAAAAGTCTAATCAAATCGTCAGAATTCAAATCGTTTTTTCCAGCGTTTCGAGTTAAAATATCTACAGTTATTGTTTTATTATAGAAACCATGTAAATTAAGTAAGATATAAAGGGTATTTCATTAATATTCTGATATTGTTCCAGTGTGTCTCCAAGACAGTGTGTTAGCGTTCCACCGGCACGGCGTGCAGGGTCGCTCGCTGAGGAACGCCGACGTCACGCAGGAGATATCCGACCTCAGTCGCAGCTACCGGCTACTGCCGCACGACAAGTGAGCTAACGTGTCTAGATATACATATATATAAGATATTTTCTTTAGGCTTCGTATCCAAAAGGCAACATTTGGCGCGCGATACGTGACGTTCGTCATGTACGCCAACGCTGCTCAACAACGTGACGTTGCCAGTTGGCGCACGACGTTGCCAGTTGGCGCGTAACGTTGCCAGTTGACGCGCGACTTTGCCAGTTGGCGCGCGACGTTGCCAGTTGTCATGCGACGTTGCCAGTTGGCGCGCGACGTTGCCAGTTGTCGTGCGACGTTGCCAGTTGGCGCGCGACGTTGCCAGTTAACGCGCGACGTTGCCATTGCCAGCTGGCGCGCAACGTTGCCAGCGGGCGCGCGACGTTGTCAACTCGCGCGCAACATAGCGTAGTAGATGCGTAGACATACAACGTTCTAGTGGATTTCAAAAATAAATTAAAAATGAAAACACTTGAATCAATTTATAGATATTACATATCGCTGCTGTAGTTGGAGAACTAACTAACTAACACATTTTGCGAAATCGACTTTATTGCATTTCTATAAAGTCTAATTCAAGCCGCATCTTTCTGTGTTACTAACGTTTCGCTATCATAATTAATCAAAAAGTTATCTGTAAATTAAACTTACAAGTCGGAACAGATGGAGAAATGAACTTCTCAAAATAGACAAAAAAGTAGCGAAGGAAAATTAAATAACTCAGCCATAAATAGATAAATGAAATCATTGACAAACTTTGCAACAGCGTAAAGTCCATAAGATCACTTAGTTAGTTTTCCCTCGACACATTTATGGTCCAGCAGGACCAATGAAATTGGCAAAATTAAATAAGGTTAGTTAATGAATTATCGCTCGTTATGATTGTGACCATAATGGTTAAATGCAAAGGGAATAAAATCACTTAGTTAAATTGTCCACTTAAAGTTTGTGGATTTTGAACAAGTTTAGGACAAGTAAAATTAAATAAGGTATTTTGTTTTAAAGCTTTTGCTTAGTTTTAGCCATTAATACTTGGGTCAAAACTATCCCAAAAGAAGTGACAAATGTTACGCTCTATTCGGATACTTGCTCTGGCCAAAACCGAAACCAATACATGTCTGCTTATTTGTTACATCTCGTCCAGACACAGAAGTACTTACTAAGTACTTCTGCTCGACTACACTTAAAAGAAGATACACAAAAGTGTACCTACTCGGTAATTGATTTGAAAGGTATCATGAACAGAGCGCGACCTACAAAGCATAACAAAAGTGTTGGCCCATACAATGTTCATACATTCCTATAAAGACATGATCCACGTCAAGGAACTTGCTAACAAAATAATCAAGAACATCATTAAATTCCGCTACAATAACAAATGCTCTTATATCACTGGAAACCTCTTGCGGTCCTGGATGTATGACCAGGAGGGCAACAAACGTCGAAAATAAAATTAACATTGCCCAACAGATACAGAAACCAATGAAAACCATCTTCCAATCACGGAAGCAAAGAAAACAGACCTACTTAATCTATGCAAAAAAAAAACAATATTCAAGGAATTACACGAATGCTAGGAAAGCTTGCCTTCTATCAGAAAACTATCAGTTTAAACTATCAGTTTTTGATGAAGGCAAGCTTTTACAAGACGATTTGCAATCGGGCAATGATTCTTAATAGAATAGAAAAAGCTGATTAATAGTTAATGCATAAGGGCAACGATAGGCGCATACAAAATAATTTCAATAGGATTACAGATACTGGATTGCTGCAGGAATAATAGAATGAATTAAGTGTTATCTTCTTGCTAAATTTACTTAGTTAGAAGTTTGCTGTCATAGCAATGAAAAGTTGTTCGTTTTTTTCGTTTTTTCGTTTTTAATTATGCCAATGAGTCGTTCTGAAATTTGATTTATTATTTGATTTTCCTAAACGAAGACTGAAGAAATGTTGTTTAAGTATTAGATAGTAGGATCTTAGTCCTTTTCGGAAACAAACGTTATGATACAGTTGTAAAACAGTGCACCAGTACTTCCAAGTTTGTTGTTGAAATATTAATAAACATCGTGTTCTTAAAATGTTACAATGTTGTGTTGTTGTGTATTTTATAAACAGAAATCATAGCTTAAAGCCATTGAATGGATATCAAGTTCAAATTGTTTTGAAGTGATTTTATAACGATGAGATGAGACTGAATCAAAATTGATTATTCTGAGCATACTGTATAGGCTTTTTCATTATATTTACGTACCTAAGTGTTTTTAGATAATTTATAATTATTGTGTTCTAAACTAAGCTACAATTGTTGTTTCATCATCGTTGATTTTATGAGAAATAGTCGTTTGTTATGTACCTAACGTAATCATTGATTTTTTTAAGTCTGACACTAAATCGGAGGTGTTTCAGAGGTTTCCTTATTTTTTTTTCATGCTCTTAATTAAAAGAAATGATAAAGTATTAATTGTCTGGCATTATTTCAAATTATATACATAAAAAATAAAAATCTTTGCAAATGGATAGAATGATTTTACGAATTATAAAGTACATAAGAAGACATTGTAAGATTTCTTTGATGTAGGAAAATTACATAAGGGCGTTTACCGTATACTTTTTAAGCTTCAGCGCAAAATATTGTCGGAGGAGAAGTAACTAACTAGCATACAAAAGTAACTAACTGACATACACATTCAAAACTCTAGCGAGGGAAAAATACCTAGTTGTTTAATATTTTTTTTCTCACTAACCAATTCCCCAAAAACGTTTATGCTTATGTAAAAACATAGGCAGAGTATTAATTTATAAAATATTAAAAAGTGGACAATAATTTTTTTTGCCAAAAAAATGTTATCGCTATTTTTGTCGCAAAAAAACAGTAAATCGCGTTTTTCTCCCGATTTTAGTTTTGTTAATTAGTTAGTTTTCCTTCTACAGCCACGATATATGAAAGGTTTCTTATAGAACTAATTAGAGCCATTATTTCCAGGGTGGTGGTCCTAGAATCGCATTCATTACAAACAAACACACTGTCGGGTGAGGATGGCAATGATCTCTACATACTGGCCGGCCACGAGGCGTCCTACTGAAGCTGGTAACACTTAGTTATAAGAGCCGCTAATACAATACAAAACAGATCCTTTTTCATTAAGCTTACTGAAGTAAACTGCTAAAATAGGAAGGAGCTGGCGACACTGAATTATGAAAAAAAATTAACTATCAGAAAATTCTCTTTTTGGACAATATTTAAATAAGCTGTGAGACATAAAATACTTTGAAAACATTGATTCCAAATTTTACAAGTTACAAATGCTTTGTTATAAACTGTGTTAGTGAGAATTATTTTGTTTGTGAGCTGGTCTGGACATTGCAATAAATTGGTCAATTACCTCATAATTAAATCAGATGGTAATTAAAAATACAATTTTACTTGCTATAGAAAATGCTCAGAAAATATTATAAGCTAAAATTTATGAAATCTGTTGGTTTTAAAGAAAACAAGTTAGCAATACTTTCATATAAAGCCCAAAACAAATATAAAGACTTTATAATAGTATATAGACAGATGATAACACCATTAAATTAACAGAAAAAAAAACTTATTGTAACTATAGACTTTAAAACTTTAACTGAACTAAATCCTTTATCTTGACAACACCAAATACCATATTTTGGATGACGCCAACAGTTTCATCCCAATCCATGGGACTTCCTCAGGACTTAATGAATAGACTGTTGGCGTTACCATTTAAATTAAATGATTATTCATTTATTAAACGATAGTTTTTACGGTAAATGACTAACACTTTGGAATTCATGTAATGCTATCCGTAATTCAAATATAGAAATGACATTTTAAGTTTTGACATTTCTATACATTGAACTGCGGATAGGAAAATCTAATAACCAATTCTTTAAATTATAGTTAACCCGTAGTATAAAAATCACTGCCATTAAATTATCATTCCAGTGAAAGCAATAAATGCAGCGAATTTTCATAAATATTATGATGTATTTAATCCTGTTTTAATACAGGGTCAATTATAACCTTTAAAAGTTTTACGTCTTTTTGTGTATAATTAAATACCAATGATTGTTTGATATATGAAATAATATAATATAAAGTACCTTTGAATAGAAATAATGTTTAGAAAACCCCCTCATTTTTGATGTATTGATTATATAACTATTCATAATAATATAAATATTCTTTTACAAAGTTTTGACCAATTCTCATTTGGTCTGCTATGTATCATAAACTCATGTAGTAATAATTATAATGAAATATAATGAATTCAAATTCTACAAATTACAATAGGTAATACCTAGTGACGACCATGTATTTCCCAATTAAAAATTAAATATTCTTAGAAGTTTACAAAAAATATTTACAAAAACCAAAATGTGATTAGTTTGGTTTAATTAAATTATACTTAAAAAGACAATTATCGATTTAATTAAAGTTAACATTTAGATTTAGAACACTCGCTTATGTAATAGTTAAAATATTTTTTGTAAATAACTTAATTCCAGTTAGTATTATCCAATTGTATTATAAATATCGTTAGGATTAATGGAATGAAAATGTATTTATTATTTCTTAATGTTTATAGTTTGGGAACTTAACCTCAAAATTGGTCTCTGTGTCAATTTGAAGTTAAAAGTAGTGAGACCAATATTGAAAAAACAAATATTTGGGTTAAAATAAAAAGCCATGTTTGCCACAAACTTAAGCTGCTGGCAAATTTACAAGGGGCTCTTAATAAGGTTTCAACGAAAAATAAGTCCAATAAAATAAAATGCTTTTTCTATGATCAAAAACACATTGTACCTATCTGTTTTTGGTCAAAATTATAGACACACTTTATCTGTACTAATATTATAAAGCTGAAGAGTTAATTTGTTTGCACGCATTCAAAAACCGCTGGTCCGATTTGAAAAAATATTTAATTGTTTGAATAATACAGTTGTCGACGATTATGTACCTATTTAATGTAGATAACGTAAAAAAATGCAAGCAAAGCTGTCGGCAGCTCGGCTAGTAAATCTATAAATAAAAAAATTAAATGATTTTTATAATGCTGACAACATCGATATAATCTTCAAGTTAGTTTATGACTTTGATCAAAAACACATACTTATAAAATGTATTATCTATGAGGTTTTTGTTTATACCTCATTATAAGCGTATGTCAAAAATGGCTTTTAATTTTAGTCTATTATAGGCTGTAGTATCGTGCTTAGCTTGCTCATTTATTTATTAATACAATTAACTTCGATTATTACCTCTTTTAAACAATAACTTGTATTATTTTGTGTATGAGATTATTACTTAATAGCAAAACATTTTAATATCACGACTTATTTCAATAATTAAGTATAAATAAATAATAGGATTGGAAATATTAATTAGTCCTTATTTTACGGGTTCTTATTTGAACTGTATTTTTATATGATTCAAAAATTAAAGATGAGTTCGTAAAAATAATGTCTCAACCAAAACTCTTTGTATATTGGGTAGCAAAGCATATTTGAAAATACCCTTCGGGTTGGATAACCCTTTGAAAAGTATAATATTATTATCAAATATGTACTTTTAAATGTTAGCTCTGATTATAGAGTTGAATGCACTTAGTGCACATGCATGAAACTTAATTATAAGCAAATACAAACAAAGAAATGTATGCATATGCATTGGATTTATAGTTGGATTGTCTGCCATCTCAGTGGTATAAAAATACTTTATATTTGCTTTTTTGCCGTCACTCGCTTGTTTCATTGCGCAGTCTGCATTTAATTCTGTAATCTCAGTTACAAAATAAGAAAATATTGAAAAACATCGTGACATTAAGACGTTAGTAAAATAAAATAACAGTAGGGGGCCGTCCATTAATCACGTGAGGCTCAAAAGGGGGGGGAGGGGGTACTGAAAACATCACGAAACATCACGAGGGGGGAGGGGGGGTCTCGTTAGACATCACGTGTATTAATTTTATTTATTTTTTGTCAAAAAGAGCTATTTCTGAGAATGCCTTATGACCTGTATTGCCCTAGCCTGCAGAAGGATTGTAAGCTTCATTATGGAAAAAATATGTCAGCAGTGTGGGCAGTACTTCTGCACTAAAAAAAGAGCAAAAGAGTGCCATGGGCACCATACTGCCCACGAAACAAACTGTTCGGCCCACGCGTATCCTCACGCTACGAGGGAGGGAGGTTCTCTGCGTAGTGCGCGAGGATGATGGTGCCGAGAGCCACAAAACTCTTTGTCAATAACAACTGCCAGTGAAGAAGAAGCTTTACCAGTTGTAACCTTAAATGAAATTCTTGCAACTCCGTGGGACGAAGACAACATTAATTAATTATTCATTAATTTTATTGCAAATACATACATATAAATGTTTTTCGAATCAAAACTCCATTTTTTAATATTTTTTTCCAGTCCAAAATAGTATTTACATAGACTTCCAAAAAAATACACGTGATCCAGGGGGGGAGGGGGGGTGGTGGTCCCAAACCTCACCAAATATCACCAGGGGGGAGGGGGGGGTCAAAAAATGAGAAAAACGACCTCACGTGATTAATGGACGGCCCCTAGGTACCTACGCTATCAATATTGAATTTGTAAATAATTATTTTAATACGTTAACTGTTTCGTTTCATTCATTGTATTTTTATTTATACCTCCCAATAAATGTTTATTTTGTACAATTTTTGGTTTTCTTTACTCTATTTCATTCCAATTTTACCATCTTTGTTTAGAAAACTTATTGCATTTAGTTTTGTTTAACTCCCCCATCTCTCTCTCTATCTATTCTTTATTCACACATCACATCAACTCATATTACGTCCCAGTACTGGGCACGGCTTTTCCAAATAGAACCCATTATGGAGAGATTTACCACGCTTATGACGACGTTGTATGCGAATGTCAAAGGCTATATCTAAAGTTAGTTATAGTATGGCCGTGATGGCTAAGTGGAAGCATACTCGACTTTCAACCCTGACGCGCTGCTCTGGTATTTTCTTCTTGAAAAAATATGTGCTCTTTTAAAACCGTAGGTACTACAACGGTGAAGGCAAACATCGTCAGAAAAGTTTTTGAATTTTATCCATTCTTACATATAGGTATTTCACTTTTCTATTTTACGTATGTACCTACCTATGTTTTTACTTTATATTTACGAGATGAAATATGTATTTCTAATGAAATTTGGTAAGTTTGTAACTAATCGTTCAGCAAGGATTCTTAATTCTTAAAATCGCTGTTATTTGGCGATTTGACTGAGTTCGGCTGTTAAGAAAAAAGCCAAGTAAGTTGGCTCTTAAGCGCTCTACACACCGCCCGCCGGCACAGCCCGGCGGCCCAACCCGCCGGCCTTATTTTGTAGGCCGCCGGCTTTATTTAGTACAAAATAAGGCCGGCGGGTTAGGCCGCCGGGCTGTGCCGGCGGGCCGCCGGCTTTGGTGTGTAGAGCGCTTTAATGTCTTATGTAAAATAACTTAGAAATAATACAAGAACACCAGTATTTTAAAGATTTTTTGTCATTTAATGTAACTTAGTTCTATAATGTTGAATAATTAGAAAGTAATTTATGAGAAGGATAATAAATACCTGCTCTTTTCAAGAGGTTAATAGTAAGTCTGTCGACAAGAAAATATTAACAAATTAAAATGCATAAAATGCTATTTTTCTCCTCTAAAAATAAATAGTAGATTTTATCCCTAGTCTGTAATTTATGTTAATTCTAGTGCATTTTAAAATCCTTAAAACATGTTTATATTATTGCCTCTATGGATATAGATTGTATATATGTAGTTAAATCATTTATTTATTGATTAAGTACTTTATGTAGGTAGTTCATTGTTTTATTTATATCATGTACTGTATCTACTTCACTAAGGATATTTTTTGCTTACTACAATGATAATTTGTCTAAAAATAGAAAATCATTGGCAATATCATATTCTCAATAGCTCCCTATTAAATAGCACAAAATTGTTCACAGATAGTAATTATGATCTATATTGATACTTAGTTACTTGTTTAAGAATTCCATATTTTATTAAAAGTTTAAGGGACAACAATTTTAATCGTGCTGGATAATAATATTACCTATGCATAATAATTTAGACGAAAAGCTAAGTGAATCAGTTGCAATTTTGTGTCTGAATGATTATGCATATGTCTCATATTTTTGAAAATCTATAAGAATTTATTTGTAAAGCAATGGGTGTGTTAGGTGTTTTAAATGTGTGTGGGTAAATCTCTATAAGCTGTGTGTAGTTTTTGTTGCTTATGAGGTTATTTTGATACATGACATAAATGCTGGACTAAAACGAATTGTGGTATGAAATCAAATTCATTTGATCGTCATCAAACCAGACTGTAACACCCACAGCTGAATATATATAGGTCTTATCCTTATCACTCCAACAATCAAATAGATCATCATAATATCTTCAAACAGATAATTATGTAAGTACTAAGGTATATATATTTTTTTAATCTGGAAACTTTGTACCTCTTTCCACATTTTAAGTGAATCTCATAATAAAGATTAGCGGGCAGGAATGAGTGTCATGTATTAAAGTATCTCTCAGATCAGTCTTATGCTGTAATTCTATAGAATTAACTAGAATCAGTACTTGCATTTTTATGTTGTTTGGGTATGAGAATTTAAAAACAGAATTTCTTAGGGGTAAGTATTTATTTGGCATAATACTTGCAAATATTTATGGTTAGCGCTATTGATCTGTTTTGATCTTTTCACTAAGAGAAATATTTAAACATGTTATTAAAACATAAAATAAAATGTAATTAAAATGATATCTCCCAAACAACACAAACATGTAAGATAAAGTCTTTCCAATTTCTCTCTTAAATTAAATACTATAGAAGATATATTAATATAGCTGGATGAATATTTATTTTCGGTATTCGAAAGGGTAAGATCATTATAAGTTAGGTAGGTAGATTAGAATAAAAATCCTTTAATTTAAATATTCTACCATTGAAAAGCAGATTTTACTCCAAATAAAGAGATAGCTATAATAATTTGTGTTGTATCTTTCTCCTTTTTTTCATCATCATTTATCAAGCTGAATGTAGTAATAGCATGTAGAATAGATGGTTGATTGGGTTGAACAGTTATGGATATGTCATTCATGTCACATCACCAACGGTGTCATGGGTCACCTACAATTTGCTAAGCATAAACTCAACAGAGGTTGGAAACTTCACAAAAATGTAACACAATTTCTCTTACAAAACAGTTTATTTATGAAATAACTTACTTATCTTAAACAGTTAAATATCACACTAATTATCTTCTATCACTTCTGGTTCCTCAGAATCTTCTTTTTTCTTTCCTGCAGCTGATTTTTTCGCCGAAGATATTTGTTTATAGTTTTCGTATGCTTCGCCAAGAGGTTCCACGAATCTATCAAATTCTATGTCTCGAATCGCGTCGAATACATCTGGCCCAGTCACAGCTTTCCGTTTCTTATTTTTTACGATATTTGTTGATGCTGAAGTCACATACAGCACGAAAACCGATGCGGCTTTTGCTAGACTTGTTCGTGCTTCTTTTGATAAAGAAACTCCTTCAGGTAAGACGTCTTTGACTATTCTTGCAACAACGGTGGGAGGCAGATTTAAGTCCTCAAGTTTTTCAGCCATTTTCAGTTATTTTAGTGATTAAATTTTATAAAAACATGAAACCGAAGTAAATTGTTTGTTGTGCTGTGCTATCGAACGGGCGGGCACAATGACAACAAGATTTTGACATTGACAAAGAGATATCATCCTGCTGCGTCGTCGTTTGAAAAATAGCGTCCACAAGGTCCACACAAACAACATCCTTTAACTTTGTAATAAACACTTGACACAGGCAAATTGAGCTTAGTAAGCACAAAGCAATAACTGAATTAACATAGGTAAATACTTTATTTTTAATGTCCCATACATAAAATAAGTGTAGAGAACCATTCATATTCATCAAATCAAATCATCACACTTACCACATAAAAAGAAGGAGAAGACAATTTGTTCGTAGAGCTAAAAACTGGTAGAGTCGTCATAGAACAGCTATAAGGCCTTCACATCGCCGGAGATTGAACCGAGTTATGCTTTTATTTTGTGAAAATAATTGATTTTAAGTAGGTAGGTATGTTATTTATATACGTACTGTATGATAAATGTGAATAAATAAATAAAAATCGCGTTAATTACTTACCTACACTATACCTAAGTATCGATTTTAATATTGGTGGAGAGGTAGGTAGCTTAGAATCACAAGGAGGACAGGATACTTTTTACAGCGCGAAAATATATAATCGCGGCAGAAGCCGCGGGGTGGAAGAAAATAAAGTTATACAAATAAACTGCCTACGAGTAGGTTCATGTACCTACCTACAATAAAACCTTCAATTTACCTAATCTTAACACGTTTAATGTGCTAGTTAGCACCTCTGTAGTCTTGGTACTTTCATAAGTAGGACGTTTTATGGAGTGTGATGGTGATGACGATGATGCTCTTTTGATACGGCATCAAGCACTTCAGATTTATCTCAGGTCAATGACATCACTGCATCAAAACAATAGGTGCTAATGTATTTGTAAAATTACCTAGCAACCAGAGTATAAATAAAATACTCATCGCAATCAACGTGAACAAAAATTTTTCCTGGCTTACAAAGTTGTTTATAGTCATATTTCGTGCCATGAATAAAAAATAACAACTCATTATTTCGAATAGTAATTACCTAAAAAACTTTAACTTGTAATGTGTCTTGCGGAAATCTATTGCGCAAACTCAAACGCCATTTTGGATTTCATCAAGTCAGTGCGGAACCTTAGCTTGAGCCAGAGGGACGTTTTCGCTCGTTCAGTTATCGATCTTCTGTACACATTGTGTTATTGTAATGTTTTTAAATAAAAAACTTGACTAATAACGTGTCACATCACTAGTTCGCGGGTATTCGTTGTTTTGAAATCTGTGTTTGTTTTTGGAATACATTGGAAGTATAATTGAGGTGAGTTTACATTTTATAGCTTTTTGTAGTCTATTGTCGATTTTATGGGTACTGCATCGATTTTATAAAGTTGGGATTTCCAGGCTGTGATCGATTTATTTTTGGTATTAAGCCATGTTTCCAGGTTTCTAGAATTATTTAACTTAAATATAAAATATTAATTCCTTCAAAATTCAAAAATATATTAGGTAAGTATAACTCGGCATAATTAATATAAAATATTTTAACTTATAAATATTTATAAAAAATTACAAGTTTTAACATAATATTCACTTACGTTTAAGTAGGTAACGTATTTTCATTTTTAAAATCTAAAAATTTTAATCCCTCATTTTACGGACTCAAATATTATAGTCTACATATATTTTAACATACCTACCTCATATAGTAGAGGCACAGAACGAAGTAATAATACATAATTATGTAAGTACTTAATTAATTAATAATACCTATATACCTACTGAATTAGGATTTAGATTTAATGTCATTTATCTCCATAAAATTCTAAAAATTGTTATGTAGGTATCTAACCTACATAACGGTAGGTACCTAACATAAATAACCCACTATACTTTATTACTCTTATTATATAACATACATAATTATGTGTTTTTCTTTCCATGTAGCTTACAGATAACAAACATTTCTTTTGTTACATAAACGCATTAAGTAGGTACATACCTACCTACTTTCTCTCCATAATTATATCTACTGCCATCCATAACACACCGCTTTGAAGGGGAATTTTAATTGGTTCATTTCGTTAGGTACTAACTACTAATTTAATACAATTTATGGAAAAAGTAACTTATGAATGATAATGTCATGCTTTGTGGTGCGAAACAGGAATCAAACCGCTATTTATTATTAAATAATTTTCACTGGATTTATAGATATTAAAATGAAATAAAATTTAGCTTTATTTAACAATATTCTAAATTAGAATAATGTTAAAACATAGCAACTAGCTGACGCGGCTTCGCCCGCTTTATTCCTACCTTTTAAATCTTCCCTAGGCTGCTACTATTTTAATACCTAAATCGGCCCAGCCGTTCTTGAGTTATAATATTACAACGAAAAGTGGCATTGGTTTTAAATAAGAGAATAAGTACATACTTATATATCTCCACGCTTCAAAACCTTAATTCAACACGCTGGATTAGTGCGGGTTGATGAATGAGTGGTTTAGCTCAGCGTCTTTGGTCCAAAATCACATCCAAAATACTTTAGTGCCTCAAGACGAGAGTCTACAATCAGTGTGTGTTGCCAGCCAGTGATGACTTACGGATCCGAAAAGTGGTGCTTCACTATCGGCCTCATGAACAGGCTCGGAATCTAGGAGGCTCGGTGCTAACAATTGTATCAAAACACATAAGTACTTAGGTATATGTGTAATACGTAATAATATGAATATAATACTTCGATATATAAAATATTTCAGTAAATAAAATGAAAAGACAAATTATGTATGATGATAATGCTGAACTTTGAATTAAGTAAAGTAACGTTACTGTCCATAAAATAAGCAATTTATGTAATTACTTAGTTAATAATAGATTAGGCACGGAAAACCTTGAAGATTATGTAATGATACTTTACCATGCCCATACAAATAGGTACATAAGCACCTACTCAGAAAAGTTATTTGTGTAGAATACAATAAAGCAAAAAAAGTTCGTTTGTTTGTTGAACGCGCTTATCTCAGATAACCGCATTTGAAAATTTATATCAGTGTTGGATATATAATTAAGTATATTATATAAGCTAGGTAAGCTTTAACTATAATTATGTAAAAAAAAGTTAAAAAAAGCAAAGCTGTTGGCGGGTCGACTAGTAGATAGATCAAATACTTATAAGTATTTATTAATATAGATTTAGGCCCAAAATTAGTATTAGCCCATCTCTACACGTATCTATTGAAACTAATTATTCTCTCTATTTATTTCATTTCTTCAAACCGACTAAGCTTCCATTTGAGAAAATAAAAAGTTTGCGTATTTTTACGTTTTCTACATTATAGTTTTTATAATATAGCTTATACATAAATGTACTATCTAACACAGAAATAGTATTATCAAATTGTATTGGCGGTTTCCGGGAGTAGCGCGTTCAAACAAACAAAATATTCCGCATTAATAGTTTTTTTATATTGAAGACGAGCAGTAGCGTCGTTCTTTGTTGGTACCAAGTACCAAGTTGGTACTACCAACTTACTGCGCTCACCAACCCGCCTGGTAAGCGTGGTGATTATACCAAATTCCTAAGAATTATAATGAGTTCAACTATGTAATATGGGTTGTATAATGACGTTGAAGTAGTTACCTACCTCTTTACAATTAGTAAACCACTTATAATTGTATAACTACAGTAAGGTCACTTCCGCAACCTCTCTTAAGTTCAGTTTGAAGTTTTTTTTTTTCGTAATAAGATTATACTATAAGACAAAAAGCATGAGTTCTGGTTATATAACAGTTCCGAGGTAAAGCAAAGGTCATCTCATCAACATCACGCAGTATACAGGTGACAGAAACTGGTTTTAAATTGTTGAAGAAATCTAGACTACCTACGTCTAAACTGGGATTGATGAAGTAATCTAGACTGGGAGAATTACTTTACTTTATGAATAGGTAAATCGTTCAAAGAATCTATATTTCTCATTAAAGTAAACATTAAATTCAATTCTTACAGCCTTTTTTCTCTCGCTCTTATACATATAATACTTATATAAAAACCTAATTATGTAGGTATCATCTATATAAGTCCAAGCTGTAAGTGTTACTAAAATTTGTAAAATAAATGTTACTTTATTTATGTTATTAGGTATTTAGTTTACTTTAAAACTTGAGAATGCAAATGACCATGAAACTAAGTGCATGCGACTGTTTACAGATATTATTTGTCCTGTTACAAACTTAAATACATTTAATACCTAAAGACAAGGTACTTTAATATCAACGTGTATGTGTTGTATTGTAAACTTATACTTTGGGTTAAGGTTAATGAATACTGGTAAAAAGGCCAAGTAAAATCTTGAATATTGCTGGACAATTCGCACGGTAAAATCTAACCCCGTGGTAAGCTCGGAGCTTGTGTTGCGGGTGCTCCTAGGTTTAACACATTAAAAGTCTACCTTATCTATTTATATTAACTCATAGAGAACCTTCCTAAAGGAAAACATTGAATCTTTAAAATTACTCGGAAAAGATAAAAATGGGAAGTAAGCTTAATTATCTTCGAGCTGAACACGAAAATATTACGAAAGTAGGTATAGTTAGTATTTTTCATTATTTTCCAAATAGAGTTCATACCTTTTTAAACTATCATGGTTTTTAACTATATTTGAACAAGAAACGGGTAACATACCATGATTTAAATGTTTTTGAGTTTTCGGAAACGGAAAATTGACGTTTGAAACGGAAATTTTGTTAGAACATCTAAATAACATTCACAGCAAGATCCGGTTTACATATGAGTTAGAGAGCAATAGATGTTTACCTTTCTTGGATGTCATGGTGAGTGTGCGTGGGGACGGAAGTTTGGGTCACAGTGTCTATAGAAAACCGACACATACAGACAAGTACCTCCATGCAACTTCACACCACCATCCGAGACATCTGAACTCTGTGGTGACGTCGCTAACAAACCGAGCGTACGACTTATGTGACAGTGGGTATTTAGCCGATGAACTGGCTCACATTAAAGAGGTCCTTGAACGAAATGGCTACAAGCGACGTACACTACCTCCACGGTCATCCCCCGGAGTGCGCAGGTGTATGGTGGAACGTAGACCAGCCTTTCTACCATATATCAAAGGTGTGACGGACAGAATAGCAAATATTTTGCAGAAATCGTCCGTAAAGACAGTTTTCACACCACTGAAAAAGATATCAAATCTCCTGCGAACACCTAAAGATAGATTCCCACTGGATAAACCGGGTGTATATAAAGTTGACTGCAGTTGTGGAAGTTCTTATATAGGTCAAACAAAACGAACTATTGCGTGTCGGATAGGGGAACATATAAGAGCGGTAAAAAACGCAGATGTCAACAAGTCAGCTATCGCTCAACACCTATTAGAGTCTGGCTCAAATCACTGGATCGAATTGCATAACCCCCAAGTAATCTCAACGGAGAGATTCTATATACCAAGATTGGTTCAGGAGGCCATTGAGATTACCAAACACAGAAACTTTAATCGAGAAGATGGCTTCCAGTTGTCTGGAACGTGGAAACCTGTGGTGGAGTTATGCAAAAATCATAAAAGTGTATTGCCGGCCGTCCGGCCAGACACGGTGAGTGTAGTATGTCGCGATCGACTTGCATTCGTGAATGAAACAGGTGGTAGTGACAGTGACAATCAAACTCGCAATAAAAGACTCAGGAAGAGGGTAGATCGTTTCGTTTGTCAATAACGGTCTGCCTACCCGCCGCCCCGCCGGTGTCATCAGTTTGTCCGTGAACATGGCGCTTGCAACAGTGTCGAAATATCGGAAAACTCAAAAACATTTAAATCATGGTATGTTACCCGTTTCTTGTTCAAAAATAGAGTTCATACCATAACGTAATTTTTTACAGATGTCAAAACGAATTAGACACGGCATAAAACGAAATTATACTAGCACGTTCTACGCAAAAACTACTAGATTTAAGCGTAAGGTTTTTTAGCGTGGATTTAAAGCTATATTTCACAGACTCCGTAAAAACGGTTACAAAAAGCGAGGGTATTGTCCTAAGGTAGAATATAATGACGCTTAGCGTTTCTAGCCGTGGTAAAAGATTCGTAATAATATAGGCGGCCTGATCATAATTGTATCCTTAATTGTGTAATTTATTTAAGCATCATCAGTTTTGTTCTTGGTACTTTCTAATTTCTATTAAAATCAAACACTACCTAAATAAAAAGTAATTTCAGTTAATTATCCGTAATTTTTAGAGTTTAAAATATTAGTATGGATAAGGATTATTATTATTACTTATACTTATATTAAAATGATCTGCAAATGTTAATTCCGGGTGTTCTGTGTGTTATCTATGCATCATAAAAATACTAATAACACAAGATTCAAGCTTACCACGGGGCTAGATGTTGCTGTGTGAATTGTCCTGCAATATTTATTTATTTATTGTTAGGTACTTAGTTACTTTTGTTTAACTAAAATACTATTACGAACTCCATTATAAAAACTACTCAAGTATTGTTATCAAACACAATTTCAAGTAATATACCTATTTAATACACATGACTCATAACTGTACCTATTATATAGGTACAGTTATATAGGTATATAGTACCTATATAATAGGTACTATTTCTGTGATTGTACAAGTACAATAGTTAACAACAGTGAATCATAGAAGAAAAATGACTAAAACTCGATAAACGCACCTTCCATAGATATTAGCGCTCCGTTAATATGATTAACAGAAAATATACGGCTCGAAGGACCACCGTTGATTTAATTAACAAATTATCACGAACTTGAATTTAGGCTATTTTCAAATAGACTAATTTTTAAAAGCGTATATTAACTAACGTATTACTTACGTGTTATCAGAATGGATAATACCTTATTTAACATGTGAATTTATCTCTATGAAAAATTATGTGCACTTTAAAAAAACGTGCTAAAGGCTAACATCGTGAGGAAAGCGGCATGTTCTGAGAACTTTTAAAGTTTGAAGGACTTGTGTCATTCAACCAACCCTCACTTAGCTAGCGTGGTGAATTAGGACCTAATCTCTCTCGTCAAAAGAGAAGTCCCTGTGACCCAGCATTAGAAACGTAAATATGAAGAACGTAAATAGAGGAGGGCCATGAAGTATTCCAGCTAGACTTGCTAGCGTAGGTAAATGATATTGGTAAAGTAACCACATGAATTAATTTTCTAATTATGTTATCAAATGTTAGCAATAGGTCATTTAAAAACCAGTCAATTATTTAAAATCTAGTTTTACTTGATTCCTAAAGTTCATACCAGTTAACGACCATTTCAAGTTTCTACTCTAGTGACTGTTAACCTTGTTAAACACGAACAATATGTAAATTTACGAATTAAACAAGTATACCAGTGCGAGCCTTAATGCAGGACTGAGCAGACATGCGTTTCTCAAAATGTCTAAATTAGAAATATTAGTCTAAAGTTACTTAAGTTAAATTAGAATTTTTCGGTCGTGTTTGAGTTTTTGTGGAAAAGTAAGTTTTTTCCTGTTTCCGTGTGTGTTAATCATTGTTTAGGTGTTTATGGGTTTGTTTCAAGGTTAATGCTTAGCCGGTTAGTTTGTGGTTGTATTTGAACTGTTGTGTTGTGTGTTTCGAGAAATCTAAAACTTTAAGGTAAGTTGCATTAAACTAAAATGATTAGTTGACAAATTAACTACAAATTAACTGATATAAATTTTAATATGTTGGGTATTATAGTAGGTAAATTTATAAATATAAATGATTTGATGATGAGATTGCCATAATGTAATTTAACTATCACTCAATTAATTTTGTAATAAATTTATGAAGGTAAACTCATTCGCGCAGAACTAATGATTTATTTAAAAACAATAGTTAATGATTGTTACACTCATATGTTATTCAGAAATAACATAAAAGCATATTTTTACCGCAGGAAAATCCATTAAAACACGGACAAAGCCTTAAGGTGGAAAACTAGTATTTTTATATTCTAAATCTGTAACTTAATTTATTATATCTTATCTAAAGGCTATGTTATTCAGACATTATGTCACTCATGAATACGGCTTAAGAACCTGTATGCTATTCAAGACGGTCGTATAACCCGTTGAACCACTGATAACAAGTTAGACTGATAAGGGTTTATTTCTACACAGTTCTAACTTCAAAAGGTTTGAAGACATTTCTAAGCTTGTGTATATATGGAGGAATGTGGAATTCATCCGTAATTAATCATGTAGCAGTGTACGTGCACCCTCATTTACGTTCCTACTGCAAGACTTAACAAATTCAATGCCCAAGATTCGCCACATCGTGCCGTAGATACGAGCGTGTGTCATGGGCACAGATAGTGTTAAAAAAAAGTGTAAATGTCACATGTCCTTCACTCCTTAAAGTTCTCAGAGCATGCAGGTTTCCTTATGATGTTTGCCTTCACCGTTAAAACACTTTTTTAAAGCGCACATAAATATTTCAAGAAGCAATATCAGAGGTGCACGGCGAGGTTTGAGCCCACAACCTTCGGTCGAGTGTGCTTCTAATTAGCCAACACGGCTGTCGTGACTTGTGGTGCCCGCTAAAATACAAAATATTAGAGATATGCTGATATTTTGTATTCCGTACGAATATATAGAGAAGATAAAATTGCATGGGATGAAAACAAATGAATTACATTTCTCAACACAGTTATTCACGACATTAAAAATTAAATTTTCTGAAAAATGCTTAAAAAACTGAAACGTATTAAAAAAAACATTTTTTTGTTTTAATTGTATATTTTAATGTTTTATTTTAATGTTGTAATTATTGTCTTGTCCGAGTATAAATCTTTAGGATTTCATGGAAATAAATGACTTAAATGTTTAAATAAATAGGTATAAACTTTCTTTATAATGTGCTATAATAATGTCTATGGTGTATCTGTCTAGACTAGAACTTTTAGAAGTTATTGCGTGATGAGTTACAAACATCCTGACTTTCTCGTTTATAATATTAGTAAGGTTAACCGACCATGCGTGTTCTAGTGACGTCACTTAGGTATACCTACCTATACCTACTCGAAGGTCACGCAGTAATCGATATTTTAACCTGAGGTACCAATAAAGTTATATTAGTAGGCATTTTACTACTTTAATAACTTTGGTTAATCATATACTTAGGCTTTTTTAAATACATAATTATTAGAAAATCTACTACCTATAGAAAATCTTCTAGTAGCTTTCCGGCTTCGTCCGCGTTTTATTATTGTCCCGCTGTAAAAAGTAGGAGAGATATTATGGTACTATTCTTGTTTTTATATGACGTTTGATAGTAATGATGATGACGCGTAAAACGCTTAACTTAAACTAACTGTTTAAATTGTTTTATTAATTTAATTTGCCTTATACAAAAAAATAAAAGAAATAAAAAATCTTAAAGTATATTTAAACCGACCTCTAACTTAATCATCTTAGCCTTTACACTTACACAGTACACTATCTTCAATCGTATTTCGAGCAATGACTTAAACCAAAATGTATGACCTCACCCACCCTGTTGTGAATGCAAGCATGTCTGACGTAACTGTATGAGCAGAAGATACTAATTACACACTTAATGATACTTTGTGTGCTTATCCTTGTACTAAATGAGATGGTTCATGTTTATCTATATATAGCACCCCTCTGTTGAGCCGTGTTGGCTCAGTGGTAGCACACTCTTCTTTCATTCCGAAGGTGTTAATTCCTTCGTGTTCATTTATTGTATATGTATATTATATATGCATAATAAAAAAAAATATCTATCTATAAATGTACGTATATTATATTAAGCACTTATATCAGAAATCTAGCACCCGTAACACAAGCTTATCACGGGGCTAGATGTCTCTGTGTGAATTGTCCAGCAATATTTATTTATTGTAATATGTGCCGTGCACCAATTTTTATTCTTGAAAAATTGATGTGAGCTTTGAAAGCACGTGCTCAAACGGTGAAGGCAAATATCGCGAGGAAACCGGCATGTTCTGAGTACTTTGAATAGTTTGAAGGACATGTCTTATTCACCAACCCGCACTAGCGTAACGTGGTGTATCTATGCCATTTAGGGTTTATGGTTTCTCGAGGTATTTCATTTCTCGGGTCTCGAGAATTCTCGAACTCAATTTCCCGGGTATTCTCGGGACGTCGAGAAATTTTCATTTATTATTAAAAAGTAAAGAAAAACATCGCTAGTACACATAATATTTATTAAAATTGGTCAATAATCAACAAAACCTCTGAGCAACATAAACAAATTACAATTTTTTTTCTTCTTTTTTAGAGAACTAAATAAAATCAACATTTTTAAACTTTAACAGCTTTCTTCTTTGTGATAAACTCTGATTAAATATAAAAAGTCAATAATCAAAGCACAAAAGTCTACCTAAAATTTTGATTCAAGACTGATAAAATATGCCTTGAGAAAAATCAAAGCATTTATTGCGTTGTCGGATAGCCGGCTTCTTATTCTGCTGACAACATTTCCCGACATGGAAAATACTCTTTCATTTTCCGTTGATGTTGGCCTTACTGAAATCAGTGCTTTGTATAATTGTTCCAAATTTGGAGACCGTTTGCCAGTTTTTTCAAACAGTAAAAACTCTTTTTTAATGATGGATTTTGATAATGCCACAGTTGCTGGTTCATCTTTTTTCAAAACGCCCTTTATAGCTCTCTCTAATTCAACTTAAACAAGCGGCTAAAGACAAAGAGTGAAATTGAAGAAAATTCTCGATTTCTCGACTTTTCTCGATCTGAATTTCTCGAGTTCGAGTCCTATGGATTTCCCGGGAATTCCCGGGACGAGAATTCCCGGGCATAAACCCTAATGCCATTATATGTCATCATCATCATATCAGCCATTGGACGTCCACTGCTGGATATAGACCTCCCTATATTATTATAGGTAGGTACCTCAGGAAAAATTTTTTGGATGTGCAATAAAGTATTATGCTACAAATTAACTGCAATAATGTTCTGACGTATTCTTAGTTAAATGTAGTCCTCTGAAATGCAAACATTTTCCTTATTCTATTCAAATGCAAGTGTAACGGTCAATATTTACCTAATGAATCATTACAATAGGAAATATTTTATTTCAAACGTTGACCTTCAATAAAGTGACCTCATTAATGTCATTGAAAATCTTTATTAAGGACATTTATTCATATTGTTTATAGTTTTTACTGCAGTGTTTGACAGTTATAATTTGATATTTTCGTTTCTTTAAGAATGATTATTGGTTGCTTCTTCGATCTTACAAGCCAAAGCACCCATATTGACGTGCCCACTGCTGGACAAAGGGACTTCTTTCTTTGACGATAGACATTATCTTAATTCACCTCGTTGGCTAATTTTCATACTCTTCAAAATTCTAAGATCATGCCGGTGCCCTCGCGATGTTTGCCTTCACTGTTAAAACACAAATCTAGTAATAAGAATTACTTTAAGATAATACTGGCAGTTTGTAAACTTCTGTCGCTTTCAATTTACAACAAGTGATAACAAACCGTGTGAAATTTGAAACAAAGGGCTAGAAACATAACCCTGTGACACTCCGCAATTATGTCATGGTTTGAGAGTTCAATGGTTTACCTTCTTATCGAAAGGTTCGCTTGAATCCGAAAGTCTTGAAATATATTGTTTTTTTTCACCCACTTGAGTTATGATGAATACCATGTAGGTACCTAGATTTTATACATTAGTTAGTTTTTATTTTGTGACCTACAAATTCATCGATTACAGAAGTTGTATATTTAACTTAATCTTAATTTAACATTTTCTAAATTAAAACTAATCTAAATAATAAAATGTTTGTAATTAGCAAACTAGCTTTCCTCCCCGCGGCTTTGCCCGTGTATTTTCCGATGTAAATTGTAGCCTTCTCCTGGTTCTAAGCTCTCAATCATTTACAGAATGAAAGCTGTCGTAATCTAGCTATGAACCTAATATCAATTAAATTTCGGGCCTAAGTTCAAAAGGCCGGGCTAAATCTAGGTCACAATGTCTAGACAAACCTATTGCATCATGGCCTTTGAATCTAGCCTATGATGTCGACTTTTAATTAGCCAAGTGCTTACTTACGTAACATAAGCACTTGGATGGGTTAGGCTTCTAATAGAAACCGTAATTAACCCTATGCTATATGTACCTATAGGAGCCGTGTTGGCTAAGTAATTAAAATATAAATTAATAATTCTAGTTTTTCACTTTCAAAATTTTCGTGAGTTATGCTATTCATTTTAAAAACGGGAATTCTAGTTTTTGTAAATTTTTGTGCTAAATGTTTTGTACTGTGTGTGAGTAGCAAATAAATGTATGTCTATAATGTCTATGTCTAAGTACACTCGACTTTCATTCGGAAGGTCGTGGGTTTAGTTAGACCCCGCCACGCACCTCAGATTTTTAAAAACACATGCTCTAACGGTAAAGGCAAACAACGTGATTGTTTAAAGATGCTTAATCTCTTTAACTTTTAGACTCAACTCTTTAATTAAATCAAATTAAAATCAAGTGCAAGTAAAATAGTAGGTTACCTTAAGTCACCAGTCTCTTAGGTGGCTGGACGATAAGCACCAAATAATTACTTACATCTGCAAAAGATCAAACGGAAGCCAAACGGAGCGTAATCATAAATTATTTGATATATCGGTAACTTTACGCATGATTCAACTGAATCGGACACGCGTGGAGAAATCCCAGCATGTTTTTTGTTTTGTCACTCAGCTCATCGTTTATTAAAACAGATTTCTTGTTCATCCGATTTAAGAAGATAAATTTCTCTGATGCTATGTAAAGTCACAGATAAATAATACTATACTAAGTTGAACAATTAGAGCGGAAAATTACTCTCACTAGCATAAAATAATTAACTACCTGGCTTTTTTTAGTAAATTATGACAAGAAATATTACATGTCTTTGAAGTAGGTGTCTTATAAAAAAACAGTTACTTAATTATAAATCTATATCGCCAAGTATACCTACTCAAAAAATTAAACAGATAATAAATGAGCTATTATTATTCATAATTAATTACTAGGTTACATTAATCTAATCTAACTTTCTTTGTTACAGGGTTTCGAAGAAAACTGCCATTAGACTAACACGCACACGCACACAAGCACTAAACTACGAACATACTCGAACGAACGAAATCATCATAAAACGGTAGAACGAGTGAAAGAAATCCCCTACAACCGCACAAAGGGAGCATTTTTGTAAATAGAAAAGTATTTGAATATAGAATGAAAATCGTGCTCTAAGAATATTTAAATTAAGCACAGATAAAAAAGAACGCATTGAAGATTGAAAACGGAACGCATATTAGCGTCTTGCGAAAAATTAAGAAAATCAGAACGCATTCTACACGAAAAGAAAATCCGCGGCCAATTTGAAAACGGAACGCATCGCTAGAGCGAGACGGCATCCTTGAAAAACTCATGAAAACTCCACGGCCGCGTTAGAGCAAGACAGAGCTACATTCCCGAAATAGTCCGCACGAAAATAGAAAAAAGATGCCAGTACAACTCGAACCGGCGTCCACGAACGCAAGAACACCATGGACTATCATGGCAGATTTAGCAGAAGCTGTTGACGATTTCATATGCAGTTTCGATTATATGGACACAGCCATGGATAACTTAGTTATGTTGGTATTCATATGGATCCTGTTCTCGTTAGTGTTGCTAGGTATAGCGAAATGGGCTTACGGGAGGTTTGTGAAGCCTTCGGAAGTGGCGGAAAAGAAGGAAGAAACGCCAGTAAAGAAGGCAGCGACGGAGATCGTCGCTAGTGCTGATACAGTGCTCGCTACAAGTGCTAAAGTGAGAAGTTCGACTCTTAAGGCTTCTAAACCTTCACCATTCGTTCCGCCGACGCCTCCGAACAAGAAACGGCTGGGTCGAATGTCACCAGGACCAGAACAGCTTAACCCGAAGAAGCACCAGTCGATAATAGTCCCAACCTGCACGGGACCCGACGGGCCTTCAGTTCAGTGGGTGAATGAACTACTGACCTGGTTATATAATGACTTGGTGATCGTGAATGAACTGGTCCAGCAGTGGATTGTGTCCATGAACGAGTTCTCGAAGAAATCTGTGGAGGAGGTAAGTTTTATTACTGTTTTAAAGATGAACCTTATTTTGACAGCTCCTGTCAGTTTTACGTCAATTTTAGGCAGGAATCGAAGTTGCTGCCTCTTAAACATTCGCGCTACGCGACAGGGAATACGTAAACAATGCTTAAAATGACACGAATATTTAAACCTGGCAATATTCACGAATAACCAATAATAAGAGCATTTTGCCATTTGTTTATCTTCTTATTGCATCAAGATGACGATGATTCTTTAAAAAAAATATTTTCCACAAAGCAAAATGTTGTAAATAAGTAAGACAACAACAACTAAGTTACAATTTTTCGAAACGAATTTTGAACAATTAAATTTTCTCCATTGTCAATAATGTTTGCGATTGCGATTTTCGATAATGCAATCAATAACGTTTTAATAAATTAAAGTGCGTAATTTAAAGCTCTTCATTTTATAACAACGAGGATTACTGACGTATTTATGAAGAAGTAAAATTAATGTTAAATTAAAATCTATGTGGGAATCTGGCCTAAAACGACCTGTTCGGGGGAACGCCTCCTTATTATTTTATTACCTTGAAATAGGTTAATGCTTTCTGGACTAGCTGTTTCTTTTTGAAATACTTTTAATGTTTCTTAATGAGCCAATTAGAAACTATATATATGTTTTACAAATGTTTTTAAATAAATAGAAGATAATTCAATCTTCATGTAATAATTTGTGACGACCTCTGTGGCGCAGCGGGCGAAGGTCTGCTGCGACGCATTAGGTTGTGGATTCGATTACGTACAATCTCAATTACAAGTAAGTCCTCACAAGTAGAGTTCAAACCACTTCAGATCAAATTGTAAGAAATCAGTTTTCGTCTGTAGTCTGGTAAATTCTTAATCGGATCAATTGCCAAGGTTAAATAAACTTTATGAGTCAGGATATTGAGTCAAAAATTGCTAAAACCAGCCAAGCATTTCCTGTGACTAACAGATGTTCAACGTAAACATTATATAAATGTACTAGGTAGCTAAAATTAAATAATGTTTGTGTTTATTTATTTTTATGTAATTTTAATCTATAGGTACTAATATTATAAAGCTGAAGAGTTTGTTTGATTGTTTGTTTGTTTGAACGCGCTAATCTCAGGAACCGCTGGTCCGATTTAAATCTTTCAGTGTTTGATAGTCCATTTATCGAGGAAGGTTATAGGCTATATTTTATGAAAAAAAGCAAGCGAAGCTGTTGGCGGTCGGCTAGTGTATGATAACGCTGTTTAAAAATGTTACTCAATACCTCTAGAAGCCGTTCAAAAGTAAACAGTATGAATTACTCCTAAAATAGTTTTACTATTTTGGCAAACAATAGCTTTAAAATTTATTTGTTTTCTTATGCATGGAACATAGTAACTCGAAATACAAGCACCAACTATATAAAACACGTTAGGTAAGCTGTAATGTAACGGTGAAGGCAAACATAGTGAGGAAACCGGAAACATGTTCTAAGAACTTTGAACAGTTTGAACGACATGTGATATTTACCATTCAGTCCAGTGTGTCGAATTAAGGCCTTACCTCTCTCGTTAAGAGAGAAGTCCCTGTGTCCCAGCAGTGGGATAGATATAGATATGTAAATGTACCATAAAATTTAGTACTTAAAACTTGCTTTAATCTGAAAAACAGTTACGACAAAAGATTTATAGTTTTCGCAAATTATCTGCAGTATGCTGACCCCGTTTCGTGTTTGTATAAGGTGCACTAGAATTATATTCTTAAACTCATTTAACTTGTCGAGAAGCGTAAAAAACAAAACAGCTTTGTTAGTAACTAATGGCTTGTAGTTTATTACAATAATTGTCTTATCTATTTACTTTATAAACATTAATGCCACTTTTCGTTGTTATATTTTATTTGGGAACGTGTGTGTATCTATTTATTTGTAAAATTTACTGGTAGATGGTTTGATTTAAATGAGAAAACTTCTTTTACCACAGGAAAATATATTACAACGCAGGCGAAGCCGCAGGACGGACAGCTAGTAATATAATACAATCTGTACAAAATAACATTGTCATTGATTGGTGTATATCCAAATGTTCAGCTTATTAATTATTTGCTGTTAATTGTAAAATTGTTGGGCAACTTGTACAGCCTTTAATTACCTAGTTTCCCCGAAGCAAATAACAATTTTCTTTTACAACTCTATAAAAAACTAGTTCCGAAAACTATTGTTATACCCAAACTTTATGAATTGATTTTCCTTAAGCTCGCGTTGAAGCATAATAATAAGTAAATTAACCCACTGTTTGGTAATGGTCATAACAATAACCATCGCCCGCTGCACCACAGAGGTCTTTAAACTCGATTATGTAAAGCTTATATATTTATATAGCCTTCCTCGATAAAAAATGTACTTTTCAACACTGAAATAATTTGTCAAATCGGACTAGTGTTTGCTGATTATAAGCGCGTTCAAAAAAACAAGCTGCTCAGATTCGAAAAGTTGGTATAAATGGTTCCTTCCCGTTGTCCCCGGTGACCGCATCCTGGGGCCGGGGACAACGGCACATTCCCCATGACTCTCTATTTTGTAGACGCGTGCCCAATAGTGGGACTTTATAAACAATGTATTTGTTGTGTTGATCATGATGATAGCAATAGATATTTTCATCAAAAATAGATGTCTATTCATTTAGTTTAGTACTTCCCGGAAGTCCCATTTTAGAAATAGCTTCATTAGTTTAAATGTAGTGGCTAAACACTGAACAATTTGATTTTTTGTTTTGAATTTAAAATATTATTTAAACATAAAGGACTTAGTCCGGGATCCGTAGTACATGGAAATCAAGTGATTACTAACAAGCTATTTTTTGGTGAGTAGCTTCGTTTCGATGAGACGACCAAAAATATCCTATACCCAACTCTCGATTGTGGTAGCTAACAGAGATATCAAGGATTAAAAAAATCAAGGATGTAGGACCGGGATAACGGACCACGAAATTTGTCGGACAATATGTCCGTTAGATTGTATATATATTAATTAAGTATACAACAAAAAATCAGCTGGTTAGTAATCATAGTAATCATTTAAATTGACCTCGTTTTCGATACATTTTGGAAATGGCGGACTCTTTGATTAAACCATAGGTTTTGTAGGACAAACATGTTTTTATATAATTTAGATAATTATCTTGAGATATAACATATTGTCCTACAAATTTTGTGGTCCGTTATCCCGGTTTTACATCCTTGATTTTTTTAATCCTTGATATCTCTGTTAGCTACCACAATCGAGAGTTGGGTATAGGATATCTTTGGACGTCTCATCGAAACGAAGCTACTTACCAAAAATTAGCTTGTTAGTAATCACTTGATTTCCATGTACTACGGATCCCGGCCTAACTTTTAAAAGGATTTCATTTAACAATCCATGCAAAAACCGTATTATTTATGAAAGTGTCATCAAATGATGTCACAGTGATGTCACATTATAATCATGATGTCACTAACAGACGGACCACGCCTTTATGGCTTAAAATATATAAGGGGCAAAGTGGTATCACATTTTTTTTAACTAGAGACTCGCCCTCCCTTCTCCTCAGGTAATTCATAATAATAATTGTAATAAACCTTTTTCTTGAACCACTCTACCTATTTAAAAACAGCATTAAAACCAGTTTGCTTAGTTTTTAAGATACATAGGGACGGAAAGACAGCGACAACGACTAAAACCGAAAGAAGAGATGGATTGAACATACCTAAACACGGGGCTAAAGAAAAACGCCGAAACTAATCTGATTATTATATTAAGAACTATTTTTTTTATTTGTTGTTCATGGTTTTATGAAAATAAGCCCAGAAGAATAAAATAGAAAATTAAGATGATAATGCAATGCAAAGTTTCTCGGAAACAAGTTTCAACGGAACTCGAACCCGCGTTTCTCGTAGTAGAATGATGTCAATGTGACGTCACTTCTTCACAAGACATGATGTCAGACAACCGCGCCTCGACGGGTTAAAAATATAAGGGCTGTCTCAATTAAAAATGTAAGCATATCCCCTAATTCATATTATATTTGACTTATATTTCCGTTCCCACTGCTGGGACACAGGGACTTCTCTCTTAACGAGAGATTAGGCCGTAATTCACCACGCTGGCCAAGTGCAGGTCGGTGAATGTCACATGTCCTTCCAACTCTTTATAGATCTCAGAACATGTCGGTTTCCTGACGATGTTTGCCACACACGTTTTTAAGGCGGATGTGTATAAACATTTAAAGACAAAAATCCAGAGTTGCGCGGGGTTTGAACTCAAGACCGTCGAAATAGAAGTCGAGTGTGGTCCCACTTAGCCAACTCGGTTTGTCGGCTATGCTAATATGTTGGAAGTGAAACAAACAAAAGTGGTAACCCTGAAGTGGATATCATTGCCAACATATCCTGAGTCATGCCCTCCGAAACATAATTGTCATTCATAATTATAACGAAACAATTACGCTGAAAGGTGCCTAGGTCGAGAGTTCAATTTTAAAAGCGGCACGAATGTCAAATTAAAGGTTAGTTGTCAATGTCAAAGATATTTTGAATTTATAAAAATGGCGAAGGATTGCCAAAATGTCATACGTAGTAAAGTAACATATTTATAATCTTGTCTTATCTATAAAATGAAAATCAATGCTTTTCTTTTCGTTGTAATTTTATAACTTAAGGCTGAATAATAAATACCCATATCTCTCATATAAATTATCAAACTACATTCTTAACCTCGAGTTTGGTACACCATTCAGCAGCACGTTTCGGAACGAATCCCTAAAACTATTCACACGAATCGGGGACGAAACCGGAAATGATCCGTGAGCAGGGCCGGATCTACCTATGGGCTGATTGGGCTGCAGCCCAGGGCCCCGGGGTTACAAGGGGCCCCCAGATCCCAGATCAGATCAGATGAAAAGTAGGCCATAATTTGAAAAAATAAATAGTTGTCTATGAAGTCGTTGTACGGAGGATAATTTTATGTGACGATGAAAATATTGATTAAAATTGCACACAAATATATTACGTTTTCTTTTCTGCTTCGACCCATAGGTGGGAACTGTTGAATTGTGAAATAAAATTAAAATTCACGTTAAAAAGTTGCCACTGATGGTCTTGCCACTGTCAAAGTGTTAAAAATAGTTATGGTATAACAACATGAAAATTTCAAAAAGTTTCAGGGAAAGTGAGGTGGAGAAAGTTGATTTACGGAAAAAGGCTCGAAATTTATACATGAAAATGGCGAAACTCGAGACAAGAAAATAGATATGTTTATAAAAAAAACTAGTTTTCCGCCCTGCGGCCTGCCCGCGTTTTACACTTTCCCGCAATTTTCTTTGCTATAAACCTCACGGAGCCCAAGAGCTTTCCAACGAATGCAAAATCGTGGAAATCGGTTTGTGCGTTCAGGAGTTAAAGCGTCAGGAAGGAAAACCTGACTTATTTTTATATGCTTAGATTTTTTTAACTCAAAATAAGTACGGTACTAAGATATGCCCCAAGTATATAGTTACAGCCCAGGGCCCCACAAATTCACGATCCGGCCCTGTCCGTGAGCATTCAATATAATTATGTAAATATACATATAAAGATTAAAGACATTTATTGTAGTAAAAAAGTTAGCCTCTAGTTCTAGGTAACCTACCACAGGGCTAATTGAAACCTTCCCTGGACTTTACGAATATTTTTAGACTAAAATAAGTCAAAAAAGCTTCGGCTATTCTCGAGTTGTAGTGAGACTAACAAACAATTCATTTTATTTATATTATAGATTAAATTAATCACTTGTTCGAGGAAACTAGGAATACTATTCAATTAAACCAGTAAACTAAGAACTAATCGATTCGAGAACACTCGTAAATAATATGGTGGTACTATTCTTACGGCACCACTTCTCTGTCACAGACCTGATAAGTGTAAATTGTTCTTGGATCTCTTGAAACTCGCTGAATGGGCTTGTTTGAATGGACCATGACGTAATCTGCCAAGAACCCTATTGATCTTTTGCACAAAGGAAATCTCTCCTATATAAAGATTCGAGTAGTTTGTATTTGTATGTATGTTATAAGGTATTCACTATCGTAGCTTCGGATTTTAATATTTAATAATATTTCGCTGTCCGCTCAGCCGCGGTATAATAAATTTTCTAGTAAATAATAAAACATAAATAAATATTATTTATTTGATTTAGAACGACAGATAAATTTAATAAAATAGGAATCAAGAGATTCGCGAACTCAAAGTTCAAGGTAAGCAGCATAAATAAATATTCAATAATTAATAAGAAATAATTAAAATGGCGTAATAACGTAAATAATTTATGTAGTTGTCAATTCATCACGTGAAGTCATCGATATTTATATCGAAGTTCGATAAAATGTCACCAATTGACCTCTAATTGCGGTGATAATCATAATTCACGTTATTTACAAAGGTACTGCTTTCATACATTACTAGCTCTCTGACCCACGGCTTCGCCTGCGTTATTATATTTTCCCGCTGTAAAATGTTAGGTACCTAATTATGTCCTTCTCCTGGTTCTAGAACGGCTGGGCCGATTAAGCGATTAAGCTTTTAATTAAATATTTTTTAAATTATTATATATTTCGTCCATTTCCAATTAAATGCATTTTAATGAAAAAAAATACTTAATAGACAAAACTGCAAACGACAAGTGTACGAGTATAAAGATAAAAGATAAGTCGAATTAGAAGGATTATTCCCGTTGGCCACCACATAGTTGGCCACCACTGGTGGCCAACGGGAAATTTTATTTATTTTTATTTTAATATAATAATAACTTTTTTGTACACTTAAAGAAAACAAAAACAATTTAAACAATAAACATGACAACAAACTTAACTAATGGTTCATTTGGCGACCTTATCGCTTTTTAACTAGGTAAACGATAACCTCTTGATACTGTTACCTAGTTTCAGAGATCTAGCTTAATAGATGGTTACATTAACCTCAACCATTTTAGCGCGTAGAACAGATGGGCATTGTGTTCAAAAGTTCTGTAATAGGGACGGCGGGTTAAGAAACTCATAGGTGTTGTTTTTAATTTATTTCAACATCGTAATATAAAGGAGGATATTCACAATAAGACAAAACTACCTAGCTATATTAGCTATACTCGTATTATGTTGGCAAGTCGCCAATACGAGCGTCCCTTGTTCGTTTGGTATTCTGTGACGTGGTTTAGATACTACTGTTGTATACTTATAACTAGCGACCCGCCCTCACTTCACTTCAGGTACCTTATAAAAAGTCCTCTTTAATCACTCTACCTTTAGAAAAACTGAAGCATAAATATCACTATGAAGGGTGTCAACAAAGAGAATATAATCACTACGTTATAGGTGTCAAGTCAAACCACAAACATACAATGACCGCTATATAGATTTAATATGATTATATATTACCTACTAGTTTTCCGCCCCGCGGCTTCGCCCGGGTTATATTATTTTCTCGCGGTAAATTCTTCCTCCTTCTCCTGGTTCTAAGCTACATCTCCAACAATTTACAGCTCAATCGAATCAGCCGTTCTTGAGTTATAATTAGTGTAATCAACACGACTTTTTTATATGTATACAACAAGAACAAGATATACCTACCTTATTACGTTATTACTATATGTTCATGACTAGCAGACCGGCCGCGGCTTCGCCTGTTTTATTCCGTCATATAAAATGATAACAAAAAGTGGCATTGATTTTTATATATGAATGTAGGTATATCTATTATCTATTTGTTGCCAACATCACATAGTTTGAGTATATAGTATACTCTGAGGTTATTGGCAGGCACGCGACATCGGCCGGCATATATGTATAATATACATATAATGGGTTCATATATTCATCAATGTCATGTCATTTGTCTCATGGTTGATTGCTTTTTGGTTCCTATATCAGATCTATCTGCTATCCAGCTGAGAATATTCTGGTTGCGGATTTGATTCCTGCCTAGACACAAAGATTTTATACGATCTGCATATCTTTGTTCCCTAGTGTCTGGGTATTATATATTATACATATGTACCTATACTAATAAATTTATATACCTATGTATGTAAGTAAATTATATTAAGAATATCAGGAATCTGGTATCTATCTCTATACATAGAGGGTTGCTTGCTTTGCTAAAAATACTAAACTTTATAAAACTAAATCTTCATAAAAACTCTCGCTGTTAAAAGTATAGTTTTAGTTATAAAGTGTATTATCTGGCTGTCGATTTGAAAAAAATTACTTACCTACAGACAAAAACAATGATATAATCAATCGTAACCCCAAGGTTAAACACCCAGTTAGCTTCATTAACAAGAAAATCACTTCAGTTAAAGTACAAGTCGATAATTTAACTGTGAATGATATCAGACAGTTAATTAACAAGCAAGGTTAACTGATTCACACGAGTTATCAAACATGATGGTTTGCGGTTAAAAATAACTGGTAACAAGGTTATGGGATATTTTAATTTAAGCGCGCATGTACTACACAACATGTTCCGTAAGCGTAACGGTGAAGGAAAACATCATTAGGAAACCGGCATGTTCCGAAAACTTTGATATTCACCCGCACTTGGCCAGCGTGCCTAATCTCTTTCGTCAAGAGAGAAATCTCTGTGTGCATTGGGAACGTAAAATAAAAATGCTTATGCTGTAGGTACCGGAATATATTAGTTTACGGGTACTTCCGGTCTTGTAGCCCGGAAATGGGCTAATAATCCTTACTAATATTATAAATGCGAAAGTAACTCTGTCTGTCTGTCTGTCTGTTACGCTTTCACGGCTAAACCTCTGAACCGATTTTGATGAAATTTGGTACAGACACAATCTTTAGACCCTGAGACAGAACATAGGCTACCTACTTTATATTTCCACGCGAGCGAAGCCGCGGGCGGAAGCTAGTTAATAATAATTATGAAATCTTTAGTACCTACCTGTCCGTTGTTTTTTTTTTCTAATAGAGTCGACTTAAAAGAAGATTAATCGTTATAAATTCAATAAAATGAACAATACTTATTGGTATATAGGTTACATACATAGTTTTTCTATGTCTAACTTTATAATCTCAGTCTTTATTTTGCTGTATTTATTATCTATCTCCACTACGGTTGCCTGGAGAAGATAGCTCGTTATAAGGCCTTGTACTTTTAGCTTACCTATATCTATTTTTCTGTTATGTTTAAGTACAATAACTCATTCATTTATTTGTTCATTCATTTACCTTTGTTTGTTGTTCCAGCAAGGTATTGGCGTGGAGCTGGTTCGAGCCCTGGACAGCCACCCGCCCTCCGTGTCCAATGTCTTCTGCGAGTGCGACTCCAAGGATGATGTGGTACGTGCTCAGTCTTATCATTTTGAAGTGGCATCATTATTTTAGCCGTTGGACGTCCATTACTAGACATAGGTCTCCCTAATGATTTATTTATTTACACGGGGCTAGATGTCGCTGTGTAAATTGTCCAGGAATTTTTGTAAGATATATGGGTAGAGATGAACCATTTTTAAAATGATCGCCCCTCCACCGCGGTTACACGTACATGCAAAAATGTGTATGTGATGCAATAAGTATTTCCTCTCACACGTTGAAATTATCACGGTTTTGTGAAGGGGAGTTCATTTTTAGAATGGATTATCTCTACTGAAATAAACATTATTATTATTATTATTTATTTATATATATCTATTTCAGACGATCACGTGTGACTGCGATGCCACGCCAGCCTTCCAGTTAAAAGCTTTCAGCCAACGCGGGGAGAAGGTGGAAGTCAGCCATTACAGAGTCAATGTTAACAAGTGAGTTCCAATATTTGAACATGAAACGGTTAACATACCATGATTTAAATGTTTTCGAGTTTTCCGATATTTCGACACTGTTGCAAGCGCCATGTTCACGGACAGACTGATGACACCGGCGGGGCGGCGGGTAGGCAGACCGTTATAGACAAACGAAACGATCTACCCTCTTTATGAGTCTTTTATTGCGAGTTTGATTATCTCTAGTGGTGGTTAAGTACCTAAGTTCCTTTAGGGCGGAGGTCTGCCTGCGACGGAGGAGGTTGCGGGTTCGATTCCTCGGAACGACAATAAGATATATATGATACTCGACTCGATTGACGAAATTCTCCATAATACGAATTATGCGGATGCATGTTGGTTGTGATTGTGATAAATATTTTTCATGTTTGGTTATTCATAGGTATAAGGTTTCGACCGAGTCAACCGTACCTTGACGAAATTATTAATATACATAGATAGAAGATAGAAATGACATAAATTGTTGTTTAACTCCTATGTAAATACTTGAGTAATTCCCGTTGTAAAAAATGAATAGTATAACTCACGAAAATTTTGAAAGTGAAATGACATAAATCTTTAAAATCTTATAAATATGATAATTCCAGATTCCGTGCCCGCCTCAACATCACGTGCATCACAGACAAGCTGACGGGCGAGCTGCGGTGCGACGGCTGGCCGGAGGTGAAGGTGGCGCTAGCGCCCGTCGGAGCACTCAGGCCTAACGCCACCGAGACTCCGCTTCAGCAGACTGTTAGGTTAGTACTTTATTTCACGCTCACTCCTCCTGATAAAGACTGCTCTTGTTGTGGTCGAAACGTCGAGAGTTCTTTAACTAAGACTCCTTCCGAGACTTCTCTTTGCTTGAAGAAAAGATTGAATGTTTTTTTGAAACAAGACGTTTCTTCCAGTGAGATAGTAGTGAACGCGCTCCGCAGCAGCTACCTGGCCTTCAACCTGTCTATGTACCCCACGTGCCCGCGCCTGCGCCGCTACGCCGACACCCCCGGGCCCAGGCTGCCGCTGCATTATGACTCCATGGTAACCATCATTGTCACTACTATTTATGTTCCCACTGCTGGGACATAGGGACTCTCTTGACGAGAGAGATTAGGCCCCTAATATCTTTTTAAACTATCATGGTTTTCAACTATATTTGGACAAAAAAAATAAAATCATGATAAGTTACCCGTTTCATGTCCAAATATAGGCCTTAATACACCACGCTGGCCAAAATCCTCAAAAAAGGTCCTCAAAGCTCCTTAGAAAATCCAAGTTGGGGGTCGGTGAATGTCACATCTCCTTAAAACTCTTCATAGTTCTCCAAGCATGCCAGTTTTCTCACGATGTTTGCCTTCACAGTTATCCAGACACTTCATTGTATTCTAATTATCCGAAAACTAGTCAACTTGAGAATGTTAACCTATAAGGTTGTTGAGATATCATTAGGCACAAGAGAAATGCTTTCTGTCGGTAAAGTGCAATATTTATTTAATATTATTTATGATTAAAATATAATTGTTATAATAGTTACAGAACGACCGTCAGATGTACACGTCGACACCGAACTCAACGGCGGGGAGCGTGCAGTTGCTCGGAGAGAAGAGGCTGTTGGTCAAAGTCGTAGCTGCTAAGGACTTGGGAGGTAATTTAACGAATATCTGAAGTAAGTTTAGGTTTGTCTATAATGCATAAAGAATACAATAAAACAATAAGTACGAATTAGCACACTTATAAATAGTTCAATTCATTACGATTTATTTATAAACAAGGACCATTATAGTAACGTCAGATACTTGAAACTAATATATATTTCTAGGAATTGTAACAATATTATTTGGTTTAATTCTGAAGAAAAGGTCAAAAGATTCGTACAAAATATGAGACACCTATTATGTCCGTTGACGTTCAAATGAAGTCTAAATTAGTATTCTTATAAGTATTGTCTGCGTCATATTTTTTATAAAGCAATAAGAAATATCGTACTGCCATTATTTTCAATATGTTAGTAGAATATTACATTCAATCAATAAATGCAAATGTGTTAATGTAGACTTCCTTGACTTATCCGAAGCTTTCGACACAGGCAAATCCGGCTGCATAGCACCATACTGCGTGGTGGAAATGGACGAACCACCCCAGAAGAACCAGACTGCGTTCAAGAAGGACACCATCAGTCCACAGTGGGAAGAACATTTCTTATTGTGAGTTGGATCAAGTTTGATTGAATTTAAGATTTTAAGGGTCTATTTTGGGACCGATATTGTATATAATATAACGTATTTGATAAAGATCTGCCTACGACGCAGTAGGTTGCGAATTCGATTTCTGTCTAGGAACAAAAAATATATGATTTGCAGATATTTGTTCCAGGTGTCTGGGTATTCTATATGTATAATAAAAAATATCTATCTATGTATATCAGGGTGTCCCAAAGTTATGGGCCATGGAGGGGAAGTACCTTAAATATCGTAGATAGTGAATTTTGCTCAAAGAAGACTTCATTTTATTTTTAAAAGTAAGTATTTCTGCATTCATAGATTTTCTAAAAATTACTTGCTTTGTCTGGGAATCGAACCGACTCACATGTGGAAAAAAAAATTACTCTACTTTTATGATACCAATCGAAAGAATAACTAAAAAATAATAACTCTGCTTAAGTAACATAGTATTTTAAAAGAAAGGAACAACGTGAAATAAATTATTTTAATCAAATAAAAAACATGAAATATTTTTTTTTGTAAATCAATTAATTAAATGCTCAAAATGTGATCCCTCTTGTCTTAAGCATCTTCGCCAATCTTCTTGTGACCCGGCTGCCTGTTGATTTTCTAATCATTTTATGGTGAACACTCAATGTGATATGGCACAATTCTGTTTGCAACTCGATCATTTGACCTTGACTCAATTATTTTATGTTGTTCCTTTCTTTTAAAATACTATGTTACTTAAGCAAAGTTATTATTTTTTAGCTATTCTTTCGCTTGGTATCATAAAAGTAGAGTAATTTTTTTTCCACATGTAAGTCGGTTCGATTCCCAAACAAAGCAAGTAATTTTTAGAAAATCTATGAATGCAGAATTACTTACTTTTAAAAATAAAATGAAGTCTTCTTTGAGCAAAATTCACTATCTACGATATTTAAGGTACTTCCCCTCCATGGCCCATAACTTTGGGACACCCTGTATATTAAGTACATAGGTATATCAGAATTCTAGCACCCGTAAAAAGCTCGAGCTTACGACGCGGCTAGATGTTGCTGTGTGAATTGTTTAGCAATATTTATTTATTTATTCGGTGTTACATTTTAATTTATTTTATTTCAGTGATCTCTCCGCGCAAACAGCTGAGTTACTATTCGAGGTATACGACCGCACAGCGCCCTCCTCACCCGGTGGCGGAACTGGCCAACATAGGTAAATACTTTATACATACCTATTTATTTATATCATTATTGCCGCCGTGTTGGCTTAGTGGAAGCACTCTCGACTTTCATTCCGAAGGTCGTGGGTTCGAAGCCCGTCGCACACCTCTGATTTTTCTTATTGAAAAATTATGTATGCTTTAAAAACGTATGCTCCAACGGTGTAGGCAAACATCGTGAGGAAACCGGCATGTTCTGATAACTTTAACAAATTTTAAGGACTTGTGTCATTTACCATTCCTCACTTGGTCAGCGTGGTGTATTAAGGCCTAACCTCTGGCCAGAGATAAGTGCCTGTGTCCCAGCAGTGGGAACATAAATAGGGTTCATATAATATCATCATTTATGTACGTATTTAAATCATGATATTTTACATTCAAAATTTGGATCAGTTACACTATTTATTTTTATAACAACGGGAAATACTCACTCAATTACAAGAGTTCAAAGAGTCTCTCCTTTGTAAATACGTAAACTCCTTCATATTACATGAGTAATTCCCGTTGATAATAGTTCAAAAGGCATTGTAGTTTTTTTATTACTCCGTTTGTACCATAGATTCCTAGGTCTGGGTCTGGTGGGCATAGACGAGCTGCTAGCGGCGCCCTCCCAGAGACAACAGATCGCGCTGCAGACGCGACCCATGGAGGACCACGACATTAGCGGCACACTCACTGTGGAGGTAAGACTTAAGATTTATGTTAGAGGGTATGTTTCATTTACCAACCCCCACTTGGCCAGCGTGGTGAATTAAGGCTGTAATCTTTAAAATTAGTTATCTCTCTCGTCAAGAGAGAAACCCCTGTGTCAGAGAAGTGGGAACATAGAGGGTGATGATGATGACCTAAGCTAAGACCTATCAGTGTCCCTAAAGACCCCTCAAGTTTCACCATGACATGTGTGTCTATGTTTTTGCGTTTTCTGAATCCTATATGACAAGACGACACGAAACTCTTATTTTAGTATTTACCTAAGGTTTATATTCGTTTATATGTTAGTCCATGGCAAATGTAAATAATTATGGGCCTAAGAATAAGTTCATAACATCCTATACTTGTTTGCCTGAAATAAATGCATTTTATTTATTAAATGTATGTTAATTCTCGTTTAGTTCCTGTTCATCGAAGGCGCGGATATTCCAGACTTCGGTTCCCGGCCCGTCAAGATCAAGGAGAGTCTCAGAACTCTCTCCCCTCAAGGCGTCACCACTACCACCAAGACTATCTTTAAACAGAACGGTAAGTTACTACTTACTACTCATATAAAAAAGATAATTACTCACGTATTTACCAAAGAGTTAAAATACACTTGACGTTTCGACCACAATAAGAGCAGCCTTTATCAGCTGCGAACGTTATTATTTAACAGTAACTTCAGTTCACTTTCTAAATATTCGTTAGTTACAATATTTATTTTATAACAGCGGGAAATACTCGCGTATTTACAACACTCACGACGTTTCGACCACAATAATAGTTTTTTCTCTGATGAGAAATGTAAAAAAATTAAAAGTGTAACTCACCAAAATTTTTAAAGTGAAACGGTATTCAAATTATTTTTTTTACAAATGGTAGATATTTAAAGATTTAAAAATGTATGTCATTTATTTCCTTAAAATCCTAAAGATCACTTGAACAAGTCAATAAGTACCTACAATATATTAATTTAATTCATATCTAACATTAAATAAAATTATACAATGGAAATAATGTTGACACAAAAAAAGAAGAAAATAATGTAAAATACACTCGGTAAATACTTATAATATTAGAAATAGATGTTTGTATTGTAATTAGGTGTTTTCTTCTAGGCGTAGAAAACTCTGAACTAACAGAATCCGCTCTTCGGGAGTTGGAACTAAGTCCACAGTCGGCTGCGAACAAATCCACTCTGATAATCCATTCTGTGCAACGGGTAAGTCAATATCTATCTACCCTCTTTTGGTTTTTAATGTGTATTTGTTACCAACCAAACCATTTGTGTTTAAAAATGATAAATAATATAGTTTTCCCCTTCGTTTAAGGCAAAAGAAGATAACCTAGCGCCATAAAAATATAAAATAGAAATCAATATTTTTGGGAAAAAAAATTTTTTTTCTTTTTAAATTCTCAAAATGGAGCATAAAAATTTGACCATAAAGTGTTTTTTTTTATATTTACTGAATTCTACGATTTATAATAGTTTGTTTTAATAGAAAATGCTTCATTATTCTCCTAATAACCTATACCTAGTCATATATTATCCCAATACAAAAATGTATATGTTACTAACATGTTTGGTTTGTTCCATTGCCTGCGTTTGGTGTGAATTCACAAACATTAGGAGCCCAAGAAATCAATTAAGGTAATCCATCTTAATTATCTAATTTAAATAAAATTTAAATTTTTTAGACAGTTCTGTAATGTGATGTTTGTAGACTAATTTATTAGAATCCTATAAATTTGTTTGTATATATTATTTGCATGTACTTTGGGAGATATTATGTGGTTATCTAGTTATAAAAAAATGATTTTTAAATTAACAAGTCATGTCAGATGTAAATTTCAAAATATTTTATATTTTTATTGACTTTTATTAAACACCATATCACTAAAATCAATAGACAAAATTCCAAAATATCTCCCAAAACCCGTTTGCTGTGTTGCCACACTAACAAAACCTCCCCAAAAAGGTGGAACTAACAGACACGGGGAAATTCATCGAAGTCGAGCGCGAGGCCACAGACAAAGCCGCAGAAAATGGAAATGGAACGATCAGCAACGGAACAATCAAAGACAATGAAGAACTGAAAGAGGACACAGATCAGAGTACCATAGACAATGATGACAGTATGAAGAGTGAGATAGCTAAGTCCGTTTCTGCATCCCCAAGTCAATCTCCCGGAAAAACTGTGAGGATTAAAGAAAATGGCGCGAAAATGAATGGAGATAGTGAGGTAAGGTTTTGTGTTTTTTTTTTGCACTAATTTTATTAACATTGTATAGTTTTGAACTTCTTATAGGCACTTAGTGGTATGAGGCACATTAGTGTTGCCTGCTCTACTTTACATTATTTTCAGATTGGTATATGCATACTTAGTCCAGCACTGCACAGTAAAAAATAATTCTTATTTCGTATTATATTTAGTTAGTACTTACTTAAAAAGTTTCTCATATTGATTGATTGAAGCCTGTCCTGAAATTTATTTTAGAGTTACCTAATTTATTTTGTGGTCTGCTATTTCTATTATACCTTAAAATGCTCTACGCACCCTTTTACATGATGTTATTATACCAGTAGTTCGCACATTCGCTTAATAACGCAACGAACGGCTGAATCGATTTGGCTGAAAATTGTTGGAGAGATATTTATTATATATTTCTCCTAAAAACAGGAGAAGTATACTTTTTACCGCGGGAAAATCCAATATAAATAAATATTACTGGACACACAGCACTACTAGCATTGTGGTAAGCTCGAGGCTTGTGTTACGTGTGCCAGATTTCTGATATCTATACTAATATTATAAAGCGGAAGAGTTTGATTGTTTGTTTGTTTGTTTGTTTGAACGCGCTAATCTCAGGAACCGCTGGTCCGATTTAAAAAATTCTTTCAGTGTTGGATAGTCCATTTATCGAGGAAGGTTATAGGCTATATTACATTTTCAAAAAATGTAGGGATCCGTACGGAAAACCCAAATATGTAACCCAAGATGTAAAAAAAAATCCTTATATCGCATGCGCTGCGAAAAGTATTCATTTTAGAAATATACAATGTACTACAATTTTGTAGAACACATTAATACCTACAAAAAATGTCGCGACAGCATATATCTAACTATTATAGTTATGTCACAATAAGTGTTTTAATTTTCAATATAATTAATTTATATGCCGCCGCTAAAAAAAGCTCTATATTTGTATTTTAAAATAAAAAATTATCAAAATAAATTACATTGTAATTACGAATATTTCAATATCTCTATAAAACTTTTTAAATAATTAAATTCGGACATTCCATTCGAAAGATATCAGAGTTTAAAAATGTAAGTACCGAAATAAACCAGCCCGTTCGGTAAGGCATCATCCTTTGGTACGGGGACTCAGTCAGTACCTACTAAAATAAAGTCTTTAACCGAAAGTAGGTATATGGCTATCGTTTAAGATTGATTCACTTTTATGATAGTAAATAAAAAGTGGCCAAGTGCGAGTCGGACTCGCCCATGTAGGCTTCCGCAGAATGAAGAAAATAAATGAAATAGTTTATGACGTACCTATTATAAAAAAACTATTAGATAGGTTTCGTTCAAACCAATTTTCGTTGATAGTTTTTCTGCTAATTATGTACATTATGTATTTTTATTAGCCTTATCATCCTCTTATTATAGAAATTAGAGGGGGGGGGGCACTCTGTAAAAGTATATGGCGAGACGAAGTTCGCGGGGACAGCTAGTAATTAATATAAATACATACATAGATAACAGAAACCCGGAGCAATTATTTGCAGATCGTAAAAAAAATTGCCCTAAGGTGGGAAGGGAAGGGAATCCAACCCACAACCCGCAGGCGGGCCTTCGCACGCTGCACCACAGAGGTCATCAAGATATATCTGTTTTAATAGAGTAATTAATTCTGTACTTAGACAGGTAAGATGAACTTATGGTATATTTTTTTCTTTCCAGCAAGGCGACTATGTGAGCAAACTGAACAGCGATATGTCTCCTCCTGAGCCGGTGCCGAGGAAACGAAAACGGGACTTCTTTGGAACTATCAAAAGAAGGTACCATTATTAATTGTTGAAAGTAAAAGCTAAAAAATAAAAGTTTATTTGGAATTATATTACCCGCGCAGATAGAAAATTGATTTGGATATGGCGGCGGGTACGTATGATACGATTGGCAAAACAAGGATAAAAGTATAGACAGCGATAGAGAGTGAGCGAGAACGTATGCGAGCGGACGCCATTTATAGATAAATTCTTTAAGTGCGCGGCTTATACATACATAATGAACTTATACTTGCCATTAGCGGTTGACAGCAAAACCCCAATAGCCAGTCAGGTTCGCCAAAAATAAAAGAAGAAGAAGATAATTAAAATAATGAATTGTTTGTCAGACTGGGTCGTTCTCGCACGCGCGGCGCGTCGCAGGAGCTGACGGACTCGGAGGCCGAGAACCACCGGATACGTAGTATCAGCGCGGAGAGGAACAACCAAGGTTACAATTACTACCACTACTTATAATTACAATAAAATACAAGGACACTTAATTGTACACTAAAACAAACAAGAATTACAAAATACAACAAAAATAAACAAGTACAATGGGCGACTACGCTAAAGAGCGATCTCTTCCAGGGATGGAAAGATAGCAAAGAATTAAAAAAAATTGACGAAATTGTTTGAAATTGATCAATTATTATTAAATAAATAAATCGCTTGACACAGCAATTTCTAGCCCCATGGTAAGCTCGAAGCTTGTGTTACGGGTCCTAGATAATGTGATATACTTAATAGAATAAACATTATATTTATATTATTTATGACATTATTTTCCAGACAAAGCCCTAGCCGTCCCCAATAGAAACGTGTATTCAGCCGGCGCGTCGCCCGCGCAGTCCGGCGATGAATCTAGAACTTCGAGAAGGTATGTGCATCTATTAAAATACTATAAATAAAAATTGTCTTTGAACACCGTGTATATGTATAAACAATTTGAAACCCTTAAAACAAATATAACTATGATAGTTTTTAACAATATTTGAACATGAATCGGATCATAACATGAAGAATGCGCGTAAAACAGTGTCGAAATATCGGGAAACTCATAAATTTCTAAATCATGGTATATTACCTGTAACAAATATTCTGGTAAAATTTTGCATAAGTCCCTCTTAAAATAGTTTACCCCACAATACTGTTAAAATACTTAATAATATTATATATAGTTATGAATTTTACTCTCCTACGAAACTCAACTCTGCTGGAGACGGCTGGTTGATGTTATGATTAGCAATATTATGTTACGTTTATTAATTACTTTTTAATTATTATATATAAAAGTTTGCCAACTTATTAAACTTGTCTATTATAATGCTGTCGTGTGAAAATTTGCATTAACAAGCTTTTACCAACACGATATTTATAAATTTACAATTAAAATACTAACTTCACACAAATTAATTCTTCGGCTTTTTAATGCAAATCTAAGTCACGTCATCGACAATTTTCCCTACTTTTGGGGAGAATTTGAGTGATGGCAATACCAGCACTAATGGTGGATATTTTTCTTTTTCATTTGACAACACTCACTTGCGCTGGGGGTATTGGCACTCTGCAATCTGGTAACACTGGTATTTCATACTAAAATTTATACAATACTTGCATGTTATTATTGTTAATTAATTATTCGTTTTTGCATGCATCTGCTCAATTAAATGCACAAAATATTAATTACTCTTTCTTCTTTTTGACTTATTTCTATTTCCTTTTATGGATTTTCATTTTTATCAACCTAATTTATGTATATTTTTATTTAAAAAAATGCTGTTCCTTTCACATCGTAACACCTTATCATTGAATACTTGCAAAAATAATGTACATACTTTATATTACCATCCAATCGAACAACTTTGCTTTTTCCACCATACATTTCCATCCTGTATAAAAAAACAAAAACAACTTTAAATCCTTTATTCAACCCCTAAATGAACTTAAACACTCCCGAAAACCCAATCCCTAACCCCCTACCCGTTGAACGATTAACAAACCAGATCCTCCCTCAGCGAGGTCTCCGGATTCAGTACAGCATCAGCGCGGACCTTCATCCACGAGGCGTCGACCCTGGTGCTGGAGACCATAGAGGCGGGGATTAAGAAGCATTACCTAGTGCCTTTGACCATCGCCCAGCGGTCGCGCTGGCGGCGAAAGGGCGTCAAACTGCACATTTACAACGAGCATACGTTTATTGCTAAACATCTTAGCGGGTGAGTTTTTACGGTTTTATTGAATGGAACATAATAGGATAAAAAAATCTAATATTTTCTGAGAGTATGTTACTTTGTTGTATATAGAATAGAATAGAATATACTTTATTGCACACCACATAAATAGAAATATACAGAACAAACTTAAAACTAAACATTTGGAGTACAATGGGCGGCCTTATCGCTGTGAGCGATTTCTTCCAGGCAACCGATGTATGGACTGGACAGTTATAAATATATAGACAGTGGTGTTAAATAATAGATTACATAATATAACATAGACAAATATATAAGAATACATAATATATATTAAATATACTAAATACATAAATTACGAAGAATACAATATGAATATAATATATTATAATATACTTATATACTAAACACTAATAATTTTATAATTTTAGTTACTATTTACTTACATTAAATATTTATAAAGATTTATAATAATTATTATAAAGTTTCTTTTTGAAAATAGGAAGAGATTCAGCTTTGCGAATTTCCAGTGGGAGAGCATTCCAGAGGCGGATAGCTTGAACAGTATATGAATGTTCATAAAAGGTTTTAGTGTGATGGGGATATAGAATGATCTGTGATGATCAATGATGGATTGAGTAATGAAGTAGTTTATGATCACAATCAGCTGGGTCACGAGTCACGAGTCTCCTCAGTTAAACCAAGTTGGTGCGGGTTGGTGGTCGCAGTAAGTTAGCACATCAATTATGACACAGTACAATACTGCTTCACCCACGCCCTACGATCTTTCTAGAAAATTAATATTTGTTTTACTTTTTTTGGCAGCGCTTTGTGAGTTAGGTACCCACTTTCCACTGCTGGATCATAGAGACATGGCTATGGCCAAGTTTTGATAGGTGAATGTAACATGTTATCCTTTCATTTTGTCTACGTCAAATCCCCAATTACTCACGTAGACCATAACGATATTATGTATCCGACGTTCCAGATTACCATCAAGAGATAACCTTCCTCAGGGAAGCTCTTAAGCCACACCTGCTTGACCACGCGCGCGAAAATCAAGATAATTAGTGTAACCAGCGTAAGTTTCGAAAGTGAAATATGTAAAAAACTTATTAATCTTGTTCCAGCGGTACCGTATGTGAAGTGTGCACTAAGACGATAGCGCGTCGCCTCGGCAAGCAAGGCTACGAGTGCCGCGACTGTCAGATGAAGTGTCACAAGCACTGCCACGTGCGCGTCCCGCAGAACTGCCCTCAGTCCTCCGTGCACAATATGGAGCTGTAAGTCGGATTATATAGAAGATACAGTTATTTTGTATAGGTACATATTAACATACACGGGAAAGTATAGTATCTCTACCATGAGTTCTAGCTATCTACACTCGCTAGCGACTGCAGTTAAAAAAATGAAAACTTGAACAGCGCCTCTAGCGGATAGTTGGGTACCTACTAAAATGCTCCTTCAAAAAGCGAATTGTACAGTCTGCGTATTTAGACTAATCAAATCCGTTAGACGTGGCGCTGCTTGCCTAGATATTAACGGTTCTTCTAATACTGTAGTTCCCGCATTAACCGTAAGACTTGAAAAATGGCGCGGGCTCTACGTATGACAACTCATGGTAAAGGTACAGGCTAGGTTAAAAAAACAAACTTTAAAATAGTACGTATTTATGACCGTCCCACAGAACTACCCTCATTCCTCCGTAAACAATATGGAGATGTAAGTATCATCATCACCACTGTTTACGTTCCCACTGCTGGGACACAGCCACACAGGCACTTCTCTCTTGACGAGAGAGATTAGGCCTTTATTCACCATACGCTGGCCAATTGCGGGTCAGTCGCATTATAACTCTATGTTTAACTATAACCTTGTTTATAACACATTATATGGAGCTGTTAAGTCCTATGTGTCATGTTTATGAATTTCAGGTGAAGAGGATAGAATAGAAAAATATTAGATGTTTTCAAAAATATAATATTATTAGATCAAATATCTCATTATTTTAGCCGTTGGACGTTTATTGCTAATTATCACATAAATGTGAAAATGAAAGTATAATAACACTTTTAGTGGTAGGAACACAACTGCAATGAAACATTTAATTATGCCGCTTTTATTTACATGCCGCATTTAGTGGGTAATTTTGGCGATGCATAGCATTATATCTTTAATTATTACAATATTTATCTAAATACCTTCAAAATATAATGCTTTGTAAAAAAATGCAAATATATTATGACGTATCTCTGTCTTTTATTAATGATTTGGTTAGTAAAAATTTTTAAAATATATACCTAGTACTTGCAATCAAAGCATTATAATTTTATCACTGACATAACATTTTTCATTAGAATAAATATATCCCATAGTCAAATTAGTTAGTGTAGCTTTTTAAATATTTTAATTAGTATTTAGCGATAACCTATAATGTGCCTGTACCTATTTCCTACAATTTTAACTATTTTCTTATGTATTTTTGGGGTTACACTATAACTATATTACAGTTAATTTATAAACATTTATAAAAACAATAACAATACACACGAATTCTTAAAATAAAAATACACACGAATTCTTAAAATAAAATTAGCCTCAGAAATACTATTAAATAAAAAAATTTTATGCTATTTAATGCTTGATCTGTATTTTTTTACGCTGCCAAGGTCCCATTCCCATAGCTATGGAAATGGAAGGTATATAGTATTTATTTTCTTAGATTAAGTTATTGGTTTTACGAACAGAACATAAAATAAAATTTTTATTATGTTGTCAGCCTAATTTCAAAATATTGGAATATTAGATTAAAATTGGGAGCATATTAATATTGCGTTGGTAATACCATTAATGTTATGATAATCTAACTTACTTTTGAGAAGTTCGTTTTATAATGTATTATTGTTCATAAAACCACTAAAATAGAGCATTACCTCATTCGGAATCAGATATATATCCCATTATGGCCTTAAAATCATTTTTATAAAAATTACTTCGCGATTCCGCTTTTACATGCATTAACTACCTATGTATGTACATATATATTTTTAAATTTCGCACAATTAGCTTTGCTTGGGTACCTACTTCCTAAATGTATAAGTACCTACCTGTTTCACATATTTACATTCTCGCAATTTTAAGAGTACTTATCTATCCTACCAACTTATAAGTTTCACAAAATAGTCGTAGGTAAATCCAATATATTTAAAACCATATCGTATGTAGGTATATAAAATACTATATACTTCGGCTTTTTACGTGTTTTTTTAATAACAATCTTAAATTACTTTCTAGATCCATGCTCCCAGTGTTAAACGAATAGTGAAGCTAAAAGAAGACTGCAAGAAAATAATTAAACAGTATAATCTACAGGTTTTTCAAAATTTCAATTTGGTAGATGTTGTTAGTCGAGTTTTGCACAAAAAATCTAAACTGCACAGCTTTTTATGTTGCATGGTAATGTAGATTAAAAAATTAAGTACTTATTTAATTCAGGTATTTTAGGTAAAAAATTGTTTGATTTGAGTTGCCTCGTCGATTTGCATGGTTTTTTTTATTTTAAAAAGTTTTTTTTTCTTTAATTTTGCATGTTACATGGATAAATGGATATCTATAATATTTGCTATTAAATGATTGTAACTAATAAATACTAAAATTGTAAAGGTAGAACTTAAAGACTGAACTAGCACAATAGTACTGTTGTTGGCAATTTGGTTATTTATCTACGTATTTTCTATAATGATACAAATACAAATAACTTTATTGTAACATCAACAATATACAGGACAATACATAAGAGAAACAGATACATAACAGTGACACAATGGGCGGCCTTATCACTAACAGCAATCTCTTCCAGGCAACCTTGGGATGGAAAGAGAATGATTATCTAACATCTAATTTTAAAATCTGAACTTTATCTTTCTCGAACTCTATCTCTCTTCTATGACAGATTTAATATTTTTAATTCTTACTCGTACTACAGACTTAAATCATAATAACAAAAGGTTCGTTTTTTTAGAATTAACAACATTTACAAATAAATTTGGTCATTAGAATAATAAAATGAGTGGTGTACGTCCCATGTTAGATATTTTTTCACAGTAGTTCTTGGTTTTACATTGACAAAAAAATATATTTTCATTAATATTGTTTTTTTCATTACAGGAGTTATATTTCATCACCATTCAGCGACAAGAACATAAGGATGTTGTGATTCCGTTCAGTGCCTATATTTTAAGTCGCTAGTAAGCTTGTCTCTTTTTGTATAAACTTCGATGATAGAAATTACGACCTAAAATAGGGGGTAAAGGGTTTTACTTAATAATAATGTAAAGGTATCTAAGAAACGCCAGCTGATTTGAAATAATTAATACAAAATAGGGGAAAATCTGTCAACGCTGGCAGATCCTTAAGTATACCATTTACTGTACGTAATTTTTTAAAAACCCAATTATCCTCTTCCGACCTTAGTAGTTCAGAAAAATTATCATGAAACATTACAGTTTTCTAAAATAGTTGGTGTAAGTACAAATAAATTGATATTGTTATTTTTTCTGATAATTTTTCTGCATCGTTTAGCGTTTTCAATAATGCACTACAAAGCTAGGAATGAAAATTGCAAATATGCTTTTGAGCACAAATATCGGTGCATCTAAAATTCTCTCTAAGTACAATGTATCCCGCTGACTAAAAGAAAATTATACATAATAATGAAGTTGTAGGCTTTTACATAGATTGTATCTACTTTTAAGACTTAGATGTTCTGACTTTCTGAAACTATATTCTCGCTTACCGCGGTTAGATTGGTATAGTAATAGTTTAGGTATCGCTAGATCCCACCATTTTGGAACCAGTTTTTAAATACCTACTTTAAAATGTTTTAAATATTTTTTAATGAAAAAATATGTATAAAATGTTTTTTTTTTAATTTCTGTCCGCCAAATTACTGAGGAGCTACCTCAATTCAAAGATGAAAGGAGTTACCAACTTTTTAAGTTACCTATTTTAATGGAATTGACTCGAATATTTATTATTTTCTTAGTGCTTTTGCACATTGTGATCTAATTTAAAAACGTGCAATTTATATTTTAATCACGCGCTTAGAGCTTTCAAAATTTTACTATCCTAAGGTTAACGGCCATTTTAATGGACTACCATAGATAATTTAATTTATATTTTTAAGGAACTGTGTTTGAGGAATATTTTATTAGTGAGTGACTGACATAATATAAAAATGCTACAAATATCATAACTCCAAACTGGGAACATTTTTTATGATTTTAAGAAATACTCCTGTATAAAGAATGAATTCTTTTTTAAGATGAGACGAAATGTAAACAAAACTGATTGTAGGTACTTACAAAATTAGTAAGTAGCTACCTATTTAATATAAAAAAATACAACATCTACCTTTAGCACAAAACAGTGTTGCCAATATATTGCTTTTTGTAGCATTTTAAATAATGGTTCTAATAATTCATGACAAGTAATCATATTTGTACTCTATATAATTATTATACTAAGAAGTTGTTAACGCATATTTTATGTGGTTCCGTACGGTTATAATTTTATTATTTATATAAATGTTGCGTTGTCTTTGTAATATTATTTCCTTCTTTTTAATAAAAAGGCCTTTTATGATATATTTGTTTTATTTAGGTAAGCCTTTTTTATTTATTTAAGTCAACTTTCAGGATAAAGCTGAATTATATTACAAAATAGCTGTTCGTTAGTCTCGCTTGAACTTTTACGAAGCATTGTAAATATACGAACTCCTAGTAAATAGTGACATAATTCAAAGGTAAAGAGAAAATAAATAACATACTTTTTAATGTAGATACCTACGATGGGTCAATGTGGAATGTAGGAGAACGTACTTCTGTTTGCCTGGTACTTTTTTAATGTAGATACGATAGGCCAATGTGGAATGTACAAGAACGTACTTCTAAGTACTTCTGTTTGCCTGGTACTTTTTTAATGTGGATACAATAGGCCAATGTGGAATGTACAAGAACGTTCTTCTGTTTGCCTGGTACTTTTTTAATGTAGATACAATAGGCCAATGTGGAATGTACAAGAACGTACTTCTCAGTACTTCTGTTTGCCTGGTACCTACTTTTTAAATGTGGATACGATGGGCCAATGTGGAATGTAGGAGAACTTACTTCTAAGTACTTCTGTTTGCCTGGTACTTTTTTAATGTAGATACGTTCCAATGTGGAATGTACAAGAAAGTACTTCTAAGTACTTCTGTTTGCCTGATACTTTTTCACCACGGGACGCCACAGTCGGTGGTAGAAAAGAAGAACTAAAGCTGTTACAATATAATAATAATTAGTTACGAAAAAGATGGCGCTGTACTTAATTTTGGCTGTAACTTCGTTCGTTTTTTAAAGACCAGTCTATTATCATCAATAGATTGATAACTATTGATACTGGTCGGACCGAGGAGATCAAATAGGAACACGTTAAGACGAAATGTCAAGTGTAGATACTCTATTATTTTCTTAGTTTGTTGGAACTGGAATGAAACCAAACATCACATTTATTTTACTTTATTCACTTATCTGTACAGGTACACGTAAGCTAAACTGTAATATACGTTCTTCATGCAAAATTACATAAAACGACTTATAATATTAATACATTTATATTAGTATTATTAAAAAACTACCGATACCTGTCCACACCTAAACGATTAATAGGTTTATTAGAATTTCCAACATATTAAATGCACAAGTTATTATTTATTTTATTATGTATATCCAGATATCCACTACATATAACAATGTGAAATAAATTACAACAGGTTATATAAGTAATAAAATATTTATAATAAAAACAACTATTGCTTTGTGACACTGCTTTGATGATATCTACAATTTTACTTATGTGGAATTCAAATTATATTATACAGCCATTCCAGTACACATTAAATATTTATTTAATGTTTTTAATTATTAAGCATACAAAAACGAACACACACCTTTCACACAGAAAACATTCCACATTTAAAAAGTTTTAAAAAGTAGTTACAAAACAGCGTCAAATAATACTGATAAATGAATAAGGAAATTAAATGAAAAAAAAAACAAAATAAACACATCCACAAAAATATAATTCGAAAATAATATGTACATTTGTTTTATGTGACTATGTTTTATAATTATCAGTAGTTATATGAGTTATTGGTAACCTTACATCCTAAATTTTACTACAATCATTATAATAAATATAAATTGTACATTCTGGATGCAAAAAAAAATGCCAAGAACTTTAAGGCGTTAGATGGCCTTTTGTAAATAATAAACAAAATAATACAAATTTATAGTTAAACACATCCTGTGCAAGCCATTTAACATAAACGCACCTTTTTCGAAGTATTTAATTTAAATAATATCAAAACATTACACCTATTATAAACTACTATTAATATTGATACTATGAGAATTACTTCCCATAATCACATGATACTGCCAAAATTCATTTAAAGTCGCAGTCATTTTTATAAATAATTATAATTACCCAAAAGATATAAAAGATTAACTACTCTTATAATAATAAGCACGTATATTAGGCATTACAATGAAATACAATTCTTTGACGATGTTGAGACCAAATACACAATACATAGATATTAATAATAATTAATATACTAGTTATTTTGGTTAGTCCATTACGGCGTACTAACTTATACTATTCATTAATATAGTATCACTAATATTAATCACTTTATAGCTTAACATACACCTAGAAAAGTTAAATCAAAATTGATCATGACTTTTATTAATAAATGTAAGTCTTATACATCAATGTTTGATTATTGAACAATAGGCCAAATAATATTTAAATGCGGAATGGGTAACCAATTAATTAAATATATAACAACATGTTATTTAAGGGTTTTAGCATAAATACCTATAAGGTACCTAATATTTTAATTATTATAGTTATAGTTTGCAAACAGTTCAGAGATTTATGTTTTCACTGAAAATGCTAAATATTTTAATTAAATATTTATATTTTCTCAACTATTATCACCGATCACCGAGAGCCTATTATCTACTAAAGTGGCTTTTAGCTTTTAAAACGCGAACGAATTCCCCCAATCTCCAGATGACAATGTCTTGAAATAATTAAGAAAATCATTAAATCAATATTAAATTATGACTTTGTTAGGTCATATGGACATTACATCTTAAAGAAATAAAGACAAATGAATCTTGTGTAATGTATTTGTAGCATAGACATTTGACTTTGGTTGCGACCACAATCGCTACGAGAACACCAAAAATATTTCTAGACTGCAATCAAAACTATCTATAAGCTAGGCAACTGAATTACATTTTAGAAACGTTAATGAGTATTCTTTTACAATCAACAAAATGTAGGCCTTTGTATAAAATTGGGAATGCTTACGTCAGTCAAATATTCTTATACAAAACGTTTTGTGTTGTCTTAATCAGATTTTAATGAACTAAATGAATTCGATGATGTTAATAAAAAACTTATGGAAGACGTACTCTTAAATATCTTTGATCGGTTTAAGATTAATACACATTTCGTATAGTCAAGTACTACGTGTGATATCTCAACTTTCTAATTCAGTTAGATTATGACAGATTGACAGACAAACACACATTCTTCTACTTGCAGTCTAAATATGAACCTTGAATTGTCTACAAAAATTGTACGGTATTATTTCTATATTTTATAATGTAAGTAACGGCATTTATACATAGTAATAAATAACTAGTAATACTTTTTTCTACATGTTTATTTTAAGGGTATTAAGAACATCAATTTTGGCTTTTGATTTTTACATTATCAAATCAACGATTACATTTAGCTGCCTTATTTTGACTTGAAATTTACTTTCAGTTACCTAATCGTCAGTATTTTGTTTATAATAGATTCACACAGAGTTAGTATAGAAACAACAAAAAACAGTCGAATTAAGAACCGCTTTAGATTTTAAGTTTGTACGCTTTTCGACATAAATACAAAAGTATAAATGTACAACAATTCTGTTTTTTATCATAATAAAGTAAAAAGTTACAATGTAAACATCAAAGCCAAACTACACCTATGTACTTTACGTATATATCCATTATATATAAAATTAAAAAAACATAACGTTATGCTTCGATTATTCTTGCGCTACACTGATTCTAAAAATCGAATCGTAGACTGATTTACTGGCAACACTGCCGAAACTTCACTGTCACTTTCACGTCAATGTCACTTTGACAGTTCACACCGCCATTTTTAAATTGCCGATGCCTACATAAATTTTTCAAAAATTCTCATTTGCGCAAATAATGCACAAGTTCCAAAACTGTATACAATGGGGTCTTACAAATTATTTACATAATAGTTTTAGAATTCTGCCAATGGATAATGGCAGTAGTTTGATAGGTTTAAATCAATCCAAACTCTAATTAGTTGCAGAATGGTAGTAATTTCGTTACCACACTAAATATTATGAAAAATTAACGAATCTTTAGTAAAAATTAAATATTGAAATGTTATTTTTGTGTTTTTATAAACAATTTTAATTCCTTAGCTAAAGATGATAAGCGAAATACCCAATTTTAAATAAACTATGCATTTTTTATTTGTCATAAGTTTTAGTGGCAAATCCATTTAACTAAATTGTAAAGATTTTAAGCATATGCTATTATTTACTACCAATCCACAACCAATCATTTACACACATATACATACACAAGTCAGTACCTCAAAAGGTATATACCTAAAAGGTAAACCAGACATATCTGAATACAGTTATATAAACCATAGATTATTGATTCCTATCGGTATTGTGGAACTGTATATTCATTGTTTATTTATTATTTATATATTAACGTCCAATCGACTAGTAGCACTCGTATAATGGCGATCGCTTACCTGCGCGCAAATTCCGATTTCATTGCTGAAAACAAAAATAAATAAATATTAAATTCTTGACAATACAAAGATTAAACTAGCCCTCTGGCTAAAGTATCCCACTTTGCCATCTCTCATCTCACTCCTTATGCGTATTTATTACTAACTGAACCCCCGTGGCTTGGCCCGCTTTCTTGTCTCACCTTTTAAACCTTCCCTGACTACTACAAATATTTCAAGTCCAAATTCAGCCCAGTCTTTCCCGAGATTTGGCGAGATAGAGCAACGTATTTTTATATACACTGATAGAGATAAGATAGATTATAACTTTATTGTTCATTTAAATAATAAAAAAACAACAAACTTAACTAATTGTACAATTGGCAGCCTTATCGCTAAAAGCGATATCTTCCAGGCAACATTTGGATTGATATAAACTATTGATGAGTATAGGTGATGTCATACCGTCTAATATATCCTTCTTCATCTTGGTGAACTCTTGTCGCATCTCTCGCAACATCTCCTGCTTGAAGAGATCCCACTCGGCCGGGGACACACAGCCTTCCGCATTGCCGTTCACTTGCTGAAATAACAATTATTAAGCTTAACAAATTAAATTATTAAATTGTAAATAATTCAATAATAATATTTAATAAAACATTTAATTTTATATTTTTATCTTTTACCCCCATTTTGCTGTTAATCTGTTATCAATTGGACCGATTTGCATCAAAGAACTCTCTTTAAACTACAAAGACAATTCAAACCCCTGATTGTTTAAAGTCGGGGTTTTTAATGGTAGAAGATGTCTGAGACAATGGGTGTAGCCCAGGGAGACATACTTGGCTCATTCTTATTTTTCATGTATAGAAATGAATTACTTTATAAACAAGGCATATCAAAGTATATATTTAATAAATATTAATCAAAAAATATAAATCTAGCTGCTTACGTAAATAAAGCTAGTCTCATATAGATGAAGCTAGACAGAGATAGAACATACCTTGAGTATAGTCTCCTCGCTCGCGGAGCCGAATCGCTTCCGAACAGAGCGCGGAGATTGGGCTTGTGGTTGTGCTGGTGACTCCGAATTTGCTACAATAATAATAAATAAATAAAAATATATCTTATACTTTCTTTGGTTCTTAAATAAACGGTTGATTGATTAATAATATTAACTTAGATAGATAGATATAATTACTTTTTTGCACACCATTAATAACATAACATAAAAAGTGGAAAATATAATAAGTAACAATGGGACGATTGGCGGTCTTATCGCTAAAAGCGATCTCTTCCAGGCAACCTTTGATGATAAGTTAGATGATGGTGTAACTTACAGTTATTTCCATTGCAAGAGGCGGCCGGCAATCTGTGCGGAAGCGTCGCGGATCGCTCCCACGTCTTCAAAGGTGTGTTGTTCGACGAACTGTCATTCGACGTGTCCTAAAACAAGATAGTTTTATACAAATTCTGAAACATTTTAAATATTCAGCAATTGAAATAAAGACAGAATAATTAAGCAATTTGTAATAATATTGGCAATTGCATGACTGCTATATTTGATGCGACTCTTTCAATAAGTGTTGTTTATTTTTCGTTTTTCGTATACGTCTCATTTCATCCTGTAATTGGCTTTACATTTCAAGTAAAATATTCTTTATTCTGTGTTGATTCGTATCTTAAACAGGTACTACAGCCAAACTGTACATTTTCTTTTTTTGTATTTTCTCCACAGTAAATTTTCCATCTGAAATAATTATTAAATAAATATTTACACAAGTTACCTGTCCCTCCGCTTTATCCAGATGTGCACGGCGTCGAGCCAGCGTCCGCGCCATCTCGTTCATCATGCAGTTGAGCGCGGGAGCGGCGGGGGCGCGCGCTCCCTCGCCCCCCACTGAACCGGCTCCGGGGGACGCCGCTTCCGGCGGGGGGACTGATTGCTGAACATAAAATGGTATTATAAGTCATTTATACACTTTCCATCAGGTGAGATTGTGGTCAAGCAAGGGTCTATCTTCAATAAAAAAAAATCAGATTCCTTCAATGTCATGGGTACAGAATGGAAACTGAAGTAACCAAATATATGGGTCTATTTTTCTACATCTATTTTTTTCATCTGTGTCTAGTCTTTAAGTTTCCGTAATTTGTAATTGTATGAATAATTGTGTCATTGTGTCGTGTTCAATAAAATAATTCATTTCATTTCATTTTCATTCAAAGCATGAGGGGTCGAAATCGAATAAGCGGTGGGATATTATTCCATCACTTTACTGCAAAAGTGCTGGAATAATATTCCACCGCTTATTCGAGAGCTTTTATGTTTGTAAAACTGAAAAAATATATCACCATTCCTTTTCATCACTTACATATTACATCATCATTATTTATCATAGCAGAAAACACTGAATATATTTGATACACATATTTCCTTTCTATAGTTTTTACGTTACTGTCTGTTATTTATTTAGTAAAAGGTTCTTTGTGCTTACTCTACACTTTATCTCACTTTGGCCTATTCGTTCAGCACCGCTAGATACAACTCTAACACACCATGGAGTTATTTTTTTATGGTTTTTTGCCTCAAAATAGTACCCAAAACTTGAACCCAGCTCTCGAATGATTATTGTCAATTGTGGAACCAATCTGTTATCCAGGCTTTCCTGTAGAGATCTTATCTCAATCTCACCTTAGCCTGTCTCTTGAGCCTCGCCTGCTGTAACTGGGCCGCTAGCCCTGACAGGTCAGGGGGCGCGGGCGCGGCGGGGGGCGGCGGCGGGGGCGGGGGGGACGCCACGCCGGGGGCAGCCGCGCAGGGGGGCGGCGGAGGGGGAGGGGGACCCGCTGCTAGGGGGGTCTGAGGCTGTTGCTGTGGAATGTATGTTACGTTAGTTAAGATATTTGTTTTTATTCCAGTTAACAACATACTTACATTATAACTTCTATGATTTTTTTTAATATTTATGGTATTCATGTTTTCTTGGCTTGTGTTTGATATTTAATGCACTTCGCTCCTTCACAGGTTTATAGGCAGGGATCCGTAGTACATGAAAATCAAGTGATTACTAACAAGCTAATTTTTGGTGAGTAGCTTCGTTTCGATGAGACGTCCAAAGATATCCTATACCCAACTCTCGATTGTGGTAGCTAACAGAGATATCAAGGATTAAAAAATTCAAGGATGTAAAACCGGGATAACGGACCACGAAATTTGTCGGACAATATGTTATATCTCAAGATAATTATCTAAATTATATAAAAACATGTTTGTCCTACAAAACCTATGGTTTGATCAAACAGTCCGCCATTTCCAAAATGTGTCGAAAACGAGGTCAATTTAAATGATTACTATGATTACTAACCAGCTGATTTTTTGTTGTATACTTAATTAATATATATAAAATCTAACGGACATATTGTCCGACAAATTTCGTGGTCCGTTATCCCGGTTTTACATCCTTGAATTTTTTTATCCTTGATATCTCTGTTAGCTACCACAATCGAGAGTTGGGTATAGGATATCTTTGGACGTCTCATCGAAACGAAGCTACTCACCAAAAATTAGCTTGTTAGTAATCACTTGATTTTCATGTACTACGGATCCCTGCCTATTATACTAAATTATTGGATTTTGGTCAATAATGGTCAAAGTTTTTTGGGCCCGACTTAAAAACATAAAATATTGGGATAACCCAAGTTAACCCAACACACATAATTCCAAGATTTTTTTATTTCTTTAATATTTATTTTTAAATTATTTAATCAAAAATCACAGGATTTAATAATAAATATTAAATATAGATAAAATTATTACCATGGGTGGAGGTTGTGTGGGTGCTACCGCTGGTGGCGTGGGCGGTGCCATTGCGCAGCCCTGGAAAACCATAAATAACAATAAATTAATAAAAAATAAAAACAATTTAAAAGAAAAGACATTCCTTTATTTATGAGCACATGGACTTTCATTCCGAAGGTCGTGGGTTAAAACAACTAGATTTTCTTCTAGAAAACGTATGTGTACTTTGAAAACACGTGCTCTAACGGCGAAGGCAAACATCGTGAGGAAAACCGGCATGTTTGAGAACCTTGAAAAGTTGGTGGTGAATCAAGGCCTAATGTCTTCCGTCAAGAGAGAAGTCCGCGTGTCCCAGCAGTGGGAACTTAAATAAGGGTTTTTTTGTTTCAACTTACATTGGCTGGTGCTGGTAAGTTCTGGTGGGGTGGAACAGGTGGCGGTGCGGGCGCGGGCGGGACCGCCGACAGGGACATGTTCGGGGCCATGGGTGCACTGCACAATAAATAATAATTATTAATAAATAATAATATTGCTGGACAATTCACACAGCAATCTAGCCCCGTGGTAAACTCAATGTACGAATGCTAAGATTTCTGATATACTTTATGGAATATACATTCATAATTATATATTATTATCAATATAAAAAACACCCAGAACTGGAAACTGGGACAAATATTTTAATATATATATAAAATAATAGAATAACAATTTGCAGACCAATTTTCTTCCCAAAGCGGGAAAAGTACACGCAACTTCTTTCGTCGCAGCACCGCAGTCGTCAGATATTCTAAAGATTTATGACATTTTTAGAAAAAGTTCACTTGAAATGTATGTTATGTAATGTGTTACCTATTGGTGCGGTGGTGGCCCTGCGCGGGCGCGGGCGCGTGGTGCGGCAGCGTGTGCGTGTGGGCGGCGCCGTGCGGCGGCGGCGCCGGCGGCGTCGGTGTCGTCACCTAATCATATATCAAACGTTCATAATTATATTATTGTGTCTAATTATACAATACAATACAAATAGCTTTATTGTAACACCAACAATATACAGGACAATACATAAAAAAAAACAGATACATAACAGTGACACAATGGACGGCCTTATCACTAAAAGCAATCTCTTCCAGGTAACCTTGGGATGTAAAGAGAATATTGTAAAAAATTATGTAGTTGGTAAAATCTATAAATGGAATAGTAGAATATGCAAATCCGGCAAACAGTAAAAAAAAAAAATAGTAAAGGCTCGTTTACGCCGAGTCAACAACGTGCGACAGTGTCACATGCTACACATTATTATTTGTAGCATGCCACAAGGTGCCGCATGCTACAATAGAAATCATTTGCGGTATATGTGACGCCTGGAACCATGCTATGTGCGACATTTTGTCTTTGTAGCATGCGGCCTTGTGGCATGCCTCAATGCCGCACAGTGTCGCTCGGGTGTAATAAAGCTTTAACGGTAAAATTTATAATTTGACAATCAAAAATTCTACTTAAAACGGATTTTGGTAAAATGAACAGAAAAAGTGGGCAGAGAGACAATTCCCTGTGTCCCAGCAGTAGGGGACTTTAATAAGGTTTATCTTTTATGATGAGAGGTTATTTGATGATGGTACTGACCGGATGCTGGTGCTGGTGGAGCGGCGCGTGGTACTGCGCCGGCGGGTGGTACTGCTGGTGGTGCGGCGCGTGGTACGCCGGCTGCTGCAGGATCGCCGCGTCTTCCCGCGTCATCGTCCTAATCAAATAACAATCATCTTGAGAAACATAGCAACATACAATGGTTGGTTAGTTTCGGAACGCCTTTTTCCGCAATTGGACTCAATGTCGGTCTTTTGTGCGTGGTAGGTCAGCTAGTGTAACTGTCAGAAGCTCAAAATCGTCTTGGGGTGCACGCAGGCTTCACGGAGTGATCTCGGCAGATGGAGGATTTGAATTCGTTACGCTGTTACTCCCTGTTACTCCTCTATTCCAGAACTACGTGGGCAACTGATTCTTCTTCGCTAAGACGCCCTCTGTAGCTAATACGCTGGGCTCTGTCAGTAACCATATTGCTGATCTCCTCATTTATAATCAGATAGTAGAGAAACCCCCCTTAGCCTATAGCCCTTTCCATAGCTCTCTGAGCGACTATGTGCCTGTTTGTGAAGCATCACGTTTCAGATCCGTAACTTCACTAGCAACTAGCAACACACTGATACTAACAGTGTCCGTACGACTCTAAGCACCCTGTAAGGAGTGACTTAAGTCTGATGATTACCTGTACCCCATGTCTTCGTCAAAATGTTGGTTGTTGTGACCGTTGAACGGAGCCGGAGGGTTCGGCGGTTGAGGCGCCGGCGCCGCGTTGTTCGCCGGCTTGTTCGCCAGGATCTACCAACAAATCATACAATTATTTTGGGTATCAATAAAGGTTTAGTAGTAATTATCTAAATTAATACGAAAATAAACATCTTATAGGATTAATAGGGGTATATAAATGTGGTAAAAGCATGTCTAACGGTTAAAAGAAACATCGTGAAGAAACCGACATGTTCTGAGAACCGGCATGTTTGTGATTTAAGGAATATGTCTCCTCCCGGGATCCCGAATAGAAACCTGAACCTATTCTAATCTAAAGTGAAACACCTGGCAAATATGCCAACAGCCTTATGCATATATCTAACATACTATTCAGAGAGTGCATCATTGCTCGCGCAAAACTGTCAAAAAACTTGTGCTTCAAAAAACCCTTAGCATGGCCCTCTTTTTGAATGATTCTGACCCATAATGAAGCACCTGTCAAATGTACTCGAAGTATTCCAGGGATTTTATGTTTCCATCGATGGAAATGCTCTGGAACCATGCTACTGAACCTAATTATGGACCATAGAGTTATCTATTTCTTACCTCGAGAGGATTTTATGTTTCCATCGATGGAACTACTCAGGAACCATGCTACTGGACCTAATTACTACAGAGGCCTATAGAGTTATCTATCTCCTACCTCCAGAGTGTGCATCATTGCCCTTGCGAAGCTGTCTGCGTCTTCGCGACACGAGAAGTTGAGGCCGTACACGTGGCGGGCGTCGCGCCACTGGTGGAACGTCGCCGTCGCCTGGTTGTACTTCAGGCCCCGGATTATCCCGCAGTTGATCACCACCTGGAACAACATTGTTTATATTGTAGTTCTTTAGTATCCTTTTGTACACAGCGAGCATTCTTCCAGCTATTTTTCTAGCGGTTCTACAACATTATTTATATTGTAAGTGCTTCAGTATGTTCCCTTTTGTACACAGCGAGAAGTCTTTCAGCTATTTTTCTAGCGGTTCTCGTCAGGCTGGCAAAAACAGCAATGGTCCTTAATGGTCCCGTCGGGGCCGGTGTAATAGAAACTGGCACGCCCCGGACACGGCCCGGTCTAATATAATTCATCCCTAAACGCTCGCGCGGTTCTCACTGAGAAACGCGCGCGCGAGCACTGAGGAGACGAAGCACAGCGGATCGCTCAATCCTGAAAAAGACTGCTCTTGTTGTGGTCGAAACGTCAAGTCCTCTGTAAACATGAGTACTTCCCGTTGTTATAAAATGAACAAATCATTCTAGACTGCACAATAAGTACCTCGTGGTCGTTTAGCTTGCGTCCCACGACTCGGAATGTGTTGTGCTGCGTGTGGTGGTAGATGTGGACCTTGGACAGGCCCGAGCTGCTGCCCGACGGCACCCAGCGCTTCTGCCCGTCGTCGTACACCATCACCGACGCACGGGCACTGCTGATGGACTGCTCGCTGTCGACAAAAGAAAAACGATCACATTTCTTGTTACAGAAATTAAGGCATGGTTGTCTAGTAGTAGCCAAAAAAGTTTAGAAAAAAAAGCAATTCATGTTTTCAACTCTGGTGAGATGTAAACTGGCGTCTCTGGTTTTTCGGACCAGGAGTTCTGGATTGTGCTTGCGCTTGGGAGTGAGACACATTTTTAATGTACCGATCCGTAAATTATACATCTAACATATCTTAAAGTCTCTAGAATATAAATAAACACTATCTTACAGTAAGTTTCAATGATAAACTAAGTCTCTGTATTTTTCAGGGTTAAGAACTAAAATTTAAGCATTTCGTAAACTAGGAGCCCACTTTATAGCAGGTATAACTGAAATCTTGCCTGAGACAATACCGTATCAGTGGTCGGGTTAAGTAGGCGTTTAACCCAAATAGCATGCAAATGAAGATGTCCGGTCGTAATGAGCTCTGTTATCGAATGTTGAGTAATTTTATAGTTATACTCCTTTTGTTTCGGATTTTAGTTGCAATGTTTGGATTGGACAATGTGGATTTTTTTGGCTTGTTCTAGCAAAAATGCTTTTGCACGAGACTTTGGGAGCCAGATAAGCTCCAGTACCTCAGTATTAGTTTTCTAGGAAAGGTCCTAGACTCTAAGTGAAAGAAGAAGGTACAAATCTTATTTATTTATTTAACAAAATCTTAGTTTTTTTGTTTGGTTTATTTATTTAAATTTCTACTTAGTTTGTTGTTTTAAGATTATGTATCTCTTCTGTTTTTAATTTTAATTATGTATAACACGTGTCGTGGCCAACAAATATATTTCAGGTATTATAAGTATACTAATCACTTCTCAACCGCTAAAAACTGAATTGAACTGTTGAGGTAAAATTATTTGCGTGTTAAAATTGAAAGAATCAGGCAATGTTGATGTTATTTAGTAAATGATGTTACAACAATAATATCTACATTTCTTCGTTACGCAAACGTACCTACACTACAAGCGCTACCACAAAGGTCGTCAGTTACTTAATATGTGCATCGTACGGCGTGTTGATGTTAACTCAAGTTCATCCATTTGCACACGATCGTTTTGGTAATCTTCTTTAATCTGAACTGGAAGGTTTTCTTAACAGCCACATTCAATATTCACTAGTGATGAAGAGCAACTAGTAGTACCTATGTAAGTATACTAAATATTTAAGGTTTATTTCATTTTTGATGTTATAATGTGTACCGTTAGAGCAGGTGTTTTTCATGAAGAAAAATCCAGAGGCATAATTTGAGATCACGACCCTCGGAATGCTTTAATGGTGAAGGCAAACATCATGAGGAAACCGGCATATTCTGAGAACTTTGAAAAGTTTGTAGGACATGTCTCATCACCCACAATTGACCAGCGTGGTGAAAGGCCTAATCTCTCTCGACATGAGAGAAGTCCTTGTGCTCCAGCTGTGGAAACGTAAATAGGGGTATAATAGGATGATGACTATAATAGTACTTCACTTTCACCTGCCACTGTATATCATCTTCAGTACCTCAATAGTTTCGAAACAACGTAGGCCGTAGCCCACACATCTGTCGCAAAGCTCGGGCGCCACGCGTGGGACTGAGTCGTATGTAAACACCTACAATGTTTTTGCAACCTTTTTATTTGTTGGATAATTTTATGATAAGCCTTTTGACTGGGTGTGCCGTAACAACTATGCACAAATATTACAAGCTAGATGCAGCATAGAAGCAGGAAAAGGACATTAGATACTTTTTGTCGCGGGAAAATATAATATATTGCGGGCCGATGGGCGAAAAGCTAGCTTCATATAAACTAGGTAAATGTAGATAACGTAAAAAATTTATATGATAGAGAAAGCGAAATAGCACGATTCTCTTCAAAGGGGTAGGACGAGAGGGATTGAAGGGTGTGAGAGGTGGGTAGGGGGGGGGGGAGGTTGATGTATTGATTGCACTCGATATGCAGGTCATACAGGTGTAACTACTAGTAATGACATAACTCACTTTCTCTCTAGTTTAAATCGTTTTTTACCTTTATAAAATATAGAAGTTTTAGATTATTTAGTACCGCTGGAAAAGAGTTTTTTCTTCCAGCTGGGTAAATCGATTATTCAGCTTCAGCTGTTTTAGCGTAAAAAATAAAAGTTAAGGTAAACATTTTTGTATTCTAATCTTTGAAGATCTAAAGCCTGATAAACTTATATTTATAAATGAATTTTTAAGCACTAACTATAACGTAAAACCAAATTCAAAAACATACACAGACAACCTACCTGTTCATAGATAATATACCGGTACTAAGCTCATTAACTTACAAGCTCATATAAAGCATCACAATCACAAAGAAGCGAATACAGTAGGTGTTTCACCCGTAATTTCCCCGCGCGTCTGTAGCACCCCTCGCGGCTTGCTAACAGGGTGCATCCCTCCCCTCCACCTGTAACTCTCCGCCCGGGCTACCAAAAGCTTCCCCAGGCTGTCTATAAATAGACCTACCCTGGCTAAAACGAAAACAACAAAGACTAATATTTAGCGAATTGCAATGCTTACTCAAGCTACAAAAAGCAACGTTTAAACACCAAGCATTTACATATCAAAAGCAAATATATTGACTATATCTCCCGTGCTAGTACAACATCTAGTAACATTTTAAATCTTAATTGATCTCACCATATAGCTTGTTCTCATTGTAAATTATTAAACCTTAGTTCGTTCCCAACAAATCATAATCACTCCTCAGGAATATTTTATCTCTAACCCACTGCTTAATTTCCTTGGGAATCTTCTCGGGATGTACAACAATACCGATATTTTCATAATTTACCTTATCAGCGGGTAAAATATTGAAGGATCCAGCAAAGGTAATAACGGGATAATTAATATATACTCAAGGATAAGCATTATGATGACAAGAAGTGTGAGAAAACCGAGCATGATAAAAGTGATCAAACAGGTGATGTTTACCATCAATAGCAAAAATTTTAAGATATTGTCACAAAAAGACAATAAAGATAATAACATTACGAGAGCATTTGAACACAACAAAGAAATGCGAGTATAAGGACTGTGGTTGGCTCGGTTATAAACTCTAATTGTTATAGACAACAATAAAGATTTTCTTAATAAGACCAATAAATCAAACACTCGAATTGAAAACTCCACAATGACTCGAATCGATGTAACACATATTAAGATTATAAACAATTTTACTCATGTATTAAGACACGACCATTCTTGCGCAAGCGGCGTTAGCGACTGTGCCCTGTTGCTTTCCTGGACTTTACACGCCCTGTCCCCCCAACCACCCTTCCATATCTATACAGATTCAAAGGTTATGAGAAGTCTACTACGCGTCCCTGTCGCGTTTACCGAGTTAGTGCGATCATTCCCGATGTCGATGTTAACGGCTCATGTAAACCAAATTTTAGTTTCATGCTTGTCGTTTTTAACTTTAACCGAACGTTTTAGATTTTCAGTAACTAACAACCAGTAAGTACCCCAAATCTAAATAGTCTTCTATATTTTTGGGAATTTTGTACAAAACCAGTTATGCGCGCGCTTATGACGTACATCTTGTTTACTTTGAAAGAAAGGGAAGGAGAGAGACGCTTTCTCCCTATCCCTTTCCACTACTCCTCCCTGAATAAACTATCTACTAGTCATTCCAATTGTCAATTCAAGCTTAAATAGTCTTATCCTCGTAAGGCTATCCTATAAAACCATTATCACAATTCAAACTACATCTGTACCATCCGTTACTAAAGATAATATACGAATATGCAGAACAATATCACTATACACCTCCACATCAATCTTATTTTCATCTCATAAGATGTTCTCATTGCGTTCAGCCTCATCCATAACATTATTAATTTCTTTTCCAAATAAAAGCGTATCTTCTAGATTCAATATCAGTTTTTCAATATTAAAATAATCAATTTATTTATCACTATTACTTTAGTGTTCTAGGACCATAGACACCCTACCCCCTTCCATATCAGCCTCCCAGGGCTCAAATCTGTCAGCTATTTCTGGGAAATATTCCTGCATCATTGATTTATGCGCATCTGTTACAGCGCAGTTAGGTCCCCGCGTCCCCCTCTGACCTTTTAGGTATCTAGGTATCCTGTCGTGAACTATGGCTTTTAACAACTGCCCAGATTGTTTAGATCAAATTCTAAGGTTATGTAATAAATCGGAGAATTAACATGATTAAATTGTAAAACGCCAGCAGAGTAAACTAATTCAATTGTAAAATAGTAATCAATTACTGAAATCTTCTTGAACATACTGAAACAATTTAAATGATAGTAAGCTGTTTCAGAATTTTGAGAAGTAGTAAATCACTGAGCTAGCTGTAGTGAAGCAAATTAAAAAAAAGAATACGATAGAAACAAGTTAACCACTGTATTTGGTTACTTTATAAAACTATAAAATACTTTTAAACAATAGCGTTGAACATGCCGAAGTTTCTAAAATGACTAAGCTCATAAACGATACTCCTACTTTTTAAATAGCGCAGCAACAGTTGGACTCACACAAAGAAACCTACACAATTTAGTAGTATTCGCCCAGAATTGCATATTTGCTTTTTCGCTAAGCAAATACAAATTAAATCCTACTAGCTACTACAACTAGCCTATACTGAAAACTAACAAAATTATTGTACGCAGAATCATATACAACTTATAAAATTATATATTTTTAATATTGTTTCATGTGCGTTCTATTTTGTTTTATGTATCTAAAAAAATATAGAATATTTTCAGACTAGTATAATAAAAATGGGGGGTCACCGACATAGCCCAGCGGATTAGCTCTTTGAAGTGGCAATGGGCGGGCCATATAGCACGTAGAACAGATGGCCGATGGGGCCGAAAGGTTCTTGAGTGGAGACCACGGATCGGCAAGCGCAGCGTCGGACGTCCACCAACAAGATGGACAGATGATCTGGTGAAAGCGGTTGGCTCGCGGTGGATGCAGGCCGCGTCCGACCGCAATAAATGGAAGTCATTAAGGGAGGCCTATGTCCAGCAGTGGGCGTCCAACGGCTGACATGATGATGAGTATAATAAAAAGTAATAAAACGAAAGATGTTAAAGATGGGAACAATCCAAAAAGAGGGAAAATAATCATGGATAATGATATCGTTCGTATCAAAAATATAATAGAAACAAAAAGATAACTCTTGAACGATATATTTGAAGCAAACAATAACAAGAAGTTACAAAGACAATAAACATTAAACTTACGGGAAAAGTGTTGTTATTGAAATCACATATTGCGGCGTTACCAAAAAGGTAAGGAGAGCACAAACATGTACGAACATACGTCGTAGGGTATCCGTATCCTGTAAACATGGCTGAGACTCACGCGGCTCATGTCTTTGTGATTGAATAGTTAACACTGCTGACATGGTTATCTAGACTGGACGCAGCTGTAACGCGCATGCTTGATTTATGGTCCGGCAAGATGGCGCCGGAAATAAAGGTTTTAAAGGCACGAATCAAAGGTATGAATGATGTGGACCATGAAACTATATACATAATCAATGATAAAAAGAATAGAACAATAAAAATCAACGTTCAATTAAATTATAAGTTAAATAGAACTTCAATGTAACTTACGAGGTGGCAATGTCCACAGTTTTGCGGACTTCGGGCGCTATTTTCCGAGAGTCGGGCGGCCCTTTCTGTGCGTCGTCGACCGACATTTTCCTGATGTCGTTGGCCTTTATCTTCCGGGCCTCTTCGGCCGCCACTTTCCTGGTGTCTTCGGTCGCCATTATCTGGGCATCTGTCGCCAACTTCATCTCTTCCGCTATCATTGCCACTAAATTTGCTCAAAAAACTGTCCCGATGAGCTATAGGTTTTCTTGAGTTTAATTCTCGTCTCATATCATTTAATTCTCGATCGGTTAGGCTACCATACGTATTTTTCACTGGATAATTATATACATCTGTCGGTCCAATTGCAGTTCGTGCAAGATATTTGAAGAAACTGGTTCTAAATTTATGAAGTTCATATACCAACTCATCAGTTACATCGGCAAATTGATTTTCAACAGGTATAGGACATGATGTTGGATTTTCGTTACTATTGGCATTCACTGGAGAAGTTTTAACAGAATTTGAATTAGGAGCAGGAGTTTCACCTGATATTGTTGGATTCTCACTAGAATTAGAATTTTTATCTACTCCAGAACATTGAGGTGTGGATTGACAATCGCCATTCAATGATAATTCTGCTAAAGATAATAATTCAAATGATTCACGATCTTCAGAGTCTGCAGAACAATAGTTTGATGCTGCTTGAGTTGATGAAGAAATCTTTATGTTGTCAAGATTCTGGGACAGGATTTCAATAGGATCCGGAACAGACAATTCTTCAGGTGTAGAAATCGATACTTCCTTAGAAGTTGAAGCTTCAGCACAGTTCGCATCAGTTTCATCTAAAAGTTTATTTTCACCACGCATTAAAGACCCATTGTCTCCTAAATTTTTATCTTCCATCTTTGATCATTCTTCCATATTCACTATTTTAAATTTAAATAAGATGAATAATATTTTTCTACTTCAATAAAACGAGAAAACAGGTTTGACCGAATTAACTGGGAGGAAAGCGCGCGGTTCTCATTCCGTCAGAGTTCATACTAAAATTGGCGGAGTTGCCAGCTTAAATACAAGCAGACGGTTGCGAGAACGTTATGCCGTTTTCTAGGCCTCCTCAGTTTAAAGTATGTTTAGCTGCATAATATTATTTAATTTTTACTAACCGAAGCGCCAACAGCTTCACTTGCGAATTTTACGTAATCCACTTATTTATGGTATATAATAATATAACCTTGCCTTCTATGATAAATGTTCTATCTAACACTGAAAGAATTTATCAAATCGGACCAGCGCGGTTTTTTGAGTTAAGCGCGTTAATACTTAAGCTTTACATAACAAATAAATAAATGCATTTCTATGAAATAAGAGTATTTAAAAATTCACTATAACTTAGGTTAACAATACAGCAGTATTTTTGCTAGATCTAGCCAAAAAGCTCCTGTCTGTACATACTGTACAAGGTGCACAGAGCGCATGCATGCACTTATTGATCAATGCCGTGACCCCATTACCCTGGGATTTTAATCTACGTAAGGGCCGTTATTAAAATTTTTAATTAATAACAAAGATTACTTTAATTTCAGCAACATTTGTTTTTATTGCAAAGTAATAATTTTTAAGCACAATAAAAATATTCACTAGGTATTTTACCAGTAGATTAATAACGTAAGTAATACAAAAGTTTCGTTCAATCTATTGTGCTAGATTTTTAGGTGCAGATCGTACAAATTTTTATCCCTTCGCCCGCTGTGCCACAGAGGTCTCACATTTTTATCACATAATCATTTTAGCGACATCCAACTCGCACCTGGTTTATGCAGTGAATTAAGGTCAAATCTCTCTCCTCAAGAGAGTCCCTCAAGAGTGTTCCAGCAGTGGGAGCGTAAATAGGGGTGATGATGGATATGAGGGCATAGCTCACCACACAGCACAAATAATAAATAGTAAATTATGTAAAAAGCACAAATAATAAATTATGTAAAAGTCACCTGTACTGACCGAATCGAGAACCGATCGATTCGTCTAGACTAATTTGATCTCCCTTCAGCCACCCTTCAGTTACCTTTCATGTCTGTCCTGCAGGCGATTAGAGGAAATTGAAATAAGAATTTAAATCCGTTTTTTTAGGTAATACTCACTGACCGCGACTCCTTCAGCGTTTGTGTAGGGGCCCGTCTTATCATAACTGGAGCAAGAATTTCAATAGCCTATCCTGTATCCCAGACCTCTAAATGTTTATAGATACATCGGATTATGTCAATCGGATTATTGATTCAAGAGTTATGCCACAAAGTTATATGTAGGTATATACAGAAAAAAATCTAAAATTCGTAAAATTATTTTCAGTATCATTATATTAACAACTGTAAAACCCATCATGTACGGGACAGTGTACCATCGCAGCTGCGTTATCCGGATGACAATAGACATAGACATATGTAGATAAAACACGACTGTTATGGATTATCTCGCAAACATCCTCTCGTAGATATTAAACTCGCTGGTTTGTTTACGAAACTAGAGATGACGATTCAACAGGAGGTACATAAATAGGTTTCGACGGATCATTACTTTACACTAACCGACCAGCCGAAAGCTTCGCTTGCATTTAAGTTATCTACATCATCATCATCGCCCCTATTTACGTTATCACGCTGGGACACAGGGACTTCTTATATTGACGAGAGAGATAAGGCCTTAATCCACCCCGCTGGCTAAGTGAAGTGCTATCACGTGTGCATCAAACTTTTCAAGGTTCTAAAAACATGCCGGTTTCCTCATGTTCATCATAATAGCAAAAATTTTCAAAACGCTCATACATTTATCAAGAAGAAAAATCCAGCGGTGCACGGCGAGGCTTGAAACCACGACCTTTGGAATAACAGCCGAGTGTTCTCCCACTTATCCAACAGAGCTTACTATAGCCTTCCTATATAAATATACAATATGTACTATCCAAGAATAGATTAAAGGAAGTCCCCTTTAATCCATACAAATATTATTGTAATTTTGTGGTTGAACTTGTCATTTAAACCACAAAATTACAACAAAATGTAGGATATTACTTATAGTCTTGAACGTAAAACGTATACGTATAGGCACGTGTACTCTACCGATTGTTTTAAGCTGATTTAACAATCATACTATTATATCCTTAGTAATTATATAAACACGAAAGTTTGGGTGATGGTGTATTTAGTTTTATGAAAGTAGATGGACATTTAAACGTTTGGGACACAGCATAGGATTTTTTTTTTTGCCAGTTATGATAAGACGTGGACGGAGTCGCGTGCATAGCTAGTTAACAAACATTATGAAACAGACAATCCTCAGGGGCCTAGAGGGCAAATATCTAGTAAAATAACTATTTATAAACAATAAAATAAACTTATAAACTGTAAAAAGTTAAAACAGAGCAGACACCAAGCGCCGAATCAGTTTATTTGATTTAATACAACCAAGGTTATTGGAACGTGAGATAAATTGAACAGTTAGGCCGGAGATCATTCAAGATAAAGATAAGATAATATTACCACGTGGATGCCAGATAATGAGGAGAAGAGATAAAATACTTTGATGATAATATCTCAATACCGAATCGTTGACGAACATTTTAATTTTCATACAAATTTTGTGATCCTTTTTATGATTCGATATTTTATATGACTGGATGCAAGTCTATTTCAACAAAAAGAACTGGAAATTTTTTAAGTAGGACTATGTCCAGCAGTGGACAACATTAGCAGGGTACAGCAGTCAACATCAGCATGAAATTGAAAACAGTGAAGCGAACTGTCAATCCAAAATTATTTCCATGTTAAAATTTAAATGTACTTATTTTAATGGAATTAACAAATTAGTTTATTAACAGTAATTTACATGGACGAGTTGTGAATTATTTGGGTTATAAGTTTTTCTGAAGTTTCCATGAGAATCATTGTGAAATATGATTTAGTCCGTATTCGTCCCGCGATAATCGAATATATAGAAATAAAGTTCTTGACTTTGACGCCCGACGGCTGGAATCATGACATTTTTGTCTTTAAAACATTGCAAGTTGCGAGCAAGTGAAGTAGGATACAACTAATCATACATTTAACACGAGCACGAGAAATAAGTACACTGTTATTTCCCATAACAAGTATTATATAAAGTCAGTTCCTATTGTCATTGGTGCATGGGTTATTGTAAAGTTTTTCACATAGGTTCTGTTTTAATCACAAGAAACTTGGTATAATTGTTTAAGCCTCAATAGCTTAGAAAAGTAGGGATTAATGATGTAATACCGGATTACATGCTACGAGCTTACCAACGAGGCTAGATGTTATACATTTGTTACTAGCCAACCCGCCGACAGCTTCGCTTGCGTATTTTTACGTTATCTACATTATAGTTTATATAATATACAACACTCGACCCACTCAACACTGATATAATTTTTCAAATCGAACCGGCGGCGTTGGCGGTTCCTGTGATTAGCGCGTTAAAAACAAACAAACTCTTCAGCTTAATATGATTAGTACAGATTTATAACTTAAGCTACAACTTACTTGGCCCAATAATCCTCCCAGTTTTTCCGACTTTCCTCCTTCCTACTGGATCCATAGCCTCTAGGCAGCGTAGCAGTCTTAGCCCTTCCGTTCAAAGACGCAACCGACCCGCGCTTGTCCGGCAGACTGGCCATAGAGAGCCTCTGCGATGGTTCAGAGCGAAAAGACTGCAAGGAGACTTCATCAGACTTGAGGCTTGTCTGTGATCCTTGTCTATGCATGATTGGTTGCTGGTATTCGCTGTATCCGTTCGCATATTGATGTTCATCGATGCTCGGTCGATTCTTGGGACGATACGCGAAGGTATCGGATTTGAAAGATCCGTTCCGTTTCGCCATTTTCGGCGACTCCTGCACGCTTGTCAGCGAGGGCATTTTGTTGTCCTTCTCGAAGTCAATCTCGTACTCCAGCTGAGTTTGCACGTGAGCTAGCATTTCTTCCAAATCACCAATGTCCGGGTCTATGTTCATTTTGGAACGACGCATTTTCACTATCACAGGTCACTTGGTCACTAAATAATAACTTGACGCACAATTACTGGAATATCTGATTTGATACAAATATGGTAATTTTCCCAGCACGAATATAACACAAATAAGTATAGAATATCACTCATGTTTACTATTTCCTTTAAAATCTATTTTCCTACGCAGAGACTACTGTAATATACTATAATAAATGGTATTTTTTCCTCCGTTAGCCCAAGACGCGGCGTCGTACTACACGTGCGCGCGCGCTGGTTCTCCGACACGACACGACTGGCACAGTTTTTATCATCGAAAGACAGAAGGCAACCTTTATCTTTCACTTGACAAGGTTGTTCATTGTGAACCTTACGGCTGAGCACATAAATACCATAATCTTATATAGTCTAGTCAGGGTTTATTGCGATGAAACAATGACGGATCGGCGTTACAATTTGCATTGCCGTGAACCATAATAGAAGGTGATAGAGGTCAGTTTCGTGAGTTTTAGGCTGTATTAGCCTGTATTGTTTACTGAGAAAGTTTTGTTATTGTTGAAATAGCTACCTACAGAAACTTATGGATTTTTGGGTCTCAGATAATAAACTGTTCCTTAAATTAGAACGTTTGGTCGTATTTTAACAAATGTACAGATTTGGAATCTCTTTCCGTGGGTATAGTGAAGCGTTTAAGAGATTTTTATAGACTCATGGTAAGCTTCGAACTTACCATGGCGATAGATGTTGCTATGTGAATTGTCCAGCTATATCTATTTAATAACATCCCTTACCCTGACGACAAACACGGGGAAAAATAGGGTGGTAAGTACTAATTTGAAGCCGAGACCACACGGTAAAAATAATCAGAACCAATTAACAAATAACTTGCACGATTATTTTTAAATTATAGCAGGCTTATTGTACAAATTAGCTAATTAAAAGGAAGTTATAATTGCTGATTTCCTTGATTTAATTAGGCGATTCTACGAAAGTCCAGACCTTTACGAATAACTCACTCATATTAGGAATCTATAATCTGAGTCAGAGACGAATCAACAAATGAATCAGAGCTTATAAGAATAATTATGTGTTATTATTATCTGTACGACACATTATTTGAATTAATGTCCCGTATTTACATAAAATCCTAAAGATTATATACTACTAGCTTTCCGCCCTGCGGCTTCGCCCGCGTTTTACACTTTCCCGCAATTTTCTTTGCTATATTATAGCCTATGTTACTCGGGGATAATGTAGCTTTCCAAAGGTGAAAGAATTTTTGAAATCGGTCCAATAGTTTCGGAACCTATTCATTACAAACAAACAAATATTTCCTCTTTATAATATTAGTATAGATATACAAGGAAATATTCTGTATTTTTGATTTGCACACATGTTTTCTTATTATTATTATTTGTTACAAACAACCTCACTAGGGTAAAGTAAAGGCACGCAACATAGTTCTCAAAACGAAATCTCAATTGAAATAGATTTCCAGAACCAAACACGCCGTTAGGAAATGACTAAAATATTGTGTCACATTTTTATTTTATTATCAAAACGCATAGCGGAAATCAAATGTGGCAACGCGATAAGAACACATAGACGCATTCGATGTTTGAAATACATAATGTTATCATATATGTACTTTTAAATAAATTTTAGAATACTTATAAATATCATATTGTGGGGTATTGTTAAATAAATAATAACTATGAATAAATAATCAACCGTTATTTTGCATTTGTATTATGCTTCATGTTTATTTTATTTTATAATATTTAACGCTCAATCTTGTAATTAATTAATAAACTTAATACAATATCATCAAAATCATAAACATATAAAATCCCACTATACAGGGCATCGGTCAATAGAAGTATTTTGCGTGGATTGGTTAAATAAAATTGATGATAAACACGAGATAAACAGTCAAAATTTCACGAATCCCTAATTATAAGAATTCAAGATTCTAGGAAGAACAACTACCAACTAACAACGACAAATGATACAGTGTTGTATTATTTGTACAACTAGTTGAACTACTCAGTTGAACTACTGTATCAGAGGGAAGAAAACGCAAGACCAAAGGTTCAAACGCTAAACGTTAACCATAAACATCAGTTTAAAACCATATCCTCAACAAATAGAAAGTACAATCCGATCCGACAATAATAATTACAAACCGGAAACCAGTGGACGGATGTCCACAATCTTCCATTGAACCCTAATTAACATGGCTGACCACTGGTAAATAAAAATTCCCGTTCAATGCTGGCGGGGATTTCTATAATTATGACAATTCATTCCAATTTAAGTTAACAGCTAGCATATTCCCCATTTTGTTCCCACTGCTGGGACACAGACACATATCTCTGGACGAGAGACACGCTGGCCAAGTGCGTGAATGATGAATGTCACAAGTCCTTCAAAGTTGCAAAGTACATACATGTCGGTTTCCTCACGATGTCGCATTAACAGTTAAAGCACGTGTTTATGAGAAACTAGCAGCAAACTAAGACAAATAAAACTAGAAAAAAATAAGGTGGAAATAATTTTTGTTTCAAAATAGTCGTAGTAGCCCACGAAATTTGATATATTATTATAAAATACTGAGAACAGGATGAAAGCTTAAGGCGTAGATATGTGTGAATTTGGGTTCAGCAGAAACCATTTATTTCCTTGTTCTTTAACGGAATTGCTTTGAAAAAAATACACAATAATCTATGCCATATAAGGCATTATCTCCTGAGGCCGAAATTTTTTTATTTTTATTTTAAGTACCTGAAATAATAGTGTAAAATACCGTCTACTTTTTCAGCAATAACCGTTTAAATCCTAATCTATTAATCATAAGATTTTTTAATTTTCATCACCATATAGAATAAAAGAATAATATTCTGTGGCGGAACCAATTTTATAAGTAGTTTGTCATTTATAACTAGCTGCCCCCGCGCGACTTCTGCTCGCCGTATACTTTTATTTGCAACTATCTCAATACTAAATTTCATCCAAATCGCATTTTCCCGCGTAAGCATATTATCTTTTCTCGCGGAAGCATTTATTTTTCCGCGGTAAAAAGTCTCTCGCCATATACTTTTATTTGCAACTATCTCAATACTAAATTTCATCCAAATCGAATTTTCCCGCGTAAGCATATATTTTCAAGCGGAAGCATGTATTTTTCCGCGGTAAAAAGTCTGTTCTTTCTCAGGGTCTAAAGATTGTATGTGCCAAATTTCATCAAAATCGGTTGAGAGGTGCGGGAAAGCGTTTCAGACAGACGGACAGACAGAGTTACTTTCACATTTCAATTTTGTAGATATTATTTGACGTGTAAAAATTTGACGCATTGCTTCAGATTACAATAATAGTGTATATTGTATGCACAGATCACCCAAACTAGATACTAGAAACTGGTACCCACCTACAGGTAAGTACCTAAAACATTATGTTATGAATTTATCGTCTAAGAATTCCCAAGGTAGATAGGTAAAAATAAATAACAGTTGCCACCAAGTACCTAGGTATATACAAGTACCTACTTACCGTTTGAATCTCTGTATTCTTCGTCTGTATTTGCTTTTCAAATTACGTTTTTTATTATTTTGTTTATTAGCCATTTTTACACCATTCAAACACCACGGTCACAGAACAATAACAGTTAGTTAGTTTACAAAAGTATACGGAGAAAAGTGCCATAGCAAAGAGAATATAATCACTACGTTATGTGCCAGAGATCCGTTCAGCACAACGTCACGAGTCACGTGCCGCACTGATTGAATGAGGTAATCATCATTCAATGAACGAAGGGGCAAAAGTAAGTAGTAAGTACCTTTATGTACCTACATACCAAGAACATTATGTTATCCGCAAGAGGTTGCGGGTTCGATTCCCGCCTCGGAACAACAATTTGTATGATCTGCAAAAATTTGTTCCGGGTGTCTGGGTGTGTTATATATGTATAATAAAATATCTATCTATGTATGTACATATATTATTTTAGTATATCAGAAATCTAGCACCCGCAACACAAGATTCGAGCTTACCACGGGGCTAGATTTCGCTGTGTAAATTGTCCAGTAATTGACCGAGCGAGCGAAGCGAGCGAAGCGTCTCCGTTTCAGCTTCAAAGAAAATGCTTTCGTATGTATGTATGTGTGTATGTTTGTATGTTCTCCTCTAGAGGGCTCATTTCTCAACCGATTCTTCTGAAATTTAGTGTGTAGGTTCGTAATTAGTGTAGAATTTTTTTGTCGAGCCATTTTTTTATTTTTTTTTAAATGGCGGAGAAAAATACCAAAAACTCATGTGGGGTGTCGTTGAATAGGTCTTTAAAAAACAATTATAGTCTGTGAAAAGAATTTTTCTATATAATGTTCCGTTAGCGAAATATTTGAATATTAAATGTTTTTAAAATAACCTTTTGTACCATTTCGGGTTATTCCCATCAGATCATATGAGCAGATTGTAGTTGCATCTGATCACACAAAAAGTTCCCAACGGATAACGGATCCGTTGCAACTGCTTTATTGAATTAAATTTTGTGCCAACGGATCATAATATTATATCTAGCGTGTAATAAAACTTTTTGTGATATGATGCAACTACAATCTGATCATATGATTTGATGGAAATAACCCCTCATTTCTACTCTCAGACTGTCAGAAAACACGCTTTGTATTTTCATAACTAGATGTCGCTAGAAGAAAAATTAAAACGCGCTAACGTTGAGTTGTTCGTTGTCTCCTTAGTAAATTCATAGCAAACATAATTAAGCATATTCTGTGTTGTAGTACTAGAAAAAAAAATTGATGATAAAAGAAGACGATTCGTTTTCTTTATTTTGCTTCTTCTGAGGTTTTCTTACCCATAAAATGAGTGCAAGAAGAGGTCCACTGTCAGTTATCTAATAATTTTTCTCAGTCCCAACAACAGTGGTTTGGCATGGCTTTTTCTTACGTGGTCTATGGTAAAAACTTAATATGAATTTTGATATAGAAGCACTTCTTATTGCAAGCTATTTGACTGAAGAAAATGCTTTCGTTTGTTATGTACCTACTATGTTCTCCTCTGGAGGGCACATTTACAAGCAGATTTTTTGAAATTTGGCGTTTGGGTTTGTAATTGCTTGATTAATACATCAACAAACTCTGAACCGATAAAAGGGTTTTAGAGAGGGGTATGCTTGGGTTTCACTACGGGATCGAATCAGAAATGAAAAAAAACATAGTCCAACGAATTAACTCTTTGAAGTGGCAATGGGCAGGCCATGTAGCTAGGAGAACAGATGGCCGATGGGCCTGAAATGTTCTCGAGTGGAGTCCACGGATCGGAAAACGCAGCGTTGGGCGTCCACCAACAAGGTGGCCAGATGATTTGGTGAAGGCGGTTGGCTCCGGGTGGATCCAGGCCGCGAGCGACCGTAATGACTAGAAACCATATAGGGAGGCATATGTCCAGCAGTGGACGTCCAATGGCTGAGATGATGAGGTTTGTAATTAGTGTAGAATTATTTTATCAAGCCATTTCTTTTTTAATTGCTGAAAAAAAACCAAAAACTTTTATGATGTGTCATAGATCTTTAGAAAACAATTATAGGGTCATGGGTTCGATCTCCGGATGTGGGCTATTTTTTTATTATAGTTGCGTTGATTTCGTGGTTTTATATTATTGTGGTTATGTATCGTTTCATTTGTCTTTTACTTTTTTTATTACGTTGGTCCTCGCGAAGTTTTTTAGTTGGCGTAGTTAAAGGTCTTTTAAAAACAATTTTGATCTACGAAAACCATTTTTGTGGTTCCATCCCAAAAATTGTCTTCGCAGGCCCTAATTGTTTTTTTAAGAAGACTTTTTACTAAATTCTTACAAAAAATAATATGGTTTTAATTTTTAATGAATTTTGTTGTTTGCATAGTCAGGTTTCAAATTTCAGAAAATGGCATAAAAAGAAAATCCATTAAATCAAAGCAATGTTGAGCAATAAAGTGTGTACATCCGGAGGTCCTGGGTTCGATCTCCGGATGTGGGCTATTTTTTTATTATAGTTGCGTTGATTTCGTGGAATTTTTTAATGGTTTTAAATTATTGTGGTTAGATAGATAGATAGATAATTTTGATCTACGAAAATCATTTTTGTGGTTCCATTCCAAAAATTGTCTTCGCAGGCCCTAATTGTTTAAAATTTATACAAAAATTGGTATGAAGGATTTAATTTTTTTAAGAGTTTTGTTTTTTTAAGAGCTTACTTAGGTTTCAAAGTACCTACAGTAATTTATGCCATTATTTCTCTCTGTAGTTTGAAACCTAACTAAGCTAACTACAAAAATGATATAAAAAGATGCAATAAACCAGAGAAGTGTTACGCAATAGAGCGTAACATCCGGAGGTCCGTTGTGTTCGATTTTCAGCCGTAGGTAGGCTATTTGTTTATTATGTTTTTTTTTTATTTGTCTTTAACTTTATCTGATTTGTTGTAAGAAAACCAAAAACAGGATTACAATTGACTTCAATATTAAGAATTATCAAAGTTATACGCGGATAGTGAAAATATTGAAAATAAAAATATTATTTTACATAAATTGTTGTTTTTTTTTTCATTTAAAGATGTTGGTCCTCGCGAGGTCTACAGCTCACAGAGCAACTAGTATTTATTTATTTATCAATTCATTATTCATATATTATATAGAACAGAATAACAAATGTTTATTTTTTGTTACAGAATACTTACTAATAATAAAAAAAATAATTATACAGGACAGGTAGCTAGAATTTAGAAAATGTCTAATAAATATTTTGTACCTGGTGTGCCTACCTAAGCTGGTAGTAGTAGTTTATTATTTTGTTCATAATCCATTTTTACACTATTTGTTGCAATAATAATATAACTCCTTAACGCTTGTCATGCGGTATCTGGTGGAGTTTATCTATGATTGTAGGCTACACAACTAATTCTGGATAGCGCTGCGCGTAATATTTTCGATACGCCAGCGCCACACGCGGTCGCTGTTGTCAACTCTCGTAGTCGTTTCTGCCGCGATTTTCACTGCCTACTCGCTCTTAAGTAGGAACGGTCAGTACAAAGACTGCGTGCGAAGTTAAAAAAAAACAAAACACAAGCTTAGGTGTCAAGATTGTCCACGTCCTGAAGCAATCAAGAAAGCAGTAAGATTTCCTGCGACCGATTGTAATGAGAACGCAGCAACCTACAGAGAATTATAAAAAAGCGGTTTTATATCCGCTCATCTGGTCTGCCGATAAATATAATACTTTTTTATTTTGTCGATCACCGACTGGTCAGTACATTTTTAGAGTAAGTATCTATATTTCTTAAAATAAATTAAAATTTAATCTGTCTCTTTAAAATATTCTATTCCACCAATTTCTCAATGATACTATCATCAGATCATAACCTGATGACTATGGGATCACAGGAAACCTATCAAACAAAAATTATTAAATCGGTCCAGGCGTCTGAGTAATCGGGGAACAATAAAAAAAATCCGACGAATTGAGAACCTCCTCCTTTTTTTTAAGGCTCTCAAAAATATGTAGTAACAAACCAAACCCTAACTAGTCTAATACGACGTGACTTTTTTCAGGCCCCCTTGTGAGGGAACCGAGAGAGGCATCGAGGCTTGGCCTCTTCAACTCTAGGGGTGACGATCCCTAGGTCATGATGAACTATTCTAATAAGCTGACGTTAAAACGTTACGCCGGTACGTTACTAGATGGCGTTGCCTGGACTTCCCACTAACTAAATGCAAGGATGCAAGGACCAAATACGTAAAGTTCGTATTCGTATGCAATTTTACTCTCAACATCCACATCGCAGTCCAGACGTCCAAGAGTTTACAAGAACTCTCAATAGATGGCGGTTTCGAGAAATTTTTGAAAACTTTCTGAGAGTATAATGTGAAGTCTAGACCCAGACAACGGAATCTAGATAATTCCAGACGGGGTTGGGGGAAGAAAATCAATATTTGTAGGACAATGCTCAGTCAGACACGTGGTCGTACTAAGACTTTTGATTAATATGTTTTACTTATACTTTTAACGATCCGAATTTGTTGAAATTTGGTAGAAACATTGAGAGGTCTGGGACACAGGAAAGAGAAGAGGTTATTATAAGAGGCGGTCCCCATACAAACATAATATACATACTTAATAACACTGTTTTTCGCCGGAGTAAAAAAGCCACGCTAACAAACCTTAGATAATATTTTTATCACAACAGTCAATTAGATGGAAACACTGTAAAGCAACCATCAAAAGTCAATGAACGTAACGCACCATCGAGCAAGGTATCCATTATGTCACGATATTCAAAATTAGCGCCGGTGGGTTAAACAGAGCGGGCCGATTCTGGCGTCGTGACAATGAAACTTAAAAAGGCTGGATTGTTATTTTAATAGCATTAGAAAAATAAATGACCGCCCAGTAACGACCTCGCTTTTAATTTCCAAATATTGAAAAATGCAGTAAGAGGCCCTGTATCGTGAAAAGGCCAATAAATAACCCGGAAACCTAGAAAACTGAATCATGCAAAAAGTAATAATATTTTTAAAATTTTAAGAAATTTTTCTGGATTGATGATGATAATTACTTTTTTAAATGTAAGTTCCGCCATTTTTAAAATGTTTATGTCTAATGATACATGTCGCTTTCGATCAGAATTAAGAGTACCTTCGTGTGTCTAATTGCCGCTTAATTACTAACAGACAGCGAAATAGTTCACGCCTTGGAGAAATTCATAATTGAGATATTCACACGTTCTATCAACACTTCATACATTATAATAATTTTACTTGTTATAAGTTTGTTAGGGCATCGCTTTATTTCCAGTACCATTAGGTAAGAAAACTATTTGTCTGTCACAAAAAAAACCTGGGAATATGACTCATCATCTCAGCCATTGGACTGCTGGACATAGGATATAAAAGCAAAGTATTGTTTTCAACACCAGAACGTCAAAGATCACCCCCTAAAGAAATTTTTGATCAAAATCACTAACACTATAAAAAGCGTCTTAACCAAAGCGTTCCTTCCTTTCACCAAAGTTTTCAGTGGAATGTTGATTGAAAACATTGGCCTTGATACTCAGACAGGGTCTCGCTGGTCTTATACAGGTAGGAATTTAGCGTGACTAGAGGAATGAAGCTCGAAGATAGAAGGATGTCTGATGTCATTAGTGGGGCTCCTTCCCTTAAGAGCGAGTATGCAGTGAAAATCGCGGCTGAAACGACTACGACAGTTGACAACAGCGACCGCGTGCCCCGCGTGGCGCTGGCGTATCGAAAATATTACGCGCAGCGCTAACCAGAATTAGTTGTGTAGCCTACAATCATAGATAAACCCCACTAGATACCGCATGACAAGCGACGACCGCGCGCCAAACATATGGTTAAATCAACCATTATGTAAAGCCCCGCCTCGAAACACGGCTTTCATCTTCCTCCAATTTAGGTGCGTTTTTTTTAATAAATAATAAAAAATAATTTATTTCACTTTTAAGTTTACATAAATACATTCGATACCTACATAGCTAATTTGTTAGATTTAGATTATAAATTATGAGTTATTTAGTAAATGGTATCGAAGCCGAGCTCTGTCCCTTGCACTAGGTCTCTATAGAGCCTGTGTTGCGAGGTTACAGTGGATTCGCTTTCGATTTACACAGACCAAGATTTTAAATTTTAAGCTATATCATTGTTATAGGGAACAATACTGTTAGTTAATGTACTGTTTTTTAAGACTTAAGCTGATTCATTTATTTTATATTTTTGAATCGGAACAAAAGTATTCTAATGCGGTATCTAGTTTGGGTGATCTGTGCATACAATAGACACTATTATTGTAATCTGAAGCAATGCGTCAAATTTTTACACGTCAAATAATTATATACAAAATTGAAATGCGAAAGTAACTCTGTCTGTCTGTCTGTCTGTTACGCTTTCACTCACCTCTCAACCGATTTTGATGAAATTTGGCACATACAATCCTTAGACCCTGAGAAAGAACATACTTTTTACCGCGGAAAAATACATGTTTCCGCGGGAAAATTTGATTTAGATGAAATTTAGTATGGAGATAGTTGCAAATAAATGTATATGGCGAGAGACTATTTACCGCGGATAAATACATGCTTCCGCGGGAAAATATATGCTTACGCGGGAAAATTCGATTTGGATGAAATTTAGTATTGAGATAGTTGCAAATAAAAGTATATGGCGAGAGACTTTCTACCGCGGAAAAATACATGCTTCCGCGGGAAAAGATAATAATGCTTACGCGGAAAAAATCGATTTGGATAAAATTTAGTATTGAGATAGTTGCAAATAAAAGTATATTGCGCGAGACTTTCTACCGCGGAAAAATACATGCTTCCGCAGGAAAAGGTAATAATGCTTACGCAAGAAAATTTGATTTGGATGAAATTTAGTATGGATATACATAGTTGCAAATAAAAGTATACGGCGAGCAGAAGTCGCGCGGGGGCAGCTAGTTATAAATGACAAATTACTTATAAAATTGGTTCCGCCACAGAATATTATTAGTTAGTACAGGGCACGGAGAAAATTGTCATAGGTCCGTTCAGCACAACGTCTCGCCCCGCACTGAATTGAAGGGCCCGCGAAGGGGAAGATCGCGCATTGCGTGTGTCGTTTTACGTAAAAAATTCGTTAAAAATCGCTGAGATTTTTTTTCGAAAAAGTAAGCTCAGGAGATGATTGGTATTCTTTTAATCTATATGGTGATGAAAATTAAAAAATCTTATGATTAATAGATTAGGAATTAAACGGTTCTTGCTGAAAAAGTAGACGGTATTTTACACTATTATTTCAGGTACTTAAAATAAAAAAAATAAAATTTCCTCAGGAGATGATGCCTTATATGGCATAGATTATTGTGTAATTTTTTCAAAGCAATTCCGTTAAAGAACAAGGAAATAAATGGTTTCTGCTGAACCCAAATTTACCAAATTCACGCATATCTACGCCTTAAAATAAACTCCTTTAATACGCTTTAGGTAAAAGCAGTAATTACCGAAATAGTAAGGAAGTAGGTTAAATCGAACTTAGATATAAACTACATAGTAGGTTTTCGAGTAAGACTAGACAACAATCAGCGTTGAAGTCATAATTTCCTTCGTCGTAGAAAATTTCTTAGAAGCCTTAGGCTGCTGTTTAGGTTTCGCTGTAACACACTAGATATAAGATTAATTAGAATGTAGTGTACGCGACAGCACCTATACGGACGTTCTATTTAATTATGTGATACATTGTGTAACAAATAAAGCACCAGCTAAAAAACTAAGTTCGTTCCGATTTACTAGTTAAAGTTATCTACCCAAACGCCTTAAACTAGCAAAAAGTCCTATTGTGTCGTAAAACAACTAAATTAATTTGTCTTGTATCAGGCCTGTCCCGAGAGCTCAGCGTGACCAACGAAACTATGGGAAAAACAGCCATTGTCTTCGTAACGGTACAAGATGGAAGTGGAAGTAATTACGCTGGTAATTTGGTATGGGAAACGGATTATATGCATTTAGTTCGATAAATAGTCTCGTGTTTCTATACCAACAAAACAAAGAGGTATGAGATTGTGAGGTCGATTTTCAAAATGATTCCACTAGCAGTACACTACATTGGTTGTGGCATAGACTATATATTCCCGCGGAGATGTTTTCCGCGAGAAAATCCTTTTTGACCCAATATGACGGCCATTGGTAGGTAATATAATTTTGGCTAGACTAGAACAATCCAGAAACCCGTAGCCAAAAACTGCAAAAATCGATTATATTACAGAGATACAATATTTGTTTTATAATAAACAAACCTCTTACAAATTGTACCGAGCAAGTCTCGCTTGAAAGCATAAGATTCAAGAATGTTACGCTACAGATGCTGCAATACCCCTGTGCACATTGTGTGTCCTTTATTCACCTTACAATAGAGTCGAGTGTTCCATCTCTGTTGTATAAGATTATTTGTTTCTGTAAGCCAGAGCCAGCTTGGAAATCGGTATTGTGATTCCGTTGAGGTTGAGAGTAAACTCGCGGATACTGTGTGGAAAGGGTGAAAAGTCAGGGGATGGCAAAATAGGGAACTAACTATCCAACGATTTGAAAACATATGAACTTTTAATATATGTTCTAAAATACAAAACTTTAGCAAGCTGTTAAGCCCACAACTTGCGGACTGCACCCACTAAGACGACTCAGAAATGACGTAACACCAAATATTTATGAACATTTTACAAAAATCAACTCATCTCCATTCTAATGAAGTAAGTCCATAAGAGAACTCGTAAAAACGTCTGACCATCTCCGCCGCCAACGCAACACTAACATTCACCTTCCAAATTCAAATTCGATTATCGATCTACCCACATCAAATCGCGTGGGCCTGACCGCCATTTTTATTTGTTTCTTCAATTTAATGGTATTTTTGAATGAAATGGTAATAACGGCACGTCATCGACTGTCTGATTGATTTATTTACGTGACATTTTGCAAACATGAGACGAATAAATTTGTTCTCAATTGCTTACTTTGGATTTATACCGTTGTGAAAGTGAAAGTGATTTATTTTTAGGACTAATCGACCCACCGACGGCTTCTCTTGCGTTTTTACGTTACCTATAATATAGTTTATTAAATAAAGCCTATAGCTTTCCTCGATAAATGTAATAACTACTATTCTACAATGAATTAAATTTTAACCTGTGGTTCCTGAGATGAGCGCGTTCAAACTAACTCTTTAGCTTTATAATATTGAAGTATAATCTAAGAATAGTAACACCCGGTCTGTTCTCGTAGGTGTCAACAAACTATGATGATGATGAAGCTAACGAGAATAATTCATACAGAACTCATTCTGACAAAAACCTCTGGGTATAACTAAAATAAAAAACTTTCGAAGGTCAAACCTAAATTGTCCCGTAGGTAATGAAACACTCAACATGATTGTCCATTAATTTGCATCAATTGGTTTGGACCCTATCAGTTCCATATGGTATACTTTACAATCAACCTTGATTGCCGTTAAGGGCCAGATATAAATAGGCATGTGATAACATTAGTTAAATAATTCAGACGTCATTATAAAGTTAAGTCCCAACACTGGGCTTCCCCAATGGAACCCATTTTAGGATTTCGAATCATTTAATACCAGACAGATAAGTTGCTGCAATTAACAGAACGACACTGACGCCCGTCTTCAGGATATACCCGTCTTTAGAGAGATCTGATATACATACGTAATATAATATAATAATAATAATAAATATTACTGGACAATTTTTTACACAACGACATCTAGCCCCGTGGTAAGCTCGAGAATATATAATATACATTGAATGTGCTATTATACTAAACTATACTTAGCAAACATTTGCTTGAGTTAAGGAAATCGCGTTCTTGCCATTGGATATGATAAAAGAGTAATGTAACTTAATATGGTTTGTTATATAACATTCTTGTTAAACATACAAGTGACTAGTAGGTCTGTACTGTATGTCGGTCTGTCCTCCCACGGTTTGGATACACATGAACTGATTAGGCGACCCTAATGACCTTGGTTTAGCTGAGGTTAGGTCTCATGTCAGAGGAAACTAGTATCGTTAGACATATGGAGTGTTATTTTCTACGGCCAACAGAGAGGAGAAAGGATCTGAGCTTGAGCTCTAGCTCTAGCAACTAATGAAGCCTGTGAAGACCTCAGGTTGATTCTGTGCTTTTGTGGTAAGAGTTAGGCTGGTTATTACTAGCAACATTCTTCTTTGAGTTTAAATTCAGTCAAAGTAATAGTTTCACATGTTTAACGTAATTTCCGTAACCTAAGACAAAAAGTTATCTCACCACGTTCGTTCTCTGCAGCATAATTGCGTTAACAGTGCCCATTATAGGGGCCTTTCACAATACCACCCAAGAGCAATTTCGCACAATGACGCCAAAACAAAAGCTATTTATCAGATGCTTTCAATTGCGCACATGCATTATAAAAACAGGGTGTTATCGAATTAAATTATAATATAATTTAATAATAAATCTTAATAAAAAAAAAACGGTCAGCTACAAAAGATGGCGAGACGACCTACTCGACTTCTGGGAAGACTAGTGGCACACTGCTCTGGACAGAGACTGGTGGACAAAGTTGGGAGGCCTTTGCCCAACAGTGGGTAAGTACCAGCTAAGTAATAAAATCTATTACCAATACCAGAAGTATTTTCATCATTACTTGAAACATTGATTGAATAACCTTAATCTACAGTAGTAACTATATTATATAAAACTTCTGAAACCCTGTAATATAGACAATTATAGACGATTTGCTTTAAGCTATTTTATCTACATGCAGTAAAGTATAAATACAGTCAAATTGTTTATACGCCATGATAGTTACAACACATGTTATACAGATTTGCATAATACTTAAATGCTACACGGCCGAATCGGCCCTGATTGAGAAACCAAGGTAACTTTTACATTACCTTTAGATGGTACCTACGAATGTGGGTGCTGTACTATTCTCATTAAGCCCTTCTTTAAATCGATATGAAGATCTATTCGCAATTTCTTAGGCATAGATACGAAAACATGCAGTAAATAATAACAATAGATTTATACTGTTGAACAATTTACACAGCAATATCTAGAACGTAAATAGGGGTGATTATAACACAAAACAACGCTGAACTACTAAAAAAAATCGCTTTATTTGTTTGACGACACTACGGAAAGAGATGACAACAATTCACCCAAGGCCTATTGCGTATTCTCTTGCCCAGAAGTGAGAAGTATTTTGAGTATATAGTAAAAGTATTACCCAGTTACAAGTAATTACCAAAAAAATAATACGTTTAAAGTTTAAACCATACAAAACTCTATCCATTAAAGTCCCTTCGTTTTTGCAACAAAAAATACCGAGCATATGGGAACAACGTTGTTTTTGCATTCAAAATATGGCGCTGGTCAAGTGTTGTCGAAGCCATATTTTCTTTAGCTACCCAAGTGCTACCCAATAATATTAAATTATGTGGCTTATATTCCCTACCTAATTACTATTATCAATTCTAGATTCTTTGCGCTATAATAATAATATTGCTGGATAATTCACACAGCAACATTTTGCCGCGTGATAAGCTCGAAGCTTTGTATTACGGGTGCTGGATGTCTGATATACGTAATATAATATACGCAGATAGATATTTTTATAACACTTATCTACCTACATGAAGCGGAAGTAGGTCGCTAGTAAACTCATAACTTAGTAAGCTCTACCTATTTATGCAAAAGACTAAACAGCTCGCTACATTAACCTGACACGTTAAACGTAAGGTGATCGCTGACGAACCTTCAATGACGGCTGCATTTTTGTGAACCATAAACGTACAGTAACCAGACCACATTGACAAACACACACCGTCCCAATAAGGCTCGGATAAGCATACCTTGTTAATTATTGCGAGTAGTTTTAACCGACTTCAAAAAGGAGGTTTCACAATTCGACCGTATACCTATATGCTTTTTATGTTCGTTCGCGGATAGTCGTCGTTTATGAATGATTTTGATGATTGGAAAGGAGACATTTCAAAGGTGGTCCCATGATAAGGGAATCAGGGTTTGACTATGGCAGACAAGATAAATCGAGAGGAACTATCAAAAATCGTAATTGTTTTTTTAAGTCGACTGTTATTATTAATTTATTATACCCACAAAGCATGCAATAATTTTCAATCTAAGTCCTCTCTTTGTCCAACAGTGGACGTCCAACGGCTGAAATGATGATTTCTGGCCCAAACCGTCATCGAACAAAACATAGCGAGGTCGTCAGTGATAATAAGCTAGTACCACTATGTAGGCTACGCCAATATGAATGCTGTTATCAGTCTTATGTTCCGTATTATTTGTCACGAGCAATAGTTACAATTAATTATAAATATGTACTTAAGCACTGGTATGTTTGAACGAAAATTTCCATATAATTGAGTTCTGTTAACAATGAATTTCATCATAATCATCATCTTGCTCTTTTCCTACTTTGCGTGCGTTTTTTACGATATCTACAAATAGTTATAGGATAATCAATAATTTTTGAAAAGATTTCAAAAAAGAGGTGTATTTAAGTCAACTGTTTTTTTATTTATTTATCAGGCACGCAAAACACTTCTAGATGATGTTGTTGGAACTATCCAGTAATATTTATTTAGGTGTTCTATTTTTTTTATAATTATATTTATGTTAAACACATAAATTTATTCCTGCAGTATAATATATTATATAATCATTTAATTAATTACGTGTGTAGTAACTTATCATATTTAATAAATATTTGTAACAAATAAGGAAACCAAAATCCGTATGCATGACTTCAATAACCGAAGACAAACAACAAATAAAATGATAATAATTTACGTAATTAAAACAAGACATAATTTGATTTTTATAAAATGTTTTATAATTCAATTGAAGTAATAATATCCAATTTGGAAGTAATATTGTAAATACTACTTTAATCAGCCAAATGGGTTCAGCCGTTATTTAGTTATAGTGTAACTAAAGAACGCCTGAACCAATTTGACTTATATAAAATTATTAATTGATTGATCGGTTATATAAATGATATCCAGACTCCAGACTATACCAGTAATTACGTCAAGAAACCATAAATAAGACACCGTAATAAGAACACAATAGCACTATTGTACACTGCACTGCACTTTACCGCACGGCTGTATGCGCGCGCGCACAGCGAGCTACTGGAGACATATTGTATGGAATTATGATTTAGTCCTTATTTGTTAATGCAAGACGGATGTTATAGATGTATATTAGTTACTTTTAATGTACTTTCCCGCGTTATATGTGTTATTACAGTAATTATTTAAGTTATTATCATATTAAATGATTAAGTTTCATCAAAATCCATAAAGTAGGTTTTGCGTTACAAAGCATCAAACATACAGTACTCAAAACTTTTGCGATTATTATATTATTAGATTTACTCGTTTTTTAAAAACAAACAAAATATAGGTACAAACTCTATTAAGAAAATGTAATGTTATTAATTATTTACTTAAGTACTTAATCATTTTGCAGAAAAACACTGATATCAGCAACAAAGCTCAAATCCGTTTCATTCGTGATTCGTGAAACTGAAATAATCCGACTCACCGTTATTAAAACTAGAAGTTTGTTGAGCGGATACATTTCGCTGTCATAGTAATATTTAAAGTTTTAAACCGGCAATGCTCGTTTAAAGTTCAAAGTTTAAACGCTCATAATGTCAAAAAGTTACTGTGGCGAGATTAGGGATATTGTTTATTAAAACACGTGCTTTCAACGTTGAAGGGAAAGATCGATAAACATGACAAATGCCCAACCTTTCAAAGTTCTCAGAACATGTTTATTTCCTTACGATGTTTGCCTTCACCGTTAATCACGTTGTTAAAAGTCTATATACACAGTTACACAGCCGGGTTCGAACCCCCTTTAGAATGAAAGTCGAGTGTGCTAACACGACTTTTAACAAAATGTTCACTTGTACACAAATCAAAAATATGGCGAGTGGTTCTTCTGTGCTATAAATCTTCAATGTCTATGATTCCGTGCCAATGTTTACATTGAGCGACAAGTAGGTAGGTAGTTTATTGAGATTGAGATTGATACGTTGTGGATGTTCATATCAAAAGAGATTTCAATGGCGTACTATAGCGTAGTTTAATACAAGAAGCAACTCAGTGCTCATTAATCGAGAGAGGTCATAAACATTAAAAAAAAAAAAAACAAAAAAACAAAAAAAAAACATAAAAAAAAAAAAAAAAAATTTTTTTCGCAATGGAAGATATGTATGTGAAGTATGCACAAAAATGATAAGTATTTATTCCATGGCCCGGGTCTGCCAGGTTTGGAAGAGCAAGATACCGGGAAAATAATCCAATTCTGCCGTTTTCTCCTCAACAGAGACATCAACGTATCTTCAATGCGTGATTCTTAAAATCAATCTTGTGGACAAATAAAAGTAAATTTTCCATAGAGGGCATAACAAACTTTTACAACCTTCACCAACAGGCCAACAAGGGCAGAAATCCATACTGGAAAAAGCAGGTGTCAGTACAGAGGAAATTCTCTGTCAGTGTGTGGGCTGGAGTAATTGGCAGAACTTTAATTGGGCCCCACTTCTTACCAGATACCTTAAATGGTAATAATTATTTGGGATTTCTTCAAAACGATCTTCCAATGCTCGTAGAGGTGTCCTAACCTAATATTTAAAACTGACCAACTGACGTTAGGATTGTGTCTGCCTGGGTTGACTCCAGATTCCACGTCATGTATGTCACTTTCAGCAATTCGATAATCTGCCTATTTTTTCATTAAAGTTGCCTTAAATTTTCTCCCTCAATTTGGTTTTTGTATCATAATTTCAAATTTTTTTGAGATATCCTCTTAATTAATACCCCAAAAGAAAGAGTAATAACCACACATGTTTTTAAAAAGGTTTGAACAAAAATAGCACCATTAGTTTTTTTTTTAAACAACTTCAAAAATGGTTTTCGTAAATCGCAGAACATTTTCGTAAGTTTGAAATGTCTGTAAAAAAATGGCTAATGACTCAGATACCTAAGAACAAGTTTTGGTAGATTGCTTACACATAGCTTAACTTAAATTAAACAAAAAATAACTAACTGGTCTTTTAAACTGGCAGTTATTAGCAACTAACTGTAAAATTTTGGGTATTTTCCTTGTATCCCGTAAAAAATTCATAAAAAAAAAATAGTCCGACTTCGGTTAAGACAACTATGGCTTATATGGTTCCAAATAGTCCACACTACCATCCCCTAGCAGCTTTGCACTCACCTACCAATCACCCTGTATAAGTTATTGACATGAAAATTGGTTTTGAGAATAAAATGCATTTCTGTTTTTCCATGCTTGATGTCATAGTCCTTCAAATTCATTAACGTTTTGAGAATATGCCGATTTCATCGCGATATTTATCAAATTGTGGAGATTTGTTTAATAGTTATAAGTGCCAGAAAAGGGCAATATCTATAATATATTTATTTATTTCACAATTTTATTTTATATATATTTTACTGCGAAAAAAATCATAAGCAACAAACATAACACATCAGAAGACAAGTCAAGGGGTCATCGCTTAGCCGGTTGAACACTGTAAAGGTTTTTTAACTCAAACTAAATCTTTTCTAAGTTATTAAAACAATGTTATCGCTAAGCAAAGTGAAACATCTATTAAAACAACATTATTAGTAGTCCGGGATCCGTAGTACATGGAAATCAAGTGATTACTAACAAGCTAATTTTTGGTGAGTAGCTTCGTTTCGATGAGACGTCCAAAGATATCCTATACCCAACTCGTTTTCGATACATTTTGGAAATGGCGGACTCTTTGATCAAACCATAGGTTTTGTAGGACAAACATGTTTTTATATAATTTAGATAATTATCTTGAGATATAACATATTGTCCTACAAATATCGTGGTCCGTTATCCCGGTTTTACATCCTTGATTTTTTTAATCCATGATATCTCAGTTAGCTACCACAATCGAGAGTTGGGTATAGGATATCTTTGGACGTCTCATCGAAACGAAGCTACTCACCAAAAATTAGCTTGTTAGTAATCACTTGATTTCCATGTACTACGGATCCCGGCCTATAGGTGATAACGCGATAGGCTTCAGTTATTCAATGGAAGGTTGAAGTGAAATGAAGCTTGTTATGTTGGTATTAGAGTTCTAAATATTTGTGGGGGTTGTGAGAGAGCTACTGAGAAAGTAGCACGCGATAATAACACATAAATTTCAGGATTTAAATAAAGACTTTTAGGCTAATTTTTAAATTGAATATTTTCAGAATTTTACAAGCTCTAAACATATTTTGTTTAATTTTATTATTGAGAGCTAACATCTAGCTTAACAAACTATGCAACAATAACAATATTTACTTATTTCTAGATATATGGCATTTATCGAAAAAAAGATGACTTTCTCTTATATGAACTTAAAAAAACACGTAAGTATTAAAATCAGGTAAAAAACACAAACAGTTTCGCATGCCGGAAAATATAGCAAAGTGATATACAATATGTAACAAATTAAATATGTATTTTAAGAAAATATGAAATAAACAGTTTTTAGGCGAACTACCGCGCGATGTCAAGAGGTTAATAATATGTTATTATAAAAAATACTAAAGGATACTACTTGTGTTTTAAATAAAATAACCGAAAAATAAAATAATTGCAAATTGAATAAATATTGTTACATTTTTAATAATTTTATTACAAGTTTACCGCAAACAATTCAAAAAGTAGATAACTATGTCACTTATCCCCAGCTGTTTGACAAGCGTCCCTTGCTCCGGTTTAGCGATACGTAAAACGACAGTTCATTTCACAGTACCCCCCAGGTAAGTGGGTCAACGACACCACACTGGTGGGACGCATCCTCAAATTACATCATAATTGGACCAGCCGTAGTAAGTAGGAGGCTGCACTTATGTTTTGCTATTTGTTTTCACAAGGTTCTTATCGTTATCAACATCATTTAGGTTTACAGATATTTATTTAAAAACTAGGTATACGATGATCAGTGATCACTTAAAATCTGATTCATTCCAGTACATATATTAACATTCAGTGCCCAAGCTCGGAGGTGCAGGCCGAGGGCATGTGCCGTGTGCGTTTATGTGCGTCATGGGCGTTCATAGTGTAAATAAAAACTCAAATAATAGGCCTACTTACTTGTTCCTGTTCCTGTATTTATATTCTAATGTGCAGATTGAAGTATGCAGAAAACTTACCTGAAAAGAAAAAAAAATGAAGTTATGGTTTAATAAGAAAAATAAGAGAATTTTTCAAATTGGACCCACTTGTTCCTGAGACAAGTGCGTGCAAACAAACTATATATCTATACTAATATTAATACGCTGAATTGTTTGCTTAAAATAATCAAAAAACGCAAGTGAAACTTTCGGTGGGTCGGCTAGTAATAGTAGTAATATATTGAATACATTTGTCCTTTATGACGATGATGATGATGATTATTAGGATACATAAACATGAAGTATTCATACACAGTTAAAGCATAAAACCGCGATGTTAAACCTCGTATTTAAAAGTATACTGAAGTGCTTTCACAGAAACGGGGTCTTTCACGATGCAAATACATTTAAAGATGTCAGCAAATGTAGGGCATTCGTTGGGATTTCATTAATCTTTATTTATATTGTTTATTTTTTATTAAATTATTATATAAATACATATGTATGTAGGTATGCACCTAGCAATGTAACTACCAAACGGAGTTTCACTGCGACAAAACACATAGCAATTCTTACAGCGACGTTTTCAAAATCAGGCAGGCACATTTTCTTTCTTTATTTCTTTATATTTGTTTATTTATAAAACAAAATCCACAGCCAATATAAATTTTTAATTACTTATATAAAAATCAAAACCACTTTTCGTTGTAAATATCAATTATAGTCTTTGTAGCCCAGGGAAACTTCCCTGAGCAACCAAAATCGGCCCAGCGGTTCTTTAGTTGTGTGTAAAAGTGGCATTGCTTTTAAACCGTTAAAAGGTTTAATAAACAAAAAAGCGCAGATATTTGTTCCGGGTGCCTGGGTGTTCTATTGCGTAAATTAAATATATAATTAAAAGCAGTTTGCATAATACTCATGCAATATTCCTGCCAGTCCCTCACTTCCAAGAGTATGACAGTCAAGGAATATTATATTAAAATCTGAAGCCCAAAGGAATTTTTATGGAGATTTCAACCACTTTAAGATCTTTCATTTCGCGTCGTAACTAGAGAAATTAATACGCAGACACTTGATCATCCAACTAAGATATCATAATCATAGCAACCCATTTATCCCACATCAAAGCATCAATCAATTAAAAAATAAGGCAGCAAGGTAAACAAACAAAAACTTAATATTAGTATGGATTTCCAGCACCTATGGGTGCCTTGTATGTAATAAATTAATTAATTATGATGTATTGGCTATACAACGTGCCCCAGAATTGGTATATGAAGCCGAGACGTGCGTGGCCGCAGCGGACAGTTTTTTTCTATTTTATAGTTTTTCAATGAAAATGCGTTCTTGTGAAAATTTTCTTTGACGTTGTATTGCAGCGACCAATACCCACGCCTCGGCTTCACATACCAATTACGGGGCACCTATTACGGGGCACCTTGTACAAGGTAACTGGGCCACCGCCCGCCCAGCCGATGCATAATTTCCGCCCGCCGTACCCGGTTCGTTACCCGCTTTATATTGCACTTACATTTTAATGGTTTTCAGTGTTTGGGAAATGCGCTACGAAATGGTTTAGACGCTGGCTTTTGTTAAAGTGTAATTCAATAGGTTAATTTCCGAATATATTATAATGTACGCTACGTTGCATCCGATAGAGATCTACCGAGAGACCGAGAGATCTGATATGTGGCGAACGCGGAAAAAATATTGAAGAACTACGGAATCGATCTAACAAATACTTTCTGTATCGGTTTCCAAATCGGCTCACCTTAGCTTAGTAAGTTCTGATGTAAAAAACATAATATAATACAGTCGAGTTATGTTATATGTTAAACTTCATTACTTGTTACACTTTCTTTGGATTTAAATAAAATGATTGATTGACTTGAGTAAAACAATCTCATAAATCCTTTTGGGTCAAAAAAGCGTTGTTTTAGTTCAATCAAAACGCTCTTCTCAACTTTTACGAAACTTTATAATTAGTTCACGCTAGATAAACTAGATGGCAGCACACATCTTGCCTCATACACGCGATGCGCTTGCACAGAACACCTGTCGTAAATTACGTTGTTATTCTAACATCTGGCGTTACTTTAATACTATGCGGGCATTCGTGGTAAAAGCTTTTGTCTATTTAGGGTAACTAAATTTCACTATCGAAACTAACGCAAGTTACACTATTAATTGTAAAAATCTGGGATTACTCACGTTAACTTTGACGATATTAGTATGTTTACCGACGTTTCAAGTTTTAAAAGTTTTAAAGAGAAAACAATCCTGATAGGCTTTCGCGCTTGTCTGATACAAGCGCGAAAGCCTATCAGGAGAGCCTCTCCATCATCATCATGACGGCCGTTGGACGCCCACTGCTGGACGTAGGCCTCCCTTAATGATTTCCATTTATTGCAGTCGGACGCGGCCTGCATCCACCGCGAGCCAACCGCCTTCACCAGATCACCTGTCCATCTTGTTGATGGACGTCCGACGCTGCGCTTGCGCACTCCAACATAATGTCGACAATTAGATAATTCCTGATTTGAAATGGTAAAATTTATTTCTCATAAAGTTACTTTTAAGTTTTTTGCATGTTTTCAGAGCTCACGAGTGAATGTCCAATTAACATAAGGATACCTAATTGGCATAAGGCAATAAACACTAAAACGGCTTCTTTTCCACCTCATTAAGGCAACAGCTGGACTGTTACTGACGGCTCACTAGTCACCTGTTTAATGGCAAAAAGGCTCTCATCTGCTTGAATAAATATATGTTTTTAACCTATACTCAAATCATCCCTATTTAAGTTTCCATTGCTAGGACACAGGGACTGTTTAGGAGATAAGATAAGATAAGATTTATTTGTGTACTACAACATAAAATTACAAATTGAGACTTAAAACTAGACACAACAGAAAACACAAAAGGGTCGTCGGCTCAGCATAGGCTGTGCCTGCAATACTGCAGACATAGCGCTGGTTTTCAGCGAGGAGATAAAAATTAATAAATAATAGGTATTGAGAAACTTCTTGTTATAGCAAGTAGAAAATTACTTAATAACAGTCATAGTTACCAACAACTTAACTTAATGTACTATTTAATTGAATTCCATCTGATATTTTGTTAAATAAGTAACAAAAGGCCCTAATTCGCCTAATTGCCCGCTGCGCCACAGAGGTCGTGGTCGTATTTTGTATATAGTGGAATATTGGGTTGTGTCATGTTATTAGTGTATACTAGGAAATTACTTCTGGCCTTAAAAATCGAGGTTATGCGATGGTGAATCAGTGTCTATCTGAACTTAGTCACCGGCCTAATGGAAAATCTATACCAGGCATAGATAATAATAATGTAAAACATTAGAGGATTATCCTTTTTTAATGAAACTTTTCACGCCTCTTGCAGTTGTATTATTTTTTGTACATTATGTACAAATTTCAGTATGTGTCTATTAATTAAGCTGCTTATAAATCATTATAATACTATGAACGATTGTTTGTGAAATTTTACCTAAAATGTCTAAAATAAGAAATCGTCGCTGTATGATTTATAAAACATATTAAGTAATTTCTTAATTAAGGTTTTAAACTTTCTATTGTCATTAATTATTTTTTCATTAAATATTTCCATTAAAGAACCTCAGAGATATCCCAATATTTTCTGTTTTCAACTAAATTCTAGTATACCTTCACTTATTAATCACCAAAGTTAAAGAAACACAAGATTCCGGAAGATATGAGTTCCAAGAACGGAACCTACGAGTATGATTAAGAAACGAGATGACACATCGAAACGTGATTAAGGCAGAGTTGCCAGCCTTGATGGGACACGTTTGCTCTCATTTATGCTGAGTAAGACTTGCCGTGTTGGTTAACTGGGAGCGCACACGACTTTCAATCCAAAGGACGTGGGTTCAAACACCGCCGCGCACCTCTGATTTTATTCTTGAAAAAATAAAATTATGTGTGTTTTAAAAACACGAGTTCTAACGGTGAAGGCAAGCATCGTGAGGAAACCGGCTTGTTCTGAGACCTTTGAAATGTTTGATGGGCATGTGTCATTCACCAACCCGCACTTGGCCAGCGTGGTGAATCAAGGCCTAATCTCTCTCGTCATGAGAACATAAATAGGGGTGATTATGATTATGAAGACTAAAATGACCCCATAATGTTTCGAATATCTTTAGGATTGTGTCGATATAAATTTAGGTATAATCCATTGTAATATGTAAGTAATAATGCATAGGTACAACAAAAACATAATTTATTTACTTATTTATCAAATATGATTAATTAATTTATAAAGGTAGGTCAACCTACACAATAAAATACTCGGAAATGTATTAATTAGTTTTTTACTAAGTAACGCGAGTAGAACATATTGACCTATAAACCTATTTTACTAATTAAATTGTTATGAAGGGTAAATTAATACTTACACATAATTTTGAATACCAACACGTTATACGATAAGACGTACCCCCATACAAACATTTATGTATTTAACAAAATCCACAGCCCTTGTAAATATATAACATTTTTCTTATATCTGAGCTTACGGCCAAAAAAACGGATTTACGTTATATAAATAACTGTAACTTTATTTATATACTTTACATAATTTAACGCAGACGTTTTCAATGAATAAAGATTACTACTATATTAAGTAACCTCAAATATCATCACAAAGGGATAGAACTATTAGAAAAGCTCTACTTTCGAGTAATAAATCAAAGTAACCCTTCTAACCACTCAAAGTCGTTCATTCAAGACACAATGGAGGTCGTGACTGCGAGCCTTCTTGCTGTCATGCTTTCGTTAATGCCTTTTGTGATTCTTGCGTCTACCTCGGACTATGGCTAGTCTATTCAATGCTATTCTTTCAAAACTTCATATGGCGCAGCGGGCGAAGCTCTGCCTGCGACGCTAGAGGTTGCAGGTTCGATTCCCGCCTCAGTACAAAAAAAATTGTCCGGGTGCCTGAGTGTTATATATGTAGGTATAGTAAAATTATCTATCTATATATGTTTATTCCAATAAAAATATCAGAAATTTAGCAAACTTAATACAAACTTCGAGCTTACCATGGGACCAGAAAAACTGCAAGTAACAGGACGATGGTGTTAAACGAAATTTTAAATAAATTACCTATATTCATTTTTAAAAGATTTATTTAGTTAAAACAATACTAGTTGAGTATAATCCCCATTTGTAAGTTATGCTAGTGGATAGTCATCACGGTTCGACAATTTTTTCTGTTCACTCAACGTTCAGTGAGTACTCGCTATTTGTGACGGTGATGCGAAGGGCGACAAGCGGTAGCGTTAGCGATAATAAGCTTCTTTCACTGTCCTATAAATATATCGTTATAATCAGCGACAATCGGCGATTATGTCTCATACCCCTACTTGACTTACTAGATAAATTGATTAAATTAAATTGTATGATACGTTAAACTCCGGTTCAATATACAATCCCTTGTATCGAACCCGCAACCTCCTGCGTCAAAGGCAAACATTCGCCCGGTTCCGAGTGTCTGGGTGTTATTATTATGTTTAAGTTTAAACAATATGAAATGGTCGTGAACAAGGGCAGACGCTATACCCGCTACCGCTTACCACGGCATCGCAACACCATGTACAGCTACGGTCCTTGACCAAATAGACTCATCCGTGCGGATGTTCACTTAGTGCGTACTAGCACCGAAAATTCACGAGCGTTCGTTGTTTATGAAACTATTGATGAAAACCCGGCTTCGCTCGGGTGAATTTTGACGAAATTCTCCATAATCCGAATTATGCGAGTATATGTTGTCGTCGACTCAAAATAGGGACACATAAGTTGATGCGTGCTTTCCGCGCAAAAATATAAGCGATTTAAATTTGCTTGCGTCTGTGAGACGGGTGTCAGGTGGTTAAGGGTTAAATGCGCGGCGGGGTAAAAACCTATGACCTACGGAAGGGATGTATTCCATTCTCCCAACTAAGTCAACCCAGCTTCCTAATTTAATTTAGTTGATACTTTTTAACTTAAATTTTTTTGCATTGTTTTTCCTTAAGCCTAAGAAAAAAGTTAGTAAACAAATCAATATGTAAGGAAATAAAGTAATGAAACAATATCGAATGAATAAATTAGATAACTAAGTATAAACAGGAAAGAGGAAGCAGATACGTATTAAATAAATTAAATTAATTAATTACAATTGGGTACCTACTTACTTGTAATTAATTATTTTTTAAGATAATCGAATAAAATATACAGAATAAATAACAAACAGTTCTGACATCTACACTAATACTCGTATTACAAAAAGGAAAGATTTTAGTGTGTATGTTTGTAATGAATAAAATCAAAAACTACTTGACCGATTCTAAAAATTCACCCTTAGTTACATATTAGGCTATATATATATTTATTTAAGTCCAGCGCGCGAATCAGGGACCTGTCACTAGTCTTCAATAAAGAGCTTAGAGACTGGCGTACTAAATTCTTCAATAACGTAGTGGTTATCAAGACAATGCACAAATGGGCGTGGGTTTGATTTCTCTCGATAAGGAAGGAGTCCTTCCCCAGCAGTGGGAACGTAAATAATAGGGGTTTATGCGTGTAATTTTCACCTTTCTACATCCGTAACACTATTTTAAGACGTAACAAACAAATAATCCAGACCAAATCTGGCTCAATATGGCTCAGACAATAGCGCCGTATGCGGCCTTCCTGTTACGTGATGCAAATGTATTGATAACCTGCGTACGCGCATAGTAGTTGATTTTAGAAGTTCAATGCCCTGTTAGTATGATGTTTACTAATACATTGAACTTCTGACTAAACATAACAGTAATTACAAATGTTCAATCATTCAATTTATAAAAAAATCTTTGGATTGTTAACTAAATTAGTAAATTAAAGTATGACCCTGTTAGTGTTAATGGGTTTAGATGAAACTTTACAATATTACAGCTTACATTATCATAATAACACATAGGCTACTGTTCATATGCTTAATAATAATAAATAATTGACCCACCGTGCCCCGTGCCATAGTGTTCATAACATATTATTTAATGATAGGTAATGAAGTTACGTAACTATGACGGGACATCCGCAACGACTATGACACAGTGCATTCCATCCTACTGCTATTAAACCATACCGATACCCAACTGAGCGACTGTATAAAGACACAAAATTACTCACAGTACGTCAGCTATGTCTGCTACAAATGTTGTTAAAACAACATAATTTAACCTCAGCTAGAAATCCCCAAACTGAAATCCAAAGAAGGAAAGACAGAGTCTATAAGAAACCAAAATGCAACACAACACTTGCCCATAAACATTTTACCTTTATAGCTCCGTATCTATATAATAATATAAGTAAACATATAGAGATTAAAAAATTAAATCATATAGAATGCAAATCAATACTTAAATCTTACTTATTAAATCTTAATTACGATAAAACTGAAAACTTGCTTAAAATAATAAGTTAAATCCACAATTTATTTCTACTCCTATAACTCAAACATAGTACATACATACCCACTCCACATTCACACTTACATACACCCACTATAACTCAAACATGCTACACACCCACTCTACATTCTCACTTACATACATTCAATATCACTATCACACAATCATACCACAAAACCCACTCCACATTCTCACTTATACATACATTTACTATCAATATCCCTCAAACATACTATATACCCACTCTACATTCTCACTTACATACATTCAATAACACTATCACACATTCATACTACTAAAACCCACTCCACATTCTCACTTACATATTTACAAGCATAATATTTAATTTTTGGCTAACTTAAACTTTATCTTACTTTAGATATACATTTTTAGATATAATTATAAACATCATAATAGATTACAAGTAATTATGTATTAAAAGCCTACGAGAATATTGAGGTAGAGAGCACTCGCGTCTAAATCACAAGTCTTGAACTTAGTTAGAGCGAGGAGTCGAAACTAAAATGTGAAATAGGTCTATAATATAAATCAAAACATAACTCTGTAATATCTTATGTACTTAATTAAGACCCTTACCTGAATAAAGACATTTTTATTTTATTTATTTATTATTTTATTGTCCTATTGTGCCGGTGTCGTGAACTACATATCATTATGCATTTATTGTATCACTAACCGACCCGCTAAGATTCACTTGCCTTTTTTACGTTATCTACATTATGGTTGAATTATAGCCGGAATACTGAAATATTCTTTTTACAATTTATAATGAGATAAGCATGTTCAAACAAACAAATTCTTCTTATAAAATAAAATAAATATAAATATTGCCGGACAATACACACAGCAACATCTAGCCCCGTGGTAAGCTCGAAGCTTGCAAGCAGACCTTTGGCTGCTGCGCCACAGCGACCTACGTCGTCCTATGTCTGTAGGACCGTGGAAGTATTTTTTTAACATGCGGTTTAAAGAACTTGCAGATTTAAAAAATAGGGAAACATCATGTGTGCACATCGCAAGCGCAAAGATAGATACATTAAATCGTAAGATGTAGTTAGTCTACACTACACAAACAGATAACGATGTAGGTACCTACCTACAGCAATTGCATAGCAAATTGCTTTACATTGCAAACGTCTGAAGCTAGTTTAGTGACATTATTTAAGCCTCGAGCAGACCGGATGCGTATACGTACACGTAAGCGTACACGTGCACGTACCACTGAGTTGTAATGTATGGGAATGTATGTGACAGGACACACTGCACGCGCACGTCACGTTACGCAAGCAGTGTGTCGTGTTTCATACATTCCTATACATTACAACAAAGGGGTATGGCACGTCTACGCTTACGTGTACGTATACGCATCCGGTCTGCTCGAGGCTTTAATGCGGTTACCGAGCGTGTTACGTTCATATTGCGTATCAGTGTGTGTGTCTGTGTGTTTGTTAACACTACATGCTGAAAGGGTTGGAAGGATTAGGCTGAAACTTGGAATATATTTAATTTAATAACAATAAGCTACATAATAAATAAAGTTATTAATAAATGACCTGCAATTATATTTGCAGTTATTCAAACTATAAGAAACTAGCTGACCCGACAGATGAACTTGCGTTTTTACTTTATATCTATTTACTAACGTTTATATTATTAATTACAATAACAATTATATAAAAGCCTATAGACTTTGTTGATACATGTACTATCTAACACTGAAAGAAAACTTTAAATCGGAGCTGAGAGTGCTCCTGAGATTAGAGAGTTCAAACAAACAAAAACTCTTCAGCTGTATAACATTCGTTTAGTACACCAGTCTAACAGTCTCAAAATCATAAATAATAAATAAATGTTACTTAAGTTAATTGTATTTTATGTTTTATTATTTTATGAAAAAAAGCAAGCGAAGCTGTTAGCGGTCGGCTAGTTGTTTAATAAGTACTACTATCTTGGTGCACTCTTGGTGAGTTTTTTTTGTAGAAATACTAAATCCAATCTTAATAGTGTTTCGAACATAAACCTACATTAAAAAGTAATTCAACTAATAGGTTCTTTCATATTAAAGAACATTTTACTTTCAGCGAGAGTTATGAGGTTTTTATTTATTTATTATTGGCCAACCAACATAAGCTATGACCATTACTTAAAAAGGTTTAAAGGTAAGGTATTTCTTGTAAAAACTGTTTATTAATATAAGTACACCTACTTCATTTGATTGATTACCATATTTACCTTATTATGATTACTCAATCAGTACCTACCAACTTATTTTTATTTGATAACTAATCTGCCAATTATTATTATTATACCTATTGAACTGATAACCTGACGCATTCTTGGAAATAAAATACGCAACGCACTTTAGATGGTATTAGTCATTTACATTAATAGAAGTTACACCCTTGTAGGGGGTCTCTAGCCACCCTATTTCAACGAAACAATACGCATTATGTATTTGCTATCCCTACAGAATCGTACCATGCCCTACATTTACGTAAGTAGCTTTGAAAATCGTGAAAATATAAATTTGTATTCCCAGAATCCAACGAAAACAATGACGAAAAGACAATGTTTCGATATTTAGAATTCTTCGTGTGAGAGTGCGAGCCCGGCTTTTTGTAATTTAAATTTGGAACACATGTTCCATAAATGATATGTGCGGATACTGCATACATTTGAATCACGGTTTCATTCATAAATCTCGTTTTGAATAACTACGAATAAATCGATGAACCGTAACCATTGCACCGTCTGTTTACATTGTCTCAGACGTCTGTAAAGATTATTGAGCAGGAAAAAACAGAGCTCAACAGAGCAGCAAATTACCCATGTGCATAAATAGATCGACGCGTGCATGATCAGAGTAATTATTTATTTGTTTTGCTAAGTAAAGCTCCATAGAGCGATGAACCTGTACGTACCTCATTTTGAAGCTTCCTTTGTTGAGATCAATCCGTAAACTTATTTACACAGCACAAAACACATGTTCACTTATTAAACCCACATTTATACCGCACACATGCATTTTTTAAGTTAGAATTTGAAGAACACGTCTGGAATTGTCCGGTCGGTAGCCATTTTTGGTAAAAAAGCTCTATTCACGTCCCAATTCCCGATTTCGGAAACTTATGAGAGATGACGCTAGCGCGCGGACGGAACCACGAATGATACTAATTTGAAGTAGAGCATTGCACTCAAGTCCATTCAAAATATTCACTGTTTTTGACTACCGAAAATAGCACAACAAAATATTTTTTGCACGAAAATTAGCTACAATCCACCGATTAGCCTCCACCCGCCCGCGAGTTTGCGATTTTTGACAGCTCATCAAGCTCAGTCGAAAGTGCGAATCTCGCTGAACTGCATTTTTTCTACCTTTTTCGTCCTTTCCCGAGATGTCCTGTCTGACAGTTTGACAGCGCTACTAGACTTTCCTATTTGGTCGGGTTATAATCCTGGTGCCCATAACCAATCAGTACGCTCAAAATTTTGTTAGGAAAATGGTTACCAACGCCATCTAGATTGTAAGACTTCTACGGTCCATGACTCACAGATGGTGTCACTTTTTGTAAATTATAGTGCTGCTTAGAGTGTTCGAGTTTTAGTTCATCGAGTTATCCCCTTGGAATATTTAACATTTGTTTCCGTTTCCCTTTTGTAAATCACATCATTATTTTATTTAATACATTTTGATATTTTTTTCGTATTTGTAAAACTCCTGTTATTACACAAGTGTAAGAAAATAGGTATTTAAATATCTATTGAGGAAAAAATACCTGAAAATTGTTAACTTTTCATTATTTTAATCGATGATTGTAGACTTTTACAAACATTCTAAGTATAAAATTTAATAAAATTTTCATCATCTTTATCTAAAAGTAGATAAATAATTTATTTTATCGATGGCTGATGTAGTCGTAAATCGATTCTTTTAAATGCATACATCCCTAGTTCATTGTTTCGATTGTTTCTATTGACACTTTGACACAACAAAACTGACAGCTAAAGTAGATTTTTTGTAAATTGTTTCAGCCTGTTTTCTTTTTACTAAATAATTCCATTTTCGAAAATACAAAATAATGGTGGGCGCAATGCCTGTGAATCTAATACCAAAATTTTCCAGCGGTACTATGGACAGCCATAACGGGATCGAGGGAAATGAAATTCAAGTGTATATCGGTAGTCGTATCAAGTGTGGTGATGATTTTGGTTCTGTGAGGTTTATTGGGGAAGTTTCTGGGTATAAAGGGGTTTGGTATGGCGTTGAGTGGGATGAAGAATCTAGAGGGAAGCATGATGGTTCAATGGACGGTATTCAGTACTTTAAAACGTCTAGACCAGGCGCGGGGTCTTTCGTGCGTCCCAATAAGATTTCACCCATGAAATCTTGTGCTGAAGCTATAAGACGCTACTATGGTGATCGAGAGGTGGGTTTTCATTACATGAAACTATTTTTCTTATAGTAAATATTTTAAAGGCTTAAAAAAGCAGCTTTTCCCTTGCCGCAGTTGCCACCTACACAGATATCTATGTGGGAGTGTTGTTTTTGTTCTTGTGATACATAAAGATAATGTGATGCCTATAGTACACAAAGGCACTGAGCTTCTTATAAGCCGATATATAAGTACTTATATAAATCAATTTCACTTTTTAGTGTAATTCTATAACTCCAGAACAGCTAGGCCATAATAGATTGTGGTGTGTCTTCGTGGAAATCCATTTCTTTCAGTCATACTTCATTCAAATGTCATTCTATTTCAGGATGAGACAGTCGCAGCTCATTGCAGGACTGTGATAAATGAGTGGAAGAGAGAGATGGGTGCTCCCTTCATTGAGATGGTTGGATTCGAGAAAATACATCAGAAACAGTAAGTTGATGTTATTTTCTAATTGTTGAGGTGTAATTTTCAACAGCATATCTTTTAAAATTATATGTCTAACTATGGTAAAACTTTGTGTAATCAAAATACCGATTTGTAATATTTAAAGAACATCTACTCTATAATACTTGAAATATTTTACAGTTGGCTCTGTAAACCTTGCAAATTTTCAATTAGAAAAGCATGTCACAAACTGCTTTGAAAACATACTCGACTATAGTTTGTTTTTTTAAATTTTATTTTTATTTAGGGACTTATGACTGTACCTTCGAATACTGTGACATAGACACATCAGCATCTAAGCTGCTCGTCTCTAATAAAATAATAATAATAATAAATCTTTCAAATCAAAATCATAAAATGTATTCCAGAAAGTTGGACCGTCTCCAAGAGATATGCGTGCACGACCAGAACGTGACATGCGCTGGCGACGTCGCCGCACTCTGTCCCAATGTCCGTCACGCGGATGTGTCCGCCAACCTGCTGTCTGGGTGGAGGGAGATCATCAACCTGTCCGCACAGCTGCCTCAGCTCACGGAGCTTGATGTTAGGTATGTCACTACACTAAATAAATAAATAAATAAAAATCTTTTATTTCAGACAACAAAGCCCATACACAAATCTTAGACAACAATGAAAAGAACAAAATAACCTAGGAACAAAATAACACCACATAATTTATTTATTTATTTCCATCCTAGCATGATACATATCCAAACTGTGCATCTATCCATGCTAAGATGATTAAAATACTCATAGTCAAATCTATTTGCATAAGCACTAAGGCACATGTCTGTGTCACTCACTACAGTCATAATTGTTTGCATACATAAGTTTTCATAATCCATAAAAAAAATGAAGTATGATTCTTGATGTTGATGATGCTATATAAATAACTTACTGGTTGTATTTCCAAACCCTGTATTTAAATTTAGTTTTACTGTATTTATGATAATTATCACACATTTAAATTTATATTGTATTGTCAAATATGCTGTATCGTTAGAAATAAATGCATTTTGATTGATTGATTGATCATAAAATTAAACTAGATACGGTAATATTATTTATTTTCAGCAAAAACCGCATGGCAATCGACCTCCCCGAATCAACCCTCTCCCAAATGGCGCAACACTTTAGGACCCTCGAGAAACTCAACATATCCCACTGCAACTACCAATGGCAAGACCTGCTGACGTTATCCCACCTGTGGCCTGGTGTGATTGAACTTATATCCGCTTACAACAATATCACCACTCTATCTGATCCCGGATTGAGGTTAGTTCTTGTCATCATCATCAACGACGCAGTAGGTTACGGGTTCGATTCTCGCCTCGGAACAAAAATTTTAACGATCTGCAGATATTTGTTTTGTGTGACTGGGTGTTTTATATGTATAATAATCTATGTATGGATAGTAATAGTCTAAATATTTATTTCTATAGTTTATATAACACAAATCTTAGACAAGTCAATGATAAAACAAAAAATATAAATTGTCATGTTTATTCTATTAAGCATACAAAAATATCTTAAAAACGCAAGTGAAACTGTTTGCATAGCAGCTAGTTAATATAAATGTATATTGTATATCTAGTAAGCTAATAAATATTTGCTTTTTCCATCCAAAGGCTGCCTGGAAGAGATCGCTTTTTAGCGATAAGGCCGCCCATTGTACGTGTCTCTTTTTGTATTGTGTGTTTTGTTTTTTGGTGTACAATAAAGCGTTTTTGTATTGTATTGTAAATATTTCCTTTTCTATTCTTTCAGGCTGAATAACTTGGGAACACTAAGATTGGATGGGTGTCCGATATCATCTTGGAGCGAAGTGGTGAAGATTGGAAGACTCCGGTTAAAAGTGCTCAGTTTAAACGACTGTGTGATTGAACAGATACGTTTTGATGGTGATGGTAGCTTTGAACAACTGGAAGTCTTGTTCCTCAACCGTAATAGGATTAATGATGTAAGTAATATTTTGTATCTGTATGAAAGAGTATGATGAACTCTTTCGCGCTAAGGTCTAAGGTCTGGAAGGAAGAAACCTGCGACGCAGGTGGTTGCGGGTTCTATTCTCGCCTTGAGACAAAAATATTTATGATCTGCAAATATTTATTGTTCCGAGTGTCTGGGTGTTATATTCCACACACAAAGGACCCACTTTGAGTCTGATTTTATAAAAAAGAGTCCCCAAACTAAACTAAACTGGGTGTTATATGTATAATCAATTTCAAATTTAATTTTATTTATGTTTGAAATTATATCAGAAATCTAGCAGACATAACACGAGCTTCGAGTTTACCATGGGGTTAGATGTTGATGTGTGAATTGTTCAGCAATATTTATTTTTAATAAAGCTGTTCTATCTACCATCCAAAAATCTATGAAATTAATAACTATATGATTTTTTTCATTGTTTTTCAGTGGCGATCTATCAGCGAGTTGGGTAAACTGAAGAAGTTAAAGAAGTTATATTTCCTGAAGAACCCCATACAAGACACCGAGGACTACGACACCGGCGCTCAAATGATCATTGCACATATTGGCACACTTTTGGTAAGTTTTTGTATAAATATAATTAAAAAGTAATTAATCATTTTTTAAAAAATACGAGAACTGATACACAGGCCCGCCCGCGGCTTCATCCGTTTTAACTTATCATATTTCATCACCTATTTAACCTTCCCAGGACTTATACGATATTAAAATTTCAAGACTTTTACTTTAGAGTCATATGGCCTAAGCTGTGACCTAAATATCTTGTGTTCATAAAAATTAATTAATTTAAGGCCTAAAATTGTTTTTGTTTTCTTTTAATTGTGTTGTCTGTGTGTAGATATTTATTTCTATACTATGCAGCCTAAGTATAAGCGAATAGAATTGTTTATTACTGAGATAAATAAAAGTCGTGTTAGTTGCGCTATAATTAGCCAAGATGGATCAACTCGATGAATGATTTGTTATGTAAAATCTGATGTTTTTTTCTTATCTTTAAAATATAATAAATTATTATCATCATGATTATTTATTATAATAATATTAATATACATCGTTATAACCCTTATTCTAGGAATTAAACGGCTCAGCGATTACCCCGGAGATGCGTCGCGGCGCAGAGTACGACTACATGAAGCGGTTCGGAGCGGAGTGGCAGACTGCTAACACCACAGACAAAGCCTGGGACTTTCTGCAGCAACATTGTCGTTGGCAGACTCTCCTTGACAGTAAGTTTAATAGTGCCCGCTGTGTCGTGTGGTGCTAAGCTAAATAGTACTACCTACTCTTACAAAGTCAATTGGAGTATTACTACATATATGTCGGGCTGTGAACACTTGGGACGAAGCCAGGGACCAACATTGTCGTTGGCAGACTTTCCTTGACAGTAAGTTAACTAATACTGGCTCTGTTGTGTGGTGCTTGCTTTAGAATAGTACCACCTACTCTGACAAAGTTAATCGAGTATTACTATATGGCAGGCTGAGAACACTTCGGACAAAGCCAAGGTCTTTCTTCTGCAACATTGTCGTTGGCAGACTCTCCGTAAGTTAACTAATACTGGCTGTGTTGTGTGGTGCTTGCTTCAGAATAGTACCACCTGCTCTGATAAAGTCAATCGAGTATTACTATATGGAAGGGTGAGAAGACTTAGGACAAAGCCAGGGACTTTCTTCTGCAACGACCATCGTTTGAAAACTCTCATTTACTCTCACTTATTGTGCTGGCTTAAGGAGAGGTTCTTCTCATGGGGCCTGTCAAAGGATACAGATGGAAAAACAGCGATGGATATCCATATAATATAATATAAGAATTTGACCTCTGATCGACTATCAATTGAACACAATTGATAGTCGATCAGAGGTCAAATTCTTATATTTAAGCAGTATAATAAAAATAAAATAAAATATAAGTATCTTTATTTTCTCTCACAAAAACAGTACATTACAATAAGGTTTACAAAAATGTTGTGGATTTTTAATGGTAAATACTAAAAGAAACTATAATCTTAATTGATTTCACACATTTGTGGTCGTACTGGAAATCTTTGTGAGAGACTGGTGCCTGAGATAGGTTCGATAGAACCTGTATTACAGGATAAACACGTGTAGAGAAAAAAATTGTCTTCTGATAAGGTTTTTAATCAAAATATTGTATCTTATTCCAGAATACGGTTTACCAGACGACAGCCTCCTCGTCAAACAATGTAAAAATGTGACCCTCACCTCGCAACTCCTAGAACTCACAATCAAAGACGAAAACGGAAAAAGCTTCAAGAAAAAATTCCCCTCCACAATGGCCGTACAAAAACTCGTCACACTTTCCCACAGATTATTCGCTAAAAACGGGCAAAAAGGGAAACCGACTTTACACCTTTTGGACGAAAAGAGAAATACAGAAATACCTCTTGATAATAATATGAAGGAATTGTCGTATTTTGCTGTCAAAAATGGTGATGTTATTGTTGTTCGGTTCAGTTGAACGCATGTTTTGCTTGTAAATAAATTGTACCTGTATTTATGGCGATTCTGATTAAATCCGATACCTATCTATTTTATGTTGGGTTTTATTTATGCATATTTCTTATTTTCCCCGGAATGTATATTCTGCGGGAAAACCGCAGAATTCGCTAATAGGCTATGTCCAACCGCAATAACTGGAATTCAATAAGGGAGGCTTAATATGCTCAGTAGTGGATGTCCGACGGCTGAAATGATGATGATGTTTTAGAAAGCGTAAATGTGATTCAATTCAATGATTCACTATCAAAATATATAGGTACCTATTGTGTAACTAAGTTGAATTCAACACAAACAAATCTTCAAGTACAAACACACAGCTGTGTCCTCTAAACGCTACAGTTGTAAACTTGAATACCTATAGTAAACACATTAATATGCTTCTATTCTCATGTAAAACTTACTCGTTTGACGTCATAACTTCGTCATTCACGAAGACCTTGGTGGCGCAGCGGGCGAAGGTCCGCCTGCGACGCAAGGGGTTGCAGGTTCGATTCTCGTCATGGGCCTCTACAGATCTACAGATATTTGTTCCGGGTATCTGGGTTCTATATACATATGTATAATAAAAAAATATTTATCTATGTTTGTACCTATAATATACAATATTAAGTATATGAGAAATCTATCACATCACCCGTAACACAAGCTTCGAGCTTACCACGGGGCTAGGTGTTGCTGTGGGAATTGTCCAGCCATATTTATTTAATTTAATCATCATCATTCTAAGCCTGATCTCATCCACTTCTGCGTACAAATCCCCTGGTTTTTCCCACTCACGTGTCACTACACTCAGTGTGTAGGTAGTTGCGTTTAATTTCAAAAGAAACAATATTGCAGTCTAGTCTAAGACATATTATGTTAATTAAAATCTGTTAAGTATAGGTACAATATATCCAACCAAAGAGCCGACCGTATAAATCGTCAATAAATACTTTTAGTTCCACAGCAAACCTCAATGTAACTCCACGTAGTATCGGAACCAATTACCTACTGGCCGCATCGCTCTGGCAACCGTTGTGTCAACAAGACTTTTGTTTACAAATGGCTACGCGATTCAAACTTGTCATGTAAATAATTTGTTTAAAATACTACGGTAGTAAGTTTCAGTGATGGGGAATTGTTGGGCTAGAGTTTTTAGACGGCGGAACTTACGCAGACATATTGTTTTAATTCTTATCGGATTAGACAACGCGGGAAAAACTCAAACAGTGAACAATTTGGTTGGTGAGAAGGACGATAAAGTTCTACCCACTGTTGGATTCAAGGCTGTAAATCTAGCTCATAGAGATACACCTGTGACGATTTATGACTTGGGTGGCGGACCACATTTTAGACAAATCTGGTCCCAATATTACAGCGAAGTCCATGGAATTATCTTCGTACTGGACTCCAGCGATTTTACGCGGCTGGACGAATGTCGCGCGGTTTTAGAAGAAGTTATATCACACGATAAAATATCTGGTGAGTGTGGCATGCATTCAAATTTTAGTTTGCAATTTGTCATGGTCGCATGCCATGACAAATTTAATAGTGACTGGAACAAATCTATCGACTATAATTGTTTCCGATATCAATTATTTTCGTCTCGATTTTGGTTCGAACTTAACCTTTTAGTTAGGTACCTACCTAGTGAAATATTTATGTAGGTACTTACCCTTTCGTAATGTAAGGCTGTTTGGCCTAAATTTGGAAATGGTTAGCTATTATTTTCCTAACTTATTAGTGTTGCATACCTACTCGTATGTAAATTTATATGCGTGATGTGTGAACAATAAAGTATCTACTTATGTTTTTTATTTGATTTTAATTTAAAGTGTAATGTTAATATATGTTGTAACACAAGCTTAGAGCTTACCACGGGGCTAGATGTCGCTGTGTAAAATTGTCCAGTAATATTTATTTATTATTATTTATTTAATATGCTAATACTTTTGCATATGTATCTATATTCCTGTACTTATTAATTATTAATTCTTATCATGAAGTTATGTTTATCAAAGGCACGCTACAGTGGTTTTATGAAAGCTTTATGATAATTAATATTGTTATCAGCAATGTGAATATAATAAACGTTGGTATAGCTGAGCACTTCACGGCCGTCATAATTAAAAAACACGTATCTGGTACCTACCTACTACCTTCTACATACACAAAACATTTAAGCAAATGTACCAACCTTCATTCATAAAACCTACATGTAAACTCATTAGTCACATTTTTGTTTTACTGTTTGTTTTATTCGGTTTCTATACCCAAAGGTTATAAATTCATCAGCTAATTAATAAATAAAAATCAATCGCAATCTGTTTAAACTGTCTGTGCTAACAAATTCTATATCGTTTAAATGTTTGCGATTATGCTGAGAAAATGAATCTGGATAATCCTTAGACATGACTTCTATAGTGTCCCAGGAATAAAAACGTTCCGATTAGCATAGGTAGGCTTACATTTGCTGATCGTTGTAAAATCTCGATGCTGTAATCACATTTTTAACGACTCTGAGAGTAAATTTTCCAGGTAAGCCAGTATTGGTTTTGGCGAACAAGCAAGACAAATCGGGGGCTCTGGACGACATCGACATTGTGGATAAATTAAGCATTGAGCCTCTAGTAAACAAGTAAGTTTGACAAATATAATAAGTACCTACTTACCTAAATATTTTGCCAACGCAATTTGAAATTAATTTAAAGTCTAAACTTAACTTGTGATATATTAGATTTAAAAAGCCAAACTTAACTTTAACCTTTGTCATTTAAATTCCTACCTACTTAAGATTTTGTTTAGGAGACATTTGAATTTATAAACACACAAATAAATTCGTTATTATATTATTTTCAGATATCGATGCCCGACTCTAGTAGAATCCTACACTTGCCTTACCAACAATAAGTCAAAAAAGCCTAAAATAGACCCCGGTCTGCGCAAGGGTTACCATTGGCTTCTCAACTACATCATCCGAAGATATGGCGACATAAATCTACGCGTTCAAACAGACATACACGCCGACTTAGAACGCCGCAAGCAGATGCTGAACAAGGCCTCAAATACATGCTCCTTTAGCGATGAAATTGCGACTCAAACTGGCTTCGAAAACCCCAGTTATGACCTGGATAAGACTTTGTCGCCTGAAAAACCGTTGAAAACCGATGGTCTGATAATCGTGAAACCGATTACTAATAGCGTAGATTCGACGATTACGATTGAGAGTATCGATTCTGAGATTACGAGTGCCAAACCAAAACTATCGCCACTATTCGGTCGGTCTAGTAATTCGACCGTTACGGAAACTGTTAGGATAGAATTAGAACCGCGCAGCGAGTTTAGGAAACTATCGCCGATTGTAAGGAACAAGAGCGGCGGAGGTAATCAACATATCGATTTTATGAATCGGCCGCAATCGAGTCCTACCTTCAAGAAAATTAAAGTAAGTCACATCCAAACACTTTGGGTCCATGACATCATTTTACGCCTTACATTTTTATCGTTCGTTTCCAGAAGGAGCTTTCAAGCCACGATTCGACACAGGACTCTGGCAGCTTCTCGTCGCACAGGAATCGAACCTGGGACGGCGCGCAGAGGAAGATTGTGCCTATTTCTGACTCGGACGTCACGCATGCGCCCAGAGAAATTGTGCTGAACGAGAGAGGTAATTGACTGACTTACTTATCCTCGTATGATGTGTCATTTGATCTAGATATTGCTGTTTAGAAATATTTAAAAAACCAACATTTTATTTCACAGATTATCCATCAAAAGCCGCATACTCGGAGGTGACACTATCTTCAGCCCCTCACGTGCCCCTCAGTCCGCGGCCGGCGTCCGCGTCACACCTCTTACGGCGTCAGTTGGAGCTCACAGCGCAGCACAAACGCAGGCTCAGTCTCCGATGTAAGTGTCACTGTCGCCAGCCCCTCAGTCAGTCACAGGCCGGAGTCCGCGTCACACCTCTTACGGCGTCAGTTGGAGCTCACAGCGCAGCACAAACGCAGGCTCAGTCTCCGATGTAAGTGTCACTGTCGCCAGCCCCTCAGTCAGTCACAGGCCGGCGTCCGCGTCGCACCTCGTACGGCGTCAGTTGAAGCTCACAGCGCAGCACAAACGCAGGCTCAGTCTCCGATGTAAGTGTCACTGTCGCCAGCCCCTCAGTCAGTCACAGGCCGGCGTCCGCGTCGCACCTCGTACGGCGTCAGTTGAAGCTCACAGCGCAGCACAAACGCAGGCTCAGTCTCCGATGTAAGTGTCACTGTCGCCAGCCCCTCAGTCAGTCACAGGCCGGCGTCCGCGTCGCACCTCGTGCGGCGTCAGTTGGAGCTCACAGCGCAGCACAAACGCAGGCTCAGTCTCCGATGTAAGTGTCACTGTCGCCAGCCCCTCAGTCAGTCCCAGGCCGGCGTCCGCGTCGCATCTCGTGCGGCGTCAGTTGGAGCTCACAGCACAGCACAAACGCAGGCTCAGTCTCCGATGTAAGTGTCACTGTCGCCAGCCCCTCAGTCAGTCACAGGCCGGCGTCCGCGTCGCACCTCGTGCGGCGTCAGTTGGAGCTCACAGCGCAGCACAAACGCAGGCTCAGTCTCCGATGTAAGTGTCACTGTCGCCAGCCCCTCAGTCAGTCACAGGCCGGCGTCCGCGTCGCACCTCGTGCGGCGTCAGTTGGAGCTCACAGCGCAGCACAAACGCAGGCTCAGTCTCCGATGTAAGTGTCACTGTCGCCAGCCCCTCAGTCAGTCCCAGGCCGGCGTCCGCGTCGCATCTCGTGCGGCGTCAGTTGGAGCTCACAGCACAGCACAAACGCAGGCTCAGTCTCCGATGTAAGTGTCACTGTCGCCAGCCCCTCAGTCAGTCACAGGCCGGCGTCCGCGTCGCACCTCGTGCGGCGTCAGTTGGAGCTCACAGCGCAGCACAAACGCAGGCTCAGTCTCCGATGTAAGTGTCACTGTCACTAGCCCCTCAGTCATATATAGTCAGAAAATTCACACAGCCATTTTTATGCCCGTGGTAAACTCGAAGCTTGTGTTACGGATGCAAGATTTCTGATTATACATATTATGTACATATTACACCCAGAAACTCGGAACAAAGTTGTGCCATTACTGGCGTCAAAACAAATTAAATTCAGTATTTTTTTTGAAAAATTACGTACAATTATGTTGTCATGTCTAATTTATGTTTTATTTTGTAGACATGCAACGCAACAAGACGAGTCCGGAGCGCGTCTCGATGCTGGTGTTTGAGCCGAAGCAGCGCCATTTGGATAAAGGCGACTACGAGCAGGCACATACTATCAACTGAGCTTAGGTAGGTGGCGCGTAAATAAGCAGGCTAGACGCGATATCTAGGACATTAGAGCAACCTAGATGCGATATGTACGAAATAATTTTAATGTGTTGTCAATTATTTGTAAGGGAAAAGGAATTTATATACCAGGAGTGGGGATTTTTACCTCAATTTTATGTAAATACTTGTTTAGGTATAGGTACCTACTTACAATTTATAATGTCTTGTTCTAGATATGTGGCGTAAAAGAAGACAATAAGCGGAAGCCTCAATATGTTTATAAATAAGGTACAAAGATGACAGGGTACTTTATAAATGTAGAAACTACCCTTCATAGATTATAAAATTCTTATACCTAACTACCTACCTAGGTAATGTACCTACATACTATATCTAAGACACGTTATTTTCTATCACATGGCTTCACTTAGGACTTACTAAGGACTGACTAAGGCATGTAGACAGACTTAGAATAGACCTGACGCCTAAATTATTGTGTGGAGAGTGAAGAGAGTACCTATTGAAAGCCATGGATTCAAATCCCGGCGCGCACTTTTGCACTTTATTCTAGAAACTGAGCTTAACTATCAAATATTATTTCACCAAAACACATTGGCTTTCAATTTATTTAACGATGAAGGCTAACATCGTGACGAAACATGTTCTGAAAACTTTGGAGAGGAAGATGTGTCATACACCAACCCGCTCTTGGCCAGCTTGGTGAATGAAGGCCTAATTTCTCAGTTCGAGAGAGAAGCCCCAGCAGTGGGAACATGCCTGAATAGCGGTGCTTATTGCACAGTAACCAAAACATAATTTTGGCCCATGCCCGTATTTGTAACCAATTAATTGACTTTAGTCATTAATTATAAATACATAGTCTTATTTTAGTCAATAATATAAAATGTATGATAGTCATTGAATAAATAATTAGTTTTAGAGAGGCGTATCTTTAGTTCTGTTTCACCCTATATTAAGGGTAAATCTCCCGAATTTGGGTGTTATTTGTACAAATTTATAAGAATAGCATTTAGTTTTATATTTTGTGTATAAAAGTTGAAAATAAATGTTATTTTTTATTAAAATATGTTGTTTCTTTGTATTTTTCTAATTTCAATTGATAAGTATTAGGATGTAAGTATTTAATCGACAAGCACTTTTGAGTGGTTCAGTTTTATTTATAGTAGGTGTATTAGAAATATAAGTAGGTATAACTATCCTAAACAACTGCAGTTATCAACCCATTTCGAAAGAGCGTGGTGATTATACTAAATCCCCCGAGACAGTGTTTTTAAGGATTTTATAAATAAAATACAGATTTTCATTTTGTTTCTTTATTCTTAATACAGTACAATATTTCACTATGGCATGTCATAAGTACTCTAGTTTATGTTTTAAAAAAGAGTTTTATTAATTCTGTTTTCGTTCTATTCGATTCGAATTGAGGACATCTTGTATGGATTACTAAGAATAAGACGATCATAAGAAGATCAACAACATAAATAAATAAATCAATGATAATTTTTACGAGGCTGTTTATAGTAATATCTTTATGCGGTTGACTGTACGGTTCCAAACTTTTCCAATTCAACACTTCACAGCAATTCAGTTAATAAAAACAGGTATTTAAATATTAAGTAAATGTAATTACAATATATGAAAACAAAAACAGGCGGTTACTAAGAATGAATAAATTATGCTATAATTAAATTACTAATTTCTGTAATATACTTATATTTTTTATATTAATAAATGCAATGAAGGATATGCACATAATGCATTTTAGCCTCATAAGTTATGATACGAAAATATTTTACAGAAATTCGCAAAACATACAATAAACATAAAAAAATAACATGAACATACTGAGATCGATAGTAAATCGTTACGACTTATTACATTATTTAGATGTATTCACATATTAACATGCCAGTGTTTTTTGTGAATATGCAACATGTTACATTCAGAATATAAATATATATTATACATAGAATCTAGCCTTATGCAGGTGTTAACAAAACGTATTTTATCTAAAATGCAGTAAGCTTCGTTTATCATTTTCCCCGTTCAAATTTAACTTTAGCCTCGTTTTGAAGTGACAGATATAATTTAACCAGAACTACTTTATTTATGCATAAGACGTAAAATTTATGATAAGACTTCTATAAGCAGGCAAGCTGTGGTCTTTACTTTTATTTATTACTTTATTAATATTAGTTGAGAATACGCTAGGACTGTTGTTTTAAATGGCAGTATCGTTTTATCATTATCAGTCAAATAATTGTTTGTCAAAATTTTGTGTATACATAACATAATATTATGTACACTGCATTTAAATTGTTTGGCATTATGTTTATGTTACATATTTCATGGCAGTGTTTTATATCAGACATTTATTTACCATTGTTTTTCTATATTACGTTTACATTTTCATCTTAGTTTAAGTTACTTAATTTTAAATTTAATAGAAATAGTTAAATAAAAAAGATTGGCTATAAAATTGATAAAAACATTAAAATGTCAATATTATAAAAAAAAACATTTAAAACGCGAAAATGAGTATAACATTTATTTTAATTTCTCGTTATTATAATATTATGCTAAAAATTAATTGATTTCTACTCAAAAAAATATATCAGTATAAAAATTACAGTACATATTTACAAAACAAATACAATAAATCACTTAGAAGTAGTTTCTTAGGTTATTAAAAATGCATTATATAGGAAAAAATATTTTACAACACACATTATACAAAAAGTAGGTAATTTTTATATCTACAATCTACATTATATACAATTTCGGACAATAATACATAGAGATTTAACAAAAAATTATGATTGTAATAATAATAGTAATAAGGTTACTGAAAAGTTACAAATATAATTTCACAATGGCTACAAGAGTATTTTTATATTTTATCTCTCAAAGGCTTTACTTAGTGAAAACTTTATTCATTTCATTCTCATTATATTTAAATAAAATAAATATAGTTTCCATATGATAGAAAGTGATTTCTATCATGCAAGCTAGAATGGTTCAATAAATAACGTTTCTGGGTATGGAAGTTAGAAGCGGCGATAGAACAACAATTTTATTATGCGTTTTTCTTTTTTCTTAAAAATTACGTATTAACAATGTTTTAATACTAAAATGGTATTTAAATTTATGTTTATTATACATTTCCTCCATTCTATTCCTACATACACCCGTATTTTAAACGTTTTCTGAAAAATCCTGAAAAGTGTGATTATACCGACTCCCCAAGACCTATAATGGGTTTTCTTGAAGTAACTGACTAGTAGTTGGACGTAATATGAGTTGCTTTGATGACAACATAAACGAAACCTCAAAACAGTGTCTTTGAATTTAAATTCAACTAGTTACACTTAGGGCCAGTTTCATCAGTCAAAGTTAAGACTATCCGTAACTTATCTGTCAGATAACAAAACTATCTGAAACTTTACCTGGTGAAACTTTACTGGATTTAAATCGTGATGTGCTACAATATGACGATAATACGTTGAGTCAGAATTTTTCTTTTTTTTCTTAACTATCTCTGTTTTACCTCGAACTCTGTTGGTTAGAGGCGGACTCATCAGCGAAACTTGCCCTATTTTTCCTCTCACACCGTTTCTGATGCTGCCTTATAAACGCACTGAGTCGATTCAACAGAAATTGTTTATCATGACCCTCCAAAACCAACTGATTCCTCAAAACAACCACCATATGCCTATTAGCGTTCGCGACTGCCCAATAATAGTACAAGAAGAAAAGCAGAATAGCAAATGCTGGGAAAGCAAACGTTGACGTTCCAATCTTGAAGAATATCTCCCGAACGATATACGGGAAACCTTCGAAAGTTAGAAGCACATACTGCCAAACTGTGTTGTACGAACGGAAAGGCCCGCAATTTACAGATGGCAAAATCTCCGCGACCGTAAACACGACTGGAATCATCGAAAATAGAAAACCTAACAGCAATACTGACATGAAAAGAGACTTAGATTTCGACGCTTTATACACCACGGGATAAGGCGTACAATTGACTAAACATGTAAACTTCTTTACGTAGAATATAATGAAATAGAACCCAGTACCGATAATAGGTAGAAAAGGACAGTAGAAGGTACCCATCCATATAATAGTCTGTATATAAACGATATCCAAAACATGTTTAGGTAGATAGAACTCTTGTTGACCAAGGATTTTTAAGCACCGACTATTTGTATGCCTCGCTATTAAAGATCTGGGTAGATTTATAATGAAAGTTGTTATGAATTGTACAGCAAAATCAGTTAAAATTAACTTATACAGTTGCTGCCCGACATAAGACTCCCAACATTCTAATTTAGATGTATCTGTGTTTTTAGAGGAACAGACGAAACCATTATCTTGAACATATCCATAAAGCTGGCTTAGTAAAACAGCTAACGATGATAGTTTCAGCAAAACTGTTCTTAGTAAAGTAAATAAAAGAACTTTTGGAGGTGTGTATTCCTCGAATTGTATCAGATAGCTGAAAATCTCAGGGACAATTAAGTTTAGCACGACTATGGTTAGAAATGGCAGGAATTCCAAAAACATGTTTTGTAACTGACTGAAAGACATTTCCCGTTTATTATATATAGCTGTTAATTTTGCATGGCTCATGTTGAATATATCGTATGAGAAATCTTCCCCAGAAGAACTCAAAGCGCTCATTGAGAAATTAAAAGTGATGAATATTAATAGTCCAGCGCCGACCAAAACGCCTAAAACGAGTAAATTAATGAAAATACGTTTAGAATGAAGCCATATAACGCCCTCTCTCGTTCGTAACTGTTTCTCCTCTTTATACCTCTCGTCTTCCAGACAACCTTTGAACTCGGTGAAGATAGCTTTATGTTTAATCTTCGCTGATTTATCGTTGTGTATACAGAAGTCCCAACCGCCAAACACAAGATTACAATACATATAGAATTGTCCTTCATTCTCCACCAATTTTTCCTTAAAACCTTTCGCACCGGTCTTAACGATCGCAATTAACGATAAAATAGCCCAAGAAATAGGCACGAGTATATAAGCCATCGGCATATTATAATACATTTCCGAATCGAAGAAACTAAGATAGTATTTATAGATTTGGTCGGAATATACACCGTAGAACAGTATAGTCCTCTCCACAATCCCAGTACCTTGTATAATATCTAAGAAGATATTAGTTTCCGAGTCGTTCTTTTCGAAATAAGCTTCGGAACAGCAGGTAGCGTTACTGAAGATATCTGTTAAATTATCATCGCATACTTTGACATCTTCTAGTAAAACTATTTTCGGGGTGATTAGGAATATTACAATGATTAGTGAGATGGAAATGTTTAGGAATAGGAGCCAGCGTAGGAATAGGAAGTAGGATACTACACCGGTACCGAATTTTCCTTCGATATCTCTGAGGGAGGATTGCCAGAGTTCTAACTTGCCGATTATCTCAGAGGCGCGAATACTGAAGCGATGCCACACTTTTCTTTGCTTCCATTGGAACTGTTCTAAGCCTTGAAGGCGGAGTTTTGTTGCGTTCTGGAAAGGAAATAAATAATTATGAATAGAATTATATTAAACTAGATGAAAACCCGGCTACGCTCGGGTGAAATTTGACGAAATTCTCCATAATCCGAATTTTGCGGATATGACATGATATTTTTACGTTCATTCCTGCCGGAATCTACAATCCTAACGGAATAAACGCCAGTGGATACATATGCAAGAGCGAGAAAGAATGACGGTATTAAAACCTCGCGTCGCGATCCCTTCCCGTCGTGTTTTATTTTATCCCGTCGTTTTTCTGTTCAGTTTGCACGACGGGGTAAGTCGGAAGGAATGAACGTTAGTGGATGAGCCGCTAATTAGTAGGTACTACTAACCCAAGCTGGTACTATTACGTTTCCACAGCTGGAACACAGGGACTTCTCCAAAGACAAAAGAATTAAGCTATGTTTATTTTAACATAAATCAACATATGGAATTCAATGATTATCAATAATAGTGTAGCTGTACTGTACAATAATAAATATAAATATTGATAATAAAAAGAAAAACTGAAGAACCGTGTTTTGAGACTAGATGAAAACCCGGCTTCGCTCGGGTGAAATTTGATTCACAATAAAAACAATATTTTCGCGAAACGTCAACGACTGACGATGAAACGGAACGTGCTTCACACCAAAGATGGCGACAGCGGTTTTACATTGTAAAACATTGAAGTAACACAATTTAACAAAATTCTCCGTAATCCGAATTTTGCTGATATAATGTTGTCGACTCAAAATCATTATTTTTTATGTTTTGTTATTCATATAAGGTTTCAATCGAGTCTGTACCCCGGAAGAAATTATTAATATAGATATTGAATTTTTCTTTCAGTCAATAAACCAGAATAAACATATTTTTAGTTTTTTTTATATTGTGTACCTGTAATCTCGCCTTCAGCTCAATCTTCTGATGCATAGGCACTGGCATCGCTTTGATCTGCATTATCTCCTCCCACGTTCTCTCCTCGTTCGATAGATTCTCTGCAACAAACAGATAAATATAGCTATATATAAACTCTGTTTATATATTTAGTGATTTTACTATAGTTTTTTTAAATCAGGTTTTAAGCTGTGATGCTTCATTGATTAGTGTCAGAGTAGCTCAAAGTTTGTTAGTTTAACATCTCATTAAGTATATTAACAGTCCGTCAATATACATAAACTGTCCGTCATTACATAACGGGATGTTAAACAGAGAGTGGTGAAATAAGGCCTTAGAGAACGATACTGGCAAACAGAAATTTATTATTATTCACATATATATATTTACCTGACAAGTCCGGTAACATAGATAGGTGAATGTCCCGACTCTGCATGGTTCGCGCGAAGGTGGATTGTCGCCGGTCATTCTGAGAACGAGTTCGCTTTACCGTGGCTGAAAGGAGAGACAGATCAGTAACTAGTGTTTATGAAAAAATAACAAGGCGAAAATGCTACGCAAATTTCAACTGAGCCCTATCTTCTAGAAATACTTATTTAGTAGAAATACGTTTATATTTTTGTACATTTAGAAAATAAACAACCCATATCACAGTTCCAAAATGGCTGACTGATTTTACAAAAAATGGCGACTTATTCCAAGATGGCGGCATCTTAAGAAGTCTTGATATCCCCACTCACCGCTTATCTTCTAAAAAGACTTATTTCGTAGAAATACGTATATATTTTTGTATATTAAAAAAAAAAACAAATAACCCGTATCACAGTTTCAAAATGGCGAACTGATGACAAAATGGCGACTTATTCCAAGATGGGGGCATCTTAAGAAGTCTTGATATCCCCACTCACCGTTTATCTTCTATAAATAACAACCCGTATCACAGTTCCAAAATGGCGGACTGATCTTACTAAAAATGGCGACTTGTTCCAAGATGGCGGCATCTTAAGAAGTGTTGATATCCCCACTCACCGCTTATCTTTGAAAAGACTAATTTAGTAGAAATACGTATATCTTTTTGTATATTTAAAAAAACAACCCGTATCACAGTTCCAAAATGGCGGACTGATCTTACTAAAAATGGCGACTTGATCCAAGATGGCGGCATCTTAAGAAGTCTTGATATCCCCACCCCACTCACCGCTTATTTTCTTAAAAACTTATTTAGTAGATATACGTATAAATTTTTGTATTATTTTATAAACAACCCGTATCACAGTTCCAAAATGGCGGACTAATGACAAAATGGCGACTTATTCCAAGATGGCGGCATCTTAAGAAGTCATGATATCCCCACTCACCGTTTATCTTCTCAAAAGACGTCTTTCGTAGAAATACGTATATATTTTTGAATATTAAAAAAAAAACAAATAACCCATATCACAGTTCCAAAATGGCGAACTGATGACAAAATGGCGACTTATTCCAAGATGGCGGCATCTGAAGTCTAGATATCCACTCACCGCTCCTGGCCTGCTTGGAGGGCAGCAGGGTGTGCAGCTGCGCGGCGTCAGTCCGCTGCAGGTGCTCGAACAGCTCGCCCTCCGTGCCCGGGTACAGTTCCTGGTAGAACTCGCCGCTACACTAGCACACTCACCGCTCCTGGCCTGCTTGGAGGGCAGCAGGGTGTGCAGCTGCGCGGCGTCAGTCCGCTGCAGGTGCTCGAACAGCTCGCCCTCCGTGCCCGGGTACAGTTCCTGGTAGAACTCGCCGCTACACTAGCACACTCACCGCTCCTGGCCTGCTTGGAGGGCAGCAGGGTGTGCAGCTGCGCGGCGTCAGTCCGCTGCAGGTGCTCGAACAGCTCGCCCTCCGTGCCCGGGTACAGTTCCTGGTAGAACTCGCCGCTACACTAGCACACTCACCGCTCCTGGCCTGCTTGGAGGGCAGCAGGGTGTGCAGCTGCGCGGCGTCAGTCCGCTGCAGGTGCTCGAACAGCTCGCCCTCCGTGCCCGGGTACAGTTCCTGGTAGAACTCGCCGCTACACTAGCACACTCACCGCTCCTGGCCTGCTTGGAGGGCAGCAGGGTGTGCAGCTGCGCGGCGTCAGTCCGCTGCAGGTGCTCGAACAGCTCGCCCTCCGTGCCCGGGTACAGCTCCTGGTAGAACTCGCCCCCCGCCTCCTCCCACCCCGCGTGCCGCGCGCGCCGCCCCGCGCCCCAGTTACTGCCCGACATTGCTATGTTGCCATCTTACTGGAGGAGAAATGAAAACTTAAATTAGTTTTCTATAAAAACTGTCGTGGTTTGATAAATTCATATTGAGATAAACAAGCAACAAGTGATCCGTGTCGTAGCAGTGGTCCTGAAGAAGTCCCACGTTTTGGGACGAAACTGTTGACCAAAAAATTTTCACGTAAAATTGTTCTTGGATTGCTCGTTTATCTCAATATGAGACCAACTTACAATAGTATAGTTCACATGGTTTAAATAGGAGTTAAGTGTTTACGAAGGAGACCACGGGTAAACGTAGCGAGCGTCGGACGTACGGATGGACGGAAGTTGGCTGGTTAACGGTGGATGCAACTTGTATCCGACCGAAACAACTGGGAAACCGACCGAAACATCTTTAAGAGAGGCCAGCCAGCAGTGGACGTCCGACGGCTGATACGATGATGACAACATTACCTATCACATATTTTATTAAAGTATCTGTACATAATTATTTACCTGACTAAACGGTTACTGATGAAACTTACTGGAACACACTTGCTAGCTCAAAATAATAGAAAATATCAGTGATGCTACATTAATCTATGACTGAGTAGCGGTTTACTATCTTATCAACTAATCGAAATAAAATGGTATGCCAGCCATTATAATGCTAAATAGATTAGATTATAATTAACTAGTTATTCGCTCTACAGCTTCGCCTGCATTTTTATAGATTTTCCTGTTAAAGACTCCCCACCTCGGGACAAAATTGTATGATTTGCAAATATTTCTTTCGAGTGTTCTGGGTGTTAAAAAATGTTTAATCTATCTATATAAATAAAAATGAATCGCCGTTCGTTAGTCTCGCTAAATCTCGGGAACGGCCGGGCCGATTGAGATGGTTTTGGTCTTGAAATGTTCTTAGTAGCCCAGAGAAGGTTTAAAAGGTGAGATAGATAGATAGATAGATTAACACTTTATTGTACTTCTTAATTAAAATAAAAACAGAGTTTCAAGAAAACTTATTACTAAATTAAACGTACAAGGGGCGGCCTTATCGCTGAGAGCGATCTCTTCCAGGCAACCATAGTGGAGATAATGAATAAAAAAAATAGTACAAAATATTTAAAAAGGTAGTGTAGGTACATAAATTATATAAACAATTTTAATTACATAAAGTATATAACAATAAACTAATACAAGTCGAATATCACTTATAAATATATATTTATTTATACTATAAAATTAATACTTATATACTTATATATTTTTATATTTATATATACATATATAATTAAGTATAAATATATGATTTTACTAAATATTTAAAAAAAAAAAAAAAAAAAAAAAAAACTATAGAAAGCGAGCGAAGCCGCGGGCGGGTCAACTAGTAAGAAATAAATATCTATGATATCAGAAATCGCGTAATATAAGCTTCGAGCTTACCACTAGATGTTGCTGTGTGAATTGTCCGGTAATATTTATTTATTTGAATATTACGTTATTGCGTTAAAAACCACAACCAAACATCCAAACAATTATTTTTAAGTTTTCCTGTGAGCATTATCTATATTGTTATTGTTGGGAAAATCCGAATGTGTTAGTTATTTGTTATCAACATCAATGAACATAAATACTTGTTCGTCATAATTTTTTCCAAACATAGGCCTAAATTATTGGCTTTATGTTTTTGATTTAAGTTTATATCATTGATGTTTTAGCCGTTGGTTTTCCAAATATTGTTAAATAAATATTAAATAACTATAGCTGGACAATTGGCACACCAAACGGGTCTACCCTTTAGCATTTTATTCAGCTTGGGGGTTTGGTATTATCAGGAGGGCTAGTGATAAAAAGGATTTTATATAATTTATCTGTTTTGATCATTTTAAGATTTTATTGAAAAAACGGCTTAAATTTTTGACTTTCTTAGGCTGGGACCAGATGGTATTTGTAATTTATGATGTCAGTGCATAAATATTTTATCAATCCATCTAATATTTTGAATCGATAAAAATGTGTTTTGACTTATTTTTTACAGACTTATCAGTAAAACATGTGGCTAATTACTTAATTACAATGACTAATTCACCAAATTACCTATCATTAGGTACATATAATAGCATTTTAAATAAGTAAATAAAGCAACTTGATGTAGGCTGAAAAAATACTCTATATAAAACTACTCTATATAATGAATATATAAAACTTAGGTTGTATGTAAAAGTAGAGATTATAAGTTTTGCTTCATTAAAATGAGTTTTATTTATTGGTTAGTAGGCATAAACAATTAAGGAAATGTTTGAACAAAAAAATCATTAACATAATCACCTCATATTCCGGATTAGTCTCTGAAGAGTTTTCAAACATAAATTGACAGAATTATTTAAGAATAGACCTAGATATAGATACGGTTTAGGAATCTAATTCAAACAGGATTCAGTGATTCAGTGTTTTACAAATTCTCTTGAGTATTTCTGTGAATGTAGATGGGTATTGTGATGTAGGTGTGAGAAGAGTCATTCCCGCTCACCCCATTGTCCACTATTGACAATGTCTTAATTTCATCCATAACAAACACAAGCATGATTATGTGTACTGCACCAGCTAACTGCAATCCAATCTGATTATAAGTTGGATGTCTAAACCACATTTTTGCGCATGACACACTCATATCTACGGCATGGTGTGGCAGCACAGGCTAAGATATCTACAGACTGTTTTTCAAGTAGGTAGGTATAGACGACATCTAATCAATATTTTATTTATCTTACATTATTCTACATTCGATAAAAAATCACATCTATCATAGAAATTGTAAAGACAGCCCTCTGCATAGGAATATTTACTGATAAAAGCTTGGTTAACTAAGTTAAAAGCTCATAACAATAGTGACCCTTGACATTGCTATCAACGCTCACATTAGTCATACGGTAGGTAAATAAACGATGAATCGAATTGAAATCGTTTCGAAATAATTTAAAATCTAACAAATAAATATAAGTACTGCAGTCAAGGCGCAGTGAAAATATAGGTCACTTCATTCAAGATTTGAAAATAGAACATGCATTGTCCACCCGTCTAGTTTTTTTCACAAATTCAGGCCAAAGAGAGTTGACTTACCTCAAACAATAAACAAAGGTGTTTTCGAGTTTTATTTGATTCAGCTGCTTGTGCACATATTAGGATTCATTATTACATTCTTCTCATTCACTGGCACTGTAAATAAACACGTTTTCATATAGTTTTCATTGAAAACGTAATTTTAAAAGCAATTTTTCATGAATAGTTCGTTCGTGGAGGAGGAGTCACATCACGGCACGATTTCCTTTCCTGTGTGCGTTCAAAATCATTGTTTGTTGTGACTAATGTCAAATTGACCTCGACTATACATTTTTACCTGGTATTGTTCTCACGCATCTGGGTATATTTAATCATAATTGATCCAATAAATAATATATAATTGTAATGAAATATTAAAAAATAAAAAGGTAGTTATTCTATTAATTTTTAATAATGTAGTGTAATAGTGTAACAATCATAATTACACTACAGAATAGTTTCTGAACGCACTATTATGAAATAAGTTGTCATGTCAGTGAAATGTCACTCATTTTGAATTTCAGTATTCTTCGATTTTATCTTTTGTTTTTTAAAATCTTAAAATCTAACTTTGTTTAAATTATAATTAGGTATTCATTATTATAACTGACAGCCTAAAATTCGCTACTTACAGCAGTCGTCTGTAGTCATGGTAACAATGCAATAATGTCCGCATGAATATGTCTGAAAACAATAGACGAGAGTATCGATCTACACAAAGTCTTTCTTCTATCGCATTTTTCAACGGCACGAAGCCTACGAAATTGAATCAATCTAGGGAATAAGCAATATGGTGTCGTTATAACTCTATATCCCTAAGGAAATTCAAGAGAAACCTGTTAAAAACACCAATTTAATATCCGCTACGGAAAAACGACAACCGCCCGCCGATCGCGTAAACAATTTTCTGAGAAAATCTTTCAGGCAATATCCGGCGCGGCTCACAATTCGCGCGTTTTCCCGGCAACTTGAATTTGAGCCAATCGGGAGGCCACACCTGTGGGTTGAGCCAATAGGGCGGGGGTGACGTGAGCAATGATCCTAATTGGGCCAATGCTATATCCGGCGGACATTGTTCTGCGCGGGGCCCGGGAGTCGCGAAGGCGGGAGGGCCTCACCTGCGCAGCATCCCATCTCTGCTCGACACGAGACGGAGATCACATCTCCCAAAAGTAATGATTATTTCGGTCCGCGTATAGTTTCCGCTGGTTCCCGCCGCGGGGAGCTGTCAGCGACATACGTACCGTGATACGGGACACTGAAACGTATTTTAAATTGAAATTATCGAAATTATCTATTCTATTTTGTGATTTAATCGTTAAAATCTCGCGTCCTGACGTTATACAATAGATTTACAGTGATTACAGTATCGGGGACTGTTGAATGTGAGTTATATGAACATAGTGCGTCGTCCATAACTTTTCCAGTGTGGTTCCAGGGATGTGCCGAGTTCTAATCGATGTGAACTGCGTGTGATGGCGAAATATTAGTTTATCGTGGCGTAAAATGTGCGAGAATCGTGTCGGTGTATCGACCGAGCGTACTAACCTGGCGAGTCTCCAAACCACCGGACCCACATAGATCATACACAGACGAAATTGTTATGAGTTCAATAAAACTGTTGGTGGTGAATCAAAATGTGCGCGCGGGATTTTCCGTGCGATCAGACCATCTAAATCTACACTAATGGCGCTGCGATATTTAATAATCCTGTCTGTTGTTGTTTTCGCGGTCGGCGATGAGTTCCAAAAAGCGGACAAAGGTAAAAAGGCCATGGCGTCGGAAAAGGAGAAGTTCAGATCCGCCAATCCGGGTAGAGAGAGGGGCGCCATCCATAAACTGACAGCCCTGATCAACAGAACTGATGATGGCTGGATGGAGCGTCGGAGAGGAAAGAACTTCGGCATGTCAGAGTTCACGAAAATGAACCGCGACCGCTTGAGCGAAGGTATGTTGAACGACAACGAAGGATCTGTGACAAACTCCAAAACTACGGATCATAACAACACGCTGCACAACAAAATCGATCAGATCCGCAACAAAACCCAAATACCTGGAACGATAAACGAAGTTAGGAATAAAGATTACGTATCGCAAGCTGCTGGAGTGTTTTGCGACTTTGAGAACGGAACGGTACCGCATAAATGTATGTGGAGGTTTAATGAGAGCGTTAGCAGCCACGGTTTAGGGTTCAAAGTGGTGACGGCGGCTGATGTGGCCAAGCTGAATGGAACGACGAGGGGTCTAAAGTTCTCGGGGCCGGCGGCTGATGCAGATAATAACGTGGGAGGTGAGTTGATGGGATGTTTCCTGTTTAGCGTGATTGGTCCTTCGTACTCACTTGGCGCGTTGCTTGCCAATTTGAAGCGTCTGTTTACTGACTTTTGGCGTCTTGTTTAGTTAATAGGTAATTTATTTATCGAGATTTTGTACTGTTACGGTACGTTCACACGGAGACACGATTTTCTCTACCGAATCGGTTTTTTGCAGGATTCGGTTTAGTGGCCTATGTATTTCAATGAAGGAGTTCACACATGCATTCGGTTTCAAGACACGAAAAAAAACCGAATCTTGCTGAAGTTGACATCCGATTTTGCGACTACAAACCGATCTTTATATTGCTGAAAATCGTATCAAAGGACCAATTACCGATATTGTTTTTGTACTTAAGTAATAATAATTGAGGTTGACAGTGTCCTAGGTGGTCGTAATATTTAGCTAAGAACTTGATATTACTATTTATAAAAATATTTATTTCCGCGGGAAAATGATATATACCTAGCGGGGGCGAAACCGCACCTTACTCCAGCAAATCTTTCTTTATTTTTTTAAATATCTGGATTTTAAAATTTAAGTAAGTAATTACATAGTTTAAATTGTTCGTTCCCATTAGTACCACCAAATTGTACTAGGTACCAGGGGTACTAGTGAGAAATCTCGTTCTCTATAGTAGGTACCACTAAATTTTGTATGTTAGGCACTTTTACCCGTCACCGGTTCCAAATATACTGACACTACTACACAAACATACATATTGCTACACAAACAGCGAATTACAAGACGCATCTAAGAATAGTTAAGATTTATGCAGACCTAAGTAGACGGCAGTGTCCAGCCACGCGCGCGATTTATAAGCATCTAAACTTAGATGCAGCGTGGATGTTTTGTTTGAAGCTAGAAACGTACGAACTAGCTTATACCCAACTGAATTAAGTACAATAATAATGTTAGTTTTTTTCAAAGATGTAGGAGCGGATTCCATCCCATGCAGTTTTATCATCTACTATATAAAAATAAGTCGGGTTTTCCTTCCTGACACTATAACTCCAGAACGCACGAACCGATTTCCACAGTTTTGCATTCGTTGGAAAATTGTGGAAATCGGTTCGGCTTCGTGGGGTTTATAGCAAAGAAAATTGCGAGAAAGTGTAAAACGCGGGCGAAGCCGCAGGGCGGAAAGCTAGTCTTCTAGAAAAATTAAAGGTCTTGGGGATTGTTTAATCATCACGCTTATCAGACAGGTCGGTGATAGCAGTTAGTTTGTACAGAACACAGAACAACGCTACTGCACGTGTTCTGGTGATCTGGTATATCCCTTAGGCTCTTTGACTAAACACGGGAACAGACGGGGTCATACTATTCTTAGGCCTGAACCACTCTGCAATAAATAAAATATATAAATATTTCTGGAAAATTCATATAGCAACATCTAGCCCCGTGGTAAGCTCGAAGCTTGTGTGTCAGATCGTTTTTTTTTGTCCCGAGCCGGGTTACGTACCCGCAACTCGCTGTGTCACAGAAAAGAACAGAATAAGAATATAAACTTGTGAGTTCAGTAATTCAGTCTGGAAATGCTGTCAACAACACATAAATCTACTATGTTGCGAAGTTAACACATTAAATGCCCAAGACGCTACACCGTAGGTAGACCATGAGTGTGTGCTTAAGTAACTCAAAGTCCTTTGTCAGCTATTTTTAACCCGTCTTTGTAACGCATAATTGCTCTGTCGGGGCTAGGTTCTATAATGAGTTTAAAATTAACTTGAGTTTAGTGCAGACTGCATTTAGTGCGAAATGTTAAGTTAGACGTTAATTAGTTGAAGTTGGGTACGAAAATAATATCAGACTAATATAATTATTTTACTAATTTTAAATCTGTTTGTACACGCATATATACTACAATATCCTTTACTAAACCATCGTTTTTCAAGAAATAATATAGATGGCAACTAATATAATTTCATGAAAATCTTTCTATACGGAATATATAGCAAAACATAATTATCATTATTTTAACTCATATTACCAGCCCACTAATAAGCATGGGTTATGGGTTTCCTCAATATAACTACTACACTAGCCGACCCGACAGCTTCACTTGCGATGTTTTACCATTATGAACTATCCAACACTGAAATATTTATCTAGTTGGAGCAGCGCAGCGGTTCCTGAGACAAGCGCGTTCAAACAAACATACTCTTCAGCTTTATAATGTTAGTAATATTGCTAAACCCCGGATTCTCTAATATAACGAATTATGGTCTTGGAATGTGTTGGTAATCGCAGTAAGAACGTCGCAGTGGAAGCCTTTTTCCCCCTTTAGCCTTGAAAAGAAAAAAAATATTTCCAATAAATACACATTGATAATGTCAACATCGCTCATAAATAAGACAAGTTTTAATACAATTCGGCTGGAATGCCGAACAAGGATGGAGCTAGCCTTGAGCGCGGCGCCTGAGTCTCTTAATCGACACCCATGGAAAGGCCATAGAACATTCTTAGGTCGTAACGTGGGTAGGTACTAGGCATATTCACAGAACATTCAATTACTATGCAAATATATTTAAGTTTTTAACGATGACTTAGATAACAAGTATTATTTAATCATAAAAAATTCTTACAATTATTGATGATGATGTTGCTTTCAGGTCACTTCCTATACCTGCCAGTGGACCCCACCATGGAGAATATGGTGATCACATCTCCCCCCTTCAGAAGCTTATGGGAGGAGTGTAAGGTGAGCTCAAGATGAATAGCATCCAAGATATCTGCTTTCTCACGCTACTTAAGTGCCCTATGTCATATGACATTGAGAGTATGTTTCACCACTAGCATATAAAGTGCCAGATAGCCTATCCGTAACCGTGTCGGAAAAACAAAAAAAATTGTAGAAATATATCTAACAGATTACTATAAGTACTATCTGAAGTACCTATAAAACAGTATTAAATTTTGACAGCTGTCAAAAGGTTCTTATCTATCTCTCTCTCTCGCAGTTCAAACTACTTCAAACCATGGAACGCCAGTGTAAAGCTGGTCGTTTGACAGCTGTCAACAGGCCGTCTCATCTCAATAGCTACCCATAGACTAACGTCCATTCCTGCCGGAATGTACAATCCTTACGGAATGAACGCCAGTGTATGTGCAATAGCGGAAAGAATGACGGTATTATAACACCGCGACCCTTCATGTCGTGTTTTATTTTATCCCGTCGCTTATCTGTACACGGGATAAGCCGGAAGGAATGAACGTTAGTGTATGGGCCGCTATTCTGTCTCTCTTCCACAGTTCGAAGCCTGGATGCATCAGAGCAAGATGCAGAACGCCAGTATAAAGCTGGTCTCCGAGTCTACCACGACTGACTTCCAGTGGATCTTGCAGGAGGTTGCCGGGAATAACTATGGAATGTGAGTATTCATATATTTCTTTCTTAGAAAAGGGTTATTCGTCAACTCGCGTGAAAACAAAGATAGATTCATCACGAGTTCATCATTCATTCATAGAGTCTTATCTTGCGTAAAGACTATTTATTATCTATTTTATTTGTTAATAATCACTTAAATTAAATTAAATTGTATTTAAATACTTGACCATATAATTAATTATGTAAATGTTGATAAATAATGACATTATATTTGATTATTATTGACATTTTACTTAGGTAGGTAGGTACATACGATTCTAATTTAATCTAAATACCGACTTCAAATAATAAGTACTTATATATTATTATTTTATATGACATAAATTTCAATCAATTTTATTTAAAGAGAGAGAAGAATACCAACCCCTGTTTTTCTTCTGTCTTAATAAAGGGGTCCTGTTTAAAAGACCTGATCTCAGTAATCTATGGTAGTATACAGCGTTATGTGGGTTTTTATAAGCTTATGATGATGATGGTATCCTTATTTCGTCATTGTCATTGATAATTAGGATAATAAACCGCTGCTTCCCCGGGACTCCATTTTCGTAACATACACCTGACCTTTAAGTTGTGTGGGAGGAATGTGATTTCGTACTTTAAATGTCCCCCGGGCTAACGTTCATCATTATCATTATCGGGACCCTGTGGTTTATTATCTCGTTAAGGCCGTGTTGGCTGAGTGGGAGCACAATCGACTTTCATTCCAAAGGTCGTGGTTAGAAATGCCGCAGGGATTTTTCCTCTTTAAATAATGTCCTAGCTGTGATAATTGGATTGCATATGCTATCCCGTTAATCTCCTATCATCATTATCATAACCCATATTTCCAATTAAAAAACTAAAAAAATAATTAAATTAAATCATTTTAAAATGTAACTCGGTAATGTTCTGGAAAGGTTTTTAAGCTTTACGGTTTTTTTTAACTCAGTTTATTAGATCTCTTGCTCGTCCTCTAGTACCTATATCAATCTCTAATTGGGTTTGATGCCATGTCTAAGTCAAAACATTAATTTCCATAGAAACACAACAATTTACATGGACACTAATTAATTTTTATTTTGTTTACAGCTGGACACCCCTAAACCTAATGATCGGCAAAATGACCCAAGAAGTGCGGATCATGATAGAGATAACGCGCCCCAACTACGTGACTCTCGCGCAGCCGCTGCCGCACATCGCCATAGACAATATCCGGATGATAGAGTGCGTGCCGGAGCCGCCCGTCTACAATGGCGGATGCGTGCCCGGACAACACAAGTGTAAGATTAGTAAGGTGAGAAAATAGTTTAATAATGCTTTACTGATTTTCATCATTGCGATACTCCATACGTATATTCGTGTAACTGCCAGATACACACCTAAACGTTTGATAAATTTTTGGCATCTACACATGCCAGTCTATCATTATAACTTACAAAAAAAGTCTACTCTATGTACATACGTTTTTCTTGGTCGTATAACTGTCCAACTTCATAATGTTCCTAACATTTTCAGATCTTGAAAACGCTCTCCTGTCTTTGTGTTTTGCAGATAATAAAAATAAAAAATAATAATAAACAATTATACTTAGGGAGTGTCGATTGAAGCTTTGAACTATATTTGTCTATCTACAGGTACTGCGGTGTATTAATCAATATACAAAGACAGAAAATGCAACTTTTATTTTGTTTATCACGTAAACTTCCCGATAGAAGACAGTATGAAAGAGGATATAATATTCACAATGTTTGCCTTCACTAAGCCAACACTATTCCTATACCACACCACCCTGAATATCTTTAAAACAATAAGTCCTAAAGAAATTGTAAACAGCTCGTAGGTTTGCCGTATTGCCGTATACCTAAATATTCTTGACTCTTTTTAGAATACTTTCTGTTTAGCAATATTAATTTATTTATTATTATTTATTTCTAGAAGGATTCCTGCATCAAGCAGAACCAGATCTGCGATCTCGTCAAGGACTGTGATGATGGAAGTGATGAAAACCAGGGTTGTGGTGAGTCTACCATCTATATTTTATTTATTTATTTTATTTTTAAAACAACAATTTATAAAGATCTTGCTGAGCTTCTAAGTGAGAACATAGGTGTTAGGAATGCTGGCTTATATTTTGGATAGCGAGTTATTATATCACCACACCAGTATTCTGGGTTCTATATTTTCTGATGACGGCTTGGAATTATAAGATTTTAAATACCGAATATAAATATAATGTACAGGTTTTTAACATTTTCGGATAAATTGTTTCAGATAAAATGCCCTACGGGTCATATTGCAACTTCGAACAAGACAACTGTGGATTTGAAAATATTAAACAGTAAGTTAAAAATTGCATATATTAGGTACACGATGGTAACAAATTTCTTCCGCCATTCATACCATTTTTCTACTAGAACCTTAAACCATAGATAACATTTTTATCTTTCCAGACCAATCCTAAAATGGGCGCGTCACAACGGCCCAACCCCCACAGACAAGACTGGACCAAACAACGACCATACATGCGGCAGTCCAGTCCCGCGGTCCAGCAAAATGGACCACCTGGGGTCAATGATCCCAGCGCACATGAACCAGTCGTTGTCCGCTTGCGTCGGCTGGTATATGTTCGTTAACATGAACGTTACTGGACCTAATCGGGTGAGTTTAACAAAATGGACCACCTAGGGTCAATGATCCCAGCGCACATGAACCAATCGTTGTCCGCTTGCGTCGGCTGGTATATGTTCGTTAACATGAACGTTACTAGACCTAATCGGGTGAGTTTAACAAAATGGACCACCTAGGGTCAATGATCCCAGCGCACATGAACCAGTCGTTGTCCGCCTGCGTCGGCTGGTATATGTTCGTTAACATGAACGTTACTGGACCTAATCGGGTGAGTTTAACAAAATGGACCACCTAGGGTCAATGATCCCAGCGCACATGAACCAGTCGTTGTCCGCTTGCGTCGGCTGGTATATGTACGTTAACATGAACGTTACTGGACCTAATCGGGTGAGTTTAACAAAATGGACCACCTAGGGTCAATGATCCCAGCGCACATGAACCAGTCGTTGTCCGCTTGCGTCGGCTGGTATATGTTCGTTAACATGAACGTTACTGGACCTAATCGGGTGAGTTTAACAAAATGGACCACCTAGGGTCAATGATCCCAGCGCACATGAACCAGTCGTTGTCCGCTTGCGTCGGCTGGTATATGTACGTTAACATGAACGTTACTGGACCTAATCGGGTGAGTTTAACAAAATGGACCACCTAGGGTCAATGATCCCAGCGCACATGAACCAGTCGTTGTCCGCGTGCGTCGGCTGGTATATGTTCGTGAACATGAACGTTACTGGACCTAATCGGGTGAGTTTAACAAAATGAACCACCTAGGGTCAATGGCCAACATTCATGGTTTTAAGAGTAAACTGAAACAGTTCATGATTGAAGAACAACGAAAGTGGGACGGCATCAACAATGATGCATCAATCATATGAAAGCCATTCTTCTTTCATTCATTTTCTAGTATTACTTATAAATTTTATTACAACTATTATAAAATTATTAAAAATTTAAACAGCACGCTAAATAAATTGCATATTCATTTTATCTATATCTATTTCTTATTTATATAATAAAATACTTAATACACAAAAAATAAAACCACAATACATAAAAATGATCTATGATAGCAACAAAATCATAATATACATACCTATAATAAAGAGCTAATTTATACATAAATTATCTATGTACTGAAATTTTATATAATTTACTTAATAACGATGTGCGTAGCGGTTTGTCGTTGGCGAGGTAACAGGAGGGTCAACATAATACCAGCGCTGAGTAGGTAAATCTAATTTATCTAGTCAGCACAATGCTGAGTTGACTCTTTTTTGACTCGACACATGGCAGTATCATGGGTACAGGTTGTAAGCTAGATATACCTTTTAAGTCTAACTACTCGTAGCAGTTAATCACTGAATATTTAATTTTGTCTATATACGAGTACTATGTTATGTTGATTAGATATTAGATTTATTATTTAGATGTACTTATCCACAAATATTCGTTTTAATTTAGTTTTTGTTTATTCTACTTAAATTTCTATTTGTATCTAGTTTTAAGACTTATTGTATCTTTAAAATTAAATTAAGTAAGTATGTAAAATGTGTCGTGGCAAATGAATATTTTCATTTCATTTCATTTTTTTTCATTTCATTTCATTTCAATGATCCCAGCGCACATGAACCAGTCGTTGTCCGCTTGCGTCGGCTGGTATATGTTCGTTAACATGAACGTTACTGGACCTAATCGGGTGAGTTTAACAAAATGGACCACCTAGGGTCAATGATCCCAGCGCACATGAACCAGTCGTTGTCCGCTTGCGTCGGCTGGTATATGTTCGTTAACATGAACGTTACTGGACCTAATCGGGTGAGTTTAACAAAATGGACCACCTAGGGTCAATGATCCCAGCGCACATGAACCAGTCGTTGTCCGCTTGCGTCGGCTGGTATATGTTCGTTAACATGAACGTTACTGGACCTAATCGGGTGAGTTTAACAAAATGGACCACCTAGGGTCAATGATCCCAGCGCACATGAACCAGTCGTTGTCCGCTTGCGTCGGCTGGTATATGTACGTTAACATGAACGTTACTGGACCTAATCGGGTGAGTTTAACAAAATGGACCACCTAGGGTCAATGATCCCAGCGCACATGAACCAGTCGTTGTCCGCGTGCGTCGGCTGGTATATGTTCGTGAACATGAACGTTACTGGACCTAATCGGGTGAGTTTAACAAAATGAACCACCTAGGGTCAATGGCCAACATTCATGGTTTTAAGAGTAAACTGAAACAGTTCATGATTGAAGAACAACGAAAGTGGGACGGCATCAACAATGATGCATCAATCATATGAAAGCCATTCTTCTTTCATTCATTTTCTAGTATTACTTATAAATTTTATTACAACTATTATAAAATTATTAAAAATTTAAACAGCACGCTAAATAAATTGCATATTCATTTTATCTATATCTATTTCTTATTTATATAATAAAATACTTAATACACAAAAAATAAAACCACAATACATAAAAATGATCTATGATAGCAACAAAATCATAATATACATACCTATAATAAAGAGCTAATTTATACATAAATTATCTATGTACTGAAATTTTATATAATTTACTTAATAACGATGTGCGTAGCGGTTTGTCGTTGGCGAGGTAACAGGAGGGTCAACATAATACCAGCGCTGAGTAGGTAAATCTAATTTATCTAGTCAGCACAATGCTGAGTTGACTCTTTTTTGACTCGACACATGGCAGTATCATGGGTACAGGTTGTAAGCTAGATATACCTTTTAAGTCTAACTACTCGTAGCAGTTAATCACTGAATATTTAATTTTGTCTATATACGAGTACTATGTTATGTTGATTAGATATTAGATTTATTATTTAGATGTACTTATCCACAAATATTCGTTTTAATTTAGTTTTTGTTTATTCTACTTAAATTTCTATTTGTATCTAGTTTTAAGACTTATTGTATCTTTAAAATTAAATTAAGTAAGTATGTAAAATGTGTCGTGGCAAATGAATATTTTCATTTCATTTCATTTTTTTTCATTTCATTTCATTTCAATGATCCCAGCGCACATGAACCAGTCGTTGTCCGCTTGCGTCGGCTGGTATATGTTCGTTAACATGAACGTTACTGGACCTAATCGGGTGAGTTTAACAAAATGGACCACCTAGGGTCAATGATCCCAGCGCACATGAACCAGTCGTTGTCCGCTTGCGTCGGCTGGTATATGTTCGTTAACATGAACGTTACTGGACCTAATCGGGTGAGTTTAACAAAATGGACCACCTAGGGTCAATGATCCCAGCGCACATGAACCAGTCGTTGTCCGCTTGCGTCGGCTGGTATATGTTCGTTAACATGAACGTTACTGGACCTAATCGGGTGAGTTTAACAAAATGGACCACCTAGGGTCAATGATCCCAGCGCACATGAACCAGTCGTTGTCCGCCTGCGTCGGCTGGTATATGTTCGTGAACATGAACGTTACTGGACCTAATCGGGTGAGTTTAACAAAATGGACCACCTAGGGTCAATGATCCCAGCGCACATGAACCAGTCGTTGTCCGCCTGCGTCGGCTGGTATTATGTTCGTGAACATGAACGTTACTGGACCTAATCGGGTGAGTTTAACACATTCAATGCCCTCGCAAGCTCGGCGCTGCAAGTCTAGGGCCTGAGTGTCGTCTACTACACCGCCGTGCTGTAGATACGAGCGTGGGTGCTCTGATAGTGTTAATAAATGTTAAACAGATACATATTAACTAATTATTATGTAGTTTAAACAAATACATATTAACTAATTATTATGTAGTTTAAGCGTTATTTTTTTTATTGTGTTTAGGAGAAAGCTGATTTCGCTTCATCAGCTCTCATGAAGACTTCTATCTTCAATCCACCACCGAAAGTCCACGGGAACCACTCTTCAAGATACTACAATTGTTGTATGGTGAGAATAATATTGTAACTAACTGTTTATTTATAGAATCGAAGTTTTTGAGAAGATTTTATGTACATATTTCCAAGTAAAGTAGTTAAGTATTATTGTGAGAGCTATAGAGAGGGGAGGGATATGCTCGGAGTTTCTCTATGGGATCGATTCGGAAACAAGAAAAAAAAATCCGATTTAGACAAGTGAGTGGGCAGCTCATATAACACGAAGAACTGATGTCCGAAATATTCTGGAACAGGGTGTGGAATATTAATCGCGGATCGCTATCATGTTAAATTAAAATAATACTTAGTCATGGTACATTACATGGTTAGTAGTGTCATAATCCTATGTTAGGTTATCAAGTTATGATTGATTGATTCAAATTTTGTCCGAAAAATTACAAAGATTAACTTGGACATGTTATCACTATCAATACCCCCCCCCCCCCCTTTTTATCTTCTATAATAGTTAATATGATGTTGATGAATGATTGCATATTTAATACCTTTCCAGATAAGGTTCTACTACTACCAATTCGGCCGGAACTACGGCTCTCTTAGCGTAGAAGTTGTGGAGCTTACAAACCGTGGTAACAGCACCACACCGCTTTGGTTCTCGACCAAGGACAAAGGACCTACTTGGTTCCGGGCGTCTATATTCCTTCCTAATATTACAAGAAAGTAAGATCATTTTCTCATTTATCAAAACAATATTATCTTATTCAAGACATTTGAAATTTTAAGTCATTTATTTTTGACCGGGTTTTAGTTACAATGTTCTTAAATCAATTATCTTATAACTTATGTACTAATAATAAATATGTAAGATTCGGTCATGGAGTAAGTTGGTTTGTGTTCAGAGATTTTGCGTTTAAATAGACTCAATATACTGAAACTAATATGACGATATTTTTTTTTTGTATTTACTCGTATGTTCCTTCATAACATAACTCTTAAACCGGTGATCCGAATTTGATGAAATTTGGTAGATAAACTTTTAGACGTCTATGTATTTCGCGGAATACATTAATATTTATAGGAAGATTTTTTTTTCAATACCATTTACTAATAATTTGTTTATAGATTATTATGATATATGTATTGTTCCAGATACTACCTGCAGTTCCGAACTCGGATGGGTATGCGGATCTACTCAGACTCGGCTATAGACGACTTCAGTATGGCCCCAGAGTGTTTCGGACTGAACATAGACCCCGCGGACTTAGGCGACTATCAGTACTACGACCCTATGTTGGAAGAGAAAACCACGACAAATGACGCTTTCCTGGATAAAGCTTGTAAGTATCTATAATATACTAATAATAAAAATCTTAACAACACAGGTTTTTATAAACCCATCGCAGGCACCAGTCTCACACTTAACTGCAGCTGCAACATAAAGCTACTTTAATTTAACACCCTGAGTTAAGTCAAACAAATATGTACCTACTAATAATTAAGTTAAAAGTTTGTAGGTGTTGAGAAAATAAATGGTTTATTTATTAATAAATCTGTGAGGGACGGTCATGGAGTAAGTTAGTTTGTTTTCAGGGATGTTGTGTTTATGGGTTTAATATATGATACTGAAACTTATTTAATTATGTATATAGAATTTTTTTCTGTATGTATGTATTTATGTTCAGCCATAGCTCTTAAACCAATGATCCAAAATTGATGAAATTGAATTTCAGTAAGAACAATAAATGTGTATTGTCTACAGACGTATAACTGTTTTTTTTTCTGTTAACTAATTTACGAATTATTCGATCGAAATATAAACTAATAAATCTTCAATTCCAGTCTACAAATTCTCGACTTGCGGCGCGAAAGGACGTTTCGGTCCCAACCAGACGATGTGTGACGCGGCTTACAACAACACCGGTGTCTCTGTGACCGTGGTGCAAGACGCTCCGTACCAGGGCCTGCAAGTGTGGACTGTGCCTGAGGAAGGATTGTATACGTGAGTTTAAATAATATTAACAAATAAGTATACAAGTGGACCCAAATTGGAACCCTGTGGTACACCTGAATTTGCTACTTAAGCTTCAGAAGAGTAACCACTAACAACCACCACGGTGATTGCGATCGACGACTTGCGATTGGTAAGGTAGGATCGAAATCATTCTAGAAGAGAGCCACCCAGTCCAAATTGCGACAGTTGGTGCACAAGTAAAGAATGGTTAACTTTGTCGAAGGCCTTGCTGAAGTCGGTATAAATTGCGTCAAATGCTTACTTATTACTTAGACCAATAGTAACATAGGTCTAACATAACATATCTATACAACGCTTTGTAAGTTTGGTAATAAATTTAATATTACTAGATGAAAACCCGGCTTCACTCGGGTGAACTTTGACGAAGTTCTCCATAATCCGAATTTTGCGGATATAATTATTTTGTCGACTCAAAATCAATATTTTTTTTATGTTTCGATCGAGTCTACCATACCTCTTGACGAAATTATTAATATTATATTATCTAACAGGATAATAGCAGTGGGCGCCAGCGGAGGCCTAGGGTCCGCGCACGCGGGCGTCTCTCACGGCGCCGCCGCGCGCGCGCTCATACAGCTGCACCGCGCCGAGAGTATATACATGCTGGTCGGACAGCAGGGCACCAACGCTTGTAAAAAGGTAACTTGAAATACGATTGTTTCAGAAAACAGTAATAAATTGATAAAGATATAAACCATTTATTTATTACCCACCAATATGAATGTTTTAAGATCCGTATTCATGATTATCGAGTGCGTGTATGTAGAAATAAAATTGTTATTTATTTATTTGGAGAACCAACTTATATACATTTCGGTTCTCACGGGTAGAATTGTTTCAGATAACACTAATAATAAATAGAATAAGATAAAAACCATTGATTTACTATCCATAATGTTAAATTAATGTTAAATAATCTGTATTCATGATCGTCGTGTGCGTGTATGTTGTGTTTTAGTTTACTGTTGTTTTTTACTTTTATACCTTGATAATGGTTAAATTATCAGTGGAAGCTTTCAATTGGCTCTCGTAACTAGCATGTAGGCGTAACTGCATAATAATTGTAATGTTAGATGCACTACTTTTAACTAGCGTAAGTTTCACTAAGACCTAAAAAAAGATATGTTTTAAACCCTTAACTAATTTAAATTGTGTTTTAAGAGCCATTAGCTTCTCCAACTTAGAGTAGTTCATTTATTTTCAATTCGTTATTAATTTTGTTTGGCATCCTCAGAGACTCTCTGCCCAAGAGAGCGAGGAGTGCATCAAGAGGCCGGCGAACGAGACGCAGCTGTTCACGTCCAAGACGCACGAGGTTCGCAACACGCACGTGTCCGACGGCGGCGGCGGCGGCGGTGGCGCCACCTATGTCTTTGTGGTAAATACCATCATCGTGATCATTTATTTATTGTTTTCATATTAGTTGGTAGTGTTGGTACATATTATCTATCTATCTACGTAGGTTTTTAAGTATTTATCATCATTAGAGTGTACAATAAAGTTATTATCTATCTATCACCTTCTCAAAACTGGAAAAAATAGCTGACTATGTGTGGGACATACTGATGTCTATGGCTTCGGTTCCGATCTTCGGATCGGAATCTATTCTACTGGACCTATTCTAAGTTCTAACCTATGCTCGGAACCTATTCTACTCTTCTCTTCTGCCGAGGCTGAATACAGTAGAATAGGTCTTAGAGTCCTAGAGAAGTCCTTTTACAATGGTGAGGTAACAATTCAACCTCAACGACCTGAAGTTGGTGTCAGGAGGCATTGGCACAAGTGGAGGTAGATAAGTTGATTAGGAGCATCTGAGGATTACGCGATCTCTTATTAATGTTCCTAGAAGGTTTTCTCGCGGAATTAGTAAGTAAATTGCGTGTCTCTAAAAGTTGTAAATATTTTGCCGAAAGTAACCCCTGAATCTTAATTCATTTTATTCCTTAAATTCTTCCAGTTTCCTTAAAAGTTTGAGAGAAAGGAACCCCAACAGAATGCATTCCTCCTAACCTTTTCACTCTATTTGATGTGATTGTCGTATTCCAGTTGGACAGCGACGGCGCTGCCTACCCACTGCTGGTAGGCGGCGGCGGCGGAGGACTCAGCGTCGGGGCCTTCAGGGACGACGGATCTCAGCACGGCCGCGCCGCCACCAACGCCACTCCGGAGTCGGGGCATATGTATGGACCACCGGATAAAACATCTGGTATGACTCATATTAAGTTATATGTAAATCTATAGATTAAGTTGAAAAAAAGATTCAAAAATTAAAAGTTTACGAACCTCAATATGCTAAGTAAAGCCAACAGTTTTATTCCAATACCTGTGACATTAGGGCTGGAAGGATACGGATCACAATTGCTTGCCCGTCCGTAGCAGTTTCAATTTCTGATATCACTAAATTTATCATTACCTGTGATAATTATTAAGCTTAGGCTGTCCGTCTGTCTGTCAGAGGATTGTCATCTTATGGACCATAAGAGCTAGAAAGCTGCTTTCAGATAATCTTCTACTATATAAAAATAAGTCGGGTTTTCCTTCCCCTGACGCTATAACTCCAGAACGCATGGATTCCCACGGTTTTGCATTCGTTGGAAAGGTCTCGGGCTATGTGAGGTTTATAGCAAAGAAATTGCTGGAAAGTGTAAAACGCGGGGGAAGCCGCTGGGCGGAAAGCTAGTATTGTTAAAAACCATGATAGTTTAAAAAGTTATATATAGCACATTATGTATTTTTAAATGTAAAGGTATTTTGTCCCAGGTGCCGGTGGAGGCTGGGTGTCCCGGTCCGGTTCTGTGGAGGGGTACGGGCTGGTGCGCGGCGCCGCGGTGCGCGACGGCGGCGCGGGCGGCGCGGCCTGCCTCGGCGCCGCCGCCGGGGGCTTCGGCGGCGGCGGCGGCGGCTGCATACGCGGCGGCGGCGGCGGCGGCTGGCTAGGTAACAATCAATATTAACGCCAATGCTCTTACTTGTGCAACATTCTCTTTCCATCCCAAGGTTGCCTGGAAGAAATTGCTTTTAGACATTATTGCTTTTTTTTTATTTAATGTAACTATGTAGGTGCACCGCCACTCCAGCATTTATTGGTTCCTGTTTTTTTTTCCTTTTTTTTTTAATTTATCGTTTTTCTTGTATGTTATTCCATCATTTTTTCCACAGGTGGCAGCACCAATGAGGGCGAAGGCATGCACGGTGGCGGGGGCTGGTCGTACATAGACCACTCGCGCGCCGTCAAGGACTGGAGCGACGTGGCCGTGGTGGGGCGCGCCGGCCCGGGGGAGGTCGTCATCATACCCGCGATACATGTGAGTCGTACATTACCACGAGAGGAGACTGCGGTAGTAATCGATACCCAAGATATCCTGGAAATGTTTGATGGGAGGTATTCAGGGGGGCCTGGGGGCGTAGGTTACAGACACAGCACGGCTCGCTTCGCTCGCCTCGCGTGGCGTGTGTCGTATTGCGATTCGCTTCGCTCACCGAATCCGACCCACGCCCGTCATCAAATTTGTAATCCTCACCCCTATATTAGTCGGAAACGATACCCATGTCAGATTTTTTGAGGGGGACAAGGAGGTCATTCCGGGGGTGACAGCAGCAATGCCTTAAAATATATGTCAAAAATAGGGTAAGTTTCATTTTTTTTTATTAAAAAGGAGGGTCTAGGTGGGGTAAGACTTTTTTTTCCATTTAAAATTATCTATCCTCCTCTCACTTAGGAACGTAAAATGGGGGGTAATAATGATGATTATTTGTATTATTTCTGTGTGTTCACAGGATTGTGGTTGCGACTACCGCTGCGTAGCCCTGAACGAGCAGCGCAGCGTGGTGCGGTGCTACTGCCCCTCCACGTGGACCACTGACGCGCAGGACGCTACCAAATGTATACGTAAGTGTTATTTATTTATTATTATTTATTTCTAGATGTCGCTGTGTAACGTGTCCAACAATATGTAGGTATTTATTTATAGACAGGTAGCCATAGGCTGATGTGTCTATATCAAACAGTTATGAGTCTAGTTTTGTGTGACTTTTGTGAGTTTCTTGCTATTGTTCCGTAACCGGTTGTCAAGTTGTTTTTGAAAGAATTTAGATAATTTTTTAATGAAAACTAAATCAAACAAAAAGTTCAAAACAAAAATACATGTAATATACGTCCTTAGAGTGGTTTGTGAATGCCAATATTTGTTTCAGTGGACGACGCTTGGCCCAGGATATCTTGGGTGTTGATCATCGTGCTTTCCATTGCCGTATTTGTGTTCGCGTTGACGGTTTTGTGCATCTGTTTATATCTGTGTAAGTTTCCTTCTATTAATATTTAATTAATAGAATAATAATAATATTTTTTAATTCTCTAATATTTCTTCGCCAGATAACATCTACATGCGAAGAAAAGAGCAACAAGATAGATCGAAGAACATAGAAGACCAGGAGATGCAGTTACAAAGACTGCGCAATGCCGGCAACGATAACCCATTGAGCATGGCTTTCAACCCTCATTATGGCAGCGAGAGCTTTTTGCTCCAGGGCATAGATGTGAGGGAACTGCCGCAAGTGTCGAGAGAAAGCTTGAAACTCGTCAAGTAAGTATCAAGGGAATCTTGTTGTAAAAGCGAATCATCATCATCATTCCTATATACGTTTCTACTGTTAGGACACAGGGACTTCTCTCTTCACGAGAGAGATAAAGAGAGCCTTTCACCACGCTGGCCAAGTGCGGGTTGGTGAATAACACCATGTCCAAACTTTTCAAACTCGCGTACAGATGATACTTACAATTCGTTTTTCTCTTGAAATGTCCGCTGCGTAAACAATAAAAAGTAGAGGTCCTAAGATAGAACCTTGAAGCACTCCTCAAGTCACTGCCACAGATTCCGAGAGATAAATCCCACCACATTAATTGACCACTTTGACTCGATGAGTACGCTCACAGAGATAACTTTTAAACCACAAGATCGAGCTTCTATCCAAACCGTAGAAAGATAGTTTACTTAAGAATAATGGTATGTTCAAACAGTCAAAAGCACGAGAAAAATCCAGCAGTGTTAGAACAGTACAGTATCGAAGTGATCGAGTAAGATGTGACTTAGCCAACACGGCTCACGTAGAAGTGTGTACCATACTATTCTTTTAGAATGTTATCACATGTTATATTCCTACTACATTTAGTAATGACTCGTTTATCTACCTCTTTAGGGCTGCTAAATGTTGCTGTGTGAATTTTCCAACAATTTTTTTTCTCCAGGGCCTTAGGCCAAGGTGCGTTCGGCGAGGTGTACCAAGGCCTGTACCGGCACCGCTCCGGAGACACCATCGACATGCCGGTGGCCGTGAAGACGCTGCCGGAGATGTCCACGGTGCAGGCCGAGGAGGACTTCCTCATGGAGGCCGCCATCATGGCCAAGTTCAACCATTCCAACGTCGTGCATATGATCGGAGTGTGCTTCGACCGACATCCTAGGTCAGTTTATTTACTATCGCGCGTTGTGAAAGGGGGCTAGACGGAAAAAAATCTTACGAAAAGTTGTCACGACACTTTTTGCCGCGTCGCATGTTTCTCTGTCTGTCTCTCTCTCTCTCTCTCTCTTATAGAAAGCAAGCCAAATATTTTCATTTCAAGGAACTTCGTTCCACCCGGGTGTCCCTTGACATGACACGTCTCAAGTTTTTTTTTTTTATTATTAATATTTATTATTTATATGCCTTATTGCTAAAATCGCTCATCATTATCAGAACAAATAGAGAAATATGCTATACTTGTAACTTGTGCAAAATACCAAGATCACAACGTAACCTTGGTCCTCGAGTAGAAGTCGAATCCACACCTTCCAGTTAAGCCCTGGCTGCGCTAACCAATATATCAAAATATGGCGTGCTTATAGTTATTATATTTTCCAGGTTCATAGTCCTAGAACTCCTAGCTGGTGGAGACCTGAAGAACTTCCTCCGAGAGAGTCGCCCGAAGCCAGAACGAGCCAGCGCGTTGACGATGAAGGATCTGTTACAGTGCTCCTCTGATGTGGCGAAGGGCTGCAGATATCTGGAGTCCAAGAGGTTTATACACAGGTAATATTATCCTAGATAAATAAAGAAAAAAACGTTCAAGTTCTTAACCATAACAGGCTCGTCATCTGTTAAATGCTATAAAAAAATATTGCAATTTCTTATAGGAGGAGGTAAATTGTTCCAACATTCCGTGGCACCAAACATCAATATTACTTTTAGTCTAAAATTTATACATGTTACTGTATGAATTGCTGAGAAATATTTATTTATATTTACAGGGATATAGCAGCAAGAAACTGTCTGCTCTCCTCAAGAGGCCCCGGGCGAACGGTTAAAATCGCGGATTTCGGAATGGCTCGAGACATCTATAGATCCGACTACTATAAGAAAGGAGGGAAAGCCATGCTTCCTATAAAATGGATGCCACCGGAGGCCTATATTGATGGCGTTTTCACTATCAAGACTGATATTTGGTAAGTGGTTTCTATAAATTAACAAGCTTTCCGCCCGCGGCTTCGCCCGCATTAGGTTAGATTTTCCCGTAAAAGTATCATATGTCCTTCTCCTGGCTCTAAAATACCTCCCTGCCAATTTTCAGCCAAATACGGTTCAGCCGTTCTTGAGTTATAAGTGGAGTAACTAACACGACTTTCTTTTATATATAAGATGATTATTGACTTTGTCCTGCTGATTTAGTGGGAGCACTCGACTTTTAGGTCATGTCAGGTCAATTCGTGGGTTCAAATCCCGCAGCGAACCTTGGGTTTTTTCTTCTGGAAAAATGTTTGTGCGCTGATTTAGGTTATAAAATACATTAAAGGCATGGCCTAAAACTAATTTGTCTACCAGGTCCTTCGGCGTGCTTCTGTGGGAAGTGTTTTCGCTCGGCATCATGCCGTATACAGGGTGCGCCAACAGAGAGGTCATGGAGATGGTCTCCGGCGGGGGGAGGTTGGAGAAACCAGCAGGTAATGAGGAAATTCATAAAATTATAGCTTTTAAGATGTTTTCTAGGGTTAAGAGTCATAGAGACTACGGATCGGGAGACGCAGCGTCGGACGTCCGCCTACCAGATGCACGGATGAGTTGGTAATTAGTTTCTAGAGGTAAGAGAGACCACGGATCGGAAAAAGCAGCGTTGTACGGATGAGTTAGTAAAATTAGCTGGTTCACGATGGATGCAAGTTGCATCCGACCAAAACAACTGAATATTAAGGCCTTTCTTAATATTACTAAATAAATATTGCTGGACAACTTACACAGCAACATCTAGCTAGCCCCGTGGTAGGCTCGAAGTTACGGGTGCTAGATTTCTGATATACTTAATAGAATATACTTACACAGATATATATTTCCTTCGTTTTCTACATATAGAACACCCAGACGCCGGAACAAATATCTGAACATTGTATAAATTTTTGTTCCGTGGGGGGAACCTCCCGGGTCGCATCATATAATTCATATATAAATAAGAGGTTCACATATTAACATATGTCCCTTATGTCTTACATTTATATATGTTCGTTATGTCCAGCAGTGGACGTCCATCATCTGTTATACTGATGTCTATTTGTAACAATATCGTTTGTATCCAGGTTGTCCCAGTGAGATATACCGTCTGATGTGCGAGTGCTGGGCGCCGGCGCCGGACGACCGCCCCTCCTTCGCCACACTCTTCGACAAGCTGCAGATCATGCTGCAGGTCAGTAGAATATATTACAAGTCTAGATTCAACCTCTATCAATCAATCAATCAATCAATCTTCGTGCTGCAGGTATGTCTCTAGACACTCTATATTCCAACACTAGATTCAACCTCTATCAATCAATCAATCTTTTTTTTTCTAGAGAGGGGTCTTATTCATTGTTCATTTATTTTACTCTACATTCCAATTCTAGACTCAGCCTCTATCTATCAATCAATCATTCAATCGTTTTTTTTTCGAGAGAGGGTCTACTTCATAGTTCATTTATTCTACTTTACATTCCAACTCTAGACTAGACGCAACCTCTATCAATCATTCAATCAGTTTTTTTTTTCTAAGGATGGTCTAATTCGTAATCATTTATATTATAGAGTAGGAATATTATTCCAACTTTAGACTCAACTGACAACTTGACCGATTTCATGAAATGTTGTGCGCATAACGGGTAGGTCTGAGAATCGGTCAATTAGTAGTTACATCTTTACCACGGTAAAAAATATTTCTGCTGGAAAATCTTATAGAACGTGGGCGAAGCCGCGGAGCGAAATGCTAGTAATAGTATATAACATAATATGACGTGTCCCACTGTCTATATCTACAAGAGTAAATCTGTCGCGATTTTGGAATGGATAGACGATGAGTAATGTGAATGTGTCAGTCACCTAATAAGAAATAGATTTTAAACATGTGGTGAACACACTGGAATTTGTTATTTTGTGTAAAGTCAATTTTTATTTATTACGATAGAAACTTCTATTACCTATTAATATATACCTATTTAAAGCTACATAATAACACTCGGAACAAATATTTGTAGATCGTACAAATTATTATCCCAAGGCGGACCTACGCCCGCTGCGCCACAGAGGTCGTCATTATTATTTTATTTATTAATATCGTTAATTTCAGGACCCAGTGATATGCAACACATCGCTTCCAATGGTAGCGCATCTCCTGCCCGGCGGAGTAACCTTTCCCAACGGCGCACAGGTATATACAACTACCCTACACAGATAACAAAGGCGTTATTCCATTTAAACAACAACAATAAACATATACGTATTATACTCACAAAAAAAAATCATTAAACAATTAGTAATAAAGGCGATATTCTAAAGAACAACAAAAAAAAACATATAACTCTAAAAAAAGAATATAAAACACTTCATACCCATATCAGATAACATATAACTACGTAACCTATATTATGATTTCGAGATATATGAATATTCCAGATAACTATATTTCTAAAATATATTTATGTAGACATAATTTAATTATATCAATTATCACGTATTATATCATAATTCGTAATATAATGTAAGCAAATTATTTGTTATTATCTACCAAATATACATACATATCTAATCTTGAAAACAAATATTTAGTTCAGTCATTCTTATGCCATAGACATCCATCATATAGGTAAGTATAGGTACATTATGTTGTGATTATTTATATCGCAAATATTGGAATAGCGCCTATATTCCCAAATTTCGAAGTACATGAAGTACCACTATATAAATATAAAAAATAAATAAAATACTAATTTGTCTTTTCTCTTCCAACGTGTTCGTTCTGGCTACTAGAAGCAAGTAACTGATTTTTTTAAGAAATAATTTTCAAATTCGGTGTTAGTTCCGTGGATTCGTGGACCCATGCTTAAGCGCATGTTTTTTATTACCCCTTTCCTAGAATGACGCGTAGAATAGACCCCGTAGTTTAGTATAAGAGATTCATTGGAATGTCAAAATCAAATTGGCGCCATCTTGCATGTGAATATGTCAATGTCAAATCTGTCATTGCTATTGTGCGCAAGTCGTAACGCAACTATAGCATGCAACTTCTATAACGGTTGATTCATTTGAAAACATATAATCAATACAATTTTTCAGAAACATGTTGGAAAAAACTGTCAATATTCTGCCCTGAATTCCAAATTCACTGCATTACACATTTAAAATATAGAAAATCATTATTGATTTGATAAACACAGTGTTTTAATAAAATTTTACAGAATTTCAAGGAATCTCTTGGAATATAATTCAAGTGTTTACTTGCCTAGTAGCTATAGCGAGGATGAACCTTCTCTATATTTACCTCTGTCCTATGCACTAGGTTTTATAATTAAAAAAAATATATTATAAAACTTAGTGAATTGCACGTGTAGTGTTTTCTGTGTGCGGGGGGAAACAATGTCCGTGACTTATAAATTATATCGGGGCTTTGTGTATTAAAATATAATAAAATTAATCTTCATAAAATTACTGCTTATGCTTAGATCGATGTGATTATCTAACTAAAGTGCTGTTGTAACTAAAATGTAAATATCTTCTAATAGAATAAATTGTGCTCTGTGCAATAATTTAAATATCGAACCAAATACCTACTTCTTTTCATATTCAAATTAAATACCTATATCTAGTCACAACCATCATTCATAATACTCGTAATATTCTAATTCGCGCAGTCAGGTAAAAAGGCATAAAGTATTCACTTCAAAACAAAATTCGCATCGTAGACACAAAATTAAATTTAAAATCATATTGTACATTCCTAATTCAAAGTCGGGTAAAAAGGTATAAAGTATTCACTTCAAAACAAATTTGCATCATAGACACAAAATTAAATTTAAAATCACATTCCTAATTCAAATTGGAACCAAAATAAAACTCTAGCCACGGAATTCCAAACTCGAAGTACTATCAAATTTGAATCCTACCATTCGAACGTCACGGTACATTCCCACAATCCCCCGCAACGCCCCCGCACGGTGTTACTGAGCCTGGCATGTTGGCAGAACGACGACGGAGACTACCTCGTGCCGATGTCGCAGGAGGCGCAACAAGATAGGTAAATATATACAGGATATTTATTTATTTACAGCACAATTATTTTACGCAATTTTTCTATTTTTTTTTTTGCAAAATGCAATCCTAGAACTTTTTACATATTTTATTTTTACGTGTAAATTATTTTTAAACTGAAACAATAGATTATTCTATTAGAGTAGGTAAGGTATATTGAAAACATTTTTGTGCAGTACAAATATCATTTTTTTTAATACATAGATTAAATATTGTCCTGTCTGACTGAATACCTCCTGACGCATTTATTTCTAATTTTTTTAATAGCTTGGTGGTAAGTACCAAGATGATGTATTTTTTGTTAAACATAACAGAACGAGCCGATTAAATAAATAAATATCCTGTTATTTTATTTCACTATATAAAATAGGCATTCTAAGCGTACCCTTCCAAACTGTATGTTGTATTAGTGTCCCTTCCATATTGGGTAAATTTTATGTCGAACTCTTTAGTTAAAATTAAAATTTCTAAAATATACTTTGTTCATCTCTAGTGAGAAAATAATTTCATAATAGACTTGACATTTGTCGAGATATACAAACAAACGTATTTCCCATCTTCTTGACTTCATTCTAAAATAGGTAACCTAGGTACACTATATTTTAAAAATAAAGTCATTAATTATATTTTTCTAACCAGATTTGATCGAACCAAATCCACAACTTTTAAATAATGCATGATTCTTACACTTCGCGTCTGTAACCTTACAAACGTGCCGTTTTCTTTTACTTCTTACGCATTTTCTCTTATCTCACTAATATCTAGTATTTTTTCTAAATGTATAAAGATTGATCAGTGACAAATTTACTCGAAAAAATAATTATGATTGACAAGATTTTTGAAGTTAACTATCTTATTATCTTGATGTCCAAGTTAATTGTTATTTTACGGATAAAATCTGAATCAATCTCATATAACTCGCGGTAGGTTAAATTTAAAAAACAAGGCACAGTATGCACCCTTGTCGTACTCGCGCAAAAGATGTGCACAAGGGTGTGCAACTCTCGATAGAATCGAAATGACTGAGTAAGTACTAGAAGCTGTGAGGACGCAAGCTAACATGCTGGTTGTTATAGCTCCACGGATCTCCAGAACACTCATAGCAGCACGCCGACGGCGGTCCTGGACCCCGAAATGGAGGATTCACAATATCAACTTCTTTTGAAAGGTAACGTAGACACAGACAACCATATATGAAACAAGCAAGCATATAACCTAGTTTATAGAACGTTACCTCCGGTGCTAGTTAGAAACTGTTACTACAGCAAGGTAATGCCTCTAAACATAATATATAAATAATCAAAATTCAAGAACTTAATTTCCATAGAACATGAATAAATCATATAAATCGTGTACCTATGTAAGTTACTACTTATAAATAATTTTAAAATCCATTAAAATAGGAGTTACGTAAAAAAAAATTACATGGAAATCATTTTGTCCCACTTTGTGCACTTGACCAGCGTGGTGTGGAGATAGGCTTAATCTTTCTTGTCAACAGAGAAGACCCTGTGCCTCGCAGTGAGAACGTCAATAATAGAATTTGCTTAGGAATGATGATATTTTATTTGCAGTATCACAAGAATATGGCAACATTCCGCTAGCGTGCCCCAGCGACGGCGGCAGAGCGGATGTTTCAGCTGGCGACAGGAGCCAACCTGCCAAGTTTCTGCCCTCTAACTCCACTGATAGGTGAGCAATCAGCTCATCTTTGTATCCCGATTATACATCATTCTATTCTAAATATTCCTAAAAAAATCAATCACAAAGTGGATCTTCTTAGCCCTCCGCGCCATAGAGCTTAAACAGATCGAGAAGTAAATCTTTGAATCGTTATAATTCCAGATTGCTAAGCTCAGAATCTCTAGACAGTACAGAGAGCGACCCGCCTGAGGGAGTCTGGGAGACGTCGTTTGTGGAGCGCCCGAGGAAGTCCATCGAAGGCCCCGCCGTGAGTCCCACAGACTACTATTACTAGAACATTCGTTATTTATACACCATTATGCATTTAATTAGATAGGATAAAAATATTACTTTAGGCTAGGATTTTTTAAATATCTATTTGCAGATTGTAAATAACAAATCTTTTTAGGTGGATAAACTGATAAGCATAACCCCGACCTCACCCAAACCACCAGAGAACGCTCTATCCAAAGCCATAGAGTCCAACGTCATAGACAAAACCAACCACAAAAACACCCTCGTACCAGAAAGAAAAGCGGCCCCAATAGCGTCCCCTGACCCACCCCGAATCAACGCATGGAAAGAACCACCAAAGTTCAACTCCAAGCCGTACCCCGCCAAGCCTTTATGCCTAGACGCAGCCCAGCTCGAACAAAACCTAAACGCCCTTAAGAAAAACAGCGGTTCTGTTAACCTAAACACTATGAATATCACCCCTCCATACATAAATGTAGTCACACCCAAAAAGCGTTCAGAATCTAAAACAATCCAGATAGATCCAAAGAAAGCTGTTATAGACGATCTTAAGGAAAACGACAGCGAGAATGACAAAGAGAAGGGAAAACTGAAACAGTCTAATTCAGCAGCTAGTTTACTGAACGGTCCGATGACTGATGTTCCTTACGTCGATAGCAGTGACACCACCTCTTCGGCGAGCAATACCAGTAATAACGTCAAGAATAAGTATGGGGAGGTTGTCGTAGGAAAGCAAAAAGTTTGTAAACAGGGTAGCAATGGTACAGACTACGTCGCCGAGGCTGAAATAAGTTGTTAAACTAACGGAAGTGCTTGTGATCGTGAACATCCGGTTGTCCAAACCGTCGTTTGACTTTTTAAGGATAATTGTATATATAGATATGTGGATTAATCGTGTTACGGCGAAATATAGAACTCGTTACATTGGAGACCGTCATGCTTCTAGTAAAATAGTTTAATGCTCAATTTGCTCAATATTTTGCAAAGGTTCAAATTCAAAAATTAATATAATGTCAATAGTTTTTCTACTTAGATTATATAAATGATTTGGACTATTTTTAAAGTTTTTTATCGCTTTGTAGCGTATTTTTTAAACGTTGTTTTTAGTAAATATTTTGTGATCTAATTTGGCGATTTGGCAAGCGACATATAAACAGGCTTTGGGCCATATGGCCAAACAATATACGAATTATTAACAATAGTATTTTATTTTAAATGTTAATTAAGTACCTACATATTAATAGGTGTTGTTTTTGTCATAATTATGATATATCAACCCTTAGATTTATTAAGTAGTGCTTAAAATATTTGTAAATACCTACTATGAAAAAGTAGATTCGTCCGTACATCTAATTTGAAATGTTTAATAAATGCGGGCGTTTACCCAGTTTAGTTCGATGTGTAAATTAAAAGATCAACAGCGAGATTAGACATTATAATAATAATAGTATTATACGAAAAAGGTTTTTTCATTAAATCATATATTTAACATCCCTTTCACACGAATAACCTAAATACGCTTTGAAATCAAATATATTTGATAAAACCTGAAAACTATTGATACCAGTAATGTTAGCAGTAATAAATGAAAATGATTTAATGAATCAACCTTTAAAACAAAGTGTGTATATCACATAAGAAGCTTTAAATTACTCTGTAAGATAGAATAAGTATTTGAACAAATTATTTTCGTTTATCGTTAACCAATGTAATCGTAGTGCCAAATTTTTATTTATTTTAACTGCCTCTAAAACTGCATTTATATTGTTTTGTGTCGAGGCATGTAAAAGACAGGGTATCATGATATTTATTTGTTTTAATTTGCTTTTTATTATATACACCTGTCAAAATGACAGCGAATAAAAATTCGTATGTCAAATTATGAAAAAAAAACGCTAACAATTAGCTCTTTAAATTGAAGTGCGTATTTCGTTTTATAATTTAATAGTTGCACGTAAATTAAAAATTTAAACATGCACCCTATCTCTAGGCCAATTTTTCAGCGTAAGAGATTATATTAACTTTGGAAATTTTCTATACGTTTAATTTACCTTTAAAATTGTTGAAGTTGTTTTAAAAACATGTATTTTTATCGGTAGTTATCTAAAATGTTACAAATATCGTTTATTCTTGAACTAGATTTTTTATTACGAATATCTTACAAGGTTTTGTCGTCAACAAATTGATAAATACATATAATTTTCAGTGGAATAACGTTTGATTGTCACTTCAGTATTATTGCTCAATTTAGAAATGTTATTTTATTAGAAAAACCTTTTTATAACGTTTTGTTTTAAAATATAAGGTTGTGAGGTAAGTATAGCGAGCGATATACAAAAGCGAAAGAGTTCCTTTAAAAGTTTATCTGAAAAGTGACTTTGAAATGTTATTCTTCATTGTATTCATTTAAAATGTAAACAACGAAGTTAAGTTGTTTAAATTGTAACAGTGTACATTGTCACCAACAGTATGGTTACAGAACATAATTTAATTAATACGATATGGTGTTTGGATGTACCTACAAGGAACAACAAAACTGAACTCCGTGTTAGGTCGAGTAATTAGGATGCACATTTATATTACATTCGTAAATAAATATAAGAAGTGTATTGTAAAGTTTATAAAATAACAATAAATGACAAGATGTAATTGATATTCAAAAATAAAATCATTATTAATAAATGTATATTTTCTGAAGTTTCATTTAAACCATTCTAACTTTTTTCGAAAGGCGGTGCTACACCGCCGTAGGCCGATAGGCCTCATGGTCATAGAGCCGAAAAGTTCTCGAGTAGAGATCACAGCGATCGGTAAACGCAGCGTCGGACGTCCACCAAGAAGATGGACAGATGATCTTGTGAAAGCTGTTCACGGTTGATCCAAGCTGCATCCGACCGAAATACCTGGAAATCAATAATGGAGGCCTACGTCCAGCAGTGGACGAAGGCTGAAACGATAATGATGATGATGATTTTTTCCGTTACCTATTTTATTTCTGTTGCTAAGTAGTGTCTAATGAGTCCCACCGGAAATTTAACATTGCATAGTTCTATCAACTTTTTGTCACGTAAAACTTAATGCAGTTAATTTTAAGGTTTAAAGTATTTTAGGTTTTGAATTAAACACCAAATGTTCTATGATCTTTTTATTATTATTCATATTTTATACAAAACACTAAACATCAATTTTATCATACAAATCCTACAATTTCCAGCATTATTATAATAATTCGTATATATTATTATATTACCAAGCTAGGCGTAAACTTTCGACTGCATTCATGAACAATAAAATTAAATTGTTTGTATAGTTATAATAAAAGCTATAAAGACATCGTTCAGATAATATTGCAGTATCACTACATAATACACATATAAAGCAAAGTGGCTGTCTGTATGGTTCAATTTGTAAAACTAAGCAACGGAGAGTTTTTCTTAAATAGGTAGAGTGCTTCAAGAGGAAGATTTATAAGTATAATTATAAGGTACCCAAGGCGAAACTAGGACGGGCCGCTAGTTATAATAATATAATAGTATAATTATGTAAGTAATTAATAATAATGCGCGAATCAAATTTCGCTGGACGAATTAAACTTAATCTGATTTGGGCAACTTTGTTATAATTAGGTAGTTCATTATTTAAGCTTGTAATCTATAAATAATTAAATATATTTTTAAATTTTTGTTTTTTATAAACAAGATCGGTTTAAAAACCTGGCTTTTTCATTGAACTCATAAGAAAATATAATTGAAATAATAACTACATAACTAAGTAAATACTAGCTACCAGCTAATAAACGAAATACTTTTGAACTTTTAAATCAAGCAAATTTTCATGTACTTGAGTATTAACACATAATAAAGCTTTTTAATTTCTTAACGCCAAAATCACATTAAAATAAAATTTCAGTGATGTTTATATATTGCACTTAAATAAAACTTAAATACATCGATGTTATATGAGCAACATTTATACAGTAAGTTATCTAATAAACACATTTATTATATTGGACAATTATTATTAAATAATAATAAAAAATGTACATACGTACCTATGCTACTTATAGTTCTTATAACAATGTCTAAACACTAACAATTATTTATTAAATCACATTTAATTATGATAAACAGAATTCATAAATTTGGGGCGAAATTTAATAAACCTTACTACAGGAAGGTATAAATCGTGTGTTTAAAAAAATATTGTGCGAAGCAAAATAATACATACATAGAGGTAGTTATAATACCGTCATAAATCATAATACTATATTGATATATTGACTTGGTAATTATAATTCAAAATAAACAGAAAGTAAAATATATTTAGACTTGGCGTCAAATCCCTTATATAGTACAGGGTCAGGATATGAGTATAAGTGTCTTTACATATCATTTCATTGTTATTTTTGCACAGTGACGTCTCTAAGTAATAATAATTGATTTGAGTGAAATACACCTTTTATTTTCTTTTTTTTCATGATTGATTTGCTTATTAAATTTCATAGATATTTCTAATGAAAGAATGGCCAACAAACCCAACTAGTGGCTAGAAACGAATGACTGAGATGGATGCCAGATTTTATGAATTATCTGACTTTTATCATTCACACAGTAATTTGACGCCACGTCTAATCCAATTTCAATCCTGAAAGTATCATAACGTTTTTTAACAACTGTCAAAGTTATATCACAAATTGCCATTTCAAACGTCACATTGCCTCAAGGCAATTTCGACTGTAAACGATCGTGTTAGAAGTCGTTATCGCTTGACGCGTCGAAGCTCTCGTGCAGCATACACGGTTCGTTCCGGTCCGGCAGATAGCGGAGATTGGACGACAACATCGGCCCGTGGAAGGATTGGGATCGGAGCACGTTGCTGTGAAATAGACGCCATTTTGAATTTTTTACTTTTTTTTCTAAGTGTCAAATTTTTGGTTCAAATTATAAAGTTTTGACTTTACTATGTTGGATCAATTTAGTAATTTTATAGTTAGAACGAGATAAATAATTATCGAGATAGATGTCTTTAACGTTGAAAAAATATTATTCAAGTTAAGATTGTAATTCATAACAGATAAATAAAACTACTTAAAAATTAAATTGTTCCAACTAGTTATTAAGACTTTTTAAAAATTTGGAATACGGGTCTAAAATTCAAATGTTTGGTTAATTTTGTGAAATATGCCAAAACAGTGCAAAGTCTTATAAATGTATTGAATTACAGTGATAATACAGATATATAAGTGACTCTTTTTCAGCATAAGGGACGCATTGGATTTAAACACCTAAAACTGTAGTATTAAAAGTAACTCAATAATAGGTTTTTGGCAGTAAGAACCATTTTAAGTCTAAGGTTATTGGTTCGTATATAAATAAATACTTGTAATTAGCTAAATATATGTAAAAAGCATAATATTATAAACAATCCAATAATTATTAAGGAAATAAAATAAAAGCTAAAAAAAACTTTGTTAGAAAGCAAAGAATGGTTAAGTCTCTGTGAAATCAGCTGGAAAAGCCATCAGTAGCCACAAGTGTGTTTGACAGCTGTCAAGCCATGTGTCAATGTCAAACTGACGCCATGTCAATGTGACAGTTAACTAACCTTACAAACCATGAAGACGAACATGCTTCTTTGGTTTCATGCATTGTCACGCTCTAAAATTTAGAACGGGATGATTAAATCTTAGTCTATGTTATGGTAACCAACTTTAATAATTTTAAGTTATGGAAAGAAACAGGTAGTTGATACGAAATTAATGATGTTAATTCCATCTAAATACTAAATTCTACTGCAAACCAAATTATATTTAAAGCATTAACCTTATATGAAAAAATATTTAAGTTATTATTTTTGCTTCTGGATTCCTTTTTAACAAAAATTATAAGACAAATTCTAATCATAAGGGAATTATTTTAGCGAGAAAAAGATCGTAAAGATATTTTTTTTTGTAAACTATTTAAACACATTAGATTAATGAGATCCTATTGGCACTGATTTTCGACCGTGTACAAATATTCTAATAATTAAGTAATTAATTGAATGATGGCTAACATGTGTACTAACCTGGCTGTCTTAGGCGGCGTCTTCGTTTTCCCCAACGCCGCGGCTTTTCGCGGATCGTAAGACGCTCTTCGTTTCCACTTCTCTAGCTCTTGCTTCTTTTGTTCTGAAAAACAAAAAAATACTGATAGAAACTGTTATTTTCTACCTCTGTGGCGCAGTGGGTTCGATTCCCGCCTCGGGACAAAAACTGTACCTACGATCTCCAAAAGTTTGGCTAATGTTCTATACATCAAAAGCAATACATGTGCCTCATATGGAATAGAACTGTTATTCTCCCATTTTAAAGAGAAAGAGCGCTTTATTTCCTAACAGCGGCAAGGTATACATACGCGTCAAAAGCTTCAAAAACCGCATTCCTGGACCAACAACTACCTTATATTAGTTGATTTAATAATTAGACAGAACTATAATCTTATTCATTTATTAATGCTTCGCGTTACTACTTCAAAGTTAGACCCATCTAAGTAATTGTTTCGTTCGTCTAATCTAGATATACATACGCGTCAACAAAATCCAAAACCCCACAACCAACCATACCAGCTTTACCTTTGAGAATTTTGAGGATCTTACCCATTTCAAAATGCTTCGCGCTCCCCCGCCCACTAGTGGGCTTGTCAGGCAACACCCCGACGTAAGTCTTGCTCGGATCCCTCCGTAGGAAAGTCTTTGAGCTCTCGTTCTTGTACTTGGATATGTCTAGGTATCTAGGTTGGACCTTTTTCTGGCTAACTGAGGTGGTCGACGATGAAATTGAGTAGTCACCGCTATACCTGGAAATAATAATAAATCATTTTATTTCAGACATTTACAAAGTCTAAAATACATATTTCTTAGGTTATAAGTAAAAAAATTATAGCTAAACTTCGAGAATGCTCGACTCACCTCTGCTTCGCTGAAACCCTTGTCTTATCATCCTTCTCCCTCCTCCTCACGACGGGCGCGCTCTCCGTCCCGCTCTCTCCCTCACTCTCGCTCACTCCCTCCGTTAATCTCTCGTGACTGAATATAGACGAGTTTCTAGGACTACTTCCGTTTGTGGTAGAATTGGTGTCGGAGTCGAGAATGAAGGTTTTCCGCTTGTCCATGGTTAGGAAGTCTATGTTGTCTTTGGTCGGGGTAATGTCGTCGACGATGTACGTTTTGCGTTTGTCTGCGTTGCGTTGTCTTAAGATTTTGTCGAGGGGTTTCTGCTGGAACAAAGCATCATTCATAAATATATGTACAAGGTAATACAATAATATGAACTATGAAACTAAAGGATTATTAATAAATCTGTATTTCTGTATGACGGGGTGGAAATATAGTATGAAGAGCCATTTAATATACATATTACCCTGACTCCGCTCATGTGTTTTGTTTTTGGTGTAGGTACAATAAAGCGCTTTAGAATTATATTATATTGTACCCGCTACCTGGCTCATTACCCGCTACCTGTCTCATTACCCGCTACCCGTCTCATTACCCGCTACCTGTCTCATTACCCGCTACCTGTCTCATTGAAAATGAAAATGAAAATGAAAATATATTTATTTCTGTAACTTAATACTAGATCATTACAGTGGTATGGGACTCCTTTTAAGTAAGTAAGATACCTGTGCTAGGAGATCCCGCTCTTGCTTGCTCTGATATCGATTAAGTTTATACAATAATAGATTTTGAAGTAGATTTACTGTATACACAACAGATATTAAAGTAACTAATTTAATTATTATTATTATTTTCTAAAAGAATACTATTACATATATAAAACAGTAATTAATAGAAATAGTAAATATGTGTTTAGAATAAAACATATAAGTATATTTTTATTTAATTTTACGGTCTATACTTTACATAATAATATAATAGTGAGTGTGCATGGGAGTGTGCTGGATGTATATATATTATAATAAATAAATTTTATATATATATATATATATATATATATATATATATATATATACAGTATATATTATATATATGAACTTAAGTAGATTATGAAATTTTTTGCATTATATTCTCGACATCATCGTAACTTTGTTTATTTAACCAATTGATTAATGTTTTTCTACAATTTTGTTTGTTTTTGTTATATATGTCCATTTTTTTGTTTATATTGTTATATATATACGCTGATCTAGTGTCATACTGTCTTGAGGCAAATTCAGACCGTGAGCTATGTTTAGGCAATATTTTAGGTTTTCTGCGTCTTGTTGGTATACTGGCATCATAGCTATTATCTCTATGCACCTTCAACGTCACATTTAAGATGTAGAGCTTTCTTATAGATAACAGTCCTGATTCTTGGTAGAGCATATCAGTAGGGTAACGATATTTTTTAAAGTACATTACCTTCAATAAAGATCTCTGTGCTCTTTCTAGTCCTAAGAACTTTAGCTTAGTGGCTCCTCCCCAGACCGGAATGCAATAAACTAGTACCGATTGTACCAGAGCGATATATATTTTATTTAAAAGATCTTTTGTTATTACATGTCTTAAAATTTTAAATATCCAGATCAGTTTACGGACTCTACTCATAAGGAGTTCAATGTGAGCATGCCAGGAGAGTCTCTGGTCTATCATTATACCTAAATATTTACAGTTTGTAACTTTACTTACACATGGACAATCACAGTTTTGGTTAGTTTGTAAACATTTATGTAATTTTAGTGTGAAATCTGAGTTTGGTTGGCTGCTCGCATATTTGGTAAAAGTCATATAATTTGTTTTAGATATATTAAGAGTCAGGAGATTTTGATTTAGCCAAATTGAAGTTTCTTTAAGTCCTATTTCAGTATTACTTTTAAGATTGTCCCAGGATGAGCCACTAAAAACAATGGCAGTATCGTCAGCGTACGAGAAGATTTTTGCGTTTTTGATGTTAAGTTCACAAAGATCGTTGATATATATTAGGAATAGCGTAGGGCCTAAGATGCTACCCTGTGGTACACCGTAGTTTGTAGTTTCTTTATCACTAGTATACTCACCGATTTTTACACTTTGTTCTCGTTCGTTTAAATAATCTGTCAGTAGAGCAAGAGGTAGTCCTCGAATTCCTATGTGTTCGAGTTTCTTAATTAGTAATTTTCCACAGACCGTATCGAAGGCTTTTTTTAAATCTATGAAAGTAGCCAGACATTTCCTGCCACTATCGACTTGCTTTGTTATATAGTCACTGATCGCTACAACGGCATCTTCCGTTGATATACCTCGACGAAATCCGTATTGTGAGTTCGATAAGATGTTGAAACTATTTAAATATTGTATAAGACGGTTATTTATAAGTTTTTCCATTATCTTAGAGATTGAAGGTAAAACAGATATAGGTCTATAGTTATTTACATCATTTCTATCTCCATTTTTGAAAACCGGTGTCACTATAGACTGTTTCAGTAATTTAGGGAAAATTCCCGTACTAAAACATAAATTTGCTAAGTGACACAGAATGGGAACTATATAGCCTTTAGCAAGCTTAAGGAATTTTGTGGGTATGCCATCCCACCCAGGTGCACTATCTGTTTTTAAATTAACAATAATATTATGAACTTCATATAGGTCTGACTCTAGGAGAACAAAAGATGAGAGTGGACTTGGTGAAGTAGAAACATTGGTTTTATTCACGTTTTGCTGAATGTCTTCTGCTAGTGTTTTACCAATATTCAAGAAAAAAGAGTTTACAGAATTCAAAGATTCCTTGGGCGTTGTGTGCGTATTTAATAATTGAATATTGGGTGGTTTTGTTGATTTATAACTTGTCAAAGTGTTTATAGTTTTCCATAAGTATTTATTGTTTTTTGAATTTAGACTAAGCTTATCTCTGTAGTATTTCATTTTTAGTTTTTTTATTAATTTATTACAATAATTTCTATATCTTCGATAGGTAATACTTAAGACTTCATTAAAAGGATCACGTCGTAATTGTCTTTGCATGTTATTTCTATTTATAATACATTTAAGGATTCCTTGAGTTATCCAAGGTTTTAAAATTGCTTTACTTCTAGGCGCTATTTTTGTTATTGTGTTTTCCATGAGACATTTTTGCAGTAATTTAGTGAGTAGATTACATAAAATATTGGGATCATCTATTTCAAAGAACTGAGTAAAGTTTTGTTTACTTAGACACTCAACAGCACTTTCAAAATTTATAAAAACTTTCGTGTTGTTATAATTATACCTTTTATTATTAGAGAGATTGAGAAAAGTCATTTGATGATCGGTTATGGAGGTATCTAGAACGGCAGCTGTAGCTTTTTTCTTACATTTATTAATTTTTAAAAATAAGTGATCTAAACAACTGTCCAGTCTGGTAGGAAGGTTATGACCGGGCAAAAGACCATGCATAGATAGCATATTTAAATAAGTTAGGCGGTTATTTCTCTCTTGATTATTTTCTGTCTGTTTTGGCAAGATATTTATATTTATATCCCCCGTAATAACAATAGTTTCATACCTTTTAATTTTTTCTAAGTGAATGTTTAGAGAATGGATAAAAGGCTCAGCATTTAGATTTGAAGGCGATCTATAAATGCATAAAATAATTATATTTAATATAGTTAGCTGTAGACAAGATGCATGAGTTAATTTTATTTCGTTTACCATAGATGTATAAGTTTTATTTGTGTAGATTGTAACTCCATCATTTTGATTTAGATGCGATGTAGTACTAAAAGAGTTGTAGTTCGGTAATTGAGGCACGGGTTTGTTTTGATTTAACCTACATTCTGTCAACACAATAACATCGGCTACAAAGTTTAGTAAGGAGAGGTTTGATTCTAGGTCATCAATATTTTTATAGATGCTCCTGATGTTTTGCGAGATAATACTTAAATCTGTGGGTTTTGGTTTTATAAATTTGGAAAGCTCCGTAATTGGGCAAGAAAATGATTTAGCTATCTCTGAATTATCCAATTCGTGTACTTCCATTAGTTGATTAATCATTGTGACAAGTGGATAAGAATTTCACGTGTTTCAGGAATATTAAGTTAACGTGTTTAGTTTTTTTATGTATATAGGCTGTTAAAATATTTATGTGTGTCGATGTCATTTGACTATGTTTTTTGACATTTAATAACGTTTTTATATATAATTGTATAATAATTTGTGATGTGTATTGTATTTCTAAGGTGTATAATATATAATAAATAGATATTAATATAAGTAATATAAATACTAACAAATTCCTAGGAGAAAACATACATAAATTGTTTATAATACTAAAAATTCGAGATATATAAAGGCATGTAAGCGTGTGGGATAGTCATGCAGCCTGTAATAGGCTTTGCACTTGATTTTCCGACTTAATATTTATAATCGGAGAGCTCTCCGATTTTCGTACATAGACGCGACCGTATGATGTCCAACAGAATTTATAACTTTTCGATTTGGCTAGGTCCCGCGCAAGGAAGAACAGACGAGAAGCCTTCACCGTCAGATGTTCCGACACGTACACGGCGGTCTCTTCATTTTTCTTAAACCCTAAGTTTATAGCTCTTAGTTTGCTTTTGTTACGTGTGTTATAGACTTTTGTCGCTTTCAGTACTTCAGTTTTTATTGTGGTTGAGTTGAATTCAACAACAATAGGCGTGTTTTTATATTCTTTCTTGTTTTCACGCACCCTATAAATATCCCTTACATCGCATTTGCTAATATTACAAGCAATGGATTTTCCAAGGTGTAGGACCATGTTAAGGAGACTTTCTTTGTCTTCATTGTTGTGCTTCGGTACATTTTTTAGTTCTATACTCGATTTTCGGTTATTTCTCTGCAGATCCTCGAGTCTTTCTTCCATTAAGGTCAGACATTCTCGATCTTTCTTTTGTTGAACTTCATGCATCTTTAAATTATTTTCCAGCATCGTGCTTTTTTCTGAACTCATCTCGCATTGGGCAGAAAGTGCTAAGCATTTCTGTTCTAAAGCGGAATTTGAATTACGAAGTTCCTTTATCTCATCTTTCAGCTCCTTCATGTCCGCCAGAAGTGCTGATAGTTTTGAATCCTGTTTTTCTTGTAGCATTTTGAACAGATTAGTTATATGCTCAGATATTTCATGCTTAAAGGCAGTAAACTTGAAAGTAAGTGACGCATCCAAGTCTACATCGGGGCTTCGTCTTCTCTTCAAACGACGGGTGACTCTCCCTGTGTCCGATTCCTGTTCAGTTTCTGATAGGCTAGGAGCAGACTGAGATTTATTCTCTTTGTTGGTCTTAGATGGTGTTCGCTGCATGCTCATGATTAATGCAACAGTAAAATATTACGAGCAATAGGGTGTTGGTTGCTCGCCAAGTTTTTCAGGCGCTAGTGCGATTTATGATAAATCTCAGATTTAAATTCTCCAAAATTTCCTTTCAAAGCACGTTAAGTGTTTTTTATTTTTGTTATTGAAAAATAAAAAATTCTGGGTGTTCAAAATTTATGGACCAAGGTGTTTGTGTTCGTTAAATTCGTGCCGATCGTCAATATCCTGCTGGTGTAGCGGCAGGACACATAGGCTGCCGCGCCGACAGTTGCGAGTTCTAATCCGACGACTGGCAGTCACTTTTAGGAAACTGGGATTTTGAGACTCACAATTTATTCCAAGCGCGAACTACAGAGGCTCCAGCGGACACAGTGGGGCGCAGCTCCGGCCCATCAAGAATCCGACGGCGAAGTCCGAGATTGTTTTCAGTAAATTAAAATATGTCCGGCAACACGTCCACACCGCTTAAAGGCCGAGAGGCAAGAGCTCATTACCCGCTACCTGTCTCATTACCCGCTACCTGTCTCATTACCCGCTACCCGTCTCATTACCCGCTACCTGTCTCATTACCCGCTACCTGTCTCATTACCCGCTACCTGTCTCATTACCCGCTACCTGTCTCATTACCCGCTACCTGTCTCATTACCCGCTACCCGTCTCATTACCTGCAGCACGTGCGCGTGCGACCTCAGCTGCAGTATGTCCGAGTGCGTCGATGACGTCATCGGGTCGGAGGGCAGCGCCGGCTGCTCGTCCTCCGTCTCTGATGACGAGTACTGCAGCAGTGCGGTCGTGTGGAAGGACTGAGAGCGGTGGTTACCCGCTACATGTCTCATTACCCGCTACCTGTCTCATTACCTGCAGCACGTGCGCGTGCGACCTCAGCTGCAGTATGTCGGAGTGCGTCGATGACGTCATGGGATCAGAGGCTAGCGCCGGCTGCTCGTCCTCCGTCTCTGATGACGAGTACTGCAGCAGTGCGGTCGTGTGGAACGACTGGGAGCGGTAGTTACCTGCTACCTGTCTCATTACCCGCTACCTGTCTCATTACCCGCTACCTGTCTCATTACCCGCTACCTGTGTCATTACCTGCAGCACGTGCGCGTGCGACCTCAGCTGCAGTATGTCGGAGTGCGTCGATGACGTCATCGGGTCGGAGGGCAGCGCCGGCTGCTCGTCCTCCGTCTCTGATGACGAGTACTGCAGCAGTGCGGTCGTGTGGAAGGACTGAGAGCGGTGGTTACCCGCTACATGTCTCATTACCCGCTACCTGTCTCATTACCTGCAGCACGTGCGCGTGCGACCTCAGCTGCAGTATGTCGGAGTGCGTCGATGACGTCATGGGATCAGAGGCTAGCGCCGGCTGCTCGTCCTCCATCTCTGATGACGAGTACTGCAGCAGTGCGGTCGTGTGGAAGGATTGAGAGCGGTGGTTACCCGCTACATGTCTCTTTACCCGCTACCTGTCTCATTACCCGCTACCTGTCTCATTACCTGCAGCACGTGCGCGTGCGACCTCAGCTGCAGTATGTCGGAGTGCGTCGATGACGTCATCGGGTCGGAGGGTAGCGCCGGCGTCTCGTCCTCCGTCTCTGATGACGAGTACTGCAGCAGTGCGGTCGTGTGGAACGACTGGGAGCGGTAGTTACCTGCTACCTGTCTCATTACCCGCTACCTGTCTCATTACCCGCTACCTGTCTCATTACCCGCTACCTGTGTCATTACCTGCAGCACGTGCGCGTGCGACCTCAGCTGCAGTATGTCGGAGTGCGTCGATGACGTCATCGGGTCGGAGGGCAGCGCCGGCTGCTCGTCCTCCGTCTCTGATGACGAGTACTGCAGCAGTGCGGTCGTGTGGAACGACTGGGAGCGGTGGACGGGGGATGAGTGGCTGGAAATTAGAAACACATGGGTTAAATAAACCTTTTTACGAAAATAACTGACCTCATACTGCCTCTAGAAGAACTAAAGATTGTCACATTGTTGCAATTGTCAGAACTGGATAAAATTAAATGGGACTACAAATTCTGTAGATTTTATATCTTAAATTTTAAAAAAATTACGTTATTTTTTTTTAACTAAATAATCTATCGCTATAATTGCGACAACATTTAAATCTATCTTATTTATACAATACAATATAATACATAAACTAAAGGTATAATACATAAACTAAAGGTACGTAAATAGAGAACACCTAAATTTTATTTAGAGAAGGGGAAATTTTACGTTATGTATTTACTACATATAAATAAGATTTCAAATTAGAACTCCAGGTTAAACTAAACAGATTTTTTAAAGCATTTTAACAATAATCCAATCGTTTCTATTCTTTCTTTGTTTGTTGTGAAACAATCAAACAATATAATCGATAAATAATGTCATACATAAATAATGCATTACCGCAGCGCATCAGCAATATTTTTTATCCATTGTATATTTTAATTAAATCATAATATTATGTTATCCACGTAATATTTAGGATTGTACGTAATATTTGTATTGACTTGAGGTAAATAAATATTGTATATTCTAAGATATATATTACCTGGGCGAGCTAAGATCATCCTTAAAGTCATGACGTTTCTGCATCATCTTCTTCCTCCCCTCCTGAGCAGCTTTCATCGGGTCGTAGGAGGAACGTTTCTTCCAGTTGGCCAGTTCCGTCTCCTTACTGGCCAGGGCTGATGATGAACGATGCTGGCTGGGCTTTTTGGGGCCTGGAACGGGTTAAATAAACTCACTATAATGTTAAACCCATTGACCTATAATATGTTTGATCAATAAATTACTATTATGACTATCAAATATAGTGGATAATTCACACAGTAAGATAAACAAGTGGTAAACTTTTTTGTGTAGACTAGATATCAATAGGTAGTATAGGTACTATTATTATAAAGCTGATGAGTTTGTTTGTTTGAACGCGCTAATCTCAGGTACCTCGGAGGAAGGAAATTAATTTAGGATACATGCGTTTTTTTAAAAACGCAAACGAAGAACTCGGCAGGTCGGCTAGTGATCAATAAACGTCAAATGCAACTAAAGCTGTATTCTATCGAAGTACAAAAATATTAATATCTATAAGGAATCAAATTCTCACCTTTATCCAAAGTCTTAACGGGCTGCACCTCTCTCGTTGAAGACCTAGACTTCGTCAGTCTGCTCAGAACCGCCTGTCTAGTCGGCTCTGAGATCCGCCTACTCTGATGACCCTTCCTCTCCTCCTTGGAAACAGGCGGCTCCGACATCCGGGACAAAACCTCCTTCTTCGGCGTCCGGTTCGCATTCCGAACCAACCCCGGACCAAACTTCCGCTGCGGTTCCGGAGTATTCGGACATCGCGGGGAATTAGCCGGTGCAATTGACTTCAGATCGGGGGAATCTATTCTCTTCCCCTGCCGCTTATATCTACAATCCTGACTATGTGACTTATCATAATCTGACTCATCCGAGTCCTTTTCATCGGAATGTCCGCTGAGTCTGACCCTACAATCAATCAGTCTATCATAATTATTGTTCTTGTTCACAGTGTTGAAAGAGCTGGAACGCTTGATGGAAGCACCTAGCCCGAGAAGCTTAGATTCGCTCGCGACTCGCTGATGTTTCCTATCACCTTGGCAACGGGATTGATCAATCCTCGGGTAAGCCTCCAAGGCGTTGTTCTTCAAGACAGTCTTCAGGCACACGGGATTCGCGTTCTGTATATCTTCCTTATCGAATGATCTGTGTCTGGTGTGTGTTCTGTGTGTCGGTTTATTCGATAGTGTTTTGTCTTCCGAACTGTGGCTTCTATCTGTCGGACTGTTCATGTTGCAATCGCGTCTATCCTCGAGGGATCTTGACGCGTTGTTGAGAAGGATTCTTGTGCTTTCGGGGAGTTTTGAGGAACCGGTGATGACGTAGTGCCCTGGACTTCGGAGAGGACTGCTGTCTGCAGAGTGGTCTTTCCGTCTGAGGCGATAGTTGAGGGAATTGGAGCGGCTGAGCTGTGCGACTGGGAGCCGGGAGATGTTCTTGTCGCTAATGAAGCTGGAGGTGAGTGAGGGGACGGCGGGGGGGTTGGAGCGCGTGCTCAGCTTGGCTTGGAGATTGGAGATCGCGTTTTGGGTCTTGAGGAGATAGGACTCTGTGTCTTGAGGGGGGATTAGGTCCTGGAACAAAAGAGAGGGTGAATTAGTCACTGTTTGTTTAACCGTTCATATGCTTGACTATGAAAAATGCAATATAAATAATAAATAAATATAATGGCGGGCGAGGTAGATCAGAGGCGCGCCGCCTCTTTTGGACAATGTGTTAAAACGTGTTGACAGACCCATATAAAAATCCGTTAACACGAGCAAAACCGTAATTGTATTATCAAAGAATGTCAACATCACAAAACCGGATCACATAACTATTTAATTGTACCGAGAATAAGGAAGTAAAATGTTTATGTCATGTGAAATACCTAAGTTTATGAGTTTCGTTACAATCCATTGTCTCGGACATCAAAACTTATGAAATGATGTAAATTCTGAGAATGTAAGTTATAAATAGTCCAAAACGAGTACCTACGTTCTAGTTTACATCATCGACCGACGTCTTGATAGAAATCTGTATTCTCAGTAATAATTAGATAAATTTAATTCCTAAGATTATTTTGAAAACTTCAATAAACTAACATCATCGTTGGCTCTCTTTTCCATGTATTGGGCGCGGGCTTCTCAAACATAAACCATAATAGGTCTTAAAGATCTACTAGGTACAATAAATAATCATTATTGCTGGACAATTCACACAACTTCTAGACCCGTGGAAAGCTCAAAGCTTGTGTTACGTTTGCTAGATTTCTGAAACTCTTAATAGCATAATATATCCAAATAACAGCTCTACAGTCGTCTTTTCCTCAAAAATATCATTAGCAGGCAGAGTCGCCACCAGTCGTATAATTATTCTATTCAGTTTTTTTATTAAAGTTAATAGCCTCATTATCTAAAACAAATAGATTATTAAACCATTGTTTTAATGTTCAATTTCCAATTCGACACAACTTACGCCAAACGTTGGCCTACTTTTGAGGTTATTTCTGAAAGTAAGCCAAGATTATCCATTAAATACTTAGGAATGAATCCATTACGTTTCACGCTGATTAATTTGACTTGTGACTAAATAAGATTTAGCTTCTTATCTTTAAATCTTCGTCGTTCTAAAACATTTATTTAAAATTGGTATTGGACATTCACCAACCCGCACTTCGCCAGTGCCGTCGTCCGTATCTACTGTTTCCGCCGTGCTCGGGCAGTGATAGGGTTAACTAACACATTCACGCGTAATACGGGTATTTAAAAACCTGACGAACGTATTTATAATACAGAAACTTTTTATAGACATCTCAAGATGATCAATAACAATCACATCATTACAGCATCACCTGAGTCATATGAATCATAAGTGACTCACAAGCCATTTTTGGTCATCACAAGTTAAACTTGACCTTCAATCACTTCTCCATACTGAGAAAAACCAACATACATGTTACCGTAGCGATAATTGACTTCTGTTTCAAGATAATATTTAAAAGTCTTTCGGCAGTGAACTGAACTGAATAAAGCTATTATCATTTGAATCGACAATGGATAAATGAACAAATGAACTCTTTCCTACCTAAAAACATAGAAAAAAATACAAACTTTATACAGCTATAAACTAAAAGAAGGTACAAAGGGTGGCCTTATCGCTGAGAGCGATCTCTTCCAAGGGTTATTCTTAAAACCAACGTTGCCCTGTACTTCTGAGCTCCAGTTCAATATATTGTCCGCGGCGGGAATCGAACCCGTATACTTCTGCGACGCTAAACCTTTATCTGCGCCACAGAGCTAGTTGGCACCTTTACCTACTCGTGTAGACTAAACGCGACTAAAACTCAACTAAAGTTTTTTAAAATAAAAAACGTAAAAAGTGGTAACTTACAAATATTTAACAATAGAAACAGTTAGACGGTGACTCATAGTTATCAGAGATCTTAACTAACAGATTGATCTTACAGTAACCATAAATAAAATACTGTAAATTAACACAGTTAGCTGTAAAAACAAAAAGGTAATTATTGAAACTCTGAGTCATTTCGGTCAGTCATCGAACTCTCAACTTTTTCAACATGTTCAATTAGGTTTCAGTTAAAAACAAAAAAATACAGTGCAAATACGTTTGCCGTGTGTTGCCTTAAAAGTACTGCTGTTGTAACTGTTTTGGAATATAAGGGAGTTCTTTGTAGTTGGTATTAGTGATAGTGGTTTCCCGTTTTGAGAGTTTAATTTTGAAATTTGTTGTTTTTTCTTTTGACATGCAATCTAGTAAGGCAAAACGCACAAGACGCGAGGCGAAGAGTTATCATTGCATATGCATGTAGTTATTCACGTAATTAAGCGTTAGAAAACTAATAATCATCATCATCATCTTCCTGTCCTTTTCCCACATAATGTGGGGTCGGCACCAACATGTACACCCACTCCTTTCTTACACATTATCATCTTTCACACAGTCCATCCATCTATTCGTTATTATTTTTTATACTTAATCCTAAACGAATATATTTAAACAAATGAATTCTACTTTCAAATTCAAAGGGAGAGTCTCGGCCCTCGCTCCCTAGCATGTTAAAAGGTACAGTAAAGGCACCGCAAGGGCCAGCGGAAGTGGCAGGTGACGTGAGCCGAAAACAACGTGGTACAGGACACAGGCTGAAGCGATTTGAAAAGAATATACCTATATCTATGAAAGTTACTAAAAGTTACAGATAAAAGTCAAAGGATCCCTAGCGATAAGGCCGCCCATTGTACGTGTCTCATTTAGTGTTATATTCATGTGTTTTGTTTTTGGTGTACAATAAAGTGTTTTTGTATTTGTAATATTTAAGGCCCCTTAGGGCGTCAAATCGCTTGAAATTGCTTTTTGTTAACAAACATATCTTCCACAATAATAAAGCATTTACTTTGAGATTAATATATGTTATAGTTCAGGATATATGCTAGGGGATTACAGTTACAAAAACACGTTTACATAAAATTTTCTCGATAGAAAAATAATCCAAAGTTCGCTCTAAATTTTACAATAAATCGTCGCTATTCAATAAATACTTTAAAATAAGCCTTGATACTTTGTAGAGTAAACAAACAGGTTATAGAGCAGGGGTAGAGCGTGTTAGATTGTTAAAATTCTTATTATTTTAACCGTAAAATAAGAATAACTAAACTTGCGGAAAAATTCACGCGAAAACTGACCATTCGGGCATCTTCGTGCCTCAAATTCAGTCTAGCCGCGGCATTGAGACTGGTAACATGTATCGCGTCGTTTCTTGCATTCAGATCGCTATATAACGCACTAATTACGTAAAAAATGAATTGAAAAATTATTGTACTTGTTTGGTTTTTATTTCAAATATGCGAAATCTGTATAATAAGTGCAAGAAGCGACGGAATCGTAAAAAGATAAAGTAAGTAAGTACCTAACCTACATTCGATAAACGTAAACAAAACGTATAGACAGGAGCGTTCATGACACTTTTGACACAAAAACATTTTTCGCCCTTTGGATTTCAAATTTCTGTTTTGTCTGTTGCTTATTGGACAATCCACACAGCATCATAACAGAGCTTATAAAGTATATGGCGAGACGAAGTTCGCTAGTATACATATAATAATAAAGTGTAGGTACTTAAATATTATAATAAAATACAGGAGGAGACTTTAAACAATAAATTCATAAGTAATACATGGATTATGACTTAATAAAACTTTTTTTATAGTTTTGAGATCTCAAAGAGTTTTGATTTATTTATGATAACTGTCATAAATTATGTCATGTCAATTCATGAAAAAGTAAATTTAAGATATTTCATAGAACAAACAAATCACTACGTTTTTGTGCTTCTTAACCCTACGTTGCTTTCAGTGCTATATCACACACAACCAATATAACTATGATTTTTTTAATATATAAAGTTTTTAAATAATAAATGGCGTCCGCTCGCATGCGTTCTCGTTCACTCTCTATCGCTATCTCTATACTCACACAGTGAAGTACGCGCTACAAAAAGCTTTTTTAACGTCCGTTAAAAAAGCGTTCAAATAGAACATAATACTATTTAAATAATAATAATACAATAATACCATGGAAATATGCTCGAATTAAAAATAATTTTGGTATTACGTTTGTATGGGAAATTCGTCGTGACGCCGGCCTGTTTGAGAAATTGTTTTGCCAACCGTCCGTTTGGGTGTCTGGGTGTTATATATGTATAATAAAAATATCTATATATGTATGTATATTATATTACGTATATCAGAAATCTAGCACCCGTAACACAAGCTTCGAGCTTACCACGGGGCTAGATGACGCTGTGTAAAATTGTCCAGTAATATTTATTTATTTAAAAAAAAAATTAAATTAAAAAATTTAACCGTACCATACGTACCTACCCGCCGCCATTGTCAAATATCATTTTTAATTGCGCGGGTTATACCTATCTTATAGTCTTTTATTATTTAAAAAAAAATTGACCACTTTCCGCATGCCCTGCGAATGATATTTTAAAATATAGGTAGGTCACTGCATGTTTTGCCATATATGGTATATCGAACTAAATATAAAAACAGTTTTTCCCTTAAACTTATGAAATTTTTAAATCAATTTTAAATATTTATATCTTATTTTACTTTATTTATCTAAAAGACATATAATATGACCATCAAAAATTTTAAGAAAAATAATCATGCAGTTAAGGGTTAAGGTTTAGGAACTTATTCTTTTATAAATTCACTTTTATCTAATATTGAAGTATATCATACGGTTTGACTTTTCGTTTATAAAATTAATCAGAAATAAAAGGCAGACTATGAATTTTAACATTTCATGTGAAATTTAGTTCAGAAAACTTTATTTATTTATTAATAAAATCCCCAGCCCTTTCATTTTTCTTAATAACTGAGCTTACGCCAAAAAAACTTTTAAATAAAATTGAACCAATTAATATTGCTAGTTCCTAGACAATTCACAAATCAACATCCCCGTGGTAAGCTAGAATCTTGTGTTACGGGTGCTAGATTTCTGATATATATACTTAATATAATATACATACACATTTATGAAAGTTATTTAAAACACGGGAAAAGCCGTGTGTGGAATTTATACTTTAAACTTTAAAAATACACATATCCGCTTAAAGATATATTTTAGCGCAGGCGAAGCCGCGGGGCGGAACGCTAGTATTACCTTATATATCGTAGGTCGTAGGGTCTACAAAATGAATTTCAAATTATTGAAGTAATTTGATGTGTCAGATTTTTGCGCGAAATATATACTCAGCTCGGGCTCACGCGCCTCTCCTACTTATTTAGCCGAACTTAGCCGATCGTCGAGTTTGCGCTGATGGGGGGTACATCCTTAATGAAAGAAGGAATGACAGAGACGGCTGACAGAGGAGAGTGGAGAGAGAGAACGTGTTGTGCCGACCCCACATAGATGGGAAAAGGGTAAGAAGAAGAAGAATGAAAGAAGGAATGAAAAAACAAAATATTTTTTTTTATAAAATGTATTTTTTTATTAGCCTATACTATAGTGTCAATAATGGGTTCTGTAGTGGAGATACGTGCATAGTAGTAGGATGTAATAATGGTTGTGAAATGTGATTTGTGTGTTAATGTAAATCCATTTTTGTAAGTTTTAATATTTAAAAACAACCCTGATATCATTATGAGCTTTTAGTTTATTTTTTTGTAATGTGTTTTTTGTTTTAAGGTGTTCACTAAAGAATATTGTATTGTATTGTAGCTATGGATTTTGTAAAAAAAAATAATAATAATGAATAGTAGGAAGACAAAAATCATTTTAATCATGCCAGCCCGCTATCAGCTCTAAACTTGTCCCCAACAGACAACAAACCTACAACCGCAGGATACAAGCCAGCCAACCGTGTCGGTAACGATGGACTACTATACTATTGTCCGCAGGTTCTTACGGATGTTAAGACCTTGAAACTATGGCTTCAAAGAACAGGTGATACTTGTTAGTTCTGCCACATTGGCTAGCATTGGATTGCATTTAGCCACAAGGTGTCGGATATTGGGACATTGAAAACTATCGGATATTCAATGGTGTGCGGGAAATGATAAAGGCAAATGGGCTGAGATAAATAAATAACATCGCAGTAACCCATATTACACCCTATTAGGCACGGGTCTCTAGAATAGAATGCCATAAAAGCTATTTCATTCAGATTGATCCAGAGATTTCTTCCGTAAAATCACAAAGATTAAATAGGATAGGTAGGTACTTATAATTTTTTTTTATCGTGCCAATTCGATTTTAAATAAATAAAATAAATAAATATTGATGGACAATTCACACAGGAACATTTAGCCCCGTGATAAGGTCTAAGTTTGTGTTACGGGTGCTAGATTTCTGATGTAATTTAATGTAAGTTCTTATTATTATGATTATGATGACTATGTATACGAATATGAGATAGCACCTGTCACCAAAACCAAACAACCTTCGTGGCTAAACATAATCGCGTTACCTGTTGACCTTGCTAAGCAAAAATTAAATTAGTCTAATTTCGCCACACCCGACACCGGTCACGAAACACCTTGTATAATATACAAGGTGTTTTATTATAATAGTGACGCACGATATAAATGTAATGGATGTAAATCATCGTAATCACCAATTATTTACGTTCCCACTGCTGGGATACAAGGACTTATCTACGACGAGAGATCTTAGTCACCTCGCTGACCAAGTGCGGGTTGGTGAATGTCCCTTTGAAGAAAGAGAGAACAGAAGAAGAGTTTTGTGAAGTTATCAGAACATGTCAGTTTCCTTGCGATGTTTTCCTTCACCGTTACACTAGCACGTTAATAAAGCTTCATTGTTATTTTGCTTCATTTTCCCGTATGGAAAAATGTTCAGGAACGCACTACGCACCCACGACCTTCGGAATGAAAGTAGAGTACCTATGCAACCACTCAGCCAACACGGCCGTGCCTAGTTGTGGGACATAATTTGTTATGATGAAGATGATGATGTGACGATGATGATGATAAACATCGTAGAGTCGGCTTAACACATTTCCTCGTAATGGAAACGTAAAACTAAAACGAAAGTGTAGCAATTAACAATTAAGGCTGCATCGGTCACGCTCGCGATTCCGTATGTTATCTAAGTCATCTGCTCCCGCGCAGGCGTAGTCCAAGAGCCCGTAACAAACAATCTACTATATAAAAATAAGTCGGGTTTTCCTTCCTGAAGCTATAACTCCAGAACGCACGAACAGATTTCCACAATTTTGCACTCGTTGGAAAGGTCTCTGGCTGTGTAAGGTTTATAGCAAAGAAAATTGCGGGAAAGTATAAAACGAGTCGAAACGCTGGTGTTAAAATAATAATAATAAACAATGGGTAAGCATTCATACACCAAACCACCCGGTAAACTTGGTGATTAACAAAACGAATCCTCCTCTAAGACCTATAAAGAATGATGAATGAATACCATTTAATTAAAAATAAAATTTAAAAAATTCTAACAGCAAATTTTGCACATACACCAAGAATCATTAAAATCAAAATAATACCTCATTATCATTACAATAAAGCTTATAATGGAATGGAATGTTATTGGTCACTGACCACTCCTTTGTGCCTTAGGTCAATATTGTGTTAAAATAATTCTGGTTTTGCAATGACTCATGAAACACGGTTATTTTAGAGAGTGAATAATGGATTTTAAAGTTAATTAATCTCATTTAGGGTTCCATTACCGAAAAGATCTATCGATCTAAGACTCTCCGCTAAGCAATAAGATAAGATAATTCTTTATTTCATTACACACCAATAATCAACATTTACAAAATAATTTAATAGGCGATTTTATAGCTTGAGGATTGAATGGAAAACTGATAAAAGATTTTTTTTTATAACAAATTATTTAGATTATAAAATGGTATACAATAAAATTATCACAACGAATCGTAGTAATCTTGTTTTTTATTACCCAAGAAAAATAACCAAGGTGGTTGTTTTTTCTATAACCATAATCTAATAATTTAGAAAACTTAAGTGAGTGTCAATCACTATAAATTAGATATAAGAAATTATTTATGTTATCTACGGGAACATAGTAGTACTTGAAGTTTCTAAGAGAAAAGCACAGTCGATTATTGCGACTCATCATTTATAAATCGATTCGCTAAGTGATGTGAAACCTAACCATAGTCGTGTTCACGACAATGCAAATGCAATCGTGATGTGGGTAATAGTGACAATTGATGGAATCGATTTAATCTGTGGATAGTAGTAACAATAAGTAATGTTACTAGGTATGCCAAATCGCTTGAAATGTTGTATCAGTAAAGCCTGCGTGTATACAAATACACTAGTTTTTGTTTAGTTAAAAAGTACCTAGTAGTTTTGATTTTATAGGCATTCAAAGTTTCGAAAAATATCGAGTCTCGCTAACAGTCACATGAGCGCTTGTGACGTCATAGTTTAACGTCGCGCGGGCCACGGCCCGCTTAGTATCAAGTCGCCAGCAGATTATAGTAGTAGTGCAATAGCTTGCGCAGTATTTTGTTGTGTTTTCGTCCGCGTATTAAGTTAATAGTTTAATAGTAGTACTTAAATATTATTCGATTTATAAAATGGATGAAGATAACTCAAATAGTAGAAGTACCTACCTACCATTAAACTTTGACGTTAAAGACAATATTACCTATATGTATTAAAGTTTTGTTGCTATTGGTATTTATCTATATACTATAGGTAGGTACCGCTGTTCTTAGTAAATTTAAATAAACAATATTGATTTATTGCAAACTAGCTTCTTAGTAAATTTAAATGAACAATACATTGATTTATTGCAAACGAGTACACTTCTTATCAATCAACATCTAGAACTATACATTTTCTTAGGATTAAAAGTAGCCTATGTGTTATTCTAGACTTCGTCCAGATCCGTTCAGTAGTTTTTTCGTGAAAGATATCAAACACACCCACTCACTTTCGCATTTATACTATTCGTAGGAAGTAGGATAGATACTTAGGATGTAAATGTAGTAGCTTGAACGTTACAGATGTACTAAACCTATTTTTTTAGGGTTCCGTAGCCAAATGGCAAAAACGGAACCCTTATAGATTCGTCATGTCCGTCCGTCCGTCCGTCCGTCCGTATGTCACAGCAGTTTTTCTCCGAAACTATAAGAGCTATAAAGCTGAAATTTGGTAAGTAGATGTATTCCGTGAACCGTACTAAGATTTCATAAAAAAATTGAAAAAAAAAATTACATTTAGGGGTCCCCATACATAGGACTGAAACTTAAAAACGTTTTTTAATCGGACCCATACGTGTGGGTTATCGATGAATAGGTCTTTAAAAATCATAACAATATTTCTAAAACCATTTAATTTTAAACTCAATAGTTTGGACGTGAGACTCTTCCAAAGTGCAAAACAGAGTGTTACCCCCCCCCCCTCCTCTAGTTTCTTAAATAAGAAGATTATAAATCTAGAAAAAATATATATTGTACATAACCATAAAAACTAACAACGAAAATTGGTTTGAACGAAATCTATGAAGTAGTTTTTTTATAGTACGTCATAAACTATTTCACATATACAATTACTGCGGAAGCCTACATGGGCGAGTCCGACTCGCACTTGGCCACTTTTATTTGTATTTATTTTACTTACAATATGCGTGAGGCCGTTTATTTTGATTTAAATTTTTGATTTAAACTTGTTTATGCGCTTCTATACACTTATCTATACGAATCTATACTAATATTATAAAGCGGAAGAGTTTGATTGTTTGTTTGTTTGTTTGAACGCGCTAATCTCAGGAACCGCTGGTCCGATTTCAAAAATTCTTTCAGTGTTGGATAGTCCATTTATCGAGGAAGGTTATAAGCTATATTACATTTTCAAAAAAAGTAGGGATCCGCACGGAAAACCCAAATATGTCACCCAAGATGTAAAAAAAAAATCTTATATCGCATGCGCTGCGAAAAGTATTCATTTTAGAAATATACAATGTACTACAATTTTGTAGAACACATTAATATCTACAAAAAATGTCGCGACAGCATATTTCTAACTATTATAGTTACGTCACAATAACAAGCGAATGCAAGCGGACTGAGTGAACCAGACTGATCGTGCTAAACTATGACGTCACACCGTAACCGGCGGCTCGCGTCGTACGGTTACAACTTGTTTTACTTCTAAATCGGAAACTAATTGATGTATCGAAGTAATTCTTTCACTAGTATTTTTTATATTTGACATAGAATATGGAGTGCTATTCATCAAAATTAGGTAACATTATCAATTGACTTGACGGAATCGATTTAATCTGTGGGAATACGTTTGTATCAAAACGCTTCAATTGTGGCTAAGCAAAAAGTCACACCATATTACCTACGTTTTTTAGTGTTCATCTTTTTATTTGCGGTCAGTCTCTTGACTATAACTAACTAATAACCTAAAACAGGCACCAGTCTCGCAAAAGGTATACTATTGATATGTTATTGTTTTATTTTTAGTCTTTATACCTACATTATGTACATGTAAGAACCTATGTATATAAGAAAATAAATGAGACTTTTTTTAAAAGCAAATCGGTTGTAGAGCTGTTGTCGCTTGTCGGGTTAAGTAATCACTCCTTGAGCCAGCTAATAATTCTTTCATATATTACGTTTATGTATAAAATGGGGATACTTCAACTAAATTAATTTATCTTCTTAATCTTAATTACAAAGCCAAAAAAATAATAATTGTGAAATATTTAGACATTTTGTTCATGAAATTGACGGAACCCTCAAGACGCAAGCTTGTATAACGTGTATTGCACTTCGCCGTATAAGTTATTTTAGATAGAGTTTGTCTAACGAAAGATGGCCCTGAAAAACCCCGGCAAATTCAAAAAAAATTAGTATGGCAATACATTAAATAATGTGATAACTTGGAATAACATAATTTGATACTTTTCTATTATTCTAAATAAATATCCTTACATATTTTTTTTACTCCGATATAAACAAGTAATATTCTTCAGATTACCTACACGCCTAGGGTGCATCTTAGAAATATCTTAGTGTAAGTAATAAATAAAAGTCTCAATTATTTAAGTTTTTTTTTATTCATCGTAATCAAAATCAGAATTTTGAATCATAATTCATAAATTTACTTCAATAAAATGTTTCTTTTTCCAAATATGTAGTAATGCTATTTAGCTATCATAAACGAAGGCAACAGTATTATAAAAAGAAAATAAAAGTCGAGAACCACAAAAATGGGATCAAAGTATCAAAATGTTTGTGCACTACAAACTTAGGAAATCAACCACATTATGTAAACAATCCTGTTTCTGCAGAAATTCAGCTTCTTTTTCCTGCTGCTTCTCCTGATACTTAGATATCATACAGAATAACAGCCTTCGCTCGCTACCGTTGATTGTTTGAGGCATTTTAACACGCAAAATTCTCAAAATGTATTTTTAATATCCACCAAAACATCAAGGAATAGTATTGCCACACACCGAGACCAATTTTCCCTAATCTTTTAAAGTCAAATTTTTATGGATGTACCACACGTAATTGTATATTTATCCGATTTATGATTTATAAAAAATTAAAGAATTACTTCTTGTGTTCATTAAAGTGAACTATAATTCGTTAGCAAGTATTATTATTTTTTATCACCCTGACTTTACCCCGTTATAGAGCATAATGTCCGTAGGTGGAAACACATGATGTATTGCCATGTGAAAAGTTTCGCAAAAATGCCCAGTGCCAGCTTTCGTTAGACAGACTCTAATAACAGTGTTAACTATAAATACGTTTAAGAATATTATATTTACTAGTAATCTACTAAATAAAAATAAGTCGGGTTTTCCTTCCTGACGCTATAACTCCAGAACGCACGAACGCAAGCCGCAGGACGGAAAGCTAGTTAATAAATAAATATTGTTAAACTTTATGTTGTTAAGTTTATATATTTTCTATTGAAGGCAAAAAATAAATTCGCTAGAGTAATACATAATGTACATTATAAGAGAAAATACAAAAGGTGCGGCGCGCGGAGGGTTCGATCGAACCCATGACCTTCCAAAATGAAAGTAGACTGTCCTCCAACCACAACGGCTTATAACCTACAAAAGTACAAGTATTTCACGGCACTTGATTTTATTAACCTCAATTATTAAATTCAAACAGAATTTGCATTCTCACCCACACAGGGAAACCACAGATTAAGGTCATGATGTGTATCCGTTACAAATAGTTATCTTTAAGTATCTACTAAAAACAAAACGGTAGGTACGATTAGATTTGAATTTGCACACGAAGTCTGTGCCCATGACACACGCTCGCTTTTTTTTCAGAAATGGATTAGGTCCATTCTCAGAAAAGTTTAGCTCTCTATGGTTAATTTTTATTTATTTAGTATATCAATCTATAGTACCTATACATAGAAATCAATATCACTTTCGTTGTAATTTTATAACTCAATGACAGCGTGGAGTTTTTAAATAATCGTAGTATCCCAGGGAAGGTGAGAAAATATGGGAATAAAGCGGGCGAAGCCGCGGGCAGGTCAGTTAGTGGAGCCTCGCTTCGATAAAGTGTGCCATAAACCCATTCAGCCTATAAATCCTTAAGAAAACCTTGCATTCCAAAAGTGAATGTTTAAATGTTCAAATTCCAAATCATCTGCGAGACAATGCGTTGAGTCATAGACTAAAGAACGTTGCCCCCGGCTCCCGCGCGGGAACACTTCCGTTGCATAAAATAACATAACTTTTTGTCTATGGTTTAGTTTGATTTATGGTACGGATCATGTCGTTAATTGTTTGGTTCAGTGGTGACAGTTCGACAATGATATAGTATATATTTTAAAGTATTAATAAATAAATAAATAAATATTACTGGACAATTTTACACAGCGACATCTGGCCCCGTGGTAAGCTCGAAGCTTGTGTTACGGGTGCTAGATTTCTGATATACTTAATATAATATACATACTTAGATAGATATTTTTTATTATACATATAAAACACCCAGACACCCACACAGACAGACAGTATTAAAACTTCTTTTTATGTATTTTTTTTTCTGATATTTTATTACACGGGTGATAAGAATGATGGCTTCCATTTTGGCCAACGAGTTAGCATTGCCATTCAACGTGGCAATGCCGCCCGCATTATTGGCACAAAATAAAATTAAACTGTACCCAAATAAATTATTTAATTCTTCAATTAATTTCTCAAAAAAATAACCACCTTCCAGTTACACTCTGAGGTAAAAAATTAACACAGAGAAATGTAGGTACAACTCTTTAAAAAAAATTAAAGTGACCTAAACTACCTAGCTACAAACTACCGAAAAAAAATTAATAAGATCTAGCAAACAGCAAATTGCAAGTGCTCATGAAATTTCACGCTTTCTACTCTATTTAATACAAGAACATTATGACGACGAGATTTAACGAATTCTCGTAACACATTGTATTGGAGCAGAATTGAACCTAAGCTTTCACTGGAATCAGTTCCAACATTTTTTTTACATAAACTAGTCGTAGACACCCCTAATTACGTTCCCCACAGCTGTAGGTAGAGACGGGGTAGTGCTACTCTTAGCCTAGCACCACATAGCAAATACCTACATATTATTAGGGAGTGAAACCACATGCCCAACTTAGTTTAATTCAATGATTCAACCTCATCCAAGGCAGTGGCCATATTCGACACCATTTTTTGCCGCGCGAAAGTCTTGCCCGGTGAATCATATTCACGTTCGAATTACGAATAGAGTGGCATCATTTGTAACTTGTTTATGCTTTATAAACAGCCATTAGCAATTAGCATTAACTTGTTAGCCACAGACAAAAAGTCTTTGGTAAAGATAAATTTACATACTAATATTAAGTATACCTTAATATTACTTTTGTATGATGGTTTCTCAGACAATATAAGCTTAGCGTATTAATTATTATGCGAATTCCACAGCTGTGTCAACAAAACAGTGAAAGCCTCTTAAGTCTCATGTTTCCGTCAAGAAGATTATTGATCCTCTGTGGAAACTCATTTTGAACGAGGATAAATAAAGATTTATTTAATGAAGTCCAACCCGCACTTGGCCACCGTGGTGAAGATCTTATGTAACTCATGAATATAATAAACGATTTGATTTGGATAAAGGCCTGATTGTTTTCATCAAGAGAGAAGTCCCTGTGTCCCAGCAGTGGGAACGTAAATAGGGGTGATGATGATAATTAATGTCGCTTTTTAGGTTATTCGAACAATAATAAATGAACATTACTACTAAATCAAAAAATTCATCTGTCTTGTCTCGTGGTCGTCTCTTGTTTTACCTACGGGTTAACCCCTTGACATCGCGCATTAATTGAATATGTTGTTTGTATGTCACCATCATAACAACCTATATTTACTACACAAAATATACCTACTTATCTAGATACTTAACCATAAATTGATTAACTATAATAAATGTATAAATTATTCAAAAGCAAGTCATCATCTATATAAATAGCTTTTTAGATATATCTTCCCAAAAGAAGACAAACGTCAATGTCAAACTGACAGGTGACATATCGGTGACATCTGGCATTTATCGAATCGCATTTAGATCGCGTGCGCGCCATAACTCACCCGGTAATAGCTTCTAGCTTCCCTGTTTAACACAAAACGAAGAAATGTTATCTATATATAGAGCAGATCTGTACCACTATCTGTTTGGTGTGATTCTCTTTTATCTATAACTCGCTGTTGTACCCGGCTTTTCCCACGGGAATGTCGTATAATTAAGAAATAGTTTTTTTTGCAATTTCTGACACATCGTTAGCCTCCTAAGATATGTATGTACGGTTAAATAAATACTTTTGATCCTTTTACGAAGCATAAGTATTTAGCATTAGAAAGAGTTTTAGTGTAAAATAGGTATCCAGCTTCTTACAGATTTAAGATACTACTACTTTAGAAAATTTTAGGAATTTTCGATTTTTAATATGAATCCCTAAATCTAAATGAATCCTTAAAAATTTTAATAACGGTTAAGGTACCTTCCCTTATTATCCAGCCATAAAAATGCACCCAGTATATTATTAGATTATGACGTACAAACATGTTTGTAATAATCGGAAGGCAGCAACCATTATACGTAATAGCGCCGTAGTTGCAATAGCAATCACTGCGGGATTGCAACAGTCGGTTCGTGTCATCATAAAGGAATCTTAAAATAGAACTTTATTACTTATAGGAATCTTACATCCACTCTAAGAGTAAATATTCACTTTAGGAATTTAGATTCAGGTTTAAGATTCTTTATTCTCATTTAAGAATTACAATTCACTTATAAATGAGAACTTATAAACTAACATGCAATTAGTTAAATTAATGTCGTAAAACAAACGTACTTTTACAAGCAGACATTAAAATCTACTAATAAGTAGATTACTAATAAGTACTTACCTAATTATATTTAAAAGTATTAACACGCCAAATCTATAAATTTTTAATCGATGCTTGTTTCACGGTTACTTGATTTCTGATATACTTGATAGAAAATACATACATCAATAGATATTTATTTTATATAGAAAACACCCAGAATACCCGGTACCAATTATTGCAACATGTAGATACTTTTGTTCCGATGCTGAAATCGTACCCGCAACCTCTTGCGTCGCAGGCAGACCTTCGCCCGTTGCGCCACACAGGTCGTCTAAAGTACCTAGTTTATGTTCTAATACCGGCACTTCAGGGCAGATCCGAACCCACAACAGTAATACAACTAAAGCCACTTAGCCAACACAAGAGCAACTATAAAGTTTATAGAGTGGAACCGTCTAGTTTCACTGAAATGGTAAAATTCATTTTATAATTAACTTTTCACGTAAGATGTCTATCTTGATGTTGTCGAAACAATGCACTATTAGATAAACATGAAGAAAAATACTTTTGTTGTAGTAAAATGTTATCAATATGGCTTTAGAAAGACTTGCATTATTTTAAGATTCAAGCTTTTAAAGAAATAATCTGTACCTTACTACGGGTAATCACGGGCTCTAAAGGTGAAGGAAAACATCGTGAGGAAACCGATATGTTCTGAGAACTTTTGAAAGTGAAAGAAAATATTGAAACAATTTTCAATCAAATCAAATCGGAGCAGCAATTTCCTGAGATAAAACAAACAAACTCTTCAGCTTTATTATATGACTTCTTAAGGAGCATTTTAAGTACATATTATGTCGACTATATTCTAAACATAATAGAATTAAGCAATAAACTAAATATTTTATGATCTTGTTTGACTTTGCCTTGATAATTATGGTCACAAGACACTAAAGTCTATAACATTCAGAACTTCATAACAATCCCACACAATAACTTGGTATTATTTATAGTCTATTCATATAGAACATCAATAATTATAATATTTATTGTCAAAAAATAATGTAAGATAAAACACGAATCTCTCATGATTAGATAATTATCTAAATATCTAGCACCTGTAACTCAAGCTTCGAGCTTACCACGGGGCTAGATGTTGATGAGTCTACGATGAATTATTAAAACACTAGTTTACAGCCGCGGCTTTGATTAACTTATAAAAAAAATATTTTGAATTTGAATTTGAACTTTCCTGCGTTAAAATGGATTTAACCGCGGTTAAAAGTATCCACGTGTTATTCTGAAGTTGCATTATTGTGAAGTTTCAACAAAATAAATAAATAATTTTCGCGTGAGAGAGTAACAAACATCCATAAATTCTTGCAAATTTTCGCATTTATAATATATTTTATGTAGATATCCACAGAAAGTTAACCCTCTAACTAATGCATAATATTTAATAGCATCTTTGTTCTAGTTTGAATATTATTCAATAGTGATATTTGCATTCGTTTTGTTAGTCGTGCGGTGCCAGCCTAAGATACCTACTCATGTCTGTCTTTATTCTGTAATATCTTATTCAAGACGACTTATAATTTCTCAGAAGACGAGGATTATGAGTACTGTACCAACACAATGCGATCATCAACCCGCCTGGTAATCGAGATGATTATACCTGTGTCCAGTACATAATCACATAATGTAATTTAGCACAAATGGGGCACAAAGACTTCTCTCTTGACGATATATCACGAACACAAATAATGTTAATTCACTTTAATCGCTTCATTCATGTTCTAAAACTCTCTTAAATATAATCAAAAGTTAATTTGGTCTTCAGCTCGTATACTATTAACCATAAATTACAAATCCCATAAAACTAAACATTAAAACTAAATCGGTCATTCTGTTCTTGAAACGGTAGAGTTGTAACTTCCTATCACAAGCAATAAAATTAACGAGTTTTTTATAAGCGCCAAAATAAATTTATCGTTTTGTTAAAGGTTTTTATTTTTTACCAAAATTAACCAACGGGAAAAACCATTATAACGCAGAAAAGACAATTAAAATGCGGAAAAATTAATTAATCGGGAAAAGCCGCGTGAGGGAATCTAGTTTGATGTAATCATTAATCGCTATACAATCGATTGTCGATAACAAAGTTTCTAAACCAGATATTTCGCCCAATGAAAGTAACCATGAATAATTCAACCAACCAGTTAGGTAAGCTTCAAAACCATGCCATACATAATCATACAATCGTGTCGTACAATTTGACATACCAACCTACAAATGTTGATTCTTTTGTCTATAGATAGCACATTCGATCTTCGTGGCCCAGCGGGCGAAAGTCCGCCTGCGACGCAAGAAGTTGCGGGTTCGATTCCTGCCTCGGGACAAACATTTGTACTATCTGTAAATAATTGTTACGAGGGTCTGGCTGATATATTATGTATAATAAAAAATATATTTCTATGTTATATTCTATTATCAGAAATCTAGCTAAACACAAGCTTCGTGCTTACCACGAGGCTAGATGTTGCTTTGTGAATTGTCCAGCAATATTTAATTTTAATAAGAACACAATTCAAGGTCGACAGACTATTTTAATAGATCGTTAACTTTAAGAATAAATAATTAATTAAATCTTATTAAAAAATCACATTATACGCAAATTGTATGGATGTTTGTTAGCCTTTTACGCGAAAGCTACTGATAATAATGATGCTGATGTTAATGAAACATACATAGTTACTATACTATAACAAATACATCAAAGATCATAAAAGCTACATTTTACCGCGGGAAAATCCATTAAACGCGAGGAAAGCCCAAATAAATAAAGCCACGGGCGGAAATTTTGGTAATTTTTTGTGGCTAGTAAAAGATTCCATAAAAATGTCTAAAAACATCTAAGTAAACAAAACAGTAGGATCTACTCTACAAATTAATTACGTAGGTATATTAAAATCTTAATTATACAAAACCACTGCTACGACATCGAATTCGTTTTCTAGAGGAGATTATAATAGACATCCTGAATGGATCTTCAAACAATCTTGAAATTTTGCGAGTTCAGATTTTGATCTTGATATTCTGAGCAAGCGCAAGTGCAATAACAAAAGCTTCTATTCTTGGCCCATCGGCGTAAACATTGTGAAGATTTGCAAACTCTTTGGCTGAACTGTGTTCTCATCCTAGAATTGAGTTTAATATTAGTATTTAATAATATTTTATAACGAGAATTACTTACGTCAAGTGAAATTAATAAATAATTTAAGTTTCTGTTTTGTGGTTTAGGCTGTGTGATACATCAACTATAAATTATTCAGGACAAAGGATTTAACATACTTATTATAAAGCGTAACATATAAATTACGAGTTTTGAGATATAAATAAAATTATAGCTGTACATATCAGAGCACACAGTCACTCAGAGTAATTAATGGGTGTATTGTATAAAGATTTATATCATTTATTTCCATAAAATCCTAAAGATCACTTGGACAAGTCAATAAATACAATTATATTACCCACATACAAGACGTATGTATAAATTATATGGGTGTTTCTATAACAGTGCTATTAAATTAATTCAGGCTGGTTGTTGTATTTTCCATACCCCTTTAAAACGGGGAGCGATCTAGCCCCGTGATAATCTCAAAGCTTGTGTTATAGATCCGCGTAGCAAAGGCTTTGTAGTTTTAAATCTGGCTTGATTTAATAACTATTATATATCGTAATGATATTAACGAGAGTAAGAGGTAAGTAAATGAGTCATGTTTCTCAAGGTGCAAGAACGAGATAAACCAGTGCCTTTAAGTTTATTAGCGTGTTTCCAACTGTATTAAAGATTTATCAACTTATTATGTAATGTGTGTAACACTCGTTAATGTATAACCTACTAGCTGATACGCCCGCGGCTTCGACCGTTTCCATGTATTCTTCACCTATTAAACATTCCCTGGGCTACTGCGACTATTTGAAAGCATCTTAATCGATCCAGCCGTTTAAGAACTTAAGTTATAAAATTAAAATTAAAATTACAAGGCTGTAAATTCTGTCCATATTATGTATATTGCCTCTAAGCCAAATTGGCAAGATACTAAAAATCAATGCGAATGTAGGAGTTTTTGCAACGGCGACGCCAAATATACAAGAGTATAATACGAGTATACTTTATAGACATTTAAAGAAACTGTTTGCTTTGTTGTACAACTCACACAGCAACATCTAGCCCCGTGGTAATCTCAAAGTTGTATGCATTACGGGTACTAACCCGTAAGTAACTAACACGACTTTATATTATACACTTACCGGAGTTCTCCTATGCATAAGAGTGTTGACCGGACTAGGTATCTTCGAGGGGGCGCCATTGAGGGGGCTCCGAGCTATAAAAAAAAAACAAATAAATAAATAAAAATAAACATGGAACTTATAGCGGTTTGCTTATTTTATTTTGTATTGTTCAGGTATGCTCAGATTACCCAGATAATTGTATCATACTATTTCCATAAAATCATGATGTTCTCTAAACACGCACATGTTACGAAACGTATAAGTTAACAAGAAACAACATAATCTAAGAGCTGGCACCAATTTTTAGGAAGATATTCGAGGCAACCCGCATCTCTCTCGTCAAGAGAAAAGTACCTGTGTCCCATTACACATATATATAGATATGGTATCCAGAAATAAAATGATGTTATTTTTTTCAGACAAATTATAATCTATACTAATTTTATAAATCTGAAGAGTTTGTTTGATTTAGTCCACATTCGTCCAGGACGTTTTTAATGAATAATTAAAAAAATAATTTTGTTTGTATAAATAGAGGTGCGAGAGTTTTCAGCTTGCCTCGAATTCCAACTAAAACTTGCAGCTAGCTCCCGGACTAAGAATCTTAACAGTGACTCAATCTTTCACGGTCCACGGTTAATATGGAAGTCATACCATCTGGATTGGCTGACCTCTATTGTAACGGCATAAGGTATGGAATGCTAAGGTAATTCAAGTTGTTGGGTACTTGTATTAGTAATTCTAGTGAGGTACTGTTGCATTTTTTATAGTAGTCTAAGATCCCGCTATACAACGACCTTCACCGAGATGTTTAATTAATGAGACGTATTTTTTATGTTATTAAATATGCCAATAAATATATCCTATATGGGTTGCCTAACAAATTTCAGTCCAGAGTATTTTTAATTAATAATTAAAAAAATTACTGCAGTATGTGGCTTGTGGGAAGCGTTTACGTTGGACCTGTCACGCGGCTCACGGATGACCCCCATGGCTCGAATGGTCCGGTATAATAAGGCTCACCGATGAGCCTTGTGGCCTGAATGGAAATACTTGATTTTTCTTAAAGAGTTTAAACGTGATAATAGGGCAACCTAACGTTTGCATATTCTATGGGCTTCTAACTTTCGATTGGTATCAAATTTATTTAATAATCACACCGGTGCAATGTTTAAAACAAAAACAAAATTTTTAATTATTAATTAAAATACTCTGGACTGAAATTTGTTAGGCAACCCATATAGGATATATTTATTGGCATATTTAATAACATAAAAAATACGTCTCATTAATTAAACATCTCGGTGAAGGTCGTTGTATAGCGGCATCTTAGGATATAGTATATTGATACTGAAGTAGATATAAAATATAAATTAAATTCGACAAGAACGAGTCGACTTGTACAAAGAAGGTTTAAAGTAAATTATTACAAAATTATTATTATCACTAAACATTGAGTGTCAATAATTTCCTTCTATTTTCAATAAAATAATTGACTTTTACTTTTCGTTTTGAAAACAGAGCCCCTAAAAATTCAACCAGTCCAAAAGTGACTTAATTTCATTTTAAATTTATATAAGTAGGTACAAGAAGTCAAAGAATCATCAAAATTAGTTCAGTAACTCTAGAGCCTCTAAAAAACCTCACAAACTTGGTAAAGTTTGGTAAAAAAAAATGTTCGTGAATTTCTCGTTTATTCCAACGTAAATTCATAAAACCATGACAGTTTTTACGGTAAAATAACCAAGAATCTTAATAATAATTGTAAAATTACTATAAATGATTAGGTAATTAAACCAATAAGATACATTGTAAACGGCTGAATCAATAACAAGGTTAGGTATTTACACAGGCATTCATTTGGAACGCTAACTCGATTTTTTTCCGGCTAACATTGCTAATTAACAAATTTCATAACGCCCCTCCTTAAAACAAGCCGCTTGACAACCAACCGATATGTGTTCAACAGTTCAGTGATTATTGTTCGAGACTTCGAGTTCAACAAGATATGAAACGAGTATACTACTATGTGCCTCTAAGCCTCTCTTGTGCGGCGGATGAAGGTCCGCCTGTGATGCTTGGTTTACACGGGCTTCGTAGCTAAGCGCTTAGTACTTGTCGCTTACTAAGCGACAAGTAAATAGGATCGATATCTATTCCCTTGCACTATTCACAAACACTAATACTAAGCACTAATCAGCGTGTTTACACACGAGGAATTAGTATTAGTGACAAGTACTAAGCGCTTAGCTACGAAGCCCGTGTAAACCAAGCATGAAGCTGTCGTTGCGAGTTTGATTCTCGCTTTGGGACAAAAATTGACAAAATGTTCGCGCGATATGCAGATATTTGTTCTGACTTATTTTGTATAGGTACTATAAATTATTATCTATGTAAGTTTAGAATGACTGATATCAAGTACCCGGTAAACACAAGCTTCGAGCTTACCACGGGGCCACAGATAACCCCCCGGGGCTAATAGATGTTGCTGTGTGAATAATTGTCCAGCAATATATTTTTAATATATTACCACTTCTTACTCTTTTCTTCTACTAAATCTCTTTTCATCAAATTTTCGTTATTGCTCTAGCACATAATAGAGTCAATGTACTAAGTACTAAGTAATACTGTATTTATATTGTGACTTATAGTGACCTACATATTGAGGTCAATAATGTTCGATTAGATTAGTGAAAGGTAGGGGCGTATAATATTACTGGACAACGTTCACAAATTAATGCTTATTAAAAAGTAAATATTAAAAAGAAAAAGTTGTTTTTCGTATATTAAGACACAAAATATCTGTAGTTTTCAATTTGGTTTATTAAAATATTATATATTTTTTGGTATAAATTCATATTACTACGCTTATCAGTTGGTAATCGTATTAATTATAACAAAAATCCCAAGATTTATCAAGACTTTATAAAATCTGATCGCAAACCACTTCCACTTCGCTTAAAGTTATTAATGAACGTAATCAGTTATTGTTTACAACAAATTACTTAATAATTATGTAATCAGCAAGTTTATTTGGGTCATTGGTCAAGTAATGTTGTTGAAATACCGTAAATAAGATAGGATTGGATGCTTTGAATTAACGATAAATCGATACTGAGAGAAGAATCTAGTATGTAACTGTTAAGAAGAAGTTTGTGTGTTTGTAGTTTGTAAAATAATGGTTTCAATTGGCGAGATTTATGCCAAGTAGTGGGTGGGATGTACTATGGGTGTAGTATGTTAAGAATATTAGAATGCAAAAGGGATTGTTCATTCACTTGAACACGCTATTCGTAGAAACTAATTTACTTATTATGTATAAAAGTTATTTTTGTTTTGGATATCAGCTCATCCATTAAGGAAGGTTATGCACAGCGAGAAAATATATTATTTCTAAGGAAAAAAGGTGAAGAGCAAGTCATTAAATCTATAATTAAGTACATTTACAAAAGACTTCGACCTGACGAAGATTTATTACAATTTATAAGAATATCTGTCTATCCGTTACAATTACAAGTATTTCTACTAAGGAGACCATAGCCCAGGCCAATAGTGGAACGTAATACTAGTAATGCATATCATTACTTGAAATTCCGTTGCATATAACACTATACGTGCCCATGACACGATCGTATCTACGGCACGGTGCGCGGTGTGAGCTTGGGCATTGAATGTGTTAAACTACATTAGTATAAACGACTGTAAATACTGGATGCCGTGTAAACATCTAGGACAGTCAGAGTATGGAGCCTCAATGACACACAGACCTAAAAAGGCAGCCTGCGAAATGCGAATAGACACTCCATATTGGGAACCAGTGGGTGCTATATTGACTCTAGAATAGTTTATGTTTACTTAAGTATGTAGTAAAGCCATTACTTGAGGTTACTACATAGATGTGTAAAGATATAATCTTTTTACGAGAAATACCGACCGACCAACTGTAGATAATTTGTATAATATGTATTGTATTGTATAATAAAAAATATATATCCGTGTATGTATATTATCAGAAACCCATAACACAAGCTTAGAGCTTAGTATAGCGGGTATGTTGCTGTGTGAATCGTCCAGCAATATTTATTTATTGATGCCATTTTCAGAACAGGTCCTAATTAATTTAGGATCACTCACAAGGCAAGCACCAGATTTTAAGAACAAAGAACAGCGATCTTCGAGCTTACACTTAATATTATAAACGGTAAAGTGTTTATGTGTTTCTTTGTCACGGACGAATAGACGAGATTTTTAAGTCATTTTTTAAGATTTTTGACGATAGCTTACTTTTTACAAAAATAATAACAATTTCGCGGGGGAAACTATTAAAACGCGGGCAAAGCCGTGGGTTGAAAGCTAGTCGTCTATTAAACCTTGTAATACAAGATTTACGATGTACAAACGTATTCTTTCAACCCAGTTCCATTAATTTCTAATCACATACATCTGACAATGAGAGAGGAAACCACGTTTTTGTTAATGATAATTGCTTACTTAACAAGAACAATGGCTTTCTTAAAGGCTATCTGTCTCATCTCTGATATGATAGTTCAAGTTCGTTAATCGCTTAATGATAACGTTTGAATGGAAACGATTAGATTAATGTTTATACATAAAGATATGGTCGGTGATGTAAATATGCTACTGTTCGTGGTAACTAAATTTAAACAGCGTTTTTGACCCTTCAATGCTTTTAAAATAGTATATATAAACCAATAATATTCTATTGGGGAGGCCTGTGAGCCAGTATTAGTGAATATGTTGTTCTGATATATTATTCAAATGTGCTTTTTAAACTACACCTAATGACTCCAAACGAATCATATGTAATACCGGCATTTAAACCTTTAGTAGGTATAGGTACAGTCGGCCAAGAAAGTGGTCTGCCAGTTTTGACAAAAGTTTCTGTGCGATGTAATGATCAATATAACATAATTTAACTGACGTACAAACGAATGTCGACCGTAGGGTTGTAGACCACCTTTTTTGCCGACTGTACCTAGTTTTAGTATTTATCGCTCTGGAATAAATAAATTGTATTTAATCGATAGAGAAAAAGAAAGTTAACTTACTTCTTCCTGGCAGATTCCTGGGGCTTATCGGAGGTCGTTCATCCACCTCATCCTTCCCCAACACATTGTTATTGTACTTCTTCACGCTATCAGCCCAGTCCTGGATCCAAGTCTTATCACCTTTACAGCGATTGATGCTCAAATGTGACAACCGGCCAACCAAATGTTCTGGAGGGATGTCCGAACCATCATCTAGGGTTTTCTGAGCATTCCTAAGTGCTGTGCTTTCAAACTGCCTGTCCTCGAATAGTTTTGTACTGGGCAGTGATACAGGCACAGATGATTCCCTTGATAACCTCTGGATGTAGTCGACTGTGTCTCTACGGAAATCTGAGGCAGGGACGGAAGATTCTCTGGATAATCTATGGATGTAATCAGTTTGGTCTATCTCAGACTTTGTTAAGCTACAGCGTCTACGGACAGGGATCTCAGATTTCAGATTTGGTTTGCTTAGAACTCCTGAGGTAGTAACGGATGTAACATGAGGGTATTTCGAGCTTAAGACACCGGAGGTAGTAACGGATGTGAAGCTGCCTACATCATCATCCTCGTCCTGTTTAGGAGGAGACTTGGCAAAGGTTTTCTCTGTAATAGTCCGTACCCGACTTTTAATCTTCTCTAGATAACTACGAGTTGACTTAATCTGCTTAGAAGTTTGCGCTGCCAGGTCATTTTCCGTGGGTGATTCGTAGCAGCAAGATATTTCTAAGACATTTTTGTCTTTGGAAACTTTCGGTATTTGGAATTGTTCGTTGTTCGTAGGACTTCGTGAAGCTGAGTCTCGCCTTGGTTCTTTAGTAATTACCCTGTTAGGAAGATCAAATATCAGTTCCGGATCAGCACTGGATTCTCTTTTAAATGAATCGGTCATAGCAGCGGCAGCAAACCCACGGTCAATACTCATCCTAGCCTTCTGTTCTTCTGTATAATTATCACCTTCTATTGTGTATGTACCCGTTGAAGAATTGGACTCTCTATCAACATCATCATCAATGAACAAGGGTTCATTTACAATGCACTTCTTGAAGAGATCAGGTGTTTCCGATGAAGCCCGGGACTTTCTTATTGGACTTTTAACATCAGGTGTGTTTAGGGCATTATCCGGAGTTAAAATGTCCAGTTCTGGACTTGATATGTCAGTTAGGAGCACTGGGCTTTGATCTATAATTTTAGGCTGATAATTAACCTCTTTGACATAAGAACTAGAACTTCTTAAAGGCAAATTTAGTCCATGTCGGGGATTCAAGGTGAAATTATCACTTCTGGACATAATGCTGTCTACAATGGGACTTTTAGATGGACGTTTAGATGAATCTGAGAGAGGTGATGTAATATTTCTACTAATGGGACAGGAATTTTGCCCTCTCTGCTTCAGGGAGTTGGATAGACCACTGTCCTCCTGATCACTGGAGAAATACCCTTCAGAGTTGTATCCTTGTGCTTTTCTGGGTAACTTCGCGCTCATCGGCGGCCGTTGTGGGCCTGGTGCAGTCCGTGTGAGGCTTGCAGACATAGATTGAACCCTCTGATGCCTAGCTTGCGATTTCTTAGCTAACTCCTCTAACCTTTTGTTATCTAGCGGTTTCGTTGCACCAAAATCGACTACGAAGGCCATTGGGGTGGCCTTTGGTGTGCTTGGTTCCGACTTTTCCTGACCTACAGTATCATCAGTCTTCAAGCTATGACTATCAGAAGAGGACTTCGAGATGGTGGGATCCAGGGTGCTCTGCCCCTCAGACAGGGGGCTGGAGACGTCCGCATCGGCACTAACACTCATGTTTTCAAGGATTCACCGAAATGACATCATAAATCACATATTAAACAGAACTGTACCAATGCCAAATGGCCTTTGTCTCACTTCACTGTAACGAGCGATAACTTTCGTTTTTAATATAAATGCGATAATAAATGGATAAAACTACGAAAAGTGGAACGAGAGCACTAAAATTAACTAAAAAAACTAATGAGCTCCGCCTACATTTGCGTACACGAACTCGAAAACCGAGAAACAATAAAATGTCAGGGTGACAGGTGTTCGTGACGTGATGTCCAAAATGGAACTGATTTTTTTATCAAAGTTATCAGAATGATCAAAATAATAAAATACTGGCAGCACCGAAACTTTTTTATGAATGTAAATTCATTAGGAATATACTACAAAAAAATGTATATGAATATAAATTTAGAAATAAATGAGGTTTCTTATTCTCTCAAAGATATTTTAAATAAATGAATGAATTTATATGCATTGATAATATGTATTTTTTAGGCTTGGCAGTAATTTGCCTTCAGTCAAACATTGTGTCGTTTCAAATACGCAGAATATTATAATTCTGGGGTTTATAAAAGTGAATAAATCTCTTAATTTTCAACACACTCTGATAATGGTTTTTTCGAAAAATAGTATTTAAACGTTATAAAGCTCTTCAATAAACCCTGATTAAGTTAAATTCAAATTAAGAATTTATTGATATAACAGAAACGAATAACACTCAACGTAAGGAAAGGAACGTAACTGACAGAAAGATGTCAAAACCATCCGTTTTTATCTGTCAATGACAGTGGTAAAGGAAACATGGCAGAAACAGCGTTTTCCGAGGACGGAAAATATTTTTCTGCCATTTCCACAGACGGCAGACTAAAAATATGGGACACAGAAACAAACGAGCTCAAACAGCAGTACACCCCAGACCTACATTTAACTTCACCGCCGTCATGTTTACAGTGGATAACCGTTTCAGTGTCCGGGGTACGTACAACACGTGGTTTTTTCCTCATTTCTAGCAGTTATTACAGAAATTCCAGCAATTTACTGCCTTAAATCGTCAATAACTACAATATATTACATTCCCGAGGCAAAGCTGAGCTTTTAGTTTGACTTTAATAATGTAAATAAGTTCCTAACCTTCAATCCTCTTTCAGGACCAGACACCAAAACAAAAGAAACGACTTAGTACCAGTGCAAATGAGACTCAATGTATCGCGTTGGGCACTCACAGTGGGAAGATCCTGATATATTCTGTAGCCCAGGCTAAAATAGATTCAATTTTATCCAGTAAATTGTTCAGCAAGGTCACTGCATTAGACTGGAATAGGCAGTGTGGACTGTACAGTGTCAGTAAAGATGATATGGCCATAGAATGGGATATAAAAGAAGGGAAACCAAGAAATAGTTATAAGATAGCAGTAGAAAATAAGAATAAACAAGGAAATAGCATAAGTGCTATCAAGATTGTACCTCATAAGTTGGTAAGTTACAAAATGTTTTGTTTCTTTTCATAATCTTAACAGCAAGATACCAGTATAAATAATATAAGTATATATTGCTGGACAATACACACTGCAACATCAAGCCCAGTGATGAGGCTTGTGATATGGGTGCTAGATTTCTGATTAATAATAAAATATATGTACATATAAGAAATTGTTATCAAGTGAATGTTTTAAGTCAAGGCTTGCAGTGATTTATTTGCTTTTAAAGTATAAAAGACCTATTGCATTGAGACATTGCCATCACAGATAAATTACTGATTTGTGTTCTGTGAGATAAGTGTTCTGAAGTGGAATGTAATAATGGATTGATGATGATGTATATTTATTTCAGGAAACAGACGCACACTACCTTGTATCAGCATCATGGCAGGTCCGTCTATGGAGGTTGCACAAAGGAGATGCAACAGTGATCAAAACTCTCGGTCACAATGCCTCTCAGATCGCACTCTTATCACTGGCCACAGTCAATAATGTTTGCTGGCTTATAGAGGGATCACAGTAAGTATGATTAACATTTTATTATTTCAAATCAGTCGCAACGATTAGCATGTTCAAACAAACTCTTAATAGAATATACTACATACATAGATATATTTATTTAATTATACATTATATAACACCCAGACACCCGGAACAAATATTTGCAGATCATACAAATAGTTATTCCGAGGCGGGAATCTAACCCGCAACATTTCTTTTTTTTTTTTTATTCTATTTAGTTAGTTAGTTAGTTAGAACGGCTCAGTTTTCCGCATTTAGACTCAAAGGCGGTCCATTATGCGTGATGAGATTTGCTAGTACAACCAGCCTAACTCCGTCCAAAAGCACTAAGGAATCCTCCTGGGGTCTTCACAGGCTTTACGGAGTGACCTCGGGGTTTTGAGGATTTGTTGTCGTTGCTCTGATACTCCCTCGCATTCCAGGATTACGTGGGCAGCAGTTTCTTCTTCACTAAGACATCCTCTACAAAGGGGGCTGTCCGTAGATCCGATGGTGTGTTTTTATTTAGGGACTTTGAGTTTTAACAAATCATGTCAGTCCCATAGGGATATCTAGTACTATACTACCTACATTAATTATTGTTTACAAACATGTTGAATGTAGACTTAAACAGGATCATAGCAGCAACAGAAGACTGTTCTGCTAAGACACTCTGCATATAGCCTACATCCAACACATTCATTTTACATTGGAATTTTAAAGTTTGTCTCATGGAAGCTTCGGGAACACTCCATTAAAAAATGGTAGGTGTCTTCCACTACCTCACACAATTCACAATTAGGACTATCTACAATTTTCATTAGAAACTTAAAACTATTCAGTGGCATGTGCCCAGAGCGCAGCCTATGTGCAACTACAATTAAGTTTCTGCTAAAATTACGAGGTAGGTTGGTGAACCAGGGTATGAAGGGTGGTTCGCATTGTATTGTTTTGTACCAAATTCCTTTTTCCCGAGAAACAACGCAACATCTCGCAGGCGGACCTTCGCCCGCTGCGCCACAGAGGTCACCAGAGTCGTCAAGTGTCCATTGTTTATCATGCTATGGATATTAAATGTATTATCTTTCTCTTACAGAAATGAGCGTCTCCTATCCTTCTGGGACATAACAATAACGGACGACCACACTCCGCTCACGAACGGCGACGAGCCGACGCCAAAGAAGCAGAAACGACGCAAGAAATCCCTCACAAACACACCCACAGTTAACACACCCACATACAACTTTGTGTTGGAGGATGCTCCGAGGATAGTAGACGCGAGCTTGACTGTGGATGAAGGAGTTGTCAAGTTGAGTCTAGCTGCGGCTACGAGGAGTGGGGTGGTGCATTATTACGCGCAGACTTTGAATGGGTGAGTGTACTTTTCAATATCAACAGCTAAACCAAGTGTGAGGCTTTTCTGGATTTACAAATTGTGTAACTTACACTAATTTCTTTTGTATATAGATTGATTTGATGACTCTTTTAGTATTCAGCGCAAGAGAATTGCGTCTTTTATGTCGTTGAATCATATGGTAATTCCATCATCAAAAGCTTAGCTCAAAGACTTATGTATACATACAACAACTTTTAGACGCTGGGTAGAAATTGCTACTTAAGCCTATGTGTCCCACTAGTAACCAAGTTAAATATACGATTTGGAATTATATTTAATTTTGTAATTTTAATAAATTTTCCAGAGCATCAGTGAAGCCTACAAAACCTCTAGTGACGATACAAGCGAGCACTCAGGACGCGGTGCCCATTCCACTCAGCTGCTGTCGCCTGCAGCCTTCAGGGGCTTTGCTGCTGGGAAGCAGCCATGGACCCAACATGACCTTTGAGAATGTTGTAAGTACCAGATACATAAAGTTACATTGTGGAAAAGTTTCATAAACATCCACTCCAGTTTTATTAACAATCTCACAGTAAAAAGTAGGTCATACTTTACTGCTAGACATATCATTTCAAGGGATCCAGTTATTACGGTCGGATGAACCAAGCTTTGACCAGGTCATCTGACATCTGACGGATTGCAGATCCGCGGCAGTCTCCATTTAGAATAGAATAGAATGTTTTTTCGACACAGAGACAACACAATTAAAAGAAAACAAAATACAATTTTAGGCCTTAAATTAATTAATTTTTAAGAACACAAGGTATTTAGGTCACAGCTTAGCCCATATGACTGCATTTGAAATATTTTCACCAATATCTTTAATGGGTTCTATTGGAGAGTCCTAATAATAATACTTTTAGAAATGTTTTTCTTCCTTATTTTGCTGTTCAAAACAAATAATATTACTTTCAGACGCCAGACATTAAAACAAAAACGCAAGTGCTCATCCGTGGTATTCCGAAGACGAACCTCAAGTCCAACGATGTCAGCAAGGTCAGAACGGACAAGAGCAGCTCCGTGCAGATCGTGGAGGCTGTGGGAGTGAACCGGAAACGAGTCACACCAGGTGGACAGGTATAATATCTCACTTTTAAGTGTACATAGGTTGCCTGGAAGAAATCGCTCACAGCGATAAGGCCGCCCATTGTACTCCAAATGTTTTAGTCTTGTTTATTGTATGTTTCTGTTTTGTGGTGTGCAATAAAGTATATTCTATTCTATTCATTTTATAACAACGAGAATTATACGTATTTACACAGAAAACAACTCCCGTTTCGAACACAACAAGAGCAGTCTTCGAACGTCAAAAGTTGTTTAACTCCAGTGTAAATGCGTGAGTAATTCCCGGTGTTATAAAATGAATAGGTATTATATCTTCATGTATTAAACACTTCATTACATAGTATAAAACAAAGTCGCTAATGTCAGTCATTCCCTATGTATGCAACAATAATACAATACAATAACATACACAATTTTGACGTATATTTTAAGTAAACCATCATCATCATCTTGTATCATCTGTAAATATTTGTTTCGTGTGTCTGGGTATTATTCATATACATATTGAATAATTATAAATATCTGTCTATGTATACCGATATCAGAAATCTAGCAGCACCCGTAACAAGCTTCGATCTTATCACGTGGCTAGATGTTCAAATCAAATCAAATCAAAAATACTTTATTGTAAGTACACAAATTTACATTTGAAACATTTAACAAATAAAATAACATACACAATGGGTGTGCTTAACCCTTAAAGAGTTTTCTTACAGCAAACCTGGACATAAAGAAAAAAAACATTTACAAGGTGGGGAGATAAGTGTACATAACAACTACATTAGAAAACTTAATACAGAAGAGATAACTAATAATAAATACTAATCATAGTAATAAATACATACACACATATATACATATTATATATACATAAATATATATATATACATATACTACTACTAATAATACATAACTAATAGATAACATAAATACATAAACTACATCTGCAAGGAAAGATAGTGTTCTTTAAGTTTATTTTTAAAGATATTTAATGAAGGACTGGCCTGAATCGGGTGAGGAAGAGCATTCCATAGTCTTACTGCTTTTACGGCAAATGTCAGAGATGTTCTGTGAGTTGTTCAGCATTATTTATTAATTTCAGATCGAAGTACCAATGGAAGCGCGACTATCAAACCTCTCGCTAGATCCCGTGAGCCGGAAGCAAACTGCCGTCAATGAGAACTTCACAAAGCTACTTATACAGGGATTGCACTCTAATGATAAGGAGTAAGTTGGATTTATTATTCCTTTTTGTTACTATGTAGTTTAACACACAATTTAAATTTTATATTATTTTTGTAAAATTTTCATCTGTATTATAAAAGAGGTTTTTTAATTGTTTGTTTATTGAGGCGACTATTTTACCTCTTACACGAGCTTTAAGCTAACCAGATGTTACTTTATGAGTTTAGGAATGTTTACGAAACTCTTCCTCAATGTAACTTTGTAAGTTTAGCAATGTATAAGCTAAACATTTTTGAATAAGCAAATTTTCTTTCTTTATATAAAACTCTTCCCCAATGTTACTTTATGAGTTCGCCAATGTTTATGAAACTCTTCCACAATGTTACTTTGTAAGTTAAGCAATGTGTATGATATACTCTTCCACGATGTTACTTTGTGAGTTCAACTATGTTTATAAATCTCTGACACAATGTAACTTTATGTTCAGCAATGTGTGTGACAGTCTTCTACGATGTAACTTTGTAAGTTCAGCCATGTGTATGACTCTTCCACGATGTTACTTTGTGAGTTCAGCTATGTTTATAAATCTCTTCAATGTAACTTTATGTTCAGCCATGTGTATGATACTCTTCCACGATGTTACTTTGTGAGTTCAGCTATGTTTATAAATCTCTTCAATGTAACTTTATGTTCAGCTATGTGTGACAGTCTTCTACGATGTAACTTTGTAAGTTCAGCCATGTGTATGACAGTCTTCCACAATGTAACTTTGTGAGTTCAGACTCTTCCTCAATGTAACTTTGCGAGTTCAGCCTCTTCCACGATGTAACTTTGTAATTTATCAATGTTAATTAAATTCCAGGATAATAAGGACAGTCCTGCTGAAGAACCGCTTGGAGGTGGCGCTGAGCACGGTGGGCGCGCTGCCCGCGGCGCACGTGCCGGCGCTGCTGCGGGCGCTCAAGGACATGGCGGCCAGGAAGACTAGCGCGTGAGTCATATTGTAATAATATAGACGGAACTCGTTATAAAATGTTGTTATAAAATGCATATAACCTAAGAGCCCGTGATGGCCAGACCTTCCTTTAATTCACAAGCGTGAAAATTATGTCATGTGTATGTCTAACATAGGTAAGAATAACCCCCAAACATGAAACCTGGATCGCGGTTCCTTTGGGAGATAACAGGTAAAAGGTGGTTATCTCCCAAAGGAACCGCGATCCAGGTTTCATGTTTGGGGGTTATTCTTACCTATGTTAGACATACACATGACATAATTTTCACGCTTGTGAATTAAAGGAAGGTCTGGCCATCACGGGCTCTTAGTCCAATAGTGTAACTCACGAAAATTTTGAAAGTTAAATGTTTATATTATATTAAGCGGATTTTAAAATTAAAATATTATTGAGGGCCGAATACGGACTTTTTATTGCGGGCCGATTATCACGGGACGAATACGGAATAAATCTTAGTCCGGATTCGTCCGGGACGCTTATCAGAAAATAATAAAATGTTCGCTATCGTCCCGTATTCCGATTGTTAGCCGCAATCGTCCCGCATGCCAAATTTGATGTAATTACAGTTAACGCCGAAAGCATAATAGTCCATACGTTGAAGTACGTACCGTACTTCTTCGTCTTTTTTTTTTTTAATCATTTATTTTAAGGGTTTGTTACTTCTTAGTCTTCGACGTAGCAGCGCACTATGACCATTCAATAGTTTATAACTACCGACCTTTCGGACTTTACTTTATTTTTTTTATTACGTAGAAAAAACAATTGGGCCGAATACGGATATAAAAAGTGGGACGAAAGCGGATTTTAAATTTAAAATATTAATTAGGCCCGAATACGAACATCAATTCAGGACGAATGCGGATTTTTTTAATGCGGGCCGATTATCACGGGACGAATACGGACTAAATCCAGAAATCTAGCACCCGTATCACCAAGCTTTGAGCTTACCACTTTAGATGTTGCTGTGTGAATTGTCCAGCAATATTTATATGTATTTATAAAGCTAAGTTTAAAATGTGTTCATTCTCGTTCCAGCTGCCTGCGCGTTTGCACGTGGCTGTCCGCGCTGGTGCAGACGCACTCGGCGCTGCTGCTCGCCCTTATGAACTCGCCGCACAGCGAGGACCTGGAGCATCTACATACTATATTCACTAACAGGTAAGTAACTATTTCCTACTATGCAATTTGACGAAGTTATAACAAAGTTTACGATTGGAATAAGCTACACTGAATGACGTGATCACGTGACCTGTCTTCTGGTTTTTGAAGACCTCTGTGGCACATCGGACGACGGTCTGTCTGCGACTGTACAAAAATATGTACGATCTGCTGATATTTGTTTCGGGTGTTTCTATGTTTACGGGGCTAGATGTTGCTGTGTGAATTGCCCAGCAATATTTATTTTGATTTATTTCCATTCATTAAGATAGTCAATAAATTTACTAAAATTAATTAAATATATTAACTTACAGACGGTCACACCTATGTCAACTGATGAACCTGAGAGGACGGTTGAACCTCACAATCCAGCAGAGAGACATCGCGCATAAAGTTAACAAGGACAGAACTAAGCCGCTACTAGAGTATAGAGGTAACAATCTAAAATTATAAAACATGATGCTACTTTTCGTTGTTATGTTATAAATCAACGGCTTGGCCGATTTAGGTGTTTTAAAATAGCCCGAAAAAAAATATCTATCTATGTATGTATATTATATAAAGTATATCAGAAATCAAGCACCCGTAACACAAGCTTCGAGCTTACCAACGGGGCTAGATGTCGCTGTGTAAATTGTCCAGTAATATTTATTTATTTTATTTAATAAACATGTTTTGTTTTCCAGACGCATCATCAGATGACGAGCTAGTGATGGCGGAGCGAGCGCGCTCGGAGAGTGAAGCGTCTTGGGACGACGACAAGTTTGCCGACAAATCCGACGATGATGTTGATAACGATAACAGCAGTGCGGAGGACATGAGTGATGATGACGAATAAATGGATGTATGAGGTTATTTAGTGTTTTATTCGTGTTTCCTGTATGGAATTTATATCTTTATGTAAATTAATAAAGGTTGTTGGACAATTTACACGGCAATACCTCCCCGTGGTCAGCTAGAATCTTATGTTACGGGTGCTAGATTTTTATCTATATCTGTATACTAGCTTATATAGGTATATAAAGAAAAACGTGTTAGTTACACTGTTCATAATTCAAGAACAGCCGTTCCGTTCGTTGTTTTGGAGACCTGTGCCCATAAGTGGGACTTCATACGTAGCTAAGTGGATCAGATCATAATTAGCACGTAAAACAAATGACGCCTTGCATCAGAGACAGGTATTGAATATGCACACAAGGGAATAATGTTGATGATATCATATAAAAATATTTTACAAAGTAATTTTTATTCAGCATCTACAAATAGAAAAGTATACAATGGTATGTTATGTTAACATTAATACCTACCTTAGCCTTAACTAATTATAACATTCAATTAATGAATTCAATGAAATCTTCCAACTCATACAAAAATGGGAAGTTATCACAAAAATGTTAACTTTTATTTAATGTTCAGTATCTATGAATTTTTAATTTAAATTCTAAGAAATACTGCAAACAAAAAGACAGTTTATTATCATGTTGATATGTCAATTCCCCTAAAGTCTATAATGGATTCTACAGGGGAAAGTTCTCAGTAGTGGAACATATTGGGTTTTATGATTATGCTACAATTGTTATCAATCAGCAGTCACTTGTTTTCTATATTAATTATTGAACATTTCATTTTTACAAGTTTTTCATAACATAATGTCATTTAAACATTTTATTAAAAGACTGTATTACGCAATAGAAAATCTTCGAAAGAAACCGTAAATTATACAAATTTTACTACATCTTAGAAGAAAACTTATATTTTTATAAATCTTGTCTACAAACAACTACAAATTAAAAAGACAGTCAAAATTAAGGTCTTTATAACTGGCTTTTTAAACTGAAATGTATGGCCTCCAAGTATAGTTTTACATTAAGAGCAAATCCTGAAGTTTTTCGGATAAAATTGGACCTATTAGCTTTCTCAAGTAATGTTCTAGAAAACAAAATTACTTGAAGCTTAAGTTTTTTCAGAAACCAGCTATCTAAAGGAAGAAAACTTATACAGAGAAAGCGAGTAGGTCATACAGATTCGATTTGTGCTCAACTAGAGATCATTAATGTACAAAATAATTTAAGATTAAACAAAATTTCACTCTGGCTCATCATCATCATAACCATTTCCATCGCCGTTTGCATGACCATTTTCTGAAAAGAAAAAACAGGATTAAAATTTATTAAAATAAATATATTTTACATTGAATACAGTGAGCGTTCATTTGTTTTTAATTCCACATTTAGTCAGGGATCCGTAGTACATGGAAATCAAGTGATTACTAACAAGCTAATTTTTGGTGAGTAGCTTCGTTTCGATGAGACGTCCAAAGATATCCTATACCCAACTCTCGATTGTGGTAGCTAACAGAGATATCAAGGATTAAAAAATTCAAGGATGTAAAACCGGGATAACGGACCACGAAATTTGTAGGACAATATGTTATATCTCAAGATAATTATCTAAATTATATAAAAACATGTTTGTCCTACAAAACCTATGGTTTGATCAAAGAGTCCGCCATTTCCAAAATGTGTCGAAAACGAGGTCAATTTAAATGATTACTATGATTACTAACCAGCTGATTTTTTGTTGTATACTTAATTAATATTTATAAAATCTAACGGACATATTGTCCGACAAATTTCGTGGTCCGTTATCCCGGTTTTACATCCTTGAATTTTTTAATCCTTGATATCTCTGTTAGCTACCACAATCGAGAGTTGGGTATAGGATATCTTTGGACGTCTCATCGAAACGAAGCTACTCACCAAAAATTAGCTTGTTAGTAATCACTTGATTTCCATGTACTACGGATCCCGGCCTAATTGACATAGTGTCGATTTAAAAAACTACTAGCCTTCCGCCTCGCGGTTTCGCCCGCCTTATATTAGATTTTCCCTCTGTAAAGTATCCGGACATAGGATACTTTCCAGTGGAAAAATTCTCCAAAAGTTTTCAGCAAAATTGTTTCGGCTGTTATCGAGTTATTAATAGTGTAACTAACATGAATTTCTTTTATACACACAGATTTAATTTGACTAAAACAAGCTCCAAAACACCTAATGATTGCCATACTAGTATTTTCCCGACACAACAGCCTTAACAATAATACTCATGCAAGATCAACGGTTTAAGATCATTTATTTCTCAAAATAATTACAAATTTGCTTTGAGATAATATGGCATGCACTTATATATACAACTAATCATCTTAAATAAACAACAACCGAAAAATATTATTTTTTTAAATAGGTTGTTCTAAGATCTACAACACAATATCGAACGAAAGCTACCATACCTTCTGAAGTTCAATGCGGTGGTACTAGCTAGGCGTCTACCTACTAATTACCGTGGTGTCCGTTGGTATTGTTGGTGTTGTTGGTGGACAGGTTGATGTTCTGGAGGCGCGACGCGGCGTGTTCTGGGGTCGACTCTTCCGCGTCTTCGAACATGTCGTCACCTGGTACAAGATAAATTATGCTAAATAACTTGATATAATGGTAAAGATAATCACGCTTCTCAGGCTGTATTATTGCACTTCTTATATTTATTTTATAGTGATTGACTCTTAAGTTTTCTAAATAATACATTCAAAATATTATTTGTACAAGATTATTCAGAACACCTGGTTTTCTGGATGTTCTGGAGATCGTACAAACCCCCTCCCGGGACCGGGCAGGGTGTCACGGGCTGGGAATCGAACCCGCGACCACATCGCAAACGGACCTTTGCCCGCCTTGCCACAAAGGCCGTAATTATTATGATAATGATAAATACGTTAATCATTTATAATCATTGAGGGAGGCATACATCCAGTGGACATCCTGATTGAAATGTTAATGATAATGATGAACCCTCACCATCCTCATCTTCATCCCCCTCGCCCATGTAGAAGTCGTCTTCATCCTGGTCTACCTCGGGGTCCGGGTGCAGAGACTGGCCCGTGGACAGTGCGTTGTACATCGCTTGGAGCTGGCTCTCACTCTCCGGGATGAATCTGATCACATGTGAACTATACATTAAAATGTTAAAATAATTGATGGAAACATTTGTTTTGGTATCACAGTATATGTACAGAATAAGCACAAATACAAAATTAATAACTATATGAAAATAAAATATGCATGAGATTTGGGTTTGTTATTACGAGTATACTAGACCACCAACCTTGCATGAGTTAAATTAAAGTGTAGTCAAAGACAAGATTTAAAGGTTGGTTTTTTTTGTATTTTCTTTAATTCAAATTCTCAATCTACACTACTAATGTGAGACAGAGCTAATTGGTGCTAATCACTCTCTCACTCACACGCAGACGCGTCATATTCTAGGATCGTCAAGGATTAGTAAGATTACTAAAGATTTTTTTTATGAAAATCAGATAATGCTAATACAGCTGGGCAACATTTAAAAACCTACCTTAACTGACTACTGGGCTCGATGTCTTCAACAAAGTTACCGCCATTATTATCATCGTCATCATCATCATCTTCTGGATCCTCGACTGCTGGTTCAAAAGAAGACTGCGTCTGCTGAAGCTCTGGTAGTCTGAAACATTAAAATACAAATATAGAACTATCAAAAAGTATTTATTATATTGCTATTTATTTATGTACATATATAGATTTTTTTATTATGTATTTTATGAATTGCATAGTCTATTGCTGATTATTATCCCTGGTTAGTTAATCCTATATAGCTGTATGATGCAGGCCTATGGATAGTACCAATCTCGAAATCATGTAAAAGAAGATGGGCAGCAGCATAAGCATGTGGAAATTAATGTTAACATTAGAAATAAGTTGGATTTTTATTATTAACTAGCTTCCGCCCGCGGCTTCGCCCGCGTGGATATAAAAAGCCTATGTTCTGTCTTAGGGTCTAAAGATTGTCTGTACCAAATTTCATCAAAATTGGTTGAGAGGTTTAGGCGGGAAAACGTAACAGACAGACAGACAGAGTTACTTTCGCATTTATAATATAACTAAGGAAGTAAGGATAAGGCAAGTTAACTTACTGTAGTTCATAACTAAGTTGTAAATATAAAGCAGGGTTCGGGTGCCGTTGGATGGCGTGCAGAGAGATGGTCGGGTACAACAGGGAGACGGTGGATGCCAACGCGCCTCCCGGTGTGGTTCCCGCTCCCCAGACCACATTGCTGGAGCAATACATGGTAATTAATAATAATAATAAATATTACTGGACAATTTTCACACAGCGACATCTAGCCCCGTGGTAAGCTCGAAGCTTGTGTTACGGGTGCTAGATTTCTGATATACTTAATGTAATATACATACATAGATAGATATTTTTTATTATACATATATAACACCCAGACACCCGGAACAAATATTTGCAGATCATACAAATTGTTGTTCTGAGGACAATACATGGTAATTATGCAAATTAATACAATAAAAAAATATTGCTGGACAATTCAGATACAGACAGTGCTAGATTTCTGATATAATAGAATATACATACACAGATAGATATTTACTTATACATACAATATATTTATTTTCTCTGTTTAGATCCAATCAGTGCTAACTATGCTTATTCTGTATTTCATTCAACAATTGAATAAATAGCTAAACAATGCGCAGATATTTTAGATGTCCTTTAAGAATAAACATGTCGCTATTTGTTGTCACTAATTTGTAAAAGGAACTAAAAATAAACGAGAACCAATCTCCGTTAGTTATTTATGATATGTACCCCAACTTGTATAACTTACAAAGTATCTATATACACACAGTTTTCTTGCCTTGCCTTCTTTTTTGTCACATTGAATGTTATGATGAAAAAGTAAACCTTGGTTTGATCATTATCTATTCTGTTGTCAAGACATTTTCATATAAATTTATGGACTTATTATTTTGCCATTGAACTTACTCTCATAGCATTGGTGGAGACAGAAAGCTCAGCTTATTTTGTTTCTTCACTGATAGCTACAATTTTATTTCTAAGAGAGTTGAAAGCAAGTTTTAGAAAACAAAATTTGTTTTAATCATTCACACGTTATAAATCCTGAAAAGTAACCTAGAGCATAAGGATAACCAAAAACTTACTCTTGTGTGATGTACAGAGTTCCTGTGCCTAACTCTTGATCATTTACAACCAATTTTGTGCCGGGAGTCGTCAAAATAACACCTTCAACCGGCGCTATGAAGTTTGATGAAACCACGACCATTCTTACAATTTATTCGAAATATCTGACCTCGAATAAGTTTTTCCTACTCTGGAATAGCAATGGCAGACTGTTTTTTTACAAAACAGGCGAGTTTAGGTCTAAATTTACAAAAATAACGTGCCCACGTGAGGGAAATAAGTACGTATTACACAAACAGAACAGACAGAAAAGAAAACAGAAACAAAATTCAGCGTTTACTCGCGTAAATTATAAGTGTTACCAACTCTGTTCTGTTATGAAATTTTAGTTGGTGTTGGTTTGCTGGTTGGGTTTATAGATTAAAAATTAATTAATCAAAAGCCATGACGTGCAGCGGACGAAGGTCTGCCTGCGACGCTGGAGGTTGCGAGTTCGACTGCCGCCTCGGAACAAAAATTTGTACGATCTGCAGATATTTGTTCCGAGTGTCTGGTGATACCTAAATTTATAGTAAAATTAATTTATCCATGTATGTACATATGTATTTTTAAACCAAAGTGCTGTTTCAAGACTATTGTGTGTGGGCACCCAACTTTGGACATTTTAGAAAGATGGACTTTGGGTAAATGACTATTTGAGGTATGTTTTTTTTTAATTTTTTTTTTTTAAACTCGACTCTCGTGTGTGTATCAAATTTTTATACAATAACCCGATGTCCAAACTGTTGTTTCTCCCAATGTGTAAAGCCGTATTTATAGGAATGATAAAGAAGCTGATTGTTTTCTATATAAAAGAAAATTAGTAGATATTTAAATTAAAGTGACCACCATTTAGAATCTAGGAGTATAAACTTGTCGTTGAAATAATCAAATTACATGTATTAGTTTGCAACTAAGAAAACTCGGAGGTGCCATCTGTTGAAAAATAGGTAAAACACGTGGTGCCCTCTAGTTAAGTTTTTACAACTAACTAACTTTTTATAGTAGTTTTTAGAATGTCACAAAATAAAAAATATTGCTGGACAATTCACACATCAACATCTAGCCCCGTGGTAAGCTGGAAGCTTGTATTATACAACGGGTTCTAGATTTCTTTTTTTTAGATTGTTTACTAAATACAATATAAGTATGTACATAGATAATTAAATATTTTTATTATTAGGTACCTACCTACTTAACACCCAGATACTCGAAAAAAATATTTTGCTGCTGTGTGAATTGTCCAGCAATATTTATTTATATTTATTATTAATGCAGCAGCCTGTCTGGCTGCGGAACCGTCACACGCGCCGTAGATACCGAGCGTGTGTCATGGGCTCGGATAGTGTTAGTTTAGTTTAGGCAAATATGACTTACCTACATGGTCGATATACAGGAATTGTTGAAATATTACAAGGTAAATGATTGGTTTTGTAAATTATGATTGAATTCTGACCAGGTAAAAAAATTTCAGAAACAGAGTAGGTATTTGTAGGTTGGGTGAGTTGGAAATGCACAGTGAAATATATATGTTAGATATGGTATCAAAATTAAACTAAGTAGAATATTCCACATGGTGTGGCAACACCGATATCCGGTGATTGTGTCATAGTGTTCTTGTAGGAATGTATGTAAAGTTAAATAAATCTGTTTTTCTATTAATATCAAGCTGTTGTTTGCAATTTATCATCAACAACCCATCAGGTTATCGGCCCAGGATACTCCAAAAACAGAAATTCAGAAGAAACCTGCAAAGAAAAGACATCAATCCGTTTGAGAAATTGCAAGTATTGCAACAAAGTAACCCCAAAGATGGACGCCGCCATGCGTTCAATGAATCACGAAAAGTTTGACGGAAATAACTTTCGGCAGTGGAAATTTCAAGTAAAATGTGCTTTAAAAGCAAAGGGAATAGACATTTACAGAAGAAAACCACAAGGGGATTGCACAGAATGGATGAAAGAAGATGGTATGGCAATGTTTATTATAACCTCTACAATGGACTTGAAACAAATTACATTGATAGAAAACTGTGAAACTGCCATGGAGATTATGTCCAAATTAGAATCCATATATGAACAGAAAAGTGAAATATGTAAAATGATAATTCATGAAAAGTTTTATCAGTACAAGATGTCTTCGGCAGACAGTATTGCTCAACACATCTCAAAAGTTGAAACCCTGGCTATGCAACTTAAAGAAAGTGGTGAATTGATCAGTGACATGGCAATTATTACAAAGATATTGGGAACCTTGCCTTCGAAGTACAGATCTCTGAGACAAGCATGGATGTCATTGGACCCGAGACAACAAACTATTGCTAACCTTACTGCACGTTTGTTGGACGAGGAAGCAAGCTTATTAAGTGAAGAAGAGCAAGAGACAGCTCTCTATGTAGCTAAAAAGGGATGGAAAACAAAGACAAATGAAAATAAACAAGTAGCGAGTGAGAGCAGTACATATCAGAATAAAACATCATCAAGTAAACACAGGTTTGAATGCTATAATTGTGGCAAGAGGGGGCATTTTGCTAGAGAATGTCATGCTCCAAGAAAATCCAAAGATAGAAAACCTCAGAATGAAGGTGCAGATACGGCATTTAATGTGGAAAAGAGTTCATGTGGTGCCGAAGAGAATACTTGGATCCTGGATAGTGGTGCCTCCGCCCATATGACATTTAGAAAGGACTTCTTTTCAGAATTGAAAGAATGTAACCAGAAATCATTGACATTGGGAAATAAACAGTCTGTGGAAGTGACAGGCATTGGAAAAGTTTTGATTAAGAGATATGTCAATGAGCAGTGGGAGACTGGTGTATTGCATGATGTGCTATATGTTCCAAGTTTAGGAAGAAACCTATTTTCTGAAGGTGTAATAATCAGAAAATCATACTCCATAGTGAAGAAGGGTACAAGTGCTTTGATTTATAAAAATAATAAAGTAGTAATGAGTGCTAAAATCAAAGAAAATAATTTATATGAGTTAAATATCAAAACAGTGATATCGGACACTTGTAACTTAGTTCAAAATAATCAAAGTGATATGAAAATGTGGCATGAAAGGTTAGGGCATATTAATTTGAAACAAATTAAAAACATGAGTGAAAATAGCGTTGTGCAGGGGCTAAGTATGATTGACAAAGAGGAGAAACCTTTTATTTGTGAAGCATGTGCTTATGGGAAGCAATGCAAGTTCCCATTTCACAAGTCTGAGCGAGGAGAACTACAGCCAGGTGACCTAGTTTATAGCGATGTATGTGGACCTATGAGCATCTCATCTATTCAAGGTATGAGATATTTCCTATTATTCAAAGATGCTGCAACTAGTTACAGGCATGTATATTTTATTAAAAATAAAAGTGATGTCATGGAAGCCTTCAAGAAGTACAATGCTATGATTAAGAATAAATACATGCACAGTGTTAGAATATTACATACTGACAATGGAACAGAGTATGTAAACAAAAGTTTTAAGGAATATTTAGAAAGTGAGGGGATAGTTCATGAACGTACTGCACCATACACACCACAACAGAATGGTCGTGCAGAAAGAGAAAACCGAACCATAATGGAGAGTGCACGTTCCATGTTGTATGCGAGAGATGTATCATTAGAACTATGGGCAGAAGCTGTATTATGTGCTACATACATATTGAATAGAACTTCCTCTACACAAACTCCAAATACAACAGCATATGAGCTGTGGAATGGAATCAAACCTCAATTAGGTCATGTTAAAGTGTTTGGTTGTATTGGTTTTGTTAATGTTACAGATCAACTGAGAACAAGACAGGAGAAGAAAAGTAAGAAAATGATACTTGTTGGCTATGACGACATCAACTACAGAATGTATGATACAGAAACAAAGAAGATACACATCTCAAGAAATGTACTTTTTGATGAACATCATATTCCAAGTATAAGGAGAAATATTGCACAGATAAGTATTGTTGATAATGAAGTCATAAATATAGATGAGAATGAAAGACAACAAGATAATACTCTAACTGACAGTCCAACAGCAGAGAGTGAGGAAAGCATGCTGAGTTGTACAGATGTTCACAGCGATGACCCAGACTATGAACCATCTCAGGAATTAGAAGACTCACCAGTGCATACAATCAATTTGAGACCACGAACCAATAGAAACTATGAGGCAAACCTTGTAGAGTTATCGTTACTTCAAACATATGGAGAAGCACGGAATAGTCCACAGAAAGAAGAATGGTCTGAAGGTAATAAAGAAGAGGATATTTTCATAGATATATCAGGTTTATATCAGTTGTGTATAATGTATATTATCAGCTAAGGATGATTTTGTGTTAAAATTAAATAAGTCATTGTATAGTTTACAGCAGGCATTGAGATGCTGGAACAAAACATTCACAGAATTTTTGTAAAAGTATGGTTTTGTTCAACCGAAGGCTGATAATTGTATTGTATTTAAATAGGGTGTTTTTATGAGACTAAAGTGTTCTAAATAATATATGTTGATAATGTTCTTGTAATATCTTTCAATAGAGAACTTATAAAGTAGATATTACAATATTGAAAGCAAGAATTTAAAATAAAGGAATTAAAGTTTAATTATGTTGTGGGAATGAAGATAGAATGTATAAGTAACAGTATCTGTATTCATCAGAAAAATTGTGTTAACCAGGTTATAGAAAAGTTTAATTTAAGTGAAGAAAATCCTGTTAACACTCAGAGATGTAAATGTTAGTATTTCAAAGAATGAAATTGTTAATTTTCCCTATAGAGAAGCCATAGGATGTTTACTATTTTTGTGTACTGTATCAAGGTTAGATATTTCATTTGGTGTTAATGTAATAAGTAGATAATGTAAACAATCCTAGTTTTCAACATGTAAATGCTGCTTGTGAATGTACTAAAGAAATATTGTGGTTGCAACAATTATTGTCTGATTTAGGAGAAACTTATAAATGTGTAGATTTAAATGTGGATAATCAGAGTGCAATAAAATTAATCCACAACCCTGTTTATCATAAGCGAACCAAGCATATTGATGTAAAGTATTACTTTATTAGAGAAAAGGTTGAATTGGGTTTGGTTAAGATTAATTATGTTCCAAGCAATTGTCAATTAGCTGACATTTTAACCAAAGCCTTGCCAACTCAAAGTTTTGCACATATTAGGGATCAGATTTTGTATGAAGTGGAATAATTTTTGTTTGTTAGAACTTCAAAGTTGTGTTATACCTATGTAGGTACTTAGGTATATGTAGTTTAATTTTAGTGGGAGTGTTAGATATGGTATCAAAATTAAACTAAGTAGAATATTCCACATGGTGTGGCAACACCGATATCCGGTGATTGTGTCATAGTGTTCTTGTAGGAATGTATGTAAAGTTAAATAAATCTGTTTTTCTATTAATATCAAGCTGTTGTTTGCAATTTATCATCAACAACCCATCAATATAAGTATTTAATAGTTTTTTTTTTGTTTATGTGTTTCACCCAAAATTCAAAAACTTTATTTCCATAGAAATACAAAGAGTTACACCTACATGGACAGACACGTTTGTAAAACTTCAATTAAGTAAATAAAACGTAACACGTCTTATTAAACTTTTAAATAATTTTATTTCCATTAAAAAAGGTTTGGTAGGCATTTAAATATTTTACATGGAAATAATTAAGTCTTGACTGTTTTCCTGCTGATGTTGAGAAGCGATTAGAACAACATAGCATCTGTATAAGTTTTACAATGTTAACATTAAGTATACTTACTATGATAACGAATGTGCTTATCAGTCATTTTTAGGGTTCCGTAGCCAATGGCAATAACGGAACCCTAGATTCGTTATGTATTTCGTATTCGTAAGACGACCTCTGTGGCGCAGCGGGCGAAGGTCCGCCTGCGGCATGAGGTTGCGGGTTCGATTCCCGCCTCGGGACAACAATTTGTATGATCTGCAAATATTTGTTCCGGGTATTATGTATATTCTAGTATATCAGAAATCTAGCACCCGTAACACAAGTTTAGAGCTTATCACGGGGCTAGATGTGGCTGTGTAAATTGTCCAGCAATATTTATTTATTATTTATTTATGTCTGACCGTCCCTCCGTCCGTATGTCACAGCCGTTTTTCTCCGAAAGTATTCCGTGAAAGTTCACGTTTACATTATATATTCTTTTCATCATAATGTACAATACACTTTATTTTAATTATATTTGGTAGATGATATACATTTAGACGTCTGAGACACGGGATAGGCTATTTAAAATCTAATACAAAAGCGGGCCCCCATACAAAAGCGGACGGAGTCGCGGGCACCGTTAGTAAACAAATAAATAATCGTATCTTAGGTTTAAGTATGTAAATTAAATAGGTAGATACGAGTATAAAGGAACTCGTGATTTTTGACTCAAACATGATTTTTATTTTATCCTTGTGTTATTTATTTATGAGCATAAAATGATGGCACTTTCCGCATATTAGGTAAATTTGAAAGGAAACATAATAATGTCAGCGATTTTAAACCCTATTTACGAAAACAAAATTAAATTATGCTCTCGTTGTCATTCAAATGACCTATTGCACTAAATTCATAATTGCAAACGAACTCGCAAATCTAGCAAAATGGAAGCTGCATTCTTTAGTGCGCTTCAATATTATTCTTGAATTGCCCTCCCTATACCGCATGATATTTATTTATTAGCGTGAGGCGATATCTCTGCCTACGAGTCACTCGCACCTATTATTTTGTTCCGTCGGCGGCCATGTTGATATTCCGATGCGCCAACGGCCGCAACCCGCCAGTTTCTCGCGGGCGCTGATACGCGCCTATCGCATAAACGCGGGTAAAATTATCCGCACGTAACTTAAATATTTAAAATCAAGTTTTTTTAACATGGGCAGGCATAGAGACCAGGATGGGATTAAAAGTAGTTTGATTATTATCGAGGTTAAAAATAGACCTTGTTTATTTGATTCGAATGATTCAAATTATGGGGACAGGACGGAAAAGTCTCGGTGTTGGGAGGAAGTTTGCAGCAGCGTCGTGCCTCGATGGAGCGCGCTCAGTGCGGCTGAGAAGTTCAGCACTGGTACGTCAACCGACCGAAAGGCGATGTATGGTGGATGTTAGCAGCTGTTGGCTAATGCAAGTCTTTATAATTTAGCTGGATTTGAATTGTCGCGTTTGCGTGCTCTTTGTTCGTGCGGTGTTGCTTTCGAAACTGTTTGAAACGTTACAGGCGACACCCGGTTGTGGCACGTGGTATATCTTTATAAAGCAATATTTATTTCATATTGTTGCGGAATATAAACTACAAAATTGTACCTTTATTTTATAATTAAAAAGTCGTCTTTATGAAATCTTTTGACCTATGACGCATTTTATATATTCTAATATTTTACACGTAATAACGTTTGCTTTTCGATGGCTCTGTCTGGCGCAGTACGTCAAGCGAAATGTAATATTTCTTTGTCTGAGAAATAAACGAGTAAATACATCGGTGCATTAACGACCTAACAAACTGAAACAATAAGGAATATTTTTGATTGACACGTAAAATAACTGAGTACTTAATTTTATAATTGTTACAAATATAAATAAGTACATATTGCAATCAACTGAGTAAGATGTAGGATTCTATGTTAGCACTAGGAGTATTCAGTTCTTAATTAATTCATTTATTAAAAGTAGGTACTTATACTTATATACAATATACCGTAAAACACTCCAACATTGCCACCGAGGGTAATTTTGCCCGAAGACCAATTTTTAAGCAAAACTTTTAATAGCAAAAATATCTGAATACTATGGTAACATTTATTGACTTTGGTAGAAAATAGGTTTTGTGTTTAGCACCACTGTCTATTGGATGTAACGCTAACGTCACTCAGTAACTTGTTGGAACTCGTCAAAGACAGAGTGTATTTTTGCGGGCAAATTTTGGTGAAAATTCAAAAGTGGATTGTGCGTGATGAAGAAAACACAGATGAGTTTAATTTATATTATGTTGTACAAAAAACTTAAGGTATTATTATACCGTTATTGTCACTGATGCAGCTCTTGTATAACTAAAGTTATAAAGGTGGGCAAAGTTATCTAGTATTTTTGCGATCTACTATTGACAACATTGCCCGCAGTCAAAATAAGCTTAGGGTTGACACATCCGAGTTTTTTTTTTTTTTGCTAATTATTATTATCTTGATTATTTAGATAATTTATTTTTATTATTTCTTAAAAGCAAGAACAAATCTCGAATTCGTCAAAGAAAGTCAAGAGGAAAGATTGGAACCAGAATGTATTAAAAATAACACGGAATAAATGTTAATACTTGCATGTGAATCTGTTGAATCAAACATGTTACTTGAAAGTTTTTTAAATAATTCAATAGAAGATAATCTTGTTTTTTTATTAACATAAAAAGAAATAAAAAGTCAAGAACAGTTTACTGAGATGTACCAACCCTATCACTTTACTAAAGGCGAAAAGCGAATTGTATGGAAAATGCTAACAAGGTCAGGGTAATTTTGCCCAACTAGCCTAACATGGATTTTGGTAGGAAACCTGTCATGGATTCGCTTTAGTTTTAAAGTAATGGCCAGTTTTGGTCATAATTCTTCTACAGGTTTTACTGTCAGCTGATTAGAGGCCGGAGAGGAGATATTTGCGTCAAAAATCAACGTGGGCAATGTTGGCAATAAGTCGAGATAACATTGCCCGCCTTTAAAAATAATAAAATACTTGATTTAATATTGACGAATAACAAAATCTAATAAAATAATACATGCAAAATATCCTATAGTTGCAGATGCGAATAGAAAATACTTGTGTCCCCATACAAAAAAATAACAAAAATTGTAATTATTCGAAAAATGTGGGCAATGTTGGAGTGTTTTACGGTAATTCGTTTTTAACACATTTTAACTAGGTTACAATTTTAATAATATCCATCCATATCCTAATAACAAACTACTATCAGGTTCATGAGTATTGTCTTGGTAAATAATAATATAGAGTTTATCAACATTTATAATAATATGAATATACTAGCTGACTCTCCCGCGGCTTCGTCCGCTTTATTCCCATGTTTTCTCAGTTTTTACAGTTTACACCTTACCTGGGCTACTACGACTAGGTACCTACCTATCTTAAAATAGTACCTTATAATAATACTAATGAAACTTATAAATATGCTTTTAATCTATTACCTACGATTACCTACGTGACTTATATCACATAGCTACCTACCTCCCTAGGTAAGGTACTGAGCTGGATTACACAATAAAATTAGGTAGGTAGGTACCTAGGTAATAGAGTCACATGAATTGTTGATTGTAATTAATAAACGTATTCTTGAAACTAACTAAATATGAAAGTTTCTTACAGTAAAATGTTAGTAAGTAGTAGGTAGTTGCGTGTTAACTGTTGTGACTGTAGGTTATTAGTTACCTATTACCTACCGTAAAACACTCCAACATTGCCACCAAGGGTAATTTTGCCCGAAGACCAATTTTTAAGCAAAACTTTTAATAGCAAAAATATCTGAATACTATGGTGACATTTATTGACTTTGGTAGAAAATAGGTTTTGTGTTTAGCACCACTGTCTATTGGATGTAACGCTAAAGTCACTCAGTAACTTGTTGGAACTCGTTAAAGACAGAGTGTATTTTTGCGGGCAAATTTTGGTGAAAATTCAAAAGTGGATTGTGCGTGATGGAGAAAACACAGATGAGTTTAATTTATATTATGTTGTACAAAAAACTTAAGGTATTATTATAACGTTATTGTCATTGATGCAGCTCTTGTATAACTAAAGTTATAATGGTGGGCAAAGTTATCTGGTATTTTTGCGATCTACTATTGACAACATTGCCCGCAGTCAAAATAAGCTTAGGGTTGACACATCCGAGTTTTTTTTTTTTTGCTAATTATTATTATCTTGATTATTTAGATAATTTATTTTTATTATTTCTTAAAAGCAAGAACAAAATCTCGAATCCGTCAAAGAAAGTCCAGACGAAAGATTGGAACCAGAATGTATTAAAAATAACACGGAATAAATGTTAATACTTGCATGTGAATCTGTTGAATCAAACATGTTACTCAAAAGTTTTTTAAATAATTCAATAGAAGATAATCTTGTTTTTTTATGAACATAAAAAGAAATAAAAAGTCAAGAACAGTTTACTGAGATGTACCAACCCTATCACTTTACTAAAGGCGAAAAGCGAATTGTATGGAAAATGCTAACAAGGTCAGGGTAATTTTGCCCAACTAGCCTAACATGGATTTTGGTAGGAAACCTGTCATGGATTCGCTTTAGTTTTAAAGTAAAGGCCAGTTTTGGTCAGAATTCTTGTACAGGTTTTGCTGTCAGCTGATTAGAGGCCGGAGAGGAGATATTTGCGTCAAAAATCAACGCGGGCAATGTTGGCAATAAGTCGAGATAACATTGCCCGCCTTTAAAAATAATAAAATACTTGATTTAATATTGACGAATAACAAAATCTTATAAAATAATACATGCAAAATATCCTATAGTTGCAGATGCTAATAGAAAATACTTGTGTCCCCATACAAAAAAATAACAAAAATTGTAATTATTCGAAAAATGTGGGCAATGTTGGAGTGTTTTACGGTACCTAATTTACAATAAAACTTATTTTATAAGTTTTGTCACTATAGGTACAGTTTAAATTATTGTATTAGGTAAGTAACTACCCAGGTAACTACTTCGATTATTAATTTCAAAGTTTAGGTTAGGTTAGGTATAACAAATCAAAATATTCTACCTCAATACAGACGTTAGAATCAACCATTATCTATGTTCAAGGTCAAACGCTTATGACTGGGTAGTAGTCTAGTAACTTAGCGTCACAGTAAAATTCACGAACGGTCTCTAACTTCGGAAACTGGGTACCTACGAAAATTCAGTTTTTATTTAAATTTCATTATTTTATCTATCTTACATACAGAGCATCTTTGGATCGAATAATAATTAAAAAATCAATTTATTGGTAAAAATCAATGGTAAAAATATTTTACACATCAAATAAAAAATAATCATAATAAATGTCAAATAGTACTTAACTGAATAAAAAATTACTCAATAATCAAAAAGATTCTATGGATCATGCGACTTGATGCGACATGACCCGATTTATTTCAACTTAACTTAACTATAAATCAATACTTTTGTATAAATAGTTACATACAGCCTTAATAATTCTACTATCATTAAATGTTTAATGATTATGCAATGCAGTGCCTACAACCTAACCTAATAAAATATTTAACATTAGCTGTGCCCGCGACTCCGTCCGCGTTAAATTATATTTATATGGGGGCCACGCCTTTTCATACTGTAGCAACGTCTTATCATAAATTTAGTCTTTTTCTCCAGACGTCTAAATGTTTAATTCATCAAATTCTGATTATTGGCTTAAGAGTTATGGAGGAACATAAAATACATACATACCTACCTACAATGCATATTATTTTATATTATACATACAGAAAAAAAATCAAGCACAAAATCTCTGACCTTTACAGATTTATTATTAGTAGGTATAGGTAATGTGGAACTTATGCGTTGTCGATTCAGCGGACACAACCGAAGTCACTCGTTAGTTATCTTTCTGATAAAAACAAGCAATGTCGTAGCATTCCTTTTCTATAATCAGGAATCAACGTACCACTATCGACTTTGCCACGTAATAGGTAATGAAATGATAGAACATCATTCAATTTATCGCTACTCTTAAATCTGATAAATAAATAAATATTGCACATCTAGTCTTTTTCTCAGATTTCTCATTATTATAGGTACCTACTTAATTTTATTCACATACATAGATATATATTTTTTGTTATATAATTGTATAACAAAAAATTTATATATGTAAGTATAGCACCTAGACACTATATAATAAATGTTGGTTTAATATGAATATAATATCTTCATAATATGTATTCGTATATCTAATAAATAAATAATCGAAAAGTATCAACTTCAATTGGTTACAGTTACACTAATCCCAGAGCTAAAATGATCAATAAATAATAATAATTAATAATGAATATTTCATAATAGAATAAATAAATAAGCTAAAAGTTTCAACTTCAATTGGTTACACTTATCCCAGAGCGTGCGTTCGAATTTTATAACACAACACAAAAAAAAATAGTAAAATATCAATTTTATGCTGAGTGTTTTTGTAAACCTACCTATTTGTATGTTGAAAACATGTAGATAATGTTATAGATATCAGAACAGAAATGATAACAAGAACAACATCACTAATATTATTATTAGATTTTTAAAACAAAACTAATGAGATATCCTCATTTGATAATGAATTATAGATAAATGTATGTACTGTATCTATTAAAAAAAAAATTCATTGTGGTAGGTTTTTTATCTACTGAATTAAAAAAAAAATATTGCCACGTTGCTGTACAAAGGCTGTGACAACAACAATTTTCATAGGACTTGTAGTTTTACCGGAAATCGAGATAAACCATTTTTACCCTTAAAACTGGGGTGAGTTTAGACCCTACCACTTCCCGAACTCAGATCGACCGTAAGTTATTTTTCCTTTCATTTTTATCATATTCCCCTCCTTTTCAAATAGGTTTCATCCTACTACTATTTTTTTCCTTTTTTGACCATTTTTGAAGGGATCTGCACTGGTCTATAGTTACTAAATTCATTTGCATAATTTGATACAATACAGCAGATTAGATAATGAATGAATAATCAACATTTTTTTGGGTTTCTACAAAAACTATGGGAAAGGTAGGTATATAACCTAAGAGCCCGTGATGGCCAGACCTTCCTTTAATTCACAAGCGTGAAAATTCTTTCATGTGTATGTCTAACATAGGTAAGAATAACCCCCAAACATGAAACCTGGATCGTGGTTCCTTTGGGAGATAACAGGTAAAAGGTTGTTATCTCCCAAAGGAACCGCGATCCAGGTTTCATGTTTGGGGGTTATTCTTACCTATGTTAGACATACACATGAAAGAATTTTCACGCTTGTGGCAGTTTTACATACGCACAAAAAAGGAAAAGTGTCGAAATCTGCTCAAAAATTAAAATTTTTAATTAAATTTCTATACTAACATATAAATTAAAGTTAGTATTAGTTACTATCCGAATACTATTTTGACCACTAATATAGTATCAGCATTTTAAGAATATTTACAACTCAAATGTAATAATAACAGTTGATTACGTAATCATTTATCTTGATATCATTTAAACATAATGAATCACAACCAATTTAGATCCTACTTTAATATTACCTATACCTACTGTATTGCGAAAGTTTGTAAGAATGTAACGAATGTCAGTTAGGTACTCTTTTAAGCAAAAACTAGACACTGAATGGATTTTGATGAAACTTCACAATAATGTAACATTTTTTTTACCACGGGAAAATCCATTATAACACTGAAAAGTTAAACGGGAAAAGCCTGGAAAACTATAGCATATAATATCAGAATAACAAATAGGTAGGCTAAACCTTCACCAAAAATAGAGAAAGTAAATTAAAACGCGGGAAAAGTCGAATGTGGGACCTAGTCTAAAATAATACCTACCATTGACAAATATGTCTTCGTGCAGTTCGTATCGTATGTATGGTTACAGATATCATTAGGTATTATAAATGCTGACTGACTCACCGTCATCCGTATTTAGCGAGTGACTATGAGTAGAACTCACACGCTATAATAATAATATCGACGTTTTATACGCATAATAACTAATCCTTGTGAATAAGCATTTTTCTGACTGAACTAAAGTTACTAAAACAAAAATAGTTAATATAATATAGTCCTAAAATGGTACTTTACAGAAAATTTACATTACAAAAACTAAAATATTAATATTAAAAAAAAAAAGATTTTGTACTAGGTAAATAAAGTTGAAATAATGGGTTCTATTTTAGTCTATCTAGTGCTAGATACGTGCTCAGTAGTAGGTAATAGGTAGGTATGTGTTGTCTTAAGATATAGATAAAGAAAACCTTTTATAGATCATGTTTGACTTTCTCATAGGTATATAAATTAAAGGTTACCGGCGTAGGCAAACATCGTGAGGAAATCGGCATGTTCTGCGAACTTCGAAAAGTTTGAAGGACATGGTGTCATTCACCAACTCGATCTTAGCCGTGGTGAATTAAGGCCTTATCTCATCAAGATAGAAGTCTCTGTGTCCCAGCTGTGGGAAAGTAAATACACGGGTGATGATGATGATACAAGTTATAATATAATATAAACTATGCCAGCTGTCAGAATTACTGGGCATGTGGGCATGTATATCTTTCTACCCAAGATAACACGTCAACTAAGCAAACTCAAGCATGTTATCACCAAACAAGTTCTCAAGTTCTAAGTTATGAAAGATTTCATACTTTGTAGGAATTGGTGTGACGAATATTATAAAACCTTGGACTGACGCGTTGCCCTCAGAAATACTGAAATAGGTACATTATATTATTAGATTAGAACCCACTTTACATGTCAATGTCAATAACATATTCTTATACATACAAAATTCAGAGTTTTATTAAATTAAGTACACATTAAATCAAATAAATTCATAACCAAATCACAAATTAAATATCAAACTACCTAGTTCAAATAATTTGTTAACCGCGTAGAAATTATGCTCGATAGTCTTAATTTAAAACTAATTGACTGTCATCTAATGTGACTATGTCTGGTTTTCAGTATTCATTTCTTTGCAATAAAAAAAAATATTATTTAATTAATTAACATTAAAAAATATATGATTTATACTCCTTGTTACAACTTATTCCTTGCACTTAAATGCCAAATCTTAAAAATATCTTATAGAGCTAGGTAGCTCTACCTTAACTTAAAGTTAAGGTTACAAAAAAAAACATCAAATATGTAGTTGTAGCTTGTAAAAGACCCTAGTTATTAATATAAGTGGAGTACCAAGTCATTATTAACCTACATAATTAGGTTTATGTACGTGTTTTAAAGCTGTTAATTTTGTTTTTGGATAATTATCAAGTTACTGTGGCCATTTGTTGCGTCGTCTATCCAATTGTATCTTTAAAGGGTTCTTCTATGGGTGTACCCCATAAGACCCCAATATAACCCCAATATAAGACTTGGGGAATTAGGAATATTGTGGGAATAATCCATAGTTTCTAGGCGATCGTAGTATGTTGGCACCGTACGCAGAACGACACTGCGCCGGTGTTATGTAAATTGCTTAGTTGTTATAACTAGGCAAGCATAAGTTTCTTAGAGCTATAACACTCATAAAAAACAAGTTAGATCAAATAAATATGTTTAATCTTGGATTTACTAGATAGAGCTAGAGAGGTAAAACGTAGGCTATTCTGATAGATCTGTTAAATTTAGTAATTGTTGAAAAAACATCTTAAACATTCTAAGTAAATTTAGTTCAATGTTATTAACTAGATGGCGTTAGTCAAAGTAAGCGAATAACGAAAACTCGGACCTGTGAAAGACATTATTTCTGGTAGAACAAGATTCAAGAATTCTGGTAGGCAAGATTACTCATAATTAATTAGGTATCTACTTAATTTGATTTTATTAAATAAATACAATGACCTAAATAAGTTGTTATAAAATTATTACAATAAAGCGTTCTACGAAATTATTTTGTATGTTAAAACAAGTTTGAATAAGAGCAAAATATTTAAAACCCGGACTGCTTTTACACAACAGTCCTTTTGACAATAACAACTGCATGAGCGTGAATGATTCAATTGCTTTGGTATATAATGTATATCTGTATTGTGTTGTATGGATCATAAACACTTGTACGAACAAACATATTCGGATCACCATAATATTAATATTAAATATGTACCTACGGTTAAATATTCAATTTAATTGACGTTAGTGTTTTATGAATATAATACAGACATAACATCTTTTTTGATCCATTAAAAACGCAACCTCTTTAAAAATGCTTAAGTGCAGTTACAATTATTTAACACTACATTGTCACAAATCAATTAGGTACTTACTCAGTTTTAAAATAACTCTAGCTACATCTAATTAAAAATCTAGAATTTAGTTATTCATTAATATGACCAGTAATCTCATTATTTTAAAATAACTTAATTGTGTCCGCCTCTCGCAATGGTAACAGTTTTTTAATAACAACTATTTTACATTCATAAATTGTTTATTACATTAACCAAGCATTGAAACCTGTTTTATGTAAGTGTAGTTATTACTTTTATTTTATACTGACTTTAAATATACCTCTTGCGTTTGCTTCTACTTGTCCGCAACATGGTTGCCCATGTCTGCCCCAGTCACCAGTCAGTGATCGCTAGGCAATGCGAGAGAACGCTACACAAGCGCGCCATCTTGAAAAATATGATTGGAAATAAATATTTTCCTTCCAACCAACAGTGATATAACAAATTTGGATCCTATAAACCGGTTCTAATAATACTTTTACATCATTTTTATAAATAAATTTATAAACACTTAAAATGTTAAACCAGAAAATAGAATAATGAAATTAGCATGAAAAATGCAATTTGAGAGTTATTGTTGTGTGAATTGGAACGACGACGAAAACAATTGAGTTAAATTGAAAAGAAGAAAAATATGAAGAAGCAAATGGGTACGTTATACCTAAATAATTTTTACGGAGACTGTAGCTAAATGTAATATCATATTTTAATTTCTTGGTAACTAATACAGCGGTGACCTATTAATTTGAAATGGAGAGTTTAACTCGCACTTGTACCTTTTAATTCAATATTATATAGATTTGCCAGTGTATTTATGATTAATTATTTATTTAAGTAGGTATTTTATTTAAACAAAACAATAAAATGAATTAAAAATAATAATAAGTACTTACTGCAGGAAATTCCATTTAAATTCACATGCATTGAAATTGTTACAGCGTTTTCCTTTGATTTTTTGCTTTCAAAAGCTTAGTACCTACCTACATATTAAGGTATAAAAATTCAAAATAATTGTGTATAATTAGATGTTATATAAATTATATGACCTCTATAGTAACAACTTTACCTACAAGCATTTTGATAATAAAAGGCAATTAAATAATGATTAAGACAATAATAATTATATTATAACCTACTTACGCTTTTTACCTACCTGGCTAGTTCAATACTTAACTGGCTAAAAGAAAAATACGTAGGTACCTAGTTGAAAAATAAACCAATTAACATGTATAATTAAAAAAATATATAGGTAGATACGAACATTTTATTGTTTTATTTATCCCACAAAGACGATAGAAGTTTTAATTAAACCCGGAATAGGTATCTAATTAGCTAAATTGGTTGTTATAATTAACTAGCTGACCCGTCGACAGCTTCGCCTGCGTTTGTTTACGTGGTCTACGTGCCTAAACTTTTTATAGTAGTATATAGCCTTCCTCGATTAATGTACATAACTGATATAATTTTAAAAATTGGACAAGTGCATTGTGTTTCCTAAGATTAGCGCGTTCAAACAAACAATCAATCAAACCAACTCAGTATAGATTACCTACATGTTTTTATTCCTTTATATATTTTTGTATATTTTAATATACAGTTTTGATTGCAAAAAATTAATTATTTAATTTTCTTTGCGTTGCTATTTAATATACATATTTATGTTATATCATCATAAATATCGCTATTAATACACCGACCCTGGAACTTACTTAACAAAACATCGTCTGGTAGAGACAGATCTGATTACGTAAATCTGAAAGAATTGAAAGTCTTGAAACATCGATCTTTTGTCATTCAGATAAGGCGTATTTTCAAACGAGCAAAATATGTTTAGAGTTTCTTAATGTTGGTAATTCTTTACAGTATTTATCAAACAATGATTCTAATAGAATCCATCATGCTTATATTGAGTATCTAGGTATCTACGTTATATAAGAAAGTACGCATATAATATGGGCGATGCTTTGTAAGGGGCTCAAAATAGGTGATAAAATGTACTAATATTACTTGTTAGAAAATAAAACGGGTAACAGCATGATAAGCGCCATCCACATATTTCCGGGGACGGGGAAAAAAATCTGAAAAAATCGGTTACGTACAAATTGTATGAACTTGTTCACACATCATACATAATAGACAAAAAAAAATTAAAGTCAAATAAAATTAAAGAATGCATTGTATTATTTTAATTTTATTTGACTTTTATTTTGACTTTAATCTTTCTTTTTTGTAATGTGTGAACTAGTGTTTAAGTTTTAAATTATTATAGTGTATGACTCTTTGGACCTGTTCTGTATGTCATTCAACAATATTAAATAAATATATAAAATAATAACTGCGCATAATGGAACACTGAAACGGACAACTCGGAACAACTCGGATCGGAACACTGATCCGGAAACGTGTGGATAGCGATTCACGTTTATAACCGCTTTTTAAGTGTTTTTGATTTTTCCTATATTTCGGCACTGTTTCAAGCGTCTTCCTCACTCGGAAACTGATAGACATGTTCTAATATTGTTAAAACCTTGATACATAGTTTATAAAGTATTATAACTTAAGAGTTGATACATAGTTTATAAAGTATTATAAAAGTATTAAATTACTTTGTTTGTATTCTGTTGCGTCGTAAAACCGATAAAATTATTAACCCGATTAAATTATCTGAGGCTGCTTTTTACCGCGGCAAAATAAGTTTTCCCGAGCCGGTCAGATATCTGTCGTGAACAGACTCTACCTGTCTCGTCTCGCTTACGTCTCTGATAGTGTGCATAGTCTTTTGGGTTGGCTTTTAAACAAAGGTGGAAAATGCAAGTTGGGTGGTAAGTAGGTAGGTAGGTACGGCGTGAATCAATTTGTCCAGACATACCACCCTTTTAGAAGGGTTGGGGTGAATACAAAGCACCTATCTATAATTTTGTTTCGAATTCGATACAACTGTTTTAAGTTGCCTAGATAGATATACCTATCTCCGGTGCATTGTTCCTAACCTTTTCGTTTGGTGACGCATTAAGTATTGATAAAATTAAATTATCTATGCGTTAATTGTATTATTTTACTTGTAGACATAAAATAAATATAATATGTCAACAGGCTTTAGTATAGTCTGACGCGTGATGACGTAATCAAGGGAAATAGTGATTTATTTTGTATATAGAGATTTATTTGTAAACTAAAAATAACTAAGGATAAAAAATGTGTATGTGTAAATACGTGAGTAATTCCCGTTTCATAAAATGAATAGTATAACTCACGAAAATTTTGAAAGTGAAATAACTAAGGATAATATGAATAAAACTCATTTGACACCTAAGGGATTTTTTTTGCAAATTTTTTAAACACTATTAAAAGGTTGCCCTAATACAGTGATGATAAACACATACAAATTAAAAAACTAGACACTAATAAAATAACAAACCATGTTCGGAGTTTAAATAGTATAATAGTAGGTAGCACTCTTAGGCCGGAACCATATCTAAAAATAGTGCCACGATAAAAAGAACGCCTAACTAGGTTGCGTACCTGGAATTAAATTACTAGTAATGCTGTTTCCTTTACCTTTACCTAGATAAATAGTCGAGCGACATGATAGCGACTAGCGAGGTAACAACGACACCTATCGTATTTGTAGCTGTGTTTACATATTAGTTCAAGAACCTTTTATTAGGGTAAAGATAAAGATTTTTATTTATTTATATTCATATTCAATTAAAATGTGGCATAGCATAAAACATTAAAAAAATTAAACACTGCCTAACTCGTAACTATTTTCTATCGTTTATTTATAAAAGTATTAATTATTAATAAATATTAATAAGTAAAATAGAAAATAAACTTTTAGGTTTCTGATTAGGTACATAATAACGAAATCGAGTTAGCTTTTATGAGAAGACAAGATAAACTTATTCCTATATAATAGCTAGGTAGGTATATTTACTATTTATTTTAGATATTAAGGTTTAAAATTCAATTTGAATGGGGCATAGCATAGGCAATATTAGTGTTATTAGTAATTTACTCACGGTGGAAGTATTTCTGAAAAATAATAATAGGTACTAATTTTAGGTAGGAAAAACCTAAGTATATTCGTAGGTACCGCATCATATATTTTCTGAGAAATAACTCGGTAGGTAGTTAGCTGTTTCTAAGTTTATTTTATTCTACCTTGAGATTTATTAAAATGCCTAAAACTCCATTTACCTGGTTCTTCTCATCAGACGTCGACTTTTTTATGATCTCATTAATTAAAAAAAACCATATTATAGGTAGGTACCTAGTCACTTTAAATATTAAACTGTTAAAATAATACTCGGAAAAAAAATTGTAAGTAACCCAATTTTTTTTTAGTACCTAGTGAGTTTATAGAGAGTATTTTATAAATGATCCAATTCTAATAACACCTTGATCTCGTTCTATGAATAATTACTTTATTTAGGCGTGATTTAGGCGGATGTTATAGATCCAATGATGCTCAAACTGTTTTGTTTTGTTATAAGGACTACGTGCGACAAATTTAGTAACTTACTGTTCATAAACATTTATTTATTGCTATTGATACATAGATTCATCCTACTATCTCTAAAAGCAATAATGTCACCTCCATATTTTTTATAACTAAAGTCAAAATGTTATACAGAATTTTGCGGTTCAATTTATTCATACTGTACCTACACATAATGACGTCACTACAATCGAATATGCGCGAAATTGTCCTTCAACTTGACTGGAATTGACCTCGACTTAATACTTCTTATTTTATCTGTGGCCTCTTATATCTACTATTGCTTATCTGTGACTAATTCAAAGATTATCAAATCTTGTTTGTTTCAAATCTACTCAGAATGTTATTACATTGTTTTTAATAAGAAGGAAGGTTGATTTGTGGACTAGTTAGCAGGTATTATTTTGCATGTTTTTTTTTACATTTTAGAAGTTGCGGAGTGTCTTGTACAAAGGAACTTCTAAAAGTAAAAATAAAAAATAATTATAAGTTAAAATAAGTTAAATAGTAGCTATAGTAATGAGAAATCTTTAAACAAAACGATGCTACTTTGTTTTATTTTACGATGTGTTTTGATTTTATTGATTTTATCCTCGCTTTGGTTTTAAAAATTTTAAAAGTTTCACCGTTTTTAATTAAAAAAAACTAATATTTTTTCTGAATTCTGAAATGATGATATTCTATACTAAAAGTAGGTATAAAGCTGAAGAGTTTGTGCGTTTGAAGGCGCTAATCGCACGATCTGGTCCGATTTGTAAAAAATATTTAGTGTTGGATATCTAGTCTTATATCGTAGAAGATATTATAAACTAATGTATGTAGATAATGTAAAAACCGAAAAGAATCTGCCAGTGGGTCGGCTAGTAAAAAACCAAAGAAGAATAAGCCATTAATACTAATATATTTTCTACTTCTTCCAGGTAAAGAAGTCCAGAAGCGATGGCGTTCCATCCGAGACTCGTATACCAAGATGTTCAGGCAGGGAAAGTGTGTGCCTCCCGAGCAGTGCATGCTGGGATCTAAGCGGTACCATTACCACAAGGACCTTACCTTCTTGAGGCAGGCTTTGCAGAATAAGTACGTAACTGTTTAACTATAAAAACTGTCGTGGTTTTATAAATTCATAATGAGATAAACGGGCAATACACGATTATTTACGTTGACTTTTGATCAACCGTTTCGTCCCGTTGGACTTCTTCAGGATCAAGGACACGTACCTAGCTTTGAGCTTACCACGGGGCCTAGATGTTGATGTGTGAATTGTCCAGCAATATTTATTTATTTATATGTAGTGCAAGCCACCAGCGGCTTTTCCCGCGTTTTAACTACCTAACTTTACTTCGTAATCATTTTATCCGCGGTAAAAAGTATCCTATGTGTTATTCTGTAGTAAAAGAGTAACAAACATCCGTACATTTATACAAACTTTCGAAATTATAATATTAGTAGAATGTAAAACATAAATAATAAATAAATATTACTATCTTTGAAAATACACAGATCCATTTTATACAATTGATAAGCATAAAAAGCCTTGTTGGCTAAGTTGTAGCATAGGTACTTGACTTTCATTCTGAAGGTTATGGCTTATGGGTTAAACCTGACACGAACCTCTGGATTTTTCGTCCTTAAAAATTTGTGTGTAGGTACTTATCAAAGTTCTTAAACTGTGCATGCAAACATATTTATTTAGTACTCACCTATTGATTTTATCCTCGCCTTGGTTTGGATATTACTGAATTGCTCTATTAAATATGCAAGGATTTGTAGCAAGGGTTGGCAAACTTAATTATTAGAATATTTTCGCTAGACCGACTGAGTATTTCTAAAAATCTTAACTAACTGAACATACCATGATTTAAATGTTTTTGAGTTTTCTGATATTTCGGCACTGTTACAAGCGCCATCTTCACGGAGAGACTAAGTACATTTGCGAGTAGGCACACAGTTATTCACAAAGGAACCAATCTACCCTCTTTCGTTTAATGCGAATAGTGCTGCTACGTTTCGTGTTCTTTGTCAAAAACCATGATAGTTTAAACAGTAAAACTTTAATTTATTCCAGAAAACCTAGATACTCTCAGGACAAATACGAATCGTATTCAGAACTGTCCAACTCGCCCCAACACCCTCCACCAGAGGAACCTCGCATCAAATCAGAAGCCATCAGCGACAAACCATTAAACTTAAAAACTAAACCAGAACCAAACGAAGAAAAAACAAGCAAAGTCATAGACAAACCCAAGACACAAGATAAAGGGAATCAAACTGTGGATAAATCGATGCCGCTGGAGATCAAAATCGATGCTAATTCAATGTCTATTCTGCCCGAAGATCATTTCGATGATGATAAGCTGTTTATGAACTCTTTGATACCGTGTTTTAAGAAGATGAATGATGATACGCGATTGTTGTGTCGGATTGAGGTGTTGAAAATTATCCGCTACGCTCTACAAGGTAAGATTATCACTACATACATAATATAAAACAATGTAGCTGTTGATGTCTGTCCGTCCCTATAATAAGCTTCAATATTTATAACTACACAACGGATTTTGATCACAATTTTAAATGGGAAAGGATTGTAACAATACAAAATACAATAAATTCACAAAAACCATAACGTTCCTACTTGTTAATCAAATAGAAAAACGTTAATGCAAGCCGGATAATAACAATAATAAATCCTTAGTTACTATTTTCATTAAATAACCAAGATTACAGACAGGAAAGTCAGATTATAAAATGACTTCCTTTTACGAGCTTTAACTTTACTTTTTAGGGTTCCGTAGTCAAATAATAAACCATTTTTGTAGCTCCGCCTACTTGTCTGTCAGTCTATGGAGATTATAACATTGGGAAACCTACCTGCATAGCTTTTTACGTTATCTTTAGGTAGATAACATTTTATATGTATATCCAATATCGTGTAGGTATATAATTAATTGAATTAGACCAACGCGGCAGAGGTTAATTAGCACATCTAAACAATCAAACTAACACACTCTTTAGCTTTATAATATAAGTATTTATTATAGATTGTAATAACCCAGATTTCAAGAAGGAAAACCAATTTATAAACTCAATTTTACTAGCTGTAACCTATTGTCCTCTACACTAATTGTTTGACCTTAATTAGAAAAATAGAATTAAAATATATGTAGAAATCTAGAAATAATCAAGCAAAAACAGAATTAGAAAATAAATAAGAATATAAAAAAAATGTTTTCTTGTTAGAAAAACGATTAACTTAAACTAACATAAAGTAAATCAACGTTTCTCAGGTAACACGGGCTTCGATTCCATGCGACTTGCTGAAGACAGCTTCAAAGACCGTTCGATGAAGGAAGAGCCCATAGATAAGAAGAACGACTCAGTTTCCACATTGTCTATGACAACACGGTCTGCTGATGGCAGTAGACCGGTCAGGAAACGCAGGGTATGTTAATCATAAAACATATTATTATCTATCTATGCTATGTATTATATATGCTATTACGTATATCAGAAATCTAGCACCCGTAACACATGCTTAAAGCTTATAACGGGGCTAGATGCTGTGTGAATTGTCCGGCAATATTTATTAATGTTATTTATTTATTCGTTTTCAGAATCGATCACCATCACCGGTGGTGTCAATTCCGACCAAGAGGCGAGGTCCCGGTCGGCCGAGAAAGGTAAATTATAATAACTCATTAACTCTGAATCTATATTTGGCCAGTCACGTTCGCCAAAAAAAAAAGAATGAATTGAATGAATGAATTGAATGAATGAATTGAATGAATGAATTGAATGAATGAATTGAATGAATGAATTGAATGAATGAATTGAATGAATGAATTGAATGAATGAATTGAATGAATGAATTGAATGAATGAATTGAATGAATGAATTGAATGAATGAATTGAATGAATGAATTGAATGAATGAATTGAATGAATGAATTGAATGAATGAATTGAATGAATGAATTGAATGAATGAATTGAATGAATGAATTGAATGAATGAATTGAATGAATGAATTGAATGAATGAATTGAATGAATGAATTGAATGAATGAATGAATTAATTGAATGAATTAATTGAATGAATTACATGAATGAAATAATTGAATTAATTAATTGAATTATTTGGATTAATTGAATGAATTGAATGAATTGAATGAATTGAATGAATTGAATGAATTGAATGAATTGAATGAATTGAATGAATTGAATGAATTGAATGAATTGAATGAATTGAATGAATTGAATGAATTGAATGAATTGAATGAATTGAATGAATTGAATGAATTGAATGAATTGAATGAATAATAAGGTAGTGATTATGTTTGCTTTTCAGGTTCGTCCCCCGCCATCAGACTCGGAAGAGGAACAGACGTCTAAAAAGAGGACTCCCAAGCTGAAGGTATCTGCCGTGGAGAGCTGTCCTCCAGAAGTCGATGACGCCTTCAGCAAACTGACCAGCGTTGCCCAACTCACTCCGAGGATGTTCATGCAGGTACACCACACTACAATATTTCACTAGCCGACCCGTAGATAGCTTCGCTTGCGTTTTGTAGGGTATTAAAAATAAAAAATGATTTTGAATTTTTAAAGCCCGTGGATTTGTTCGCTTTGTTCTCTTTGTTCTCATGTTTTATCACCGTTTAAACCTTCAAACCTTCAAAACAAATTGGCCCAGCCGTTCTTGAGTTATAAAATTACTACGAAACTTGGCATTGATTTTTATTTATAAAATTATTTTATTCGTTTCAGATGTACAACCTCAATCCTGTGGGTACTCCGAATATATCAGTCAAAATTGAACCTTCAGAAATTGAGGAACCGCAAACAATTTAAGTCCTTAGATCTCATAATATAATGTATACTTTCGCTTGTAGGATATATAAAAGTATTTTGATATTTATGTACACTATTATGTCGAGCTTTAGATAAAATTTGAACAAAATTTTAGTAAAATTTTCTAAAACGTTAAGTTTTTCGGAATTTTGCTAAAAATATGTTATAAATATTTGAAATTGTTATGGGCACACACAGTAGTTGAACAACTTAAACGAAAATATATAGTTTTCAAAGTATTTTAGAATTGTATGTATTAAGAAATTGTTAAATGTGATAACCATGTTGGGGAATAAACCCCTTTTTATGAGTAAGTAGGAATCATCTATTCCAAATGTGTAAAACATAGTTTTTAAATCCATTCTTTAGAATATTAATTTAGTCACCAGTTTCTCGTTAAACTTATATTTAAGTGAAAATTATTTTGCTCATCATTATAAATATTATATAAACGCTAAAGTAATACTATAATACTTAAAAACTGAAATACCTATTGGTACAACAGTAGTAGGTACATAAAAAATTACCTAGTACCTAAGTATTTTTTCAGTCATGTACATACATTACCCTCAAAAATTAAGTAAGTAACGTCACTTTAGTTAGTGCCTACATACATATTTGTGATGACGACTGTTCCAACACAATTATATTTACTTGCTAAAACTACATACCTACTGTTTCCTGACACATTATGTATTTAATTTAATGTATTGCTAAGCATTTCTAGTTTTAAGAAATATGTATTATTTAAATAAGGAATTCATTCCAAATACTATTTTAGGCACATTTAAAAAAAGAACGCGGAAAAGATAGTGAGTATGAAAAATAAACATTTTCATGGATACAAATAGTTTTTATTTCAAAAAACAATTCTTTGGTATAACGTGCGCAATTGAAAATGAATTCTGTAAATGGCGGCGGCGGGTAGGTATGGTACGATTGGCAAAACAAGGATAAAAGTATAGACAGCGATAGAGAGTGAGCGAGAACGCATGCGAGCGGACGCCATTTACAGAACTCATTTCTAATTGCGCACGTTATAGGTACTGTAAACGTTGAAATATTAACTATAAGTTATTAACTCATCCTGCCTAAGTGCCTACCCATTGCTCATGTCTTATCTTGTTTGTTTGGCCAATGCAGCTGCATTTTAATACTATTGTACGAGTATTATATAAACATAGTTTTTTATCAGGTGCCGACACGGTGTTAATTTTCCTTATTCGAATTAATTTGAATGTAGAATGTCTTCCGCTGGTACAGTCACGGAAATGTCACTGAACTTTACATTCAAGCCAGCTCTCTTTGGAGTGCAAGACATGGGGCCAACAAAATAAGAAGAAGACTCCGGGAATGGGCACAGCCTTAGCAACGTCCAAGTAATATTGTCAACGGAATATTTTATGCAAACAACGTTCTTCAGTTTCGTAAGACGGAGATAAAATTTGCGGGGATCTCCTGTGAAAATTCCTGTGAAAGAAGAATGAAGATGTAGTATTACACAAATAATCAAATAGGTACTTAATCAATTTATTGGTAAAAATATTCTACGCGTCAAATAATAAAATAATCATAATAAATATCAAATAGTTACTGAATCAGAACTGTCTAATTAAATCAAATCCAAAATTTAAAAAATTCAAATGTTAATAAATACAAAAAATACACAGAACCTACAATAACTCAGATTGTTTATTCATCATCAACATCATCCTAGCAATAGCAACACATTTAAAGTCTCAATTCTACTACCTAGGTACTGGGCCCACTAATAGAACTGATAAAGATTTCAAATGTTTCTAATTTCATATATATATTTTTTTTTATGAGCCTATTGTGTCCCATTGTAGGGCAAAGGCCTCCCCCATATCCTTCCAACCGTCCCGATCCCCTGCGGCATTCCACCATTCCTGATCAACTTCATATAATGTTTACAAATTGATTACCAGTCGCCCAATCAGATAACTCATTGGTTCTCACACTTCCGATCATTGGTTGCCCATCGTTGTATTCTATACCCGTTTTAATCCAATTCTTTTCATCTAAATAGATCATTAATCCTGCTTGGTCGTATAACTCTTTGTAATCTGCTTCCACGCACACCTAGAAATAACGGTAAATAAAAAATAATGAGTTTGAAGGCGTAGAAAAATGTTACATTGTGTAATTATACTTGCTGAAGTTATAAGACATGGTTTCCATAAAAACATATTTAACACGGACGGAGTCGCGGGCAAGGCTAGTAAAGAATAAAGTTTTAGAGCCACTGCTTTTTTTCCTGACCTAATTATTATGATCTTCATATTTCCGGTCAACAGGGTTATATTTCCGGTAGAATTAAACAAATAGTAGAGGAGATTTTAAAGAAATTTAAAAAGTAAATTAATGATTAAAACCTTACCGTAAAAGTAAAATCATCCTTAATATTTACGCCGTAAATATGTCCAGTATTCAAACGAAAATCGTACAAAGTGCCTTGCCAAAAGTCCGTTTCATTATCCGTTGTTAGCAAAAGAGTATTGTCGTTTAAACTCCACTTTGTCGGCTCATTATGCCATTTGAAATTCTTTAAAGATAATTTTCCAAAACCACTTGACTCCATTGCTGCCAATGAAATAATGACAATTATTGACCGATGCAACGACGATTATAAATAAACCTGTAATATAATATTATGTATGTACAATAATATAGGTACCTTACCTACATAAACAAAATTATCTTTTGAGTGTCTTCGTCATAAGTGCACACGTGTCATTTGCAACATATTCATCCAGTATGTAGATACCTACTTTACGATTAAATTGTATAATTAATAATGACCGAGTCATATAACATTTTCACTTTCAATAGTGTAATTAGAAAATATAGTAAAATGTTTAGTTATCAATAGAATTTTACGAAATTTTGACACAATGGTAATATTTGAAGACTATACGTCTTGCAACATTTTCCAAAATACAACCATTCATAGTTAGTAGAACAGCTGGCAACCCAACGCATAAATTCCTTCTATTCAAGATGGCGTCATTTCCGTGGACGGCTGCGCGGCGTGATGTCTCCGCGCGGTTTATGAAGAAAATAAAGTTTATTTTTGTGTATAGATAGATAAATAAATTCGTTGAAATTATTTTACTGAGTGGATATTGTCAGTGCTGATATAATGGGAAAACCTGGTAAGTGAATTCATGAAAACTTACTTGCGTGGTTATTACAAAACCGCATGTGGTATTTTGGACCACATTTCTCGTGTGAATGCTATTCATTATTGAATGGAATAAGGTACTTCCTATCCAATAAAAACTCATTATTCTGTAACGATGATTATGGGAATCTGTATTAGCAGAGTTCTGCATGATAATTCTGAAGTCGACTTTGAGGTTATAAAAGCATTTAACTCCTTCTTTCGTGTTCATGAAAACGTTTTCTATTGAATTATCAGGAACAAGCTAAATCTTTATGGCAAATAATGTGACTTTACTAGTCCACCCATCAAGCAACTTTTTGAGGTTAGGTCTCGTGTTGTTGACCCACGCTTTTGCCCCAAACATACTCCATTGCTTGTAAGTTTATTTGATTTTACGTTAACGTCTAATGTTGATAATATACGTAAACAAAATCTTCAAACGTGTTATTTGTCTTCTATAATTATTAACATGTGAATGGATACCAAAATAGACTCCTTCACGTATGTACACATTTCTGAATTATATTCATAACCTTGAAGAAATTCACACACAGCAAAACACTCAGCCTCTTTGTTAACTTATTTAAAATTTAAATCTCTTGGCTAAAACCTCGATAAACTTTTATTTTCTCTGGTGTTATGTATTTGGCCTAATTGTCTTATCAAAACTGTTATGGTCACATTGCTTTATCAATAATAGGAAATAGCCACATGGTGATGTACCAGACATTCTTAATTTATCGACAAAAAATATTTTAGGGACATTAAATTTTAATTATAATTATGTTCCTACTTACCTACTTCACAATAAATCAAGTGTTGCGGTTTGAGGGAAAATTTGTTTTGTAATTTTTAACTAAGTGTGACTATTTATTATACAGTTTTTTTTAAATATTACACTTTGTTTGTAGGTTCTTACATACAATTGAGTGCCGTTACAGGGTCCATGTATTGAAAAGTGGAAAGAATTCTAGTCTACTTTTAAAGCCTCGAGCAGACCGGATGCGTATGCGTACACATAAGCGTGCATGTGCACGTACCACTGAGTTGTAATGTATGGAAATGTATGAAAGAGGACACACCGCTTGCGTGACGTAGACGTGCGTGTAGACGTTATGTGTAGCCCTACGCAATGCAGCTCCCATGACACAAACAGGCTGCGTGACTTACGCCATGCCTTACGCAGAACAGAGCGGCAACGTCGCATTGATGACGTTGTATTCAATGGCGCGCCATTATGGACGTCACACCGAACAAATTTGAACACGCGCGTACCTTTGCAGTGCGTGCGAAATTACTGTCAGTTGTATTTTATTACAAAAAAGTGATTTTTATTTTGTTTGGATTAGTAATTAATAGCGATAAAAAAGAAAAACTTATTGAAATTGTGCGTAAATATGAATGTTTACCTATACAGTCAAATCATTGTATATACATTCCGTTCATTTATATCATGGACCCATTTTTTTTGGACAAGCAAAAGTCATAATTTATTCGCGTTCCCACTGCTGGGACACAGGGACTTCTCTCTTATCGAGAGAGATTAATTCACCACGCTGGCCAAGTGCGGGTTGGTGAATGACAAATGTCCTTCAAACTTTTCAAAGTTCTCAGAACATGCCGGTATCCTCACGATGTTTTGCGTTCACCGTTAGAGCACGTGTTTTTTACAGCACACATATTTTTCCAAGAAGAAAAATCAGTGGTGCGCGGCGGGGTTTGAACCCACAACCTTCGGAATGAAAGTCGAGAATGCTCCCACTTAGCCAACACGGCTGTAAAAGTGTGCCTGGCAAGCAGAAGTATTCTGGCACAATAGAAGTAACATAGCTTCTTCCTCGACAGATGAATTACTAGAACAGATGAACTCCATATACCCAATCTTCGTAACACATAGTGCACAACACCTTCAAAAACAGTAATATGGTTGCTGGAGCCGGGCACGAGGCATGCGTTGCGTTCTCAGCTCTATTGCGTAAGCGTCAGGGTAGACGTATCCGTAGCTCGGTGTGACATTGGGTTACGCCGTAAGCAGGCGCGTGACAACGACGTGGTTACGTCGAAGTCACGCATACGCATCCGGTCTGCTCCAGGCTTAAGACTAAACGCACAACAGTTTCAAATAGAAATAAGTTACTTAGTAGAGCCCTTACTATGTATGTCCAGTCCATGATATGGAATTACAATTTATTTTAATGTATAAATGTATGAATATTTCAGAGTTCAATGGAGGTCGTGGCGGCGGCGGCGGTAGGGGCGGCGGCCGCGGCGGGTTCCGCGGAGGCCGAGGAGGGGATCGTGGAGGCCGAGGGGGCTTCGGTGGTGGACGCGGCGGCGGCGGCGGATTTGAGAAGCGCGGCGGCAGGGGCGGAGGGAGAGGCTTTGGAGGCCGCGGCGGCGGTGGTGGTAAGTGATATATTATTATTTTATTATAGACGAGCAGAAATGTCAATAAAAATATGTCTATGTCACAGTGTTGGAAGGTACAGTCTTTGTTTATTTCTTGTCATCTTGTGCGTAACCAGTGGTCGAGATCTATAGTTTATTTGTGGGTAACCAGTGGTTGAATCTGTTTTATTCTATCATGAGAATGTACCAATATTGTTAAGGCAGCAGAAAATCAGTATCTAGTTGTGTCAAATTTACAGAGATGGCTATGAGGCTTACACTCAGGAGTTAGTATTTCAGACTGATTAGACAGATAATAATAGTATAATTCTAGCTGTAGACTTATCAAGATATCCGGGTGAACCTTGAATGCAACTTTTAGACATTCTCACTATGAAAACAAATAATTAGTCTTTTATTTATATGTTTGATTTTGTGATGATCGTGGTCCCTCTAATCTAGACCTATTCATGAAGACTATGTCCACATACCCACTTCTGATGTCACACAAATATAGTAATGTTTCCTGTGTAAAAAGCTGTACTACAATAGATAATGTTTTGCAGGCCGTGGACGAGGTGGTGCTGGAGGCGGTTTCAAGGGTGGCAAGCAAGTTATTATTGAACCTCACAGGTTTGTTACAAACATTTCTGACAAATAATATTAGGATATAAGAGAAATAACATGGAAAACATTTGAAATTATATTGAATATCAAAAAATCAAATTATAAGTTCAAGTAAAAAGCTATTGTAAATAGTAAGCTAAGTATTTAATATCTTCTCGACTTGAAATGATGTCTAACTTATAACTTTCGTTCTTCTGAAAGCGAACGCTTGAAGCCAACTATTTAGTTACTGATCAAATGTTTTGAATTACATAATCAATTGTGTATGTTTAGTGTGAGTGCTAACCAATCGTGTTTTTTAGACATCCTGGTGTCTTCATAGCAAGAGGCAAGGAAGATGCGCTAGTCACAAAGAACCTGGTGCCCGGATCTGAGGTTTACGGAGAAAAGAGAATATCAGTTGAGGTAATTTTGCTATAGAATAAGTTTCAAGTCTGTAATTTGATCATTGCTTGATCATTGACGACCTCTGTGGCGCAAGCAGGCAAAGGTCGGCCTGCGACGTAGGAAGATGCGGGTTTGATTCCCGTTTTCTATATTCGATTATATTTTTTAAATAGTACCAATTCCTGAGCTAATTTAAACTACTAAACAAACTAATTATTGTTAAAATGATGATCGTGGTCCCTCTAATCTAGACCTATTCATGAAGACTATGTCCACATACCCACTTCTGATTTGCTTATCAAAGCATAAACTATTTAATGTTTTGACTTTTTTTACAATGGTGTTTTCTTGTTTACAGAATGATGGAGAGAAGATTGAATACAGAGTATGGAATCCATTCAGGTAAGAATTTTTTTTTTTAAATATGGTCACAAGTTTAATCCTTATCTAAGTAATGTTATATGATTTATCTGAAATTGTTAACCCTTATTCAAATATAGGGAGATTATTTCCCACCCGACTAGGGTTTACATTTTGGTATTTTAAATATACAAGTTAGTCGATTTTTCATTCGATTAGTACTACACATTAAAAAAAAAACACCATTTTTTATCTTAGGCAACAATGTCTTCTGATACGTCACATTATCAAATGTCAAAGTCAGTTTAAACTTGAAGGTCAGGTATTTTTCACAAAAAATGCGCCATTTTTGAGTTGTTATGAAGTGTTTTTCGTCTGAGCAGCAGAAAAATTCTTGTAAGTAGATAACTGAGCTTTTATTTATAAGTTGACTATATTTCTGATAGAATAACAGTGTAAACGTTGTACGAAACGAATGATTTGTGATAGTTTTTCAGGACTAAAGTAGGTGGGAAAACTCTTCTCTATATCCATTGCGGTAACTCCTTAGTGGGAAACTAATTCCCTATGTCCTTTTGCGCCCATTATTTTATCTATATATATAAAAAAATCATTCTGTCTGTCAGTTGTTTTATTCAAAATCAAAACCACGTATTAAAAATCTCATTTATATAAAGTTAATAATTATAAGGCAATGTTATTTTTATAAGTTCAATAAATAACTAATTAAAATGATTTTTTTATTATCCATTTAAATGACTAAATCTAAGCAAAGTCGGGGGCAACAACTAGTTATGCCAGTTTTGCAGGATAGGATATAGGGATATAATTTCCCACCATTAACCTTTCCTTTGCCTAAGAGCTGATCAGCGCTTACTAACTTTGTCTGCCTAAGCGCTGATCAGCGCTCTAGCACCAGCCATACAATTTGTTCGTTTTTGGTATCTAAATACAGTGAAATACGGTCTAAATTGTTTTATTACATCTCATCACTGAAATGAACGAACCGAAAATACTTTCACTCATTGAGTCAACTTCATAGAACCGCTTCTACAAGCCATTCAAATTTGACCATCGGCAGTTGATCGCAGGCAAATGTAGATGTTCTTTGTACGTCGAAAATTGTATATTTACGTGGAAAAAACGTTATAAAGGCTATATTTTATTATTCTTTACATATTTTAGAACTATAATCTATATGAATATAGTTATCAAATGTAACTAGTTTTGAAATATCTTTCGCCAAATGTACTGAGCTTGCCGAACCGGCTGAACGTAACTTGTTTCTTTGTGATTTCATACATTTCGCGTAATGTTTTTGTTGAAATAGATACATAATTCGATAAATAATTTCATTGAGAATATATAATTACATCTAAAATTAGCCAGAAATGCGAAACAATTCAACAAAGTCGTTATTTATTATGCAACTGACAAAAATACACACGCACACATACACAGTGCAATATGGCGTCGTAATGTGTACATATACGAAGCCCCCAATAACAATATACAGCGTGTTTTTTTACTCTGTTCAATATATCTATGCTTATTGGCATACATCAAACCAGTGTTTTTACGTCGTATTGTATTGTATTCATTTATTCCATAAAGATCATTGGTACACTTGGAAAAGTAATTGTAGTGTTGTAACATAAATAAAATTGGTACAAGCAGAGTAGGTACCTACATAAGGGTGTACTTATACATAGATTAGGTAGGTATAACAGTGAAGCAATAGTTTCGTCGAGTGTATATGATTTTACTTTAAAAAAAATTTGATTAATTTGATTATTTACATTGTTTATATCTGTGAATGCCATGTTCTATATAGTTTGTATGTTTGTGTAATAAAAGTGGTTATCTGCTCACATTAAGTTTATTTAACTAGTCAAAATATCATATCTATGTAAAATACGATATTATTTTCATGCACTGTTTCCAAAATAAGCATCCTGTATAGTTTTCCTGATCAGTGCTTAGGCCGTTGACGCATTGCTATACGAGCGCTGATCAGCGCTTCGGCAGTTGTCACCTACACTGTACACGCACACATGCAAACAAGAAATGAACGATGATCGAAATTTATGCCTCACATGTTACCACATTTTTCTAAATCATTTCTTATTGGACCCCCATTAGTGTGTAGTATGTATGAAAAGCTCATTTTGTCTACTACATCTATCATTCATTTCCATAGAGCATTGACATTTAGAACAACTTGAAATTTGTTTTTCAAAACTGCCTAGACAAGTCATGTATCTGATTTGATTATTTTTCGAAAAATTGGGTTATTATAATAATATTTTAGCAGTAAAAATTACATTATAAGGTACATTGACTATCGTACTTTTTAATTCAATCGTTAGTTACATTTCCACCAAACAGTTTATTAAAAATATTCAATAAATTCCGAACCCTGTCTAGTGCGCTCTCTGATCGCCGCCATCTTGCGGCACACGATGGGTGCAATTATATCCCAGATCCGGCATATCAGAGGTTAAAAGAAAACATAACCTATATAAATATAGGGAAATATATTCCCACCCAAAAAAAACCTATATTCCTGTGTTTTTTTTAATTTGAATAAACATACATTAAAGATACACCTAAACGTAAGGTGAATCCGTTATAACATCTATGGTAACTTTTATACAGCGCCGCATTTGTTTAAGGGTTAATTACTAGGATTGCTGTATGAATTAATTATCTTATTTACTCAATTTTATTGTGATGATCGTGGTCCCTCTAATCTAGACCTATTCATGAAGACTATGTCCACATACCCACTTCTGATTACAACCAACACTCAAACTAACCACCCCCTCTTGTAACCATCTAACATGTTCCTGATCTCTGCAGATCGAAGTTGGCCGCAGCTATCATGGGAGGAGTAGACGCCATACACATGCCCCCGGGCTCCAGGGTCCTGTATCTCGGAGCCGCCAGTGGAACCACAGTCAGTCATGTGTCTGATGTAGTTGGACCAGTAAGTTTATTTATTTTATACTAATCTAAACCAACTATCGCTTTAAGTGATAAGGCTGCCCATTGTTACACTTTTTTATGTACCTATATTTTTTGTTTTTGTGGTGTGCAATAAAGAATATTGTATTGTATACTAGCTTTCCACCCTGTGGCTTTGCTCACGTTAAAGAAGATTTTCCCGCTGTGAAAAGTAAGCCTGTGGTGTAACCTGGCAATCTTAACTAAAATAAATTATGTTAACTTAGTAAAAGTAGGTTAAGGTGATGATCGTGGTCCCTCTAATCTAGACCTATTCATGAAGACTATGTCCACATACCCACTTCTGACGACTAATTCCCTAAAACTAATGATAGTTCACAGAATATTCCTTAACTAATTTACGATATTTTCTTACAGGAAGGATTAGTATATGCAGTGGAGTTCTCACACAGATCTGGCAGAGATTTGATCAATGTCGCCAAGAAGAGGACGAATATTATACCAATTATTGAAGATGCCAGACACCCGTTAAAATACAGGTATGTACATCGAGAGTTTAGTTTTTATTATAAACTGTAAAATTCATGTTGATAGTTCGTATTTGCCGGCAATAATGTGATGAATCGTTCTTACTAAATATTTCATGTTGAAAGCTTGAACTCTCTCTCTGATTACAACCTCTCACAATCCCCATTGCTCAGTCGTCTCCTCATTTCTAAAGAGATCCCTATTTCCAGAATGCTGGTCGGTATGGTGGACACGATATTCGCGGATGTGGCGCAACCGGACCAGGCGAGAATAGTCTGTCTCAACGCTCAACACTTCCTCAAGAATGGTGGACACTTTGTGATATCAATAAAGGTAAGGAGTGGTGTTCTGATAAAAAAAATCAGGAATTACATATGTCAAATGACCATTATGAAAGTCCCTTTCATTTTATTAAACTTTAACTTAAATTGCAATTTCTAAATCTTCCTATGATGTAAAAAAAAATGCTAAATTTTTCATGTTGAAAATGAACTCTCTCACTGAGGTAATTAATCAAAAATACCTTAATTCCATAAACCTGAACAATTGTAACCCCAACTTTGTTTTCAGGCCTCTTGCATTGACTCAACGGCGCAACCAGAGGCTGTCTTCGCAGCGGAGGTAAAGAAACTACAGGCAGATAAACTGAAGCCTCAAGAACAGTTGACTTTGGAGCCCTATGAGAGAGACCATGCCGTAGTAGTCGGTGTATTCAGACCACCAGCTAAAGCGAAATAGGCGCTTGATATAGTTTTAAAGTTAATTTAATGAAGCATTTCTAAGATATTTCTTTGTTCATAAGTAAACAAGTAAATACAAGTCTTAACTTAATGTTATATGAATTCATAAATCATTGAAACTTAGAAATGCTTCATGGAATATAATAGGATATTTTTTCATAAGTCCGACAGAGTCAATATTTTTGTATTTGAATACCACCTTGCATCAGTGCATTTAATTAAATGTTGTTAATTACAAACAATAGGTATCCAGTGCTTATGTGACTTTCTGTATTGTAATTACCTCGTTCAGTGAAATTCCATCATACCTACCTAATGTTAATTTAGTTGTAAGTGGACATACTTGTGTGTATGTTGTAATATAAGTTTGTTAAGAAAGTAAGAATGAAAAATATATGAGACAGAGTGAATGATAACTTGTAGTTTTATTTCAATTGGTAGGTAGGTAGCAGACAGCGTTGATTGCTTTAAATTTATTGTTTGGTAATCTCAATGGCTCCCTGAACCAATCTTGGTATATAGGTAGGTAATGCAATTTGATGCAATGATTGACATCATAAATGTTTAACTGATATAGTGTGATCTATAAGCTCCAGAGCTAGTATAAACTGTGTTTCAGGAGCCAGTGGCTTCTTCAGTGTTTCGTCCCTAAAAGGTATGTAACTTATCTAGTAACAAATCATTGACAATGTGGTTGACAACCATACCACTTATGAAGAGTTATTATTTTTTAGCTACATATTCTTTCGATTGGCATCATAAAAGTAGGGTACATTTTTTTTCACATTTGAGTTGGTTCGATTCCCAGACAAAGCAAGACATTTTTAGAAAATCTATGAATGCAGAATTACTAACTTTTAAAAATAACAAAGTCTTCTTTGAGCAAAATTCACTATCAACGATAATTAAGGTACTTCCCCTTCATGGCCCATAAATTTGGGACGCCCTGTATACAGCCTTAGTAAATCTCGAATATCATTATGTAAATGTGTAAAATAGTTAAATTAAGGTATTTGAAGATAAATACATACCTTTAAGATATTAATAGACAATTCAAATACTTTATACATGTAATTTATTTAACAATTGCACTACCTATACTAAGTACAATAAAATATGTAAACTATACTTAGCTCTGCTGTTTTGTGTTAAGTAGGAGGGCACTAGAAAGACAAGTTTTATGAACCAAGTAGAGGTTTACAAAACTATAGGTAGGTAGTGCCTTACCTAAAGGAAAAGTGAAACACTAATTGTGTCATTATGTGTTCATGTATCCCCAAATTCCTTTTTTAGTAATTCAATTTTTAGAAGAAGACTTTGTTTTTCTAATTCATATATAATCTCTTTATGTTCTAATTCTTGTTCTAAAAGCTTTCTCTGAAGTAGTTTTTGTTCCAATTCCTCTGTAACAAGTTTTTTTTGTATTTTTACAATTTCCAGTTTTTCTTTACTTATCCTGTCAAACGGCCTTTTTTTCTTCGGTTTACAGTAACCTACAACACAAAAAAGTATTCATTTTAGGGAATAATATAAAATCTTGTTCTTTACCAGGGATCCAATGATTTTATATAGTATAGATTTGTTACAAGCACGAGCGTTGTAAAGACTCTAATAAAACCCAATTGTAACTTTTAGTTGTCAGTCTGCATCGAGCGCAATCACGAGCTTGACATGCCGTGGGTTATTGTGTCCTTGCTAAAACAAATTAAAAATGCCATCGTGTGTGTTTCGGAAGTGTACCAATTACGATGCTAAAGTAAACCAAACACAAGGAATCTCGTATCACATGCGAGTATGCAAAGATACTTAGATTATTTAGTTTTCCAAATAATTATAATAATTGAGGCGCGGACATAGATTAGTTAGTGTAGATGCGAATATTGATGGCGATGTAAATTCGATGTAAATGTAAATTGTGATCGAACATTCAACACATCAGGTACCTATTTTTAATCATCGCGTATATTTGATTAAAACCATAATTCATAAATACACAAATATTCGTCTCCATTCCGCACATAAAAATAACCCTGAATTAAAAAAACTTTTAAAGAGACAGAAAAGAAATAAATTAAATCTTTTTGAAGGTATTTAGAAAGTGTATTTTACTAATTTATCATTAATTATTTCAATTTCAATAAATATGATTTTTGTAAGGTGTTTTATTTCTTTTATTTGTTTCGGGTGTCTGGGTGTTATTGTATGTATAATAAAAAATATCTATCTATGTATGTATATTATATTAAATATATCAGAAATCTAGCACCCGTAACACAAGCTTTGAGCTTACCACGGGGCTAGATGTCGTTGTGTAAATTGTCCAGCAATATTTATTTTTATTTATTTTATTTACCTATTACTATACATTTCACTCAAGTGTCGACTCTACGAATATAAATGTTACTCTATGAACTAGTAAACATTTGACATCTTATGTCAGTTTTGGATTCGCGGAACAGATTTCAAACTGCAATTACATGAAGGTAACATATCTATACTATATAAAATCATTGCAGGGATCCAAGTTACAATAGATCTCAAAGTACCTGTCTTAAAATATGACAGTTTAAGGAAAAAAAATAATATTAATTTAGAACTTACTTGGTAAAACTAAATCTGAATCTAACTGATTTTCGTTTCCCTCAACGGAATGAAGAATCATGGATTTGACTTTCTCCTCCACAGTCGTAAGCGGTGGAGCTGTGATGGTTACTCCACCATTTTTTAAGCGCTCAGCTTGAACCATAGCGCTCTTCCTCCTAGTGTCCTTTTTCATTGCCTCATATTTAAGTTTAAGGTGTTTGTGGTCGCGAAACACTGTACCAGATGCACTATTGAATGCCTTTTCAATATCCTTCCACGCTTTTTCTTTCTCTTGCCAAGTGGTAGCGTCACTTTTTTTATTTTCAATTATACTTTGTTTCGTTTCTATTAATGATATCAGAAGGTTTGTTTCTTCTGCAGAGAAATTACTACTCCTTTCACGCTTCTGTGTTTCCATTTTGTATAAACCAAACATAAGAACAAGGAAATACAAAAACCTTTTCGAAATCTAAACTTAACACCACAAAACAAAATGTAAATAACAACACAACACAACGAAACAATTTTTTTTTTTTTCGCCCATTAGGCCACAACGAAACAAATGAATGACACCTGCGTTTCGTTTCTGTTAACACATTTCGAATGCTAACTTATTTAAAAGTATGAACAATATTTTATTCTATTCTGACAAAACTAAACTTGAAAATATAAAACAAATTTAACGTAAATAATAAGTTTTCAGTTTTGATTTCAACCTCTAAGAAATATTTTTCAATGATGATATTGTACTTGTGAGTAACGAAACGCAAAAATGAGACGTTCCGTTTCGACAATATATATCTATCTATCAATATCTGGCTAATATATTACCAGTCAGTTATCCGGAAGTGATGGTGAAACAGAAAAAACTTAACTTAGGACAATATCTGGCAGATAGTGATATCTATTAGTTAACTATCTGAAGCCTTATCCGTAACTTATGAAACTGGCTCCAATAAATAAATAATAAATATTGCTGGACAATTTTACACAACGATAATCTAGCCCCGTGGTAAGCTCAAAGCTTGTGTTACGGGTGCTAGATTTTTGATAAACTTAATATAATATTCAAACATAGATAGTTATTTTTTATTATACATATATAACACCCAGACACCCGGAACAAATATTTGCAGATCATACAAATAGTTGTTCCGAGGCGGGAATCGAACCCGCAACCTCTTGGCGTCGCAGGCGGACCTCTGTGGCCCGCTGCGCTACAGAGGTCATCTATAATATATCCAATCTATAAATAGTCCAAATATTTGAATGAGGATAAAATAAAACCTCTTCTTTAATGTATATCCTAAACGAACACTTGCCGGCGAATGCCATCAAACGTGGTAATCTACGTTTAAGCAGATAAAATTAAATAAAGAAAACTCAACGAATTTTTACTACTTTTTTATTAGGAAAACACAATACAATAGTTCATCTTTATTTTAACAATAATGACGATAAAAGCGTCGCTTGAAAGAACAGTACAATTGTACTTTTAGAATCATGCAGACTATAAAATAAAAAACAACATAACTTTAGTAAGAAATACTTAATTGTATGTATCATAATCAGAATTCTCAATTTTGTACCTCTGGACACACATTTGTTTAAGTTTTATATTAAATCTAAAGTTACCTAGCAGGTTTTATACTAGTAAATTACAATTCGTTTACGTAACACATTTAACTGTACCTTCATAAAAATACAAATCTGTTGATGTGTTCAAAGTCAAGGGTATTTGATAAACTTTAAACATTTAGAAATAAATATACATACTTTCTAAGCACAGATAAAAATCTAAAACTATATTTATGCTTATAAAAAACCGTGTTACGCGCCCACAAGTCTTCTTAATGATGAAAAAACTGCAACTCCTGAATAATTATTGATAGTACAAGTAACAACAAATTTCTCAATATATTTCTGTTACGACAATATTTACAAACTACAAACTTAATATATATGTCTAAATTAACAAGTACACCCAACTTACACATGACATTAAGGACATAACACAAGAACTAACTGAATTTTACTAAATCCATTTTAAAATGTATTCATACATTACAGATATATATATTTTTTTGTATTAATTCTATATTTTTCTGTCAATAACGTTGAAATAGTTGGTACATTTTAAATTGGTTTGCAGAAAACGCAAAAGTCAAATCTAGAGACCATTAACTTTAATTTATTTAATTATAAATTAAATATTTATTATGCTAATATCCGTGTTTTGAGTTGAAATTTTGAATATGAATAAATGGAATTTCAATTGGTAGTTAATCATAAAAAACCATTTAATTATTATAATTTTTTAGTATGTTTCATAACAATACACAAATTAATAAATACAAAATGTTCTTTATACTCTTTTTTTGAATTGATCTGCCTCAGCGAAACATTTATTATTTAAAGGGTACAAAAAGAAAATGTTTCACAATCAGGTTAAATTACACATTTTGGACTAAAAGTCAAATGAAGTAAACGTCATGGGATATTTTATTAATTAAGAGCAATTCGCCAGTCTCAAGTGTTTTATAAAATAATAAAGATGGTACTTGTTAGCACTATTTTGGCAAGCCATGAAATAATCCTCAAGAATATTAAAAGTATAAAAAATTTAACTATTACTAAATTTTTTCGAACAATTTTAATGAAAATTCGTCCAGTTGATAGTGATCATTAACCTAATTGTCTATTATCAAAATATACGTTTTCTTAATTTTTTCCACTTATAACTGACATTGACATCTATTAGCTGACTCCATGAACAATAAGGTTTTATTGTTTAATAAGAGACCAGCGTGATTTATGCCTTTATGCCCTAAGATGCTCTAGCTAAAAACAGGGATGACCAATTATAGATCATTTTTGCGAGTTGCGTTTATTTATAATCCAATCTTCTTTTTAAGGTAATTCTTGCACAAGATTGGTTTAAAGGTAAAAAAATCTAAAGATGTTGAAGATTTTTTACTATAGACAAAGTCTTGCCTGAAATTAAATTGAGTAAAATTTTAGATTAACGCAACTCTTATCACAAAAACTTTCCGGTCACTTCAAGGCAATCACTAATCACATACCAAAATCTCAACTCAATTCCACATCTCATGCTGATGTCACCAACGGATTAGCCGTTCCTTCCACAGATTTGATTTCAACTTTCTCAGTCTCTCCGTTGACCTCTGGCGCCTCTTGTTTATCTGTTTTATCTTTGTCTTCCTTGTCTTTGATTTCCGTTTCCTTGTCTGTGTCTTGTGATCTCGTCTCGCTGTCTGTGGTCTCCTGGCTGGATGTGTCTGTAGTCTCTGGTTTCTCTGGTTCAGTCTCAGTGTCCATTTTCTCTGGTTTGGGTTCTTGGGTGTCTTTTGTTGTGTCTTGCGAGTCAGTGTCTTGTGTGTTATCTGGAAGGTTGATTTTGATATTGAAATACAGTCAAACAATATATATTAGATATTAAAATAAAGCTTATTGAGAGAGACAGAGTCTATTTTTAATATGTTTATAAAAAGTATGTTTTTTATAAGAAATTCTATATATTCAAGTATGATTTATTAGAAAGATAAGGAAGAGTTCAGTAGTCAATAAATTTCCTTGCCTGTTTCATCTACATCCATAGAAGAAGTTTTCTTTTCGTCACCATTCAACTTCTGGAATAAGTAAATAACGATTAGTAAATATTAATAGAATATTGAAATCCCCTTTTGTGTTAAGTTTATTTATCGCTTTCACTACTACTACACAGACACTTAAATGTACACAAGACACTATATTTGTTTACAATAGTGTTAATAAACTACAAAGTAAACTCTACTTAGTATATTAATTTCTAAACTTTCATGCATAACACAGTAATACTACTACAAAACTAATAACTTCACTACTACAGTGAACATGTAAAATGGTTTGTAGATCAGATGAATATTTTCTACAACAAATCAGTAATAATATTCATAATAACCTCTTGACACCATTTATAACTAAAGAACGGTTTAATCAATTTGTCTTAAAATTGGTGGAGAGATAGCTTAGATTAGAACATCATATTTTATCACCCACAAAACATAATATTTACAGCTGGAACATATTATAATACTCTAATATTATATTATATCACGGACGACGACATCGGGCCGGAAAGCTATTATGTAATATAAGTGGCATTAGCAAAACTACTAACTACTGTACACTAACTACCGTGAACATGCAACAAAGTGTTTTTAATTAAGCAAAATATTTTTCACAAAAATACATTTTTTAAATTATATAAAATATATTTAAAAAGAGTTTTTAAAACCGCCCCCACCCTCTCTGCTAGCGGACACCCTGTATAATGAAATGATAAAAAAATAAGTCCCTCAAGATTATGAACTAAAATGAGATACCACCCTTTTTCCTTGTTATTAGTATAGATTTATAAAAACAAGCCCAAACCACCTTAAATCATTTAAATTACACAATAGATTACAAAAATATGTACAATAAAATACATATAGTTATATTCTCTATACATCTAACTACACAAGTAAAAAGCATTTCAGGAAACCTAATTCTTTTTCTTTTTGCGAGAGGTCGCCTTTGAAGTGGAAGATGTCGACGCTTGTCCTCTTTTCCTCTGTATTTTGAATAGAACAAGCAAATTAACAAGCGGCCTAAGGAAACAAATCAAAATAATGTATTTTCTGAACACCTAAAGGTGATAAAATAAAAATAAAGTGCCTTATATATTCTACCTAAACAGATGCACAAAAAAATAGCAAGCACAGGTAAATTAAAGCTTCTGTCAAATAATATTAATATTAATAATATAAATGCTAAAGTTTTTAAATATGTATGGATATTTGTTACTCCTTCACGCATGGATTATGATGTAACTTTGTAAAGTTTAATAATGTAGCTTATAATCATGTAAATAGGGGTGATGATGATGAGTGTAAGTCCCAACTTTTTAAAGAAATATGTATAAAGCCAAAAGTGGAAGCTGTCTATATCTTAAGTGAACCCATATGCATAATGGACCACCTTTGAGTCTAACACCCATATTCTTGCTAACCCATACACAGTGATCTATTTTTTGTATACTACATAAAACTTCTTGTTTCCCAAATAAATATAATAATAAACGTACCTGCGTTTTAGTGACCTGTGCGACCTCGCTGGCCGATGTGGAGGTGACCTCTCCCTCTTGTTCCTTCTTGTGCCGCTTGGCCCGCGGCGCCTCTTTCTCTACCTCTTCCTCTTCTTCTGTGGTGGCTTCCGTCTTCTCCTCTTCCGTCTCCATGTCCGGTGCTGGTGTGCTCTCTTTTTGAGGGTTAGGGTCGTCCTGTAAACAATTTAATGTTTTGTTAATGTATGTTGTTGTTATGTGATACACTTCTATGCTATATTTTATTAAATACTGTTGTTTGATAGTAACATACTCAGTGGTCCTCCCGTCATATATATTTATTAGAACTACCGATTTTTTTCTATGAAATCTGAAAATGCATTTTGTTAAACTTTTTTTGGCGCTGTATTCTGATGGCTGGTCCAGACAGTCGCCGGTGCCCAACTGTATGTCTATGTGTAACACAATCGTACCAGCAGTAGTACGGTGTGTTGTCCCCCCGCGGCCACGGCGCGCGCGCGGGGCGGCGCGGGCGGCGCGGGGTGCAGGGCGGCGCGCGCGGGGGCGGCCGCGTCCGAGCAGTCGCCGGTGCCCAACTGCCCCTCGCTGCCCATGCCCCAGCTGAACACTTCACCTGGAACGTAAGAAACGTAGATCAGAATCAGTAACATTAAATAAATTGCTGGACAATTTACACAGCAACACCTAGCCACATTGTGAGACGGGTGCTAGATTTCTGATTAAAATAAACTGTATAATACCTGTGTCCACAACCGCAAATGAATTGCACGTTCCGGCAGATATGCTGACACACTTCTTGTTTTCTAGAGTCGGGACAGGAATTAATGTTTCTGCATCACCTTCTCTGTCACCAAGTCCTAATCTGTGGAGAAACAGCAACGTTTATATTTATTGATTTTTATTATTACAGGTGTAACCTTAAGGCTATGCTAGATCTGCAATAGTGAAAAATTTGGATTGACTGCTTTATCAGACATTCAGACATCATTCAGGGGTAATTTAGGAATATGCTAATTTGATATTGAACATTGTTGACGTATGTATACCTGCCATACTCCTGCCGGCCCACCGCGTAGACCTGCCCGCTGTGGTCGAGCGCCAGGGAGTGGTGCTGGCCGGGCTGCACGCTCTGCCAGCCGCGGCTGACGCGGAAGGCATCGCACTCCAGTGGTCCGTATACGGCTGATTTGTGCTTTTCACCCGTTATACCTGGAAATTAGGGTTATTATTTAGAAAACTGCTAGAAAGAGTTGGGTGAGGCCTTTGCCAAGCGTAGAATGCTTAGGCTGATTAAAAAAAAAGCACGCTTTGTTCCCGCAAATTCCTCCATCGAGACTAAAATTCATCATTTCCCGCGCGCCCCTGTCTAACGGTTTAAAAGCAATCAATTATTGCTATTTTTATAGCCCACCCTGTATATTTGTTGCACTATTACATGTGGTGTAAGTGAAAGTGTAATAATATAATTTACTATGGGCGTGAAATTAAGGGTCTATTGCATGCATACTATTGGATCACGTCACTTATTTACCGGTGCCGTTGTCCCCGCCGTGTACGCAGATCCGGGGGACAACGGGAACATTTATTACGTGCCGTTGTTCCCGCCGTGTACTCCGCTCCGGGTGACAACGAGAATATTTATTACGTGCCGTTGTCCCCGCCGCGGGGATGCGGTCACCGGGGACAACGGCAAGGAATCTATTGGATGAATATAATAGAAATATAAGCCGCGCACTCAAAGAATTGATTTATAAGTGGCGTCCGCTCGCATGCATTCTCGCTCACTCTCTATCGCTGTCTATGCTTTTATCCTTGTTTTGCCAATCGTACCACACGTACCCGCCGCCATTTTCAAATCAATTTTCTATCTGCGCGGGTTATACACAAGTTGAATACCTAGTTGTCCATAATTATTGAGTCCGAACGCGAACACCTTCTCCTGGCTGCCGTCGAGCACGAAGGTGGCGTGGTAGCCGGCCCACACGCGCGACGCGCCGCCCTTCAGACCCACCTTGGAGGGGACTAACAACGCACCTGGAAAATAATTGTTTTATATAAATCTATATGTGGTTCCTTGAGCTATGTTTAAGCTTTGTCTCTGATAACATCATTCTTATTAAAGAAATCAAATGCTATTTAGGTACAGTCGGCCAAGAAAGTGGTCTACTAGTTTTGACAAAAGTTTCTGTGAGATGTAATGATTGCTATGGTTGACTTTTCTAACATACATATTAAGCTAGTAGACCACATTTTTTGCTGACTGTACCATGATAACAAAAAATTATAATACGTTATATTTATTTAATTTCAAATACTCAATCAGAAAATAAATACTTACTTCTTACTATTTTTTTTCTAAGACCGCGTTTTCATGAATTTAAAACGCGGGCAAAGCCGCGGGTGGAAAGCTTGTATTAAATATACTTACTAAAGCCTTGTCTCGCTTCTCTGGAGGCAGATCGTTGCGGCAATCTACCAAGTTGTCCTTGTTCTCCACAACCCATGGTATACACTGCACCAGATGTCTGAAAACAACTTTAAATTAGAAATTGGTATAGAAAAAATATCGAGAGCCGTGTTGGCTTAGTAGAAGTATATTTAACTTTCTCGGGATTTTTCTTCTTTAAAAACACAGTGATGGCAAACATCGTAAGGAAACCGACATGTTCAGTGCCGAAATACGGGAAACTCATTTTATAATGGTATGTTACGCGTTTCATGTTCTAAAAATAAGGTATGTTTGGTACTTAAGTGATTTTTTTTCAATTACTATGTACAATCTACCTTGCGGCTATTATTAGATTGGCTGTCTTATTAATTTGCACATTTTCATTTTTTTTCAATATAAGTGATAAATAAGGTAAATATTTACTTAATGATAAATAAGGTAAAATTTGTACTTTTATTAGCTGTGTTATCTCGTATTATCATGTAACTGTGTATATATCGCCTTCTTATTAACTGAAATAAATGATTTTAATTTATTTATAAAATGATTTAAAATACTTACAGATAGAATAACAAGATGGTCGCCGCCCGACGCTATATCCGCTACCGGTTCTCTGATGTCTATTTTGATCGGGTCCTTACTGGACTTGCCTTCGCGCCCTTGCATTATCAGACCCATGCTTCCATGGGAATCCTGTGGAAAACAAATGTATCTTAATTTTGTGTTAATGGGGAAACTTTTTAGATTTTAGGGGCTGGAAATACCTGCGACGCAGCTTGAGGGTTCGATTCCTGCTTCAAGACGAAAATTTGTACCATCTTCAAATGTTTTGTTCTGGGTATGCTAAGGTATTATAAAGAAAGAAATATTTATGCATAAATGTAAATTCTATTAAGTGTATCAGAACTTTAGCACCCGTACCACAAGCTTAGTTCTTGGGGGGATTTGGTTTAATCATCAAGATTACCAGGAGATAAGACTGTCGGTGATAGGTGCAAGATATAAGTCGAACCCACGTCCTGCGTCACAGATGGACCTTCATCTGATGCGCCACAGTAGTCTAAAAGTGTAAAGACATACCCTAAATGACCCCCACGCATATACATCCCCGTTGTCCAGCAAGGCCGCGGAGTGGGAGTCTCCAGCGGTCACCAGCACCGCTTTGGCCGGTAAAGACACTTTCTTGGGTGTTCCTTCATCCTCATCAATGGATGTGTTGCGGCCCAGGGCTCCCTCGTCGTTGCAACCATATGTCCAAACCTGGAATGGATAATTAGGTTAATAAATTTAACTTAAGACTAAGAAAGGTATCTCTCCAGGACGTCATGGCGACGTAGCCAGGCTAATAAATTTGTAAGGCTCGGCCATGGAGTAATTTATTTAGTTTTCTGAGATTTTAGGAGTTTATAAGCTCCATTTAAATACTGAAACTGCATTTGTTATGATCCGATTTTGATGAAATTTGGTAGATATCCATTTAGAGGTCTGGGACACAGAATAGGCTATTTAAATTCTTGCTCCAGTTATGATAAGACGTGACGTGATAAGTCGCGGGCACTGCTAGTACAAATTTTTGTTTTTCTGTATCATTATTATATGATAATAATAAGCCATTATATGATAATAATAATAAGGGTGAAAGTCTAATGTGGTATAATAGTAAATTTGTTTATAGTTTACCTTGCCTGTACTATCAAGAGCGATAGTGTGCATACCACCCGCATTGACAGCTACTATTTTGTCACCCAATGCTGTAACATGTCTGAATCTGGAAGTAAGGATTTATAACACTAATTTAGTTTGATTAAAATAATTGAGCTTAGTAAAATTTGCAAAATATATAAAAGAAAGTCGTTTTCGTTACACCACTCAAGACCATCTGAAACGATGTGGTTTGTTGTGAATCTCAATGTTGTTTACCTGATTGTTATTATCTACTAATATAATAAATCTGTATGGGTCATGTAGTAAGTTAGTTTCTTTTCAGAGATATTGTGTTTATAGGCTCAATACAATTTACAAAAAGATTCTGCCCTATATGCTCATCTGGTATATGACTGTCCAAAAATATTGCATTATATCTATTTAATATAAAAATAAACATTATTCAACTCCTTGTTAAGTAATTAAGAATGTTAACAGTATAATTAATGTGTAGTTCTTTAAATAATATACAAATATGGTTCATCTTCTTGATTATCTAAGTACAGAATAAATATTCATCATCTGTAGCTCGACTTACCCACTTCTGGGGTATTACCATCAACCATTTTATGTATACACAATACATTATTATTATCTATATTGTTGGGCAATTTACATAGCCACATCTAGCCCAGTGCTTAGCTTGAAGCTTGTATTATGGGTACTAGAAATCTGATAAACCTAATACAATAGACTATGTACATGAATAGATACTTTTTATGAACAAAAAACACCCAGGATACTCACTTAGTACACTCTGGTATATCTTCCCCGAGGCCGAGTTGGCCAACATCTCCCTGTCCACAAGTGTACACCCTCCCCTTACTGCGTGGTGCCGTTGGTATCTCCAATTGCACACCTGTTGGGTAATAAGATCTATTAAATAAATAATTCACATTTGTTTAAATATAACTCGGTCTAATTCATAAACATTAAAGAGTGAATTATTTGCTCTTTTTTCTTTCCAATTAATTCATAACAACAAATATAAAATAATTATTAGTTACACCAACATGAAATTTGCGATAGTTAATAAATTACCACTATATTTATGTTTATTTTTTAGATTCATTGTTATAGAAAAGATTATAACTTAATTATGTTAACAATGGAGTTTAGTTTATTAGCTATTTTAGGACTTTAGCAACAGTAAACAAGCCAAGGAACATCAATAACCTAAAAAAATTCCATTGTTGATGAACTGCTTACATAACATAATATGTTTAAAATTAATATAAATTACAGCTTACTCAATTTATATTACAAAATTACCTACATGACTCAGTCATAAGCTAAAAAGACTTAAAAATAGCATGAGATGAAAATATAGTTTCCCGCCATTGCGTTTGACAGGTCATTGACGTCGCACCGCAAAGAAAAGAAAACAAATTGGAGAAATGGCTTTCTTACCTCCACGTTTCTGTCTCTTTGGGGCTGCCGTAGACGCAGCAGGAGCTGGAGCCGAAGCTTTGGCAGCTGCTCGCTTAGTGCCTCGCGCAGCCGGCATTATGCCTGCAATTCCAATCGACGCGTCAATCAAAACACTACAAAGCGCGGCAAATTGCCCTCCTGAATGTTCGATGCGCACAAAGTGATGACGTTTTGACTTCTACAGTAATCTCGTTAGCGCTGATACCATACAGGCTGCCTGTGCATCAATTACAAGGCTATGCCTCACAGATTTATGCAAAGTGCAGTTAGGTTATATACACATACGCACCGATTTCGTCAAGTTAAATTAACGCGTTCATAGACCAAATAGACCCCGAGCACGGGTTTTTAGATATCAAAGGTGTTTCAAAAGAACCTTTGGGATAAATAAAATATAATATTTGCGGCCGGACACCTTGTATGCATTTTTGGAGCCACTGCACAGAGAACAAAACCAAACAACGCGATCGCGTCCGTATGGAAAGCAGATTTACGAATCCCGAGCCGTTTACTTGTTACTTACTTTCCTAGAAATAGATTCACAACAAACGTGTCCAAATAATTCCAAAATTGCTATAGTTTATATCCTCAGATGACGTACTAAAATAAACTTTGTACAAAATTCGTACATCTCCGCTCGCGAGTCGCGAAGCAAGCAAGCTTGGGCTGAGTGACGTAATCACGTGAATAAATGACTGAGCGGTAAACTCGATTCCAGAATCGATACGGCCCAGATAATTTTGGTTACTATCGATGCTTATATTACTACGAATGAACATTCCAAATCAAAATAAATATTGATAAAGTAAATTATTTTAAATGCATACTTGAATATACTCTTCAAAGCTTGTTTGCCGAAATTAACTCTCCTGACAATTTATTTTATCGAATCTGCTACTATTCACACTCTCTAGTATCATCACTATCAACCATAAACAATATAGAAGTTTATTTTGTTATGACTGTCAACGAACCACTCATTAGCCTCAGAGCAAGGAATTTAAATGGAGAGGCCATAAGTACGAAATCAACGTGTATACCTACGATATCATAAATTAGTGTTGTACGAGGTAGGTATATTATAATAATTTATCGATAGAGTTTGTTTTCAACTGAATTTTTTTTATGATAATGTATTTATTGTAAATTGAAGTACGTAAATATTAAATTATAGAATTATAGAATTAATACAGTTATAAAACCAAGCAAAACAAAAAACATTTTAACTAGAACAAAAAACAATAGGTACTTAAGTAGAACTCAAATTCAAACATTCGTTTAGTTATATTCTGTGGGCATATTAATTTAGTGAAAATGAACTTTTAACCTTATTTTAACTAGTTTGAGTTCTACTTAATGTTTAAAGTTCATTTTAACTGAATTAATATACCCACAGAATATAACTAAACGAATGAAAGACCTGAATAAGCCAAATGTTTTAGATAATTATAAAACACAATATACTTAATACAATATACTTACTTATATTCAGTATATTATTATATACCTATCAAAATAATTTATATTTCAAAATAATATAATATTGTATAAAAAACCTGAAATCTAATCCGTCATTTCATTCTACGATTCATGCTATTCTGCAAAAACACAATATATTATCAACATTTATTCAAATTAACATGGTCTATAATTTTTTACCTAAGTCTAAAATCAAAATATCGATAACTCGTGCAATATACAAGAACACCACTATCGATGTAAACAAAACCAAAAAGTGACAGTAAATGATATCCAAACTATCCAAAGTGACAGTAAATGATATCGAAGGAAGCTGAAGAAAGGCACGTGCCATAAATATTGGCAACCAAGCGCAACTGTTGAGTATATAGTTAGGCTCCTTTTAATTCCATACATAAGACAGAGATGTCATCATTTTTATTTTAGTCATCTTATAAACTAATTCCATAGACAATTTAGTAACATATCTATTGGTATTCTGTTATCTAAGTCATTAGCTAGTACAATCCAAAGACAAAATTCTCTATAATTTGCGCGCGTTTAATTTGATCACAATTAATGCACACATTTAAATTTGTTCAAAATCTATTGTTATGTACTGTATTGAGTTAATATAAAAATGATTGGTACTAGTTTCCAAAATAAAGCTTTGTATTTAAATAACCTCCTTAAATCTACTTTTTACGCTATAAAATTTTCAGTAACATGTAATATCTATACCTAAGTAGCTAAATAAATATCATCACATATTTCTATAGGAACCAATGATGCAGAAAACCCACGTATGCATATGCATGTCTTATTACCTTCAATAGTATGTAAATTATTATTTTTTTGTACTAGGAACATACATTTTACTTTTATTCTAAAACGCTCTGTGTGGCCAAGCTCGTTGAAAAATAAACGTTGCGGGGGAGGTTTTCTCTTGATTACACATATACTGCTGACACCGTGTGGTGCAGGCCTACACTTACCACCACATATTTTTCAGCGAGAGTCGTCATAACGACAAAAATGTATAGGTAGGTATATCTACCAGAATGCGTCGATCAGCGTCGATCTGTCGTAAAAAAAGTAAATGTACTGCGACAGTTACCAACCCGTAAATCTAACTATTTAGGGCGTGATGATTATACCAGAGTTCCTAACTTCCGTCCTATTAGCATTATGTTCTTCCTATTGGGACAATTCAATGGTAATAGAGGTCTTGCTAAGAGCCTGAGCATAATACAGATATATTATCTGTCACTGTCAGTCTGACAGAAATTCTTAAACGCACCCCGCTACATGTTGCGTGCAAGCGTCTCGCTATTGACTTTATGCAAGCGCAGCGTCGCGTCGGACGTTTATCAACAAGATGGATAGATAGTGTAAGTTACTGGTTCACAGTCAATGCGAGCTGCTTCCGAGCAGTTTGATCGACTAGAAATCTAGGAGGCATTTGTGTGGATATGAACGTCTTACGGCTATAATGACGTAATTCCAGCCTAACAGTGCCCAATTGTGGGAAATGCACAAGTGTCGACACTAGTTATGGTATCAGCCTGTGCCTGTGTAGGGTGTACTAAAGCAATATAAATGCTAATTTTATTGCATTTGACGGAATCAATCGTGGTGCTTCATGAGTTCAATGTTTGTCTCTTAATTTATTTACATCAAATCCAATAATTTACAAATAAAATCCTGTGTCTATGGTCTGAACTGAATCTAGAGTTCATCCCACTATAACTTCGATCAAAGAAGCACTATAATTATAAACGCAATTGTTTTTAGGTATGGATGGATGATGGATGTCTGTAACTCTTTAACACAAAAAATAATAAATGGATTTTGATGAAACTTGACAATATTATAGCTTATCAGAATAACCTTCCTTACTAAATGACAATTTAAGTAGGTCCTGAAATTAACACTATTCAAGTTAGGTAACAAATTCTTCCGCTTTACAATACCGAATAATTTGTTAATCTTTAATCTTGTCTTTGGTAAATACCTAATTTAAAAAAAGTTATTAAAATAAGATGTTTTTAATTCGTTCTTGATTATTATAATAGATTGCCTTTTGACGATTTAAAACCCATTGCTATTAGAGAAAGGGAGAAAGCAACATGAGACAGAGAGATAAAGGCTTTCACGGTAGGTGTGGCTGGCCCAAGGCCAACCTTTTTGTTACGGACGCAATTTGTTTATTGTGAGTTTACAACCGTAATATACTGATAATAATTATTGATTGTGTGAAACAAAATTTTGCCTATTGGGCAGGTAATTAGGCAATAATAGTCCTCGACTTTACAGCCTTGTTTTTTTCAATGATCATTGATGAATTTCACCCGATGAACTTCGTGTCTTCAACGAAATTGTTGTTATTAAAGCAAAAAGCTATGAAAAACTCTAGGTACTATGGAAAACCCTCAGAATCAAAACTTTAGGGTTTTAAATTTAATATCGAAGAGAAAGAGATGACTAAATTTCATTTTATGTAGAACCATGACAAAGTACCTAAACTAAAATACCTATTATAAAAAAGCTTACGGCAGTCCTGGAAATCTGACCCTTTCCACTTTATATCTTGATACCTATATCTACTAGCATCCCACCCATGCTTTGACTGTGTTTAATGGACTTTCCCACGTTATTTTACCTCGGTCAGCAGCCAATGTGTTGCCAAAACTATGAATTACCTGTATTAGTATTTTATTTACCTGCCAAAATTTAAAATATTTTTGAGGATAAATTGTTTGTTTTTTAAATTTACAGCTTATATCTAGTAAGAAAAAATCAGAAAGTCTGTCTTACGTACCTACAATAACTTTGTGTGAGTGGCAGGCCACACTGCTTGACACTTGATACCATTCTTCATGGTAGAGTATCCTGTGGTCGGTGAATTTTATTATTAAAACAACCCAAATTACGTTCCAATACGCACCAATGAGCATCGGTCGACCCTTTGGGTATTGTAGGACCTTAACATTAACTTTAGAGGTCTTGGGAGATTAGGTATATAATTAGTTTTAAAGTAGGCTAATAAATTAATACACTTTTTAATGCATACCATTGTACTAAGTAGATAAGTAAGATATTTTACAATTATTTACTGTATAGGTACATAGGTATTTCTAAATGATTTATGTGGTGAGTAAATTGGTACAGTAGGTATAGGTATACCTACGTAGCTGTAGCTACGGGTCCTACGGTCATGACAATCCTACTAATATTGTAACGGTTTCACGTAAAAACGACTAAATTTATTTTGATGAAAGTTATATAACACAAAATGTTACTTATTACAGCGGGAAAATCTACCATAACGCGGGGAAGTCCATTATAATTCTGACAAAGCCATTGAACGTATGTGTGATATAATATTATTTCAATCCCGCGCAACGCAGAACCGTTGAAGGCGGACCTTCGCTGCGCCGCCACTGAAGTCGTCAGTTCAGAATAACTTAGAATAATTAAAATTAGTCTACCGGCCACAGGATCCTACACCTCACACGTCAGTAATTCTTCTACAAGATATATTTCACCGTTTCATATTTATATTGCTGACTTATAAATAAATTTTAAACGACTAAATAATGTTGTTTAAAAATAATAGCGTGCTAATTTAATAACTTGTGTTTGATGAAGGTACAAACAAATCGGTACAATGAAACGATCCTGTTGACGTAGTTAGTTTGTGGACGTCCGACTCTGCGCTTTCTGATCTGAGGTCTCCGACATTCGACAGTCTTTTCGGCCCGAACGGCCATCTACTACACGGTGAGAGATCTAGTTAGAAATAAATATTCCCACATTTTTTCTACATTTAACAAGCCTTGTATATTTTTTGTAATCTATTGTTAGGCAATAATGTAACAATTGATTATATTCATTCTCTGCCTAAGGAAGTCGAGTGCTCTAGGCAATAGACAACGGATATGGCTAAGAGCAAGTTGCGTTATTTGAAAAGGGTTCCGTAAAAGTTTTTTTTTTACTATATGTTACATAATAATAATAAATATTGCTGGAGAATTCACACAACCCCGTGGCACAGAACATTATAATTATTAATTACTACGCAACCCGTGGTAAGCTTGAAACTTGTGTTACGGGTGTTAGATTTCTTCATACATAGAATAAATAAATTAATAAATATAAAAATTGCGGGATAATTTACACAGCAACAACTAGACCCGTGATAAGTTCTAAGCCTGAGTTACGGAAGCTAGATTCTGATAACTATACCTACTATTTAATAGAATATAAATACATAGATAGTTATTTTCTTAAATTACACGGTGTATAATATAGGTACACCCTGCAGACACTCGGAACAAATAATTGCAAATCATATACCTATCTTTAAATTTATGATTTGCGTGCGGAACTCTAAACACAAAAGCTTCTAAAACCATCAAACCTATTACATCGTTACTAAGCATATTGTTATCACCACCACCCTAATTTATAATAGCCCGAGCGCACGCCTAACTACTTACTATACTGTAGAGTAGATAATCATCCCCTAGTGTAATATTGATTTATTAATCTACTGCCCCGTAGTGCTGGCTTAAGAATAGATAGGTATTATGATATATAATGTACTAACTAGGTGATTACCCTATCTCTACCGTGATTTCACCAGAATTTTGGATGAAAGAATAACCAACTTATTGTACTTACCTACTTAAAAAAATACAGAAAAATATACAACTTAATACTGCCTATACACGAAAGTACGAGGGCGGCCTTATTACTGAGAGCGATGTCTTCCTGTCAACCGGTAGCTGGACAGACTTTGTCAATGTCATTACAAATGTAATTGATAAAATTTTGTTAGCTACTATCTGTAATTAATCTTATGATATGTGGTATCTACCTACATATAGAAGTAGGTATACTTGAAGTAAAACTAAGTTCTTTGTTATTCTACCTCATTTAACAAGATAAACGAAAAAGGTACAAGATAAAGTTTCATCTGCTATTCTGCCAACAGAAAAAAAAACTAAACAATGTCTTATCATCTGTGCTCTATGGGTTTATCTCGAGATCTGGGGCAAAAAAGAGATTGTATTAAGATCTTTGGATCTCGTTAATACAATAATAGTTTGTATTTGTATTGTATTGGTGTATTGAGAGTCTTGACTGCTGTTGAGGAGTTTAGAGTGAAGGTCGATTCGTTTTTGACTTTTCTGGTTCCGTACAATTATTACGAAAAATTATAGGTAAGTACCTACTATTTATGAGTTCAGAGAAATAGTACTTAATAGATATAAGTCTCCAATTTTGCTGAATAAACATGGATCAAGTTTTTTATCATCAATGGGTAGGTCGATCTTGAGTTAGGTATAAAATAACATTGATTTTTTTTTATATAGGTAGGTAGGTACTTACTTTTATACTTATTGATACATTATATAAAATAAATAAATGTAGAGTTAGGCATATTGGTAGTAGGAATAGGAATAGCGATTAGGTACTTTAACAAGCTGTAGTTACCATACAACTTATTAATTTATGGACATTTTAGTTTTTATCCTAGGGAACTCTATATCAACCCCTATGCTTCACTCATCTCACGCCGCCATCAAAAACAAGATGTCTACCACTAAACAACACACAAAAGAGCACTAACTCAAAAGCTCTACAATGGACGCAAATAACCGTATAATAACCTATTTGACATTCTCCATTCTCAATATGCCAAAGCAATTTGTTCTTTATTCAATCGACATAGAGCATGTTGTTTATGGCTGATATATTAATGTACTTGGTAAAGATGAAAGAATAGAGACGAAATGAGCAAACGTAAAGCGGCTCCTTTAATTATCGTTTGATTTCATAGTCATGGGAAAAATATGAAAATATCGATAGAATTCGATCGGTGTACTAATATCTCGATGCCTACAACATGTGCAATTGTGCATAGCCATTTAAAATAAGTAACCATTTATGTAGATAAGATAACTCTTTATTACACACACCAATAATACATATTTACATAAGAACTTAAAAACTACAAAAAACGTATGCGTAATGGGCGGTCTTATTGCTTAAAGCTATTTCTTCCAGACAACCTGAGGATGGAAAGAAAAACTGCAGAATGTAACTGGACCGTGGTGTTTGGTGTTATTTTATTTTGGGATATACATATGTGATTAAATTCCTGGATGATTAGGTACAAATGTATTCATTAACATAAGTACCTAAATTAATATTTGCATACCTACCTGATTGCGGGTTGAATATATTGATATCATACATATTGAACCTAGACTAGTGCTTAATTTTGGGTAGGTACTAAACATTTAATAATTAATTCCATCGAAGTTCCCAGCCCCATCCTTATTCGGTTGTTCCTGTCTAAACAGACATTATTTGTACATGTGGTCATTTGAGCCCCATTCATTACCTACGCTAAGAAATGTCTTAATAAAATGTCGTTTGCGAGTTGACAATACTTTGTAATGCACTTGCATCGACATTCATTCAAGTGCATTACAAAGTTAAACTATAATTTGTTGATGCATTACATAAATGCAACAAGTAGGCAATGAAAGTTAAATTAAATTAGGTACCTGTGTTTTATTTTACTTCCCAATGAGATGATATAAGGCCCAAAATTTTATTAAAAATAATCAGAATAAGTATATAAGAGATAATATAAATCTTGTTTAACTGATAAGCTCATAAAGTAAAGTCTTAAACTTATAAGGCCCATGTATAGTACAGTTAAGGTAAAATAATAAGTTTACTAAGATGTAGAAAATGTTGTACAGTACCAAAACAAAACATTTCTAACAAATCATTACATCACAATGTTTTCTTCCACGTTTCCTCCTAATGATTTAACGCAGTCAGCTGTTAGTCTGCTAAAGTGGGTTGGATATTTTTACCCGGCGCGTTTTCAGAAATCGGGCGCCCGTCATAGTCAGGAATCCACCCACATAACAATTTCAATTGTTAAAACCGCTGAAAAATGGCGATCCTACACACCAACCAATGGAAGGCGTTACCCATCACAGACCAAAATTAATTCTATTGGATGTAGGCATCTCCTCAATTCACCTCGACCAATAGGAAAGCTTAACGGAAGTTGTAGTCAAACCAGTTCCATTTTAGCCCGCGGGCCGTGTGCACGTATTTCAAAAACGGAATTTTGAAAAAATCTATTCGAAACTTTTTTATTCAATCGGCCAGTGTTTTTGTTTAGAACGCGGGTTCTATTTGAATTCGTGTAGTTTCGTGTGTTGTCGATTGCGTAAATAGGTTGTGTTTCGTCATACTTGCAAGGATTATTTTTAGCATTTAGCTTGTTAAAGCTTGTTCGTGTGATGTGAGACGGATCTTAATTTAGCAGTTGCATATGAGTGTGAGTAAGCCACGAAATGTCTTCCTTATTTTCTGACTGGCACTGCTAGTGTACTTACACCAGCCAGTATCTAATGCCAAGAAAGCTAAAAAACAAAAACACATGTTGATTCGCAGGATATTACAGCAATTAAATTATTTAGCTGACGCAAAATGGTGGTTATTAAATTATAAAAATAACGATTCGATATAAATGCCATTTCATTGGCACCTGAGTGCTGTTAAATATTTTTTCACTGCACTTTTTATTAGCAGCGTAAGAAAGTTACTGATGTTATTGTTTAGGGCAAAATAATTAGAAAATAAACTTGGCTTTGTCTGTCCCGTCTTCAAAAAATTATAATTTTGCTAATTTTCATAGTCTTCTCCTTAAACTCTACCTATAAGACCATAACTGCAGTGTTAAATCAGTTAACTAATGATGAATCTGTTAAATAATATAAACTTTTTTGCTGTAGATGGTATTTAATCTAATTCAATATGAACTAACGCCTATTTAAACAATCTATATATTTCTCTACCGGGAGTAAAAAAACAGTTTGGTAGGTAGGTACTTATTGATGAAAATGTCTGTCTGTCAAAAACTGTCCTCATGTGTAATAGAAATAAATAAATAATGAAAATGCATTTTACATTCACTTTGGAATTAATTGGTATTGACTTCAACGCCATGAATTTTATTTTCATCTACACTCAACGATTAACATGGACACGTCAGAAAAAAACTCATAACAATCATTTATAGCTCGTTTATGTAAATTTACTTAAAATACTCGTCAACCCGCCAACGCTTAGCTTGCGTTTTTTTACGTTATCTACATACCTATCTATAATTTAATAATAGATTATGTAGATAACGTTAAAAACGCAAGCTAAGTCCTAATCAATAGTCTATAATAGCCTACCTCCCTGATAAACAATTCACGTTAATTCTAATTAGTAGCTAGATATATCTACAAAAAATCATACGATAAAATGAGTACTCAGTAGGAATCTCAAAGTACTTTTCCAGAGCATTATAATACTTAACAGAAACTGACAACGATCTCAACATCTAAAATTAAATGGCCGCGACAAATCACAAAATCAAAAACCATGCAACCAACCAACCTACCTTTTTATTATCAATTAATTAAAATATTCAATAAAATTATACTCGAATAACATGTGTTCTGTGAGTTTTAAACTTTATTGTATCAGTACATCGTAACTTTTGGTGTAAAATGTCCCAACATGGTCATTAATTAGGGCCCTGTAGGGAACGACCATAAAAGTATTATTTTATGCCCGTTTGATAAGATCACGGGCAGGATTGAGTTAGGCCTATTTCAACCGGGGCCCTTTATTTGATTACTTGCCCTGTCAATTGGAAACATGAATTATGTCAACTCTTGCGTTGTTTCTGGGAATCTGAGAAATCTGGTGATATTTTGGTTGATTAAATTTTGAATTTTAATTAAGTATGTGTATATCCTAACCTAAGAGCAAAAATTAGTTATTGTTTAGAAAACTACTTAAATTATTTGTTTCTTTTCTTTTTTTTCAATTTTAATATTATTAGTTCAATAATTGGTCAATTTGACTCGTACCCAAAATATTCTACGAATGCAATTAAAATAAAATAATAAATTAATGCATAATTTAGCGGTTCGATTTTCAAATTTACGATTAAACATTCCAAGTTCCATTACAAAAATCGGATTCGAAAATCAAATCGCTAATAGTGCGGTGATCGTTCCCGCTGGCGCGTAGCAAACTGTCGATAAATCTTGTGTTTTACAGCTGGTGTTGGTCGATAAGATCTGATCGCCACGTGGGGTATAGTGACGGGGCACCGACCACCTACGTTATTGTACTTATCACAGTATAGCATTACATCTGTTTGTTTTAAAACAAAATATTAATTGTTATTTGTAATATATAAAACTTTATCTCATCGTCTAACACAATAACGTCCCACTGGGCATGGATCTGTTCAATAGCAGGCAAAGGTATTTCATGGGGGATTTGGTTTAATCAAATCACCAACGGGCGGGTTGATGATCCCATTAAGTTGGTACAGTACAAAGATCCACGCTGCTGCCCGTCTTCTGGTGTATAAATATCTTAGTTAGTTTGACGACAGGTACAGGTATAGCTAGAGATGGAGTGGTATATTCTTAGGCCAGAACCACACACATATTACGTAAAACTCTATCTGATGACATGTGTACCTACGTTATATTGCATAAATAAGTTATGTAATATTTTTATATAAGTAGTACATAATATATTTCTATTAATTATATTTTAAGAACTCCAATGTGTCTTCTTAAGAATACTCTATAAAATAGAATGGAAAGGCGAATGAACTCGTAGTTTATTTTGAGAATTAGGAATTTTTAGGACAGTTTTCTAGAGCAAATAGCAACTGATGAATATATTTGTCACTTACTCTGCGTCAATTTTCTTTTGCGTGTGATAATAAAATAAAGTAGGTAATTTTAAAATATGAGGGGAGTGAAACAGGCTGATGAAGGACAATTTGGGTGTCAGCCAAAATTATACAAAACTTAGTGATAAACTCTACCAAGATATCTAATGGAATGAATATAAGTGACTAAAGGTTTTTATTTATTTATTTTACTTTTACATCCATTTAATTATTACCTATACCTATTATAATATAATATCCTTATAATAAAATCATTCTTTTCTAAGACATTTTATGCAGAAATGTGTTGCTGGCCTAAGAAACCTATCCCCTTATGATGATGATGATCGTATGTTTATAATTAAAAACAATATCAAATCCAAAAGATAAATCTAAATTTATTTTAATCGACTTTAGCACATCCCTAGCCACCCGTCAACTCCATACATCAGCTGGGCCTCCCTTGCGATGGTGTCGATGATAAAAATTACTTAAAACACCAAACATTTAACTTGCATGCCCCTCACGACCCTCTTCCATCTCCCTCTGGCGCCATTTCTCAAAGATGACAGAACGAGATAGAGACATGGGATTTGAATATGGAATTTTAATCTTTGTCACCTAAAGGATTGTTTTTATTCGAGAATTTTTATGAAAATAACCTTTTTGGTATCATCATTTTCAGTCATAGACCGCTTGATGAATCACAGATAAAATTGATTAATATTGCTCCACAGCAACATCTAACCCTATAAAGCTTTGCAATCCGGCCCTAACGACAATATGTTCTATTTGCTATTAATATGACAAGCCCATGGTAGGTACTTCAGTATACATTCAGAATACAGTTAATCTTAGCTTTTTATTCATAGTTTTTTCAAATCGGACCATCGGTTCTTGAGATTAGTGCTTTCAAACAAACTCTTCAACTTTTTAATATTAGTAACATATCGATAATGATGAAGTCCTATTACCGTTGTTGAGAATAATAAAGTGAAAGTACCTAATCGTCTTGTCTCTACTGGGAAGTGTTAAACTTAACTCAGATACTTAACTCTAATATGAACTTGAGTAGGTTAGGTACTATAATAATAAACATTATTACTGACCATAATAATGGCTACCGTACTTATCTTTACTCATCATCATCATCATCATTTCAGCCATCGGACGTCCACTGCTGGATATAGGCCTCCCTTAAACATCTCCAGTTGTTTCGGTCGGATGCAGCCGGCATCCACCGTGAACCGGCAGCTTTGATCAGATCATCTGTCCATCTTGTTGGTGGACGTCCGACGCTGCGTTTTCCGATCCGTGGTCTCCACTCGAGAACTTTTCGGCCCCATCGGCCATCCGTTCTCTTTACTATTCTTACTAAATTATTAACACATTATCCTCCCGGTCTTGGAGGTGCAGCTGTCTCCCTCGTCAAGAGAGAAGTCGAAGAAGAGATGAGAGAGAGAAGAGAAGAAGAATATATTAGGGGTGATTATGTAAAAGCCGTGTTGGCCGAGTGGGTTCAAAACATGCCTCATGCCACTGGATTTTTGTTCTTGAAACAATCATGTGCGCTTTATAAAAAACTAATTTAACGATGAAGGAAAAAATCGTTTGCCGTTTATGAGAATTTTAAAGAAACATTTACCAACCCGCACCTTGGCCAGCGTGGTGAATTAGAGCCAAATCTTTCTCGTTAAGAAAGTTGTCCTTATGTCCCAGCAGTGGGAACGTATATAGGGATGATTATGATTATGAACCATCATTTTTTAGAGAGCTTTGTTTGACCTTACCTTCGGTAAGAGCTTTGGTGGTAATATTCTTATGCCGCATCACACGTTTAGTCATACAAACACGTACAATATAAATCATTGTCTTCGCCTCATTCGTGAGAATATTTTGGAGGTAAAAAAATGTTTGTGATTTAATTGATGATGACAATACAGATTTTAAGATTGTCTTTGAATTGATTTAGTGACACATTTTTGTATACGTTAAAAAAAATATTAAAAACGAGCTTTCCAACTTCGGCTTTGTTCTCATTTTATTTAACCTTTCCGCGTCATAATGAATTTTTCCCGCGGTAAAAAGTAGCCTACCTATGTGTCTTGATAAGCTACATTATTGTAAAGTTTTATCAAAATTTAAGTGTTTTTTTAATTGTAATATTTGTTTATTTTGCTAATATTATATTTATTTTTGTTACAGGTACCTTAAAATGAGAAAGAAAAAGAAATGCTTGGCCAAATGAACTAAAATTAAAGCATTTAATGTAATAATCCTGTTTTAAGTGAACTGTGTACACTAAACAAACTTTCTTTACCAAAAACCGATCTTAAAAAGTAATTGACTTAAAAGTTGTTTTGTTTGAACTGCACTGCTGCCTTCGTTTATTTATTTAGTTAAACAAAGAGGATATTATACAAACGCATTTACTGTCAAAAGTTGATTTGAACCGTTAAATAAACTTTCAAAGGAAGACACATCGCTTAATTATTACACTGAGGAAAATTTATATAAATATTTATTCCACATTGTATTTTGACTTCGATGAAAGTGATATTATTTTAAATTATAGCAAACTTATCATAAAAAACAGAACTAATAAAACAGTCATTAATTAATTTTAAACAATTTAAAAAAATAGTGATTGACAAAAATTTTAAGTGATCGTAATTAAGACTTCTTGAAAAGCCAATGATAAAGAAACTTTATTCAAAAGTGAAGTGATGTTTAAACAAACAAAGTATGAAGTGATATTGAGTGTCAAAAAGTTATGAAAACAAAAACTTCTGTTATATTTATAAAACTTAAATAATTAATAAAATAACCCGTAAAGTCTTAGCTCTCGAAAAAAACTGACTATGAAATAATTTTCATGTGAAAAACAGTGAGTTAACCCTTAGAAGCCCGCTATAACTGCGCTAAAAAATATCGAGCAAAATTTATTCGTGAAAAAAGTGATTTAACCCTATCGCCCGCCGTTTTACCCAAAGTGCCCTAAAACGGGTAAAGGGGGTCAAAGTGGCCGGGGACGAGCACCTGGACATGCTGGGGGGCGCGGAGTGGGGGCAGCGTGAAGCGACGCCCCCCAGAGATGCCCCCCTGCCGAGCTTCGGCTTTACCCAGGAGCAGGTCGCGTGTGTTTGTGAGGTAAGTGTTATATATAGATAAAGGTAAATATGTTTATTTGTCTGTCTATGATGATGATGACCTTTATGGCACAGCGGGTCTAAGTGCTCTATCATAATACTGATCTTCCGCAGTAAAATATGTATACTTAATTTAAACATTCTATTGTTATTTATATATAGTTTATATAGTTATATGTATTATGGTTATTTTACTCATACGTGGAAACTTTATAATTGACTTGTCATACCATACAAATTATATGTTGTGACTATTATTGTGTCTAACTGTAAGTTTTCTTAAAATTATGAAAACAACATAAAATACCTAAATAAAATTTGCATAGACAATAAATTGTATGATAATGATGACTGAAATGTTAATGATGAATATGCAATGCATCAATGGATCATTATAATTTCGGCCATCGCCGGTCGAACATCCACTGATATAAGTACCTACCAATTATTTCAGTCAGTAGCAGCTACCATACACTAACAGCTTTAACTAGATCATCTTTACAACTTGTTGGTGGACTTACCCATCCGTGTCTCTATTCAAGACGTTTTGCTATGACCACCACCAAGAGCTGATCCGCTTGGCTATTAGTTAGGTGACCCTGGTTCTTTTACGTATCTCCTTTGTGAATAACGTACCATTGGTGATCACAGTAATTTCGCAAATGGCGTAATGTTCCTTATTCCGCCTTATTTGACGAGAGAGATCGCCGGCCAAGTGCGAGTTAGTGAATAACACACGTCCATATGTCCCAGCAGTGGGAACGTAACGTGCTTATGCTTAATAGGGATGCTCATTATAAATTGTGGGACGTAATTTGCCTTGTTATGCTCAAGAAAATGTCTGTGGAAGAATATAAAATATCTTAAGTTGGAAGTTTGTATTATGATAACAGGTATGACATCAATTTAATTCTAAGAAGCAGTTGTTATTACAACAGTGAAATGGTTATTTTGTGTAAATTGCGCACCTTTTCGGAAAACAGTTCGAAGTTCATTAATTTTTTGCATAATATTTCGATTTTGGTTATTATTTGGAAACCGACACTGTTATGGCGACTACCTAAAGTGTAATTTAGGTTCAAGAACGGTCATATACACGTATAACGTTATACACGTAATATAACATTATAACGTTTATCGCTTGACCGTTTCAAATAATAGGATAATTCAAATCGCGATTCAAGGTTAAGGTTTATAAGTATAATTAGGTCGGTCACTAGTACCTAAATTTTATGTTATTAAAATAAATATTAATTTCCACTTATATTTTACGTTCCTAATCAAATAATAATGTTTTTATTTTATTATTTGATGAGCAGAACCTTAGGTATTTTTCAGAACAGGCAAGTTGCCAATGAAATAAAATTCATACGGGAATCTGTTATTTGGTTTGTACTCAGAAAGAGGTCGACAGCTCACTTAATTAATTAATTTAAATTGCTACAATAATAATCTATTGCTCTTTCTTACTGTGCTGTGCCCGTGACTCCGTTCGCGTTAAATTATTTTTGTATGGAGACCACGTCCAATTTTATTAGTTTGTCTATCATTATAATTATTGAACCTATAAAAGCGCTCTGACAACAAACAAACTAACAGGTACCCACTCCATGACATACCCTATACATTTACTATTAGTATAGATTACTTACACCATAGTCCTATCCACTCTGTTGGTGTACGTCCGACGTTGAGTTTTCCGATCAATGATCTACGTTCGAGAACTGTGGCCCCAACGGCTATCTGTTCTCCGGGCAATTTTGCCTGCATAAGCTTGAAACACTTCGAAATCGGTAAACTTTTCATAGATACACACAAATATAGTTAAAATTTCCCGTGAACCTGTCGGCCATTGTTCAACCCTGATTGGTCCTCCCCTCCATCGCACCGCCCTCTGTAACCGGATATCCGGTGTGGTCACCATGGTAACCGACTGTTTGTTTTGGCGGGAAGCCGTTTGACTGTAGGGTTTATTAAGTTTTTCCACAGAGTTTTTCTATCAGCTCTATTCTGATTATCCACCAACGTGGCAATCAATCGAGCGATTAACTTAACCTAGTATTGATTTAGTGGTTCATTTGAAATTGTATCATCTTAACAATTCATATGCGTGTTGTTACTTACAGTAAGAACACACTCGACTTTCATTCCGAAGGTCGTGGGTTCAAGACCTGCCGCGCACCACTGAATTTTTCTTTTTGAAAATTTTTCATACGGGCTATATGACTATATGACTAGTGCGTTTGTAAGCTTGTTCTTATGCTTCGTAAACTTACCACGGGGCTAATGTTGCTGTGTGAATTGTCCAGCAAATATTTATTACCGTAAAACACTCCAACATTGCCACCGAGGGTAATTTTGCCCGAAGACCAATTTTTAAGCAAAACTTTTAATAGCAAAAATATCTGAATACTATGGTGACATTTATTGACTTTGGTAGAAAATAGGTTTTGTGTTTAGCACCACTGTCTATTGGATGTAACGCTAAAGTTACTCAGTAACTTGTTGGAACTCGTCAAAGACAGAGTGTATTTTTGCGGGCAAATTTTGGTGAAAATTCAAAAGTGGATTGTGCGTGATGGAGAAAACACAGATGAGTTTAATTTATATTATGTTGTACAAAAAACTTAAGGTATTATTATAACTTTATTGTCATTGATGCAGCTCTTGTATAACTAAAGTTATAATGGTGGGCAAAGTTATCTGGTATTTTTGCGATCTACTATTGACAACATTGCCCGCAGTCAAAATAAGCTTAGGGTTGACACATCCGAGTTTTTTTTTTTTTTGCTAATTATTATTATCTTGATTATTTAGATAATTTATTTTTATTATTTCTTAAAAGCAAGAAAAAATCTCGAATTCGTCAAAGAAAGTCAAGACGAAAGATTGGAACCAGAATGTATTAAAAATAACACGGAATAAATGTTAATACTTGCATGTGAATCTGTTGAATCAAACATGTTACTCAAAAGTTTTTTAAATAATTCAATAGAAGATAATCTTGTTTTTTTATTAACATAAAAAGAAATAAAAAGTCAAGAACAGTTTACTGAGATGTACCAACCCTATCACTTTACTAAAGGCGAAAAGCGAATTGTATGGAAAATGCTAACAAGGTCAGGGTAATTTTGCCCAACTAGCCTAACATGGATTTTGGTAGGAAACCTGTCATGGATTCGCTTTAGTTTTAAAGTAAAGGCCAGTTTTGGTCAGAATTCTTGTACAGGTTTTGCTGTCAGCTGATTAGAGGCCGGAGAGGAGATATTTGCGTCAAAAATCAACGCGGGCAATGTTGGCAATAAGTCGAGATAACATTGCCCGCCTTTAAAAATAATAAAATACTTGATTTAATATTGACGAATAACAAAATCTTATAAAATAATACATGCAAAATATCCTATAGTTGCAGATGCTAATAGAAAATACTTGTGTCCCCATACAAAAAAATAACAAAAATTGTAATTATTCGAAAAATGTGGGCAATGTTGGAGTGTTTTACGGTACTAGATGAAAACCCAGCTTCGCTCGGGTGAAATTTGTCGAAATTCTTCATAATCCGAATTTTACGGATATAGGTACATTATGTTGTCGACTCAAAATCATAATTTTTTGTTTTGTTATTCATAAAAGGTTTCGATCAAGTCTAACGTACCCCTTAACGAAATTATTAATATAGATTATAATTTAGGTATTTGCGCCTGGTAATTAATCATCATCTCAATGCAGTGTTGAGAGACAGTTTTAATTTGTTTTTTTTTTAATAAAAATATATAAATATGTAAGTATATTCGCAGAGCTTCCCGGTGGCCACAAACAGACGGACGGATTATTTGCGAGCATGTGCAGCCGCATCCGGCTAGGCCTAAATCAATAATGTTTTTATGTTTTCGTTTTATAATGAAAACTTTTGTTTCATATGCTTTCTTAGTTTTGTTCTCTGCCGTTCTTACGATAAACAGCGTAGGTGACATTTTTTATGAAAATTAGTTATTAGCATATTAGTAATCAGCTAAGCGAGATCTTTCTGAATAAATTAATTTTCTCAAAATATACGCTGTTTATCATAAAGAAGGGCAGAGCTTCACTTGCGTTTTTTTTACGTTATCAACTTATAGATTATATAATATGGATACTAATAGCATAGGTATAGCCTTCCTCAATAAGGTTACTATCGAACACTGAAAGTGCGTTCAAACAAACAAACGAACTTTTCAGCTTTACAGTATTAATATAAATAGGCTAGGCTATTACTATACATACGCATCTTTTAACCGCCAATAACTGCGGAAAATCTATTAATATGATATTAACTTCAACGGGACTTAAACTATTAGGTTTATTTTACTATAAAGGTCTCACCATATTTTCCCACACTTTAAAACCAGCGTTAAATTCAAACATTAGTTTAATACGCTCTTGTACAAGGCCTTAAATTAAAACGGCATTATAATTATACCAAAAAGCTACCCTTAATGGATGCTTAGGGGATATCAGTTACAGGTTGTTAGAGGGCGGATATAATGAGATTCTACGGGAAAATCTAATTCGGTTTTATGGATGAAGAATGAATAAATATAAGATGACAAACTAAGAATTACCTTTGCAGACAAAAGGGTGTGTGAAATAACGTAAAAAAATAAGAATTTTTCGTCGAAGTTTTAGTAAATATGGTGGAATTTAAATTGTCGGTTTAATGCACTTTAATACACTTAGCGGTTTTTTACGTTATCTACATATAGGTACCTTGTTTATAGTAATAAAATAACCTATAACCTTCCTCGATAAATAAACTATCCAACAATGAAAGAATGTCTTAAATCGGACAAGTGGTTCCTAAGTCTATCTTTGATTATTTATAGTTAAACAAACAAACGAACTCTTCATCTTTATGATACATATTTGTATATATAGCAGGCAGCAGTGTCGTTCTGTGACTTTTCCTACCAACTTCACCTACCTAGGTCTTTAGTTTGGAAGTACTAACTCGTAACTACAAATTAAAACAAGATGGATAACTGCAAAAGCGTATTATAATTGCAATTACAATAAAACCTGTCGGATTCAATAATGCCATTATCTGTAACAAACGCACGGCGTGGTCCATTATATTCACCCCGCAAATTGGGGTAACTGATACTACGTCAGGGGTAAAACTGGTGAAAGTATGTGTGAGGAGTGAATACTTATCGATACCTTACTTGTAAATTTAACGCGGCTGCAAAATAGAGATGTTTTGATTGTTAAAAAAACTTCAAAAGCTGTGTTAGCTAAGTGGGAGCACACTCGACTTTAATTCCTAAGGGCCTGTGTTATAAACCTGCAGATTTTTCTTTTAAAAATCGATAGGTATCTGCCTTAATGGCGATGGCGAACATCGTGAGGAAACCGACATCATCTGAGAACTTTAAAGAGTTTAAAGGATATTGTGTCATTCACCAACCCGGACTGGTGAGACCTAACCTCTCTCGTCAAGAGAGAAGTCCCTGTATCCCAGCTAGTTACTAATATTAAGTAATATTAAATAGGGGTGACTATGCTTCATCATAATTTCAGCCATCGGACGTCAACTGCTGGACATTAATCCCTTAATGATTTATCTGGAAATCATAAAGGGACTAATGTTACTGTCAGATGCAGCTTGCATCCACCGTGAGCTGGCTCCTTTAACAGATTATGCTTATCACAAACTATTCCTCAGGTACTCCAACAAGCTGGTAACATCGAGCGTCTAGGCCGCTTCCTCTGGTCGCTGCCGGCGTGCGAGCGGCTGCATGCGCATGAGTCGGTGCTGAAGGCCAAAGCGATGGTGGCCTTCCACAGAGGGAACTTTAAGGAGCTGTATCGGCTGCTGGAGTCGCATTCTTTTAGCGCGCATAACCATGCTAAGCTGCAGGGACTGTGGCTTAAAGGTTGGTTAACACTGGTCAAACTATTTTGATCTCATTGTAATGACTATAAAAGTTACCAACACGCAATTGGCCAGCGCAGAGTGGTGAATTAAGGTCTAGTCCCTCTGTCCCAGTAGTGTGAACGTAAATAGGGGTGGTTATTATTATGAGTATGATCATAAAAGTTTTTTTGCGATGGTTTATGTAAAATGCTTTTAAGTATTTTTGATTATATTAAGAGTCACAACGATTAGAGTTATATTTATACGGACCTGTAATACCTCCGTGATACGGACTATCCAATGTATACTATTGCGCATAGTCCAATAAAAGTTTTGAAAAAGACTGTTTCCATACGCACTACTTATCTGTCTCTCTGACTGTTAAATTTAGTTGCTATATCACTGTAAGAGTTAATGATTGAAAATCTAGACTGTGGAAATGCGGATCCAAACCTTCTACCCTCACGTCAGAGCTCTAACATTCTGCGTCCTGTGGTCGCTCAGCTCACGGATACGTGGCCTTACTAACCAGTGATATCTTCCAGCGCACTACATGGAGGCGGAGAGGCTGCGAGGCAGACCGCTGGGAGCCGTGGGCAAGTACCGTGTGCGGCGCAAGTTTCCTCTACCACGGACCATTTGGGACGGAGAGGAGACCTCATACTGTTTTAAAGTAAGTTTTTCTATCGACTGAATGAAGGTTAAGATAGATAGTATGTTGTTTATTTGCCATAAAAGTAGTGTACAGTATATTATGATCCATAGGCTCCTGAGCTAGTATACACTGTGTTTCAGGAGCTAAATTGAATGAAGATTAAGATAACTTTTGTCATCAGACTAGCCGACCCGCCGACAGCTACGCTTGCATTTTTTACGTTGTCTTCAAATAATATAACCTTCCTTGATAAATGTACTTTGGATAGTACATTTTATCGAGGAAGGCTCTGAAATATTTTTTCAAATCGGACCAGCAATTCCTAAGATTAGCGCGTTCAAATAAACAAACTCATCAACTAGATTTTTCTAATGTACTTTTCATTCCGCGACTGTACTTTGCGTAGGTAAGATTTTTATACCAGAACATGGCATCCCAGAAATTAAGCTATGGAATTTCTTAGCTGACGGCAAATCGTTGTTTCGGGTGAAAACTGTTAGGCCGTCTTACTGTTTTTTTTCGTTTTCGTTTTTCGTTCTGGGGTACAATTCTAACATTCCATCTTCTTATTATTGGTTAAAACCAATTAACACCATAAGTAAACCAAGAGATGTAAGCACATAATTGTTTACTTAAAAATTATAATTTCTGCAGGAGAAATCAAGATCCGTTCTTCGAGACTGGTACCTGCACAATCCCTACCCGTCGCCGAGAGAGAAACGAGAACTTGCCGAGACTACTGGACTGACTACTGTACAGGTGAGTTCAAAACAACATCATGCTTATATTTATTTTATAGTGATGGACTCTCACTTAAGTTTTCTTTGATTCATATCAAAGAAAACTTAGGCGAATTTATCCCTTACCATGAGGTATGTATAGGATAAATTCGCTCTTACTCTTCTTCTTACTCTTCCTCAATAGCGTAGTGGTTAGCGCAACCCGGGCTAAACGGGTGGCGTGGGTTCGAGTCCCACACGAGGAACAAGGTTACGTTGTGATCTTGATATTTTTCATATAACATTTTCTAATTAACCCACATCATATTTTGTTACTTATATAATTTTAACGTAAATCTATAATTTGTTATATCATATTTTTGACAACATTTTTAATATAATTAACAATTTGTTATCTTATTTATCTGATTATACTCTTATAAAAGAAATTCGGGTTAGTTACACTATTTCTAACTCAAGAACGGCTGAACTTATTTGGCTGACATTTTTAGTGAGTTAGTGTTGAATCTGGAGAAGGATAGGTAGGACTTTACTGCGGGAATATTATAACACGGGTGAAGCCGCGGGGCGGAAAGCTAGTTTTATATAAAGTTTATATACAAATGGCCGGTTTGCGGCGGTAACTCTATACAACTTCCTCAAACCCACAGGCGTTGAATTACACTTGAAAATTGTTGATTTTATAAACTAGAACATTGTTGTTTAATATTTAATTTTCCAGGTTTCAAATTGGTTCAAAAACAGAAGACAGCGGGACAGACAAGCAGAACACAAAGATAGGTGAGTACAATCTATATTATATCGTCCATTATATTATATTTTCCTACAAATTCCGTGGTCCGTTATCCCGGTCCTACATCCTTGATGTATTTAATCCTTGATATCTCTGTTAGCTACCACAATCGAGAGTGGTATAGGGTATTTTTGGGCGTCTCATCGAAACGAAGCTACTCACGAAAAATTAGCTTGATTAATCAAGTGCTAACCATGTTCCACGGATCCCGGACTATTAGGTTTACTCAGTTAAAAGTCCTAACCTTACAAACATATGAAATTACAAGGAATTGAGAATTTACTATTTTTTGAAGTCGGTTAAAAAAGGTATTGTTTAAATATGTTTTAAATACCGTTCACAGGCTTGATTAACAGTAAGCTGACCTGACATTCTCACTAATCCTACGGAATTCGCTTTGTATAATAACAACGAAAACTGACATAGCATTTTGTGCGTCGCGACAGTATTCAGTTACATTTCATAAATAGGTCTCTAGGTTAGTGTTATGCTGATATTATGTTACCTAGATGACAAAACAAATGATATCTAGGTACTTACTCTGCATTTTTTTAACCTTACGATAACTAAACCTATGTGTTATAGAATATAGATCATCATTATCAGGTTACCTTTATACATTTTAAAATTGCTATTGTTTACCGATTAATCAACATAGTAATCGAAAAGCCAACATAGCCGAAAGTTTTTCGAGTGAAGACCACGGATTGGTAAACGCAGCGTCGGACGTCCACCAACAAGATGGACAGCAGATGATCTAGTCAAAACAACTGGAGATGTTTATGGGAGGCCTAGCAGTGGACGATATCTGAAATGATGATGATTTTGATTGTATATTAATTTAATAATCTCGAAGACATAGACATCTGTATGCTTCACAAATAAATACGAGTAGTACCTGCCTGATATTATTTATTTATTTTATTTTATTTATTTATTTAGTAGAGTAACATAATTATCATGACTTAGCACAGTTATTTCTAGAAAACTTATAGTTTGTTATGGATATAGCGCATTGGTATTTTTACTGTTGTTATATTCTTATATTATATTGTTATATTTGTGTAAAATTGTCCCGTAATATTTATTTATTTATTTATTATTTATTATTCTGTATGTGAATAATAAATAAATTAATAAATACCCACCGGCTTAACCAATTTTGATAAAACTAAAGGCACTAGTCTAATTCACATCAGTTCACATCTCAAATGAGATCAGTGCAACGGGTTGGAAAATCTCAGCTTTCGGTGGATCCGTCGCTTATGGTCCACTGGGCCATAAACCCAGAATGGGACCAATGGACCACAAGTTACATCGGTCTATTGTTTGATAGAACGTCTGAAAAAGTCTGAAAAACTTTTGAAGTATACCTAATCAAATTTTGGTGGTTTTAAAATCGGTGCGCAAAATGGGAATCTTTCATTTTAAATTATGAAATTATTACTGTGTTTTTATATAAGTACCTATGTAATTCGCTTATCAGAAAATATTTTTGTTTTTGATATTATTTGTAGTGAATTATATGTTGTTGCGTATCTAGTAATTGTTATGTTCTGTGACACGGTTAATATTACTACGGATATATCCATGAACATCTTGGTATACTCTGTCTAACCAAAGATGGCCCTGATAAACCCCGGCAAATTCAAAAAATTTTAGTATGGCAATACATTAAATAATGTGATAACTTGGAATAACATAATTTGATACTTTTCTATTATTCTAAATAAATATCCTTACATATTTTTTTTACTCCGATATAAACAAGTAATAAATATTCTTCAGATTACCTACACGCCTAGGGTGCATCTTAGAAATATCTTAGTGTAAGTAATAAATAAAAGTCTCAATTATTTAAGTTTTTTTTTATTCATCGTAATCAAAATCAGAATTTTGAATCATAATTCATAAATTTACTTCAATTAAATGTTTCTTTTTCCAAATATGTAGTAATGCTATTTAGCTATCATAAAAGAAGGCAACAGTATTATAAAAAGAAAATAAAAGTCCAGAACCACAAAAATGGGATCAAAGTATCAAAATGTTTGTGCACTACAAACTTAGGAAATCAACCACATTATGTAAACAATCCTGTTTCTGCAGAAATTCAGCTTCTTTTTCCTGCTGCTTCTCCTGATACTTAGATATCATACAGAATAACAGCCTTCGCTCGCTACCGTTGATTGTTTGAGGCATTTTAACACGCAAAATTCTCAAAATGTATTTTTAATATCCACCAAAACATCAAGGAATAGTATTGCCACACACCGAGACCAATTTTCCCTAATCTTTTAAAGTCAAATTTTTATGGATGTACCACACGTAATTGTATATTTATCCAATTTATGATTTATAAAAAAACAAAGAATTACTTCTTGTGTTCATTAAAGTGACCTATAATTCGTTAGCAAGTATTATTATTTTTTATCACCCTGACTTTACCCCGTTATAGAGCATAATGTCCGAAGGTGGACACACATGATGTATTGCCATGTGAAAAGTTTCGCAAAAATGCCCAGTGCCAGCTTTCGTTAGACAGACAAATACATAGTTATGCACTTTCTTCGATCCCTTGTAGGTATTGTAATTATGAAATTAATAATGTTACCAAAATGAAATGGACATTTCATTTGCATTGAAAACATCTTAATGACTGTATTTGGTCTATTTGGAAAGCTGCCAAAGTGCAAGCGAGACAGAGCTATACGATTGAAAGGGACGAATAGTGTAACTTGATACCGCCACATCTGCGTCCTAAAAGCGGCCAGGGATGCAATCAGGATAACGTTTGCGGGGTATTTATAAGTTACTTTGACATTAACTTGGCGAAGATAGAGGTCCCTGTGTCCCAACAGTGAGAACGTAAATAGGCGTGCTTGTGCTATGGTTAATTTTTTATTATAGCTTGATTTAAATTATTATGAAGAATTATACTTTTTAGACGTTTAGAACATCTAGAACTAATTTATTTAAATTGTTTTAAAACACTATGCTTACTTAAATAATTAATTATGAATATATTTTAAATTTTGAATAACTACAGAATCCAAATAAAATTTATTAACAATAAAACAGCCGTCATCACAAAACATACCTCACAAATCAGTAAATTTGATAGTTAAATCCAAATTCAGCAAAATAAATTTCATGTTTTATTGTGTTTTTATCAGAATATTAATGGTATAATTATTCATCGATCGTTATTGTGTCACGGTTTCATATTAGCATTATTAATTAATTGTTTTTCGATGCCAAAGCATCAATAATTGATTTAAAACATGTTTTTATTAACATAAGATAGCATCTAGACAAATTATGCATTAAATCTATTTGTGTTTTTGGCAACTTAATTAATATAATTTTATTTCATTAAAAAGCTTGAACTTTGTATAAAACGGCGTGTGTAATAAAACTTAATTAATGGCTGTCTTTATTTTTCTGTTTAGGCCAAGACTAGCTGATTACTCGCATCAGATTCCTTTTCCTTGCCAATTGACAATGTAGTTTATTTCATTCAAAACTTTCAACAAACGACATGTCAGGATTAAAAAAAACATAATCGTCACAGTTGCAATATGTTCATGCGTAATCAAAATATAACCTGATGTCCTTATATTCCATACCTACTTTTAAGTGTAAGTTCCATAGTATCGGGGGTTTTGTCCGACTTCAAAATAAGGAAGAGGTTCTCAAATCAACTGTATTTCTTTTAAATCGAGAAACACAAAAACGACCAATCGTGTAAAGTAATCCCCTGATAAATCAAAAAACTGTTTTTATGTCTGATATCTCAGAACTGTCGAAAATTAGGAGTATTCTTTTTTATTTTAAAAAATCTAATGCTTTCCGTGGGGTCCAAATGGTCCAGTTCTGTATCAATGTAAAACCATACCTAACTCCCTCCCTGCCCCGTATCAAGTTCCTTGTTGTTCAGGGGGCGAGCTGTCTGCGTAGATATTTCAAAAAGCATCAGCACGGTCGGATGAACAGACCTTTTTACCTAACTCTAATCAGGATTCAAGGAACAATAGATAATGTTTTTCAGGCTTCTTAGTATTAAATAATAACTCTGTTTTAAATTAGCAAGGGATGCTGATTGATTTTATTGTAGGTAATGGAAATTATTAAATTGATATAAGTGCCCTCGTCATCGTCTGCGTACAATAATGTTTCTTTTAGTCCAGTCAAATTAGCTTAAAAATGGCAAGAATCTCGGAATTCGAGACACCCAGCTGTAATTTTGTAAATACTTAGATATTGACACCCTATAAGTTGTCTCAAAATCTACCTAGGAAATCTAAAATGAACACAACCACAATAACCACCACACTATATACCCATAGGATTTAAGGGGCTACCCTTACTTCCTCCCTGCCCCGTATCAAGTTGCGTTAGGGGCTGTCTCAGTCTATTTAGATATTTCACAACGCATCACCACGGTTCTATAAACTCGAACCAACAAGTACTTACCTACTTTATTATAATACTGCTGCTGCTTTTGGTTTTGGCTGCATTTTTAGATAACGATTAACATTTTGGAAATACAAGTTATTCTTAAAAATATTATAGGTACTAGGATAGCTTTTAATTATTTTCCACGTAAAATGGATGCGGAACAAGTTATAATACACACGGCCGTAAAAAATATAAGTACCTACCTACGAGCTACGTCACGCGCTTACTGGCACTAAGGTAGGTAGCGCTAAATGCCTAAAAAATTCTTCTCTAACATTTTACTCACCCAAAACTTCAATAGGTTTCTCGGTTTCAATTGATATTTCTATGTAGATATTAGGTATTCTGAAAACTAAATACGTAGTCCTAAATCTACTCTCAACCGACCTCCCGCATTTGGCCTGCGTGATAAATTGAGGCCTAATCTCTCGTGAGAAGTCTCTGTGTCAGCAGCTTAGTGAATTAAGGCCTAATTTCTCTTCAAAAGCGAAGTCCTGTGTCCCTACTGTGAACGCAAATGTGATGATGTATATATTATAATTTTTCTACCTGTCAGTATATAATTCTTTGTATCTTTCCAGCGGCCCCGGCGACAAGCAACTCGACTCGTCTTCAGACGAGGACAGTGACGCACCGCACCCGCACGCGTCGCTGCCTCACGCGCCGCACGCCGCGCCGCCGCCCGCGCCGCTCTACCCTCTCTACGAACATCCCTTAGCGCATTTGCAGTATCATCACTCGTGAAAATCTTATCAAACACCCTATACAATAAAAAACAAACGTTCAGTAGCTACGAAGATCAAAACACGAAGGTAAAATAAATGTAGCTACGTCCGGTCGCGCCGGTTATATCCCGAAGAACAGCCACTTAGATAATAAATACTTATATTTATTTGATTGTGATTGACTTTCACTTAATTTTTCTAAACAATTAGAAAATGGTATAGAAAAAATAACAAAATATAAAAATATCAACATTTGTACGATTTAGAGCCAGTTAAATCCAATACGCTAAGAAATTCATAAAATTGCGCGTCTGGGTCCATATTTGACCGTAGACTTTTAAACTTTGTAACTATTATGTGCAGTAAAAATAGTTGGTAGCTAATAAAGCTACTCCACATATCAAAGTTATGATATTTATGAAGCTAGTTTAATGATAATACTATTTGTTTTATACTTCTTGCTAGGTGTGTAAAAAACGCTAAGTCAAACTCTAATAATGTAATTTTGTAAATAGGTATATACTTAATATAGGTTATAAATGCTTGGGTTTCCACTTGTTTTAATTTCTACCCCGATGGTATAATATCAAAATACCTAACCCGTAAATTTTCTCATCTAAATAGACATAAATATTATATAATTTAAGTAGTTGAACGATTTTCATAAAACATTTATATTTTCTCATAGTAACAAATGTTTATAAGTAGGTAGGTATCTGTATTTTACTTTGGTGTTAATGAGTTTTTTAAATGTCTGTGAAATTCATTCTTAGATTAATATCTTACCTTTATATGGTTCAAAGTTTAATACTAGCCTTAAACCAATCGACTAGTAATTTTATTTTTAAATACACTAGAAACAAAAAAAAACGTTAAGTTATTTTATTACATTATTAATGTTTTAAATGTGTCTGTATCTTTTAAAACATTTTAACGCACTTTTTTCGCAAACCTATAAGGAAATAAAGTACCTATTTGAATGTTCTGTAAATATATTAAAACTAGTTAGGTAGATTATTATTGTAACAAAATTCATCTTAAAATTGGGATACACGAAAATTATGAATTGCTTGAACGTCAAAATTGTTGAAATGGTGAACACATAAAAAGTTTTCGAAGAGTTTTCCTTTCACATTTAAATAGACTTTATAGGATATATACAATATTTTATAAGTTTTAAATCATATACAGCAACAAGTGTTCATATGCTATTGCTTTTTTATTTATTAACTGGTCAATGTTTTCAATAAAACAGTTGGAAATAAATGTATCTATTTATTTTGTACATCATTTGAATATGAAGAAAGCATTTTTTACATTTTTCATATAATTTCAAGTATTTACAAAAAGTATTTACATTACGATAAAAAAATCTGAACACTCTAATCCGTCACCAGATTGTAAAGTATCAAGAATGCTGGCGGACGAATTAGTATTGCCATTCAACGTGATTGCCACGTTGAATGGCAATACTAATTCGTTGGACAAAATAGAAGCCAGCATTCTTATTACCCGTGGACTCAATTAGACGCTTAAAATATCTTTATATGAAGAAATATATACTAAGACTCTTGCGCTAGTTTTAATAATAGAAATGAGCTAGGTATACTTTGTACCTATTGAGGTTGTATTTCTATTTTCCTATACATAATCCTTAAACCATCACTCTTGTTCTTAACCACAATAGACGCGTCAACATAAAAACTTAAATCTACAACTTCCCGTATTAATAAACTGTTATTTAAACCGCAATTTACCATAACATCGTCTAAATTTGGGGAATAAAAATGATGCCCACCAAACGCCTTAGCGTAATTCAACACAACACTACCCCATAAGCTGCTTCTGTATAGAACCTCTGTTTTTATATTAACTGTAGTTGCGTAAAGTTCTGCTATAACAGAACCCAAGTTTAAATCAGTTATATTAACCCCACAATCCATCGCTATTAATTTCTCCCCCTTATCACCCAACGGGGTAGCATAAACCATTCTATAGTTATCCAAGTCTATATTGTATATAATTTTTTTGACGTCTAACTGATGTGATACAATCCATTTAGTCGAAAATCGATTGTAGATCGATTGTGACAGGTTGATGTTACTCGTACTATTGCTATGGATATCCAATTGTTTTAGCAGTTGCGGAGAGGTCATCACACTAACGATTCTAGTAGAAATCGGTTTCAAAATTCTATACGTTTCGTTCCATCCATATATTTTGTATAAATCTCCCCAAGGGGTAGGACTGTGAATGAATACATCGTCTGGTTGACCACCTAAGTAGGCTTTGACACAATTTTTGATTATTTCGTCAGTTACATTAAAGGCTAGTCTTTCTTTGTCTGTTATAATGGACTTGTCTATACCATAAGATGTGATGGTGTAGTTTGTAGGGTAGTACCCTGATATGTTTATATTTATAACGGCTGAGACGGCTGGCAAGATGAATAGAAAGTATGATCTGCAATAAAATAAAAAAGTTAATCCTAAAAATTCTAATCTATGTACTAAATATGTTAGAAATAAGATGAGTTCTAACATTTTACCCCTCAGGGGTAGGTAAAGTGTCATAACTTATGTACCTACCTAAGTGATATCTATAACTCAAGCTTGAAATATTTATGATGAGCTTTCTGCCCTGGATAATTCTTGAGTTATAAATATTGTAACTAACACAGTATTATTAAAAAGTTAGGCAAAGTTGTATACCTCGTAAAAGACTTAGAAAGCTCCGAAGTATGTAAAAGACATTTTAATCAATTAGTACTTTACAAAGGTAACTCAAGTAAAACTAACACTTCTTTTACATAATAAATAAAAAATACATAAGAACTTATACAGATATAGAAAAAAAAATAACTGTGAAGTTAAAAGTAAATTTAAATGCATAATTAGACTCACCTCAGCATGATTGTAATTCCAGACGTATCTTAAAAAGCAACTATTTCCATATTTTCTAAGACGATATTTTTTTCGAGCACATTTCCATGTTAACACATACTTATTTGAACTTCAGCAATCTTACAACACTAACAAAACCTTACAAGTTACTACTGACTGTAGTAAGAAAACTTAAAAATAAACATTATCTAATAAAGTTGAGGCCACATGGCTAAGCGTAATTTCTATTCTCATGATTTCAGCCGTCGGACGTCCACTGCTGGACATAGGCCTCCGTGCACCGTAAACTGGCAGCTTTAACCAGATTATTATATCCATCTTGTTGGTGTACGTCCGACGCTGCGTTGGCCGATCCATGGTCTCCACTCGAGAACTATAACATGTTGACTACAGCTTTACAATAATCGCCCCACTAATTCGATAAAGCTGTGTAGGTCAAGCGAGCAGCCGATAATCAATATCTTACGTATATTTATTTATGTAGGTACCTACAGTTTCAATGATAGATCATTGTCATGGACAATTTGTTTGGGAAACGTTGTTACTGTTGTTAGTCATCATGACGATCACTGTGGCGCAGTGGGGGAAGTTCCGCCTACGACGCAGGAGGTTGCGGGTTCGATTCCCGCCTCAGAACAAATGTACGATCTGCAGATATTGTTCCGGGTGTCAAGGTGTTCTATATATAAGTATAATAAAAAATATATCCATGTATCTATATTCTTTTAAGTATATCAGATTCTAATATACTAACAACTTATGAATTAAGGTGCCTACTGTAATTGTCTAAATCTTAGATAAAACAAAATGATTGTTCTTAAAACTACTTTATTGTAAATCTATAAATAGTTTGTGTTATCTCTTACATATTAGTCGGTATACTTGAGGTATCTTATTTTCTAACACTTAAAACCATTACCCACGTTTTAAGATAAACCTAATTTACAGAATTATTTTACCACTACTGTTAGATATTGGAACCAAACTAGATAAGTAATATTAAACCACATCACAAGAAATTCACACGAGGCGTTATTCGTTAAATATTGTAACATTAATGATGGAATTGTTTAATTTGGTCCAACTAACAGTATTAAGGTAGGTGCTCCAATTCTGGCGGTAATGGTATATTTTTAAGGATAGCAAATCTTTTAAGCGCATCGTATTTTCCACGTAAAGCTTCAATCTCATCCCTGATCCGATTATTGTCGTCTTGCATATGTTCCATGTCTTGCCATTCCTGGAAATAAAATATTACTTTAATGGTCAAATATAGATATACTTTAGTTATATTGAACGGACATTGTCCGTGAACATGGCGCTTGCAACAGTGTCGAAATATCGGAAAACTCAAAAACATTTAAATCATGGTATGTTACCCGTTTCACGTTCAAATATAGTTAAAAACCATGATAGTTTAAAAAGTTATACTTTAGTTAGACCGTATTATGTAAATTTTATATAACTTAACAATTAAGCATTCTTATTCTTATTTTTATTAGGCCTTAATTCACCACACCACCCAAGTGCAGGGTTGAATGTCACATTCACATGCCTTAAAACTTTTCAAAGTTCTCAGAACATGCCAACTCACGATGTTAGTCTTCAACGTAAGAGCATGTTTTCAAATCAAGAGGGGCTCACGTAGGTTTAAACCCACGACCTTCGGAATGAAAGCCGAGTGTGCTCCTACTTAGCCAACACGGCTCTTATAGATGGAGTAGTACTATTCTTGGGCACCACAAGGAACGATGTTTATTACCTGACTTTTCTCAGTTTCAAGCTCGTCTTTCTGCTCAATACGTTTGATTCGACATGAGGCCGCGTATCCGCGATTCTTCAGAGTCCGTCGACGTTGCTTCATTCTGTAAAACACAGTAGGTATGGTTATTTCTATTTTATTTTATTCCTTCCGCGGCTTTGCACGCTTTCTAATAAACTTTACCGTGTTATAGTGGATTTTCCCGAGGTGATTCTATTGTGTTATTCTAATGTATATCCAACATTAGTGAGAAGTTTCATCAAAATAAACTACACATGACAAGAAACTAACATGACTGTACCTTCAAACACTGTGACCTAGACACATCAGCAACTAAGCTGCTCGTCTATTCAGTAGTTTTTTGGAAGAGTTACAAATATCCATCCATTCATTGTATTTTTATACACCGTGATCGCTAATAACCCGAAAGATTTAAACCACGTATTTTTGACGACATTACGAGTAAATAATGTTATATCAACATGGGTCTAACTATGTGACTTAATTAAATTACAATTCGGTACAAATTAAATCTTATTAATTGCTTGCTTCTTTGTGAACAAGCCGTTAGGTAAGAAACTCAAGTTGAAGAACAGAGAGCTAGCATGACACTTCACGAATCGCTCCGAAATCACACGACGAACCAGAAGTGTCAAGTTATGTCTAGCACGATGTTTGTATTGAAATTATTTTTATTTATTGGCACCACAAAATATGACATGCTCACGCCCTTAGGGTGTGTTAGACTGGAGATTTTTTAACTTTTGATTTGTTGTAAATAATTAATATCTCCTTAATTATGAGTTTTTGGACTATATGTTACATAACTTTTTATACTCTAATTAGGCTCTAGTATCGTTAGCTTAAATCTTTCGGGTTATTAGCGATCATGGTGTATAAGGAACTTATGAAACTATGAAAATAATTGAACAATTTGAACAAACTATAAATAAAAAACATTATTATGAAAGAAGTAACAATGATGTCTACAGAATAGGATTAAGGACATTGATAATATGATTAAGAGCATGTCAGTAATAGCTGTCTCACCTAACAATCTGATCCCGGGAAAGACCCCGCATCTTCAGTTGCCGGTTCAAATCTCTAACGGAGATGGAGACCAGCTCATCATCACTGATCTCAGCACACGGAGTGGGGGACAAAGGAGCCTGGGGACAATTATAAAAAGTATACATTATGCATTTTAGTATTTCTGATACAAAAAAAATCTTTATAGTTCCATAGGTCTGAAGAAGTATTTGTCTCATATTGTTATTTCTATACTTGACTTCACTAAGTGTTGTCATCCAATATAATAAATAAATTGAATGAATGAACACTTTATTGTACTTAATCGCTGAAAGCGATCTCTTCCAGGCAACTGTAGTGGAGATAATTAATTAAAAATAGCATTATAATATTTAGACGCATAGTGTACCTACATAATTGTATTAAAAGTATTATGTATTGAATTGAAGTACATTTTGTTTTTCAGCATTTTAAAACATAATTATGTTTTATAGTTTTATATATTATTTAACTTAGTGAGTTCATTGATTTGTGTTAACAAATGGATTAGATCACATTAATAATATACTTGACAATTTAGATAGGCATTATTAAAATATTAGACATTTTATTAGACAGTTTTTATTGAACTTAACAATGCCAAAGTATGGGAACCAATGGCTTGCTCAAAACCAAAGCTATTCTTTAAGGTGACTTGGCCTTCATATGGAGTAAAACTACACTAATTAGAATTAAGTCAACTCAAAATCCTTGTATACTTTGGGATACAAGGATTTTTCTAGAATGTTTTTTTGTGACTAGCAAGTTGATGTTCGATATCATATCTACAGCTATTTACAACAAATATATAATAATAAATTCGTTATTAATAGGAATTCGCTATAAATGTTCTTTATTATTTGCAAAATTTACTTGTGTATTTCCTGTAGGTAGCGTAAATAAATATAATCAAATTTGCTTCTTAACTTCAGCTAAATGTACAGAAAGTAGTATTTCTTACCATGTTAATAGCTTTTCGTCCTCCCAAGTCTTTCAAATCATGAGGCATATTACGTTTTGATAACACAAAAAACACAAAGTAACGGGGTCCCGTTAGAATTAATCACTTTGCGTAAACTTTCACTGCACTTTGAAGGAACAGTAGTTTGTTTGTAAATTCAACAGATATTTCTAAAAATACGTATCTGGAGTGGATAAATCTTGTTTATCGCAAAATCACGCAATAATTATGCAAAAAAACACAACTTAATATTAGTACATTCTACTTGACACTCTACAAGAAATAATATAACAATTATTGTAGGTGCACTTCAGACTCAACTATAAAACTAATAATTCATTTAAATTAAATAATAAAATAAATAACAATGATCTTTTACACTACACTTTTATACTTCAAGGAAACTATTAATTTTAGGATGATTATATGCTTTTTAGGCTATTTGAGCGTTTTGCTTGATATATGGAATAAACTTTAAGTGACAGTGACAGTAAATCGTATTGTTGTACCATAGACAGCAAACTTTTTGTCGATCGAGTTTGTTTTGAGTAATCGAACTAATTCATATTTTTATTTTATTTTCTACTCAATTCGATCAAAATAATTTAAAAAACTATTGTTATATTTAAAATATGCTTGAAGTAGGATGACTCAAAACAAAATATAAATCGGTAGCAATTCCTATCCATTATATATAACATTGTTTGTTATTATTAATAAACAACAAGCATTACAAATGTTTGAAACTTTACACGTAATGCATTATTTATGCAAGATTTTGTAAATTCCATTAACAGTAACAGTCATATTTATAATCGAAAATGATTTTATCGAACAAAATCGATTAGAAACACATAAACAACAAACATCCCTCCGTTGGAGTGAGTAATAAATAAATAGTAGTCCCAACTCTTTAGGTTATGGTAGGTATGTTTTCTTTTCTGTCTGCTGTGGCCAAGAAAGACGATTTACTTTCTGCTTCCTTCGTGTTTCACAAAAAAATCAAGCAGTAGAAATTCTTTAGCACTCAGACAAAATATATAAGGAAAAAATGGCTAAACGAAAAAACAAACCTCTGATCGATTCAGATTCAAGCAGTGAATGCTCTGATTTGGATTCTGTAAGTTGTTATGTTGATTAAGAAAAACGTAGGTTAGAAGCTTCACGAAGAGTGATCGAATTCCTCGATTTGCAACTGCGTATAATCTTTATGACCCCTAATATTTCTTCTAAAAGGTTACAACAGCTTTAAAAAGTAGTCCTACTTAGAAAAAAATCATTTTCCGTTTGAATGTTTACCTAAAACACAATAAAAACATTCGATACAATCTCCTATAATTTGTCCGATATTTTGTCCTGTAACGTTGTATGGTAGCCTATAAAGTCATGAGTCATGGAAAAATTCAAAACTAGAACACATGCTTGATCCACAAATTACTTATTGCACTTGCAAATTGCAAAATAATGACAACAAAAAACACAAACACTTGCATATTATTCTATTGTTTTCTAAATTTTACAGGCTTTCTAAAGCTCCTGGCTTATCAAATTATAGTATGTAATTGGACTTTCACTTTCGTCTTGGATCTTAGAAGTCAGAATAGTCATAAATAAATGTAAAATATTATCCAGTTAGGTATAAACAAAGTTGTTTGGCTAATGGTCTATTTATGGATACCAATCACATGACATTGTGTTTTCTGAATGTTCCATATAAAAATCAGTTCAGCTTGAAATATGACTGAATATTACAGTGACATACCAGATAGTTAAATACTTACATAAAGATAAGAACTAAAGACAGAATGCAAGAATGAAATTTGAAAATAATATAGATGAAATATGGTGTTACTTTTATTATTTGAGGGTTTGGTATTCATTTCATTCATTTCAGTGGAAAATGTTAAAGGCTGTTGTAATCAAATTTAGTACAAAATCATTTACTTGTAATCCACTTAATAATTAACATTACACACAATAGTTGGATAAAATAATAAGATTATCAAAAGGCCACCACTCAGCATATAATGAAATGGGTACTGCAGTAGTAGCCATTGCCCTGGTTTTCTGTAATACCTTTACAACCAATTATTTAAATTTTCAGCAATTCTTAAATCTGGCAAAGAAAAAGAAGAAAACTGGTGAATCCCCACCTCCAAAAGTCAAAGGAAAGTCGTCCGGGAAGTCTTCTGGCAGTGATGAATCCGATTGGGATGATGATGATGATAAGAAAAATAATTGTAAGTATCAATTAATCTTTATCAAAGTGTCTGGATAGAATGAATAAGGCAGCCCAGCTGTGGGATGATCCAGCCTGATAATAAATTATTGATTAATTGATCATTTGGCTAAGATGACTATACTGCAAAAACTAAATCAATGACAAGTTGATTTATTTCCTTAGAAACTAGTTTATGAGCTGAGTTCCTTAACTCAGCTCATAAACTAGTTTCTAAGGCCCTTGCCTTGCTGGCTAAATGGGAGCACACTAAACTTTTATTCCGAAGGTCGTGGGTTCAAAGCCTGCCGCACACCTCTGAAAATCATGTGTGTTTTAACACGTCCTCTAGCGGTAAATGCAAACATCTGGTGGAAACCGGCATGTTCTGACAACTTTACAAAGTTTGTCATTCAATAACCCGCACTTGGCCAGCGTGGTGAATTAAGGACTAATCCTTCCCTAAATAGGTCCCAGTGTCCCAGCAATGTGAACATAAGTATGGGGTGATTATGATTATGTTACTTGGACTTATACATGCCATCCATCATCATCATCATCCTTCCACCTTCTGAAGTCCAATGTTGAAGGCCTCACTAAAAACTATATCATCTGTTCTTTTAAAAGCAACTTTCATTCAAGTACATTAAATCCTGCATAAAGATTTATGTCATTTATTTCCATAAAATCCTGAAGATCACTTGAACGAGTCTTAGGCCCTGTTAAACCTGACTCATGTTGTATTTACGTATTTCAGCAAAATCATCGTCATCATCATCCGACTCTGAAAGTGATGCATCTGGCTCTTCAAAGAGGTCATCTAAGAAATCCAGTCGAAAACCCTCTCTTGATCATTCAGATAGTGACAAAAAGAGTAAAGAGGTTAAGAAACCTGAGCCTAGAAAGAGTATTGATAGCACAGGCAGTAAGAAGAAGGATACATTTAGTGAACCGGAAGAAGGTTTGTATGTTTGTACCACTACTGGATATACTTCTACCCAATATAATGCATTGTAGATTTTGGTAGATTTGGTATAATAATAAAATAAAGTATGGTATACAATGTATACAGGGCCAGTTGGGGTAATACAGAGTAAGCCTTTATGCAACAGTGGGTGTCAATGGGCTGATATGATGATAATGATTACCTATGTACATTATTTTTCTGAAGTTTTTGAAATCCATTCATTAGTTTATGCATGAAATAGCAACAAACATAAATTCTCACTAATTTTTTTTCATTTATAATATTTGTATGAAATTTTGTTCCTAGAGTTTTGCTTTTGATATATACTGATGATACTGCTGATGATAATTAAAATGTATTTTACAGGAGAAGTGTCGTCACACTCTTCAGATAACGACTCCATTGATTCAGAAGAAGAATTTGATGATGGGTGAGTGAACAAAAATTAATAAATATACATTGATATTCGTTACGTAGAAAAACTCGGGTCACCGACATAGCCCAGTAAATTAGCTCTTTGAAGTAGCAATGTGCAGGCCATATAGCACGGAGAACTGATGGCCGATGGGGCCGAAAAGTTCTCAAGTGGGGGCGTCGGACGTCCACCAACAAGGTGGACAGATGATCTGGTGAAAGCGGTTGGCTTGCGGTGGATGTAGATAGCGTCCGACCGCAATAAATGGAAATCATTAAGGGAGGCCTATGTCCAGCAGGGTCGTCCAACGGCTGACATGATGATGATGATTCATGCAATAAAATGATTCATTAATAGATATTGATTGATTGATAGATATTGATTGATTGATTGTCAGGTACGACGAGAACCTGATGGGCGACGGCTTGGACCGCGCGCGGCTGGCGGCGCTCAGCGAGAAGGAGCGCGAGCAGGAGATCTTCAAGCGGATCGAGCGGAGGGAGAACATGAAAACTAGGTAACATGTGTATTAACGCACCTAGGGTCTAACTGGGAGGCGTGGGTTCGACTCCCACTCGAGGGCCAAGGTTACGTTGTGATCTTGTAATTTTTCCCATAATATCACTTGCAATTGAACAACACAATATAAAATTATAAAATATTTATTTTTAAATGTATTCGTACACCCGTCAATTTTTTATATCTTTGCTCTCTTTCCATTCTAAGGTTGCCTGGAAGAGATCACTCTTTAGCGATAAGGCCGCCCATTGTACTTGTTTCTTTTGTTATATTTGTTATTTTTGTTTGTTGGTTTTGGTGTACAATAAAGTGTTTTTGTATTTGTTACACATATTAATTCATACTGAGATATTATGGTCAGTCAAGTCAAATCATAGGAGATATCATAGGATAACGAACGCGGATCATTGTTTTGTTTAAAAGTTCCTTATTTAGCTTACACATACAAAGTTATAATAGCCTATGGAAATTTTCATTTGTATATGGAAGGCCTTCGCTACGATATCTCGTAATTTGGTCAATTAGCCAAGCCAAAGCTTTTTAGAACATTAGCGACCACTACGGGCTCGCTTAGTCACTTTAACAAGACTATTTAACGGTTTATTATATAGTGTAATTATAATTCCAGATGGGAAATAGAACGCAAACTCCGTCTAGCGCGACGTTCTGCAGCAGAACGTTCTGCGTCCCCCGCAGAACTACAACGACGTAAGGAAGCACGGAAACGACGACGGGACAAGAGGGAGAAGAAACAAGCACGAGAGACCACGAGAGAGAGGGAGACACAAGGTGAGAGATAGTTGGCTAAAATATAAAATAATAATGGCTGTCTGATCTGAGGCTCTGCCGTTTAGTTGATTTAATGTATAACGTGCGCAATTGAAAATGAATTCTGTAAATGGCGGCGGGTAGGTATGGTACGATTGGCAAAACAAGGATAAAAGTATAGACAGCGATAGAGAGTGAGCGAGAACGCATGCGAGCGGACGCCATTTACAGAACTCATTTCTAATTGCGCACGTTATAGAGATAATCCATTCTAAAATTGAACTCCCCTCCACAAAACCGTGATAATTTCAACGTGTGAGAGGAAATACTTATTGCATCACTATACTTGTGTGCGTGCTACAACTTTACTGTAACATTGGCTCATCTGTCTGTCAAAGTGATACCGTTTGCTTATATGTTAATGAACATCCAATGACAAAGATCAATTTATGTGTGTTGTATCTACTTTTTGCAAGTACGTGTAACCGCGGTGGAGGGGCGTTCATTTTAGAAATGGTTTATCTCTACCCACATAAATCAAATCAAATCACTTTATAGTAATAAATAATAATTGTATTGTCCAAAGTCGTTTTCACTACTAAAAGGCATATTATATACTTATTTTTAGTTTTATAGTGAACTTTGATTGGTTTGTTTTTAAAGGATCTTTATATATCATAATAATTATATACAAAGCTATTATATTATCTAAACAAAGTTTAGTTAGCTATGATTGTTTAAAATAAAGTCTCAAACCTAATAATATTCTGTTTGCAGAAACGTCACAGCCCGAGCCGCCTCAAGAGATAGAGAAAGAGAAGGAGCAACCGCCGCCGAGTCCGGGGGAAATACTAGACGATTCCAAAGATGCAGGTCATTATACAATAATATTATGTACTGTTTTATAGAAAGGTATATTAAAATGCGGGAAGGAATAGTTACATCAGAAAGCATTTATGTATTTAGCAATTTAAAGTGTTTAGCTATGCTTGTTTAAAAGTGTGAAAATTTCATACATCCGTAGCAACGACGCATGAAGTTGCGAGTTCGATTCCCGCCTCGCGACAAAGATTTGTACGATATGCAAATATCTGTTTCGAGTGTCTGGGTGTTATATAATGTATTTAAATACTAAAGAAATCTATCTACATTTTTTTATATTATATATATACTAGCTGACCCGCCCGCGGCTTCGCCCGCTTTATACCACGTTTTTTCACCTGCCCTGGGCTAATACGACTATTTTAAAGCTAAAAGGACCTAAGGCTCAACCATTCTTGAGTTATAACAAAAAATGGCATTGATTTTTATATAAAAGGTATCAAAAATCTAGCACACGAGCTTTTAGTTAACCACGGGGTAGATATTGCTGTGTGAATTGGTCAGTAATATTTATTTAAGTATAAACAAAATCAAATATTGTGTTTCAGATGCCGAAAGATCAGCGTCGCCATTATTCGGCGCGGCGAAGACGGAACGTAAACGTAACGTGGACGACCGACGACAGAACGCCATGGCGGCCCTGCGCGCGCAGAGGGACGCCAAGACAGCCAGGTCTGTTATTTATTTTAGAAAAACTTACAGATTATTCATTTATTAACCTTTTTTGGAAAACCAACGACTAAAACATAAAGCATCACAGATATGTAAATTATATAATACCTACTAGTTTCCACCCGCGGCTTTGCCAGCGTTTTTATTAACTTTTCCACGTTATAAAGGATTTTGATGCGGTAAAAAGTAGCCTATGTCTTAGTGTGATATATAAGATATATTATTGTCATTCAGTGATTTATGCTTGAAAGAGTAACAAACACCCATACACTTAAAATGAGTAGGTTAGAGAATAAAAATACATGATAATATTGTTATATGCGTTGTAAAATGCATTAGAAAAGCCAGTTACAAGTTTCCGTGTATAGGAAACTAAAATTTATTTAAAAGGGACGTGAAAACCATAAATAATATAAGAACACAAAATAGGTGATATTCTATCAGTCCTTGAGTGGAATTCGAACCTACGCCTGCCAATTTACGCCTGGTTGCGCTACACCTCTACGCTATTGAGGGACTACGTCCATCTTATATTACCTAACATGATATTTTGGTAAAATGTTGTTAATGTTTAATATTCTGATCGTTAGAGAACATCACATACAGCAGAAGAAGAAAATGGAAGAACAAAGAAGTAAAGACAAGGATGACGAGGTATTTATATAGTTACTAAATTACAATACTGTTTTTTGTTGATTTACATTATCAATTGGATATCAATTCTATATTTTTTTTACGTTTGTTACCTCAGAACTTTTGATTAGATGAACCGATTTTGATTTTTTTTCTCGCGGCTTAAAGTAGCCTAATTCACAATCCTTCCCTTCAACATTACTTAAAAAAATACGTCAACAATTTGCTCCGTTTTGCCGTGATGCCGTGAAAGACGGACAAACAAACACACATACACTATATTTATAATAATATCTATATTAATTGTCGACAGGATGATGATGATATGATCGGAGGCACCAGCAAGGGAAGCGTCAAACTAAAAGCGTCAGATATATACTCGGATGATTCTGGATCCGATTCTGACGATAATAAGTCACAAGGTAATATAACCATACAATTACAAGTATTTACTAAGTTACCAACACGCACTTGGCCAGGGAGGTGAATCTAATGAAGCTAATCTGTCTCGTCTAGAGAAAAATCCCTGTGTCCCAGCAGTGGGAACGTAAATAGAGGTGATGATAATGATTTACAAAGTAAATGTAATTTCCAGAATGCAGACTTCTATTTTGACTAACGAATTTGTATTGCTATTCAACGTGGCAAATGTGGCAATGCCGCCAGCATTTTCTTTCCCATTTGGTGACGGATTAGAATTTTAAGTTTTTATGAATGTAATGATACTTTTAACCAGCGGATAAATAAATTAAAAGACATTTAGCATTATAGAGAGTACAGATAAACGCTACCTTGTTCAACATAAGCGCAAAAAAAAATTGACGTCTTTTTCCATGAATATACATTTATACCTTTTAATATTATTAAAAAATGCAAAATAAACTCTTGTAACAGTTTCTATCAATACAAATTGTAACAATTTTGAATGTGTTATATGTTTGAAGGTCGCCGCAGTCGAAGCTCTTCCAGTTCCTCTTCATCTGCTGGAGAAGAAGAGGACAGGAAAGAGAAGAGGGAGAGAGAGGAGCGGGTCGAGGTCAGATACGCCGACAGCCGCGATCAGATCAACAAGCTGAGACTTAGCAGGTTAGTGGGAGATCTGAAAGTAAATGAGATATATTAACTAACAAACAAACAAAATAATAATATTAAAAATATTTGTTAACAAAATAGTGGTCTACAAAGTACAAAAGCATTTTAAAGTAGTTTCACAATTCAATATTATGAAATAACAAGTGACAGGTAGGTAGGTAGTAGGTACTTGAGCTAAAACATACAATAATGACTCCTCGCTCTAATTAAGTTTAAAGCTTGTATATAGACGCGAGGGCTCAAGCTTCTGCTTATTAAAAGTAACGCGTTCGTATGCCAATGTGCAAATGTTTGTTTTATTAACTAACTAGCTTTTATCAATTCCCTCTCAATAACTTTTCAGTCAAATCAATTCACCCGTTCTTGAGTTATAAATAGTGGAACTGACACGACTTTCGTTTATTAAAGATTTATTGGTATTTTTAAGGTTTAAGTTGGAGAGACTAGTGCACCTACCGTTCTTCGCGCGCGTCGTGACGGGTTGTTTCGTTCGCATCGGCATTGGCAATAATAACGGAAATCCGGTTTATAGGGTAAGTTGATTTAATTTCATCAACATCGCATTCTCACCAACGCTTAGCCAGCGTGACTCCCTAGTCACGCTGGCTAAGCTTGAGGTTGAGCTTGAGGTTTGGCCCTCCAAACCTCTCTTTCTATCTCTCGCAAAGAGAGAAGTCTTTTAGGGGTGCTGATGATGATATAATATTTTTTTTTTGCAGATTAATCAAATTTTAATATCGAGTGGGAATCGAACCGGCAAATTCTTGCGTTTCAGGTCTAACTGCAGTCTGCACCCGCTGCGCCAAAAATGTCGTCAAACTAAATAAACAAATAGTTACGTTAAATTATAAAAATTAAATATAAAATATAATTAGTTAGTTTATTAAATATATTTGTCGGACAGTATGCAAGCATCCGACCGAAACGAAAGCAACGAAGGAAATATATCCAGTTGTTTCGGTTAAGGGAGGCCTATGTCCAGCCGTCTGGCTTATATGATGATACCTATTATCATCATATAAGCCTGGGTGTTATATAATTATGTATAATAAAAAAATATCTATCTATGTATATTGTAGTATATCAGAAATCGAGCACCCGTAACACAAGCTTAGAGCGTATCACGGGGCTAGATGTTGCTGTGTCAATTGTCCAGCAATATAAACAAAAATGATGATTGACAGGTAGCTGAGATCCTGGACGTGTACGAGACGGCGAAGGTGTACAACCTGGGCGGCACGCGCACCAACAAGGGACTCAAACTGCGCCACGGCACGCAGGACAGGGTGTTTAGACTCGAATTTGTCAGTAATCAGGTAAATATACATATAAGCCGCGCACTTAAAGAATTGATTTATAAATGGCACCCGCTCGCATGCGTTCTCGCTCACTCTCTATCGGTGTCTATACTTTTATCCTTGTTTTGCCAATCGTACCATACGTACCCGCCGCCATTTTCAAATCAATTTTCTATCTGCGCGGGTTATATACAGAACCTGAAAAATGTATAAAAGAAAATATATAATTACATATTACAATACAATATACTTCATTGCACACCAAAAAACAAACACATGAAAAAGTGTAACAATGCGGCCTTATCACTAAAAGCGATTACTCTCAGGCTTAATCTATCTAAATGTTGTCTAATGTGTTACAGGAATTTACAGACGGCGAGTTTACGAAATGGTTCAAGGCCATAAAGGACGCTAATAAAAAACCACCCACTATGGATTTCGTCAGAAACAAGATTGTGGAGGTTAAAGACGCGTTGGTTTACGAGTTTAAGGTGAGTTATTGGATTAAATATTTCACAGACCTCAGATCAATACTACATATTATAAAGCTGAAACATACAAAAATAACAAATACAACAAAAGAAACAAGTAAAATGGGCGGCCTTATCGCTAAAGAGCGATCTCTTCCAGGCAACCTTTGTTAATATGTTTATTGACAAAGTAAAAAACGCAAGCGAAGCTGTCGGCTAGTTTAATATCATAATCATATATTTTCTTTTAGGAAGAAGACGTAGAAAAAATTGTAGCAGAGAAGGACCGATTTAGATCACATCCGACAAACTACGCGATGAAGAAAACACAACTGATGAAGGAAAGAGATGTAGCACAATTAAGGTGAGATTCATTTAATTTACATTACAGTAAAATATATTTCACTGCTCCTGTTGTGGTCGAAACGTTGAGAGTCTTTTAATTGATTAGTAAAATATATGTTTATAAGATAAGATAGTTTTAAGTTTAAAGGGCTGTGGATTTTGTATACCTATTTAATAAAAATAAAAAATATTTTTATAGAATATAAATATAAATATTCATTGGTTTACGGTAGATTTTAGTAATTAATATCCTGATATCTAATACCCGTAACACAAGCTTCAAGCTTATTTCTGGGCTAGATATTGTATAAATTGTCTAATTTTTTATATGTTTTTGTATATTATTATTACTTAACTGTTCAGTATTTTCCAGGGGTGACGACGAACTAGTAATGGATCTGAACGGAAAAATTCAAGAACTAGAGGACCGAGCTAATCAATTAGACAAAACGAGAACCTCTTCTATACAGAGTATATCTTATATTAATAACAGGAACCGGAAACTGAACGTGGAATCTGCAGAAATGGCTATTATGGAAGAGGTATTTATTTAACATTTATTTATTAATATTTGTATAAACATTAGCTATTTTGCGTTATAACATTTTTCCCGCGGTGGATAGTTGCATATATTCTTTATCGGAATTCGAACTATTTCCATAGCAAGTTTCATTCATAAATAGATTTGATAGTTTTGGCGGGTTCCTCCATTTTCATCATCATAATATTTATTATAAAAAAATAAAGTATCTGTAGTTATTCAGGACGACCTATGTGTCGCAGCGGGCGAAAGTCTGCCGAGCAGGAATTGCGGGTTCGATTCCCGCCTCGGAACATGTTTATGATCTGCAGATATTTGTTTCGTCGTTTGGGAATTCCATATAATGTACAACTAAAACATACTATATATGTATGGATAGTTTATTCAGTACCTATATCGAATTATCTTAAAAATTATTTGTATTTACTTTATGTATTTTATTTACAGGTGAAAGCAATGAAAGGCAAGAAAATCGACGATCCCTTCACGAGACGGAGCACGAAACCTGTCATGAACTTCAAGTCACAGTCCAACAGGACACAGGTAATATTACAATATAAATGTCACTATAATAAGTACATAAGAAATCAACTTATAGATGTCATAAACATAAATCATAATCTAAGCTTATTATAAGCTTGGATTATGATATAATATCTAACACATCATAACATAAGCTGCCTTCGCTCTTTTTATTTCCATGTTTTCTCATTTTATAAACCTTCCCTGGGCTACTACGACTATTTTAAAACCAATAGCACCTAAATCAGCCGTTCTTGAGTTATAAAATCACAACGAAAAGTGCCATTGATATCTATAATATAGATATACTTTTGCTCTATACTAAATAAACATGTTTTGACAGGAACTAGTGCAAAATCAAGAAGCGGCCGCCGAGGAACAGAAGAGAATGGACGAAGAAGCGAAGATTGCAAAGTTGAGACAAGAGAAAGATAGACTGGTATGTAATTACGTCATTTTATAAAGGTCCTTTAAATAAATCAGAATTAATAAAAACAATTATAATTATTATTATCCCTAATTACGTTCCTACTGCTGGGACACAGGGACTTATCTCTCTCCCCCATCAATAATTTGACATGGATGTCTGTTTTTATCGCATTCTCCACTATTGGTTATCGATTTCTAAGAAATAAAGCTTGTAGGTTACAAAAAGCTTCTTATTTTAATCTTATCGCTAATCTCAGGAACCGTTGGTCAGAAAAAACGTCCGTTGGTTTGAAAAATTGCTTCAGTTTTGGATAGTACATACTAGTATAAGCTTTGAGCTTACCTCGAGGCTATAATATGTATTGTCATGTTCCGCAGGCCCCAGGCGCAGGCGCGGGCGCGGAGGCGGGGGCGGGTGCGGGGGCGGGGGCGGGCGGCGCGGCGACGGGGGACAGCAGCAGCCTGTACTCGCTGCACGACTTCGAGATCAACATAGAACTGGACCTGCCCATCGCTAGTGAGTATCTTACATTTATACTCATTAATTCATTCGTTTATACTCATTCATTCATTCATTGATACACATTCATGTATACTCATTCATTTATACTCATTTATTCATTCATTCATTTATGCTTATTCATTCATTCATTTACACTTATTCGTACATTCATTTACACTCATTCGTTCAATTATTTAAACTCATTCATTCATTCATTTACACTCATTCGTTCATTTATACCCATTCGTTCATTCTAAGACAAAATTTTATTATTATTTTATTTATAATTATTTATTTTACAGAGGTAACAAGCTCACAGCCTAAGCAAGTGACAGCAAAAGTAAAAGAAACCGGACCAAAGAGATCACTAAATCTGGAAGAGTATAAAAAAAGGCATGGGCTTATTTGAGGTTTGTGTTTATAGCAGGTGTATGGTTGTTATAGTAGCACTGATAAGTATAGCATGGTTATAAATACTTATATTTGATGTCAGTTTTCAATGCAAAGGTCATAAATATTTACACTGTGTATCTATATTATTTTTACAACAAAAAAACCGACATCAAACTGCCTGTACAATATACCTGTAGATTTTGGCATGAAAAACATTAAAAATCTTATATAAAATATTATTTTTTTATTTGACACGTACATGTATGTATAGTATTATTACACTCACAAGCTAATTGTGGTAGCTAATTTGAACGGATTTTCATACCTATTAACAAACCACTTATAATATATTATTTAAAGTCATAAAATTAGAATTTATAATATTCAGTAATTAATATATCAGTTTCATAATCACCCATATAATATACGTTCCCACTGATGGGACACAGGGACTTCTCTCTTGGCGAGAGAGGGTCTTAACTAACCTGGCTAAGTGCTGGTTGTCACAGGTTTTTTAAAGTTTTCAAGAATATGCCGGTTTCCTCACAATGATTGCCTTCACCGTTAGAGCACTTGTTTTTAAAGCGCACATACATTTTTAAGGAGAAAAATCAAGAGGTGCGCTGCGTTTTGAACCTACGACCTTTTTAATGAATGGCGTTTATTATATTTTATTTTAAACTTAAATCCATCTTAGGTGCACTAAAATCACATTTATAACCATACACCTGCAAACTTATTTAATTTAGCCTAATAATTAGTGACTCTGATCAAAATAAAGATAACCTAACTAAAGTATATTTTTTGTATGTAAATGTATCGTAATTTAATTGTATTGTTATTTGTCCTGTCGTAATGTTTTATCGATATTTGCAAATATTTTGATCTATTTATTTATCTTCAAGTAAGGTTTTGTTGCATATTTGAAACAAAATCTGAAATACTACAATACAATACAAAATTCTTTATTGTTACAACACAATACAAAAACAAACACAAAATACACATAACAGTATACTGTTGAAAATAAATATGTAGATACAAATATTTTACTTATACCGATAAACGTATTACTTAGAACAAGGTGTTTCAGAATATGGTATATTATACTAAATGCGAATTACCGCGTTAGATGTTTGATATTGAATCATCATGTATAACTTAATTATTGTTTGACACATGTTTAATTTAATTACCTATTAATTGACATTTTGGACTCTTGTATATTATTATTATTTTTGAATCTTATATGCTATGAGGCTTTTTCGATATCTACAATAGGTACTTATGTAAAATACGTTTTAATAAAACATATTTAATTTATTTATAGGGCTATCTATTCAGCCGTTCTCGAGTTATAAGTGAAGTAACTAACACGACTTTCTTTTATATATAAGAGAAGATAATAGTAATGAAGAAATTAAATTAAATTTTAATTTTGAAAATGCCTCATAGCTTAGTTTTTCTTGACCGCTTGAAACAAGTTTCTACTCAATATCTTGAGATTTAATGAAAACTTAAATGCGTCTTAAAAAATTATACTGACAAATGTTGTATTATAAACAAAAAAAAATACGTTGATGGACAAGCTTCAGAACGGAAGTTTGTATTATTATTATTTTATTATTGACAGACAGTCTGCCTTAAAACCAAACGAAATGTGAGCGAGGGTTTTTTTCACCAAAATTCTAAAAGTATAGGTAAAGTTTAACTTATGACACGAGTTAATGAAAGAGATAACAAATGAACGCTTGCATATAGCTATCTCTCTTTGGTGTAACCTAAATTAACATATGTTATATTCATATAATTATTAATGTTGTACCAAAACAAATATGCTTCTACAGTTAAACAGTTAATTTTGGTGAAAAATCCCCTTGAATTGCTTAATTAAATCGTAATGAATATACCTCCAATATGGCTTATGCCGCTAGCCTTATAAAGTAATAAATTTGTTGTAGAATTAATTGTCAATGCTTGACTTTAACAGGTTACATGTTACTTGAAATATAGTAAAATTAAAGATAAATTCATAGATATTACAATATTTATGTTAGTCTGTAAGGTATTTATTTGTGTTCCTTTGTAAGGTATTTTATATGACTACATGGTTCGTATCGTGGGAAATTACCTAGCTGTAACACAGATTCTAACTACATAATTATAATAGTTACCTAAGGCCAATTAAATTAATGATGTCCCAGTATTCAGTAAATTTGCAGTTTCGTGTTGGGACATAAAGTTTGGTACAAATTTCCAGTTTTCCTCAAATACTTTTCCATCTTTTGCCATCTAATATGATTTAAATTGTACATTAGTCAAATGTATTAGAATAATCAAACATAAACACAAAATATGCCTAACACTGAATATTTTATGTATAATGTAACATTAATCTGTTAAAGTTAGCTATTTGATACAAACTATTGTTAGTTACTGTAGTATTTATTAATAGTTATTACCGATTATAATTATAGTATAAGATCATATTACAAATTAGTAATAGATAATTTTTTGACATTAAAAAGCCTGAATAAAATAAAATGATTTTAATTTACGGATTTCCTATACTTTAAAAAGAGTATTAATATCTACGTCGCGGTGAGTCGACATAGTGCTTGTCCAGGAAGGGCGAAAACGCCGCGTATTCATACGCGCGTCGTCGAGGACATCAATACATCGCGTCCACAAGTAATACGCGCGTATGAATACGCGGCGTTTTCGCCCTTCCTGGACAAGCACATAGAGGTTGGGTGTTAATAAATAAATATAGATATTGCTGGACAATTTACACAGCAATAGGTATCTATAATAAAATAAATGCCTGTAATAATTAGATTATTTTGATTCATTTTGATAGTGTTATTTTAATTCAATTAAGTAATTAAGGATTGATTTTTTATTATTAGGTACTTTTAAAATTGTGACTGTAATGATAATGTCAATTTAATTTATAAAGTAACTTATCTAATTGTTTTTTTTTAATCGTGTATGTTGTCTACTAAATAAATAAATCTAGCTCCGTGGAAGGACGAAGCTTGTGATACAGGTACTACAATTATTCCATGAATTCCATTTCCTCTACCAAACGTCCACGAACACCGAACACAAGGACACCTTTTAGTAGTGGTTTTGAATAATTAATACTGTTTCTCAAACATCTCCAAAACCGCCGGTAAGTACCTAACTCAAGCAGAGTTTGTAACTACACTCTAGTTAACACTATCTGTGCCCAGAACAAACTCATAATAATATCTACGACATGTGGTGGCGGTGCTACAGCACAGAGCTTGGGCATTGAACGTGTTAACTCACCAATCCTATCTAAGTTAGTTAATTAATACCTCTATCTAGCCTACACTGAAATAATTGGACTAACGGTTCCTGAGATTAGCGCGTTCAGACAAACAAACAAAGCAAACACAAACCCAAAATATACATAGATAGTATAGATTTTATTGTCACAATTATCACGATTATCAGAATTCTAGCACCTGTAACACAAGCTTAAAGCTTATCACGGGGCTAGATGTCTCTGTGTGAATTGTCCAGCAATATTTATTTATTTATTTTAATTGTTGTTACACATACATAACTATTGTAATTTATGTTTTAATTTAATTAAGTAATTATTAATCGTGCTAATAAATATAAAATAAGTTTAGAAATTGCTCTAAAATAAGGTTACTACGATGTAACAACTAAAATTTAAATGCCTTTCTAACGTAATACGATCCACCATTATTTAGCACAATGTTTAGCCCCGGTTTTGCTCATTACGCTGCGGTCAGGGTTAGAGGCCTTTTAGTGAAGCGCGTGGTTTTTGCCGAATTTACGTTGTGTTACAAAATTCAGGCCAGTTTTAGATAATGCTAATTAAATTGTGTCGTTAATTCATCATCGTCATCATTTTAGCCATTGGACGTCCACTGCTGGATATACTAGGCCTTTCAATATAATTTCCAGTTATTACGGTCACACTCGGCTTGCATCCACCGCAAACCAACCGCTTTTACCAGATCTGTTCACCTTGTTGGTGGACGTCTGACGCTGCGTTTTACGATCGGTGGCCTTCACTCTACATACCTATCTATATTATGGCCTGCCCAATGCCACTTCAAAGAGCTAATCCGTTGGGCTATGTCGGTGACCCGGGTTATACTATTCATAGGCCCGCACCACACATTTATAATAACGTTTTTTACCAGATCTCCATGATTGTTTCCTCTTATTCCGAGATTTCGTCTAAGGATGCTGCGTAGAACAGGTATTTTATCTGTAGTGTTTTTCGTCCGTAATGATGTTGTTTCGTGAGGAAATCCGACACGTAGTTGTTGAGTAATATTTTCCTGTTATCTTTGTTCTATAATGGGCAAATTTTTGTGTTTTGTTATCATAGAGTTAACCTTTTTCTGTGGTAAGACGAATAACAGAGCGTCAAATGTTTTGCAGGAGAAATAAATTATTAATGGGCAAGCACCAAGCAGCGTTCAACGGACTTGAGTTGAAATCTTTATACTCTTCATAAACCAGCGCCTATGACATTCGCTTTTAGCATTGTTCTAGGCTTTACGCACCACGCTTTGAAAACAGAATCGACCACTGCACGCACAAATAAACTACAGATGACAAGAAACAATTACTGTACTGGAAGGTACAGTAATGCACTATGACATAGACACATCAGCATCTAAGCTGTTCGTCTATAATATAAATAATTATAAAATCAAACCTCGATGTACAGCAACCCCTCTACATAATAATTATTACTTACCAAATCTGTTAAAATACATTTTCATCTCAATTCCCTGGACACAAAGAGCTTATATCAAAACAGTCATTACTGGCCTGAAAAATGAAACTCCGTAAAAACCGCATCAGGAACAATTAGGCCGAGGAGCGTTACAAACTGAAATATTGCTTCTAACTTTCTGATATTAAAACTTTTTTGTTTATGCTCTCTCCATTAAGTATACTTGGACGATTATGAAACAAAAAGTAACGTCAGTCGTCACTTAGTACCTACTTAATGATCGGTGCTTCCTATCTCGCTCTTTCACATTAATCTGAGTAGGATAGCATTATTGTTAATTTTATTACATACAAAACAATTAATTTAAAAAACTAGGTACCTACACACTGTGCGTAAGGGTGGTCTTTGCTTAGAGCAATTTATTTTAGACTTTGCAAGAAAATGGAGGGAAAAACTGCAGAATTATAACTTTTATTAATGCTACTGCATATTTTTTACCGCAAAATCGTACTTAGGTACATAAATATAAATATAAGTAACTGGATATCTTTAGTGTGTTTAAAGTGCCCAACGGCTGATAATATAACATCAAAGATACTGCATTGAACCAAGCAATAAACTAGAGACGTGACAAATTCATCGATTAATAATATCGCTCGATCTATCGTATTCGATACCTGACGATTGTTGATATTACGATGTTAATCATAGCTTGGTGTATGTTTTCAAGGGCTGTGTTGGCATAGTGGTACATTTGTCTTATACCTAACTAGCTTTCCGCCCTGCGGCTTCGCCCGCGTTTTACACTTTCCCGAAATTTTCTTTGCTATATTATAGCCTCTGTTACTCGGGGATAATGTAGCTTTCCAAAGGTGAAAGAATTTTTGAAATCGGTCCAGTAGTTTCGGAGCCTATTCATTACAAACAAACAAACAAACAAATCTTTCCTCTTTATAATATTAGTATAGATATGTACAAGTTCCTACATTTGTAAGTTTTGACGATTGCCAATTATCGCATAAATCTACCAGGTTATTATATTTTATTATTTTTATATATTGCTGGACAAATTCATATTGAGATAAACGGGCAATACACGAACCTTTTTGTACGTTGAATTTTGATCAACCGCTTCGTCCCAAAACGTGAGACTTCTTCAGGATCAAACACTGCAAGGTCACGGATCACGACTTATCTAGAACTGCTGAATCGATTTGGCTGAAAATTGTTGGAGAGGTAGCTTAATATCAGGAGAAGGCTACTATTTAACTTTCCACGGGATAATGTAATAACGTGGACGAAGCCGCGGGGCAGCTAGTTTTAATTAAAAGCTAAAATACATTTTGACTTGGATTTTTTAAAATAATTTAGCTACAACATTATCTAGCAAAACTTGATTAAACTAGAAAAAAATGCATATTGTCTGACTTTTGCTTCAGTCTTGAATTTCTGACGTGAAGATGAAAGCGAGATAGCTATATAGGTCTATCAACGGGTGCGACAGAGAAAGGGAACAGTAGTTTCATATTGTCCTCATCTCAATATTGAGATTAAAAGTGACGCTTCGCTTGGCGCAAATTATTAGAGGTAACGTCGGCAGAAAAAGAGCGAAACATTTTCTTAAACTTTAAATGAAAATTCTACTCGGTTCGTTGGAAGCAAGAATTTTTATCAGTACCTATTTTAGATACTGCTCTTCGCTGAAATCTTATAAAAGAATACAATTAATGAAGGTTAAATAATGCTGGTTTGTAAATCGAATCTCATTAATAAGATTTCTGAGAGTCTGTATTTTTTTAAAAACATTTTTGAAACATTAAACAGAGTTTAGTTTAGAGAGAGAGTTATAGGTATATGTATGACACTAACAACAATTTTCTGCATAAACATCTCAAAGTGTCTTCGTCTCTTCGCTTTATATGCGAACAGTACCGGAGTCAGAGCTCACTTCAGTGAAACGTAGCTCTGCAGTCGACGTTTTTGCGCACCGTACCTCTGACACAGACACCTTTTTATGTAAAGAGTACATAGCACTGGATTTGTTACCACTAGATGTACTTCCCTGTAGATGTACTTTTTATGTTTTGACGACCTCTGTGGCGTAGTGGTCAAATGAATGAAATCCTGCCTCAGAAGAAAATTTATACCACTTGAAAATATTTTTTAAAGAGTTCTGGGTGTTCTCTATGTATAATAAAATTATATATCTATCTTTTTATGTAAATTATATAAAGCTATAACAGTCTAGCACCCGTAACGCAAGCTATGTGCTATAACTTATTTTTATTTATAACTACATATTAGTTAGTATGTGAACATTTTTATCTGGCATACATACAATAGGTAGGTATTTAAATTAAAATAAATTAAAATTATAGCAGAAAATACATTATAACCAATGTAAGTTTTTACCTAATTAATATAAAAATATCGGTGAGTCTGTAAACCAAATACCCTTTCTAGTATTTTATAGTTCAATTCTAGTACTGCATACCTTTTCAAAAGAACGGTTTTCGTCTCTTACAAACTAGTGTAAAATTAAATTCATTAAAGTAATTCAGCTTTTGTTCTTGTCTGGAATATGCTTTTACAAGAAACCTTTTTGTAAAATAAGTTAATTGTATAATTGTATTGAACTTGAGTTGAACTTCTTTTAAGAAAGACAGAAGCTAGATAAAGATATTAAATAATTTAACTAGCGACCTGCCCTCGCTTCGGGTACCTCATTATACTTAGAAACCACAGATTGTGTTAGAAACCTTTCTCTTGAATCACTCTACCTATTTCGAAAACAGCAGCTATTTGAAGCATACAAAGGGACAATCAGACAGCGGGAAATACTTTGTTTTATATTACATTATGTATTAATAAAATGGAGGTTTCATATTAAATTATAATTTTTGTTTTGAATTTTATTTTCAGTTTTCTGCGTTATTATTGTGTATTTGATAGTTTAAACGGTTAAGGAGGATCTAATCATAATAATCACGTAAATTAAACAGATTCCTAATGTAAATAACATTATTTGTGACATATCGTCGTATTTTCCGACCTAAGTTTGTTATTTTCTTGCATTTCCCAGATTTCCCATGGCAATAAGTATGTTGCGACGAATTCTTACTGAGTAAATGTTAGTCATTTATTTTAACTTAGTTTTGTCGCTCTGTAGGTACCTATCCTAAAATATTATATACCTTGAACTTAGGTTTTATAATTACTTTTTGCTTCATTCTTCGTTTTGTGTATATGTATACTAAGATTCCTGTATAAATTATAGTAGAACTAGCGACCCACCTTTGCTTCGCCTTAGCTACCTAATTATACTTATAAAGCATCCTATAAAAAAAATTTAAAAGATTGAAGTATATGAGACGGACAGATAGCGACAGCGAGTTTTATAACATGTAGTAAAGTAACATAATTTCATTTCAATATGCAACATTTGTAAACGATAGTTAAACCGCAGTTACACATTTAACGAGTTGTAAACTTGTGACAAATGGAACAATACGTTTTCCGAGTGTGAAAATATGAAAATGCCAACGAAAAATACAATATTGGTGGAAAATATCAAACGATTACGTCGAAATAAATCGATTCTATCTTTCCAAAGTTAAACGTTGGAAATTTTCACAATTTGAACTCATACCATAGTTCTGAAACTCGATTAGATAACTCGAATCACTATCATCATAACCGTTTACGTTCCCACTGCTGGGACTCAGGGACTTCTCTCTTGACGCGAGAGATTAGGTCTGGCCAAGTGCTGGTTCCTAAATGTCCAAACACTTTAAAAGTAATTATTATTATTATTATTATTATTAGCCTGCACTGTCCCACTGCAGGGCAAAGGCCTCCCTTCCCTCCTTCCACTCTTCGCGACTTAACGCTGCGACAGGCCATGTGCGTAGGTGTGAGTCAAGTTCATCCCGCCATCTCATTCTGGGCCTTCCACGTGGTCGTCTTGTCTGTGGGGTCCACTCTGTGGTTCTTTTAGCCCACAAATCATTGTAAAAGTAAATAAAAGAAAAATAAAGTAAATTAATGTAACATGCTGCCTTCCTCACGACATTCTGCCCCAGGTTACTGAGTAATTCCCTATTTGATAAGTTTTTAATATGGTAAGTGTAATGATATAGGTACTCGAAAGCGAGTTATATTCTTTCCCAGTGTGAACCCATGGTAAAACCTCAGCTGACAATATTAATAGCGCAGTGCGAAGTGCGCCGGCTCCCATAACTCAGGATAAGCGTAGTTTTGATAAAACTTCAAATAGAAAGATCTCCTACGACAGGCTGAACTTTTACTGTTGCACATATTTTCTGTAATATTTAAGCTGGAAATAGGTTTATTTTATTATTAAATTGAGATTTTATATCTAGAAATAGAATTATTTAATATCTAGTCGATTTACTCAGAAAAAGTTATTTATTTAATCTATAAATTAATATATTTAATCTTGAAATGTTTGATTGGCGAGACAACGCTGGTCTTAATTTACAACGCTGGCCAAGTGCGAGTTGGTAAATGACACATTCCTTGAAACTTTTTAAAGTTTTCAGAACATTCGCGGTTTCCTCGCGATATTTGCTGTTAGAGCACGTGTCAATAAGAAAAATCCAGAGGTCTATTTATTTATCAGAGGCAGCGTTTGAACCCACGAACTTAGTTATGAGAGTCGTGTGTGCTCGAGTGACTGAGCTCACTCAGCAATACCTGCAGAAAACGCGAAACACTCAGATATTGATCAGCATCATAAACAAACGGCTCTGATCCATCAGAGGCTATTCATCAATTTAAAGTTAGATATCACTCGGTCCTCGGAGTGTCGTTCCATAGATTGATGGACTGTGCGGTGCGGGGAGGGGGGAGAGGGAAGAGGGGGCGTTTGTTATGACAACATATTATATGAACATATACACTGGTGGTCATATAATTAAGAACGCTACTATTTAAGGAAGATTTTCTCAAACTAAGACGCAAAACTATTTGCATGTAATTTATTTTACTTATCTCAGTATTGTAAAACGTTTCTATAATATCACCGTGCTTATTGGTATACAATGATTAGCTAAAAATAAATTGTAAATTATTATACACTACTTCAAAACATAGTATTCTTATTTACTGGTTGGTCATATAATTAAGAACGCTTAATCGTTAATTCCCTTTTATAATTTAAACAAAAAACACTGTTAAAATTTTAACTGTTTGTATAATATTGGCAATATTTAGTGCTAAGTATAAAAGATAAAAGGCATTGCTTAGTTAAAAAAAATAAAGCTTTTGATCTATCAACACAGGGTAGAACACCGGCACAAAAGTAAAACTTCGCCTGAAGAATTGGTATTATAAAAAGATATACAAACATCTGTAATGTTAAAAAACGATGTCTTTCGACGCTTTTGAGCATTTCACTTCGTATCACATACTTCTACGGAGTGTTCCACATGTACCTAAACAGAGAAAAACAACTCCTCGAGATGACCAAAACACCATTCGTATGGGCTACAAAACTCTTTAATGGGTCCAATGTGCTGAGACAAGAATATTTTGGTGAAAACTAGCCTTCAGCTATCTCAGCACGCACTGTTTGAAGACGTATGGTAAAAGAAAAATCGCACGGAAGGATATCAAGGAAGGTACTCATGTTGAAACTTTGCTATAGTCAAAATCAGCTTGCACTTGAGAGAAAGTATGAAAACTGGACTTTGAGACAGTGAAAAAAATTACTTTTTTTCTAACGAAACGAAAATAACTAGGGTGTGTTCTGATGCAAAACGATATGTTCTACGTCTTCCGAATATAGCATTCAACCCTAAGTACTCGAAAGTTACATTAAAACATGGAGGTGGAAATGGGAAAATTTGGGGGTGCTTTTGTGGTTTTCTATCTTAGACTGACCAGCCAACAACCTAAATCTAGAGCCAATGGAGAATCTGTAATTTAAAATAAAGAAAAAGTATTCAAATACATAGTGTGGGAACACAGGAGAGCTGTACGACGCTTTTTTAAAAGAATGGAACTGTATTTATCTTGCGAAATATCAAAAATTAACAGGTTATGCCTCGCAGGTGTAAAGCAGTGTTTAAAGGCCGTGGATATGCTGTAAACTCTTAATTTAGTTTAAAATGTATTAAATTACTTTTAAAATTTTCTGCACTGCATATTATTGTGATTTAGATTTAATGTAAAAAAAATTCCCAGCAGTTAAATAAATCGTTCTTAATTAAATGTCCAGCTTTATTACTATTAGAGAGTGTCTCATTTCGGTAAAATAAAAATTTGAGAAATATAGAAAATGATTTTATTGTTTTCTCTATAAGACACTCTGCTCCATTAGTATGGCTATTTTTTAGCATAATAAGTTGTTTCTCAGAAGGTACGCATCTCGGTGTATGAGAAGATTAAAATAAAAATGTTCTATAAATTCAAATCGTTCTTAATTGTATGACCACAAGTGTATATATTATATGTAAAAGAAGATAGGTACCTAACCGATGCACGCCACAAAAGTATTAAGACGAAATAATTTGTGTGTACTTCATTAGTCGTATGTTTCCTAAGGATATTTTCCTTTATCATGGAAATGTATAGCGCACATAAAATCTTTTGCAAGCAATACCCCAGAAAGGGCCGAACCTATGTCCTCCGGACTAAAAGTCGAATGTCTTCCCAACAGCCAACACGGCTTTCTGAACGCTGTTAATAAATATTGTAGCAATACTAAAAATTTCTTTAAATCTTATAAATATACTACACTAGTCTCTAAACATAAAACATTTTACCATAATTTATGAAACAAAGCATTGGTATATTTCAACAAAAAACAAAGAAAATACGTAGAAACACATAAAAAATTAACCTCTTTGTACTGGAAAACCTCAAAAATCACCCCTCGCATAAATAAAACAGCGTAAGTACATAATTTTCAATTCGCAGCTTTTGCCCAATAACCAGTAATGCCGCGCGATAGTAGTAATGGGTTTGTTTATTTAATTCATTTCAATTTTTAGCATGCTAAATAATTTTAATTGCGAGTTGCTGTTATTTTTTTACTGATGAGCTTGTCAAGTCGTAGGCAAAAGCTTATTCTAATATTTATAGCGGCTCCTATTCTAAATTACGCGCATTTGCCAGTGTCAAGTGTACCTATACCTATAAAAATTATAAAGTTTTTACATAGTTGATCGCCATTTCGGGACTACAAAAGATAGTTAAAACATCGTCTTATGCTCTTAAGCAACGAAATAAAAATAAAGTCTTTGGAACTTACAAAAATCACGCGTCAATAAGTCTGCTAAAATCTGCTAATGCTATTTTGTCCCACACTACGCCACAGTCCCGGGTGTAATAGGCCCCTCTCATTCAGTCCTCGCGATTTTTCCCGGGAATTCGCCCGCACTGACAAATGTGTAGTATTACCGCGAGCAAGGGACGGTTTAAGGGAATACAATATTTATTTAAACTCAGATCAAACATTATAATTAAACAAGTTTCGAGCTTACCATGGGGCTAGAGATGTTGCTGTGTGAATTAATTTTTCAGTAAATCGCACTTTTGCAGCGGGCAAAAAACCGTTTGTGACGCAAGATATTATAATATAACATATTATTTAATACACATATAACATATTAGATAAGACTAACTGTTTCATCCTAGAACGTAGGTAATCATCAGGACTGCACAGCAAGGACATGGATCACCGTCGGTTCGTTGCAAAATCTATTTCCCGTTTATTTTATAAAATGAATTCATCACCACGACAGTTTTTACAGCCAAATCTGTGCCCTATTATTGAAAGCCGGAGATTGGAATTTAAATTAATACCTTAATCCATATCTGGTCCCTGCAAAAAGCAGGTGTATAACAGCAATTTACGGAACGCACGTACGATAAATTCGTACGCGTAACACCATTTACTAGATTTAATATCGACCGCGTGTTTGCTTCGGTGTGAATGCGTTCAAGAATGTTATGACAAAGACGCCTGTATACCCTTAACTTGGAAATGAAGTAATTAAGGCCTTGTACCATGGAAAATACCTATTATTGTTTCTTTGTTGACTTTGGCAGCATAAAAAAATAGAAGAGTATTGCTGGGCAATTCACACAGCAACATCTAGTTTGTCGTAAGCTCGAAGCTTGTGTTACGGGTGTGTGTGGGTTAAGCATACATAAGCACCCTTATTGGTAAATCTCACATGTCCTTAAAAATATTCATAGTTCTCAAATTAGACCGGTTTCTTCACGATGTTTCCCTTCACTATTATAGGAATTGTTTACAGCGCTAATACATTATACTCGCTCATTTATCCCGAAGAAATATATAGAGGTGGACGGCGGGGTTTGAAGTTTGAACCAACACACGTAAATTTTTGTCGTTGACGTAAACACTGTCACTTTTGCGATATTATCGATTTTTTTGTTTAGAGCAGTCATTAAAATTATTGAAATAATAAATAAATCAAAATATAAAATTATTTTTAGAATAAAAAGTATGTTTAACAAATAGTGGGGCTCTGACATCCGAACTATTTGTGATCTGTATTGTGATTTGTGACCTCTTTCAACATAATACATAATTGTTCTTTAAAACATTCTCTTAAAACATAATTGTAACATAATTTTGTAACGATTCTCAACGGTGTGACAGGCTGCCGCATGTTTTTTTGCCTAATAAAAATGATCTACGAGCCACTTACGCCGTTTTCGGGCTACATATTGAATTTAGAGCTCGTCTTTTTATTTAAGTCTGAATTTCGTGGTCGTCACTTCATCAAAAAGGCTTAGGTTTTTGCAAACATCACTCAGTTTGGTGTTTTTACCGGGTTTTAGGGACAGATGTTTTTGATCGTAAGAGATTTTTTATTTTCAGTGTGAGTTAAATTTTTATTAAGCCTTTCACATATTTTTAGACGGGAGACCATACTAGATTTAAAATAAAATTCAATCGCTTATACTATCACTTACAAAATTACGTTAATTAATCGCTCCGTGAAATATGTAATAAAAAAAACCATAGTCCCGCTGAAAACCTAAACAACAGCTTATACAACAGCTTATATAACTAGACCTAAACCTAACATGTTTCTAGGCATCTAAAACACTGCAAATAGTTGTTCGTCTTCCCTGTATCCTACATACCTTAAGCTTACCTTAATCGCGAAATATGTGAAGATAATGTGAAATATGTAATAAAAAAAACCATAGTCCCGCTGAAAACCTAAACAACAGCTAAACAACAGCTTATATAACTAGACCTAAACCTAACATGTTTCTAGGCATCTAAAACACTGCAAATAGTTGTTCGTCTTCCCTGTATCCTGTGTTTTTAATGCTAAGCTGAAAGCCATCAGCATCGAAATAAACTCATCGAAGAAGAGCATCTAACGAAAGGAGCCACCGACAGGCGTGATATGTCTGTCAATAAAATATAAATTGACTGCCTGCTAGTGTAAGTATAAATTAGAATTGGACATTCAATGCCAAAGCTCAGTGCTGCAGCCCAACAGGCTTAGGTACGTACTCGACGTACGACCGTACAACCATTTGTGAATAAACGAACGCACAACAGTCATCGAATTATACGCAGTCTTATGATTAAAAAGTAATAAAGAAAGAGTACCTATAATACTACATTTATTTCGGACACAGTTTATTTTAATGTCAATCATGCACAAAACTAGACACAAAGTAGTATTAGGTGTTACAATCGCATTTATGAGTACTAAACACAGTCCTAAAAAGCGCAGACGTTAAATGTCCACGTCTCGACTCCTTTCCGTTGAATACTCAATGGATGAGCTTGAAGTCATCAGCATCGAAGTGAACTCCCCGTAGGTTTGGCTAAGCTCGCTGAAAACCTATTCGATTCGATGTACGTGACGGCTTAAGGTATCTATTCCAGCTCTTGCGAAGATTCTGACCTTTAAGATAAATAAGATTTTTTTAACCGTATATGTAGAAACGTCAGGCCTTTAAAGCAAAAAAGTTATATACATATTAATTAATGCTGTTCGTTAATCTCGCCAAAACTCGAGAACGGCTAGTTCACGGAAGGTTTTAAAGGTGAGAAATTCAGATTTTTCTAAGTTTTTTCAAGGTCAAATAATAAAAATTAAGTTATAAGCAATACTTTTTCTATGATGATGATAAGGCAGAGCTATATACATCGTATCTTGCAGTGGAAAACTTCCCCAGCCTACCCTAATGTAATACCTTTGTGTAGACATCAGTTCAGGCCCATTTATTTGATTCCTGCGCCATTCCACGACAAAACGGAAATGTGTTGTTTTTTTAAACAAATTCTCGTAACAAGCTAATGTTACAGCGCTTTTTAGCATGATTGCTTTAGACAAGTTTATTTCGAGGGGAATAATGTACATTTCGATTGCTATTTTCACAAAAATATTGCTTTCATGAAAATTATGGTAGTCAAAAAATATAGCTTATATAACATTAGAAATTGAAACATTTATATATTTAGAATAACACATATGCCGTGGGAGAATCCATTTAAACGCGGGTAAAGCTACTTCTAGTAGTTAACTACTATATACATTTTGACCTACAATGTGATAAATATAAAAATCAAATAATAAGTCATGAAAAACAAAATTTCGTTACATAATTTATTAGCCGCAATAAAATGTGAGAAAACACTACCCTTTAAGGAAAGTCGTTGAGGAAAAACACCGTCTGTAAGGTCACGTCCGGTTTCGTATAATAAATGCTATTATTACAATTGCCCATCAAATTTTCATGTCGCTCTCCACACATAGTAATTCTAAACCAGTAAGCTAACTGCATAAACGAATACAATATAGTGTAATGAATAGTGGAAACTTTGTTGGTTTATGATTATTTTATTTATATTATTTTTATAAAAAATAACAGTCCGTATCTTCTGAAATAAAAATCAATTATGTTCGTTAGTCTCGTTTAAACTCGAGAACGGCAGGGCAGATTCTGCCGAAGCACGATATTTTCAAAATGTCGGTTTACTAAGTATAGTAAAACCATTTCTAAAATGAACGCCCCTCCACCGAATTCTGTTTTTTTTTTCTGTTTTTCTGTATTTCCTCTCACACGTTGAAATCATCACGGTTTTGTGGAGGGGAGTTCATTTTTAGAATGGTTTTACTATACTTAACTGATTTTCGATGCCCAATTATAAAATTATTGAATTTCTGTTTTTTCTATACTGTGTCGGATCTAGTAGTCAAACCAGGGTCTACTTTGTTGACACACCTCTGTTTTTACGACAAGTTATAAATGATCCTAGCTTCTTTGGTTTAGTGGTGCTGTATCCGGTTTTGAATCCATATACCGTGAGATCTTTATCTGAAAGTTTTTATTAATATAACGTTTTTCTGTAATGTCTTTTAAATGTGTTCAGTTGTTTTTTTTAATAAATCACCCAATTCTGTTTTTACGACAAGTTATAAATGATCCTAGCTTCTTTGGTTTAGTGGTGCTGCATCTGGATTTGAATCCAAATACCGTGGGTGAGATCTTTATCTGAAAGTTTTTATCAATATAACAAAGTTTTTCTGTAATGTTTTTTAAATGTTTTCAGTTGTTATTTTTAGATCACCCAATTTTTTCTTCTTCTCCTAAATTCAACATTGAAGGTTCCCATGCATTATCATCACTAAAAATTCAGAAATATATATCCACAACTCCTCTTAACAGCCATCATCATCATCTTCCTGCGGTTTCTTCTCATACCTAACGCTATTCTGGTGACTTGGCTTTCATTCCTTCTCATTACATGACCATACCAAGATAATCTATTGCTCCTCACCTTATCCCTCACTGGCGCTACTTCCACATCTTTCGCACTGAAATGGATAAACCTTTCCATCATTAATATAAATTAATAAGTAGTCGCGAAGCAACTGTTTGACTTTCCAAAGTTTTAAATCAAAACGAACATTTTTGCTCCGAAGTTCTCGCCATTAATTTCGAAAGATTAATGGAAATTTGTCCAGTTGGTAAACTTTTTAAATTTCAACTCAATTGTGTAGATAATTTATCAACGCAGAGAAATGCTTTAGTCAATTTTGGAAAGTAATTCCTACTAATATTCTTCATTATAATAACAATAAGTTACACTATTGGGCATCCAAAATAGAACCCATTATAGGTTTTGGGGGAAACTGTATACTGACTTGCCAATCTTAGTAAGTTGGCACAGTACATGCGCAGAATGACTCTTTCTGTCTCTTAATATACAAAATTCCCTTTGACATCTCCCACGGTAAGGAATGACACGACAACAAAACTGAACAAAATAAGAGATGTGATAATTTTGAATGCTATGCATAGGCAGTGCACTGCGGACCGGCGAGCGGTCGTGATCCGTGTCACTGCAGTGTCCTTGATCCTGAAGAGGTCCCACGTTCTGGGACGAAACGGTTGATCAATAGTCTACGTAAATAAGGTTCATGTATTGCCCGTTTATCTTAATATGAAGCTATGCATATTATCAAAATCTTTGTCGAATCTGTGAAAATCGATAGCTATCCAAAACAATTGACAAAAACTCCGTACACACCCAACTCAAACTAACATAGAAACACGCTCAATCGTTCGAATGTCGCTCCATTTTCCGTTCAAAAAGCCAATAACTTCTAAACTTCCACAAAGAATAAAATGCAAAGCCACCAACAAGCGACAGGGTGAAATGGGTGAAATAGGGTGTAACAGGGCGAGACAGGGTGAAACAAGAGGACGTCACGAGCTCAAACTATTTCATCCACAGAATTGTATCTCGTAAAAACCCGCGAAATGCCCTCGCACATGTCAAAAGCTACGCTGCGCTTGTTCCCATTCACTTACGATATTTTAAGATTTTAAAATCGGATTTTCTATATAAATTTTAACGATATTTTTGTTTTAGGTGTACTAGGACTAATAATAAATGTAAATTACAGTTTCAATATCGGCATTATAATATAACCTAAGTAAATTCAAGTTACTCTAAGTTTACTCTAGTTGCCGTGTGGTGCTGGCCTAATATCTTTTCTCGCGGTTTTCTTCAAACGCCGAAAGTAGTATTCATATTTTATGCATACAAAATGTGTAGTGTAGAGTTATATAAAGAGAGGATTGTAAGTAAAAAATAATTTATTATAAATAAATTAGGTACGTACTCGAAGCTAAGCTAAGGGCGGGTCGCTAATATTTCCATAAAATCCTAAAGATTACTTAGATAAGTATAATTAAAAATAAATTGGGTTTGATTTTTATTACTAGGTAGGTACTTGGATCAATAAATTATCTTCTCTCCTTCACTTTAATTGTTGATACTAACTGTTGACTGGTTTTAAGACCATTAATGTATAGTGATACGTCTTCAAATTTTACAGATATTCTAATTTATGATTTCCTATCCGATATAACAATGGAAACAAACCTAACCTTCAAATGTTCTCATGAAAATAAGTCTAACCCCGCGGTTTTAGGTTAGTTTTAGTGGACGCATTACTGAAGGGTCGCAGTACGGAGGGAACAGTTCAGATAGAAACCGCTTGTGTTTTTCGATTACATTCGGTTGGGATTGATTTGGTTATCGGGAAAGGGCTGAAGTTGTAAAAATAATGCAGAATTCAGCAAAACTTTGTATCTACTTGGTCAGCCATGTAGAATTTGAAAATCCTGTTGGCTATGTGCTATATCATTTCGAAAGTCGTGAATTCAAACTCCGTCGCTCACTTGTTTTCTTCTAGAATAGTTCATATAACCTTTCGAAAGTTCTACTCCAGAGCTATAAATGTTGAGAAGCATAAAGAACAACACAGTTCTGTTCAATATTGACCAAAACTTTTATAAATATTTTATACTAACTTTCCGCCCCGCGGCTTCTCTCGGGTTATTTTAGATTTTCCCACTGTACAAAAGTATGTCCATCTCCTGATTTTAAGCTACCTCTCCACCAAATTTGCAGCCATATCGAACCAGCCGCTTTTGAGTTATGAATAGTGTAACAAACTCGATTTCCTTTTATATATCTTTAAAAATATGCGTACATAATGTAGATACGCATAAACGGGAAAATTCTCTCCGGAATTCTACTTTATATTTGATCAGTGGCAGCACGTTCACAAAATCACTACAGTATCAATTCCCCCATATTTATCTAACTGTAATGATAAGTAAACCCAATTACGTAAAAGGCGATATTTCTCATATAGACAATGTCTAAAACCGGGTTACACTAAATTCTGTGTTATTGGAAATATACGGGAATTTAGTCGGAGGAAAGTTTCGTAACAATTAGATAAGTTATTTGACTGATAAAAAGTTTTGCATTTTTTTCTAGATTTGCATAACATTTTAAGAATTGTCAAGCAAGCCGTGTCGGTTAAATGGGACTACACTTTTATTCCAAAGGTTTCGGGTCGAATCCTGAAGTGCATTTGGATTTTATTTTTTTTAAATATCCCTTGGGCTGGACACAGGGACTTCTCTACTGACGAGAGAGACGTCAAGGTCACATGTCCTTTAAACCTGTTGAGGTTTGTGGACAAAAACACAGAGAAATACTGATAGAAGATTTATTAGACTTTAGAATAATTACTACAACGAAAAATACATCTAACCTTGAGAGTCCTTGGCCTTTGTCAGCGCCATAGAGTATAAAGTGCGTCAGTAGCGCTAGAGTAAGACTGCGGACAGTAGTGGAACTACGTTGTAAAATAAGGCGCGATATTTTAAAGTGAAACAACATTTTAACAAAACCCTTTGTAATCCCTTGTAACCCAGGTTTCCTCACGATGTTTGCCTTCATTCAAGCACGTGTATACACAAATAAAGGTGATCGGGTGTAATTCCTGCCCGTGAATGTTATCCGAATGACGAATAAGCTAGTTGGCAACTCGTAAATTTCTCAGCGTACGCCTGAATGAATTGTAACCTATAATTTACTGCGGCTGAGCAAAACGGATCGGCCTATGGGCCTGATTTGAGGAAGAACCAATATTCTATTTAATGTATAGGTTTTCTATGGTGTGATAATTAGGAATGTTGGTCGACAATTTGTTTCTTTTAGTTCTCCGTGCGTTTAATTATTTAATTGTGTGTATAATTTATTAATTTTATCTATGTACATAAATAAGTATATAAAAATCAATGCTTTTTTTCGTTTTATAAATAAAGAACGGAAGGGCCGATTTAGGTGCTTTTAGGAATTGGAATAAAGTGGGCAAAGCCGCGGGCGATAGCAAGTATTATATAATGCAATAACTACCTACTAATTTAAATCTAGACTCAATGATCTAGAACAATGAATCTGAAATTGAAGTTCTTTCGCTGATTTTGATGAAATGAAAACTTCAGTTCTTAGTGATGTATTACGTGTCGATAGGACCATTATGTCCCACTACTGGGCACGAGTCTCAGCAATAATAACAAATAAATATTGCTGGACAATTCACACAGCAACATCTAGCCCCGTACTAAGCTCGAAGGATAGAATATTCATACATAGATATTTGTGAACCAATTGTGTAGGTATTATTTATTATATTTATTTATTATTATATATAGAAAACACCCAAAACAAATATTTGCAGATCGTAAAAAAAATTAAGCCAGGAATCGACATTTTCTATCATGAATTTTCACGAAAATTTTTGGATGTAAAAAGAAAAATATACATTTTGTGAGTGTTATAACTGAAACTAAGAACAAAGGTTGCTATTTGAACACGTATTGAAGCCACCTTTTAGGTGAGAACTAATATCCCGCCAATTTTAATTACCTGCATCAACAGAAGAAAAAGGAAACGAGTGGAGACGATGATATAATTTATCCATTACTAGTGGACCCGCCGACAACTTCACTTGCGTTTTTACGTTATCTACATACATGTAGTTTATATAATAAAAAATATAGACTATATTTAGCCTTCTTCAATAAATGTACTATCCAACACGGTAATAAATTTTCAAGTTGGATCAGCGATTTCTGAGATAACCGCGTCTAAAGAAATAAACTCTTCAGCTTTATAATCTACTTACCTAAATAGAAAATAAGGTAGTGTTCTTACACCATTTATAACTCAAGAACAGCTTAATAGATTTGGCTCAAAATTGAAGAGATTGGAGAGATAGCTTAGAACCAGGAGAAGAACATTGGATACTTTTTACAGCGGGAAAATGTTATAAGGCGGGCGAAGCCGAGGGGCGGAAAGCTAGTCATAGAATAGATACCTACTCTATTGCTACAGTGTTCCGAGTCAAATATCTTTAGCAATCGGAAGTGGAAAATCCAATGAGTTTTATGAAGTCTGGCTTTGTTCCTTTCAAATACATTTTTAAGTTATTACGTCCATTGTTTTATGGATAGTTTGGTGCCAGCCTGAGAATAGTACAACCTCATTGTCATCCCGGAGGTATCTTCAAAAAGACTAAGGAATTTTATTTTACCTACATAGTTACCATATTAGTGAATGTATAAATGAATGAATCTTTATTGTCCTAGTGAATGTTTGCTAATGTGGACATCTCTCTCACCACAATTGAAATGAAACGCTCTTGTGAAGTGCCCTGCATGGCTTGTTTGTCGAAAGCAAGGGCTTTTGAATCATAATTATGTTTGAACATGAGTTGTAGTTTTATTGCAAACTCAGCAATTTTCCTTCTTTAATCTAGCATTAGTTTAAATAATGTGTGTTGCCGCTGTATACCCGAATTCTCAAAAATGCTTTAGATGATCATTGGACATGGCTTTCGTCTTGTCTATGTTCATTTTCGACGACGACCTCTGTGGCGCAGCGAGCGAAGGTCCGCCTGCGACGCAAGAGGTTGCGGGTTCGATTCCCGCCTCGGAACAACAATTTGTATGATCTGCAAATATTTGTTCCGGGTGTCTGGGTTTTATATATGTATAATAAAAATATCTATATATGTATGTATATTATATTAAGTATATCAGAAATCTAGCACCCGTAACACAAGCTTCGAGCTTACCACGGGGCTAGATGTCGCTGTGTAAAATTGTCCAGTAATATTTATTTATTATTTTAAGGTCAACCCATTATGCCAACATGAAACTAAGAGTTATCTTGTTATCGGTTTTAAATAAATAAATTGATTTATTTGTAAAAATCCAGTGTCGTCATCAAAGCAACATTACTAGCACGCCATTAGTCGATAGTTTTACACAATGACCGTCTAACGGTCATTAGTGCGGGCGAGCTGCCAAATCGTTCCAATTACTGGAAGCAAGACATCTTCTATTATAGAGATTACTAGCTTTCACCCGCGGATTCGCCTGCGTTGTATAAGATATTCCCGCTCAATCAATCAATATTATAATTATATGGAATCAATGCCACTTTTCGTTGTAATTTAATAACTCAAGAACGGATGCTTAGGTGCTTTTGGTTTCAAATACGGCGAAGTAAATTTTAAGACTAATAGGAAAAGTATAACTTCTCCGAACGAAAGAGATTTCCCCGCCATCAAAATAGTCTATGTGTTACTCTGATATGTATAGTGTAGTTTCATCAAAATCCATTAAACATTTTTTGCTACTCTATCTAGCCGTAAGCTTCTCTAAAACATTAAATATAACTTAAAATAATTTTAATAGGAAGACGTAATATTTTTTTAGTATTATGATGATAATGATAGATGCACTATTAGGCTAGATAGGGCGTGAATATACGGAGCGAGCGACCGCAGTGACCGGAAATATGACCGACCACCGCTCGGCAAAGTTAGCCTTTCATTGTACGTATATACCTAGGCTTTAAATTGTAGGTTTGTCTGCATGTAGAGGACATTGTTAGGGAAATACTAACGTCTAGAAGTAGATATTAATTGGAATAATAATAAAATAATTCATTCTAGAAGTTTTTATATGTACATATTTACGTTTCCACTGCTGGGGCACAGGGACTTTTTTGACGAAAGAGGCCTTAATTCACCACGTTGGTGAAGTTTTTGCTGTATGACATATAAAATAAATAAATATTGCTAAACAATTCACACAGCAACATCTAGCCCGTTGAAAGGCTCTAAGCTTTGCGGGTGCTTGATAGAATATTAATTCATAAATAGATATATTTTATTATACATTATTATATTATCACGTGTAAATGCAATAGAGCGCTCAAGAAACCTTAGAATTAAAGCCGCGTGTGCTTCCACTAAGCCAACAAGGCTATTTTGGACTAATATTATTTTGTTATAAGCCAATTGTCCCACTTCTGGACAAAGGTCGCGTGTTACTAAAAAATATTTTTGCCCACAATGTTTTCCCTCACTATCCCAATAAAAACACCAACAAAACACTACTTTGGATCAGAAGGGACACCCAACCTTTGTACAGCTTATCCGGTTGTATCCGCTTTGATCCGGTTTGAACCGGTAGCCTTTGAGAAGCGGATTATTTTTGGAGTTCCGTAGCGAAATGATAGTATGGAAGTTATTTTGTATTCGGGATTGCTTGCTTTGCTTAGTAAATGCTTTTACAATAAAAAAGCTTTTAGAATTTGGATATTTTACCGTTGGCTTGTTTTTACTCCACTTCAAAAAGAGAAGGATTTTCAATTCGACCGTTATATTTATAATGCAATTTTATGTTTTTTCGCGGATAACTTCGTCATTTATGAACCGATTTTGATGATTCTTTTTTTTGTTTTGTTGTCGTGAGATACGAGTATAAGGCCTTAATTAATCACGCTGGTGACACCACCAAGTTAGTTAGTGAATGACACATGACCTTACATTTTTAAGGTTCTCAGACCATGTCGGTTTCCTGCATCGTGGCACATAAAATTTAAAAGTATAAATAAGTACAAAAATCCCGAGGTGCGCGGCGGGGTTTGAACCCACGACTACACGTTACGTAGTTAGAGGAACATATCATGGGTTATTGATGGTATATTTTAGTATATTTTCGTAAAATGTGACTACAGCTAGTGTTACTTACCCTTGCCTATTTTATTCTTTCAGATACATTGTATAGTAATTTACTGCGGCTTTAGTCGTACTATTCCAAGTTTTATGATGAAACTTAAATCTAGATTTATCTTAGCTGTGCGTCGGCCTGGGTTTTAATATCTATTTAAAAATCAGTTATTAGGTAAATCTTTAAGGTAGAAAAATAGTAATTTGCCATATTGGGCCGACTTTAGAATATGATAGTTTTTTTTATTTATTTAAATATGTAGTTATTTAACAGTAAAAACCAATATAGAACAGTACCACTCTTTCTTTTTTATCGATACCAGGAGACGGGTGGTACTACTGCGATTACCAATCCTAAAGCTATGGTATAATACCAAATCCCCAAGACCTGACACTAAACCAACAATAGGTTCTATTACGGAGACTCGTGTCTTATAGTCGGACTATGGGTTGTTACGATGATGACTTGACTAACCTAACCTATGTGTTTTCTCTGTATCCCTTTATCAAATTTCAGGTAGGTATCCCTTTATCATTTCAAATAAATCGATTCAGGTGTTTTATGACACCAAAAAACAAATTACACACAAATTTTCACATTTTTAATAGGTATAAATAATCTCAGAGCATTGAAATAATCGGCATCTTTAAGAATTTCGATTTTCTTTTAGGTTACGTAAAGTTACATTTCATTATGTACCTAGTTGGGGGAAGACTGTTCCAGCGTCGAGCGGCGCAGAAGGGGGGGGGGGGGGTAGGGGGTCTAAACAATGTGCAATTACCGGCCTAATGGTCCCTATTTAATACACCCAGCATCGGATGATTCCATCAACGTGGAACAGGAAAGTTTTGAGGAGGTAAAAAAGAGTAATATGGAAATGCAGTTTTTGACTTTGAATGGTACGAGTTCAGACAATATTAGCGGCGTTTTTTATTATTTTATTTATTACTTGCATCATCATTATCTACTACGTTCTCACTGCTGGGACACAGTGACTTCTCGCTTGACGAGAGATTGAGCCTTTATTTAACAGCCACGCTGGTCAAGTGCGGGTTGGTAAATCACACAAGTCCTTCAAACCTTTCGAAGTTCTCAAAACACGGTTTCCTCACGATATTTCATTCTAACAGCAGGTGTTTTCAAAGCGCATTAAGGTGCGCTGCGGGATTTGAACCAACGACCTTCGGAATGAAGGTCGAGTGTGTTCCCACTAAGCCAACACTTCCTTAACCTAATTACCACCTCCAAATCTCCGCGCTCCTTACGAAAAGCGCAGAGCGTAACGACTCGGTACGCCTTCCTTACCCCTTTATCTTAAAGTCCAGTTTACTTCAACACGCGCCTATTGTTTTAATCGTCTATTATGAACAGGTTTGTTTAGGAGCGCGCAGACGGGTGATAAAAGTGGCGTGAAGTTGCGCAACTCTGTTAAAAACCATTAATTAGTATAACACTAAAAATATTTATTTTGGTGTGCCAAAGACATTGCTGTCTGTTTATACTATAAACTAATATTTTGGTTACTCTTAATGATTACTTAATTTTAAAAAAATATTTGATTACCTTTGGTTAGTAATCTTTATTCGTTTTGAACCTTTTGAACCTTCCTCAGACCTCTCTACAAATATTTTAAGTGTAAAATCAGCTAAATCGACTAGTAATTATCGAGCGAGACTCGTGCACCTCAAGTAATTTTAATACTACTTTTAATATAAAACTTAAACTGTCTTAATATATAAAAAAACGTTTAATATTCATATTTTTTAAATCCTTATTACCATACCATAAAACATTAATTTGACGACACAATTACCACTAAACATCGCCCGTTTGCGCAACCATAGCGCTTCTATTATGAGCAGGTTTGTTTATACAGGGTGTGCCTGAATAGCCTCGGCCTTTGTTCGAGAGGCTGGAGCTGACATGACGGATAGACTTTCTTTCGTCTTTGGTGTCTTGGAGGTGTTCTTTCGGTTGTTTGTTGGTTTGGTGTCTTATCTTTGTGCCACGTTTTTGAGACAATGAAAAATGGTAAAATTGATAATTGAATGCACTCAATTGTCTATTTTACCATATTACTTTTTATATATATTTTGCTAGACACGCCCGCGGCTTCGTCTGCTTTATTTCCATGTTTATCTTTTAAATCTAACCCGGGCTGCATCTCGTAGAAATTTTTGTTCCGAGACGGGAATAGGATGTATGAAAAAAAATATTTTCTTTGTTTGTTCATCATGCCTATTTTAGGTACGTTTCACTAATTTTATAGGCATTGGTCTAATAGCAATTATAGATCTTCGGGGATTTGAGATAATCACGTAGTAAGCTAGGCGGCTTAGCGATTGCAGTACCTGATAGAACAGTATTACAGTACACAGAATGCCTCTGCCCATCTCTTGATATTTATATATATAAAAGTCGTGTTAGTTTCACTACGAGTTTGTGGTTGAATTCATTTGGCTTAAAATTGGTAGAGAGGGAGCTTAGAACAAGGAGAAGGACATAGACTACATTAAACAGCCGTTAAAAAAAAGATAAAACGCTGGCGAAGCCGCGGGGCGGAGAGCTAGTCTGTCTATATGTATATGTAAAAGAAAGTCGTGTTAGTAACACTATTTATAATTCAAGAGCGGCTGAATCGATTTATCGGAAATCAATGGATTTCCTTTCCAATTCTGAAAATGAATTTTTGAAATGGGCTCAGTATTTTTCAAGTTTATTTGTTATAAAAATACAAATCTTTCCCATTTCAAATATTATTGTAGATTCAAATCCGCCGTAAGAAATGAGTAAGTATTTTTTGGTCGGGAAAACACATTGGTTTTCAAAACTAGAATCATGCAATTCTAACGTTTGTTCGATTTTCAAATTTAAAAGTCAGAGCTATATTCAAATGTATGCATGGAATAGTTTCAGAGGATAAAGCATATAAATAATATATTATAATATGGGTATAAATACGTGGATTACCAATATTTTTTTAACATGTTTGTAAGAATGTATGGATGTATGTTTGTAATTATTTCATGCAAAAGCTATTGATAATATATTTTGTATACTATAGTAATAATTGATAAGAACTTTAGTATTTTAAAGTTTTTCATAATACGTAGGCTAATTTTTACAACGGTTAACTCCGGGAAAAACTCTAGCGGTTGTATACCTTGTAGGATTAAATCTAAATTTTTCTTTTCGAATTTACTTGTATGAAGGCAGTCTTATTTATAAGTGACTGTAAAATTCTGGAAACGAGACTAAATAAGACGTTTCTTAAATCTGAATTCTAGAATAAATAAAATAAGAAAAATTGAAGGCTAATGTTTAACACAAATAACATTCGATAAAGCCTTTCAAAGTCTATGACTGTTCTATATTTATTTAAGCCTACGAAAGTAAATACACTTTCCTTATAAAAACAGACTTTTCTTTCATCGAGGCACACTTCCATTTCAGTCGTCACAAAGAACTTTTAGTTTATTTGAATTACTTAAACAAGACATAAAAATAGTAACTTGTCAATTTCTAAAAATAAACAGAAATATCATTCTCAGTTAATTCACGTGTTCTCTTCACAAAATCTAACAAAGCTCCAAATTTTTTTTATTGTTAAAATATTTTAGAGTTTTGAAAGTTTGAAGCAAACAAATCGTCGGAAATCGGAAATCATAGAATTCCTGAATCGTCATCAAGTCCCTAAAACTATAAAATGATGTCAAAACTGATCTTCTTCTGTTTGATGATGATGATGACTGTTGCGTTCGGTAACCAATGTGGATCCTGTGGTCAAGAATGTGTGTCTTCGTGTGGCACTCGACGATTCAGAACTTGCTGCTTCAACTATTTAAGGAAAAAGCGAGACAACATTCAAAACACAAAACCCGGCAGTTTGAACTTGGACTTCGAGGAAATCGGACGTTCTAATTTGGAAATGGAAAAACTGAATGAGTTGAAAACTGAAATGGAAAAATTTAACGAGTGCAAAACGGAAATGGAAAAATTGAATTATATAATAGTACCAATGCATTTGTACAATTTGTAGAATACAAATTATACCTATGTTTGCTTGGAAAACTAGATCATTAATACAATAAGCTGGTTACAAAACTCAGTTACGTAGCCGGACGGAACGGGTATATTGAGTAAGCCAACTAAATTAGCCAATTCAATTCTAAGAAATAATTATGTAAGTAAAGCAAATGTAAATGTTTTAATTCAAATAATAATAATAATAATTACAGTTTGCTTCAGATTCGTAATTTTATTTTACCTGGTTGAAAATACTAACATAATTAATGAATTGGTGCCTAGTAATTTATGATGATATTTATATTATCACCATCATTTCAGCCGTTTGACGTCCACTGCTGGACATAAGCCTCAATTAAAGATTTCCAGTTCTTACGGTCGGATGCAACTTGCATCGACCGTGCCAGCTAATTTTACCAATTTATCCGTCCACCTCGTCGTTTCCCAATCCGTGGTCTCCGCTCAAGAACTTTTCAGCCCCATCGGCCATCTGTTGTTCGAGCTATATGGCCTGGCCATTGCCACTTCAAGACCTATCCGCTGGCCGCTGGGCTATATCGGCGACCGCGTTCTTCTACGTATCTCCTTATTTCTGATTTGATCCCGTAGAGATACACCGAGCATAGACCTCTTCAAAGCCCTTTAAGTGACTCTGGGCCTGTTTATGAGACCGATATGAAGCACCACGTTTCGGATCTAGTCACCACTGGTAGGTAACACGTTGATAGAAGATTGTCTTGAGGCACTGATGTATTTTGGACGAAAACTCAATATAATAAGGCTCTACTATTACATGGTTATTTATACGCCAGTAAAATCTAGTCACAACTACGCAATCTCAACAATTTATATGCAAATATTCTTTATTCGGTTAACGCCGTACGTGGGTAGAAATAAGTGGCTAGTTGCGTAAATTCGCGACAAATTTTTAATATCTGGATAAGTAAAACTACCTACTTTATTTCACAAAAGGTTGCCCCAAACACAAATACTGGGAAGAGAAGACAGCTAGTCCACTAGGCTTATAATAATTAATTTTACAATCAAATAAATATTGCTGGACAATTCACACAGCATCATTTAGCCCCGTTGCAAGCCTAAAGCTTGTGTTCGAGTGATACGAGTAGATTTCTGATTTACTTAATATTACATACATGGATAAATATTTTATATACTCAGATACTCGTAACAAATATTAGCAGATCATATACATGATCATATACAACATAAGAGCCGTGTTGGCTAAGTGGGAGCACACTCGACTTTCCGAAGGTCGTGGGTTCAAACCCCGCCGCGCACCTCGGATTTTTCTTCTTGGAAAATTATGTGTGCTTTATAAACACGTGCTCTAACGGTGAAGGCAAACATCGTGAGGAAACCGGCATGTTCTGAGAACTTTGAAAAAAGTTTAAAGGACATGTGTCATTCACCAACCCGCACTTGGCCAGCGTGGTGAATTAAGGCCTAATCTCTCTCGTCAAGAGAGAAGTCCCTGTGTCCCAGCAGTGGGAACGTGAATAGGGGTGTTATGTTATGTTATATATACATGTTTGTCCCGAGGCAGGATTCGAACACGCAATATACGGCGGACCTGTGTTCTTTGACGTATCTCCCCATTTCTGATTCGATCACGTAGAGAAACCTCTTAGCATATCCCTGTCCAAAGCTTGTATTTTTCTTTTTTCTCTTATTTTATTTTCTCTTTTTTTCTTGTATTTTATTTTTCTATTATTTCTATTTCATTCTATTATTAACAGGCCCAGCGGTGGGACACAACAGTGTAGTGAACTATCTGGTCAAATATCAGCATAAAACCATTAGTATGCAGCCATGGTCCGCGGTCCCAACTCAAATAAAATACACCTTTATACAATTTTAAACAAGTTGCCCTACACCCTTAGTTACTTTACAACCCTGCTGCGGGAATGTAAGCTCTAATCAATTGTTATTAAGCTGAAGCTCGCTTGAAGATAGAGGAATACATGTCTTCATTTCGTAGGCAAAAAAATTAACAACGTAGGACGATTTTTAAAAATAATTAGCCTATTTATTTATTTATTACAAATTAAATGATAAAGACTTATATATTTTGGCCAATGAATTAGCATTGCCATTCGACGTGGCAATGCCGCCCAACATTTTTGGCACTTTTTTTGGCCAATGGTGAACATTCTTGGCACTTTACCATCTGGTGACAGATTAAAATTTATATATTTTGATAAACGTAATGTAATTAAATACTTTTTGTAAATAAATATTTGTATCCAATGAATAGTTCAATTAGTTGAAAGTGACTAATTAATGTTAGCAAAACAGATTATCTAATCTGCGGTAGTTTCAACATATTTCCATATTGCTTTAATTATCTTTATCTCTCTATTCCCAAAAGAATCCATTTTATATTCATTATTATTACAAAAAAAATTATGTTCATTTACGTTTTAGCGATATATTTTTTCCGCAGCAAAAAGTATTCAATGTCCTTCTCCTGGTTCTAAGCTATTTCAGCGAAATCGATTCAGCCGTTCTTGAGTTATAAATACCGAATAAATAATAGTAAGGGTACCTAACTAACACAAATTTCTTTTATTTATATACAATATAGGTGTATTAGATTATCCTAAATTACCCTAAAGCATCATTAACTGCTATAGACCTAAAGATCTATAAACGCATAAAATCTCATCTAAAACTGCTTAGGAGTGTTAATTTAGTTGAAATTTATTGAGGTTCGATGGTGAATATATTACGGGTGTAGGGGAGGTTACCGCAGAAAGACTGTGATTTATATGGACCAGATTCGAGTTAGAGCAGGAGATGGAGGGCTAAAATTATATCAAATAGTTATTTATCATGTTTTCAATTGATCCAGAGTATAATAATATCTGATCAAGGAAAAATCAATTAATAATAAAACTTATAAGGTGTTCAGATTGATTCAGAATCAGATTTAATTAGTTATATTAAAAAAAAACATTTCAATCAGTTCACCCAATCGTAATTATGTATGTTATGTAAGATAACAATTATTAAAATAACTAGTCTTCTTAATGACCTCAATTTTTCGAACTTGGTTAAACTACGAGTAGATAAAATTCGTATCGTAATAATTATTTATCATTAGCCGATTAGCAAATAAAAGCTTTAGTTCGAAGGCTAGCTCGTGGATCACATGGCTAAAGAGGCCAAAAATAGACCTAAATCTAAACTTAATATAATATTAGTTCTACAAGCGATGTCGCGTGCAGAAACCCATACATTTGATGGTCCAGGGACTATCATAGAGATTAATTTGAGAACGATTTGGGTCACTGTTAAGATATTGACAATACAGAAGGTTTACTATACTCTGTCTCTTTGTCTAGTTATGTAAATAAATAACTACTTTAGTATTAGACTTCTCACTAGCCAATGCTTGTATTGTGAAGAACGTACTGTAACAAACAATTAAGAATTATTGATTGATTTACTTCATTCATTATTTCATTGAATTCGTATTATACAATACTTGAATGTTTGTTACATACTATACTATATTTTCATATGGGATGCACCAAACCTCTGGCGGGTGAACGTCCTCCTGCGACGCAGATGGATGCGGGTTCGATTCCCGCCCGTTACAAATGTATGTCGATTTGCAGTTATTTGGGATTTGTTTTATTGTTTTTATATACTGAGTTTACAATATATCTAAATACCTTAGCCCCCATGGTCGTATAGACGGGGCTACTAGATGTTGCTGTGTGATAGATTGCTCAGCCATACGTAAGATTATACAGGGCGTCCCACGGTCATGCCACATGGAGGGAAAGTACCTTAAATATTGTAGATTGGACATTTTACTGAAAGAAGACATTATTTTAATTTAAAAAACAAATTAAACTGAATTTCACATTAAATGTTAAAATTAATGGTCTTCCTTTTATTTCTGACACTATGTTATTTAGCAATAAAAAATCCTTATGATGAAGCCTTTCGATCGGTATGATAAAGCTGCAGGATAATTATTTTTCTCGTGTAACGGGTTCGATTCCCGGTTCAACCATGTAATTATTTAAATATCTATGAATGCAGTTTAATTTGTTTTTTAAATTAAAATAATGTCTTCTTTCAGTAAAATGTTCAATCTTCAATATTTAAGGTACTTTCCCTCCATGTGGCATGGCCGTGGGACGCCCTGTATATATTTATTTGCAAAGGCAAAAGCATAAATACTCCTATTTACGTCTGCACTGTGCAGACACAGGACTGTTTTCTACCTAAATAAATAAATAAAATAAATAAATAAATAAATATTACTGGACAATTTTTACACAGCGACATCTAGCCCCGTGGTAAGCTCGAAGCTTGTGTTACGGAAGCTAGATTTCTGATATACTTAATATAATATACATACATAGATAGATATTTTTTATTATACATATATAACACCCAGACACCCGGAACAAATATTTGCAGATCATACAAATAGTTGTTCCGAGGCGGGAATCGAACCCGCAACCTCTTGCATCGCAGGCAGACCTTCGCCCGCTGCGCCACAGAGGTCGTCAATCGAGTAGGTTATATCATTATACGTACGTATACCAATCGACATTTTGCAGTGAATTCTTGATAATATTTGGAGTTATTAGATTTAGTTATTGCTTTGTGGTGCTTTCCTTATAATACGAACTACCCATCGATTACAATAGCGTCAATCAAGGAGTGTAAGTTTACAGCAAGTGGTTATATTTGTATGATAGATAGATATGGCAATAAGAAAAAGAACAAAATTACAAAAATTAGGATCATAAAAAGGAGGTACATAAGAGTTGAAATTATTAATATTGTAGGTATAAATATAGACAAAAATCGGTTACCAACATCTCTGTGCGCCGCGGACCGCGTCGAAATGACAAAAATATAGATTTAAATATTTTAAATTTACTATGGCAAAATAATATATGGCGGCAGTATCTTAGTGAGTGGATTAGTTTTCATAAAAGACGCAAAATTTATTCCAACATGATGTTTGCCATTGTTCTTTAACTTCTTATCTAGAACAAAGAGTTTTACCACCATCTTTAAAGTAAATATCTCAACACCTAGACAAAAGCTGATTAGTTTACGACGAAAAGGTCGTAAATCCACAGGATCGCTATAAAATATCAGGAAATAACGGTTTAATTCCAGTTTTGATGACGTCATCGCATTTTTACGACGAGCTTCAAATGAGAGCTACTTTAAGTACTACATAGCTACGAAAATTTTTAGGCGAGAATATTTTGTGCCGTGATTATTGTGGTGCCTGCCTAAAAGTACCACATCTCTTTGGTGCTTCATTTGTACTACAAATAGCGCTGTTTCGATACATTACACATTTACTGTAAAATATTTGATTATTGCCGTATAAAAGAAAGTCGTGTTAGTTACACTATTTATAACTCAAGAACGGCTAAATTAATTTGGCTGAAAATTGGAAGCATTGGCTACATTTTACGAAGAAGCTAGTAAATGATATATCGCAATATAAACTTGAACAGAGAAGAAAGGCTTGAAGGATTTCGTCAAGCGATATTCGCGGGTAGTAAAAGGTTAGGCTATTCTAAGGCCATCACAACACGCTTGAGATTCCATTCTCCAAAAAGACAAAATTTCAAAATCACCTTACCTTCCTAATGAATTTCCCAACAACTTTGAACATCAACCTGTTATCAAAATTCAAAGGAAAACTCGGAATCATCTCAAAGTTATCACTGATCTGTGAACGGTTCATCTCTTAACCTAATTAATAGTTAAATTCAGGCTATCTCCACGAAAGATACTTTCAACGAGTCTTGGAAATTATGAAATCGAAGTTGGTAGCTGGACTTTTGGCATCGCTCGCAGTAGTCTTAACGACTTTAGGGAGAGGGTAGTAGAATAAAGATAAAAAAGCCGGATTGTCTAAGTGTACATCCGACTTTTAACACGAAGGTCGCGTGTTCTATCCCTCCCGCGTAACTCTGGTTTTGGCTAACTGTACATCCGACTTTCAATACGAAGGTCGCGTGTTCGAGCCCCATGCGTACCTCTTCTGGTCTTTATTCATTTATTTATTAGCCACACAAAACACATAGCAATGCAAATGAAATAAAAAAATATTGTAAGTATGTAGTGTCGTGTAGACTTTGAGAAGACAGACATCGTAAAGAAACAGACATGTTCCGAGAAATTGGCGAAACTTATTCAATCAAAATTATATCTTTTATAGAAAATCATCATAGTTAATCATACTTAGAACAAGAAATATTCAATTCCAACAACACAAACAAATAATACAGAGACTTACAAATATCAGAAGGAGGTAAAGTTTGTGAGTTAAGTTTCACAAACACAAACTATTCCTAATAATAATGAAAATTAATTAAATTAAATGACTATAGAATAGAAAAGCCGGATATAATTTGATGCGGAGACAAAATCCCATCACTTCAGGGCACCCGAGACGAGATAGCCAGGGTAAAATAAATTGTTCTTTTACAGTGGTTGGAGAAATTTTCGAATAAAGTAATTTGCCCTAGGCTTTTACTTGCATGTCGGCGAAGATCTATTTTACTTAATTTTATTAAGTTGAAGATATGCAAGCACTATTTATGTTCCCACTGCTGGGACATAGCCACTCTCTCTGATCAAACTTTAGTTCACCACGCTGGCCAAGTGCGGGTTCGTGAACATCACATGACCTAAAGTTTTCAAAGTTCTCAGATCATGCCGGTTTCTTCACAATGTTTACCTTCACCTACACGTGTTTTCAAAGTTCACATAAATTTTTCAAGAAGGAAATCCACGATCTTCGGAATTAAAGTCGAGTGTGCTCCCACTTAGCCAACACAGATCTTAAGTGCGGTTGATGATATCACATATCCTTCAAACTATTATAAGTTTTCAGAACATACCGGTTTCCTCACGATGTTTGCCTTCAAAGGCACGTGCTGCAATACAAGTGCGTTAAGTTGTTTCAATAAGTTTTCACTTCGACTATACGCAGAGGGATGGGGTGGCTCCATATTAAGGTCATGTACCATACATAATGTAAGCCCTGTAAGGAACTATGTAAATACAACGTAAGCTCTGATTTCAAAGTAATTATGAGTTTTTAGCACTTCCATTAAGCACTCATATGCTCAAAATGTGTTGAAAACTGCACAAATTACTGCGAAATAAAAAAGCGAATACGAAATAAAAACAGATTTATCCACACTGAAATGTACCTAAGACCTAAGTTATAAGGTTCAAAACCCGCTGGAAATGAGAAGCCATATGTCCGGCTTTACAAAACGTAGTTTTTATATGTACTATTAAATTTTATACGAGTTTAACGTACTGTGATGTAATGAAGGTTTGACGTGGCTTATGACTGTGGTTGGCGGATATTGTATGTATAATTTTTTTATATTAATAGGCAAAAATATGGAGAATTATTGAACACTTTAATAGTATTAAATAAAGTCGATGTTATGTACGAGTATGCTTCAATCTTTCAACTACTTTCTCACTTTCTTTCTTTAATCTTTCAACTACTTTCTCACTCATACGTATTCGAGTCTCATTCGGGGTTGTTAACGACTATTAATACTACCAAAGAAATATTTTTCTATGAAATCTGAAAATGAATTTGTTTGAAAACTTTTTTCGGTGTTGTATTCTGTTCGCTGCGGCCAACACGCACGCCTCGGTTTCATATACCCATCCTAGGAAACCTAACATAGATGTGTAGTCGATAACTAAAAAAAAGCTGTATGATCCGATAAATCCGATAAATAGCCTCCAACCACGTTATAAACCGTATAGCACAATACGAATGCCCCATTCGGCTTGAATGTAATGTACTATACGCGTCTAAGGATCCTTTACTTAGTGCGTTAGTAGGACTCAATGCGTTACTCAATTTACGATAAACCGCCGTGATAGCTTAGTTGGGGTAAGTGAGCACACTCCACTTCAATCCGAAGGTCGTGGGTTCAAACCCCGCTGCGCATCTCTGGCATCTTCTTTCTAAAACATTAATGTGCGCTTTGAAACAATATGGATCATGTTATCTGAAATAAAATAATTTTATTTTGATAACACGTGCTCTAATGGTGAAGCCGAATATGGTCAGGAAACCGTAAATTTCGGCCTTATCTCTCTCATCAACAGAGTAGTTGTGTGCCAGCAGTGGGAACGTAACTAGGAGTGATGATGATGAATAAAATTAATAAATAAGACGATACCGCCTGACTTTTCGTATTAATATGCCTTAGTTCGTGTTAATCAAACATTTTTATCTTACTTATCTTAAGACATCACTGGTTAAGATGGGGTATATTTCCCTTTATGTAGATATTAAATTCCTTCCTCCAAAATACAGACAGAATTCTCTGGAAGTAAGTTCAGCATATTTTATCCAATTTGGAATCTGAAATTCATACCTAGGACGTTTTGACTTTAAGTAGTTTAAGTACATTGAAACTGTTTCTGTTTGAGTTGCAAAGTTGCGAGTTGGATTCCGTTTGCATTTGAAACTAGTTGTGATAATGATAATGATACTTAAATTTTTAATAGGTATTTAACTAGTAAAAATATGTGCTAAAATTAGTCAGTCCCACAGAACATATAATTACAAAGAAAGATTAACAGTAACAGATAAAGATTAAGAGTAACAGACGAAATGCTAAAATTATGCATATTACAAATTATTTAATGAACAAGTACAAAACATTAAATCTATTTGAGTGGTGGTGGTGATAGATCAATACTTAAACTTGACACATCACATAAGATAAGTTTGAGCAAAAGTTAATAGGTTAAAGTATATCTATTTATATAAACAAAATTGATGGACAATTCACACAGCAACATCTAGCCTTGAGGTAAGTAAGCTCTATTACGAGTGCTAGATTTCTGATATACTTAATAGAAAATACACACAGTTTTTTATGATACATATACAAGGTGTACCATTATGGGTATATGAATCCGAGGCGTTAGAAAGTTTATAATTATCTAATTATGGTGATCCCCTAAGACTCCATTGACACTATAAGTGCCCATGATACACGTTCGTATCTACTGTAAGGTCACTACCGCCACACCTCGCTTCGGCTGTGATTGGGCTTGTCCAGCCGTGTAACAGACAGTGGTTGTAAAGCAGACGGTTCGCTCGCTCAGTCAGGAAACATACGTTGTAGCTGAAACAAGATATCATTATTGTTTTGAGCTACTCCCACTCTGTACGATTCTGCAAAACGACGATCCGACGTTCGGGGCTTGATAACGGGGTACCGATCGCAAAAAAGGTTACATTTTAAAACGAATTTATTTTCTATTGTAACTAAACTAGGTTACCGCTCGTGGCCTTTCCCGCGTTTCATATTTTAATATGCATTTTTCCCGAGGTGTAGAGTAACCTATAATGTTATTTTCGGTTTCGGTTTAAAGATATTTATTTCTCTTAAGAATTTTACAAATTCGCTTACAGAGAAACTTAAAAATAAAAGTAAATAATTCAATTTACGGAAAGCGTAAAGAGACACAAAGAAGACAAATTGAACTTACGTACGAGTATATCTAATATAAGTATAACTTATAACTAGTTCTAAAATCTAATATTTTATACACAACAGAACAAAATTGCCAAAATCATGAACAAAATTAACCAAAACAAAGACATTTTTTTTTTATAGTGGATTAGTACGAGATACAGTAGAAGGCGATCGCTGACAGAGGAATGGGACATAGTAACGGTGATCCAGTATGACAACGTATGGACCAAGAGCCTGTGATGGCCAGACCTTCCTTTAATTCACAAGCGTGAAAATTCTTTCATGTGTATGTCTAACATAGGTAAGAATAACCCCCAAACATGAAACCTGGATCGCGGTTCCTTTGGGAGATAACAACCTTTTACCTGTTATCTCCCAAAGGAACCACGATCCAGGTTTCATGTTTGGGGGTTATTCTTACCTGTGTTAGACATACACATGAAATAATTTTCACGCTTGTGAATTAAAGGAAGGTCTGGCCAGACCGGGCTCTTAGTATAGACTAATAACCTGTGATGGCCAGACCTTCCTTTAATTCTGAAGCGTGAAAATTATTTTATGTGTATGTCTAACATAGGTAAGAATAACCCCCAAACATGAAACCTGGATCGTGGTTCCTTTGGGAGATAACAGGTAAAAGGTTGTTATCTCCCAAAGGAACCGCGATCCAGGTTTCATGTTTGGGGGTTATTCTTGCCTATGTTAGACATACACATGACAGAATTTTCACGCTTGTGAATTAAAGGAAGGTCTGGCCATCACGGGCTCTTAGGTTATAGACTAGTTTCCAGATAAAGTTTGAATTTTGATTATGATTTTTTATTTTGAATTTATATACAGCTATTGTCGAAATTTAATTTTAGAAGTATGGTGTTATTTATTTATTAATAATGTTATTTATAATTTTATATAAAAAATATATTTATTGATTATTTTTTTTTTATGTGAAAATTTAAATAAGAAATTTTGAATAATTATTCAAAATTAACTTAACTTATTATAAATTTGGGCTCCCTCATACAGTATGTTTTTTGCTCCGTTTTGATATACAAACTGTAAATTTAAAGTTTCATCAAATCAGACACTCGGGACAAATATTTGCAGATCGTAGAAATTTTTGTTCCGTTCCGAAGCGAGAATCGAACCCTCCTGCGTCGCATGCAGACCTTCGCCACAAAGGTCGTCAATAATAAATAAATATTACCTACTGGACAATTCACACAGTAACGTAGCCCTGTGGGAAGCTTGAAGCTACGGTGTTATATGTATTTGTGACAAACTTAATAGAATATACGTACAAAGACAAATATATTTATAAGGTTATCTACTTAACCCAATTTTACGACCACTTGAGATGAATTTGCCAACCCTACCTTAGATTTCGTCACAGGAACTTTATGTGAAACAATAAGGGCCTTAGGTCAGGCCTTTTACAATGCCAATATTTGGTATAAACGAAAATATTCCGGACCCCTATTATGGGCCCTTATTACATTTTTGAAGGGCAGGTATTGGATATGCTGACTCTACTTATAGGCCATATAACCTTTGACCTTTAGGGTTATAGGGGAAATGTCACTTAGGCTTGACGATAATGTTTGAGTTACAAATAATATTATCTTGATATTTTTTATCCCATCTAAAATTTAAAATTATAATAAGTACATATCTACCTAAATTATAAAGCTGAGGAGTTTGTTTGTATTAAATGCGCTTAACTCAGGAACCACTGGCCTGATTTATAGAATATTTATTTTATTAATTTATAAAAACAATTTTGAAAATAGCAGAGAAAAATTAACAAGATTACAATGTAACCCTGGCTCAAGGTTACGCTTTAATTTCTTTATACGAGTACCATTTTCTAAATTTAGAAAGCTTTATTGAGTCTGAAATGCATAATACCTATTTCAGACACACTTTAAAAAAAATACATCACGTAAATAGGAATATTTCCATTTAGCGCGGAACCCTGCGAGACAGAGCGTGAAATGGAACGCAACACCTGCTATTAGGGTTCCCTGGGGCGCTGTAAAACCCTCCGCTTTTTTTGGATCGTCGGAATTTTCACGATTCTACGAGTACGTTTTTTGGTGGAAATTTAGGCGATTAGGCACCATCGTTATCTACTCACTTAGTGGATATATTTTTATCATGCAGAAAAACCTTTAGAATGAAAGTCTATCCCCACTTAGCCAACACGATTCTTATTCTATAATATATTTTTTTTCATTTTACAATTTGAACGATATAGCTACATATTTCTGGAGTTCTGACATGGTAAATCAGTGAAAATTACTTTTGAAACTATATATTGGTTGTTATCAATCCCATTTTACGGATCATACCGAAATATCGAGAAACTCAAAAAACATGGTAACATGATACAATAACATTTCTTTGTATGACTAAAAACACATCCATTTTGTAGACGCAAAGGCCTAAAATTGTTCTACGAGTACTATCAAAAATATTAAATCTACGAAAAGCCAGGCCAGGCTATTTTGCTTGATTGATTGTTGTAGCATAGTAACAGGATTAGGGGCCACTATTAATAAACTAGGCCACATGGTTTGGGATAAAATATTCACAAAGGATATGATATATTGTAGGGAGGAATTCCGGTTTATTAAAAACAGCGCTTTGGCAAAACCATTTCTGCAAACAACGCATAACAACAATAAAGGAAATTAAAAAATACGAGATGTTTTAATATCCTAGCATATTAACAATCAACATATAATATACTCGTAGTTATAAAAACGTGCTCTGAATGGTGAAGGCAAACATCGTGAGAAAACCCTCGCACTTGGCCAGCGTGGTGTGGTACTACATCATCATCATTATTTCAGCCATCGGACGTCAGCTGAAAATTGAAGAAGCACACAGTGAAGCTAGTAGCTTAGACCAGATCATCCGTCCATCTTGTTGGTGGACGTCTAACGCTGCGTTTACCGATCCATGGTCTCCACTCGAGAGCTTTTCAGCTTCATCGGTCATCTATAATATTCTCCTCGCTATATTCAAAGGTCTAATCAACTGGGTGGGTTATATTGGTAACCCGCAAAAAACTAACACGTACACTAAAACTAAATAACACGTACATAAACTTATTGTTTATGTACGTGTTATTTTAGCTGTGTCAAGTTAAGGTTATTAGAATTTCTTAAGCCATATAATCTGAGCTATATCATATTTCCTACACAAAATTAAGGGCATTCAGATAGAAATTTAAATCAGTCTAAGTTAAGTCGTGCTAAGACTCCTCGGGACAGACAAACTAGACGTTCAGAATTAACATACCAATACACGCTTGTATGGTGTGGCTTAAGTTAGATACGCAAGCGATCTGTAATCCCAATAACTCATTATATGTATAAATATTAACAGAGAACGTAAACTTGTTCCTCGAGTGGGAGTCGAACCGACGCGACCCAGTTTAGCCCTGGTTGCGCTAACCACTACGCTATCGAGGAGTTTCGTAAGAGATTGTATTTATCCATACCTCATATCTTCTATTGCTCTGGTGAGCTTCCTGTTACAAATAAAATATAAATAAAGTTAATTAAACACTAGTCGACAGATTGGCTTGCGATCACGTTATCTATGCATAGTTAATTATCCACATTATATAGGTACACTGAAATAATTTTTCGATTCGGAGCAGCGGTTCTTGTGATTAGCCCGTTCAAATCAAACAAACTTTATTATATTATTATGGATTGTGTAGTGTTAAGCATTAATTATCACATATTATATTTAATGGAATATACATACTTACCTTAATATATTTAAAATATATTTTACTAGCTGCCCCCGCGAACTTCGTCTCGCCATATACTTTTATTTGCAACTATTTCCATACTAAATTTCATCCAAATCGAATTTTCCCGCGTAAACATATATTTTCCCGCGGAAGCGTTTAATTTTCCGCGGTAAAAAGTTTCTCGCCATTTACTTTTATTTGCAACTATCTCCATACTAAATTTTATCCAAATCGAATTTTTCCGCGTATGCATATATTTTCCCGCGGAAGCATGTATTTTTCCGCGGTAAAAAGTAGCCTATGTTCTGTCTCTAACTAAAGATTACTGGACTAAAGATTTTATGTGCCAAATTTCATCAAAATCGGTTGAGAGGTTTAAGCGGGAAAGCGTAACAGACAGACAAACGGACAGACAGACAGACAGAGTTACTTTCGCATTTATAATATTAGTTAGGATTAGGAATAGTTAGGAATTAGGAATGATGATTAAGAGCTTGTACCTTACACCATAATTCACACATCTGCATTTGACGCGCACTCAACATATTACGTATTTAGACTTGAAATTAACTAGAATATTAATGCATACGTTTAGATTCAACATACCGTTTGAGTTTGGGGACTATTGTGGCATGATTCAATGGATTCTACGCTTTTCAATGTAGACAGATTCGATTTGCCAGTAATTAAAATTACTGGGCTAAAACAGGAGCTGAGCAGATTTTTGATTTTATACAACGGGAATTACTCACGTATTTACACAGGAGTTAAACAACTCTCGACGTTTCGACCACAACAAGAGCAGTATTTATCAGGAGGAGTGAGCGTCCCGCCGTGCCCCGTCTCCTCTCAGGTCGCGCGCGCGGTTCTCACTATAAAATGAATAGTATAACTCTTTTATTAATTTGAATAAATTTTGAAAGTGAAACAGATTTTTGATATTAAATATATAAATAAATATTGCTGGACAATTAACACAACAATATAAGCCCCCGTGGTAAGCTTGAAGCTTGTGTTACATTACGGGTGCTAGATTTCTGATATACCTACTTAATAATATACGTAGGTAGACAAACAAACAAACTCTTCAGCTTTTTCATATTAGTTTAGAAGCTCATAGCTAATTCGGCGACCACTAATGACTGATCCAATCTCGTAACCTTAAACTTTTCTTAGCTTTGAACCATATTTTAATTCATCCCAATGCTGTTCTAAATTTAAAATACCTTCAAACATTATTTAAAACATAAAACGGGTAACATACCATGTTTATGAGTTTTGTACGTTTGTGAATAACAGTAACTGTTAAGAATACGACTGCCTACTCGCCGGTGTCATCAGTTGCTCCGTGAAGATAGTGCTTGAAACATTGCCGAAATATTGGGAAATTTGTGATTATATTTCTATGTTGAATCCTATAATTTTAATAAAATACGGGTAACATTTATACGCTTTATTTCAATGTATGCCGAGTACACAATAATGAGCTTTACGATCCAAAGTCACATCGGAATTATCAATAATTTACAACCTTATTTTCATAGACAAATGGAATATTTTACAATGATTCCTTAGGACGAGGGCATATTATTTATGTTCATCGAAATAATAAAATAATAATTTAAAATTTAATCAGTTATTTTTAATTTGACCTTATGTTTTGAACATTTGCACTTACTACTATAATGATGACAAGCTCACATTTTTGTTCAAAGCATAAAAACTTGATGTTATTAGTAAAAATATTATAAGAAATCAGTCTCTTCACTAATATTTCGTAAAATTTAATTGAACGCAACAGAAAATCTATGAAATGAATTTTCTTAATGGCTAAAAAAATTATGTTAAGTACGTTTTTTTTTAATTTTGGCAAATATTTTACTTATAATTATTATGATCAAAATGGCTTTAAAGTATAAGGCACGGTTTTATATTTCTAAACTTACATTATTTTATAAGGACGTATGAAATAGCTATAATCTGAAATTACTTATTTACTATAATGTTCTTTGGCACAAAAAAAAAAAACAATTTTATGAAACTATGGATGGGACTTGAATGAATGTTTTTACTTATATTTTCTGTAAATATTTGAATAATTCTTCATTTTTTAAAATCAGCTAGAATGTTGTTTATTTTATTAGCTACAAAAGTAAGTGATATGTCGAAATTTCGGATAAATAAATTATACGGAAAGGAACGAAAAATAAAACAAAATCATCATTAGAGTTTTTATTTTAATTTCGAAATGTAACAATAGAATATTTTTGTAAATATAAAATCGTATTTTTTCAATGGATGGATTTTCAAATTTAGAAAACAATGAACGAATCTTAAAATCAAGTATTTGGAAAATCAGTCGATTACCATTATTTAAAAAAATTGTTACAAAATCGAAAATAAACCAGAAAAAATAAAATTAGTTAGCTTAATAACTTAAGATAAAATTAATAAAACTTTGGTATCTGTGCTATCATCCGATTAAATTTGGGAGTAGAAAAGCTAAAGTTATAGAAAAATTACAATAATTTATTTACATTGTATACAAGCGGGAATATAAATAAAATAATTAAACTTAGATTTATTGTCAGTTCGCGATTTGAGTATTATTTTATTATTTACATTAATTATGAGGAAATGCAGAAAAGGAATTAATAAATTACAGAATATTTGAGATTTTAAAATTGACGTTATTCCACTTTGCCCTCAACTTGTTAGAAAATGAATGTTTACCTAATTATAATAATTATACAAAACTAAAATAAATCATATTTATATTGTTAAAATTATAGTTTGAAAATGTATATAAAGTTTAATTCTGCGATACTTTCATACAAATAATTGAAAATCATTCAATTACACATAGAAAACAATAAATTTTTTACTAAATCTTTGCTGATCAAATTTAAACACTTGACGATTCATCGCCGGGGTAAAATTTAAAATTTTCCCAAATATTTTAAATGCTTTTAAATTCAAATATTTATTATGCATAGCAATAAACTTATCATTAGGAGATCCGTCTTGGAATCAATTTATAACTAAAACATTTTAAAAAGCTTAACCAGAAAACATTGCAGTTCTTTTTGTAAAGAAAACTGTTTTTAGCTTAATTAAAAAAATACACTTATCAATCAATTCAATACAAAAAATCCAATCATATTTTTGGACGTAAACTTACGAGTTATTGATAAGTCAGTCGAACAATCAAATACAACCACACGATTAGCCCAAAACAACAACTAGGCCCAAAGTCTAAGGGGTAAATCTGGACCCCAACTGAAATGGGGTACTATCGTAACCCTACTCAAAATAGGTTAAAACATTTAGCCCAGAATACGTTTCATTTAGGTTTAAACTACCTTTAATAAAAGAGTTAAAAAGGTATACGATTCTGGGGTCTGTTTAGGCCCAAACGACAATGAACCTATTAACAATGACTTATTCGGGCTAAAATTGTCAATTCTATCTACTCGTAACACTCTACCATAGTCCATTAAATTTATCACATTCAATTATAATATCTATCTACATTCACTAAACCACCTTTATTTACAAACCTATCTAACTTTTGACACTGTCTTTTGACACAACGTTGCTATTTTGACACTAATTTTCACGTCAATTTGACATAACGTTTCTGTCACTAACTGACAATCACTCGATACAATCGCTTTTACGTATTTAGACGTTCAATTATAATCATCACTTGTCACAAATCATGTTCACATCACATTTATTGTTTCGTCACATAAATAAGCTAATCAGTTCGTCACAATTTCACTTTGTTTTTTTAAACAACGTGCGTTTCGTTTCGCTTATTGAAGGATTCGTCGATGGTTACGTTTTGTTTTTTCTCTTTCCGGATCGTTCCGTACTGTGGTACATCAGACGTCAAGTTCTGAACTGTCAGAATTTGACTAGAGTTGCTCTGTGGGGTGCTGGAGGAAATCGGACTTCCGTACTGATTCCCGTATTTGTGTCTCGAAGGGTCCTTGAGGATGGATTGAGGCTGCTTTGGAGTTTGGGAGTGCTGGAACAAACATAAATATTGCTGGACAATCCACACAGAAACATCTAGTCCCGGGGTAAGCTCAAAGCTTGCGTAACGGGTACTAGATATTTGATATACTTAATAGCATAAAACAAACAAGGATAGATATTTTTATTAGCTTTCCGCCCTGCGGCTTCACCCGAGTTATTATATTTTCCTGTAACATGTATCTTATGTCCTTCTTCTGGTTTTAAGGTAACTCTCCACTAACGACAAATCGATAAGATTGAGGTATAAATGTTGTAACTTTCTAGTCTTTCTTTTATATAAATAAATATTAAACAAATATGCTGGAAAATTCACGCTGCATCACAGAGGTCCTCTAGATACCAGTAGATAAGTAGATTTATATTATTATTATTATTAGTAAGTACCTGATTACAGTTCCCGGGATGCAGCACGGTGACGTCAGGCGGCGGCACGGCCATCTTGTCGAGGCGCTGGCGCCGCAGCGTGCCGCCCGCTGATTGGCGGTCCATCGCGACTGCAAAATGGACGATTTGTGACGTCACATATAAAATGGCGGACTAGGTATGCAGATGTTGTTCAATTTTACAATAAATATACGTTTTAGAAAACTTCTGATTTTTTTGGATTAGGTTACGGAATATTTTAAATCGTGATAATTAATTTACTATGTCATACGATTAATTTAGGGCCTAAATGTTTTTTCTGGGTTCGGAATAAACACTACGCTTACCAGGTTGTATGATCACAGAAAGTTGGTATCTACGTGTAACAGACTGTATACATAACAGCCCTATTAACGTTCCCACTGCTGGGACACAGGGACTTCTCTCTTGACGAGAGAGATTAGGCTTTAATTCACCACGCTGGCCAAGTGCGGGTTGGTGAATGACACATGTCCTTCAACCTTATCAAAGTTCTCAGAACATGCCGGTTTCCTCACGATGTTTGCCTTCGCCGTTAGAGCACGTGTTTTTAAAGCACACATAATTTTCCAAGAAGAAAAATCAGAGGTGCGCGGCGGGGTTTGAACCCACGACCTTCGGAATGAAAGTCGAGTGTGCTCCCACTTAGCCAACACGGCTGGAAACAGACTGTATACTGCTGTATTATTAATTAACTTACTGTCAAGCCCGTAGTTATGCGGAGGGCTCGGCATATGCGAGGGGGAGCCGCCAACGCCTCCGTTCATGAGATGCGGCTTCGGCACGGGCTGGATGTTGTACTGTTGTGGCGGAGTGGGGGTGCGGCCGGCTTGCTGAACGGGAATTAATAAAATATTGAGAATTATTAAAAGGTAAAAAAATAGTTTTTATGACCTCTGTGACGCAGCGGCAAATGTCCACGACGCAAGAGGTTGCGGTTCAATTCCCGCCTCGGGACTTAAATTTCTACGATCTGCGAGTATTTGTTTCGGTTGTTCTGTTATCTATGTTGTTATACGTATATCAGAAATCTAGCATCCGTAACACAAGCTCCGAGCTTAACACGGCAATATTTATTATATTTACTTATTTAATGCAAAAATGTAAAGTCCGGCTGAATTTTCACATTCATCCCTGGTTAAAAATTACAAGTTTACATTCGTACTACGTACGTCAAAGTTAATATTTAAAGCAATGGATTGACTCAATACCGTTATAAATTGTATTACTTGTTATAGCAGTCCTTTTTAACTTTATTAACAGGAATTAACACAAAAATATTTAAGTGTAAAATCACAAGAGACATTTTCTGAGAGCTTACGATCCTCACGATGTTTGCCTTCACCGTGCACGTGTTTCCAAACCGCACATACATTTTCATGAAGAAAATTCAAGTGCGCGGCGTTGATTGAACCCACGATCCTCGGAAGTGTGCTCCCACTTAGCTTAATATCTAACATAAAATATAACATGTCAATAGTTTCTTACCTGTTGCAGAAATTCTCCAATGAGCGGCGGGTAAGACAGATATCTATCAGATGCCATGTTGAAATAAGATCCGTCTAGAGGCGGCATTGGGCTCGGAGCAGGCACGTAGTTAGATTTACCTGGGAAAATAAATAAATACTATAATAGGGAATTCATACAGTAAAACCTAGCACCTATCAACTTTATTTCTTTCTATGTATAAATATTACATAAGGTATATCAGAAATCTAGCACCCGTAACACAAGCTTCGAGCTTACCACGGGGCTAGATGTTTCGTCACGATTTTTCACGATTTTTCCTTCGCCGTAAATCACTTGTTTACAAAGCGCATATAAATATTTATAGAAGAAAAATCTAGAGGTGTTCGGCCGGTTATGAACTCACGACCTTCGGTGTGAAAGTCGAGTGTGCTCCCACTTAGCCAACACGATTAGAACACGTGTTTTAACGCACACATAATTTTTCATGAAGAAAAACCATAAGTTTAATTATTGTTTCATTTAGACGTAAGCTCAAATCTTTCATAGGAAGTCATAAACTTTCTCTTCACTCACCAGTAGTCCGTCCTAAAGTGCCGTGTACATGTATGTCCTTGTGTCTGTGTGCGTGCGGCAGTGTGCGTGCGTGCTCCTCGTAGTAGTTGGGGGGAGGGTAGTCCAGCGGAGGGGGGAGGATCACTCCCGGCTCCTCCAGCATGTAGTCTGATGTCTGGGAAAGGAGGACTTAAATTAAACACCGTATATATCTATATATCTATATAATATATATCTACATAAAAATGTTTCGTAATTTTTTTTGGTGATATTTGAATAGAAAAAGATAGATATCAAACTCGAAATAAAAGACTCAGAAAAAGGGTAGATCGTTTCGTTAGACAATAACGGTCTGCCTACTCGCCTGTGTCATTACTCTGTCCGGGAACATGGCGCTTGCAATAGTGTCTAAATATCGGAAAACTCAAAATCATTAAAATTTACAATAAATATCGTCCTATACAAAGTTGAAATAAAAGTGCTATATTAAGACAAAAATCAGTTTATACAAATAGTCAATTCTATACGATATAAGTAAAAAGAAATCATTCTCACCTGTCCAATCATATTATGTCTCGGCATCGTCGGTATATCAGGGATGGGCGGCGGAGGCCTATCGCCGTCGTCCTGAGAATACGTCTCAGACTTCTCAGAGACAGAGCTCAGCGTCTCCCCAGTCAACGTGTCATTATATGAGGATGGAGCGTACATCTCTATTGTGGCTGATTTTGAAGATTGCCCGGCTTGTTCTGTACGGAAAAATATAAATTAATCGTTTGTTTTAATAGTGATTTACAAAAATAATTGAACATAACTGAAGATAAAGTATTAAAATCCTAGTCAAAGGTTAGTTGTTCTAATCGCTTCTAAAATGGCGATAAAATTAAGGCCAACCTTTAAAATCTTTAAATTAGCTGGACACAAGGCATTTAAAATAAAACAAAATTTAAATTAAATTAAAACAATACGCTTATTATGATTCAATTATTAGAAGAAGATTTATTAAAAAACATTTAAAAGTAAACTCAAAATGATTTCACATCACAACATACCATCGCTTCCATAATTAAACAAGAATCTTTAATTTAAGCCATACCCTCATGTTGCGAGCTTTTCAATCAATTAGCGAGGCAGGTATGTCGAGTGGCAACACAGCTCGCATAAAAACGAAAAGTGGCAACACTGAACAAAATGGAGGCATTAATTAAAACTGAAGCAAAGTGTCACTTCCGAAAGGACTAATTATTTTTATCGAAAGCTCTTTGAGAGTGAAATTGCATGTGAAATATATTAAATAGTTTTTTTAAGAATATTTTTATATTAATGGACAGCTTGATTAAGTTATTTGAAATAATTTTAAATGCATTCAGAGATAGTTGTTAAATATTGTCTATTGTATTTATCGAATATAGCTCGAATACAATTAAAGGTTACTTTTATTTTGCTTTAGTTGCACATTAAATAATTTACAATGGTGTCGATTCTCTTGTTGCATTCACTAAACTAAACTAGCGATCTAAAATCAGAATTATAGTTTAGTGATTCGTAAAAGCTATTCTTTTGTTACGTCGAACTAAATTTTAAATCGGTCTTGACAGTACTAAACACTCACTAAATTATGTGAGTAGTGATGAGCCTTTTCTACTGAAATGTTAACCGACTTATTACATCTGTGGTAGAAAATGCAAAAATTTGCATAGTCTGTGATTTCTCTCTCATCTATGTCTCAGTAATGTCACGGGGACTTGCTCAAACTATTACATATTTTTAGCATAAGTGTAGTTTCGTTTCACATTTTTACCTACTTCTCTTTCTAATTTTTCATTTTATTTTCATGCTTCGTTTTTATAGCATAAAAATTTGGTAACGTGAACAAACCGAATCAAAATAATCAACAGCCACACCGAGTGTTAAAAATATTTATTTATCTAAACAATAAATATGGAACCTACCACAACACGTAAACGGGCTAACAAACGCCAGCTAAATTAATGATTGGGCGGCTACACCATAATTTGGAGATGGCAAGAGGTAACATCCTGTTTTGTAATTTTATTGTTTGATTTTACTTGTAAACAGACAGCTAAGTGTTTTGTCGTACTAAAACTATACCTAACCGTTTAAGGCAATCAAGCAGATGCAGCAGTTATCGCATTTTAGTCAGTCCACCTTCGCCAGACCCACAAACGGAGAGCATGCCGCCATTCATGCAAAGTCCCGAACATCACACAGGAGCGGAAGAGACTGTGAGGTCGACTCGCCGATTTACCAGGCGCAGACTACTACGGCGATTTTTACGCATTATCAGAAAAACACAAAGAATAAATATAAATTTAAATACAAACTTTGATGTGTTTTGGTATGTGACCCTCCAATAGTCTGGGATCATTTAATTTATTAATTAATATTATGGCACCAGAATTGGGGAGCCTAAAGAGCTTCGGAATTTTTTCTTCCGACAATTCAAACGGATTAGATAAATGTCTCAGCTATTCTAACCTTTTTCTATCCTGGTATTTCCTAAAATATTTGAATTGTTAGGTTATTTCAAGTTTTATGTTCAAAAAAGGCTCACGATCTTTTCAAAGAAATACCTTTCCAAAAAATCAATAATCGTTGCTACGACATATTCCTCCAGTATCACCTATATTTTTCTAAACAAAGTTATTAGACAAATTATAATCGTCACCTTTTAGATGGCCACTAATTTTAGTCAAATAACTCTAATTTTAGGTCTAATTTGACATTAAAAATGTACAACAGAATAGCAAAACACAACTAAAATGTAATTTGAGTAACTTAGAGCTGTCAAACTATAGTTAGTCCTTTTTAGTTTAATCCATCATTGCTAGAATAGGAAAAGACGTTTGACAGGCACTAAACCTAATTTTAAGTTAGTTTAGTCTAGTTGGCGACATTAGAATCGACACCATTAGCGCTCAAAACTTTAAATTAAAATTCTAACAGTCATACAGTTACAATACATTAGCTACGGCGTAGCGTTCTACGCCTAGCGTAGAGCATCTACGAAAAGCGTAGAACTTCTCCGACTAAGTGCTACGTAAATACTTAAAAATAATATTTTAGTTCATTAAGAAAATAATATTGCTAGAACTAGTCAGTAAAATAAAAAAATTCATGCAGTAACTAGTCCCAATTAAGTTTAAGAAATAATTATCTTAAACTAAAATATAATATAAGACTGTGTCTGTTACTTATGACAAAAAATTGAATTATTTAGATTCAGTTTTTAAAAATTATTTAATATTATCTTTTGGAACTAGTTAAAAGCGAAGGAAATCAGCAAAATAAAATTACCTTTCAAACGTCTAGCTCGCCGTTTCAAAACAAAACAAGCAACCAAAGCTGCATTTATCAAAATCAGTACAGCCGCCGTTATCGAAACGTATACGATCACTGGTTTTGACACATCTGCACTTTCTACATACTCTGTAGCTACAACGTTTAACTCGCCTACTTCTGATGAAGCTAGAGAAATAAAAAAAAACATAATTAAACAAAAAATAACAATGCATAAACATACAACTAACGGTTATGGAATCTTGAGAATCTGTTTTTGTGAGACTTGAAAGTTTTTATATATTTTTTTTTGTGTATTTAATCCTCCGGGTTTCGAAATTTAGTTTTAATTTTCGATATGATTGGAATTTAAAAAAATAGATGATGTCGATAAAATAACAAATACCTAATTGTTTTATTATTTAATTATTTTTTTAATATAAAGATAAATACCATACAATAAACAAATGGGATAAAACAGTATGAAAACAAATCCAACTCTACAATATTTGCGTAGAATTCTTGGAAATAAAAGCAAATATTTTCACAGTAAATTGGTTTGAAATTTAATTTTAAAAATGGCCGCCACTCAGAAATATATTACGGGGAATGCTAAGAGATTTATTGTGCTTCAAAAGCCAGTACAACGAAATTCGCACGAATCAAGTTAAAACTAATTCAATTCGAGAATAAAACGTACATTTTGTACAAAATGGCACTACAGGGACGGATTTAGCAGTGGGGCTTGGGGAAATAGTTCTCTGTTCAGTGAAACATTTCATTTTAAGGTTAACAAATTGAATATTTCTGTGGAGTTAACAAAAAATAATTGTTTATACGACAGATTTTTGAAATTTGAAACCCACATCACGGGACCGTTTAGCAATAAACTTGGGGGTTATTCGAAAGATGTTCGTTTAAATGTGTATGATACAATTACGTTGGGTTCGAATTTTTATCTATTTAGATCAACAGCTAATAATAATTAAGAGTAACGTAGAAATCAAATAATGAAAATAAAGAAGGGCTTTTTCAATTTATTATTTTATAATGTCATAGGCAGACCTTAGCCCACTGCGCCACATAGGTCGTAATTTCCCCTATATATTCCCAAAGATATATAAAGAGTTATATTGGGGAGATCGATAGTAGGTTGTGGGTTGTTGATGATGAATCGTAGCCCCTCTCCTAAGTACGTCCCTTATCAAAGCACTTTCGTCGGGTCGCTATCTTAACTCACTCAGAAGTGTTTAGCACGAGATCCATTTAATTGTATTGTACATTAACTTCATTTTTACATTACAGTGGTTTTGTTTTAGTTGATAATATTAAGTGACTTTGATTATTTTTAAAGTTGGAGATTTGTTTAAATAATGGTGAAATTAATAGTTTTTGACTTTTTGTGGTTTAAATAACACGACTTTATTTAGCCTAAAATATTATTATATTTTATGTTATCATGTTTTATTGCGTTGTACTTATAGGTGAAGATTTTTACTTCCCATATACTAATATATTATTTATGATATGTATTTGAATTCATCATGATTTTAAAAACCAAAGTATACAAAAACACAATCAAAATTCCATTCCCATAACACAACTAACAACAAAATCTAACATCCAAACGAAAAATCTATATCCCGACCGAACCAACTTGATACTTGGCACAAAAAAGTAAAAGTATCAAATCAATTCGCGAGAACTACACAATACACGAACCACATAATTTCAAACCTCGAATCCGTTTGTTAGTCCTTCGATGTAGGCAGAACCCAATCAGCAGTACATTCAAGAGAATAAGTGCAGTGCCTATGATTGTACCAGTTATTATGAAAACTCCGGGTACACTATAGGAATTGAACTCTTCTGAGCTCGACTGTACTGAAGTGGGAAGGACGCCTGGATTGCGTGAAAATTTAGTTTGTATTATTTGAATTGAATTGTCAAACAAGTTAGTTATTTATGGCGTACATTAGAATGGGTAAACAATGTAATACAATATTTTATAGTTTGAATTAGAATTGAATAGTAGGGAAGCCGAAGAATAGTTTTGTGTACTTACTATTGAACAGCAGTTATCAGTTCGATGAAAAACCGCATTTGAGCTAGGGGGAGGCAACACCAAGTATTGTAACAATAAATCTCTAATATTGAACTATTGAGTAAATACGGACTCCACAAAATTTGATGAGTTCCACAATGTAATAAATCCATCGAATATTTTATTCTATACTTGTTATGTTTTTGACATTTATTGCGAAATTACTTTGTGAAAAGAATTTCTAAAGTTCATGTAACCCAACTCACATCCTAAAATAATAAAAAATACTTCAAACAGTGAAAATGTGAAAAAAAATATAGAGAGTAGCATCTCCCGTATTTTACGTAACACATTCGAGTAACTACAGTTTCCGGACTTCCCTACTATAATGCACTATGTGCTGAATTAGGACTGCAATTTCACTGATTACATTATCTAATTTGTAATTCTAATAGATGATATTAGGCGTCGGACGTCCACCAACAAGATGGACAGATGATCTTGTAAAAGTGGATGAAAGCTGCACCCGACCGAAATAACTAGATATTTTAAATGACGACCTATTCATTTTAAAACAACGGCAATTACCCTCGTTTTTATAAAAGAATTAATAAACTCTCGACGTTTCGTCTGCAATAAGAGCAGTCTTTTTCAAAAGGAAATATCGGTAGTATATTAACTCCTATATAAATACGTGAGTTATTCCGGTTACAAAGTGAATAGTGTAACAGAAGAAAATTTTAAGGGGGTCCTTTGTCCAGCAGTGGGCGTCCGACGGCTGAAATGACGATAATAGATATTGATACTTACTCAGGGTGGTGGCCTTAGTATCGTCAGGCCTGTATCTGCTCTGGCCTATCTGGTTGATGGCCATCACTGAGAACACATAGTCCGTGTTCCGATCCAGTCCACCAATTGTATACGTCGTTGCGTTTTTCGGTAACACGTCCTCGTATTTATAGGATTCTTCGTACGGTTTCCTGAGAGATGATAAACAAACGTTAGCTTTACATTAGACAGTTAGATTAAAAAACTACTCAAAAAAGGTGTAAAATTGTAATTTTATTAAATAACAGGTACCTACATGATATCGTTGTACGGTTTATTTTCTTGTGTTTCTAATACGACTTTTTCATAAATAGATACTAAATGACCCGCCCGTGGCTTCGCCCTCATTATTCCAATGATTTCTTACTTTTAACACTTTCCCTGGGCTATTACGACTATAAATACACGCTCCTAAAATGGCTGGCAGCCGTTCGTAAGTTATAAAATTACAACGGTGAGTGATATTGAATTTTATAAATTTAAAATAGAGATATAGATTATAATAATATGTAAATTAAGCTCAAAGTGTAACCTATTCTATTCCACAATACCCTGAGTAATTTCTACCGTGAACAGTATACCTGTATCTGATCCTGAAGGAGGAGGGGAGTCCTCCGTCGAAGCCCGGCTGCCACTGGAGGGTCGCGCTGTTGTGGGTCACGTTCGTCACCAGCAGTGATATTACTTGATCTGTGGACATTATACACTGTCAACCGAAACGCTATTTATTCATAAAAATGTCAAAATATTACGTGTATTAAAATCTTAAAGTTCTAATAACAAATGATAAAGTCCTAGGAATGCTGGCGGCATTGCCACGTTGAAAGGCAACTCGACTTATATTCCAAAGGTCGTGGGTTCAAAACTCGCCTCTGGTATTTTTCACTTTTTTTTTACGTGTAAAAACCCGTGTCATAACTTTGGAGGCAAACATCGTGAGGAAACTGGCATGTTCCGAGAACTTTAAATTTTTTGAAGGAATAACGGCGATTGCCATCGCCTAATCGTAATCTCACTGAAACTATATATTAGTAATAAAAGTTAATATCAAAAAAATCAAAGAGCAATAAGACGATTAATTATAATGAACATACCTGGGGCACTAGTAATATCCAGCTTAACAGACGTAGTGCTGAAGCCCAGTTCATTTCTCGCTCCACACTCATACGTGCCGTAATCAGCTGACGAGACATCGCTGACCAGTAGCACGGACGTGTAGGTAACTGCGTCAGATTTCACGAATTCCGCGAAGTATTTGGATGATGTGTTGACGGGCAGTTTGCCGCCGTTCTTAGACCACGTGAAACTTGGGGCGGGGGCGGATTTGCATCTGTAAGGGGTTGGGCGTTGATTGGGGGATTTGTATGTGTTAAGTAGTTTATGAATACTCAGCTTTTTAAGTTGATTGGGTAAAATATTTCGTATTTAATAATATAATTTTTTGTCGTTATCTTCAATAAACTTTTAAGACTACTTATTTATTTTAGTGCAAATTTTAATGCATTAGCATTTTAAAAAACAATAATAAAATTGGTAAAAATATCTAGAAACATAGATGATGAATTATTATTTTATTATTATATCAAATAGCGGACCGGATAATAATAGACGGTCGGATAACCAGCGCGTCGGACGTCCACCAACAAAGCTAACGGTTATAGTACCACTGATTCACGACCTGTTTCCGCTAAAACATCTACAATTTTTTAAGGCTGTAGTGAACGTCCGACGCGGTAGTTAAACTGATGATGGAATATTAGAATCAACAGTTTTAAAGTTTAACTTACTTGCAAGTCAACCTCCCAACTTGACCAGTATTCGACGCAGCTTTCGCAAGATTAGGCGCAGAGTCCATCTCAGGCTTGAACTTAACGACCAACATTACATCTCGTCGACTCGCCTTCCCATACCCATTGTTAACGACACACTGGTAGTTCCCTACGTCGGCTCTCGTCGGCTCTTTTATGAGCAAGAAGGAGGTGGAGTTACGAGAATCGAAGGAGATTTGGTCGCGAGGAAGAGGTTTGCTGTTACGTTCCCAGCGAATGTGGTCGGATGTTAGCGGGTTACCTGGAAAGAAACACGATTATTTAAAAGGCTGATGAATGATGTTAAAATTTATACATATAATAACTATACATATTAATATATATATCCAATAGGTACATAGGGTCACATTCATCGTAGTCAATACTAGTAAGACCATCCTAAAAATGGTCCTGTTGTTATAAAAGTTGGTATGGAGTTAGCTGACACAATGATTAACACATAGGCTACGTTTCACTGCAGGAAAATCTATTATAGCGCGGGGAAAGCCGCGGGTGGACAGCTAGCTAATAATAATTATAGTTTAACTTACCAATGGCGGTACAGGACAGCATGGCGTCTTCTTTGGGATCGGATATTCCTTCTTGAGATACCGATTTTATTGAAGCGGAATCTAAAATAAATAATAACGATAAAATCGATCATAATTTTTAAACATTTTAACCCAGATTACTTTTCTAAATGATGATAAAAATCATCAGAAAAACTTGAAAATTATTTAATTATTTCAGTTTCTACGAACATGTTTATTTTTATTGTACAACCAATTAGTTTTGCTTTAAAATCCGTGAATGAAATAATAATAAATAATGAAATAACATTATGCATTAATAATTTAAAAAATACTATGAGGGGCTATTTCACACAGTTACAGATAAAGCTTCAGATATATGAAATATATTTGTTGTTTATCTGGCAGATAATTTACGGATAGGCTTATCTGTAATGGTGAAACTGGCGCTAAATCTCTAAAAAAGTACTTACAGTGAACATTAATAGTGATATTAGCGATGGCGGCGCCTTGCGAGTTAACAGCCTCGCACGTGTAGATTCCCGCGTCATTTCGGCTCAATTTCGTCATGTTTAGCATGTTGCCTTCAGAGATTATCCTGTCATCTATAAAACAAAGATAAGACATGTTTTTAGAGGGATTGTTCACTTATAGATAAAGTAAGAATACCAGACATATTATTTTAATATTTAAAATTGAATGGGACTGAAAAAGTTAGTTGCCTTCACCCAACAGTCGATTTTAGTGTCCTGAATTTAAATAAAAAAATCTTGTTTTGTGAGAAACTAAAAGTAATAAAGTAGATAACATCTTTGTCTATTTGGAATTAGAACAAACCAGGTTGATTTTTAATTTGAAATAATTCATTCTTCTTAAACTTACTCGCACTACTGTAAGAAGACTGCGTGATCGGAAGACCATCTTTAGTCCAGGTGTAGCTGATGCTGGAGGGGTTTCCATCAGCCCTCACGATCACGATCAAGGGTTCATTCTCCGACCCCACTGTCGTGTATGGTGTTGACTCTTCGAAGATAGGAGCATCTATATGGTACAAGAATATAGTAAATAATTAGAAAATTGTATCAGGAAAATTACGAGATAACAACGTAACCTTAGTCCTCGAGTGAGAGTACAAAATGAGAAAAAAAAACATTAAATTTTTGTCAAGTTTTTATGGTTGTAAAGTTTCTAAAACAGGCCGAAACCTTATTTAAGTTCAAACATATTTGAACCGAGCAAAGTCATGTTTGATTTTGCATTCCCTTTGATAAATCCAGTCAGACCCGAAGGGACCTTTGCAGAGTCCTACCTTGGAAGTGATTTTGGCAGGAACCTTTGAATGTTTTCTGATTTAATTTAATGTGTTCACCGAGTTTTTTGGTAGATTTGGGTTCGATTACTTTTTCGTTGTGTTGTTGGGTTGTAATCGAATTAAATGTTAATGACTTGTGTAACAAAATGAACCTTCTTAAAGATATAGGCATCATTTGTAAAAAACTACTTAAGTATGTATATGTAAAAGCTTCCACTTCAACCCCAAAACGTATGTGTCTATATGTAATGTTTTTGGATGATCAGTAGATTTATTTCTAAAACCATTATTGTGATAATGGGAAAATATATCCAACTCATTCTGCTAGTAAAACTTTTTTAAAAGATTTTATCAACTTAAGCTTTATATACTCGATCGTATTTTAGTAACTGATGTTGATGATATTGTAAATAACAAACAAATGAATTTATTACTAATCCATTCTTAAAAACCTTTCGCCTAGCCTCTATCTAAATTAATTAGTGAATGAATATTTTAAATATTTCGATTATTTTATAGGCCCTGAGGTGCAAATACTTTAACATTTTAGTATGTAAGTTAATTTAAATCTCACTTTAAGTGAACATATGTAGTTCTTATGAGAAATAAAAGTCTTTAAACCTTATTAACTTAATGAACTGAGCTAAAAGCAGACTTACACAACACTTTAAGCGCCAGTGCGTCATTGACACTCCTCTCGAGCGCCTCGTTGGTGGCCTGGCAGGTGTACACGGCGCCGTTCAGCTCCTTGGAGATGTTCAGCTTCAGCTGGATCGTGGACACTGTTCCTCCGTGGAGGCCTTTCTTCTGCTGCATCGGTAGACCTGGACAAAAATGACAGATGTTTAATCATTTCAACATAATATATAAATGCTTGCTTTTCGCCCCACGGCTTTGCCAACGTAGTTATTTACTAGTTTCTTGTCTTTAAACGCTTGGAACATAACGTCATCTCCGCAAGGAGAGTCCTAAGCTGTCCTACACCTATATACAACTCCGCAAACCTGTGCCGCAAATGCCTACCGTAGTCTTTAAACCAAGTTTGGTTAGGTCAGCCTAATAAGGGTTTATGCTCGAAACTGATGCAAAGGTCATCGCTATCGAAAACGATAAAGAGGATTATATATAATACTTTCATGTTCTATTCCTGCTCGTGAGAATTGGCTCTCTATTTATAGGTATATTCTTTGTTTCAATATTCCATACTTTTATCTGTAGGTTTTCCTTAATAAATAAATTACAAGTTTAGTTGGATTTTGTAAAACAGATAATGCACGTCAAATAATGACTTTCACGCTGTTTTTCTAGTGTTCCGCACATTAAACCTACTTTAACTTTACCTAAGCATACAATCACTTCAATCTATCTAATTAAACGTAGCATTCGACGAGCGAATCAAATCGTCGTTCTATCCATGTACATTTTTTCAAGCGTTCACAAGACTCAGCATTGAATTTTTTTAAAACAACTTTTATTTATAAAAGTACTAAAGTAGTAGTAGTAAAGTAGTGTGTAAAAGTTTTTTTTTTTTGCTAAAGAAGCAAGATCCTATTTATTGTTTTTCACAATTACCCTGCCTCTGGGTATGCTTATAGTATAGTAACTTGTATACCTTGTACGGGGATGCCATCCCTCCACCAGCTCAGCACAGCGGGGGGGTTGCTGGAGGCGGCGTCGCACGTCAGCGTGGCTTCCACTCCCGGCTTCAGCTCCGCGGGATCAGCTCGGACCTTCACTGTCTCTGGGGCGACTGTGGAACAAAACATAGAATAGAATATACTAGAATAGCCTATAATACACACCACAAAAACAGAAACGAACAATACAAACTTAAGACTAAAACATTTGGAGAACAATAGGCGGCCTTATCGCTGTGAGCGATTTCTTCCAGGTAACTTATGTATGGACTGGACAGTTGTAAATTATAGACAGTGGTGTTAAATAATAGATTACATTATAACATAGTTTAGCCTTATTAGTTATTATGATGAAAGGTAAGGAAATAGATTTTAAAGCACACATAATTATTCAAGAAGGAAATCATAGGTGCGCGGCGTGGTTGGAACCCACGACCTTCGGAATGAAAGTCTGCTTTTCTTTTCTTCTTTCTTTCTCCCATTCAGCCAACATGGCTCTCAGGGTCTCTATAATTTATAGTGCACATGCAGAGATACGTTTTTAAAAAGAGTTATATATTCTCATATACCGATAAAGGTAGCTACAATGTTTTCGTATACTTACAGTGTACATTCAGCGTCACAGTCTCAAACAGAGGTATCTCCGTGGCCGAGTTGGTAGCCTCACACCTGTACTGGGCCAGGTTGTCCGTCACATTAGTCAGGATGGATATCTCTGAAGACACGGAGTTGTTCTGGGTTCTTGTCACAGAGTTTACCTGCAGATAAAGTAATATGTATAATGTTATGACATATATTTAATTTGTTACGTTCATTATATATAACGTTTCGGGGCTCATGTTAAGGACCAAATGACATAAATATAACCAGGACAATATTTCGTTACTATTATTATAAACGTGGAAGTTTGTGGGGATGGATGTTTGTTAAACTTTCACGAAAAGTATGTCATTGATTTTTATATAAAAAAATTATAGGTGCGCCACAACTTTCGACTTTCGGAATGAAAGTCGGGTGTGCTCGCACTTAGACAGCACGGCTCAAATAGGATTACTCGTAATAATTATACTTCGTTAAACACTAGTTAATGTATCGTGGCTTTTAGCGCATCGGTCATATTTCAACTTGGAATTTCACAGAAATCAAAACATCTTTACCTTCTTGTCATTCTTGTACCAAGTAAGAGTGGCTAAGGGATTCCCTCCAGCGGATATGCAGGAGAGCTTTTGCACTGTTCCAGCCACCAGCGTGGTGCCTTCCACGTAGCCGGTGATAAGTGGAGCGTTGGGTGGGTCTGAAACAAATAGACAGATTAGAGGATTTAATAATCGAACATGCAAATCAATATTCACCCAACATAATAGGTACAACAAAACGTGACAAACACATAACAAAGCCTAAATTCGGTCAGGATAATAAATAAACTTAAAATCAATATGTAGTGATATAACTTTTTAAATTATCATGGTTTTTAACATACCATGGTATGTTACCCGTTTTATGTTCAAATACAATATGTAGTGACCAATTAACATAAAAAATAAAAAGCTAAAATTCATCAATAGCACAAGCTACTGAGCGATGTTTTTCATTGAGCGCTTTTTTCCAATTTTATACTTGTTTTTCTACATCCAAATAGAAATAAAAGGCAATCAAATATCAAACTTTATGAAACTTTATTACAGTTTGAAATCCATACGATCATTTTGTCTTTTTATTATTTTATACGTGTTTCATTTTGTGTTATTATGTTTCAAGTATTTTATTGGTCACGTTTTTAGGCACATGCTTTACTAAGCTCCTAACCAAACTAGACACTACGAGCGATTTTGCAACATCTGATTTAAACTTTTTTTGATTTTTTTTACGGTAAATAAAGTTTTTTTGATTTTTTTGTCTCTTAAAAATTTGTGCCAGCTCTCTGGTGTCTAGTATGCTAAGGCTGTTAGCAAAGGGCTATATAAACAACCTATCCAATTACCACCCTGAGACTAGGGTTGACATCATAACTATAATTATGTCAGACCCTTATAATTTGTAAAATTATAGCGCGGAATTAATTAGAGAGTTCACACTAATTATGTAAAATGATAACGTTAAATTACAATTATTTTGAGAAATTTCCGATAAATCAAGCTTTCGTATTCTTACATGATGATGTGTATTATCTACTAATATTAAAAAGCTGAAGAGTTTGTTTGTTTGAACGCGTTTATCAGGAACCGCTGCGCTAATCCGGTTTGAAGATTATGTCAGTGTTGGATAGTATATTTACCGAGGAAAGATATAGGCTTTCAAATATTATCTAAACTTTATGTAGATAATGTGAAAAAACGCAAACGAAGGTGGCTAGTTTGACATAAAAGAAAGTGCCCAGCAGTGGGACAAAATTGGAATGTTATTGTAAGAATAAGTTTCCGAAATTCGTAAAGAACGTTAGAAACCAAAGAAAACTGTGTCTGAAATATCTGTTTCAATAAATGATTTTGTATTCTATAACTTTTAAAGACCTAATAAATTGACCTCAGTACACTGATTTATTAAAACGTAATAACATTTAAAACTACCAATAAATATTTTAAGATAAAACCTAGCCGCAAAATTGACAAATTACATTAATATTCAAAGTACGATTAAAAGTAATGAAATCACATTACGAAATCCAAAGTTAAACCGCTGTTGAATTTATAAAATTAAATTCAAAATTCACGGGTTCAGACCAAAACTAAAACTAAACTTAACGAAATAGTTTAAAGTTAGTATTCATGTCACGGGTGAACTTATCGTGACAACCCTAGGTTATAACATGTGCTAGAAATACAGCTTCGAGTTTTGGACTAACTAGGGACGGGAAGTATTGAGACTGGACTTGAAATCAGCGTCAGAGACGATTCACAGCCCACGATGTGTAAAGAATAGAGGAATAGAATACAAGCAATATAATCATAAAACTATAAAACAAAATTAGCTGTAAAGATTAACATTCAACTAAAATATACTCGTAATGCAAAAATGTCTTGCTGTAAATCAGTTTTATAATGATCCTAACTCTTGGCTTCTTTTGTTTTGATTTTGTTAAAAGTTAAATGAATTCTCAAGAATAGTGACATTTAGTTGTTGATATGGCTGGAAATTTTGCATAGCGTTGACATAAATTTAATAATTCAAATAATATGAGGGCCCCATCTCTCTCAAGAGAGAGTCCTAATGCCTCAGCTGTGAAAACGTAAATAGGGGTGCTTATGATGATAATGATGAATAAATTCGAAGTATTGGTCTTGAAACCAAGACTGACAGACATCACTAAGCGATACTTTTGTATCCCATTTAAAGCTAGGACGTTTCGGTTGACATTCCAACCTCCCAAACTTGCGTAGGTACATTTATTATTTATATTTCTAGACGCGACACTTCATTTTGTGGAACATTTTTTATATAATTTACGTCACATCGTTATTGAGGGTGACGAGATAAAATATTTTTGGCTCTAGGTTTTACTAGAATTTAAGCATGGTGTTTTTTTAACATCTTTAGGTATACTTTGAGATTTTATTGTGGTTTTTATTGTGTTAATTTAATTTCGTAAAGTAAAATGTAGTGTTTTGAACGGATAGTGCGGATATAAAAATTACTCCTATTTAACAAAGTAGTTTGTATTCGCAGGTTTACCTCACATTATATCTTTCGTTATTATTAATTATATACGAAACGCCGAATATTACCATAACTATTTACAACAAAAAATAAACAATTACGAATAAAATTTGTTAAATTTACCATAAAATAGTTTTCAAATGTCACCATATCCGAAATCTATGAATAAACCATCAAACGGAAACAGATTCACTTCCAAATTTAGATCAAACCCAAAATTAGCATCCGCAGATAATTATTTGCACTCAGCTAATAACGTAATACGAACAGCCTAATATTACACCATGATTGATACGTCAATCTGTCAAAACGACGGTCGCCATTTTGGATTTACCGTGTCGATAACATCACATTAGTATGTCGTGACACCCTTCGGGGTAATGGCGGATCCGCCATATTGCTAATTTGATTTGGGATTTACGAAGGCGTTTCAGGTTAATGGTTGACTGATTGAGAATAGTAAGAGATGTTGGTCTTTGGTGTTTAAGGCAAGGTAATAATAGAATAAGTAATAGATAGGCTAGGTAATAAAAAGTTTATAAAGCTTTAATTTGTCTAATTTGTATATCTTAAGATTTAATAATACTATGATGAATTGAATCATTTCATTTATTATTTCAGCGTGATGAATTGAATTATTTCATTAGTATATTTCAGCGTGAATTATAAAGCTCTTATTTAACTTCTGGTCGACTATAAAAAAGTTCCTACTAGGAAAAGTTCAAAGTTAATTTACCTGCGTTTTATCTACGACTTTATTACAAACTAATTTATTTTACCACTTCCATTAGCGTTCATTATTGGCATGCGTACCTAACTAAAGCTCTATTAAATAGCTATTACAGCACATATAACCGTTATACTAGAAGCAACAAGAAACTTCCATCTCCATGGAAATGTCTTCGCAATTATAGTGCGGAATTACTTATGACATAGGATTACTAGGCGTTTACTAGAAATTATACCTAGAATAGACAGCGTAATAAGAGTTATTATCGACGATGGTCGGACGTCCACTGCTGACAACAAGATTTCTAGTAATTTAAAAAGAAATATTCACCAACACGCAATTGGCCAACCGACAGCCGTGTTGGCTAAGTGGGAGCACACTCGACTTTCATTCCGAAGGTCGTGGGTTCAAACCCCGCCGCGGACCTCTGATTTTTCTTCTTGGAAAATTATGTGTGCTTTATAAACACGTGCTCTAACGGTGAAGGCAAACATCGTGAGGAAACCGGCATGTTCTGAGAACTTTGAAAAAGTTTAAAAAAAGGACATGCGTCATTCACCAACCCGCACTTGGCCAGCGTGGTGAATTAAGGCCTAATCTCTCTCGTCAAGAGAGAAGTCCCTGTGTCCCAGCAGTGGGAACGTGAATAGGGGTGTTATATGATATATATGATGAATTGGCCAACGTGGTGAATAAAGAAGTCCATGTGTCCCAGCATTGGGAACGTAAAAAGTCATGTAGATAGTTTTCTACAGAGCGTTGGAAGGCAATCGCTTGCTTACTAAATAAAACTAACACAGTTATAATTCCTGTCACTCATATTAACCACTTATTTTTACAAACCATTCAGAATTTTTTTGGTCACTACCCAATTATCATCGTTAAAAACTGTAAGTTAAGTCAAATTATTAGTAGTTCAAGTTCAAATAAATAATGAACTTAGAATCCCAATGAATCTTAAGAATATAGTGAAGATCGAAGAAAAATCAACAAAAAACTTGGAAAGATAATTCCATTACTCTGCATTTCTTTTCTTTCGAAATGACAACATTTTTCGCAAAACGAGACAACGGGAATGTTCAGAGTCATCGCAACACAACAGATGCTGCCAAGGGTGAGTCAGGCTCGGAACCTTCGAGAAATTCAAATAAACAAAATATCTTTATTCAATTATGTTTGGCTTACAATAAGTTTTACAAAGATGAATTGTACAATCATACATAGGTTGTAAACCGAACATAGTGAAAAGATCACTGACTCAGCATTGTGTTGGTTACCAGTATAGATAATAGCAACCAACGTAACAAATTCTTGAAACTTACGTGATGGATTAGTACCCACTCATTTCTCGCCGGGTTAAAAACCTTAAAGTTAACCTACGAAATAAGCGACCCGTTCCGTTCCTCCGCAAAGGAACCCTAAAAAAGGATGAAAAGAAGGTTCTTTTGACGTTTGTGCCGTGTCATCTTCGTCTTTGAATATCCCGCTCAATGCGAGTTAGAGAGTTGCTGTTTTCTGTCAGTTCGCATCACGATGTTTTATTATAACAACACCGGAACAGATTAAGCCCTAATCACCACTCTGGCCAAGTGCGGGTCGGCGAATCTTGCTGTCTTTTATCCTAGCTCTCAGAACAAGCCGGCTTCTTATCAATGTTTGCCTATACCGTTTGAGCACGTCAATTGTAAAGCACATATTATTTTTCTCTTCTCTCGTCTTTGAACCCACGAGTATGAAATTCATAGCCAACACTGCTCTTGCTCTTGCCTCAATACCTTCCCAAAAATTCGTACCAGCTCACGTACTTGTGACGGAAAGTATCGTCGTTTATTTCAAGGGGTATTTAGTATCTATTACAGAGTAATGTAATAAATAGTATTTTTATAATATTCCCCGTTAAGTGCATCTTTGAGCGCTGAAATAAGGTATTTTCTCTGCTATTTTTCAATCTCAAATTCCTTACTAAGATGCACCTTCGTTCACCTTTTTTTAAAGTCAAAGTAACTTTCTAAATACAGAGATTATCTACTATTTTGTACAGATGTATAAATTATTAGATATAATAATCTGTTATAACCAATTAATTTTTGTCATAATCCATTGTTACTACACATACTGTTTTCGTGTTTTATAAACAAATAACCCACACCCCAACCAATTATTATTGTTATGTTTTAGTGTGATAGGCCAGTATTAGGCCGAAATATGCTGATCATAACACCATTATAAGCGTTATTCACACGAATACACAGAAGGCTCAGCAACTCGATGATTAATGCAGATCGAGATAACGTTTTAGGGCTTATTCACACGAGAGAAGAAAGATAAATTTGACAGTATGCGTATAAACATAGTCTACTTTCCTAGATTACAATTTTCGCTTCGAGCCCATTCGTTATGTTTTTGCAGGTAAGATATGGATAATACCAAACCCCTCAAGACCTAAGCCTATCTATCTATTACTTGTTAGACCTATGACTTGTAGAGATATAGGTAATTATGTAATAGGTAATATTTAATAAAATAAAGACTTTTTACGGTTGTATCGCTAATTTATAATTTTATTATTAATTAATATTGTATGTTGCTATTGTTGGTGTTAAAACAAAGCAATTTATATTGTATTGTATGTTTGACCTGTAAATATGTAAATTAACCAATAAATGACTATCTGACTGTCTGTATCCCCTGTGAACGGCCCCTAATGTTTCCCAGAGCGCCAATGAGCGATACGATCTCGCCTTATCTGTTTACTGGGCCCTTTCTGCACAAAGTAACTTATGGTTAGATGCTGGGGACGCGCCAAAACCAACGAAATATAACGATTTTGCACGACCAGAGATTATTACACATTTTGATCAACGCTGCGGGAATAAATTAAAAGAAAAAATATATATATCATCATCATTTCAGCCATCGAACGTCCACTGATGGACAAAATTCTCCCTTAATTATTTGCATGGTCGGATGCAGCTTGCATCAACCGTGAACTGGCAGCTTTGATTAGATCGTCTATCCATCTTGTTGGTGGACGTCCGACGCTGCGCTTACCGTGGTCTCCACTCAAGAACTTTTTTAGAAGTAGCGAGTATTTAAAAAACATTATCATATATTATGGTTCTCACATTATGCCAAGTCTTTATCGTGAAAACCAGAACAAAGATTTTCTAGAAATTTATTATATCTGCAAAAACGTTTAAGAAGCAAGAAATTCATATTATAATATTGGTATCTGTTAGATTTATTGTCAAAATGTTACTTGCTCAGAACTAGATTGCCAAATTCAAAGATAAAATTTATTAAATTCTACTAGAGATCTTTGAATTACGGCCATGATCTAGAATCTAGACTGAAGCTTTATCTCTGAAATATGAGCTATTAATGTGATTCCCCATATTCATGGTTCATATAAAATATGGATTCCTCGCAACTGCAGTTGACATTCCAGATTTAATGGAAGACAGCGCCTTATAGTCAAGCTTTGATAAGCGACGCAGTAGGTTGCGGGTTCGTTTCCCGCGAAAAAAATACAAGATCATAACGTAACCTTGGTCTTCGATTGGGAGTCGAAGCCACTATCTTCCAATTTAGCCCTGGCTGCATTAACCACTATGCTATTGAATATTACGTTATGAGCTCGAATTCATTTCATACATGATACAAATTAAATGTGTCACTCACTATAAAATTAAAATAAAAGTAATAAACAGCATTGTATGTTAACCCTACCACAGCTCGGTCACGCAAATTACTATTTCATTCAGTACACAGCGCGTTAAACTTTCAGTAAACTGTATGACGTCACCGCAGTTAGCTTAACCGCACTTCGAATTTCAAATATTAACGATTTGGCATTTGCTTCCTTCCTGGAATGCCTACTAATAAACATCATCGGATTGTGGGTTCAAACCCCACCGCGCTCAGGATTGTGTCTACAAACGGTGATGGCAAACATGGAGAGCAAACCGGCACATATTCAATCAAAGAAAATTTAAGTGGTTCTGAATTAACGACTTTCGAGATGAAATAAGAGTATGCTTCCACATTAGCCAACACGGCTTTATGCACTCTTTGAATACAGAAAGCGAAGTAAAACCTATAACAAGCTTTCTCCTACCTAGTTCGGGATCATGCTTCCACAGAAACGTCAAACGCAGTGTTTCAATACCATTTTGTACAATTTTTCAGCAAAGTTCAACGAAAACTAAAATAAACTGCATAAACGATGTTTGAGGCTTTTCGGATTTATTTTTTTAGTTCGCTTTAGTGTTTTTTCGTCTTTTTGTAGTTTTTTTCTGTGATAACTTTTTCACTATCATGGTTTTTAACTCTTTTAAAACACTATCTGCTTTACAAATACCGATTTTGGTCATTATTTTTATTTTATGATAATGATAAGTTATGGTGTTTCTTTTGTTGGGTGCCATTTTATATAATTAAATAACGTAAAAACGCAAGCAAATCTGTCGCCTGGGCTAGTTTTTAATAACCCTGTTTTATAACTGTTATATAAGGACTTTATGACATTACATGTTATTAAAGAAACCGTGTAAGACAAACATTTCATAAACTAAGATCAGACGGCTGATCGTAGTCTTCGAATCTAATCTCTTGATACAAAAGAGAATTTGAAAGTGAAGTTTTGATCACTTATAAAGTGGAATTAAAAATTCAACCAAAAGGCTTCAATGCGCTGTCAAAGTTTGTAAAATATAACCTGCCGACCCGCCGACAGCTTTGCTTGCGTTATTTACGTTATCTTTATACATAAAGTTTTTTTAATTTAGCCTATAGCCTTCCTCTATAAATTTACTATCCAACACTGAAATAATATTAATTACAATTATTATTCATAAGCGTGTTAACAAACAAACTCATCAGCTTTATGATATTATTACTTGAAAATAGTAAAGGTACACCGCATCTATCGACGCAATTTTAACCCAGAAAGTTAAAAAGCAATTTAAACCCATATAAAGTCATTTACTCTGCTGGTAGTAAAGTTTAAGCCCTAGAAAGTAGAAATAGGTCGGCACTGCGGACCTAAGGCTTTCAGCTTTTCCTTTTAAATTAAAAGAACGAGTTAGTGGTTTGTGGTTGACGTGTAACTTTTATATTATTTCGACTTTCACAATGAGGTAATGTTTTTCAAATTGCTTTATTAAAAACTAGTTTCCACTCACAAAATAAAAGCTATGAACGCCGCGTATTGAACATTCAGTAATAAATTCTGTTTTCTAACGCTTTATCGTTTTGTTCATCATTTACAAGTAACAAGACATTTACTAAATCTAGATTCCACAAGCGTTTTATTTGTTAATAAACCATCTTTACAGCCATCCACCCCATTCTCTACCCATCTAAATAATATTTCCCGGCTAACCAGCCGTATACTTTCAGAACACGTAGTAGAAAACCGTCGAACACATTATGTCGGAAACTTTGCACTTTGATTATGTTCATAAAAGATTTAGTTTAGTTATTAAGTTACGAGAAGTTGGTAATTCGATAAGTTTTTTTAGTAGTTTCGGGATTGTTATGAATTTTGGATGGATGTTGGGATATTCGCTTAGATTTAGAAGTTTTCTGATATTCATTGTCAAGCTGAAAGTTTTGAAATTATAAACTTCTCGGCTTATTTTCATAATCTGTCTGCGATGCTATTCATTAGAGATTTCTTTTAAGTATTAAACTTTCTTAGAAACTAGAGTTCTAGAGATTGGTAATTTAATAGCGATACCTTAATACCAAGCTGAAGTTTGTTTCATGTAACTTTTTATTTTATTATGCTGAGTCGGACGACATTTCGTAGTTTTAAGATATTTTTGTAATTAATAAATAACACTAGTGGCTCTGTGAGCTGTAGACCTCGCAAAGACTAACATCATCAAAACATAAAGTAAGTTATTTTCTCTTATGTTAATAAGGTAGTTACTACTATTGTGAAAACTAAACTAAATCTACGAATAAAGATTTTCTTTCTTTTATAAAGTTAGAGCACTTACATAGAACATTGATGGTGTGCGAGGCGACCACGTTTTCAGTGAGCTGTTGGTTGATGCCGTAGCAGAGGACCGCGAACGAGGTCTTGGCTGGTTCCACTACCACTGTGATGTTCGAAGTGGTTATCCATCCCCCTGTGAAAAGAGTTTTAGCGATTAAAGTCAGAACATGTGACATTAAAGCCTCGAGCAGACCGGATGCGTATACGTACACGTAAGCGTAGACGTGCACGTACCACTGAGTTGTAATGTATGGGAATGTATTAGACAGGACACACCGCTTGCGTAACGTCACGTGCGCGTGCAGTGTGTCCTGTCACATACATTTACGTATACGCATCCGGTGTGCTCGAGGCTTTAAAATAGATAAATTTTACATTTCCTCAAAAGAAAAATCAAGCGCAATTTGCCAGTGCCAAGTGTTTTAATAAAATAACAAAGTTATAAAACTGTTACTTTTTTTAAATTATTAGATGTATATTTATGTTAATAAATGTTTTGATTGATTAAAACGGAAAATCAAACGTTAAAATTAAACACGACCCTTATTAAAATGACATGCCTGGCAGAGATGGCTTTCAGCGATGAGGCCGCCCCCCATGTTATTATAATTTTTCTATTTAAATTTTCTATTAATGTAAGTTGTATTTATTTATTATGTAGGTTTTTTGTGCAATAAAATTATATATTTGATCGAGTCTTACCTTCAGGAGATATGGAGGTCCGGTTAGTAGCCGTCCTGTAGTGTTTCCCGTCGACTGCCCACTTGACTTCGGCCGCGGGGTTGGAGGGGGCAGTGGCGCACGTCAGGGGCAAAGACTCGCCCACCCGCGCCTCCGTGGGGCCTGAGATCGTCACGTGGACGGGGGCAACTGGAACAAAAGGGGCAGTGTGAGATGTTATACAATAACTGATTATTGTATACTATAAAATAAAGTTTAAAACTTTTAAAACTTCTATGAACATGGTGGTTTCCACGCGATGTTTGCGTTCACCGTTTAATATTTTCAACTATAATAATTAGTACCGTATTTATAGTAAAAACTTGTCATTTTGTCCCAGCAGTGGGATACACTCCCAATAGGGGTGCTAAGCACCAACACATAAAAGATTATATAACAAAATCAATAACCAATTTCGTATCATTAATTGAACCGATCTTGTTTCCATTCCGTTATAAATTAAAAATAGTTAAGATCAATTTGATACAAAGTCTTCCAGAGCCTTACAAAGGATAATTGAAAACTCAATAGCATGAATAATTCCATGAAACTATGTAGATATTCCCATTAAGTTATCAAAGGTTGTGGCAATTGATACGACCTTCAGACAACTTATAAACTAAGTCCTTGAAGGTAAGGACGGGCCGAGAATAATAGAGTAAAAGGATTGGGGATTTTACGGCGTTTTTATTGGCTTAATATCATCGTCATCTAAAAGCCATCGGACGTCCACTGGACATAGGCCTCTCTTAATGATTTCCAGGTTTAACAGGATCATCTATCCATCTTGTTAGTGGACGTCCGATGCTGCGTTTGCCGATCCGTTGATTCCACTCGAATATATATTTTTTATTAATTTATTTCACAAATTAAAAAAATATTACAAAAGAAACATAACAATAACACAAAGGAAACGACAGAGGTTTATAAGTTAGTGTTATTTTTATTATGAGTCACTAATAACGAATATTAATCACTATTGGCATAGAATAGGGTCAGAGCCGCTCTAAGAGCTATGGAGAGGGATGTATTATATGCTCAGAGTTTCTCTACGCTATCGAATCAGAAATAAGGAGATACCATCGAAGAAAAACTAGTTTAACTAAATGTTATTATAACGTTTCAGAAAACAATTTGGAGAAACTTGAGATCATTCGGCTCCGGAAAACTGGGAAGCGATCCTAAAAGTTTTCAACAGTTTCAAAGAGCAGAGTACTAACAACTTACGGATTTAGTAGCGCCGTTGAAGTGAAATGAAAGGAATTATTCTATCTTACCCAAATAACCAAAGACCTGGCACCCATATTTTGGTATTTGTCATGATTTTTTGACTTGTCCATGTAAATGTTTTGATTCTATGGAAAAAAGTATCTTGATTTTGGTTTTCGAATTCCCCAAGACCCTTAATGAGTTATATGGAGACGTAATATGGGTTATTATGATGATAGATTCCAATATTTCACCAATCATACCCCTGCAAACATTCGATTTAAACATCGAACAGGCCAACCTCATTAATAACGAAACTACGCAATCCATAAACTACGTAATATCGTCATTTCCGGTACGTATTTAGTCATGTATGCTTTAAATGTGCTTATCCTAGCGTACCTGTACGTGAAATTGCAATCATTTAGGAGAAACGCACACAAACCGTATTGGATTTGGAAATACGTTTCTGATGATATAGAAATTGCTGTGTGGTGGCTGACAAAGAATAGTAACACCCTATTTTTCGGGGTTAGATGTTGCTGTGCGAATTGTCCGTCAATATTTATTTATTTTATTTATTTGACCTCGTTGTGTCAAGACGTCTAAGTGATTTATATACCAGAAGATGAGCTTAACCCATTTACTGACCAAGCTCGGAGCTGTACCGCTGTCTCGCCGGTGAGTAGGACGTGTGTAGGCACAGATAGTGTTAGGAACATATTTTGTAACTAATATTTATCTACCATGCTTAACTGCATAGTAGCTTTTCTTTACCATTATCTTATAAAATAACGTATGTAAATGAATTGCCATAAAATACCAAAAAGTTATCTTTTTAATTTATTTGGAAACGGAGAGAGCATATTTCACGCCAAAAATAGTAATTTCCTGAGTTAAACCATTTTCGAAGCAAACTCAGTAGTCCGACTTCAATCCATTAAGCAGTTAGTATTGAAAAATCTTTTAAAGTTTGCAGCGTTCTATTTGAATAGTGGAATTAAGGCGAGTTTATAAGATTTAAAATATTTCTTTCTGTATAACATTTCAAAAAAATCGAAATCGAAGCTATTCTATTATTTTATATAGGTATGTAGACAGACATTGTGTTTAATCATGATGTCATATATATAATTTCTTTAGACATAGTTAAAAAAATATCATATATATTTTTTTTTTGTTGTAGCTTAAGAACCCATATTAACGTTCCCACTGCTGGGACACAAGGCCTTCACTCACTTGACGAGAGAGAGAGTTACTGAAAGTTGCTGGTATGTGTCCTTTCAAACTCGTCAAAGTTTTCAGAACATGTCGGTCTCATCACGATGTATGCCTTCACCTAATTATTTTAGGAAAAAAATTGAGTTGTGTAGCCATTACCTTCGGAATGAAAGTCGAGTGTGATCAAACTCTCTCCAGACAAAATTATCAGATAATGGTTTGAGCTAAAACAATCTATTCCTTTGAAGAAGCAATTTCATCCATAATGTCCCAGGCATTACAGCGTCTGTGTTCTAATGATTGTAATAAACTAGGTAATGATATTATGCGAGGTTTCGTTTGATTTTACGCTTTAACAGTTTGAGACCTTACAGACCTGATATATTTTTAAAGTTTTTTTTTTTATCACTGGTACTCATTGTGATCTACTGGTTTATTAATCCTTTAGTCGGTTAGCCTATACCTTCAGGGGTAGTACTATTCTTAGGCTGTGATCTTACAGAAAAAAAATAAGTTCTCTAGCGAGAATCAAACCCATCACCCCCTGCACTATGCCACTAGCACTTTCAGTACTTTGGGATTATTATCCTAAAATGTGTAACAAAATATTTCGTATTAGCCTGAAACGGTAAAATATCGTGTACCATTCGATCCCCCGGGAAATTCGCGAACTATCTCCATCATGGCCGCGGCTTTAAGCCATTTTTCAAACTTGTCCAAACTCGGCGCATCCGTATCCGGTTATTAAACGAATTGAGGAAGCGGAAGTTTAGCGGAAGTCATTGTCATCCTCTTTTGAGTTCTAGATTTCCATTAAATAATCACATTTAAACATTTTTAAGATAAATAATAGAGGAATTTATCTATTTATTTATCCACTTACAGTTGGAAAGAGTTAGGAGAGGCTTTTCCCAGCAGTAGGAAAGTAAAGGCTAATTTTTTAATAAATAAACCGGTAAAGATGTAGTGGTACCAATCATAGGCCAGCACATGCCAATTATATATATTTAAATTTAAAAGTGACCTACAAAACTGTGGTAGAAAGTAACCCAGCGGAAATACGGCCAAGATCTCAAGTCTCAAGCACAACGTAAAATCGAGTTTGAACTTCCCAAAACTTGGGAATTTATTTGACATTTATACGGCTAGGGAAAAGTTTTTAATTTTCCTCAAGTTCATTGAAGGCCGAATACGAAAGTGAATAAAATATTGCAATGTCTCGTAGAACGAGGATTTGTTTCGTTGACTGTCGAAACGGTATCGGCGAGGACAGTCGGCGCAAAAGTTTAGGTGTCAATTCCACCATACTATGTAAAAAACCGTGTTGGCTATGTGGGGCACACTCGACTTTCATTCCGAATGTCGTGGCCACTCATTTTTTCTTTTTTTTAAATAAGTATAAAAAAATAAAATAAATTTTATTTGGAACAAAAACCATGGTGTATAACCAATATTTGGGCTTTAAACACACGCTTTCCAGACTTTAACGTAAAATCTCGATCGTGAGAAAATTAACATCCCTTAGTACTGTTTTTTTTACACTTCTTTTGATATTGACGTTAACATTTTCACGATTGATTTCTTAAATCAGATTATCAGACACTTGAAAAAAAAACTTGACTATCTTTCTATCTTGACACACAAAAGATACAAAGAATATAACCAATAGCAGGAAATAAGACAAAATGGCGGAAGTTATAAAATACAGGGTTCTTTGATCGGTCCCTTGATGACTAACCCTATCAACAGGGACCTTGAAGCGTCGGTAATTCTGATTGGGGTTGGTATAAGAGATAACCCAGAAATACGAAACAAATTTTAATATATATTTATTTCCATAAAATAGATATAAGGACATCTTAGGTATTAATTGAGTAGTGGTAGTTCATTGAGCTTTACCACGGGGCTGAGTGTTGCTGTGTGAACTGTCCATTATGATTTACAAATTAATTTATGAATTATATTTGATTAAAAATCTACTTTTGAGTTTTTCTGAAAAAAAATTGCCATGCATCATTTTGGCCGAAGCCGTATGGAGTTCGACATGTATGTACACCAATTTACCTAAAGTACTATTTTAGGGTTCTCTTATGAAAAACAAAGACACGTAAAAAATGAAGCCGAGTGAGAACACTCGCCCGCTCTCACTCATAATTTACGCCTTTCGCAAACAACTCCTAAATCCCGTCTCATTATTTATTTACAAAGGTGAGTACGGAACCGCCGCGAATACTTTTATATATTGCGGAACTCTACAATTGTAACTTTCCGAATGAATGAATTCTGGAGCTCGGAATTAGTTTTCATTTCCTTTTTGGATTAAATATGGAGGATTTAAGCTATGTTGAAAAAGTTACGTTTTTATATTGAAATATTTTATGCCAAAACACCCCTATTTACGTTCCCACGGCTGGGACACAGGGACTTCTTGACAAGAGAGGCCTTAATTCACCACGTCGTTGGTCAACTATGGGTTACATGTCCAGTTAAACTCGTCAAAGTTCTCCGTTTTCTCACGATGTTGGCCATCACCATTACAGCACGTATTTTTAAAGCTCACATTAAAATCAAATATCCAGTAATAATAATTACTCAAGTACTTACATAGTACAGTCAGGTCTATCTCTGCCTTCAAGGTGTTGCTTATCATCACGTTCTTGGCCTCGCAAGTGTACCGCGCCTTGTTGTCCGAGGCATCTGCCTTGAACGATAGAACATTCTCGGACATTCTTCCACTGGTTCTGTAACAAGAAACATAAGCTCAATAAATGACAAGAATAGTTATTTCACTTGACGTGAATATAGTAAGGATAATTTGACCAATAAATTGATTATTGAATGTTATCATTGATTGATTGATTGATGAGCAAACAATAATTGATACATAAATCCTCCGCGTTAAAATAGATTTTCCAAAATATCAAATTTTATCAAAACTGTCTTCTGGTATTATGAAACCCTTTGTCGGTTTGACGACACAAATGGATCAAATCAATTCTTAGGCCAGCACCACACGCCCCTTGATGTTAATTATTAAAACATTTTTGATTGTGCCTACATTTTAATAACCCATACATTCAGACAATAAATTTAACATGGACTAAAGTAATTGAATTGAATTTAAATAAACTAATTAATATTTAACGGCTGACATTAAATCAGCGATTTAAATAATTGCCACAAGATAGGATCAAATGCATTCGATTTAATTTATCACTTCGCAGTGATAAGGTCAATTGATTTGTATTCTATAGAACTAAAACGCCACGCGCCTTTTTTGAAGTTTAAAAGATAAAACCGGGAAATATATCAGCTTCAATCAAACAAACTCCTCTGTTTTTTAATATTGCTATAGATAACCATCCTCAATTAATAGACTAAGACAATAGGTAACATTTTTGAAAATAGAAACAGAAGCGATGCATATATCAATTGTTAATAAATGTAAAATAAAAAAAAAACCTTAAACTTTTAGAAACATTCAATCCAAAACTAAAACCACTTATCGACGTCATAAAAGCCCAGTGTAGAATCTCTAAAAATCCATTTTTCCAGTCCATCGCCCGGTTAATATGAAGTCATATCGTTTTATCCTAAAAACAAAATGATATTGGCTATAACCGGAATGCTTCACATAGTCTCAATCTATAAGATCTATCCAATAGGACCCCGTGAGAAAGGTAGCCGAGCGTGGAGTAGAGAGGAGATGGGATGTTGTTTTGCCGAAGCCGAAATATGTGGTAGAAAAAATATAAACTTTTTCAATACGCATAGATCGAACTTTATGAATGAACGCAAAACACACAAATACTATTCTCTCAGCAGTTATCAAACCCGTTTTTTTTCAAACTTTAGCTCCCAGGCTATTAGTACCCAGGCTACTCTACCGTGAAAGGTTTTGGCATAATGAGGGTATTTTCAATTTAAACTCGTCTATCGCTATTATATAGAAATCGGAGAATTTCGGAGTTATACTCTTTTGTGCTCACGTGGAAGTTTCGGAAAATAAGCTTGAATATTTATGAATTTGACCGATAATTCGAGTTATTTATAACCATCGAGCAAAAGTTTGACACGGCAGACATATTGAGTGACTCCCATCTGCCCCGGTGACCTGGCCCGGCACCGGGGCAGATGAGAAGAAAAAGTTGCATCGGGCCCGGTGATGTGTTCACCGGGCCAGATGACACAAATTAAGTGTCATCGTCCCCGGTACGGTGCGCCTTGTAATTTATGAAATACTAAATACATACATCTACCTATGAAAGGGACTGAACTTAAAATTCAAACTGCTTGGTAAACAATAATCAGTTTTTATTGTGAAATACTATACTTTACCATGGTCCGTAGATTTAAAGATTTATGTCATTTATTTTCTTATAATCCTAAAGATCACATGGACTAGTTAATGAGTACAATACATTAATAAGTAACATTAAATAAAAATATAAAATGGAAACAATGTTGACATAAAAATATGTTTCATTTTTTAGGGTTCCGTTGCCAAATGGCAAAAACAGAACGTCCGTCCGTATGTCACATCCGTTTTTCTCCGAAACTATAAGATCTATAAAGCTGAAATTTGGTAAGTAGATGTATTCCGAACCCCACTAGGATTTTATAAAAAAATAAAAAATAATCAATTACATTTGGGGGTCCCCCATACTTAGAAACCTAAACTTTAAAAATAAAATTTCATCGAACCCATACGTGTGGGGTATCTATGAATAGGTCTTCAAAAATCATATTAAGGTTTAAAACAACATTTATTTCTAAACTAAATAGTTTGGACGAGAGACTCTCCCAAAGACTCGCCCTTGGCCACTTTTTTTAAGCACTTAATTAAGTAACATAAAGAACAACCAGCTCATATCTGAATTTAGTACAATAATATGTTAGTTTGTTTTTTTCTAACAACAGGTACTTCAACGATAATTATATTTTTCCTACTTTGTGTAATGTTACTGTTGGACCTTGTTTTCAACTGAACTACCTATATTTAAAGTATACAACTACGTACAATGCTATATGTGGAAGCTGTCTAAAGTTTAAGTGAACCTATAAGTTGTGATCTAATTTTGTATATAATATAAGCTTCTTGTTCCCCAAAATCTATTATCTTATATATTAAAGAAAGTCGTGTTAGTTACTTCACTTTTAACTCAAGAACGTGAGTTTTCTTTATGTTACTTAATTAAGTGCTTAAAAAAAGTGGCCAAGGGCGAGTCTTTGGGAGAGTCTCTCGTCCAAACTATTAAGTTTAGAAATAAATGTTGTTTTAAACCTTAATATGATTTTTGAAGACCTATTCATAGATACCCCACACGTATGGGTTCGATGAAATTTTATTTTTAAAGTTTAGGTTTCTAAGTATGGGGGACCCCCAAATGTAATTGATTATTTTTTATTTTTTTATAAAATCCTAGTGGGGTTCGGAATACATCTACTTACCAAATTTCAGCTTTATAGATCTTATAGTTTCGGAGAAAAACGGATGTGACATACGGACGGACGTTCTGTTTTTGCCATTTGGCAACGGAACCCTAAAAAATGAAACATATTTTTATGTCAACATTGTTTCCATTTTATATTTTTATTTAATGTTACTTATTAATGTATTGTACTCATTAACTAGTCCATGTGATCTTTAGGATTATAAGAAAACTAGCAGCCCCCGCGAACTTCGTCTCGCCATATACTTTTATTTGCAACTATATCCATACTAAATTTCATCCAAATCGGATTATCCTGCGTAAGCATATATTTTCCCGCGGAAGCATTTAATTTTTACGCGGTAAAAAGTCTCTCGCCATATACTTTTATTTGCAACTATCTACATAAAAAGTAGGATTAGGATATTACATATTATATTACATTACATTGACTCCCCCCCCCCCATTGAGTCATACCCAGAGTATACAATACATGGAGTCTACATCGCTAGCTGAGCGCGGTGAGCGACAACCTATGTTAGGATTAGGATATTACATATTATATTACATTACATTGTCTCCCCCAAAGTGACGCTTACATGGAGTTCTACATCGCATGCTGGCTAGCTGAGCGCGGTGAGCGACAACCTCGCGACTTTTTTCTAATACTTGCATTTTTAAACTCGTGATATCTTCCGAATTAAATGTCCGAATTGAATAATTCAAAAAGTTATAAAAAGGTATTAAAGCCGTCTTGAATATAAAGTAATTTATTTTGATAAGGATTAATACCAAGGTACAAATGAAGACCCTTTCAAGAGGCGGCATATAAAAATTAATATTTTAGAATAAAAAACTGCTTACTGTGACATAACTATAATATTTAGACATATGCTGTCGCGACATTTTTTGTAGATAATGATGAGTTCTGCAAAGTCGTAGTACATGATTTTGTTCTATCATCAATAGTTTTCGCAGCGCACGCGACGTAAGGAATTTTTCAGGTCATTTTTTTACACCTTATGTTACATTATTGGAGTTTTAGTAAGGATCCCTAATTTTTTTAAAATATAATATAGCCTATGTTACTCGGGGATAATGTAGCTTTCCAAAGGTGAAAGAATTTTTGAAATCGGTCCAGTAGTTTCGGAGCCTATTCGTTACAAACAAACAAACAAACAAACAAATCTTTCCTCTTTATAATCTAATAATATAAATATATAAAATTCTCGTGTCACAGTTTTCGTTGCCATACTCCTCCGAAACGGCTTGACCGATTTTGATGAAATTTTTTGTGCTTATCCGATATCTATGAGAATCGGCCAACATCTATTTTTCATCCCCCTAAATGTTAGGGGTAGTCCACCCCTACATTTTTTTATAGGAAATTATTTATATGGCAAAACAACGTTTGCCGGGTCAGCTAGTATTAGTATAGATAAATGACATAAATCTTTAAATCTACGGACCATGGTAAAGTATAGTATTTCACAATAAAAACTGATTATTGTTTACCAAGCAGTTTGAATTTTAAGTTCAGTCCCTTTCATAGGTAGATGTATGTATTTAGTATTTCATAAATTACAAGGCGCACCGTACCGGGGACGATGGCACTTAATTTGTGTCATCTGGCCCGGTGAACACATCACCGGGCCCGATGCAACTTTTTTTTCTCATCTGCCCCGGTACCGGGCCAGGTCACCGGGGCAGATGGGAGTCACTCGACATATTGGCAGCTTTGAAAAGTGTGTTCTTATGAATAATGGAACAATATTTAAAATATTAATGGAGCGTTGCTTTTAATAAATTATGGAATTACTTGATGTTGATGTAAATCAGTAATGCGGACTGCTTGAACTGAAATTAAAATTTATAGTAAATATTGATGGGTGATGAAAGGTTGCCTGGAAGAGATCGCTCTTTAGCGATAAGGCCGTCCATTGTACTTGTTTCTTTTGTTTTTTATGTTATTTTTGTATGTTTGTTTTGTTGTGCAATAAAGTGTTTTGTATTGTATTGTATTTATACGCGGCGTGGTAAGCCTATGGTTTCTGTTAATGGGTACTATTTCTAAACCTATACAAATAACTTGTATAACTCAATCTAGCTAATTGACATAATATTTTTTAATAGAAATTCTTTGTAGTAAAAACAAAATAAAACCAAAGCATCCAACTAGGAAGCAAGCGAAATACTTCTTTGCAGCATAAACAAAACTGCCTAAGTAACGATTTTCATAAAACAACTCCAAGTCATGTTTCTTCCATTTTTCCTGGACCGCTAAACCTCTTGAAGAATTTAAAGCAATAAAGTAGTCAAGTGTTAGTTGGTACACTTTGTATTCAGCATAGTTCCGTACACAACATAAGCTTGCTTGTTCGAAAGTTTGTAGTCCGGAAGGAATATTTAACATGAAGCTGTATTTTAATATTTTTGAACTTAGCGTCTTTTCAGTTATTTTAATATCATACATTCTGATTTTGGTAAAGTAATTAAAGAAGTTTTAGAAAAAACTATAGATTAGTCTTACTTACGTCTAATCTATGGTTTTCTATGCTGCAATATCTTAATCAAATCAAAACAAGCAGTCAAATTTTAAAGTAAAACTAGAGAAAAATATTTCTGTGAAAGTTAAACCCATATTTAACATACCTTTGACTAATTGCTTAAACAGAAATATGTACGTACCGTTCGTTAATAGTCAAACTTATCATGAAATCAAACAAAAATGTAACTGTTATATGAATTCCCACGGAACTCTAATAACATAATACCACTCAAACGGAAAATAAAAACCCGCTCCATAAATATCGCAAGCTGAAACTTTCTCAATGTTCTAAGATGAATAATTTCAAGTCTTAAATCCTTTGAGGATGTTTAAATTTTAAAGTATAATGCGTCTTAAATGCTGAATTTCTCAGTTACACAAGTTTGCCAACGGGCGGCAACTGCCGTTTCGGTACCTTGCAATCTTGAGGTAATTTTTGAATGAATTTAAGCTTCTTTAAATTTTATTGCGAGACTTGTGATTTTAACCTTTTAAGTGATGACAGTTAAAACTTTAGTCAACTTTTAAGAGGATAAGTTTGAGCGTTTGCCAAATTAAGATCGCACGTTTAAAATTACTTTTATGATTAAGGTGTTTTAATGCAGTAAGGAGTATTTTAGAGTTCTATTCGTCAATTGTTACATACATTTTTTTTTACATTTGTGTGAATAAAACGTGTCTGGTTTATTCATACCTTGATTACTATTTCGAAAACTTTTTTCAAGGAAAATTACACGTGACTCTGTTTTCACTCAGATAATGATGATGATTACTAAGTTCAATAATCTCCCCTTCCCTAAGGTGTTTTTTACCGCACCACAAACCTATTTCCCATCGGTAAATCAATGCCGTGGGAGTATCAAACCGCATCAATGGTACTCGTACCTTTGTAAAACCTGTATAGAATTGAACTCATGAATAACTGGAAAGTTTGTTTAATATTTGTTTGTCATGTAAAAATAACATGTACCTACGAGTATGTAAGTAACAGATAGGTTTATGCCATCACAAATTGTCAGATTTTATAAACTATTAAACGAGATATATGTATGTTGGCAATGTCTTAGGCATTTTGGATTGACTTCAAAAAAGGAAAAGATTCTAAATTCGTCGGAATCTGTTTTTATATTTTTCTATCACGATAAGTTCACTTACGCAATTTTAGGTATCCTATACCTTAAATAGACGATTCTGCATATTTAACCAAAACCTTAAAATAAATATACCGCATAGACTTTATCAAATACTTTTTGGAATTCTTTGAAAAATACACTGAATTCTGGATTTTAATGTATAAAACTCCGATTCTAATTACAAAATGTTGGTTCAAATAATTCTGTGAGTCATAAAAGCGGCCATTTTGTACCTGGTCACCGGAAATCAAGTGACCCTTTAAATAAAATTACAAGAGCGATCTTTTTCTCACGGTGCCCGCCACAAAGCGTGACGTCTTAATAATTTTGCATTTTAATGATACGTACAGCTCCAAAGATTTCTATAGTACCCTCATTAATATGATTTAGTTTAAATGAATGGTGATATTAGATTGTCGGGGAGAAAGATGGCGAGTTTTGGTTGTCTAGGAAGTTAATTAGGTATTAGATATAAAGATTTTTAAGGTAAAAATAAAGATGAAAACAAGCACCTTTTATCAAAAACTTCACTTATTAGAGATGACTGTTATAATATTAAAGTACTCATTGAATGATTGTAACATACTTTTTTAGTAGTAAATGTATCGTGCATAAATTATTCTATTGCTTCCTATTTGTTGGAGCTCGAAAAAAGAAAAATCGAATATTTAGTATAAGTATAAGTTGTAATACAAAATGATTCATGATGATGAATTCAAAATAAGTGAAGTGATTTCCAAATCATACTACCTAGCAACTATTTCGCAACACACGCCAACACTCGGGCCAAACTTAAAACCGCAGCAGATTAGTCATATAACACCTTGATTGGAGCAATCTTTCGAGCAATTAAATGCATTTGTGGCTGCGGTGTGACCAAACCCTTTGGTGGAGCAGAAGCGAAGCGGTAAACGGAGCGATTAGCGAATTTATATTATTAGGCTACTCCTATTCTTATCTCTTTACCAAATTCGGAGTTATTATGGATAAAATCTTAAAATATTTCGGATACTCGTATAAGAAAATATGTAAAAGTATATTATAAAGTACCTCTAAAGACACTTTTCCGAATTTATTTTAACTAATATTATTTAAAATGTAAGTACAAGACATGTTTTACTTTGTTCTAAAACAATTGAATTTGATGATATTTTAAAACAACAAAAACAAGCTTTTTTAATAAGCTAAAAATTCACAGTCAAGTACAATACAAACAATCTTTTTAATAACAATAGATAATCGCGCTGCTTACCGCTCTGTTTATGACTACACCTGAAGTATCTAAGTAACGATAACCATTTAAGTGATAGTGCAATCACAGAACGGACGCTTTGAGCGAATTCGATGTGGTTGCGGTCGAACTGCTCAAATGGGTAAACCTACAGATTCACAATATCAAAGGCGTTGGTAGTAAGTTGTGTGTTACCTGGAATTGTATTTGATATACATATGTATATGATGATTAAATATTGTTGTCTGTGTCATGTGATTTTGAAAAGATATGGTATATATGTATGGTATATGTATATCAGAAATCTAGCACCCGTAACACAAGCTTCGAGCTTACCACGGGGCTAGATGTCGCTGTGTAAAAATTGTCCAGCAATATTTATTTATTTTATTTATTTATAATAGTAGTAAGAATTTCACTTAATCTCTTATCGCGGCTGTGATGGGAATTGTGTACCAGAAATTGGACAGAAGCGTCGTTCTATGTACTGTACCAACACACTGCGACCATCATAAGTGTAGTGATTATACTAATTCCTCCAGGACCGATAATAGGTTTATTGGGAGACCTGTGCCTAGCCCCACCACACATCTCTGGTTGTTTCTTTTACAAAAATGTAAGTGCACTTTTAAAACACGTGCTCTGACAGTATTATGTATTTTATGTATTTTTAGTTTCGAGAACTTTGAAAAGTTAAAGGACATGTGTCACACCATTTGGTCAGCGTGGTGAATTAAGGTCTAATCTCTCTCGTCAAGAGAGAAGTCCCCGTGTCTCCGTAAAATACGTGGAAAGTAAAATGGGTTGATTAAGATACGAACATAATGTATATTTAAATTTACAATAAATATTTCCAGTTAAATCCAAAAATTTACATCAAAAGATTAAACAAAGGCACTGGATTAAATTTGATACTCTTGTGAATCAAAGAGACGGGAAAATTCTGAATATTCTTTTAAAAACTCGCTTTTGTACTAATGCGTCAAAGCAAAAAACTCCCAAAGTTAATGCAAAGCCGCAAAACAGGGATACTGGTTTCTAAACAGCGGTGATCAGAATTTGACGGCCGTTACGCGAATCAACAAAATTAATTAAAATTGGTCACATCGACTTAGGGTATATATAAGGTGTCCCCTAATTGGTATACGAATATACCAACAGGGGTAAATAAGAATAATACAACGCCGAACAAATAAAAAAAGAAACTTAATAAAATTTTAATTAAATAAATATCAACCGTAGATTTACTTATCGTTGACAAACAAACCATTTAAATACGGAAATTACGAATATGTGCTTATTTGATAAGACTTGGCAGATTGACTTGTAAATATTTAAAGATTATCGTCCGTAACATCACGGTCGCCATTTTGCAAATAAAGTAAATTCCTGCAGGGTAATTTATAAGGGCGAAACAAAGGTTTTTGTAAATATAGACATTGAGTTAATTTGATTTGTTGTATGATTGAGTTAGAGAAAGTTTTTCGCGAGTTTTCGATTGATTGGGAGTTCTCGGACGTATTTTGAATGGTAAATTGTTTTTTCTTTATGTTCGTTATTTGTTTAGGTGTAATTATTTTTCTGAATGCTATAGTATTTATAGTAGGATAAAAGCCGTGTTGGCTCTGAGGAAAGTACACTCAACTTTTATGCTACGAGTAAGTTCGTGGCAGCTCTGGATTTTTCTTTTTTTTTAGATACATGTGTGATTTTAAATGATTTGTTTTATTAAAATCGTCAGGAAACCGGCATTTGCTCAAAACTTAGAAGAGTTTAAGGGCATGTGACATTAATCGTAGGTACATCATTTGGTCAGCATGGTAAAATGCCTAATCTTTCTAAAGATAAGATTATAAGATTTAACATAGAAAATACGCAGAAATGTTGATATTCCTTCTCTGGACGTTGAGTAGACACGTAGATACAGTTTCATCTGCGTTATTGCCGACGATATAGCCACACCCGGGACACATTCATGACATACATACGTCTAGCTACGTTATATATATCTAGCTACGTTTATTGAGTGCGACCCGAATACTCAGAGCTGCTATCAATTTTAGGTAAGTATGAGGCAAGCTGATAACTTGTGACCTGGCTGATGAGCTGTAGGACATGATTTAAGATCACCTGGCAGGTAAAAAGTCGCATTATATATCATCATCACACCTATTTCATATCATCAACGTTTCCACAGCTGGGACACAGAGACTTCTCTCTTGAAGAGCATGGCAGCATTATTTGAAAAGATAATAATTCCTTATTCGGTAGTGGTTATGGTGTGTATTTATTTATGAGTAAAAAATAAAATAAATGAATATAAATATGAATAATGCGAAAAGATAAACATCAGCAGTTCTCTGTCCCCCAATAAATAAGAAATCCTAAAAAATAACTCGTTCAGAAATAAATCGTTTTCGATCTCAGTCAAGGCCTTATAAAATATGTTTTGGACACTCCACAAATACCGAGGGCCTTCATATGAGGGTCGGTAGAATAGTCAGAGAGCTGGCACCAATTTTTGGTATATATTTGCGACAAGGTAAAAACTTGTCTAGTACCTCTTTTATACCCCAACACGAATCTAGATGGCTAATGAGTAACGAGACATGGTTTTTGACATCGTCTAGCACAAGATAAACAGTAATTAAGGCAGCTTCATAGATGTGAGAGTAAAATAATAGGTACGTTTATAAAAAAAGATGTATCTATGTATGTTTATTCTGTTAAGTACCTATATCAGAAATCTAGCACCCGTAACAAGCTTCGATCTTACCACGGGGCTACATGTTGCTGTATAAATTGTCCAGCAATATATAATTGATTATTACTGATTATTATCGTCTTGGGGTGGTGGTGCGGTACAAGTTTTTAGCTCGCCTCAAATACCTACACAAAGTTGATGCCAGCTCTCGAACTATGAGGAAATGTAATATTGACACGACATCGCTACCAAATTCGCAAGTCTACTTATTTTCCTTAATATTAAGATGTAGTCGACCCGCCACAGCTTCGCTTGTTTAAAAACACTGCTGACCGATTTCCGTGGTAAAAATAAATAAAAAAGGATTAATAGGGTTCCAAGAAATCTATACTAATATGATATTGGTCGCCTATTTTCCTATATTTTTACTTATTGATTGAATATTTTATATACATCCACAATGTAAATTATTTCCGAAACAATAATGAAATCGGTGCTACCAACAACATTTACCTAAAGAATTAAAAACAGTAATTATGTTTAACTGAGTTATAACTCAACTTAAAACGCCCATAAACATGGAATGGGAAAATAAAAATTTTAAATACCCAAAAATATTACTTGTTTTGTAAATAAAACATTTTTACGCTGTGGCGAACAGTTAATAGCTAATATCTTTTTTATTTGACGTTTTATTAGGGTTTTTAGTAAAATATTCTATTATGAAACACCCTGTAGGTAGATTTTAGGCAGATATTACTTAGATTTTATTTTGTTTAATTATTTAGGCACCACGAACAGATATACAAATCATAATGCAAAAAAATATTTTAGTGGCGGTTTAAGATTAGTATCACTTTTCATTTTGAATAAATCAGGAATTACTCACGTAAACTACTACGATATTACGTATATTCGACGTTTCTATTTTGTACCAAGTTTTGTTTAGGGTAGAGCGGGGCTAGTTGAGCATAGGGGCAAGTTGGGCAATCGCAATATCTCGAAAACTATTCACCGCACGCGTGGGCATCCTATGGCAGAAAGAAGGGGTCGTAGGAGGGGTATTCATTGCGCAACCACTGGTGGTGGCTCGACGAGCGAGTGAAGCGTACACGCACATTGTTTATTTTGATGCCAAAAAGTAAAAAATTCGTTCACCACAAGTTTTCGTCTGTATTAGTCAAATTTTATCCGTTTTCAACCGGGTAAGTGTTAATCTTTTATAAATTTACTGTACTTTTAATATACATAAGGGTTCTGGGTACAATTCTTACCGTTTTTTCAGAAACTCGCTTTTGATTTGTAATTTAGGGGTTGGGGTTAGTTGAGCTAAGTTGCTCAATTGCTGGATGGGCACATACAAAACGTATGCCAGGTGCTGGTCTTACTTTCTTTTGTATGAATTGCAACAGTGATAACGATGATTAATAAGTAATAAGTTCTAGATTTAGCAATATCTAATTAATATAACAGAAAAACTGAATGTAATCCTAAAATTAATCTTAAAATTCGTTGATGTTATGTTGATTCTATTTTCAATTAATTATTCAAAAAAAATTAGCTTAAGTTTTGTCGTTAAAAGACTTTTAGTAAAGGGTTGATTGTTAAACCGAAGTTGTATTTCATTTCTATTTAACAGTTAACCCAAGGTTTGACTAGACTTTCTAACTGCTCAACTTACCCCAAACCCTTGCTCAACTTACCTCACCTATGGGGTACGTTGAGCATGCATGACATTCTGCATTTAAACCGCTATAGCTCTTAAATCCAACTTATATAAAGTAAATTACCACGACACTTTTGCAAAAGGATATATTACTTATCCATCAGAATGCGTAAAAACACGTTGAGACTTATAGATGAAGAGTTATATCGTCTCAAGTGAAAAATTGCTCTACTAGCCCCGCCCTACCCTACTGTATCCAAAGTTACTGCAGTCACCAACACGCCTAGTGAGCGTGGTAATAACATCAAATTCCCCAAGAGCTATAACAGGAATTTTTGATAAATCTGTTAATGATAATTATGATAATGATGAACGTGGCATAGTAAACAACACCTTTAACCTGCCTTATTTTTAGCATTAATCGATACAGAAACCTTATACAATAGACAACAATTTCACAATATAGACAACAATTTCGCAGTTCAATGATCACAACATACTCAGCTTGTTCGGATAAATATAGAAACTTTCAATAAAGATTTTGCTAGAAACATTTCCTCGCTTATATTTCATAGGATGCAACTGTTGTCGACATATCGCAAAGTATAAGCGTAAGAGGTAAGCATTTATTCTATATTTTTTCTATTTGTATTTGAATTTACGGAAATATTAATATATGTTATTTCTAGGATTTTTATGTCCTGACTAGATTTCATTACATCGGTTCAATAGTTTTGTCTTGAAAACCGAACACAGAGTTACTTGCACATTTATAATATTACTAAGATAATTAAATATTAAACTAAATTCCAGAAAAATTCTGCAACACAAACGAAAAGATAACACTGTGTTCTTAAAAAAAGGAAAAACAATTGGCTAAAATAAAGCCGACTCATATAATGAATGTTTAATTTGATGGCAGCAAGGACAAAAAAGTTTCTTAATTATATAATCCCCAATGCCAAGCCAAAACCCGAACAACAATATAAAATATCAGCAATATTTCTAAAAAAACACTTTATTAGAACTTTTTTCCCAAAGAGGCCATAAATCTATAAAATCGCTAATTTATGCAATATTGCGGTCATCAAGTGAGCTTTATCCCGTCCCGCTACCGCTTATGATTTACGCCGCTTCCCCATCTAAATTTCCTCTTCCTTATTTATTGCTTAATCTCAGTACCTAGTAGGTTAAGATTAAAAGCTTTACTGCTGTTCTTAAAAACATTTTTAAAATGTTATTTTATTAAGCGTTTTAACTAGATTTTAAGTAGTAGAAAATAGTGTTTTCTCCCTCACGTTCGTTGGAAATTAAATATTAATTTAACCATTAAGATCTAAGAATAACACCACCAGGTATACATATACCAGTTGAAGAGAAACAAGTGTCGTTCTGTATATAATACCAAATTATTGCCACCACCAAGCTTACTTGTTAAAATGGTGATTATACAAATTCCTTCCAGAGAAGATAACCAATAGATTCCACTAAGGAGACCAGTTTTGGAACTTTATATAAGCATAATGCCCGAATACTCAGAACAGCTGTTGTAATTTGAGCTATAATAGAACATTAAGAGAAAATAGATGCAAAAGTTTTCAACGAGAATTAAAAGTGCAGAAACAATTGGCAAAGTTATCGATAAACCGAGAAACCATCGAATATCAATAGTTTACAACTCTCTGAAGTGGAAAACGCGATAACTCCGCACCGAGACTCGATAAAAGGCGGGAAAATTAGTTTTCAAGCTATTTATGTGGCTGCAAGTTGTTTCAAAGCTTGATGTTAAATTCAGTATTTTTTGCAAATATGAATTGAATTTAAAACAATGGAACATTCTTAAAAGCCAGACGAGTTGGTTCATGTTTGAAAATAAATGTTAATGCCACCCTAGGAATAGTACCATTGATTTCGTGGGTGTCTAAAACTGACATAGACATTTATATAGGTATCAGAAGCGTCTTGAGATATAGTTTATCAAGTCGATTATTTAGTCAATTACGCGTAACATACATGTATGTGTGCACTAAGGAGATATTTATTGATATGTCTCCTTATATGATAAGTATATAACGAATACAATATAAGAATCATCTAAGACAAGCTGAACTCCGCAGATTTGTCCGCGTAAATATCTACTAGTCGGCCAAAGGCAAAAGCGGACAAATATTTTTTTCTAGAAAAAAAAATCATAGGTTTTAACCCCGCCTGGTCTGAACCTTCTGAATGAAAGTCGAGTGTAATACCACTTAGCCAGCACGGCGCAACTAGAACAATCACTTAAAATATGAATTCCCAAACCTTACATACACAACAGTGCCCCGCAAAATCGTCAAATTTATCGATAAATCCTGTTTATTAAAGCGCAGCACTAGCGCTGTATTGTGTTGCACAATGCATCGGCAGTCGATAAAACATGGCTGTACATCACTAGATATTACTATGAACTATGGACTCGCTAATAGCAGTTTTGGGGTAAAATTATGGACTAAATTGGTTGTCGGAACTTCGGAAGTACCAATATAGACAAGCTCTTCAACCGCGGCTTTGCCCGCTATATGGAAAATAATGATACAAAACATTAAAAAGATTACTTTTATTTTCTCTTACAAATTAGTTCTTCAGTCCTAAGAACAAGTTTCTTGGAAGTAGGCAATTTAGTACTAGGCACACCGTGACCTGTGCGTGATATAGGGTTCTAAAATACAAGACTGGTTAGACATTAGATTAATATGATGATGATGGTTATAATTAGGTAAAGTTTAATCATAAAATAACTTTCATACAACCTTACGTTTCCAAGCGTATTCTTGAGACGTTATCATATCAGACAAAAACTTCAGTGACAGAGTGATTAATGGTACGGGACGTTGCGGTCTGCGTCCCTTGAGGGGCACTTGGGGCTAGGACGGGGGCAGTGGGGCAGTGGGCAGGCTGGATTGAACTGTCACGTGGTTTGGGACCAACATATTCAATTCATATCTATAAATCATTAATATTTTAAACGGGAAAGAGTCATCATTATCATTTCAGCCATTGGACGTCCACTGCTGGACATAGGCCTCCCTATATGACTTCGAGTTACGGTCAGATGCAACGGGAAAAAGTTATGACCGTGTATGTCTATTTATTTGTACTTCTTACATGACAAAATTTCAGAACCGTTTTTAATAGAATTTTATATTGAGATAGTTTAAATAATGATTTACGATATATTTGGAAAACTAATTCCTATAATAATAATAGTGGGATGTAATATGTAGGTTACATACATACATAACACCCCTATTCACGTTCCCACTGCTGGGACACAGGGACTTCTCTCTTGACGAGAGAGATTAGGCCTTAATTCACCACGCTGGCCAAGTGCGGGTTGGTGAATGACACATGTTCTTCAAACTTTTCAAAGTTCTCAGAACATGCCGGTTTCCTCACGATGTTTGCCTTCACCGTTAGAGCACGTGTTTTTAAAGCACACATAATTTTCCAAGAAGAAAAATCAGAGGTGCGCGGCGGGGTTTGAACCCACGACCTTCGGAATGAAAGTCGGGTGTGCTCCCACTTAGCCAACACGGCTCATTATTATATGTAGGTTGTTATGATGATAATTATGATAAACACAGTGGCCGATCACGGATCATAACCATGCAGCTTCACAAGGTCGAGTTTAATTACATTATTCTGGTGTTACAGGACACCAGTGCGAATTTAGATTGATGATTCAAAATTAAATGGTTGCGGATAAGGAATGTCTTGATGAATGTAGGATAAGACCTACAGGTATCACATTAATGAACTAGCTTACATTCTTATTCTGCCGAAGAACCATATAAATATGGTTAATGAGAAAAAGAATTAAATAATTATATTAACTACAAAGACCAATCTAAACTAATAACAAAGTCAAAGTCAAGAACTTTGTTTCAACAACGAACATTCTAAAGAAGAAAAAATATTACATTAAATTTTATTGTTTTATTAAGCGCATTTCACTTTATCCTGCCACCGCATGCAATAAAGTATCATATTCATAAACAAAAAGTGGACAAACACGAGGCGGCTTGCTCATAAACATTTTCTATGGTAAATTCTCAGCTAAACTTCAACATCTACACAGGTGCTTTCAAGCGAATATCCAACCCTTTTCTCCTTTGAAGTGATAGTCAAATACCTCGGGGTGATTTCGTGGTGGCTTCACAATTAGCTGCCTAAGTTTGGGGTAAACTTGGGGGTAACTCTTTCCACTTGGTTGGAAGTCTGCTAAGGGCAAGATTTTGCAATATGTTTTGGGTAGGCGTATGGAAAAATTTGATGACATGAGTATATTTTTTCTTTTTTATTCGAGTTCTAGTGCTTAACCCGAAAGCTGGATTTTTCTTCTAGATAAACGTTTTTGCGCTTTGTAAACACTTGTACTAACGGTGAAGGCAAACATCGTGAGGAAACCGGCATGTTCTGAGAACTTGTGGAGGACATGATATGTGACATTTACCAAACCGCACTTAGCGGTGAATTAAGGTCAAATCTCTCTCCCTGAGACCCAGCAGTGGGAACGTAAATAGGGGCGTTATAAAAATATATTACTGGACAATTCACACAGCAATATCTATAAAATATAAAAAACTACATAAACTCGTATCACCTAGAGACGCGGATATATAGGCCACTGCTTGCTATTTCGACTCAATTCTGAGCTACATACACTGTTACTGGAGAAAATACTGAAACTCGTGTTCTATTACTTTCAGTTGTAAGATACAAGATGTAGCGTTAAATATTTTTTTTTACTTGGTTACATAATTATACCAAGTGTAAATACGCCAATATCTTGTAAATATATTTTTCCAGGAAAATTTGAACAGACGATGACATGCAAAGTTTTTCTCCATGCAATAATTTATGTAATTGATTAATATAATTGCTTTTTGGCTTTCAATGTACCTATGGGCGTTGCACACTTCTAGTAGAACTTAAAACAAATAACTATTACTTTATTACCAATGAAATTAGCACAATTTTTTTAATCTTTGTAAAATTTGATGGACTTAGAATCACGTCCATTATATTCGTATGATCTATTTCTTTAAAGTTGATTACAATCATAATATACATAATCTTATAAGATCCCAGACACAGAAAACGTGCCTGTACGCTGAAGGTAACACGCAATTGACTTCGCTTGCCTTAAGCGGTATCTGACTTCTTTTGTTTCAATGCAGACTAAAATAAATAATTTATTATGTGCTTGACGCCACAGATAAAGTTATGATCGCTGTCAGTTTAACACTTAAACAGCGCCGTCCTCGCAACAGTATTGTCTCACTACCCTCTGTTAGATAACGTCTTTGTAACGGTATACTTTACTCAATAGCGAATATAATGTACATTCGAGTTATACATATAAATGGATATGAGATGACCTACCGAGTAAATAGTTTTGTATTGTGTAAATATTGCGTTTTAATTTATAACAACGGGAATTACTCAGGTATTTATGGCGGAGTCGTTTAACTCTCGATTTTTTGAATACATAATCAAGAAAAGTCGAGCAGTGAGGAGATGGAACTAATGGGTGCCGTTTTGCTAGGTGGGAGCACACTCGACTTTTATTCCGAAGGTCGTGGGTTCAAACACAACCGAACACTACTGATTTTTCTTCTTGAAAAATTATGCGTCCTTTAAAAACAGTTGCTCTAATCTAACTATGAATGAAAACATCGTGAGGTAATCGGCATGTTCTGAGAACTTAGAAAAGTTAAATAGGTCACTATAAAGTAAATCGTAAATCTTTACTACGAGACAAAATGTTTTAAATTTCTGTGTTTCTTCATAGGGTACTTACAAGTTGACATTTATAAATATGAACTCGGAATCTAAAGAAATGGCACAATATTTCATCTCTTTCCCCACCAATCGACAAAGCTATTTCTCAGAAGACAAACGTTTTAAAAAGCTATAGAACCTCACGACAAGGTTACTGCAGCTCCATTAATCAATCCGTCGTTACGTTTTTGTACGTCCTTCCAAGGTTAAGGCGTCTTAAGTCGGGATTATGTCTTCATTCGGGCTTTTAAAAGTTCGAAATTAGAACGTATTTTCCAGTGGCGTGAAATTTTCATTACTTTTAATTTGGATTTACTTGTAAATATGAGAAGAGATAAGATAAGAATGTATGAAATATAGAATTATTTTGTTTGAATTTTTTAGTTCTGATAACATTTCCATGTGCATTTTTTAAATCGAAATCTTTCATAATCAGATTTCTCTGATCATACCGGTTTCCTCACGATGTTTGCCTTCACAGTTAAATAACGTTTTAGAGCGCACATAAATTTGAAGATGAAAAATCCAAAGGTGCACAGCGGGGTTTAAAACACACGACCTTCGGAATAAAAATCCAGAGCGCACTGGATTTTTATTCCGAAGGACTTAGCCAACACAGCATAGCGGTATAATAGAACCTAAAGGTATAATAACCTATTCAGAATAGCGGTTAAATCTAACAGCCCTATGATAGAAACATACGACGTAATAATTCCCCAAAGGGTCTGTCCTTTTATTACTGGGGACTGTAATATGTAATATTTGGGTCAAACTGTTTAATAAATATGCTTTATTTGATGTTCTGGTTATTTTTTTATTTAAATGTAATCAAAGGATTCGTGAGTGAAATTGTTATGGTCTTTTTATTTTAGGCATAAAGAGTTTGTAACCTTTTTAGGAATGTTTAGGTATGTTTTTACTGCCGTACGTTATTGTGTTGTGTGCCGTGCGTTATTGTTTTTACACGGCATGGTAAAAATAGTACCACCTCTATGTCGTCAAGGCATCATGAGCTTGATATCAGTGGTGGTGGACCAACGGTTGATTACTGACTATTCTTATAAGAACCTCTATATACGCCCTACTTTTAAACTTTCTATCATCATAAGCACCCCTATATACGTTCCCACTGCTGGGACACAGGGACTTCTCTCTCCACGGGAGTGATTAGGCCTTACTTCACCACGCTGGCAAAGTGCGGGTTGGAAAATGACATAAGCCTTACAAAGTTCTCGAAACACACCTTCGTAATGATAGTCGAGTGTTTTCGATTTAGCAACACGGCTCTTTTTCCTGTACCTTATTCTTTTAAAGGTCATCGCAAAATTATACAATAGCAGATCAAAAAGGTGTAGGTAGAAAATGTATCTAAAAATAATACTTGTTTTGTCATTGTTTTGTAAAGGTTGTGATCGTAGGTAAACAGGATAGACTTTTACTTATTTGTCAAGGAAAGTTAAATTCTATTAAAATATGGCGTAGGTTGTACAAGGTGGACAAAAGAAAGTATGTACATACTTTCTTAACTTGGATTTTTATAAAATTGTTATAAATCAGTATAATTATGGTTTAATGATTTACTAGCACGCCACCAAAATTTTAACCAGCAATTTTTATTAGGCTACTTTTTTAGTTGGCAGTTAGAAAATACCTTGACATTAAGCCTTATTATTATCATTATCACAATTTATATAATAATCGTATTGTATGTTTAATAATAAAGATGAATATTGTTGGACAATTCGCACAGTAACAAGCCCCGAGGCAAGCTCGAGGGTAGTGTTTCGGGACTACGAGGATCAGATAAACTCTATTTTTATTTATTTACTATATTTTATTACACACTACCTAGACCGCCAGCGTTTTCGCCCGTTTTCTATAGTTTTACTTCCATTTGAACCTTCCCAGGACTACTACGAGCATTTAACCGAGTTTTAGCGAGTCGATAAGCCATGATTTCAAATCAAATCAAATTTATTTATTTAACAATATTACAAACATGCTTAGGAATAGTTAAGATTAACCTTATATCTACGACTAAAATTACGGCTAAAGTTTTGCAGTGGCCCCACACTAGGCTCATGGCCCGTGTCGTGGGTACCTGTGTGACGAATGGTCAGGAATATTTTTATTGAGTAGGTAATGTAGGTATCCTAGGTTATCCAATGTCTTATCTCAGGTATAGGTAGGTATGCAAAAATTGAGTACATGAAGTAATGTAGGTATCCTAGGTTATCCAATGTCTTATCTCAGGTATAGGTAGGTATTACGTGCGCAATTAGAAATGAGTTCTGTAAATGGCGTCCGCTCGCATGCGTTCTCGCTCACTCTCTATCGCTGTCTATACTTTTATCCTTGTTTTGCCAATCGTACCCATACATACCGCCGCCATTTACAGAATTCATTTTCAATTGCGGGGGTTATATGCAAAAATTGAGTACATGAAGTGATTGTGAAGTGATTGTGAAGGTATGTGTGTGCGTGTGACGAAAAGTACGGCAGTACGGTAACTGAAAATTGTTGAAATTAGAGTGACAGATAAACTACTTAGTAGTAGATTTAATATTTATAATTTAGCAAAAACCGATCAATAGATCTTTTCTACTCTTTAGAGTTACAAACACACATTCTTCCAGTAGTTTTTGGATATAGTCCTAATATATAAAACCTAACGGCGTTTGAACACATTGTAAAAGTCGGCAGGTCAGGTCAAAAATAATAAAACGTTTAAAAATATGAAAACAGCAAAATCACTATTCTCGGAATCCGCTCTGCTCTTTCTATAATAACAATCCCAAAGCCATTCTTCGAGCAGGGTAATGGCCTGGAAAATGGCCCTATCGGATATCGATATAACTGCAATGCATTTCCTAATAGATTTTGAATAAATTAGTTTGTCATGGAAAATATTTTAACTGTTATGTTATGGTTAATGGAGCCGTGTTGGCTAAGTGGGAGCATACTCGACTTTCATTTCGAAGGTCGTGGGTAAATAATTAAGTTAGAATGATGATGATGATGAAGAATATACGAAAAACTGGGAGGGATTTTGGTATTTTAAATACAGGATATCCCATAATGAGCATATACGAAAAATAAAAAAGTGGCCAAGTGCGAGTCGGACTCGCGCATGTAGGCTTCCGCAGCAATTGTTTATATGAAATAGTTTATGACGTATTATAAAAAAAACTACTGGATAGATTTCGTTCAAACCAATTTTCGTTGTTAGTTTTTATGGTTATGTATAATATATATTTTTTCTAGATTTATCATTCTCTTATTTTAGAAATTAGAGGGGGGGGGACACTCTGTTTTCCACTTTGGAAGAGTCTCACGTCCAAACTATTAAGTTTAGGATTAAACGGTGTTAGAAACCTTTATATGATTTTTGAATACCTATTCATAGATACCCCACACGTATTAGTTCGATTAAAAAAAAGTTTTTAAGTTTCAGTCCTATGTATGGGGACCCCCAAATGTAATTTATTTTTTCTCAATTTTTTTATGAAATCTTTGTGCGGTTAACAGAATACATCTACCTACTAAATATCAGCTTTGTAACTCTTATAGTTTCGGAGAAAAACGGCTGTGACATACGGACGGACGGACGGACGGACAGACGGACAGACGGACGGACGGACGGACATGACGAATCTATAAGGGTTCCGTTTTTGCCATTTGGCTACGGAACCCTAAAAACACACATAGTTCTTATAAACGACGATAATAACATAAATTTTTCAAAAAAGTAAATGAATCAACAATAACAAGACAGTATTCTTAATTAAAAAATATTTACAACTACGAGTACAAGCTCTTATTCAATTATTAATATTACCCTAAAAACACACATAGTTCTTATAAACGACGATAATAACATAAATTTTTCAAAAAAGTAAATGAATCAACAATAACAAGACAGTATTCTTAATTAAAAAATATTTACAACTACGAGTACAAGCTCTTATTCAATTATTAATATTCTAGAAGTTTTGGCAATAAAGTTCAACTTTTAATAGAGTGTAGTACAAACAAGCCTAGACAACAAACAACAAATACTTTCAAACTAAAGTAATCAGTCTGAAATATCAAATTAAATTAAAATCATGATATAAATTATATATTTCTAAACAAAAATTAAATTCAATAAAAGTGAATTGATAAAGTGGTTATAATAGAGTTTATTACTGAAATGAAAAGAAAACTTAAAAGTATTCTGGATACATTACGATGTATTCTAATCTATCTCGACTTTAATTCCGAAGGTCGAGAGTTCAATCTTCGCCGTGCACAATTGGATTTTCTTCTCGAAAACTTTACGTAGATACTATAAAAACACGCGCTTTAACAGTGAAGGCAAATATCGTGAGGAAGCCGGCATGGTCTAAGAATTTAAAAGAGTTTAAAGAACATGTGACTACATGCACTTGGCCAGCGAGGTGAATTAATGCCTAATCTCTCTCATTGAGAGAAGTCTCTGTGTCCCTGGAGTCTTAAATAGGGGTAATTATGATTAAAATCAATCTTGGCTAATACAAAAAAGAATCTACGAATAACCTTATAAATCTCCCTCCATAAATAATAGCCATTATAAAATCTATAATAAAACAGGAACAAAAACATTTTAATAAATCACAACAATAAACTCAAAATATACGGCATCTTACTCATGCGGAGATTGTGAAAAAACCCCCGCTCCCCTTTAAGGGGTTGGGAGTTCACCCCCTTTTACCCCCATTTTACCCAGACTGTTCTCGGGATCGTATTAAGCTGGCAACAGATAGGGCGTGTGTCTCAATGATTTATGTAGGATAGCGTGTAGTGATGTACCACAGTCGATGAAATTTTTATCGATAAATTTGTATCTATCGATAAATTTTAATGAGCAATGTTTATGATCTTGTTATTTGGGGATTTGACAATAAACTTTCTTGCAGTAAAATTTAGCTTTATCTGAAATTTATTTGTTTTTATAAGTAAGCATTGTTTGAAATTTATATCAATCGAAAAATATAACTTCAGAACACAGTCAGAGATCTTTTATTTTGTTTCAACGAACTGTCATAAAACATTTCGATTAGGTTGAGTTTAGAAACAATTCAGACATTTAATTCATTGAAAGAAAAGTCATTAACATCTACAGTATACTTGAACTAAAACATTTGTCGATCTAAACGGGAGGTAACGGCAATTGAAGATTTCATTGTGTTTAAATGGATTTCACTGATCGCTATTTTAAACTTTCGAAAGTGATTTGCTAAGGATTTATTCGAAGCTATTAACTTTTATCGATAAAACAAGCGCTTCGCCGTCACTGTCCGAAATTGCCTTAAAAATTATATAAACGACTTCATCATTTTGGCTAACATTTTGAAGGAAAAAGCATATGTAAAAAGATTAACATGTGAAAATTGCAAATTTATCGATACGACATTTTCTGTTTGCCTGACGTCACTTATAAAATTGTATTAAGACATGCCTACAAGCGACGGAAGCTGATTTATGAGGCCCACTAACTGCAATAGTGACGTCATATCCGGTATAGCTTTTTATGCTTTTTTATTGGGTAAAGAAACGCGAAAAAGGAAGCTGATATTTCTGCAGCAGATTGTTTCGCGGTTATTAAGAAAATTATGCTGAAATTAGCTATATTCTTTGTTACCGTTAAGATTTATATTGTTTTTAATGGCCACCTAGTGCCAGCCTTAGAATAGTACCCCACTACTTTTTGCTATTTGGCGGGATTAATACACCAAAAGATCCCACAGCTGGGACACAGGGACTTCTCTTTTGACGAGATATTAGGCCTTAATTCACCACGCTAGGTCAGGTTTGAGCTGGTGAATTAAATATGACCTTCAAACTTTTTAGAACATGCCGGTTTTCTCACTATGTTTACCTTCACGTTACAGTACGTGCTTACAAAGCGCACATACATTTTCAAGAATTAAAATCAGAGGTGCGTTGCTGGCTTTGAACCCACGACCTTCGGAATGAAAGTAGAGTGTGCTCCTAGTTAGTCAACACGGCTCAGACTAACTAACTCAGACTTATTTAAAGAATTTTTATAAAGAAAATAGAGGTAGATTTAGTAAGATACCAAAATGGAATAGAATTGTTTTATCGATAATTGTATCGATAACATCTCTAAACAATAATAATTGTTTGCGAACTATAATTGAGTTTGTTCTAGACGTAATCCATAGAAATCTCTAACGAAACAAAGGTACGATGTTAATTTATTTTGATGAAAAATATCAGAGAATAATTAGACAAGAAACTGTTGATAGTCTAAACATTGTACTATTTTTTTATAGCTAGCATATAATTAACATTTTGTCTATGCCGCGTCTGTCCCGCGGTAAAAACAGACTGAGTTTTTCTGATATAAAATTTAAAAAAAATAATTTATTCGACAAAAAAGTATACTTTATTGTTACACCGACAATATAATGAAAATATAATATTAGAATACTTTCCCAATTATTATCGCGGTAAGTATAATTAATCTTTTATCATCAACATCATCATTTAAGCCTACGGAAACCCAAAGCTAGACAAAACGCAAACTAAGAGAATCGCACAAAATTAAAATGTTTTGTAAATGTATGGAAAAAATATTATGGGGTGTAACTATTCCGAGGCCGGCACCCCATCATAAATATAGCCATCATGAAATAAATCCCACAAGTCCCCAAGATTTCAGTAAATTGTGTTCCAGCACTGAATGTTTCAGAGCTTATCCATTATTAATGAATCGCACCTCTCTCGTTAAAAATATACGGACCGGAGAGAGTGTACTTGTGGAGTTTTTTGTAACATTACCATCAGATTCTGAAGTATTTTATGCTGATTTTTGTTACTGCGGATGAAGTTTTATCTTAAAATATGTATATCTCTGTGCAATATTTATTTATATATAAAACTAGCCGACCGCCAACAGCTTCGCTTGCTTTTTTTCATAAAATATAGCCTATAACCTCAAGAAATGGACTATCCAACACTGAAATAATTTTTTAAATCGGACCAGCGGTTCCTGAGATTAGCGCGTTCAAACAAACAAACTCTTCAGCTTTATAATATTAGTAAGTACTTGTTGTGGTCGAAACGTCATTTATGTATTTAATGGAGTTATTTTAACTCCATTATAAATGATAATTGATATAACTTTTTATGCAATCATGGTTTTTGAACCGTTTCGAGTTCTATAATGACTATTGAACTTAGTTTTATAAACATAGATCATAGAATCCCTTTTGGGCGACGCGGCACCTAACCCATAAGCTTATAATATGTAGGTTTTAGTTTTAGTTTAAGAATTGTGCTATAAAACTCACTTTATTTCTTGTTTTTTCATGTGCCGTGTATGTTCAAATAATTGTTTTTTCTTTCTTTCTCCTTCTATAAGTTCTTTTGTTATGGGTGTAAGAGGCACTTACCTGTAAGCCATACGGATCTGTTCCCCGTTCTTGTACCAGATGAGTTGGGCGGGCGGGTTGCCCCCGCGGCTGCGGCAGACCAGCTCCAGGCTCTGTCCCCGACGGACTGTCTCCCCGTCGGCGTAACCCTCGATGTACGGCGCTCCTGGTGGGTCTGGAAACATACACATATTAAATTAGTATTTTCATCATCATGATAATTTTCAGCACGTTTCGGCCCACAGCTGTCATTTTAAATAGAAAGCACACAGGCCATCCAGATTAAATCATCGTAAAATGTTGCCTCATGTGAGAATTGAACCAGCAACCTATTGCGTAAGCGGGCCATTGATCTGTATAGCTAGCAGTTCTTAGAGAAAGCACCTTTTTCACGAGAAAATCTATTATATTATAAATATTTCCTTACTATTACCAACCATGTTGCACGTAACAAGACTTTATTTCAATGCTATGTAGATTCGAATAAATAAAGCTCGGCTAATCAGCGTACGTTGAGGTGAAGGTAAATTTATAATAAATAATCATTTAAATTTATTCTAACATCTAAAAATGCTATGAAAGTACACTTAAAAGTATACCTTTGTGCAATAGTGTAATAAGAACGTTCATTAAGAACAAGCCAAGTCGCGGACCACCGCTAACTACAAAGGTAATCAACCACATAATAATAAAAGAGTTCTTTGCAAGAACTCAAGAAATAATCCCTTTGAAGAAATACTCGGAGCGTAAATTAAAAGAAATTAAAAAAGGCTTGCTTAACCCTTGGGCTGTTTTGCAAAAGGATTTAGTTAATTTCTGAAGGTTCAAAGGTTAGAAAAGTGTATCTACAATGGTAGCCAATTTTTTGCTTGAACTATTTAAACATATAAGCAAGCTTATTTAAATATAATTTTATGAAACTGGGCCATGTTACGAAATGTTAAGTTAAATAACTCTACGAAAAAAAAATCCCTTTTAGAGGTACTTATTGAAAATTATATAGATGTTTAAGGTAACAATATCATCAACCGATATTACGTCTTAATATAAATTAGAAAACTACTTAAGAATATTCATTTATTTAAAGAGTTGATTATAAGCAAGCTTATTTAAATATAATTTTATGAAACTGGGCCATGTTACGAAATGTTAAGTTAAATAACTCTACGAAAAAAAAATCCCTTTTAGAGGTACTTATTGAAAATTATTATTATTATTATTATTTTATTATAGACGAGCAGCTTGGATGCTGATGTGTCTATGTCACAGTGTTGGAAGGTACAGTCATTGTTTATTTCTTGTCTTCTGTAGTTTATTTGTGCGTAACCAGTGATCGAGTCTGTTTTTAAAGCAGTTTGTAGAGCTAGCTGTCACAACTTCTTCAGGTAGTCCGTTCCAATTCTGAACAATTATATAGATGTTTAACAATGAACAATTATATAGATGTTTAAGGTAACAATATCATCAACCGATATTACGTCTTAATATAAATTAGAAAACTACTTAAGAATATTCATTTATTTAAAGAGTTGATTCGTATTAAGATAGCCAAATGGAGTCTCAACTGAATCATCTTCTTTCAAATGCGGATTTCCTCTATCTTATATTATCTAATAATTCAAATAATTCACATGGAGTGCGAGCTAACCTAAAGCGTATTTGCTATGCTAATCAGAATACGCCCGTGACTTCCATATAGCAGTCAGAGAGCTGGAAACAATTTTGTGTAGTTATTTGAAGTAAGCTGAAAACTTGTCACGCACTTCTCCTAACCTAACCTAACCCAACATGACTGCTATCCTGGGGAATGAATCGTCTGGAATGTCCCACTAACATAAGACAAAGATTGTTATTGAAGTTGCTATGGATCGTGATCTGAAACGAAGAATTTTTTTTTTTTTTATTATTTTTAACTATATCCCGCTACTCACCAGCCAGGTCTTCAATTACGTGTTGTGGTAGGTACATATAGGAGCGGTGAAGGACAAGTTTTTAGCTTGCCTCAAATACCTACACAAAATTGGTGCCAGCTCTCGAACTATAACTCTAGTATTTTATACAGGAACTTCCAAGCTTAGTACTCACAGCACTTTAAGCAACTTAAGACATTAGAATATCACAATATGAGAGGAAGTCGTATGTGTATTGAGCGTATCTGCTTTAGTATTGCAATGGTGTCGGTTGAAGAATAGTACGACCCAGCACCACTTGTATTACATTAAATATTGCGGGACAATTCACACAGCAACATTAGCCCCGTGGTTAACTCGAAACTTTTGTTACGGGTGCTAGTTTTCTGATTTACATACTTAAATAGATATTTTTATTAAACTTACTCTTATGACATGCAGACACTCGTAACAAATATTTGCAAGGAATTAGAAAGGAATCTGCAACATCTTACGTCGCAGGTAGACCTCCGCCCGTTGCGCTACAAAGGTCTTCAAAATTGATATAATAACCTTATTTGTAAAACATAGTTTTTATTGAAGACTCTTGAGAGAAACCGAATGAAATAGCCAAAGTGAATATGCAAAAGTCATTTAATACCGAGCAAAGTTAATTGAAGATTGTGGTAGGGGACTCTAAATCTTAATGTCTTAGCTTTAGTATTCGTATTCGCATAAAATGTGCCAGCTATTGTTCCTTCTGGCTATATGTGGGTGAATGTCACACCGATATAATATAGTACAAAATAGTCGTGATGGATAAGTGGAAACACTCAGCTTTAATTACAAAGGCCGTGGGTTCAAACTATCAAGAGTCTCTGGATTTTATTTCTTAAAAAATGTGAGCTTTAAAAACAGGCAATTTAAGGGATTCAAGAGATTCCCATAAAGGCAAATAGGGGCACCTATGATCAATTGCCAATGTTTTAAAAAGTCACCAAGATAGACATAGCAAATTGACGTTCTTTTGATTCCTAAATTGTGAGAATTCCCACTATATCTCGGTATGCATTAATATCGCAGCAATGTAAAAGTCACATGCATGTACGAAGAAATAAACTTTTCTATGTTATGTATGTGTATGTTTTCCAGTGTTAAAATCACGATTTTTTTGTATAAAAAATCCAATCAAACATCTAGTGTAGTTCGGTGTGACTTCAGCCAACGAACAAATACGCGCGAAGGGAAACAATGCCAGCTTAATTATAGAGTGTGTAGCAAGCTTTACCCGACAGCCGGTATTCGGGTGTGATGTGTGGCCGGCCTTACACTAGGTATTCGGTGTCTAACCTACAAAATATTTATAACTTATCTATACTAATATTATAAAGAGGAAAGATTTGTTTGTTTGTTTGTTTGTAACGAATAGGCTCCGAAACTACTGGACCGATTTCAAAAATTCTTTCACCTTTGGAAAGCTACATTATCCCCGAGTAACATAGGCTATATTATATTTAAAAAAAAATTAGGGATCCTTACTAAAACTCCAATAATGTAACATAAGGTGTAAAAAAATGACCTGAAAAATTCCTTACGTTGCGTGCGCTGCGAAAACTATCGATGATAGAACAAAATCATGTACTACGACTTTGCAGAACTCATCATTATCTACAAAAAATGTCGCGACAGCATATGTCTAAATATTATAGTTATGTCACAGTAAGCAGTTTTTTATTCTAAAATATTAATTTATATATGCCGCCTCTTGAAAGGGTCTTCATTTGTACCTTGGTATTAATCCTTATCAAAATAAATTACTTTATATTCAAGACGGCTTTAATACCTTTTTATAACTTTTTGAATTATTCAATTCGGACATTTCATTCAGAAGATATCACGAGTTTAAAAATGCAAGTATTAGAAAAAAGTCGCGAGGTTGTCGCTCACCGCGCTCAGCTAGCCAGCATGCGATGTAGAATCCATGTAAGCGTCACTGGGGTACGGGGGGGGGGAGTCAATGTAATGTAATATAATATGTAATATCCTAATCCTAACATAGGCTACTTTTTACCGCGGAAAAATACATACTTCGGCGGAAAAATATATGCTTACGCGGAAAAAATCGATTTAGATAAAATTTAGTATGCAGAAGATAGTTGTTGCAAATAAAAGTATATGGCGAGAGACTTTTCACCGCGGAAAATACATGCTTCCACGGGAAAATATATGCTTACGTGGGAAAATTCGATTTCGATGAAATTTAGTATGTAAATAGTTGCAAATAAAAGTATATGGCGAGAGTCTTTTTACCGCGTAAAAATTAAATGCTTCCGCGGGAAAATATATGCTTACGCAGGATAATTCGATTTGGATGAAATTTAGTATGGATATAGTTGCAAATAAAAGTATATGGCGAGACGAAGTTCGCGGGGGCTGCTAGTATATAATATTTATAAATATTTATTATTGATAGTTTTACGTTTGGAGAAATAAACCATTGCTTTTATTCACGCTGCACAGGGGTTTTTCTGAAAGCCAGCGTTGTCCTATACCTACCCCTGTGCAGGGTAACACTAAGCTGATAATATTAACAAAGAAACAAAAATAAAAGAGATATTTATTTTCTCTTCACAAACATTAATTAAAAGCTACAACTTAATAAGCCATTTTTGGCACACATGACAGACACACAGGGCAGACATACCATCCTTCACATACATATAGTAAAACCTCTTCTTCATCTTTTTTTTCTTTTATTAGTTCGATGATGATAATAATTTTTCGAAGTAACCTAAGGGCTTAGAACTAGCCAGCTGCCTTAAATCAGCCATCTTTAAAAATTCGCATTCATATAAAAGCTTGTTAAAAAGCCTAGTCAAGACTTAACTCCAAACATTTTAGTTTTGGTTTCCAACTTATACAAACTTCTGCAAAATTTGCGCATCCAAACTTCTGAATATCGTTGATAGTTAACAAACTTCTCGCTGTATTACTTCGAAGGAATCATATCAAAACCTGTTAAGCAATTATGTGGAAACTAACTTTTGACGTACGTTTGTGTAAAGTTTTTATATCGAAAGTTCTGAGTTTAACTGAGCCTGAAGGAAAATCGAAGCGTATTAGTGCAGAGTTAATAATAATGTATGAATGAGAATGTAATCGAACCCGCAACTTCTTGCGTCCGCAAGAAGGCGCCCGCTGCGCCACAGAAGTCGTTATCAGTTAATAAGTAAAGAACAAACAAACATTTTAATGAAAACTTCTGGCTTTGCTAAATATTTTATATCATATACTGTGCAGAAATAAATGACATCCATTCACGACTTTTCAACACACTTTATAATAACGGAAAATATCCTGTTCCCCCGGGAAAATTCATTAAAACGCGGGCGAAATCACGGCTTAGCGGCTGTCTCCCGTAATTCGGGTCTTACTTCACAATATCTTAACATTTTCCTCACAGGATTTAATGCGTACCTGTGTGTTTTTTCATCAAAATTAATACCAAAACTCAACCGTCTCCCGCCTTTTAACTTAATGAAATAGTCCTTAATGATGGAGGAAAGTAATTTGGCAAGATTAGCATCTTTTTGTCTTAATTTTACTTGGAATTCTTAATAACGTCTTTTTAAACCTGAAGGAGTGATTTTTGCATGATTCTCTTGTGATTACTTTATGCGATGTACCTACTTGTGTTGTGTAGAAAAACGTATCAAATACTAACAATATTTTTGGTATAGTAAATTGTTTAATCGTGCGGTGCTGGCTTAAAAATAGTACCAACCAATCTCTAATTAGTAAAGCTCTGGTTAGTATATTTTTGTATAGACCTATTGCGCGACAGCTAAACCTTTATTTTGTAGACCTTAAAATAATTAATTCTTTGACAAGAGTTGTAATGTTAATAAAATGTATTTACAATTCATTAACCCCATGTTTTTATTGGAAGCCTTTGTCCATAGTTCAAAGTATATTTTTAAAATTGCCATGTTTTGCCCCCTCAGACTTTGTGAGTTTCGAATGTTATTAGTGTTGGGAAGAAGTCGATAAAAAAAATATGGTGGATAAATTCAGCCATTTGCCATTATTTATTGGTAAGTATTATTTAGAACAATAATGTGATGTAAGTAGGTACTCAAAGCTTGCGTTACAGGTGTGTAAAGGTAAGGTAAAATATACATAGGTATACAAATAGATATCTTTTGAATTAAGACCCAACCCAACATTAGAATTTCAGTCGAGTGATTTCATCAATTAAAATCAGCTATAACTTATATCGATAATATCGACAAAAACCATCGACATAATCCCGACCCTCTCTGTAAGCCGAGCATAGGGGTTAAGAAAACAAAGTACCCAGAGTAATTATACAGGCTGATGGAATTTTAGCCGCATTATAATGAAACATCATGTATAAATTAATGCGAAGATGTAAGTACCAAGATTTTATGATAAGGGTGTTCAGTCTTCGTGACTTTTTGTTGTTTTTCTGCTAAAAGTTGCATAAGGTTTATAGAAATAATTTATTTTTAGGGGTGTTAGGTTTAATGATGGTATCTAAGTTTTCTATTATTAGTGTTTTAAGGTGCGTGAATAAATCCGAGATGCCATAACTTTCCTGTATATTGTATTAACGTTTCTACTGCTGGAAAACAGGGAATTCTCTGGACGAGAGAGGTTAGTCCTTAATTTACCACTCTGGCCAAGTGTAGGTAGGTTTTTTTAGTTAAATAAATAAATAAATATTACTGGACAATTCACTAGCCTAGGTTAAATAATTATTTATTTATTTAATAATTTTGGCAAACATTACGATTATCATCATCAATAAGATTTCATTTGAATATAAAAATTAAATGTTATATCAAAGAAACGTTTTAATTTATATTAATAGGATTTCTTAGGAGGAAAATGTAATGATGAAATTCTTGGTAAGAAATTCCTTTGTAGGTAATTTTACCTTACAAGATTATTACAGCTAACTCTATAGTTTACATACAATGGAACCGTACTTCTAAATACTAGAAATCTCGACAGTACAATAGATTTTGTGTGGTGCTGGCTACAAAATAGTATTACGTTATGTATTCCCGCAGCCGTTTTGTAAAATACTAATTAATATACCAGAAGATGGTTCTTATTGGTTTTGGTGAAAATAAAATGCGTTTTTGTAAACACTACCAACGCCCATGACGCACGTACGTATCTCGCACACACTAGATCGCAGTGTGGCGGGCGTTAAATCTACTAAACGCCTCATCATCATCATCATCACCATTTCGGCCGTCGGACGTCCACTGCTTGACAGAGGCTTCCCATAATAATTTCCAGTTTTTGCTGCGGATGGAGCTTGCATCCACTGCGAACTGACAGCCTGGTTTCCATTTGAGAACATTACGGCCCCATCGGCCATCTGTTCTTCGCGCTATATGGCCTACCTATAGCTAATCAAATAGCCAATCTGCTGTGCTGCGTCGGTGACCCACGTTTTTATAAACAGTAAAAACTTGCAAAATCCCTTCAAATCACAAACCAAAGTCGAATGCCGTAAAAGTGTTAATTCAGTGAAAAAGCAGCCCGGCACGTTGGCTTACCATGAATTATTAATTTCCTATTTTACCGAGCCGTGGCCGTGTTGACAGTGGGGCCGTATTTACTCTGCCCCAATACTACCTCAATAGGGGTGTAATTGCTGTTTTGAGCTTCAGATAGATTAGGTTTAAAATCGGCCATCAGAATTAGTAACGTAACCTACTTATTAATCAACAAATTTGTTGAATACCACTGTGGTGCAGCGGGCGAAGGTCCGCCTGTGTTCGATCCCGATGGGACGGAATATTTCAGTATTGGATAGTACATTCGGATTTTGTGTATAACAGAATAGAATAGACAATATGAATTTAGCTTAAATATTTTACAAAGCTGGTAAAGTAATATTGTATAGTAAGAAACTGGTCGCCATTCAGCGATAGCTTTAGTATCATGTGGCGCAGCACAACACACTGTGAATTGTCCAGCAATATTCATTTTATATTAATTTTAATGGATCTTTAATATAAATGTATTGATGTCAAGTTACATACAGGAAAATAATATATTCCTACATATTATGTATTATAATACTCTGTGATTATACTATACTATGTTATCTTACAAAATTCTATATGTATCTAATGTCTTTTATTTGCTATTTCATACGTTTGTTTTCCTGCACCAGGGAAGTGCATAGAAACATAAATGTTGACACACGGCTCAATCGAACAACAATTAATAATTCATGTACCAGGGCGACCCCAAATACCCCCTACACCCCCTTTAGGGTATGTTGTCATTCAGTTCGTTTTAACCAATAGACGGGCGAACGCATATCGCGAATGTTATGGAGTTTCTAACTAGGAGCTGGTAAAATAGACAATGCAACAATATAATATAAAATATGTATAAATAGGTTTAAACAAGATAATTGAGCATTTTTCTACATACTTTAGTAGACAAACCATTCGATTATGAAAGAAGAAAGAAATATTTTACAAATGAGGATTAGTATTGTATTTGTTGTATTTGAGTCAAAAAGAATAACGACCTGCGTAATCAAAAGTATTATTAATATAATAAGTCTATAAGATGAGTGTCTATTTGGTCTATGTGTTGTCAATATAGTTTAGTTGGATAACAACTTGTACAGCAAATTTGACATAATTATATACGAGGCTTTTTAATTATACTAGGCATCGAAAATACCTACATTTTAGGTATTAATGGTCAGTATTTTCTATGTCTCGTATTTACCAATGCCGTTTCAATTCCGAACACTAGAAGCTAGCCCTAGAAAGGGGTACTTGAATGGAAATTCGCCCCAAAGGGGGAAGAACAACTTCGAATTCAGAATTTGTTTGGTTAACCGTTGACTCATGAATAGGCTCGGAGTAACTCAGAGAGCAATGGAGAGGACTATGCACGGTGTTTCTCTACGGGATCATATCAGAAATGAGATACGTTGAAGAACGAGGGACACCAACATAGCCCAGCGGATTAGCTAACGTTTAACAGAATATTTTTTTGGATTTCTTTGGAGAAGCCTAGGTTCCTGTAACACAGGTACGGCTAGTCAGGAGCCCATGTATTCACTTATATTGTACACTACTTTATGTCAAAATAAATGATTGATTGATTTTAGTCAAGTATATTTTTATTATAATCACCCTTATTAAAGTTTTCACTGAGTCTCACTCAGGGACTCTTGACTAGAGAGATTAGGCCTTACTTCATCACGCTGGCTAAATGCGAATTCTTAGTAACCTACATTTCTGATAGTTATTACCAGAAAAACAAGAGCTACACCAAAACACAATAGATTTATTGCCGTAAATAAGTTGTTATGTTCCAATTTATCGAGTGATCGACAAATATATTACTGTCACAGTCGATATATCTGCAGGTGGGCCCGAATAGGGAAATATTACAATAAACATAAGAACCACTATTATTTATTACTGACCATTTACATAGTTATATATGTATATAGGTACTAGTTACAACCCGCGCTATTTCGTGTTATGGTGTTTTAGCAGTATAATCGCTCTCATTTTTTATTTATCTCACTATTTAAACGACTTCAAAATACGTGGTTTCTCAGTTCGACTTTTTTATTTGATGTATTTTTTTATTCTATGTTTGTTCGCGGATAATAATAATTAAATAAATAGGTACTGTGCCAGTTAATTTGAGGTATAATCAACATAAAGTAACACTATTAGAAACACATTTTTCTGTATTTGCTCATGTAAGTTTTTCGAGACTATTTTTGTGATAAAAATTGACTAAAGTAGTATTTGATTTGACATTTATCTCCCACAATAGTTCAATTTCGTGCTCGGCGGGGGCGGGCGGCGCCTAATTCGATGCATTTCACGTAAATATACGATGCGGGAGAGACGTGTTTCTAGATTTCGTAAAATTGATATTGTATTTCGTATTTGAAGATACAATATTGTTGGATATTACACTGCAACTTTTAGATATGTGGCTATTCTATTGTTAGATCGAATCAGAAATGAGGAGATCCGTAAGAGAACTAAGACCACCGACATAGCCCAACGGATTAGCTCTTTAAAGTGGCAATGGGCAGGCCATATAGCGAAGAGAAGAAATGGCCGATGTTGCCGAAATGTTCTCGAGTGGAGACCACGGATCGGAAAACGCAGCGTTGGACGTCCACCAACAAGGTGGACAGACGATTTGGTGAAGGCGGCTCGCGGTGGATGCAGGACGCGAGCGACCTGAATGGAAGTCATATAGGGAGGCCTATGTCCAGCAGTGGACGTCCAATGGCTGAGATGATGATGATGATGATGATGAGTACTTACACAGCACGCTGAGCTGAACACTGCTCCTCATGGGATGGTCCCGCTGCAGCGCCTCGTGCCGCGCCTCGCACGTGAAGTCAGCGTAGTCATCGTCCGCGGACGCCTTGAAGTGCACTCTGTGGGGAGGTAAGGGTTACATTACTAATTAAATTCATTTAAACATAATATTAAGACTGGAAGAGATCGCTATACAGATAAGGCTCCCATTGTAGGTGTTTCTTTTTATATTTATTTATTGGAAAACCATAAACGTACAAAAAAAACTTTTTGTGTTATAATCATGTTTTGTTTTTGGTGTACAATAAAGTGTTTTAGTATTGTATTGTAAGACATTCAGAAAGAAATTAAGTCAATAAATTTATTTTGCATTAAAGGATGTTAAGGTATAATCTTTTTAGATGAAGATTATGGATGAACAGCAACATGTAGCCTGAAGCTTGTGTTTCGGGTACAAGATAGTTGATATAATTAATACAATCAACTACATATAGATCAAAAATTAATGAAACATCGTATTAATAAACCATTAGGACATGAGCTCTCGTTATCAATAAACGCGCCAGCTTACTGCCACGACAAGAGTAAATCGCATCGGACATACAAATTCAGAATTATTGCAGATTTATCCGGATACAGCGTGATATAACCGGATTAAACTGAACCCGGGTATGCCGGAGTGACGTACCCGGTGCGGTTTAGCGCGACACTTTGTGTTTATATGCGGTTTTTACCGCAGAATCGGTTTGATTCCGCATTTGTAATTTACTTAGTGTTATTTTCTGTTTTAACAGAGATAGAATTTAATGTTTTGTTAAATTATTTACCTACATTTATAAATTGGATGTAAATATTTCTTTTTGTGTAGTTTATATTTACTTAGATGCTAGCACTAAGTACATTATTATGTAACCTAACCTAAAATGTTAAATTATTTACCAAATATCTCATTGACTAAAAATAATTGCTTAGATTTATTTATTTTGATTAGTTAAGCTAATAACAACTAAGTGATGACCACGACCACTCTGTAATAAGTGATACCGACAAAGAAGAAGTGAACCCACGACCTGAAGAATAAAAATCGATTGCACACTAAGCCAACACGGCCAAAAAAAATACAGGTAAAATAACAAAAAAGAAAATGTTTGAATTAAAAGGGACTTAGTTTTGTTTGTAGAAAGTACTTTTCAGTTAATCACTTCGAAAGTGTGGTGTCGGAAAAGTTTTCTTGGACTTTGTAAGGAAAAATTTCGTCTGAGGAAAGATTATTTTGTCATTGTGTCCTCGACCTTTTAATTTAAGATTCGGGGAATTTATACGAAGCGCCGCAGCTACACGAGAGGTGATTAAAATTACTACGAATCAGCGATTTTCCACTGACAGCTGATTTCTGGAAATAATGAGCCTTAATATTGCATGCATTCGAATAATACCGCGAAATTATGTGCACTGGTAGTAAAGGTTTGCGAATTTTAGGAATTGAATAGATTTTTAGGTTCTAAGGTAAGAAAAGTGATAAGAAAATAATTTTGAAAATGCACTCAATATTTGTGTTTGAGCATAGAGAATGGTTTAAAAGGTGAGAAAACATGGGAATAATGCGGGCGAAGCCGCGTGCGGTTCAGAAAGTATAATATAAAACTGAAATGCCAGTATTCATCAGGACACGCGACGGCTGCAACAACGTCGAGTTTTATGATATCATGTGCTATTTTATTAAGATGTTAAGCCCCCGCAGTTTTGAATGTCTGTTAGCGACACCTATTCGAGGAATTCTTCATTTTACAAATATTCGTTTGAATCTTGGGTCTTGCATTCTGGTCGGTATATATGTATATCACTAGCCGACCTACCGACAGCTTTGCGTGCGTTTCTGACGTCATCTAAATTTACTATCTAATTAGTATGTTTTGACATACTAATTAGATTATATCTCGTACTCGCAAGACAAGCTTAGAACTTACCACGGGGATAAATTCATAGATTTAAATTCTATGGATAAATTATGATTTCGGAATTGTCAAGCAATATTTGTAAAATATAAAATTATAAAGTTCAAACTGTTACGTCGTTTTTCGAAAGAGGCCCGACTACGGATTCACGTCACATGCATATACTGAACTCACGAATTTTCATTACACAATATTAAATAAGTTTAACGGAATTCGCGTTTAAATTTTGTTAATCTCACTAATATTATGAACCTGAAAGTGTTTGTAGTTGTTGAGCTTTGCGCTGAAATAGTTCCGCTTGTTTTGAAGTTTTGAATTTGTCATTTTGACAGGGGTTGAAATTTGTGCTGTCAGTTTTATTATTTTAATCTGTATTTTCCGTGTTTAATGTTATTTTTCGAGGAAGCTTAGAAATATGTTTAATTTTATTTCATACACAATAAAAACTAATGTGTTTAAGCACTGTGTTTAAATATCACACACAAAAATTTGTCTTTATAAGTTACCAATTTAGCAGAAAATAATAACATTATCTACTATTTGCGTCGGAAAAATAATGAAATACGCAATCAAACTAAAGGGTAGAAAGCTAGTGTTTAATCATTATACTGTCTTAATTATAAAACATAAACATAAAATTTAGATTTGGTCTATGTTTGGTTTGTTTGTGAATTTATACAAAATCAAAGTAATTATTTCCACTATGTAAACAATTTGTGACGAAATCCAGTGAGGTTTAAAGTTTACGTCCCAAATGCACACAGGACTTATTTTGTAACGTTGGAAATGAAACCGTTTCGTTGACAAAGTAACGTGTACCAATAAATCAAGTAGATAACGGCTTTATTCAGCTTTTATTTTACTAGTTTGAGTAACGGATATCGTTTATTACAAATCGATTGCGTCTTCTCTAAATAATTGGTAAACCTTTTTTATATGCACTTATATCTCATCCTAGAGCCGTGTTGGCTCAGTGGAAACACACTCAACTTTAATTCCGAAGGCTGTTCTTTAGGCGGGGTGCTGGATCGATGCGGACTTTTCACATTTTTTTTTATAATAGTGTATTGAACAATCCTACCAATATTCAGCCTAGTCGGAATTTATGTAACCTTAGATGTCTAAATTGACCGGACTATTTGCAAAGTTTTGTAAATGAAAATTGCAAATTACAAAATCCAATGCAGGATCGAAGTTTGAACCCACGACGATCAGAGTCATAGTTAAGTGTATTCCGACTGAGCTACCGTGACTGCAATCTATCAGCTAAAATAATAAGTTCCTTCATGCAATCCTACAGACACATGTTTTGGGAACTAATTAACAGTTCCGACTAAAGTTTGACTGTTGGTTGTTCCTTGATTTATTGTTCTGTTGTTGAGTTCTGGTTAAGTTCGCTTTGACAAAAGCTATTATGAACTTTGGGTAATTAATGTTGAGTTTCCCGGGAGTCTTTTATGGTTTGCATGTCGAAATGAAGAAAATTGTTAACTGTTCTGTTATGGAATATTCATAAAGCAATACTTTATATAACAAAAAAACGTCGCAAGGACCTGGGGAAAAAGAAAATGTGATTTTTTTGCATACGTCTTTTCATTTGTATTGAAATGTCTTTACCAAAACTCAGATGAAACTTAAATGGGACCGAAGCTAAAATGTGATATAGCCACAGAACTTCGGAATTGCTCTGATAGATGGCATTTATCGGCGCCGTTTCTGGTAATTAATCGAGATGACGCTTCACTATGGTGTAATTGGTATTAGAGTCGGGGCTAATCCGTGGTATGCGGGCTGGAATCTGTTTCTATATTTTTCAATTGGGATATTCGACATAATATTACCTAGAATTTTATAAGCCTTTCACTCGTGGTTTTGCCCACGTTTTAAATGAACTTCAGAGTTACAGTAAAAAATAGCTTGAGTTATAATATGAGAGCCTATGTTATAATATATTATTTTATGTAAGCAATACTATAGTAAAGATTTATCAACAGTTTTATAGTAACAAATATACATCCACACTAACAAACTTTCCCAGTATTAGGGTCATTCTACTTTTTAGTGCAGGTTTTCGTGTCCCCCAGACAAAAAAATGTCTATCTGCCATTTTCGTAATGAAATAAAAATAAATTGCGCAACACATTAAACTTCCGTAATATTTCCTTAACTTCTGTTAACATTGATATTTGAATATTTTAACTATTTTAAGATAATAAGGGTAACATAGTGGAGTTTTATGGTAACATAGTGGTTTTCCATAGTATCGCAAAGTGTCCCCGACCCAATACGCGGACTAACTTACCAAAAAAAGTATTTTTCTTACAGTGAAGTCCTATGCTTCAAAAATGTATTAAGTTTATTTAATATGTTTGCTTTTGTTATGTAGGCCTCATATATTTTTAAAAGCTTTATTTTTTTTCAAAATAATTTCTTTAGTTTTGTCCCTAAGGAAGAAGCGCAATAGCGGTACTACTATGTTACTGGTATTTTCTCAAAAAATCGTTAGATGTCAGTGTACCGTCACTGGTGGGCTCGATTGGGCAGGTTAGGCATTACAAGAGCGGGGTGGAAGGGAATGGCAATAAGCCGCACGCGGCCGCTCAGATGCCGCCATGTTGTGAATCAAGACGCGTGTGTTTATTCGGTGTGTACTTTGTTACCCGGCGAAAAGGTAAGTTTCAGAACTATCACGTTATGTTTTAACTACTGATACGTGGCATTTATGTCACTGAATTGTATTCTATTGTTAGATTTTGCTAATTATACGGTTATTTCCCAAATATCAGGTAACATCATGTTATTTTACAACTGTGTTACCGGCTACTTTGTTACTCCGCTGTGTAACGCAGTTGTAAATATACTCTGTCACTAATTCTTTCTAATTCTATTTAAGTTGATTTGTTCGTAATTTAACAATTTCGCATTTGTTTGATGACTTACTTTAATTACTGACGGTAAAATGAGTACTGTAATGCCATGTTTTTGTCTTTACAGAAGATCATGACGCTGAACAACGTCGATTCCGAAACAGGCGAAAATAAGACCCTGTTAATGATGTAAAGGCAGAAAAAAGGCTATAGACAGGTACCACATAACAAAACGCCTTGTCAAAGACTTAACATCACGTGAACATCGCCAAAACAAAAGGAAATAGCGGGTCGCTAACACTAAAAGAGGAGCCCGCAATTATGCCCGGAATTGACCCCTCAACCTGATATACTTCGTGTGAACACTCCACCAACAGGACCAAATGCACCTAATATTCCTGAAAATTGTCCGATACCTGACTCTCACAGATTGCGGATGGATTTTAGAAAAAGCACACGGACTCCAAAAACGACGATATTACGTACAAAAGTCATTGAATTTTCAAACGGGATGACGGGATTTTGGTAAAACGGATATAATAGTAGGATATGATTATTATCTTCAACCTAAGAGATTGATTACCTATATTTGTAGAGAAGAGAATTGTCTATTGATACAACTTTGTTACTGTTGCACAACTGTGTTACCCTATGTCCCTATTTCTAAGTATAGGTTTTTCAATTTCAGTTGTACAATTGGCACATTAAGCAACATTAAAGATATATCAGATGTAAGATAATATTTATTAATATCAATGTTAAATACTTTGTTAAGATATTTTTACATTTATACATTTTATCTCAAATCTTTGTAAGCAAAAGTTCACAACGGTAACATAGTTGTCATTTAATGTGATTTTTATGAGACTTAATTAATGATAATTTCTTATTATAGTTATGGAAAAGAAAGATTTATGTTACTAAAATACGTTTTGTTAATTGTTTGTTTGTAATGAGTGACTGAAGCAGCTCAATAAAAATATTTTGATTGGTAACAAAGTGGTTTGATTTTTCTACCTTGGTCTGCAAAACCTTAATTTTCAGAAAGAAATAGGTACAAAATTGGCTGCTGACAGTTAATTTCAATTGTCTGGATATTATTACGCATAAAAACAGTTAATTTACTTCATTTATCTCTAATAATAAAATTTTAAAAATCCATTTTTAGCAGTGCAAAAACCTGCACTAAAAAGTAGAATGACCCATTAATATTATGTAGGATGTTTATGAGATATCTAGTACCCGTAACACAAGCTTCGAGCTTACCAGGAAGCTAGATGTTTCTGTGAATTGTCCAACAAAACAATTTCTGTTTCATGCTGTAAGCATTATTTGCAGTTCATAATGCCTTTACTAAGGACCAGGGTTTTTAATTTTTTTCAAGGAAAAAAATAGTAGTAGAATGAAACCCATTAGAAAAGGAGGGGAATATGATAAAAATGAAAGGAAAAATAAATTACGGTCGATCTGAGTTCGGGAAGTGGGAGGGGGTGGGCTTTTAAGGGGAGAAAATGGTTTATCTCGATTTGCGGTGAAACTACAAGTCCTATGAAAAAAAGTTATATGGCAAAGTTGTAGGTAATAAAAAGATCTACAACTTTTAATTCACAACTTTTTTACATAACGTCAAAATGTATGTGAAAAATTTAAATAACTAAGTTTTTGGTTTTTTATTTCTATCTTTTTCAAAAACATTTTATTTTCTACGAAATTTGGTGAAAACGTACCTTTTTATGCCCCAAACACACTATAATTTATTTGATTAAAAATATTAATTTTTTCACCTTATTTTGACTTAATTACTAAAAAAATAGACTAATTTTCAATCGAAAATTCACGTGTCAAATTATTAGCTTTTTTATAAAAATCGGTGTGCCTTTTGTTCATTGAAATCTTTATTTTCTGATGGTTAAGAAAAATATATACATTACCATAGTAAATTTTCTCAGAAAATGCAAAACACCGAAACAAAATTTGTATCATTATGTACAATTGCATCATAAAAATGTGATTTTTGCAATTTTTATTTCATATAATTGCTTATAATCCGACTTATTGCACATTATACAAACAGATTATTATATTATTATTATTATTATATAGTCTGAAAAGACAAAATCACATTTTTATGATGCAGTTGTACCTAATGATACAAATTTTTGTTTCGGTTTTGTGCATTTTCTGAGAATATTTACTATCGTAATGTATATATTTTTTTAAACTATCAAAAAATAGAGATTTCGACAAACAAAAAGCATACCGACTTTTATAAAAAGCCTAATATTTTGACACGTAAATTTTCGATTGAAAAATAGTCTATTTTTTATTAAATTAAGTCAAAATAAGGTGAAAACAATAATATTTTCAATCAAGTAAATCACAGTGTATTAAGGACATAAATAGGCAAGTTTTCACCAAATTTCGTAGAAAAATAATTATTTTTGAAAAAGATAAATAAAAAAAACGAAAAACTTATTTATTTGAATTTTTCACATACATTTTGACGTTATGTAAAAAAGTTGTGAATTAAATGTTGTAGATCTTTTTATTACCTACAACTTTGCCATATAACTTTTTTTCATAGGACTTGTAGTTTCACCGCAAATCGAGATAAACCATTTTCTCCCCTTAAAAGCCCACCCCCTCCCACTTCCCGAACTCAGATCGACCGTAATTTATTTTTCCTTTCATTTTTATCATATTCCCCTCCTTTTCTAATGGGTTTCATTCTACTACTATTTTTTTCCTTTTTTGACCATTTTTGAAGCTAACTGCACTGGTCTAATATATATAGGAATATATATCTAAATAGTTGTCTGACAGACAGGTGTTTTGTCATTCTGCCCCTTAGGGGTCAGATGTCAGGAAATAATAATGAGAACTATGGAACAGGTTGAATTTACACAAACAAAACCTTCGTCATTGTCCCCTGTCACGCCCAAATTAGTTGCGGGACGTTTAGATCATGTTTTGGTGTTCTTGATTATAATTTTGTATTATGATTATGTTTAGGTACTCTGATTTTAAATTCTGTTTGGTCTGTTGAGTTTATAATGTGTGATAACACTTGAAAAATACCATCGTATCAATTTATATTACGTTAGTAACTTGGGTTAGGTTGTATATGTAAATCAATTAAATTTTAAATTCTGTTTGGTCTGTTGACTTTATAATGTGTGATAACACTTGAAAAATACCATCGTATCAATTTATATTACGTTAGTAACTTGGGTTGGATTGTATATGTAAATCAATTGTAAAAACATACCTGGAAATAGTTGTGTATCTTGTTGATTTAGGATTTCCATTCTGGCTCTCCACACTCCTGATCTCGTCTTTGGTCACTGAAACAGAGAAAATAAAAATAAGCATATTTGAACATGAAACGGGTAACATACCATGATTTAATTGTTTCTGAGTTTTTCGATATTTCGACACTGTTGCAAGCGCCATGTTCACGCATAAACTAACTTTAAAAAGTTATAAAAATAAGCATTAAAATTTACTGAAAACTTAGTTTTACACTGGAAAAAGACATATATATTTTAAACATTAGAATTCAAAACATTTTATATATTGTTAGCCAAGGATGTGATGCATTCACTATTTAAATTGCATGTAAACTTTGAACTCACGATATTCGGAATGAAAGTCGAGTGTGCTCCCACTTAGCCAACACGGCTCTCAGAACAACCCACCACTATCCTATTAAACCATCTATTGTGCTATAAATCCGACCTAACTCAGTGTAATATTTTCGCAAAATCAGCTATAAGAGCAGGTATTGTTGGAAACACTCGGCTCAATAGAAATAGGTTTGTCGAAATTGTTCTAATATTGGAGAATATAATACTAAGGTATAAAATGATAGAAAGGAACATCAAAAGGGATATTTTGGACGAAATTGATACAGTTTTATGGAATTGTTCGATTGTTAGAATTGATTGAAAAGAGTGCTAGGAGGACGTTCTCGATTATTAAGATAAGAGGTAGTACGAACGAACTACCTACATCTTTCGGTGGGCATTGTACTACAAATAAACTATCATGGTTTTAACAATTTGTGTACCAGAAACGTGTATCGTCTCTCCGTGAAGACGGCGCTTGAAACAATGCTGAAAAATATCGGAAAACTCAAAAACATTTATATTTTGGTATATGTGACCAGTTTCATATTCTAATATTACAAGAGATATCACATTAAATATGAAAAGAATAATCATTATACCCTGGTAACCAATTCTTCGTAACTAAAACCAAACACTGCGTATGTGTAATTCGCGGTGTCCCAAAAGCCTCATAAAACAATTGCTGTAACTTTGGAGCTCCAGTATTCCTTTGTGTTACATTTGGCATAACTATAAGAAACAGGGTTTAAAGGTATGTCTGAACAAAATTACTATTATATAAAGATGGCTGCATGATCTAATAAGGTAGTACGAACGAACTACCTACATCTTTCGGTGGGCATTGTACAAGCCTAGCATAAGCAAGCTTATTTACGTTCCCGCTGCTGGGACACTGGGTTTTCTGTTTTAGCAAAAGAGGTTGGTGCTAAATTCACCACGCCAAGTGCGGGTTGAATGTCATATGTCCTTTAAATATTAAACTCTAAGTACCTACTCAGAACATGCTGGTTTCCACACGACATTAAAATTTGCTTACAATCTTGCTCACGCTGGCCAAGTGCGTCACGTGATTTACAAACTTCTCAGAACATGCCGGTTTCCTATCTACATTTGCTTACAAACTAAAGAATAAACACTACTAATTTAAACGCCCATTCCAGCATTACGAAAACATATAACTTAGCACTAAATTTAATAACCCATCCACTGCTGCGACCCCAAAATTCACCCAAAGGTGTATTTCAGCCTAGATGGGCGAAATTAAGCCGAACCGGTCCCAAAGGCGTGCTACTCTGCGATGACGTGAGTAAACCGTTTTGGCGGGTAGTTATGCAAATATATTTTAGGGTTTTTGCCCGAACTTTAGTTTCGGAGTTTCGTTTTGTTTATCGGAATTTAAAGAGTTGTTTTTGTTTGTTGGTGAATTTGTAGGTTTGAGTTTAAATTCGATTTATACCAGCAATTTTATTTTCCGATTTTTTTATAAATTTCGTTTTTTTTTTTCATTACGTTAATTATAATACAGAATTAAATATCTAATTTTTTTAAATAGTTTAAAGAGGTCTAGATTAAATTGATTTTTAAACGACGCTGCTTCTGCTTTTTGTTTATAAATTCACAGTAGGTTTGACGACGAAAATAAAGTGTTACTATTCCTAAGCCCGGCATCATGATGATATCCATTATGTTTCCAATAATCTACAGCTCTCTAATTTAAAATATATTTCCAGGATTATTTTCGATATTTTCAACCCCATATTAAAATATGTATTTAATTTCCCTACCTTCCTTCGTAATCGCTCTGAATGTCGAGTCAGTGAAGCGAGCTCCTTAATAGGACTGAAATACGTCCGGCCGGTATTATAGATATTTACCCACAGATGCCGAATGAGGTTATGAATTACAAGGCTTTATCGCGTGGGTGATTTAATTGTGTATTTTTATTCTTAACTAGCCGTTTTTTTTACTTAATTATACTAAATATATAAGTAAAATATTTAATATAATATAGACTTCCTCGATTATCTCTCATAATGCTATCCAGCGCTGAAATAATTTGTAGGTATATATCGGACAAGCATTTCCTGAGATTAGTTCTTTCAAACAAAGAAACAAGTATGTCTTGTAGTGCCGACCTAGGAATGGTCTTACTCCATCTCTTACCGTTCGAGTAAAAAGTTCTTAGTTTTTTTTTTGTATAAATGTAGATTGTTGGTGGGTGTAATAAATATTTATCTTACCTATATCATCTTAGTTATGAAACATTTTAAAAACTTTTCTGAGAATATAATGCAAATCAAACTCATTTTACAACAATCACATAATTATAAACTTACATACACGCGTCTAAGAAGCGTTTGAAGTTCTCAAAGTTATCAAACATTAATCAAAAATGGCTCAGTGTTACAGAAATCCAAAGTTTATCCAACCGAGACAAAATTCTTTTGAATTTCCATCGAAATTCGGTTTTTACGAAATCCCATTAGTATATAACCCAACTGTCAGATTTGCCAAACTTTATCGTAGGTACTTTAGCGGATCGTTTTGTCTCGCCTCCATTTTAAAAATAAAGCATTCTATACACAACCATGGGATTTTAACGTAATTTAACTGGAACTGATTTTGACGTAATTTAATTTACGAGATAACTGATATTTGTTATGCGTTGTTTGTCGCGCTTAACTTCCGATTTATGGCGAAAAGAAATTAGCTACAGCCTACATTTTTAGTTAAACCTCTTTTTCCGATTTTTATACAAATTCATAAATGGAAAAGCTAAATTCAATTAGAATTTAGTGAATAATATTAGATTATTATTATTGTTTATATATAAAAATTATGGAATAGAATATACTTTATTGCACACTACAAAAACAGAAACATACAATACATACTTATAATTAAACAATACTTCAGTTTCGATAATTATAATAGTCAATTAGCATATCGTAATTACAATATAAGATTTTCGTATTAAAAAATAAGCTTTAAAAGTCGCGCAGTGACTAAACGCCCTTATTCTCTTCAATTTCAGACTTCATAATAATTCAGAAAACTTTAATTTATCTCTAGATATTGACATCGGGTCGGCTGTCAAAATGCCCCGTCATATTGACGTCCAATTTCACGAACTTCATCATCTAGGCTATAACTGCTTTGGACGCGTGAATACAGCTAACTTCAAGTGGCTAGGGGCAAAGAGTAAATAATAGATGGTGCGTTAATTTTACGGAAAATTAAACAGGTTTTTTTATGAGGATTGATATACATTATGTATGTGTGTTGGAGTAAACAGAGTATGGAGCATTAATTGATATTTATTTATATTTGTGTAGGCGGTTTACGGACAAACAGCAGCTTATGAAAAAATAACATCATTACTAACTAATTTATGAAACTTAAAAGTAATTTAAATTCTACGAATGTATTTTTTTCGCATTTTCTGTCGTGTTTTGATAAACTCATATTGAGATAAAATCAAAAGTCTACGTAAATAAGGGTATTGCCCGTTTATCTCAATATGAATATTTTTTTATATTTATCATTGATATATTTTTTTGGAGTTTATAGAGCATCGGCTCATGAAAATATTATTGGAAAATAATATTCGAAATATTAAGGCTTGTTTACAAATGTCCCTGATTCTAGTGTAATGTCATTTTATTTAGGAATTTAATGAACTAAATATATTCTTGCAAATGAAGTCAATAAATTAAACCAGCAAAATACTGGCGTATGTTCCTCTCTGCCCCTACCTACTCTTTGTCGGGCAAAACTCTGGCACTGGGAAAATTTTCATTAAAACCTCTCTGACAGATTTAAAACGGCGGTTTAATTGCTTCCCGGAATTCCCTCCCCTTCCCACTTCTCCCCTATTGGATTTAATTGGTTTTATTTATTAAATTTCTTTTTCGGTTTGATGTGATGGTAGTTGACCTATTTCATTCGGTTTTCATTTGAGTGGCGTATGTGTTCTGCGTGTTTTTGAGGGAATATTAAATTTTAATGAATGGACCTTAATTGGTAGATTTTCTGTTGGTATTATAAATAAAAAATATATTTGAGGAAAATACAAATATAAATAAACTAAAATGTTTCACACAAAATGTTTTAAAGGCAAAAATACTAACGGGTTTAACTAACAGCAGACTTTAGCAGCCATTACATTGTATAATAACTTATTATTTTACTATGGTCCTTACTAATATTATATCGCGAAATGTATTGTTATTATGTATAATATAATAACTCTAACTTATGGTATTTACTTTTCAAAAATATTTATTAGGTATTGTTTCTGAATATAAACACCTAGTTTATGTCAAGGAACTATGTTGCGATATTTTAAAACTATACAAATCCTTTGACCGTAAATAATAAATAACAGTTTAAAACAACATTAATATCGTAGTCAAATAACTATGGCCAAGCGTTCCATATGTTCGTTGAAGCCAGAAGCTCGTGAGCCAAGCCGTGGTGGAATGCTTACTGCGTAGTCAGCACGAAAATGGCGCGAATTTCGCGTACGTCAGTTCGAGGTTACGTCAAAGTCATTCCACGGGTAAAATGAAAACAAAGATGGCGGGTACTAGATGCGTCACTTTAATGTTTTAATTAATATGATTTAAAGGAGACCAATCTGATTCACATGCTTTTAGTAAAAGTCATTTTTAATATTATAACTGTCTGATTTAATTCCCTCATTACTACATAGTATAAAACAAAATCGCTGTCGCTGTCTGTCCGTCCCTATGTATGCTTGAATGTTTAAAACTTCGCAACAGGGTTTTGATGCGGTTTTTTTCAAATATTCAAAAGGAAGGAATATTAGTCTAAATAGGTACCCAAGGCAAAGCGAGAGAGCAAATTAATCGCTTGTATTTACAAACGATTCTTTATGACGAGCGAATACCACTTCTAGTAAACGCATTGTCGGTCTCACCAGTGAAGCGTGTAAGGAATATTGGCAGGTTATATTTTATGCCACGGTTTCGAGTCTGAAAGTTTCGCTTTTCTATTGATATTTTTTTCGTTTTACGCAAAAATGGTTTGACGTTACGTAGATAAGCTTTATTACATTTTGTTTTGATGAAATTGCACTTGAATAAAGTTTTGTAAGTTTTCAGACCCTTATTGGATAAGTAGCACATTCTACTTTTATTTCGAATTTTTCTTCTTAAAAAAATGTATTAGCTTGGTTATTATTATACCAAATTCCCCAATAACTTATTTTTTATTTATAATATCATTGGGTCCATGTGGCCGTGCCCAGTTGTCGAATTTTATATACAACGTGGTTTTATTTCACCCCAACCTACTCCTATATTCTAAATTGGAATCCTTACTTTCACTGCTATCACCGCAAATTCCCAATAATTCCCGATAACTCCTAAATATGCGATACCCGCTAATTGGCCACACAATCGAGTTCGGGCGGTCCTCATTAGTTCAGCAGGTTTTCGATTTCAATCGACAAACAATTGAGCGACGAATGTCGGAATGTCGAGATGATTGACAGATGGGCTTAGATCGGCTCCGATTTGATTATTGTGTCGGATTCGATTTTCGAATTTGGATTTATGAATTTAAAAATGAGAAATGAATGAGTTACTATAGTATGCTCACTACTCGGATCCGAGTAGTTGGCACTTAAAATATATTTTTTTGAAATCTTACTGCGGTTCACAGAATAACATCTAGTTACCAAATTAGGAGCAGAAAAACGGCTGTGACATACGGACGAACGGACAGACATGACGAATCTATAAGGGTTCCGTTTATTTGCATTTGGCTACGGAACCCTAAAAAGGGTCAGTCCTACCTTTATCTCCTTTCAGCTCCACGTTCCCCCTGAACCAGACGATCTTGGCTGCGGGTTTGGCGTTCTTAGCGAGGCACTCCAGCGACACGTCGTCTCCCTCTTTCACTTCAAGCTTCGAGGCTGCGGCGTAGTTCGCGATCTCTACGATCGTGGGGGGCGCTGCGAACAAATTTCAAATTAAGAATAATACCAACATAATACCAGCGCTGAGTAGGTATGAAAAGACATGCGCTAGTGATGGGGTGATTATATTTTCAGGCCGGGACCATGGGTGCATAAAGAGCGTACACTCAACATTAACTCTTTATTGTAATAAAATAATAGTATTTAGTATTTACTAGCCGACCCACTGACGCTAGACGTTTTATTAAGTTACCAACATAATTATAGTTAACTAGCTTTCCGCCCTGCGGCTTTGCCCGCGTCTTACACTTTCCTGCAATTTTCTTTACTATAAACCTCACACAGCCCGAGACCTTTCCAACGAATGCAAAATTGTGGAAATCGGTTGGTGCGTTCCAAGTTCCAGAGTTATAATAGTCTTCCTTGATAAATTCATTTGCCTTTCGGATGTTCAGATTAATTTATTGGAAATCTTCGAATTTCAAAATCTGTGGAAATATACGACGAAGAGGGCGAAGTGTCACTTTGACGTTACAATCAGGATAACTGTCAAATATTTCAGTAAGCCTGTAAACTGTCTTCATAAGGTCGTTAGTAGAAATTTGAGAACAGCGATTTCTGAGTGATGTTAATATTTAAATCATTCGGGATCTTTTTGCGTAGTTTCCTTTAGAATTATGTATCTACGTAAAAATCTGTGAAAATATATCTCTTATCTCTCTTATGTCTTATCTTTACTTTAAATAGAATTCGTTAAATATTTTTTTGTTTAGATTTTCATTAGTGCTACACTACAAATTTACATTACAAGACTAAAGTTCAAGTTACCATCGTTTTCTGATACATAACTAAAGATTTTATACGAATTAAATTATAATTTTATTGAGATAATACATATTTTCGGTGCAAAAAGACATTATTTCTTATTCTGTTCCAGCTTAGCTAAAATTTTTACTCCGAAGTTTTGCAAATTAACTTGAAATTGTATTAATGCGATATACAATTTTAATGTGGCACAAATTAACCTAATTAAAGGCATGTTCCTGTTAATTCCATTAGGTTTGTACTTCGAGGCGGTTTGGGATACAGATGGCGGCAATTGTACAGACATTATCGAGCCGGGTGTAGATTATCTTGATTTAATCTTCAAAACATTTTTCTTCTGATTACGAGAATAATCAGAACAAAAATGGTTTTGAAGATTCAATCAACAGTAAAAATTTATAAAAAAGAAAGCTTGTGCACGTACAACCTTCTTTATGGTATAATGAATTGCAATCTTTAAAATACGTTTGTTTATCATGATTTTACACTAATTATTTATGAACTAAAATATTATTAAAATTAAAAAGTAAACGAAAGACAGAGCTAGCTGTCTTTCTTATTACACGTATTTTACATTTACTAATTAATTGTTAACACAAGCAAATCTTCATTCGTCAATTAGAGACTAGAACATAGTAGTATAACTCGTAATAACATTACATCTAATATTTACATGACGTGCAAGATTAATATCCGGGCACTGTACGAATTGCTTTGCTGTAGGTTAATGAGCAAAATGGATGTTTGCACATTACATAATGAACAAAGAAAGTATAATTGTAACAAAAGTAGCTACTTGTAGTCCTGTCTTACTCTTGCGTGGGTTTACACAAAAAGTAAGATATAGGTTGATTAATAATTACTAGCAAGCCGTGAAGGCTAAGTGAGAGCACACTTCACTTTCATTACGAAGGTGGCGGGTTAAACCCCGTCGCGCACCTCTGGATTTTTCCCCATGAAAAATGTATTTGTGCTTTAAGACGTGCTTTAACGATTAATGTTAACAACAAATGAAGTACCGCATGTTTTAAAACTTGAATTTAAAGAAAATGTGAAATTCACTACACCACTTGGCCAGCATGGTGAATCAGAGCCTAGTCTCTCGACAAGAGGAGTATCTGTGGGATGTTGCGTACATAAATAGCCGCGTACCCACCTAGCGAGGCCGCCTCGCGAGGCAGGCTGAGCCACAACTAATGGCTCGGGCCGAGCCGTGCTGCGAGTGAAAACGCATGCCCGAGGCAGTCCGAGGCACGTCCACACCAGCCGAGGCATTTGGCTCGCGAGGCTGCCGCGCGAGCCTGTTCGCTAGGTGGGTACTCGGCTAATAAGGGTGCTTATGCTAATCGTAGCAAAATAGCATAGCTTTTGGAAAGAAACTCACTTTATAATAATATAAGTGTACAAAGCAATTCTATATATCTATGTACATTTAACCTTAGTTTGTTCTCCAAAATACTACACATTATGACGGTAAAAAGTAAATCATCAAACAGATTTAGACCTTTTTACCCTAAACCTCACCAGAAGTTATAAATAAGGCCCCCAAGTTTAAGCAAATCAGTGTTTCCAAGAAAATTTGGGGGTGAACATGCTTTTATCTCCGCCTCACCCTTGGCCTGCGGCTTTAACAAATCATTTTACTTACCCCTAGAAAAGTTTTGTGGGGGCGGATTGTGGCATAAGCGAAGCGGGCAGGTTGTACATTTGACATTTCATTAATTATTTAAATAAATATTGCAGGACAATTTACGCAGCAACACAGCCCGTGGCAAGCTCGAAGCTTGTTTTTTTGTTTTAAAAAATAATTTAAACATAGTTCATAGAATAGACTGTTACGGTCAATTTCTGTCTCAAATTGTAGAATTCCTAGTATTTTACTTTTGAACTTTTTAATAAAGTTCAAAAATATCCTGGTGTTTTCAACCCCTTCATACCATTTCATTATACTTATTTCTTAATTTATTATGTTGTGCTGTCGCCTGTGGTGTTTTTAAAAACCAAATATAAGAAATCGATTAAATTTGTTATCAAATCGCTACTCGCTCCGCTCTCTAACTCCGCCATCGCCTTGTGTTTTTATAGACAGAATACTTGTTTGGTTATAATTACTTTTGTTCGTCTTCCTCTAGACTTTGCTGAAAAGATTTCTTAGTTTTTATGCAAATACTCAGGTATAAACAACTTACTTCATAATGCTCTTGAAGATAAAATATGACTTTTATGACCTTGTTAAGTTAGAGCTTTGAGAAGTATTAAGTTTTATTTTATTAAACGTTCAGATAACACCTAGTGCTTAGGTGTGTACTGAAAGCGATTACTATTATAAATTATTAGCCGTACTATCCTACAGCTGATCAAAGGCTTCCTTTTAAAATAGTAGTATTAATAAGTAATTAGTATTACTTATTTATTATTATTAGCCTACTATTTGTTTACGCTGTCACTAAGCTGAGTGAAAAACTACTGTATTTATTACTTGAATCCATAAAATAATAATGACTTAATATGTTTTGTGTGAGCCATAAATGATAAATGATAATAATATGTATACTATACATACGGCTTAGTAATAATAATTATATTCAATAGGTATTTACTTTAAAGTGTATCATTTCAGTTTTAAATATTAAATTCAATCGCTGTGAAACGAAATGAAATATTTACACAGCAAAATAAACCCACTCTTCGTACTTAAATTTAAAATCGTCATCTGAATACAATTTCATTTAGTATTTATTTATCCTACTTTTCAGATATAAAACGAACGTTTATTCTAGCAAAAACATGCTTGAAGTTTTAACCTTTTACTGTAACCGCTTGGCATTTCAAGTTGGTAAACAACTTTACCCGGTAAATAAACAACTTAAACCGGGTAAGCTAAAAAGTGGCTTTTGAATATGCAAGACGGTGGCGTTCCAGAATATTCGATTCGATTCGTCATAGTTGTACTGAGAGAAATAATTTATCTAAATAAAATATAAAGTTTCATTGATAAAATAAAACATCTAGCTATGCTTACTCCATTTTATATAAAACAACAATTTACTTAAAAAAATAAATAATTCGGCATCGTCTTTATTTTGAAATAAATTATACCTACTAATGTGCCATAAAAACCTAACTAAACGATACCTAAATAATTGAAAATTACTACAAAAAATCGAACACATAAACCCAAACTTCATTAGAATAACCAAAGAAAAACATTTCTTATTAACCCAAAAGCTACAATACCGAAAGCCTAACATTTCTAAACGGGATCAGCAACGCCCCAATATATCCTGGTCGAGCTGTATTTCACCCGGCTACGTATCCCAATGATAATAGCAGCCGTGATTTTATTACGCTTATGGGCCCTTTGCCTACTTTCGAATAAATATTGCCCATTCGCCCTCCCTGGGCCTATTTTGTGGGTCTTATTTCTGGGCATTACGGGGCCAATATCCGGTTTCCTTAGAATTCAAACGCAGGTATTTTCGCTTGGGAAATAAGGGTTAAGTTAGCCTGAGGTGAAGGTCTTATGCATTTATGTTTGATGATTTATAAATACCTGGCAACTTTACTGACAACAAGCAAAGTCGTATATTTTTTTAACCAAATTACGGCAATGACCAAACCGCCTCTTAAGCATGGTGTTTAGAGCAAATTACCATAGACCTGTTATGTGCTCTATTGGGGAGACCCGTCCCAGTAGCCAAATGTAGAAGTCCAAATAGTATAATGGTATGTAGACTATTATATTCGACTTTGCCAATACATTTAATAAAATATGCTTAGTTAAAAACGAAAACTATTTTAACTATGAAAACTTCTGAGAGTTTAAAGCTAAAGTTAACCACAGTGCGCAAACTGAACCATTAACCACAAGCAGATCAGTGTTCTTATTAAGTAAGTTGTTGCTTGAAATTAACACATTATCATTGTAGATTTGGTTTACGATTTTTTATTAAACTGAAATTTCATTGTGGATAAAAATAGCAATCGACTAACGATAAATGTACTTGCCCTAAGGCTTATTATCGTCAATAATTATAAAATCGTATTTGTATCTGAAATATTTATATATTTGTTGTGACAAAGATTTTTTATTAAATTTAGTTTCCAGATATATTGAAACGTTGTGTGCATAGTCTCATTGACAGTTTTAGCCGACAATGCAACCGACTCGCAACCAATTACCTAATCCCGACTGAACTCAATTGATAGCTCTCTAATTCTTCTCGTTTGCAATCAGATCTAACTTGGCGCTATATATCTTGAAGTTCAGCGGACATTTATCTACGAACTTCTGAATTAAACGAACTTCGTTCGGCGTTCGTGATTGGTTTTAAGGGGTTGGACTTTTTTCAATTACACAGTGGTAAATATAAGTTCTAATGATAAAAATAGTCAAGGATGTGATTTTGTATATTTTTTGTACTTTATCATCTTCTAGAAAAGATCTTGTTGTATTTGGTTTTCTTTATGCTATGACCTAATTAGGATATATTATTTCCATTTTATAATCTATTTTTGCCGGCATAACAAATCAGATATTTTTTTTTTTCAAAATGTGAATTTAATTTCCAATATATGTAGATAAGGTACTATTATTTTATTACATAAAATCGAACAAATTCATCAAAAAGAAAAATTACAATCTGACCACAAAAAAATATACAACATCAACACAATTTTCAATACTAAAGCACAATCACATTAACAACTCGATGAGTAGGTCATTCATTGCAATTGACCCCCATTTTTCCTTTCCATCCCCATTTTTCCTTTGGCCCCCATTTAGGGGGTAGCAATTTAAACATCCAATAGCTAACACGTCGGTGGATATATTAGTCAAATGTCAATAAAGGAGCGTGACCTTTTTACCCCCGGGGTAAAGGGGGTAGTCTATCAGAGCGTTGGTGGGTTAAATAAGTTTGGCAATGTTAAGTTATTTCAAACAGAAACGACTGATATACATCATATTGTCATAGTTTACGTGAGTTATTCGCGATTTTAAAATGAAATAAGTTTGTTACCTAAGAACTTTTGTTGGTTGAACCTATGTATATGGTTTTATTAGAAGAGCTGATTTATCCCCTGTCATCAATATGAAAACCATAATAAATTTAGAGATTGTTTTAAGTCGGTAGTGGATAGTGAAGATTATTTGGAAGTTCCGAGCTCTTGGGACTAAAAGGGTTTAACATGATGATAATTACTATATGTATAAAATTAAAATTTTTAAATGTCATGTCAATTATACCAGAGGTTTGAATTAAGCACGAAATAAAAGCAGTGGTAGGTATTAAAATATAAGCTATCACCCAACATCAAATTTTAACTTACGATTTCAGTGCGTACAATTCAGTGGACATTGCCCTTAGATTTCCACCCCAATGAAATATTCCCGGCGCGTTGCAAAGCAGGTATTTCACCTTTTATTGATAGGCTGAATAGAATTTAAAACTGTTATCACGGTTATAAATTAGGTATGGCTTGTTATAAATAGGGATTCGGTTAGGTCGTATTTCTTGCTATAAGTAACTACGAGATAAAATTGGAGATATCAGAAAGTACTGAAAATGTCGCGATAGTTTTCAATCATGCGAAGGTCCGCCTTGTGGTTTGGGCCCCGAAGTTTCGCAGGTTCGATTCCCGCCTAACAAAAAACGGACAAAAATTGTATCCAGATGTTCTGGGCTAGATGTGTGAATTGCCCAGCAATATTATTATAATATTATATTAAAGGTTATAATGATGATGTTGAATGACGACTTCACCTTTATTTAGTCTATACATTCCAGACCAAATAATCTTTTTAATCCGTTGCATTACCTAACATACAATTCTTGAGTTGAACTCTAATCTTGGATTAAACCATAACAATAAATCACAAGGTTAAATTTCAAAACAAGCGCAAATTTAAGACGGCCTTAACTCAGAAAATCTGTCTTTTAAGAGATTAGCTGAACTGAGATTTGCGAGATACACGACAAAGCCCGACTTTCTTACAAAGGACGATCTTAACGGGTTGAGATGAGGTTAACGGGACAGATAAAACTGATTTGGCCGAAGGAACCCGAATTCAATTTATTTGATTCAGGAGTTTAGTGGAATTTGTTGGTCGGATACGCTTGTTATTTAAATTACCAACTAGTATAAAACAAAGACACTGTCACCGACTGTCTGTCCCTATGCTTGAATCTTTATATCTACGCAACGGATTTTCATGCAGTATTTATAAGTAGTAAGAGTGATTCAAGAGGAATATTTTTAAGTAAAATATCGGGTCCCCGAGGCAAATCGAGGGCGGGTCGATAGTCGATAGATAAATATTAGGACTATTCATCTAACAACAATCATGGTTTCATTTATTTTACTGCGCGCTATATCGCTCTATTTTACCATATCACGGAATGAGCGTATTGGTACTATTCTTAGATCAGCCTGACACCGGTACTATAGAAATATAATGCTGATCTATTCAAACAACACAATTTGCAATTATAGAACGATGAACACAGCTCGAAACTTAGCTTTGACATATGATATTCTATATCTTCAAACTAATAGTAGGCATTGTAACAGTAGTTATCTAGTCCTAAGACAAAGGTATCAAGTAGGTCAGGCGTATCCTTCACACAAAGCCTAGTTAAAATTACAATTAGTTACAGCACAATACGAATTTATAATACATTTATGAACAGTTTGCTCCTCAAGGGAATATACCTTGACACAGAGCAGTTTAAAAAGCTGTATAAATAAAATAAAAGCTTATTTACGTTCCTATTGCCGGGGCACAAGGACTTCTCTCTTGACGAGAGATTAGGCCTTCATTCACCACGCTGGCCAAGTACGGATTGGTAAATGACAACGTATTTCAAATTTTCAACGTTCTCAGATCATGCCGGTTTTCATAAGATAGTTGCCATGAATTCATAAAAAACATAGACATTTTTTAAAATTAATAAACAGGTAATGCCATAGCATCTATACAACATCCACAACTTACCACGGGTCGTCCCAGAACCCATGCTAACACAGAGCTAGATATTCCGGCAAATGGGCGTGTTGTATTTGTCTGTTTCTTTTTACTTCATTTTTCTTTTTTTGTATGAAATAAATACTTTTGTTTGTTTGTTCTTAGAAGATGTTATAATCACCACACATTTGTAACAATAACTTGCTCCAATCTGTACATTTGTCAAGAAACTAACCTAGCTACGTACGTAGGACTTTGACCATATATTTCAAAAGCCATTTATTACGTCCCTTGTTTCATCCTTCAGCGTATTGTTGCCCTATCTCTACTATTTATTGTGTGGTATCGTGATGAAAATTTCGCAAGCGGTTTTGGGTACTATTATATTAAGTACGGCATTACGAAATGGCTGAGTAAATTGATGTATGAAAGTAATGAGAGGTTCTGTTTGAAGGAATTGTTCATTAGATGGCGTTGCCTCATTTTTCATCTAAATAATCGGTTTTATAGAGTTTGAGTTTTATGTTAATTTAAGTTGAAAAGTATATTTACAATCTTTCAACAAAATTTGAATAAAATACTTAAATAGGTAGCTAGTATTTAACATGATAACCTGATTTAATGTACCAATGTTAGATTGAATTTTTTATTTTATTTTAATGTATGTCGTTATTAAACATAATTATGTATTTTACAAATACCTACAGACCTTCACCTATCCACCAAAAAACAACACTTCAAACCAATTTCAGCGCTATTCCCACCGCATAAGCTCAAAATTCGTCTGCAAGATATCTTTCAGTCCCTTAGGATTCCGTGTGATAGCAAAGAAACGTCACAACATTCCGAGTGTATTCGTATTTAATATGAAATGTCAACAAGGGAGGCTTCAAAACGCGGTAGAGGAACTGAAAATGAAATGGTAACAAAATTGTTATTTATTTTGAAACTGTTTGGTCACAACTTACAATTTTGAACTTGGAGAAAATACTTTTTGGTTATAAAGACTTGTATAGGGTGCTTTTATCTCGGAAAATTACGATTACAGAAATTTTTGTTCGTAAAAAAACATTTGTTCACTGTGAATTGTCTAGCAGTTTTTATTTAATATTATCATTTATGCAAAGTGATAAATTAACTCACAAAAATCTTTCATTTAAAAGTCTCGGCGAAGACACGACGAGTCAGACGTTACATGATACAAGCTCTGATTCTGCAAAACATGACATTATACGAAAATCCTAAATAGCTCACAACTCGGTGTTTTCCCCATTTTGGCGCATTATCATAAACTGAGTTACCCCAGTGATAAAGTATTTCGCATAAGGTAATGGAAAATGTCACTTGGTATCACATTAAAATAAGGCTTAGTATTGTGTACACGTATTGAATTACTGGTAAAATGGGGTGTCTTTGAGAAACGGGGTGACTTTGATGATTACTCAAAATTTATGCTATTTTTTAATTTTCTCCGTAATACTAAACGCAATGAATATTGTTTTTTTTGTGTTGGGAAGACTGATATTCTGGCGACCATTACTCAAAGTGTTCGTGCTAGAAGGTGCGTGTGCATGAAAATAAAAATAATTTACTGATAGTGGTGAAATAAGCAAGAAAATTGGACCTGCAGAACTTCAAATGTACAACCGTATGTATTTAAATTTGATATATAGTAAATGCACAACGTAATTGTTTGTTTCTTTGTGAATGTAAATATTTTGATGTGATCTAGTTGCGGTCGCCATTTTGATTTTAATGAGTACTTTTGTTTACCGGGGCTACATTGATACGCCTACGGGGCTACATTGATAGCTATCATTCTCGCCCCAGTATTTTTAAAATGTTTTATTTATCTAAGTAGTAGTATTCAATCTCGCCCCTATAATTTTATTTGAATGTTTTTTGTTCAATTAATTGTGTGCGTGCATAATTAAACACATTTTTTTTAACAAAAATATTATTTGTTTCCAGTTTCATCAATTCATCATGGTTAGAAAATATAGGACTGCAGGGTCCCGAAATTAGAAAAATTATTCGGAAGAAACCTTGGAGGCGGCCATTGAGAAAATAACAAATGACGAATTGACCATAAATGCTGCTTCTATACAATTCGAAATGTCAGTGCAGATCCCCCCCTTTCTCCCACTTAAGAGGAGAAGTGATCTCTTGAAGCTAGTGTTTAATGTTAGTAAGCTTGTTCCTCTGTTACTGATTTATGGCTGATGTTGATTGGATTCATAAAAAAGAATTGAAGTGTCGTATATTTCTTTAATAAAAAAATTCATGATACCTATGCCTCTATTTATTTAAATATTATGATGTTTACTTACTATCAATTTCGCCCCTTAGATCAAAGTAGCCCCAAAAATATTTAAAAAATCCTACTTCGAAAACGATAAGTCTCATTTTTTTTTTTTTAATTGGATTTTGTTCCTATTCGTTGTGTTTATCAATATTAGTTAAAAAAACAGGTGGTATCAAAGTAACCCCAAATGCATTATAACTTTGATTACGCGGTTTTTATTTTTTTATGTCTAAAATTGAAAGTTTTTTTTTTTTCGTCTTTATTATAATAAAGTATTTAGTATGTCCATCATTCTACTATTTTTTATAAATTTTTACATTTGAAAATAAAGATGTAGCAGACATTTTAATTTCAAAATTAATCAAAGTCACCCCGTTTTACGGTACTCTGTTTTTCTCATCCTCTTTATATTCTGAGGAATAATTTGCGATAAATCTTTATTTATGGGGTAGTAAGATTGAGTTTTCCATATAGACTCGCTACTATGGGTATTTGTAATGATGCTATTGATCGTGGGTTTTTATCCTGTAATAACATTGTTATAATAACTTATGATGATGTCTTAGGATGAACGAGGAATTTGCTATTATTTATATTATTTTTACTCGGCACAGATCAAAATACAAGATTCATTTATTTCACATGTTATGGGAACAAGACTTTTGATAGAAGAGTCACTTTTCGCATGCTTGGGCTCCTTGTGGTCGATAGCCAATGATACAGAACAATATAATTTTATATAAATTTTTAAACAAATTCTCGTTTGTCTATTTCACTCACTGAATTTTATCTGTGAATACACATTTCTATGAGGTGGTTCTATTTCTATTCCAGTAATATCAAACATAGATCTGATTTTGAGAGTTTTGCAAACAGATGCATGTTTTTTGACAACTAATCAAAACAGTAATTAGCTAATTGTCAAAAACACTTAACTCACATCGGTTTGCTTCACAGTCGCAATAACATTCTAAATTCAAATAAATTCACTACCACCGACTAAAATAAAACATAAAGTCAAAACATTAACATACGGTCAAAGAATGAACGAGAATGAACGACGAGGGTGCAATGTCCCTCAATTAAATTCAAATAAAGAACCCTCCCGCACCACAGATTATGATGAAAGGGTAGAATGGAATATTCTCTTTGAAATTTCTCTTTGTTTATGGTAGCTTTGAAAACCATTTCCTACTAAAGCTTGCCACAAAAAATAGAATTTCCAAGAATGATTTTGATCGTTTAATATTCATTTTGTCCTATGATATCAAAATTAACTGTTATTTCTTATTCCTTTGTATTTTTGTAACAATTTGCGCATAAAACAAAACGGACTTTTTTATTCTTTTTATCTTTATCGATGTTGAATTAAGTGATACTAATATAATAATAAGATGATAATATGCGTATTTTCGCATTATTTATGGAGTAAAATATATTTTGAAAAACTCGATTATTCTGTCTGATATAGGTAATTTTTAAAATGTATTGTTAAAGTGAAAAATAATTGACTCTCGGCAATTAAAAGCGTGCAGAACAATAATACACCACAGACGGCGCAATTAGTAAAATGGTGCCAAATGTCACACGGAACCCAAAACAAAGAACGAGACCTTAACGAGTACGGTACCCTAAAAATCGAATTAGGGTATTTAAATTGACGATGAATTAGGATGGCCTTTTATTCTTACTTTTAATTTTAGATAAATGTTTTAACTGTTTAGGTATATCATGAAGAAACCGGCATGTTCTCAACTTTAAGGAGCTCGCAGAGCCATTTGAACTCATTATTGTAAAATTGTGATTATATGTTAATATGTATTAATATTAAATTAGGTAATATGTAGTTGGTTTTTTATAATGGTGTATTAGTTATTTAATAAATAAAATGTGAGATTTACCAACCCGCACCTGGCTAGCGTAGCTTAAGCTCTCTCATCATTAGAGTCCTTGTGTCCCAGCCGTGAGAACGAAAATAATACAAGTTGTGAGATGTTTGCGAAGAAAACTAATGTAATTGAATGTACATAGAAGAACGTCGTGTTAGTTACACTATATATAACTCAAGAACGGCTGAATCGAGTTGGCTGTAAATTGGTAGAGTAGCTTATAACCAGGAGAGGGATAAATTATACTTTACCATGGGAAAAATGTTTATTTGAATACAAGGTTAAGACATGAAACTCATTATTTACAATCTATAATAATTCTAATTTATTGAAAAACTCTCATTAATTTATTTATGTATTAATTCTAATTTATTTAATAGTCTAATCAAATATGTACTTTTAATTTTTAATCTTTGTAGTGTTTTAATTTTTAATCTTTGTAGTGTGTGTACTTATAAATGTTTTAGTTAAGTTAATTATAAATAGTGTTTGACGCTTTGGAATCAATCTGTATGTCATTCAACAAATAAATAAATAAATAAATAAATAAAAAATAAATTATAATATTATTTTTACTACGGGGCTAGATGTTGCTGTGAGAATTGTCCGGTAATATTTATTTATTATCAAAATTTTAATGTCAACTCAATTTAAAAAAATTTCATCTGAGATTAAGTTTTTATTTCAAACTAAGAACACTGCCTATTTCTGACCATCATTTTTAATCGGCAATTATGTTTTTTATTTCAAACTAAGAACACTACTTCTGACCATTTCGTCCGAAAAACAAAACAGCACTCTCTTTAGCCGAGAACTGACCGAGCGCCAAAGCGCAGTAACTCAAAAAATACAAAAAACCCAGTCGAGCGGAATCCAGCCAAATCTGGAGTAGGAAAAAGTTTAAAAAGTATAAACGTCAGTAGCGTTTGAAACTGTAATTTATGTCAGTTGAGTAAAGTTACATTTTTATATTCAAAGTCAGAATTTGGAGAATTTTATGTTGGAAACATTTAGCAATCTGATAACAGCAGATATTTTAATCCGATTTTTCTGTCACATTTAATTGTTTTAAATTATTTTCGTATTTTCATATAGAAAAGAAAGGCATTAAATGTCATGTTTAAAAGACCAACCTTCACAATTGTTACTTAATGAGTAGGTACCATCTTATACCTTAATAAATAGCCAAATCAGGCCATCTTTATCATGGAATACAATTATAGCCGGGTTACAGTAACGACGTCCAAAAATTAAACAATACTCCCAAACCGTTGCCAACAGTTTGTAAGCCATTTCACTTGATGTATATCTGCAAATCTTGGCAACACTGACCAATGACTTGCCGTAATGTTTATATCGGCGCATAAAGCATGAAAAATAAATGCACCGATTTTAATTTTCGAATTCCGTGACTTAGTGTTGTTCTGATTTGAAGCAAGGTATTGTGCTGTAGCAAGGTTCTAAGGCAATGGAATTCTTCACTTATTTATGAATGTTAAAGTTCACCATGGAAATAGTTTGTAACTAAAACACGGCTTTTTTACGGATTATTTCCATGGTGATGTCCTGAGTGCTGAAACTCTTTAACTCGAAAAAATACGAATTTTGATTTTTTTTGTATCTCTAGGTACTATTTCGATGGCCTTAGAATCGTAGCCCTATTCTGCAAAAATAGCATTATCTTAGGCCGGCACCACACGACTGGACACTGTTTACATTAAAATAATTTTATATTTGATAAGCACACAAAAACTCTTATTAAGCACTTGACTCAATAATTATTATACATAAAACAATACAGCGAATTTTGAACCTTATTCTTACCTAGCCCAAGGTTGCTGTTAGCTAAAAACTGCACATCGAATTCAAAGTCAATGTAAGCTTTGTTTGAGGTTATTTTGTTTCGCAAACAAAGGATTTTAAGTACTTTACAGTTGAAAAATACTTTTTATTTGTAGCGTTTGGTTTTGGGGGAACAGTTTGGAGTATGCAGCTTGAAGTATAGACTGTTCACAAACAAATCAACAGGGTGTTTTACACTTAAACTATTCGGTGTTGCTATGTTCGGTGTCTACACAATTATTTGTATTTGTACGTTTCCACACATTTAGTATCATGCTCATGCATCTAAAGCACAGGTTAGGTTAATTAAAAATGGTTAATAGATTTATGTTCGGTCAAATGTACGGAAGGTACATTCGGTCATATCGACTCGAAAAGTACGGGTCCTAATACGGTCAAGTACCTACATAGTATATAAATATAATAGTATTCCACAAAATGATTTATTTAATTTCTAAGCTTTATTTGGTACCCTAAACATAAGCTTCGAGCTTGCCACGGTACTATAAAATTTTTCAAATGCTTATATGATTCGAGTGTGGATTAAGTTAAAATGATTAATTAAAATGCTTCAAGATTCAATTGTAGAATCTGGTAATTAATATAAAAATATTACTTGAGAAAACATAGCAAGATATTAATTGACCACAGAAATATACGGTAAGAATAGGAAATACATTAACTCAAACAAAGCTGCAGTCGGGACAAAATGAAGTGGGGAAAAATTCACCCCTTCATTGCGTTTTGTTTTGAATGCGAGTATCGTTAGAAGTCTTATCTTAGAAAAATGCATTTAAAAATGAGAATAAATTCAAACAGTAAGAAAACACGTGGGTCCAAGAGGCTCAGAATAGAGAGTCGTGGAGCGATCAGGGGAAAGTCTTTGCCCAGCAGTGGGACACAACAAGCAAACTGAATCTATCAAATGAACCCACTACAACTGTTTGAAGCTGGGGTGGCGATTTGTATATAAATATTTAATAATAATAAATTTCATTTTAGTTTGAAATTTAATTACGCATAAACTTGATGTACTGTGCCAAATATACATTGTCACCGAGGCGAACACGTCGCCAATGAAATTAGGCGACGCAGGTAAAACCGCGCAAGTCACGTTTTCAATATTTTTGTTTACAGATTTTTGTTTGCGAACCGTATAGTGAGTTGATAAATTGGCAGGTCTGTATGCTTTGTTTTTTGTTTGACGGGAATAAAAATGATGTCATTTACATTTTTTCTGCGTTACGGTCAGTTTTCATGAGGTAACACGATTGTACACAAATTTTTGTTCGTTTTCATCAATTATGCAATGCTTAATGGCTTACGAACAAACCAGGACTGCCTTAATAACACTTTTATAAATATTACTATTCTTAGTTCTTATTATGTTTATAAAAAAAGATTAAAACAAAGGATCCAAATTTCAACCTTTAATGAGAAGTCTTGTGGCCTCATTTCCCAAACAATTTTGTGCACAAACACACCAACAATTTCGTATGCAATCATGTCAAATTGTTTGAAAATAAGGTACTTATACGTAAAACCGTTTTAACTTTCCAAAACAATATAGGTACGGTTTAAAACGGGCCCAGAATTCCCGATATTCCCTACCTCTCGCAATAAGGGAGCCGATAAGATCTGAACCATGGGGTTGAGTTTGTTTTGTGCCAAGTTTAGATTGCCTTTGTGAACGTGTGCGAAACGTCAACGGGATATATGGGAATGTTTCATGACAATTTTTGTTTTTGCAAATTTTAGGGTTATGTGGTTTTATTGAGGTACCTAATTGAAAGAATGTGGTGCTTTATTGTAGAAAGATGCATTTGTCTTATTTTTTAATGGATTTATTAGTTAACAGGATTGAGATTTAATTTTATAATAATCGGATAAAAGTGTTTCGCAATTCCTAAAAATGCATGACAAATATGTAGACATAGACATTTACATTTACAGATACATTTATTTACTACCAAACACACGCGTATAGGAACAGTACACATTACTATACGTGTCTATGTCTATGTATCTGATAGAGTAAAAAAAAACGCAAGCGAAGCTGTCGGCGGGTCGGCTAGTACTTAAATAAAATGGCCCAAGACGAAAAAAAAAGCAAAATAACGTTATAGCTTATTATTCATATTGTACAATAAATAAAAATTAAATTTAGTTCAGAATTAACGAACACTAATACTTCGTTCTGAAAATATTTCCAAAAAGGCATGAAAAGGTTTTTTATAGGGGCATCTATTTCAGATGATTGTCCAATTATATATAGTCGGGCTGTGGTTGGCGGACATGGCATAATATAAATTACTTGCAGTCCAAATTTTATGTTATAAGATATGGCGGTTTTAATAAATTCGTATATAATATGTCAATTGGTTGCCTGGAAGAGATCGCTCTTTAGCGATAAGGCCGCCCATTGTACGTGTCTCTTTTTGTGTTTTATTTGTGTGTTTTGTTATAAGTGTACAATATACCCGTTTTTCCCCCGAAGGGTTAAAAACGGTTATTTCGAGTCCAGCCTAGGCTAGACCCACTATGAGATTACGTTCTTTGTTTTCTGTGTAGGTTCGACGTATTTATAACAAACCTTCTCCTTTCCATCTAACCTTCTTGCATATAGCGATGCCTCTTTGTCATCTGCGTCTGTCTGCTTGAGTGACGTGCTAGGATTTCTCTTCAGTACCTTGCGACGGCAAGGGTTAAAAACCCGTGGGTCTAGCCTAGGCTGGACTCGAAATAACCGTTTTTAACCCTTCGGGGGAAAAACGGGTATATTTAGAGGTCCGAGCCATCGGCTAGACCCACTATGAGACTTGTCTGTTATCTGCCGGCGCTCAAGAGAGAAAGAAAGGGAGCGTATTGTGACAATTAATAAAGTATAACATACTTTGGTAAAAACTTTCATAATATTTTTTAGCAACAAAAATACACTACGATACAACAAGCAAAAATAAATTTAATTTTCTATCACTTAGACAGGTCTGAACTCTGAAGTAATTTGATAGACTAATTGTTATGTAGTGTACGACCGGAAAGGTGTACCTACTTATATCTTTGATATAATATAATGCTTTAAAAAGGTCTGTTATTTATATTTTTTTTCAATTTCTCGTTTTTTATAAACTTCATCAATATCTAGTCTGCGGTGAGCGACTGCTGCAACTGCGACGGAATACTTCCAGAAGAAGCCCCAAGTTTAGCATCTTTAAATTATTTGGACAACCATCCATCACTTTTCGACTAGCTGCCTGAACTTGTGTTCAGGCAGGACACGTTATAATGAACAAATTATTCAAATTATCTCTAGCCGATCTTCTTGACGCAAAAGTAGAAATCAAATACTTAACCCCAAACAAAATTAATTAAACTTCTTATCCATCATTTACACATAAATAACCAACCAGATTGTTGATGTAAATTAGAATCACAAAGTAATTAGTATTTGGGCCATAGACTTGGGTCAAATACTGGCCAAAATGTAAAAGATAATTCCAAGCCTTCACATGAAATTCGCAATCATGTTAAAAAGTGCACTCGGCGTCCCGAATGAAAAATAAATAATTTCCAAACCTCTACTGAATCTCTTTCTACTTTGAACTGAATTCTCAACTGAATAACTTTTAGGACATGTCTTTCTAAAAAGCGTTGCTTGAAATAGATTCTGACCTATGGAGATTAGTAAAGTACATACCACAGATTTGTGGACCAAAAATTAAGGCTGGAGCTAATCACTCAGATTTATGTAAAAAACCCAGGTGTTCTGGACTAGGATGTAAAGATCTATGAGATTTGATGCAGTCCATTTCCACCTCATGCAGAATTATGATACGTCCTGAAAATATTGTCACGCCATGATGACTTCAAAAGACATGGGAAATCTAGAAGGCCATCCTGCTAGAAATTTTGAACCACCCCATATTATCCAAGATTCCTTTAATAAGGAAATAACTCTGGAGTAGGTTTTTTGGTCCTCTTTTCGATAAAGTTTTTCTAATATCATTAAAGGTGCCGCTGTTGCCCTCATTTTCAGATCGGACTACCAAACCACCTACTTCCACCGTCCAAATATGATCACGAAAGTCCCCGTGGTACGATACAGGTGGCTGAGAACTTGCGGCATCAGATATGGTGACGGAAAAAACCAAGCTAGATCTCATGCCCATCTCCTGGTGCAAGCCTCTACGTAAGCACCTTCTGGTCTAAGGAAACTATACGGCTGACCTCTCAGAAGTAAATAGGTTGACTTGAGGAGTGCTCTACCTTTGAAATATCTAGAGAGCGATTTCATTTGCTAGCGTCCACTCTGGTTATGTCTCTATGTGTGAAAGATTGTCCGCAGTCAGTTACATGATACAACCATCCTGGAAAGTCTTTGGCGGAAAGATGGAGCCGAAGTCGATCGGCAGTTCTAATAATCTCTGTGACTAGATTTAGTAATATCATCGATTCTGTACCACATTATTTTGAATTTAGGCGACCACTGTCTTGTTCTCGGACTGAATAAGTCTGGACTGGATGCACTCCCTCGAGTTATACTGACAAAAATTTAACGCCTGAAGTAACCACCCACATCTTGTCTGCTGCAGTGTCAGTCTTCTTGCCGATGATTCCACACCCCTTGCCATTTAAACCACCACATGTCATTTAAAGATTTATGTCATTTATTTCCATAAAATCCTAAAGATCCCTTGGACAAGTCACTGCACCCGATCCTAAAGCTGAGGCGTCGGTTTTAATAAAGATCACCGCTACTTCGCGATGTAACGGAGTTGAAATCTTGAGATAGACTAGCCACCAAAGGCATTCTCGAATCGTTTCCTGAAATTGGCAATTAAAAATCCCAAATTCAAAGTTTGGCAAAGGCCATAGGCGCCGAAGTAAGACTAAAATGTAGACAGGTCATTTGATAAAACAGGTCTTGAAATCTTAGCATTTAAAATCTTCTGTGACTTCCGGCTATAGGGACATCATGATAAATTCTCTAAAGTCAAAATTTTTCTTCCCATCGGGTTTCACTTCGAATATAGGGAAACCCGTTGGCGTTGGCCGGTACCGAGGCCCATAGTGTTTGTAGCTCCAGAATTTCTGGTACCGGATAAACCAAGATTTATAAATGCTGTTTCTAGACAAAATAAATTCGGTGTTAATGTTGAGGGTGCCCCTAGGTTCTGCTAGACTTTGCTGGGCTAGCTGCTAGGCTTTCTGGTGTAACATACCGGCGTATAAATATATCAATATTTCTTTTTGAAATTCCAATCGTAATACATACTTATTTTCATTTTTGCCACCCTTCTTAGAGGGATTTTTTAGGGTTTCTTACACCATTACCACCATGGTTTTTGTAGACCTAAAACACTGAAACTGATGTGGAGGCGTTACCATTAACGCCTGCAAAAAGTTGTCTATCGCAGAAAAAGACAAAGTAAGTTGGTTTTCTGGCGGTCCAACACACATACCGTAGGAGTTGGTCTGATACCGAAAGAAACTTTAGATCAGGACCCAATAAATGCTTTTCATGGCTTCTAATATGCTCTGAGCTGATGATCTCCCGTCTTCTCCAGTAGCCTCTAGGAAGGCCTCCCTCTGTATTAAAAGTCCATGAGTAAAAACTTCCAGGATATGGTCAAACTAAGTTATCATCATTACATCAGATAAAGGTGGGTTTACTTTCGAAGCCACAAAAACTAGGGCAGTATGTAAAACTTTTTCTGCCTCCAGGCAGATGACTCAAATATCTCATTAGACACGTGGGTATTATCTACCACTTTAGTGACGGCCGCGTTCAAGGCACTGAATATTTCAGCTTCTTTGCCAAGGTCTGGGCCAAGATGCTTTCTTGTTTGCTTAGAGGTTAAGCTGGAGTAAAAAAATTTCATTAGAAACCCTTTCATTATCTATGGACTCGACCACATAAACTCTTATTCTCATAGACAACATAGGCGACGGCTACCGTTGTTATTGTCTTATATTTATAGCTTTGTCATTGCCCTGACGGAACAAAAGCTGAAGTTAATTTTTTTTTTACTATAAAGATAATAGTGCATTCTCCATAAGTATTTGCTGAGCCAATTTAACTGAAGCGTATATAAGAGCCCGAGTAAACGTTCATGCCATAAGTTTTATCTTTAAGGTCTTGTACGACCCTTCCATGAGCTCCGAAAGGAGAAAAGCTTAAGCCAACTCTGAGGTAGGAACTGTAAAAAGAAGCTTGTTCATAAACTGTGGATCAGGTGGATCTCCAAATAGCTGTTCTTTAACATAAAACATAACTTCGAACTTTAGCCCACTCCTTAATTTATTCTAGAAAAGTAGGAGCAATTCGCGCAACAATCAATGCACATAAAATTCTGCATCTTCTGAAAAATCGAGAAGCTCTTAAGAACATTAAGCATAGGCATATTTAGAGAAAAGTATGCTCAAGCTGGCTAGGTGAACTGAAACATTTGTATTTGTTTTGTCAACGTTGCCAACGTCGGCTGACTTGAGCCGACGGCAGGACGTTTGAAGCAACGACAGGCAAATTGCGCCGACGTCGCGGGACGACGGCTCAAACCGAGCCATCGAACATCTAACTACTCCATTTAATAATAAAATCCTATTAAATTTAAAGAAGCGTCGCGCCGGGGCATATGAACCGCCAACGATAGATACTCCATTCCTATTGAGAATAACCGATTTGCTAAAAGTGGAATGCACGCTTTAACGCGGTGATCTAGGCTATTTGAGCCAGAGACGTTTCAAAAAGAGCCGTCGTATCGGGGCATCTGAGCCGCCAACAATAGATACTTACACCATTCCTATTGGTTAGGAATAACCGATTTGCTAAAGGTGGAATGCACGCTTTAAAGTGGAGATCTAGGCTATTCGAGCCGGAGACGTTTCAAAAAGAGCCATCGTATGGGGGCATCCGAGCCGCCAACAACAGATACTTACACCATTCCTAATTGGTTAGGATTAACCGATTTGCTAAAGGTGGAATGCACGCTTTAAAGTGGCGATCTAGGCTAAACGACCGGTGACAGCTCAATACGAGTCGTCGCGTCAGGGCATCTAAGCCGCCAACAACAGATACACCATTCCTATTGGTTAGGAATAATCGATTTGCTAAAGGTGGAATGCACGCTTTATGTGGTAATCTAGGCTACTCGAGCCGGCGACGGCTCAAAACGAGCCGCGGCGTCGGGGCATCTGAGCCGCCGACAACAGATACACCATTCATATAGATTATGAATAATCGATTTGCTAAAGGTGGAATGCACGCTTTAACGTGGTGATCTAGGAAACAGTCGGATGGAGCTGTTCCTCTAATAGTAACAAGTGTGGGAAAGCCACGACTTGATTAATCGTTTAAAAAAAGTGTAAAATTACTTACCTAAAAAGCCCATACAAACCAGGCGGTCACCCATCCAAGTATTGACCGAGCCCAACGTTGCTTAACTTCGGTGATCGGACGAGAACCGGTGTTTCAACGTGGTATGGACGTTTGCCGTAGACTTGAATATCATCGTAAATTGTAAAAGCCACGTTCATAAAAAATGAAAACGTTAACAACGTTAGACTATGTGCTTTTATACGATAATAATTTAGCTTTATATAATAAAATACGTCTTCACTAGTGAAAAAACAAAGCGTACTGAAGAGAAATCCTAGCACGTCACTCAAGCAGACAGACGCAGATGACAAAGAGGCATCGCTATATGCAAGAAGGTTAGATGGAAAGGAGAAGGTTTGTTATAAATACGTCGAACCTACACAGAAAACAAAGAACGTAATCTCATAGTGGGTCTAGCCGATGGCTCGGACCTCTAAATAAAGTGTTTTTGTATTGCATTGTATTGTCAATTATAACCCGAAACCGTGTTGCCTAATTTACACTCTGCTTTCATTCCGGACGTCGTAGATTCAAATCAAACTGCGGACCTCTGAATTTTCTTCTTGAAAAATTGACGTGCGCTTTAAATACGTGCTTGGACAGTAGAGGCAAGAGTTTAAAGAGTTTTTTTTCAATGCCTATCAAATAATCTCCTTCTCCAAGAGAGAAGTTTGTCTCAGTAACGTGAATAGGGGTGGATGCTTATGCATGCACTTTTATGCTTTGCAAGAGAAAATAATGATTCCAAGTCTATTATTTATTTAAATGTAAAGAATTAATTGAATTTAATTTTAATGTAATAATAAATAATAAAATATCATTTATTAATTTAATTTAACGTGTACTTTTACTAAGACTTCCTTTAGTTTCTTGTATCTTAAGCCAGCTTAAGCAGTCACAATGCGTTCGTTAGATCGCTTGGAGTCTCGCCAGGATACTGCAGATCCGCGTATCACGTAAAAATCTCTTTGGTAATCGTAAAATAATGTTCCAATATCATTTCAATGGAAATAAAACGAAAAATACTTTTATATACATAACATAATACGAGTATCATCATATCCGATGAATGATATATTGAATAATATAATTGTATATTGAATACATGAGAAAATACTTTGTCTAAAACATACTCATTCCCGATGTATGAATGTCCCTATGTATACTTCAGAAATAAGATAGAATTGTCCAACAATGTTTATTATAGTACGGGAGGCGACGATGCTAAATGGGGATTTACTCGAGCGTCAAAGAGACCTATTGGGTTGCATTTGGTAGATGATAAGAAGAAAAAATTTGTATGAGACCGATGTGTTTCATCAGTGGGGGAAGCGACCATAGATAAATAAAAACTTATTTTAAAAAATACTGATGTATGGACGTACTTAAGCGCGTCAGTTAGTGATAGATTCTATGAATCAGATTCAATAAATTGAAAATCAGCTAACATACTTACATACTTAAAAATAATTTAGGAAATATGATTGATAATATACGTTTGTAAATCTGATTGTTAACACGATTGGGGTGGAAGTACGTAAAAGTTAAAAAAATAAAAATCGCGACTCATTTTTTATCAAAAAAAAGAACAAAAAAACTGGCATTTCTAAAGGTCTTAGAGCGTCAGATTTAGATGTATATGGTTCATCTCTATGTTCTGATTCTACCATATCTTAATCTGACAATTATCTAAAGTGATGCGCCTAATATGACAAAAGTAAATTTTGTTCCCTTATAATTCACGTTCGAACATAGATAGATTTTTTATATTTGGTGGAGGTACTTATCTGGGTACTAGCTATCTCCAGTATCTTAATCTGACGCGCTCGAGTAAATCCCGAAATCCCCTCTTCGGCTCCCCTACTATTATCTTATTATCTAGGTATAGCTTGCATCAACCGAATGTCACAATGCGTTCGTTAGATGCTGTTGGATACGCGCCAGGTCGCAGGTTCTATCATAGAGCTCCCGATATGTAGCACGTGTGTATAATACTGAAAAAGACGTGTTGGACTAGTGGGAGCACAATCGACTTTCATTCCGAGGGTTGTGGGTTCAAATGGAGGATTTTTCTACTTGAATCTATGTGCGTTTTAATTAAAAAGTTCTATTCGGATTTTGCGAAATATATAAAGCGAATGTTTAACTTTATAATAAAAACAGGAACAGAAAACATCACATCAAATTAAAAGATTCGCGTTTTCCAGTTAATAAATATAAAAACGGTTATTTATTATTTATCCCAAATACAACAATATCCATGATTTTTCCAAACAACCGCCATTTCCATTAGAATCAGGCACAAAGGACCGTTTCCCCCGAATTCCCTCAATTATTCTTATCAAAACAACTTATTTGAATTAAAAAATAAACGCTGGCCAAATTCCTACTTTTCAAGGGTCTAAAGCTGCTTACTCACCATAGTTGTGGTGTATAACTCAGAGCAATAAAAGCACCCTTATTTACGTACCCACAGCTGGGACATTAGTCCTTAATTCACTGGCTGGACAAGTGCGTGTTGGTGAATGTGACATGTTCTACCAAACTTCTTACGAATTTAGCCATCGTCGATAAATAAGTGTTTTCATAAATGTTAGATGTGTTTTATATAAAAGTATGGTATTGTTGCAGGAAATACTGCCCAGTCTCTTTGTAAAAGGAGCTTAACAATAAGAAAACGCAATTATTGACTTTTTCAACAACGGCACCTCGGGACGGCTGTCGAAAGAAGATAAGACAAGGTGTAATTAAAAAGGGCTTTACAAAGCTTAGCTTTGGTTCTCGATTGATCAAGGGAATGTTTCGAGGGATTGAGGTCAAGTTAGGTTTTAGGAAGTTAGATTCCTAAACTATATACTTAGATAGGAAAACTAAGACAGTTATAATAGTTTAAAACTTTAATTATTCCATTCCGTGATAAAGAAGAATCTTACACCCGAGAAAAAAATGATTATTTTCCCTAAAAACACGTTTTCTTTCAAGAAATACCCGTAACACAAAGTATAGTTATATACATATTTAACAATATTGAATCATGAGTTGGTGGTCACAAATAAAAAAAATCAAATACCAAAATAGATTATTGCGTAATGCACACACTTTAAGCTAAGGATAACGATTTATCCATCTTCCTATAAGTTAGTGAAAATTCATTGTTCGCCAACTATGCTGACTTACATATATTCCATGGATACTACTGAAAGCAATAAAATCCTTAAGCGAGGAACAATTATCACAAACTTACAATTTACTATTCTGTTCACGCGAAAACAATTGAGAAAAAACTTGAGTTTAGCTGTGAGGCGCTCGAGACGGTTGGAGGGTGCGGTTGACGGGCTTTTCTTATGTAATTTAAAACGAAATAGTTTATTGAAAACGGGAAATTATATTTATTTTATTAAAATTTTCTCGAATGTTTTGTGGTTGTTAAAGTGACTAAGGGATTTAGATCAGAAAACGAATAGTTAGGTCGTTTTGTGTAACGAGCCAAATTAATGCTAACACCAACCCGCGTGGTAAATTAAACCAAATCCATACAAATATAAGTGACGTGTTAGAAGATTGTTTCGACTAAGCGAAATGAAACAACCTACGCGTAGTTAAATTGACATAACATTGTATTACTACAAATCCCAATTATTTTCACAATAATACAAAAATATGTGTTTCAAAATTATCTCCCTTTGTTGCCGCTAAAGTAAAACCTGGTATTACATTTGAATTAAACTACAATTCAGAATGGCCGGCAGCATACCTCTGTCCATTCACCGCTGCGCCGAACTTGCAGAACTTCAGATCCCAAAAGTTAAGGTACGGTACTGAATAAGTGATGAATTGTGACCCTTAAGCTTTAGGGCGTTTAGTAATGCGTACCTAATAATGATTACAGCGAGGCAGGGCTCGTTTGCTCGGAAACGGAGTTTTATGCTCGATGTTTTATTAACCTGTAAAAAAGTTAGTTATGTAGTGCCGGCCTAAACATAGTACTACGTGACGCGTGATTTTTTTACCGACGGTCGTCAAATAAACTATGTATTTTATAACAATGGGAGATGTATCTCACTGCGGTGAAAACAGCGCGCGCTAGCAGCTAGTGCAACTCACAGTGCTCGCTATACCTTTCGCAACACCGCGATACGTATTTGCGTCATGGGCGCTAATAGAGTTAACTATATGTAACAATTTATGTGAGTATGTTTGCTGGTAACTCTGCTAGAGATCAAATTGCCAGATGAACAGCAATATTGTTGGAGTATCAAAGCAAAACAATTAGACCCTGAATCTGCCTTTGTGCCTTGAGGTGAAAGTGGTACAAGTCATAAGCGGAAGCGGGGGCGTTGATTGGTTAAATTTCTTAGCTATTAAGTTTAGACTGAGGTTTCTAAATGGAAAATGAATATTATCGAAAAAAAAGTAAAGTGTATGTAGATGAATAATTGTGTATCTAATTAATAAAGATTTTATAGCCGTAGAGTATTTAAATTGCATTGTCGAGTGTATTAGCAACTTTCTTAATTTAAGTATTAATTGTTCCTGTTGTTATAAACTTAAAGATTTTATTGTTTTTAAACATATGCATGTTACCTGTATCCTTATTATTTATTAAACTGTGTTGTATTGATGTATTTTGTTCTACATTATGAAAGCATATAGAAACAACCTAAATTTATATTCTCCATTGGAAGGACAACAGTACCCTAATTGTCAGCCCAAAGTTGATAACTTGTACCGTAATAGGATATTACAGTGCACGGACAAAGGATCCAGCGGTCACTTTGTAGCTTGTATTATGCAGCATAATTTAACAAAAGCGTGTTGGACTGCACTGTGACGGAATTATCTTTTGACATCTTACTAATTAATTTATTTATTTATTTATCCACTTATTTAACACGTAACACAAGCTTCGAGTGCTGTGTTAATTGTCCAGCAATATTTTTTATTTATTTAATTGTTTGAAGTTAAATTGTTGCCTAAGTCATTTTTATGTGGTAAATTTATTCCTAATCCTAATCCATTTTGTACAACGGGAATTACTCACGTATTTACATAGGAGTTAAACAACTCTCGACGTTTCGACCACATCAAGAGTAGTCTTCAACAGGAGGAGTGAGCGTCCCGCCGTGCTCCGTCTCCTCTCAGGTCGCGCGCACGGTTCTCACTGCGGGCAAGGTACCGGAGCGCGCGGCTGCTCAGGGGCGGTGGTGGGGGTAAGGGCGGTGCTTGTTGGTACGCCATACCAACAGATGTAGTTGCTGGCACTGAATGAACGTTCCCCTCATCGTCACTACTGTCATCTTCTACATCTTGTGTAGCGTAACACACTGCACTGATCGTGTCACCAAACGAAGGCAACGGCCCTTTGTTGACGCGAAGACCATGAAGACACGGAAGCCAGGCAGGTGGTACAGCCCAGCCCTTGTCCCTATTAAAATTCGGAGTCCGGTTGATTTCAATAGCTTCGCGGATTTTTCGGGGCACGAAAATCCCCCACTAATATAATGCAACTGTAGTGTAGTGTGTAGTAGGGGTAATGCAACTGTAGTGATCGACACCGTGGCATACGAGACTAAGATTACCGACTTATTAAGTGATACCGTAACTTATAAACAGGTCGCGTATAACCCGACTGCTAGGGTTGTTACAAAGTTGCAAGACCTACTCAGAACATTATCGGATGAGCTGTACGGTAGTTTGCGTCCGACAAACCCAACTACACCCAAGATATATGGACTACCCAAAATACATAAAGAGAACTGGCCTCTCCGTCCTATTGTAAGCCAAATAGATTCCCCTACGTACAAAGTAGCAAAATACATGGCCGGAGTGCTACAGGAATTTGTAGGCCAATCAACCAGTTTTGTAAAGAATTCCACTCACTTTACACAACTGCTGGAGGACGTGGTTTTAGATGCCGGAGAGTTAATGGTTAGTTTTGATGTCACATCTCTATTTACTAAAGTGCCGATTACTGAGACAATCTCCATCATCCGTAACCTATGTTTTTCTTCGACGGTACCTAGTGAATATATGCCAGTGATAGAGTTTGTTCTCACAAGTGGTTACTTTTCCTGGCATGGAGAGTACTACCTACAGCTGGATGGAGTAGCTATGGGATCACCATTGGCTCCGGTAATAGCCAATCTCTTTATGGAATGGTTCGAAAATGACGCGTTGACGACGGCACCTGGAAGGCCGCGATACTGGTGGCGTTATGTAGACGATGTGTTCGCAATTATACAGGAGGAACAAATTGAAGGGTTATTAGAACACCTGAACTCGAGGCACCCGAATATTGCGTTCACCGTGGAAAGAGAACTTGACGGAGAGTTACCTTTTCTGGACGTGTTGGTGAAACGAGATGGTTTCGGTCACTTATCGCACACTGTATACCGTAAACCAACACACACAGATAGGTATTTACGCGCTGACTCTCATCACCATCCCTCCCATCTTGCCAGTATACCCAGGACACTTATAAACAGAGCTTTGAAGCTATGCGACCACCAATACCTGGATACGGAGCTCTCGCATGTAAGAAATGTTTTAAGTGCAAATGGCTATGGATGGAAACAAAGTTTTCGCATAGCGCAGCCGTCTTCAAGGAAACGCCCGGTTACAGCAGAGAGAGCTGTAGCGTATCTACCATTTGTCAAGGGAGTGACGGATAAAATTGGTCATTTGTTGCGCAGACGCCTGGAAATAAACACCATTTTCCGTCCTCTCACAAAGATAAGAGATCTACTACGCTCCCCGAAGGATAGAGATCCTTTGTCTACACCGGGTGTTTACGAAATTCCATGTGATTGTGGTAGTTCATATGTGGGTGAAACGAAGCGTAACATCTCCACCAGACTGACTGAGCATATACGTGCTATGAAGAATGCGGATGTAGATAAGTCAGCCATAGCAGAGCATGCGCTGACAGCGGGTACATCACATTACATTCGCTTCGACAAGGCTCGTGTGTTGGCCAGGGAGAGGTTTTTCGTGCCCCGAAAAATCCGCGAAGCTATTGAAATCAACCGGACTCCGAATTTTAATAGGGACAAGGGCTGGGCTGTACCACCTGCCTGGCTTCCGTGTCTTCATGGTCTTCGCGTCAACAAAGGGCCGTTGCCTTCGTTTGGTGACACGATCAGTGCAGTGTGTTACGCTACACAAGATGTAGAAGATGACAGTAGTGACGATGAGGGGAACGTTCATTCAGTGCCAGCAACTACATCTGTTGGTATGGCGAACCAACAAGCACCGCCCTTACCCCCACCACCGCCCCTGAGCAGCCGCGCGCTCCGGTACCTTGCCCGCAGTGAGAACCGTGCGCGCGACCTGAGAGGAGACGGAGCACGGCGGGACGCTCACTCCTCCTGTTGAAGACTACTCTTGATGTGGTCGAAACGTCGAGAGTTGTTTAACTCCTATGTAAATACGTGAGTAATTCCCGTTGTACAAAATGAATAGTATAACTCACGAAAATTTTGAAAGTGAAATAATCCTAATCCATCCATTATAAAAAAAATACGACCTGCAAATATTTTGTTTCGGGTATCTGGGTGTTATATATGTATCTATCTATCTATATGTAATTTACTAAGTATTAGAATAGATATTACGTAGAAATCTAGCACCAGTAACACAAGCCACGTGTTTACTATGTTTAATATAAAGAAAACTTTATGAAAAACTTGATAAGTTGCATACATTTTCAGATACAAAACAACATCAAGGTAATAAAAATGTATGAATATTTTTGATTAGATTTTCGTTTGTGAATAAAATGTGTTTCTTCTCGCAAATCAATCATTACGTAATGTTTCGTGATCTATAAAATAAATTATTGTCAATAGCAAAGTGAAAACTATTAGGTCTGAAATTTGGTTTTTAGTTGGAAGTCGTTTTTTTTGCTACAATTAGTAGCCAGCGAAAACTTACTGTTTATTAAAGTTCTCTCAATGTTTTCCGTCACCGGATAAGCGAAATTCCATCATCATATTAAGTAGAACTAATAAAGTACCCTCTGACCCACTAAGAACTTTTCGCATTAATCTGTGAAACGATTTAAGTTTGGATACGCGGCTTTGGTCGCATTTACTAAGTTTTTTTACGAGATAAAAGTAAAATTATACTGTTTTGTAAGGTAACTGTATTGTTTTTAGGGGCCCGTAGTAAAAAAAATGTATTAATATGAGGAATAATCGTTTTACGAATAGTTAAAGAGTTGTTGAATTATTCTTACTTACTCAAAATGTTAAATTGTTTTGTCGAAAGTCGATCTTTGCAATCTGTTCGCTTCAGAGTGAAATTGATCCTTAATTGGCTTGTTTCAATCTATTTAAAGCGATTCGATTTTAAGTATCGCGATATTAAATTTCTCAGGAAATTAGTACAGCATTTGTTTTTGATATTAATTTAAGACAATAAAGTATTTACAGGGAATTAATAAGCATTATCATCATCTTCATTTGAGCTGTCGTACGTCCACTGCTGTATTATGTATAGAGCACTCTTAAGATAAATGTATTTATCACAAGCACCCTTATTTACGTTTTCACTGTTGGGATACAGGGACTTATCTCTGGACGAGACAGATTAGGTATGAATTCACCACACTGGCCAAGTGCGGTTTGGTGAATAACGCATGACCTTAAAACTTTTTTAAGTTTTCAGAGCCTCACGTAGTTACGCTTTGCCTAGCTGCGTCTTCACGTTTCGGCTTAAGATAGGTGAATAAATTCTGCTCACTCGTAAACTCAGGTACTTTCTGCTGTTTGTGAAGGTAAAAAAGTTTCCCCAACAAATAAAACGTTCAGTGAAAGATGGATTCATCGTGAGTTCTTTGTTTTATGAGTTTGTGAAGTGTTTCGAGTAGGGTTAAAGGCGAAATGTATACAGATGAGGTATAGTCAAATAGCTCAGTTATAAGCTTGAAACGTGTGTTTCAGGTATTAGTTATTTGACATGCGAAATGTCAAGTCAAATAGTCCAGATGTAAGTTTGGAACGTGTGCTTCTGGTACAACATAATAATATCTGACATACATAATTACGTCTATACTATAATATCAAAAAGCTTAATAGTTTGTTTGTTGTTTGAACAAGCTCAACCAAGGGACCGCTGGTCCGATTTGAAAAATTTCAGTGTTGGATAGTGCATTTATCGTGGAAGGCTATAAGCTTTTTTATATAAACTATATGTAGATAACGTAAAAAACGCAAGCAAGGCTGCCAGCGGCTCGGCTATATACTATGAATAATACATAATTAAGGCCTAATTTCTTCATTAAAGAGAGATCCCTGTGTTCCAGCAGTAGAAACGTAAATAGGGGTGCTTATGCTGTAATTATATTATTCATGAAAATCGTACAAACATTGGTTTCAAGGCGAAAATCGAACCTGCAAAGTGTATCGCGGGTTCCTAAGCCACACTATATCACATCATAAGTACTACAAGATAAGTGAAACTCCAATTGATCCCAGCCAACTTGATACCTAATCCTTCAAAAACTTTGTAAGAAGGTCATTTTTCAAGAGAAGACAAACAGATCGAATAAAAAACTTTGATCTTAGGTTATGCAATTCCGAACCGTAATCTTGTGTAAGTGAGGCCTCAGATTTGATCAAACTTCTACGCCATCAATGCTTTGAGATAGTACGATCAATCATGCTGAAATGATAGCTTGGAAGGGTGAAACAGCTGGTCAACTTGCCCATTTTGCTTTTACTAGTTCTAGATATAATAATAATATTGCTGGACAATTCACACAGCAACCCGTGGAAGTTCGAAGCATGTGTTATGTGTGCTAGATATCTGATATATTTAACAGAAACGTTGGATATTCATAATAATATCGTCATACCTGAGTAATTCCCGCTTTTAAAATATTAGAATTTATATGAGTGAGATAGATATTTTTAATTATTTATTGAATTTCCCACTGCCGGTGAAAGGCCTATTAATATACATACATATTTACTATTTATATTTTATCATTCATCAACTATCGCGGCTATTCTTATTTGAGACTAACATCAAGCATGACATCAAGCTTCAATTGGCTGAGCCGTATAACCATTACCTAGTAAACTTCAGAAATAATGCCGTTTTGCAAGTTGACTTCTGAACCACCTAATCCTTACAAACTGAAGGTATTACCTACTTACGCCCAAACCCGGGTATTGATTATCCGGAATATCCGGGCTCGAATACGAATTCAAACTTTTTGGGTTTTGGTATAAACGAGGTTGCGAACTCGTTTGAAAGATTGCTTTTGAAAATGGAAGGAGTACGTTTTGAAAGATTGTCTTTGGAACGACTGTTGACGTTTGGGCTCAATTTTATTTTTTTCGAACCGGGTACCGTACGTGTAGGTTTTCTTAACTTCCGTATCAATTTCCATCCGTCAGCGTTGATCAGCTTTTTACAATTTCAAAATAACGTACATTTTTTAAATGTTTCAAAATAATGTATTTAAGTCATAAAATTGTGTATTAATATGGTAATCATATTAAAAAGTACCAAGCTGTCATATTATAAGTGCATAATAAATAAATAATTGTGTAGCTACATATCACTGCTGGGACACAGGGACTTTACTCTTGACGAGATAGACTAGCCCTGAACACGCTGGCCAAGTGCAGGTTGGTCACATGTCACTCAAACGTGCAAGTTCTCATAACAGGCCGTTTTAATCACACGGTCTGCCTACATCGTTTAAGCACGTGTTTAAAACGCACATAAAATTCTCAAGAAGAATAAAGATACGCGGCGGAGAACCCACGACCTTCGGAATGAAAGTCGAGTGCGCTCGCTTTTAGTCCACACGGCTACGTGTAACATCACCTAAATTTATTCAAAATAATTACAACCCCACGCAACATCAAAGAAGTGTAATAAACCTACTCATTATCCGAGAGTATATTAAAAACATTTTGTAATGATCTTGATAAAATGGCGTGCGGGTAATTACGTCGTAATTATCACGTAGATGACGTAGCTACGTGTCAAGATACGTCGTTAGGGTGGATGTAGAAGGTTTTAGCGGATTTTGTTTTTGCGGAGATGCGATACAAGATTTACACGTTTTATGGTATATTTAAAGTGGATGGCATATATTTTAACGAAAAAAATAACTATTTATGTCCTAATCAGTGAAAAAATAAGAATCTTTCCGACAAATTATTTACAAAATATTTAACATGAAACAATCCTTAGTGCAAGATAATCAGGTAAGTATAAAATAGTCAAACTAATATCCTCAAGGCAAAATTTCGTTTGATGTTTGTTGGCCTTTGTCGGGAAAATGGTTGATCTTTAAATGAAATATGGTTTGAGGTATTTATTTTAAATATTGAATTTATAGAATGGAATAATATATTGTATAACATTGGCAAAGCCACGAGACGAGACACAACTACTAATATAATAGGCAGAAATCTAAAAATTGTACGCACATGTTTGCACATGTTTACTAGTACTCGTAAAATTACTAGGTTTTAAATAAGTTTTAAGGATACTTCTGACCGCGGGAAATCATAATATTTCAGTGGTTCCCGCGTCTAAACATGTTCTACGAAAAACAATTTATTTATAAACAAAATAAGTCCACAAATAACTTTGTTCCGTACGGCAAAGTCGATTCCATTTATATTCGTGTGAGTTCAGCCTTAGCGTAATCCCGTGTTTCAGCGAACTCCAAGCAAAGCCTTCTATATATGATTTATACAGCGTCAGCAAATGTTATACATGTTATATGGTACATTGTAGTGTAGTGCCTGAGATAGAATTAAGTGGAAGTCTTAAGGAAAGTTAATTATCATCACAACCGTCTTAAGTCTGTTATTTTTAGCGACATAAGTGTTACGTATGCTGTTTGAGTAAAACATCTTTTTTCGTGAGTATAGTGAAACCGATTTAGAAAAACGAAATGATGATTAAAACAAAGGATTGATATATCAGATACGCTATACTTACACATTCCCCGGGTAACTTTTCAGGGTTTTGATTGGGGAGATTGTAACCCACTACAATTTTGATAACTACGAAAACTGTGACAGATAAGGAACAAACCGTTGTAGTAGAAATTGCCGTGGTAGCATCAATTCAGGAACAGACTGTAGAAAGGAATAGAGAAATAATATTTAATGGAGGTTTGTGGTAAAACCTTGATGTCAAAATTTAAAAGCATCATATTATTTTAAAACAGTGAAATTTAATGAAGGTTGATATGATGAATCGCCCTGATTCTAAACCCTGAATAAGAGGCCTCAGGGAAACCTGGCAACACGTATTGTTTATCGATATATCCGGAATCCGGACAACTGTTTGTGTATCTGATTTGATTTTCGTCCGGTTATTGGATTTAAGGAGGGTTTATATTGACCCACGGTAGGTAAAGTCGACCCTACCATTTAATTAATTGTTTATTTATTAGAATTTAAAATTCAATCTTTCTGAATCTTTTAGCTATTAGCTAGCTCTCTCTTCTTGTAGCACACCCATTATTTCTATGAGATTGTGTATCTTTGAAAAGAAAATCGCATAATATCTACTCAAAATTGGGTTTATTTAGGCGACTGTAGTATTTTGGAAAAACAATCCCTTATCAGCGAACAAATTTATTTCTTTTAAAGCCTTTTTAACACAGACAAAGCCGTGAAGATTTAAAATTAATTACTAATAGTTAGAAGTACTTAAATAATAATCTATTTTCTATGTTCATAGTATTTCTAAAACGTTCACGTATGTTTCAGCGGATTAACCTCCGCCCGACATTTCCAACCGTGTCTCGGCCCGTTAATTCCATTCTGTGTTGGATTACTTCGGATTGCGACCGTTTTTTTTGTTAACAACTTTGTTAGTACGGTTCATTGCGTCTAGCAAGAATTATAAAACATTAATATATATCTATGTTTGTATATATTAAACTAGCTGATCCACCCGCGACTTCGTCCGCTATATTCCTATATTTTCTCACCTTTAAACCTTTCCTGGGCTTTCCCTTAAACTATTTTTAAACCAAAAAAGATCACATAAAATACTCTTGAGTTATAAAATAACAACAAAAAGTGGCATTGATTGTTTTAAATAGATTTGTAATATATGGTCCTTTACGTCGTGTACGAAAAATATAAATAAATGAAATACTCATCATCATAATAGGCCTTCCTTGATGAATGAAGGAATATACTATATATACTTTAATAATTTATTTTCATTCTTAACCGGTCACCACTCGAAAAATTCATCCAACATGCTCGTATAAATGAAAAAGTACAGATAAAAAGATACACCCACTTATCATGGTAAGAATTTCCCAAGATAAGTGTTCAGAAGACCCAGTCATGTCCAATATGTTTTGTTGAGTCGTCACAATGGAACTGAGGGGCGTCTTCGACCCTGCAAGTCATTGTGACGATTTCTTGCTGTTTTTCTTTCCCTATTGGAAGGCCGCAGCCATTGGAGAAAAGTGTAAGTAACTGAAATACTATTGTATTGTATTTTTACGGGTTCGATTCCCAACTCGAGACAAAAATTTAATTAAATTTACGATCTGCAAATATTTGTTCCGGGTGTCTGGGTGCTTTATGTATAATTAAAAATATCTATGTTTGTATGTATATTATATTAATTACCTATATCAGAAATCTAGCACCCATAACACAAGCTTCAAGCTAATCACGGCTAGAGTTGCTGTGTGAATTTGTCCAGCAATATTTATTATTTATTTATTTTATTTATTTGTTACCTATATATAAAATTAACTAGAAACTTTATTCCAACGAAAATCCGTGTACTATAATTTGTGATAAAACATTTAAGGAATAACATTAAGGGTTAATGGTAACATGAAATTACAGCTATTTTGGATTGTTGTAGAAATTTGTTGTAGCATTTATATGTTTTGTTTGATTTTATATTTATTTTTGTATTTTCTTACCGAGCACATCCATTGTTTGAATCAGAATTAACTTGGTTGGTGCTTACCTGAAAACAAAAACATGGTAATTAATACATTTTACTAGAATTTTAATAAATAACATAAATTATAGATATTAAAGTATATTCCAACATTAATTTCTGTATTAAAATCTTTATTCCAAAACGAATAGTACTTACAAATATAAAAATGATAAATTATGCATCATAAGTAATTCCAAAACGGTTTATTTTCGTATGCACTTTTGGCAATAATTTCCAACAGAATTCCCCCGTTACCTTGTAACGAGCACGCACTAACTGAACACCGTAAACGTAACGTAAACGTGCAAAAACGTAAAAGCACATGTTTCATTCAGACTCACAAACGAGCCATAAATCTTACCCGACAAATTAAACAAAGAGAACTAAACTATGCGACCGCGAGCGTACAACGAGTTAAAACAAGTCTTTTATGACCCTGCGTCCAGGGAGGTATTCAGGAAGGTTTAATAGCATTCTGGGGCAGAAATATAATACATCATAAGCAGTAAGCGCCTCTGTTTATGTTCCCACTGATTGGACGCAAGGACTTCTCTTTAGACAACAGGATTTACATAAGCATTATGAACCCATATTTACGTTCCCACTGCTTGGACACAGTAACTTCTGTCTTGACGAGATTAGGCCGTATTTTACCACGGCCAAGTGCATGTTGGTACTAGGGCTTTTATTCAGTTATGATGATGATATGTAGAGGCAAAAGTTCTGATATACTTATCTAGTTCTTGATTTCATAAATGGTAATGTGTATATTCTTACTTTTAAATTACGCAATTTTTAATTTATTTGGTATTGGTATCCACTTTTTCCTTTATAAGTCCTAAGAGTGGAATAACACACAAATATTTTAACACGGTTCAGTAATTATAATTGTGCGTACAGTTATTGGCTACGTACAACAAAATGTATTGCATACATGAGCTTATCTGTAATAGCTGATCTGACGTTTGATAAATGTAATACTCCACAAAACTAAACCTTGAATACACCCCTGTGCGAGAGGGTCAAAAAGGCCCACAGGGTCGGTTATAATTGTAAGTTTAAGCGTTAGGTTAAGTTTTTTATTGTTTTTATTTGGGGTCCAGATACGTGAAGCTTTAGTACTGTTATTCGGGTTATAGTTGTCGGTTGTACCTTTTTACCTGAAAGGCGTATTTGTGAAATGGGGTTGTTAGTGGAAACCTTTTTAGAGTGATAGAGGGTTATGTCTTTGTTTCGCGTTTGAGGCATTTTTTTATTGCGTTGTGTGGAATTCCGAGGGATTTGTAGAATTTTTATATTAATACGTATTAAAGTGTACTAGAACATAGGATACAGTGTAACATTGTGTGTGCAAACTAATTGTTCAGTTCAGCGTTAAGCCGTTGCTAACCGTAACTTTAATTACATACTTTAGCTTTGTGTTACTATATATGTAACTTAATTTGATAATTATTATGAGAATTAAACATCTTTAAACCAAAACCGAAGCGTGACAATATACATATGTTCCCCTAAGAACTATAATTGGTTTTATTGAGAAGACCCATGTCTATTACTTTGACGTAATATGAAATGATTATGATGAACAATAACCAAAAAAAATAGAAAGCTATATCAACATTCACTTATTTAAAGAAAACCTCTCCCGACACTTCCTCCATTTTGCGGAAAACGTGAAAAAAGCGACACGTACGTTCAGATAGCGGTGCCTCAGCTACGTGACGTAGAATTTACGTGGTAAGTATTTACTGGTTTACATTAACGGTTGACTTTGCCACGAATTTTCGATGAATATTTTCGCAGAAAATCACCGGTATTTAATTTGTATGTATGGATTTGTTGTTTTTCGTTGTATGATGTTGGTTAAAATGCTTCTATGAAGGGACATAGCGTTTCTCTTTAAAATATTATTGATTCTAGAAATACGGTTTTTCACATCATAGACATTTTTATCGTTATTTAATACCTATTTACGTCACTACTGGTCTCCCAAATAGAACTTACATAGGTATTGAAGAAACCACCTCCACGTAATAGCACGTGTTCTTAAAGCGCATACTAATTGTTGAAGAAGAAAAATTCTGTGAGCTGCGGAGTAAGCCTGCGACCTTCATAATTAAATTCGAGTGTAAGCATCACTTAGCCAACAAGCCACTTTATAAATGTTATTGTTTATTAAATGATTTTAGCATATTCTATTAACTGATAATAATTTTAATGTTAAACTGGAAACGGTTGTGATTTTCACCAATCTGTACTTGACCCGCGGCAGCGTAGTGAAATAAGGCTCAATTAATAATTAAAATTAATTAATGTTTAATAGTTAAAATTAATTAATATTTAATAATTAAAATTAATTATTTTTTCATTAATTAAAATTAATTATTTTTTCATTAATTAAAATTAATTATTTTTTCATTAATTAAAATTAATTATTTTTTAATTAATTGAGCTTAATATTTCTCGACAAGAGAGAAGACCTTGTGTCCCACTAGTGGGAACGTAGACAGGGGAGATAATGACAATGAATCTTTGCATAAGACATTCACTGGTTCCTAGTGTTCCGTGTGATATGGAGATAGCGTAACCAACCGGAAAATAGCCGGTCAGATTACTGCGTTGACGTGGTAACATGATTAATGTTAGCTATCATTAATGTAATCTAAATTGAGTTGTGGAGTTTATAAGGATGTTTGTTTCAGCTTTTGTCTTACATGTATCATAACCACGCTAAGTAGCAGAAAATGTTGCCAAGCAGTGGACTCGGGTGAAGTGTTGTTGCAGCATTTTTGCCACTTCTCTAGCTAACCTTTAGGATTATATGGAATTAAAAGACATACATTTTTAAACTATTTTCCTACAAATTGTGTTTCATTTAATAACGTAAGGTAATTTGCAAGATAGATCAACAAACATTTACCCATATAGGTACCTTTAAACACAAACTTTTGTGTTTACTATATAATGGTAGCTACTAGCGATCCGTTATCGCTTCGCCTCGGGTATCTAATTATACATTTTGTTGTTTTGTAGTCACGTTAATGTCCTGTAAGCTTTTACAAAAGCAACAAGTAACTGTCTCTTGTTTAATGTCTTAGGTTTAGTTGACTAATATTGTCTACCAATAATTTTCCACTTCGTTGCGTTATCACGTCGCATAACACAATAGACCCAGTCGGTGGAATGCCTTATGTTTACTGAGTTAGGTCGCTGAATTATCTAGGTATATATATATATTAGATCATCACTATACATAGTATAAATCAAAGTCGCTTTCTCTGTCCCTATGTATGCTTAAATCTTTAAAACTACGCAACGGCTTTTCGTGCGGTTTTTTAATAGTTAAAGTGATTAAAGTGGAGGGTTTATAAGAATAATTAAGTAAGCAAAGTGAGGGCGGGTCGCTAGTCGATAATGTGGTTGATGTTTACCGCCTTGCTCAGGTTAAAACGAAAGCAAAAACACTCCTACTTTCCTACTGCTGGTACACACACTTCTCTCTTGACTTGAGATTAGCCCTTAATTCTTCACGCTGGCCAATGCGGGTTGGTGAATGTCACTGTCCTTCATAATTTGCTATAAACGCCGGTTTCCTCACGATGTTTACCTTCACTGTTTACCACGAAAGAAAAACCTTAAAAAAATTACAAAGCAGACAAAGCGCAAATACTTTATTCATAAACCGAGGAACAAATAAAGTAACACTATAACGCGGAAAATTCTATAAAATCGCGAGCAAATCCGCGAGTTTTTTCCTTCCGTTATAATAAACTAAAGAATCCTCTATAATGTAACAAAGCTTGCTTAACTGACTATAACCCTTGGAAACTTTACATTATTAATTTTAACACGTTCTTAATCGCGTCACGGGCCGTTACGTGGTTAAAGAGCATAGCGCACGCTTACCAAGTGTGGAACAAGCTTTAGATTAGATAAGAAGTGTTTTTGCGGTGAATTGAATTACCTACATTTTACACTAATATTAGGTATACGAGGAAGCAAAAATGGTGTAAATGTAATTTAATTTGGTTGGTAAAATAAATTAATTTTTGTTATAGATAATAATACTTTAAGATAAACTACTTTTATGTAGTCAAAATGTTTAATAGACTTAATATGGGTAAAGTGCAATTTAAAAAAAATGTAAAACAAACTATGTACTTTTCAAACTTACTTTTGCAAAGTATGATTCTTATTTTAGTGATTAAAAAAAAGTGTAGAAGCCAATCACGAACTTCGCGCGAATGATCACTAAGCGAATAACCCCATTAAAAATCGATTTAATCCATTTTATATGGAAACGATTATGTTTGGACCGAATCGATTTGTTGCAGTTAAATATTTAACTGCTATAGACTCGTGCTAAATATTTTTTTTAAACTTATAGTATAACTGCGAAATATACCTGACTGCATCATAATAATTTCAGCTGTAGGTTATATGAAATCACCCCTATTAAATCGCTTTTAAATATAAATACTTAAACAAATACTGCTGGACATTTCACACAGCAATTTCTAGCCCCATTGTCAGCTCGAAGCTTGTGTTACGGGTACTGGATTTCTTATAATGCCATTGAGTTTAACCTAGCAACACCCATCTATAATCCCTTTCTGTACATTTTAGGTTAAATCTTCATCTTTTTACCGAATAAAGCTTTCTTAGCAAAATCCGATTTCGTTCAAACATTCGGCCGTGTTTGAGGGGTTTGTTTATTATCTTGATTTTGTTGACAATGCGCTATCTCGCAGATAACAAAATGTTGTCTCGTCTGTTTTGGACAATGAGAGGTTATTTGGCTGTTGTGGTTTAGTGGTGACTTTGTAGGTAGTAGGTTCGAATTTTAAAGAACAACTTTGAGGTTATTTACAGAGGGTGATTAACTTTTTTTTTATATTTTATAAAAAGTTACAGTCTTAAAATACATTAAATAAATAATTAAATTTTAGTCAATACTAAAAAACTTAAGGCGTCGCGTACAGTGTCGAATAACTCGTACATCCGAGTTATTTTGAAATTATTTTCATGCTTAGATGTAATGGACACCTAAGCATCAAAATAATTTTAGCGCTATAAATTCTTGCCAAAATTTTATAGCGACATCTAGTTCAAAAAGTAACTAACTCCAACATACTAAGCAAACATTTTACTTCATGGAATCACTGTTCTACTTTGGAAATTCACTCGTACGACTTTCTCAAAAGTTTATTAACCGGAATTTCAAAACGATAGCTACTAACGAGCAGGAAACCAATAAAAACCCAAACATACCGAAAACAAAAGCTCGAAAAACAATGAAATTCACGAAATTCCGACCAAATCCAGAATTCACGCCCAAAAGCGAAAACTTTTTCCTCTTTGAAAATGTACCCCAATTAATTAATTACACACTAAAGTCTCCTTAAAAACCGCAAAAAGGGACAGGAGATCTGGTATTTGTGGAGAATGTAGGTGGGAAAGGAAGGGAGGGTAGATTTCAAATTGTCGCCATGTTGCAATATTCGAGATTAAAAGTAACGCTCCGGTTGGTAGCGAAATTCGCGTACATTCGATAAAAGGAGTGCTTCCCATATTTTCAGGCGATGGTTAAAATGTCAGGTATTTTACGATGCGTCAATTATTTTGATACGGGATTTTTGTAGTTATAATTAATTTTATAGCTTCAATGAACAAAATTACCTCACTTGTAAAATAAATTATTAGTTTGTGCACGGAGTTCAGGTGGTTTATTACAATTATTTCGGTGATCTGGATTATTTTTACTTTTTTCAAATATGGACAGATAGTGCGCTCTAATAAAAGATTGATACGTTCAAAGTGATAACAAACTCCGAATAATGGCACATGACCCACGACGGACTATCAATAGATGAACTATAAGACATAATAATGGTTTATGAATTGATAAAATCTATTAAAATAATAACAAAAGCTCTGTAAACAATAGTAATATATCTGAGAACACCCTTCCGAGTGCATTTAGACACGGTCCGTTGGCGGCCATTTTGATGTTATGTGATGTTTGTTTTTATTCCCTTCGGTTACAGGTTATTTTATTCGGACCATTGACTGTAATTTATCGGGAATCCCTACATTGTTATTGTTAACATTCATTTTGTTAAGCGTTTTTGTAGTTTCGCTTTGATTTCATTGTTATATGTTTTGTTATGCGATTGAGAAATAATCACATGATGATAAAAGCGCTATTTAAAATTTATCTATGAATTATTTTAACTTGTATAATCTTAAATGCATAAATGAGTATTACTTAGGTATTTATCTAAATAGATAATGGTAAAATCTATAAATAAATAATGACTAGGGACGTTGTGACCCCTGGGACATCATTCAAGAAATTTAACCTAAATAAATAAAAATAAATATTGCTGAACAATTCAATTCAATTCAATAACCTAACAAGTAATACTGTATATTTTAAAACAGTAGACTTGTTTTCCCAAAAGAATTATGATTTCATAGTTTACTTAACTTGCGTTACACACATTGAGCATTAAGGTGCGCAATAAATCCCGAGACAGTTTTGTGCTCAAGTGTACAACTCGACCCAAATATCCCTACAAATTCGTGATACATCCACTGGCCACCTGTATACCGAGGGGACGGAATTCTTCCAGGAAATATACAATATTAACACTAGTTTTTTTGGAGAAATCCCTTTTCAGATCCCATTTTGAATAGTAAAATTTACGGTGTAATAAGGGTTTCCTACATGTGCGAAATAATATTTTAGGATGAAAATTTTAAATTTGGAAAAATGTTTTGCATGCCACTTTGAATAGTTAAATTTACGACGAGATTTGCGATGGGAAAGTTTGCACACATTTCAAGTTAAAATATTTGAATTTTGATATGAACATTTTTTTTCATAAATCCCAAATCTTTAGTTTAAGTCTTCCTCGATAACAGTACTTACTATCCAACAATAAAATATATTTTCAAATGGGACCAGCGGTTTCTGAGATTAGCTTGTTCAAATAAACAAACAATCAAACAAACTATTCAGCTATTAGTATAGATTGTTTAACAACATCCACAGAAAGAGAGGGTTGGTACTATTCTTAGGCCAGAACCAAAAGACAATATTATAAATTACTGCTAAAACGAAAGTTTTAAGTGGATCTATAGTAATTTACTTGAATGTATAATTCTGAAGGTGAATTATTTTTTCTAGTGCCTAATTACTAGCAAAAATAAAAGTAGGTATTCTCCGAAGCTTGCCCCAACTAATTATAAAATAACTAGTAGAAGCTTTTAATATTTAGTGTAATTTGAATAAAATCTTCATTAATGACTGGTGAATAAATTTACCCGAAATAACTAATTTCGTTCAGAAATTTACAATGTAAAACAAATTCTGTAGTCAGTCAGCAATTTGCTTCGATGAAATTCGTCAGGTGGAAACTTAATTTCTAGAAATTCTGGTAAAATATACAAATTTCGCTATACAAATAACGTGATATAGATGATTTTGTATTAAAGTATACAGTATGTTAATTGTATCAAATGTTTTGGTGATTTTTTCCGAGGTAAAAAGTACCCTTGTGTTATTCTGAGATACATATAAGCTTCAATTGCGAGGTTTCAATAAAATCAATTCAGTAGTTTTTGCGTGGGAGTTACACACATCCATGCAAATAATATACTAGCTGATTCGCCCGTGGCTTCGCCCGCTTTATTACCATTTCTTCTCGTCTTTTAAACCTTCCCTGCGCTATTTTAAAGCCAAAGGCCCAGCCGTTCTTGAGTTATAAAATTACGAAAACAAGCATTTCTTTATATAAATATATAGAATACAAACCATAACATTAGTGGGATATACTAGTTAAGTATCCATTATGAACTTGCAACTTTAACCAAATTACTCGTACATACTGTTGGTGAGAACCAAGCTTTTTGTTTGTCAGTGAAAACCTTAATTTCAACCTATGCTGATGAATCCCCTTTGTTGGTAATTAGGTACTTGAGATTACAATATTATTAGGTAACAGACGGAGCGCAACAGAAACAAAATGAAAACACCAGAACTTGGATATGGTATAATCACCATTGTGGTACCCATACCAGGTTACCAGGTGGGTTGGTGATAACAGAAAGATAATACAGCTCACAGGACAACTTTTCAGTCCGTAATCTAGTGTAATTTAAATGCCTTTTGACGTAACTGAAAAACAATGGTAGTTCTTTTCTTAGGCCCTACCACAAGGCAAGTTTTTTTCAATTTTCTAATTTCAAGCGGAGTTATGCGTTTTGGTTTTAGCTCTTATATTTAAATTAGTGCCCTACCTGTATGTTATTTATCACTTACCTCGTGGTCTTTGTGCTATTCTTAGGCCTAATTTTAATTAACAATAAAAATATAAATAGATAAATAATTTATATGTAATTTATTTCATAATATCCTGCGATGACTTGGAGGAGTAATTATATACAGTTCTGTAATCTGAGGTAATCGTAAAATGCAAGGTTATTAATAAACGGATAATAATTAAGGGTAGGGATACTTTGATGAGAGTTTAATTTTGTAAAACCACCCCCGCATTAGTGATTGGACCCCTAATGTCTGATTCTAATTAAATTCGCGACAGATTCCGCCTAATTCGCTCCCTCGGGGTTCGCAGAGTGTTCTTAATGAGTCAGCCTATAGCTCGAATTAACCACTAAAGTAGACCTAAAGAACCTAGTGTCATCATCATCACCCCTATTTACGTTCCCACTGCTGGGACACAGGGACTTCTCTTGACGAGAGAGATTAGGCCTTCATTCTCCACACTGCAGTGCTGGTCGAATGCTGATTGGAGAATGTCATATTTCCGTAAACTCTGCAAAGGTCTCCATGCCGGGTTCCTCACAACGTTTGCCTTTCCGACGACTATTTGTACTTCGTTCATACCTTTGTCTACGTTGTAAATTCTCACCCACCTTCGTATTCTTGCGTGACGAATGACGCCGGTCTTGCTTCATTACAAGTAAATGAGCGGTCCCTAATTACGTTTGTAGCCGACTGTACTTAGCTTTGTTTACTAATAAAGTTTCGTAGTTTTCTGAGCGTAGAGTTGTTTTAGGAATTTTCTTAGAGTTTTATTCGATTGTTTTCAATACCTATCAACTTTCACCAACCGCACTTTGCCAGCCAGCGTGGTGTATTAAGCGAGTGGATTTATTATCCCCGAAAATATGTATATGTGATATATACACATAATTTAACAGTTATATAGTTATATAATACATACAGTAAATTTATAAATATTTTAAGAAGAATTTTTATTTGTTGATGCATTGCGGGACTTTTGGTGAGGTTAAACCCTAAAGCTGTCTTGATATCAGTCGAACATTCGCTTGAGTTTCGACATAACTTACACCGTAAGCTTCACCATATCGCAACATCCCCAATCCCTTTATCCTGAATGGAAAGTGCTCGAAATATCCCTAATGGGTAACTAATAATTCCCAATATTCGCCTCACTGAAGATTTGAGGATTTCCATGAAGTATTAGGGGCTCTGGCACTCGTATTATCGAATCGTTAAATCCTCATTCCACTCCGTTTTCATGAATACGCAAATCCCTAAAACAAAATGATCGATGTTGGTTTTTACTTCGGTTTTAGCAGAATGTCAGGCAGGTTTTTTAACCCAGACAAGCATGCGGCCTACCAAATGGAAAGCGGCTACCGCAGCCTACAGACGCTTGTAGCATCAGAGATGTTACCTGCGCGTTGCAAACATGTACGTTGTGGTTGTGGCGCCACTTCGCGCTCCATTTCACGGCACCGCAGAAAACCAGCGCTGTACTTACTCTTGTAGCTTATGCAGCATATGCTGAGTGGTGACCGATTTGTGCCTGTTATTTTATAAGTTCAATGATTGTACATTTAATTAGACACAAGTAAACACATATTTTAATTCTCGCTCGTCAAGAGAGAAGTCCCTGTGTCCCAACAGTGGGAACATAAATAGGGGTGCTAAAAGGTTTGGGAGGTTTGCTGATAATATAGTCGGGTTCAGAGACGCGGAAATAAGTATGTAACTAACGCAAAGAAAATTTGGGGGAGTATGCAAGATGTGTTAGAAAGAAGATAACGTAATCTCGACTTACAATATATAACGACTTCGATCTTCACAAAGGTGCGTCATTACATTAAATTAAATACGAAGTATGTTTTCCAAAACGCGGTATTTTAGTACCTCAATTAATCAATAATATTATTTAAAATAAAGAGAGTATTACATAACGTAGTTTCAATGACATTACCGCCTGTGCTACTTAAAGATGCTATTAAATATATAAGCAAAAATATCCGATTTAGATACCAGGGCGTAGAGGGCAGGGCCGGATCTACCTATGGGCTGATTGGGCTGCAGCCCAGGGCCCCGGGGTTACATAGGCCCCCAGATCCCGCTAAAAAGTAGGCCATAATTTGAAGAAAAATAATAGTTGTCTGTAAAGTCGGTTTACGGAGGATATTTTTACGTGACAACGTCATAAGAAAATATTGATTAAAAATTGCATACAAATATACGTTTTCTTTTCTGCTTCGACCCATAGGTGGGAACTGTTGAATTGTGAAATAAAATTAAAATGCACCTTAAAAAGTTTAAGCCAGACCAGATGGTCTTGCCACTATGATGCTGCCAAAGCGTTAAATAATAGTTATGATAATATCATGAAATTTTCAAAAAGTTTCAGTGAAAGTGAGGTGGAGAAAGTTGATTTTCAGAAATTTGAAATTTATACATGAAAATGGCGAAACTCGAGACAAAAAATTAGATAAATTTATAAAAAAATATATATTTTTATACAAAACTAGCTTTCCACCCTGCGGCTTCGCCTGCGTTTTACACCTTCCCGCAATTTTCTTTGCTATAAACCTCACGGAGCCCAAGAGCTTTCCAACGAATGCAAAACCGTGGAAATCGGTTCGTGCGTTCTGGAGTTATAGCGTCAGGAAGGAAACCCGATTTATTTGTATATGCGTAGATTTTTTTAAACTCAAATTGAGTATAGTAAAACCATTTCTAAAATGAACGCCCCTCCACCGAATTCTGTATTCTGTTTTTCTGTATTTCCTCTCACACGTTGAAATCATCACGGTTTTCTGGAGGGGAGTTCATTTTTAGAATGGTTTTACTATACTAAGATATGACCCCCCCCCCCTAGTTTCAGCCCAGGGCCCCACAAATTCATGATCCGGCCCTGGTAGAGGGTGTTAAAATATGTAAGCTATTCTATACGCTTATTTGAAGACTTACCTAAAATGAAAAAAAGCCATATTAATAAAGAATCAAATCAAAAAACAATAAAACAATAGGTAGCATTATTTGTTAAAAAAATATTCATAAGTAGTACTTGTTACTTTTCAATGGTAAAAGTAACATAATACATCAACTGAGAAATATGAAACAGTACTAAACATAAAACGGGTATTATTAATATACCATGATAAAATTGTTTTAAGTTTTCCTATATTTTAATACCTACTCAAAATCATTCAATTTCAATGTAGCTCATTTTTTATATTTGTACGTTTTAATGTTTTGTGTGGCAAATATAATTCGTGAACAAGAAAATCACAACTCCGAATCGTCGGTGTAAAAAGTCAACCCAGTCGTGTAGGTATCGTTCCTACATAATCAAAGTCCGTCCGGAAAATTTGCACATCCTACGCAAACATTGAACACGTCACTGTCAATTCTGTAAATCTCCGCGCCGGTAAGTAAATGAAATGTACGGATTTAGAAATGAGGAAATTTTTTGATATCTTATTGTTAGGATTTATTATGAGGTAATGAAAATATTTTTGTTCAAGTATACTTCAGATATGCCTCAAAATATTTTTTTCTTATTAATATTGCTGGATAATTCACAAATCAACATAGCCCCGTGGTAAGCTCGAAGATTTTTACAAGTTATAGATTTTGTTCAGGCAATAGGGCTTTTAAAATCCACATAATTCTAATTAAGATAATTTCAGCTTTTGTTAAACCCCATTTATACAAAAATCAAGGTGCATAGAATATAATAAGATCAAAACAAGAATACCTAAGACATTATCTATCCCCTTAGTTTAGTCGGCAGTATTTCGAAGTAAGCCTACCTGTGTTTATATTCTGCATTTTTAATATTATAATCCAAGTAGCTTGAGACACCCACTAACAATACAAAACCCAAACCATAGATAATAATATTGGAGATAACGTTAGCTCAAAACCTGAGCTGTCTGCCGCAGTTTCCTTCTAGGAAACAGGATATGTCAACAAACCCCACATTTGAACTTTGCCAGTAACATACAAATGTTGTTTCACAATCTCACCTACCTGAACATCTACTATTGGACCCGCAAATTTATAAGGGAACATATGCGAATAGAGACGGGGTATATTACCCCGGGATTTGTGTATTTGTGTCAGAATGCCGGGAATTTTAATAATATATTGCCGGAGAAATATTGAATATTGCCAGTAAATCCAGAAGATTCTTGGAAATGGTTATACGTGGACTTAAAATGTAATGCAAATATTTATATATGAATATGGAAAAGTCGATTGGGATCTTGAAAGTGGGTTTTCTAGTAAATAACGCATTAACCCTACAAAGCTAACGTTCTTAAACTACCTTGATAAGCTAACCATTCGTAATTTTGACGATCATTATAAAATGAACCATATTATAAAGCGTGTTATATTTTTATATGGATTTATTGTATTTTCATGAAATATAGAATATAAATGAAAGATATTTATCACAAAAATCCATATATTAAACCATTAAGGCACTATAAACACGAATAACATATGGCACCACTTTTTCGAGAGCAAAATCACACATCTTATAAACTACGAATAACGCAAAAAATATCAGAAAATTATAGTTTTTTTTAACATTTGTAGAAATAAAACATTGATGTTCATAATTTTTGAACACATGTTGGTCAAAATACCAATCGAATGTTCACCACCATTGGGAATTTAGCAACTGTGGAAGTTCTTCTTTGTCATTTATCTCCAAAACTAAGCAACTTACCTGTTCGAGGCGACCACCATCCGATGCAGTCTAACAGTCTCTTAGTTGGCACGAAACCTCAAATCCGTAGTTGTAACTGTTGGAAAGTTACTAGACGATATTCTTCCGATGTGTGCAAAAATGACGAACGTTAGCTTTATAGGGTTAAGTTTACAAGCATAACAATACAGTACTATCCGTTTTGAAAACACTTTTCATAAAGGATAAGGGAGTGTTATTGTACGAGTATACTCGTACAATTACAATAAATGCTATAGCATTAGTTGGCATATACGACAGTGGACTTTAAAAATGAGTTTGAAAAAACGACTTCACACTATTATTTAGATGGAATATTTTACATTCCATAAATGATTTACAAGTCGACATAGGATTATTTTCACTACTTTTGATTATGGTCATAGAGTTCTATTGAGCGGACCAGTGTACATACCGGAACATTTTAAATACGCGTTAAAAAATGATAATGTTATAGTTAGCCTTTCTCTTTGTTGGACCATACATTCATTAAAACCTTAATTTATCTCTTAAAATAAAACAATAAATAAAATAATATACAGCACTATCTATGTAATCATCAGCTTTTCGGGCGTCCCTATCTCGACATATTTCATTTATACTAATACCTTCTAGTATAATAATAATAATTCCCGGAGGAGATAGCCCAACCCTAGGCCTGCCGCGGTTACCCCGACGATAACCATTTTAGGCCTACATTTCATTAAAGGGACTTTAAGCATGGCTGGTTCATTATTATACCCACGTTTACAGAAACACATCAATACCAGAGCTATGATGTTATTATTATATTTTTGATAGCCATTAAATTAGGGTCATTATTATTAAGTAAATACTTTAGAATAAGAGAACGCGGGTCACTAACATAGCCCAGCGGATTATCTCTTTGAAGTGGCGAGGAGAAAAAAAAAGATTAAAGACCTGAAAAGTTTTTTTTTATCACGCTAATCTCTTGAACCGTTTGTCCGATTTGAAAAATTATGTCAGTGTTGGATAATACATTCACGAGCAAATATATATTATAAACTAAGTATGTGTAGATAACGAAAAAAACCCAAGCTGTCATCGGAGCGGCTGGTTTGATTCGCAACCTACTTATTCGCCATAATTAAGTTACTACCCAAATTGAACCAGCCATTTCCGTCGGTCTGCACACCGCCTCTCTTGACAAACGCCACGCATTACGGACGCCAATCCTCTTACAGCGAGCAAATAAAATTAATTTCATATGTACTGCCATTTACCTAGTAACGGAAACCTTAAATTATTTACCTGAGATTTTTTTGGGTCACGGTTACTTTGAGCACTTTGAATTTTATGATTATTACGTCCCACTACTGAGCACGAGTTCAATAGAACTCTATATCTACAATACGAGTATTATGGAACACCATGGGCTAATAAAAAAAAAAGTCGCTTTTAAGAGTTTTAAAGATTTATTTATTTTTCTTGTAAAAATGGATTTTACTTGCGAATTTTAGTCTTAAAATGCGGTAAATTAACTTAACCTTTAAATAACTTTTAAATCCATCATTCTGACGCACTGATCCTTAAAATCATGGCCAATATACAATTTGTTTAAACTAAAAGCTTTTCAAGCTGGGTTTTAAGTCTAGACTAATGTAGGCTGAGGGATTTTTAGGTTTTTCAAAAGATTCGATACCGTTTTTACATTTAAAGTTGTTTTATTTTATTTTTCGTTAGAATTGGCATCCATTAAAGGATAATACATAATTGGAATGTTGAAAGCTTATTTCAAAGAAGTTTTGTACAAAATCTTTAGGTACAAAATACTTGTACCTACCCGTATTAAAACATTGTCAATGATAAGAAAATTAAGCATTATAAATAACCAATCTACAACAAAATGTATTTGTCTAAAATAGATTACTTTGAGGTTAAAATGTTGCTTCTAGGTTTTATAAAATTACTTAACAAGGCAGACATTCCGTTGAAATAAAGTAATCAGTGAATTCCCCAAAAACATAATTCCCAAATCCGTTTCAAACGACAATAAAGTGATGAAATATTATTGAAATGTAACCGGGCGCCATTTTGTAGACATTTCTTTATTTCCCGCCATAAAAGATAACCTCTATTGAAAATTTCTGACATATTTGAAAATTCTACGTAATTTTGCGGTATTCCTGACGTATGGAGTTGATAAATGTTAATATGGCTCCCGCATATGACTTGGCTCGTTTTATATGAGATATAACCTATAAACTTTGGTAATAGGTGATGAGTGCTTTGATATGTAAATACTTATGCCGTTACTTTTGCTAGGATGTATTTTGAATTGAAATGTTTCCAGCTACGGTGAAAGAGAGAGAGGGGTAGTGTAGTTCTAAGTTATATTGATCGTGTGAAACAGAACAATAGATATTTAATGTTTCAGTTTTATATAAATGTTTTACTCGAGGATCGCCATACGCAAAATTATACTGCTTTCCGATTCTTTTATATTGTATTGGCATTATTTAAAATTCACATTATACCTACATAATATGTGTTAAAATATCACATATCAGATATTATTTAAACGATATAGTCAGATAGTTAATTTGATTATGTTTTTTATTGGTAAGAAGAAATTAAAGGTCCCATTAAAGGCAGTTTTTCGTAAAGATAATAATTATTATCAGCAATTCTAACATAGTACTGAACATAGTCGTTATTCTAGTCCTAGTTAATCTGGTATACACCTGAGTGTATAAAAAATGTTCTGAAACAACCATTCCATGTATATACGAGTATCGTAAAAAATAACTTCCAGTTAGCACGTGTAAAGTGTTGACTCGGACAGGCGCAGCAACACAGCATTGTGAAATATGGCGTTTAGAACGACCGAAATTTTTGTCGTTTGAATTCAGCAACACGGCTGAATACTTGTTAATTAATAGCTGGAATAAATCAATGAATATGTTATTCATTTTATAACAACGGGAATCACTCGTAGCTACAAAGGAGTTGAAACACTCTCGACGTTTCGACCACAACAGCGGTTCTCAATATGAAAAGGGAAGACAATAAGACCACGGGGGAACCTATACCACTAGTTTAGTAAATTTTAGCGTCAAAATCTCGCGTGTGAATGTGCTAACTAATGAGACTAAAATTATCCTAAGCTGTGATAGGAATAACCCGGGTCTAAGACGTGTGGTCAGCGGTTCACCCAGAGCCGGGTAGATGTAATTCGCCCAGCCCAGCCCATCATTTACTTCCACTGGCTGGGCTAATCTGCATGGATTTGCGTCTAGCGGTACGTTTAGTCCGAGAGTAAGAAACCTTATCCTATTAATAACATAGAATATAATGTCTTACTAGCAGTGTCCTTGACTAAATCCGCGTTAAATTATGTTTGTTATGACCAAGTATTTTGCTATTTAAATAGCCTATCCACACGTCTGGGACACAAGTCCCAGACGTCTTAATGTTCATCAAACAAATATCATCAAATTCGGATCATTGGTTTAAGATTATGGAGGAACATACATACAGATTCTAAAAATCGACAAACTATTTTCAGTAGCGTGATTTGTACGATCATGTTGCAGAATGCTCTACGAAAGTAAAGTAAAGATCAGATCGGATATTTTTAGAATCTTCTTTTAGGTATAAATATTCCATTTTAAGTTTCTTCAAATATTTAAAATACCAATTGATTTAAAATGATTTTTGATAATCAGCCAGGTCAGTTTCGTGTAAACTTGGTGCCAGCTCCAAGACTATTAGTAAACCCTAGTTTACATGCCAGTTTTGGGTAAACATTTTATCGTTAGTTTAAGTTGTATTTATTGGATTTTATTAGGGAACGACACAATGAAACGCGAAGTCCACGAACCAACTGATTTATTTTCACTACCCGCATAACAAATAATGCACGGACACCACACGTCCCCCCTTAAAAAAAAATCTTATAAATAGGTAAGTAGGTACTACAAAACTACCTCGGTAGTAGGTACAGAAAAAAAAAACAAAAACGCCTTAAAGTTATTTTGATACATTACAAAAAAAAAAAATCAAAATACCAGTAGCTAAACATGTCTTACATTAATTGTTGGGCATCCTATTATAGGTTGGCGAGTACATGTATTATAAGAAAGTACAGATCAATCGATTTACATTTCTTATGAAAATAAAAATAACATTACAAATGTTTGTTACCTACAGTAATTTGAAAATCCTTTTACTTATAATTACTATTCATGTAACCAAGTAAGTTCCCATAGAATTACTTTTATCTAAATTAAACTTTATAATTTTTCTGTTTCAAAGTACAATTGCGCTTAGGGCGCTCAGTTTTTGTTGGACTTTGAACCGATTTCGATTCCTTATCGCTGTTTACGGCCGATGACGCATTAGAGGTGTCTTTAGGAGATTTTAAAATCTGCTCAGGATCAATAGCGTCATCAAACGGATCATCCTCATCATCATTAGGCGTCCTACTTTCAGGGTCGTTAACGGCCACAAGCGAGCGCCTCACATGAGGTTTACCAACCGATATCAACTGATCAATATGACGTTTCCACTCGCGGCCGTCGTCGGTACGTACCCGGTATGTGAGTGGAGCGTCGCGCGCCGTCACCACGGCCGGCGCCCACTTGTCCCTGGCGGCGCGGTAGTCGCGCGCCAGCACGGGCTCGCCCGGCGCCGCGCTGCGCTCCACGCCGGGCGCAGCGTGCGCCGCCCGCGACCACGAGGCCTCGCTGGCGCGCTCGGCGCTCGGCCGCAGCACGTCCAGCCGCCCGCGGAGCCTTCTGCCGAACATGGCCACTGCCGGGGAGACCCCCGTGGTGCAATGTTCACAGTTTCTGTACTGAAATAAGAATCTCGAAACCGCCGTGTCGACGTCGGCGCCTTCGTGTACAGCCTTCTTCATCGCCCTTTTTACCAACTTTACCGCGTTTTCTGCTGCCCCGTTCCCGGCCGGCCTATACGGACTCGTAATTGTATGAGTGATGAAGTTTTTCTTTGTAAAATTTGCGAATTCGAAAGACTTGAAAGGTGGACCGCCGTCACTTACGATTTGAGAAGGAAGACCGAACCGTGCAAATAATTCTCTCAACCTGCAGATCGTTGCTGCCGCGCTGGTAGTTGTCATTCTATGAACCTCGATCCATTTGCTGTGAGCGTCCACGGTCACTAAATAATGTTTACCCATGAACTCACCGAAATCAACATGCAGCCGCTGCCAGGGGCGCGCCGGGAACTCCCAGGGGTGGAGCGCGGAGTGCGGGGGCGCGTCCCGCTGCTGCCTGCATGCACTACATTCCCTAGCTATGCTCTCTAACTCGCTGTCCAGAGTAGGCCAATAAACATAACTACGTGACAAGTTTTTCATTTTTACTATACCTAAATGTCCCTCGTGTAACTCGGTTAAAACCGGTTTTCTTAAACAATCGGGCACCACGACACGATGATTGTATAAAATACAACCGTTATCTAGTACTAAACGATCCTTCCTATGGAAATACGGCTTTTCTAATTCAGATAGACAATTCGATGGCCAACCCGACATTAGATAACCTTTTATTTTATTTAATATTTTATCCTTTTGTGTCCATAAAGACACCTCTTTAGCGCTAATCGGGAACGATTCTTCGACGTAATTTACATAAGAAATCGAACCTTGTTCATTACATAGTTTCCGTTGGTGTGGCATGGGCAGCCGCGATAACGCATCGACATTGCTATTATCTTTCGACTTTACAAATTCAATGTCAAAATCGTAGGATGCTAACTGAGTGGCATATCTTTGCAGTCGACTGGCTGCTGTGATTGGTAAACCACATTTTGGACCGAAAATAAAAGTAAGGGGCTTGTGATCTGTTTTAATTATAAAATGACGACCAAATAAATATTGGTGATGTTTGTTAACACCAGCAATAATCGCAAGCGCCTCCTTATCCAACTGACTATAATTCCTTTCGGCAGCGTTTAACGTCCGCGACGCGAAACAGATAGGACGTTCATCCCCGTTAGGATATCGATGCGATAACACGCTGCCAATTCCATACGAACTGCTGTCCACTGCTAAAACTAACGGTTTTTTCGGATCATAATGAACCAAAACTTTATTACCTAAAATCTTGCTTTTAATTTTCTGAAATGCATGTTCACAATCTGCGGACCAAGACCAATCAATTTCTTTACGCAATAAATTATGTAATGGGTGTAAAATGGTACTCAGATTTGACATGAATTTAGCATAATAATTAATTAACCCTAGAAAAGATCTAAGCTGAGTAACGTTCTCGGGCGCCGGCGCATCTACAATGGCCTTAATCTTATTAGGATCGGGGTGCAACCCATGCTTATCAATGATAAATCCTAAGTAGGTAATACTGTTTTGCATGAAACTGCATTTTTCCATTTTTATTCTTAAGCCGACCTTACTAAGACGCGATAAGACAGCCCTCAGATTATCAATGTGTTCCGACCTAGTAGACCCCGTTACTGCGATGTCATCTAAGAACACAGCTGTGCCTTTTAACCCTCGCAGTGTCTCTTCCATAAATTTTTGGAATTTTTCTGGAATGCATGTCAATCCAAAAGGGGTTCGGTTAAAAATAAAATTACCAATATGAGTTGAAATAGTACTATAAACTCGCGAATCTTTATCCAAAAATAATTGTTGATAAGCATTAGTAAGGTCGATTTTCGAATAATGTTCTCCACCACTTAACGCAGCAAACAATTCTTCGATTCGCGGCATTGGGTATGGATCCCGTATCAGTTTAGGGTTAACAGTAACTTTATAATCGCCACAGATGCGAATCTCACCCGTTTTTTTTATTACTGGTACAATCGGGGTACCAAAATCAGAATATTCTACCATAGTGATCGTACCCTCCGCCTCTAATCGACGCAACTCTGATTCTACTGGCTTACGTAATGCCAACGGTAATTGTCTAGCTTTCATAAAAACAGGTGTCTTATCACTCAAACGTAAAGACAGCTGTTTGGTGCACGTACCTAGCCCGGGGGCAAATACCGTGGGAAAATCTTTTTTTAAACATTCCACAAGATTATTACAATCAGATAAATTTAACAACATTTCATTAATTTTTATTTCATCAATTTTCAATCGTCTTAACCAAAATCGACCTAACAAGGGCGGGCCTCCATTTTTAATAACAAATAGTTTTAAATCTTTAGCATTGTTCTTGCCTATAACCACATCAACTTCAATAAACCCCGCCACATCGATCTTAGATCCATTGTATGAACGTAAACAAACATCATGCGGAATTAACGGGAATTGCTTGAAATGTTCTTTATAAAAACAGTCATTGATAGTGGATAACTTACTGCCAGTGTCCAGCTCGAAACGCATCACCTTACCGTTCACGGTCGCTTGCACATCATACGGACGGTCACTGTTGTTACACACTGAAATATTAAACAAATCGCGCTCCGAATCACTTGCACTATCGATATAGTTTTGAACTTTGCCCGACGGACCGCGGGCCGAACTTTTACACACCGATTTTAAATGTCCTTTTTGCCCGCACACGTCACATGTATAATTTTTGAAACGACAAACATTGGGGCGATGCGCCTTCCCACATCGCCAGCACGCCGGTTGCGCGCTCTGACCACCGCTCGTTGCCGCCTCGCCCACAGCGCAGGCGCCGCCGCCGCCGCGCTGGCCGAAGCCCGCGTTCGCGCCCGCGCGCGCGCGCCGCTCCATGCCCAGCCGATGCACGGTCTCGCCCGCCGCCATAGCCGTCGTCGCCGCGCTGCCCGCTCCGCCAGCGCCGCCACTACTGAGCTGCGCATGCCGGTCGGCTGCCTCGAGCGCGAGAGCTAACTCCACCGCCTTCTTATATGTCAAACTCGGTTCAGCAAACAGTCGCGATCTCATGTCATCACTTTGTAATCCGGACACGAATTGATCTCTCAAGTTTTCTTCGAGACTAGCCTTAAAACTGCAACTACTCGCTAAATGTTTTAGCACTTGTAAATAATCGCTCAGACTTTCGCCGCCATTTTGCCTTCTTTGACGAAAAATATGTCGCTCAGCAATTTCTGAGCGCTTTGGTTCGAGATGGTCGCTGACTATCTTCACTAATCCCTCAAATGTTTTAGCCTCCGGATTTTCAGGTGCACACAAATCACACATAAGATCGTAGGTAGCCTCGCCTACGAGCGTAATTAATGTAGCTACGCGCAACTCCGGTTTAATTTCATTGAGTGCCATGAACTGTTCCACGCGTCGAATGTATGCCGACCACTTTTTGCTCGAAATATCGAAAAATTCGACTTTTCCGATCGGCATTTTGTTCACACAAGCACAGAACACTTATATATACCGAAATATATAGGTTTAAACAGTTTATCCTCGTCGCCAGTTGTATTTATTGGATTTTATTAGGGAACGACACAATGAAACGCGAAGTCCACGAACCAACTGATTTATTTTCACTACCCGCATAACAAATAATGCACGGACACCACAGTTTAGTGGAAGTTGATCTTCTTTATGTGTATATGTAAAAGGATGGATATGTAGAGATAGGATTATCCCAGTTTAAGCTTATGTATGAGATTCCTATTTTAAAATCATCATCGTCATCATATAAACCCATCACATGCATGATGGCATGAATCTCCCCAATAATACCGTTTACAAGTTTGATACGAGAAAAGTATAATAAAAGTATTAAATCTAACCCTTTGAATGTTAGGTATGTTTTATTGTGCAGATTAAATTACTTTAATAAGGTATAAAGTAATATAATAATATAATAAAGTGAATTTTTAGATCGACTTACCTCTAACTTAAAATTAACTCTGAATCAAACGCAATGTGATACTTCACTGAGTGTTTTTTATAGATGATTGAAAATAGGATTGTCTTCAAAACGATTTATACAATTACATAAAACAACATCATAATTTAATCAATTTAACCTACACATAACAGAAATAAAAGAACCTGTTCATAACGTGATAAATAAATCCCTTAGGCGCTCCACATAACTCATCAAATTTAATCACGCCATCTAGGCAGCGTTTCGCGCAACTGCACATTGCAAAATAAAAATTCTTACGTAGCCAGCCAGAAAACAATAAACAAAATTTATTGCAACATTACATAGATACAATAAGATGAAAAATACGGGTAGTTTTAAATTTTAGACTTCCGATAGGAGGATTATTTATGGCTTGTTCGGTTTCGCTGGTTTTTGGACGCCATATTTTGTTGGTCAATTCTTTGCAAAGGATTATGTGGGATGATATTTAAGAAAATATTATGTATTTACTTCAGATTTATCCATTATCATCAATATCAAGTTTATTATTTACATTTATTTATTGACTTTTTAATAATTTTCAAAGACGTGATAAAAGTTTTTTTTCTGAAATATCCATGTTAGTCTTTGTGTTTCTATGGAAATTGTTTTTGACTTATTGCGCCTATATACCCCTATATAGCTTTTACTGACACCAAGACACAGTGTTCTAACAGTTATGTTAACCGTACATTTCATGAGAAAATTGAACAATAGCCCATTCAGTGTGTGAACAAATTTGATAGTTATGGGGGAAACCAGGGCGTTGACACTAGTTTTTCAAGGTGCATATTTACTAGCTCGTAAAGTGTGTTAGATTAATACCGTATTGAGCTAACCTAAGAAAAGTACCCTACCTCATCCCGGAGATTTCCGATGGTCGCTATGATTGCCGATGGTCGCTATGATTATGAGAATACCGTTTTTAAAGTAATGAAACTTTAGATCATTTTCATAAAAGCGCATGTCTTACTAAAACCAGCTTGCTTCTAGAAAACTTTTTACACCTTATTATAAATTTTAAATAAAATTTGCATATGTATTTTTCCACATGGTAGGAAAGGAACGTTGTTAATGCAATATGCAAGACAAAGGGGAATTATTGAATGCACAAGGTAGTTAGTTTTTATGACTACATTCTATTTGGCTGGAAGCCACTGCAAAATCTAGACACAGACCCAATAATAAAATCTTTTGTAAAGTCACAGATAAGGTTACTTCTTAGGACAATTTTGTGAGTGACGATAATTTTATTTTAAAAACCTAGCAGTTTAATTGTTTTTCTACCCAGATCAATAATGAACAAAACGTTTTTTCCGCGACCAAGAACGACTGCGAAGCGCATGAAAAATTGTAAATAGATAAAATTACGCCATTAAAACCCGTTATATTTCAAATTATGTTGACAAATTTTGTTAAAGTTCATCAAGTTGTTTTGTATCTGTGTTGGATCTAAGATATCCAGAATCTTGAAAAAGCCACGATATCCAGTGACAGACCATTGGGAAATCTGCTCGCTAATGCATGCATTGTGCATACGACGCGAAACTGTTTCAGGAGTAAACTCGCGGGACTTGGCAATCTCAGCACCGACCGACAGAGGTCTGGAGAGGTCATTTTATTTTTATTTGAGGATGTAGAAAGCTTTTGTAGTTCAATTATTATATATTTGTTTAATATCCATTTGAACATTTGTATGTTCAATACACAGCAATGTACAATCCTGCAGCTGTATTGGATGAATAATATAGAAAATTGTAAGAAAACCGGCATGTTGAAACTATTTTTTTACGGCTGATTTGTTAAAAGGTTTTTTAGGTGAGAAAACTATAGAAAATGGCCGAACCCGCGGGTTGGTGAACTAGTAATTGTTATAATTTAAATGAAAAAATGGATTTCTTCAGAGGCAGCTCAATCCAGAATCTTGAAGCCATTCAGTTCCCCAGTAACATACCCTTTATAATATTTTTAAAACCACAAATTTACCAGACATTGAAGTCAAACGGAGGGTCACATCAGAAGCTTCTAAAGAGCAACATTTTAAAGAAGTGCCCGTCAACCGGAAGCTTTCCTTTAATACCAACCCTTGTAAATATGTCCCGGAAATGACGCGTCGCACCTTTTTTAGTAAATCCGAGATGAGAACGGAACGTAACTTATTATTTACCTTTAAGGTTATTAAATATGTAGTTTTCAAATTATCTAATTAAATAAATATGTAAAAACTATTAGCAAATTATAATTTAATATACAAAAATCAATGCCAATTTTCGTTGTAATTTTATAACTTTAGAACGGCTGGGCCGATTAAGGTACAAAAAAAGTTTGTTGGTGGACGACCGACGCCGAATTTGCCGATTCGTGGTCTCCACTCGAGAACTCCGTCATGTCATATAAATATATATATACATAAAAAGATATATTTTTTAATCTCATTTAACGCGGATCTCCAACACCCAAATCTTACTACACAGATATAAATGCTTTCGTTGAAATGAATTATTGACTTCCTTTCACCAAGGGGGTAATGGGGGAATTGAATTTTTAACCTTTCGGGCGAGAATTGATTAAGTTTATTTTTTTATGGCTTGTAGGGTTGCCAGAGGTCATTAGGGGACTCCGGAAATTATTAGGTTGGAAGAAATATGATTTATGGGGAAGGAATATTTTTGTCTATAGTCGATAAATCTCTCATCTATAATTCGGTTATTTGAATTATATTCTAATAATGAAAGAATATAACGGATTTTCTTTCTGTTCTTCGGATGTTTGCCTTGATAATATTTACCGTGTTATTAATGAGGTAGGTGGTAACAATATTATCAAAATATATTAAGAATAGCCAGTTCCAAAATATAAGTATAAGAAAACATAATGTAATTATACATATAATAATAGGGGAAAGTATCTATATTAAATACGTATATTATACTAAATTTTAACGGGATCGTGCAAACATTTGTACCGAGTCAGGAGTCGAACCTCACACCCACGCCATGCATAGTGCACAGGGGACGTCAAAATGTTGGTGAAATCCATCGTTTTCCCGCGTTTTAATGGACTTTCCCGAGTAATAATTGATTTTCGCAGTAAAAAGTAGCCTAAGTGTTATTTGGATAATAACCTATGCTATAATATTTTGATTATAACCATTCAGTAGTTTCACATGAAATTCCAAAGATAACTTGGACATACTCAAACTGTCGCGTGTACAATATTAGTAAGATTCTGTGTCCGTTTTAGCTTTTATCGCTGTGGCTTCTAACGTTATTCTGGATTAGCTTCAACGTTGATTTTCGTGTATTTGTGGGGATTGTCGCCCAAATTGGCGTTTAGTTGCGAGCCGCGGGCTAGCTATGAAATGCTCTTTACAAGACAAAATACTGTAAAGTTTCCTTTGTAGTAATGTAGATGGGAAATGTTGTTGGAATTCCAAAAGGGGTGATGCCTTGCGGGTTTTCTTGCGTTGAAATTATCTTTTGAAGTGACATGTGGAGCTATCTAATCACAGTAGGTTTTGGTAACACTCCACTTTCCTACTGTGGGACTTAATTCACCATGCTGGCTCATTGCGGGTTAGTGAATGTCACCATGTCATAATATGTCATATATGTCATGTTCATACTGTAAAATAACTATTTAATTTAATAATATATTCTATAAACTTCGACGATCTCAAGACACTCCGTTTGCCTTACGAATTTTGCCTTCATTTAAAGCACGTTTTTATTTAATATATTAAAATATTTTATTCAAAAAACCATGTATTGTAGTAAAAAAGGATAGTGAATTTAAAAACTGGAGATCTACGATAAAAGTCCACAAATTGGTGTTGTCGCGGACAACCCTGGCAAGTTTATAAAGCTTTGTTCTCTTTAAAATCTTTTTAACCTCAAATGCAGTTTCTCTGTGAGAATAAACTTCGGAAATGGGTTTTGCGGCTGTATAAATAAAAGTAAAATAAGCATATACAAAAGATTTGGAGTTTAAAACACGTATTTGAAGAACGAAGCTATTTGCCCATTATATAGTCTACTAGTGACCCGCACTCGCTTTGCATCGCTTACCTAATTATACACAGATACGAGTATGTAAATAATACACAGAAATATACCCTTGCATTTATTAATACAGTCGAACGCTCTGAAATCCTAATTATAAAATGTGAATTTGCTTTCACTTACTATGTATAACAAGCTTCGAGCTCATCGCGGGGATTAACTAGTATTAGTATTAATTATCCAGCAATAAGCTTTTATCTACAAGACCTGAATAACCCTAGATTTCTCTACATATTGTAACAAAGGGTGCGGGACAATACACATCAACACTGTTATGATAATGTCCCAGTAAATTCCCGGGAAACTGTCGTACGTCAGACATGTTTTCGTATTGTGATATTGTTTTGATTCTGTTTCTTATAACGCTCAGATTATAGAAGTATTACGATAAATAAATATTGCTGGACAATTAATATACCTAGCAACAGCAAGCCCCTTGGTAAGCTCGAAGCTTGTGTTACCGGTACCAGACATACTTAATATAATATACCTTTAATTATTTTTTTATTTTGTATTGTCCCGCACCCTTTGTTACAATATGTAGAGAAATCTATATGTATAATAAAAAATATCTATCTATGTATGTATATTATATTAAGTATATCAGAAATCTAGCACCCGTAACACAAGCTTTGAGCTTACCACGGGGCTAGATGTCGTTGTGTAAAATTGTCCAGCAATATTTATTTATTTATTTTATTTTATTTAATAGATTTTTTAATACATATAGACACCCAGAACAAATATTTGCAGATCGTAAATTTGTTTTGTCCAGAGGCGAACCTGCAACCTCTTTCGCCTGCTGCGCCACTGATGTCGTCAATCAAACGACGAATCGAGATAGAAAAAAAATCCACCAGACAACCTTCAATAATCACAGTACCGTACATCAACAAATAATATAGATACCCCCAAGGCCACATGATTCACTCCATTAACTGGGCGGTTCATAAAACGCCTTGTTTACGTGTCGGGAGGACAACTCTTGCCTAATAATGGAAAGGGTGGTAATGTTTATCTGTCTTCCGTTATTTTTGTCAACTAGCTTGTATTTTCCAGGTTAGATAGGTGTAAAGAAAATATATATATATATATATGTCGGGGCAGACAAGAACATCGTTTGAAATATGACTCAGAACCTGTTTGTACCGCGCGCATCGAACTACGGGTTGCGGCGCGCCGACGACATTACTTGTAAAACTGGTTCGGTCGTGCTTTGTGCCTTTAAATACGACCGTCGGCCGAGCTAGCAAGACATTCTTGTTTGAGCCGTTGGACGGAACAGTGCTTTGTTAGTAATAAAAGGTATTCTTGTTCGAGTAGTCGGTTGGAATAGTCCTCTGTTGGCAATAAATTCATTTGTTGTTTGAAGTGTCGGTTGGAACAGTCCTTAATTAATTAATAATAATAATCTGTTGGTAATAAATTGTGTCGATGGACTGAAACATTGTAAATTGGAATAAATAATGGACGTTTCGTTGTGGTTTTATTATGAACATGAAGACGACTGTGACGTTAGACCTGGTGACGTCATAACCAATTAGAAGCCCTCCTGATAAACACTCACACTCCTCGACATCCTACGCATCTCCTCACGACATCAGAAGTGGGATAAGAGACCTGAACAAGTGGGATAACAGACCTGAACAAGTGAGATCCGAACTTCGATAGATCTGAACCTCGATAGCCTTGAGACTGTACGCTGCCACAAGACCAAGACAAAGAAGAAGGCAAACCATACTGACGTCAAATTTTGGAACTACCTGCATCTTTATAAAATGATGCAAAAACTGACCCAAGAACAAGAAGAAGACTTAGTTAAACCATACTAACGTCAGAGTTTTGGAACTACCTGCACCTTTATAAAATGATGCAAAAACTGACCAAGAAGATGGCTTAGTTAAACCATACTGACGACATATTTTTGGAACTACCTGCATCTTTATAAAATGATGCAAAAACTGACCTAAGACCAAGAAGATGGCTTAGTTAAACCATACCGACGACATATTTTTGGAACTACCTGCATCTTTATAAAATGATGCAAAAACTGACCTAAGACCAAGAAGATGGCTTAGTTAAACCATACTGACGACATATTTTTGGAACTACCTGCATCTTTATAAAATGATGCAAAAACTTACCCAAGACCAAGAAAATGGCTTAGTTAAACTATACTGACGACATATTTTTGGAACTACCTGCGTCTTTATAAAATGATGCAAAAACTGACCCAAGACCAAGATGCCGAGCAAACAAACAATTGACGATCATACTGACGTCAGAGTTTTGAAACTACCTGCATCTTTAAAAAGTGATGAAAACAAAATTGATGAAACGCAAATCGGTCAGGACTTAGCCGAGCAAATAAACAATAGATGATCATAGTTTGAAACTACCTGCATTTTTATAAAGTGATCAAATAAATGATGGAACGCAAATTGATCAGGAAAAAGCCGAGCAAATAAATAATTGGATCAAAATTCCAATGAGAATTCCTACGAACCCCTTCTATGAAATATTCTTCAAGAACTAATTAAGTTTCTTTTACAGATTCACTTCCGCACTACGATTACTTGATGGTATACTCCGAGAGGCAGATGCATAGCACGCACTGCCTGTCGGTAGGGCTGTGTCGGTGGAAGAAGACGATGCACTAGGCCCTCAAAACACTACTGCAAGCTAGCCCGTGCCATCCACCTCCCATGCTAGACTGCCTGTGCAAGTCTGAGCAAGACTCCGACAGAAACAAAGTTAAGTTGATCATTTTTATAAATTTTCCCCAGAACTCTTACCCTCCGAGACCTTACCTATTCTTCATTAAAACTTTGTTGCAACTCGATGGAGTTGTAAACAGATACCAAACTCAAAAGCAAATCTCTTTGTTTCAGACAGCTGCAGACTAGGCAGGTGCAGAGCGTGCACCGCCTGTCAGTTATTTCCGCACTAAGAGGACCTCTTTGAGAGGCAGATGCAGAGCGCGCACTGCCTGTCAGTATGGCCGAGTAGGCGGATGATTACGATCCTGTAATTCTACCATGCAGCACTTCTACTAAGCAAGTAACGTAAACTTTAAGCAATGTGCAACCAAAACAAACAAAAGAAAGAAAAGAAAAGAAAAAGAAAGAAAAGAAAAAAAAAAAAAAAATTTTTGGCGAACTGTAGATTTTAAACAGACAGTCCACTCTGTAGAGGATGTCTTAGCGAAAAAGAATCAGCTGCCCACGTAGTCCTGGAATGCGAGGGAGTAACAGTGCAATGAATTCAAATTCTCTAATTGCGGAGGTCATTTCTTGAAGCCTGCGATGACCCCAGGACGATCTTAAGCTTCACGTCGGATGGAATCATAAAATTAAAGGTCAGCCTCTTCGTTTACTATAAATAAACTAATGAAACAAGGTTAACCCATGTACAATGACTAACAAACTAAGTAATAAAATACGGATTATGATCTTAAACATCAAATAAGAAATCAGTTTGTGTAACTGAGTCAAAAACAATTTAAATAACTGTATGTCCTAGTATAACATTTTCAGTGCCTCTGGGGACCCCAGCATCAACCTTTCAAATTATCCTTTATCCCCTGTGGACCACGGTGTAGTATAGCCGCCCAGACCACAGCATCGACCTGTCCGTGAGACTTATTTTAAAAATTAAAAATTAAAAAACAATGTATGTGCGTCGAGCATAAACATTGATAAAAATAATAACATAACTCGCTCACTGTCCGCTTTCGTTATCCATTATCCTAATAAACATTTTAACTATCATGTTTTAAATTATCACTGATAATTTGATGTTTGAGATCAACTTCCTACCTTCTACTAACCTCTAAGAAAAATTCTACTTTATGAGAAATTCCAAGAGTACCTTAATAACCATGCAAGTACGTGGAGTGCAAGCATTGGCCATAAAATTATAAAACAATGTAAATACGTGGAGCATGAACATTGATAACAATAATAATTACTCACTCACTGTCAGTTTTCCTTATTCATTTTTCTAATAAACATTCTAAGTAACATGTTTTAAACTTTCGCTGATAATTTGGTGGTTGAGATCCAATTATCAGAACAAATAACCTTGCACCAAATTATCAGCTAGTGTACCTTTGAATGGATACCTAGCTCAGAGAAACTTTTTCATCTTTTTCAGAAAAACGACTGGTGCAGAGCGCGCACCATCTATCAGCATGGCCGTGTCGGGGCAGACAAGAACATCGTTTGAAATATGACTCAGAACCTGTTTGTACCGCGCGCATCGAACTACGGGTTGCGGCGCGCCGACGACATTACTTGTAAAACTGGTTCGGTCGTGCTTTGTGCCTTTAAATACGACCGTCGGCCGAGCTAGCAAGACATTCTTGTTTGAGCCGTTGGACGGAACAGTGCTTTGTTAGTAATAAAAGGTATTCTTGTTCGAGTAGTCGGTTGGAATAGTCCTCTGTTGGCAATAAATTCATTTGTTGTTTGAAGTGTCGGTTGGAACAGTCCTTAATTAATTAATAATAATAATCTGTTGGTAATAAATTGTGTCGATGGACTGAAACATTGTAAATTGGAATAAATAATGGACGTTTCGTTGTGGTTTTATTATGAACATGAAGACGACTGTGACGTTAGACCTGGTGACGTCATAACCAATTAGAAGCCCTCCTGATAAACACTCACACTCCTCGACATCCTACGCATCTCCTCACGACATATATGTACTTAATATACTTTCTGCCCCGCGGCTTCGTCCGCGATTAAATGCATTTTCCCGTGGAAAGATTATACTTTTTCTCGTTGGAAATAGTAGATACATCTCCTGGTTCTAAGTTACTTCCCCAACAACTTTCAGCCTAATCAATTCATAAGACACTAGGCACAAATATTTGCAGATTGTAAATATTTTTGCCCCAAGGCTGGAATCGAACTCGCAACTTCTTGCGTCGTAGACGTCGTCAGAAATTAACCTTTTATTCCATGTACAAAGCCGAATTTAGAGCTTACGAAGTTAGAATCTAAACTAGTTTGTAACACAACAAATACAAGATGGCGGTATAAGCTGAGCTAAAACAGCTAAAGTAAACTGCGAGCTTCCACAAAGCATCGGATCTACAACAATTCCACTGACTTACTGGTTCCGGCCGGTTAACTAGAATGTACAGATTGTACAGGGTGTAACAAGATACATCGCTTAATCGGTTACAAATAAATATATACTAGAATTAGATAATATATTAGTAATCCGGAAATAGATTTATATTGATTTTGAAATACAAAAGTCGAGAGTTTATTAACTCGTTTACAATTACGACTTGATGACTTTTGTGGCACAGCGGGGGAGCGAGCGAGCGTCGCAGGCGGGGTTGCCTGCGAGGTAGGAGGGTGATAGTTCGATTCCCGTCTCTTGACTCACAAATATATTTGGTCCAGGTGATCTGGGTATTTACTAAATAATATTTATAAATTGTGAACTTTACAGCAGCAATTAAATATAAGCTACTTTTTGCGGAAAAATCTTTGTAACCCGGAAAGTCAATACACTGCGATAAAAGCCGTGGGTGGATTACTAGTAGGTATAAGTCTGTGGTTTTTAAAGGAAGTTTGATTCACCCTGTACTCCCAAGTACTAAGTCCCAAGGCTTTCCTTTGAGCCCACTTCTTTAAACTTTACAAGCGCACGTTTTGTTAAAGTTTTTAAGGAATCTCCGCCTTGTCAATGAAAAGCTGGGAAACTTGCTTGAGATTAACCTTTTGAGTTCTCATTTGAGGAAATTAGGCTGTTGTGTTGTTTATTTTAATAATCTAACAATCTGCTGCATTATAATCACCCCTTTTTACGTTCCCACTGCTGGGACACAGGGACTTCTCTCTTGGGCTTTAAATCACCAAGCTAGTCAAGTGCGGGTTGGTGTATCACCATGTCTTTCAAACTTTTCACAGTAGGTACTCAAAACATTTCCTCACGATGCCGGTTTCCTCACGATGTTTCCCCACGACCTTCAGAATAAAGAATTGTGAATAAAGAATTGTGTTACTTAGCCAACACGGCTCCAATCTACTGCATCGAAAACTGCGAAATACTTTCTTCATTTGTATCATCTTCCTACTAATCTTCATAAGGCCTAATCACTATTGATTAGGCCTTATGAAGATTAGTTAACTTCTCACTTGACGATAGCGACAAGTGAGAAGTTCCTGTGTCCCAGCAGTGGGAACGCATAAACAGGAGTGCTTATATCACCTTGTTTTGCCGGTAAACCCGTAACGACAACAGGATTTCAGTATACATAAATAAAATGACGGAACTCGAACCGACTACCTCGTAATGTTGTGATTCCGTTGTAAAACGTACTCTATAAAAACTTAGGTACCCAATACCGGTAACTGACGAACCCACTTTTATGTAGTTAACTTTATACTCCACGTATTTACCCATTATATTGGATTTTTCTACAGGAATAACTTTTCACGGCGTAAAAATTAGAGTACGGATGGATTAACTTTTAGAAATGTTTTGTCACTAGCTTTTCGGCCGCGATTCTGCTTAAATTTTAAATAGTATAGGGGAAAGTGGGGGAAATACGAACACCTAAGGGAAAACTCAAATGAAACAGTGAAATTTGATCTCAAAGCTTCTTTAATTGTTTTATTATAAAGTTTACTTATCTATGCAATGAATTAACTATACAACATTTATATTTTTTTAATAAAGTATGAACATATGAACAAAATACAAAACTCTTATGTATTCGGGTAAATACGAACACCAAGTGGGGTAATTACGATAATTGGTTTGAACATCATTTATAGCCTTTTTGAGATCTTCTAGACTGTATTTCGTCACTGTTTTTAGTTTGTAATTAAGAGGCATCTGGAACAATAATAAAAATTAGATTAACTGGGAATCAACAAAATGATGGGGTAATGACGAACATCCAAGATTATCCGAAATGTTAGTTCGCCTTTACCCCGCCAAATCGAAAAAAAATTATTGAGTTAAATATTTTAGGTTGTATTACTTTTGCCGATTACGTCAATGTTATTTATAAGCCTTATTATGTAAGAATTCCTGTAAGTAAAAGTTAAATACATATTGTGAATAAAAATCAAGTAATATCAAGTTGCATTTACGAAAAAATTACATCAAAATCTTTCAAAATATAACAAATTGCATACCTTAAAAAGTACATGCGTCCGCGTTGCTCGGGTCGTTGACTGGCACTTGTGGTAGCGTTCGCGTTTACCCCACTCTCCCCTAAACCCGAACGTGGTAAACATTTCGAAGGTATTGGGTTCATACACCGTCAAACACCTCAAGGTGTAACTTCTTCAATATAACTTATGTGTGCTACAAACACGATACATGCTTAACAGTGAAGAGAAACATCGTGAGAAAACTGGCATGTTCTGAAAACTTTGAAGTGTTTAAGGACATGTTTAATTTACCAACCGGCACTTAGCCAACTTGGTCAATTAAGGCCTAATCTCTCACTTCAAGTCCAACAATGGGAACGTAAATAGTTGTGCTCATGTTATATTGTATAAATTATCTCCTATATCGATTCATTGTGATGACAATGAATAAGTAGTCAGCTTGTATTTCCTTCTCTAATAGCCTGAAGTTGGTCGCAGTCGAGCGAGTGAAGTTCCTGCGCTTTAGTTCAACTTCATAATGGTTTTTGGTATGAGTTCGGTTTGTTTGTAGTAAGTTTTGCGACTTGAATAATACTGTCGGGTTGTTTTGTTTTTACTATGAAGCTTATTAATTACTAGCGACCCGCCCTTGCTTCGCCTCTTGTATCTACGTAGACTTATAAACCTTCCTCTTGAGTCGCTCTATTTTTAAAAAGCGGCATCAAAATCCGTTACATAGTTATTGAAGCATACATCGGGACAAACAGACAACGATATAATCTTTGCTTTATACATTTTGATGATAGATATTTTTCTACAAGCTTAATAACATGAAGTTGACAATGGATTTTATAAGGTACCTACTAGCTTTTCGCCCTGCAGCTTCGGCAGCAATATAATAAACTTTATCGCTTTGAGAATTATTTTCCCGCGGTAAGAAGTAGGCAATGTCCTTTCGCGGCATTCATACTTTCTTCTTAAAACTTAACTTTTTTATTTTTTTTATTTTCTTTTTCTCTCTTAACCCAATTTATTTAATATCGAATTGAACGCAGACTTTTGACAAGATTAGGTCTTTATAGACTACTAGCGGCCCGCCCCGGCTCCGCACGGGTACATACATTTTATTTATTTACACTTTATTTTATTACATTGACTGCCCCCCCGTACCCCCAGTGACGCTAACATGGAGCATAGATCGCATGCTGGCTAGCTGAGCGCGGTGAGCGACAACCTCGCGACTTTTTTCTAATACTTGCATTTTTAAACTCGTGATATCTTCCGAATGAAATGTCCGAATTGAATAATTCAAAAAGTTGTGAAAAGGTATTAAAGCCGTCTTGAATATAAAGTAATTTATTTTGATAAGGATTAATACCAAGGTACAAATGAAGACCCTTTCAAGAGGCGGCATATATAAATTAATATTTTAGAATAAAAAACTGCTTACTGTGACATAACTATAATATTTAGACATATGCTGTCGCGACATTTTTTGTAGATAATGATGAGTTCTACAAAGTCGTAGTACATGATTTTGTTCTATCATCAATAGTTTTCGCAGCGCACGCGACGTAAGGAATTTTTCAGGTCATTTTTTTACACCTTATGTTACATTATTGGAGTTTTAGTAAGGATCCTTAATTTTTTTTTAAATATAATATAGCCTATGTTACTCGGGGATAATGTAGCTTTCCAAAGGTGAAAGAATTTTTGAAATCGGTCCAGTAGTTTCGGAGCCTATTCGTTACAAACAAACAAACAAACAAACAAATCTTTCCTCTTTATAATATTAGTATAGATGTCAAAACAAAAAGAGTTGTAAAAAGTGTATGTGTGTCGTAACTTTAGTATTTCAGCGGCTAGATTTAGACCGAGGAGGTATCCTAGGTTCTATAAGTTTCGACCGAAGCTAAATCTTACTTAGAGGCGAATGTCTTGATGTATTGTTTGTTCCTTTTTCTCGGCACTATCTAATGATAATGTATTAGTTATTTTCCACGGCAAAATGTCGTTTGGAGGCTCTTAAACAAAGGGACAACATACGAATAAAAAAAAATTCAAGAAGATTCCCGCCTCGGGACAAATACTCGTATTATTTATACGATCTGAAAATATTTATTTCTAGTGTCTGGGTGTATTATCCAGCAATATTATTTTATTTACTTAAAATAATCAAATGATTTCGGTGTGACTGAAGCATAATAAACCCGAGTGAACTAGTTTAAAAGTCATATAAAATCTCTAAGCTTCGAGCTAGACTGCGAAGTTTGCTGTGCGAGTGGAAATGTGAAGAAAAGATGGCAAATTTCAAGAGGTGTTAAAGTTATGGCTAGATCTAGATATATTAGGACAATTCATCATCATCACCCCTATTTACGTTCCCACTGTTACGTCATAGAGATTTCTCTCTTGACTGGAGATACATAAGGCCTCATTTCATCACGCTGGCAAACTAGGATTGTTAAATGACACATCATCATGTTCTGAAAACTTTGGTACGTATAAAGGACACGACTACCTTGGTAGCGTGGTGACTTAAGACCTTGTCTCTGAGAAGTCCAAAGAGAAGTCCTTGTATCCTATCTGTGGGAACGTAATAAGAGATGCTTCTGCATTTGTTTAGTTAACACCCAATGGTTGATAGATATCTGCTGTGTTCGAGAAAACTAACCGATTCAATAAATCTAAGCCAATGTGCTCCGATCGTAAAAAATTCAGGATTTCGCGAAAGCCAATCTCGTTTTCCTAACGTTCTAACTTTTATCGAACGACTATTTGTCTGTTTGTCTCTCTCTTTCACGTTCAACTGTATTTTGTATATCATTGACTAAGCGAGGGAAGGGTGAGCGAAGCGTCTCCGTGTCAGATTTTTTTTTATTTATTTATTTACGTTATATTACATACATAACAGGCATGTCAAACTTATAGTCCACCGGTCTTCTTTCAATCTTAAATCATGCAAAGACGTGTTTAGTGAGAGCGGTTTAGTTTAAGACGAAAAATTGGAAAATAATACGTAATAATAGTAAGAAATAATTAATTATTTAAGTAAATCAGACTAGAACTTTTTCTTTTACATTGAAACACAACAACGTATACTCAAAACGCGACTGAAGTCACAAGTTACAAATCAATACCTACAGCAATTTAGTTATTAAACCCCAAGTTCAATGTCACGATAAATATCGATATTATATCGAGTAGACATTATATCGAGTGCCTATTACTTTACGATAACATAATTTTTTACGAGTGGGGAGTATTCTCACAATGATAGAAGGCACAACAAATCTATATAAGAATATCGAACTAGGGTTCTAATAAATGCAAAATTTTGTCTGTTTGTTACATATGATTCTGTATTCTTATACCGTGTGGTACTGGCCTAAAATCAGCACTAGTTCATCTCTTTCCCTGGTTATCAGTAAATTGTTGGCGTGGCAATGCAGCCAGCATTCTTGGCACTTAAACATCTGGTGACGGATTAGAATTTATAGATTTTTATAAATGTCATGTAAATACTTTCCATAAATAGTTTTTTTGTAATAAATGATGATGATTACATCGGATAGACAAACCCGTAGACAGATATAGTCTTCTACATCGTTCTACTTACGAGGCGTCAATTTCCCGTCGCGTTTTCGTTATAATATTTTTTGTTGCCTCTGAATATTTATGCCCGATACTTTATCGAACTTCATATTTTTGTCTGGGTTGCGAAATGTTTCACTTTTCTTTGGCATGTTATTATATTTTGGCGAAACAATAAATAAACTAGGTTCTGTCGATGACTTTGTGATACGAAAAGTTAGGTAGGTAAAGTTTGGGTACGTATTAAAAGAAAGATATTCATTAGAATATTATACGACTGCTGCGACGAGGTGGAAATACATTTTTGTGTGCTTTATAATTTGTTATTATTAAAATCTTTATGTTAATAAAAACATAAGCCCCAACAGAATCTCGAGTTTCCCATTTCTAAAAGCGAATAACCCAAATCCTTGCGATTTCGATAAACAAAAGATAAGCGCCCTTTGACCAAACAAGTCAGTATCCAATCGCATAAAAAAACTACATTCGCTTTTCTGTTTATTCGGAAACATTCTGCCACGTTTTCATTTGAAGGCAAAATAGGAAAAATGTTTTGTAAGGCAAAATATACAAGTCTTAGTGAATAGAGGCTTCTCAGTTGAAAACCCAACTTTGAATAAAATTATAAAATAAATAATACAAAATAAAAAAAATTAATTATACTTTTGCTATATTTTGTACTAGAGTTAAATAATAATAAATATTCATTCACAAACAATACCTCTATTAAGTTTCTGATACAATGTTTAAAAAAACGGAATAATAGCACTTTACCACTAACAAGAGTCCTTTAGAACTCCAATAACTAGATAAGCTCCAATAACACAGAATACATACCAGCTAGTACTGGCATAGTCTAAGTTAGACAGACGGGCCGAAGCGTGGCTAGGGACCAATCGATCATTTTGACTAAAGGAAGATATATTCAATAGGATCGTATTGAATAGAATTATTTGTTTTATAAATAAGATGGATGGTGGGCGTTTATGTGTTTTTTTTTAGTAATTGATTAGAATGATGGGGATCTCGTTCATTCATTCGTTCATTTTTTTGTATTACTTGTGAAGTTAAAGGGTATTGATTACAATTATGTACTTATTTAGTTTTGGATTCAGTAAATTTTATAATAATTACAATAATGAAAAAACAGAAAATTTTCTTCTAAAACGATTAATACAACCCTAAAATTATGATAAAATCATTTATTCAACTATGAGATAATATTCTTTTGTAAACTAAAATACGCTTCGCTATGATAATCTAGACCTTTATCAACCTCCATCATCACTAAGACTTTTATCTAAAGAAAGTATATTTCAAAAACATTTTGAATATTCCGCTTGTCACAACCTAACACTATCTGTTGCCATGATACACGCTCGTATCTACGGCACGGTGAGGCGGTGCTGCAGCAACGAGTTTGAGCATTGAATGTGTTAAAATATACACAACGACACACTTAAATTAAATAAAATACAGGCTACGCTAAAAAATAATAATCCAGTGTACTGTATCATCGTGCTGCGGTCCGCCTGGTAAGTGGTAATTACACCAAATCTTCCAAAACGTACAAGTGCACGGCGGGGTTTGAAGGCACGACCTTAGGATTTAAAGTCGAGTGTGTTCCAACTTAACAAATACGGCACGAAAAATAATAATTTTAATCTATGAACCTTTATACAGCTAAAAAGTATAAGTATCTTGCATTCTTGCCGTATGTAAGCCTCAGAATGGAAAGAGGAATCTTACATTTTAACCCTGCATTGTCGGGGTAAGGTCAAAGAGGCGGAGGGGTTTATTGCAACCTAGGGGTTGAGATGATAGTAGGGTGGGGATTTGTTGGGCATCGATAGATTTAAATCGAGTATTTGATCCGATGTTAAAAATATTGCGTAACTATTTTAGGGTAGGGCGAGTGTTTACGTCGATAATCACGTTGACTTGCTGATATCGATAACTTTAACCTAAACTATCAAAGAAATAATTATAAGAAACCTAATAAAAATCTACTAATATTTTTTTATTAGGATTCCGCAATTGATTACAATAACTGCTTACTTTAAAAAATTAAATCTTTTATTTTTTATTTTAAAATGTGTATCAAAAATAAACTTGAATATTAACACAGTGTGCCTATTGGCATAATTAAAAATAATATTAATTTAACTCTGAAATATATCGTGATTTAAGAATTTCATTTTCGTTTCATCACAACAAACTGTTGGCTTTATCGAACTTGTTAAATTTACCGTTTATGAGAAAAATAATAATAAGAATTACTTACAGATTTGTGACTACTTAAATCAAACTTGTTGATTTCATTCGATGAAGTCGGAAATAAATGAAATGTTTCCAAGATATAACTCGGAGTGTAAAATCAAATCAGAACAGATCAAATAAGAATATTATACAGTCGAGTTAATTTTGAGCAATAAAATATAATTTATAAACCAATTTTTCCTTAATTCCGTTAAAATGAGAAAGAGCCGCGATTTGATGAAATACGGCTTAATTATTATGATGAATTTATAAACATTAAAGGGAAAATTTTCGGTTATATTTATCCCTTGAGAAATGAACAGCTGTGTTATTCACGTCGTATTAATTATGACAGAGTTCTTTTCATTTATTTCTGCTTATAGAGAAGTCTTTTGATGTTTCAGATAGTAACTTTCACAAATTAACTAATGGTTTTAGGATACAAACTAATTAATTATGTGTCATTTTAAACTAAATAAATGTATGTAATGAATCTATAGATAATTAATTAGTTTAATTAATTTAATTTTGAATCTTTTCCACGCAGGAGGTAAAACACTTTACTGATTTGTTGTCGTGTAGTTCTAGTCTAAGAATAGTATATATCCCTGAATTGGTTTGACGGAGCCAACAAGTAGATACAGGATGGGTATCTACTTGTTGGCTCCGTCAAACCAGTTCAGGGATATATACCAAAAGACAGGCAACAAGCAAAGCGTCCTTATGTATACTGTACCAAAATAATGAAATTACCAAACCGCCTAGTACCAGCGAAGAGATAATACCATATCAAGACCTATAATGAGTTCTATTAGAGAGACATTTGCGCAATAGCGGGACATAGTTTGGGATTTTATGACGATGTTTTGTTTAAGATTTCACGTTTTTAAAACAAACACATTTATACTGAGGGGATGTAAACTAAATAAATGAAAATGATATAAATAACAGATAACAGTGAACCAAAGGTAAATCTACTGTAAACTTCTCCAAACCAAACACTAACGTCATAAAATTTCAAACGTAATACCATTGCGAATGTAAAACGTTTTTGTAACAAATAAAAAATGCAATAAAATTATGCAAACGGCAACTTGGAATTTTATCGATATGTAATTTTTCGATAGTTTTCCTACCCAGCCCTAATCTTGCGACAATGTAAGGGATGCGACTTTACGATGCTATTTTTATTCAAATTCGCTAGTAAACCCACAGAATATGCTACACTTTGTAACACAATCTTTACTTTAAGTTATTCTGTTTCTTGCGAAAACAAACAAAATTGTGTGTGAGAATCTTATACCACTGAAATAGTTTAACAAAGCCTTTCCACGATGATTGCTTTAATAAAACCTTTATGTCTTAAGAAATTATCCAGCAACCTTATTCCAAGGCAATAAAGTTTAGATTTCAGACATGAGTCAAATAGGGTTGGGTCACATCAAATAAGCAGTATTCGGGTATCGATACATCAAATCGAGCAATATCAAGATCTATATAGCCTGAGCTCAGAGCTTTATTCATTCAATATAAAGTTCAATATACGCTGTATAAATCATCTAGATTTGATGCATTCGGATTTTATGTCTATCCTAGATTTTAAGCTGCGTTCGCAAATATTTTTTGAATTTTCGTGTTCTTTTTACGGATTAACGGGAGATTGGAAAAGTTCGTACTAATTTGTTTGTTTCATGAATCACGATTCTTAGGTGGCTTTAATTTCAAGAGGTAAAGTTTGTGAGCCTTAAGTATTTATTCGTTTATTTTACTTATATAATTTATATTTTGCTTTTCGAAATCACATTGGTTATGATGACTGACGCAGATGACATAGCTCATAATACGATTTTACGGAATAGAACCCGCGAATTAATTAACAACTACTGTAGCGTAGAAATATTCCTACAAAAAACTTATTGGATTGCGTGCGCCATTTATGTTCTTGTGTAATTTCGTATTTTGTGTATTTGCTCGGGTTTTCGTATTATCTCGCGTTTTTCCTGTCACGCACTCTCGTCATTTTATGTATAATATATATTACAATTTATATAGCGCGTTCAAGCAAACAAGCAAACAAACTCTTCAGCTATATAATATTAGTACAGATATAGAAACATCTTGTTATGATCAATATAAGGATTGCTGGACAATTCATCCGGCCCCTTGGTAACCTCGAAGCTTGTGTTACTAGTAATAGATATCTGACAGAAATGTTTATTGTATTTTGAGTTAGAATTGTTCAGCTAGATAAATAAACAATCAAACCGTCCTTATCTATTTCTTATAATAATAGCTTAGATTCTCGAGTGTTTGTTTAAATTAGCTTTGTGCTACATTGATGCTTGCTTTTATTTATCCACAGGCGTTGAGCATAAGCTTTTACGTTGCTACTGGTGAGGCACAGGGAGTTGTCTCTTATAGAGAGATTAGACTATGAATAAGTCTATCAGTGTGTTGCCAGTGATGACTTATGGATCCTAAACGTAGTGCTTCAGTATCGGCCTCATAAACAGACAAGAGTCGCTCACGGGGCTATCTATGGATAGGGCTATGCTCGGTATTTCTTTTCGGGATCGAATCTGATCCGTAATCCGAAGATTCGTAGGAGAACGAGTGACCAGATGACCGTTGGGACCGAAAAGTTCTCGAGTAGAGACAACGGTTAGGAAAACGTAGCGTCGGACGTCTACCAACAAAGGTGGACAGAAGCTTGGTAAGCGTGATGATTATACCAAATCCCCAAGACTGTGACTAGTGGTTGGACAAAATAAAAGGAGTATACGAGATAAGAGTTCCTACACAGATAGTTCAATGCGTAGTGCTTCGTTCATAAAACTGGCAACATCCCGCTGTATGCCAAATAGCCCGAACAATGTCGGATGAAATTCCGGCGCCTTGTTAAGGTTGTCTTGCGGGGTTTAAGATGGGCCGGGGTTAGTAGGCGGCCATTTTGTCGGTGCGTTGTTTGACATTGTTGATAAACATCGTTTAACAATGTCTGATATGATTTTGTATGAAGTATTGATTGAACCGTACACCGATTTGTGTAGGCCTTAAAATAGCACCACGAACCAAATAAGGGAGTCAATACTACTAGCTGATCTGCCAACATCCTTCCTTGATAAATGTTATTTACAACAGAAATATTTTTTTAAATCTTACAAGCGTTATTTAGATCAATGTAAAAATAAAACAAATAAAAACGTGGACAAAGCTGGGATCAAAAAGTAAGTATAGTAAAACCATTCTAAAAATGAACTCCCCTCCACAAAACCGTGATGATTTCAACGTGTGAGAGGAAATACAGAAAAACAGAATACACAGAAAAAAAAACAGAATTCGGTGGAGGGGCGTTCATTTTAGAAATGGTTTTACGATATAACGTGCGCAATTGAAAATGAATTCTGTAAATGGCGGCGGGTAGGTATGGTACGATTGGCAAAACAAGGATAAAAGTATAGACAGCGATAGAGAGTGAGCGAGAACGCATGCGAGCGGACGCCATTTACAGAACTCATTTCTAATTGCGCACGTTATACCTATCTGTAGTTAGAATAGTATATTCATTACTAACAAGTAATTATATCAAAATATTAATGGCCCCAAGCCACTACCTAAAGCCGTATGCATTTCACTTACAACCCTAAGATAGTTCCGGCATATATAGTATGGCCACTTTATTAGTGCGTTTAGGACACATGTCAGTTTGACACGTTAGTGATGGGCACAACATAATGAGTTCGTAACCGTTCCTCCAAAATAAACCGCCGTGTTATTTTTAAGATTATTTTCGTTTTAAATTGGCGGAATCATTTAATATTTATATTTTAGTAATTTAAGTGGAAACCGACTGTTTTAGCGTCACAAAATGACGTCCCATAACGCCATTTGGGTTTATTATTTTAAACCTAAATATAAAAATGCTACTTTCTTTCGCGCAATCGGTTTGGTCGTAGTTTTATTTTTATATCTAATAAAATTTTATAGTCCATTATTTTCAATTTCTTAAACGTATTATTTTTTAAAAATAACTGTAACAGATAACGATACTGTTGCTGCATGTTATTTTTAGCACAGCACTACCTACAAATATAAAGCACTGACATAACCTTGTAATAGCGCAATATAGATTTAGAAAAATATTGTTTACCAAGTTATTTTACACTCAGTTTGGCACAAAATTATTAGATTCATTGATTATTGATATAATAATGTAGATTTAATGCTCATCAATTGTTAAAACGGTAAACAAACAGCAAAAATATTTTAATCGTAACTGCAACGCCATTACAAAGTTACATTGTCAGTTCAATCGCGATGTGTCAGGAACGCACTGTTATAGCGGCGGAACCATAGAAGGGGGGTAAGACATGTTTATTTTTTAACTTAGTTGCATGCAAGTTTAGTTCAGTTTGTGAGGTATTGACTTTGTTCGTTTGGCTACGAAAGGAGATTGGATTGCTTTTCTCAATATAGATAAATGGAAGTTTAAAAACTTTAAACTTTCATGTTTTTTTTACATTAATCTCTCTTTTCCATCCAAAGGTTGCCTGGAAGAGATCGCTCTTTAGCGATAAGGCCGCCCATTGTACGTGTCTCTTTTTGTGTTTTATTTGTGTGTTTTGTTATTGGTGTACAATAAAGTGTTTTTGTATTGTATTGTATTGTAATAATACATAAATAAATGTTGCTGGACAATTCACACAGCAACGTGGTAAGCTCGAAGCCGGGTGCTAGATTTCTGATCTAATATAATATACATACATAGATATATAGTTTTATTAAACATACATCTATTATAGTACTCATACACTTGGAAAAAATATTTGCAGATTGTACCATAATATATTTGTATGTGACAGGACACACTGCACGCGCACGTCACGTTACGCAAGCGGTGTGTCCTGTCTAATACATTCCCATACATTACAACTCAGTGGTACGTGCACGTCTACGCTTACGTGTACGTATACGCATCCGGTGTGCTGGAGGCTTAAAACAGTAATAAAATTTTCATATAGCGTAAAATGTTTCATTACTCGCAATCAAAAGTAACCCTTAACTTAATAGCAACAAGGCATAAAATATTAATCAGGCTGTTACGATTTACAACCTTAAAATGGAATAATGTTTATTAATATTTCGTTCCTACTGCTGGGACACAGGACTTCTCTCTTGACGAGAGATTAAAGCCTTAATTCACTACGCTGGCCAAGTGAGTGTTGATAATATAAATAGAGAGTCCACTCTTGTGTTACGTTTGATTCTTTAAAATATATTTTCTTGAGTAGTACCGGTCTAAGAATAGTACCACTCCGTTTGTGTAAACTAAGGTTTTTTTATAAATATAACTAAAAAGACAAACACTCAACAGCATCGTTTTATGTAAGAAATGCACCAACCTACTGCGATCACCAACTCGAGTGGTAAGCGTGGTGATTATACCAAATTCCCCAAGATCTATAGTAGGTAGGTTCTATTGGACACCCGTGTCCTGCTAGACATAAAATGTGTTGTTATAATGATGTTAAATAAAAAGTATTCAGTAAAAGGTGTTAAAGAAGCACCTACTAAAAATTAAATATTTATGATAAAGGTATCTTTTAAGATGTTTCAGTATAAAACATTGTTATATTAACCCCATAAGTCTCGTTCTTAAATTTTTAATCCAACGTACCAAAAGGTTAACGTGTAATAACTAAGATATTTATAAGAAAATCCTTTTAAATAAGGTCGGGGTCTACTTTCACGTTTTTATTTAAGAAATACGATCCTCACAGGAGTAATATTGAAATAATCTTGCGAATACTTAACCTAACTTTGAGAATAATAGTTTAAAATGTTTTTTTATTACGCAAAAATTATAATGCTTTAATTTATTGGGCAAATTTTGCTAGTTGGAAATCAGTTATGATTCGGTATAATTACCGCACTTTATTATTTAGTTTAAATATTTTTGTCTATGGTATTCATCAAATATGAATTATTACAGTAACTACGACAAAAATTACATTATTAAACAAAATATTAAAATGTACTTACCTATAATGGTGAGAGAAGCGTTCGCCCGGATCACTTTGTGCATCTGTGCTGGCCCAACCTGTACAGAAAATACCATAATATCATCCATAACTATAACAAACCTACACATCTTGGGAAGACCTGAACTTATGATAGAAAATAATAAAAAAAATAATCACCACGCTTACAGACAACATCTAGCTCCGTGGTAAGCTAGAAGCTTGTGTTAATTACGCTTATTTTTGTCATAATTGAACATCCGGAAGAACACAGGGTAAGAATTGCAGATCGTAATTTTTTTGTCTCGAGGCGGGAATAGAATTCGCAACATTTTGCCTCGCAGGCAGATCTTCGCCCGCTGCGCAAAAGAGGTCGAGACATAAAATGTATAAATTCGTAGATACCTTTCGGCGTTTAGTGTCCACAATTGAAATAGACCACAATTTTAAATGACCTCTTCTTGGAACAACCATCTCATCCTGCAATGGAATCTTCCTAGTAAATATTTTCTCTCTTAGGACGGGTAATGTAAATGATAATGATGATATACCTGGCACTGATACTCCGCGTCGTCCTCCAAGGTAACATTCACTATCCGCAGGTTGTAGATGCCGTGGCGGCGGTCGCCGAACATCGTGTATCTAGGGTACCCCGGTATTACTGATGAGAATCCTGAAACACAAACAAAACAGCGATAACGTATCGAATATAAAAAAAGGTTTTATATTATAAGAAAATGGTATGGGAAAAAAATTACAAGATCACAACGTAACCTTGGTCCTCGAGTGGTAGTCGAACCCACGACACCCAACGTAGCCCTGATTGCGCTAACCACTACGCTATCGAGAAGTTACGTAAGAGCTTGAATTTATCCCATACCTCATATCTTCAGTTAAGCACTGATTATCAGTTTGAAAAAAAAATTATAAGTAGTTTTTATATTTATTCTCTTTGATTCTTCGAAATCAGGTAGATATCTTTCCTTGAAATTTATCTTTACTATGAAATGAAGGAAACAAGGAATAATTAATTAAAATAATTCCTCGTTCGGCTTTCGTTTGGCCAAATAGCGTTGATACAATCTGCAACCGACCGAAATAACTGAAATGTAAGTGATTTAAGCTAACAGTGTGTCTAATAGCAGAAACGTTGATAATGAACGTGAGGGGGAATCGAACCCGTTAACAGAGGCACATGTAAATCTCTGCGCGACTAATGGTCCCACGAGCCACTGACCAAGCTCGTACTTGCGTTGCTAATGGGAGTGTGGTCCAAGTTTTTCATGAATCGAGATTTTTTGGTGCCGGATTACGAATATTAATGAAGATAATTAATTGATTCAAGCGATTCATAAATATCGATTCCAGTTTTTGCGATAAAGAGCAACTTACATTATATCCTCACATACTAAGTTCTTGGTGTATTTGGTTCAAACAAATCATCATCATTTCAGCCGTCGGACGTCCACTGCTGGCTTTTCCTCACTTAATGATTTCCAGGTATTACGGTCGGATACAGCTTGCATCCACTGTGAACCCGGCAGCTTAGACAAGATCATTTGTCCATTTTGTTGGTGTACGTCCGACGCTGCGTTTGCCAATCCGTGGTCTCCACTCGAGACTTTTCGGCCCCATCGGCCAACCGTTCTCTATGTCTATAGGCTATTTCGGTGACCCGCGTTCTTCTACGTATCTCCTCCCATTATAAATGTTTCGTAAATTTTAACTTAGAATTTACAAAATTAATATCAGTCAAACCGCTACATCTCCCAACATACAATTAATGTGTTCATTTCCAATTGGTCCATCGATTGCTCGAGCATGTAACTGGTTCAGTTGATGTCAAAGTGTCACGAATGTCACTATTGTCATTAGGTATAGTATTGGTTTAAATAGGTATATGACCATAGCATCATACACTATGAAACATACTACCTATAGTCTATGCGACGATCTCTGTGGACTTATTGCTTTTAGCGATAAGACTGCCAATCGTCTCATGATTATTTTATTTTATTTTTATTTCATTTATTATTTCCACAAAATCCACAGCCCTTAAAAATGCATACAATAATATACTTCTTTATTACTTTACTTTTTATTATCTACAAGCTTTCCGCCCGCGGCTTCGCCCGCATTATGTTAGATTTTCCCGCGGTAAAAAGTACCCTATGTCCTTCTCCCGGTTCTAAGCTGCCTCCCCACCAAGTTTCAGCCAAATCGGTTCGGCCGTACTCGAGTTATAAGTGAAGTAACTAACACGACTTTCTTTTATATATATAGACTAGCTTTCCGCCCGCGGCTTCGCCCGCATTATAATAGAGTAAAAAATATCCTATGTCCTTCTCCCGGTTCTAAGTTGCCTCCCCACCAAGTTTCAGCAAAATCTATTCAGCCGTTCTCGAGTTATAAGTTAAGTAACTAACACGACTTTCTTTTATATATATTTTGTATAAGATTTATGTTATTTTAGGTTAATTATTAACGGGGTTTACCGACGTGATCGAATCAGAAATGAGATGTAGGAACCACATGTTTTTTCTCACAAATAGACACTATTCTCATATTCCTAGACAATGCGAACCTTTTCCTGTTTTTACATTAACTCCGAACAAAGGCATTAGATAGATAATGGTACTATTACGAGTGTAAATCGAAAGTCGATACTTTAACGGGAATAATTCGATAAAAACTTATGATTCTGGATTAACTGTTTGTTTACTTCGTTTAAACTGCCAACAGATGCCGCTAGTCGTTAAGGATTAAAGCAATGTTCTAAGTAATTAACAATTAAAAATCTACAATCTTCTCTCTCTTTCTAATTAGCTAATTAGTAACAAACAGTATTATGAATGATGATTATAATTAGCATTATAATAAGAAAATGTTCTTCCTTAATAGAAATAGATAAATATCATGCAAATTTTTTCAGATTCGCAACGAGGTGAGATAAGTCAGTCCCTGAAGGTTTATTAACCCGTAGTTTTATGCAATTCTTGCGTGTATATGCGTAAAATCTATTAATAATTACCTACGCTTTTAAACCGTCGCTAAGCGATTGATACGGTTCGTTTTGTTCGGCCGAGGTTTATCAGAAAAGTTATGAACTATGGATGAAGATATTATCTTCCGAGACTTATAATGGGTTCTATTGGGGAAACCCGTGCGTGCAGTAGTGGAACGTTAAAAGGGTTGTTATTAAGTTGTTTAACCTCTATTTCGCAATGTGATCGTCACATTTTTGGGATTTTTTTGTTTCTATAATTAATCGATATTTTAACCTCGAGCCTTAAAACTGGCCTTTTTAACCGACTTCATAAAAGGAGGTCTCTCAATTCGATCGTTTATATGATTTTTATGTTTATTGGTGGATAACTTCGTCGTTTATGAACCGATTTTTATGATTTTTTTTTTGTTGGATAGAAGAAATATTAAAGATGGTTCCATGATATGGAAATCAGGGTTCGATTGTGGGTGGCAGGACCATTGATATCGAGGGGAACTTTCAAAAGTCTTACGGGCGACCATTGCGTTTATAAGTTTTTAAAAGGCATTTTGAATTTTTTTATTTTGTAAAACGATTTTTCTTTATTTATGTTTTTGACTTACCAAGAGCAAATCCATCCTTCGCCCACTGCACCATACCAGCGAGGTTATTGACCGCACACTCCAGAACTGCTTCCTGGCCTTCCTGAGCACGAATACTTCTTGGCACTGTCCGGAAGTACTGCTGTTGGAACCCCGAACAGCTCGATAGCACTGGAAAAAGGAAAAAAAATAGTTGAGTAAATAAATTTTAAATAGGTAATATAATTCATTTTCGAAACTAAAAAGAGTAGTTTGATCAAGTTTTAGGAAAGAATTTTGTTTGATTTACCGGCACTTTACTGGGTTTTGTGTTGTAGAACTTGAATTGTTACTGTGCCCAAAAGTACTGTTCGGAAATGGTAATAATAATTCTGTGATGTACTTTTTCTGATGACAAATAAAGACATCTCTCATGAAAGCGGGCAAGAATTTAAAAATAAACAATCAACTTGATTCTCGCGAATCAAGTGGCAATAGAACCATTTCAAATCGATAAGAAACTCGATAGAACGAGAATCGAGCATCGACTTCAATAAAATGTCTGCAAAAAACAGATGTCTCTTTATGGAATGTCAGAACGAGTTACATAGGTTCTGTACAATTGTCGGAATTTTAATAGGATTGCTAGATAGTGCAAATTGCTGTCGTGATATTTTTTCAAGAATTCCAGGTAATTTAAGTATTTTGATGACATCAATTTTGTACTATCTTTAAATTATTTGTTTTATATTATTATAAAGCATTACGCCTCACGGCTTTGCTCGAGTTATAATATTTTCACGCTATACAAAGTCCCTATGACATTCTTTTGGTTCCAAGATGCCTTTCCACCAATTTTCAGCCTAATTAGTACAGCCGTTCTTGATTTAAAAATAGTGTAATTAACACGACTTTTTTATATAAAAAAGATAGATAATAGGTAGACGATATTTGCTATGTTTATTGTATGTAACCTAACCTACCACGGAACCCTAAATCCAAAACAAAAGGATGCATTCGCATTGGTGGCTAATACAGCCAAGTGGGTGTCGAGTGGACTCGTGACGCGAAACTCTTATGAGGTGAACGCACCCTTATGTGGAGTAAGGGCAAAGTGACAGCGATTAATTAATATTACGATAGTATAGCACTCATAACAAAAGCTTCATGCTTACCACGAGGCTGAATGATTTTAAATGGGTGTTCTAATTTTAAATGGGGCTATCGCAATATAAATCCTGCTATCGCTAACACTCCCACTCATTAATATGAAATACGATAGTATAGAGATTATTCCAATTTTAAACTATTTCTACATATTCACAACGTCATTATTTGAACTATCCTATATAGTATGGCCACTTTATTAGTGCGTTTAGGACACATGTCAGTTTGACACGTTAGTGATGGGCACAACATAATGAGTTCGTAACCGTTCCTCCAAAATAAACCGCCGTGTTATTTTTAAGATTATTTTCGTTTTAAATTGGCGGAATCATTTAATATTTATATTTTAGTAATTTAAGTGGAAACCGACTGTTTTAGCGTCACAAAATGACGTCCCATAACGCCATTTGGGTTTATTATTTTAAACCTAAATATAAAAATGCTACTTTCTTTCGCGCAATCGGTTTGGTCGTAGTTTTATTTTTATATCTAATAAAATTTTATAGTCCATTATTTTCAATTTCTTAAACGTATTATTTTTTAAAAATAACTGTAACAGATAACGATACTGTTGCTGCATGTTATTTTTAGCACAGCACTACCTACAAATATAAAGCACTGACATAACCTTGTAATAGCGCAATATAGATTTAGAAAAATATTGTTTACCAAGTTATTTTACACTCAGTTTGGCACAAAATTATTAGATTCATTGATTATTGATATAATAATGTAGATTTAATGCTCATCAATTGTTAAAACGGTAAACAAACAGCAAAAATATTTTAATCGTAACTGCAACGCCATTACAAAGTTACATTGTCAGTTCAATCGCGATGTGTCAGGAACGCACTGTTATAGCGGCGGAACCATAAGAATAGATATGAGAGAAGTATTCCAATTTTAAATGCACATCTTTAGCACGATGACGTCATATTCCAATTTCAAATGTGGAATAAATCCCGCTTTCGCTTATAACTTCCGTCATTAACGTACGTGCGGTTGAGTTGATGCGTCGAGTGCGAGAAAATTAACGCCCTTACAATGTTACAGACGGTATATCTACTATAGGTAGCGTCACTTCAAACAAGACTACCCTGAAACTTTAACGCGAACTTTATAAGCGTTTTTATTGTTATTGTATTTTTTTTATACAGTTTAGTATCTATTTCTCAGACTAACGCGAGCGGTTGAAGTTAGGAGTTAGGGTTGTACTATTCTGAGGCATGCACCACACCCCACAAAAATGAAAACTGGTAAAACTTTGATCATTATCAGTGTGTTCACATCCACAGGCGGGTTAAATCCTTTAATCATTAATTTAGTCAAACCATATAATGTATTTTCAATTAGGTAGATATTTATTGAATTCAATGAACACACGGAAAATTTCAACAGGTGAATTACTAGTTAAAACTAACTATAATAGATTTGTGTGTAAGGAATGTACAGAAAGTACGATGCCATATTGTAACACATTTGAAGCTTAATAAGACAAAAAATACAAATATTATTCATCACCATAATTTCAGCACCCTTTAAACTTTAAACACTAATATATAAAACTAATGTAGGAATAGGAACTAAAGTGGCTAATTAAAAACTACTTTTCATAAAAATAAGCATTAAATTATGAACCACTCAAGGTCAAAGAAAAATCCTCACATTGTATAACTTTTCGCGCAGGTAAATGCGGATCTAAAAGCCACTGTAAAAACATTCCGGTAGCCCAAGGGACCCCGAGATTCGTCGATAAAATGTCGCTCCCCAGACGCCGCGCCGATAGAGTATGAATAAGGAATATGGCTAGTTTTCCGTTTTGTTGTGACTAGCCTGATTTAGTGTTGGCTAAGTGGCACACTCGCCTTTAATTCCGAAGTCGTGGGTTCAAACAATACCGCGCATCGCTAGATTTTTCTTCTAATGTTTGTATTTTCTTGTTTCTTTTGTTGTGTTTTGTATTTTAAGCTATTGCGGGCCTTGAGCGTGGAGATCGAATCCAGAAATTCCGTAACGAAAATAACCTAACACCCCCTGATAAAAAATTCTAGTCGTATTTACCGCAGCAGTCTTCGAGAGCCTATATGTGTTTTATATATATGTGTAAATGACATAAATCTTGATGATGATTGACGCTGACCTAAATTGAACCCGAAAATGAAAGCTGAAAAAACTTATAATTTACGAAACGAAACCTTTCCGAGTCAGTCAGCGTCGTCCCGATTGGATTACCACCCGTTTGCAGCCCTCAAAATGGAAGAGCTAATTCTCTGAAAAGTGCCTTTTAGTGGTCTGAGTGCAATTTGTTGTCTCTGGAGATGTTTTAAGCGTTTTAAAAGAATGAATCTTAGTGAAGCTGGTTTTCTTTGATTTCGTTGCGAGATGGTTTAAAATAGGTATATGGAAGTTGTTAAACTTATGCGATTTGTAAAACCTAATTGAAGAGTAATAATAATAAAATAATATTGCGGGACAATTCTCACATAGCCTGAGACATAGCTTTGACCTTCGAGATTTCTAATATACTTAATAGAACCCAGAACACCCGAAACAAAATAAATTGCGAACTTTTGTCCCGAGGCGGGAATCGAACCCTTAAACTTAATAAACCATTTATAACATTTTAAATTCAGATATTGACAGCAAAATATTCCTATATTTGAAAATAAAACAAGGAAGAAGAAGAGCAAAGCAAAAAAGAGTTGTTATGTAAAGCAACATCAATCCTCTTCCAACAACACAAAAATTGAACAGTAATTTTAGTTGCACAACCAACCTTTTTATCGGATTCGTGTGGTTTCGAAAAAAATTAAAATGGTCGACGAAGCCCAGTCTACGTTTTATTTCGCTGGCAACTCTCCAGGGTGTAGAATGTTGCCACCTAGAGCACGCTCCTTTGATTCTTTGGGGGCATTTCGGCTGCATTAGTACGTAATTTTATCTAATCTAGTTATTGGGGATGCCGCAGAGAGGATCTTGCCTTCATAGTTACTGCACATGTTTCAAAAGGAAAAATTTAGAAGTGCGCGAGGAGGTTTGAACCCATGACCTTCGAATTAATGTTGAATGTGCCTCTTATAGACTAAGAGCCTGTGATGGCCAGACCTTCCTTTAATTCACAAGCGTGAAAATTCTTTCATGTGTATGTCTAACATAGGTAAGAATAACCCCCAAACATGAAACCTGGATCGTGGTTCCTTTGGGAGATAACAGGTAAAAGGTTGTTCACGGGCTCTTAGGTTATTATGTGGTCTATGATGAGAATAGAGTCGGTTAAAACACCGTCACAAAAGTTCAATTTCGGAACATAAGTAAGGATAATAGGGTGGATCAGATATCGATATCGAGTTATCGATAGTTCGGTCGTCTCATTACATTTGAATTTAGAAGCTTAGAGCCTTCGACTAAGGGCTCGTATTAACGGAAAGTGGTCGTAATGTCCCGAAGCCCGGAATAGGCTTAGGCGATATTGGACCGTTTTATTGTGACTTCCGGTAAATGGTATTTGAAAAGAGAGTTTATGAGCTGATTTTATATTCTCATGTTATTAAAGGAGTTTAATATAAATATCGCATATAAATAATAGTCGTAGAAATCGTAACATAAAATGTGATATTAAGATAATAAAATGATTTTTAGACTTTTGTATGAGATACTGATTACAAACTGAACTATGAAAAAAACAACAAAATTAAATTAAATAACAAAGGTAAGTTGACGCACAAAGTAATCTCACTTTCTGTATTTCACAAACAAAAGTAAAAGAAACTTAAATAAAACCGTAAAATTAATCTCAGAAACGGACAAGGACAAAAACATTTATAATTTCTATAAAAAGGAAAACAAACAAAAGGTAAAAAGTAATTAAAATGAAAATAATGAAAGAGGCTAAGATCTTGAAATATTCAGAAGGTTCTGTAGATATTTTTCAACTTAGTTGTGAATTTTCTTGCACGAAATTTATGAGCCGAGCCATATTATAATTTAAAAAATATGGTTTATATTAAAATTTTTAAACAAAGTTTTTTAATACTACAGGTAAAAATCAAATTATTTAGTCAGTACCTACCTACTCGAAAATAAATAAATTAATTGCTGGACAAAACACACGACAGCATTTTAAACTGCATTAAAAAGCACCTACGTAGGTATGTCTGTCTTTACACCACACTAATCTAAGGCAGGCACTACACTACACCCGACTATTGTTTAAGTTCGATTCCATTTTGAAAAACTCTGCAACCACTTTAAATACAAAAATCCTTAAATATTAGCTTTGAAGGCCGTTAAGCACAGCCATAACCACTTATTCCCATAATGTTCAGTGAGTTAAAAGTTACAGTATTACATTTTTTTACGCGCATAATAAAGTTCGTTTAAAGTATGTCCACGTTGAAACCGGGATCAGCTTTATGTTGGGTCCGTTCTTAACCCGACCTTTTTATCGAATATTATAAGGTAATGCCCGGATGAGAATGATAAGTTGAACTTTGATTTTATATCATCTCATGATTGGTTATCCAAACCAAACAATATTATATCTACAACCGATATGTGTTAGGAAATTGTGATGTGTTAATTTTATTAGGAAATAACGGTGTTAAGAATCATTAAAAAAAGTCGTTTCAAATTGACTTCAGGATTATTAGATAAGAACAACAGTTTCGTTTTGTGTTATGTAGGCAGCAACTTACTGCGAACACACCAATGAGTGTGGTTGGGAATAAGCCTAAACCCGTGAAGCTATAAACCTATCTGAAGCGTTTTTTTAAAGCCACCGCGAACCCCAATATTGCTGAAATACGTAATAACGCTATCTGAGAATGACAGCTTATTTGAAGAAACTCCACGATTTCGTATGAAGTTGTGATTGAGTTGGAAAACCCTGGAATTAATGGTATTCCAAGTTTTGTGGATCTAGAAATTAGTCGGTATTTTTCGAGAATTGAAAGGGCCTGAGGGAATAAGACTTTTTTAACTAGACTTTTAAGTAAATTAAGTATCTTTTATGATTCATGAAATTAAACAAAAATATTTATTTGAGTACTTATTTTTACTATTCGTGTTATGCATTATAGATCCCCTTTTAAGCAAACATTGGCTTGTGTTAGGAAAACTCCGCTCATGCCCGTGACAATTTTAAAGTACATTGTGTTATAATAAGCTATGTATTAAATAGTTTTCTCAGACATTAATATTTACGTCTAAACGCACAAATCTCAGAAACCGCTGGCCTGATTTTATTTATTTGTTGGATAAGTACTTTTAAGGTAAGCTTAAGGGTCAGCTAGTTATTTAATAAATGAACTATGTAGCCCACATAGAAAATATCGGTAAAGATAAGATGTAAATTTCTTTAATGATGATAATGAACCATTATCAACAACACAGCTTTATTTATGTTTCATGTTTCTTTGTTAGAATCGATCAGAAAACGGAAAAAACTTCGATAATAGGTCCAATCCAGCATGGCCGGGAGAATGGGCGAAATAACTTTGAATTTCCGGACACAGGGTTTAGGAAACAGCTAGAATAGTTTGTCATATTCACCGCCCGGTCTAAAAAGTTGTTTTTTAAAAAGACTTTCATTGAGAAATTTTAAAATATTTCAAATGGGTACAGAGTCATCGTCATGGTCATCACCCCAATTTACGTTCCTACTGCTGGAACACGGTCTTCTCTCTTGACGAGAAAGATTAAGTCTTAATTCACCATGCTGGCCAAGTGCGGGTTAGTAACTGATACAAATACAAATACAAAATTCTTTATTGTAACACCACATTATAAGAACATGGGAAACCCCGAGCACAGCCCTTTCCATATCTTTTTGAGCGACTCTGAGCCTGATCATGAGAGTTTTAAATCTACAGAGTTAAAGTGATCTAGCCATAAATGAGCTGTGACACAATCGCACCTACCTATCTCCCTAATTGGTTTCGAAGAACTTTGCGCTGTTTCTGTCTGTCTGTTCTTTCTTCGATTTATTATGTACTTAGCAAAGGATTTTCGATTCAAAAAGAAAAAAATGTCCTATAAACAAACTTTATTATTCCTTTTAATAAACGTTCAGTAAACGATATTTATTTGTTTCTTTGTTATTATGTTTAAATAGGCAGTATTTTTGAAGCATCATTTTCATCATCATTTTTTCAAGAAATCAAACGATTAATGTTCCTGTAAATGTACTACAAAGCTACTTCATTTCAGTAATGTGTTTAATAATTTATCTGTAGTGTCTATTACAAACGGAATATTCGAAATAGTTCAGCCTTTGATCAATTATCAATGAGTTTCTAATTGTGTTAACTATCTAGATTCCAAGGTACTCTTAAGTTAATCCATACTGTTATAATATATATATATATATATATATATATATATATCAGTACAATATTATAAATGGGAATGTAATTGTAAATTGTATTCATATAGCATAATACGATTCATTCGCTTTTTGTACATTAGAGAAGTTTGAAGGAAGTCACCAACCCCCACTTGGCCAGGTTGGTGAATTAAGGTCTTATCTCTCTCGTCATGAAGATGTCCCTGTGTCACACCAGTGGAAACAAATTGGAGTGCTTATTCAATATCTTGTAATCAGATCACAATCACGAAAGCTTATTTTATTTTATCTCACATTATTCGTAGCTCCACAATACTTTTATATCTTTGAACCTGTCCACAATTTTGTAATATATTAACCAATTACTATCTGTGCCAATTACTCGTCTCTCGAACTAACCACTTCGTATAATTATGATAGAACTTAATATACAGGTAAGTTCATTTAATCATTAATTATACCGTCCAACTTTCACCTCCCAATAATATATAGGTTACAGGGACTAAAGCTAAATCATCTAAAACAAAACAGGGCATCCTTAAAAGGGTGGCTATTAGTCTAAACGGACGAAACGTAGCGAAGGGTTGATTAAACGTCAAGAGAACGATTAATTAGACGAAGAAAAATAATGTGATCAATTTCAGACGGTCAACTGTTGATGGGGCTTTGTTTGTGTCCCTTACTACAGAAACTTGCGACTATTTTGTGGGAAACAAATCGGAAGGACAAACTAAAAAAATAAAATAACAACAGCCGCAACTTTTGATAAGCTTGATGCTAATGAAACGGGTAATTAATTTATTATTTTACTAAGAGCAAGTTAGCAAATCATAATCCAGGAAACCAAAAGATTCAAAAGATATAGTCCCGTTGTTAACTCTAACCTTGTTACGGGTAATAGATGTCTGAAAAACTTAATAAAATACTTTCTATACAAAATATTTACCCAGATACCCGGGTACCGAAAATACCTAGAATACCCGGGGCGTCGCTGGCAAACTTATTATTACTTAGGTAGATACTTCGTTAGATTTCACTGAGATTAAAACCCTGGCACCCAATATAGATTACAAGTTTCAATAGTAGGGGATGTTATGCTTAGTAGTCCGTCAAACGCATTTCCCGGAGATTAGTGGCATGATAAATAAGGACTGTAGCGCTGAAGATGATCGAATATAATACAGGAAATATTACCGCAACAGTGATTAATGTCCTTTGTTCTTGACTATTCTCATTCACCTGTGGGTAAGCTATTATAGGTTTATATAATATTTCTATTGTAAGGTAGTTAAATAAGTGTCATTGTATCATGCGGGTAGATTCGCTACTTAATGAATAAATCAGTCAGTATCCTAACTCGGTTTTTTACTAATCTCTCCACTGGCGACGAGTCGAATTTACGCGTAAATATACGGTTTTTGTGTAATAAACACTTTGTAAAGTGATACAAAATGCCAATAGGCAAATTAGAACCGTTTGAAATAAACTCCAAGCAGTGGCCCGCGTACATTCGTCGAGTAAAACAATACATCGTGCTCAACGAAATTAAAGTGGAATTACAAGTGTCATTATTGATTACGGTGGTTGGTGAAGCAACATATTCGCTTATGTGTGATTTGTGTTCTCCGGTTCATCCAGAAACGAAATCATTCGATGATTTAGTGAAACTCGTTAATGATCATTTAGAACCGCAAAGATCGGAAATTGCCGAGCGCCATGTTTTTCGGTTGCGTCGACAAAAGATGGGTGAATCATTGACGGAATATCTACAAACATTGAAACATCTTGCGACCACTTGTAACTTCGGGGCTACGCTTGAAGAGAATCTCCGTGATCAGTTTGTGTCTGGATTATCAAACGAGATGATGCGGTCACGTATCTTTGCTGAGAAAAAAATAACCTACAAGGAGGCGGTGGAACTGACTCTCGCGTTGGAGGCGGCGGAGCGCCACGCGGAGGTGAGCGGCGCGACGGCCGCAGCCCTCGGCGCGGCGGCGGCGGCTGCGGGGACCAGCGCGACGGCGGGCGAAGGCCTGCTTCAGGCGAACGTGAGACGACGTGGCGGAGGCGGCGGTGCCGGTGCAGGCGGCCGCGCCCCCTGGCCGCGCTCGGGGCCCGGCGGCGGCGCGGCCGCGGGCGACCGGCGCGGCGGCGCCGAGGAGGGCGCATCATGCTGGCGATGCGGCAGGGCGCATCGGCCGGATAAGTGTCGGTTCAGTCAATACAATTGTGACGAGTGTGGTGCGCGAGGACATTTAAAGGTAATGTGCATGAATGCGCGCGCGGGACACCGACAAAATTATGTAAGTGAAGACGAAAACGATTTTTTTAACATTAGAGTGGACGGAACAGGCGATCGGCCGTACTTGGTTGTGGTTAGCGTAGATCATCAGGACTGGGAGTTTGAAATGGACACGGGCAGCCGGATTTCCACTATAAGTGAAGAACTTTATCACCGTAAATTTTGTAACAAAGTTTTAAAGCCAGATAATTTAAATCTAAGAAGCTACGTCGGTTCAAAAATAGAATCTTTAGGTTTTATTGTAGTTGACTTAACCCTTAATAATGTTTCGGCGCCCGGGTGCCGCCTTCATGTAATACGTGACGGGAGTCGTCCTTTAATGGGCAGAGAGTGGATGCGTGCTCTAAATATCCAAAATATAACTATTGCATTAAATGAAATAAACGATGAAGATCCATTTGTGAACCGACTTACAACAGAATTTCCGGAAGTGTTTACCGATAAGCTAGGTTTATGTAAGAAATCAATAGAGTTGCATGTGACCGATTCCAAGCCCGTTTATGTGCCTGCCCGGGCGGTGCCGCTGGCGCTGCGGCCGCGCGTGGAGCGCGAGCTGGCGCGGCCGGAGCGCGAGGGCACCATCGAGCGCGTCGAGAGCGCCACGCCGATTGTACCCGTCATTAAGGAGAACGGTGATATACGAATATGCGGTGATTACAAAGTAACTATCAAGCCGAAACTGAAACGCGATCCTTATCTCCTCCCCCGCATAGAAGAATTATTTGCGTCTCTGAGTGGTGAGGAGGAATATTCTAAAATTAATTTATATGATTTTACAACTCATTTTGTTAGATCAGCTGATAACGGACCGGCTGATGCATTATCTCGCTTACCGCTCCCTTATCAGCGGCCGGTCAATGACCCGGTGAGCTATGTCCACTTAGTACGCGATACTATGCCTGTAAGTTTTAAGGAAGTCGGGGCGGAAACTAATAAAGATAAGGTTTTGAGTAAAATTAAGGGTTATGTTCAATTCGGTTGGCCTTCTGTGTGCAGTTGTGAAGAGGAGAAATCTTATTTCGCGCGTAAGGACGAGATTATGCTCGATTTAGACTGCCTTATTTTTAAATATCGAATTGTTATTCCTCAGCGCCTTCGCAACAGAGTCTTGGAGGATATACACGAAGGGCACTTAGGAGTAAATAAAATGAAAAATTTGTCGCGTGATTTTGTTTATTGGCCTGGCTTGGACGACGACATTGAGAAGGTATGTAGGAGCTGTGTGGCGTGCCGCGTGGTGCGCGATGCGCCCCCGCACGCTACGCTGCACCCGTGGGAATTTCCTTTGGAAGCCTGGCAGCGCGTTCACGCTGATTTTGCGGAATGCGGCGGGAAAAAGTATTTAATTATTATCGATGCATTTTCTAAATGGATTGAAGTGGTAGATATGACCAGGACGGACGCGGAGAGTACGATTTCGGTATTTCGGTCAATATTCGCTAGATTTGGCTTACCTTCACAACTGGTCACAGATAATGGTCCTCCATTTCTTTCGATTGATTTTAAAGACTATTGTAATAAAAATTGTATTAAACATGTCACATCGGCACCGTACCGGCCTCAAGGTAACGGAGCCGCGGAAAACGCTGTTAAAACGGTAAAAAAGGTAATAAAGCGCGCAATATACGAAGGTGAAAATATTCACCAAGCATTGTGTAAATTTTTATTTCAATATAGAAACGTCGAACACGCAACTACGAATGTCGCGCCCGCCGTTGCACTTCTAGGCCGGCGCCTGCGCGGACGCTTGCACGCGCTGCGCCCCGACGCGGGGGCCGGGGTGCGCGCCGCGCAGGAGCGCCAGGTAGCTAGCAAGGGGGGCCGCGATCGAGAGATACCTATCGGGGAATCTGTACTTGCGCGGGGCTACTCTAATAAGGGCCAGAAGTGGATGGAAGGTAACGTGGTCCAAAAGACGGGGCCGCTTTCCTATAAAATAGAATTAAAAGACGGGAGTCAGTGGCGCCGGCATCAAGATCAACTTATTGAATCGAAGCGCGGTAGCCGATATTCGTTATCTCGTCCTAGTTTGAGTGCACGCAGTGACCCGATACCGAAGCCGGACAGCGATGCCGATGATGATATATTTGAAGACACGGCGGAGGAGGAGGAGGAAGGGCCAGAAGCAGGTAGTCCGCGTGGGGAGCCGCCCGCGCCTTCTGCGCCACCGCCGCCGCGTTCCGAGCCGGCGGCGGCGCCCGCGCGCCCGACCTCGCCTCGCCCGCACGCCGTCTCGGCTCGAGCTCTGCGAGCTTATAAGCGAGCTAAACATGATACATAGATTACTATGTATATTGATAGCATAACCATATTGTGATTAACATTATATAAAAATAATTAGGATAACATACTTGTCAAGCTGATTGTATTAGGTAATATTTAAGCTACCTTGTGTTGATAAAAAGTTAAATTGGTTTGCGAGATTAAATCAATAAGTTAAACCATTAAATGTAAACCATTAAATTTAATGTTAAATTATAATTATAAGTAGATTTAAGAGAGGAATGTGTAAGGTAGTTAAATAAGTGTCATTGTATCATGCGGGTAGATTCGCTACTTAATGAATAAATCAGTCAGTATCCTAACTCGGTTTTTTACTAATCTCTCCACTATGATAGGTTAGTAAGCTTGAGGCTTAAGTTTCAGGTAGAAAGACACACTTCAGGCAAATGTTCAAATCAATTAATTCATCGAACTAATAATTTAAATTACTATTCCATACTAATAATATATAATATAATAATAAATAAATATTGCTGGACAATTCACACAGCAACATCTAGTCCCATGGTAAGCTCTAAGCTTATGTTACGGGTGCTAGATTTCTGATATACTTCATATAATATACATACATAGATAGATATTTTTATTATACAATATGTAACACCCAGACACTACTAATATTCTCGTAGATATTAATATTATTATAAATTATTATACTTCCGCCGCGATAAGTTTACGTTCCTGACACATCGCGATTGAACTGACAACGTAACTTTGTAATGGCGTTGCAGTTACGATAAAAATATTTTTGCTGTTTGTTTACCGTTTTAACAAATGATGAGCATTAAATCTACATTATTATATCAATAATCAATGAATCTAATAATTTTGTGCCAAACTGAGTGTAAAATAACTTGGTAAACAATATTTTTCTAAATCTGCGTAATAATATTGCGATAATATTGCGCTATTATAGTATGGCCACTTTATTAGTGCGTTTAGGACACATGTCAGTTTGACACGTTAGTGATGGGCACAACATAATGAGTTCGTAACCGTTCCTCCAAAATAAACCGCCGTGTTATTTTTAAGATTATTTTCGTTTTAAATTGGCGGAATCATTTAATATTTATATTTTAGTAATTTAAGTGGAAACCGACTGTTTTAGCGTCACAAAATGACGTCCCATAACGCCATTTGGGTTTATTATTTTAAACCTAAATATAAAAATGCTACTTTCTTTCGCGCAATCGGTTTGGTCGTAGTTTTATTTTTATATCTAATAAAATTTTATAGTCCATTATTTTCAATTTCTTAAACGTATTATTTTTTAAAAATAACTGTAACAGATAACGATACTGTTGCTGCATGTTATTTTTAGCACAGCACTACCTACAAATATAAAGCACTGACATAACCTTGTAATAGCGCAATATAGATTTAGATAAATATTGTTTACCAAGTTATTTTACACTCAGTTTGGCACAAAATTATTAGATTCATTGATTATTGATATAATAATGTAGATTTAATGCTCATCAATTGTTAAAACGGTAAACAAACAGCAAAAATATTTTAATCGTAACTGCAACGCCATTACAAAGTTACATTGTCAGTTCAATCGCGATGTGTCAGGAACGCACTGTTATAGCGGCGGAACCATACAAGGTTATGTCAGTGCTTTATATTTGTAGGTAGTGCTGTGCTAAAAATAACAGGCAACAACAGTATCGTTATCTGTTACAGTTATATTTAAAAAATAATACGTCTAGGAATTTGAAAATAATGGACTATAAGATTTTATTAAATATAAGAATAAAACTACGACCAAACCGAAAGCGCGAAAGAAAGTGGCATTTTTATATTTATGTTTAAAATAATGACCCCAAATGGCGTTATGGGCCGCCATTTTGTGACGCTAAAACAGTTGGTTTCCACTTAAATTACTAAAATATAAATATTAAATGATTCCGCCAATTTAAAACGAAAATAATCTTAAAAATAACGCGGCGGTTCATTTTGGAGGAACGGTTACGAACTCATTATGTTGTGCCCATCACTAACGTGTCAAACTGACATGTGTCCTAAACGTATTCTTATCGTAACCAGACTATATGTTCCGGTCGATAATGAAAATGTGTCCTACAATTTGCATTAAAACAAAAGAGAAAAGGATTTTGCAGCAGTCAACTCCGTCTTGCTCTAACCGTATCATTCCGTGTACTTTGCCTGTTTCGCCAGATGTGTCAGCGATATATTTTACGATCGTTCGAAGTTCTGTACGACACAGCTTAAATCGTCTATCTATCGTCGTAGAGTAGACCGTTAGTAGTATCGAAGTTTAAAGATATGTCAGACATCACGAATTATTTTTAAGAAACTTTTAAGTATGTGATACAGGATAAACGATAGAAAATATCGGTAGTATTGAAAAGTTGACGATGTTTTTGTCACAATCAAAAGAGAGTAAAAGCACTCCAATTTACGTTCTTGACACAAAGACTTATCTCTTGACGAGAGAGATTAGGCCTTGATCATTCTGGACAAGTGCGGGTTGATGAATGTCACATATCTATGCTTGTACTATTAAGCACGTATTTAAAGCGCACATCATTTTTTCAAGAAGATAAATGCAGAGGTGCTCGTCAGGTTTTGAACCTTCCTTTGAAACGAAAGTCCAAACCAAAAGGCTTTTTTGGAAAAAGGATTTTGTATCTCCGATTTCGATAAATCTGATTAATAGCTAGTGAGACTATTGTACGATAGGATTATAAAATTCATTGACTAACTATCATTATTAAATTACACGGTATAATTAATAATCCGATAACATTTTGCAGTGGCAACATAGTGGGTCAGTGCGGATTTGTCTAACAGGTGTGATACAATTACTGATCACGAACGACGATAGGTCTCCAGGTGCTAATTAAATCACGGATATTATATGGAACAGCAAATTTATTATTAATTAGTGAATGCTTAATAAGGCTACGAATTGAAAGCAAGGTAGAACTGCGCACAGAGCACTGGTGAATTAGGGCCTAATCACTCTCGTCAAGAGAAAAGTCTTTGTGTTTTAGTAGAAGGAACGTATAAAAGAGGTTCTTATGATAAAATAAGTTATTGCATTTATTTTGGCTAAGAAATAAGCATTACGATTTGTGACAAAAGCTCTATTTTATTTTAAGATTTTCTTTTAATATCAATGGAATAATTATTAGAACTTACCGCTCAAAACCACGACGAAATATCCCCACATTTTGACAGATTTACTAAAACACTACTAAACATAATTTAGCTAACGTCTTTGGAAATCATCTCCGATTTTGTTCAACTCAATATCTAGATTTTCAACTTTTAACACTTGTCAAACGAATCAGTACAATTGTCAAACACTTTAACACTTGTCAATTACTTTGGCACCGTTTTAGTCACTGTCACTTTGGCACTTATTTGTCACTTTGACGTAATCGTTGGCACTAGATGGAATGGAATTTGGTTTTTGTCTTCGAATGTGGCATTTTCGGCTGTGTTTGCATCTGAAAAGAAATAAAACAACATTTAGATGTCAATCTAACATGACACAAGTCTATATCATAATAAATTAAACAAAAAGTTTATAAAAACATTTAACTAAACTAAAATAAACCTATCTTCAAACATTGCACTACTTCCCAATAGAACCCAATATAGTTTTGGAGGAAGTGATATACCTATAATTATCGGTTTGGCGATCGTAGTAAGTTTGTAATACACCAAACGAAATCTCTAAAACTGACAGTTATTATTCTGCCTCAAATTAAATACTTACAAGCTTATTTCCTGTACATATTTATCATTTATCAAATCTTATTAGAATCTACTTAACAGAAATAAAAGATCTTATCGCCCATCGAACAGGTTTAATAGACCAACCAGTATAGACATTATAAAATTAAGCACAGACTTCATAAAAACCTAATAACCTCAAATGTGGTTACAAAATGGTAGCTGATGCCCACACGAAAAAAAATCATTAAGTTTCTTTAAAGCTTGACTTGTGTAGGTTTTGCCCACGCTGCCCTAGTTAGAACTTGTTTGGGACAAGTTAGTAAATAACTTACAATTAAGTACCTACATAAATAAGAATTTAAATGAAATATCATAACAGAAAATGCAGGAATATCACATATTAATTACATAAAAGGATTTACATTGCGATTGTTTTTATATTAATAAAATAGTGTCAAAATAAAACAAATATTTTATTTTATTTAGAAGGACCATGTCGACTGACAATATTGTCCTATAAATATTTTTAAAGCAACAAAATTTGCGCACCAATTCCAGGGATCGAAAATGAAGCAGTGGGATGAAAAATTGTAATAAAAGAAGTAAAAAAATTACTAAGTTTTCTTTACTTCTTTATCTTCTTATTAGTACAATGTTAATAAGTTTATAACTTGGACCCAAACTTAAAAAACATGTGTGTAGGTGGCAAAATGTTTGTGAGAGGCAATTATAGTGTCTTTCCGTATGTCTGTCGGTTGGCAAGCATTTCTTTGTGTTACCTTGTTAGCATAATGACCAATTTTATTATTACTATACAGAAATCAGGAACATTTTTAATTTTTATTCGTTTTGCTTTTTAACCAGAAGGTATTGACCCCTAATGTAGTAAGAAAATAAAAATATTTCTAGAAACAGCTTAAACCTTATAAAATAGTGAGATTAAAAAAAAACTAAATAATGAATAAATAAATAGATTGTAAAAAAACTCAATGCCCATCGAAAATCATTAGTTTTTATAAAACTTTTAAACAATTTCAAGGTTATTAAACCAAGTCTTTTGTATCAAAATTAAATCTTACCCGTTCCGTCCCAAAATAACAAAGAAGCGAAAAGGAGTGAGAATGTTAAGTTTAGTTTGTTTAGGACTAGACACATTTAGTTGGCGCTTTTTACTGTTTTATTTGATCGCACGTGCTAGCTTGTTAAAACTCGAAAACATTACGAAAAGTTTATAATGTTATTTTAGGATAATTGTAATAAATCAGCATCAGTCAACATATATTGCGTCCCATTAATCAGGGGTAGGTACAATAGAACCAATTATAGTATTTGGTATAATAATAACTTAGTTGGCACACAATATTCGAATAATCCGTTCAGTAGTTTTCGCGTGAAAGAGAAAACATACCTGCTCAAACTTTCGAGTTTATATATTAGGATATCTCCATAATAGTAAATTTAATATAATAAAAGATACGCGGTTCATAATAATATAAACAGTAGTCAATAAAATGGCCATTCGCACCGCTGCCGCCAAAACGTTATAACTCGAGTTCATAAAAAAACGAGCCAAGAGATATTTAACGAACCAAATTTTTATCATCCAGACCTCGGGACGCATTATGTCAATTTTATAGCAGAGCCTGAGTAAATATACTGTTTATTTACATATTTTAAGTACATCAAAATGCCGTTTTATACATTTTTACTGCCGTTATGTATGATGATACCTTACAAAACCGCAAAAACGTTGTTTAAATCGGCATATTGATGTATTATGAAGGTATATTTTTGACTTAATATAGTTTTTAACGCTTTAATTTTATGGTATCGATTGATAAGAAAAACATTTTTCATCAATTATAACTTGGCGTACATCATGTATTATTTTTTTATTCATTTTATCTATGTAGAACCTTTAACACAAGCTTCGAGCTTACTACCAAAATAATTATAATTAAATTATTACAATACTTAAATTTACGCACAATTCATAAATTCAATAAATATTCAAAAAATGCAAAGTATAATTTTCAATTCTCCTAATTTACTCATCGATTATTTTAATTAAACATTTGACATAGTTTGTATTAATTGCTCTAATTATAATCATTCAAGTGCCACATTATTTTATTATTGAAGCACAATAATATCAGCAACATGTTAGCAATAACACTAATCTATTTAATTTAGAGAATTGTTAATAAAGACTATTTAATATAGATGACCTACAAATAGAGACCAACACGAAGACTAGTGGGTGAGTAACCGACTCCGATGCGGGAGGTAGCGGGTTTATTATAAACTAAAAGTGGCACATTTTGCCGCAAACTTGAACGCTGTTTGGAGCCGGCCATAGAATAGTTCCACATTATTTCGTTTTCAACAGATATTTTAACATAATCCGTGATCCAATTTAATAGGCAGCGTGTCTATCTTGTATAAAGAATATTTTGAGACATTTGATATTCGTTTTTATATGCTTTTTTTTAAATTCATGTAGAGTAAAATATTCTAAAAAAGGTTGAAAGTTCAAGATCATCTATGATAATTTGAGGTGTGTTAACATTTTAAAAGAATCGTCATTAATTCTTATTCTTGTTTTTAAGAATAAGAATTACTTAAATGGAATGAGTCTTAATTAAGTTGTAGATGTTTACAAAGGCAGCCGTAAACATTTCTAGTAAATGGTTGTTTTATATGCTGTTACAAATAAAATAAATAATTAATGAGCCCGGTTGAATCTTTTATTTTGCAGAGCGAAACTCTTGCTTACTAAATACTAGGTAATTTAATTTATTTTAAATTCATCTTCAAAACATTAGACCATCATTACCCCTATTTACGTTCCCACAGCTGGGACACAGGGACTTGGCTTGAGAAAATTCACCACGCTGGCGAAGTGCGGGTGATACGAATGAAACTGTTTAATAGAAACTTTTCAAAGTTTTCAGAACACCAAAACTAATTGTTAGCTCTTGTACCTACTTTGAACATTCCGTTCATGTCAAAACATACACAGGGTGTAGGTAGACTAGAAGTCTAGAACAAAGCATATCCAGGCATTGTGCCTGTAACCTGACCCGAACAAGATCCATCAAGTTACTCTACTATTTACAGAATATGTAGGTTAGTTTCGATACATGTGGATTAAGGAAATTATAAAAATAAAATGTGCTCTCTATTTTATTCTGCGTACTCGATTTTAACGTTTTTTTAAATACCATTACGTAATCTATACTAATATTATAAAGAGGAAAGATTTGTTTGTTTGTTTGTTTGTTTGTTTGTTTGTAACGAATAGGCTCCGAAACTACTGGACCGATTTCAAAAATTCTTTCACCTTTGGAAAGCTACATTATCCCCGAGTAACATAGGCTATATTATATTTAAAAAAAAAATTAGGGATCCTTACTAAAACTCTAATAATGTAACATAAGGTGTAAAAAAATGACCTGAAAAATTCCTTACGTCGCGTGCGCTGCGAAAACTATTGATGATAGAACAAATTCATGTACTACGACTTTGCAGAACTCATCATTATCTACAAAAAATGTCGCGACAGCATATGTCTAAATATTATAGTTATGTCACAGTAAGCAGTTTTTTATTCTAAAATATTAATTTATATATGCCGCCTCTTGAAAGGGTCTTCATTTGTACCTTGATATTAATCCTTATCAAAATAAATTACTTTATATTCAAGACGGCTTTAATACCTTTTTATAACTTTTTGAATTATTAAATTCGGACATTTCATTCGGAAGTTATCACGAGTTTAAAAATGCAAGTATTAGAAAAAAGTCGCGAGGTTGTCGTTCACCGCGCTCAGCTAGCCAGCATGCGATGTAGACTCCATGTAAGCGTCACTGGGGTACGGGGTGGGGGGGTCAATGTAATGTAATATCCTAATCCTAACATAGGCTACTTTTTACCGCGGAAAAATACATACTTCCACGGGAAAATATATGCTTACGTGGGAAAATTCGATTTCGATGAAATTTTGTATGTAGATAGTTGCAAATAAAAGTATATGGCGAGACAAAGTTCGCGGGGGCTGCTAGTGTATTTTATATAATCTAAACTAATAATAAATCTGTAATTTAATAAGTACGTAATTCAAAAAATTCTTAATTGATTATGCGAATAATAAATAAACAAAATTTATCTGTAGCCTCGATAATTTGTATAATGTATGCAAAATACCATTTAAACATTTTGACCTCTTTAATATATCAATGGACATTTTTTTATGAATGAATGAACATAGACAAACGTGTGGGCAGATCAGGTTAAATAAAACCTGCTTTTAAACTTATGCCGTAGAACCGTTTACATTAATGTCGATAGTTTTAAATAATCGTTAAAATGTGTCGTTTTTATGAATTATAAATTACCAATATAAAATTTTGAATGAATGTTCTGAACTTTAAATGGCTTTTGTTTTAGCTTTTTTTTTTATAGAGAGCATTAGTTGTATAGATTTTGATCAATAACATAAACATTACAATTAAGTACCTACAGTAATTCTGACTTTTTTTGGATCGCTTTGAAATTATTCATGTTCAAAGGAGCCTGTATCTGTCAAAAGTAGAACTAAAAACATGTATTAGGTAGATAGGTAAGTATAATACATAAATATGTACATAAAAATATTTTTAACATCCTTTTAAGGCAACTCGTGGTGATAATAAGTCTTTAATTCTAAGAATTTTTAACACAGCGTTATTATTTCCAATCTCGTAAGATATATTAAATCAAAATAATCTATTGAAGCTTTCCAAACACTTTAATCTTAAATCCTCATATAATCAATTAAGTACCAAATGATTGTCCTTGACGACTAAACAGAACAAAACGACATTCGACATTCGCAGATGCGATCCGTTCACACGGTCGTAAGCGCAGAAAATATCGTTTTTTTATCATCCTTACTAATTATGCGAAAGTCTTTGTATGTCTTTATATCAGACATCGAGATATGTTATATTTGACTAACCGAACCACCGACTGCTTTGCTTCCTTTGCCATTGCCACTTTTCGTTGTAATTGCACTCAAGAACGGTTGGGCCGATTTTGGTGCTTTTGGTTTTAAGACAGTTCTAGCTCAGGAAAGGTTTAAAAGTTGAGAAAATATGGAAATAAAGCGCGCGAAGCCGCGGGCGGGTCAGTACTAGTTTATATAATATTTAGTAGGTATAGCCTTCCTTAATAAATGTACTATCCAATCCAAATATATCCGAAATACTTTTTCAATCGTACCTGTGATTATAACTGTATTGTATATGTATATCTTTAAAACGACAAAAAAAATATTTCTTTTTATTAGGTTTTTTCTCACAAATTTCACTTATTTTTATTTGACAAGTTGCAATATTTGGATGATATCTCCAGATACGATTTAATTAACTTAATTGGAGTTCATTTGAGAAAGTTCTGTATCTTGTTTTACAGATATTTCGAAGTTTCCATCTGAGGGTTAAGTATAAAGTTATTTAAGGCTTATTAATATTAGTTACCTAATAATTATCAACTTATCAACTAATATTATGTAATCGGGTAGTTTTCTCGCAAATAGAGTTATAGGTCTTTGTGTAATCAGTATAATCACCTTACCAGGTTGATTTTAAAAACATTATGTTTAAATAAAAATTAGTCGCGCAAAAACTCGAGAATAACTGGGCCGATTTAGCTGATATAACTTTTTAAACTATCACGGTTTTCAACTATATTTGAACTTTAATTCATGGTATGTTACCCGTTTCATGTTCGATTTAGCTGACTTTTTTAAGTTGGTAGCCTTGAAAACTTTCCGAATTAAAGTAGCTAACTGTTATTTCAAAAAGTAATTAACAAAATGATTTATTACTGTAATGTTAATTTTATTTTCATTGGAGCCGAACGGAATCTCATAAATTGTGATATAATTTGAAACATAAAAATCGTGCGAAAATGAAAGCAATCCAATTATCAAAGTTGGTCAAACAGACATGTTTTAATGACGGTGAATAAATATCGACAATTTTGTTCTCACGGTGGTCAGGTAGGTACAATATAAATATATTTGGATATACACAGCAATATCTATCCCCATGGTAAGCTCTAAACTTGCGTCACGGGTGCTAGATATCTGATAAAATTATACATATGTAATACAAAATGAAATACTATAAAAAATTTGGACGTAAGCAGATTTTTTTATATAAATAATAGTTAGGGCCGGACGCAGACAAATTCAAGACGAATGTAGATTTCTTTTATTTTATAATCACTGGACAAATGTGGACTAAATCAGCAAACGAACACCTCGAATATCTGCAGATGGTACAAACTTTTGTCCCAGGGCGGGAATCGAACCCACCAGACAAGGTCAGAGAGATCGTCGCCTCGTTAATGCTAAAAACCTTTACTTATGCCGATCGAGTGTAACAACTAAATATTATTACATCTCGACACATGTGTAAATGTGGGCAGCATATGGACTACGTGGGAGATACTGGGTGCTTGGTACTTCTGCGGATTGTTTTGGGAAACTGGTGTTTTCGACACGTGGTGTACAAAGTATATTTTAAACTTTTGTTATAATTCGTTGGAAATTTCTTTCTAAAACCGATAGTGAGTTTTTTTATGAATTCATAATCGTTATCAAAATTACATGGTCTTTTTATATAATTAAAAATACAATCAAAGAATTAGATTCTGTTGATTGATTGATTCTTTGGTGGCATTAAGCATATGTTATGTATAAAATAAGCTTGTAAGGTAAATTATTATTTTTTATGTAAGTTTTTTAAAAGAACAAGGATTGCTAGTACTATAATATTTTTATAAATGAATTCTAATAAGTGTATCGATAATGCTCCTCGGATCATGCATAATAATATGGAATTAAACAACATTATTTTGATAGGTATTTTGTGGCTAGAATGAGCCTAAAATTAAGTACGCATAATATTCTCAATTCATAAAACCGTTTAGCAAACTACAAGGAAATAAACATAAAAAACTCAAATCAAAATAAGAACACATGGCCTGACGAGACGCCGCCATTTGCAAAAAAAAAGCCCGCCATTTTTTATAACAGCAAAAACTGCGTTTGACAAAAAGTGAAATGTCAACTGATAAACAGCTGTCAGCAAATAAACTACTCTGACCTTTTCTTATCATTAATTTATAGGGTTGGGTTTACGTAGGAAATATTTTTTAAGACAGTTATTACAAGTAACTGCAAAAACGAATAATTTTTTTTAAACATAGGCAACTATTTTACATAACCGATTCTATAATATGGCTTATTTTATCTTACATTATCTATTATTGTACCTAATTGTCTACTGAGAATATTGCGATACATACAATACAGAGTAGACTCTACTCTATATTGTATGTATCGCAATATTCATTATTATTATAAGAAAATGTGGTACTTATACCTTTGAGTAAGTACAATCTTTAAAATTAAAAAGCGTTTGCCATTTCTAAACTAACAACTACAACGCACGAATCCGTTGGTCAAATCTATATATGCGTTTAGAATGGTTGACGTTGGTTGCGTAGGTGGTGTCTGGTGACCATTGAGGTCACTCGCCTTATCAGAACCTTGAGTCAACAGAACATACAAGGGTGCATGATGAAACATGATTGATGATGCAGGGTTTTAGCTCGTAAAAATATCTAAAATAAGCCACAGAAAGTGTAGAATTAAAATATTCTAAATTATTAGTTTACACTTTTTTGGCTTAACACATTCAATGCCCGAGCTTGGCGGTGCAGCTTGTAACTGCACGGTCGTCTAACGATGTAGAATACGAGCGTGCGTAATGGGCTGATAGAGTTAAAAGAACTGAGCCTTAGAAAACTACCTTTTCTCTTAATGTGGGTGTCGACAAAGCAATACTTTAGTAACAGTTTTGACCGTGAGAAAATATGTTTTCCCAAGATAAAAACTTAACAAGAAAATCTAAAAATTACTTTGTGAAAAGCTTTAACTTGATTAGTGTGCTTTATGGTTTTACGTCGGTAGTTATGGACAACAACAACAACAACCTTTTGTTATCTCCCAAAGGAACCGCGATCCAGGTTTCATGTTTGGGGGTTATTCTTACCTATGTTAGACATACACATGAAAGAATTTTCACGCTTGTGAATTAAAGGAAGGTCTGGCCATCACGGGCTCTTAGGTTATTAAAAGTCAACATAAAAATAACATATTATTATCACCGCAAACTATGTAGGTACATAATTTTTCTACACAATACACATAGGTCATATAAAAGACAAGTAAACTTTTGTTCATCATAAATAAAACTTTATCAAAATCAATTAAGCAATGTTCCCATGGGTCGCATTAAGGAGGATGTAAAAAAATTACAATCTAGCCACCGGATGTGCGCTGCTTATAAGGCTTTCGAACCGGCTTGGGGAGATGGGACGGACTTAGGCTTGGGGGAAACGGGGCAATGTGATGCTAATGCAAAATAATGTTATTACATTACGTTACAATATATTTATTATTATGTTTGTAAATACAAAATATTATTATGTTACAATAATTTAATACTTTGTATACTTTTGTAAATAATAACGTTATTATTGATTTCAGAAAACGAATAGCCGGTTTCGTATCGGATAGTAAAATTTAAGTTGAAATTTAATTCTTCAAATAAAAAATATTAAGTCAACGTAGGTTCACTAGTGCAAGTAATTATAATTTAAGACAAAACTATCTAAAAATTCTAAATCTAAATGAAGCAAAACATTATTAGATAAGTATGTAACATTCTACAACTGATTTATATTTAATAAGGTTCATGTGTGCAAATAAATGAATATTGAATACTAAACTCTGATGTGCAATTTATAATAAAACCTAAACATACTGCGCCCCCTCACCCCCGTCCTTAATCCGCCCACCTTACCTTCCAAGCCGGTTATCACGTCCCTTTATTTTTGTTGTCCGTCCACTAGTTAAACTAGTTATCACTAGCCAATGTCACGGGATACAACTGTACTGTGTAATGTATAGCCGTGCTTTGTAAATACATTACCTCTACAGTAGGAATAGTCTTATCTTAGAAGATTACATCAACCTCTGTGGCACGATGGGAAAACATCTAATATTGACGGGTTTTTATGTGAATTGCAAGTACCTAATATTTATATTTGAAGTTTTGAACATGAAACGGGTAACACACCATGATTTAAATGTTTTTGAGTTTTCCGTAAATATACTCGTAGTTAAAAACCATGATAGTTTAAAAAGTAATATTTATTACTAGCCAACCCGCCGACAGCTTTGCTTGCCTTTTTTTACGTTATCATATAGTTTATTATAAAGCACGTTACGGTCATATAGTTTATTATAAAGCATTTACAACCGACATAGTCTTCGTAGTGTTGTACATTTATCGAGATAAATGTAGGTACTAACGCTGAAATGTTTTTTTTTTTCAAATCGGGACAGCGGTAGAGATTTATACTCATATATATTAGTATATACTCTTAGGCCGACACCACACCTAATCATATTAACGTAAGATATTGTACCGTTTCTATAGAGATGTGGTATTTCTATAGAGATCACGTCAATAGGGTCTCGGGTTTCCAAACGTTATTTTCCTCGTTATTATGGGAGACATGTTGGTTAAGTGAGGGCACACTCGAATTTCAAATCAAGGGTCGTAGGTTCAAAAAATAAAAACCTTTGGATTTACCTTGATAATTGTTTATTACGTTTATAACATGACACGATATCTAATTATTAGAAAGATAACCTTCTTAATAAAGATAACGATCTTATAAGAAAGATATTATATCTTTCTAAGATCTTTATAAGATCGGGTTAGGGTCGGAAGTAATTAATATTTTAAAAATTTTACGCGTGTTTGGTGAAGTACTGAATTAATATCTTATATATCTATCTATCCATATTCATTTTAATGCGTGTTTGGTGAAGTACCGAATCAATGTCTTATATAAAATATCTATCTATCCATATTCATGAATACCTAATGATTATTCAAAAGCACCAGAATCGATCAGTGGGCGTCGCCGCTATCTATATAAAATATAGCTGTCTGTCTGTCGTCTCGGATTACAAATGTATTGTAATCGCGATAACTAGATCGTTTTTAACGGATTCATTGAACAATTTGCGATTTCAGATGATTTTAAATTTCGAGTTATTGACACCCACCGCCTTAATTAATAAAGTAATTCATGTATGTATTTGATGTATTTGTGATGTAATGAGAATACAGTTATGAAAGTAGATATATAAATAATAAACAAATATTGCTGGACTATTAACACAGCAACATCAATCTAGCACAGTGCTAAGCTCGAAGCTTGTGTTATGGGTACTAGATTTCTGAAACTTAATAGAAGAAATACATACAACATAGACATATAATATATATTTTATACATAGAGAACACCCAGAATCTCGTAACAAATATTCGCAGATCGTATAAATTATGTTACGAAGCGGGAATCGAACCTACAACCTTTTACACTGGACCTTTGCCCGCTGCGCCACAGAGGTCGTATCATTTATTTATTTATTTATTTTATTAGGAAAAAAACATACCTACAGTTATATTAACTTAGGAACTTAACAACTTAAATAAACTAAAAACCAATTAAATGTTTTCACATAGAGAAACTAAATACACACATAAGTACATGTTTTATATAAAAACAGATTATAAAGTAGAAACTAAACTAACCTAAAGTACCTATACATAAATATAAATTTTGAGGATATAATCATGTTGATGATAATCTTTAGAACTTTTAATGATTTCAGTGACTAAAATTTTAAAAATGTCAAGAGACCAATCATAAAAGTAGGTACCTATTCAGCTTTGTCATCATTACTCATGAAAGGAAATGGAAATCATGAAAATGTTTGGTCTGAAAATATAAACACTGACGAATTTAAACCGGGAATTTCATGGACATCCGGATTCTACGTAGGTATTTATAGAAAATGATGGTGTTTTTATAAACGAAAAATCTTCATCATACCCATAAAAAGGTAAATAATAAATAATGTAGGTAAATACACATACATATATATAAACATACATTTAGTGCCCAGTTAGTGAAGTACGTCATTTACCTACATTATTCATTATTTAATCCACGAAATTCGGAAGTTATTTAACGCAGTAAGATCTCAAACCTACCTAAAAGTAAGAAGCGAAAGAGTTTATGATAGGTACATAATCTAGTATTCTAGTGTTTATATGCGATACCAATACCTACCATGATACGAACGGCAAATACCTAGTGTATTTAAGTAGGTACTTAGATATAAGGTTTCTCATGAGTGACCTTTCTGTTTTGTAATAAGATTCAAGATTATGCACCTATTTCAATAAATTATCAATATTTACCGATCTTGGTATCGGTAAATATTAAGCATTAGCAAAAGGTAAAATTGTTTATATTCCCAAACCCTAACAGGGTGCCTGTTTGATACTATTTACCTACCTATAAAAAACTTGTAACCAACTGGTACTGGAGCCGTGTTGGCTAAGTGGGAGCACACTCGACTTTCATTCCGAAGGTCGTGGGTTCAAACCCCGCCGCGCACCTCTGATTTTTCTTCTTGGAAAATTATGTGTGCTTTATAAACACGTGCTCTAACGGTGAAGGCAAACATCGTGAGGAAACCGGCATGTTCTGAGAACTTTGAAAAAGTTTGAAGGACATGTGTCATTCACCAACCCGCACTTGGCCAGCGTGGTGAATTAAGGCCTAATCTCTCTCGTCATGAGAGAAGTCCCTGTGTCCCAGCAGTGGGAACGGAATAGGGGTGTTATGAACCAACTGGTATGCAACGAATAAATAAATAAAAATAATGAATAAGATGTAAGCACATACACGACTTTCATTCCAAAGGTTGCAAATCCCACCACACAAAAAAAATATATGTGTGCTTTTAAAACACGTGTTCTAACGGTGAAGGCAAACGTTGTGAGGAAACCGGCATGTTCTGAGGAATTTGAAAAGTTTAATGGATATTATGTCATTCACCCACCCATTTTTCACCCAACGTTTTGGGGTTGAAGTGGAAGCCTTTTTGGGGTTAAGTGCCATATGCCCTAATCTCATTCGTCAAGAGAGAAGTCCCGTGTCCCAGCAGTGGGAATGTAAATAAGAGTGTATATTAATGTATGTATGTTAATGGGATATGGGATAATATTCAAGCACCTACAGACCCCACCTAGTAAGTATTATAATTATTGTTAAATAAAAAAGTAACTACCTAAACAAAGGTAACAAAGGTACCTAAAACTTAAATATTAGATCTATTAAAATAGGTACATACCTATCCATTATGTCCAATCAGTGTACTAAATTACGATTCAATTAAAGTTTTTAGCAAGTAAGTAGGTACCTAGATTGGTGGTTATCCTTTGTAGGTAGTTATGTTGTAGGTTATCTTTAAATTACTGCGAGACCAGTAATTTGATGTTGGTACTTATATCAAATGGTTATCATTTAGAACCCATATAAATTCAAAATAATAATTACTTATCTCATTATAATATCTTCGTAAAGCTCTGAAGATCTTTACGCTTCTAGGAAAAACATCGAACGTTATGTACTGATAAAGCGATCTTATTACGCTTCAAAACCTTTGACATTTAGGTAGTATTATTTTCTTGATTATAAAATAGCATAAATAAATTTATTTGTACCTATTCCGTCTTCTTTCAGTAGAAAAATAGTAAAGTTTCTATAACAACGCAAGGTTTGGCACTATTCGTTATTCAAAAGCTTCTGTTATCCGTATCTGGAAAATCATTAATAAAGCAATCCATGATACGAACCTAAAATACTGTTAAAGATAACCTTTGAGACGTTTTCAGGAAAACGCTGATAGGATCCAAAAAGCTCCTATTATCATCCTACCTTTATCAACCAAGACAAGAAGATCAACAACAGCTTTACTCACTTGAGGGATAACGCACAATTCAAATCCAGTCACATTCCAAAATCAATATCCACAATTCAAAAGCACAACACAGAATCACTATTTCATTTTCAAAATTCAAAATCCGAACACGATCGCACTGAAATCCGACACATCCGCGCGCGATGGCGGCCTAGGCGCTTCTGAGGCGAGGGGTTGCGGGGAGCGGGGAGGTTGATCAGTAAAAGTGCCTGGGCATAGAGCCTGCGTATTGCGTTCTTGCGTTGCAGTTGTGTTTTGTTTTTTAGTCTGTAGATTGGGATGATAATGGATTGTTTTTTTTTATACGTGGTCCTAAAGCGTTGATGGAAGGATTTTGTTAGACGATTATAAGAAATTCGTTTCTTATTAAATCAACTAGATAGGTATTTAAGGGATGCTAAGGTATATCCAGTAGTAAGTACTTACCTACTTAACTTATTTTTTACGTAGGTACCAGGTACTTAATGTTAATAAACTTGTGAAAACAAACTTGTCTAGTGGTAGCACGTAATATAATCATAATCATCATAATCGTATTGATACAAGGTATATCTACTAACATAAAAAAATATTGGTAAAGAAACGAGATTTGATTTTGTCGCGCAATGATAACTTGTAGGTACAAAATATTAATAACAATACCGGGTAGGTATTTGGGTATGAGTAGGTACCTACATACCGATTTTTGTTCGAATGGAGACCACAGATAGGGAAACGCAGCGTCGGACGTCCGTCAGCTAGGTGAACTGATGATTTGGTGAAATCAACAGGTTCACGATGGATACTCGTACAAGCTGCTTCCGATCGCGATAGCTGGACGACTTTATGTCCGGCAGTGGACGTCCAATGGCTGAAATGATTATGATACAACAATTAAAAAATGTAGGTAAGTACTTATTTGCTTTATTATCGTTTCAACTGAACTAGGAAACATTAGCTCCAGCTTATTTAAACCCATTTAACCCTTTTTAAGGCAGAGGGAATATTTTTCCCACCATATATTTTCGAAATTTTTGAGAAACGAAACGTGAAATCGTTTACTTTATCTATGGAAATATAATTGATGATAGTTTTTGACATTATTTATCTATGACAATTGAAAACCTGTCATTTTTTTTTCTGTCAGTGGCGGGTAGAAGATTGTAAATGAGTGAATTTCGGCACCTGTTGTTAAATATTTGTACATCTTCAAAATTAGCAACTTTCACAAGGTAAGTTTTTCTAACATTTATTATCTAATATGTAATATACTAGAATTCAGACAAATTTTGGATTTTGGACCTGTGATTTTTTTTTATACGCTTCTTTTGTGGTGGTAAATATATTCCCGCTGCCCATGTGGGTTATTTTTGTTTTCGATACTAATATTTCCTTTGCCTGTGGTGTGAGCAATGTTATGCATGTTTTCTTTTTTGCTTATTACAGAATATTACGAAAATGGGATAGATAAAGAATTGGAAGCGATATTTGATTTCCCCGATGATCCCAATGTGTCGAATGACGATTTAGAATCGGATGAAGACGAGGTTTCGTACAGTACTGCAAAACAAAACTGTATTTTAGAAAATTATGACGATCCTAATGTCGGGGGGCTTATGCCACCGTCACCTAATCCATCTAATAGCCCAACACCCTCCGTATCAGATCTAAGTTCAGCCCCGCAGTTCACCTGAAGATATTCCACTAAGCCTACTAAGTAGTATACTAAGTACTGAGATATAGTATATCCACGCGGGCAGAGGGAAGATTTTTACCACCATGTTTTTTTTTACTTTTTGATTTTTTTTTGTTATTTTGTGAAAAGCAATAAAAAACCATTCTAAAACTATAAAAAGTTTTTCTGTAACCCCCCTAGATGCTTATGCCTTATAAAGGGTTAACCCCACAATAATAATTACCTACCCATCTTAAACGTGGGATCAAACAGTTAAAACTATATTTTATCTTTATCTAAAAGCACAGAATTCCTTCTGGGGTCTTTACAGGCTTCACGGAAAATTTCGGGTTCTTGGGGGTTTGATGTCGTTGCACTGATACTCCCTCGTATTCCAGGATAACGTGGGGAGCAGTTTCTTTTTAACTATGACATCCTCTATAAAAATAAATACTTATTTGTTGAAATATTTAATACCTACTTACCTTATTTTAAGTTAGGTACCTATAAAGTAGGTACTAACCGATTTTTTTACGAATGAAGACCACGGATCGGGAAATGCAGCGTAGGACGTCCACCTGCTAGGTCGACTGGCGATTTGAAGAAATCAGCAGGTTCACGATGGTTGCAAGCTGCTGTCCAGCAGTGGTCGTCCGATGGCTGAAATGATTATGACTCATATTTAAAAAAGCAATAGGTAATTAAAAATTGTATTTGCTTTATTATCGTTTCGATCCATGAAACATTACCTAGCTTCTGCATTATTTAAGCCAATTTAACCCCACAATACCCTTCTCAAACGTGGGACCAAACAGTTAAAACTATATTTTATCTACAAACAGATAAAATGAACCATTGACCTACACACAACAAACACCTGTGCTTTACAAAAAACATGCCACTGGCTGGCAAGACCTTTTTATCATCCACCCGAAATTCAACCTTTTTAAAAACATCCCATGGAATCGTGCAATTTAAAAAAAGAATCAACCGTATATCTAAACTAAAAAGGTTTAAATTAAAATTGATTTAGACAAGATGGGTATAGGCAACAAAAAATACGAATCGAGTTGTTTGAAAGTCTTTTTAGTCTATTTTTTGGGGTATCGATTTAACCTATGAAATTCGTTGTGATGACGTTTATATATGAATTTGTTAAATGTTTTGGACGATTTTCAGTAACCGTGTAGGTAGTAAAATTTAATGAAACTAGGCTTTTAGCTAACCGATATGTATTTTCCGTAGCTTTTTTGGGTAGGTGCTTACACTCATCCCTAATACCAGATAAACTTTCTGCCAGATAAATACTGCAAACTATCTTTTTATTTTAGACTTACCCTAGGTGTTTAGCTGAAACTACCTTTAGGCACAGAGCACTTTTCTGTCCATATATCATTCATTCACTTAGACATTTGTATAAAAGATTTAGTATTTACCAACACGTATTTTTTTAGTATAAACTCTAAAGACAAAGAAATTCCTCCAAATATTATTATCGTGAAGCATAAGATGGAGTTTGATATTATAAAAAATCCGTACGTACTTATTCCAAAGTTTGACATTATTTGTATTCTAAGCATGTGTTTCTAAACAGAATACCTTAGTGAACACTAACTGAATTAACATGACCTTTACACGGATGGAATTGCAAAAGGACTTAAGACCTAGCTTAATTGGTAATGTAATGAACCAATTTGCGGAGACCTGTGGTTGAATTGATTAGGTATGTGATGTGTGGGAGGTCTGGGTGATGTGGTTATTTTTGGAACTGATAAATAACAAGAGATTTGGGTGTTGTAGGTAGGTATTGAGTTCAGTGATCAAAGTTTAAATAATTAAAGCTGGAAAAGTGCGTGTCTGGCTACCATTAGTAAAGGCATAAGTACCTAGTCATAGTTTACTTAACAAATTAACATTGGCATTGGCACAGTATGTACTTACCTAAATAATAAATAGCTATTTAGTAAAAAGACAATTTCTTCGTATTTAACGAAGCTAGGTATCTAAACTATAGTTTTCATTTATATTACACCGGCCCGGACGGGACACGGATCATGCTCTGTGTAATATAAACTGGTTCATATAAAATGTATGTAACGTTTCAAATCCGTGCCCGACACGGCACGCCCCGGACACGGACCGGTCTAATATAATTCATCCCTTAACTTCTTAGTTTATAATAACAAATCGTGAAAGTTTAACAAGTTCTATTTCCATCAGATTATGTTGAAGCATATAAAGCTACATATTATAATAAAATACTTACCTTATACAGTCAAATAATTTAAAGAAAATGATATATTAATTCCTAGTTTTTAACATAATTATCTAATTATCTAAAAATCTAAAAGCTACATATTATAATAAAATACTTACCTTATACAGTCAAATAATTTAAAGAAAATGATATATTAATTCCTAGTTTTTAACATAATTATCTACTATACAAAAATAAGTCGGGTTTTCCTTCCTGACGCTATAACTCCAGAACGCACGAACCGATTTCCACAATTTTGCATTCGTTGGAAAGGTCTCGCGTGAGGTTTATAGCAAAGAAAACTGTAAAACGCGGGCGAAGCCGCAAGGCGGTAAGCTAGTAAGTTATATATGTTTATCTTTCGCAAAAACCCTTTTTTATTTTATCTAATTTTAGCAGGACGTATTAAAGGTTCAGTGATGATGATGATGATGAATGAAGTATTCAAGATGTCGCCGGTACTCGTGTAGTGAGAGGGAAGCGATTGGACTTTGGTATTTAGATTTACTAGCATTTGCAGCAGAGCTAGGTCTCTTATAGACACAGAAATAAACCATCTAAGTATAATATTATTATAAATCTGAAGAGTTTAATTGCGCTAATCTCTAAACGGCTAGTCTATTGAAAAAATATTTTAGTGGATATTTGTCATTAGTTTGTCAGTGTTGCATAATATTCTGTGTGGCAGTGTCACTAAGAAGCGGGCAAGCATTCAACCCACCTGATGTTAAGTATAATACACATAATAACATAGTATTTGTAAATGATATTTTAATTTAGTCTATTTTCTATAACATGTGCCTATAATAGGCTAGCACAAATAATATAATCTATTATTTAGATTATTTTAGATAATGCACAAAACGCAAGCAGCTGGTGAATGAGCTAGTTTTACTTCTTCTTTTATTTTAAATAATATTTAAAAATATAACTTGAAATTAGACTAAGTTTATTTGCTTTGCATGGAATTTTCGCCTCTATGTAATAAAGGTTAAGGAGTGCATGTGACCTACACTAGCGAATGTGCGTCCTTCTAGATGCGTTTTGTCATTCTGACATTTTGTTTCTAGGATTGTACAGACGATTTTTTATAAAAACCATAGAAATTTATTAAAACTGGTATTCAGGAATATATTTACTCCTGCAGGTAATTCCATAGTATTTGTCACTATCCTTAAAAAACTTTGATAAGTTTCTTGATATTGTAGTCATTCCTATAGGTATTCATTTCCAAAGATATTTTCGTTTTCTCACCTTTTAAGCCTTTCCTGGGCTACTACTACTACCTACTGTAACTGAAACTACTGAAAGCACCTATATCGGCCAAGCCGTTCTTAAAATACAGAACTACTACGAAGTGGCATTGATTTTTATTTATATTGATAAATATAATTAACAAGCTGATGTTGCTCGTTCTAGCTGTTATAACTAGGTATCTATTTGATGGGAAGATGTTCCTACCTTCACCTTATACATAGAACAGTCTTAAGCTAAGAGATTGTGGACTCAATACGATCTTTGTACATGAAACCGAGCCACGAATGTGTAACCGGTGAAACAGCCCTCAGACTATATATAATTTAATAAGTTATAACATTATTCTGACGTGTCCGTGTAAGTGTTGATTTTTTGAAATGAATGATAAGTTTTATTTATTTTGACGTTTTAATTAATTCAAACACTATCTTAAATTAAATATATAAAATTAAAGAGAGAGTCTCAAAGTACATTTATTATATCAATCTAACCTACATACAAGCGAGAATAGGTATGATACCTACCAAAACCAACAAAAACATTGTTTTCAAGTTAACGTGTAAGATCATCAAGTAAATTACTGCTTCCACATCCTGCAGGTAATAAAAGTGCTGGCTTTAAGGTACAGGGTGCACCAACTTTTAGACAATTTTACATAATATATTTTTTTTAATTTTAACTAGACACTAGAGACATTTTATCATTTAACTTTTGGTTATACAATAAAAATTAATTGTTATTAATATAATTATTTCTTTGAGATAAACTAACGCTAGTTTTTTTTGTTTTAGCTCGCGTGGTAAACTCCAGCGTTTCCTCCTGTGTTTTAATTTTCTGATGACTGGTTTTCGTGATGCAACAGAAACGTCGGATATGCATCACGTCATAGTTTATATGAGTACCTAACTAACATAAGGTAAGTAGTGAGGTATAAAAAATATTATCACTTTAACTGTTTATTATGTGAAAGTAGTTCTGTGTCACCTTATATTTTCGAAGCTATAACCTGCTACTTCTACCTCAGAGTAAAAAGTCTTGCTAAGTACAATCGGATGTAAGTCAAGTTTCTGAGTTTTTCAACAACATTGGACTTTACTTACTACGTTCATTTTAGTCATTTTAGCCTTAGGGCGTCCACAGCTGGGCAAAGGTAGGTAAGTCTTAAAGATTTACTGTTATTTTGGTCGAAAGCGGCTTGACGATCCGCGGTCTATATTTGGGACTATTTGGTCCCATCGGCCACCCGTTTTACGTGCTTCATAGATGTCACATTTGCAGTGCCGTGTGTAGGCTGGAATCGAACCCAAAATCACGTCTAAACGGACCTAAACCCGTTGAATCATAGAGGTTGAATTCGCTTCATATATCTTCTCAATACTAATTCAATCCTGTAGAGAAACCCCGAGCATAGCCCTCTCCATAGCTTAGAATTCTTAAAACAAGTCGCTACTTAACCATAATTACACCTTGTCAAAAACCAGATACCTCGTTCAAACCAAGAATCCAAGAGAGAGAAAGAATACAGACCTCTCTTTCACACACCGGATTTGAAAATGGAAGTTTGTAATGATTTGATGGGATTTAATGTAATTATGAGAAATTGTATGAGACTTGGATGGACCGGTATAATGTTGGTAGAAACGAAATGTTTGTTATTGAATATTGTTGGACTATTCTTAAATGGTATCAACAATCTGGTAAGCATTGGGGTTACACCAAATCTCCCAAAAATAAAAATACCTAATGTAAATAACTAACCTAGTTTGTAAAAGCCGTGTTGGCTAAGTGGGAGCACACTCGACTTCCGAAGGCCGTGGGTTCAAACCCCGCCATGCACCTCTGGATTTTAGTTCATGAAAAAATATATAATAAATAAAACACGTGCTCTAACTGGAAGGGCAAAGGACACCAGCATGTGACATTCACTAACCCGCACTTGCCCAGTGAGCGAATTAAGGCCTAATCTCTAACGTCAAGAGAGAAGTCCCTAAGCTAAATAAGGGTACTTATATCTCCTTATTGTTGTTATAATGATGATGGATGTTTTTAATCAATAAATATTATATTAACGACAGGAACATCTAGTCCCGTAGTAAGCAATTATATAGGTATGTAATGGGGCTTAAAATTATGATGAAACGGACATAAAACACTAGATATTATGACAATTGACAAGCAATGAAGAAACAGATAAAGGTTACTTGAATAGCAGATGTAGCCGTACGACCTAAAACAGGTCTAAGGAAACAGCTATCTACTTATATGATAAATATAAATACTAAATAGTTTCAACCCAGTGGCTTTACCCGCGTTATAGTAGATTTTCCCGCGGAAATATTTATTTTTTCCTCGAAAAAGTAGCCTATCTCGCAATTCCATCAACTTCACGTCCATTCGTCGCTCGGTTTGCCGTGAAAGATGAACAAACTGACACACACACTTTTCCATTTATAGATGGTGACAGCTGACTGTGCCGGCTTAAGAATAGTACAATTCCTTCATACTGTGTGAAACAGAAGGCCGTTGAGGCCGAACAGTCTTCAAAAAGAGAATTGGTAAGTAAGTTGGAACTGGAAACTAGGTCTTGTTAGTGTAATCTTTTGACTTATTTAAAGACTTACAATTTATTTAAGTTCACTCATTGTCTCAATTTATCAAGCAGAATTATTCACGAGAAAATTGCTTACTCCCGCGGTAAAACCCATTTACACACGCAAAACCGCATTTTTCAAACTCATCAGTAAAATTAAATAAATATAGACCATACAAAAACACGATCAACATACAAACTCCTGAACGATATACCATAGACACCTTGCATTCACCTGTCTCGCAGGTGACGAATAACCATAGACTATAAATGTTTCTAGAACACCTGATAGTCTACTTTTAGACTATGGATCCTACTAAATAATATTGAGATATTTACCATCTGCCTGTTGTTAGCGAGGGGTCTTTAATACAGCTTGCAAACTATTTTAGTCAATTTGCAATCTAGTAACTGTTATTAGTTATCTCTTTATTGAAAAAAAAAACGTTATAATTTATGAGGCGTGTTGGCTAAACGGGTGAACTTGACTTTTATTTCGAAGGTCCCACGACCTGTTAAATAAAACAATTTTTCTTAATTTTTTTTATAATTTGAAAAAAAAAACCAAATTATTGCTTTGAAAACACGCTATGATAATGTGATATAATGGTGATGGCATACATCGTGAGCAAACTTTGTTCTCGTCAAGAGAGAAGTCCATTTGTCTCAGTTCCAATCACCTTTATCTGGTACAATATCGCTGTTTTTAGGATTCATTAAATAAATCTAATTAAATCATTGCTGTTTTTAGGATTCATTAAATAAATCTAATTAAATCATTTCAAATAAAGTTATTTCCAATAAACCTTTACCTACTTATGAGGCACATATGGAACTTTTTACAGGAGATTTTCTCACAGAGAAAAATTTCAAAGAATTAAAACTGCGTATCAGACCATTATTGCAATAAGTAAAATACTTGAAATTACGTTAATAGGTATTTCATCACTAAGAAACTCTTTTCAACAATAGGGTACAATTAGTGCTTCACATAATTATTTCTATCCGCGAAATGTTAGATATCTTTGATTACGGGAGTTATGAAAAAGGTTTGTTCAAAACACAGGGATAATCTGTGGTTTAAAGTCATGTTCTCAACAATGTAGCATTTACCTTAATAAAAATGGTCAAAGAGTTGTAATAATTTGTTTTTGATAAAGTTTGTAGTTCTTAACATCATGTCCACGGCTGGACATAGACCTCCCTTAAAAAAAATAATTTCATCTACCCATTGCCACTTTAAAGAGCTATCATTGTCATTATTACTTAAAGACTGTCTATTTCCCGACTTAAATAAAATCATCATAATTATAGATACCTATAAGACCTTATGAAATTTATTATCGTGAATGGTCCAGTAATATTTATTCACTTTTACCTAAAGATACCTATTATAGATATATCTTTATCAGGATTTATCTCTAGCATTCCTGTCGATCTAATTACGACAAAACCTTTAATCACCTGACTTTAGGCTCTAAGAGTTGAAGAAAAATACGGACTCCGCGGGAAGCGGGAATAAATAATATTTTGTTTTGAGTTTAACTTTTTTTGTCCTTTCGCGTTATATTTGATTTTCTCTCGGTAAATTTGAGAGAGATGATGATAATCTGATGATGATGATGATGGCCGATGGGGCCGAAAGGTTCTCGAGTGGAGACCACGGATCGGCAAGCGCAGCGTCGGACGTCCACCAACAAGATGGACAGATGATCTGGTGAAAGCGGTTGGCTCGCGGTGGATGCAGGCCGCGTCCGACCGCAATAAATGGAAGTCATTAAGGGAGGCCTATGTCCAGCAGTGGGCGTCCAACGGCTGACATGATGATGATGATGATGATGATAATCTTGTCTAGCGGAGTCCTGTTCAGTGACTAAGCCCGAGGTGGGTCTCACGGTAGGACCCACCGACCCGTGCACTGACTCACGTCGCGGTTCACGGCGCGCTCTAAGTGAGAGCTTCTTGTTTCTTGCACTACTTTGGTTTTCGCCGAATTTAAAGGTTTTAGGAAATTATGGATGATTTAATTGTGAAGGTTAAGTGTTTGGCGAGATAAAAGAGATTTTGCAGAGAGCGGGCGTGGTGAACTTAGAACTAATCTCTCTCGTCAGATAGAAGTCTCTGTGCCCCAGCAGTGGGAACGTAAATAGGTGTGTTGAAAGTGCTTTAGGTCCGATTTTGTAATAACACGAAATATGGTTTTCTCTTAGGATAATTATAACAATACCTTGCCACTATACCGGGACATTATTTTTATCACCAAGCACTTACAAAATTGTACTGTTCTTAGGCTTGTACCACATTGCATTAAATATAGATCTACAGTTTTTTGAGATGCTATAATTATTATGAGAAAACACTACAGATCGTTTTCCATATGCAAAGTTATTAAAATGATGTAACAATATTGTTGTAAAAAAGTGTAAAAGGATCACATGCAAATAATATTATAATGTAACTAATGAACCTTTGTACGTTATGTAGGTACAGACAGTCATGGGAGATCAGTTTTATGAGTATTTTTATGTTTTCTTATCCTGAAGCGTAAAACCATGGTTGAGTTGAGAGGACGATACACTTTCTAAAGATGTTTCTGGGTTCAAAACCCGCTGCGCACCTTTTTCATGTCGTCTAGAATAGATTTATATGCTAACAAAAATGAACACGTACCTACTTTAACGACGAAGGAAGAAAACTGTTTTTCTTTTAATTGTGTATTATGGATCTATGGTCTGAAATATATTATAGGTATAGGTAATTAAATTTTTGTTCATCTATAATTGACTTGAAGCTTTTAAGACTAAAATAAATTTCTTAATATTTATTAAGAAATTTATTTATTTTTAACCCACACCCCGAGTGTTGTTGGGTTAGTTTGTTACACAGTCCTTGAAAATTCTTTCTTGGAGTAGTTACTCTAGTATAATGAATGCTCAAAGACCATCAATTTTCTCTTTTCCGCATATCTGAGTAAATGTCTGGCCAATAGGTTTTATTTAAACTGATTATATACGCTACTGTATATAATTTGTTCCTGGGAACAGGGAACTGACCTATGACAATAAACCAGGACTTCCTATAAATGTTTTATGACGCGCAGTTTTCCCTTTTAACACAAATTACATTAGATTGTTTTATTTATAATTATGTTTAAATTCTTTAAATTATAAATACTTATAATTTATCACCTGGAGCAAATACCTGCAGATCGGATAAGGTGTAGTTCCGAGGCGGGAATTGAACCCGCAACCTACTGCGTCGCAGGCGGACCTTCGCTCACTGCGCCAAGGAGGTCTTCATCTATTAATTTGTTACATAACTAACTTAATCTATTTTAAGATTAAGTTTACCAGTCAGTCAGATACGTAGGTAACTATTACATCCTAAGTCACAATATTACAAATAGTTTAGGTCCCATGAGAAAAGCTTGCATAACACATAACCCGACACTAGCCGACCTTTAGGAAAACCTAGATGCCCTTTGCATAAAAATTGCATAATTACCACAATCGATTCTGACCTTTAAGCCCAATATGTAAAACAGGTTTTGAAATGCTAACTGAAGTTTTGTTATGTTTTTATTTAACATAGTTATTACTTCCGCATGCACAATTAAAAAAATATAAATTCTTAGGTAAATAATAAATCATTCGTCTATGTTATATTCCTACTTATTTTGAATTTATTTATTAGCCCCACAAAACACCTAACAATACACATGAACATTTTACATTTCTATTTCAAATTTTGCTGCTACAGCTCATGCTGATATTGAGAAACAATTAGGACAACATAGCTCTTGTTTATTTTTATTAATGTATTGTATTTATTGACTTTTCCAAGTGATCTTTAGGATTTTATGGAAAATAATGACATAAATCTTTAAATCTTATGTGTGTTTAGGTTTTCACCACTGCATAATTAATATATTTATATCCTTATAATCATATCTTATACACACTAATTGAAGACTTTCTTGAAGCACACATTACCAGAACCAATATATTTAACCCGATAAGGCTCAAGACGATTGATCTCATTCATAGCCTTAGACTTAACCCCTCGACGGCCCGGCCCGTGAGACCCTCCCACGGAGCGCTGCAGTGTGTGACGAGTTGAGTTACAGATAACGTATACAGGGTGTTGAGATAACTTATACTGACCACTGTGGTTTTATATCAGCTTTTTTTGAGTTATTTAATCTCATAAATCATCTACTTATGCTAATAATAAATTATCTGTAAGGGTCAGTCAACAAGGAGTAAGTTAATTTGTTTTATTTAAAAAAAATACTGTCTTTTTCTGAGGTATTGTGTAATTTTATATAGGTATATTTTTGTATGTAGGTATGTGACGCCATAACTTTTGAACCAATGATCCGAATTTGATAAAATTTGGTAGTTATACATTCAGAGGTCTGGGACATAGGGTAGGCTTTATAAATTCTTGCTCCAGTTATGATAAGACATGGGGTGGTGAATATTTGTTGACGAAATTAAGTAGGTACCTAGATACAATACTTTCGTGTTATACAACATTGATCAGCATTCGAATTTGTTGTTTTACATTTTTGCGCCGTCTTGTATTTTATTCATCCTGTATATAAGAACTCAAGACGTCCACTAACCACAATATTCGTGTATGAATAAACCCATTCACGCTGTGGGATCATAAGACCGGTTTGGTTACCAGCAATAGTTAACTTCGTACTTAACTTTGATACTGCACTAATTACTTTTTACTACTATAAAAGCTTTCATATGGAAAATTTAAAATTCCCAGATGCAGTCATTTTACAAACGAGTGCAGTTATTTTAGTAACGGAGAATGAAAATTGGTTAAGAAAAACGTCCACCATAACAACTCTTAATACATTTTTCCATCTTATGTTCTGTATACGAATTCTGTAACCACTTTAACGACTTCTTACTTATTGTTAGGTTAACACCACACAGGACATTGGAACTTTCTCAGTTTAAATTGGAAAAACTAATTTAAATTAATTGGTTTTGAATAATTTAAGAATAGTAGTAGCCTTTGCCTTACAACGGTACACCACAGGCTGAACAAAACTATTAATTTACATAAGGAGTTGATGAGTTATAAATTATTTAAACAAAATATACTTACATTATATTTACAATGAGCAAATAGATATTTTGATTCTGATTGTGACCGTGCCTAGTGGCCCATTACATAGTTATTAACGTCACATTACTTTGATTAACATTTTACCTATTTATGAAACAGACGAACCCAGACAGTTAACATATACATATAAAGAGCGGTTACAGACAGCCGGCCGGCAGGTGTCGACAATGGCCGCCGTACACTGCGGGACACAAGTTTCGAACTGGGCTATCACTTCCGCCGATTGTGTCTGTTCATCTGTTACCTGATTGGAAGAGTCATATTTACTTTTTTTATATTGAGTATTGAACTTTCAAAATGCTTAAGAGTTAACTTTGTCACCGAGATTCTATTAGTAACTTAAAGACGACGAAAAAAAACTTAATCCTAAAAATACAAAAGATTTTTTAACAATTTTCAATACACATTCGAAAGAAGAACAACAATCTTATTTTGAAACTGTGTTCTAACTTTGATTTTGAAAGTCTACTGGCATTAATACTTTTTGGTATTTTTTCCTTAAACGACACCAACAAGAAGAGATGAGAGATTACTATTCTTTGGCACCCCACAGCAATAATATTTTGTATAAGATTTTAAAAACAAAACATGAATAATATTTCCAAAGAATTGTGATACACAATCTTTGTATTCTTAGATATACATATATGTATATTGTGATCTTAATGCCCAAAAACAAATAAAAATATATTCAGCCGAAATCGATTGAAAGAATACAATGTCCCAAAGTGTACAAACCACCTGTTCTTACAAATGTCTGACAAGACACATGTCTTAGTATTGAATACACTGACGTATTGACTCAACGTTGTATTTTCTCTAGTAAACTGAACCAGCAATGGTTTCTGAACTGGGCAATAAATATATTTTTTGTATTTTGAGTTTTAAAGACGGTTTAAATGGGGAGGGATGTTTTTGGTCAGATGTTTATGGTTAAGTTTTGATGTAATGTTGTAAGTTAGACTTTGTATTTTTACGAGATCGATGGGTATTCTGGACAAAAAAAATAAAAATCATTACTCACATTCAATGCCCAATCTCCACAGCGCCACACCGTGCCGTAGATACGAGCGTGTGTCATGGGCACGGATAGTGTTAGTATAGCACATGCAATTCCCAAGCTCAGTTAGTACTGCAGCCCGACACGCTACGACTACGGCTAGATCAATCTACCTTTATAAAAAATTGTAAGGGCCGAATGTAGATTGTTTTTATGTGGACCGATTATTACGGGACAAATGTAGACTATCATAAAAACCGCATCAAATCCGTTGCATTGTAATGATATAAGCATACCTACACACAGACAGCGGAAACGACTTTGTTATATACTATGTATTGATATATCTATATCAGAAAATTTATGATCTGTAGTACGCAAACGCCACACTAAATAAGATAAAAATAAAAAAAACGTCATTTGTATAATGAATGAACGCTACACCGTGGGATAACGATGTTCAGAACCGGTTAGAATCCGGCGAGGTTGAATGAATTGAGATTGTAGTTCAATATGTAGGTAGTTATCTATTGGTAGCTGAGTATTCTGTTTGTTTACTAATCATCATAACAAATATTTATTCACAGTGAGGAAATTACCTCAAGGTCAATATAAGAAGAAGATAAATTGACTCTAATCACAAAAAAATCTTAAAATGTCTCTCCTGAAAAATCACAAACTTGGCAGTTGGGCCCTTGTTCTTCCAAAGGTGCGATATGTCTATTCGGCGCAATGATGGCAGTACGCCTCTTCACAATATTTCACAATAAAGGTCCTGCTTGTGTTAAGAGCCGTTGGTTGTTAAACAATAATAACGATGTGGGCAATATTTATTTATTTATTTATTATGGCTTGTTATGATGAAAGCTCAAGGTAAACAATATTCAATCAATATTATACTATCATAATCATACTTCTAACTTACTACCTACGGGGTTAGATGTTGCTGTGTGAATTGTCCGCCAATGTTTATTTATGTGTTTGTATTTTTTTATGTGTATTTAACTCCACTGACAAAACGGCCATCGCTATTTATAGCAGAATTAATTTAAACATACATTCAAATCACAAATCTCTAGCCAAAATATTCCGCATTTAACCACAAATTATTAAATTTCAGTTACCAAATAACCGCTTATTTTAACAAGCAAATACTTAACCGCTGCGTATAATAATAACGGTTAATTAGTAACTCCAAAAAGTGTATATTCGTTTTAAATTTGTTGATGAATTAATAAATTCATTGGTGTTTTTAATAATATTCTGCGCAAATTAAATTTAATTCATTCGCATTTAATTTGCGATTATATGTACTATAATAACATTTTTTAATTTAAGATTACCAGTTTCATCTATACTTACTAAATTATAAAGCTGAAAAGATTGTTTGTTAAGACAGCCGGTCAAATTTGAAAAATTCGTTAGTTTTGGATAGTACATTTATCGAGGAAGGCTACATACTATTAAATGAACTATAAGCAAATAACGTAAAAAACCCAATCGAACCTAGCGGCTGGTTAACTTATTTATACTAATAATAATAAATCTCTAAGGCTCGGTCATGGAGTAAGTTAGTTTGTTTTCAGAAATGTTGTGTTTGTAGGCTCAAAATATAATACTAAAACTATATTGACGATTTTTAGATTTTTTTGTGTTCCGCCATAACTCATAAACCAATGATCCGATTTTGATGAAATATTTAAATTCTTGCTCCAGTTAAGATCCACATAAGACGAGGCTCCCAAACATATATATTCTATTTATTCTAATATTGTTGATAGTTTAAAAAGTAATATGAGTTATTGATGAAGTTCATATTAAGCAGTGACACGATTCTTACAGAGACATGTCGGATAATGTCCCCGCGGTAAAAACAAGAGCAAGTCCAGTAGGTGCTTACGTCCGGCGGAGAGCTTACTCGTTGGACGGCAGCGAGCAGGACGGAACCAAGAATAATAATCTAAAAATACTACTAAATCTATACTGATATTTCATTAAATTTGATGGAATGCACGTAGGTTAGGCTTTACTGCGGGAAAAACTATTTTAACCCCGGCGAAGACGCAGGGCGGATTACTTAGTAATAAATACTAATGGAAAATTGACATTGCATTATCTATTATTCATCTATCATCAATTATTTATTACAACACAAATGCAGTACCAATGATTTACAATATCTATTTTTTTGTACTATGTGCTGCCTGTCTAAGAATAGTATCTATTTTCTCTACTCACGGGTGTTAAACGCGTTTCACTTTTTCTCATGATGTTGTTGAGAAGCGATTAGAACAACATAGCTCCTATCTCAGAGTTAGTTTTATACCATAGGTAATATCGTGTATATTCGTGAGCCCTGTAGGGCTTATTCGCCCAACAGGGCTCAGTTGGGCTTATCCAAAACAGAAACCACATGTTGCATGCGACCGTCCAGACCGGTTGCACCACAAAAAGCGCCTGCAGGTCGATACCCGCAGGTGCGCGCGCGCAGATGCTACGTTACAAGCCAACACTTCATACAGGCATGTAGAGAAACCACTGGGAAATCATCATCGATAATTTCCTTTCTTTCCTTTGGCACTACTAGTAGAGTCAAGGGAAATTTTACTTTCCCGTGACACTACTGATAGTTTATTATTTCTTAGTCCTTTAACTTTGAATGAAAATTAATCATCTTAAGTCTTGTTGAGAGTACATATAATAGGTACACCATAACACAGGTTCATATATTACCTTAAGCTAGCATCTTTCTTTATTTATTTGTTTATTACTCGATGATAACAAGAGATGTTTAATTGAATAATAAAAGGCTAATTATTATACAGGCTATTAAATGTTTCTAAATATAAATCTATTATGTTTAAGATATTAAATTATTAAATTCAACTTATAACCGCGAACGTTGAACCAGTTATTCTTGAGAAGTCCGTATTTCCGACTTTACCGCGACTGCCCGGAAGAGTCGATTGAAGCTCCGTTGATAAGATTATTTCGAATTCCGTTCGTAAAATTTGAAGTCAGAAATTAATTTCTTTGATTGGGAATTTATGGCACTTCCGTTTCCGCTTTTTGAAAGCAAATTGGAGTTGCTTCTACTTGGTGTAAGATTTTGTCTGATTCGTTATTTAATTGAATTTGCTAACACATCTTAAAATTAATCAAAATGTTATCATTATGTATAAATCACCACCACTTTATCAGCCGACAAAAATTATACATAAAAGCTATTAAGCATATTTACGTTCCCACTACTGGGACACAGGGACTTCTCTCTTGACGAGAGAGATTAGTGAAGAATTCAGAGATGATGTATTTAAACCCACGAATTAAAGTCCATCGGAATTAAAGTCGAGTTTGTTCCCACTTAGCCAACACGGCTTTTTTGATAATAAATTTATACCTTAAAATATTTGAGTGTGCTAAGAGGCTCGAACCAACAACCTTCCAAAAAAGTATATTCTCGTCCTAGCAATTGAAATACATTTTATATCAAATCCATAAAAACAAAGTATCAATGACAATCCAAAACATCTTTTGCGTCTACATGCTGTTTTCCGCCACAACTGCCATATTTCGCCCATCAATTCAGCTGTAACGAGGTTATAAGCTATTAACATCGTGTTCGATAGCTTTACAGCTGAAATTAATTCGAGTACCAGTTTTAGGGGGACATAATAACTAGTGGAAAAGTGTAAGACGCGACTTTCTGACAGTGTTATTTTCGAACGCAATGTTCAGTTTGTTGCGGGTTTTTGTTGTGTTAAAATGTCACGAGTTTTATATGAAAGAATAAAATACGTATACCTTATTAATAATTAAGTAAGTACATTGTTTGAAATAACTTAGTTACCATTTGTAAAAAAATCATGTACCTAATAGTTTTGTAAACAGCTACCAAACACAACGTACATATCTAAACCTTTCTTAGATTTAGTTTAACGTGTAATTTAACTTAGTAATAAAATAGATATTTAAATATTAATTATATTTTTCAATAACAATAATAAAATTTCTTTTAGTAGCTATTAACATATGTACCTACTTAATTTACCGTTTTGTTGACTTAATAATAATATTTAAAACAAGTTTACCTGTATAGGTACTTTACTAAAAAAGCGCGTTTAAATGTCGCGTCTTACTCCACAACAAACACTATCATAACAGTTTTGGCTTCACAATAGCTACTTATTGAAGTACCCGGTATTGGTAAACTGGATTTAACAGCATTAACCCGGATAATGCGAGTAACCCGGACCAGGTGATCCAATATTGATGGATTGAGTCTATGACCTTACATTGGTAGGGTTAAGTAAACTATTTAATAATTATTTTAGTTTATTAATTAGTATTTATTAATTAGTTTAATAGGAAATGCGCGTGCTGTGGTGTGTAGTTGACTCGGTGACACATGAATAAATGGGTCGGTACTATCTTAAGCCGGCACCTTAAGCGATGTTGATCCGCAGTCTCCATTCGAAAATTTTTCAGTTCCATCGGCCATTTGTTCTATACGCTATATGCTCGACCTTTTGCCACTTCAACGAACTAATCCATTGGGATGTAAGTGTTTGTAACTTCTCATTTCTGATTCGATATAGTTCTCTTCGTAGCTTTGAACGACAATGAGCTGTTCATGAGATCCATGTGTCATTGGCAATAAATAACACACTGATTTTGACTATTAGGGTGCAAAATTAATGACATAACTCTACTAGGCTTCCCGAAATATGATGCTACGTGAGAAAATCAGGCAATTTCACTAAATTAACAAATTTACTGGCGGTTTCGAAACCCTAATGGCTCCATTAATGAGTGGCCCATTCTAACAGTGCTGCCAACTTAACCGTGCCAAAAGGGCTTGAAAAAGTGTTAGGTAATTATTGAAAGTTGGGAGGTTCTTCGAGGACTAGAAATGAATAATAGCGACGTAAGCAACCCTATTTACATGTCCGCTGCTAGGACTCTAGGACACAGGAACTTCTCTCTTAACGAGAGTGATTAGGTTTTAATTAATCACGCTGATAAGCGCAGGTTGGTGAATGTCACATGTTCTCGTAACTCTTACAAGTTTTCAAAACGTGTCGGTTTCCTCACGAGGTTTGCCATTACCTTTACAGCACGTTTTCAAAGCGCATATACATTTCCAAAATTAATATCCAGAGGTGTGCGATAAATAAAATAAAATAAACACGATACAAAAGCACTTTATTGTACACTAAAACCAACAAACGACTTTCGGAATAAAAGTCGAGTGTGCCTAATTAGCTAAAACGGCGTTTTAAGGCTAAGGCATTTAAAAGGTACAATTGAATTTCGATCTCAAAAAGAAACCCCTAAAAACGCCAAATCTAATAACTTTCGCGTAACCCGGCAACACCAGGCCACGAAGCGCGAAACGGCTCGTAAGTCATTGTATAGTGCTTAATTCTTGGGCAATTTGATGGCGGACGGGATCCAATGGAATGAATGGATTTATGTCTCTAAACGGCGGAAAATGCTCGTTTTATTACTTGTTTTTACTTGTTGAATATCTGATTCTAAGGCATTGACGACCTCTGTGGCGCAGCGGGCGAAGGTTTGCCTGCGACGCAAGAGGTTTCGGGCTCGACTCCCGCCTCGGGACAAAAGTTGTACGATCTGCAAATATCTATTCCGGGGGCTGTCTGGTGCTATTTATATGAAATAAAAAGTTATATTAAGTATAAGTATCAGAAATCTAGCACCCATAACACAAGCTTCGAGCTTACCACGGGGCTAGGATATAGCTGTGTGAAATGTCCAGCAATATTTATTTTGTTTATTTATATATTCATATCACCATCATCCGTGGTAGTTTTTACCACTTATTTAGTTTTTATTTTATTTATTAATGTTATTAGGACCCCTTACAAGCTTCGGAATGAAAGTCCAGTAGGTACTTGCCTACTTAGCCAACATGGCTTTTTAATGACATTTCTCTTTTTTGATTCAATAAACTAACTAACAATTTGCATTCAAACTTTATAAAATCCCAAATAATGCGAAATCGTATAATCCGCGAATATTCGAAAATAATCCGCGTCGGCTGTTAATTACGTCAAAACGACGAGAAATTAATTATTGTGCTAATGATATATGCGCCGCATTATTTTGTTGTTTCCGTAGTTAAGGCGGATTACAATGGGTTGGATTTTATTAATAAAGTATAGTTGTTTTATTTTATTGGCTTCTATTTTGGTAAACAAATCAGCATTCAACGTGGCAATGCCGCCAGTAATCTGTGCACTTTACCTTCTGGTGACTTTATGTGGTAAATTGATAAAATTTTATTTTTATGTAAATATTAGAACACTAAACGGATAACATATGAGTTTCGTTTTTTCGGCACTGTTACCAGCGCCATCTTCACGATGAGACAATCTTTCAATAATATAACTATAACACTTAGAGGTCTTAGAGAGTCTGACCGTGAAGATGGCGTTTGTAACAGTGCCGAAATATCGGGAAACTCAAAAACAGTTAAACCAACATAAATATTTTTTGTTAGCTAACCCAGAACGCTTTATATATAAACATGTCAATACATAGTATCAAAGTAGTTATTAACTAAAAAAAACTTGGTGTATCCCGCACTTATACCACATTGGGATTTGCAAACATGTTTCAAATATTCAGCTATAGAGACAGCAATATAGTAATACAAACTGACTGACAAAATAACGTTTTACAGTTATTAATTGCACACAGCAATTTATCCCCAGGGAAATGTTTTTTGGTTGGTGGTAGAACGATACTCGTGTAATACCAGACCGTTTTCTGGTATTACATGATTGTCGTCTGTTAATAAATCTGTTAGATGACTAAGGGCCGATTTTTCAATGGTCAGTTAAACGACTAGATAGCATTTATTCTGCAGTTAACAAGATTCTCCATTTTTCAATTGACAGATAGGCCTTAACAGTCTGTTTAACTCTGTAACTAGTATGTATTTATTCGATAGTTAAAATCTCAGATAAAATTATTGGACTGTTAGCTATCTGTAGTTTTATCTGGGTATTGAAAATCGGCCCTTAGGATAAAAAAATAATAATTTGGTACTTAAAACATAAACTTTTTTTTATTGTATGTGTATTTATAGAATATTATTGTGTATTTTTTGTGGATAGTTCTTTAATTATCATATTGAAGTTTCTCACATCATTTCTCTCTAAACTGAATAGTTTGCACGAGAGACTCTTTCAAGGTGGTAAAATGTTTGACCCCCGAAAAATTAATTGGTAAAATATATTTATGATATATATTATCACGCAAACTACCATAACATTGTTATTATACTCTCGTACTTATTTACGGGAAAAATCTTAAATGTTTAGTACGATCATTGAACCTACGACCCTCTAATTGACAGTTTCCTTCCAATCGATCTCTACAAATTTCGAAGGTACGTGATAATTCCTCAAATTGCAACATAAAGGACCAATTTGTGAAAATCAACTCAAAGTTGACAATAATGAGCTTAAGCTATAGAATTTCAACCTTATTTCGTTCAAAATAAGGTGGTTTTCTGTAATCGTGTCTTTGAAATGTAACACCTTGTTAAATAGTAAGTATTGTTAAAACGTTTACGAAAGGTGGACATTTTTGAAAATGTTTCGAAATATATTTTATGTCACGATTTTAACCGACAATTTGAAGAAACTTTTAATCATCATCATCGGTATTCGACGACCTCTGTAGTAACGCTGCAACTCGTAGGATGCGAATTCGATAATACGTTCCGGGTATCTGTGTGTTATAATATATAAATGTATTATAACTTATAAACGTATTATAAAAATATTATTTTAGAACCCGTAACACAAGCTTCGAGCAATATTTATTTAGTATTATGTTGAGGCATATACTGCACTTCCATTTACAATACAATACAAAACTATACAAAACAATATATTGTACACAAAACAAACAAAAATAACTTTTACAATAAAAGAAACAAGTGCAATGGGCGGGCTTATCGCCAAAGAGCGATCTCTTCCAGGCAACCTTTGAATGGAGAGATAGCATTTATTTACTAACTGACAGCAGCATCGTTAAAAACCATTACAAGCAAGCTAAAAAAATCTGAACAAATATTGAATACCATAAGTAAACGGAAATATGTATAACTATGGTTTGTTGAAGAATCTTATAATTCTAATCACATGTAATTTTGTTTTTGATGTAAAGTATTTTATAATCTGTTCCACCCGGCGAATTACATAAGAAATTTGATTTAATAATTATTTATAGCACTGATAAACACCAATTGATAAAATTAAAAGGTGATACATGAAAACGACCTTTCACTAGACTTCCAAAGACCAAATATAAGTAGGTAATAATTTTTTCCTGTAGGTTTTGCATACCTACATAATTAGATTGATAAAATATAATCCGATAAAGTATTATTTATTTATGATTGTCTTCTTCAGTAGATAATAACGATTTTAGATTCAATGTATTATTATGTAATTAAAAGAAAAAGATCAACACAAAATATCTTTAAAATTCTGTCGTGTGATTTACAAATATTTTATGCCGATTCAGAACAAATTTAAATCATGTACTGTAAATCTTTTAATTTTTTTAGTATCGAACTTATTTATGAAAACCAAATTATAGAGCCATTTTTGTATCAAAGGAAATAATGTTGACATAAAAACATGTTTCATTTTTTAATAGGTAGAATTATTAAAGATAAATATGTAAATATATATCTTGAATCACTTTATCACCTGACGCAAAGCAAGGGCGGGGCGCTAGTATATATTATATTTTATCTGATTATTTATTTAACAAAATCCACAGCCCTTATAAATATATTATATATACGGAAATAAAAACGATGATCTAAACATCACGGAGAGGTGCACGACAAATTTTCAGCATGCATCAAATACCTACACAAAATTCATGTCAGATCTCGGATTATTAGGCTTTGCATTATCTATGATTATAATCTAATCCTTTAGCGTTCCGTTTTTAACATTGTAAATTATTTAAAATTTATTATGAGCATCCCTATTTACGTTCCCACAGTTGGGATACAGGGACTTCGCTCTTGACGAGAGTGATAATACACCACGCTGGCTGGCCAAGTGAGGGATGGTGATTGTTCGTCAAACTCTTCAAAAATCTCAGAACCATACCAGTTTCCTCACGATGTTTGCCTTCATAAAAACATTTGCCACTATCATGTTTCAGTTATTATCTATCTTATTTTACTGTATTGTTGTGTACAATAAAGTATTTTATATGTATGTATTAGTAGATATATTACTGCTTTAAAACGTGCTTTAACTGTCGATCCAAAAAACGCGAGGAAATCAACATGTCCTGAGAACTTTGACATTTTTAAATAATTATGTGTTACTATTTAGTGGAATAAGAACGCTGTTTACACACATGTATTACTCACTCTTGACTGAAGATATTTTTAGTACATATATAATCTTTTTTTTTTGGATTTTTTACAACTTTTACAGATCTACTATTAGGTGGTCTGCAAATATTTCGGTAAGTGGATATTTTAATTTTTTTTTTTTTAATTCTCACAATATATTATTTGAATAGTATGTTATCTCATTTCAATTAAAATCAGGCATTTTATCCATCAAAATTCAACAACGTTGAACAAAATTTAACTTTTTTCTATTACGATTACTTACTTAAATAATGTTTTGTCCTGAAGGCGGGAATTTAACCCGCAACTTAAAGCGTTTCAGACGAACCTTTACCAGCTGCGCCACTGAGGTCATTTTATTAATTAACTTTTCAATTGTTATTTATAGAAATGGTGTACGCAGCGGCAACGATCGAGGCTCTGACCACATTGCACTCGATTTTCCTAACACTTGATGGTGCACTTGCTCCAACCGCCTTCTCCTGCCCTGTATCATCAACAATCGACACTATACGTAAGTATCGTTATGACTACCCAGCTCATCATCAATCGAAACTATACGTAATATAATAATAATAATCGTTTATTCATTTTCTCTCACAATAGGTTTACAATAGGTTTGTCACAATCTATTACAGAGTTCAAGCAATCGTTAACCTGCTTTGTGAGAGACTGGTGCCTGAAAAAGGTTTGAGAACGTGTGTTACAGGTCACCAGTGCTCTCGCTTCGTTGATGAGTAACAAAAACTTTATTTAACATAGTGGTGATAATTAGCTTATCTCTCTTATTATTAAAACCTTTAGTAAATAAGTATAAACAAGTATAAACAGTGAATATCTAATATAGATGGGTATTTACATAAGTATAATCATAACCACCCATCTCATCATCAATCAACACCATACGTAAGTATCATCATAACTACCCATTTTCATCATCAATCGACACTAAACGTGAGTATCATCATAACACCCATCTTGATCATCAATCGATACTTTAATTGAGTATCATCATTACTACCCATCTCATCATCAATCGACACTGTAGGTAAGTATCATCATAACTACCCAGCTCATCATGAATCGACACTTTACGTGAGTATCATCATAACTACCCATCTTCATCATCAATCGACACCATAGGTAAGTATCATCATAACTACCCATCTCAACATCATAACCGTTTCAGTCGTTGAAATAAATAAATATTGCAGGACAATTTACACAGCAATATCTTGCCCCGTGGTAAGCTCAAAGCTAGTGTAAGGTGCACTATAAATAATCAGATATTATAAATAAGATTAAGACAGGTTACTAGGTTTATTACGCATACATCTAGAAATTGATAAGATTATGTCTATCTAGACATAATCTTAGTAACTATCTAGTTACATTATCAGTACAGGATTAAATGATATACCTACAAACTCGTAAAAATCATTATAATATTACAAGCTTAAGATAATTTTCTTGCATTTTGTGATTATTACATATAATAATTACCTGTAAATTACATAATTATCAGGGTTTTAGATATAAAATGATAATGAAAAACGACATTGATTGATATTCGTATTCATTTATATTATACACTACTATTTTGATTTTGAAAGTGCATGTGCAATTTCCCGCGGAAATAATTTTTTACTTGCGGTAAAAAGTAGCCTATATATGGCCATAGTTGAAGGAGTCTTCAACCATCTCTCACTAAAAAATTGCAAGAATTCGTCGCTCTGTTTTTCCGTGAATGACGGACAAACAGACAGATTCACTTACCCATTTTTAATAATATATTATCCTATTATGTCCTTCTCCTGGTTCTTAACTTTCTTTCCAACAATTTTCAGCGCAATCGATTCAGTCATAAACAGTTTAACTGACACGACTTTTTTTATATAGATATATTTAAAATTGTTTACCAATTTTTCCAGAATCCATCGACTCATGGGACTATGTGGTCGTCGGCTCCGGGGAAGCGGGTTCGATTCTCGCGTACAGACTCGCTGAAACAAGTGCTAAAGTACTGGTACTTGAAGAAGGTGGCTGCCCACCGCTGGAATCATCTGTAAGTAATTTTGAGGAATTCTGATCTGTACGAGTACTTGTATTTACTCGTTTATAATCACCTCTATTTACTTTTCTTACTCTTGACGAGAGAGAGTAGACTTTGATTCATCACGTTGGCCAAGTGCGGGTTGGTAAATAAAAAAATAAAAATAAATATTACTGGACAATTTTTTTACACAACGACATCTAGCCCCGTGGTAAGCTCGAAGCTTGTGTTACAGGTGCTAGATTTCTGATATATTTAATATAATATACATACATAAATAGATATTTTTTATTATACATATATAACACCCAGACACCCGGAACAAATATTTGCAGATCATACAAATTGTTGTTCCGAGGCGGGAATCGAACCCGCAACCTCTTGCGTCGCAGGCGGACCTTCGCCCGCTGCGCCACAGAGGTCGTCACCCTTAAATATTTTTCAGGTTCTTAGAACTTGCCGGTTTCCTCACGATGTTTTCCTTCACCGTTTTAAATTTACTTTAAAATATCATTAACATTCGAATACGTTGTAATTTTTAAGAAAATTAAGACCACGAATGTTACGCTTTCCCGCCTTAACATCTCAACCGCTTGTGATATTTGGCACATACAATCTTTAGACCCTGAGAAAGAACATATGCTACTTTCTATTTCCACGCGGGCGAAGCCGCTGGCGGAAGCGAGTAACATGTGACATAACATACATCAACATCGAGCCCCTTTGGAAAGATTTGTGATACGGGAAATAGATGCTACGATGTTATTTACAATACGTGAATAATACCTAAACCAATTTACATACAAAAATTGAATTTTGTTGACAGCTTAGTGGCCTCTTCACGACACTACCAAACTCAACCTACGATCGCGCAATGCCAATGTTCGATGACGGATACTCTTGCCAGAACTTGAAGCACGACAAAGTAGTATCCGCTGGCAAAATGCTCGGAGGAACCGGTTCCATGGGCCATCTCATCTACATCTCATCTTTCGAAGCTGACTACGATGCTTGGCAAGCGGCAGCAAACGACGGTGATGAATGGAGCTCTGGCGATATGGCTTACTACTTCGCTAAAGGAGAAAACGTCCAAGACCTTGATGTTTTAAGACAAAACACTACTCTGCACGGAACATGCGGTCCAACAAAACTCAGGAAACAAACAAGCCCCTTAAACCGACCAATCATTGAAGCCCATGAAGAACTTATGTTCCCGTACTTAGCTGACGCTTACAGCGGAGTGTGTATCTCCGAGCCATTGCTTTTTATAGACGATTGTGTAAGACAGTCCGGACAAGTAGCGTATCTTAGCAAGATTTCTGCTCTCAATAGTAACGTGAAGTTCCTAACAGGAGCCGTCGTGACTAAGGTCCTATTCAATGGAACCACAGCCAACGGAGTTCAGTTCTCATACAACGACGCCACTTACAGCGTCTCTGCAAAAAAAGTTATTATATCTGCTGGTGCTATCAAAACTCCTCAGTTGCTGCAGGTTTCTGGAGTCGGAGATAAAGATCTTGTAGAAAGTATAAACGTTGAATCTGTAATTGACAATAAAGAGGTTGGGCAGAATTTCATGGAGAACTTGGGTGTGTTGGCCGCTATTTCGTGGGTAAGCAACGAAACAACTGGGTCTCCTGATCCACGAGAGTACCCGATACCAGCGCTCACAGTGTACGACAGCCTCAACAAGAGATCAAGGCAGCCAGGCTTCCAGAACATCGGATTATACTTCACTCCTTCTCATCCGGGCCTACTCCAACTTTTAACTGCAGTGATCAAATTGAACGATGATCTCGTTGACAAGATTTATGAAAGCAATATCGGTAGATCTTTGTGGTTGCTAGTTGCTAACATCCAACAGCCGGTATCAAGAGGCTCTGTTACCTCTACTTCGGGCAATATTTTCGATGACCCGACTATCAAGCTTGGTATAATGAGCAATGCTACAGATTTGGAAGTGATGGCTGAGCATCTTACACAATACGTTGGACCACTGCTTTCGACTACTCATTTCCAGAGTCTAAACGCTTCGCTTGTTGATCTAGGTTTTTGCTCTGAACATACGCCGCTATCGTATGAATTCTGGAAGTGTTATACTGTAGCAATGTCGATAAACTTATGGCATTTCAGCGGTAGTGCTGCTATGGGTAAAGTGGTAGATAGTAAGCTCAATGTTATTGGAGCTACAAACCTGAAAGTCTGCGACGCCAGTATCTTCCCGTCTATGACTACGGGCAACATGAGCGGTGTAGTGAGAGCTCTGGCTGAAAAGTGTGCTGATATTATTAAACGCGAAGATGGACTGACTGAAAACATGTCCGTTTGCAAGCCTCCTTCAAGGTGAACGCTATTGTAATACATACATATTTATTATTTTTGAATAATTAAATTGTTTTTAAATTGATTTCGAAACAATATTTTCGTTTTTATTTTAATGTCACCCATGGGATTTATGTACAAGAAATTAAAATTATTGTTTTAAACTTTATTAAACTTATTTGTTATAGACTTATGATATTAGATGCCTAAACGAGTATAAAAATGGTATTGATTTTTTTAAACTCACAATTACACCACTATACTTTCTCTAAAGTCCACTACCAACAATCTTATCCCAACGATTAAACTTAAAGGAGCCTTAATTCTAACTATTTGTAGCGGTTAACTATTAACTCTAATTTTACGACCAATCCTTAACTTAACCTTACATCATCACTTAATCGCTAAACTTAACCCTGCGGTGTGGTCCATGGGGTCATATAGAGACCCGTGTGTATATACTGTGGGTCGTATTGACCCGAGTAAAAACAATTACAGTGGAGTATGTGTGAAGACAATGGTTTGTTGGTACACGTTGAAATTACGTACGTATAGTAGATATTACGTGCAGAATTATCGGACTTATTGTCATAAAATTTTAGTCACAAAGTTTTGATATTTCACTAAATGTATTGTAATAAATTGTGTAATATTTTACTATAGATTTAGATTACGATATAGACTGAAATTAAATTATTTTCTATCTTAAATTCTTATGCTCTCTGGGATAAATTAATTTTATTTTTTATTTTATTTATTTGCGTATTAGTTAGTACAGTAAACAGAACGATGCCACTACCTCCTACTGTTATTTTTAAATTTATTTAAATTAATGTATCATTTAGTTGGTTTGAGGGCGGGTAGGGAGTGGTTTGTACTAATTATAAACCAGCACCACACGGCAAATACAATGTAACAGATAAATTATCACATTTTCATCAGGTAACTATTATTTTGTCCCGCAGTATATACCAAGTAATTAATTAAACTTGGATAAGTTTGATGTTTGTGTCTGAAACTTGGGGCGAGTGAGTCAGGCCAGTTAGTGGAGCCAGCGCTGGCGTTAGTAACTGGTCTGCTGATGTGCCTTCATCGTCGTTTTCCAATAATTAACTATTTCAGGTGTACGATACCTGTAAGTAGGAAATCACAATATGTCTTATTTTATAAATAAATTATTATGTAAGATTTTCTGAACGAGTGCCGTTTTGGTTATGTGGATGAAAACCTGTGCCTCTAGATTTTTCTTCTTAAAAATAATGAAAGGAAACAATGTGACAAAACCGGCATGTTCTGAGAACCTTGAAGAGTTTGAAGCACATGGTGATCTTCTATTAACCAATCCGCATATAGCCAGGTGAATTAAGACCTTATCACTCTTCAAATAGAAGTCCTTTCCAGCAGTGGGAACGTAATTAGGAATTACTGTAAGATTATTTCCAACAGTGGACGTCCAACGCTCGATAATTATGATGAGCGAACTGTAAGGGTTCCTTAATGGCTTAAGCTTTTGTTTGTTATGATAAGTCAAGTGCGTCAGGGGATACTCGGAACGTGAATTAGTTGCAATTGTATGGATAAGACTAGTTTTCCTGTGGTGCTGGCCTGAAAATAGTACAACTCGAAGTGTTCCCATTTTCCGCACCGATATTTAGAGCACCAGCATTTAAGCACCAATCGATCCCTTCCTTAATCGAAACAAATATGAACCATTATAATCATCATTTAATTCATCTGAAGTACACTGCTAGACATAGGCCACAAATAATGATTTCCGATATAAAATACATCAAATATGAATTGTTGAGTTAAAAAAAATTATTTATTCGGGAATATCCATAAAAAGCCAACACTAGCTTTAAATTCAGGAATCATTACGCAAACTCGGAATCAGACAGTTTTAATTGTTCCTGGCCATTAGCTGGAACGGCCGTTTCGTGAACTACCTGCTCTATTAGAATAGCTGCAACATCATCATTAAAACCCAACTGACACTATGGCCAAGTGCAGGTTGGTGAATTTCTCTTGTCCTTCAAACTTCAAAAAGTTCTCAGGTTATGCCGGTTTCCTCACGATGATTGCCTTCACCGTTAAATCACGATACACATTATTTATAAAATAAATAAATAAAATAAATATTGTTGGATAATTCACACAGGAACATCTAGCCTAGATTTATGATATACGATATCGTACTTCATATTATTTTTATAATACACTAGCTTCCGCCAGCGGTTTCGCCCGCGTAGAAATAAAAAGTAGCCTATGTTCTTTCTCAGGGTCAAAAGATTGTCTGTACCAAATTTCATCAAAATCGGTTCAGAGGTTTAGCCGTGAAAGCGTAACAGACAGACAAACAGAGTTACTTTCGCATTTATAATATTAGTACGGATATAGAACACCCAGACACCCGCATCAAATATCTGCAGATCGTACAAATTTTTGTTCCGAGGCCGAAATCTAACCCGCAACCTTCTGCGTCGCAGGCAGACCTTCGCCCGCTGCGCCACAGAAGTCGTCTTATATCAAACATTTCTTAATCGTAAAAATTATATAATAATTTAATTAATACGATAACCTACAAAACTTCACTGAGTCAAAATCGAAGTAGACAATTTAATTTGTTCGTGGTCGAGTTATTAGCTCGGAAACTAACGCTTCATTAACTGCCTGCTTTGTTTGTTTAGCTGCAGCATTTGCATCATCATTTAACGTACTATTACCAACTTGCTACTGGTCTACCCAATCAAATCTATTATAGATATCTGGGAATTAGTATAATCATGACACTTACCAGGCTGGTTGGTGAATGTCACAAGTCCTTCAACTTTTCAAAGTTCTCAGAACATCCCCGTTTCCTCACAATGTTTACGTAATGTTACAGCATTTTTTTTAAAGCGAACATAAATTTTGAAGAAGAATTTAGAGGTGTGCTGCGGGGTATGAACTTACAACCTTCGGAATAAAAGTCGTAAGTGTAACTTAGCCAACATGGCTTTTGTTGATGCAATACTATCCGTATATCTTCGTAGTTAACTGCGTATATCCGAATTGCTCCAGTAAATTTGGGAGCAATCCAATGCAGAAATTCTCATTGAGCAGTAGGTATTCCAGTAATTTACCTAAACGCACTAGGCTAGGGAGCGTGAATAATTAGGTTTAGACCTAGTTACTGTGTAAGATATAATACCCGAACATTAGAATACATCTTTAATAGTAGAGGATATTTTAATTTTATTTATTGAGCCATGTGGTTTAAGAATATCCCATCCTTTCTTGTGGGTATGGATATTTTCTTAGCGACTAAGTAGTTTAATTATTACTATTTATATGCATATTATCCATTTTAATGATGAAATTATCTATAACAGTTTGAAATAGACTACTTTTTACGGCAGGAAAATCTATTATAAAGTTATAAAGTAGTAAACTATAGGCTTAAAAAAATTTAAAACTTACATTATTAAACCACACCTCGTGACACAAACATAATAAATCTGAGTAAATCTGTGATTAATGATCTACCTTTAATTTTATGAATGAACCGAAAACTCAAAATGGCGAAAACTCGTTTCTACTTATGCTAATAATTTATTAATTCAACTCGCCTACGAGATTTTCCCGTGTGCAAACATGATTTTAGGTGTTTTTTTTTATGTTTATGAAGGTAATTAATTTTAATTGCCCATAGAGATATAGATAAGACTAGCAATCACCTTCTGCCTATAAAAGTTTTTCTTGAGGGAAATCATCATCATCATCACCCCTATTTACGTTCCTACTGCTGTGACACAGGGACTTCTCTCTTGACGACAGACATTAGATCTTAATTCTTCAAGCTGGCCAAGTGCGAACGGTAAATGTCACAATGTAATTCAAACTTTTCAAAATTCTCAGAATATGCCGGTTTCCTTACGTTTGCCTTCACCGTTAGAGCACGTATTTTGAAAGTGTACATACGTTTTAACCCACGACATTACAAAAGTTACTTGGCTTGATGTCCTAAACAGAACCTATTATGTTGAATCTTCTACGTTTATCTTATTCATGCGATTCGCGTCAAAACAGAGACAAGTGACGACGAATTAAATCTAATTTGCCAACGAACAATTTGTATTGCGTGTGGCATAACTTTTATATAATAATAATATATTTATCTATGTATATATAGTTTATTAAGTATATCAGAAATCTAGCACCTTTATCACAAGTTTCGAGCTTACCACGCGGCTAGATGTTGCTGTGTGAATAGTCCACCAATATTTATTTATGAATTTAATCATTAGACCACGCTAATCAAATGATAATTCACAATTTTCGTTGTTCTTTTCTTTTTGTCCATTAAATGCAAAAGTTAAAAATCAATTTCACCAAACATTGTTTTAACCAATACGCCAAAGGGGTCATTTAAACCCACAAAATAAATGAATGTAATTAACTGAGGGTTATTTAGTTCAAAACAAAATATAAGGATTCGTCCCTCTAATAATACTATTAATCTTACTTCCGGTTAATTGTGGGATTCATATCCGGTTCTGAACCACTTCCGGTTTGAAATTCGGACGTGAATTAGTTTATTTGGGATTAATAGTTGGTGAATTATAATTACGTGTCATTATCATCATTTTAGCATTATTTAATGTTCAATTGTTTGATATATAATTTCTAACTTAATATTTTACGAGTTCTTTGGCGCAACGGGCGGAAGTTTACCTAAGACGCATGAGGTTACCGATTCGATTCCTGACTCAAAACAACTTCTAGGTGTGTTTTTCGTAAAGGACAAAAAATCGGCAGAAAAGTGTAGAACACAAAATATCGATTAAAATACTTACAGATATATTTACATATCAATAGTAGTAATAGTAGTACTAATCTTGTGTTACTACATCCAATACGACTTATACTCAAACACCTATATTAATTAAAACACATACTTATTAAGTAATTGACCGGAAGTCAGTAGGTGTTCTATAGGATGAAGAGGTCACTATATTGCGTCACGTCCGTTAGATAAATGGATCTACCTACACAGCTTTTAGCTATAAGACCTTCTATATAATTATACTGTTAGCAACTGTATTATCTTTATGTATAATTGAAACTTTACACAATCATTTAACAGGATTTTCTGTGTGTTGCCAGCCTAAAATCTCACTCTCTTACTCTAACTCTTCAGTGTTGAAAAATACGCAACGCATTTTGAAGTGGTTATTGTAAATATATAGAGTAATTCAATAGAAAAGTTTTTAAGAATAATTTGGTACCTACCCGAATCTAGGGCAGGTCGTTATTGGATTTTAATAAATGATAATGTAATTTATTTTTAGCTTTTTGCAACGCGGCTTTACCCGCGATATAAAAGATTTTGTCGCGGAAAAATGTATTTGAACTGGAAGTATTTTCCGACAACTAATGTTATTATAAACGAGAAAGTTTGTATGTATGTTTGTATAAACTACTGAATGGGTTTTTTATACTTCACAATAATACATAATCTTACATATTAAATTACACATAAGTTACTATTTTTACCAGGGAAAAATCAATTATAATGCAGGAAAGTCGCGGGCAATGCCACAGTGGAAAGCTAGTAGTTTATATTTACAAAAATAAATTAAATAAGTATTAATAAAACATTTAAACAATAAAAAGAAAATGATTGACAAACTTCGTCGTTAATCAATTTTTATAACTAAATATATCAAATTACTTTTGTTTTATTGTATTTTGAATAATGGCTGCTATATTTGGAAGTCATGGTGATTATCATTTAATGGGAATTCTTTAACAGGTTTATTTATGAGTTTGATATTAGCCACAACTAAACTGTTAAAATTAGAAAGTTGTGCTGACCTAAGAATAGTACCATTCCATCTAAAATTAATTGAAATCTTTATTTGCAAGAATATAGGTATGTAGCTTGAAAGAAGGTCATGCAATATTATAAAAAAAATCTAAATATATACTTACTAAAAAATAAATGAATGACATAATAAAATATGAAAGAGTAAAGAATAATTAAGAACTAGTATGCGCTCCATATTGCTTTTAATCTAACGTTTATATTCTAGTTTAACACATTCAATGCTCAAGCTCGGTGTTGTATCAAGGCAGGCTGTAAATTGTCTAGCAATAATTATTTTATGTAAAAAAACCGCTAGTAGTACTAAATTGTCTGATAAAGTTTCATAACGTAATGTAATATATTTCTTATGTAATTTATATAGCCACGTGGGTATATCTATTTTTTTCTCCATAAAGTCGAAAAGAATGCCCAAATATAAATAAAATCTTATGAACGCAATAAAATTATTATTAAAACGCGCATATGGAATCCATATTTTCGATTCATGCTTTTTATGACGCTGACGAACACACGGACAAATGGAGTAATAAAATCATAGGTATATTTATATTAACATTTTGGGTGGTCGATTCTGTTTGGTTTCTTGATTTCTAAGAAATATATTTTAGGGCAGTAACATCCTGTAAGGTGTTGGCTTAATAATAGTACCTACTAGACATATTTTTCCATAAGTTTCACTTAATTGAAATGAAAATTTTATGAAAAAAAAACATCAAACAACAACTAATTATATGTATACCTACACATTTTAAAATATTATCTAATCCTCCTTAAGACAATCTTAAAACAACCTTGTTATAATCATCTTATTTTCAGTCAGTGACAACAAAAAGAAACAAAAACAAACCAAATTAAAACGCATTCCAAATTCAAGTAGCCGTGTTCTGTCAATAAAAGAGCAAGAGAACAATTCAACATTTTGAACGAGGTAGGTCAAGGACCAAGGTTTGAACAGGTTGTTAGGTTGTGGATACAGCAAGGCTGTTTAAGTAGTACGTGTTAAAGTTATTATGTCCGATAATAATATTATTAACGTTATTGTTGTAGCGTGGCAAATGTATCTTACCTTTTTATACGAAAAAGTCTTTGTTGATATCAAATTTAAACATTAGTTATGTATTTTTTCCGTTGATCCATTTTGCCACGAATTCAACTTATCCGTTGTTCGTGGTTTTCCTGTTGGAACAAAAAATTGCATGAATTCTTTAATTTTAAGTAAGAACCTACACCAAAAACAAAAAAATCTTTTCAAAATAACATTTCAGTAAAGAGTAAAAATATTAACATTTCAGTAATGTGGAAGCTCAGTGTAAGCTCAACCTAACGCGACGATTACAACGTATCCAATCGCCTCCAGCAATAGGCCGAACCTTCTCGAACATTCCCGAGAGCTCCCGAGCGGCGCGTGCCGAAGCGTGGCCGAAGCGTGGCCGAAAGAGGCCGAACATTGCCGAAGAAACCATAAGGACCATCTCTTGTAAATCCCCTTACGAAACTTACGAAAATGGTCATTTTCTTGATAATAGTTGACCACCACGCGGCATCGCCCCCTTTCTACATAGTTACATACATAGAACATACTCACCTTTCCTGAACTACTACAAATATCGTCATGACCAAAATCAGCATAATCGGCCCAGCCGTTCTCGAGTATTACGTTTTGCAGTGAAACACGGTGAAACAAAAAGACACCATATTAGAAATCTAGTACCCGCAACATGAGCTTTGAGCTTACCCCGGGGCTAGATGTTGCTTTTTGAATTGCCCAAAAATATGTTTATATATTTTTTTATTTACCCACTACATCATCACAGTGTCTGTCTAAATAATGATGAGAATGATGATAGTTACGTACTTAATAATTGATATATTATGTCATTCACCCAATCAATCATAATCAAATCTATGTTTAGCATATTAAGGAGGTCCAATTTGCATCTAATAACTCAAGCATAGTAGATATTAACAACGTTATATTAATGTCTACTAAATTGTGTTTAACATCATCATAATAACCATATGAATTCCCACTAGGTCTTATAAGTTAACCCAACCTACATTTGACCCAGCAGCGGGATTGTAAATATTGGTGATGATGATATATCTTAAAGAAAAGTACAACAATTCATTGCCCTCAACGTAACTAGAGCTTATATTATACATTTATACATTTGTTTACACAGCACTAAAAAAACTGACACCTACTTACTTTTTAAAAAGAAATAATTATTGCTTGACATCAACATCTAGCCGCGTGGTAAACTTGAAACTAATGTTAGGGGTGATAGATTTAATTAGAATAATAATTAAACTTTATACATTCATTTTAAAAACGGGAATTACTCACGTATTTACACAGGAGTTAAACAACTCTCGACGTTTCGACCACAACAAGAGCAGTCTTTATCAGGAGACTTAAAATGAATAGTATAACTCACGAAAATTTTGAAAGTGAAACTTTATACATTTCTTGTGTAGTTATTTTAAAACAAAGAATGCTTAGACCATTAGTATACAATCTAAAGAGAATTCTTTGACAGCTACTAAGCAAAGATGCTATGTTGAGTCGAAGTTAGGCAGGAAGCGGGCGTAAGTATCTGAACAAGTCTAGTCGTCATAAATAGCTGAAAATATTGATACAAATTTAAAGTTTACAACTGCATACCTACTTGTTTATCAGGTGAACGTGCTGTTTTTTTCGTAAAATATAATTATATAATATTTAAAAAATTGAAATTCCAACCGATTTAAATAGAAATTTCAATTCCCTTAGCTTTGCATAACATAAGTGCCGCTATTACTTGCCCACTGCTGAGATACTGAAATCCTGTCCTGACTAGAGAGATTCTAAGAAGAAGGCTCAGAAGAAGTTCTTAGCCTGGAATTATTCCCATTTTATTTTGGGTCGACACTGTTGATTTGGCGTTGGGCGTCTTTGAGGATCTTATTAACTACGGACATCCATGTGATTCGGAGTCTTCATTAGATTTAGTTTCAATGTTCAACACTTTTCAGTTCATGTGGTCGGATCACCTGATGATCACCGCAGTCGGCTCTCCTGTAGTTTATCTTTGAAGGATTTAGACCTAATTTCACCATCTCTGTTTGTTAGTTTAACATCCCGTTATGTTTAATGACTGACAGTTTACGTATATTTATGGACTGTTAATTACTTAACGGGATGTTACACTAACAAACAGAGAGTGGTGAAATTAGGTCTTACCTAACTAGAACGATGCTCTAATTAATATTCATGAACATTTGATCATGTAATAAGTCTGTTCAGCGCGTTAAGACCGGCACCTGTAAAGTTCAACTCAAGTGAATACCTCGGAAGACTTGGAATACAAAACTTGGGCGGTAAATTTTCACGTGAAATCGAGAGCATTTTTATGTAACAGAGATCGGGTTAATAGAAATGACTTGTCCAATTTTCTAGAGTTATACAGGATAAATAATTAACGTACAATTATTTTTAAGCTATCATGTTTACTCTCTCGCATATATCGTGAAACTCAAAAATATTTATATTTCCACCCGTTTCGTGTTCCGATATTAATAAAAACAGTGATAGTTCAAAATATAAGTTTGTTATTTACCCTGTATATCCATAGAAAACTGGACAAGTCATATCAAATATTTATTTAAAACGTTAAGACCCGAATATAAATAATTCACTCTTCAATTTTATTTATATCTGTGTATAACTAAGCGCGCTAATTTGAAGAAAGGAACTTACCCTATTAAAATTTAAGCTGTCTTACATTTTAAAGCAAAACTATATCAATTAGTTTTAAGCACGCTAAGAAAACGTTTGAAACATAAGTTTATTGTTTTAACTGTCTTGAATAAATGAGGCTCTCAATAAAGGAACGGGCAATATAATAGGTGCAGTGTCCTTGATCCTGATGAAGTCCCACGTTCTGGGACGAAACGGTTGATCAATAGTCTACGTAAATAAGGTTCGTGTATTGCCCATTTATCTCAATATGAAAATATAATAGGTATTTAAAAAGTGGCGACGCATTATCATTACATAAAAGAATGTATGGATTTTTATTATTAATTCACGAAAATTTTACCAAAAAAATTAAATTTTACATTAATTCCTGGGCAACGAACAGAACTTCTCTAGCCTTGTGCTAAGCTTGAAGCTTGTGTTACATTTATCTAGATACTATATTTCTGATAACTACATAAACAATACCTACTTACACTTAGTTAAGATAATAAATCTTAAAATATAATAAAAAATGAGACTTAAATTAATCAGCTGTGTTCATTTGTAATGAAAGCAACACATTATTTTATATTTCACACAAAAAACGTCTTATTACAAACCTCCTCGTATTCCTCAACAACAGAACATTCTAATAAAACGAAATAAAACCCAACCTTCCGTTATTAGCCGCCGTCTTGTCGAAATTGGTCCTCATCGTGAAATTCTGCACCAATCAAAATGGAAGCGTACCTACGTCAACAGGTTGAAATTCGAATTATCGAGTTCAATACCAATTTTTAAGGAGCTTGGAATATTTGAGGTTCTATTTTTAAACGCAATAAGATCCTTGCCAAATCTTGGTAGGTACCTACTATGTTCCGTACCTATCAGACGAAATATATAAATGCTTTGAATAAAATAGGTGAATGACCTATTTAATTTTATTCGCTTATGTGAAAGCAACTCATGTTCATAATAACAAAGGTAATGACTCAAAAATTTATAAAGTTAAAATATAATAAATAAATGAAATTTCTTTATTTCAGATGCTGCAGATCAATTGTTAATAAACTCTCGAAATTTCGACTGCAACAAGAGAAGTCTTTTTCAGGAGTGAGCGCTCCGCTGTGCTCCGTCTCCTCGCTGCTTCGTTGTTGTGTTGTTTGTTTTACGCCAAAAGAGTTATAGAAAGTTGTGTATATATAGTTTTATCTAATCCTTTAGGGTTCTATTTTTATATTGTAAGAAATATTATAAATGTAATTAGCACCCCTATTGACCAAGTGCCAAATATCCTTCTAATACTTCAAAGTTTTTAAAACATGCCGGATTTATATTGTTTTTCTTCACCATAAAAGCTAATGTTTTGCTGTTTCATTCACTGACCGAGTGTGCAGACCGAGCTTGAATAAATATTAAAAATGTTATGTACATTCAAGAACATTTTTTTCTGGATAATTTATTAATAAAAACAATTTTCAAAAGTATTAAATCAACGTACGCCGTCTAATGGTGGATTTCATATGTACACGTGTAATTATCGTAGGTTTGACTTACAATAGGTAGTATTCTCAGCTCAAAACAAAGGTTTGGAACTAACAATACAAGCAAGTGCTTGTGTTACAGTCATAGCTATAATATGCAACATATACTAAAGCTTTGCATAGGTATAGGCTTTCCCATATAGGCTTAGAAGCATAGACAATATAGTTCTAGTTTTAAAAGGCTCAAAAAAAATATAATTTTGAGCTTGGCGTATTTGCATTCTTTAAAATATAATATACTTACCATTAACGAATAACTATATAGCGTAATAAGTCTTTCTAAATAATTCTGGTTGTCGCAAAGTTCGTAAAAACACAAATACATAACAAGAATACCGTTTAGGATAAAAATACTCATATCCGTAACATAGTATTATCAGCATGATTATAACGCTTATAAAACCTATTATTCAAGCCTGTACCTATCAGCAATGTTTCAACCTGTCAAAAAAGCAACCTCCAAAATCCCTGTAAATCTAAAAATAATCACGTAAACCAACCCAATCATCTTAAAAGCTTTTAAAAATCCATCGCTTTACATCGTAAATCAGTTAGTAAGTCCAGGCCTTAAGCCCTGCTACAAAGAAAAGGTCACTGGGAATATTCCCACCGCTGGGAAAGTGGGAACGGTGATTATAAAAATGACCAGCTCGGTTATCGGACTATCTTTTAATTAGAGATTTAATTGGAGGGTAAATTGGTTAAGGCTAGTTGAGTTGATAATACATTTTTTGTACCTACTTGAGCGATATTTCGTAAACGGGTGCCATGGCGGGGCCTAAGAATAGTACAAGACCGTCACCTTCCGTGGCAATCGAAAACGCAGCGACGAATTGACATGATTTTAATTGGAGATAGTTAAAGGAACGGAGAGTGATATAGACTTATTTTACCACGGGATAGTACATATCTCTTCAGAGCTAACATTGATATTTTCTTTGAGAATAATAAGGTTTGAATCTACGACATCCCAAAAGCCCCTCATTGTCTCTTCCAGGTAACCTTTGAATGGATAGGAATGATTGAATTAAATTCCTAAATCCCTTATTATAAAACGAAACGAAAAATACAACCAGTGAACAGGAAAAATTAGAATTACTTCTCGATCAATATCATAATCAGGCCCAAAGCTCTTTGAACCTTTGAAATACACAAAATCCTAGCAATTTAACACCTTTCAGGCTCCCGGAACCGGAAGCGAATCGTTTCCCGCCAAAAACCGCGCGTAATTTTTTCTCCGCTTAAGCCGTTATGGCGGCACTTCCGCTTTCCGCCGCGTCACGTGTCGCCCGTGATGTCACTTCCGGTTTCGAAGGCGTGAAATGATTTTGAGTCATTTATTAAAGTTCGGATTTCATGTCAGTTTTATACGACCGGCTGCGGGTTTGATTCCCGCTTCTGGGCAAATATTTGTAAGATCTGCAAATATTTGTTCAGGTGTTCTGGGTATTACCTATATAAAATAAAACAATAATCAACAATGACCTACCTCAGTATAATTATCACTAATCTAGCACCTGTAACACAAACATTGAGCTTACCACGGGACTAGAAGTTGCTATGTTAATTGTCCAGCAATATTTATATTATACCTTATTATATTCTTTATTTTGTTGATTTTTCCAAGTTAATCTTAAATATTTTAGAGAAATAAATGACATAATTTTAAACTTAGGTATAACTAGTTTTCCACCTGCGCTTTTTCCCGCGTTAATGCTTTATTATTCTAATCCATCTCATCGTTTTTGTGTGAATGAGCTACAAACATACATTATTATATTTATTACTAGCTTTCCGCCCGCGGCTTCGCCCTCATTATATAAGAGTAAAAAGTATCCTATGTCCTTCTCCCGGCTCTAAACTGCCAAGTTTCAGCCAAATCGGTTCAGCCGTTCTCGAGTTATAAGTGAAGTAACTAACACGACTTTCTTTTATATATATAGATATTACTAATTAGTCTTATAATTATTGTTTGTTATAATACCTATAATGATGAATTATTATAATATATTAGCAATAAATCGATTTCTCTGTCCAGTCAATAGTCTATGTCCAGCAGTGGGCGTCCAACACCATAAACCATGATAAAATCCCCGGTCTTTCCCCGAAGCCACCTACAATTTAATATTTCATCCCAACTTTATAACTTAGAAAGATTTCTTTACAAAGTTGGCCCCGAGTGTAAAATTAAGTTTCAGCTTGTCCCTTAGAAACTTGGGTAATGCACGTAGATATCAAATAATATCCAATAAATAATAAAAGCTTGGAGAGTGATAATAAACATCATGGAATAACATTTTGTATGTAGTCAAATCCCGAAATTTCGCATGAACTGCAAGAATTATTTATCAATCAATAAAATCTACGAACTGTAAATATGAAGGGACATGAAAGATAACAATTTTTCTAAACGACAGGCATTTTTGTGCCTAATTTTCAATATGTGCTCGCAGCTTAGTAACTAAATTAATTAAAAAACTGGCGGATCTTTTCGTGATGTGACTGTATCTGTTTTGAGGTATGAACGATTCAACGTTGAGTATGAACATGAGGTAATCAAAGATACCTATGTCTCTATTTTCTATAAAAAAATATTTAGTTCTTTACCAGATCTTTTGCCAGTTTTATAAAAATATTCAAAAATAGCTGATAATTGTTAAAAACTTAGTAGCTTAAGACTTTATATATAGATTATTATTACTCCTTGCAAAGGTTGGAATCTAGATGGGTTCCTCGATAAGTTATCGGTTTTGACCCAAAGAGGGCGCTGTCATCGATAAAATACATTGGTTTTTATGATCCAGTTGAAAGGGTGGCTTTTTCGTGAGATATCAGAAAATTGGGAATATTACAGTATTTACTAGTATCTAGTAAGTAAGTGTGGTAAGCGGGCAATCAATTTATATACCATCATCATGATTAATTAGTTGACGACCTCGGTGTCGCGGGCGAAGGTCCGCTTGCGACGCAAGAGGTTGCGGGTTCGATTCCTGCCTCGGGAAGTACATGCACGGAAGTACATGCGGAAGTACATGAAAATACATGCACGATCTGGTACAAATTTATCAAGATCAATTTTTCATATATTTTTTTAAGAATTTGTTTTCCTTCACTGTTAGCATCCGTTTTAATGATGCCGAATTATGTATGTAAATACTAGGCAATAATTGGACGTCATTATTTGTTTAAGTGTTAAAATTAAATACAACTAGCATGTTATTGCGAGTCTTTAAATTATTCTGGAAAAATACTAAATCTCTATTTGATCAACTGTTAAAGTTAATATATACACATCAAAATATATCCTTCAAATATATCCTTGTACAGAATTTGGAGCATTCAGTTGTAACGTGCTGAACTGCGATAACATACATTTCCTTTTTTTACTACGCGAGTGAGTAAAATTTATTTATATGTGTTAAGAGTTAAGGTGTAAGATTTTTACTTAGCATACTTAACCACTGTTTTTATTGAAACATAATTACAATAATAATTACGTATTAGAGAAAAAAGCACAGCAAGCTTTAGGGATGAATTATATTAGACCGGGACGGGCCCCGGTCGGGCCACGTTACATACATTTTATATGAAGCAGTTTATATTACACCGTGTATGATCCGTGTCCCGTCCGGGCCGGTGTAATAGAAACTGGCCACGGTCCCGCCCCGGCCCGGCCCCGCCCCGGTCTAATATAATTCATCCCTTAGGTCTCTTATTACATACCTATCTTAAAAATATTAGGTACTAAAAGTCGTATAAAAGTTCAATTATTCATGAAAAACGTCCCGGATGAATGTGGTCAATTTCATGGCCATGTCAATAGCCTGACTGCACTGGGCCAGCGCAGCTAACGTTAATTTATTCATTTATTTATTGCTTACATTCATATTTGGATAAACGGAAATCTACAAACCTTTTCACGATAGATTTGGTAAATATAGTTTCTCAGTGCACTGCGGACCGGCGAGCGGTCGTGATCCATTTCCTTGGATGTTAGTGCTGAAGAAGTCCCACGTTTTGAAACGAAACTGTTCTCCTAATCCAACGTACAAGGTTCGTGGATTTATCCCGTTTAACTCAATATGAATTAGTTAAACCACGACAGTTTATATATTTACACTTTATATAAATTTACTAGTTTTTTTATTTTATTTTATATTGATTCACTTAAGCTTTCTTAATATTAGAATTTGATATAGATATCATTATAGAATCACAACGTAACCTTCGTTCTCGACCTCGTCTTCCAGTTTCACTCGGACTGCGTTAGCGGATTCGACTCTCACTCGAGCACCAAGGTTACTATTTACTTATTGTGTTACATGTGTGTGTTTATTTAGAATATTTTTTGTGAAAAAAAGTCCCGGACGAATGTGGACTAAAAAAATAAATAAATATTGCTGGACTATTCACACATTAACACCTAGCCCTGTAACTAAGTAATTTTTCAAAGATTCAAAGATTCATTTATTTTTGGCCTTATAACAAGGGTTGCTATATACTGGGCAAGTCATATATTCAATCATTATCATTATCAAACATTTCAATAAATCCATACATTATTAACATAATAGTGAATAATAATTAGTGTACCACTAAGACAATTAATATTTAACTAAAAGAAACAATATTTAGCATGAGATGATTATTGATTTATCTTGTAAGTAAAGTTACACGGAATATTCCATCCCTACCGACATTATTCGAAGAAACTAGCGCTTCAAAAGTTTTATTCTCCCGAGTAGTTCTCACAAATGAATGAAAAACTAATGAATGCAAAAACTAAAAACAGATTAAAAAACATATTATAGTACGTAAGCGATTTATAGCTACGATGAACTTGAATGAATCTCACGGTAGACACATTTACACTGTACTCAAATACAAGCATTTTTGATTATTTTATTAAATATTGCTGGACAATTCATACAGCAAAATTAAAAAAATCCCATGTTATATGTATAATAAAAAATATCTATCAATAAAATAAATAAATATTGCTGGACAATTCACACAGCAACATCTAGCCTCGTGGTAAGCTATGTAGGTACATTCTATAAGTATGACAGAAATCTCGCACCCGTAACACAAGCTTCGAGCTTACCACGGGGCTAGATGTTGCTGTGTGAATTGTCCAGCAATATTTATTTATATTTAACTCCCCTAGTCTTTTTAGTTAACCCTAGTTTAATGTTGGCGGTGTGAATGCGGCGTGCGTTCACCGTTCATTTCTGCTCCATTCATTCCGGCCCGTATCGGAACAAGTTCCAATAGTTATAGAATCAAGTTATAGGCTTATATCGATATCTATACTTATACCTATTACTTATTTATAAATCTTGTTTGTTTTCTTGGAAGAGTGTGTTTCTTAAACTCTTCAAAGTTATCAAATTATACTTCGTGGTTTGTTCTCAAAATGAGTAACTGAAAAGAATTATTATTGTTTTCATTTGACTTGTAGTAGTATGATCCAGTAACCATCACTCCGCATCACTACTTGAGGGTAGAAAGATATTTTTTATTTCTGTGACCCACCCATCCACTGCCCACCGTCCCGTCATTCGTGATTTTAGTGTCGATCGCTCCGCACGTTCGCTTCCTATTTCTTACTTCGTTGAAATGTTCGACGTAGAAATGTTCACGTGGAAGCGTTGCAAAGAAGAAAGTGTTGGAAGAAATTTAAGGAAATTTGTTAAACTAGTGAAATACTCGCCGAAGGATAATTTCGTCGTTCGATTCTGAAGATTCATCAAAATATTTCCAGTTGCGGTAAGTGCAGTGATATATGTAACAACAAAGCATAAAAATTACATAACGAGCAAATGTTCGAGAATTTTCTCGTCCAATCGGCCAACGCATATGGAAATCTGTGGGATTTATCCGCGCGTACAGCCAACGATGACCGGTACGCTCTCAGTGACTACCGTCACCCAATCTTTATATGTAACGAGCAAATAATCGAGAATTTTCTCGCCCAAAAGGCCAATGCACATGGTAACCTGTGGGGTTGTCCGCGCATACAGCCAATGACGGCCGCCCGGCCTTATGCTCTCAGTGTATGGTATCACAAAATATCTTTATCTAATTATCAAATGATGGAGTTGAGAGTTTTCTCGCCCCATCGGCCAGACTCGCATATGGAAATCTGCGGGATTCTCCGAGCGGACAGCCAATGACAACCGTCACCCAATATTTTTATATTTAATGAATAAAGGATCTCTTGATCGAAAAAGTTATAACTTTCTCGCAAAAACGGTCAACGCATATGGTAACCTGCGAGGTTTTCCGCGCGTGCAACCAACGACGGCCGCTAGACCTGGCGCTCTCAGTGAATACACACACAATATATTTTTTACGCATAAGGACGCCTGCGAAAAAACTATCAATGCTATCCGAGCGAAAAAACCTATAACAGTAGACCTAATTAAATTACTCGTTCTGGTAACTAATAAAATACCTCAGTTTAGAAATTTCTCTATACGTCTCGGAAAGCTAATATATATATAGATATTATGTCAACAGTAAGAAACAAACAACTTGTTAATGTATTTTCCTGAATAATCTATAAATAGAACGCCAGTCTAAGGCTCAACGCCTACTCACTGTTATATATGCTGTGGCACCATACGCTGCCCGAGCGCCACTCGGTCCCCTCGATAAACCGGTTTTGTGCCCGGCGCGCAAACGCGTTGCTATAATGCGTGCGCAACACTAATAGCTAACGGTAACTGTTAGCATAATATGTTCATCCTTTCACTATGACATTTATGTTGATAAGGAATATAATCTGGCAAGCAAATAATATAAGTATGCTATAAGCTTACTTTTTTGTATAAAAGGTTGATTGTTTTATCCCATCGAAGGGGCTAGAAAATTCAGTATCTCCTGTATGCCCCTGTATGCCCTAACGTTGTGAAAAAATCACAGTAGCTGTGTATGGATCAACCACCTTTTTTCATCTGTAGTGCATATGGCCCTGAAAAATTCCTGTGGTACCTACATACGTACATGTCCGGCGCAAGCGCGGATAAAAACCAACCATGGTTGATGGTGTTGTTGGAAATCAACAGAACTTAATAGCAGAAAAATCTGCATTGGAGAATGGCATTCCTATTATTCTGGGATAAAACCCATCGGCATGAGAGGTTATATAAATAACAAATGCATCAAGGCCAGAGGTCTTGCTTTATCCACTCATATCACCACACAATGGTTTAAAATATTACCAGCGAAACAGTATTGTTAAAAGTAGGTACCCACTTTAACGCAATCGCATTTCGGAAATTGCATATTATTCAGAGCTCCGATTAATCAGAGTTATCTAAGGACTAATGTCAAATCCACTATAATAAATTTAACAACAATGAAACGTAAAAACTGCAAACTCGGTTAAAACACGCCATTAATTCGTTAGCTATTTACAAAGGAGAAACTATTTAAAACTATTGTACAGGCTATGGAAGCCTTAAGATAATGCGCATAAACATTGAGTATTTATATAAAATACTCAAGTCAGTTTCAAGCAGGAACCTAGTTGGTTCACACAAAAATAGATATGGTATCCTTGTGTAGACAATTATCTATAGGATCTTTAAGTCAGCGAAAGCAGCTATCATGAAAGAAACCGCACATCTAGCGCGCTCACTCGTACTGGTGCGAAGTAAAATAATTACCTTATTTGCAAATTCTGCTATAGACCAGAAGCTGACAGACAGCTTCTGGAAGCACCTATTATCAATAGGATAATTTTCTAGATCAATTCTGGTCATAAAAAACTATCCTCCAGAAGAAGGTTTCTTAGTAACAACCAACAACAAAATCATTAATTAAGAATTTGATTGAAATGATGTCGTATCTATTTTAAAGACTACGTAAAGGTAAATTACCTAAGAACAGGTTCATGATCACATGAACAATTTTAAAATTAGACTTCTAAGTCAAAAAACCCTAACACATCATTAGATATTAAACGAGTTGCATATTTTACAATAAACGTTTTACATAGGTACTTTATGCAAAGTACCTACCTAACTTCCCCAAAGGTTACATGCTTTTCATTTTATCATATTATTATACAAAAATGTATTACCTATTTATTTCCTGGAAAGTAACAAGTAGGTACCTTGAGATTTTTATGGGATTACAAAGTAAACGAATGCTGTGCTGTTTATATCTAAGCCTTTCATATCTAAAGGGCTTCCTTGACAATAATAAATTATAGGATTTATGTCAAATCTCATTGATCGCTCATTATAAAGGTATAATGAGTGCATACCTACGAAATGTTGAATTTATTGAGACAATGTTTGTACTTTTTAAATTAATCTTTATTGGCGACAAGATTAAACAGGTATTTTAATACCGTCAAATAAATTTCTTTCCTTTGGGGCTGTTTTATGATGTTGCATTTCAGGATGAATAAAGAAAACAGTTATTGGAATTTACAACATTAATTTATTCAACTATGTACAATTTATCATAGCTCATAGAACTGCAGGGATTATTTTGCTGTCTAGATATTGAATTCGGGTGATTAAACACCTATAAAGCCATTGAAGAAAGATATACTTTTCTGACAATAACTTAAACTAAAAATAATTTATAAATTGATGGATTGATGCACACAATTTTTAAATGACAGGTGCTGAATTGAAATATTTTCTGATTCCTCAAAAACGGGGTACTCAGCATCATGGCTATGCTGCCAGCGGCCAGTGGTCTTGATATGGAAAGGGAAAAACACATTAATTTTAATGGCGGCTAACAGCCCTATAAAGGAATTAATATTTTTTCAAATATTTCAAACCGGTATTTTTAAAAAAAGATACTTCTGAGAACACGACTGCCGTCGTACATAATAAAAATTCATGTTTAGATTCGGTTCTCGTAATCTATGTTCCATATTTTTTCACAAAAACTATTATGGAAATTTTTTTTGGTTTGGTTAGAAGGTCCGAAGACCAATATCTATAAGACCTTGATAGCAAGTGAAAACTGATAACTTGGTTTTTATAAACTTAACCTATTTTTAATAAAAAAAAAAAATAAATAAATAATTATCAGGATATAGAAAATTTAGTACCTATTCGCAACTCGAATAATAAAATATGTCATATTTATGTATCATAAATCATATAAGTAATAGCGCATAAAATATGCGTAATATATAATATTTCATATTATGGAATAAATAACTTTATATTGATCAAAATTTGTTGCTACACTTTATCAATGATTTTCTTATTTAGAAAGAATAAGAAAATTAAAATAAGAATTGACTCAAATTACTTATTATTTGTATCTTATTATCAAGCTGTGAATTACTTGCTGTAATTGTAATTATTCCTCTGTGGAAAACACTGTGGTTTAAAAACGGATAAATTGCTATGAAGTTCGCCTTGACTTCCTTATTTAATTTTTTCGCTTTTATTACTCATGTCGGTCCTCCATACAGTAACTGTTAGTAGCACCATGTAGCACCTACATATAGATAAGATTAATGCCCTGAAAAATCAGACTGCTTAATGGTGCAAATGTTTTTTGACCATTTATGTTAGCGAATTGTAATAAAGTACATTTATTAGATGAAAGTGTCCTGACTGAAGTACCAAATGAAAATTTTATCTCATTATTGAAGCTTCTCGCTTTTAAGTATACCTTAGGTCACTTCGCATACCTGTAGCATTAAAGGTTGTTTTTACAGAAGTTACTATTCAAACCACAGTTTACCATTGGATAATTGTTTGAAAGAAATATACAATATTACTGAAGCATACTGGGTGCAAACAATGTGTAAAATTGATATCGGAAATATCGTGAAAATTTATTCACAAATATAATAATATGTATTATTTCTACGAATACTTTTCATGGTATGAAAAAAGGGAATACTAAAAATATTTTAGTATAATTAGAAAACTTGGTATATGATATTCTCATTTTGAAGATGCATAGATCTTATTGATGTAACAATTTATTATTTGTGCCTTTCTTGGGCATTAGAATAATAGATACCACCCACAAGACTGCGGTCTGGAACGGTACATTCTCTACATTCGCTATATAAATAAGACTACACTTAACACTTATAAGCAATTATAGATTTATTATTAACCTGCGATTAATGTATAGTTGATGAGAAGCCATACCTTTTTTTTTTAAATGTAGCATTTAAAAACTAGTGTTTTTTCAATTATTAAAAAATTCAATAATATATTTACATATATGATATTGTAAATAATTATTACTTAAAAATAAAAGTAAATACATTATACTTCGTGGTTTGTTCTCAAAATGAGTAACTGAAAAGAATTATTATTGTTTTCATTTGACTTGTAGTAGTATGATCCAGTAACCATCACTCCGCATCACTACTTGAGGGTAGAAAGATATTTTTTATTTCTGTGACCCACCCATCCACTGCCCACCGTCCCGTCATTTCGTGATTTTAGTGTCGATCGCTCCGCACGTTCGCTTCCTATTTCTTACTTCGTTGAAATGTTCGACGTAGAAATGTTCACGTGGAAGCGTTGCAAAGAAGAAAGTGTTGGAAGAAATTTAAGGAAATTTGTTAAACTAGTGAAATACTCGCCGAAGGATAATTTCGTCGTTCGATTCTGAAGATTCATCAAAATATTTCCAGTTGCGGTAAGTGCAGTGATATATGTAACAACAAAGCATAAAAATTACATAACGAGCAAATGTTCGAGAATTTTCTCGTCCAATCGGCCAACGCATATGGAAATCTGTGGGATTTATCCGCGCGTACAGCCAACGATGACCGGTACGCTCTCAGTGACTACCGTCACCCAATCTTTATATGTAACGAGCAAATAATCGAGAATTTTCTCGCCCAAAAGGCCAATGCACATGGTAACCTGTGGGGTTGTCCGCGCATACAGCCAATGACGGCCGCCCGGCCTTATGCTCTCAGTGTATGGTATCACAAAATATCTTTATCTAATTATCAAATGATGGAGTTGAGAGTTTTCTCGCCCCATCGGCCAGACTCGCATATGGAAATCTGCGGGATTCTCCGAGCGGACAGCCAATGACAACCGTCACCCAATATTTTTATATTTAATGAATAAAGGATCTCTTGATCGAAAAAGTTATAACTTTCTCGCAAAAACGGTCAACGCATATGGTAACCTGCGAGGTTTTCCGCGCGTGCAACCAACGACGGCCGCTAGACCTGGCGCTCTCAGTGAATACACACACAATATATTTTTTACGCATAAGGACGCCTGCGAAAAAACTATCAATGCTATCCGAGCGAAAAAACCTATAACAGTAGACCTAATTAAATTACTCGTTCTGGTAACTAATAAAATACCTCAGTTTAGAAATTTCTCTATACGTCTCGGAAAGCTAATATATATATAGATATTATGTCAACAGTAAGAAACAAACAACTTGTTAATGTATTTTCCTGAATAATCTATAAATAGAACGCCAGTCTAAGGCTCAACGCCTACTCACTGTTATATATGCTGTGGCACCATACGCTGCCCGAGCGCCACTCGGTCCCCTCGATAAACCGGTTTTGTGCCCGGCGCGCAAACGCGTTGCTATAATGCGTGCGCAACACTAATAGCTAACGGTAACTGTTAGCATAATATGTTCATCCTTTCACTATGACATTTATGTTGATAAGGAATATAATCTGGCAAGCAAATAATATAAGTATGCTATAAGCTTACTTTTTTGTATAAAAGGTTGATTGTTTTATCCCATCGAAGGGGCTAGAAAATTCAGTATCTCCTGTATGCCCCTGTATGCCCTAACGTTGTGAAAAAATCACAGTAGCTGTGTATGGATCAACCACCTTTTTTCATCTGTAGTGCATATGGCCCTGAAAAATTCCTGTGGTACCTACATACGTACATGTCCGGCGCAAGCGCGGATAAAAACCAACCATGGTTGATGGTGTTGTTGGAAATCAACAGAACTTAATAGCAGAAAAATCTGCATTGGAGAATGGCATTCCTATTATTCTGGGATAAAACCCATCGGCATGAGAGGTTATATAAATAACAAATGCATCAAGGCCAGAGGTCTTGCTTTATCCACTCATATCACCACACAATAGTTTAAAATATTACCAGCGAAACAGTATTGTTAAAAGTAGGTACCCACTTTAACGCAATCGCATTTCGGAAATTGCATATTATTCAGAGCTCCGATTAATCAGAGTTATCTAAGGACTAATGTCAAATCCACTATAATAAATTTAACAACAATGAAACGTAAAAACTGCAAACTCGGTTAAAACACGCCATTAATTCGTTAGCTATTTACAAAGGAGAAACTATTTAAAACTATTGTACAGGCTATGGAAGCCTTAAGATAATGCGCATAAACATTGAGTATTTATATAAAATACTCAAGTCAGTTTCAAGCAGGAACCTAGTTGGTTCACACAAAAATAGATATGGTATCCTTGTGTAGACAATTATCTATAGGATCTTTAAGTCAGCGAAAGCAGCTATCATGAAAGAAACCGCACATCTAGCGCGCTCACTCGTACTGGTGCGAAGTAAAATAATTACCTTATTTGCAAATTCTGCTATAGACCAGAAGCTGACAGACAGCTTCTGGAAGCACCTATTATCAATAGGATAATTTTCTAGATCAATTCTGGTCATAAAAAACTATCCTCCAGAAGAAGGTTTCTTAGTAACAACCAACAACAAAATCATTAATTAAGAATTTGATTGAAATGATGTCGTATCTATTTTAAAGACTACGTAAAGGTAAATTACCTAAGAACAGGTTCATGATCACATGAACAATTTTAAAATTAGACTTCTAAGTCAAAAAACCCTAACACATCATTAGATATTAAACGAGTTGCATATTTTACAATAAACGTTTTACATAGGTACTTTATGCAAAGTACCTACCTAACTTCCCCAAAGGTTACATGCTTTTCATTTTATCATATTATTATACAAAAATGTATTACCTATTTATTTCCTGGAAAGTAACAAGTAGGTACCTTGAGATTTTTATGGGATTACAAAGTAAACGAATGCTGTGCTGTTTATATCTAAGCCTTTCATATCTAAAGGGCTTCCTTGACAATAATAAATTATAGGATTTATGTCAAATCTCATTGATCGCTCATTATAAAGGTATAATGAGTGCATACCTACGAAATGTTGAATTTATTGAGACAATGTTTGTACTTTTTAAATTAATCTTTATTGGCGACAAGATTAAACAGGTATTTTAATACCGTCAAATAAATTTCTTTCCTTTGGGGCTGTTTTATGATGTTGCATTTCAGGATGAATAAAGAAAACAGTTATTGGAATTTACAACATTAATTTATTCAACTATGTACAATTTATCATAGCTCATAGAACTGCAGGGATTATTTTGCTGTCTAGATATTGAATTCGGGTGATTAAACACCTATAAAGCTATTGAAGAAAGATATACTTTTCTGACAATAACTTAAACTAAAAATAATTTATAAATTGATGGATTGATGCACACAATTTTTAAATGACAGGTGCTGAATTGAAATATTTTCTGATTCCTCAAAAACGGGGTACTCAGCATCATGGCTATGCTGCCAGCGGCCAGTGGTCTTGATATGGAAAGGGAAAAACACATTAATTTTAATGGCTGCTAACAGCCCTATAAAGGAATTAATATTTTTTCAAATATTTCAAACCGGTATTTTTAAAAAAAGATACTTCTGAGAACACGACTGCCGTCGTACATAATAAAAATTCATGTTTAGATTCGGTTCTCGTAATCTATGTTCCATATTTTTTCACAAAAACTATTATGGAAATTTTTTTTTGGTTTGGTTAGAAGGTCCGAAGACCAATATCTATAAGACCTTGATAGCAAGTGAAAACTGATAACTTGGTTTTTATAAACTTAACCTATTTTTAATAAAAAAAAAAAATAAATAAATAATTATCAGGATATAGAAAATTTAGTACCTATTCGCAACTCGAATAATAAAATATGTCATATTTATGTATCATAAATCATATAAGTAATAGCGCATAAAATATGCGTAATATATAATATTTCATATTATGGAATAAATAACTTTATATTGATCAAAATTTGTTGCTACACTTTATCAATGATTTTCTTATTTAGAAAGAATAAGAAAATTAAAATAAGAATTGACTCAAATTACTTATTATTTGTATCTTATTATCAAGCTGTGAATTACTTGCTGTAATTGTAATTATTCCTCTGTGGAAAACACTGTGGTTTAAAAACGGATAAATTGCTATGAAGTTCGCCTTGACTTCCTTATTTAATTTTTTCGCTTTTATTACTCATGTCGGTCCTCCATACAGTAACTGTTAGTAGCACCATGTAGCACCTACATATAGATAAGATTAATGCCCTGAAAAATCAGACTGCTTAATGGTGCAAATGTTTTTTGACCATTTATGTTAGCGAATTGTAATAAAGTACATTTATTAGATGAAAGTGTCCTGACTGAAGTACCAAATGAAAATTTTATCTCATTATTGAAGCTTCTCGCTTTTAAGTATACCTTAGGTCACTTCGCATACCTGTAGCATTAAAGGTTGTTTTTACAGAAGTTACTATTCAAACCACAGTTTACCATTGGATAATTGTTTGAAAGAAATATACAATATTACTGAAGCATACTGGGTGCAAACAATGTGTAAAATTGATATCGGAAATATCGTGAAAATTTATTCACAAATATAATAATATGTATTATTTCTACGAATACTTTTCATGGTATGAAAAAAGGGAATACTAAAAATATTTTAGTATAATTAGAAAACTTGGTATATGATATTCTCATTTTGAAGATGCATAGATCTTATTGATGTAACAATTTATTATTTGTGCCTTTCTTGGGCATTAGAATAATAGATACCACCCACAAGACTGCGGTCTGGAACGGTACATTCTCTACATTCGCTATATAAATAAGACTACACTTAACACTTATAAGCAATTATAGATTTATTATTAACCTGCGATTAATGTATAGTTGATGAGAAGCCATACCTTTTTTTTTTAAATGTAGCATTTAAAAACTAGTGTTTTTTCAATTATTAAAAAATTCAATAATATATTTACATATATGATATTGTAAATAATTATTACTTAAAAATAAAAGTAAATACATTATACGTCAAATATTGACTATTAATTATAAACTTTTATTTGCACTTGGTTCATATTACCTCAAAAGATACTCTCAAAGTCTACAAGTCAAATGAAAACAATAATAATTCTTTTCAGTTACTCATTTTGAGAACAAACCACGAAGTATAATTAATGATTAAACGAACTTACCTGTACGTGAAGTTCTATCATAATTATACGATGTGGTTTGTTCGAGAAATGAGTAACAAACGCCCTCCCGACCCCAAGTAAGTCCAGGTCCCGAATGTTTTTCGGTAATATGATGGTACACAGGAGTACAGGAGTGAATTTTAACTCCAAACTAAATGACGGGACGGTGGGCAGTGGATGGGTGGGTCACAGAAATAAAAAATATCTTTCTACCCTCAAGTAGTGATGCGGAGTGATGGTTACTGGATCATACTACTACAAGTCAAATGAAAACAATAATAATTCTTTTCAGTTACTCATTTCTCGAACAAACCACATCGTATAATTATGATAGAACTTCACGTACAGGTAAGTTCGTTTAATCATTAATTATACGTCAAATATTGACTATTAATTATAAACTTTTATTTGCACTTGGTTCATATTACCTCAAAAGATACTCTCAAAGTCTACAAGTCAAATGAAAACAATAATAATTCTTTTCAGTTACTCATTTTGAGAACAAACCACGAAGTATAATTAATGATTAAACGAACTTACCTGTACGTGAAGTTCTATCATAATTATACGATGTGGTTTGTTCGAGAAATGAGTAACAAACGCCCTCCCGACCCCAAGTAAGTCCAGGTCCCGAATGTTTTTCGGTAATATGATGGTACACAGGAGTACAGGAGTGAATTTTAACTCCAAACTAAATGACGGGACGGTGGGCAGTGGATGGGTGGGTCACAGAAATAAAAAATATCTTTCTACCCTCAAGTAGTGATGCGGAGTGATGGTTACTGGATCATACTACTACAAGTCAAATGAAAACAATAATAATTCTTTTCAGTTACTCATTTCTCGAACAAACCACATCGTATAATTATGATAGAACTTCACGTACAGGTAAGTTCGTTTAATCATTAATTATGCCGGTTTCCCGATGTTTGCCTTCACCGCTAAATTTTCTCTAAATTTTTACACATCCAACATTTTTTACACACTTTCGCTTTTTGTTATTTTAATAAGAAATAATGATACAATAAGACATTCGCTACATACCTTCTTTTGAACCACACTCGAACAAGTTCATAATAAAACTAAGACGGTCCCGCGATTACTGTTATAGTACCCAACCCGCACTCACCGAGATATTCGCCATCCGGTGGATCTTACACCGGTTCGGTGTAAGGACTTTATGTTTAACTTTATGTTTGGGTGCTACAACGTCCTGTTTATCATGGGCATAGATTAAACTAACTTTATTTTTATTCTGTGACAGTTTCTGGCATATAACACATTTCACTTACCACTTCGGGGCACAGGTCATCTCAATTACATTATTTCAATTGTTTAAGATTTCGGGGATTTTGTTATTATATCGGTGATAAGGACGCCCCTTGTACTTTTATTTATAACTAGTATTTATTTGTTGTATGTTTTCCTGTGTTTTTTAAGTACAATAAAGTGTTATTCAATTCATAAAGCTTATAGTATAGAGGGCACACTAAATTAATGACATTCTCGATTTTTAAGAAATTTTATCTGCAAAACGCCATGGGTTTTTCATTTTTTCAAACGACCTTTGGAATTAAAGTCAACCAACTTCCTTACCAAACCAACATGGTTCTCTGACCTATAACCATCATAATTTCCCCAGAATTGTAGTTTATTGGTCCATAAATATAACAAGACTTTCCTCTTTACCTTAAGATGGCCGACTCTTATGTTATATCATTTTATTACGTAATAATGATGAAAGAAATGTTCTGTTAGATCCAGAACCTTTGGTTTTCCGGATATATTACTAAAATAAACAATATTAATATCCTTTCATCACCATCCATACTAATATTGTAAATATGAAAGTGTGTCTGTTTGTCCGTCTTTCACAGTAACACGGGGAGATGTGTTTTGTTTATGTTATGCGCGGCGGAATTTGAACCCACGACCTTTGAATTAAAAGTCGAGTGTGCTCCCACTTTACCCAAACCGGGTGTTTTGTATTATCCTAGCTATAACCTGTCCATTTAACAACAAAAAGTTAACAAGTCTTGTCAAAAAGAGTGTCTTTTCTATTGTATGCCACTTATATCTCCCATATAAGTCAACTGTTTGTCAACGTTGCGTCAACGGTTTGTCGACGATATGTCAACTATGACCGAGTAGGGATGGATCTAATAAAGTACCGTATATTTTTACTGTAGGTATGTCTATGAAAATGTAGTGCACCACACTATATTGTACTTTTGAATGTAAGTCATATTCATATTGTAAGTAAAGTAAAATTATTTTATTTGACATTTTAAAATTTACAACCAAATAATAAATATTGCTGGTTAATTCACTCAAGAGCTCAATGCTTCGTGTAATATAATATAAGTGTAATAGGTATATTTGATATTTTTATTAGTGTAAAAGTTTTTTATAGTAGTTGCTTTTTAACGCAAAAATTACTGTAAGGATTTTAATGAAACTGCACACTAATCATAGCTTACTTATATCAGAATGTCTTAATTATCGTCGTAAACTCCATAGTAACGTGGTTGGATAGCTATATTAAAATCTATCTTCAAATCTCTCATTCAAATCACCTAAATCAATTATATAACAATTAACCAAAGTACATAATTAACTTGTAACCCGGTACAGATTCAATTTAAAATAGGAATTCTCAATTAAAATTATTACGGTCGGTTCCAACCTGAACTCCTTATTGAGTTTCGCATTTGATGATAATTTTGAAACGTTATAAAAGCCTTGTTGGATTATTTATTTATTTTAAAAGATCAACAGAATTAACATGAACACTGTCTTGCTGACAGTTCGTAGTCTAGAATTCTACAATAACATGTTATCCATATACTTTAAATAAATCTGTAAGGGTCGGTCATTGAGTGTTTATAGGCTCAATATATTTATTTATTTATTTAATACTAGGAAAACTAACCGCACATTTTGTACAAAATACAAAATAAATAGTAACATAAGGCCAATAAAAATGATACTGAAATTATTATATTTTAGAGTTTTTCCGTATGTGTGTATGTTCCACCATGACTCATAAACCATTGACCCAAAATTGATGATATTAGGTAGATAAACATTAAGACGTCTGGGACACAGGATCTTAAGTCCAGATAAGATTAGACGTGGCCCCCATACAAACGTTGTAAAAGAGATGAACACAGCATGCGTAAAACAGTAAGCATCTCCACATATTTACGTTCCCACTGGTGGAACACAGGGCCTTCTCTCTTAAACAGATCTTATTAGGCCCAACACTGCATGAGGGCCATAGCAAGAGTTTCTTTTAATTGTGTCGTACTGTATTCCGGGTAAATTAGATTGTTTCGGTTAAGGAAATTGCTAATATAATTATGCCTAATGAAGTGCTTTTTGAGTTATATCCGAAGATAGTATAAGCAAGTTGTTCTGTTTATATTTTAACCGACTTCTAAAGAAGAATTATGTTTTTACACACTTGTAAAACAACCCAATATTGGTTTATTTCATTTAGCGTGTACATAAGTGTTTATGATAATTATAACTGAAAATAATAGCTGTTAATTTATATAAATGAACACAATTAAGGGCCATTATTTTCGGTTGCTTAACACCTACTCCTGCGAAATGTAATACAAACAGAAATTAATTACTTATAAAAAATCAAACTTTATCAAAAACTAAGAACTAAAAAAAAGTTTCTGAAATTAAAACTATGCAAATAAAACACATGCAAGGGTTAAAAATATGCGAAGTGGTAAAAAAAACAAAATTTTTTAATACAAAACCATTAAGGTCATTCTTTATTACTTTTAAAATAATATTTTAAAGTAATTGATTCACTTAACCTTTATACTCGTAAATATTTAAAAAACATGGTAAAGTAAAAATTAGAAGATCACAACGTAACCTTGGTGCTCGAGTGGGAGTTGAAACCACACCATCTAGTTCCGCTAGACTACTACGCTATCGAGGTTGCGTTATGCGTTATGAGCTCAGTTACGTAGTGATCTTGTAGTTTTTTCTAATTCCAAAATTTGAATGTTTATAAATTTTTAATGATCATTTCATATACGAGTCTAGTTAGAGACTAGCCCAGTTTCTTCACAAAACATAAAATCAAAATATCCTCTGAATAACCTTTTCTCGTGCAGACAGGTAGGTAGGTACCTACTGTCCCAAGATAGAAGATACCTCAATAAATTCATCTCGAGATTGCAAATATTATACAACTTTATCTGAGTTTGAATGCGGTAAGATTCAACAAAAGAGCATAGCTTAATATATTCAGCTTGTTCAATGGATAGCTATTATTATTTTATCACACTATTAAACGTATACTATACCAGATATAATGTCTTTTTGCGATTTTTATGAAGAAAACTTAATCAAACATTTTCCGAATATAATGCCAAGTAAAATGTGAGACAAAGTTAAAATAAAAGTTTGTTGTCGCGAAGTAAGCTCGAATTCTACAGTAGCTCTGGCTGTCTGTTCAGCAGTAATTCAAAGTAGCTCTGTCTATCTGTCCAGTTTTTACAGCTTACTAATAAACCGATTTAAATTTTGTAAGAGAGATCCGTGAAAATAAAATAAAATAAATTTGAACAATTTACGTTAGAATGGATCTGTCCCAGTCTTCTAGACCGCAGTTACTGATTTGATTCGATTATTTCATTTTCTAAATTGACCTCGTAGCCATACCACTAGGTCAATTTCAGGTCAAAGGTCATGTCACTTATAACAATGAATCTATATAAATCGAAAAATAATTACTAACCACTTTAATTTTATAGTTTCATCCATTTAATTATAGTGTCACAGTTCGTGTGGTGCTGGCTTAAGTATAATACCACCGCTACTTCTCGTCTTCAAGTATAAAAATCCCTTAATGTGTTTGAAGTTCATTTTGCTTCATGCCATCATTTAATTATAATGAGTTTCGAGATATTTCGGCCTTGTTTTAAGCGCATTTTTAATATACACTTAGTGTATTTCGTGTTTGATAGTTAAAAAAAGTTATATCTTTTTACTAAATCTCACGTTTCTTACCTCAATCTTATCAATCAACGAACTATCGAACTCTTAACGCCACGCCGATAAGGGAATGGTCAATAAATCAATCAAAGCTTGTGATTGAGTGTTTCCTTAGTGCTATTTTATGGGTCCAGTGGCTGCTAGTCCGAGGTTACCGTCAGTTGTAGTTAAGGAGATAACTGTGTTGGTTTTTACATCATTTATCAGCAATTATTTTCCCACACCTGGGCAAAAGTCATTAAACTGGATTGTTGTAATAATGGAGAGTGACTAGGGTATTTAAAATATATTTTTATCCCCCTTCCCACTTTCCTGAAATGGGGGGTGAATGTTTGTATGGATTTTTATCAATAAAGGAAAACCGCACGTTACGCGTGCAAAGCCGCGGGCAGCAGCTAAGCTTAGGTAAAGTTTGAAGAATGCTCAAATGATAATGTTAACAACATTGCCACCTGCTCTCGAACTATCAAACTTGCCACCAATTATGTAGAACACACTATTGTTTCTTACACTACAAATTGATCGGTCTTATCGCTAAGTAAAGAAAATGCACAGAAATAATTTATTATTACATAAGAATAAGCCATAGTAACCATTAAAATGTGCGGTTTAAGAAACATATTCTGTAACGGTGAAGGCAAACATCATAAGGAAACGACTTCTTGTGAGAACTTAGTGTTTGAAAGACATGTGACATTAATTTCCGCACTAATTCAGCGTAGTTAAAGGCCTAACCTCTCTCGTCAAGAGAGAAGTCCATTGTCCCAGTAGTGTTTAACGTAAATAGGGGTGCTAATGCTTTAACCATAATTATGAGGATTATCTTATATGCCGTTTATTTCCTTTTTATATACTACTACATCATCATCATTTCAGTCGTAACATGTCCACTGCTGGACAAAGACACACATAAATGACGATAACCTTGTTGGTAGACGTCCGACGCTGTCAGTGACCCGCTTCTTCTTTCCTAATTTTAGATTCGATCCCGTAGAGAAACCTCAAGCTTACCCCTTAGCTATTTAAGCGACGAGCCTGTACATGAGGTTGATAGTGATACCACGTTTCGGACTCATAGAACATCATTGGCAACACACTGATTATAGAATTTCTCGAGGCACTGAGGTATTTCCTTATCTATGCTATTTGATGTTTAGTTCCTTAATGAATGATCTTCCCATTGTCCTACGCTACGTAAACATGAGTTGGTCGACAACTAACGTACTAACTGCTCGGTGCAGCTTAAGTTACGGTAGGGATGGGGTAAAACAATAATTCGACGTAGATTTACGTTTTAACAGTTGATTACTACAAAACATTATACTTTATTGCACACCATAAAACAAAATTACATTTCAAAAATATAGGTACATAAAATATGTTACAATGATCACTAAAAGCGATTTCTTACAGGCAACGATATGTAGATGCCTTAGACATCAAAAAAGCTTTTGAATTAATTCATGTAAAAAAAACAAAGGACTTATGGAGTGTATCAGTAAACATTCTTAAGTCACTTATAGATACATTAACATCTGATTTAGCTTTGATTTTTAACAACTGCATCGATTGTGGTGTGTTTCCAGATTTGATGAAGCATAGTAAAGTAATACCATTGTTCAAGGCTGGTTCTACTTTAGATCCGACAAACTTTAGACCGGTATCAATATTGCCTACTTTCAGCAAAATTTATCAAAAGCTTATTTTAATTCAATTATTGCAACATTTCAACAATAATAAGCTTTTACACGATAAACAATTTGGTTTTACTAGAGGCAAGTCTACTACCGACGCTGGCATCGAGTTACTAACGCATATTTACGATGCTTGGGAAGATTCGCAGGATGCTCTTGGAATTTTCTGTGATTTGTCTAAGGCATTTGACTGCGTACATCACGGAACATTAATAAGCAAATTATGTCATTATGGGATAAGAGATGTATCTTTGGACCTTATCACCTCATACTTAAGTAATAGAATTCAGAGAGTTGAGGTAAATGGTAAAAGGTCTCAGGGGTCTTTGATAACAATGGGTGTACCGCAAGGATCCATACTTGGTCCTTTTCTATTCTTGATCTACATTAACGATTTGCCCCATCTTGTTAAGAAAAATCACGACATAGTATTATTTGCTGACGATACTTCTTTAGTGTTTAAGTTAAATAGACGTAATAATGATTTTGACAATGTAAATAATGCTATAAATAAAGTCGTGGATTGGTTCAGCGCAAACAACCTATTGCTGAACGAAAAGAAAACAAAATGCATTCGATTTACAACACAAGACAACTGACTGAAAGGTAAATATGTAACTGGTAGTAATTGAAATATATTATTTTATTATAATTTCTTATTTATTTATCCGTTAATACTAGCTAACCTCCCGCGGTTTCATCTGCGTTTTTACATTATTTAATGCGATTAAAATGGATTTTCCCGCTGTAAAGAAAATGCAGCGTAAATAAATCCAACAACGTGATTTAGTGAGATTGTATGGTTCAGGGTGGTAACAAGCTGCGTCCGAAAACACTGAAAATCTGTCTAAAAAAAATAAAAAAATAAAATGGTAATTTAATTACTTACCTATTTTGATTTTGCGGTAGTACAAATTCACTACTGACGTTGATTTTGACCACTGACGTAGTTTTCGGACCACTGACGTAGCAAAAATATCCCATCCCTACTCAAACAAACCCAACCGTACACAAAGCAAGACGCTCCTTTGATTAACTTTGCAGTAGTCGACAAATTTATATCGTAGGCTCAGGGAACATTAGAACTTATGGCCTAATTAATAAAGGGGGATTTCGCGTGGAATGTTTTTATGGTCTTGTGGCTAGAATATTATACTCTATGGAATAAGGGTAGTAGATCACTTCATTTGGTAAAGTGCTCCTGTTATCGCTTTATTGTCTATGGTAATTTATTTGACGAATATATTAGTCAGTAAAATAAACCTAAAAGGTGATTGTAATTATTAGTATGTACACCCATTCATTAGCACCCCTAGTTACGTTCCCACAGTTGGTACACTTCTTTCAGAGATTAGATCTTAACTCACCACGCTGGCAAGTGCGCGAATGACACATGTCCTAAAATTTTTCCTAAGTTTGTCATTCATCTGTCTTTTCTGATTTTTTATTGAAAATTAAGAAAAGACAGATGAAATAATTTAGTAAACTTTCAGTTAAGTGTTTGAAAATAGTTTATATACTTATATTCTTGCTTTATACTTTAACGACCTATGTGGCGCAGCGGGTGAAGGTCCGCCTGCGATACATTGAAGACACACACGGTAATATAAGAGGTAGTACTGTTCTCAGTACAACACCACACGACGGAGTTGCAGACAGGAACTAATTTTTACGGTAGGTACGTAGACATTCCCCTTTGCGAAATAACGTAGATATTAACGGGGTAGTTACGAGCAAGTACTTGAATAGGGGAGAAGTACCTACGGGTCTTACTTCCGGTACTGTGTTTTGAAATGTTAGGGGTGCTAAAAGTTTAAAAAAGGAATGAGAAATTATTTTTAGTATTCTTGTTGTTATTTGAATTTTTTACAAGCTTTTGCCCGCGGCTTCTCTTGAAGGAAATACTAGGTTGCTCCGTTTTGCCGTGAAAGACGGACAAACAAACAGATACACATATTTTTTCAAATATTACTGGGACTTCTCTCTAGAGAAATTCGGCCTTCATTCGGTTCGGTGAATGTCAAATGTACTTAAACACTTCAAACATGGCGGTTTCCCTACGATGTTTGCCTTCAAAATCAGAGTACACATGAAAAAAAACAATAGGTGCCGTGCGCGGCGGGGCTAGAACCTACGACCCTTGGAATGAAATTCGAGTGTGATTAGCCACACGGCATTATTTTTTTAAAAGATATAATCTATGCTATTATAACAAAGCTGAAGAGTTTGTGTGAACGCGCTAATCTCAGGAACTTCTGGTCCGATTTGATAAATTCATTCAGTATTGGATAATACATTTATCGAGGTAGGCTATAGGCTATATTATATAAACTAGGTGCATAGATAACGTATATAACGCAAGCGAAGCTGTCGGGGGTCGGCTAGTAACTTATAAGAGACAACCCTAACATCCACTTTTCTCTAAAGGTGTACTAGTACGATACAAGTAGTAGGTACAAGTATGCAGTAATTACACTTGCTACATTTACGAAACTAACATAATATGTATAATGTCTAGCTAATTAACATAATAAACCAGACCTTCTGTGTATTATGGCGAAAACATACAACATTCTTAAGATAATTTTATTTTATTTCTAAAGTTTTTATAATACAACTTATTCTTTACTAGCTATCCGCCCTGCGACTTCGCCCGAGTTATGGTCTTTGGGTTGGTAATTCCAGAAAGTTGGTATAAACACAATAACACTGCTGTATAATCAAAAGATTTAAATATAGATATTTAAATCCTTAATTAATTTTGACGACACCTACGGAAATAAATGGAGTAGTACTATTCTTAAGCCGACAATATTTTTACTATGGTAAACCTACAGCTTATAACTAGTATAAGAAACACATATAACTATAACAAAACACAATAAACAAAACACATTCCAACTATAACAAATACAAATTAATTTCCTACAGACGTTTCAACCCATATTTCAAGTAATTTTATAACACAGTCTGCTAGTATTTAAATAAATATTTAATTTTAAAGTTACTTTTCATGTCAAAGGGAATTCTAAACGTTTAAATTTAATATGCTACGTCGGATTAAAACTAACTTACGTAGCGGGCTTAATTAAACATTCTTGGATATCATAAAAGGTTTTCAATATGCTTTCATCATCATCATCATTGGGTTTAACTTACGATGATAGTTGTAGAAAATAATAAATATAATGTGTTTCGAAATAAGAATAGTCAGGGATCCGTAGTACATGGAAATCAAGTGATTACTAACAAGCTAATTTTTGGTGAGTAGCTTCGTTTCGATGAGACGTCCAAAGATATCCTATACCCAACTCTCGATTGTGGTAGCTAACAGAGATATCAAGGATTAAAAAATTCAAGGATGTAAAACCGGGATAACGGACCACGAAATTTGTAGGACAATATGTTATATCTCAAGATAATTATCTAAATTATATAAAAACATGTTTGTCCTTCAAAACCTATGGTTTGATCAAAGAGTCCGCCATTTCCAAAATGTGTCGAAAACGAGGTCAATTTAAATGATTACTATGATTACTAACCAGCTGATTTTTTGTTGTATACTTAATTAATATTTATAAAATCTAACGGACATATTGTCCGACAAATTTCGTGGTCCGTTATCCCGGTTTTACATCCTTGAATTTTTTAATCCTTGATATCTCTGTTAGCTACCACAATCGAGAGTTGGGTATAGGATATCTTTGGACGTCTCGTCGAAACGAAGCTACTCACCAAAAATTAGCTTGTTAGTAATCACTTGATTTCCATGTACTACGGATCCCGGCCTAGAAACAAAACTCGTTCAACTAAAAATAAGATGGAAACAATACTGGACTGTGATTGGAATGGAAACACTGTGTTTAAAACATTTAGAAGCTTTAGAATATTCTTATTGAATTCTGATCCGGGAATGCGGGCATGTCTGATGCCCGGATTCACACTCGCTTCACACTCGGACATGTTGTCGCATTCTCTTATCTACAAGGTGCCATTAAATATGGTATGGTGTAGAAAAAAATCACAATTTTTCTTTTTGAGTGGGAACCTAACCCACGTCTTTCCGTATACGCCTGGCGGTAGTAAACAACTATTATATCAAGAAGCTACATTATAAGCTCAATTTTATTCATATTTGTACTGGTTGTCTTGGTGTATATACATATATATATATATATATAACTAGCTTTCCGCCCTGCGGCTTCGCCCGCGTTTTACACTTTCCCGGAAATTTCTTTGCTATTTTATAGTCTATGTTACTCGGGGATAATGAAGCTTTCCAAAGGTGAAAGAATTTTTCAAATCAGTCCAGTAGTTTCGGAGCCTATTCATTACAAACAAACAAATCTTTCCTCTTTATAATATTAGTATAGATATAGATAAAAAAAATCTATCTATGTATGTATATTCTATTAAGTATATCAGAAATCTAGCACCCGTAACACAAGCATAGAGCTTATTACGGGGCTAGATGTTGCTGTGTGAATTGTCCAGCAATATTTATATTTATGTGGATAAAGTAAAAAATGTTAGCGAAGCTGTCGGTGCGTAGGTTAGTATAAAATAAAAATAAAATATTTTTTTCAATATGCTTCAGTTACACCTTGTACATAGAGAATAGGTACATTCCACCTCTGTGCTACATTTTATTGGAAAACCGAGCGGAGACTTCCAAATAATACATTCTTAAAGTCAAAAATGTAACAATGAGAAACAAGTAAATAAATATCATTGGACTTTTCACACATTCGTAAGCATTTTATATTTATGGATCACTATATTCATTTTTACACTTACTTGTTGGTTTCAAATTGCTGTTCGTTAGTTTCGCTAAAACTCAGGAACGGCCGGGCCGATTTAGCTGGTTTTGGTCTTAAAATGTTCGTATTAGTCCAGGGAAGGTTAAAAGGTGAGTAACCTTCATACACTACTGCTATGTAGTTTATATTCTAATGCTATGCAACTTAATTTATTTTGTTATTTTAGTTAAATACCATGTTATGTATTTAGCTAATTTATTTAAAACCAAAGATAAATATTTATATATATTTAAACGTTTAAAATTTACACACTATTTATATTATTGTTTAGTAATGTGTAGGTAATAAATATTGCTGGCTGATTCTACCAGCTAAGTCTAGCCCCGTGGTTAGCTCGAAGCTTGTGTTACGGATATAGCTAGGTACTTAATATAATGTATTATATATACTAGGTATTAAATAAGACGACCTCGGTAACATGAGCGAAGGTCCGACTGCAACGTAAGAGATTGCGGGTTCGATTGTCTATCTGCAAATATTTTTTCAAAGATCATTTTGTTATAGACTTGAAGATGTCCGCAACAGCATTAGCTCTGACAGCTGTCAAAGGCCTACAAATACCGCTGCAGCTGTTGGCAACACTGCATCTGACGGGGATATTATGGCCACCAGAGATCCCTTTACAAAGTATGGTTTATCATAAAGCTTTGATCAATTTCATAAGGTGGTGGGTTCATACCCCACAGCGCACCTGTGGTGCGTAGTTTTTTTTACAAAATACTTACTAAAAAAAATTAATTAAAAAAATATATATAGTTAAGTACCTAGATAAATACTATTCAAATAATAATACAATATGGAAATATGCTCGACGCCGGCCTCTTAAGAGCCCGGCGTCAGACGAATTTCCCATACAAACGTAATACCAAAATTATTTGTAATTCGACCATATTTCCACCGTATTATTGTATTATTATTATTATCTAAATAGTATTTATCTTTTACAAGATACTTACTAAAAAAAATTAATTTTATTTAAAATAAGTATTTTGTAAAAAAAAACTCCATAGGAACCTTCGTATTACGGTATTCCTTTGTATGGGAAATTCGTCTGACGCCGGGCTCTTAAGGCCTAATCTCTTTTATCACGAGTTCCCTGTATCCCAGCCGTGGGAATGTAAAAAGTGCTGATGATGATCACTCGTTGTTGATGTATCTATTTACTTTATAAAAAAATAATATTTGTTTATTAATAAGCTATATCTGAACACCATTACAGGCACTTAACCTAATTGTTTCTTTAACTTATTGGAATTCATATCTTGCAGACAACACAATATCCGATTATCTAATTGTTGGCGGCGGCACGGCTGGCATGGTGGTGGCAAGGAGACTATCTGAAAATAAAAATTATACAGTCAGTGTGTTTGAAGCCGGAGGGGACCCTCCTATTGAAGCTTTGGTAAGCCAATCTTGTTATCATCATTATCAATAACAACTCATATATCATTAGCACATAAAACATACCAAAATCATGATAGTTTAAAATATGTTTAAATAACTAGTTTTCCGCCCCGCGGCTTCGTCCGCGTTATATTGGATTTTTGCGGTAATGATATTATTCTCCCTAAAAAGACCTTATTTTCTTTTTTCTGATTATAAACTACCTGACCACCAATTTTAAGCCAAATCTATTCAGCCATTCTTCAGTTATAAATGGTGTAACTAACACGACTTTTTCTATAATAGATTTATGTTCTCTTTTCAGTTACCAGCTACCTTCTTCACTTTGCCAAAATCAAGATCAGACTGGAATTTCTCATCCACCGTTAACCCTTACAGTGCCAGCTCGCAACCAGGCAACGCAACCGTCCTTCAAGCTGGCAAAATGCTTGGAGGATCAAGTTGTATGAACCACCTTATCCAAGTAAGATCTGCTCCTTATGACTTCAACACTTGGGCAGACCTAGTCAACGACTCTACTTGGAGATATGAAAATGTCCTGCCATATTTCAAGAAGAGCGAAAATCTAGACGACAATTTAGTACGGAACTCTAAATATGGACAGTATCATGGGTATAAGGGACCTATGGGTGTAACTAGAGAGCCTAGATTCGCAGCTAATCCGTATCTAGAATCTTTAGCTGAAGCAGGAAACGAAATAAAGATAGATATCAACGGTCATGATACGCTAGGATATACACAGTCTATGTATATCGTGAAAGATGGAGTGACACAATGTTCAGCATATTCTTACATACATCCAGTCAGGAACAGGAAGAATCTAATTGTTTACCGAAAAGCATATGTGACTAGAATCATTTTTGATAACAATAAAGCCGTAGCAGTTGAAGTAATCAAAGATGGAGTCACTTACGTGGTCAGAGCGAGGAAAGAAATAATTTTATGCGCCGGAGTTTTCAAAAGTCCACAAATACTGATGTTGTCAGGGATAGGTAAGAAGCAGGATTTGGATCGTTGGAATATCAATACAATTTCTGATTTGCCGGTAGGTGATAACTTGAAAAGTCAACAGACTGTAGCATTAGTGCATAGAACAGATAAGGTACCAGTAGATCCTATTGTACCTCTACCAACGATTGTACCTTTCCCGGTCTTAGCAGGATTAGTAGCTTTAAATAAGAAACAAACTTATGCAGATTATCAAGTATTCGGACTCATTATAGGCGCAATCACGCCATATCTTACAATAGGCTGTGCTGTTGTATTCGGCTACCGATCGGAAATCTGCGATACATTCCAAACCAAAGTGTTAGGCCACAACAGCATCTTCAGTCTTCTTGGACAAGTTGATCCGGACTCAAGCGGCACTGTTACACTTAAAACAGCAAATCCATTCGACGATCCAGAAATCACAACGAATTTCTTTTACAAATCGTCAGATATCGACAAAATGGTGGCGTATATTCAAGATTATTTAAAGATAGAAAACACAACATTCTTCACAAGCATTAATGCGACTTTTGTAGACCCTGATTTACCGGCATGTCAATGCTACAAATTCAGGAGTTTTGAGTATTGGAAATGTTATATTTTGAATATGGCAATAAGCGTGTACCATATGGTGGGGACTTGTGCAATGGGGAGTGTGGTTGATGGGGGTTTGAGGGTGAAAGGGGTGGACAGATTGAGGGTAGTTGACGCTAGTGTGATCCCCAAGTCACCGCGGGGAAGTCCTCATGCTTTAGTTATTATGCTTGCTGAAAAAGCTTCTGATTTGATCAAGAATAGTAGTTAAAAAAATAGTTATAGCCTGGTTAATAAGACTGTAGGTCTTATCCGACAAGATACTCTTTTATCATTCGAATAAAATTATACCAACGATAATATCTTATTTAAACAGTTTTTTTTTACCATTCCATGACATTTAAGTTCCGAAAAATTACTTGTATGGTTTATTATTAATTATGATGTATATCTGTGGAATATATGTCTCTATATAACCAAAATAAACACTCCAGCTTTTTCAACTTTCAAACGACTTTTGCCTAAAACAAATATAAACAGAAAGCTATTGAGCACGGAACTTGTTATTTCCTCCGAGGTAAATGCCAAACTTGGAGGAATTCCGTAACAGTCTTCAAAGAAGCCCCTAATTTTGGGGACTTCGAAATAGTTCAAAGTGAACGCATTTTTGTTGAAAACTGTTCTTTTTTTTACTAGTGAACTAAATTAGGTACCAAAATACTTTCAAACTACGGGTATTATTAGTGTTAAGTAATTAAAAGTCATCGACTGTATCGAAAAACACAGTGTTGGACGTCCACCAACAAGATTACGGACGATCTTGTGATCTTGTGATGATCTTAGCTGCGTCCGACCCCAATCACAGGAAGTCATTAAGAGAGGCCTATGCCCAGCAGTGGACGTCCGACGGCTGAAATGATGAGAGTCAAGTAAAGTATCAATAAAAGGACAATTAAGCTTCGAGGTCACCAGTTGCCTGCTTTCGGTGTGAATTCATCCAAAGGGTTACTTTGTAATACAATTCGTAGTTTTACTATTTGGAAGTGACTCGATACGAATAAACAGAGCTGTAAGCATGAGTAGTAACGTTAACGAGATTCCTTACTACAAGCAACTCTATTTACGTTCCCACTGCTGGGACACAGACAACACAAATCTTTATAAATATGTAAAAATCAATGACACATTTCAATATAATTTTATAACAAAAACTATGTAACTTTTAGGTGCTTTTTACTTTAAGGTGGTTAGTTGTTCATAAAGTAAAACAAAAGATAAGATATGCTAATTCGACGCTGTAAATGAATTAATGATCTTTTCTTTATTTAGCTAAATTATTTGCTTAAAATTTACATATTAATTTTCTATTTTTAGTGTTCTATTTTAGGAGTAAGTAGTACACGATATACAATTAATATTCTTGATTTGTAACGTATAAAATATACTTGACGTATGCTAGCGTAAGCACCTTACACAGTTTCCACACGATGTTTCAAACAAACTTTTTAAGAATCAAGAAATCTTTAAATTAAAGCAATTTTTTTACGATACGGACTTATGCTAACCCCCCACCTTTAGACTTTGAAAGTATGTACGTTAGTAACTACCATTCAATCCGTGCTGCCCACTGATGCAGAATAAGCCACTAAAGTATCAAGAGGATCAAACAGGAATCAAGGATCAAGACTTATTGGTCATGAGTGCATGGAATTGACAGAATAGGAGAAGTAGGCAAGGGCGAGTCTGGCATGTTAAAATAAAAGAATAGTTTTGTTGGCGACCTGAGAATCTAATTTAATTTTAAATCATAGGATTTTTTTTGTTAAATAATATATAGATTTTATTTTCTTATCATTTAATTTGAGTAAATTTATATATTATTAGTTATATAAAATACTAGCAGCCCCCGCGAACTTCGTCTCGCCATATACTTTTATTTGCAACTATATCCATACTAAATTTCATCCAAATCGAATTATCCTGCGTAAGCATATATTTTCCCGCGGAAGCATTTAATTTTTACGCGGTAAAAAGTCTCTCGCCATATACTTTTATTTGCAACTATCTACATACTAAATTTCATCGAAATCGAATTTTCCCACGTAAGCATATATTTTTCCGCCGAAGTATGTATTTTTCCGCGGTAAAAAGTAGCCTATGTTAGGATTAGGATATTACATATTATATTACATTGACTCCCCCCCCCGTGCCCCAGTGACGCTTACATGGAGTCTACACATCGCATGCTGGCTAGCTGAGCGCGGTGAGCAACAGCCTCTAGATGGCGCTGCTATCTTAGTTAACATTGGCTCCGTGTTTAAAATTCATAAAATATAGTAAAAGTTGAGTTTTTGCAAAACTGAGTTACCTAACGTGTACAGTGTGTTCCAATTATCCAAATACATTGTTTTCTATCCAAACAATTCAAGCGAGAAGGAAATATTAAAGAAGAAACAAAGTGACTGATATTAAACAAAAGCAGGGATATTGAAATATAATATTAACATAACACAACACCTAAAAGCCTACGGACGGAGTACTTGACCAAGAAATTAGAAAATTGACTCAAAAAGTGAGTAAATTTTAGAATATTACTTCAATTACTCCAAAAGTAAACAAGTCTTTGTTCATTTAAATTTATAACGAGTATCAGCTGACCAATCAGCTCGCTGGCTGCAGCGGCTCAGTAACGCCATCTATGAATTATGGTACGGACTAACACGACAACCACTCTATCATTGCAGTGCAGATAGTGTTACCAGACTAAAGTTAATGTTGCCAACATCAAAACGAAACGTACCATTTTGGTAGAAATTAAATTTCTTCTTACTTTTATTTTTGGATTCAAATCTATATCTACATTTAAAGAAATTAATTAAATAAGAAAAAAAAGAACATTACTTCCATCGTCACTTCGACTAGATAATCAAGTCTAAGTGAAACAAGCCAGAAACAAGATGTCGAAAAGTTGTGCCAAAGCTTCCTCAGGCATCCGCAAGATAGCAGCACATGTCGTTTGCTACAAATGTAAGAAATCAGTATCTGCAAGAAAAACAATTCTTTGCTCAGAATGTGACAATCCATTTGAATTTGAATGCGGTGGATTACCTGAAAAAGTATATCGCTTAATGGAATCTGAGTCACGAGAAAAGTGGAGATGTAAATTTTGCTTGCAAAAACATAAGTCTGAGTTTTCAACTAAAGATGTCTCTACTTCGGTTACACTAAGGAAGAAGTTAATGTCTCCTAAACTAAACGAAAGTACGGAGTCGGTTCGTTTCTCTACTCCTATGAGCGAAATATCACAGCTGGACGAACTAAACACGTCTACCGATTCACCTATGGCACTCTCCAGAAGCGTAGACAACACCCTGTCGGAGACATGCTATTTACAAGAAATGAAGGAGAACATCACTATGTTATCGTCTCAGCTAGCCAGCACACAGACGGAGCTTGAAAATACAATTCTAGAAAATAATGACTTACATCGAAAACTCAATAAATTAACCAAGGAAAATGAAACTTTGAAGAGTTTATGCCAAAAACCACTAACGGAAATAAAAACAAATACCACAAAAAACAATCGCAGATGCTCAGCTCAGTTTTCAGACTTCAATAAAACTATGTTTTCTTCCCCAAGACCCCAGTCTTTGACGAAAATTCGCCCGAAGCCAGATGAATCCGATGAATTCCAGTCTCTACAGTCAAGGCTAGCGGTTTTGAGTAAGAAACTTTACAGAGCTGAAAGTGAAATAAAGCACTTGACAAATCAATTGGATGCACCTACGTTTGACGCGCCTAAGCCAGATTTAGTATGTAAGAAAAAACTAAGCTATGCGTCGGAGGAATGCAAGTCCAGAACCACGACAAAAAACCCGCGTCTCCTCATACTTGGTAGTCAACAACTTCATGGGCTTTCTAGTACTTTAATTAAATTACGTAACTTGATTGGATGTTTCAAAAAATATGATATTTTATCTATTTTAAAGCCATTTGCGATGACTGAGGATATAGTTAGTGCATGTTACTCATATAATTTGACCGAAAACGACCAAGTAGTGTTGTGTGTTGGTGAGAATGACAGAAACCTCACTAAATTAATTTTAGAGCTTTCTGGAGCAATTAAGGCTTTAGGAAAATGTAATTTGATTGTTGTAAGTTGTAACCACAGTAAATGCTTTAATGAATATAAATTAAATAATTATCTAAGGAACCTTTGCACACAAATAAAATCATGTGAATTCATATCTATTGACATAAAATTAAACATAATAAATAATCACTCTGAGTATATAAACTATTTAGGTAGAAAAATTAATTACATCCTTGACTCTCGATTTTATAATGACCAATATGTAAAAAACATCAAAAAAGTTATATACATGAAAGCTGACGAAAGGCAAGTTGTCACCAAAATTAAACAAAAGGGTACCATACCATATTATTTTGAAAAAATTAGGAATGAAAGCTCTTTTGCTAGCACTGTTAGACAGTCGCTAATTTGTTCTAAAAATGCGCCGAAAAAAGGGACCATACCTTACTATTTTGCAAGATGTAAAAAGATAGCATCGGTGGCTAACCAGCTTTTTCTTGGATAATCCGTCGCCACCACATTATACGATATTTCATCAAAATATAGCTGGTTTATTAAATAAGTTAGAGTTACTTGAAATATGTATTGACGAGATTTCAGTTATGGACGGCAGTGTTGATGTTATCTGTCTAACAGAAACTTTTGTTAAGTCTGGAAGTGAATTGAATATTAACTTGAAACAATTCAAACTAGGTAGTTTTTTTTCAAGGCACAATGAGAAACGAGGAGGTGTATGTATATTGGTAAGAAATTCCATTCAATGTAAAGAAATTAATTTCACTAAAGACTTAACAGCAATAGAAAAGTCATTTGAAATATGTGGAATATCCCTATCGCACGTAAATTACATCATATTTTGCATTTATAGAAGCTTTTTTTATAGCAAGTGATATTAACATATTCTTCAGTAAACTGGAGTTCTTGTTGGACAAGTATGTTATTAAGCTCTCGAAAAAAGTTATCTTAACTGGAGATCTAAATATTGATACTTTACGACAGAGCACAGCGGCTTCTCGTTTAGAAGATCTTGCCTTGAATTACAATTTAAGTATTCACATCAAACAGCCTACCCGACAAGCTAGCTGCATAGATCACTTCATAAGTAATATTGATGGTGCTATAGGCAGTACTCGTTCGACGCATCTATCTGATCATAACACTAGCCAAATATTAACATTTCCCGTTAGTTATAAGCCTAAGTGCATAGATTTTTGGTATATTGAATCACGGAACTACTCCCAGGAGAATGTTGAGTGTTTTTTAAAACATCTTACAGAAATTTCGTGGCTTGACATTCTTCAGGGTGACGACCTAAATAGTGCGTTTAACAATTTTCATGACCTATTCTGTCTTATATATAATTTATGCTTTCCGTTAGAAAAAAAAAAGATAAAGCCTAATTCTTCTTCTTCAAAATGGATAACCAAAGGACTTAGAGTATCGGCTAAACGTAAAAGAGAACTAAGGTACCTCTCTTATAAAGAAAATAATTCTAGCACGAAATTACTCTATCGTAGATATAGCATGACTTTAAGGAGATGTATGAATATATCAAGGAAAAAAGTAAATAACAGCTTCCTAAATAAGTCGAAAAATAAATGTAGAGCCACATGGCAGATTATTAAGAATAAAGTAGATTGTGAACGGTCTATAGATAATATTCATTCAATTAATTATAAAGGGAAATTAATCACTGAACCTCAAATAATGGCCGAAAGTTTTAATGATTATTTCATAAGTATAACTAACGAAAAACTAAAATCACAAAGTCCAGACCTGTCAAAAGTTAAAACAAATTCACGAAGCATCTTTTTACAGCCTATATCTGATGATGAAGTAGTTAAGATTGTACTATCATTAAACAATACAAAATCTGTAGGTTTTGATAAGATTTCTACGCATATACTAAAGAAATGTATTTTTATATTATGTCCTATTATTAAACACCTTATCAATTTCTCTATCTCTCAAGGGGTTTTCCCTGAGAGACTTAAACTATCAGTCGTTAAACCTTTGCATAAGAAAGGAAGCCACAAAGATTTAAATAACTACAGACCTATAACTCTTATTCCAATATTTGCTAAAATATTTGAAAAAGCTCTTCATCGTCGTTTAGCAGAGTTTTTAGATAAGCACAATGTTATAGCAAAGGAACAGAATGGGTTTCAGAAGAATAAAAGTACCACACTAGCAGCTTTTTCTCTTGTACGCAAGGTATTAGACTATGTTGACAGGCGTATACCAGTAGCAGTAATATTCTATGACATGAGCAAGGCCTTTGATTTTGTAGAGCACAATATACTCCTTACAAAATGTGAAATGTATGGTATAAGAGGTCTTGCTCTAGATTGGTTAAGAAGTTATTTGACTGGACGCAAACAATATGTAGAACTAAAAAAATACAGTAATAATATAGAATCATCGACTACGTTTCAATCAAGCGCTACACCAAATAACTTTGGCGTGCCACAGGGTAGTATCTTAGGGCCTCTACTTTTCCTCATATATATAAATGATTTACCGAATATAACTTCAAATAAATGTGTCCTTTTTGCTGACGATGTCTCGATTGTAGTAGCTGATGAGAAAAAAGATGGATCTCTAATTAACCATCTTTCTCTGGAGTCTGAATTAATAGTAAATTGGCTTGAGCGTAATAATTTACGTGCAAATATTTCTAAGACTAAATATATACATTTTCAAAATTATAACTATAAATCAAATTCTTCAATTAATAACAATCTGACATGTAGAAATGAAATTATCCAAAAGACTGACGAAATAAGATTCCTTGGCATAACACTAGATAGACATTTAAATTGGAAATCGCATATAGAGCAAATGGGCAAAAAATTAAACCGTTTCGTTTTTGCTCTCAAAAAGCTGAGAAGAACGTCAGGTCAAAAAACTGCTCTAACTGCATACTACGGGTATGTTGCTTCGGTATTGGGGTATGGTCTTTTACTTTACGGAAATTCCACACACATTAAAAGAGCTTTCATTATTCAAAAAAAGTGTATACGAGCTGTTTTTGGAATGGGCCCGTTAGTTTCATGTAAACCACTTTTTAAGAAACACAAAATATTTTCACTATGTAGTTTGTATATTTTTCAGGTTGGTTGTTTTATAAAAGAACATGGAACTTATTTTAATACATACCAAGATAAAAATATATCAGTGATAAAAAACAGAGACCCCTCTAGACTTATTCTGCCTACACACAAAACTGCATTATGTCAGAGAAATTCCTCTACAATGTCTGTCAAAATATATAACCGAATTCCAAAAGACATAAGAGAATTACCGTTTAGTAAATTTAAGACAAAACTTCGTAGGTGGCTACTAGAAAAATGTTTTTATGACATCAAAGAATATTTCAATACATGCAATAATTTGTAGCAATAATTTGTAGTTTTAAGGAAAATAATTGTACGTTCATAATCAATGGACAAACTGATGTTCTCCCTATAATATTAAGACCTTTGTACCTACACAGTTTATGCAATAAATATCATTTCATTTCATTTCATTTCATTAGACTTTTTTCTAATACTTGCATTTTTAAACTCGTGATATCTTCCGAATGAAATGTCCGAATTTAATAATTCAAAAAGTTATAAAAAGGTATTAAAGCCGTCTTGAATATAAAGTAATTTATTTTGATAAGGATAAATACCAAGGTACAAATGAAGACCCTTTCAAGAGGCGGCATATATAAATTAATATTTTAGAATAAAAAACTGCTTACTGTGACATAACTATAATATTTAGACATATGCTGTCGCGACATTTTTTGTAGATAATGATGAGTTCTGCAAAGTCGTAGTACATGATTTTGTTCTATCATCAATAGTTTTCGCAGCGCACGCGACATAAGGAATTTTTCAGGTCATTTTTTTACACCTTGTGTTACATTATTGGAGTTTTAGTAAGGATCCCTAATTTTTTTTAAAATATAATATAGCCTATGTTACTCGGGGATAATGTAGCTTTCCAAAGGTGAAAGAATTTTTGAAATCGGTCCAGTAGTTTCGGAGCCTATTCGTTACAAACAAACAAACAAACAAACAAATCTTTCCTCTTTATAATATTAGTATAGATACTTGATTCATTTTTTAGCTAATATACTATTTTAAAGGTCATTGTAAAATAAATACCATGTACCTTTTAAAACAAAATGATTGTTAGTTTACCTTTGAAAATATTACCTATAACTATTATATTTGGTATTTGCGTGAAAGAGTGACAAATATTACTCAAATATTATACACGTGCAAACATTCGCGTATTATATAATATCATGTAAGATTTTCAGTAAGAGTTTGGATAATTTTACCCAAAATCTTTCTGTAAACAAAGAATCCTTTGTCAGAAGTGTAACTAGAGTAATTCGTTCCCAAAACGAAAATTGTTTTGTTCCAAAAACGTTGAATATTCTGTATCAGGCGTGGACAAACTGAGAGCGTAAATAAGAAAAACAAATTAAATAGATTGTATTTATTACACTTGTCAAATGATTTTCTTAATCATACATCCCAATATCTTAACCCTATATTAGATCTTGAGGAATTATTACACCACACTGAATATTGACCTGAGATGGATTTTTCAAAGATCTTTATTCAGATAAATAAATAATTACAGAGTCTTATTACTAGTGTACATTAAATTAATATTACCTATGCCCCTTTTAACATGAAAAAAAGTTTTTTAACGCGGGCGAAGGCTTTTTTGGTGTTTAGTTTTCGAGGCGTGTTTCAGAACAATTCCTATTAATTTTCGTGTTTTATTGATTCATGTTATAGATTCTAAATCGCTATAACTCGGGCCGTACTCCGGTACATCGAGTAAGAGCTCCGTAGCCGTGTAAGGTACCTAAGTGGTTTTTTGCCCCATTAATTCTAGCAGTTTTACCTGCTTGTTACGTTTATAGAGTTCTGCAGGAAACGGTTTTATTTCAAGGATATTGTATTGTGCGGTGCCGACTTAGGAATAGTAGTATTCTAAATCGCTATAACTCGGGCCGTACTCCGGTACATCGAGTAAGAGCTCCGTAGCCGTGTAAGGTAAGTGGTTTTTTGCCCCATTAATTCTAGCAGTTTTACCTGCTTGTTACGTTTATAGAGTTCTGCAGGAAACGGTTTTATTTCAAGGATATTGTATTGTGCGGTGCCGACTTAGGAATAGTAGTATCGCGGACGTCGCACAGACTAAGGGATTTATGGATAGAATTATTTTTTTACGAAACTTGCAAAATCCACAGCCCATACTAAATTTATTTTAAAACACGTGCTCAAACGATGGAAAGCCGGTGACGAGATTCTTCTGCACAACACGACTTATTTTAATTTCATAGTTGACTACTTTTTTCCGAATTTGCATTGAAGATCTTTCCGGAACCCGCCAAAAAACATACTTAACCATAACAGTACATGAGAAATTATTGCATCGCTCTCAGTTAGAGTTTTTTCGGGAAACCAATTCGAAATAAGGTCCGAATGAGCCCGTTATTGTCCTTTCTAGATTCAATTGAGTTTTTAACGGCCCAGTTAAGGGATTAGCTTATATAAGTGGGTATTACGCGAAATTGTGTTTTTACACTTTTGATTTTCTTTTGGAAATGTTTTTTTTGCGCTTTTGTGTCGTAAGTAACATAATGTTAATTCATATCATCAGTCGGTAGTGGTTGTGTAAAAAATGCTGTGTTGGCTAAATGAGAGCACACAATTGACTTTATATTTAACTCATTCCTAAGGTCAGGTTTTCATCTATTGTCATTTATTTCCATAAAATTAAAGATCATTTGGACAAGCTATATAATAGGTAGTATGTACAGAGGCTGGTAAACTAAGTATTAAACGGGAAATTGTGTCGGGATCCTTGTTATTTGACGTATGTCGGACGGCAGATGTGCAGAATGCGGTACTAGGATGCAGCACGAGCCAGTACATGGTACAAGCTATGAGAGGTAGCGGAGTGTGCATAGGAGGTAGCGGATAATTTATGTAATAATTTATTTGTACGCCCATTGTACGTGTCTCTTTTTGTGTGTTTTGTTATTGGTGTACAATAAAGTGTTTTGATTTGATTTGATTTGATTTATGATGGCATAGTGTAATAAATAAATGAATTTAGCAAGGAGATTTCAGGTAAATAGTACAATATTTTTACCTAATGTCTTTTCTCATTACTTTGTTACATATTTGTCGGTTAAACAAGAGATGTGTTTAATTCCCGTTGCTGTAGTAAAAGAAGATAATATGATAATATGATTAAAAGTTGTTATACATACATACTTAAGAATTACAAATTTGCAGTTACTGCAAAAGATATTCGAGGCTCATCGTCCCTAAAATATTTGTATTAAGAAAAGCCCAAGACCAAACCAATCCTCCCATCATAATCAGCTGTATCTAGATAAAATAACATCTCAATATATCAGAAGCCAATTACATCTGAAAGTTTATAACTTAGAGCACAAACAAGCGCACCTTGTGAACACCGTAATCATAACAAAAACGTAATTAACTCAACGGCCACCTGTCCCTTGTGTACGAACAAGTTCTCCAGCAACATCATTTGAGTCGGAAGATGTCTATCATCATCATTACATTCCCACTGCTGGGACACAGGAACTTCTCTCTTGAGAGAGATTTAGCCCCTCACCATGCTGGCAAAGTGCAGGTTGGTGCATGATGAAAGATGGATATACAATATACTTTATTACACATAAAAAAAAAAACAAAAATACATAACAAAAAATATAAGTAGGTACATAAAAAAGTGTTACAACGGGCGGCCTTATCACTAAAAGAGATTTCTTCCAGGCAACCTTTGGATGGATATACGAATGTTATAAATGTGAAAATGTGTGTTTGTCGTCTTTCACGGAAAGCGGAGCGACGAATTCACGAATGGAGAGTGACATAGGTGACCCTTATAACCCATAATGCGATCTATTGGGGAGACTTGTTAACATTGGATTACAAGCGACCCGCTCTCCCTTTGCCACTGATATTTCTTGAATCACTCTATTTAAAAAACCGCAACAAAATCCATTGCCTAGTTTTATGGATTGAAGCATACAATAATTTCATTTAGTTAAAAAAAATAAAAGATTTCACAACTCAACTTAATCTAGTATTTTGGGAATGGTTTTGATATGTTTTGTCTTCCCTCAAATGAAATTTGACGAAATTCTCAATAATATTCATGTTGTCGACTCAAAAACAATATTGTTTATGTTTTGTTATTCTATTAATAACTAGCCGACCGCCAACAGCTTCGCTTGCTCTTTTTTCATAAAATATAGCCTATAACCTTCCTCGATAAATGGACTATTCAACACTGAAAGAATTTTTTAAATCGGACCAGCGGTTCCTGAGATTAGCGCGTTCAAACAAACAATCAAACTCTTCAGCTTTATAATATAAGTATAGATTTCGTTAGGTTTCGATCGAGTCTACGGTACCGTGACCGTAGGTACCTTACCCCTTGACGAAATTATTAATATAGATATTAAAATGACTAGAAATTTTCTATTCTAGAACAAAGGTTCCAACAACCTAAAGTAGGTCACATTGAAATGTTGTTCTCATTCCAAATTAAGTTAGAAACTATTCATTTAGTGGGTACTTTGATATTCATGAGAATACTTCATTAAGCTGTCTTGTAACTTGAAAATGTTCTTGAACCGAACTCTTGAATAATTGTCTAAATTGTCTTGACAGGTTTTGATTATTAAGATAAATAATATTACTAGTAATAGACTAGTTGACCCACCCGAGGCTTTGCCCGCTTTCTATAGTTCTATAACCATTTAAACCTTCCCTGCGCAGCACGTTTGATTCCCGCCTTGGACCAAAATTTGTTCGAGTTCCGCGTCTGTGTGTTATATACTTAATTGTTTATTAAAAATATACATCTATGTATGTAAATTATATTAATATATTATATTAAGTATATCAGGAATCTAGCACTCGTAACACAAGCTTCGAGCTTACCACGGGGCTAGCTAGATGTTAGTGTGTGAATTGTCCAGCAATATTTATCTAATTAACTCGACCACGTGTGTCCTTGACCTTAAACTTGATCGGAACCTAACAGGTGCAGTGGACGCACACCTTTACCGCAGGTGTATACAGTAGGTAAGTAGGTAGTAATTCTTACAATAACCAGCTTTTAATTTTTTCTACAATAATAGCTAGAAGTCCCTGTGTCATACAAAACAAAAAAATATATCACTACACTACTACAAACCCGTGAAAAATATATCTAGAAATAAATAATTGCTAAATCTTTGTTGAAGAATAAAAAGTCAACTTAACGCAACACTAGTTAATCCATCACGGTTCCCTTTCTTACAATTTCATTCATTGTTGGACTTTAACAATACCCTATTTCCTTGTCTGGGTATCGAACCTGCTATTGTGAATTTGACACACTTTTTGTAAAGAGTTCAAAACGTTTGGTTAAGTAATTATTGATTTCAACAAAGCTAAATTAAAAGTGTGATAAAATTTTCTAGCCTATGACAATTCTAATCTTTGAATGCTTTGTTTAGGTAGGTAGGTATAGTAAAACCATTCTAAAAATGAACTCTCCTCCACAAAACCGTGATGATTTCAACGTGTGAGAGAAAATACAGAAAAACAGAATACACAGAAAAAAAAATACAGAATTCGGTAGAGGGGCGTTCATTTTAGAAATGGTTTTACTATACCTAGGTACTGTAGGTACATTGATTAATAACCAAAATGTGAAGGACTAGTTTTTTTTTTAATCTACTACTAAAATTACAAGTTATGGCATTACATTTATAGATAAATATCTATAAATTCTAATAAATACATATAAAACCAATGTTAAAAATAAAATCTGTATCTATTTCTACCAGTCAAGACGATGATCAAAGTTTATAGGTTAAGTACGATTCAACAATATCTGGGTTAAATAATTATTTAGAGGAATCCCTTATTAATTATCTCGAAGAATGTTTCGGCTTGGCTTCTACTCGCAGCGACTTGGCAACGATTTTACTATATAAATTAATCCCGAATACCAACTTTAGGATTCAGGGGAAGAAATTCTGTAGGAAACTTTTATTTTTTGTATATAATAATTGTATATCATTATTCATATATAATTGTATAAAATAACTTAATACCGCGAGGAAAAACCATATAGTCATTTATACAAATACTATATGGGACACTAAACAATATAATAGGACAATTAACTGTTTAAAGTGTTATATCGTAAAGGTGCTTGCTATGACCACTTTAAAAGGCGCAACACTAAAATATTATACATATAGATAGGTAGTAGTTTTGTCGCCCGTGAATCCCCACAGCTCTAAGCAGAAGAGCTATCCCGTGTAAGGCGTTCTGAAATTTACTGCGACACGAACACGAAACGGTTACTTTGTTTACAGAATCAACGGTTGTTCTTTATTTTGTCTATGGGTTACAAAATTTCAGATGTATGTGTGTGGTGTCGGCCTAAAATAGTACCATTAATTTTTACCGCGTGTTAAACCAACAAAGGGATATCTAATAGCAGAAGAGGCGACGGGCATTATCTAGTGTTGTTCTGAGTAGGGCCAGTTGCACCGGTAACAGATAAAGCTTCAGATAGTTATCCGATAGATATTGAAAACAAAATTTGTTGTTTATCTGGCACATAAGTTATAGACTAAGAGCCTGTGATGGCCAGACCTTCCTTTAATTCGCAAGCGTGAAAATTCTTTCATGTGTATGTCTAACATAGGTAAGAATAACCCCCAAACATGAAACCTGGATCGCGGTTCCTTTGGGAGATAACAACCTTTTACCTGTTATCTCCCGTTTAGGCCTTATCTGTAGCCGTTTTCGGCTCAAACGCATCAAAATTAGAGTTTTGTTAGGGATGTTGAGGTCTATTACTAATATGATTGATGTACCCAAAGGTAAAACTAGGTACCTAATAAACGATGTGTAATTCATCAAGTTACAAGAATATGGCGATGTCGTGTGGTGCCAACTTACAAAAGACCAAATAAATAGTGAAAAATGAATTTTCTTATTCAAAATGTCATAGTTCTGTATAGTTGTTGTTTCACAACAATATAACAACACAAATATTTAAGTTCCCACAGCTGGGACACAGGGACTTCTGTCCTGACAACAGAGACGTTGGAAAAGTGCGTGCTGGTTGTCATAATGTCCATCAAACTCTTAAAAGTTCTCAGGTATCAGGTGAATATCCAATTTTATTTTAAAACTATGGAAGGAAATTTTGTTTTGTTAAAAAGTATTTTTAAAGTTTAATCAAGTTAAAAGCTTTGAGATCTTTTCAATATTTTACTTACTTATGGATTCTATGAACTTTTGAAAATTGGAAATTAGATTATTTTTGCGAGAATCGTTTCTTGTGCACTCATAAAATATCATCATAATCAGTTGTCAAAAGTCAAATTCAAAGTGAAGACCTTTATTTCTAAAGAATCATACGAGACGTCTAATACTAATATTCTTTTGTTACATAGACACAATTTGTTACATAGAAAAATTATAGTGTTTTTGAACCTAAAATTTTCTACTAAACTTATATTATACGAAGCTTACATAGATATAATTGTATTTAAATATATAAGGTATTTTTTTATTTAAATACGTTGATAGGAAATAACATGAGTTTTTCTGTGCAGTAACACGATATCCTTAAAAATGTCATGAGCAAACGTAATAGTAACTATAATTCTTGCCTTTGTCAATAAACCAGGCGCAAATTGCTAAGACTTGTTGTACAAGTTCAATACAACCTTCCCGTATCTGATATATTAATCCCGTTTTAAATATGTCAGGACACGCAATAAGGCTTCAAATAATTCTAGTAACCTATAAACCACAAAAACATTTCTCATATGGCTGATTAAAAATAATAATTTACCCTATAAACCCATAAATAATTTACCCTATTGACCTATATTAATGAAAAACACGTAACCTTCAAATTACAGAGACAGTTCGTCAATACTCGAATATAATTAGGAAATTACGCGAATGGAACAAGATCATCTCTTTGTAGATACTTATTAGTAAATAGCTTAGTCTTGAGTTTAATCATCGACGGTTGAAAGTTTCCATTTTCTTATCTATTCAAATTTGTTTGATTATCTGCAGTTTTATCTTTTTTTATACGGAAATACTTGATACATTAAAAAAACACTAACAAACTTTAACAATTTTCAAAAACCCAAGAAGCTAAATTGAGTTAACAATAAAATTTTAACAAGATTAATAAAATCTTGCCTTATAATTAAGTATTACAATCATTGTGAGTTATTCAAGCGAGTGATTGGAGACGCGAGACGAATTTTATTTATTTATTTATTTAATAAAATTTCAAACGGTGAAGGAAAACACCGACTATACATGTCATCACAACAACCTTACAAGTATTAAATCACACTACTAGGCACAGGTCTCTCCAATAGAACCGATGTTAATGATAAATCTAAATTTGAAGAGAAAAAAATTATAGACACTCGTATATTCCCGTCTCAAAAAATCCTCTTTCTGTTAGAATGTTCCAGAACAATAAGTTCGGGTTGTAAACGTACGCTCAACGTAAGAGTGTCAAAACATGGAACACGTCTACTGCAAATTATTCCTCGCGCATATAACTTTATGGCTAACAGTACGGGCAAAGAGTTGCTACTTTGATTACAAATAGATGAGACACTCGGAAAATCGTTACACAGTGACAACGCTGATGATACCTACATTTAAATAAATAAATAAATATTGCTGGACAATTCACACAGTAACATCTAGCCCCGTGATAAGATTTAAGCTTGTGTTACGGGTGCTAGATTTCTGATATACTTAATAGAATATACATACATAGATAGACACTTTTAATTATACATAATATTTAATACCCAGACACAAGCTAAATATAATATAATATTATAATAAAAGTAACAATTAAAGTAAATAATTAACTACATTAGAGTATTTATTCTAACAACATATTTTTATTAGTTTTATTTAAACTGTCCCATCTACACTAAAGATTCATCATTGCCACCCGAAACAAACGAGAATTCCTCCCGTCCGACCAGTGCTGCCAACATCCGACTCTAAATAGTTGCAGAGTTGCCAGCTCAGTCTGACCTCTGAGCCCTTTGACACCACACACACAACTAATGCAACCGTATGGTATATCATCATCATATTACCATAGATAATATAATGTACAATAATAATTGTTTGTTGACATCAATTTCTGTTTACTTAAATATTCTTAGTTTATTTCTAAAGATTAAATTTCTAATTTGTCACCAGATGGTAAAGTGCCAAGAACTCAGCGGTATATATTGATTATTTTCAATGTATCTAAGATTTGTATATGGGCTATGTATGGTCTGAAATAAATTATTTTTATTTTTTATTGCTACTTTGAATGACAACGCTAATTCGTAGGCCAATATAGAAGCTATCATTATTGTCACCGTTTTATCACCATAACGACCCTGCGTTCGTCTTCTGTATCCATAAGGGTTCCACTTTTCCCACTTGGCTACGGAAGCTTAAAAACAACGAATTGGTTTCAATAATATGAAAAATCGAGAAAGAATGGTGTTCATTGTAATCATACGTTTTTCTTAGAGGTTTCAACACTGGACTAGAATTACGATGTCAACATTAAAACCCATTCCAGATGATGAGAGATGATGAGATGGACAGATGATCTGATCAAAGCTGCCGGTTCACGGTGGATGCAAGCTGCATCCGACCGAAACAACTGGAGATGTTTAAGGGAGGCTTATGTCCAGCAGTGGACGTCCCATAGCTGAAATGATGAGGTCCCCATTTCAGGTTTTTAGTACTAACTTTTTGGCCTTTTATTTGCTCACGTTATAATTAGATCCCGCAATGCTGTTTAGACTTTAATTTAAAATTTTCATCAAAATTAATTCAGTGGATTTCACGTAAGAAAGTAACAAGCATCTTTTGATCCCTTCGTTCACACTTAGGTAAGTACAATTCTTTATTATTACTTTTTTACCTACCTACTTACATTTTTTTTCAAATACATTATTTAGTCCAGTTGTGCAACCTCTAACTAAAGCTACCATAAAGCTTTTCATTCGGAATGAGTTTTTAATTGTTTGAATTTCGAATGCGATTTTTTGAGGGGCTTTGAATTTTTGAGCGCTATTGTGGACATACCCAGGGCCGGATCGTGAATTTGTGGGGCCCTGGGCTGAAACTATATACTTACCTACTTGGGGGCATAAATCTTAGTAGGTACTCAATTTGAGTTTTAAAAAATCTACGGGTTTTCCTTCCTGGCGTATAACTCCAGAACGCGCGAACCGATTTCCACGGTTTTACATTCATTGAAAAGCTCTTGGGCACCGTGAGGTTTCTTAGCTATACTAAGAAAATTGCGGAAAAGTGCGAAGCCGCAGGGTGGAAAGCTAGTTTATTTTATAAATATTGGTAAGTTTGTATATATTTTTTGTCTCGAGTTTCGCGATTTTCATGTATAAATTTTCCGAAAATCAACTTTCACTGAAACTTTTTGAAATTTTCATGATGTCATCATAATTTTTTTAAACGCTTTGACAGCATAATAGTGCAAGACCCATCTGGTATGGCTTAAACTTTTATTTAACGTGAATTTTAATTTTATTTAACAATTCAACAGTTCCCACTTATGGGTCGAAGCAGAAAAGAAAACGTATATTTGTATGCAATTTTTAATCAATATTTTCTAATGACGTTGTCACGTAAAAATATCCTCCGTAAACCGACTTTACAGACAACTATTTTTTTTTTTTCAAATTATGGCCTATTTTTTATCGGTATCTGGGGGCCCCTTGTAACCCCGGGGCCCTGGGCTGCAGCCCAATCAGCCCATAGGTAGATCCGGCCCTGGACATACCGGGCCTCCTACGTGGAACTAATAATGTATATTGCGTAACTTCGTGATTCTATAAATTATTAATTTCTTTAGATTATTTATCAAAGATTTTACTAATATAACGTTTTCATCATTACATTTACCTAGATTATTGAGAAGAATAGAGCCGTGTTGGCTAAGTGGGAGCACACTTGACTGAATTCCGAAGGTCGTAGGTTCAAACCCCGCGCGCACCATTAGATTTTCTACTTGAAAAATTTTGTAATTGTGTGTTTAAAAGAAAAGCACAATTTAATATTCCAAACTATGATCACAAAACCACATGATAAGCGTAGCTATGAAAACTATTCCTTTAAGAATTTATAATGGGTTAATAATAATTGGGTAGACTCGAAACTAACTGTTAAAAATGAAATAAAAGAAGAATATTATTATTTACCGTAGGAGACCCGGCGAAAACAAAAGATTTTTGACTATGGCTGGATTAATTGGATAAGTCAAAGGTCGGTAATTAGACGGAGATGGCAGCAGTTTTGTTCAGTAATTAGAAAGAGACGACCGATTTGAAAACTTATTTCTTACAGATGTTTTTTGTTCTGTGATTTAAGTAGTTTTTAATATCAACCCAAATCATCAACTTAACAACAAATAATTATGTCCCAGAGGTTGTGTTGACGACCTCTGTGGCGCAGCGGGCGAAGATCCGCCTGCGACGCAAGAGGTTGCGGGTTCGATTCCCGCCTCGGAACTTCGGACAATTTGTATGATCTGTAAATATTTGTTCCGGGTGTCTGGGTGTTACATATGTATGTATATTATATTAAGTATATCAGAAATCTAGCACCCGTAACACAAGCTTCGAGCTTACCACGGGGCTAGATGTCGCTGTGTAAAATTGTCCAGTAATATTTATTTATTATTTATATAATCATTACCCTTTTTTACGTTCCCACTGCAGGGACTGCAGGGATTTAGGCCTATTATCTCTTGACCAGAGAGAATAGGCCTAAATTCACCACGCGACCAAGTGCGAGTTAGATACGAGTAATATCACGTCTTTCAAACTCAAGTTCTCATAACATGCCGGTTTCCCCACGTACCTACCAGGGTTGTTGCTGATATCAGCATCAGCATCAGCATCCGCTGATGATCAGCATTAAATTAGACATCAGCATCAGCATCCGCATCCGCATCGATTGATGCTGATTTTCGATGCTGATGTTCGAGTCGCAACTTGTCCGAAACGGGCGGGGCTTAACGCTCATTTTTGTACAAATCAGGTAAACAAGCACAAACCTGTTTATTCGTCGCACTACACATTGCGTGGAGATAAAATACAGGTTTTAGTGCTCGTCAGTATTTGAAGTAAGTCGCGTCAGTAGTGTTGTGTTGTTAGGTTAATGGCTTTTGGTATTCGCGGTTATAATAATATCACCTCCTTTAAAAAGTGAGATCTGATCTGAACTTTTAAATTAATTAATACCTAATATAAGTTAAAAAGATTATAGGACCCCGTTGGCACTCTTTGGGGACAGAACTCATGTCACTCTACACGGTATAATTTATCAAGACTAACACCCATATTATCATATATTAGTCGTTTTCTCCAGATTTCCTTCTTTCCACTCAACTCAACCTCACTTGAGCAAATTCGTATTCTCAGTTGACAAAAACGTTCTCCACTTGAGTTTTTTTTAGCTCACCTCAAGTTCGAGATAAGGTGGGAACTGTCAAACTTAAGGTACCTCATAACCTACCTTGAAACTCCTACAAGACCACGACGATCAACGCTTGTTTATTTTTGAGTGGATGAATATTATTATGTGTGTTATATTATGTATAATAAAAAAATATCTATCTATGTGCGTATATTCTAAGTATATCAGGAATCTAGCACCCGTAACACAAGCTTAGAGCTTATCGCGGGGCTAGATGTCGCTGTGTGAATTGTCCAGCAATATTTATTTATTTAATTTGAGGAAACGACTCTAAATATGGGTGTCAGTTTCGATGATGAAAGGAGTAAAACTCGATCAGACACGCACTTAGCCAAAATCAGCATCAGCATCAGCATCCGCTGATGTCAAGATCAAAAATCAGCATCAGCATCTGCATCCGCTGATGTGTCAAAAACCTGCATCAGCAACAACCCTGGTACCTACCTATGTGTTTTTTTAAGACATGCGTTAATTATGAAACCCAGCTTTCAAATAAATTTGAGAAAATATGTAAACAATAAAAATTCTAAATTTTGTAAGAAAATTCTCAATTCCATCTTGCTCGTATAATGGCGTCGCCCCGAGACTTGGAAACTTGTTTTGCTTCGAATAAACTTTTAATGACAAATATCTTGGTATAACTGGGCGTTCTAATTTTTCGCGATAAAATGAACTATTCATAAAAATACGTGCTTTAACGGTGAAGGCAAACATCGTAAGGAAACCGGCATGTTCTGAGAATTTTAAAATTAAAAAAGGACCTACCAAAGGTCACGGGTGAATTAATAACCTATTCACAAAAAGTGGCCAAGTGCGAGTCGGACTCGCCCATGTAGGCTTCCGCAGCAATTGTTTATATGAAATAGTTTATGACGTATTATAAAAAAAACTACTGGATAGATTTCGTTCAAACCAATTTTCGTTGTTAGTTTTTATGGTTATATACAATATATATTTTTTCTAGATTTATCATCCTCTTATTTTAGAAATTAGAGGGGGACACTCTGTTTTCCACTTTGGAAGAGTCTCACGTCCAAACTATTAAGTTTAGAATTAAATGGTGTTAGAAACATTGTTATGATTTTTGAAGACCTATTCATAGATACCCCACACGTATTGGTTCGATTAAAAAAAAGTTTTTAAGTTTCAGTCCTATGTATGGGGACCCCCAAATGTAATTTATTTTTTCTCAATTTTTTTATGAAATCTTTGTGCGGTTAACAGAATACATCTATCTACTAAATTTCAGCTTTGTAACTCTTATAGTTTCGGAGAAAAACGGCTGTGACATACGGACGGACGGACGGACGGACAGACAGACAGACGGACGGACGGACATGACGAATCTATAAGGGTTCCGTTTTTGCCATTTGGCTACGGAACCCTAAAAAGTCGGCTAGTCTATAAACATAATATTAAATTAAATAAATTAAAAAATAATGCTGGACAATTCACACAACAACATCTAGCCCCGTGGTAAGCTCGAAGCTTGTGTTACGACGGGTGCTAGATTTCTGATATACTTAATTTAATATACATACATAGATCGATTTTTTTACATATATAACACCCAGACACTCGGAACAAATATCTGCAAAATGTATAATAAACATAAAATAAAAAGTGTTATCCCTAATATGCAGCTCATCATTTAATTAGACCCGGGGGTGTGGATGGTTTATTGCCATCTTTTTTCAACCCCCGGCAAGATGGCGGATATTTATCATGCCCTACCCTCTTTCTGCGTATATTTCAAAGTAGTGGTCGGAATTTCTCGTTTGCTATTTTTATACATAATAGTTATTACCTTATCATAATATTCTTTACCTTAAAATAACAATTAAATCTAGTATACATAATAAGCGGAATTATTAAGTTTGTACTAAATAGATCATTGTTAGCCTTGTTTTCGCTAATATTGTATTTTAGTTATCCCTATTATCGAGTTTAGAGTTGGTTTAAGTTTGAAAATTATGGCGTCTGCGGTGCTTAATGAAAAATTAAATTTTATATTATTTATTTTTTTATAAAGCACAGTTGTTCTTTTCTCATAATCCGTCGTTAGTAGTTACATTAACCGTCTAATCTTATGCAAAATTAAGGTGAGTTTTGAGTGGGTGTTTTTTATGGAAATATCAATTATGGCATAATATGCCATTTAGATAATTGAAATTTAACTCTAATAACAGATATACCTACACAGTAGCCTTGCGGTAACGAGCGCCAGAATTCTGATATACCTTAAACATAGAATTATACTTAATATATAGATATTTTTACTATACATAGAAAAATAAATCTCTCTGAACAAATATTTGCAGAATGTAGTTTTTCTCTCAAGGCGGGAATCGAATCCGCAACCTCTTGCGTCGCAGGCGGACTTTCTTCCGCTGCGCCACAGAGGTCTTGAAAATAATCATGATAATATCTAGCAAACCACGCTACAACATGAGGCTTGAGGCACACACGGCGTAGTATAGCTTAGATGCAATTTCGCTGTGGAGTGGAGCCTAGCGTTAACAATCGCTTTAGCACGAGCCAAAACTTGATCCCTATTTATATCTATTACGAATTTGCACGGTTATCTTGCAAGTTACGAAACTGTTTTGAACCCTAGAATGGAGGTAATACAGTAGGATAGAATATATTAAATATGAAATACATTTTCGATACGAATTTAATAAAAAAAATTAAACATATGTACAAATTTCAATAAATATATATCACAATAGAGTTCAACTTGAACCAGGCTTGCAAACGGTCACGTTTTCAGTCAGTCCATCTTCGTTCTTAATAATATCAGCACACTTCTCAGCCAGGGCTCTCACCACACCGCCGATGTTGCCCGTAGTCATAGACGGGAAGACACTGGCGTCGCAGACTTTCAGGTTTGTAGCTCCAATAACATTGAGCTTACTATCTACCACTTTACCAATAGCAGCACCTCCGCTGAAATGCCACATGTTGGTCGACATTGCTACAGTATAACACTTCCAGAACTCCAAACTTAGCGCCGTATAATCAGTGCAAAATCCAAGATCAACGAGCGAAGCGTTTAGACTCTGCAAATTAGTAGTCGAAAGCAGTGGTCCAATGTATTGGGTAAGGTGCTCAGCCATCAGGTCTAAATCTGTAGCATTGCTCAGTAAACCAAGCTTGATAGTAGGGTTATCGTTAATGTCGTCTGAGGTGGCGGTAACAGAGCCTCTTGATTCAGGATGTTGAAGGTTATTAACCATCAACCACATAGTTCTACCGATATTGCTTTCATAAATCGTGTCAACGAGATCATCTTTCAATTTGAACCCTTCAGTTAAAAGCTGTAGTAGTCCCGAATGAGCCGGAGTGAAATATAATCCGATGTTCTGGAAGCCTGGCTGGCTAGATCTCTTGTTGATGCTGTCGTACACTGTGACTACTGGTACCGGGAACTCTCTTGGATCAGCTGATGCAGTTGTTTCGTTACTTTCCCATGAAATAGCGGTCAACACACCCAAATGATCCATAACATTCTGACCAACCTCTTTATTGTCAATTACGGATTCAATGTTTATACCTTCTACAATATCTTTATCTCCGACTCCAGAAACCTGCAGCAATTGGGGAGTTTTGATACCGCCAGCAGAAAGAATAACTTTACTCGCAGAGACGCTGTAGGTGGCGTTGCTGTATGTGAACTGGACTCCGTTCGCTGTGGTTCCATTGAATAGGACCTTAGTCACAACGGCTCCTGTTAGGAACTTCACGTTACTATTGAGAGCTGATATCTTGCTCAGATACGCTTCGTGCCCGGACTGTCTTATACAATCGGCTATGAAGTACAATGGCTCGGAGACACTTACTCCGCTGTAAGCGTCAGCTACGTACGGGAACATAAGTTCCTCATGGGCTTCGATGAGCGGTTGGTTGACGGTGTGTGTTTGTTTCTTGAGTTTTGTTGGTCCGCATGTTCCGTGTAAAGTAGTATTTTGTGATAAAACATCGGAATCGAGGACACGTTCTCCTTTAGCGAAGTAGTAAGCCATATCGTCAGCGCCCCATTCATCACCGTCGTTTGCTGCCGTTTGCCAAGCATCGTAGTCAGCTGCGAACGCGGGGACGTAGATGAGATGGTTCAAGGAACCGGTTCCTCCGAGCATTTTGCCAGCAGTTGCTGCTTTGTCGAGCTTCAAGTTCTGGCATGAATATCCGTCGTCGTAGATTGGCATTTGTCGATCGTAGGTTGTGTTTGGCAGTGTGGTGAAGTAGCCGCTTAACTGTTAACAAAAATAATAGTATTAAGATTTTTATAAACGAATTCCGTATGTTTGTATCATAATCTTCAAATAATAAATACGAGAGTTCTGGGTAGTTAATTTTAAAAAATCTATTTCTGTATATCGTGTATTGTGGTAATTTTATGAGATATCTTGTGCCCGTATCTTAGAGCTTGCAGCGTGGCTAGATGTTGCTGTGTGGAATGTCAAAGAAAAAACATTCGTATTTTAATCTACATTGTAACAATGTACTTACAGCTGATTCCAGCGGTGGGCAGCCACCTTCTTCAAGGACCAGTACATTAGCATTTGTTTCAGCGAGTCTGTACGCGAGAATCGAACCCGCTTCCCCGGAGCCGACGATCACATAGTCCCATGAGTCGATTGATTCTGAAAATAATTGAAACCTTTTATAATTTGAGCCGGCCTAAGCATAGTACCTGTTAATTAACCACGCTGGCTAAATGCGTATTGGTGAATGTCATTTTGTACTTCTAACTCTTCAAAGTTCTCAGATCGCCGGCTTCCTTGTGATATTTGCATTGACCGATAAAACACGATAAAGTTGAGTGTGCAACCACTACATTTTACCCAAATCATCTATCTATAGGATTTTATGAAAATAAATGCCATAAATCTTTAAAAAATCTAAAGTTGCCTTTAGTGAATACCTGTTGTCATTCCCTGTTATCTTATACGTAATATAGTTTAAATCGCTTAATTAATTATCGTTATCTTAATCCTGTTATTTTTTAAATGATTTTAAAAACACGAGTTATCAATTATCAAATATTTCGAACGTGCTTGAAATACATAGGGAATTATTATCAATTTTATCAATTAGGCATAATTATATTGCCTATTGTCAAATTGGTCTATTTGTATTAGTTTTGAATTCGTTTGAGTTTTAATTGAGAGTCTCATTGTTTGTAAATGATTATGTCGCTCTAAAAACTGTCGTGGTTTGATAAATTTATACTGAGATAAAGTGCACGGCGGACCGGCGGGCGGTCGTGATCCGTGTCCTTGCAGTGTTTGGTCCTGAAGAAGTTCCACGTTTTAGGACGAAACTGTTGACCACAATTCAACGTAGAAAGATTCGTGGATTGGCCGTATATCTCAATCATGAAGATGTGTCGCACACTAAAATTTTTGTTTTAATGGCTTTTCACTCGCCAGTTGATACTATTCCACCATTAAATAAATCAATAAATGTTTCTGGTCAATTCACGTGTAGGAACGCGTTCTTAAAGTGCTCATCATTTTTCAAGAAAGATCCTGAGGTGCGTAGCGGATTGAACTTACAAGCTTCGGAATGAAAGTCTAGTGTGCTCCCATCAACACGGCTTTTTACATAAATAGTATGCGTTAAGTACTTACGTATAGTGTCAATTGTTGATGATATAGGACAACCAGCAGCTACAGGAGCCAGTGCACTTTCAAGGGTTAAAAAAATCGAGTGCACTGTCGTCAGGGCTTCGATCGCAGACGCAGCGTACACCATTTCTATAAATAAATATAATTAAATTAACAAATGGGATTATAATTTCATAGAGCTATGGAAAGGGCTCAATGTTTCTCATATCATTAGCCCAGCGGATTAGCTCATTAAAGTGACTATGGGTACAAAATTATAAAGATAAGAACAGATATATAAATAAATAAAGATAATATTGCTGGACAATTCATACAGCGACATCTAGCCCCGTGGTAAGCGCGAAGCTTGTGTTACGGGTGCTAGATTTCTGATATACTTAATATAATATACATACATAGATTATTAATATACATACATAGATAGATAGATATTTATTATTATACATAATATAACACCCAGACACCCGGAACAAATATTTGCAGATCATACAAATTGTTGTTCCTATGCGGGAATCGAACCAGCAACCAGATGGCAGATAGGGCCGAAAAGGTCTTGGATGGGACCACGTATCGGTAAACGCAGCTTCGGACACCAACAAAATGGATAGACGATCTTGTGGACGAGTTGGTTCGCGGTGGATGCTGCGTGCGACCGTAATGACTGGAAAACAACATGTCTAGCAGTGGACGTCCATCGTCTGACATTATTGATGTGTAAATTACTGTATGGAATTTGAATTGAGACATTTTTTTAAAAAGTTAATACACGGTATAAACTTTGTATCTTTTTCAATGGTAAAAATGACAAAATAGTGTCATTTGTACCATTGATGGTACAAATCAATGGTACAGTTGACACTTCGCCATTTTGAAACAGCATTCAAACAAATCCGTTTTTAAATTTTAATAGTTAATAAAATTTCTACTTACTGAATATTTGTTGTAGACCACCTCTGAGTAGTTCTATGAAAGTTGTATACGAAGTTCGAGAATAAAAGAAGGTTTTTATACGTTAATCATTTACGTCAAGGGTGAGTATTATAATTATATGTGAAAGCAGTTCTTGGTTCCGGTTGTTTTATATATCATCTAGATAAGAATTTTATTGAAACAATTCAAAATTGTTTTAATAATCTGTTATATCTGTGTGTAAAATGTATATCAATGCCACTTTTAGCTGTAATTTAATAAGTCACTATTGAGGTGCTTTTGGTTTTATAATATTCGTAGTAGCCCATGGTATGTTTAAAGGTGATTAAACATGAGAATAAAGCGGGGAAAGCCGAGGGCGGCTCAGCTATTTGTTTATAATTATCGCTATTATGTTTATAAAAATAATTACCTACAGTAAAGAACATAACTAGCAGATCTCCAACGACAAAGTTTCAAGCCATAAAAAATATATTTAAGGAAGTTAACAATCATTATTTTATGCTTTTATTGAACAAGTTACCTGCTGTGACTTTGCACGAGTTTTTACACCATCATCACCATAAAAAACAACAATTTGGTATAATCACCACTATCATACGAGTAGAGCTTATCACGGGGCTAGTTGCTGTGAGAATTGTTCAGAAATATTTATTTATTTATTCATTTGGTGGGTTGGTGATCGCAGTAAGTTGGTACAGTACATGAAATATCCTATATGTGTTTAATAATATTATAAAGCTAAAGAGTTTATTTAAACGATTTGAACGACGACCTCTGTGGCGCAGCGGGTAAAGGTCCGACTGCGATTCCAGCCTCGGGACATAAATTGTAAATATAAAATAAAACATATCTATAAATATAAATATTGCTGGACAATTCACCCAGCAACATCTAGCCGCGTGGTAAGCACGAAGCTTGTGTTACGGGTACTAGATATCGTCGGTGTCGAGCGAGAAGTCACTAATTGCAAAAACCGTGTTCCGAGATAAACGCGTTTTAAGATTTTTTTTGTCTTTAAGTCGTAATATCTCTGTAACGCAAATAGATAGCAAATATGTTTCTTTGAGGAAATTATGGCAAATTTATCCCAATAATAAGATTTTTAATAATATATGAAATAATCATATTTAGTGAGTAATTATAACAAAATCTTTGAAAAAAGAGCAGTTAATGACTTTTGCCATACACTGCAAACAGATATTGTGTAAACATTCTGTTGAGTTAGTGATTTATTCATGCAACTAATTTAATAATGTTAACTGTGATTTAAGCGCGATTATGACCTAATATAAGTGTTTTTCACTAATTATGAAAAATTAATTAAACTCTTTTATATGAGATGATAACGCAGCGTCGGACGTTCACTAACAAGGTGGACAGATGATCTTATAAAGGCTACCGGTTCACGGTGAATGCAAGTTGCATCCGACCGTAATACCTGGAAGTCATATAGGGAGGCTTATGTCCAGCAGTGGACGTCCAATGGCTGAAATTATGATGATGATAGTAGATGATGATAAAAGCATAAGCGTGTTTTAACACTATTATGAAAACAAGCAGTGAATATTATTATTTAATTATATTAATTTGATTAAAAAGAATAAGATTTCATCAACTAACAATCATCATCATTTAAATAAAATTAACTTTCAATACAAGTATGTTTAACACTATTATAAAACTAACAACGAACATTACAAATAATAAGTTTGTTAAAAACTATCATCATTATTTAAACCATCAACACACACATACGTTAATATACAATAAATATAACTAAATCTTGCAAAGACAGCATAAAAAAATTAAATAGTTAGCTATAGACTCGTATGTCAATGTTTATTTTAGATAAGATCTAATATTCCTCTTCTACATTTCTTCTCAAGTGTCTAGTTCGGAAAGCGGTTCTGCGTTGTCTTTTATTACTTCAAACCATGAGTAAAATTCAATAGGAATTATGTCAGTTCAGTATAAGTTGATAAAATATTCCATAACAACCATAATAGCGAATAATGTCCTTGACACAGCAAAAGAAACAAGGAATAAGTGAAAAGAAATGACCAAAAACGAATGATTCTTTCTTAAAAATACGATGGGCAAAGGAAAAGAAACATTTTATAAACCTATACTGATCTAATATTATTATCCCTGTTGAATTTCACTGATTGATCAATCAATTCTCATTTACTAAAAAAATATCATCAAGAGTGTCTAGCTAAATTAATAATGCTGCCTATCCAAGGTATTTTTATAATATTGATTATGTTTTAACGAATGTAGGGTAAAGATAATTTAATGTTATTTATTCATAATTTAAAGTTTTTATGAAAGCTTATTATTTGTAATAATGTTCGTTGTTAGTTATATATTTATAAACCTTTGTGGTTTCTGGGTGTTATTAGATATTATAATTATCTTGAATAATTTGTTATTGATGCTAAATAAATAATAATAGTGTTAAAACATTGTTGTTACCTATTCCGTATTGGAAGAAAAATTTTATGTATTTTTACCTTGACATACATAATGGTGGTATTAAGTAGTGAAAAACATTAACATAAGGTTATACTTTTGCTCAAATCACAGTAGGTACACATTACATGGATAAATGTGCCAGATGTTTTACAAAGTCCTAATAATTATTGCTTAAATATTTGCGTGAGTTATAGGCATTATATAAAAAAAATAATTATAATGTACAGTGATGGAAATAATAAATAATCAAATGACAGTACATAATTAAAAATGAATTGTACCTACTATAAATTTCGTAATTCTTGATTTCACATAAGTGCGTTAGTTATTTTTATCATCCGAAAATCGTAGGATGCACGTGTTCTTTTAGTATGAAGTCATTAAGATCCATTAGTCATTTAAAATAGTAACAAAATTCGAGAATTTAGCTATGCACATAATAACTAAGTGCAGTTAGTGACTTGTACGCAAATGCTTATTCCTTTTCGTGGCATCGTGATGTATTAAAAAGTAACTAAGTGACCTTAGTGAGAAACGTTTGTTCTACATTTCACCAAAATATTCAAGTCTAATAATACTTAAGTGAAGTTAGTTACTTTTAATCATACAGTTTATTGCTATTACGGGCACTTAATGATTTCTGACATTTTTATATTTTCTAAAATATATAGAAATATCATTTTTTTATTTTCTCACATGGTAGATTATAGGTTTAAAAACACTTTGGCATCATTAAGTCATTTTGGCCAAAATGGCAATTAGTGACTTCTCGCTCGACACCGACGATATCTGATATCATACAACACCCTCTTTAAATATCTTTGACTTTGTTGGGCATAATCATGATGCCAATATCAGAATTTGGATACTTATGCCATCACATCCAACCCGCACCTGACCAGGGTGTTGAATAAAAGCCTAATCTCTCTGGTCAAGAAAGAAGTCCCTGTGTTCCAGCAGTGGTAGTAAAATTGGCTTTCTAATTTTAGATGTAATATTTCTCATTATTTAAATAACAGAACCCTAAAGGATAAGATTAACATAGATAAATCAAAGGCTTAATACACAACTTTCTAGAACTCTTTTCCATTGAGGCTATTAAAGAACAAAATTACCTGTACTATCATTTACTAACGTTTGCATTCAACTTCACCTTATCGTAACACTATCAAAAATATTTTGTCAAACCTATATTGAATACATATAATGTAGTGCTAGGCCAAGAATAGTTCCGCCATCTACTGCATGGGTGGTGATTATATTGGTTCTTAAAGACTACTTCTTTGGTCTAGGTATTAAAAGAATCAATCAGTATGACCTCTATCGACCCGCTCTCGAGTCGGGTACCTAATTATACATTATAAAGCTTCCTCATGAATCACTTTACGTATTAAAAAACTGCATAAAAATCCGTTGCGTATTTTTAATTATCATACAAAGGAACATATAAACAACGTGGACTTGTTTTACAGTATTTATTGTTCGAACCCAATTGGGTTCTATTGGGTAGACCTGTGACTAGTGGGATGTATGAAGGTATGAACACAAACCTAAAGGTAAACTAAGCTTTAGCTTAAATCAGGGCTCTATAATTAGGTTTTAATAAACAGAATTGCATTACACTTGCATCGTTATTACTGAAATATTCCTTACAGACAAACATAATTCTAATCTTATAATTTCAGTAGTTGATAAAACTAATTATCTTGGTACAGGATAAGTTAATTAGGTACTTATTTGCTTTTTGAAAGTCAAGGTAAAAGGTTTGCTATTGTATCACCTTATTAATTACTGTTAATTAGTGTTATCAATATTTATCAAATCAACATTCACAAGTAATTCGGTGAACGAAAAGTTTATGTTATATTTTTATAGATAAATTTTGTTCATACAATATACATAAACATCCAAGCACTCGGGACACCAATTCATCGCTAAGACACCCTCTGTAGAGTGTGCTGTCCGTTGCTCCGATAGTGAAACGGTGTTTTTAAGGGTAATGTGTCCCGTGATAGTGGCTACTAGGATACGAAGGTTCGCTCTGTTTAGGTTAAGTAAACGTCCAGTTAGACTTGGTGACAATGTGGGCAGTGCTGCCCTAGCCTGTCGGCAGATTTTCTAGAACGGTTTTAAATGATGATTGTATTGCGCAAACGTCCACCAATATAGACAGATTTTATCTACAGACATCACATTAAAATTCTGCATTAATTGCAGTTATATAACAAACATCAAACGTTTCAGATAATTTAATTCATTGATGTAATTTTCCACAAATCTAATATAAAAATGAAACCCGTTTTCCGTTGTCACGACATAACATTAAAACGGCTTGACCGATTTGGCTGAAAATTGGTGGAGGCGTAGCTTAGAACCAGGAAAAAGACATAGGGTTTTTTTTACCGCGGGAAATTATTATAACGCGGGTGAAGCCGCGGGGCGTAAAGCTAGTAACAGATAAAAATAAGTAGTTATAAACTGATAGTCATAAATTCATGGAGACTTCAGATTAAATCTAGTGCCCGTAACACAAGCATCGAGCTTCGGTAACCGCGGAGCTACATATATTGCTGTGTAAATTGTAAAACCTACAATTCAGTCCATAATTTACATAAATAGGTATTTATGCTTTGTCATGTGGATTTTTCCATATTTATATCTGAATACCTTTTTAATTCTCTAATCATGAATGAATTACATGATATTTTTTTCCTAAAGTGTCGGAGTTCGTACGCACCACAGAAAGACAAGTACCTAAATGGAATGTGCATACTCGAATTGCATCCGGAAGTCGCCAAAACATATTTCAACTAGCTATATTTTAAATGGATTATGTACCTATTTAACCACATAAAAGGAGTGATGAGTGAATGGAGGTGGTAATTGGGCTAAATAATAATAAAATTCTTCTAATACCCATTATTAACATGAAATTAAGAAAATCGTACATTATTGCATCTAATGCAATAATGTACATAAAATTGACGTATGATTTAACTATCTAAGTTGTGTGTGTACGTTTTCAGCTTGCCTCAAATAACTACCCAAAACTAACGCCAGCTCTTGGACTAAAATATACGAGTTCGCACTTTGTACTTTGTACTACAAAGTACAACGAACACGCACGCACATACGCACTTTGTACTACAATGTACAACACACACGCACGCACATACGCACTTTGTACTTTGTACTACAAAGTACAAAGTGCGTATGTGTATGATAGCCACCACGGTTGCTTGACAATAGCTGTATAATCTCATAATAATCTGTTAGAAATATCTTTATTGTATAAAAACGATGTGATATTAATAATTAATCAATAGACGATAACTTCTAATGATTATAAAATATTACATCGCGTTTCCATAACGACTATATACAGGGTGATTGGTAGATGGGTGCAAAGCTTCTAGGGGATGGTAGTGTGGACTATTTGGAACCATTTAAGCCATAGTTGTCTTAACCGAAGTTGGACTATTTTTTTTTTATGAATTTTTTACGGGATACAAGGAAAATACCCAAAATTTTACAGTTAGTTGCTAATAACTGCCAGTTTAAAAGGCCAGTTAATTATTTTTTGTTTAATTTAAGTTAAGCTATGTGTAAATAGATATTAAAATACTTAAATAAATATTGCTTGACAATTCACACAGCAACATTTAGCCACGTGATAAGCTCTAAGCTTGTGTTACGGGTGCTAGATTTCATAATATAATTATAGATATTATTTAATACATATAGAGCGTCTGAGCAGAGGTAGAGAGACTAGAGTAGAGAGACGTCTAAACAAATATCTGCAGATCTTGCAAATTTTTATTCCGAGGCGGGAATCGAACTCGCAACCTTCTGCGTCGCAGACCTTCGCCCGCTGCGCCACAAATGTCGTCAAAATCTGTCCCTATTTATGTGTACTTAATTTCAATTGAAAGCAGACCTTGAAGAGATTATGTGTTCTTGCAATTTTTATCTTAATCATTTCCGTTGTGAAGAATTTACCGCAATATTTAACGTCATTAAATTAATTGATTACTTAATTATGATAAGATTTCGTAATTTTATTGCCATTTAGTCACTTTATTTAATGCCGGAACTATGGAAGAATATTTTGGATTCAGCTAATAAACCTTAAAATACTATGCTTTAACATGAGAAGTATACAGTGTAATTCCGATAATTTTGCGACGTTTTTACAACGACTTGGCTCAGATATAGATGTTATTGTGCTAACAGAGTGTTGGCTGAACTGCAGACTCAATAATAGACAGCTTACCTGGATATAACGCTTATCGTACTCTAACACAAATGAATAAAAATGGGTGGTGTCGTTATTTATGTCAAAGCCCAATAAGGCAGAAGTATTCCATCCTCCAATCAAAGACGCAGACTCAGTTTCTGTCAAGATTAATAATAATAATAATAATAATAATAATAAATTTATTTATTTTTCTTCACAAAGGATTTGTATCTTAGGTATCTATAGATCACCGTCAACAATTTCAACGGAGTCATTTACAGAATCTCTAGATAGGGTTCTTGATACCTACAAATCGTCAAAACATCTTATCCTAACGGGAATATTGATATTTATCATCCAGGTTCAAAATGTTGAATTCCTAAAATTATAAACCTAATATAGGACAAATTTCTGATTACCTCTGCTGTCTTGCAGCACATAAACTACTTCCGGCAATTACTCTTCCCACCAGATCAAAAGCCTGCTACGATCACATTTTTATTAGGTCTCCAAGTAAAGCAAAAGGCTTACGTAAAACAAATCAATAAAATAAATCAATTAATATTAATACGTTGACTATAAAAAATAATGACATAGGTTACTGTGATCACCAAGAAATTAATAATTAAATATTTAAATATTTCTGGACAATTCACACAGCAACGTCTAGCTAGCCCCGTGGTAAGCTCTAAGCTTGTGTTACGGTAAAAATCTGGTGAGCATGATGATTATACAAGTTCCTTCAAGAAGTATCCTTATTATGATCATCATTATCATCTCTTCAGTTGGTGGACGTCCACTGCTGGGCATAGGCATTATAAAAATCCAAATTTCAGGTCAATCGATTATATATCGTTCTTGAGTTATTATTAACTAGCTTTCCGCCCCGCATCTTCGCCCGCGTTATAATATAAAAAGTAAAGTGTGGTAGGTATACTTTAATTGATATAATTGGGGAGAACCGTGCCCAGTGGTGGGATATTTGGATGAATCTAGTAAACTACATAAACATAAAATAATTAGAAACACACTAGAAAACCTATTGCTTTGCGCTCAACACAAAAAAATGTTTAATGTGATAAGGCTTTACTTAAAACACGAATGGGAAAGAATACACATTTCTACAGGAAAAATGAAATGTCAAAAGCGAAAAAAACTTTCATTTTCCTGCCCATCTTCCGCGAACATCAATCATGACGTCACACACAAAAACACGCCAGTTTTACACGAAATATATCTTAATACAGAAGTAACAATACATTTCACTTTCTAAATTAACGCGAGTTTCACTCAAAATCACTCTCCTATTTACGTTCCCACTGCTGGGACACAGGGACTTCTCCCTTGACGAGAGAGAGTAGGCCTTAATTTACCACGCTGGTCAAAAGTTGCTTGGAGAATGTCACATGCACTTTAAACTTTTTAGATATCTCAGTAACATGCCGGTTTCCTCACGATGTTTACCTGTGTCCCAGCAGTAGGACTGAAATGGGGTGTTTATGTGCTAGCATACTACCCGACCACTAGTCGACCAGCCGACAACTTTGCTTCAGTTTTTGTTTACATAATACAACATACGGCCTTCCTCGATAAATGTACTATCCAGCACTGAAATATTTTTTCTAATCGGACCAGCATTTCCTGAGATTAGCGCATTCAAACAAAAAATCTCTTCAGCTTTATAAATAAATAAAATTAATTAATATAGGGTGTTTTTTATGAGGTATAGGAACTTTAGGTTGACATTACTGTTCACGGTTAATTTAACAGCTGTAAAGTGATTTATTCTCAGTTTGGTTTGGCAATTCATCATGAATAGACTCACGCCTGAACAACGCTTTCAAAAAGTGCAATTTTATTTCGAAAATAATCGAGCACAGGAACTGGATCTGTGTCCATCCACTTTATGGAAGATTTTGCGTAATGATCTTGGTTTGCGTGCTTACAAAATCCAACTAGTGCAAGAATTTAAACCAAACGATCATCAGGCAAGGCGTAGATTCGTCGAATGGGCTCAAAAGGGATTGCCGTTGTTCCCGACTTTCATAAGCGAATTTTGTTTTTGTTGAATGGCTACGTCAACAAACATAACTGCCGTATTGGTGTATGTCGAGACACCGTTACATCCAGACAAACGGACTGTTTGGTGCGCTTTATATGCTGGTGGAATCATCAAATCATCGAAAATTGGACGTCCAGATTGGACTGCATCCGAGCCAGCCGTGGCGGTCATATGTCAGAAATCATATTTAAAATGAATTGCCACAAGATTATCTTTCGGATAAATAAAATTCATGTCAATCGAATAATCTTTCGCTGTTTTATTGCAATTTAAAGTACCTCTAAAAAAACACCCATTATATATTGCTGGAAAATTTACACAGCTAAGTAATCTACGAAGATTGTGAATTTATTGTTTCAAGGCGGGAATTGAACCCAATATATTATAAGTATAGATTTATCAATCCATTCAACAGTATACCTTCTGTATTTGGGTATATTGTGCCTCGGTTATTTGCGTTACAGTTTAATAGTGATCTCAGAAATAAATTGACTTCGAGGTTAAGAGTCCCTCTGACATTTGAGGCAAAAAACCTAGACTTAAGAGCTCTAAGGCCCTTTACTCATTTGAACGACGGCAGAGATGAATAAATTATGAATTAATAAATTTATTCATACTAATATCATAAATGGAAGAGTGTATGAGTGTGTCTGTTTGTCTGTCCGTATTCACTCTAACGAAGCGACGAATTGACGTGTTAATGGCATACATGTATACATGTTAGTTTATAAGTTCTCGTTTGTAAGTGAATTTTATAATTCTTAAAAATAAGAATAAAGTTTATTTAACCTGAATGGCGATAGTTAAATGGATGGAGAGCGACATAAGCTACTTTGCAAAGCTGTGACACGGAAAGCTATGTAGTAAATAAATAATTTGAACGTTTTACAAAGTGAAATATAGCCCTGTATATTGATCTAGCGTGATTGAACCCGAAACCTTCTGCGTTGCCTTAGCCTAATAGTTGGGGAGCCGAAGAGGGGATTTTGGGATTTACTCGAGCGCGTCAGATTAAGATACTGGAGATAGCTAGTACCCAGACAAGTACCTCCACCAAATATAAAAAATATATCTATGTTCGAACGTGAATTATAAGGGAACAAAATTTGTTTTTGTCAGATTAGGCGAATCACTCCAGATAATCGTCAGATTAAGATATGGCACAGTTAGAACATAAAGATGAACCATATTTATCTAAATCTGACGCTCTTACGCTTTAGAAATGCCGATTTTTTTGTTTTTTTTTATAAAAAATGAGTCGCGATTTTTATTTTTTAACTTTTTCGTACATTCACCCCAATCGTGTAAACAATCATATTTACATACGTATATTTTCAATGATATTTCCTTAATTATCTTTAATAATGTAAATATATTAAGCTGATTTTCAATTTATTGAATCTGATTCATTGATTCTATCACTAACTGACGCGCATAAGTACGTTCATGCAACAGTATTTTTTAAAATCAGTTTTTAATTATCTATGGTCGCTTCCCCCACCGATGAAACACATCGATCTCATACAATTTTTTTCTTCTTATCATCTAATAAATGCAACGCAATAGGTCTCTTTGACGCTCGAGTAAATCCCCATTTAGCATCATCGCCTCCCCTACTATAAGCCAAAGAGGTCGTAATAATAAAACATATTTAAAACAGATAATTGAAACTAATTTCCGTGAGTATGTTAACGGTAGTTCCGATCTAAATATTAGATAAGTAACAAAAAGACGATAAACATTTAAACACGGAATTTTCCATACGAATGATATAGATATAAAGATAATTGTTATCAAAAGATAACAAGTAATATAATATCAATATATTTTTTACACATTCATTGGAAAATCCATCAAAATATACATCAAGATAATTTAAATCCTTTTAAGCCGAGGTAGTCATTAATCTGTAAAATGCCTATTGCATTATTTAATAGACACTTAATAATTGGTGTGGTGCCGGCTTAAGAAGACCACCCGTTTATTTTGTTATCCAACTGACTAAGGGAATTCATAATCACACGTTTCCACTGCTGGGACACAGGGACTTCTCTCACGACGAAAGAGATTAGGCCTTAATTCACCACGCTGGCGAAGTGCGGGTTGGTAAATTACATTTAGCCTTTACACTTTTTAAAGTTCTAACTTCTAATCTCTCTAGCAATAGGGAAGTCCCTGTGTCCCAGCAGTGGGAATGTAAATAGGCTTATGCTTTAAGCTGATGATGATTGACCCCGGGCCATCTAACCACTACGTTAAGAGATGTTCGCTTGTTAATTCAAGTAGTACCGCGGTAAGTGATTGCACTACTGCCATTAAATTTTCATATCCAATCACTAACGGGCTTTGTAGGACAAGTTATAAGCTTTAGCGATTTATAAAAAAATAATTAATTGATATAATCATCCCTATTAACGTTCCCGATGCTGGGACACAGGGACTTTTCACTTGACGAGAGAGATTAGGCCTTAATTTATCATTAATCAGTTCAGCCGTTCTGGAGTCATAAATACTAAAACGACTTTCTTTATTTACTCGTATACAGAGAGAACGAGTAGGTCCCATTTGTTCCGTGGAACATGACGTCACGGAACAATTTGAGAAAATATTTTCCCAATTTGTACCACGGAACATTTGATACTTTTTTGTTTCAAATTGTTCCGTGGAACAAACTATAAAAACTTCTTAGTCATAATTGCATAAACTTCTTGAAGTTGATATGTAGTAATGGCCACTCGAGAATGATTTGTCTTATAGTCCGGGATCCGTAGAACATGGTAATCACTTGATTACTATCAAGCTAATTTTTGGTGAGTAGCTTCGTTTCGATGAGACGCCCAAAAATATCCTATACCCAACTCTCGATTGTGGTAGCTAACAGAGATATCAAGGATTAAATAAATGAAGGATGTAGGACCGGTTACTCAAAGACGCCGGGACTGATTTGAAAAATATTTTTTTAGATTGATAGAGTATAGTTTCCAGGTGGTCCCCTAGCAAAACTGCATTTCGTGGTAGTTTTCGAACGCCAAAAGTTTGTTTTCCTTCAAGTTAAATCTAAAGAAACATCTGATAAATATGCAAAAAATTCTATCTCTGTGATGATGACCATTTTCTAACTTTGTAATTAATATTAATGAAAAAATTCTTACCCTAACTTGTATTTATATCCTGGAAATATGTATTTTTGTAAGAAAGAACAAAGAATTCTTCCAGGTCTACTCCCGCCCTCAAAATCTTCGCCCCCATAGTAAACTCGATATCCCATTTTCTAAACTTAAGCTTTTTCACTCAGGAACACACGCCATGTCAACCAAAATTTATAACCATATCCCTCAAAGTATTAAGAACATAACAAACATATTTAAATTTAAAAAAATGTTAAAAATATATCTTACCACAAATAGCTTTTATTCCCTTCAAGATTTTTTTGATAACTAAGTTTCTCTTTCTTTTGATGTAAATATTGTAAATTAATCTCTTATTATATTGTTACTTAAATTGTAGGATGGTATATTCTATTTTGCTTAGATATAAGTACCTATTATGCATAATTTTTTTTATAGATGCTATAAAAGAAATATTGTTATGCATATGACTTTATATTGTAATGCCCTTCCTGGGCTCATGTTGATAAGTACTTTAATATATTTTTTAAGACCTTTGTAAACACATGAAAACAATAAATTACTTTGACTTTGACTTTTAAATAAATATTTCTTTCTTTCTTTATTTCAAAATATTCACATGAAAAATTTTTCACATTAAGAGATCATCTAACACTAAAAGGGATAAAATAAATAACTTAATGTGTTGTTTAGGAGCACCGATATAAACTGATGTTGTTCCTAGTTTTATGATTTTTAACTTTTTAATAGGTTCTATTTTTTATATAAATTATTTGATAGTGAAACTGCTCGTGGTATTAACGTCAGTGATTAGTGTCATTCACGTCATAGCTAGCTTACCATCATGGAACAATTTGGGAAAAGCTATTCTCATTTAGTTCCATGCAGTCACAGACAAATAAAAACAGGAGCAAAAGCTAGTATGTAGTTCCGTGGTACAAATTGGGAAAATATTTTCTCAAATTGTTCCGTGACGTCATGTTCCACGGAACAAATGGGACCTACTCGAGAGAACAACCGAAACAAATATTAGCAGATCGTAAAAATTTTCGTCGTAAAAATTAATTTCTTGATCAATTTTACTGAAAGATTTTTCGTGGTTTAAATAAAAAGGTTCGTGGATTTCCGTTTATTCCAACATGGATTTAAAAATAATTAAATTAAATATAATTAAATTATTAGAACCGCTGTAAGCTTACAACTTCCGTCACCGGATGTGGCACCGCCATTGGTCCGTAATATTGACCCGCCGTTGAAAGGGAATTTAGCGAACTTCATTACAGCCTATTAAATCGACTGTACCTTTCTACCTATCTGACTGTACGTATTTGTACTTATCTAACTATAATAAACAAATATAATTACAATAAAAATAAATATTGGACAATTCACACAGCAACATCTAGCCTCGTGTGTTACAGGTGCTAGATTTCTGATAATACTTAATAAATATAATATACAAACAAAGATAGATATTTTTTATTAAATTTTATACAACACCCAGACACCAAATATCTACATATCGTACAATTTTTTGTTAATAAATAAATAAATATTATAATTAGATGTTCCTATGTGAATTGTCCAGTATTTATTATTTACATACTCAATACTGGCACACAGAACACACAATTTATAAAATAATAGTTTTAGTTTAGAAGCCAGCATTCCTATCACCATTGGACTCAATAAGACGCTTAGCAAGATCTTTGTGAAATTGCGTGTGCTCTAGGACCCCAAAGACTTTAAGTTTCTACATCCATAGATATATTATTTTAGTATACATTATATAATTAATGATAAGAATAAAGGTGAGTTCAAATGTGTAAGATATAACTTCTGAACTCTCTTAGTCAGCATTTGTATAAATAGAATGAATTACTTAAGGCGGTTGTATTCAGGTATTTAGGGGGGTAGTGCTTTAATGTGAAACGAAATAAAGTTATTAAAATATATATGTTATTAAAATATATATTTAAGTTAATAAAATAACGAAATAAATAAAGGTATATATTGCGAAGATACGATTTAGGTTTTAAGGTCAGTTGGTTAAATGGTTTTAATTATTAAACGATCTTAGTACTTGATACGTAGCTTAATAAATATAACCAAATTATAGGTATTTTTTACGTAGAAATAGTATAAAACGACACGTATTGGTAAGCTTAGAAATATTTATTACTAAATTATATCATTAAAACATTTAAAAGGTACATTATATTTACGTACGGTTTCATTACGTACTGTATTTTTACCAAAAAATATCCGCATTACCGAATAAAAAAAGGTTTTTATATGAATAGACACAAATACTTTTATTAAATGAACAAAATCGAAATGTTACCTACTTATGTTTTAAACCTCATGTTTTTCTTACCCCTAAATCAAATCTTGAGTCCACCCCTTACATATGTAATGCATTATTCATTCCCTGTAATGACGGCCGTACCAGTATAATGATTAGGAACATTGATAGGCCTACCTAATGTTGTGTACTAGGAAATTAGATAATTTGAGCTATCAGGTACTTTATCAGATCTGTTGTATTTGAAACGGATTCAATTTCAATCTAGAAATCTGATAAAAACATTTTATTTAACACGATGACCTTCGTGGCGTAGTGGGTGAAGGTCCGCTAGCGACGTATGAGGTCGCGGGTTTGAGTCCCGTCTCGGGACAACATTTGTACGATCTGCAAATATTTGTTACGGCTGTTCTGAATGTAATATAGTATGAATTATTTATATTTTGTATTTGTATGTTTTCTCACCTTACTTTTTACTTTTTAACCTTACCAGACTACAATTATTTTAAAAGCAAAAGCACCTAAACCGGCTCAGCCGCTCCCGAGTTATAAAACTACAACGAAAAGTGTAATATTCTTTTCTATTAATTTTTTAATGTTCAGTATAGTTGTTTTACAACAATAAAGCCTCGAGCAGACCGGATGCGTATACGTACACGTAAGCGTAGACGTGCACGTACCACTGAGTTGTAATGTATAGGAATGTATGAGACAGGACACACTGCACGCGCACGTCACGTTACGCAAGCAGTGTGTCCTGTCTCATACATTCCTATACATTACAACTCAGTGGTACGTGCACGTCTACGCTTACGTGTACGTATACGCATCCGGTCTGCTCGAGGCTTAAAAAATAACTTGAAAAGAATTCCAAAACCAAACACTAGATAGAACCAATCCAATACCGTTAGCTCGTGACGCTGACGTGACGCTGACGTGACGACGTGACGACGTGAGCTCACTGATACGTGACGTCACCGACACGTCATTGGCGGAGCGCACCGGTATTCGTTTAATTGCCTGCCCGTGACGATAGAGGGAGTAGTGTAGATAATACTTCAGTAAAACATTTTAAAAGTTCCAAAATTAAAAGTTTGTTTCGGTTTTTTATGTTTGTAGAACAAGGATGATAGAAAGTTCATGTTATTTCATGACATGTACTGGCAGATGACAAGATCATCTGTCCATCTTGTTGTAAGGTAAGGAGCTGCGTTTTCCAATCCGTTTTCGAGTGGACTCGAGAACTTTCCGGCCTTATCAGCCTTACATTCTCCATGCTATATGGCCAGGCCATTGCCACTTCAAAGAACTAATCCGCTGGGCTATGTCGATGACCAGCGTTCTCTAACGTATCTCCTCATTTCTGATTCAATCACGTAGAGAAACCCCGAGCATAGCCCTTTCCATAGCTCTTTGAGCGACTCTAAGCCTTTTCATAAGGCCTGTTAGTGAAGTATCACGTTTCGTAATTATCCTGGTCACACCTGGCTTCAAATTCAAAATACATACCCTTATGATGGAAAACACCAACGGATTCACAATAATCATCATGGTAAAACAGTTATTACGCGCACTGCTTATGACTAAACATCAACGAATGAATTGAGTTTATTTAACATTAACTGTTTAGTTAGGTATTTCCCGTTATCATTGTTTTGAATTTGTAGTCTACTGACAAGCAAAATACGATTTATCGAAATCATATTTATACAAACACCCTTTGGGGCTATTCCTATCACAGCCTAGCTTTGCTTCCGTCTAAGTTTTATCGGAGTTTTAGTAGAGAGGATATAAGAATAAACCATTTATCATTCTTTTTATTTACAATTCAAATTAATACAAAATGTCAAATGTCATATTGTATAATTTCATGAATATGACATGTCATGACAAAAAAAATGTCATACTAATTTACTGCGAGGTTGACTATCGTTTATTGCTTGAGCAATTCATGAGAATAGAGCTACAGCTCTTGTAGACATCTTGATTTTAGTGATAAAATTAGGTGACGCTATATCCGTGATGTAAACAATTAATTGATAACCTTAGATTAACTTATTGGTTCAAAGCAATTGCGACCTTTTTATCCTCTAATAAAATAAAATAAAACATAATTGTATATTTTATGAGTAGGAACCTGTTTTTAAGTTTTGTTATGTATGATTTTCTATTAAGGGACTTATAAATCTGTTTTGAGATTACGCCATAATTTGTAATTTAATGGAAATAGTATCACATTTTTCTAAGAAGAAAAATCTAGAGGTGGGCGGCGGTGCTTGAACCCCCCACCTTCAGAATAAAAGTCGTGTGTGCTCCCACTAAACCGAAACGTCTAACGTTTAGAAATATAAAATCCTATCCATACTGGTATGTCTATAAACAATAACAACCGAAGGTATTGCAGTTCGTTACAATAGAGCGGTGGTGCGAATCCCTGTTATGAACTTTGATGTTAGAACACATTTCATCATCGTCATTTCAGCCATCGGACTCAGGGACTTTCACTTGATGAGAGAAATTAGGCCTTAAATCACCACACTAGCCAAGTACGGGTTGTGAATAGTGCGGTATGGTGTATATAAAATACTTATAGTAAATACAGAAGATTATTGTAAAGTTATGACTTAAAACTTTTTAAACTATCATGGTTTTTAACTATATTTGAACATGAAACGGGTAACATACCATGATTTAATTGTTTTTGAGTTTTCCGATATTTCGACACTGTTGCAAGCGCCATGTTCACGGACAAACTGATGACACCGGCGGGGCGGCGGGTAGGCAGACCGTTATTATTGACAAACGAAACGATCTACCCTCTTCCTGAGTCTTTTATTGCGAGATTGATTGTCACTGTCACTACCACCTGTTTCATTCACGAATGCAAGTCGATCGCGACATACTACACTCACCGTGTCTGGCCGGGCGGCCGGCAATACACTTTTATGATTTTTGCATAACTCCACCACAGGTTTCCACGTTCCAGACAACTGGAAGCCATCTTCTCTATTAAAATTTCTGTGTTTGGTAATCTCCATGGCCTCCTGAACCAATCTTGGTATATAGAATCTCTCCGTTGAGATTACTTGGGGGTTATGCAATTCGATCCAGTGATTTGAGCCAGACTCTAATAGGTGTTGAGCGATAGCTGACTTGTTGACATCTGCGTTTTTTACCGCTCTTATATGTTCCCCTATCCGACAGGCAATAGTTCGTTTTGTTTGACCTATATACGAACTTCCACAACTGCAGTCAACTTTATATACACCCGGTTTATCCAGTGGGAATGTATCTTTAGGTGTTCGCAGGAAATTTGATATCTTTTTCAGTTTAAGTTTTTATTTATTTATTTATTTTATTATTTGCTATTCTGTCCGTCACACCTTTGATATATGGTAGAAAGGCTGGTCTACGTTCCACCATAAACCTGCGCACTCCGGGGGATGACCGTGGAGGTAGTGTACGTCGCTCATAGCCATTTCGTTCAAGGACCTCTTTAATGTGAGCCAGTTCATCGGCTAAATACCCACTGTCACACAAGTCGTACGCTCGGTTTGTTAGCGACGTCACCACAGAGTTCAGATGTCTCGGATGGTGGTGTGAAGTTGCATGGAGGTACTTGTCTGTATGTGTCGGTTTCCTATAGACACTGTGACCCAAACTTCCGTCCCCACGCACCCTCACCATGACATCCAAGAAAGGTAAACATCTATTGCTCTCTAACTCATATGTAAACCGGATCTTGCTGTGTATGCCATTTAGATGTTCTAACATAAGTTCAGTTTCCGAACTGTTTCCTCCCAAAACACAGAAAACGTCATCCACATATCTCTTCCACAACTTGACTTCGACAGGGCTTGACATGATGGCAATGTTTTCGAAATACTCCATCCAAATATTAGCCAAAACCGGGGCAATTGGACTTCCCATGGCTACTCCATCAATTTGGAGGTAGTATTGGCCTCTGTATATAAAGTAATTAGTGGAGATAATATGACGCACCAGCTCCACGTATTCCTTGGGGATATCCTTACTATTCACAATAGCCTCCACAACACTTATACACTCTGCGACAGGAACATTAGTGAAGAGGGATTCTACGTCAAAACTGACCATCACCTCATTCTCTTCCACCTGTGTCTGCTCCAGTATTTCAACGAAATGTCGCGAGTCCTTAACAAAAGAAGATGTATGTCCTACGGTCGCCTGTAACACAGATGCTACGTGTTTTGCTAGCTCATAAGTAGGTGAGTTAATTTGACTCACGATTGGCCTTAGCGGAGCACTCTGCTTGTGTACCTTCGGAAGGCCATACAACTTAGGAGGATCAACGTTCCTGGGTCGCAATAGGTACTTGGTGACCTCCTCCCCGATGGCGTGTTCACATTGTTTTATTAAGCTCCGAGTACTACGCTGTGTACGTGCAGTGGGGTTGTAAGAAACCGGTTTGTATGTGCTAGTGTCGTTCAATAAGCCTTGAATTTTGTTGTTGTAGTCTGTGACGTCCATAACTACTGTGGCATTCCCTTTGTCAGCCTTTAAAACCAGAAGTTCATCATCGTTACGAAGGTCCCTTAACGCTGTAAGCTCCTCCCGGGTAATATTAGGCTTAGGCGGTTTAGCCCTCCTGAGCACTCCCGACACGTCCTGTCTAAGGCACTCTGCGTTATTTGAGGGTATTTTATTGGCTCGAATAACTTCCTCGATGTTTCCGATAATGCTTTCATATGGAATGCGTACTGTAGTAGGGGCGAAGTTCAAACCTTTCTCTAACGCTATGGCGGCTGATTCACTTAAAACCTGTGTAGATAAATTTATAACCGTTCTCGTTTCTTTTGGGTTATCGATAAGACTAGGTACAACCCTACCTTGTTTCTTACATAAGGTTTCAAACTTACGACACAGTTTCGCCTCATTAAGTTCTCCTGAGCGTTGGGCTTGAAGATAGGTTATTCTGTCACACAAATCAAAATCCGTAACTGTTAATGACTCACTGCATGATAGGTGAACACTATAAATGTCACTTTGCATTGAATGAAACAGGCGTCTATTATTACGTATAAGGCGTCGCAATAATTTCTCACTCGCCTGTCGTAGAACACTCGCGGAACCCGGAATATCACTACGCGGTTTTATTCGTACGCAAGTAGGTAGCACTTTTGCGTCCCGGCACTTCACTAAAAAGTCAACTGACCCGCGAAGACATTCACACTTTTTCCGTAAGCGTTCAAGGTGTTTAATTTGAGCAACGACTACCGGCCCGTACCGGTTCGCGATATAACTTTTTAAACTATCATGGTTTTTAACTATATTTGAACATGAAACGGGTAACATACCATGATTTAATTGTTTTTGAGTTTTCCGATATTTCGACACTGTTGCAAGCGCCATGTTCACGGACAAACTGATGACACCGGCGGGGCGGCGGGTAGGCAGACCGTTATTATTGACAAACGAAACGATCTACCCTCTTCCTGAGTCTTTTATTGCGAGATTGATTGTCACTGTCACTACCACCTGTTTCATTCACGAATGCAAGTCGATCGCGACATACTACACTCACCGTGTCTGGCCGGGCGGCCGGCAATACACTTTTATGATTTTTGCATAACTCCACCACAGGTTTCCACGTTCCAGACAACTGGAAGCCATCTTCTCTATTAAAATTTCTGTGTTTGGTAATCTCAATGGCCTCCTGAACCAATCTTGGTATATAGAATCTCTCCGTTGAGATTACTTGGGGGTTATGCAATTCGATCCAGTGATTTGAGCCAGACTCTAATAGTAGTGTATTGCCGGCCGCCCGGCCAGACACGGTGAGTGTAGTATGTCGCGATCGACTTGCATTCGTGAATGAAACAGGTGGTAGTGACAGTGACAATCAATCTCGCAATAAAAGACTCAGGAAGAGGGTAGATCGTTTCGTTTGTCAATAATAACGGTCTGCCTACCCGCCGCCCCGCCGGTGTCATCAGTTTGTCCGTGAACATGGCGCTTGCAACAGTGTCGAAATATCGGAAAACTCAAAAACAATTAAATCATGGTATGTTACCCGTTTCATGTTCAAATATAATGACTTAAAACTTAAGAGCCGTGTTGGCTAAGTGGGAGCACACCCGACTTTCATTCCGAAGGTCGTGGGTTCAAACCCCGCCGCGCACCTCTGATTTTTCTTCTTGGAAAATTATGTGTGCTTTAAAAACACGTGCTCTAACGGTGAAGGCAAACATCGTGAGGAAACCGGCATGTTCTGAGAACTTTTCAAAGTTTGAAGAACATGTGTCATTCACCAACCCGCACTTGGCCAGCGTGGTGAATTAAGGCCTAATCTCTCTCGCCAAGAGAGAAGTCCCTGTGTCCCAGCAGTGGGAACGTGAATAGGGGTGTTATGGTAATGACTTAAAATGGATAATTTTCGCGTAATTTACCTTTGAAACCAACATGCCCTGACTTCTAGACTTTCAAAGCTTCAAGATGCCAACCAAAAACTTAGATGAAACTAATTTAAGCACAGCCTACATGTTTAGTTTTAGTGGAATTCCTTTACAGAGGGGGGGGGGGGGGGGGAGATGTATTAGTGAAATTCCGCGGCACTCCTTACTTTCTGAAGGTTTAATGGCTAAATATCTTGAGCCGAGATAATTCGAGGAGGTACCGTTGACAAAATAAGTCGATAAGAATTTTGTTTTAGAAATAAATGTACGGAATTAGGAAATGATATTAAATACTGGTGTATATGTTACTGTAAATCTCGAACTGCAGTAAATCCTATACAATGTTCCATAAACATATTCTGTTATAATAAGAGTATCAACAAAATCGGTCTATTTAGAAACAAAATGAAATTAGTGAGAAATAAATCAAAATACCAAACTGGTTTTTATGTTTGATAAAAATACCAGCAAATAGGTTATATTATTATTTAATTACTTAAATGTAAAATCAATTAAAATAATTTTAAAACGGTTAAACGCGATGTTTTATAAGTAGAATTAAATAAGTACTTTTTGTTGACTAGTTCATTTTAATTTTTATGATTTTGTAAGTGTTGGAGTTTGCAAACTGTACCCATTGTAAAGTATTAGTGTGGAAGATTGCGCGTAAGTCGAACCATTTGCCAGATATCGGCCTCGCTTGCCAGAATTCAGCAAAATCGAGCACAATTGCACATAATCGAGCACTTTTCCGAGGCAATGTGGTGCTGGCTTATGAATAAATCAATAAATTATGCCGGACAATTCACGCAACAAAAGCTCGTAGCTTGTGTTACGGGTAGGTACTGGATATCATTACATAGTATGAAACAAAGTCACTTTCTATTCCTATGTATACTAAATCTTTAAAACTAAACGGATTTTGGTGCGGTTTTAATAGATAGAGTGAATACAATAAACTACATAGTTAGATATTTTTATATACGTTAAAAACACCCTAGTCAGGGATCCGTAGTACATGGAAATCAAGTGATTACTAACAAGCTAATTTTTGGTGAGTAGCTTCGTTTCGATGAGACGTCCAAAGATATCCTATACCCAACTCTCGATTGTGGTAGCTAACAGAGATATCAAGGATTAAAAAATTCAAGGATGTAAAACTGGGATAACGGACCACGAAATTTGTAGGACAATTATGTTATATCTCAAGATAATTATCTAAATTATATAAAAACATGTTTGTCCTACAAAACCTATGGCTTGATCAAAGAGTCCGCCATTTCCAAAATGTGTCGAAAACGAGGTCAATTTAAATGATTACTATGATTACTAACCAGCTGATTTTTTGTTGTATACTTAATTAATATTAATAAAATCTAACGGACATATTGTCCGACAAATTTCGTGGTCCGTTATCCCGGTTTTACATCCTTGAATTTTTTAATCCTTGATATCTCTGATAGCTACCACAGTCGAGAGTTGGGTATAGGATATCTTTGGACGCCTCATCGAAACGAAGCTACTCACCAAAAATTAGCTTGTTAGTAATCACTTGATTTTCATGTACTACGGATCCCGGCCTACCCGTAATAGCCGGGTTATTCGTCATCTCTCGGGAAAACAAAAGATGGATTCCCGCGAGTTGGCACATTGCAATTTTTCATAGTATCTGCAAAAAAAAACGATCGGCTAAGATCGTTTTTTTTTGCAGATAGTTCAAATTTTTGACTGGAGGCGGGAATCAAACCTTAACCTCTTGCGTTACAGACGAACTAAGTCCGCTGCGTCATAGAGGACCGGCGTGCTAGTGTTCCTTGTATTTCCCACAGAACTAAATAAACCATATTTTGGAGGGTATTAGAGAGTAAAAAATTCAGTGCCCGATTTCAGTTAGGAAGGCCTTACTTATTTAACAGACGTGATGATAAAATACTGCCGAGTTTTTATCTCTTACGGCAAGTTTCGAGCTGGCAACTCTGGATTAAACATTTATCCCGATTTTCAACCGAATTTCTAAAAGGAGTTTCTCAATCTGGGGGCACGGCAGAACCTCTGGCGAGTCTTGCAAAAAGCCGCAGGGCCGTACCAAATAACTGGTAATATAACCTGGTCACAGAACATAATAACGATCTGGTCCTCCCCGTATGGTCTCTTTGAGATTTTGTCAAGATTGACAATATCATTAAAATTAGATTTATGTTAGAAGTCTTAAATTAGGAGGCAGTTTAATGTCGGTTTTTTATTTAGGAAATTACTTTTTTCTATATATAGGTTGATATAAGCAATCTCCAGATCAATCAATCAATTAATCATCAGTACATTGTCAATAGATTATTTATGGGATGATACGTATACGATACGGGTTGACAGCAAGCTATCTCCAGATCAATCAGTCATCAGTACATTATCATCGGATAATATTAATTTTATAAGTCATTCAAACTTGACGTTGATGACTGTTTCATGTTTGCTTTTCTAACAGTCTTCTCTTTTGATTAAACAAGAGATATAAAACTTTATTAAAAAAAAGACAGTAAAAAGTAAACAAAATATCGACAACATAAAATGCACAATATACTTACCCCTTAAAGAGTTTTCTGACAGCAAACCTGGATATTAAAAAAAAACAATTAATTACAGAGTGGGTAGATTGTATACATAACTACATTAGAAAACTAAATACATAAATAAATAATCTATTTAGCAAAATTTATGTTTTACTATTGTCGATAAAAACACGTATTCAAACTTCCTACTTTTAAAAAGCAACAAATGTTGTAAAGTTCTTGTACTGCTAATTTTAGAGATGGGATAAAGTTAATGATACATAACTAATTTCAGTTTTGTAATTAATAAAACCACTCGAATTGGGTGAAACATTTACTGTGTAGTGCTGGCCTAAAAATGTACTTCTTTTAAGGCTTTTTTATCCTAAAACTACCTAAGACTTACAAAAATATCGAACCAAACCTATAAAATGAACAAAACTTGTTTTATTTACTACGTAACAAAAAGCTACAAAAATTTCAACCACACAACTTAATCAAATTTCAGTCAAACCGTAAAAAACATCGATAGCGAAGTTAGTCGATATTGTATCGATATTACACGGTATCGACAACAATGTTAGAGTTTCACAGCACTATAGTTTCGCAGCTTGCCATCGTACAATTTAAAATCAATTAGTGAAATGGCAGCGTAGTGTAAAAAGGTTTTATATGCATCGCTAATTCAGGAAATTCGTTGTTTTGGTTAGTCGCAAAGTTGATTTTTGTTTTGTCTTTTCGGCAAGTCGAGTTTTTCTATTGGTGTTTTTAATTGATTGGCTTAAGAGGCCGACGAAGCATGAAAATTAAAATAAATCATTTAGGATTCCATTAATTATCATCATTTAATCATCAAAAAATCCATCCATGATTTTGGATTTTCAACTATTTTTTATTGGTCATTGAAGCGAAAACAAGCAACCTCGCAGGGTGACCTTCGCCCTTTGCGCCATAGAGTTCGTCAAATCCCTAAGTCTTACGACAATATGGAAAGATGGGGCCATACAATTCGTAACCACACGATAATTTGAAGCAATAACCAACACTTATAAAGTTACAACTAAACAAATAGAAACATTATCGATAAGAGTGTTACCCGCAAAAAATAACTTCGGGAACTGGGTTGCCATATAAATCAATCGACTAATAAATTGCCAAATCTAAGTCAATATAATCCCTCCTCAATATAATAAAGTTATGAGGTAACTTAGGATCGGGGAAGTTTGTTGTAAATATGGGATAAGCTTTGAGGTTTTTTTATGATTTACCGTTTAAATGTTGCCAAGCTTATTTCAAATGATTACCAATTATCCATGTGTAAAAGAAGATTTGCAGTTGACGTTGTATAAATCATATAATAGGCTTAGGTATACATAGATATAATTTTAAAACTATCATGGTTTATCTGAAAATGTGTGAAAGCAGGAGAAGGACAATACTCTTTGCAGCGTGAAAATAACGCGACCGAAGCCGCGGGCGAAAACCTAGTAAACTATTATAAGACAGTAAGTTATCTCAGCAAACGTGTCTATAATTATAAAACTCGTAGCTCAAACCCAACCTCGTAGAGGGTCTACGAGATTTGCTACGAGCTACGCCGTTATTACACCGTTACCGCTATCTACTTACGCTCTAACGCCCGTTTGATTCCTTGTTTGGCTTATTCTTTTAATATAAGTGATGTATGATGCAATATTGTTGTTTTGAACTGATTTAGGTATCTTGAGATTATTATATTAACGTGATATAAGGGGTAAGGCCGACTTAGTTGAGATGATTGATAGAATAATTTATAATAATGTGGTGCTGGCCTATTAACGATCTCTTTCTATTGGTGTTTATCATGACAACAAGCATTAGAATATAGCAGCACCCGTAACACAAGCTTCGAGCTTACCATGGGGCTAGTTGTTGGTGTGTGAATTGCCGAGTAATATTGTGATTTTGTTCCGAGGCGGTAATCGAACCTGAAACCTTTTGCGTTTGCAGTCCAATAAATTAACGTTAATAATATTTCTTTATATTTGGAGTTGAGTTTGAAACTACTACCTTCGGAATAAAATACATTTATCCTCTCAACAAGCCGCCTTCGTAAATAAATGGCTAAGTGTGGTTGCTAACAGCCTCAAACCTTTTAACGTAGATATGAAACAAGATGAGATTGAATATCCAAAGATCTAAATGGATCCATTCACACAACAATATTCTAATATAAGAAACAACGACTGTTTGGAAATCTTATTTTATAGTAATTTTCAAATATTTCAAGTAGAAGAGTTTTTAAAATTTGTATTTTTTTTTAATTCAAATCAATTAATTACATTCAAACATGGCCATTTATATTTTTACAAAAAAAGCATTCCCATGTTTTTACCGCGGGATAACAAGAAAAAATTAATGATTGTAAGAAATAAATGGAATCACAAAACCTATGTATTTATAGATTGGGTTAAGGATAAAGATAGAAGTAAGAGAAATCGGAGGCAATAGTTTATCTCGATAACCAACAAAGCCTTTCAAAGTCTATGACTGTTCTGTATTTACCTAAGCCTACGAAAGTAAATACACTTCCCTTATAAAAACAGACTTTTCTTTCATCGAGGCACACTTCCATTTCAGTCCTCACAAAGAACTTACAGTTTATTTGATTTACTTTAATACTTAAAAATAGACACTTGAAATAGTTTACAAATCCTGCAAAAATACTTTGAAGTTTAATTCTTTCGACAACATCAAACAAAACCCAAAACAATTTTTACTGTGAATTGAAATTTTCGTTGAAAAATATTCAACGAAAATAAAAACAAAACATCAACCTCGTCGTTTCGACTGAAGAATTTAACTCGAGAATTCGTGGAAACAGAATTTATAACTACACAAAATGTCAAAACTGATCTTCATCTGTTTGCTGATGGTGATGACTGTTGCGTTCGGTAACCAATGTGGATCTTGTGGTCAAGAATGTGTGTCTTCGTGTGGCACTCGGAAATTCAGAGCTTGCTGCTTCAACTATTTAAGGAAAAAGCGAGACAACATTCAGAACACAAAACCCGGCAGTTCAAACATGGACTTCGAAGATATCGAGTCTAATTTGGAAATGGAAAAATTGAATGAATTGAAAACGGAAATGGAAAAATTGAATGATTTAAAAGCGGCAATGGGTTTTTCCTTCAAAAACACAAAAATGCCTGAATATTATTTCATGGATAACAACATCGTTCCTGGTTTTAAATTGATTGGAGCGAAAATTTCTGATATTCCGATGACTGATGATAATTAACTCGGTATGCAAACTTATTAGCCAATTCAGTTATTAATAATGTAATAAATTTAAATGTTTTGTTATTCAAATGTAGCGTGAACTATACTAATGTTAAAAATTAAATTATAAAAGTTAAATAAGTTAATTATTGTTTTCTATATAATTAATTTAACCGCTACGACGACAGCCACGAAAAATGTCGAGTCGGTACTATTCTAAGGTGCCGGTGTATACAACGACCATGTTTTTATGAATTCATGAGCATCTTACGACATTCGACGTCCTTTCTATTATTGCCTCTACTTTGGCTTCTATTATTTTTATTTACAAAAAAATATATTTAACGTCAACAACAATAAAGACTTCACAACATTTCAGCGATAAAAACACCATCTAGCAATAAAATTGCTAGAAAAACAAATAAATACTAATAATTGTTATCAAAACCTTCATAAAAAGGGATCATTGCCAGCTTACCGCTGTAATGTTGCCATTCACAAAAAGTATCTACAATATACATTTAGAAATGAATTTATTGTAAAACTAGGCTTTCGTTTGTGACTTTCATGAAAGTGTATATGTTCCAAAATATAAATAAATAAATTAAATTACAGTTTGCTTTTTATTTAAATGTTACATTTTAGTTATTTCATTTAGTTTCCCTTCAACCTTCGGCCGCTTTGGATACCAAAAGTTTGTAACCGGTTTAGACAACAGAATTATCCTTTTCTCGATTGAAGAAAAAGTAATCTAAACTAACGACTTAATTTAGAGAATTATTTATTATAAATTATTTAATGATCCGCAGATACACTAAGCACTTTATGATCTGCAAGAATCAAATCTATTATTATTTGTCCTTAAGCAGTTGTCCTTTAAGTTGTTTCAAAATAGACAGACATCCCCACTGATATATAGATAACCAAATATTGTCACGTATGAAACTCCTATCACGAACAAAGCATTATATTTATAGTTACTTTACGCATTAACATAGAAATATCTTAAAATCTGTGAACTAAAAATTAGTATGTATTATATTGGACATTAATGGGTTTTTATGATGTAAATTGTTATACATAGAGATATAAATACTTAAATAAATATTGCTGGACAATTTACAAAGCAACATCTAGCCCTTTGGTAAGCGCTCTGGTAAGATAATGGTGCGCGACGGGGCATGAACCCAAGACTTTCGAATGAAATTCGAGTAATTGTAATTGTAATTGTAATTTATTTATTCCATAAAGATACAATATGTACATTTGGAAATGTCAAACAAATTTTATAATAATATACTTAATACTTAAGCAATAAATTTATACAAGGTATATTAAATTGAATAGAAATTATCCGCAAAAGCTTCGTCAAGAGTATAATACGATTTATCAATTAACATTTGTTTAACTGTATTTGTAAAAACATTTATATCTGCGTTTCGCAAGTCATTTGAAAGTTTATTGTATAACTTTATACTGTTACAAAGAAAACTTTTGCCTGTCTTTGCAAGCCTATGGGTGGGTATTACAAGATTATTTCTTAGTCTAGTATTATAAGAATGAGTGTCACCATTTAAATTGAATTTGTGTATGTTAAGTTTAGCATATAATAGATTTTGGTAAATATATTCACATGTCATTGTCATTATACCAAGTTCTTTAAATTTTTCCCTACAAGATTCAATACTTTTCATGTGTAACATTGTTCTAATTGCACGTTTCTGCAATACAAAAACTCTTTTAGATTGGGATGCATTTCCCCAAGCTATAATACCATAAGTCATAAGAGAATGAAAATACGCATGATAAACAGTCTTTGAAGCTTTGATGTCACTTAATTGTCTAATAGTCATTATTGCAAATACTGCTGATTTCAGTCTACCAATTAGAATGTCAATGTGCTTAGTCCAAATTAATTTTGAGTCAATGTTTAGTCCTAAAAATTTTATGTCATCTAAAGTGTTCATAAAGTGTTTATCAATAGTAGATTTTACAATGTCATTTGATTTATTATTACCCAAGAAAAAATGCATAATATTCGTTTTATCAACATTCATAATGAGGTTATTTGCAAGAAACCAATCCTTTAAATTACAAATGGCAGTATCTAATTTTCTACAAGCAGTCTCTTTGTTTTTATCACTAACAATTACAGTTGTGTCGTCCGCAAAGAGGACTATGTCATTTTTATCTTCCATACAAAAAATAATATCATTAACATAAATTATAAATAAAAGCGGTCCTAAGATGGATCCTTGTGGAACTCCCAGAGATACGTTAGCAGCTGTAGATCTATGACCACTACAGTCTACTATTTGTGTTCGGTCTGATAGGTAGGATGTCAGCAATGACAATTCTCTACCACGAACACCATAATGCTCTAACTTTCTCAAAAGGATCGTATGACTCACACAATCAAAAGCCTTTGATAAATCACAAAAAAGACCATATGTGTTTTTGGATTTATCAAGATCTAATAGTATTCCTTCAATTAATGTAGTTATAGCATGGTTAGTGCTTTTTTTACGTTGAAACCCAAACTGTCTGTCATTAATAATATTATGTTTTTCAATGAAAGAGTACAACTCATTTGTAATATATTTCTCGAAAATCTTACTGAAAACTGGAAGAATAGAAATTGGTCTATAGTTGTTAGCATCGGTGCGACTTCCTTTTTTAAATAAAGGTATAATTTTAGCCATTTTCAGTATATCTGGAAAAGAACCTTTCTGAAGACAATCGTTTATACAATCAGTTACAGGTACAGCTATTTCATTTTTTACACGTTTCAGTAAACTGGTAGAAATATCCCAGAGATCTCCAGATTTCTTTAGTTTTAACTCGTCTATTATTCTAATGACCTTACTAGGATTGATATCACTTATTCTAAATCTAGTTTCAATTGGAGATGTTAGCTTATGGACAAACTTCATGGATTCCTTTTCAGAATTCATGAGGTTTCTGGTCAAATTAGTAGCTATCTCAGCAAAGAAGTCATTAAAATGGTTTGCTATCTCAATAGGTGATGTCAATTTATTTTTATCATTATCTATTAGATATTCTATTGTATTAGTACATGTCAATTTTTTTCCAGTTTCAATCCTAATAATGTCCCAACTTGTTTTTATTGGGTTCTTGGCTGTTAAGATCTTATTACGAATATTAATTTTTTTAGCCATCCAGCAACATTTTTTAAAAATTTTACTATAAGAACTAACATAATTTCTCAAATGTTCGTTGTTGATTAATGTAAGCATGTAATAGAGCTGCTTCATTTTGTTTTGAGCAATTCGCAATCCCATTGTTGCCCATTCATTAAACGACCTCTTCTCATTAATACAAATTGTTTTTACGGGAATCGTTCCATTAAGCACTCTTATAAATGATTTAAAAAAACTATTAAAATCACATGTTTTAACGAATAAAAACTCATTATATAAATTAAATTTAAAATTAGAAATTGTAATGTCATTATGTATTCTTTTCTTTATATACGTTTTACATTTACTGTTTCTTACATTAAGATTGTCAATGGAAATGTATTGAGCGAAATGGTCTGACTGTATTCCTAATACTACTTTGGCATCACCAGCATCGACATTGGCATTCGTAAAAATATTGTCAATACAACTATGTGAACTTTTAGTAAGTCGCGTAATGTCAAAAATTGTACGCCTTAACGCATAGCAATCTAACAGGTCTAATAACATATTACGTTCGTTTTTGTAACATTCATTTGAGCTAGAGAAGTCGATATTAAAATCTCCACACATAACAATATCCTTAGATAATTTATTTTTGTTAGCTACAAGTTCTAGACTTTGCTCTAGTTTACTTAAGAATAAATTAAGGTTACCACTTGGAGACCTGTAAACAGATATAACAATTAGTTTATTTGTTTCAATGCAACTAATTTCAAAGTCTTTTTCAATATTAAGTTTGCCAACATCATGTCTAGGCTTAGCTTTGATGTCATTTTTTACTAAAATTGCAGTACCTCCACATTTAAAAATTTTTCTACAATTACAGCATACTATCTTAAAATTGTCAAACACATAACCCTTGCTTTCTTCTTCTTTCATCCATGTTTCTGTCATACAAAATATATCTAAATTTTCATTTTCTAGAAATAAATTTAATATAAGATTTTTACCTCTTATACCTTGAACATTTTGATGTCCAATTTTGAACTCTGTACCTTTATTAATTTTAGCTTTATGAAAACAGTGTCCATCTCTTTTAGTTACCTGATTATGTAAATTGTTAAATTTTACATTCTGAATACTTAGCGTTACGTGTGGTACTTTGTTTGTACATCGTCCTGAAAAAAATTTTGTTGTTGTTCGTCCTTTGTCAATACTGTAAGATTGCAATGATTCTTTTGGTAAAACAATGCAGCCGCCATGTTCTTCGAGATGATTTCTTTTCTTTTGACTTTGGTATCTTCCTTGTTTATTTCGACTATATAAACATTTTCATATTGATTTGCAAGAGAATATAATTTGCTATTTATTTTCCAGATTTTCTTGTTTTTAAATACATTCACACCTTCGTATGCTATAGTTGTCAATATAATTCTTCTGTTAGGTCTTGTGCTTGCTTTTGTGTCAATAAATGATAAAAGGTTATCTGTACATCCATGTAGAGTTTTCTGGTGTCCTATCATTATCATAATTGGTTCGTCATTGTCATCTTCTTTATAGTTTAAGATTTCAACTGCACTTGATCCTGGTTTACAGTTATTAATAACGCCATAATTGTTCGGTAGATAATTTAATAGTCTTGTGCTCATATCTTTACCAGTTATATCGGAGTACATATGTATTGTTGTATTTAAAGTCTTTTTGTTTCTTAAATTGTCATTGGTTAAGCAGTGCTGGTTATCTATTGTACTATTTGTTGTCTCAGTGTTTATTAGTTTTCCGGACATATTGTTCATTTCATCAATGTCGTGATTATTCACGCAAGGTGTGTTTTCATATTGTTCTATATAGTTTTGTAATTGTTTTAATCTGGTTTCCAATAGTAATACTGACGTTTGTATTCTGTTATCTTGCTTCAGTTCTATTTCACATTTCCTTATAATTTCAAGAAATCGTTCACATTGGTCTTGTAGGTCAACAACAGCTGTGTTTCTTTTTTGTCTATTTAATTGTCTATTTAATTCATTCTCCATGATAATCCTTTCTTCCTTAAATGAAGAGCATTTCTGTGACATTTTTTTTACTTTTGTGGTTAATTTTCTTAGTCGCCTTGAACCATATTTGGTTTTCCTTGTTTTTACTGATATATAGTTGCATATTGTTTTGTCTGTGTTTGATAATAAATCTATGTATTTTATTTGTAGACTGTCATATTTTTGCTGCAATTCATTTATTGCAATTTCGTGATCTACAACACGTTTGCTTTCCAACATGTTGTAAAGCTCGTCATAGTCGTCTTGTAATAATTGATTTCGTTGTGCTTGATTTTGTATTTCATTATTTACAGTTGTACATATTTGGTCAGATTCGTATAGCTTTCTTTTTAGAATAGTGTTTTCCTTCAAAATTTTATCAAATTCTTTACTATTCATTTCTTGTTCTCTTTCAAGTGTCTCACATAAAGATTTTTCTTTTTCTAGGTCTTTTTTTAGGTTATTTATTAATTGTGCATAACGTTTTATTTTTTCTTCAATATTTTCATTATCGTCTTCTTTTTCATGACAAGTTTTATTAATCATTCTCATGCTGCAAAGTCTCGTTATTAACGGTCTAGCAAGCATTTCTATTAGGCTTAAGTTAACAGTGTGCTACCACTTAGCCAACACGGGTCACAATAAATAAATAAATAAATATTTCTGGACAATTTTTACACAGCGACATCTAGCCCCGTGGTAAGCTAATAATAACAATATATTGAGTATGTGGTTCTCAGGTTTGACGGATAAAATAATTACATCAAATACGGTTCATCCATCTTCAGAGTTTCGCAGACGATTATATCTGGGGTCGATCACCGCGCCCTCGATAAATGTCACTCGATATAAGCGTTCGATAATTTTATTGGAATATCTGATAGCCGTCTTTTGTCTTCAAATTCAACGAAATCTTAAGGAGACTGAATTTATTATGATCGGTTAAAAATTAAAATTCAAAAATTTGAAGAAAATAAATTTGTCTTCTTTTCTGGTAATATAAGGTGCGAGCCGTGTTGGCTTAGTGGGAGCACACTTGGCTTCCATTTTGATGGTCGTGTTGGTTCAAACCCCGTCAGTTGATAATGATGATAAAATATTTTTTCTTAACATAACAAACAAAATATACATTTCAACGTTCACTGAAACCGATTTAGTAGACGGTTATACTACACAGTGCATCCGGCTTCACTCGCGATCTTGTTAACTTAAGCCTAATAGAAATGCTTGCTAGACCGTTAATAACGAGACTTTGCAGCATTTTACTTTTAAGTCTTTAAACGTTTACGGAAACTGCGGTTTGATATAATTTTAGTTTAATATAAATGTTTAAATAAATTATCTTAGAACGGTATAAATAAATAATTATTAAACTAATTTATACTAATAATAAATCTGTAAGGGTCAGTTTCTGTATATATAATATATATGTATGTATGTTCCGTCATTCCGAACGAAATTAGGCTGATAAATATTTAGAGGGATGGGACACAGAATAGTCTATTTAAATTCTTCCAGCCAGCGCGGCGAGGTTTAAGCCCATAACCTCCGGAATAAAAGACAAGTGTGCTACCACTTAGCCGACACAGCTCACAGCACAAAACCCATTATATATAACAGTTAAACTGAACTTTAAAACTAGTTTTATATTAAAATGAAACTAAACACAACTGTCTGCCGTACATCCATTACACGTGAAAACAAACCGGAAGTAACGGCCGCGTCCGGCGCCAAACGGAAATTACCGGAACGGATCCAGAACTTTGCTTTTAGGGCGTATTTAGACCGGTAACGGGGTGTTCTAAATTTAAAACATAATTATCCTGTTCATTTTGTACAACGGGAATTACTCACGTATTTACATAGGAGTTAAACAACTCTCGACGTTTCGACCACAACACGCACCGTCTCTACCCCCACCACCGCCGCTGAGCAGCCGTGCGCTGCGGTATCTCGCCCGTAATGAGAACCGCGCGCGCGACCTGAGAGGAGACGGGGCACGGCGGGACGCTCACTCTTGTTGTGGTCGAAACGTCGAGAGTTGTTTAACTCCTATGTAAATACGTGAGTAATTCCCGTTGTACAAAATGAATAGTATAACTCACGAAAATTTTGAAAGTGAAATAATTATCCTGGTAGATTTTGTGTTTCGTTTTAGTTTCACACCGGGCTCTTAAGAGTCTTTAATTCCGAAAGTCGTCGGTTCAATCCCTTCTGGATGTATCTTCTTGAGAGCACTTTAAAATTGTGCTTTTGTATTGAAGGCAAACTGTGAAGAAACCGACATTTTCCGAAAACTTTGTAGAGTATTGATGGACATGTGCCAGTTAGCATGGTGAATTCAGGTCATTGTCTCTCGTCAAGAGAGAGGTATGTGTCCAGCAGTGGGAACGTAAATGTGCTTGGTGCTTATGTTATTACAGGTTACAATTTGAAGTTGCATAAACTAACCGTATTACGGTATAAATGTGCCCTTAAAGCATTTTGATGTAGAAATTAGTTTGATATTGATTCTAGGTAAGTTTATAATTTCGAAGTACTTTGATGAACATTTCAGTTGGTTGGTCTCAGAGAAATAACGGTTAATATTAACACCACGTGCTGTGCTGCCCTAAGAATAGTCCCACTACAACTTGACGCGTGTCATCGAACAAACATACAAAACAATCTAAAATATTTCAAATTAATTACTTATTATTATTATATTGAGCCTATAAACACTATTATATCTGAAAACAAACTAGCTTACTCCATGACAGACCTTTAAAGATTATTAGTTTAGATAAACTTAAAACCGGTAAATAAAATAACCGGTAATTAAAGATAAGATTAAGCACGAAATAGGTTTATGTTTATTTATAGTGTCTTATCTAAAAGCTAGGAGCTCTAGAATACCTGTTATTTGTCACGTCGTAACCCGACTCCAGCTAATCTCAACAAAAGCTGAACTTACCTCGAACATAGCTGAGCTGAGCAAATAATGTGGAAGATGAAAGAGCTAAAGTTTCACAGAAAACTGAGAAGAAGAAACATTTTTAGGATTTAATTTACAAACCGTTTGTGGAATAAGTGGTATGTAGCTGAATGCTGGATGATTCACACAGCAACATCTAGCCCCGTGGTAAGCTCGAAGCTTGTGTTACGGGGCTAGATTTCTGATCTTGCGTCGTAGGCAGACCAGGCCCGCTGCGCCACATAGGTCGTATTGCTACATAATAATGTAAAACATAATAAAAGTAATATTTGGATATATTTGTTACAGGTATTAAATACAGAAATATTTGAAAGAAATATTTATTTATCACAAAAGAAAACTTAAAAATACAGGCTTAAAATAATTATAACATCCATTAAGATAATATCTTATTATTAGTTGTTGTGCCAAAAAGGTATCCATTCAGCGTAGTGGTGTATCATACCACAGCGCTGATCTTCCATAGAGATATTTGAACTTTGATACATTAAAATTGAACCATTTACGTGATTTTCAAGCCAGTTAGTCTTCCATCCCTAGTTCTCTGGTATAAATCACAAGTTGTGACAGGTGCGCTAAGATCGCCCGCAGACTGCAAACCTGACGGATTGCGTCTTTAATGGCTTGTGAGGAGTACTTACGTTTAGTTTTAAAGGTACATTCATTTATTAATATAATAACTAGCTTTCCCGACTTAGCCGACAAAGGCCTTTCTCGATAAAATATAATATCCAACTCTGAAATATTTTTTCAAATCGGACCAGCCATTCTTGAGATAAGCGCGTTCAAACAAACAAACTCACACTCTATACAGCAATATCAGCGTGGTAACCACGAAAAGCTTCGAACTTGCCAAATTGCTAGACGGAAATATTGCATCAAAACTATTTACCTAATAGAAAAGAATTAAGTAATTCCACAAAATTTACATCCATTCATCACAATCACAACACGACAAATCCCACATATTACACAAAGTCACAAAAACGCCTTGTAAATTGCCTGACAAAGATTACACAATAAAATAAAGCCGGCGGCACACGAGCGATGAACGCGCGTGAAATATTCGCGCGGTGTATTAGTGCGCCCTTATTACCGGGCTCGTAATGAGATGGACAGGAGATCTGTAGATACGACTTTTTGAAAACATGGCAATTTGCAATTAACAAATAAATATTCTTAGTTGGCTAATCATTCAAAATTTGCCTGGAAGAAATCGCTTTTAGTGTTGTTTTAGTTTTTATAAGGCCGCCCATTGTAACACTTTTTGTGTACCTATATTTTTTGTAATGTATTTTAGTTTTTTGGTGTACAAATAAAGTATATTGTATTGTATCATTCTGAAAATCGGGAATAACCTACGTACACCGTGACTATATTATGTAACTATATCCGACCTTTCTGTTTTCTATTTATTTATATCTATGTTGAAAATACCCTCATTATATTAAATTTAGGTATCTGTACTAAAACTTAAAATTGGTATTGCATTCGTACATATTGCTACTGTTTTAAAAATACCCTCATTATATTAAATTTTTCTGTATTTAAACTTAAAATAGAATGTAAACTAACATATGTAGTATAATAGTAGTAAATTAATTAAATAAATAAATAAAGGAAGTGACTATTTGTACGGGTACCGGATGAATAATTTTTTATTTATTCGTACGGGTACTGGATGATTAGCTTTTCTTTTAAGAACGTCACTATTTGCACGGATACTGTATGAATAAATTATTATTTATTCGTACATCAATGGGGATGATTAGCTTTTCTTTTAATAAGTTTCGATAACCTCCTTGTGTTCACCAATGTGAACACAAGGAGGTTATAATAATTTTGCTTATATTTCTAGTGATTATATTCTCTTTGATTTTCTGTCATTCTGTCACTAAGTATTTTTATAATAAAATAATTCAATTTGAATTTATTTAGCTTGTTTAAAATATCTTACAAAATGGGTAAGTAATTATTAAATTAATAAAAAATATATATTAACTAGCTTTATACTAGATTTCCCGCGGTAAAAAACTACCCTAAGGGCTCTATCAATTTATGCGTTTCGTATCGGACCGCTGCAGTGCCGAAGCGGTGCGTTTGTTGTACGGCGCACGGCCGGTCGTTTGTTTTCATACAAAATGCACGGTGCGGCAACAGCGCGGCGTCCGTACCTGCTGTCGGGCGTTCGCGGAACGGACGCCACACCGCTGCGGCACTGCAGCGGTCCGATACGAAACGCATAAATTGAAAGAGCCCTATGTCCTTCTCCCGGTTCTAAGCTACCTCCCTACTAATTTTCAGCTAAATTGGTTCAGCCGTTCTTGAGTTATAAGTGGAGTGATGGGTTGTTGATGATAAATTCGAATTGATATATTAGAAAAACAGATTTATTTTTCTTCACATACATTCCATGCAAGAACACACTTGACACAATCAAACGACATCGGTGTTGCCACACCGTGTGGAATATTCTACTTAGTTTAATTTTGATACCATATCTAACATGGAGTAACTAACATGACTTTCTTTTATATAAGTATATATAGATTTCTTAACATAGAATTGTTTTTTTTATTTTAATATTGATGATATATTCTTCAGATTCAGAAGAAGAATATGAAAACGAAGAGGGCAAAGAGGAAGACCAAAACAGAGAAGAGGAGAATGATAATTTATTGAAGGAAGGTGACAAATTTGATTCTTTTGAATCGTTAGAAAAGAAAGTTAAAGATGTGGAAGATAAAGAGTACGCATTTTTTTATCATCGAGATGCTATGACAATCGAACGATGTCGCACAAAAGGAATCAAGAGGCATGTTGAAGCGTCCCTGATATATTACAGCATCCGATACTATTGTATTCATGGAGGGAAAAATTTTGCATCTACGTCGAAAGGAGCAAGAAAAGCATTCTCGTTTCAGAAAAATTGTCCAACAACTTTCAGCGTCGGAGTGGATGATACTGGCCACTATATTATCATCAAATCAATTAACATGAATCACAATCACGATAGAAGTGAAAATCTTTTTCAACACTATCCACGGAGCTTTTTAAGTTACACCATTAAAAGTTTTTGATTTTTTATATTTGTTTAAGTTATGCCTAAAAAACAAAATGGTATTCTATATTTAGTTACTTTCCTCTATGTTTTAGTATAATTTAATTAATTTTGATGTTATGAAAATGTAAGAAAATTAAAAGTTTTATAGAATTTAACTTGACTAAAAATAAGTAAATTAAATTTGTTCAATTAATTTAATCATTTTATTTCATCTTCTTCTTCTTCTTCTTATTATTATAAAAGAAAGTCGTGTTAGCTACTTCACTTATAACTCGAGAACGGCTGAATAGATTTGGCTGAAAATTGGTGGGGAGCCAGCTTAGAACCGGAGAAGGGAAAACCGCGGGAAAATCTAATAAAACGCGGGCAAAGCCGCGGGCAAAAAGCTAGTTTAATATAATCAAGAGCAATAACTATTGAATGAATGAACCGATTTCCACGCGGTTGGCAGCATTCGACGTAGTTTTTCAACCTCATTAAAAATCTATAAGTTTAAAATGATCGATCGAGGAAATTCGTCCGACTTATGTACGAACAATAAGAAATTGTTTGTCCAGTACCCGTATACCCATACCATACCATAGAGTACCCGTACGAATAAAAAATAATTTATTCATACAGTACCCGTACGAATAAAAAAAAAATTACTCGTACAGTACCCGTACGAATAAAAAAAAATTTATTCGTACAGTACCCGTACGAATAGATTCAGTCATAAATAAATTTGTATAAGCTTTAGATAATAATGTTATGTAAAAATAGGAAGAGCGAAAGCACCTAGCACAAGTATTTCACTATTACTTAAAAGGTGCTTTCAACACTGTGAACTAATTGTAAAGCTTTTAATGAATAAATGATTATTATTATTATCTATCAAAAGAAAACCATCATCATCATTAGTATTTATTATTATTTACCGTCCATAATAATTGATGATTAAACGAACTTACCAAGTGAAGTTCTATCATAATTATACGTTGCGTTTTTTCCGAAGAAATAAGTCCTGAAATAATAATTATATACAACATGTAGTATGCATTATTGTGCACCGTTATAATCACTATCGTTTAGAATATTAATAATCAAAATCTTTAGTCGCTGTCAGTGTCACTGCCTGCCGCCTCTCTCGCTGGTACGTCATTTCGTTTAGAGATATATTACATCAGATATTCTTGAATAGTTTTTCTTGATTTTGTTGACGAAATCAAATCAGCATCAGGGTCCTTGGGTTGGGAGGGAATTGGTACTTATTTCTTCGGAAAAAACGCAACGTATAATTATGATAGAACTTCACTTGGTAAGTTCGTTTAATCATCAATTATACTAGCGTTTTTTCCTTCAGAAATAAGTCCTGAAATAATAATTATATACAACATGTAGACTTTTAGAGCTGATTGAGGAAATAAAATCATATTAGAATTACTCAATAGAGAAATTATACTAAATTAAGTTGAACTTAGAATTATTATGAGTAACTTTACTCAAAATCATATATGTTTTATATGTCATGATGTGGGAAACCACTGTTTCGTTTATTAAATAAATTCCAAGATTCTTTATGTACCCTGTTATAATTATATTATTTTGAACAGTATTTTTATTACACTATCAACATAAAATGTTGTGGCTTATTATTTGTGTGTTAAAACAAATATCATAAATGAAGATGTTCTCCAGGTTTGTATGATTGTTCTTTTGCAGAACCTTTCCATTGCAAAGGAAGAACCGTTTTTGTTATAATTAGTAAAAACATAATGTTTAAACATTAGTAATTACATAATGTTTAACTGTAGCTGTTAATCTCTATGGTTAATGCGTGGGTTTACAATGATTTTATTCATTAGGGCTTTCCCAAACGCCAATAAGATACACTGGTGATAAAACGATCATACTCATATCAAAATTTATTTAGATTCTATTCGGTTTACTAGTACCAAAAACATTTCTAAAGTCAGTAGGACATTTTTTGTACTATTTTTTACTGAAATCGATAGTTTTATTTACAGGGGAGCAAACTCCAAAACATCCATAGAGGATTTAAACTTGTGATCGAATATTCATGTATCCGATCGTCTGAATATATTATGTTAGAACTATTCAAAGGAGTACCAATAGGAACACTATCTTGTTGCTATTGAGTATACATACAATTCTGTATGTAAAGTTAAATAACTGTGGTGAAAAGAATAATATAAGATATAAAAATTGTTGTAAACGACACTCAAAACTGTAAGAAATATTAAATTCACAAATGTGTATGTATGGTATATATTTAAATATACACGACCTTCCCAGACAACTATTGTGCTACATACTTGGTAGAGATTATACTAAATGATTATTGTGGATGTCCCCGTATGGTGGAGATAATATATAATTGTCTTAGCGACAAAAAATTAATTTAACACGTTATTGTTGCTGGTCAAAGATTAATTATTATGTAAAAAGTTCTAAATAACAGATACAACGGCTAAATATAACCTATATAAAGCCTCTTCTTCGGTTTTGTAAATAATTGTTTAACTGAGAGTCAAAAAAAAAACCGTAGAAACGTAGTATAAAAAAAAATATTTTAGCCCATGACAACGTAAAGGGAAGATGTCAGGCGTGTCTAGACACTAAACTTGTACTGTAGATAACCTTACAAGTCACTTTTTTTTTTTTTTTTTTTTTGTATTTGCAAAAGACAAAAAGATCTGGGTTAATTGTACTTATTTAGTAACGTTTTTCGAGGACTCAGTCGTGACAGTAGTTTAATTCACTTAGAAGGGAGACTGGTTTTCTCTCATTCTATTGATGTATGGATGCAAAAAAGGAAATATATTTATAACCTATAATGATAGTAGATAACTTGCAGCTTTATCTGTATGGAAATTGATATTATATTTCGACCAAGGTCTACAGCCGGTACCTTTTCTACAACCACACGAACCATACCCCGTTGTTGAGGCGCCAGAATTAACAATACAACTCTTATCTACAGTATTGTCATTTTAAATTCTTTAAAATGATTATAGGGTAGCGTGGAGCTACCATTATTTTCGTCGAATGGAGAAAATAAAAATATACAATTTTAAGGCTTATAACAAAGCCAATAAATTTCTGGGCAAGCGCACACTAGAAAACCGACTATGCAGTGGTTGAAAATACCAACTTATTTCATATTATATGTTTTGATAACTTTATCCAGATGTTAATTTCTTTAAAAATGCGATGTGTTCCATTGCATGACAGCTGGTTCATCCCGTGGATGCAAAACAGAAATCATGGGGTTTAACTCAATAACATGTATTTGTGAAACCCTGGATTTATATTCAAACGAAGTTGAATTCATAATAGGTCTCCAGCTAACCCAATCATAGACAAGACACTATTATAGAAATCAGTTATAAAACTATTTATAATAATATTTAGTTTACATAGTAGGTAACTATGTAAGTTTGAAACGGTTACATTGATAGTTATTATAATATGAAATGATATTAAAAATGTAGCAACGCTAATAGTGGATTATCTGAAGCGATTCATGGTTCATAACTTTAGGAAGTTACTATACACTTAACAGCAGAATGTTCATAATTATATTTTGTATCATGTAAACATTGTAAACACGTTAGTGTATCACATTGAGAGAGAATTTGGAAATAGTTGTACGTATTATCCGTAACTCAATGGACGTAGGTAGCGTAGAAAAAACTCTCCGACATGCACACATGAAAACTGACAATAATTTCTTAGTCGCCAGTGATGGCGCACCCTACAGCATACAGTCAAGTAGGTTTGTATATTTCATGTTGGTAAAACACGCTTGGTCTTGCTTGACCCGATATGTACATCGGTCATAATGCGGCTGGTGCCGCGAGGCGGAATCTTCTTTCGCACACCATAGCAGATTATCTTTAAAATGCACATTTCAATTCGGTATGGATTTTAAAAAGATTCCAGGAATGAACTTATAGTAATATAAGATAGTTGAGCACGCTGCGATGTCTTGATTGCTGCGATCCTTCAATGCTGGATTATATTATTATTGTACACAAACCTTTAGTTTTGTACTTAGGTCTCACCAAGAGGCGGACCGAATGTTAAACAAAACATCTGTTTATAAGCAGATATCTGTACCAAGATGGTAGTTACTATGGGTTATTGATGTCGGAAATACGGCCACTGGTTTTTGGGTACCTCGTCTCCTCTATGCTCGGCGGCTGTGTCGGCGGTGTGTCCACTGCTGCACTGGCGTCCTGGATGAACTGGACTACGGATGTAGACTTCTGGATGTGCGGTATTATTCGATGCGATCGGCTGTTTCCTTGTAAGATTAGCCAGTTTGCATCAGAGGTACTGAAAAAACCTAATAACAGATTCAGAATGCTGAATATTTCATAATTCATCCTTGTAAACTTCTTCATAGCTCGTTCTTATTGTTTTACAAGTCTAATATTTATAAAGTTGCGTATGTTGGTCACAAGTAAACCACTTTATAGTTTGCTTATATATTTCGCTTCAATCCCCAAAATAATCGGATACGTATGGAAGGAAACATTTTATGCAGGAAAATCTACAACTTGCAGGATGTAGTAATAATAAAAATAAAACATAGGTATTGTAGGTATACATGGTATACATTATAGATAATTATGATATCTTGATAAATATCTAATGGTGATTGTTTGTATTATTTATAATGCAAAAGTAGGTAGGTATTATGCATAATTACTATGCATAAATCACCAAGTAGGAACTACTCTATTCCATATTTATTTTTCAAATAAATGGACGTTAAGTATAATATTTAAAACAATTTAATAATTACACGTAGGATAAACCCAAAAGTATATCTGAATGTGTCAAATAAATTTTACTTGTGTAACACTACACTGTAATAATGTCAAATCTGTATTTGTGTTTTGTTTTGCCAAAAGTGCCGTATGGCGATGGCCTAAGAATAGTGCCACCCAATATTTTCCCATAGATTTCATCAAACCGACGTAGGGATATGTTTATCAGAAGATAGGCTGCAGCGTCATTTGTGTAGGTAGGTACTTAACCTATCAACTCACTGTGGTAAATTAAATTTGCCGCTAACAAACCTTTTAGTGTGGTGGATACACAAACTCCCCAATCTATGGGGTTTATATTCATCAACTCCATGTCCAGTTGCAATGAGGGAAGTAGAATAAGTGAGACAGCCCATAGAACAGCTCGATATAATTCTCTTCTAAATATGTTGTACAAATGCGATGAGTCAGCCCAAAGATCAGCTCGAGTGCATTAACTTGTTAATTTGATAGTCAATATGCGATGAGACAGTCCTGAATACTGCTCGAATGCATTGTATGACTGTCATAGTACATTATTAGTATAAATACGTATTGTTGTACACAGAACTAGCACAGTATCTGTTTTCAATAATCCACATTGTAAATGCGGGTAGCGCTTTATGACATCATTGTTGCGATGAGGCTGTCCGATGCCCGAATGCATTTTTGTTGTTTTTGCGCACGATATGAGCTACATAAGTAGGTACGCTTGTAATAATAAATTGACTTTTCAATAAACCACATTGCAAATGCGGGTAGCGCGTTATGACATCATTGTTGCGATGAGACTGTCCGATGATCAGCTCGAATGCATTTTTGTTGTCTTTGCGTACAATATGAGCTACATAAGCTTTCAATAACCTACATTGAAGATGAGGGTAGTGCGGCATGACATCATAATTATGAGACTGTCCGACGATCAGCCCGAATGTATTTTTGTTGTCTATGCACACAAAATAGCTAAGCATATTTGTAATAATAACTTGACTTACCTTTTTCAATGGTATGATTTGGTTCCGAGTCACTTGGACTCAACTTGGATTTTTATAACAAATTTTATGATTTGTAGTTGATCACTTACGTAAGAATGGCAAATTAAACTTGTTTTGGCCATGATAAAACGTAATTATATTGGTTCACAATTGTTTATTTTACTAGTGCGAAACTTTCGCAATTTTACGTGACGAACGGTTGAGCACTAAAATGCGAATGACGTACCAGCGAGAGAGGCGGCAGGCAGTGACACTGACAGCGACTAAAGATTTTGATTATTAATATTCTAAACGATAGTGATTATAACGGTGCACAATAATGCATACTACATGTTGTATATAATTATTATTTCAGGACTTATTTCTGAAGGAAAAAACGCTAGTATAATAACATATTATCATTGATTATTAATTTTTATTTGGATTTGAAATAAACAAATTCATAAAAACAATAAAGGCCAGTCATCAGTTTTCCCTGTCCATCGCAATGCAGGCGAGTTTCAGCCAGAAGGCAATACCGTAGGAGCCTTCATAACGCCCGTTATAACGAACATAACGACATTACAGAACACTACAATTTGTATGTAGGCCAGGCTATGTTTATTATTGCAATCATTTGAATGAATTAATCATATTATCTGTAACAATGCCGTGTTGGCTCTGTGGGAGCACACTCGACTTTTATTCCGAAGGCCGTGGGTTCAAACAAGTCTACCTGCGACGCAAGAGGTTTTTTTTTTGTCCCCGCCACGTGACAAAATTTGTCCGTTCTGCAAATATTTGTTCCGAGTGTCTTGGTGTTATTACTACAAATATAATAAAAATATCTATCTATGTATTTATTCTATTGAGTATAATCAGAAATCTAGCACCCGTAACACAAGCTTCGAGCTTACCGCAGGGCTAGTTTTTGATGTGTGGAATTGTCCAGCAATATTTGTTAAATAGTACCTGAGACATTATTCGATATATATTATTATGCCCAAGACAAAACAAAACATTTTCAAATAGAAAATACCCAGAATATATAAATAGAAATCTTACAAACGTTTGTCCCAGAGCGGGAATCAACCCTGCAAACTTCACGCCAAAGAAGACATCAATTTGAGTACCACTACTTTTGAAAGGGCAAAATACAAGTGGAAAAGTTTTTCTAACAAAGAACTCTGAAGTTTGGTAACAAAGAAAACCCTCAAAAAATGTGTCGGATACTTTTCACTAAAATCAACAGCTTGAAGAAGAAGTGTAAATATATTTCGATATTTTCTACGCAGTCTGTTTTTGTTTAGCGACCGCACTGCTCTGATTTTCAGGGTTGCCACTACAAAATAAAAAATCCTATAAAAATGTATTGTTGTTAGTTAGTCTCGCTAATAACACGAAAATGGTCGGGGCGATTTAGCTGATTTTTTGAAACACTTGTAAATATTTGCAAACATATAGAGATACTATCTTGTCCTACCGCGTCTTCGCCCGCTTTCTATAGTTTTCTCACCTAATCTGAACAGGTTCAGCTATATCAGTCTCTCAATGTTTGCTTTCTATCGGGAAGACTCAAGTCCAGTAGCAAGACGAGAATAGTGTTATTATGATGATGATTATTAACACTACGCCAGCCCTACCCGACATGTGTCGACCCGACAGAACGTTTGACGGCGCAGCCGAGCTTTGTTAAAAAGCCCGAATATTCTCAATTCGCTTCTGTTTTGCGCTCTGGAAGCGTCACATACAGGATGTCCAAAATAAAAAAGCTATACAAAGAAAGCTTGTTTTAAAACTATTATTTAGAACAAGCTTTCTACCCGCGACTTTGCCCGTGTTTTATCTAACTTTTCCGTGTTACAGTAAATTATTAACACAGCTTCTTTTACACAGCAACATCTAGCCTCGTGGTAAGCTCGAAAATTGTGTTACGGGTGCTAGATTTTTGATATACTTAATATAATACATAATATGCATAGATACCCAGAAACCCATAACAAATATTTGCAGATCACTCAAAATATTGTTGTTCCTAGGTGGGAATTGAACCCGCAAACTTTTGCATCGCAGGCGGACCTGCGTCCGCTGCGCCACAGAAGTCACCAAATAAATAATTATTTATAACCTATCTCATTTAGCATTGAATTGTTAAATATTTGTTTCATTAGCACTATTTAAATCACCCTGTATAATATGTTTCACATTCACTCTAGGAGTTTCGCGTTGTCATTTCATATTTGTATGCTTCTGAAAACTTTATTTTGCCTTATTTGCGGATGATTAAATTTGAATATAAAATTTTATGCCGTATTATAAGCATATTTTATTTTGAATATACGCTTTTTCTAGAAATCTCTTAGGGTACAACAATTTTTATGGTAGATTTTATGAATTCATTCAAGTTCAAAGTTATTATTCTAATTTGTCACCAGAGTGTTTTGTAGAATTTAGGCTCTTTTGCCACGATGAATGCCAATTCTTAATACAAACAATTTATTCCTTTAAAACCTGCACACTAAATTTTTATGTAAAAAATCGAACAATTAACAGAGCATGTTCTGTGACCACTAGTTTCTGTTACTAGTGCTCACAGAACATACAAACACTGTGCGCTCGCCGCAATCAAACCTGCTCCTAATGTAATCTATTTAAAATTAGGTACATATTAATAGTTTTTTTGTATTAAAACAATCGGGAACACCTATACTAGTTTTAACAGAACAGATAAATGGGTGTGTAAAATTAATTAAAACGCATTATTGAATAGTCTATTATCATTTGATATCAAATTGTTCTTGAATAATGGAAGCAAAATTTAAATAAATATATCGGCCGTTGTCACAATAGGGATAATAATTTGTAGCACTTCTGTGCTCGATATTCTATCCAATTATTTTGTATCGGGTGCCACAGCTCATATGAAATAGCTCATCAAATAAGATATAAGTTTACTTTAAGTTTAAGGGGTGTTGACGCGTTAACCTATTTATAACATAATGCCAATTTAATTCAAGATATTATGTTAGATTTCCATCGTTTTAGGCAATTTTTTTATTAAAACTATACAAGGCTTTGTCGCTAAGCAACCCTACACTTTAATGTAAAATTACAGTTATAATGTAACTAAAAATATTAAATAAATAAACATAAAAAAATGTTTTAGGGACAAACATGCATAGAACCGTTAAATAATCACACACACAACATTATCAAGCGTTAAGCTAAGCAAAGTATTATGGGTTACATAACTGAAATACACTACAAAAATAGATATATTATTAATGATACACCAAATACATTCAAAATACCCTAAACAAATTACTGATTCACATACAAATATTTGTTCCATAGTAGATCTCAAACCCGCAATATCCTTCGTAGCACAGCAGCAGGGGTATGCCCTGTGCCAGAGAATAACCTCTGTAAAATGAAGTCGGTAACAAAATGAAAAAATATCTAAAACATATAGAAACTGTAAATGATCTAGCTGTTTAAACTCACTGTGTATGAAGTACAGTCGAGCACATTTCAATCGTCGCAATCGCTATGACGTTGTACAATATCGCGATGCTAAAGTTTTTTCCCATTTCCACGAGCATTGAATGCTGTGCGCGATAGTACATTGTTTGCGTTTCAAATGTGGTATATTTGTTTAAGAAATAATAGATTGAAATAAATATTAGTACAGTTTTGGAATACAGTACTTTTTATGACACTTTTTTGCGTATGTATCTTATAAGTAGAAAAACTTTCATCATCATCATAAAACACATATTACTTCCCATTGCTGGGTCCCCAATAGACTTTACCTAATAAAAAAAAATTCGAAACTAACATAAAAGTGCACATTATACAAAAAAGTAATCAATTATACAATTAATCATTGTCAATTAGCAGTTTTAATTTCACAATAAAAAATGTATGTTCTCTTTATAAACACGTGCTCTAACGGTGAAGGCAAACATCGTAAGGAAACCGGCATGTTCTGAGAACGCAAAAATGGGTGATGATGATGTAAAAACTAATTCTAAAGCTACTCTATAAATATCTTAAGTGTTAAGATCAATTCACACATTACCACATTACAACACCCAGGAGAGCAATTAAAAATAAATTACGTCTTCAGAGGAAAATAAACTGGAAACATTACAAAATGAATCTAGGTTACTCTATATATATATTCATTTATTAATAAAAATATCTATCTATGTATGTATATTATATTAAGTATATCAGAAATCTAGCACCCGTAATACAAGCTTCGAGCTTACCACGGGGCTAGATGTCGCTGTGTAAATTGTCCAACAATATTTATTTATTATTCTAGGTGTTGTTATCATGATGTGGCTAAGAAGAAGCACACTCAACTTACATTCCGAGGGTAGTGGGTTCAAACCCTACCGTGCTATCTCGAGAACGACTGGGCCGATGGCGCTGATTAATTATGGTTTGAAGGCCAGGAAAAGTTGAGAAAAGGTGAGAAGATATGAAATAGGAAAATATGGAAGATAGAAAGAGAATATGGATATAATTGGAACATGAATATAATAAATATTTTACCGAGAAAACTGTTATATATTTCCTCGGAAAATCCAAATAACATGGGCAGAGCCAGTTAAAGAGGTGACCTTAAAAGCCTAAAGACAAATAACAAGTGACTTGAAACTCGGTCAAGAGTGTTTATTCATTCCGCCCGAGGGTTCCGTATACATTTACATCGCAAAGAAAGTTGTTATAGCGACTGAAGCTGCTGTAAATATTTTGAATGCATTAAATTATCATTGTTTAGTGCATTGGTATAATTAGTACTAGTTAACCGCAGCTTTGCCCGCTTTTTAATTAACTTTCCCGCGTTGGAGTGGATTGCCCGCCGTAAAAAGTACACTATCTGTTTTTCTGATTATATTATGAAATACATAATACTAATGATTCATCAAAATCCATTACGTAGATTTTGCGTGCAAAAGAAACATAATATTAGTGTATATTATGATTAATAAATAATAATAAAATAAATAAATATTGCTAGACAATTTACACAGTGACATCTAGCCCCATGGTAAGCTATGATTGATATGATGATGTGTAAGCAGTGTTCATATTTACCTAAGGAACCCTAATTCTATGGGTTTGTCCTGGGTTCTGGATAATATCGGTCACAAGCCAGCAAATGGGAGTTTTATGATGTGTCCGGGTAAAGTGCTAGACTGGCAGGGAGAGAGCTTTTTATTACCCGACGCAAAAACAAAGGGGTGTTATAAGTATGACGTTTGTGTGTTTGTCTGTGGCATTGGGTGAAGGTCCACCTGCGACGCAGGAGGTTGCGGGTTCGATTCCCACCTCAAAAATTTGTACGATCTGCAGAATATGTTTCGAGTATCTGGTTTATGTACAAAAAAATGTAACTATATATGTAAATGTATGTATATTATATTAAGTATATAATGTATGTATATTATGTTAAGATATATATATCAAAAATCTAGCACCCGTAACACAAGCTTCGAGCTTACCACGGGGCTAGATGTTGCTGTGTATATTGTCCATCAAAATTTATTTATTTATTCTATTTATTATTATTTAATCTATAACCCTATTTCATTATTCGAAGAGTCCAACTCCATACTTCAAAGCCTGACCCCTGACCGCATTATTAAAACATTACATTCTGCAGAAAAATGTATTTTTGAAGGCTTGAGTTTACGAGTTAGGAAGTCACACTTATTCCAACACTCGGGTTTTATATGAGTGTGGAATAACTAAACACTAACCGCACTGTTATCATCATCACTATTATTATTATTTATTATTATCATTAAAGCATTTATAATAATTGGGACACAAGGACGCCTATCTTCGAAATGAATAAAAAAGTTTGAATAGTATAATATAGTTTATTAAATTAAAATAGTTATTTAACATTCGTTATGGCCTTAATTTTATTAAAAAAGAAAAACCCAGAGGTACGCGGCGGGATTGAACCTATCACGTTCAGAACCAAATTCCTTCACTTAACCAACACGCCCTTTTATTATTGAAAAAAAATTATTATGGCCAAAACGCAAGTTTAATGGCATTTACAATAAATAAACACTTTGATAGCCAATTATTTCTATTTACAAACGCTACAGCTATATTGATACTTTACATTCAAAACATCAAAGGGTTCAATAACCGTTATATGCATAAATAATATTAATATTAAACTATCATTCACCATGTCTAGACGTGATTCGTATTAAATATACAAAACACTTCAGGTAGAAGTATTTAAGGATAGCTGGTGTGGTTACTTTAAAATATTTTTGGTAAATGATAAAATAGCGATATGTCACCTGGACGACGAAAAAAACTTTATTAGAAAGAAAGAAAGAAAAATAAAAATGTTTATTCAAAAATGTTTAGCTTACAGATATAGGTATAGTAAAACCATTCTAAAAATGAACTCCCCTCCACAAAACCGTGATGATTTCAACGTGTGAGAGGAAGTACAGAAAAACAGAATACACAGAAAAAAAAATACAGAATTCGGTGGAGGGGCGTTCATTTTAGAAATGGTTTTACTATACATTCAAAATAAATTAAATATAATAACACAATCAGTGCTTGTAAACTAAACATTATGAATTGGTCACTGACTCAGCATTGAGTTGGTATAAGTTGGTTATTAGGTACTATTTTCCGTTTAGTGGATCTACGTTGTACCATTGTAAAACAAAAAGAGGCCCATATCGGAAAGACACGCCAATAAAGAAGACAAAAACAATTACAAAAAAAATTACGACAAATAAAGTGAGTAATTACTTGTTAACACAGGCTTTATAAATAAACTAGCGACTTAAAATCTTTTGCCCGCATTAAAATCCGTTGTGCAGTTTTTGAGATTGAAGCATACAAGAGATAGCAACCTTGTTTTATTAAAATAAACTAAGAAAAAAAAAGGTAACCAGCTGACTTCTATGAGCTGTCTCTATATGCTTTCTGAAGACGCAATAAAAACTCAAACTCCAAGCAATATTTGTGAATCTACGATCTCATGTGAAATTACCATCTAACTGAAGAACACTTTTTTCACGAAAAATTAATTTGTCTTGTAATCTAATTTTAAAGTAAACTCTAGTATAGGAGACAATATTTTTGAGATCATCATTCTCGGAACATGCCGGATTCCTCATGATGTTTGCCTTCACCGTTAGAGCACTTGTTTACAAAGTGCACATACAATTTACAAGCCGTAAAATCCAGAGTGGCGCGGGGCTTAACCCACGACCTTCTGATTGAAAGTTAACTTAGCACACGACTCAAGACTTTTATATTTACAAAATTATAATATTATTACTTTTATGATTGCCATTTAGGCAATTCCAAAATACAACTTTTTTTTAATCAGATTTATTTATAGATCTTTACAATTTTTGTATGCTGGTCCTGTTAGGTACCAAGTAATTTAACATATATTCGTAATAGTAAAGTATACTTCTAACACAAACTATAAAGACTAAAAAAACAATTATCAAACTACATAGGTACTTACTTAAAATTATACAACGTTAATAAATGTATAAATTCCAAATTTCATAATGTTATTTATCCACCTAGTGTACAAAACAATGACAGAATAAAAAATAAATAAAAGAATATTGCTGAACAATTTACAAAACGACATTTTTAGCCCCGTGGTAAGCTCGAAGTGCTAGATTTCTGGTATACTTCATATAATATACATACTAACATAGATGTATATTTTTTATTATACATATAACACCCAGACATACAAAAATGTGATTACATTACAGAATGCACGTGCAAACAGCTAAGTGGATGTACAGCAATAAAAGCTGTCGAAAGCTGTATAAATCGCAGCGCAATAAGGTAGCGTAATGCGTCTCCCGTGAGAATCAAGAAAAAACACATTTACTGATACAAATCACCTCTTCTTTGTTGATAGGGTTGGGAAAGACGGCGAAATAAAATTTAAATCGATACTTATGTTAATCTTCAGATTATCAATCACACTTAATACCAGATAAGTGGGAGCACACTTGACTTATATTTCGAAAGTATTGACTTAAATCCCCACTGAAACCTTTTGAAATTTGCCTCCTTAAAATATATGTGCGCTCTAAACACGTGCTTTATCGTTGAACGTTAATGTCGTGAGGAAACTGGCAGCCTCTGAGAAAAATTAAGAGTTTGAAGGACATGGTGACATTCACTAAACCGCACTAGGTCAGAGCGCTAATTTAAGGCCTAGTCAAAACATAAATTCATAGTTTTAGCAGTGGAAAAAATTATTACATACTTCACTTTACATATTTCACTTTTTCAATTCTCCACAACCACATGACATCTAGTTTCTGTGTTGTTTATTTTAAAACTTTCCCTGTATTTATTCCTATTATTAAAACATGAAACTGGTAACATACATTGATGACGTAAAATGTTGAAAAAAATAAAGGATAATTAAATTATTCGATAGTTCCCATCCCTACACATAGGCACATACCTGACGTTGCGATCGGCAAATTGGCGACTATTTATCAGCAGTCACTCGCCTCGTGTGTGCCGGCTTTACATACTAATACAGTAAGTACCTATACCTTATAACCATCAAAATAACACACAGAGACACACAGTATCATTTTGCCCCGTGCTCATTCTAAGTTTTGGGATAATTTATAAATACATATTTAACGTTAATATGTATTTAACGTTTGAACAATATTGATTGCTTGAAGGTTTACGAAAGCCTATATATTTATTAATTAACAACAAACTTTGTTTGTATATACATTATCAATGCCAAACTTCGTTGTAATTTAAAAACTCAAGAACGGCTGGGCCGATTCAGGCTTTTAAAATAGTTGATATATAATATTGCAGTTTCTTTATTTCTATAAACTCATTTATGTTCTGTCTAAAAAAGTTCACCTTAGGATTGGCTGAAATGATGATATTCTACGTCTACGCTATTGTTTACATAGCAATGTACCTTAGAGTTATATTTGAAGAACAAGAACAAATATTAGTTCGTTAGCAATACTGCACTATCGAATACAAACAAACAGAAAGTCAACTGGACTCTACGAGTGGGTTTGATAGAAAGTAGACCTTTACCTTCGAAATATGGGGATTTTTTTCCATAACACCTCTATAAAGATCGTACTTGTCTTTGGTTATTTCTGACAAATAACTGGTTTTATTCATATTTTATTGATATTTCAGACCAAGACAGGTAGAGTTTTGAACCTAGAAATCTTCAACAGAGACAGAATAAATCGCCCTTCTTGTTTTCATTCGAAATCGTTAAAGTATATTCGATTGTATGCCTAATTTATGAGGGAAACAAATATATTCAGACGGTTCTAGCTAATTTAGTATAGCTAGTGCATTATAAAAATAAAAATAAATAAATATTACTGGACAATTCACACAGCAACAATTAGCCCCGTTGTAAGCTCGAAGCTTGTGTTATTTATATAAACAAATATACATATGTAGATATTTTTATTTTACATATAATTATAACACCCAGACACTCGGAACAAATATTTGTAAGTAGTACATTTTTTGAACCTGCAACCTTTTGTGTCCCAGGCAGACTTTCGCCGGCTGCGTCACAGTGCTGTGCCTGCATATCCTAACAATATTATTATTGAGGTTAAACTTTTAGAAGAAAAACTTTTTACCACCATCCAGCATTTTCTCAATACAAATCTTATATTATATGAATTGTAACAGCCATTTTCAGCTGCACTGTGTACCCCAAAAAAGCAATATTGTTATCAAAACACAACACATCAGTGTTGTCAGCAGAAAAAACAATTTTAATCTCCCTAATGTTGCCCCTTTACAACACACGATCTAAAACTGAACGTCGGTTAAGGAAACAATCCCAAGTAGCATTTGGGGTTCTATAACGGTTGACTAATGGTACACATTTATTCTTTAAGCTCTCTAAGTAAGCTGTATAAGGGCTGTATAGCATGCTATACAGCCCTTATAACACCAGTTTGGGCACAAATTATGCAGCCTTAGGTTCTCAAATGGTACACAGTAGCTGAATAGTAGCACTATAACGGCAGTTTAAGAGAGAACCTGTGGTCTTGAAGCTGATTAACGGCATCATATATGATCACATGTGGTTCTTTATACAGACAAGAGAGTTATAAGAAGTAACGAGTGAACAATTAAACAGCCTTTATATCGTATTAAGCTCACAAGTGTACCCTTATAACTAGAAGCGGCCGCTTATTTCTTCAAAATAGCAAGGGCAGTTTAATTTTGTTAACAATTACGTACGTCGCTCGTGAGTGTCTATAAGCAGCCATATTTTTTATGTGACTTGGATTGTAATATACGGTAAGTACTCTGTGTTTATTATATTCTATTGTGTTAAAACGATGGGTATTGTAAATTTGTTTTAAAGTATATATATTTTTAGAGTAGAAATTTTTATGCGCCTCGAGAATAATGCCGTTTAACCAAAATAATTATTCAAAATAAGCAGAGGCGAAGATTTCAATTTTTGATTGTTGTGTTTTTAAGGCATTAAAATCAGCCTTTAGTTTTTTATTTGAACATTAACCACAATATTAATTACGAAAACTACGTAGTATGTTATAAAACCGTAAATAATTAAAAAAAATTATAGGTTATGAGTGAAGAATGCTGGACATTGTCCACCATTTGTCTCCAGCCACATGTGAACCATTGTAACTCTAAATTACAGCTGTGAACTGTTTAAAGTCTCACATGTGTACCATTATAATACCGTGAGCTGTAGAAAGGACACATTGTGTACCATCTTAATGTCAATTGCTGTACAACATAAGATCAATAAGCTCTTATTCAGCCCTGGGCTGGTAAGCAGCTCTTTAATGGTTCACGTGCATACCCTTTTAGATTTTTTAGATTACAAAAATTTTAGGGATCCGCATTGAAAATTTGAATTTTGTTTTATTACATACCACAAGTTACTTAGTATATACCTACTATAGTTTCCGAATAATTATAGTTATCTGACTGCATATTATATCAACTTGTTTTTTTATTTTTCAGACGCATTAAGACAATAATGTGGATCTATCTTTTCAAGCCAATAAAGACATGATAACGGATGAAACTATAAAAATGAAATAGATGAAAATAAAAATTATCAAACATTTGTAAAGTTGTATTATTTACTATTTAAATATATTTAACAAAGGTATTGGAATTCCTTGTATTCGATGCACACATATGAACTCATTAAACGCTCTTTTAAAGAATAATTTAAAGGCTGATTAATATATCACAAACAGACCCGCTTGCAGCTAGAAGCTGAATAACGGTCCACAAAAGTAAATATAACAGCCTTTGGCTGCATTTAGGTTCACATTTGTTGTATAAAATGCCAGCAACATAACAGCGTACATGTGGACCTTTAAACAGCCCGTGCCGTATTTATCCACTTTTAAAATGCTCTTATTCAGCTTTAAAATGAAAGCTGACTAGATGGATAATATTATCCTATTATAACACTAATAGCTGCATAATAGGCTGTTTTTGAACTTCTATACAGGCCTTATACAGGTATGAGTGAATTTGTTCACTTTAATACAGCCAATGTACCATGTGTGGCCAATGTTAATGCTTAGAGATCACCGATGAACTAAATGTAAACCATTATAGAACCCCAAATGCTACTTGGGATATATATTTAATTTAATTATATTTAAATTATTTAATTATATATTTAACATGAAAGAGACTAAACATTCCTACTGAAATTCTCTAACTCCTTTATTTATTTTGTTTTTATGCTTATTATGTATATGAAAACTAGCTTTCTGCCTCACGTCTTCGCCCTCGCTTTAAAATATATTCTGTCACCTTTTCCTGGTTCTAGACTATGTATTTCTCCGTAATTTTCAGTCGTAGGTACTTGAGTTATAAATAGCGTAACTAAAACGACTTTCCTTTCTATATTATGTTGCTGTGTGATTTGTCCAGCAATATTTATTTATTAACATCGTGTCGTGAGCCATAAACCATAAACCATTCCTCATTCACAACTGTCTTCCAATGTTATGCTTTATCAAATTGAATTCTGTTGATACGATTCCGCTCAAGGTATATTTTCACAAAATATTTACTCATATGTTTCCACAATAGGATTTCAACCCAATTTCCGTTTTCCTTAACGTGTTGGTTGAAATTATGGTTTTGTATTATCATCGTGTCCTTCAGCCCACTGATGGACTTAATATTTATTCAAAATATTAAAAAAATACTTGAAAAGTTAAATTTAAAGAAAATAAACCAATACAATCTTAACCTTAGATAAAAAAGTTAAAACCAAAATACTTCGATAAAGAAATCACTCTTTACTACATTCTCTGAATTCTCTCGATGTTGCCTCCACCGTTAAATCCCGTTTTAAAGCGTACATAATTTTTATGTGTCTTCTAATGAGCTCCTCTGTAAACCAACACGACTTCTTCTTCTGAACAAAAACACAAGCTTAGACGGCTAATTATTAATGATTAAAATTTCCAGATAAAATACGTAAGTACGTATATAAAAATATAAAACCTACGTATTTTATACATACTGGAAAGTTTATATCCAGCCGCCGACCCTTGAAGAATCTACAGCATATTTAAATTTAAGCAGGTCCTATGTATGCATAGGACAGCAGAATTTTACGGCAGTAGGTTATGGCGCAGAACAGACTAAATATCGTCAGTTTTCGTCTTAAGGTTAAGGTTACTTAAGTATTCATTATTTTGAATACTAATTTGATATTACATATATAAAATATTAAGCTTTCCGCCCCGTGACTTTATTCGCGCTGTATTGAATTATCAAGGGAATAACTGAATATACCTAAATAAATATTGATGGACAATTAACACAGCTACAATTGGTATAATTTTAACCCTTAATAAACACGAATAAATTCAAAAATGGTGACAAAGTGTACAGATTGTATCTTCAAAATGAGTATTTATTCTTCATTACTTCTAGAAATTAACTCGTAAATCACGCCGGACGCCGGTTTTATAGTTTTAAATATGAACGTAGGGTTGTGATGGCTGTGAAAATGGCAGAGGAATTTTCATAAATTAGCCGTAATTTACTGTATGCGTAAAAACTGTCGCGGATGAATTATTCGGATCGCTTCGCAATCGCATTGGCATCATCATAGTCATCATCATCATTCAAAACACTTATTTTGTCATGAAGAATCCAGAGGTGCATGGCGGGATTTGAACACACGACCTTCGGAATGAAAGTCTAGTGTACTCCCACCTAGCCAACACGGCTTTTTTTCCCCCTGGTAAGGTGATAATACCAACCCCAACGACCTATAATAGTTTCTATTGGAGAGACCTGTGTATAGTATAGTGTTGTTCTGTGGTACGTAATATGAGTTACTATAGTGATAACCTCTATTAATGATGATAATGATGAGTCTGTAAAAAATGGGTTTTAATTTCACATAATCCATTTCTTCGCGGGTCCTCACTAATTGGTTTCCGCGATGGCGCGTTAATTGCGAGCTTTCAAACTTCATTAGCGAAACGCGAGCTTTTAACCGATGAAACAAAAAGAGGGCATTTTATGTTCGGCTTTTTAATATACTAACTATAACTATAATCCAACAAGGTTATAAGGCCGTGCTTTTTCATTACATATTGTATTTTAATTATTGTATTTTAAATAAATATTGTATGTCCTATACCGGATACAAATTGTTGATACTAACTCATAGTAATTTAATAACTCTATGTACACAATTTTACAATAAAGTTTTATTTATTTATCTCTTCACAAGACTTGGCGGGGTCACTGCAGTACCCCCAGATATTTTGTCCTAAATATATTTGTAGTTATGTTGTGAATGTCCGAAAATAACTGAGAAGGGTATAATCTGATGTTTGATGGAGAACCCAATGGTTCAGAAAACAGAATCCAACGCGTCATCGGCTCGTTACACGGCATAATGATACTTTTAAATATTAGAAAATGATATCGAAAAAATTACGAGATCACAACGTAACGTTTGTCCTCGAGTGGAAACATCCACGAAAAAGATTAATGAACCAGCCGCTTCCGGTCTGTTAAAAGTTTTTAAGGGTTATTGGACGTTCGACGGCTGACGTGATGATGACATAATTAGCAACTAGTTCAAATGCTCATGATCTAAAATTCTCTAATATCATATGGTCGAAACGTCGAGAGTGTTTTAACTCCTTTGTAAATACGTGAGTCATTCCCATTGTTATAAAATTAATAGTCTATAATGACTTTATAGACTTTATAAATTGCAAGGATCTTTTATTCCTTCGATTAACACAAATAGCGAGAAAACGGCTTAACCAAAATAAATACGAATTAATCCGGGTAAAAGTTTGCAAGAACCAATCGCCAAGAATTAGAAATAGACTGAGTTAACCCACGCGTCCGCTAAAGTATACAAGGTATACACTAAAGAATATTTCCGGACACAGCAACATTATCTACACTAGATATCTGATATACCTACATAAATAACAATACACTAAATAGAACTCTCAGAACACCAGTAACAAATATGAGCACAAACATTGGAAAAGTCGTGTTGGTTAATATGGAGCACAATCGTCTTTCATCCCGAAGGTCGTGGGTTCAAACCCCGCCAGCCACCTCTGGAATTTACTGGAAAATTTGAACGACATGTGAAATTTATCAAGTTTTTATGTGGCATTCGCCAACCCGTTCTTGGCCAGGGTGGTGAATTAAGGCCTAATCCACCTCTGAAGAGAAGTCCCAGTGTCCCAGCTGCGGGAACGTAAATAATGGTGCTGGCTTTTAACGCTTTAGTTGACACTGTCCTCAACAGAACTATTGTAAGGGCGTTAAGTTCAAAGAACCAACTTCTGCACACGAATGATCTTGGCTAATTATGTTATTAGTTTTATTCTAAGCGAGCCGTTAAATACGTATTTAGTTCTTTGGGTTAAATAAATTGATTTGACCTTTTGAATCTACTAGTAATTATTTATTATTTTTTATTTAATTATTTTAAGAAGTTTTCTGTTAAGTAAAACTAGCTTTCCGCCCGCGGCTTCGCCTGCGTTAAATACATTTTCCTGCGGTATGTTTTACAGTGGGAACAGTATGTACAGAATATATTAATTATAAAAAAATATGTTTATGATAATGATGAAATTCTTAAATGAGAATATTAGCAATGTTATTGCTTAATATCCCATTTGTACAACATGCATCTAAAAGTCATATATTAGTATTCAGCATACACGTGTAATATCCAAATATCCGGATATCCGGTGCAGGACAAATTATGTATTCCATGTTTGTTTTACACAACTAATCAAAAGTTCCCTGGTCATAGGGATGGGACTTTCGATGGTTTTGATTAGGGTTGGGAAAGTTTCGATAGATTTTATCGATATTTATTTGAGAAATATTTGACTTTCAATTGTGAGATTATTTTCACAGCGCAGTCAATAAGCTCTCTGTTTCGACTCAGACATCAAGCGAAGTCTTTCTTAAGAAGAGGCGACAAAGAAAAAGGTTTGAACATACGCACATTAAAATGTGTGTGTAACAAATAATATTTTTATTTTTTAGAAAAAAAAACTACTTGAAGCTGACAAGGCGCAAATAACTAAATAGGTAATAAATAGCTTTACAATGTATAGGAAAAAAATTTTAGTCGTCGTACGATTTTTAAAAATTTCCCTCGAAGATTCAAAGATTCATTTATTTGGCCTTATTATAACAAAGGTTGCTATATACTGGGCAATTCGATTTCGCTGGTCTGTTATGATCAAACCTAATAATCTTTATTTTGGGACCTCCTTAGAAATTTCTTATTTCCCACCAAAAAAGAATTATCATAATCGGATGATAAACGACAAAGCTACGAACTTATCATGGCGCATGTTGCTGTGTAAATTGTCCAGCAATATTGGTTTATTTATTGTCCTTTCGTTATTTTTTAAGAAACAAAATCATCGTGACTTTTATACGTTTTGGAGTTGATTCCCATAGAAATAACTAATTTCTGACTGTAACCCGTTTCTAGTTTCAATAATGGCATACAAATAACGTTAAACAATGAAGCTTCATTCCGTTATAACCTTTAAATTTAAAGAAGAGGACTGTTAGCAGTATTAAACCGACCTCAAAAAGGAGGAGAATCTAAATTCCTCGGGATATCTATTTTTATGTATGTTCACCGATTACTCAAAGAAGTCTGGACCGATTCCCAGGTATTCCTATAACCATAAGGTCAGGATCTGTTGTTAAGTGGCAGAGCTCATGATAGGAGATACAATCCCTTAATATACTTATAATATATATTAAAAAAATGATTCAAAAATTCATACGTATAAACGTATAAACACTAACTTAGGTAACATTAAAATATAAATACCTATGCCAGTATTCATTTGCTTTCATTATATTTTTTAGCTTATTTTTAAACTCATTCTAAAACATTACTTTATAATAACCTACTCTAAAACAAAAAAAATACCAAGTAAATGAAGATTATAAAAATATATGTAAGTATATTATATTGTTTTAATTACTCTGATCCCGATAAAACTAAATCCCTTACTTTATTTCTACAGTTTATAATACATGATTGTCTTCCCTTAACCCCAAAAACGTATTAACATAGAATTCATATAAAACAGAATATTTGCATGTAAACAAAGCCGAAGGCAGTAGGTTAATATGTCAACATCATAGTCATAAATATGTATCTAATAAAGATTAAACGTCATCATCATTGTACTATTAAGTTTCTTTAAGAGAACTTTAACGTGTGAATCTAATCACACTCGTCAAGAGAGAAGTCCCTATATCCCAGCAGTGGGAACGTCAATATAGGCTTTATGTTTAGGAGCCGTGTTGGCTTAATGGGAGCAAACTAGACTTTGATTCCGAAGGTCGTGGATTCAAACCTTTAACAAATATGTGTGCTTTAAAAACACGTGCTCTAACGGCGTAGACAAACATCGTGAGGAAACCGGCTTGTTCTGAGAACTTTGAAAGTTTTAAGGATATGTCATTCAGCAACCCTCACTTGGCCAGCGTGGTGTTTAAGAGAGCAAATTTATTTAAGTCAACAAACATTCCTTTCTCTATTTATTCCAACTTTTCTTGGACACAATCTTAAAAAACCAAATGACACAATTTATTTAAGAAAACTACGTCTGAATAGTTAAAATCCAACTTCCTTTGTTAATTGCCGTTGTATACTATTTCATCCAGCTCCAAGGACCACTAGCGCCGACAATTAGTTAATGTTAGTTGTATATTGCATGTTTCTAGCTTTTTGTTCTACTTATGAATAATAAATCTATACGAATATTTTAAAGCTGATTTTTTTATTGACCATACATAGATTAGGCCTTAATTCACTACGCTTTGCTGGTGCGGTTGATTAATATCACATGCTTCAATCTTTTTAAATTAATATTACATGTCCTTCAATATTTTCAAAGTTCTCAAAACATGCCGATTTCCTTACGACGTTTGTCTACACCTTTAGAGCACGTGTTTAAATCGCATATAGATTTTTCAAAAATAAATATAAGGTTCTCGACTTTACTTAGTTTTAACCCGAAAGTATAGTGTGCTCAATTAGCTAACACGGCTGTACAAGATTAATAAGAGTTATAAGTCATTTTGAAAAATCGGTTTGCAATATACTTTTATGGTATTAGGTTCATATATCCGACGTTTCTGTTTTCCATCAAGAGAAAACCTTCTTCAGGGAATCTCTAAAGACTCAGTTAGACCGCGCACGCGACCCACTGACACTCTTTCGAAAGAGGATATTAGGCTTTAATGTACCCGGCCAAGTGCGGGTTGGTCATTATAATTTCATTTCTATTCATTTTACACTACGTCTGGTCTGGACAAGGTTATATTGTGTTAAAGTTTTCTCAACCTTTATCAAAACAGAAAGCACTACAACTTACAAACAGTCATACAAACTTCATACAAGGCAGAGCACTCTCCCTCGCGAATAATTGAGAGGGTTCCGTACGAATTCGCGGAGTTCCGTCGTGAATTATTTAGCAATGCGCTGGATAAGTGGGTTTTACGGAATGCAAATTGTAAGTTTCAAATTTGATTGTACGAATTGAAATTGAGAAACAAAACCGTATTAAAGTTAATGTTTGACAAACAATATAAGTACTTATATGCCGTGTTGGCTAAGTGGAAGCACACTCGACTGTAATTCCAAAGGTCAAACACCGCCGGGCAACTGGGTTTTCCTGATGCGTAAACACGTGCTCTAACGGTGACGGCAAATCTAGTGAGGAAACCAGTACCTATGTTCTGAAAACTTTTAAAATTTTTAAGGACATGTGACAAACACCAACCCGCACTTAGCCAGCGTGGTGAATAAATACCTAATCTCTCACATCAAGAGAAAATTCCCTGTTTCCCAGCAGTGGGAACTTAAATAGGGATACTGATGATGAATCAAAATGTAAATCTATCAGATAAACCTAGATATCGCTTACAAAATAAAAGCAGTTTGCTCGAATTTCGGTCTTAATTACTCTACAGAAGGAACATAGTGCTTTAATCAGTCTCAGCAAAGCGAATCTAATTTTGTAGCTCAAGTGATTCACAAAATGCGGTTTCTAGAGCCAAGTAGGGTTGGGATATCGATAGTTTGAAGTGAATCGATAAATATATTTATTTTATCGATAAAAGGAACAATTGTGATTGTGATCTTGTTTCGATCAAAGAATTAGCGTTGCTATTAAACGTGGCAATGCCGACAGAATAGTCTATAATATTGCCAATCTACATTATATTTGTCCCACTATTGGGCAACGGTCTCCCCAAATATTGATCGAAGTATGTTGGTACAGTACAGAGAATAACACCCTTAACGCTCTTCTGGTATATTTATAGTGCTAAAGACTAGTATAGTAGAATCCTTCGATAAAAGTTTAACAAACTTGGCATATTCCCAACCCTACTTCCAAAAGCAAAGAGCAGTGGGGCTATTCCTATCACAGAATAGCATTCGTTCCGTCTAAGTTTTGTCCAATTTACCAAAATTCAAAAAGTCTGGTTAAAGCTGCCAGTTCACAGTGGATGCAAGCTGCATCTGACCGTGGTATATTATATAGAAATGAAATTAAAATAAGACAAAAATGGAGCAAACAGTTATCTAAATCTCGACAACCGCTCGTTCCAATCAATGTGACAAAATCTCTTGATCTTACATCAAATGCTTGTAGCCAAGATCTGGTTAAGTTTCGATTTCGCTGCATTTCTTCGCACATTCTATATTCTCCTACGTATCCAACACGGCTTATACCATTTGATTAAAATTATCTAATTGTTTTATGTAGTTTGTGAATTTCGCTATTGCTTGGGCGATTCATGAGAATAGAGCTAGAGAACCCACGTTCGGACGTCAAAGAGGAATTTGACTTGTTGTTAAACTAATATCACGCCTTTAACCGACAGACGAAAGAGGGTTTCTATAGTGGTAAATGCTTGAGTTGTGGCTGCGGTTCTATTCTAGGACTAATTAGAAAAGATTAATTGGCAGTTTTAAGATGTTATAAACTATTGCAAAAGCTGTGAGATCTAAATATTTTGTAGTATATACTTTTGCTGAAGCTGAGAAATCTGAATCGAGGCTTCGAAGTGTGTTTATTTGTCTGTCTATAATGGCAAAACAGAGGGACGAATTTAAGTGATTTTGGAGGTGGAGATAGTCAAAATGATGGGTAGTGATAGTGACATATTATGCTCCTTTTTACCGCGGGAAAATCTTTTATAATGCGGGCCGCTAAGCTAGCTAGTTAATAAATATATTAGGATGTCACATGTCCTTCCAAATCTTCAAAGTTCTCAGAACATGTCGATTTTTTCCGATGCCTTCACTATTTAAGCACTGTACATAAATGTTTCAAGAAAAAAGTTCATAGTACGCACGGGTTTTGAACCAACACCTGAGGTATTAAAACCGAGTGTGCCCCACTTAGCCAACACGTCTTTTTACCAATCCACTAAAACGCGACCTTAGTATTCAGCTACAAGAAACACCCTTAATCTCTTAGCATCGAGATTCAACCTAGCTTAATTAAAATCCAAACTAACAGAACTTAACTCAACAGTAACTTAAGTTGAACTTAAGCATGACTTAACCTGTGTAGGGTAATTAGAATTTAGCAACATTTCGAGACTTAGTTTGAAAACCAAATGTTTCCTAACTTTGTAATGGCACTAATGATTTTCACTTTAGAAACGCTTGGATCAATTTTAATGGTAATTTCACCAAATTAGCTTAATTTGAAGAAATTCGCTGGATTTACGGTCCACGAGTGATTTTGTTTTTATTATTCGATAAGGTTGCGGGTTCGGTTCTGGCCTTGAGAAAATTTCTAATTGTATTTGTAGCTATACTTACTATGTATAAACCTTGTTCTAACATATATGGAACCCATAACACAAGCTTCGTGATAACCACGGGGCAAGATGTTGCTGTGTGGATTTTCCGGCAATATTCATTATTTAAGCGCTCCGCTAAAACATCGCACTTCCAGAACGGGCATAATAAAACCGCATAAAAATCTAAATACAAAGTTGCAAATGATTTCAACAAGAAATATGGTAAGGTACAAAAGGTTTTCGGGCAGAAAAATCCGTCAAAACCTGCTCTCCGTCTTTGCCATGCATAAATATACATAAATTTGTTTGTACGTCGGTAAAACTAGTGATGCGGATGTCTAAAGAAATATATACGACGCGCACCTCTTGATTTTTCTTGAAAATATTTGCGCTTTAAAAACACGTGCTCTAACGTTGAAGGCAAACATCGCGAGGAAACCAGCAGGTTTTGAGAATTTTGAAAACTTTGAAATGTCATTCACCAACCTGCACTTGGGCATTGTGGTAAATTAAGGCCTAATCTCTCTCGTCAAAAGAGAAGTCCCTGTGTCACAGCAGTGGGAACGTAAATAGGGGTGAATAGACCTATGTACTTACTTGATTGGGGCAACCCTAGTTGCAAGTCGCGTAAAGTGCATATATTAAACTTACACCGTTTGCATTCTGAAGCCGGCGCCTTATTCTCAACACCAAAGCCTTAATATTGATAATGCTGAATATTTTTACACCTTGCGATTTGCTCGCATATTTACACGCTTGCATTTAAAATTTCCCTAAAATATTTAAATTTTCTTTCTTTGAACGCAAAAACCGCTGGTCCGATTTAAAATACTCTTTCCGTGTTGGATATAACATACTAATTATATTGAACACAGAACGAGGAAGGCTAGGCTATACTATATCAACTATGTATATGCATAAAACGCAAGCAAAGCTGTCAGCGGGTTGGCTAGTATAGTATACAGCGCTATATGTTTTGGAAAACTATGGCAAACAAATAAATTAATAAAAAAATCAATGAAAATTTTTATCTTTATGTAAAATACATTTCTCCTAATATCGTGTAATGTTTAGATTCTGAATAAGACTCCTAGTAAGGATTGTGCAGGTTGCAAGTTATAACGCGGACTAGGTACGTACATGCTTTGTGGCTCAATGTTTATTTTACTAGTTTTTAGGGTTCTATCATACTTTTCATCATCATCAGCCAATATTAGTCCACTGCTGGACATTGGCTTCCCATGGTAAGCGCTAAAGTGTCCGCGCCCTATTCCAGTCGCCGGAATCCTCTTCTGCTTGACGCATACAGCATCTGCCAGCAATCTTTCGCAAATGGACTTAATATCTCTATAAAAAAACTTGAAAACCTTTCTCACTAAATCCAAACAAGTCTAATCTAAGGAAAATCGTTTAGGTATATTTATAATAATAATAACATTATAAATAAATAATGCTGGATAATTCACGCACCAGCAGCTAGTGTTACGGGTGCTAGATTTCTGATATACTTAAATTTAATATAGGTACATACACAGATAAATATTTTTATTATTGCACATATTACTCCCAGAACACCCGGAAAAATATTTACAAACCGTAATTTTTTGTTCCGTGAATCATCTTTCCAGGTCGTCAAATATGTTATATTTTATATAAAAACTCTACCAATGATATTCAGTCATAGTATGGCATATGATATTAACCAACTCACCCTTCGCCAACATATTACACAACTAGACAAGACTTTTAACTTTACAAGCCTTACTCAAGAACAGCCACTTTACTGAGCCAAGAAATAAACGCCTGATTATCATCATCATCATCCGAGAGACGTGTTGGCTAAGTGGGAACACACTCGACTTTTTTTCGGAAGGTATAGGTTCAAATTCCATAGTTCACCTTTGAACCTGAAACATTTATTTGCGCTTTAAAAAACTCGTGCTCTGATGGTGAAGGCAAACAACGTGAGGTTAGTAGTAAGGTTAAGAAAAGCAAGCACTTGTTGACCCTATATTAAGCGCTACGGTGTTTAGAATATGTAATAAGGTTATTGTTACATATTGGAAAAAATATTTATTTTTTTATCTTTAAGGAAAACCGTATGTTCTAAGAACTTTCAAAAGGATATGACATTTCAACAGGATGGAACTATTCTACGTCCGGCACCAAACGACAACATTCCAACCTCTGTAACTAAATATAAATACACCTAATTGTCATCATACCTTCCAGTGTTTACCTTCACCGTTTACTTAAATATGTAGATACTTCTGATCGACTCGTATTGTGCGGAGCTGTTTACTTGTAAACACTGATAATACTTAAATTATTGTCCATACGATCTCGCGCGAACAATGATAATCACTAACTGGAATGTTAACCAAGTTTCAAAATTAATATTTCAACCCGTATTAAGTCTCACTTTAGGGACACTACACAGTAACATCAAGCCTTGCTTGTGTTACGGTTGCTACTTAATAGAATACATACATAGACAGATATTTTTACTATACATATAAAACAGCCAGACACCCGGAACAAATACCTTCAGATCTTACAAATCTTTGTTCCTAAGCGGGAATTGAACCTGCAACCTCCTGCGTCACAGGCAGACCTTCGCCCGCTGTGTCACAGAGTCCGTCAAAGACATGCAACCTACTTTACCCAAAAAAGCGCGTTTATAATGCCACATCTAGTTTCTACAACCCTGTATAATATTGTTATGCATAAGCACGTAGAAGCTCTAAACTGCTTAGTATCTTTACAGGAGGCCGCGTGTATTTTTATGCAACTTTATGTACAAAACATGCGACACCCTGTATAATGTGTACATAGCGATACATTGTTTGTTCAGCCTGTATATGTACAGTGACTTTACCGCTACCAATTTAAATTGAAAGACTGAGCGAACCGCTGTGAAGCACCAAAGCGAATACAAAGTAATGTTATGTAGGAAGAGTACGAACATATCGTAAAGTACAAAAGCAAATAAGTAACTAAAATGGAATGTCTTCTTACACAAAATTATAAACCTTACTAACTACATTACTAATTTAATTGAAATCGCTCGATTTTCGTTGAAGAAGTTACATTATAATACACTTAGACACTCACAAACTTTTGTTCTATAATATTAGTTAGTGTCTGTGATGAATTATACTGATGTAAGCATTGATGAGTGGTGCCGGCTTAAAAGCAACTCCACCCTATCTATTTCCGTTAAAGTTATTAGTCACTCCTTAGTTATTTTAGTTTAATTTCTTAAGTTAAAATGTTGTAGTCTCTAATAAATTTTCTATTCTTTCTTTTCTGATATAAAGGATTTATACCTACTCGTTTAGTTAATAATTTATAAATAGCTTAAAACCCTTTCGTAAGCGTGGTTATTATACAAATCTCTCAGACCTACAAGATCTACTTCTTTTGGGAATAACCCTTGCCGTAGTGAGACGTATTCCTTAACACATTCAAGCCGCGCCTTGTCCAGACCGGAGAAGGAACACACCCGTTCGTTATAGGCGCTGTTGTGTTAACCAGAATGGCAATAACTTTTTAGATTAAAATCTGTCAGACCCAACAAATCCATCTCCATAACTTAGTCTTCAAATGACTAACAAACTTGAGGTACTTTACGCTCGGCAACGTTGGCGGGTCATTCTCGCCGTCCGTAGTTTAGTGTTTGGGAGTACGCCAAACTGGTAATAGAGATCTATGTGCGTCGAAGCGCAGCCGTCATTAGAGCTTATGAAGGGATAGACCCGTCAATAAAAAATAAATAAATATTACTGGACAACTATACACAGCGACATCTAGCCCCGTGGTAAGCTCTAAGCTTGTGTTACGGGTGCTAGATTTCTGATATACTTAATATTATATAATATACATACATAGATAGATATTTTTTATTATACATATAATTATAACATCGAGACACCCCGGAACAAATATTTTTATCTACTTATTTATTAATTTGTTACCTTTTTCTAGTTTCCTAGTTCTGCAATGGCCGGCTGCCAGAAGAGGAAACAATGACCGCACGACATTTTTATTCACTTAATTTAAAGTTTTCTGTACATCCGGATTGGGTCAATATTCTTTGTCAAATTCGTGACAGACGATTGCAGATTTTGCTGATTTATGTAATACTGCTTTCAGCTTTGCTTGCGATATACTAGTAGGTACCTATACATTGATCCGACCGCATCTCGGGTATATTTTTAAATTAAAACTCAAAAACGGCTCTGACGATTTAGGTGCTATTGATTTTAAAATATTCGTTGTAGCCCAGAGTTTTAAAAGGTGAGAAAACATGAGAATAATACGGGCGAAGCGCGTTAATTGCGGGTTGGTGAATGACACTTTTTCATACATGAAACTTTTTCATTTAGGTGCAAATTGCAAAAACTACATAATGATATATTAAAATAAAATAAGTTTCCTTGTTTCTCGAAAGGAATATAATCATAAAGTACTTAAAAGCTTAAATTATATAATCAGCACTCAGCATTTGCTGCAGAAGCTACGAGAGCCACTACAGCGCTGGTTTTCTGTGGCGCCGCGGAACGCGAAGAGGCGCATAACATGCATGCTCGTAATGCATTACAATAATTAAATAAATAATTTGTATTTGTATTTTGTATTAATTTAAATATTTGTTACTTTACGAAATCACAATAACCTTGTGAAATTATCAAATGAATTATGTAGATTTAGAATGAGATAAATCAGCTAGTTTTGTCCGATATTTGTAGCTTAATTAATTTATTCAACCAACCTTATTACGTATAGATAAATAGAATCGAAGATCTTAGTTGGTGATCGCAGTATCTAACTAATAAACACGAAGAATTCAAACCAAATAACTTCAGCGAAACAGAATAAATTCAACTAAGCGAAACCAAACAAATATAAGCCTTCGATAAATAGCAAACACTTCCTTTTTGCTTGCATTCGCTATATAAAATGAAATAGGTAGGTTGGTGCATCTCTGGCAGGCTGCCAGTACAGTCAGCGGAACACGTAAGATGCTGCTAGGGAGGGGACGTTATCGATAGTTGAAATATCGATAAAGAAGTTGTTTATTGAAAATTGCATAGCGGAATCTCTAAAGTGAAACAAGATAAGTGGTTTCTTGAAAAAATGCAACTCTAAATCTTTCGAAAACTGTTTCTGTGAACCCGTTTTGCTCTAAATTCCGCATATTCATTTAGTTAACCGTACTATAGAAATGGATGCTACTAGTCAAGACCTAAAAAAAATAACTACCTAAACTACATAATATTTGGAGACGTAGTCAATATTGAATGGTAGGTTGGTTTCCCGGAAAAATACCTTTGCTTTAATTTCAACTAAAACATACATAAAACACACTGATTAAAGTTTACATCATTTTGTTAAGAATACGTCAAAGCTAAAATACAGTTATCTGCGCCTTGCTCCTGCTAAATTATCGATATAGTACAAGCACACTTATTTGAATTCCCACTTACTGCTGGGACACAGGATATTCTCTCTTAACGTGAGAGATTATGCCCTAATGCACCATGATGGTCAAGAGCGGGTTGGTGAATGTAACATGTCCTTCAAACTCTTCAAAGTTTTTGAACATGCCGGCATTCCTCACGATTATTTTTTCTAAAATAATTATCCCTTTATTCCCTATATGAACCGAACCCTCGGAATTTAAGTCGAGTGTGCTTCAACATAGACAATACTGATCGATATGTCTAACATTATTTAATTTATATCGATAAAATAAGCAACCTGTCTCCTCCCTACAAGATCGTTGGCAATAATCGTCAGCCCATACACCGCACTATGCCTTATCTCCTTCGAGTTTCTTCTACGGAACCCTACTCCGAGATGCAATTTTCTAGGGTTCCCTGATTGTAGAACCATTGAACGAATGTTGAGTTAATTTTGTGAAATCGAGGAGAGAATTTGAAATTACGTAATCTGATTTGGTTTTATCAATTGCTTGGTTCAATGAGATTTCTGTTTTAAGATGAGACGGTTAAAAATGCCTTTTTAGATTTTCAGATGATATGAGTTTAACAATTAAAGCTAACAGTTTATGTATCTATAATAAAAAACATATATCTGTATATTCTATTACTAATATCAGAAATCTAGCATACGTAACACAAGCTACAAGCTTAACACGGGCGGGGCTATATATTGTCTCGCTGTGTGAGTTATTCAACAATATGTATTTACGAGATGAAAACCCGGCTTCGCTCAGGTGAAATTTGACGAAATTCTCCATAATCCGAATTTTGCGGATATATATAGCAGAGTCTACCGTACCCCTTGACGAAATTATTAATAAAGATATTATTTCTTGTTATTATCGAAAAAAAGTTCTAAACTCTAATCAAAAGCTCTATAACAGCTTAGTTACTCGTGAGTGGTTGTTATACGAACCGCGCGATCTTGATTGATTGAAGACAATTGATCGAACGCAAAGTTTCGACGGTAAAGTAATATTCAACATACCTCATAATATGCCTGACCGAGACATACGGCCTTATTGTTTAAAGTAAGACCTGAAAAGGTTAATAATAATTTAGCAGTTTTGGTGATGGATTCTAATGATGATGAAGACATTCAGGTGGTAATTGTGAATGTTTAAAAAAAAACTACTTTTATGGATAAAAAAAAACAATTTACTATTGGGATTGTTGTAAATTCACTCTCAGACAATGACTGTCGACAAGAGTTGTCGGCAATATTTTTACGATTTGAAAAATTCTTTAAACAGAACCAGAAATGGTTATTATAGAGATATAATTTTATTTTTTAATTATTAGGAAAACCAACGGCTTAAGTATACAAAAATTGAATCTTAACTAGTTACATAGAGTCACAATTATTTCAATATGTTAGTGTAAAGTTACTTTCATCATTATTATCTACCTGTATGTAACACAATTTTACAACAAAGTTAAAGTCCATTATAAACCTCTCGTGTGAATGAAAGCTTAGATAATAGTTGATTATCTTTTGCACCCGTGTGTCCGGCTAAATTAGCTTGACTCGACTTCGGCAACAGTTGGTAGTTACACTTTGTTGCTTGTTAGTTACTACTTTTATGTTTTAAAAGGTAACTTTATGTACTTTAACTCGCAAAGTTTCTTAAATTGGTAAAAACTAGCCTTGGAAGCCGGAGCCAAAGAAAACGTATGGGTATTGTGTAGTTATAGGCGTAGGGATGATACGTTTTAGCCGAAAAGCCGTGTTGGCTAAGCAGAAGCTCACTCAGCCTTCATTCTGAAGGTCGTTGCTTCAAACCCCAGCATGCATCTCTAGATTTTTTGTCTTTTAACATAATACTTATTTAACAGTAAAAGAGAACATCGTAAAGAAACCGGCATGTTAGGGTACGACCAGTTGTATTGATTTTTATACTAACAGATATTCTAAATTCTAAAAAGGTCTAAAAATAAAACAAACTTGTAAAATACTTGGTTTATGAATAAATTATATCATAAATTACTTAAGACTATCTGACTTAGTTAAAACTTAGATACTTATTAATCTTATTTATATAACTATCACTCAAAACAGGTCTAGACGCTAAATGAACCTTATTTTTCAAACTAGCGATTGTAGACACTAAATAAGTTTTAGGAGTACTGGCAACTATAACTTTAGGAGAAGCATAAGTAGGAATATTAGGAATACTATTCCTAATATTAGTATATAGATTTGGAGCCTTTGTTCCTATAACTACAACCCTTTCTGTAGTACCTTCAAACGGTGTAGGTGTAGTTGGGTTAATAAGATCTATTTTCGCGTAATTTTGAGTGAAAAGCTCTTTAAGTTCTTCATAAGATGGTTTTACCGTAGCCTTATTGACATTACTTTCTACAGGCTCATTTTTATTTGCAAAATTGAATTTACTTCTATGAGGTTCGTAATGATTGTATTCGGAAGAATAATCATTATAATTATTCTCTTTAGATACATCAGTATAATAATATTCGTCTTTTTCATTTAGAGGTTTCTCTGTAGATACTTTGGGAATATACCTTTCAGAATAATCATTTCTAAAGTCATTATCAACTGGATTTCTATCAACGTAATAACTTTTTTCTGTTGTCACTTCAAGAGCTTTTCTACCTGTGTAATCAACTTGATTGTTAACATAATACTTATCATATACATCATTGTTCTTATGAACATTACGATCTAAGTATTCATTTCTGTCGTTGTAATTATTATTGTAATTATAATCTATTTTGTTTTCATTATTATAATTATTTTCTTTATCATTATCATCATATCTGACGTCAGCTTTATAGCCGTTTTCGTCGGCAGTGTATGAAACTATTTGCGTTCTACCATCCGGGAGTCGAACTCTGTACTCTCCATTGGTAGCCGACCCACTGCTATGCTGTGTGTGTGAGAAATCGTCTCCTGTTTTCTTGTCGTTTACTCTGTATGAAAACGCGTAGTTGTCATTCTGTAAGATATAAATCATTTGGTATATATGAATGACTAGCTTCCGCCCGCGGCTTCGCCCGCGTGGAAATAAATGTTCTGTCTCAGGGTCTAAAGATTGTCTGTACCAAATTTCATCAAAATCGGTTTAGAGGTTTAGGCGGGAAAGCGTAACAGACAGACAGACAGACAGAGTTACTTTCGCATTTATAATATAAGTTAGGATTATGATGATTATTAACTCATTCATTAAACTTACATTATAAACTAAAAAAAATATATGTAGACTGTTTCATCATAATTACTCCTATTTACGTTCCCAATGTAGACAAGGACTTCTCTCTGGATGAGAGTAATTAGGCCTTAATTATCTTTTCGGTGAAAATATGTATTTTTAAACATATATAATGTACATTCAAAGAAATTCATCTCTTAGTTTTAACGTTAAAGAGTAACATCCATCCATACTCACCTCACAAACTAGACTCTACAGCGCGGATTATTCAGGCCATAATTATAAATCTTACATAGATGTAAGGTTCTTACTAACAGAATAACTTAATTAATTAGTACAAGATGTTATGAAGCTTGTTTTCAGCGAATAGGTAATTAATAAGGCTGAGAAATACCTCATAATTGAAACTATCTGCAACTTTATCTTCTGTACTAGCTTTGACTTACAAAGAGTATAATTTTATAGAAAGCGAAATAAACGGCGACCTCTGTGGCGCAGCGCGCGATGATACGCCTGCTAAGTAAGAGGTTGCGGGTTCGATTCCCGCCCTGGGACAATTATTTCATTACATCAGTTTGATTAATTTAAATTATTGGAAAATTATTTACCTGATCGTAGTCATCATTAATTTTGTTATTTTGATAATTTTGTCTATAGTCTGGTATCGGAGCCTGAAAAAAGAATATTATATTATTTTCATTTTACTTATCCAATTGATATTTAGGATTTTATGAAAAGAAATGACATTAACCAGAAATCTTTGAAATCACTTAATTCTTTCAAAAGCTATTCAGAAAAAGTTGTTAATTTAATTGAATTTATCAACCATATACCTAATATTTAGTCGAAATTAATTACCTTGTAATAATTGTTATTATATTTTCGTTGCTTCAATGTTTGTAGTCTTTCTTCCGCATTGTCTGCCAACACTTTGTAGATTGGTGGTAGAGATGTACTTTCCTGAAAGTAGTTTAATATAATCATCTATCAGTAATAATAATCGATAGGTATATTTCGGTCACCGACATAGCCCAACGGATTAGCTCTTTGAAGTGGCAATGGGCAGGCCATATAGCGAGGAGAATAGATGGCCGATGGGGCCGAAAAGTCCTCGAGTGGAGACCACGGATCGGGAAACGCAGCGTTGGGCGTCCACCAACAAGGTGGACTGATGATTTGGTGAAGGCGGTCGGCTCGCGGTGGATGCAGGCTGCGAGCGACCGTAATGACTGGAAGTCATATAGGGAGGCCTATGTCCAGCAGTGGACGTCCAATGGCTGATATGATGATGATGATGATGATGATATTTCGGTCATCTATATGACTAAAATGATGTCCAGTTATATTCTGCAGTTTTTCTTTCCATCCTCAGGTTGTCTGGAAGAAATTGCTTTAAGCAATAAGACTGCCCACTCTTACGTTTTTGTAGTTTTAAGTTTTTTATGTAAATATTTTTTAATTGGTGTGTAATAAAGAGTTATCTTATCTTATGATGATTAGGTACCATTTCAAATGTAAAAAGAAATATATTTCGTCTTCGATAAATTGAATAAAGAATAGAATAGAACATATTGAATGAACAACCTAACCGGAAGTAGGACCTATTCACAATGAGATAGCAATCCATTTAATGTGCTTCCCGAATATTGCAACACTAATTAATCATTTAGATAGAGCTGGCAACACCTGTTAGTCGCCACGATACACGATCAATCATGGCTGCCGTTCAGAAAGAATAAACTTAAGGCCACTACTTTAGCGGATATAAAATGTAAGACCACACTCAACTTCACATACATTCCAAAGTGGTTTTAAGCCCTTCCGCGCTCCTCTGGAGTTTTTTCTCGATAAATTCATGTGCGCTTTAACACGTGGTTTTATGGAAAAGCAATCATCGTGAGAAAACCGGCATGTTCTGAGTAAGTACTTTACACCTTGAAGGATATTTGACACGAATTATGCCGCACTTGTCCAGCGTGGTGAATTTTATTTATTTATTTATTTCACACACTTATCTATTATTACAGGTTACACCCAATTCAATAGAGAAGTCAATTACATAGATACATAGTAAAATCTAAATTAAATTATCAGAACAAAAAAGATTAAGGAATTAAGGTCTAAATCTTTCTCGTCAAAAGAGTTCCTGTTTCCCGGCGTCCTACTGCCGGTAAACGTAAAAGACAGCATTAGGTATGTGTAACATTTTACAGAAAATTAATAACAGAGATCTTCATCTATTTCGGACGTGCAAATAAAAATTAGTTATTAAAAGGGTTCAAACACCACGACCTTAGGAATGAAAGTAAAATAAAATAAGCCAACGCAGCCTAAATTTTAAAGAAACTGGATAATAAATATAGCGGATATTTATAGTCGAAAATCGCGTGTTTTCTAGCCCAAAGTATTTTGATAGCAAGTCACAGAGAAAAGAAACAGCTCTGACCCAAATACAGGGGCATTTGTCGTACGCCATTCTCCTTTGTTGCGAATCACGACGCTGACTGTACTCTGAGAATGTACAGTCAGCATCAGAATTAGGACTCTTATGGGAAGTTTGATATTTTTATACTAATAATGATCCACACACTTAAGTTGTGATGTTAAATATATATTTCGATATTTCGGTGTGATTTTGGTGTGATCAGAAGATTCCAGGTTCGAATGCTGGCAGGGTCGCCATGTAAGGACGGGTGTTGGGTCGACAACTGAAACACTCGGATGCTCGGTTATGACTAATTTATTCATCTTACATCTAATACTTACATCTACATAGTAAAGTAGTATAGTACTACTCTTCAGCTGCGTTAAAGTATATTTTCCGCGGTAAAATCATACCTATGTGTTTAAATGAAATATACTATTGAGGTGATATATAACAACAAGTTTTTACGTGAAAAAGTGCCTAACAATCATCCATTCATCCTCACAAACATTATTTTATAATAGTAAGGAAATAAGAATGCCAAAAAAATAATTGATCTTTCTTGTTTTACTATAAAAAACTGTCGTGGTTTGATAAATTCATATTGAGATAAACGGGCAATACACGATCAATAATTGATCTTTCTTGCCTTAATATCCTTGAAGTCTAAAAAGATACACTGGAATCTAGGATTACAACTAACTTGACACGAATCAAGCCTTGTGATGCCTAAGAAAAGTACCACCCTATCTTCTTATGGAGACCGTCAAACAAACTAAGAGATTTATATGTATACCAGAAGACAGGCAGCATCCTTCTGTCACCCACTGGTGAAAATGGAGTGATACTACTCTTTAGCCAGCACGAAACTTTTGGTAATATCATTTAATAGTCACGAACGAATAATTTCGAATAAAAGTACTGAGCATAAATTAAATAGCGACCCATACAGCTTGTGCCCTGCGAAAAATAACAAGATTCTATTATACCCAATTATAAAAATCCTTAGACGAAAGAATCAATCAATTACAAAAATATTCAAGGAAAATCAAACGAAAAGCTTGCTTGTTTCGTCAAATGATTGCTATTGCTGTAAAGTTGGGAACACACCTCGCTTCTAATATTCTAGAATAATTCATTTAATTTACAAAACTACTTAATCAATTTTATTAAATTTGATATAGAGTTAGTTTGAATGCTGGGAAAGTACATAGGCAAATTTTACCTTACCTTAGGTTGAAATTTGAGTACCGCGGGAAAATTTATTATCACGGGCTCCACAGGGCGAACAACAGCTAGTATTCTAATATTGTTAAAAATAGTTTGTAAAGTTATATATTTGTACCCATGTCTGATTCCACCATTAAAGTAATAAGTAATTATTTTCGATTTTTCCTCTTCGTTCTGCGAAGTGGAGCTCGTTATGCCAGACCATTATTATTTACATAATGACGTTTATTCGTAAAACAAGTGACAGTTAAAAATAACTTGTATAAATATAACCACTGCATTGTAAAAGATAACCGCAAATTGGGGTTGATGTTGTATTTTAGTACGTTAATTAAACATTTTGTTTGGTTTACTTGACTATATTTTTTTTGCACACATTATCTAGATACCTACTATAGTAAGCTAAAATATACACACCGGCTTTAGCGGAACAATATGGCTTAAAGCATACATACAGCGACAGCGACTTTGTTTGATGATAATCTTTCTAAATAGAAATACCAAAAACCTTTAATGGCATACTTAGCTTTAATTAGTACGAGTATTATCCAACTAATTCCACTCACCTCATAATCATATCTGCTATCTCGCTCGGATAGAAGATTGTTCTTTCGTACAACCTCTGAGTATGGTATTTGAGTCGGTGTAAATGTATACTTAAGGTTTGGCGATAGATTATAGGGCCTGAAAATAAGAAGAAAATGAATTAATTAAATAAGAACACACTGGACAATTCTGAAGCAGCATCTAGCCTCCTGGTAGTCCTGGTAAGCTCGAAGCTTCTGTAACGGGTAGGTAATAGATAGAAAGACAGAGTTACCTTATGGTGCTGGCCTGAGAATAGTACCACCCCATACATTTGCGTGGGTTTCGTTCAACCGTCTAAGCCTCTAAGAGATTTATATTAGGTACCAGAACCACCAAACCCACCTATACTCCGGAACTCTTGCCAAATACGGCACAAAATGGCCGCTGACGCTTGTCTGTGAGACATCTTGCGTGACGTTAACCCTCGGTCGCGCGGTAGTCTGTGAGACGCTGGCTAGTTCGCTGCGTGCGATGGACTCCGCTAGAGGGCGCGAGGTTACTATTAGCGGGGTGCGCGGAGCGGGAGGGCCGTCGTTTGGGAAGAGGACGGGCCCTTGTCTGAAACAAGAATTTTGTCTATGGTAAAAAAGTATTTAGTACCTTAACAATAAAAACAACGCATATCATGTTCTACTTTGCACAGATCTATATAATAGAACTGGTTATTGGTCTTAGATTTGGTATAATAACTGTGCTTACCATAATTGGTGATCGCAGTAAGTTGGTACTGAACAAATAACTCCTCTACTACTCGTCTCATTTATTTATTTAAGTACCTATATTTGCCCCCGAAAGTTAATTCTCTGATTGAACTTACTTAGTCGGCAGCACCTTGAAATTCCTCAAGTTCTTGAGAAACTGTACAGCATCAAACGGGTGATGGTTGTGGTTTCTCCGTAGCAGGCTGGAAGGAGTAGACTCCTGACTCCTGGCGGAAGGCAGCAGGAGTAGTAGGCAGATCAGCTTCATTGTTCTGAAAAAGAGATGATTAAAATGATAAGTGATGATAAGTAATTAGTTTAAAAATAATATAAATAAAATTGTAACCCTTTATCAAGCCGACTGAAAAACTGAGACAGCTCGGAATATATGTGATATGATATTACTATGTGTAGACACATACCTACTACACGCTATATAGATAGGAACCTACCTACATAGTTGCTTTTGTAACGACGCACCAAACGATGGGAAACAGAGCAATAGAGCGTGGCGAAAGAAAGATGTGAGAATTGATCTTAGTGGGGCGAAATTATATCTTGACAAGATGTCTTAATCTAAGGTGTCTTTAACATGGGGGCCAAGCGGAAAGTATTTGAATTCCGGAACTTCTAAAAGCAGGTTTATTTAGCTTAGCTTTTGGCTAGATAGGTAGGTACCTAAGTCTATGAAATCGTTATGTTCATAATTTTGTACTTATGTATCTACCTTACGTATTTATCTTTTGCGAGTTGCCAATAGAGCCAATAGAGGTTTTTACATCGATGCCAAGGTAACAGACATACCTACCTAAAAGGTTTCAAGCCTTTACAATCATTCTTCTATAGACAATATCCTAATTGTAGGGATTTTCGCACGCGCGGAAAGCGTTACCATGGTTACGGCAATATGGCCGACGCATGCGGAAAATTTGCGGTGTTGGGGATGCCATGTATGGCCAAGTTTATGTCACTTGTTAAAATACCTTAAATTATGTTGGGACTTGGGACTACCAAGATGAATTATTACAAAAATATAAATGTTCCGTCTTATTTCATTTACTTATCGGCCATAGGCGATAATGCCTATCATTATTTATTGCTTTATTTGTTGTTCAATTAAATGTATTGTTATGTAAATGATAAATTATTTATTTTCAACATTGACACATATAACGAGCAGAATCTAGTGAAAGCAGTTCAAGGTGGATGCAAGTTGTTTCCGATTCAAATATTGGGAAATCTTTAAGGAAAGCATATGTCCAGCTGTATTCCTCTAAAGGCTGATTATGATCAAGGTAATGGTAATAGCCGCAATACTTATAATATATATATATTTCTGAACGTAAATTGGCGACAATATAACAACATCTAGCTCTGTGATTAGCTAGAAGTTTGTGTTAGGTTTTAGAATCAGATCTAGTAGAGAAAGTTAAAAGTCACATAGGTATAAATAAATATTTTTATTAAGTACCTACCTATAAAACAAAATACTTTCATATTAAAAATCTAGAACACATAGAATATCTTTATTTGCCTATAAATTAATCTTTCGACGTCTAATCAAGCTGGCAACCCTACGTAACTATGACAGTCCCACGAAAACAATAGTGGTGTTTGAACCTTGTGTTGCTGTTTTTTATTGGATTGGCTAATACATAAGCGTGAATTATGAGCTATAAACTAATCTGTGTTTCTTTGGCTTAACAGCAAAAGTAAAAAGGGGCTAAGTGCGAGTCGGACTCACCCATGAAGACTTCCGCAGCAATTATTTTTATGAAATAGTTTATGACGTAGGTATTATAAAAAAAACTACCTACCTACTTGCTAGATCTCGTTTAAGAGTTATGGCGGAACATACCTACAAACATACATTACATACCTATATACATACAGAAAAACAAACAGAAAATCGACAAATTAGTTTCAGTACCTATCGTATATTAAGCCTATTAAACACAATATCTCTGAAAACAAACTAACTTACTCCATGACCGACCCTTACATATTTTGTATTAGATAATCGCGGTAAAAAAAAAGCAGGAGAAGCTATTTCGATAATGACGCGCTGAATCTTTGGCTGGACCGATTTTATTTTTTTCTGTGTAATAATATGTTTTACTTTAAAACTAATCACTCACAAAATCCTTTCTAAGACCAAATCATCCATTCAGAAACACTCCACTTACACAACAGAAAATAGTAAAATTTAACTTTTAATCAACCCAGGTGAAAGGTTAACTGAACAATGTTGGTAGTTGGCGGTAACGCCTTATTTATTAGATGGCGGGCTTTTCATGGCTAGAGTAGGAGCTGGCTGTGGGATAGTTACGTTATCTTAATCGGGACAATTTAGGTATACGATCTGAATAATATATTTGTTCTGGGTGTTTTATAATAATATGGATTATTAAAATTTTAAACGAGTATATTATGTATAGGTAATATTATGTTTATAAAAAATCTAGCAGGTAACCGTGTCAAATAGTGGAAATTAAATTCTGATAGTTATTTATGTATACAAAATACCTTAAATACTTAATATTGTAATATGTATGCAATGAGTGAAGACTAACATAATCAGATGTGTGTAGGTAGGTAAGTAATAATAATATAACCATTGTGCAATAACATCAAACAAATAACATCGAGATAATTCGTTTCACTGGTAAAGTTACATTCACAAAATTAATCTTATCCGACAATCGAGTAGTATCGATACCTATTAATGATTAATAATTAGGATTAGTTACTTGCATTTTTTATGTAGATAAATCACAATTAGGTCATTTTCAGTTTTGATAATCAGTCCGATTGAAAATTGCAAATCATCTTAAAATAATAGGTATGAATGAAAATAATTAAATGAAGTTAAGATCCGTAAGCAATATTTGAAAATGAAAATAAGTAGGTACTACTAATTAGATGAAATAATCTTTTTACGAAAAAACTAAACTGTAGATGCACTATTTAGTTAATCGGTTTTCAATTCAAATCTGTTCACCCTTTCGATCTGAGGTTAGATACTTGAGAAAATCCTGTTTTTGCAGTTAGTTTAACTAAATATCGGGTTAAAGCGCATATTTTAACTCAATCATCAGTGGCGGATTTACCAATAGGCCAAGTAGGCCAGTGCCTAGGGCGGCAGATTTAGGGGGGCGGCAAATTTAGCTAATTTTTTTTTATTATTATACGTGTACACAATCAATAGTCTATCTTTGTTTCTGCGAAAACAGAATTTGGAGCATAATTTATCCAAACTTGGATATAGCACTTCGCATGGCTCTGTGCACATCGCTTTTCTTGACCACAGAAGCTTTTCTTGCTTACAACGGGTTAAAAACTTTCTACGATCTACTTTAAGTCAAGAAAAGCTTTATCTCTTTTGCGCATAGAGTCAGAACTTATGAAAAAGATTTCAGACGATATACCTAATTGATGATTTTGCAAATTTAAAATCTCGCAAGAAAACAATGTAAAATTTATTTGATCTAAAAATAAAATAAATAATATTAAATTTGTTTTATTTTAATAGAAATTGTTTTAGTCCAGTAAAATTAGACACAAAAATAGGGGCAAGGTTACAATAATTCGCACCTCGCTGAAAATTGGCATAAATGTTGGGAGCCCTATAATAAACAAAAAATTTTTCAAAAGTTGACATGAATACCAGGTGTGGAAAAAAGTTATTTAGGGTCAAATGTTCCAAAAATCAGTTTTTTGTAAATATCAAATTTTTTGCAACTTGTATTTGTAACAATATTGTAGAAGACAAAATTCTCTTCTAATTTTTTAAAGAAATTGTCATACGGTTAACCGTTTTCGAGATAGAGGGCGGAGAACGCACGGTCACTTAAGGTCAATCGGTGCCTTCGAGGAATTAAGAAATTCTCAGGTTGAATTGGGCAGGTGGTAAAATTGTCATGATAGGTTCCAGTTAATCCTTTCGCATTGCCAAACCCCATACGAATTCCCCCTGAAGTGATGCTGTAACCGCGCGCTCTCCGCCCTCTATCTCGAAAACGGTTCACCGCATGAAAGTTTTTTGTAAACATAATTTGTAGAGAACTTTGTCTTCTACAATATTGTTACAAATACAAGCAGCAAAAAACTCATTGGAAATTAGATATAGGTATACAAAAAACTTATTTTTACAACATTTGACCTCAAATAACTTTTTTCCACGACTGTGGACCATGTGGACTTTTGACAAATTGTTTGTAATAGGGTTCCCAACATAAATTCCAATTATCAGCAAGGTGCGAATTAATGTAACCTTGAATGTCTATTTTGACCGGGCTATTTATCATTAAGTTCATAATCATACTAATAACGGGATTAAACTAACGTAGGTATAGTAAAACCATTTTTAAACTGAACGCCCCTCCACCGCGGTTACACGTACATGCAAAAAGGTGTATAGATACAACACACATAAATTGATCTTTGTCATTGGATGCTCAATAACGTATAAGCAAACGGTATCACTTTGACAGACAGATGAGCCAATGTTACAGTAAAGTTGTAGCACGCACACAAGTATATTGATGCAATACGTATTTCCTCTCACACGTTGAAATTATCACGGTTTTGTGGAGGGGAGTTCCTTTTAAGTCTGGATCATCTATACCTACTTATTGAATTTCAAAAGTCAGTAGGGGCGGCAAAAATTTAATGGCCTACTGGCGGCAAATTTGTAAATCCGCCACTGTCAATCATCTTTATTAAATAAGTAAGAAGCCGCGAGCTCTTGCCATAGCAGTACAATAACGCTTCATTATAGTCGGAGAGCCCTATCGCGTTACGACACTGGACCCCGCGTCTGCAAGACTGGTATTAACTGGCACATACGGTATTATCACATTTACCTTAAATCATCATCATCATCACCTTATATAGATAGTCCAGGTCATAATAACCCCAATTTATGGGACATAAATGTCTATAAGTACTTAGGTAGGTAGGTACATAATCTTTATCAGATCATCAGTCTTTAGACACTAGGTATAGATGACTTAATACCATAAAGAGATAATAAAATGTTTGTTAGGTATCAATATGAAATCGTGATTCGTCTGACCGACTTAACCCGATCTTCTTTATTTCTAAATCTTTTCAAAGTTCCGGTGAAGAAACCTTTATATTAGTTCCGGTCTTTCAAATTTAAAAGTCGAAAGTAAAATGTTAAAATGAGAAGCGAGGTTGCAATGTAAATATAATAATAATTGTCTAGTAAAAATAATTGGTCTTAAAATGGGTTTGCCATGATGATGATGACAACCCAAAGACAGGAAGGTGCATGTATAGTAAAACCATTTCTAAAATGAACGCCCCTCTACCGAATTCTGTATTTTTTTTTCTGTGTATTCTGTTTTTCTGTACTTATTTCCTTTCACACGTTGAAATCATCACGGTTTTGTGGAGGGGAGTTCATTTTTAGAATGGTTTTACTATACCTACCTACCTAAGTCATTAAAGCTTAATTTATCGTGAGGAAACAAGCGGTACTTAAATCAAGCTGCTCAATCGATCCTAATTGCTATGCCAAACAGTATTCCTTCGAGATAACGAACGAATAACTTGAATTGGATGATTCCGATGCGTTTTGTTACTAGGTTTTAGTATGATTGGAGCATTGTTGACTTTATAGTGGGTCTTTGTTGAAAATAAGGACCACTGGATAATCTTATCTGAGTAGGAATTTTGTTATCTAGTTATATTAAGAACCAACTTATAGAAAATAGTTCGATGATTGTATTGAATGTTAAACAGGATCTACTAGGAACCTAGGTAGTAGGTTGAAAACAAGATACCTACTTTTTTGTAGTAGGTACTAGATCACGAAATAATGGTTATAACAAGGTTATAAGTACTACTTTTACCTACTTATTTAATCTGTGATATTTTGCTTAAGCTGTGTTTGCAAAAAGATTTGCAACTTTCTGGTCTCTTCGCTAAAATCTTGAAGAAATTGTCATTTGCTGCAGCCTTCTGGTTATTTTACGGAAATGTTCAAATTATTAAGGTGCAATGCCAATAAGTACAGAATATTTATTATACCAATAAATAATGCGCCAAGTACGACCAAAAGGCTCTTCGCCAAAAGTTGATATATTTTATCATTGTCATTGTCAATTCAAAAATCTATCAAGCAGAAATAGAAAAAGTTTTGCCAGTCACGTTTGCCAAAAATAAAAGAAGAAGTAGAAAAAGTTTTGTTTTTGTTTACTTTTGCGAGAAACTGACTCATTCGTAAATTTCTAAATTTCCAGAATTTTCAGTTCTCAAAATATCTTTCTAGGATCCACCTGACCTAAAACGGATACCAATGAACAACGATAATGACTAGCACCCAAACAGGTCCATTGAAAATATTCATTCAAGATATTTATCGCGCTAGCCCAACCGAAAACAAATACATATATGAACTTCTAGGGCTCAAATTCAAGAATATTATGATCCATGGAGTAGTTACTGCAGTTTATAATACAAAAGACAGATCTACAAACTTAGAACTGAGTGATCCAACTGGAACCATACACTGCTACTATGATTCGACTAAAAGTAATTCTACACCCAAATCTGATATTCTAAATAACCTCAGCTATCACTTTACAGCAGCGGCCAAGTTTGGTGATGCCAACATAGACATAATGTCTAAACTTATGGGTAGAATAAAAAATAAAAGGTTGAACATTGTCGAAGGAAGTTACTTGAGTGTGGTTGGTGACATATTTTTGGATGTTAATAGACAAAGGATGGTTTCTGTGTATGATTGTGTGGTTACTAGTATAGATAGAGATATTGTATGGCTGGAGGAGCTTAAATACTTATATGATAAGTTCTACTTATGGACTAAAAATGATGAGCTTTAATTACATTATCAACTTCTGTACGTACCTACCTAGTCCCTTGTCTGTTTGTTTGCCTTGCCTTGCCTTATTACAATATTATCTCAAGAAAACATGTTTATAATAAAACTTAATGCAAGTTCAATGTTCAACTTATTCTTAAGTTATTTATTATGCTAATTTTATATTTTGGTATAAGGAAATTTTATTTGAATTTTAAGTGATTAAGTAACTATTTCTCTTATAATTCTTCTAATACATTGTTTCTTATGATTATAATAAAAAAATAATTTCTATATTGTTTCATTAAAAAGGTAAAAGTCTTAGATTTTAACCAATGCTCATGTTCAACCAAATGTAGGTACTTACCTTGTTACACACGGAGCAAATACAAAGCTTGTTACATAATTTTATGGCATTTTTTTTCAACTTAGTTACTAATTATTCTATAAAATATTGCTTATTTAACTAATTAAAATAATTGCATCTTACACTAATTAAGTTTAACATGAGTAAAAACTATGTTAATAAATTGTAAATTCGTAATTCATATAAATGCTCTGTGTCGTATACTCATAGTCTAGAATTCTAGATAGTATAGTTTCCATTACCTACAATACCTACATAATTATGGTCATAATAATAAGTCTAAAAAAAATATTTTCTTCATGAAAATCAAATCGTGTAGGTATTGGTTGGCGCCACATTCCAGTGCTTCCAACTTTAAGTTTAGATTCACATAGGCCAAAAGAATTGACAGGAGTGTACTATTCATAAAGCACCACAGTTAAGTGCTTCAGGTTGAGCACAGAGAATGATTATGGCATTATTCTTCGCCCTATGCACTAGCTAGCTAGATAGTTAATAATACCAGTAACTACTGGTTACGTTCCTTATCTAAAGTTATCACACCCATTTACGTATAACCAGCAAGTCATATCGGCAAAGATTGAAAAATGGTTCTGTAGGTTTTAGGCCAACTTTTTTAACCCGCCGTTTGTGACGTCAGTTTGATTTACGTGGTTTGTGACGCCGGTCATACGGACCGGGTTTTTCAAATTGAATTTTCTTAAAAAGTTTTACTGCAAATGAATGTTTACTTATTTAAATATTGAAAAGCTATGTTTTTTTTATAATAATACAAGGTTATATCTTAAATTAGTTATCTTTTATTCATTATTAGGCTTACATAGTTAAAACATTAAAAATAATCAAGTTATTTCTAATGTTAACTTTAAATATCAGAATGTTCAACAAAAAACATTTTTTTTAACCTAATCAGGCTTTTTCATGTTTATTATAATAGGAACTAAAAACAAAAAGGTATTCATTTTTGTTTGATTATTTTTGTACCATATTTAACTATGACTATTTTACTTACGTAATCTGTGACCCCGGTCTCACGCACCGGGTTGGCACCAAAACTCACACACGTCCGCCTGCCTCGCCCACGCGGGGTGTACCGACGGTAGAGTACGCAAAATCAGGAGAGTACACGAAATTGCAACTCAATTGGTTAACTGGTAAAAAAGTTATTCGACTTTTTCGATTCACCCGGTCTCACAGACATACAGGTCACAAACGGCGGGTTAAAAGAAAAATACAGACTGGTGTTTTATTTATTAAGTAGTTACCTACCACATAAATATTAATACCTACAAGAAAAGGTAAAGTTTTATTAAGTTCTCTCCTCTGTTCTGTGGTTCTAACCCTTCCTGGGCTCATGTTGATACTTTATTATTTTTTAGGACCTATGTAAACACATGAAAACAATAAACTAGGTACTTTGACATAGGTACCTAACTAATCAGTCGTGTAGGTAGGTAGGTACTTCTTGAAAGAAAAATATGAAAAACTTAACAAAAATTAACGTAAGTAGAGATAAACCATTCTTAAAATGAACGCCCCTCCACCGCGCTTACGCGTACATGCAAAAAGGTGTATAGATACAACACACATAAATTGATCTTTGTCATTGGATGTTCAATAACGAATAAGCAGACGGTGTCATTATGAATGAAAGGCTGGATCTGTCGGTGAACTAGTGCATTAATGAGCCGAACGCGCAACTGAACGGACGTGTCACTCAAACAAAAAGCGCGCTCTCCGCCATACAATGCCTATGCCTACACTAGATTAATCTAGTGAACTAGTCAAGTTGTCAACTAGTTGAACTAGTTGACAACGCAGTGCGCGGATGAGTCCATGTTTTCAGTAAAGTTGTATCACGCACACAAGTATAGTGATGCAATAAAAAAAAAAGTATTTTCTCTCACACGTTGAAATTATCACGGTTTGTGGAGGGGAGTTCATTTTAAGAATGGTTTATCTCTACCTAATTTTCAATACCAACAAATTATTCTGTTAAGTTTGTGCTGTGAGGCTCGATAGCATAATTATAGACATGTAGGTAAGTACCTAAGAACTTTATTTAACTTTGTAAACTATCATGGTTATAGTAGTATGTGAGAGAATGAGACGTCACGTAAGCGTACCTAACCGTTATAGTTAAAGCATCTAAAAATCATGGTACATATTAGACGCGCTTTATGTTCAAATTATGTAGGTTCTCTTGTAACCTAAGAGCCCGTGATGGCCAGACCTTCCTTTAATTCACAAGCGTGAAAATTCTTTCATGTGTATGTCTAACATAGGTAAGAATAACCCCCAAACATGAAACCTGGATCGCGGTTGCTTTGGGAGATAACAACCTTTTACCTGTTATCTCCCAAAGGAACCACGATCCAGGTTTCATGTTTGGGGGTTATTCTTACCTATGTTAGACATACACATAAAATAATTTTCACGCTTCAGAATTAAAGGAAGGTCTGGCCATCACAGGTTATTAGTCTATACTAAGAGCCCGGTCTGGCCAGACCTTCCTTTAATTCACAAGCGTGAAAATTATTTTATGTGTATGTCTAACATAGGTAAGAATAACCCCCAAACATGAAACCTGGATCGTGGTTCCTTTGGGAGATAACAGGTAAAAGGTTGTTATCTCCCAAAGCAACCGCGATCCAGGTTTCATGTTTGGGGGTTATTCTTACCTATGTTAGACATACACATGAAATAATTTTCACGCTTGTGAATTAAAGGAAGGTCTGGCCATCACAGGCTCTTGGTCCATTGCTTTTTAACCCTAAAAAAGGTTGGACTTTTACTGATAACTGATTTAAAAGCAGGACACACCGACCAAACAAACCAATCAATCAGCTGACGCTGTCAACTTTTCAATTCATTTACATTTATCACTCACAAACAGGTCAGTTCGTTCGTTCGTTCGATTTTCTATAATCGTTTTACTGATGACTGTTTTTGCTTTTGTAAATAGAAAAAGTTTTACATTTTTACGAAGATTATACAGTTCTTCTTGCTCAAAGTTGGTGTTGGCATTTTACAAAATTAATTATAATATTAAAAAAATACACAGTGCAAGCAATTTACAAATAAAATCAGCGAAACATTTTGAGGTTATGTTTTTGTATTGATTTACAGGAAAATGTCCGGTGAAGGTATATCTCCCCAAGAAGTCGAGGCTTTGTGCCAAACTCCAAATGCAGGCACTAAGGTATGTTATTATTTAATTTTGTTATTATTCAACAAACAGTATTTTCAACTTGAAAGAAACAAAACTTGAAACTTTAAACATTTTTTATCGTAAACAAGTTGCATGGGTAGGTATTTACAAGTTTATTATAAATTATATTCAGCAAATAATTTCAGATTAGCAATTTATTTAATAATAAAAGTAAGCTAATTTGTATATGTACCTACTTCAAATGTTATACAAAGTTTCTTATCTCATATAACTTAACTGTGCCTACTCATTATTAAAGATAAAGGGTTATCTTAGAATTCGTTTATTGTCATGGCCATCTTATAAAAAATATACATTTCCATCATCATAACCACCCATTAATTCACACATGACATCCTATTTCTGGGCACAAGTCTTTCCCGATGGAACTTGGGGCCTTGTTGATTTTTTATAATGACCATGATGTGGGTGGTAGCTGGTAGATGGCAGTAAGTTGACACAGTACACAGAAAGATACCACTGTCTGTCTTCTGGTATATAAATCTCTTAATCAGTTTGGCCGATGGGGTTGAAAAGTTCTTGGAGGAGACTGACTGAAACAACAGAAAGTTGAGACAAAAAGAAAGAAAAAAGGGAGACCTTTGTCCAGTAGTGGACGTCCGGGGGCAAAAATGATGATGATAGATCAAGTAATTCTTATTTACAGTGATCTGCACTGTCAGCCCACTGTCCTGCCGTTTTTGTCCTATCTTTGATTTCAAAATTTGATTTGGTATGGTTGCAATCAGTTCATCCATCATTAGTAAGTATGATAATTGATTTTCCAGGATTTCTTCTTCCAACAAACGATGTACCGCATCAAGGACCCTCGTAAGTCGCTCCCCTTCTACACGGGCGTGCTCGGGATGACTCTACTGCAGCAACTGCACTTTCCCGCTATGAAGTTCTCATTATTCTTTATGGGGTAAGTTGACACCTGAGAATAGTAACAATTCTCAGGGGCTATCATTATGGCCATTAAAAAAGTAGTGCCTGCTTGAGAATAGCACCTTTAAATCAATAAATAAATTTTGCTGGACAATTCACACGGCAACATCTAGCCTTGTGACAAGCCTAAGCTTAAAGTCTAAGCCTAAGCATAGCCTAAGCTTGTGTTACGGGTGCTAGATTTCTGATATACTAAATGGAATATACATACATAGATAACACCCAGACACCCGGAACAAATATTTGCAGATCATACAAATTGTTCTCCCGAAGCGGGAATCGAACCCGCAAGTTCTTGCGAAGCAGGTGGACCTTCGCCCGCTGCGCCACAGAGGTATACATACTATGGGCTAAATAAATAAATATTGCTAGCTAGACAATTCACACACTTTTGTATCAGGTGATACAAAAGCACTATAGGTACCCTTACCATTAGCACTATTAGGTGATTAGACCTAGTAGACTTCCAGTTCATCATTAATTAAAGATGTGATTATTTACGTCTTGTGAGTTCTTAATTTTGGTTTCTTGTTTCAGTTATGAAAACCCAGCCGATGTACCGGCTGATGCTGATGCAAGGAAGAAGTGGGCATTGACTAGAAGAGCTACTTTGGAGCTGACTTAGTATGTTTTAAATCATTCTTACCTATTATTAGTGTAAAAGTCAAAGACAAAATGCTTAATTAAATCTCTAGTTATCCCTATTTCTCTTGGTATGCCATCATGTGAAAGTCTGAACCAATTTAGATGCTATTGGTTTTGAAATAGTAGTAGTAGCTCTGGGAAGGTTAAAAGGGTGAGAAAATAAATTATAGGTATGTAGATATAGGTACTAAATAAATTTACTTGTAAATAAGATAAAATTATTCACATTATTTACAAATAGATTACAAAAAATATGATATTTAGATATGAATATGATTTTATTTGTGAAGTAAATAAATGAATTATTTATTTATTTTATTAATATGTATTTTTCAGCAATTGGGGAACAGAAAGCGACGAATCGGCTTACCACAACGGGAATGCTGACCCGCGCGGTTTCGGCCATATTGGCGTCTGGGTGCCCGATGTCTACGAGGCTTGCGAAAGGTAATTGAACATAGAGAAACAAAAACAGTATTTTTATTATGTGTGTTAACTTTGAATGGTTTTAATTATACTAGTCGAGTCACCGACAGAAGTTTTCTACGTTATCCACATAGGTATAGTTTTTTATATAGATTGTATGTATTGGTGAAAATATGGTACATTACATGGTTAGTAGTGTCCTGAAGCATTTTTTAAGGTTTATCTAGACACTGAAAGTTCTCTAATAAATTTATTTTTATTGTATACCTACGTTATATTAGATTTTCCTGCTGAACAAAGTATCCTATTTGTCTTTCTCCTGTTTCTAAGCTAGATAGCTTGAACTGTTGAATTGATTAGTCTAAAAATTGGTGGAGATCTCTCCACCAATTATAAATAGTGTAACCAACACAACTACCTACTACTTGATGTAGAGATTAAAACTAAAAAACAATTACGCATATTAAAATGATATAGCCTTCCTCGAGAAATGTATTATCCAGGACAAATAATAATTAATCTGTTAAAACCGTTTACGTTCATGTTGTCTATGGTTGCCTAACGGGGACGAAACCACGATGCAGAATTGTCTCATTTCTAACTAATAAATATCAGTTTATGGGAAATGTCATTTAAACCCTATTTCGTTTCCAGGTTCGAACAACAAGGCGTTAAGTTCGTCAAACGACCGAACGACGGAAAGATGAAAGGTCTCGCTTTCATCCAAGATCCTGATGGTTATTGGATCGAGATTTTTACCACCAACAATCTGCAAATCTAAGGTGAAAACAAAACATTTGATATAAAAAAACATACTAAATGATAAATATTGCTGGACAATTCACACGACACCTAGCTTAGCGGTAAGATCGAAGCTAGTATATAGTAGATATCTGATATAAGTAATACAAATAAAATGTAAATAAGGTTGGCAAGTAGAAAATACATCAGCATTAAGCCCACGTGTTGGATCAAATTAATTGGATATATCGGTGATCCTTTTCCAAGTATTTCCTGCGAACCCGTAAAGAAACAGCATGCACTCAGTATTTTTAAAACATTACTCCTTTCATTTCAGGTATCAGCAATACAAATTAAATACGAGAGAATATTCACACCAACGCCATCTATGTACGTACGACTGAAATTATTTTTGCTATTAATCACACCAATGTTTAAGTCATTTTATGTAGTTGTAGTATCTAAACTATGCTAACAAAATATCAATTAAATTATGTAATTATTTTAAAATTATACGTATTAGATACGTAATTTGCAATATAATGTATATGAATAGTAAAGGGGATTTTATTTAACCCTTTGTAATAGATCGTAAAAAACCAAAATTGTTTGTACCGACTTTAGAAAAAAGAGTAGGTTCTCAATTCGTCGTTATCTTTTTTTATATGTTCACCGATTATTCAAAGACGCCTGGACCGATTTTCAAAATATTTTTTTGTTTGATAGAGTATACTTCCCAGGTGGTCCCATAGTCATCATGTTTTGATCTGATGATGGTATCCTTGAGAAATTGGTAGAATTCTTAAAATTTTATAGAGGCAGATTAAAGTCGTTTTTTATTGTATAATGATTTATTATTGTAGTATATTCCCGTAATCCGTCAAAAGCTTTTGCCGAAGCAAAAAGTTATTACTAGATTGTGGCAACCAAAGTTAAAATAATGTATTTATTTTTTGTCATTATTATACGACATTACTTGTTATATTGGTTTAAGCAAAGTTACCTTCTTGTGTATATTGTCTAATTAAATGTTGTATATTTTTATTTAAAGACGTTTTTCATTTGTATGTTTCAATTGTAATATTTAATATCTATTCCATATCCTTGAAGAATTGGTATAATCATCACGCTTACCAGGCGGGTTGGTGATCGCAGTAAGTTGGTACAGTACAGAATTACGCTGATGCCCTTCTGGTATACATATAAATCCTTTTGCTTGTTTGAGAACACTACGAGAAGAGATGAATTGACTTGTACAACCTAAATCTATTTACCAATAACTTTATTATAACTATCATTAAATTTAGTTATATAAGTTGGTAGTTTATTTGCATAAAATTGATTTTCTACGATGCATATGTACTGGGTCCCATATCAAATGGTCAAAGACAAGATTTATATCAATAATTTCCGGCTATTTCTGAAAATAATATCAAAGCTTAGCTTTAAACATTAGTGCCGTACCTACGAACTCGCAACTTAATGTTTCTTAACATCATTATCATCATTTCAGCTATCGGACGTCCATTGCTGTATATAGGCCTTCTAAAGATTAAATTAAAAGTTCTAAGACTTACCTTAAGCTTTTAAAGATTCAGTTACTCTGTATATTTTCCATTTATAAAATCAAACTACCCATTAAGTTAAGTAACATGTTTTTGGCACTATAATAACCTCGAAAACATGCCCTTAGTGGATCATTATATTAAATAGCCATGTAATTTAATATAAATCAATTTTATATGCTTTATTTAGAATTATATTAGTTGTTTTATGCGAGATTATGAGTGAATATAAGGGATTGTCGATCGTTAGACAGTTTATTGTAAAATGTGGGGTTTGGTTATCCTGTGTTTCGGGTTATTATTCTTTATAAATATAGTAAGTACCTACATATCTTATACAATATTATATTGAATTTTTATTAGATTACATTAGATTGACTCTGCTATTGTTTTGCTCTAAACATTATTTCTGATCCAAAGTCAAGGTCATTATTTCCATAGAAACATTTCGATTTACATGGACACGTCAAATAAATAATGTATAACTCGTCTATGTAAATCAGTTGACCACCAGTGATTACCGTGTGCTGGCCTAAGAATAGTATCCTCTCCTTGCCTCTTGACAAGAGAGATTAGGCCTTAATTCACCACGCTGGCCAAGTACGTGTTGGTTCGTTAATTATATGGCGAGATTTAAGATAAATCAACTGAACCTAATTAAGATAATCAACTATTCATATTATTCTTTTTATTCTGATTCTTGAATTTGTTGTTTAAAACACCAGCATAATCAGAAGTTTAAAGTCGTTTGAGTTATGTACACTATATTTTCGTCACATTTAGAATGGAAACACCAACCATTAATAATTATCGACCTGTTGTTTTATGGTTCTTTCCATTGTAGTGTTTAATTGAATTTTAATTGACATTTTATCGAAGGTGTGAACAGAACCTAGGCTTTTGCTATTTCTTTGGATTCCTTGGCGAACTAAAAAACTATTTCTTCTACATTCCACACATTATTATCATCATCAAACCATCAATCAATCACATCAGTTTTCAGTATGTACATCATCATCATAATGGAAAGATATGGTGGTACTATTCTTAAGCCGGTATCACAAAATTCTGCCTGTGCATAATAACTGTAAGATTATCTTATAAACTAAATGTTTCTTATAAGTAAATAGTTTTGGATCTTATTTAAGGACGCAGAACCACTTAGATTGGTCCATACCGGAACAGAAGTAACTGAGGAAAATGGAGTTAAACGTGAGAGATCTACTTATAAACTAGTACCAAAAGATGACAATCACCCTGATAAAGATGAATTGCTTTCGGACCACGAAAACAACTTGACTAATCATGAAGTAGTAAAGGTTAAGGGACCAAGTGACGCTTTTGTTGTAAAGCATAAAGTTTTCAATAGTAAAGGTGCAAGCTATGGATCAAAATATAGCCAATTATATACACAGCAGGCTAGAAGCAAAATCATCGCTAAATCCTCGGAAAAAGAAGATGGAAACCACGGTCTAGAGCAATTGTATGATTACTTGACTTTAATGGTAAGTAATGAAAAATAAAATAATTGCTGGACAATTCACATAACATCTCTGGCCCCGTTAAGCTTGTTACGGGTGCAAGATTTCTAATAAACTTAATATACACATTCATATTTTTTGTTATTATTATACATACTTATATAACACCCAGAGACACCCGGACGGAACAAAAATTTTCAGATAATACAAATTGTTGTCCCGAGGCGGGAATCGGACCCGCAACCTATATCATCGAAGGTGGACCTTCGCTCGCTGCGTCACAGAGGTCGTCAGAAATGCTAGTAACCTAGGCCTTAGACTCCTTAGAGGCCTAGATAAAACGGAAGATAGAAATAATTATATTTTTGTAGTTGCAGCAATCTGAAAATCGAGATGGAAATAATATTGGAAGAATGCAAATGCCGCTATTAAGTGAAGAAACGATACGGGAGAGATACCGCCAGGTTTGTATTATTATTGTTGATTTTGACTATTACGTTTCCTTCCCACAGCTGGGACACAGGGGCTTCTATGGCAAGTGTGTGAATGTCACAATGTCTATCAAACACTTCAAAGTTATCAGAAAATGCCTGTTTTAATTATGATTGCCTTCGCCCCTGCGTTAAAGCATTTCTAAAGAAAAAATATCTGGGGGGTTTGATCACAGGACTTTTTTGGAATAAACGTAGCGTGTAACAAGTAAAAGAGCCGTGTTGGCCAATTAAATAAAGTTGGGAACAACACGTGCCAACACGACTTCTTTACTTGTTACGATACCATAATAATGAAGCTTGTGAGTTTAATCCAAACTCAAAAGGTTCACAAACTTTATTGTAGTTGTAGTAGGTATATTTTTACTAATATTCAAATTATATTTTAGAACTATACTGGCGTAGGAGGTAACGAATATTCAAAGACGATGGACATTCAGAAGATATTACAGCTAGTGATGTTATTGAAGAATATGTATAATCTGAACTTAGAGGTAGCTTTTATTATGATTTTATAGACAATAAGTTCAATTAATAGGCAATAAATATTAAAAAAACTAATCTTATTACTATGAATTTACAGGAAATAGACAGAACCAGTAATGGAAATATACAAACAAATGAAGAAGTACAAAGAAATATTCAAATACTAGCCTTTTTAGAAACACTACAACATAACCTAGAATTATCAATGGTAAATAGAATTTATTTACATAATTGAGAAACAATTTAACTGGAGAGAGACGAGACTTATGACAGTTTATTCCAACAAGAGTTAAAAGCTCAATAACATTTTTCATTATTCGTCATGTTAATGGGAAAACTAACTAACTGCCTAAGAAAACAGTAGACAGTTAGTTGGTTTTCTCATTAACACGAAGTATTTAATTTTTTAAGCTCCTAATTTCAGACTTTAATAAAGTATCGGAAACCCGAAACATTTAAACAACTTATTTCGTAATTGTTTTTCTATTTACTTAGTTCTAAATTAACTTATGATTCATTATTTCAGAGACCAGAATATGACGAGGAAAATAACATTAACCAATATGGTAAGTTTTAATTTAATTATTTATCTCTAACTCAGTTATTATGAAAAATTATAACATGAAATATTTGGATTCGTTCTTGCAAATAAATAATGATTTATGATTTGGGTTTCAATTCAAGTAATAATAACAAAGTATGTGCTTTAATATTATTCCCTTAGATAGTCAAGGACAACTTGAAACGAACGCATCACGTGCAGGAGATAAAGATATACCAGAAAACTTAGAACTTACCTTGATGCCTCAACGCATTACGAATTTAGATAACAATACCATTCATGAAGGACAAACCACTACTACGGATACTGAAAACCTTGATTCAAAAATAAAAACAACGCAATTAGATTCAGATATTCCATATGAAGAAATTGAAGATTTATCGGACCCAGACAGTTTAGATGACACTAATGATCTCAAAACAACAAGTGTTTCCCTTATGGACGTTACTACTGACCCAGAAGTTTCCATACAGTCAGAAAATGAATCGGAAAATAAAATTAATGCCGCTACAAGTTCTATTGTTCAAGATAACGAGGATTTGAATGTTGACATTGAAGGAAAACTAGGAAAAATAGAGAATACGCACAAGTTGGAAACATATGAGACTATCAATCACATTCCTCTCGATAGTTCAAATATATGGTCCCTCTTATGGCACGCTAAACAAAAAAACCCAGTGTCCCGTATTATTTATAGAGCAGAAGTCCACAACCGAAGAGAGCTTCACCCTTCAAACAAGCATAATAATATTAACCTATTGAGGTCGCTTGTACCAGATCAATATAAAAATTACTACAGCTATCCTAATAGTGATGTTAGTGATGTACAACACCAAGAACTTACAAAAATTAACTTGCAGAAGCATATCTTAGAAAATATTCTAAGATATCTAAATTCTGATACACTTACGAATGAATTAAATAGAAAAATAAATGCTAATGATTCACCGCAAATACAAGAACAAGTTATTTTGCAGTTTGTTATGGAATATTTAAATAAACTGGGCCTATATCAAACTTTGAGTGAAGACGATTTGATGTATCTATCGCATGAGGTCCTAAAACATCTGAACGATTACAATAGGAGCTACAACATCCAGAAGATTGAATTAATTTATGAAATGGATCATCCACGTGATTCTTCTTCTCTTAACATACATTCAAACCATGACCAAAATCGTTATGACCTTCCATACCCCCATGCACCCACCGATATGCAATCACATTTACTTGCAGATAAGGGGCTGGATATAATATCTCCATATCCATATCATCAAATAATGGAACCGGAAATCTCTGATACTGATTCGGATAGAACTGTTTCTTCTCATTTGCCTCAAAATACGCTTCAACCTAATCTCAATCCAGATGATGAAGTGCAATCACCTGGTGATAATACCGAAAATTACAGAATGAACCCACTATTACTGAGTGCATCAAGTTATCACGAAACCATTAGCCCTGAACTTTACCAACACCATAATATTAACTTAGATCAACATCATCATCTATCTACTCAAAATGAACCGCAAGTAGATGGGGTCTCTCAGAATTTAGAAAGTCTTCCTATAAGTACGAAAGTTTTACAAGAAATTATCCATCCTATCTCTTATTCACAAAATGAAGGATTCGTTTCTAACCAATCCTTATCTTCTCATGAAATGCTAACAAATGTACAGCATGATAGTTTGAACATTCCTGAACCACTGAATGAAAATCCAAATGTTCTTCCGTCTCTTTACGGACTTGCTGCTGTGTCATCTCCTCACCCAAATGAACATTTAGTTCCCAATCATCAATTATCTTCTTCTGACCAAGTTCCAACAAACCATCATAGCTTAGATAAAATATCGATCGATTCGCGAATCTCGGATGTATCAGATGAATGGGACAAAACGAATCCTTTACCACAAAATGAACGCTTGGTACCAAATCCTGATAATTTGGAAACAAATACCAATTCACATGATAATTCGGATAAATCTCCTATTAGTTCAGAGATCTTGAATCAAATATTAAACTACCATGATCTTGAGAATCACGGCCAAGAAAATGAAAATATTTCTTATCATAATGATAATCAAGTCCACCCTATCCCTAAAAACGAAGAAATAAATTCAAATCATGAAGATTCTATTGAAACAAATCCCCATTTATACATGGACTATCTTCTTTTAAATGAAAAATTGCATCGTCCTGAAACACAAATTCATACCGTTCCAAATAATCAAAATTCTATTAAAAATAATCAGAAATTGGATGACATTCTTCTAAATAAAATTAGACACATCACTCATCCCGAAACACATAATGAAAATATATCGCCAAATAATATGATCAACCTCATTGAGCAGCAATTAAATGTACAATTACATGCTACACATCATCATTCCAATAATCAAGTGCACCCTGTTCCCAAAAATGAAAAAGTTATTGCAAATCATGAAGATTCAAATCTACATTTAGATAATCAGAATCTTAATGATATTCTTATAAATGAAATATTGCACCACCCTCGTCCTGAAACACAGAATGAATATATCATTCCAATCCATCAAGGTTCCATTGAAACAAACTCACATTTGGATAATCAGAATTTGGATAATATTCTCTTGAATAAAGTAATACATAGCATTCATCCTAAAACACAAAAAGAAAATATTTCTCCAAGTCATTTGGTCGATCTCATTGAAAAGCAATTACATCTATCTACAAATCATGATACCGATTATGAAGTGCATCCGGTCCTCAAAACTGAAGAAGTTATACCAAATCACGTGGATTCTATTGAAACAAATCCCCATTTAGGCAATAAAAAATTGGATAATGTTCTATGGAATCAAATTATACATAACACTCATCCCGAAACACAAAATGAAAATATAGCTCCAAATAATTTAATCAATCTTATTGAGCAGCAATTACATGTATCTACACAGCACCATAATGATAATCACGTCCCTATTCCCAAAAATGAAGAAGTCGTTCCAGATCATGAAGATTCTATTGAAACAAATTTCCATTTAGATAATCATAATATTGATGATATTCTTCTAGATGAAATATCGCATCACCCTCGTCCTGAAACACAGAATGAATATATCATTCCAATTCATCAAGGTTCCATTGAAACAAACTCACATTTGGATAGTCCGAATTCGGATGATATTCTTTTAGAGAAAGTAATACATAGCATTCATCCTGAAACGCAAAATGAAACTATTTCTCCAAGTAATTTGTTTGATCTCATTGAGCAGCAATTACATCTATCTACAAATCATGATACCGATAATCAAGTGCATCCTGTACTCAAAACTGAAGAAGTTATACCAAATCATGAGGATTCTATTGAAACAAAATCCCATTTAGATCATCAGAAACTTGATGATATTATTTTCAATGAAATATTACATCACCCTCGTCTTGAAAGAGAAAATGAATATATTGTTCCAAATCATCAAGACCCTATTGAAACAAACTCATATTTAGATAATCAGAAATTGGATAACATCATATTGAACAAAATAATACACAGCATTCATCCTGAAACACAAAATGAAAATACTACCCCCAATGTGATCAATTCAATTCAACAGCAATTACATCTATCTACACATCATTATAATGATGGTCAAGGACATCATATTCCATTAAATGAGGAAGTCAATCCAAATCGTATAGATTCAATTAAAACAAATCCCCATTTAGGTAATCAAAAATTAGATAATGTTCTATGGAATCAAATGATACATAGCACTCATCCCGAAACACAAAATGAAAACATCTCTCCAAATGGGATGTCTTACCTTACTAAACACGTAGGTTCAAATCATGTACAGCAAAATAAACACTTGGTAGTTATGAAACCTAGTTATGACACTTTGGTAACAAATACCCATATAGTTCATCATAATATACACGAATCGCCCAAAGGTGAGCTGAAACATATATTACTTTACCCTAACCAAGAAACTGAAAACATCTCACCAAGTCATCATTACGGATCCAATGAATATATCTTAGCTCCAAGTCATTTACCTGATTCCATTCAGCAAAATCTCCATTTAAATTATCACAATTCAGATGGTGTCCCGATAAATCCTGAGCTTGTCAATGATATATCGTTAAACTCTCATGATCACAAAAATGTACATTTAGTAACAGATCATTCTAAACCCTTGTCATATGAAAATGAAAATTCAGATGATATTCAAATAAATCCTAACCATTTAAATAAAATATTAAAAATTCCGTACCCAAGTCAGCAACATGCTCACTTAAATCATGAGGCAGGCTTACTCAAACCTATTATTCATAAACCTATGAACCCTGAAGAAATATCTCATTATGAACACCAGAATAAACGCGTCTATCATAACCATTTAACACCTTATCATGATAATCCTCAGTACTCAAATTATCTAAATTATATTTCAAATGATAAACAAAATGAATTAATTCCCAAGCTTTTAGTAGACACAAAAGCAGAGCCTGAAGTTCACGACCTTCCTTCGAATTATGTCCAAAGCCAGATTGGTGATTGGACTCATCTATTAGATGTTACAGATCTTAATAAAAACCTTGTTGAAGGTGTTGAAGTAATGGACACGAACTTGCTACATATGCTGACAACCAAAGTTCAGGGTCTAGTTAATGTTATGATTGAGAGAGGCATTCCAAACATGTATATTGTAGAATTTGTCGACAGTGTAAAGAAACAGCTTAATCTCGAATACTACCTACTTGTAAAGAAATGCCATTTAAATGCTTACAATAACATGATCATGATAATTAATAATCTTGCGCATAAGTATCAACCATTAAGGAAACTAACGATAATTCATCACTGATTTTTAAGCATGATTGTAATGGAATTAAATTGTTTATTGGCTATATTTATATTGCATTTTAATTTTATAATTTTACCTCACCCTATCGTTAATAGAAAAGTCCCTGTGTCTAAGCCGTGGGAACGTAAATGGGTTTTCCCATTTTCCCTCACCCTACCATATTTATCGACCAATTTTAAATTTATTGAATTATTTAATACCAGTAAGTACATAACGTTACAGATTTAGAATCCAATGCGTTATAACTAGTGGTATACCTATATTTGGATTATAGGTACTTGTAATATTATATAGGAACTTATGAACTACGATTATTTTTTATTCTGTGACCAAGAATAATGTTACAATATAATATTATAATCGTTTATGTAAACGCAAAAGTTAAGAAAAATCGTAAACCAGACAAGGCTATAAAATAAAACGTGCCGTTCAATGAAATGTGTACTTTACTAGCAGTTGTGCGCGGAATTGTGTAGGTTTATGATTTTCTGAATTGAAAACATCTATTAGGTACTTATGGTTTAAAAGTTTTTGCCTTGTATGGACATTCAGATGCTAATTTCTAAAACTCCTCTCTTTTTGTGTGATGTGTCAATGTGATCAACAAACACTGTAAATTTTACATACCTACTGATCTTAACCGGTTTCCAAAAAATACGTGGTTACTTACCTCGTGCAATAATATGGAGTAAGTATCTGGATTAGAATTTTATAATGGAAAACTATGCTCCGTAAATTGATAATTTGGTATTGATAACATGACATAATCTCCCCCTGTGGCCGAACGATCAAAATAACATTTAAAGAACCCTTAAATCGATCAGTTAGTACGAGTTTTCTATTAGATGTTTAGAAGCAGGGTTGGATCCAGGATTTTGTGTCGGGGGGTAAGGCATTTGGTTTGAACCTCCGCCCTGTAGCTTGAATCGAAAGTGTGCAGTTAGTTAGGTTTACGCGGTAAACCTACTTTTTCTAGCTTTGACGAGTGCAGCAATCAATCGCATCAAAACCGTTTTACACATTAAAATGCCCAAGCCACACCGTCCCTAAGTTACGAGCGTGTGTCATTTGCAGCTAGTGTTCGAGCGTAATTATTTGCAGTAAGTAGATGTTTGATGCTGTACGAGCTTTTCAAACCTTAAAATTTCCTTGGACTTCTATGATTTATAAGAGAGGGGGGCATAACCCCCCGTAACCCCTTTCCTGGATCCACCACAGTTTAGTAGATACATTCTTCACCGGCATAGCGAATTTGTGCAGGCAATTGAGAAAATTAGCCGCTGTTATATTTCACGGCTTATAATTCTTAATATAACTCTATTTAGAAACATAAGTACTACGTTCATTCCTTTATTCGATTTCGTTGGCTACACAATGCCATTTAAGATATTGTATATTTTTCTGTTTTTTGCATGTGTAAGTAAACTTTGATTTAAACTTTGCTTTTGGTATTACTTAGGTTAGGTACATAACTTACCTACTTAACATGACTAACTATTACAATGTCAAACAATAAGAGTCAAGAACAATGAATACAATATTACTAGGTCTACAGCTTTGTTGTTCTTTATTGATAAGATTCCGAATAGTTAATAACTGGTTAATTATAGTTTCACAGATGTCTTGGGGAAGTGCAATACAGAGGTGAATCTGCGGAACACCATAAACAAAATCAATCGATATCTAATCAACATTATAGGTCTGGAAAATCACACGTAAGTACATAAGACTCTTTTATCAACATTTATTTTTTATCTGGCTTACGTAACAGTTAGGCTACCCAGGCTGTTCGTTGACTCGGGGCTTCTCCACGAGAACAAATCAGATATTATTTATGTATAGAGAAACCGATGTACTTATATAATATTTCAGAGTAGGTACCTAGAGAGCAGATATTAAGATAAAAGATTTAACTGGTAGTACATGGATGAAAATCGCTTTCCAAAATATTTAATGATTCATGGACGTTCTACGACTCAAATGATGATATAAATTTTCTGTCTTAAGTGTAATTTCTTAAAAATATAGAAGTTTAACAAATGATGATGTAAATTTTCTGTCTTAAGTGTAATTTCTTAAAAATATACCACCTTATCTAAAGTTTAATTAAAAAGTCAGAAAACACAAAAAAATACTTACACTAAATTGTAGGTTTAACTTAAGTTATTCAGATCTTTTTTACCAAATTAAATCTTATTAAATAAATATAAAAAAATAATATGCCTACACTTAAAAACATTTAATTAAACACTCAACAATATTTTAATAATTATTATCACTTAATTATATTATATTACTTAACATATTCGTCCTTATGTTTTACTTAGTGATGAATGTATGTGAAAATATGAAAAATATATACTTAAATAAGAATAAGTGTAATTACATCTTGATAATTAATAACTTAATATTTTTTATCTTTAATTCAGTTGGTATTATTTTTAAAGTCATGTCGGGCTGCAGCACCCCCATACCGTGCCGAGCTTGGACATTGAATGTGTTTCAAAAAATAAAAAACCTTACATTAATTTTTCAGACAAAGTTACAAACTAACCCAAAATGTGATGAAGCTATAACCCTAAGAAAAACTTTGAGACTTTTGCTATCACTGGTCTCCAACAGAGTCTCCACGACACAAAAGGCTATCAACGTGCTGGAAAGTCTGAAAGATCTGTTACGTGATTCCCCAGCTGGCAACAAAGTAATGGATAAAATTGATGATCTGGTAAGAACTTTAGATAAGTACGGAGGTTCAAGCGAAAACAATGGTGTTTGGTATAAAAATATAGCGGAAGAAACTCAGACGCTTCCACAAAGTAGTCTACAATTAAACCTGGAGATCCCACTTGTTGCGAACATGTACTGCACGATGCAAATACTGAATGTTATGAAAGCCACGCAACAAGCTTATCTGAATTTGGCGCATAACCCGATATGCCAGTTAGACATATCACATGTGCCTAGCATTCCTAACGTAGAACAATTATTACCTGTCAAATTTAAACCGAACGTTCTTTACCAAGAACCTTATTTACGTAAGAGAATTTCTATACCAAGAAACTTCTATACAAGTTCCGATATCAAAGACGATCTTGATGTTATAAGAAGACCTCTTTTACAACAGAAATACTCCTACCCCTACAATGTTATCTTTAGAAACATAAATACAATACCAACAAGTCCAATAAAACCAAGTGTTGAAGAAAAGGAAGTCGATTCATTCGAGCCACTACCTGATGAAGAAATAACAATGAATCCCAACTTTCCTTATGTTGCATATTCGACGATAGAAAAAAAATTACCAAACATATTTGAATTAATTAAACTAACTTACAAAGATAACGAACATGTAGACATCAAAACATTTCTAAGAATAGCCTTAGAAATTATAGATAGCATTGTACCTATTACTGAGTACAACGTTCGGACATTAGAAGTAAAAAATCAAATTAACACTTTTCTCGTTAAAGAACGAAACGAACAACGCGAGTATTTGCAAGTGACTCTTATATTGTTTGAAGAATTGGTAACTTATTTAAAAAATCTTAAATACTATACACAAATAAAAGAAATGTTGGCATCAACAGCTATGGGAAATCAACTATCATGGGAGAGCCCACAAGAGCAGAGATACGGTTTTGCGTCCTTTAATGAACATGATAGGTATCCAGAAACAACAATGAGTAACTTAATAAATTCAAACCCTAACGGTGCTCTACCGAATAAAATTTCACATCAGCAATATATCTACCCCTACAATATTAACCCTCAAAACTACATCAATACAATACAAACAAATTATTTGGATCCAATTATTGAACAAGAGCTAGCAAATGTATGGAAAGTCCCACAAATTTATAAAGAAATGACACCAATTGATTTCAACTTCCCATATATTTCCTATTCGACTATAAGAAAGAATCTACCTAACACCTTTGAATTACTTAAAATAACGAACATTAACAGCGAAAATGTTGATATCATACAATTTATAAAAGATATTATGAAAATAATAGATATCGTACCTATTACTGAGTACAATGTTTTGACTTTAAAAATAAAAAATCAAATAAACACTTTTCTTTCTATAGAAGAAATGGAACAACGCAAGCATTTTCAAGTGACTCTCATATTGTTTGAAGAGTTGGTAAATTATTTAAAAACTCTCAAATATTATACACAAATAAAAGAAATGATTGCATCAATAGCTATAAAGAATCAACTAACATGGAAGTGGTTTCCAGAACAGATATATCACCTTGTGCCCTGGAACGACGATCCCAAAAGATTACCAGAATTACCAATGACACCAATGGATCTCAACTTCCCTTATATTTCCTATGCTGCTATAGAAAAGAATCTGCCAAACATCTACGAATTACTTAAAATAACTAACATTAACAGCGAATATGTAGATATCATACGATTTATAAAAAAGATAATGAAAATTATAGATATCGTACCCATTACTGAGTACAATGTTCTGACGTTAGAGATAAAAAATAAAATAAACAATTTTCTCGTTAAAGAACAGAACGAACAACGCAAGCATTTTTCAGCGACTCTTACGTTGTTTGACGAATTGGTAAATTATTTAAAAAGTCTTAAATTTTATACACAAATAGTAAAAATTATTGCATCAAACTCTACGTCAAATCAAATAACATGGGAGGTACCTTTTCCAGTATCACCTTTGACAGCAATTGATCTTAACTTTCCTTATATTGCCTATTCTGCTATAGAAAAAAATCTACCAAACACCTTTGAATTATTTAAAATATCTAACATTACTAGCGAACATGTAGAAATCATACGATTTATAAAATATATTATGAAAATAATAGATATCGTACCTATTACCGAGTACAATGTTTTGACTTTTAAAATAAAAAATCAAATAAACACTATTATTTCTATAGAACAAAACGAACAACGCAAGCATTTTCAAATGACTCTCATATTGTTTGAAGAGTTAGTAAATTATATAAAAACTCTCAAATATTATGCACAAATAAAAGAAATGATTGCATCAATAGATATGACGAATCACCTAACGTGGGAGAGACAACAAGATCAAGTAAACTTCCCATATATTTCCTATTCTGCTATAGAAAATAATCTGCCAAACATCTACGAATTACTTAAATTAACTAACATCAACAGCGAACATGTAGATATCATAGGATTTATAAAGGAAGTTATGGGAATCATAGAAATAGTTGTTCCAATTACTGAGTACCACGTCCTGGCTTTGGAAGTAAAAAAACAACTTAACACTATTCTCGTAAATAAAAACCTACAACACAAGCATTTTCAAGCGACTTTGATATTGTTTGAAGAATTCGTAAATTATTTAAAAACTCTTCAATACTATACACAAATAAAAGAAGCGCTTGTATCAAAAGCAATATCAAATCAACTTACATGGCAGAAACTTCAAGAACAGGTCAACTTCCCTTATATTTCCCATTCTGCTATAGAAAATTATCTGCCAAACATCTACGAATTACTTAAAATAACTAACATAAATAGTGAAAATGTAGACATAATGCGATTTATAAAAGAAGTTATGGGAATTATAGAAACAGTGGTTCCAATTACCGAGTACAACGTCCTGACTTTGAAAGTAAAAAGACATATTAACTCTTTTCTATCTATAGAACAAAACGAACAATGCAAACATTTTCAAGCAACACTTATATTATTTGATGAATTTGTAAATTATTTAAAAACTCTTAAATATTATACACAAATAAAAGAAACGATTGCATCAATAGCTATGACGAATCAACTAACATGGGAGAGACTTCAAGAACAAGTCAACTACCCTTATATTTCCTATTCTACTATAGAAAATAATCTCCCAAACATCTACGAATTACTTAAAATAACGAACATTAACAGCGATCATGTAGATATCATACGATTTATAAAGGAAGTTATGGGTATAATAGAAATTGTTGTTCCAATAACTGAATACAACGTACGGAATTTGGAAGTAATAAAACAATTAAACACTATTCTCGTTAGTAAAAACGAACAACATAAGCATTTTCAAGCGACTCTGATATTGTTTGAAGAATTGGTAAATTATATAAAAACTCTTAAATACTATACACAAATAAAAGAAGTAATTGTATCAAAAACTATGTCAAATCAACTAACATGGGAGAGACTTCAAGAACAAGTCAGCTTCCCTTATATTTCCTATTCTGCTATAGAAAAGAATCTACCAAATATTTTCGATCTACTTAAATTAACTAACATAAATAGTGAACATGTAGATATAATACGATTTATAAAAGAGGTTATGGGAATTCTTGAAATAGTTGTTCCAACTACTGAGTACGATGTCCTGACTTTGAAGGTAAAAAAATATATAAGCACTTTTCTCTCTATAGAACAAAATGAACAACGTAAGTATTTTCAAGCGACTCTCATATTGTTTGAAGAATTCGTAAATTATTTTAAAAGTTCGAAATATTATGCACAAATAAAAGAAATGATTGTATCTAAAACTAAGTCGAATCAACTAATATGGGAGGTTCCTCAAGTACAGATATATCAACTTGTGCCATTGAACGAACTTTCTGATCAATTTCCTGAATCACCACTGAATAATAAAATAAATTCTAACGCTAACGATGATCTACCGAATAGACTTCCACAACAGCAATATTTCTATCCCTACAATGTTCTCCCTCAAAACTTCATAAACTTGTTACAAACAAATTTTTTAAATCGAATTATTGAAAAAGATCAAGCCAACACATGGAAAGTACCACAAATAGATAAAGGAATGCCTACAATAGATCTTAGCTTCCCTTATGTTTCCTATTTTACTATAGAAAAGTATTTTCCAAACATTTTTGAATTTCTTAAAATAAGTAACATAAAAAGTGAACATGTAGAGCTTATACAATTTATAAAAGAGGTTATGGAAATTATAGAAGCTGTTGTTCCTATTACTGAATATGACCTTCGAACTATAGAGATAAAAGAACAAATTAACATTTTTACCTTCAAAGAAGAAAACGAACAACGCAAGGAGTTTCAAGATACTATCATATTGTTTGAAAAATTGGTAAATTATTTAAAAACACTTAAATATTATACACAAATAAAAGAAATGATCGTATCAAAAGTTTTGTCGAACCAAATAACATCGGAAAAACCTCAAGAACACAGATACCATCTTGTGCCCTTAAACCAGGATCTTAATAGATTTCCAGAATCACAAATGGGTAATACAATAAATTCTGACCCAAAGATGACTTTAGATGTTTTACCAAATACAATTTCACAACATCAATACTCCTACCCATACAATAATCTTATTCTAAACAACGTTAAATCAATAAAAAAGAGTGAATCAAATACGCAACAAGAGCAAATCAATGCAATGGAGGTAGAAACTGTTTCAGTGGGATCACCAATGGATCTCAATTTCCAATATCTTTCAAACTCGACTATGGAAAAGACTCTACCAAACATCAATGAATTACTAAAAGTATCTAACACAACAATATATGGAGAAAATATAGACATATTACCATTTATAAAAGAGGTTATGGAAATAATAGAAATGGTTGTTCCTATTACTAATTACGACCTTAAAACTTTAGAGATAAAAGAAAAAATTAACATCTTTGTATCCAAAGAAAATAACGTACAGGGTAAGTATTTACAAGATACTCTTACATTGTTTGAAGAATTATTAAGTTATTTAAAAACTTTCAAATATTATACACAAATAACAGAAATTATTTCATCAAAAGCTATGTCGAACCAACTAACATGGCAGAAACCTCAAGAACAAAGATACCACCTAGTGCCCATAAACAACGACCAATTTCCAGAATCACCAATAAATAATTTAATTCCTGAATTAATGCACAATACTCTACCAAATAAACCTTCACAACAGCAAGCCTACGTTTACAATGTTCTCCTTCAAAACAACACCAATTTAATACCAACAAGTTCTTTAGAATCAAATATTCGGTCACTTTCTGAAGAAATGGCACCAATGGATGTCAACTTTCCATATATTTCTTATTCGACTATAGAAAATAATCTACCAAACATCTATGAATTACTAAAAATATCTAACACAACTATATATGGAGAACATATAGAAATATTGCCATTTATAAAAGAGGTTATGGAAATGATAGGCATAGTTGTTCCTATTACTGAGTATGACCTTCGAACTAAAGAGATAAAGGAACAAATTGAGATAAACGCATCTAAAAATGAAAACGAACAACGTCAGCATTTTCAAGAGACGCTCACATTGTTCGATGATTTGGTTTATTATTTAAAAAGTCTTAAATATCATACCCAACTAAAAGAAATGATTGCATTGAATCAAAATAAAATAGAGAAAGATAGAACTGTTGAATTAACGTACTTATTGCAAAAACCAAAAAACGTAACATACTATCCGTACTATTACGTAAAGTATAGATTACCTTACCTGAACTTTGTAAACACAGCAAATAATTTGCTAAAAGACAAGCCAGAACTAAAAAATAAATCGCATGATTTATATGAAGCGCTATTGGCACACTCTAAATTAGAGGATGCCTCTCCAGATTTAAAAGCATATAGCAAAAAAGATTTACTTAAGCTTGTAATGGATGTAGGATCACTAATTGATACAAATGTAATTAAAGAGAATAATGAATTATTAGATACTATCAATGTGTTAAATAATATGAAAGATGAGTTGGCAGCAGAGAATGTACAACACAAGGAAGCAAAAACCCAAAGTCAAAACGAACTATTATTACAAAAGCGAGAGCTAGAAACAACTAGCACTGTAGCTCATAACAATGTTGATACTCCTATAACAAGCGAAAAGCTAAGTTTAGACAAGAAAGGTATGGAAAGACAAAACTGTGACTCCGATTCCAGTTTTGATTCTGTAAAACTACGAAATGAAATTTTACGCGGTACTACAAAACTTCCTGTTTCTAATCCCAGTCCGCATGATGACACGATGGCTATGAGTAGCTTAATGGAAAAACTTATAGATGCTACTTATAGGGCCTCTGATAAATCAAGTGATTAACCTATTCACCGAGTGTTAATCGGATGCACCTAAATCAGATTAACACAAGCACACACTGCACACAGATAAGACAATCAGATGTGTATGGTTAGCCAGTTGGACATAATTAGCCACGGCTTAATGTACCTAGGTACATAAAATAAATATTTGAAACTCTCTCTGCTCATCGTGGGTTTAAATTATACGTGATAGTTGATTTTCCCGCATAAAGCCGTAAATTAAATTTTCGTTAAAATCATAGATGTAAACGACCGTTCAGTAGTTTTTGCTCCATGTTCACGAATTTGCGTTAGAAGGAAGTAATGATAATTCATGAGAAAAATTCTTCAGCTTCCCGGAGCTTTATTGATTCATTGTAATTATATTCAATAAAAAAGATAGTAATGGAAATTAATATAAGATAAATAGCAGATATAAAATTCAATTAAATAAATACATATATATAAATTTTAGCGGACATTAAACGGGTAATTAAACCGTATCAATGCCCAATATTATAAAGCCTTTATTATATTTATCCTTATATTAAGTGCTATACCTAATATATTAAATTAAGTTAGGTAATACATAGGTAGTACGTAAAAGAATGAGGCAGGTACCTTTTTTGTATTGTTCTATAGAATATTTTAATAAAAGATGATAAGTATGTAATATATGGTATACTTTATTCATTGTGTACCTGGTTTATTGTTATAGATAGATAGGTTTATGTATTAAACACGTATTTTTTAAATAAGTAAGTCCTTTATCCCTGAAATTGTCAAAAACTAGTAATTGCAGCGAGTTTGTTTTATACTATGTACTTACCTAGTTTTTTAATAAAAATAAAAATTGTTTATTTACAAATAAAACTTGTGAAATGGGAAATATATTTGTTTAATTTTAACTTTTAAATAGTTCCTTCGTACCTGTAGAAATAAATACTTAATCAAGTCCTTTTTATAAAGCCAAATAAGGTCTGAAAAAAGAAAAAAATCTCTAGTCTAAATTATTTGCTTTTTATCGTAGTGTTAATAAAATTACATCTTTCTTTAATAAAAGCGAGTTATATAATAGCGAACATATTTCTTAGATAGTTGGCAGCACTAAGTTTATAATTTTTATGAATTATTTGTTTGCGAAAAGGTATGGAGCCAAGCCTGAACAAAAAGTAAACGTGCCTTACTTCACGTTTGTTGATATTTTGTTTTGGCAAAACAATTTTCTTTCTGAGCTAAAATTACATAGTTTATTCTCTAATAATATTATTTTTAAAGTGTTTATGTGATCAGTTTGTTATTGGAATGTCTTACCAAAGACCTAAATTCATAAAACCAGGTAAGAGTCGGTGAAATAAATTGATTATAGGTTAGAAAGGTAACTATTTATATTGCATTAAATTATAGCTGTATTGCACCCTCTAATTCAGATTTGTGGTTTGAAATTCAAGTAAGTATCAATATTTTCCCGTGATTTGGTATCGGCCTAACATAATACTAGCCAAATTTCAAATCTTCCGCGGGAGTCATCAAACCAAATTCTGTCCTGTAGCAACTTACTGCGATCTTCAACCCGCTTAGTAAGCGCATTGATTACACCAAATTTATCAAGTATGTATAGGTTCTATTGGACCTACTGTATTAGATGATCTAGTACCTGTAACAAGCTTCAAGCTTACCATGGTGCTAGATGTTGCTGTAATACATTATCTAGCAATATTTATTAATTTAATTAGTTGTAGTGCTGGGTAAAACCTGCTCTCTTCCCTTTCACTTTAATGTTATAAGCAAAAAATACTTTCCAAACAGGCGAAGACTCTCTATACCCGTCAAGAAACAAAGATGGAGTCATAGAGACTCTTGTCAACCCGAACACAGACACAGCACTATCATCAGACAATGACTCTCGCACTCGCTTCACCTACAATCGGCATCATCACCTACCGATTGAGGCGCAAAGGCAACGTCTCCCTGTGTTCCAGTATCGGAACCATGTCTTGTATCTACTGGAACGACATCAGACTCTGGTGCTGGTGGGGGAGACTGGATGTGGGAAGTCTACTCAAGTACCTCAGGTATGTGCTTTTACTTTAAATACTATAAAAACATTCTCTACATTTTTATAATTAATGTATATTAAATACTTAGAACTGAAACTAATTTTTTTATCCCCATTGAACCCATACAATGTGGGGTAGCTATTGATAGGTCTTTAAAATCGTAAAAAAGCTTCTACATATTTTTTTCTGAAGAGAAACTAAGAGGTTTGCACAATGGACTCTAAAATAAGAAAATGATAATGCTAAAAAACATTATTTGATGTAAATTGGTTTGAATGAGAGCTAGCAAGTCGTTTCTTTTTATAATATATGTCAAACTATTTCTATACTATTTCATAAACAATTATATTATGTTACTTGCTTCTGCAGAAACCTCTATGGATGAGTCAGACTCACACTTAGCCGGCTTACTTATTTGAATAAAGCTGTACCGCTACAGCTTCACTTGCTTTTTCTTCCTTAACTACTGTAGGTAGTTATGTACCTAATATAGCCTTAACACTAAAATATTTTTTCAAATAGGACCAATAGTTCCTGAGATTAGAGTGTTCAAACAAACTCTTCAGCTTTATAACGTTAGTATAGATCTTAACTTATTTTAACAAAGCAGGTCATTAATGTCATATCTCGCATTCATTAAATATTTTTTCCATACACATAAAAAACAATAATTAAAAACTGATGGCAGTATGCTAATTGTTAATTCTTGGGGACATTTTTACTGTTTTATAGATGTTTAGCATGCGAGGATTGTAATTGATGTTATTATAAGAGCTATAGTGGTCAAGGGTCATCATTTATGCATACCACAGTTTAGTTGTGTTGGCTAGGTGGGAACACACTCGCCTTTCATTCCAAGGTCTTGGATTCAATCAAACCTCTCAAAGTTCCTTTTTTATGTGCACAGTAAAAAACAGGTGTAACGATGAAGGAAAACATCGTGAGGAGACTGGCATGTTCTGCGAACTTTAAAATTTTAACCAATTAAATGCCTAAGCCCGGCGGCGTAGCCCAGAGCGCTACACCGTGCTGTAGATACGAGCGTGTGTCATGGGCGCTCATAGTGTTAATAAATGTAAATAAATAAATATTGCTAGACAATTCACACAGCAACATCTAGCCCCGTGGTAAGCTTGTTGTGTAAGAGATAGGGTGGTACTATTTTAGGCAGGCACCACACAGCTGTGGTTTGGTCATAATGGTCATTGCCATTTGAACTTGCTAAACCTTTGGGTCAATGAACTTTGTTAACGTCTCGTGCTACCAAAACAAAAATATTAAAACCCGATAACATTAATGTGTATAATTAGGGTATTCTATAAGTCAATGTGCCTATAAGGCCTCAGTCTCGAAACCAGCGGGCAGCGGGGCGGCGGCGGCGGCGGCGCGGGAGAGGGGCGGGCAACGCATAACTGTTCTCGAAACCAGCGGGCAGATCGCGCGGCACTGTAGCGGTGTAGTGTTGTGTTCGTGGTTGTGTTGTCGACATTGGCAAACGAAATGTCTGAAAATCGGCGACAACATCTTTTTGATTCAAATGTGAAAAATTCAAAGAATATTTTGTAAATAATCCCATTAGGTACTAATTAATTTGTAAACCATAATAAGCATTGTATATGTTACGGCTAATACCCGAAGTGCGGCTACACCTAGTTCTAGCCGGTTAGAACTAGGTGTAGCCACTTGCTCTTGGTTAAACCTAGTATTAGCCGATTATTTTCGGGTAAAACTAGGTCTAGCCTTCATCATGCCGGCTACAACTAGGTCCAGCCATACCCTGTTGGATAAAACTAGGTCTAACCGATATCACTCCGGCTAGAACTAGGTCCAGACAATCCCTGTTAGATAAAACTTGTTATTCTAATTAATAGTTTATGTTACTTTATAAAAGTGTGATTTATAATTAAAATAACATTCTATAAATTATAATATGCAACTACTTATTGTCTGTTGTTAAAAAAAATGTTCCTGATTGTTTCTATTATATTAAAAATTGCACACTATGTACAGCCAATCCCTGCTAGATAAACTAAGACACGCGCCGCTGCTGCAGATAGTGAGTCACAATCGCTAGTAGACCTGCAGTAGATCAGCAGCAGCAGCGCGTGTCTTAGTTTTATCTAGCAGGGATTGGCTGTACATAGTTGTAGCCGGCATGCTATCGGCAGAGCTTTTTTTAGATATTAAAAAACATCCAATAAAAAGAAACGTAGAGAGTTTTTTTATTCTTATAAATCACATTGTAATAATTAACATAAATTATTAGGAGTGCAATTTTTAATATAATAGGAACATCAGGAACATTTTTTAACAACAGACAATAAGTAAGTATTTGCATATTATAATTTAAGGAATGTAATTTTAATTATAAATCACACTTTTATAAAGTAACATAAACATATTTATCAGAATAACAAGTTTTATTCACCAGGAATTGTTTGGACCTAGTTCTAGCCGGAGTGATATCGGTTAGACCTAGTTTTATCCAACAGGGAATGGCTGGACCTAGTTGTAGCCGGCATGATGAAGGCTAGACCTAGTTTTACCCGAAAACAATCGGCTAATACTAGGTTTAACCAACAGTCAGTGGCTACACCTAGTTCTAACCGGCTAGAACTAGGTGTAGCCGCACTTCGGGTATTAGCCGTAACATATATAACATAATAAATAATTTTAATATTCACCTACCTTCAATATTCAGTTCATTTTTTATTTCTTCCTATAATTGATTAATTATTCTTCTATTTTTATGGTTCACATCTTTGCTGTTCCATATGGGTCTCCTCTCAAAGATTGCCGAAATAATTTGCTCTTGCACGTCCGAGGACATTTTGATACGTCACAAAAAAAAAGTACAACACTATACTACAATGCAGACGCGCAACGCGGGACGGTCACCGCTCGACTGGAGTGCACCGCTCGTTGCCCGCCGCCGCGCCGCTCCCGCGCCGCTGTTTTCGAGACCCGGTCCATTTGACGATACGCATAAGATCCTGCCGCTCCCGCGCCGCCGCCGCCGCCGCCCCGCTGCCCGCTGGTTTAGAGACTGAGGCCTCAGATTCAATTTTATAATAGAACTCTAGGAATAAAAATATTGTTTTATTTTAGTATTTTTTACTTTATTTTAGTTAGGGCTAGCTTTCCGCCCTACGGCTTCGCCCGCTTTATAATATTTTCACGCTGTGAAAAGTATCCTATGTCAAATCTACAAACACCCAAAACTATCGAATTTCAGCCAAATCGAACCAGCCGTTCTTGAGTAATAAATAGTGTACCTAACTAACTCGACTTTCTTTTAATACATAAGATAAAGATTTATTTCTAGTAGTAATATACAATCAAATCTTTTCCCATTATAGTATTAGTATAGACATGATATTATTATTCCGTTTTGAAGTACCTAACCTACCCACTGATCGTTGACTCCCACGACGTCTGATAATTATCTCTTAGAGAATGTTAGCAAAAGGAGTAGTGAACTTTTAACTCGTATGCAAAACACGCACACCATACCTCATCTTACATGCACGTGCGTGTTTTTATTTTTGTAAATATAATACTATTTTAGTAGGCCTTGTTTTTATACTAAAATTTCGGTGCACTAAAAATTAATACTGTGCTTTGTAATTTTATGTTTTAGTGTTGTATTTGTTAGAAAAATTAATGATTGTTTGTTTGTTTGTACATATATTTGTTTTGCGTTCCGTCTCCTTTGAATTAATTCTCTAAAGCTATTTATTGAATGGAAGGGGAACAAGACCTCGACCTATTGCATCCGATAAAATTTCCGGTTGAGGAAATGCATTAATTTTTATCTATATCTATACTAATATTATAGGTAAAGCTGAAGGGTTTGTTTGTTTGAACGCGCTAATTTCAGGAACCGATCAGATCCGATTTGAATAATTATTTCAGTTTTAGATAGTGCATCTATTGAGGAAGGTTATATGCTATATTATACGTATATACTATATATGTACCTATGTGGATAACGTAAAAAAACGCGAGCGAAGGTGTCGGCGGGTCGGCTAGTAAAAATAATATCTATAATTTTCTTAAACGTTAATGTCTTTTCTTTTGTAGTATAATACTTGCCATCTATGAAAGAAATGCGAAAAAGTGATATCTTTTAAAGATATAAATATATATATATAAATTAAAGGTCTTATGACCTTTTGTGTACAAAATTGGATGAAGTCGGGATCGGTTAGGACTTTTTTAATTTCGTTTATAATGACGTAATTGAGACCTCCACATATTAAAGCTCCATGGAAATTAATGATACTGAAATGTCTCTAGTAGGTAAGTAGTATTGCCGTGTAGTTACGGCCTCAAAGCCTTATGTCGCAGGCGGACCTTCGCGCGTTGCGCCATAGAGGTCATCATATTATATTGATTGTTTTATTCGACCAAAGAAATTACGGTGCACTTGATCTAGATTATGTATGGAAAGACTTTACTCCAAAGAAATAAAGCTAAAACGCATAGAAATCTAACCACAGATTCTCAAACTGTTTCTCAAAGCGATATTTATAAACAACTAGCTTTCCGCCCTGCGGCTTCGCCCGCGTTTTACACTTTCCCGCAATTTTCTTTGCTATAAACCTCACGGAGCCCTTTCCAACGAATGCAAAATTGTGGAAATCGCATCGTGCGTTCTGGAGTTATAGCGTCAGGAAGGAAAACCCGACTTATTTTTTTAAAGTAGATATTGTACTCGACCTAAAACACGCCCCCTTTTTCTTTCATTCACTTTCGTGTTTAATTATACGGTCAAGTGTAGAATGCTCGTGACGAAACCAAAAACTTAACGATTGACCGGTATTGAAACCGGTAACCTTATGAAGCTTATAAACTGCCTAAGTAAGGGACAACGCACATTAGTATCTTTATTTATAATAAATCTGTAAGGGTCGGCCATGGAGTAAGTTAGTTTGTTTTCAGAGATATTGTGTTTCAATTCAAGGCTCATTAGTTTAAGAGTGACGGCAAAACATACATACCGAAAAAAATCTAAAAATCGTCAAATTAGTTTCAGAAACATAGATTAAGTCTATTTATTTATTTATTTATTTAAACATTTTAGAGAAACTTACAGCTAATAATAATTATAATACAAAACATATAATGCATGATGTTCATCATGCATTGCGAAAGCTAATTACAAGTTCCCGCATATAGAAACTGAAAATATTTTAAACTTAAAGTTTGTGGACATAAAAGCCAATGCAAAAGTAAGCTACAAAGCCAATGTATCAATTACACAAAATATATAACAATAATAAAGAACTACACTACTACATACATATGAATAGAAATAGAAAAAGATTAATTATAAACAGTAAAAGCAAAATATAATATGTAAGTATTAATATAATAAATCTATTATACTATCTAGATTGTACTAAAAACTAAAAACTACCTTTGAAAAATCTACCACCTAAGATATTTTTAACTTTCAATGATGAAGTGTTAAAAATATCTATATCAACATCTGCAGCCCCCAGTCTGTTTAACAGGTTACTAGCGCGAATAAAGAAGGCATTTTGCCTATAATTAGTCTTGACTATAGGCACATGTAAAACATTAGGTCTTCTCAATGCAGCCCTGCTCGCACGTAAACCTAGCAGCTCAAGAAGCTCCGGGCAGTCGACAGAACCATTCGCAATGTTCAGAAGATAAGTAACATCTGCTATTTGTCTTCTTTCATATAACGGAAGAAAATGAAACCTTCGACATCTAGTTGAATAATTTGGGAGAAAGATTTGGGCTTTAAACTGTAGGTATCGCAAAAACTTTTTCTGGATTCGTTCCAACCTCGTGGAGTAGATATCGTACCGAGGGTTCCATATCTGGGACGCGTACTCCAAGTGGCTGCGAACGAATGAACAGTAGAGAATTTTAAACGTTTTTATATTAGTAAATTCAGAGCACATTCTGAAAACAAAACCAAGTGCTCGAGAAGCTTTATTTATTAAATTATTTATATGTTCATCGAATAACAATTTTTTATCAAAAAATACACCAAGATCCTTAATTGTCTCGACTCTTGTAAGCGAACAGTTATGCAACATGTAACAAAATATTTGAGCTATTGGTTTCCGTGTAAAGGTACACACATAACATTTAGATACGTTTAGATCTAACTTATTTGAGATGCAATAATTTTGGAACCTATTAAGGTCTTCCTGCAAAAGGGCGCAATCACTGAATTTATTAATTTTATATAATATTTTCATGTCATCCGCATATAATAAAATTTTTGAATTATGAAAACATGTCGAAATGTCGTTTACAAAAATAGCAAAGAGTAAGGGACCTAATAAGGATCCTTGGGGAACTCCAGAGGGTATGCACATAGTAGATGATCTGTAACCACCAAGTACAACAGTCTGGCATCTATTATCAACATATGACACAAACCATCTAAATAAGTTTCCTCGAATTCCCATAAGTTGCAATTTCTTCAAAAGTAAAATATGATCAATTCGATCAAAACATTTGCTATAATCAGTATAAATTATATCAACCTGTGACGGTTCTGACATAGAACTAGAAAGAAACTCAGTACATAATAAAAGGTTAGAAGTAGTTGATCTACCTTTCATAAAGCCATGCTGTAAACACAATATCTCTGAAAACAATCTAAATTACACCATAACCGACCCTTACAGTTTTATTATTAGTATAGATTTGTTTAGGGATTATGTTAACAGTCAAACCAAATTTAAGATCTTACAAAAATAAGCCAAAGTTTAGGTACTATAAATAACTGAAAGAACGTGTAAAATGTCGGTGCTATACGACGTCGCCATCATTAGGTAACTCAAATCTTACACAACAAATCGTAAAACCAAACGTTCCGAATAACTGGATCATTACGTCCAACACCATAACTCACCCTTGGATTTCATTATCCGCGCCCAAAGCTGCTCTATAGTTCTATAATAATGGTGAAACTTTTGTGTGCGACGTCAGTTATTCCCCTCTCCCTCCGCCGTCGACTGCCTCAGAGTCAGACCACTGCGCGCCTCCATTGTGTGCGCACGGAACCGCGCAGCTTCACTATTTACATTTCAAAATCATTACAAGTGCATTCATGACTCGAAAATACTACCCAGATCATCCGATAACACGCAATCCTGCACTATTGTGTTACCAGTGCATACAAAAGTGATCGTCATCCTGCCATGGATGAACAGTGTTTGCAACCTGATTTCGCGAGGAATGCCCTGTGTTAATTACACGGAAATGCATTTTTATGTGAAGTGATAAGTGTTTATTTTGGTGGTTCCGTTTTTGGAAATGGTATTACGTGAAGCTTGTGACGTTTGTGCATGAAGCTTACGACATTCGGAGGAAGTAACGTCAGTGGTTTGGGATTACTTAATCGAACGAAATATTCGACACCCAAAATGATGTGGCCTTCATCTCAAGCCAGCAAGATCCTAAGTTTTCTACTACTAGCCGTAGTTGTGTATTGTGCATGCATGGACACATTTCTATTTCTAAGAATACAGAAATACAAAATAGATATATTCGATTATGTAGATATAACTAATGCTACTGAAATATCGACGCGGCAGTCGAATAAGCCTAATTATGAAGATGTCACTTGGGTTCCGTGTAATATCAACCCTTTATGTCATCCTACAGTCAAAGCTCTGATGGTGGATCATGTAAATCATTATATTTATGGCCCTTTGTGCTCATTAGTCGATGTAGGGCTTGGTATATCGGACACATGGTTGATAGTAACTCCGAATATGATATCTTTCTTTCATGTTTTTGTAGCTTTTGTTGGGGCAAAACTATTGACCGATCAAAACCTTGCTGTAAGACGGTTCGGGATAGTGCTATTTCAACTAAGAATGTTTCTAGATGACCTTGATGGGCATGTGGCTAGACAAAGAAAGAATATAAAAGGTGAGAGGTCCGAAGTAGGCACTCTGGGTTATTTTGTAGACGGGATTTGTGATTTAATAGGCGTCGTTGCCATGGTTTTAGGTCTAATCTGGTATCTGAAAAACAACCCTCCTAGGCGCGGTTACAAAGACACTCCTGTCAGCACTCTACCTTACCACCAACTAAAAGAAATAAATTCTAGCGAAGACATTGAAAAAGAACACACAGCTGATGTAGGAATATCGTATAAGACAAAAGTGACTTATCAGAGGATAATACAAGTTATTGGATTGTTCTCTGGGCAAATGGTGCTATCTTCGTTAGCGTGGAATAGGTATATCGATATCTATCAAGAGGTTCTAGAGAACAATACCGATTACGATGTACATAGGCGTGAAGCCATGTTCAAATCTGGTTTGTTTTTCTTTGCAACGGGACTTTGGAGGATCGCGAATCCTCACAGCTATCTGCATTTATTGTCTCTGGCCATATTTTGTGATAAGTCGTGGTTGTTTTTGAAAGCGGTGCATTACGCAGGGTATATGTTTCTGGTGGTTGTTGTGGGGCTGACTGAGTATCTCGTGGATTATTCTAGGGGGTTTGTTGTCGGTGTAAATGAACCTTGATCGGGTAAATAGTTGACTATAGCCACTACTTAGAAATACCATCGCGCCAGGTATTCAACTCCCATAATGATTCTAATAAGTTTCTCTTTGATATAAAATAAAATAATTGAAGGATGTCGGAGAATTCCGAATATCGTTGGTATCGAGATAAAGTCTACGAAGACGAGTCTCCTCCGCGAATTAATAATACTTCCATATGCAGTACTTCCAGAGTCTAGATATACAAATTTATTTTCTTAAAAAATGTAAATCGTCCTACAGAATCGTATAAGTATCGTTGTCACATCTGATTATTTTAAAACCAGGAAAGTCCGTGTTGGGGCTTTCCTGGCCACGAATAGTGTTATGCTTCCATTGTTTTATCTCGAAACTTAACCAAATTTATTCAGGCAGAGTGTGTAAAAAAAAAAAATACTGATAATATTTTAGCGATAATTTTCACAAATTACTGAATCTATCACAGCCGCTATTTGTTAAATATTTTTAGTTCCATTATCTCGGCAATAATAATGTTTCTATTAATCTAAATAAACTTTCCGCAAAACCGCGGATATACATGGAAAAACCATAATGTTTATATTATTATGTAAAAAATGTTTATGATTGTATCATTTAATAAATTAATTTCGGTATGAATTAACATATTTATTACAATTTTGCATAAGGATTCCCTGTAAGAAAAGTGTAATGTTATTTATAAATTAACTTAATCATGGTTCCATGTTCGACATAAGAGCCCTAAAAACTTATGACACCTAATCGTTTTGATTAAATCGATTTTTTTTATTATTAAAATTTGGAAGTGAAATAGTTTTCAATTCGTTCAATATCAATAACATTTTGCAATATAATAATAATAATACTACATTTTATTGAGAGTTTTCCAAAAAGTACTTCAAAAACAAAATAAAACAAAATATGTTACTTCATGGTACTTCAAAACAATATATGAGCATGAACCAGTTTAATTCTGTATTTAAGGCACTATGGTAGGTACCTATGTTGTCTTCATTTTAAACCGTCATCATTATCTTCCTGCTCTTTTCCCACATTATGTGGGGTCGGCACAACATTTACTTTCCTTCCATTTTCCTCTGTCAGCCGTCATATCTACACCCACTCCTTTCTTACACTTATCGTCCTTCACACAGTCCATCCATCTTTTCTTTGGCCTGCCTCTCCTCACATACCCATCTACTCTCATACTTAACGCTCTTCTCGTCACATGGCTTTCATTCCTTCTCATTACATGACCATACCAAGATAACCTATTGCTCCTCACCTTATCCGTCACTGGCGCTACTTTCACACTACCTCCAATGAATTCTTCATGTCATTCCGTGTTAGTATAAATATGAAGCTGAAAACTCCGTTGTTATAAAACTGTTCGTCGTGCGATGTTTATAAAACAATCGTGAATATGTGCATGTTGTTTAAAGAAGTGAAGATGAGAGTCAAATGGATTGTTGCAATAAAACCTACAAACAATTACATTTTTCCTTTTAAAGATTTATTTGATTTATTTCCATAAAATCTTAAAGATCACTTGGACAAGCCAATAAATGCAATAAGTATATATTATCTTTATTTAAAATAAAGGTACAATAGAACCAAAGTGTACTTATATAAGTATAAATTAAAATATTTCTTATGTACTTACATAATGGTTACACATTCTGTTAAACAATAACATATTTGGTTCATAAATCGTGCTTTATGTTTCATTGTTCGATAGAAGCTATAATTTTTATAGATCTACATCCTATGGCTTTGTTACTAATATAGTTTATTATGCTTGACGTAGGTAAATATCTAAAAAGTAACTTAATGAATTTTGAAATTTGAATAAAGTTACCAAATAAAAGTTTTGATTTCAAGATTATTTATTTAAAAACAATTATAACTAAAAATAACATAAAATCTTATTATTTAAAAAGTTCAATTATTACATAGACATAGCCTGAACTAGGATTGACCTGTGTCTCAGGCTACAAGCTTGTTTTATATAGTATAGTATATAATATATATAGACCAGTGCAGTTAGCTTCAAAAATGGTCAAATAAGGAAAAAAATAGTAGTAGAATGAAACCCATTAGAAAAGGAGGGGAATATGATAAAAATGAAAAGAAAAATAAATTACGGTCGATCTGAGTTCGGGAAGTGGGAGGGGGTGGGCTTTTAAGGGGAGAAAATGGTTTATCTCGATTTGCGGTGAAACTACAAGTCCTATGAAAAAAAGTTATATGGCAATGTTGTAGGTAATATAAAGATCTACAACTTTTAATTCACAACTTTTTTACATAACGTCAAAATGTATGTAAAAAATTCAAATAACTAAGTTTTTGGTTTTTTATTTCTATCTTTTTCAAAAACATTTTATTTTCTACGAAATTTGGTGAAAACTTACCTATTTATGTTCTAAATCCACTTTAATTTATTTGATTAAAAATATTAATTTTTACACCTTATTTTGACTTAATTACTAAAAAAATAGACCAATTTTCAATCGAAAATTCACGTGTCAAAATATTAGCTTTTTTATAAAAATCGGTATGCTGTTTGTTCATTAAAATCTCTATTTTCTGATGGTTAAGAAAAATATATACATTACTATAGTAAATTATCTCAGAAAATGCAAAACACCGAAACAAAATTTGTATCATTATGTACAATTGCATCATAAAAATGTGATTTTTGCAATTTTTATTTCATATAATTGCTTATAATCCGACTTATTGCACATTATACAAACAGATTATTATATAATAATTATTATTATATAGTCTGAAAAGACAAAATCATATTTTTATGTTGCAATTGTACCTAATGATACAAATTTTTGTTTCGGTTTTGTGCATTTTCTGAGAATATTTACTATCGTAATGTATATATTTTTTTTAATTATCAGAAAATAGAGATTTCAATGAACATAAAGCATAACGATTTTTATAAAAAAGCTAATATTTTGACACGTGAATTTTCGATTGAAAATTAGTCTATATTTTTGAAAATTAAGTCAAAATAAGGTGAAAACAATAATATTTTCAATCAAATAAATCACAGTGTATTTGGGATATAAATAGGTAAGTTTTCACCAAATTTCGTAGAAAAATAACAATTTTTGAAAAAGATAAATAAAAAAAACCAAAAACTTGGTTATTTGAATTTTTCACGTAAGTTTTGAGGTTATGTAAAAAACTTGTGAATTAAAAGTTGTAGATCTTTATATTACCTACAACTTTGCCATATAACTTTTTTTCATAGGACTTGTAGTTTCACCGCAAATCGAGATAAACCATTTTCTCCCCTTAAAAGCCCACCCCCTCCCACTTCCCGAACTCAGATCGACCGTAATTTATTTTTCCTTTAATTTTTATCATATTCCCCTCCTTTTCTAATGGGTTTCATTCTACTACTATTTTTTTCCTTGTAAAATATTAAAAACCCTGGTCTAATAGGTGGATAGGAACCGGCGAAGCGAGGGCGGGTGGCTAGTTATAAATTATTAGAAACTGACGCATTAATTTATAAATCACTATACAGGCATCCACTTGAGTTACAAGTGTTTTATGCTTGTTTGTTGTCCTATCAAGCCTTATCAATGTTGTAATCACATACCAATACTTGTGCAGTAGAAAACCCGGGAAAGTGCATTATAAATACTAGAAGTAAAATAACAAAATTATGAATATAAGTAACCCAATACAATTCATAGTTGCATGTTATATTTTTGTATGATTAAATATGAACGATTATACAAGACGTCCCAAACGAACGAGAAAATAATAGAATGATTAGTTTGGATCTTGCCTAATGTATTTAATTATAGAAAAATATCACATTAAAATATTTATGAATTTTCTTCAGTATTAAGTATATCTACTACGGCCGGTATTCAAATCACTTAAGTATTCTTTGATAGTGCTGACCTACATGGCGTATTGGTGCTCTGACGCATTGTGGGTTCTTTCCCGTTAGAAATACTACTTAGAAATTATATACTTAGACTCACAGATATATCTGTGCTTAGACTGCACCACTTTTTTTTGTGGAATTGATTCGTAAACATTTATTTTGAATTTGTTTTCAAAATCTATTCATTTTATAACAACGGGAATTACTCACGTACAAAGCTTATTTTATTGTATTCTATGTACCTACCTTAGGACAGAATTATTTGTATTATGCTACAAAAATAAATTTAAAAATGTCTATGTGTATGTATCTAAAGGCAATCCATTATGTTCCGCACACCTTGTGGAACGTAAATAGGTTGATATCATGTAGAATTAGAGGTTACATTTATCATGATCATGACTTAATACAACCAATTGCTCATTGACTTGTGCCCTTAGAATTGAATCAAAGCGTGTCTTTTGAACTCACAAATTAGAATTGATATAAAAACTGATTTTTGACATCTGTGGCACGGCGGGCGTAGGTCCACCTGCGATATGTACGTTAATTCCCGCCGGGACAAATGTTTGTACGATCTTCTATGTAATTAGAAAAAAATATAGTGTAGGTATGGTAACGGAGCTAGACGCTGCAGTGCAAATTATTCAGCAATATTTATTCATTTATTTCAACGAGCTTTTCTGCTTGTTGTCCGTAATTATTTTATTTCATTTTCCTAAATCGATTCTGTACACAAAAATCGAGTCAAATTAGTGCTCACTTTAGATTAACCAAATGGAACAGTTTAAATAAACATTCGTTTGTATACCTAGTTTAAAATATACGTAGGTATAGTTTGAAAACGCTTCGAAAGATAACATGAATGAATCATGAGTACACGAGTGTGATCAGTGAACACGTGGAGTTTGGGCGAGATCTGTCTGACTATAAATAGATTCAAAACTAATATTCTGTGCGTGGGTTCGTCTCTAGTTTATAGATAATCTAATAACCCGAAATCTGGCATCAGTGGATCTCTGGATTCTTTTCTTTAAAAATATTATGTGTGCTTTAAAAACTAGTGCCCTAACGGTGAAGGCAAACATAGTAAAGAAACCGGCATGTTCTGCAGCCTTCAAAAGTAAGACATGTGACATGAAATTGGTCTGCGTGGTTAATTAAAACCTAATCTCTCTTTTCATGAGAGAAGTCCCTGTATCCCATCAGTGAGAACATAAATAGGGTGATTATGTAGTCATGACGTAAAGATTAACAATTTTACAAATATAACCTTGCTCCAGACGAAAACAGCCCGTTTGTTGCTGGCTGATAGTCTAAGGATAGACGATGATATCATATGTGTAGGAGGGTAATTAAATCTAGACATTATACGAATGCACTATAGTCCTGTAATCCTGTAGTTGAATATATATATGGTTTCGCGTTATATGGCTTTGAAGGTTGGGTCGGAATTCCTGTCCCAATAGAGATGAGGAGATACGAAAGAAATTATCTCCTGATTTCTGATACGATTACGTAGAGAAACCCCGAGCATAGCCCTCTACATAGCTCTTAAAGCGAGTTTGAGCCAGTTCATGAGGCCGATTGTGAAGCACCACGTTTCGGAACCTTGTATATTACACGTGTCAAAACCACATCGGAATATAATACCTATACCTTATCAAATTCAATAGATTCAATATAACTTAGCTCTAATATTTTGTTTGTCTATCTAGAAATTGATCAAACAAATTAATTTTAAAAAGAATATTTTGTTTGTCTATCTAGAAATTGATCAAACAAATTAATTTTAAAAAGTACCTAGTAATTAATGTAGGCATAACTATTTTTATTTTTTCCATATCTACTCTACTATATTACTTAATATTCAACATCATTAAATATAATCTATATTCAATTGACATGATTCTAATAGACGACCTTGATTGAACAGATAATATTAGCCTCTATATTATCAAGAAAGCCCTAGTGCTAAAACCATGCCAGTTTGATGAATTCATTTAATAATAAACGGGAAATCCACGAATTTTTAGGTGGGACGGGACCGTGGGACGATTTAGGACCACAGCAAGGACACGTATCACGATCACGACCACTTGCCGGTCTCCAGCGCAATGACTGCCCTGAAGATGTCCCACGTACTAAGATGAAACCTAATCCAACCTAATCCAACGTAGAAAAAAAAGGTTCTCGAATTTCCCGTTTATTAAAAAATGGAAACCCCTTGTTATTTCTCGACAGGCTTGAACTTATACTAGTATTACAAAGCTGAAAAGGGATTTTTCTAATATAAATTAAATATTGCTGAACAATTCACACAGCAACATCTAGGTATATGTAAAAAAATATTCTTGACCTAGTCGGGTAAAAAACAACTGAACAACAAAACAAAATACTTAACAATAGGCGCCCACAGACAGTTGGATAAAGCAATTTCCTCAAGGTCCCACCCATCCAGTGAACGGTAGGATAAGATTTCTTATTGTGTTTCTAGTTGTCTTACAACCTGGAGACAAGGTTCTCAGCATTTATTTAGAATTTTTCACAGAAATTATTTCTCATTTTAAATGAACTTGTTTCTTATGAGAATAAAATATTTAAACCGAAAATAGGCTGTTGGTGTAATCTTGACCTGTGTATTAAGTATCATAGTTTACAATTTGCTATTTAATATTTAGTAGCTTTCATTTTGCCTGTGAGTATATTTAATTATTTCATGAAATTACACTCATAAAATACGCGCATGTAAATTTAATCAAACTCAACGTTGGTAATTCTTCGGATGAATAAATATTATGCAGCCAAAACGATAAAACACGTGCCTTAACATAGGTACTTATGGAACTTAAAATAGTTTGAAAAACCTGTGACCCAGTGCGGGTAAGCACTTAGCCAGTGTGTTGAATTAAGGCTTAATCTTTCTCGTGAAGTGCCTGTTTCTCCGCTCGAAAATCTAATACATCTAGACATTATACCTTATACCTGGTTTGACAACACTCTTGGAAAGAATTAGTAAGTACTATTCTCAGGCCGGTACCATACGACGAAACGATTACATACTCGATAACAAAGCTATTTCAATGCCTATAAATATAACAATGCTATAAACTTTCAACACTAAAACAATGGAGTTAAACAAGATTATCCCACCAGTGGGAAATTCATTTCCTTTAAGGGATGTGATAAATACATGTTTGTCATGTCATATTGATAACTGTTTCCGTCAATGCTATCAATGCATTGACGACCTCTGTGGTGTAGTGCACGAAGGTCCGTGTTTGAGTTAGGTTGCGAGTTCGATTTCTTGGTAATAAAACGATTTACAGATATTTACGAGTGATTTAGGTGTTATCAATGTATTTTAAAAGTAAAACGATAAATATCTGAAGTTTGAAAATGTTTATTTATTTATTTAATTCTTATTGTTTGTACCATTCTTATTATTGTAGTTCTGAACTTGTTAATAGGATAACCATCCTATTATCAAGTTAATAACAAAACATTTAAACTAAATTAATGAGAGGAAATGAACTCATCACTTTGAAATAACCTAATCATTAATTAGCTTAACACATTCACGGGCCAAGGACATCTAATATTCCTCCTAATAACTATTTATGACTTTATTTATTACTAGCTGACATGTCCGCGGCTCCGCCCGCTATTATCATATTTTCTGGCCATTAAACCTTTTCTAGTCTTAGAAAATTTTAAGACCTAAATCAGGTAAATCGGCCCGGCCGTTCTCGAGTTTTAGGGAGCAATTAATTAATCTATAATAACGCATGGGTTGTTATGATGAATTTTTTTGTTTAAATCAATCGTAAGTAACCACAATGTGTGCGTCTGATGTAGTTATTTTTGCGTTTTATGTTTTTGCCCATTAGTTAAGGAAATTTTGAATGAAAATGTTGTTTATTGTATAACTATCAACATTTTACTTAAAAATTCGTTACTATTTTGGTACAAATTTTAGGAGTTTACACGGGATAATAACCATGGTTTTCCTTCGTGACCATAACAAAAAAAAATCTATACACTTCAAGTTATAAGGCACACAAGTCGTGCCTAAGTAATTTAATAGTTGTGTAAGGTGGTCTTCGTGAAGTGATAACTAAGTCACTAATATTGAATGCCAAATAAAATTGCATTCTTTGTATTGATTCACCAAATTTTTAAACTTCATTTTGGTATCTAAATCATAATAAATATATATCTTTCGATTACACAAGGCAATCTAAAAATTTAAGTTAATGCATATCTCACATTGTTTTCCAAGTAAGTACTATGAAATTAAAGAAAAAATAGGTGCGTCATTTATATGTATATGTATTTATAAGACATACAAACTCCGTCACGTCAACACAAAAAATGTAGGTATTAGCAGTAGGTATGAGATTCAGGTAAAATCGACTGCTAAAAATACCTGTTGTTTGTATATTTGTGCAATGGCCTCAGAATGTCGCTGTAAAATCACTTATTCTCAGGTTTAAATTGTATAAAAAAGCTATAATAACCTCGTACGTAACGATTCTGTTCGACTTTGTGGAGGCTGACTTGAATTCAAGTTGTTTTATCACCGGTAAAAAACAATAACCATTAATAGGCAAAAACTGAATTTTGTAGGTTCCTACTTAATTTACAGTATTTCGAATTTTATATAGGTTATTATTTAACGAATTCTTAGTCTTGGAAACTAAAGCTTATTTATATTCTTTCGTTTTTTATCAGAACATTACTTGTCTTAGTCTTTTACAATTATAGAGAGGTTTTACTTTTTTTAATTTGCCTAAGGTGTCCAATAATATAAAAATAAATGTCTAAATTTTAGTCAAAACGCTTTTATAGATTTAATCATTGAAAATAAAGTGACAGAGATATTGTTAGATTTTTTGACTGATTTTGTGTAGAAATAATCATAAGGATTGTATTTATTGTTACTGTATAGTAGTATAATATAGGGTAAAATTATGCTAAATGTATTTTTTTAAACGATACATGTAATTTAGGTTTCATATGCAAATGTGATTATGTCTGTTAAACTGATTCTATCAAGATTGCTGTTTTGCCATTTAATAAGGAATCCTAAAATTTGGTAGTGTAATAAATTTTGTTGAACTTAAAAAGTGTTTTTAGTTATCGTTGCTTCTTATTATAAGACCTAGCGTTTTATAAAAGTAGGTAAAATGAATGTATTATGAATTCAATATATTCTGATATATTTAGGCTATTGAATGTTATAATAGTTATATTATAAGCATCTGTGATGTAATTACCTATTAAAGTGCAAAAAATCTTTAATATTGCAAATTATTTTGTTATCATAGATATAGTTTCATAAGTTTGTGATGTTAATGATATTTTAATGAATGTTGTATGCTCAAGAGTAAATGGTTTTATGGGTCGTTGACACGAGGTTATAATTAAGTGTTGATTGAATTATGATGAGAAAATTTTAATTATTTTTCAAACTTTTTTTGTAAAAGTTTAAGGAACTCCGGTTAAATTAATAAATTGCGAGGTTGGTACTTAATCTTCCTACCCAAAACCATTTTTATTATTATTGTTTAAATACATAGGTAGGTACTCAAAAATGGTAGGTGTTTAAAAAATTGCTTATTTGATTTTAAAATAAATTATTTAAAAAAATGTTTTCTCTGTGTGGACCTGTAAATGTAAGAATGCCAATTTATTTTATTTATACGTTTATGTATGTTTAGAATTAGACGCCAAACTCGTTGAAATAAATGTCATGTTGAAAATAATGTATTTTTCATTTCTCAACGAAATTAAGCTTTAACGTAGATACCTATATGTAGACGATTCTTGCACAACATCAGAATAAATTTAGCCAGTTAGTGTGGGGCCTAATCTCCCTCGCCTCGTCTCTGTGTCCCAGCTGTGGGAACGTAATTAGAGGTGTTGATGATGATTATTACATTGTTACTTTGTAGGATAATGTCTTGGAGGCTTAAAATTAATGAAATAAACTGCCTAATTAAAATCTACTTATAAGGTAAACAAGGTAATCAGCAATAAAAGTTTCACAGTTTTTATAAGTAACAGTTTAAGGTCAAGTGGGTAGGGGGAGGGGGGGCACATTGATACACAAAAATTCAATCTCTTTTCTGAGGACCATAAAGCATTAAATTTGAATATTTTTTTTGATGTGTGCATTGGCTGATATTTTAGCTTATACTTTGGCTACGCAAAAACCTCAAAAACTGGCGACGTATAGAGCTAAACTGATTTTTATAAAAAATCATTTTTGTATCATTCTGCCCCACCAGTGGGGCAGTTTGATACGTATTTTAAATCTATATGAAATGCAAATTTAAAGTGACTAAAAACCCAATATAAACTATAATTATTACTTAAAATTAAGAAACAAAACAATTTTATTGATTAGAGTTCGCAAAATACTTTTAATCAAGAGTGCACATTAGCCATAATCAATCTCTTAACTTACTTAAGGAATATAATCACAAAAATCAATATTATCATCATAGAACAAGACTAATTCTCTGTTATTTTCTTAATTATATAATTAGTTATATACTTACTAAGTAATCAGACACGATTCATTGAATATTGTCAATAAAAATATAATATTGGAACCTCCTATTATATTATCTCTCCTATTATACGTATCAATGTACCCCGCACATTACCGTATCAATGTGCCCCAAAGGACTTTTTCCACAAACAATTAATTTTATCAAATATAATAATAATCTTGCACTCTAAAACATTTTAAAATACAATAATAACTATATTTCCTTAACTATAGTAACAAATAATAACAAAAACAACAAAGAGTATCCTCCTGAGACACAATTACATTTCACGTATATTTTTTGTAGGCAGCGTCGCACGCCACTTTTAACACATTAGTGACCGTTGAAGCCCAACGGCAAACTGGGGGCGAGTGGTGTCACAACTGTATTTCTTGTGAATGTCATTGAGCATTCTAGTGATGTGCCGGACTCTGTAGAGTTTATAGGTTTTACGATATAGATACTGTACCAATGTGCCCCGTGAATCAATGTGCCCCCCCTCCCCCTAATGACCTTTATTAAACATAGACATTATATGTTATGAGACACAAATATTTGTTAGGTATTTGAAGACAATTAAAGGGAAAAAAATATACATATTTCCGCAGGAAAATATATTATAAATGCGGGGCGGAAAGCTAGTTATATACAATTCTTATTTTTACAAGTTTCTGCGTCGTCTAGTAATTTGGACGACACCTGTTAGAGATATACCTATTGGTACTATTTTGAGGCCAGCACCACACATCTGACTACAGGTGACTGCAAACACGTAATAGTGTTAGTGTAGCAGTTAAATGGCTTCCCCCGCTTACCTCTATTCCCAGTAAATGTCACTTAGTGAAATGCAATTAGTAGCAATACAGTTAGTGTACACAGAAATAGGATGGATTTGCTGTGTGGCATCGGGTTAAGATAAGTACCACCCCTTCTCTACCCGCGGGTATCGTGAAACGATTTAGTCCGTATTCGTCCGGGACGCTTTTCATGAATAATTAAAAAGTTCATTATCGTCCCGCATTCCGATTGTTAGCCGCATTCGTCCCGCATACCATGAAACCGAGTATTGGATCGGGCAGCAGCGTTGACGTTCTGTGAAAGAGCCGTGTTTGCTAAGTGGGAGCAAACTCGACTTTCATTCCGATGTTCGTGGGTCGTTCGCCGAGCACCTCTGTAAATTCTTTTCAAAACAAATGGTGATGTCAAAAATCGTGAGGAACCCGGCATGTTTGCCACTTTTTGTTAAGTTTGAACGACATTGTGTCATTTACCAGCCCGCACTTGGCCAGCGTGATGAATTGAGGCCTAATCTCTCTCGTCCCTGTTTCCCAGCAGTGGGAACGTAAATAGGGGTCATGTTGTTGACGTCCTGTGTGACGGGAGCCATGCTTATTTTGAATTATTTTAAAACTATCTTTTTTTATTATTACAAGTATATCTACCGATTGCTATTTGTTTTATCACAGGCGGCGGAATCATGTAATTTTCAAAATGGTCAGGCTCCATACAAAAATGTTTAAAACATTTTGAATAGACAGAAGTTCATGCAATTGTAATTCGTATTTACTGTAAAAAAAGAACAGAATAGAATATACTTTATTGCACACCACACAAACAGAAACACATAATAAAAAAAATAAAACTTAAACATTTGGAGTAGGTACAATGGGCGGCCTTAAAAAGATGAACTAAATTCCGACTTTTTCCTATTTCAGTATCTATTCGAGATAGGCCACAAAGTATGCGTGACACAGCCCAGAGTGGCAGCGGCTGTGTCGCTGGCCAGTCGAGTGGCGAGTGAGCGAGGCGAGTCAGTGGGGGAGAGCGTCGGCTACGCGGCTGGGATGACGGCGGAGCGCAGTCCTACTACTGGAATAGTGGTGAGTGGACATATGTATCTAGATCATTTCTGTATCAACACGAGATATGCCACAAAAAATGCGTGACACAGCTCAGATTGGCAGCGGCTGCGTCACTGGCCAGTCGAGCGAGTTAAATTCTCAAGACAAATAATGGGCTTGGTAAGCGTGGTCTTGGTAATTATAGCAAATCCCTTTAGACATATAATGGGTTCTATTGGTGATACCGGTTGTTATGGCTATAATAAATGCTTTTGTTTCAGTTCATGACGGAAGGCGTGTTATTGAGGGAAATGTTTGCGTCGCCGCTTCTAATGCAGTATTCTTGTATTGTTTTAGATGAGGTAACTATTTCCGACTAGCTGACATGCACGCGGCTTCGTCCGCTTTGATTTTTCCCTATTCAGAATAAAAACAGCCAAATCTCCCAGTTCTCGAGTAACAGACTAACGAATAGCAATTAGTTTTTATTTGTAGAAATTTTCTTCTGCATTCAATATTACACAATATGAAAGTTGGATTGTAATTGTAAGTCATAACTCATATGTCATGTTTCATGTCCATCCAAATGTTGTCTGGAAGAAATCGCTTTTAGTGATAAAAGGCGATTGGTGATCCAGTCTTACTCCAGTCAGACCAGTCGTTCCTGAGATAAGCGCGTTCAAACATACTCTACCTTTTCTAGCTCTCTAATATTATTAGGTAGGTAAGCCAGGCTATTAAGAAAAATAATCGAACCATTAAAATATTGAAATTATATTTCTTTCTCAGGTCCATGAGAGATCTCTTATGACTGACGTTTTGATGGGACTTCTTAAGAAAATTGCTAAGGTAAGGACTAAAATAATAAGTTGATGTCGTGCGGTGCCGACCTGTGAATAGTACCACATAACGCAGGCAACGCCACATGAGGAAATCTAGAAATATATACCACTTTTACCGCGGAATTAGTAAGTTTCTCAGGAAATTACCTATATTAATTTAGCGGACAGAACAGCATTGCTTGTTATAAGAATGCCTTGCAAAATTATCATAGCAAATGAAATAATTTCAACCATTATTTATCTAATCATGTCATAGGCATTATTTATTTATTATATTTGGTCCGCCCGCTTTAATTTATTATAGTTTTACCTTCCTCGAAATTTTTCCATATTTTCTCACATTTCAAACCTTCTCTGGACGAATATTTCAAGAATAATATCAGTTGAATCGGAATAAAGGAGTAATTTTTATAGCAATAATTTTTACTAATTAGATATTTTCTATTATGTATTTCAGAAACGTAAAAACCTGAAGATAGTAATATCTTCGGCCACAATGGACGCAGATTTTCTGAAGGATTTCTTCAATATTTCCGTTTCCGGTCGAAGCAGTTCCGTCGTTATGTCTATGCAAGGACGGACGCATCCTATAGATATATTCTATACACAAGGTTAGTTTTGTATATAAATATTCTATACATAATGTTAGTTGATAAATAACAAACAGTCTGCAAATATTAGACTCCGACGGGACTCGATCCCACATCACATTGACCTGAGTTGTAATTCACACTTTGTAATTTGTTTTATTCTTAACTTTTAACCTACTTCATCTGCATATTGCTATGCATATTAGTTTAACCTTTTATTAAGCCACATTAAAAAAATATCCGCCATTGTACCCCTTGATCCTATAAAATAAAACCGATTTTATATCAGATACACCTTTCAAAGCTCCCGATAACTTCTTTTAAATAAGAATAAAATTTAAAACGTTTAAAATAAAAACAATTGATTAGGTACCAAAACTCGTGAAATAACTAAAGTTTTGTGTCAGTTTCTGAATTTAAGATTTTTTTTTGGAAGAAAAATAGCTCTTATAATTTTGTACAAATTTGTATAAAAATCGTATCTTTGACCCAAAAGTGGAAAGTATAACGGCAATCAACTCATTATGTAAATGTGATGGCGTGATGTGTATGACGTATTGCATTGTCACATCGCGTGATGCTGGTTCGATACCCAACAAGGACAAGTTACTACGAAGCGGAACTAAATAAATAAATATTGCTGGACTATTCACACAGCAACATCTAGCCCCGTGGTAAGCTCTAAGCTTGTGTTACGGGTGCAAGATTTCTGATATACTCCTACTTAATAGAATTTACAAACGTAGATTTATATTTTATTATAAATAGAAATCAGAATTGTTTATAATTGCATCATTCGTCACACCACCTCGTGATAACTGGTTTTATACCTGGCTATGTTTTTTTGATATTTATCATTTATCGTACGATTATTATAAATTACTATTTCTATTTTAACTTCTTATAATAATTATCAATTATTTTATGTCTAATAATAATTTAAATTTTATATTTCAGAACCAGTGCCAGATTACGTAAAGGCGACAGTGGACACAGTCATCAAAATACATGAAAATGAACCATTTGGCGATATTTTGGCGTTTTTAACTTCACAGGTTAGGTTTTATTGTTGTGTTTATAAAACTTATCTTACTTATCAAAATTAAATTTCGCAAATTGTAAACACAAGGCTATATCTTTATGGAAATCACGCCATTAATTTTGACACAGTAACATTTAATGATTCATAATACATATATTATTTTATTTCGTACTTGTTTCAGGAAGAAATAACCGAAGCCCTAGAAACACTACAATCCTACGCGAGTACAAACAATCAACCCAACCGTTCTCGACAGTACTTTCCCAGCGGGATCAAATGTAGCGATATAATAGTTCTACCGATGTATGGAAGCCTGCCGTATTATAGCCAGATCAAGTATGTACAAACAAACAAACATCATCTTTAATCATCTACAATAAGTTTCAAATGCTTTTTATAAAGAAAATCCAGGGAGAACTCAAAAACTACTGTGCTGATTTCCGAAAACCGCGAGTGGAAAGATAAAATATAAAGATGTTTAATTTTCTTTTCCAGGGTATTTCAAACAGCAGATAAAAATACCAGGAAAGTGGTTTTAGCGACGAATATAGCTGAAACTAGTGTTACTATACCGGGGATAAATTATGGTCAGTAAATAATTAATAAGTAAAAATAAATAAATATTGCTGGACAATTCACACAGCAACATCTAGCCCCGAGGTGAGCTCGAAGCTTGTGTTACGGGTGCTAGATAATCTGATTTTCTTAATAGAACATACATAGATAGATATTTATTATTGTACTTATATGTGTATACACTAGGAACAAATATGTGCAGATACATTGATCAGATTGTCTAACAGCAAAGTTACAGTAATATGAATATATAACTTTTTAAACCATCATGGGTTTTAACAATATTTTTACAATATTACTACACGTAACTTTTTGTTTTTAATCATGGAAACAAAAACATTTGATTCGTGTTACCCGTTACGTGTAAGATAGATCATACAAGTATAGATTTATCAATATCAATGAATACACCTTACATTATCGTATTCCAGTGATAGACTGCGGCTTCCACAAGCTGCCGTACTACAGCCCACGCGTGGGCGTGGACTGCATCGCCGTGTCCTCCATCTCCCGCAACAACGCGACGCAGCGCGCCGGCCGCGCGGGACGGACGGCGCCCGGGAAGTGTTACAGGTCACTCACATACCCACTCATATTTACTTTCCCACTGCTGGGACACAGGGACTCATCTCTTGACGAGAGAGAGTAGGCCTTAATTCAGTGTGGTGAATTAACACATACTCACACATATTTATGTTCCCACTGCTGGGACACAGGGACTTCTCTCTTGACGAGAGAGATTAGGCCTTAACTCACCACACTAGCCCAGTTTTCTGTTTTATTGTAGACTAGCTGACGTGCCGACAGCTTCGCTTGCGTTTCTTTAAGTTATCTACATATAGTTTATATAAAAATAGCATATAGCCTAAATAGCCTATAGCCTTCCTCTATGAATGTACTATCAAACACTGAAAGAACTTTTCAAATCGGACCAGCGGTTCCTGAGATTAGCGCGTTCAAACAAACAAACAAACTCTTCAGCTTGAACTATGATTGTATTTGTTTTAGTTTCCCAAAAGTTAGCCTAAGTTAGTTAAAATTGGTGTAATACTGTAAAAAGTAACCATTTTAATTAAATAAATTATAGTATTATATTGAAAGAAAGAACCTTGTTATTAAGAAAGTATTTTGTTTGAAGTTGTTGTTATATTTCCAGGTTATACACAGAAGCACAATACGATAGTCTTCCAGCGAGTGTTCCTCCGGAAATGTGTAGAAGTGATCTGTCCTCTATGGTCCTGCAATTGAAGGCTCTAGGAATACATAATGTACTCAGGTAATGTATACGTTATTAAATATTAAAGTTCTTTATTAATTATTGAAAGAAAGAAAGCAAAAAAAAATTTTTTAAGTACAATCTAACTACATTATTACCCGTTTCACAAGCTTCGAGCTTACCACGGGGCTAGATGTTGCTGTGTGAATAATTATTGTCCAGACCTATATTTATTTATTATTATTGCATGAATGAATGATAGTATTCTCCCACTTAGCCAATAAGACTCACCATCTTTTTCTTCTTAATTTATGTTTGTTCATTTCCACAAATTATATATAGTGATATAGAGAACTATACAAAGATTATAATTACGTATCTAGACTTAGAAAATATGCTATCTATGAGGGGATAAAAATATATACTTAGTTATTATTGCTGTGTGAATTGTCCAGCGATATTTACTTACTTATATATTTTTATTTATTTATTTATCTACATTTTTTGATTTAAATTATTTTCCAGGTTCACATTCCCCACCCCTCCCCCCGCTAAATGTTTGCTGTCTGCACTAGAGGCGCTGTACGCTCTCCGCGCCATAGACAAGGAGGGACGCCTCACTGACGTCACCGGAAACAAGATGGCGGAGCTTCCGCTGAGGCCGATGGTCGCTAAAATGCTGTGCAGTAGTGGTAAGTGTGTGAATTGTAGAGGTAGCTTTCAGCCCCGCGGCTTTTCCCGCGTTATTAAACATTTTCCCGCGGAAAGATTATATTTTTCCTGCGGTAAATAGTACACGATGTGTTATTCTGATTTATAAGCTTTAGTAAAGTTTGATCATAATCTACAAACTCGCATTTATTTATAAGTATAATCGCACTGAAGTATTATTGAATCTAATATTAACAAGACTAAGATATTATAATGTCAAAAATAATTTATAAATAGTAATTTACATAGACGAGTTATAAATGATTTATTTAGTTATAAGTTTTCTCTGACGTGTCCATGTAAATCCCTGTGTTTCTATGAAAATAAAATGTTTGACTTTGAATTTGAAATGTAATAAATTATAATACTTTCCAGATGAATTCGGCTGCATAGACGAAGCTCTGTCGATAGCTGCGATGCTCCAAGTAGACAATGTGTTCATCAAATCTACAGGCAAAGACAGTATGGCTGCTAGGGTTTCAAGAAGGAATCATTTTGAGGTAAAACTACTTAAAGAGCCAATAAGATGAAGATAATATTAATACCTCAGTGCCTCAAGACAAAAGTCTACAACCAGTGTGTATACCAGTGATGACATAATAATGAGGTATTAATATTATCTTCATTTTGTACATATAAATCCATATTATGGATCCGAAACACTATCGGCCTCATGAACAGGCTCAGAGTCGCTCAAAGAGCTATGGAGAGGGCTATGCTTGGGGTTTCTCTACGTGATCGAATCAGAATGATCTTATCAAAGCTGCCAGTTCACGTTGGATGCAAGTTGCATACAACTGTAATATCTGGAAATCAGTAAAGGAGGCCTATGAACAGTGGACGTCCGATGGCTGAAATGATGATTGATGAAATTTAGATAATGAACGATCATAATTATTAAATTTTCTGTTTTAGGTAGCTGAAGGTGATATAATAATGTATCTTAATATACTAGATTATTATCTAAAACTGAAGTCTGAGTACTCAGACGAGAAGAGACAACGAAAAGCGAGCAAAGAATGGTGCCACAAGATGTATCTTAATTATAAAGTTATGGAGAAGGTATGTTAAATATTGATAAATGAAATATTGATTGAGATTGAAAGGTAGCTAATAAAAACGTACAATAAATCTGTATTTATTATTAATCTTCGAGCTTACCACGGAGCTAGATGTCGCTGTGTAAAAATGTCCAGTAATATTTATTATATTTATTATTATTTATTTGTTTCAGGCTTGCGAAATAAGGAGCAGTTTAGAGAAACTATTAAAAGGGAAGTTCCAAATGGAAGACAGAATATTCGAAGGTCCAGATTTAGGAACAGGTTTGTAAAATTGTTGAAATTATAGTTAAATAATGTTAATTAAATTACATCTACGCAAATTACATACGCATAATAATCCTGTAGGTAGCTTTATCATACCGATCGAAAGGCTTCATAAGGATCATATTTTGCTGAGTAATATAGTGTCAGAAATGAAAGGAATACCATGAATTTTAACTAGAATAGAATATTATATTTTAACTACATATTAACTCCACACTACATATTTAGAAATTAACTAGAATAGAAAAGGATAAAATGTTTTTATCCATTAACTGAACACTGTATATATCTAATAAATTAACTACCGGTGTAATTATACAGATAATCAGATTATATCTTTTGGCTTGAAATACATTAAATGTCCTACTTATGCTGTGTTCTTTTAATTTAATCATTTTGCATAGTTAGTTTCCACACTCGGCTTTGCAAATGGTGAAAAGTAGCCAATGTATTATTATGTATTTTAGCTACATTATTGTGAACTATCGTCAAAATCCATTCAGTAGTTTTTTTATGTGAAAGAGTACCAACCAACTTTCGTATAATTTTTTTTTCTATTTTCCAGCTAAATCTACCCGCATAATGAAATGCGTGCTATCGGGCCTCTTCCCGTCAGTCGCGTACCTCCGTCCTGCGGGAACATACGCGCCCCTTACCGCGGGAAATATCGAGCTGGTTATTTCCCCGCACAGCTGTTTGTACCGACAGCAACAACCTAAATGGTAAGTTTATTTTAATTATTATTTACTAGCTGACCCGCCGACAGTTTAGCTTATGTTTTTTTACGTTGTCTACATATAGTTTTAACTAGCGGTGCCCGCGACTCCGTCCGCGTTTGTATGGGGGCCACGTCTTATCATAACTGGAGCAAGAATTTAAATAGTCTATCCTATGTCCCAGACGCTGGTGTATAGCAAATTTCTAATTCGGATCATTGGTTTAAGAGTTAAAGCGGAACATTCATACATACATATAAAATTTAAGAATCGTCAATATGGTTCCAATATCATACATATTGAGCCTATAAACACAATATCTCTGAAAACAAACTAACTTACTTCATGACCGACCCTTACATATTTATTATTAGTATAGATAGAGATCTACTAATATTTTGAAGCTGAAGAGTTTGTTTGATAGGTTGTTTGTTTGTTTGAACGCGCTTACCTCATGAACCGCTGGTTCGATTTGTAAAATTATTTCAGTGTTGAATAGTACATTTCAAAAAGTGTGATATGACTAATGATGATGTTTTTTTCAGGTTGGTGTTTGGAAGTGTTCAACCGTCAGATGGAAAAGTATTTATGCGAGATTTAATGGTTATTCAGAAAGATTGGCTTTTAGAAGTCGCGCCGCATTATTATAATGAGGTATAATAATAATTATATTTGTTTTATTTACCGCCCTGCGGCTTCGCCCGCGTTATAATATTTACCCGCTGTAAAAAATATTCTATGTCCTCACCAAGTTTTAGCCAAATCGATTCAGCCGTCCTTGAGTAATAAATAGTAACTAACACGACTTGATTTTAAATAAGTAGATATGTTCGATCGGTTTTCTCTAAAACATCAAGCCATAAAGTTTTCTTATTTAAGGATTAAAGAAAGAAATTATTACTTATTTAAGGATTAAAGAAAGAAAAAGACAAATACAAGGAAGATATAAAGATCTGAACATGATTTCTGTAGCTGGACATTACTTGGATTTACAATAGATACCAACCCATTGATATGAATGTAATGAGTAATTTTTATTCCACTTACGCCACACCACGTGTAATTGGGTAAGTTTGTCTGATGTTATCTAACATGCATAAAAGACATGATTCTCAAATTCTCAGTATCAGTCAACGACCTTTGAACTTCCGTAGCTTTTAGTTATCTTTCCGGGTTTCCACAGAAATAGAATAATGAAATTAATCATTAAAAATCAAGAAAATATTGCTGGACAATTCACATAACATCTAGCCCCGTGGTAAACCCGAAGATTGTGTTACGGGTACCTACTTGTGATCATGTGATTTGCACTCACTATTGTAGTGACTTAATAATTTAATATATAAAATTTCCATGTCACAATGTTAGTTACCGTAGGTACACCTCCGAAACGGTTTTACCAATTTTTACCAAATTTCCAAATATAGTAGATACTTATACCTAAGAAGGCTATAACTATTAAGGTACACCTCCGAAACGGTTTTACCAATTTTTACCAAATTTCCAAATATAGTAGATACTTATACCTAAGAAGGCTATAACTATAGGTATGTAGATAACGCAAGCGAAGCTGACGATAGGTAGCCTAGTGTATAATATTTAGGTACTATTCTAGGATTTATTGCAAAACTTGGACAACTGAATTTATGTGAGTAGCAGAAGTTTGACTAGACTACCTATGGACTAAAATGTACGTGACTTATTAAAAATACACTTATAATCTTGGGTTAAACAAAAGTTAATTAACTGTAATTAAGTACCTATTAAATCTATTAATTATGTAAATGTCAATAGATACTTAAGGGGCCGGTGACGCTTGCAGGGAATTTCAATTCGAGGCGCTTGCGAAAATCGGCCCGCATATCGCTATCTCTATTTAGCCGATGACGACAACCACAGTGTTTGACTGTGTGCGTGAGTAGTTAGGATAGCTCACCTGATGTTTCATGTCATGACCATAGAAAAAGATATCTAATGTTTTAATAATCGTTTGACAGCACCGGCTTCGCTTTTGAAACATTTGCTGCACAAACAATACGTGTTGAGATATGTTAGTTATCAAGCCGGTATGTTAAAAAAATCTCAGTGAATGTTTAGTTTGCCAATGCGTTTTTCTCTTTCAAGTTTCTCAACAAAGTCTACATAAGAAATCTATCAAGAAATACCTAAAAAAACTAGGTTTTTTTTTTAATTTCCGAATTTGGCTGGAGTGTAGGTAGGTTCGTCATACGGTTCTGCTTCTACATGTATATTCTGCTTCTACTAAATTTAGGATTACAAAATTACGAGCATTATAAAATTATGATTAGAGAACAAAAGAAAGGATTTAGCGGTAAACATTTATTTCGCTAGACAGATAATACTTTTATTCATCTCCTTAAAAACTTAATTTAAACATTATTATAAAGAATAGCAATAGAACTTATTTATTCATAGAACTGGTGGCCTTATCGCTCAAAGCGATTTCTTCCAGGCAACCAAAGTGCTTTATAACCTAAATTTACACAATTACCATAGGTACCTACTAAAATGTTATACTAAAACATACAACATAATAATAACTCTAGTGTTTCATCACATGTCATCACTTTGTTCGATCATATCAAAAATCATATTTTTATTTTTTTTCGTGTGTTTCTTTTCTTTACGGGAAGGGACCTCTTTTTCCTGGGAACTGATAACCACATGCGTTTTTTGCTTGATCGTCGTGGCTCTGTAAATATTTATACAAATTATAATCTTATCAATTTACTATGGCTATAAGACCTACTTATACATTGAAACAACAGAATAAATAAAAATTGCCGGACAATTCACACAGCAACATCTAGCCCCGTGGTAAGCTCGTAGCTTGTGTTACGGATGCTAGATTTCTGATATAAGTACTTAATATAATATACATACATAGATGGATATTATTTTATTATACATTATATAACACCGAGACACCCGGAACAAATATTTGCAGATCATACAAATAGTTGTCCCGCGGCGGGAATCTAAAACTAAATTATTCTAAATGAAACATCCAATGTTTCGTACATGTACCTACCTAGGTACCTAGTACTTCCCTTCTTCACTTATCCTTAGATATAAGTAAGTAATTACCTAAACAACATGTTAGATAAGTACTTACCTACGTAGGTAGGTAGGGACAACTACTGAGTGGGTAAGTTTTTTATGGGTAAGTAGGTACGATGGTAGGTTGATTTTACTTGTTGTACTTTAAAATAAAACAAGCAACAATAATATAAGTTAGGCACTTACTGTGAGATACACCCCAACGTTCCGAGTCCATTATCAGCTACCAAACCGTAATTCAAATACAAATTCTTTATTTTAACACACAATATAACATAACAGTTTACACTAAAGCATTACATGGGACTTACAATTTATAAAATAGAAAAATATCAAAATTTGTAAACAAAGCCAAAGTCACAGTAACGTCACAGTAACTTTTTAGACACCGATTTAGAAAAAAATAAATATAATAGACTCCAAAGAGAATATAATCACTACGTTAGAGTATTTATTGGTTATTGATAGACTCCTTCCCTCACGACGAAAGAGTTCCGAGCGTTCTTGTAAATACGCGTTGCACTAGTGTGAGTTAGTGCGAGCGATAAGCAATACTAGCTGTTGAAAATTTGGTATGAATTTGGATGTGTTCCGTAATACCAAAAATGATGACTGAAAACATTTTGAATTCCTCACAAAGTATTTTTATTCGGTGACTTAACAATATAAGCTATGTTTCTATGCAAATAATTTTTAAGATATTGTTGTTTTTCATACTAAACCAATAAGAAGAAAACATGCATTTTTAACGTAAAAAATTTGCAAAAAGCGATTGGCTTTAATTTCATTTAAAGTAGGTATTTTGTAAAAATAACTCCATAGGAACCTAGATAAATACTATTTAAATAATAATAATGCAATAATATCATGGAAATATGCCCGAATTACAAATAATTTTGGTATTACGTTTGTATGGGAAATTCGTCCTCCGCCGGATTCTTAATATCGAAAGATAGCGAAAGATATTTTTGCTTAAAGGTGGAGTGAATATGCAACCAATTGCGTACTTTCAAAATGTAACACTGACATCACGGTATAGATTCGAACTTTCATTGGTTAATAATTGTGGGCGTGGCTTTACATTTTATTGCCATAGGAGACACATAGTTATTATATAAAAGAAAACTGAAAGACTTGATACTTTGTGACGTCAGCGTTTACATGTTATGTTTAAAGGTCCATTGTATAAGTCTATAGTTATCCATACTAATATTCATCATCATCATTTATATATATTATGACGAGATAGTTAAAGGGATGGAGTGTAAAATAGCCTAATTTTGACCGCAGAAAAAATCTATTGTTACGCAGGCAAAGCCGCGGGGTGAAAAGCTAGTATCATCATAACATTGACGACCTCTATAGCTCAGCGGTCAAAGGTTCGTCTGCGAGACATAAGGTTGCGGATTCGATTCCCGCCTCGGAACCTATGTGAACGATCTGCAAATATTTGTTTTGGGTGTATTCTGTACAATTATTCAAGATGTCTGTCTAATTTAGTACGGTATATCAGACAAGGTTTATCAGACTACTAACACAAGCTTCGAGCTTACCACGGGGCTAGACAGTGCTGTGTGAATTGTTTTATTAATTATTTTATTCGTAATTAAGAATAGTTATAGTAAAACCATTTTTAAACTGAACGCCCCTCCACCGCGGTTACACGTACATGCAAAAAGGTGTATAGATACAACACACATAAATTGATCTTTGTCATTGGATGTTCATTAACGTATAAGCAAACGGTATCACTTTGACAGACAGATGAGCCAATGTTACAGTAAAGTTGTAGCACGCACACATGTATATTGATGCAATACGTATTTCCTCTCACACGTTGAAATTATCACGGTTTTGTGGAGGGGAGTTCATTTTAAGTCTGGATCATCTATACTTACCTATTTAAGTACCTACCCACTTCTGAGATACAGGGATTTCTCAGTTGAGAGAGATTAGGTCTTAATACACCATGGCGGCTAAGTGCGGGTTGGTAGATATTACATTCAACGGGTGACCTCTCGAAGCAATAACTCCATTTATTTATAAACAATATCGCTAGACCACAAATAGAAAACAACAGAACTTTACCTTTTAATCAGTGTGGACTTTAGTTTATTAATTATCAGACATTCTTCGGTCATGTTTACCTGTGGAAAGTTACAGACGCAAATAGACTGGACAAGAAAGAGTATGACATAAGTAAATAAATAAATATTGCTGCACATCATCACACACAGGGACTTCACTCTTACGAGAGCGATTAGGCCTTAATCATGGAGTTTGGTGCATGGTTTTCAAAGCGCTCATACATTTTTAGGGTTTCGTAGCCAAATGGCAAAAACGGAACCCTTATAGATTCGTCATGTCCGTCCGTCCGTCCGTCCGTCCGTCCGTATGTCACAGCAGTTTTTCTCCGAAACTATAAGAGCTATAAAGCTGAAATTTAGTAGGTAGATGTATTCCGTTATTTTTAAAAAAAATTGAAAAAAAGTTAATTAAATTTGGGGGTACCTAATACTTAGAACCGAAAATTTAGAAATAAAATTTCATTAAACCCATACGTGTGGGGTATCTATGAATAGGTCTTCTAAAATCATATAAAGGTTTCTAACATCATTTATTTCTAAACTAAATAGTTTGCACGAGAGACTCTTCCAAAGTGGAAAACAGAGTGTCCCCCCTTGTAACTTCTAAAATAAGAGGATGATAAATCTAGAAAAAATATATATTGTACATAACCATAAAAACTAACAACGAAAATTGGTTTGAACGAAATCTATCAAGTAGTTTTTTTATTATACGTCATAAACTATTTCATATAAACAATTGCTGCGGAAGCCTACATGGGCGAGTCCGTCTCGCACTTGGCCACTTTTTCAAGAGTAAAAAACCCAGATATAACTTTTTAAAATATCATGGTTTTTAACTATATTTGAAACTGAAACGGGTAACATGGCGCTTGCAACAGTGTCGAAATATCGGAAAACTCAAAAACATTTAAATCATGGTAAGTTACCCGTTTCAGTTTCAAATATTAATATAAAAAACCCAGAGGTGGGCGGCGGGGTTTGAACCCTATAATACTTCGAAATAAAGCCGAGTGAACTCACACTTAGCCAACGGCTTCATTATATTAAAGGTGAATCCCCAAAAAAACTGTTCTATTATTGTCGTATAGTGTTTCACTATCATACATATGTAGACCATAGACATATTGCATAGATTTTATTTATTTATTTTATTAGGAAAACATCCAGTTATATTAACTTAGGAACTTAACAACTTAAATAAACTAAAAACCAATTAAACGACTAATTAATTGATACCTACGTCTAATTTGCTGTACTATAAAATAATTTTTACAAAATACCGAGGACAAATGCCTTCATAAATTTTAAGAATGACTATGGGAACGAACATCTTTACATAATAAATAAACAAAAAAATATTTTACAAATCATTTCAAAACTAAAATCTTGTTATTTTTTCGTACTCATCAGCCAGGTCATCAGTTTCGTGTTAATCTCTCGTTTATTAATAAAACGTTATACTAAAAACCCATTTACATAATTTCTATGCTCAAAATAAAAAGGTCCACGTTGCTTCGGGCTATGAACCCGTGACCTCTAGTTTGGAAATCCGCGTGCCGACCACTTTCTAGGCCATCAAGTCTAAATATAATATTAAATTTACTTGTAAACAAGAGATATCGGTTATTTTGATTCATCTTGTTTCTTTAACCTTAAAAAAAAACAAAAAACAATACTTTAGGTATACTATCTCATCGCTCGCGGTTAAGCCCGCGTTATAATATTTTCCCGCTGTAAGTAAAAGTGTTTTTATACTTACAATAAAAAACCCTATGTCCTTCTCCTAGCCCTAAGCTTATTTTCAGCCAAATCGATTCTGCCGTTCTTGAGTTATAATCAATGTAACTAACAAGACTCTTAATGTCGACAATGTATTTTCAAATCCAAATATCAATGTAGCATATATTTAAAAACTAGCAGTGCCCGCGACTCCGTCCGCGTTAAGTTATGTTTGTATGGGGGCCACGTCTTATATCTGGAGCAAGAATTTAAATAGCCCTGTCCTGTGTCCAAGTCTGAATGTGTCTATACTATACCAAATTTCATCAAATTCAGATTATTGATTTAAGAACTATGGAGGAACATGCATACATAATATTTATACATAAGTACATACAGAAAGAAATAGTTTCAGTACCACTTATTGAGCCTATAAACACAATATCTCTTAAAACACTCTCAGAAACATTATTAGTAGAGATGACTTTCGACCCCAAGACAAAACACCATCTAATATCATCTGAATCATTGATTAACTGCAGTCTTCCGTCTGTCTGTCATTAGGTAAGGTAGAGGTTGAGAATGTAACCCGGATCGCGTTATCTTCACGTTTAATTAAACAGAGTCATGCGCAGATAAACCACTACCGTTCTCCATGTTTTTGATGAATTTGTTTGGTTTAATACTTCAAACCAAAACTTTTATTTCCATGGAGACAAATAATATAATTTTAGGTACAAAATTTGTATGTATTTATATGTACTTATCTATATTTTAACACAGGTATTTTGACGTTTATACATTTTGTCAAATAGACTGCCGGTCCGTATTGCATTTTGACCCCTGCACATTCTGACCATGCATTGAACAAATTTTTCATGTTGACTACCCAAGTCCCTAGATCTATTTAATAAACTAGATTATTAGAATTCTAGCACCCGTAACAAAAGCTTCGAGCTTACCACGGGGCTAGATGTTGCTGTGTGAATTATCTAACAAAGAACCTCGGATTAAAAACAGTTGCATAATAGTTTTCATTATTACCATCATTTTGAGGTCGGAGGCTAAAATCTTAATTTTCAGCTTGTAATTATTACGGTCGTTTGCGCCCGATTTCGTATCACGCGCACGAGTTCAGTAATTAGAATCATGCGAATACCATTGGTCACCTGAGATATAACGCAATAACGGACTTTGTATAACGCCACTGGATTTTGATCAACTACTAATTAATATACTAATTATATCAACTAGGTACTAATTACTATTATGTATTTCCATGTCTAATTTATACTAATATTATGAAGCTGAAGAGTTTGTTTGATTGGTTGTTTGTTTGTTTAAACGCGATCTCAGGAACCGCTAGTGCGATTTGAAGAATTATTTCAGTTTTAGATAGTACATTTCTCGAGAAAGACTATATTTTTAAACTATGCGTAGGCTGTCGGCGGGTCGGTTAGTTTAAATATAAGGGTAAATTTATGTGAACAAGATGCGGGTAACATAGCATGATAGAAATGTTTTTGAGTTTCCCGATATTTCGATACTGTTTCAAGCGCCATCTTTACGGAGACCAAGAAAATTCCAAAGCTGTATGGCAGGAACTCATTAGTATTTATGTAAATGTAAATTATTTAAGTATATCATGGTTAATACTTAGTATAGGAACATGCCTCTTATGTCTGGGACCTATACTTTGTAGATAATTAGAGTAAGTAAAACAGTGACTAATAATAAATCATTCCAGATTGGGTATCTTGTACTATCATAATCATAATCCATTCCATATAAAGGTGCGATTAAACGGCACGCTATAACACGCGCCGCGTCAATGTAGGCGAGGCGCGTCGGTAGAGATGCCGACAAAGGATGGATCGTGTGAACGTATAAATAATAGTTAAGGCCGAATGCAGACAACAATTCGGGACGAATTTTTTTTCTTTAAATTTGCCGCGCGTGGTGCGCCAGATCACCCTACCTTAACATCGTCTGATGCCAACCTAAGAATAGTACCGTCGTTAAATTGATTTAGGGACTGTGCATAATCACCCTAAGGCAAACTACCTACTTTCAAAAATCGTACTGCGTTTTCAGTTTTTTTCTTATACTTCGTAAACCTTTTTAGGTAGTTGCGCCTGTTAGTCATCATCACGTTACAGAGTTGATGATGGAATTGAATTTATAGGCAGTTTGAAGTTCTTTTTTTTTCATAAAAATAAAAGATTATAGTGGTATCATTTCTTAAGGCGTAGATATAATTATGTGAATTTGGTAAATTTGGGTTCAGCAGAAACCATTTATTTCCTTGTTCTTTAACGGAATTGCTTTGAAAAAATTACACAATAATCTATGCCATATAAGGCATTATCTCCTGAGGCCGAAATTTCATTTTTTTTATTTTAAGTACCTGAAATAATAGTGTAAAATACCGTCTACTTTTTCAGCAAGAACCGTTTAAATCCTAATCTATCTATACTAATATTATAAAGAGGAAAGATTTGTTTGTATGTTTGTTTGTTTGTTTGTTTGTAACGAATAGGCTCCGAAACTACTGGACCGATTTCAAAAATTCTTTCACCTTTGGAAAGCTACATTATCCCCGAGTAACATAGGCTATATTATATTTAAAAAAAAATTAGGGATCCTTACTAAAACTCCAATAATGTAACATAAGGTGTAAAAAAATGACCTAAAAATGTCTTACGTCGCGTGCGCTGCGAAAACTATTGATGATAGAACAAAATCATGTACTACGACTTTGCAGAACTCATCATTATCTACAAAAAATGTCGCGACAGCATATGTCTAAATATTATAGTTATGTCACAGTAAGCAGTTTTTTATTCTAAAATATTAATTTATATATGCCGCGTCTTGAAAGGGTCTTCATTTGTACCTTGGTATTAATCCTTATCCAAATAAATTACTTTATATTCAAGACGGCTTTAATACCTTTTTATAACTTTTTGAATTATTCAATTCGGACATTTACTTCGGAAGATATCACGAGTTTAAAAATGCAAGTATTAGAAAAAAGTCTAGAGGTTGTCGCTCACCGCGCTCAGCTAGCCAGCATGCGATGTAGACTCCATGTAAGCGTCACTGGGGTACGGGGGACGGGGGACGGGGTGGAGTCAATGTAATGTAATATCCTAATCCTAACATAGGCTACTTTTTACCGCGGAAAAATATATGCTTACGTGGGAAAATTCGATTTCGATGAAATTTTGTATGTAGATAGTTGCAAATAAAAGTATATGGCGAGACAAAGTTCGCGGGGGCTGCTAGTTAATCATAAGATTTTTTAATTTTCATCACCATATAGAATAAAAGAATACCAATCATCTCCTGAGCTTACTTTTTCGAAAAAAAATCCCAGCGATTTTAAACGAATTTTTTACGTAAAACGACACACGCAATGCGCGATCTTCCCCTTCGCGGGCCCTTCAATTCAGTGCGGGGCGAGACGTTGTGCTGAACGGACCTATGACAATTTTCTCCGTGCGCCGTACTAACTAATAATATTCTGTGGCGGAACCAATTTTATTATAGTTTGTCATTTAAAACTAGCTGCCCCCGCGCGACTTCTGCTCGCCGTATACTTTTATTTGCAACTATGTATCTCCATACTAAATTTCATCAAAATCAAATTTTCCCGCGTAAGCATTATTATCTTTTCCTGAGGAAGCATGTATTTTTCCGCGGTAGAAAGTCTCTCGCCATATACTTTTATTTGCAACTATCTCAATACTAAATTTCATCCAAATCGAATTTTCCCGCGTAAGTATTATTATCTTTTCCCGCGGAAGCATGTATTTTTCCGCGGTAGAAAGTCTCTCGCCATATACTTTTATTTGCAACTATCTCAATACTAAATTTCATCCAAATCGAATTTTCCCGCGTAAGCATATATTTTCCCGCGGAAACATGTAAGTATTTTTCAGCGGTAAAAAGTCTGTTCTTTCTCAGGGTCTAAAGATTGTATGTGCAAAATTTCATCAAAATCGGTTAAGAGGTGCGGGAAAGCGTAACAGACAGACAGACAGAGTTACTATCGCATTTCAATTTTGTATATATTATTTGACGTGTAAAAATTTGACGCATTGCTTCAGATTACAATAATAGTGTCTATTGTATGCACAGATCTCCCAAACTAGATTACATTAAAAAACAGAATACTTTTGTTCCGATTCAAACGTACCTAAATTGGAGGAAGATGCGGATTGCGGGGACTGGAACAAAGGCGTTGTAGCAAATAGCATCATGTAGGTAGGTAGATATGTATTTATTTTTGGTATACACAAAACCTGTAGAACTTAAAAATTTAAAAATAATATTAGAAAAATTTATCACTTATAATTCTTTTGACTGAGTGAGTAAGTAATAAACATATTTAAACGGTTTATGGATAACTTATTTATTTTTACATACAATAATACCGAGAGACCCGCTTATATACGTCGTCTATCATTTTTAACGATATCGATTAGAATTTACATCACTAACGTTACACGTGCTTTCGCCGAGAAGGACAACGAGTGCAATAAGCGCAATGCGGAAAAGAGACAAGTGAACATCCTTTGTACGAGTAGCCATTATAAGCTGACCTCTTCACTTGCGTTAGACTATAGAAACGTATATGAAGTTCACGGGTCTGACACTTGGTCGCAACTAAAGCCGTGTTTAGAGGCGGGGCTTTTCATAATGGTTGATTTAACCATATGTTTGGCGCGCGGTCGTCGCTTGTCATGCGGTATCTAGTGGGGTTTATCTATGATTGTAGGCTACACAACTAATTCTGGTTAGCGCTGCGCGTAATATTTTCGATACGCCAGCGCCACGCGGGGCACGCGGTCGCTGTTGTCAACTCTCGTAGTCGTTTCTGCCGCGATTTTCACTGCCTACTCGCTCTTAAAGCCTCCCTAACGATTAAAAGCGGATTTATTTATTGATAATTATCAATTTGACATGGATTTAGCCAGCAATATATCAATGCTTAGGTAAATACATTCATTCATCACGTGAAAAAAAATTAGGTAAGTCTGCTATTCGTCACTATCTAAATCACTTGTCTGCCACGAGTGAAGGCGGTGGACCCATTATAGATAACTATAACCCTACTATAATTATTATAAATTGTCTCACGGCAGACAGTTACAGTCGTATCTTAGAAGAGTGAACTTATAATCCTATAAAATAATTTATATATAAACTTTGTAGTCATAACAACAGTCGTGTTAAAGACTCCATTGAGATCAGTTATAAATAAAATTTAAAATATTTTGTGAGTGTCTGTGTTTACGGAAGATGGCGTCCAGTGTTTGTTTATTTACGGTAAGTTAAATAATGTATTCATTTTCACAATTAACAGATATTAATTTATAGTATTATTATTTTTAAATATTAAATAAGTTTTACAAAGTTTTATATTATGGCAGCTCTGAAAGCTCTATTAGTATTTTTTTACATAAATATTTTCGGTAAAATAAAACTATTAAGTATAATTATTTCTTATATTAGTATAGTGATTTCCAAAAAAATTTAACAATTTGTAATGTGTGCAGTGATTATTAATAAAAATTAATTGTTAAACTTTTTTGGAAATTTACTCATAAACGTTACGTTTATAACATGCCGCAACAGAATAAGCTTGAATAGAAACAAAATTCAATAAATATGATGGATCTACTGTACCTACCTACTTTAGACGTAGGTTACCTCAATATTTTTTAGCATTCGTGTGTGCTGTAATATAATTATATCACTAATTAAGATAAATAATTAAATAGGTAGGTACATATTCCTGGACAATTTACACAACAATATAAGTGGTAAGCTCGAAGCTTGTGTTACGGGTGCTAGAGAATATGTTATTATATAGTATACTAGATATAGGGCTAGATGTCGCTGTGTAAAATTGTCCAGTAATATTATTATTATTATTATACGATTTTTTTCATATACATAATAGAACACCCAGACGACGGAACAATATTAGAATAGAAGATCATACAAATTATTGCCCCGAGGCGGGAATCGAAACCGCCCGCGAAGTCTAAGTTATACGTTTAACGATAGACAATCGTTTTATTGTTAAGAAAAACGTCGTTATAGGATCAATATCAAGAAAAAATATAATACTTTTTCGTTATTTTTAATATTATCCCAAAAGATGTTTCGTTAATGAATACCTATAACAAAACATGCAATTATTGTCTAACTCATAGAGGTTTTTATTGGTTTATTTTAATTTAAAAAAAACATGCAAATCGTTTTTCAATCGCAATTATGAAGCTAATTAAAAATAATCCTCATTTATTAATTATATATTAATATATATAAATTAATCATCATCATTTCAGCCATCGGACTTGTGTACATAGTTATCCTTCGGTGACCAAAAAAAACAGAGCCGTGTTGGCTAAGTGGGAGCACACTCGACTTTCATTCCGAAGGTCGTGGGTTCAAACCCCGCCGCGCACCTCTGATTTTTCTTCTTGGAAAATTATGTGTGCTTTAAAAACACGTGCTCTAACGGTGAAGGCAAACATCGTGAGGAAACCGGCATGTTCTGAGAACTTTGAAAAGTTTGAAGGACATGTGTCATTCACCAACCCGCACTTGGCCAGCGTGGTGAATTAAGGCCTAATCTCTCTCGCCAAGAGAGAAGTCCCTGTGTCCCAGCAGTGGGAACGTGAATAGGGGTGTTATGGTTTATGGACCAAAAAAAAATTCTAGGTTAAAAAAGTCGTATTAATAAATTTATTTATATAAAATTGATTTAATCATCATTAAACTTTTACGAAACTATTAATCCCAATTCTAATTTTGCGATAGGTTATTATGCTTATCAATGCAGGTAGATAACTTAACCTTTTATAGCGATCAATCACTCAATAATTTTCCAATTGATTATGATGATTAAAAATGATTATTGAAAACACACCTGCCTGATAAAAATGATTTGCAGGTGTAAAAATATATTATTATATTTATTATTAATCTAAAGTATATAACAGGACAGCAGAGCTAAGTTACCATTTTTACTCGTACAATCACAATTTTCACAATGTCTGCAATCGTGAAAATGTTGAAAGGTTACCTAACCTACTCTAATTTAATTAAGACCATCACTAAACCACACTTATTGATACTTACACATTAAAACAATAAATATTATTATTATTTTTTAATTTTATCTCGTTTTTAGGGTTCCGTAGCCAAATGGCAAAACGGAACCCTTATAGATTCGTCATGTCCGTCCGTCCGTATGTCACAGCCGTTTTTCTCCGAAACTATAAAAGCTATAAAGCTGAAATTTGGTAAGTAGATGTATTCCGTGAACCGCACTAAGATTTCATTGAAAAAAAATTTAAAAAAAGTCAATTTAATTTGGGGGTCCACATACTTCGAACCGAAACTTTAAAAATAAAATTTTATCTAACCTATACGTGTGGGGTATCTATGAATAGGTCTTCAAAAATCATGTAAAGGTTTCTAACATCATTTAATTCTAAACTAAATAGTTTGCACGAGAGACTCTTCCAAAGTGGAAAACAGAGTGTCCCCCTCTAACTTCTAAAATAAGAGGATGATAAAGCTAAAAACGAAATCTATCAAGTAGTTTTTTTGTAATACGTCATAAACTATTTCATATAAACAATTGCTGCGGAAGCCTACATGGGCGAGTCCGACTCGCACTTGGGCACTTTTATTATTTTATAAATATTGTCCATTTAACTGGAGCGCTTTGAGTTTTTAGATAATTTACAATGTAAAGATTAGCTATCGTAATAAAATATTACTTAATCATAATTATGGTACAAAGTACGTCTTGTTACGAAACGGTGACTTTGTTTTTTTATTATGAAATAATAACGTGTCAAAATATGACAGCGTTAAAATTAGATACAATGATTAGGTAACATAGTACTCGTACATAGGGAGACACAGGTTTCTAGTTGGCAATTTTCAATTACTTAACACAAAAAAGGAGTAAAAAAAAACTTCACATAAAGCACTTAAACGTAGGTAACTTTAAAATTATCCCCTAATTTCCTCAGATATTCCTTTGTTTGACAACAATCTCAATCCTATACCTAGGTATATCTAAGTATACCTCTGTGATGTAGCGGTCGAAGACCTGCTTGAAGGGTTCGATTCTCGTCTCCGATCTGCAAATATTTGTTTCGGGTGTTCTGAGTGTTCTCTATGTATAATAAAATATATGTACTATATTCTATCTATGTATGTATATTCTATTAAGTAGGTACTAGCTGTTACCGCGATTCAGTCCGCGTTAAATTGTTTGTAGGTATGTGGGACTCGTCTTATCATAACTGGAGAAAAAATTGCTCCATGACCGACTCCATTACCACGGGGCTAGATGTTGCTACGTGACATGTCCAGCAATATTATTTAAAATACCCATTGGGTTATAATTAGGTTGATATGATGAAATTAACAACACATGTAAGCATTTATCTAAACAATCTATACGCAATATACTGATAACTTGATGATTACCGAAATTAGGACACAATTGTTCTGATCACAACAATATTTGACGTCAAACTGTACTTAAGTGTCCTAAATAAGTGTTTACTTTAGGTTAGTGATATAATATCAATGCTATTTAGTGAATGGACCAAGTAGAGATTGGGAGATCGAATAGGTACCTAGTTAAAGATTTGGTACGAATGAAGATATCCACAAATTATAAATCAGACAAGCTGTGTTGTCTAAGTGGGACCACACTCACTCGACTTTTATACCGTAGGCTGTGGATTCTAACCCCGCAGCGTAACTATGTATTTTTCTCCTTGAAAAAAAATGTGTGCTTTAACTATGAAGGCTAATATCGAGAGGGAACCGGCTTGTTCTGAAAACGATGAGTTTGAAGGACATGTGACATTCTCCAATACCTACACTTGGTCAACGTGATGAATTAAGGCCTTATCTCACAGAAGGCCCTGTGGGATTGCAAAAAGGGGTGTTTATGATGAATATATCGATAATGTGGGCTAAGTACCACTTAAATTTTCTGGTGGGTTTTGTCGAATCGGTTAGAGGTAAAATCAAATACAGGCGGCAGAATTATTCTACTGTACCGATCACCAACTTGCCTGGGTTATTATTGGGTTTTTGTCCTACCGAGCCTGGTTTCACCTGCCTGATAAAAAAACGGAAAATTTTATCCTTAATGTAAATAAATAAATAGTGCTAAACAGTTTACACAGCAACACCCAGCCCCGTTGTAAGCCCGGTGCATGTTACGTGTACCTACTAGATATCTGATATTGGTAGTTTTTTAGTTTAATACAAATAGAAAACACTTAAAACACCCGAAACAAATAACAGCAAAGATTATTAACGTTTGTCCTGGGTAGGATTCGAACCCAAAAAATGCGTCGCTATCAGACTTTCGCGCGTGTAAAATACATTATTTTGTAATACGTCACAAGTCACATCTTATTCGAGATCTCTTCTCCTTCGTTCGAAACCCACAAACTATCCGAAGGTTACTACTGTATTATTGCAAAGCGACATTTTGAACTGGCCTACATTTGTAGTCCAACATAGTAGATCATTTACGATACTATTACTACCACCCACATTGATAAGATGCCTAATGCAATATATCATCTATATCAAATTAGATTTCACAGTAATTGTTATACTTATGTATTATTCTTGATTCTTATTAATTATTGATCTACAGAAATTTCTGATAGGTTCTCTTCTTGTAAAATGGGTGTGCGCTTGAAACACATTTATTGCGGTAACGGCAAATAAAGTCAGGAAACCAGCATATTCTGAAAACGTTGAAACCCGCTCTTGATTCGTGGCGAAAGACTAAATCTCTCTTGTCAATAGAAAATTAATAATTACATTTTTCTTTAATTTAAATTAGGTAAATATTTTAAAAATAGATGTAGATAAATTCTTTAATTTTAGATAAAGCATTCCACAAGGATTTATTAATAAACATTCTGAAATATAATAATTGACGGTTGGTGAAATTCTTTGGGAATTTTATTATAAAAACTACATTGTTTACAGAAAGCAACGACATGGCTCTTCCTCGTGGTTTGCTTGATGGTTCTCCTGCGGGAGTCGAACGCGCGACCTCCGTGGCTCGAGTCGGAGTCCAATGTCTTCAAGGAGTCAGCCGAATGCCACACAGATGTAAGTATCCTTGTTATTACGACCTCTGTGGCGCAGCGGGCGAAGGTCCGCCTGCGGCGAAAGTGGATGCGGGTTCGATTCCCGTCTCGAGACCAAAATTTGTACGTTCTGCATATTTGTACCGAGTGTTGGCTAAGTGGGAGTAAGGATAATCTAACTAAGCCAATGTAGGTATTATCTTTCGTCATAATTTTTGTATATCAAGGTAACGAAAAAAGACACAGATATTAGTAGTAACGGCAACCATTTTGCATTTTATGGGTAATACAATATAACATAGGTACCTACTTATAAAAAATATCCGTTAATTAATATTCTAGCTTACCACGGGGCTAGATGCCCCGTGTGTGGGTCAATTATCCAGCTGTATTTTAATTTAATGTTTAATTGTTTCCATAATTAAATGAGAAAATAAGAAATTTAAATCCTCCAACATAAACTATAGGTATATTTCATAGGCGCCGCTTTTATTAGTCAGATAAGATACTTTTCGTATGTTATTGTGTCAGAGTCTATGAACCGTTACGCCTATAAACATTATCACGAAAAGTTATATAAACACGGATGTAGCATTTGCTCTCGTAATATCAATATTATCATTTCCTTTAAGTAATTAAATTGGGTTGCTTAGTGATTCTGGGCTAAGAAGACATAATCACCCCTATTACGTTCCCACTGCTGGGACACAGGGACTTCTCTAAGTTCTTCTAAGTTCCCTAAACATTTTCGCGTTTTCTCATAATGTTTGCCTTCACCGTGTTTATTGACTCAAATGATCAATATTAATGTTTGCTTAATTTTTTACTTACCCTTTGGAAGGCAGCGTGAAATCCAAAATATCTAGTTAGACTTTTGAATTCGAATATTTGCTGAAATTACGTCGTTTTGTTGGTTTTTATCTTTGTAGATAATTAATTGCTTCATAATGAATAGACAAGATTTTATTAGATTTTATCTTGGCAAAAAGCGTAAAGACCTCGTGATATCGATAACAATTATCTGTGGAAGTGGATAAAACCGCTTTTTTACGACAATTCAAAGTTTAACCTTTAAAATTGGCGCAGTCCAATTAATTTTAATTTAACTTGATAAGTACCTAGATAGTATGTAGTACCTACTACTGAGGTAACGTGAATTTAAATCATGGTTTCTCTCATAATGACTTTTGCATTGTCATAAGCTGTAATTATAGTAGAGTCGTCAAATTATCTATATCTTTTTTTAAAGAAAAAAACCGACTTCGAACTGCCTCTAAATTAATCTTTCATCATAAGCTCTGCAACGAGATGATGACTAACAGGCGCAAATATCTAAAGAGGTTTACGAAGTATAAGAAAAAACAAACGCATAAGTCGCCCGTACGATTTTTGAAAGTTCCCCTCCCAATTTTTCTGGTCTGCCATCAAACCTTTGAAATTTCTTCTTTCCAACAAGAAAATAATCATCAAAATCGGTTCATAAACGACGAAGTTATTCGCGATCAAACATAAAAGCATATTATATATTATTTTTTAAATACCTAAATAAAATAATAAAAATAATAAATATTGCTGGACAATTCACACAACATCATCTAGCCCCGTGGTAAGCTCGAAGCCAGGTGCTAGATTTCTGATGCTAGATACTTATAATATACATACATAAAGATATATATTTTTATCTGTACTCATATTACCTTATTTTGTTTCAGGATGAATTGCTCGACCTTTGTCAGCGATGCGCGAAACTGACAAAGTCTCGACAGGCCTATCCCGCTTGTTGTTCCACAGACCTCAGCGCTAGGAAATGGTGTTCAGACTACGTGTATTTTGGCAGGGGACAGTATGACTTCCATTAAACTTATTGTAATTTGCTTAGGGTTATCATAAGTTAAGTTTAACTAAACGGCATTTTGAATAATTATGTAGGTAGAGAATTTATAACAAATATAACAATAGCACAAATATTATAAAACAGAAAAGAAATAGATACATTACGACAGTAAAAGTTAAAAACGAATACGAATAGTTATACTGTAAAAATAGAATAAACAAGTCTGGAGGTTTTAAATACTAAAGCTAGTTGGAGTGACCAATAAAATCTTGTATTCGAAAAATTATTGGAAAATAAACATTCCTAAGCAAATGTTAAATAACTTTTTGCTTAAGTTTTAAAAAAATGCCGTAGGATTTAGAAACTGCCATGAAAGACGACGAGTATTTAGATGATGACTGTCTGGGACGAAATTATTAATATTAAATGAATATTACTTAATAATTGAATTAAACTGAACTAGGTATGTCATGATAATATAGGAATGAATGATGTTGCTTTAATGATGATAATGATGATTATAGATAATAAATTCTATTAAATAAATTAAACACTGTTACATATTGTAAAATGTAAGAGTTGTAGTGATAAACTCTATTTAAATTATTTTATTTTTAATATGTGTGTTATTTATATCAAAGTGATGGCTGTGATACTATTAATAAAGTTATATTATCGATTTTTTGTGTATTTGTATAACCTTTGTTGTTGTACGCGTATGTTATTAGGTTAATAGCATATCTATTATAGTAAGTTTAACAATGAGTAATTATTAATATCCTAATGTTTAATCTGTTGATGCATGTTAACCTTTATATCTAAAGGTAAGAAATAAAACAAAATTTAAAAAATCCATAAATTAATTTATTAACACTATTGACAATATAACAAGTTCTTTTATGTACAAAATCTCTAATTAATTTCGTTTTAATTATTTTTCTAGCACTTTACAAAGAGCGTTATGATAACGTTACTTATTTAAATTTATTAAAATTTAACAATTTGTTAATTGTTAACGTGATGGCGAATAAAAAATTTATCAAACAAGCCTTACAGAAAAAAATTGTGTAAAAATATTGTTTAAAGTAAAAATATGGACTCAATCATTTACATCAGTAAATTCAAAATTGAATCAGTTTAAACTTATAAAAAATTGTACTCTTATCAAGTTTCTGCAATCTTATTATTATAGCACAAGAACTTAATCATAAAATAAAATAGTAACCTTACAAGCATGTGTAAAAACTTAAATCTAATTTAAAAACTAAAAATTCGTTGCAAAAAAATTAATAAATGCCGATCACGCCGCGAAGTCTTAAAATTAAGATGAACACAGCTAATTCCGTACAAATTCATCCCTGCTAATTCTTTGGGTTAAAGTTTTGACTAAGTAATGTATCTAGAACCTGCTTTAAACACTAAAGTTTGGCTAAAATCAACTAAGTGAGTTTCCCGTTTGGACGGAGTTTATAATTTTCTAAGTGTTTTATACATTTCTAAAAGCATATAGTCTCAACCATACTCGCTTCCCATCTGCGATTTGCGTAAAAAAGTAATTGAAATGAATGCGTCGAGGCCTAAATAAAGTACCCTGTGTGCGTGAAAATTATTTAAAATAAATTATTAAAACGGGACTCAAATCAATTGTCTACTTTGAGCTAAAACAACTGAATTCTACCTTAATTTTATATAGCTTTTAAGCTATTAGTTTACACAATATGTACACATGTACATTAATTACATAGACATTCTAAACTGTACATTAGGCTTAATGTTTTAGGGTTCATTTTAGCGTGTATAAAGGAAATGATTTAGTACAAAAGAACTTAAAATCTATTGATAAGGTTAATGATTTAGAACACAATGAAATGGATAAAATTATAGCTTATAAGTGTGACAAAATATAATAGATAAATCAGATAATGAGATGATTTGCGTTATTAAAGTATTAATTGATATTTATATGATTTGTTTGATCTAGCTAGATTACAATTACCTTATCCTTATATAATTTTGATAAATTTAATATTGTGTGATAATTAAAAAAAAAATTGTATAGAATGCGAGACTAAGCTAAATTTATTCTGACTGACAATATAAATTATGGTGTTACGAAAGTTCTTGATTAGATGTAGAACACATATAGCTTACACATATAGCTATATAGATGACATTACATAACAGTAACAATAATCAACAATATCACACAATAATGTAAAATTTATCAAAACTATTAACAATATTTACTTTCTGAGACTACTAGGATCTTGGTTTAAATAAATATATATTATTTACGCATAGCAATAACTATGTTTTCAAAGCCTGTGACGTGATTTTAATATTGTTTTGTGAGTGTTTAAAGTAAGTCGTCAGGATTATTTTTGTCGTAGATTTCTTGCATTTTCTGCTGTTCTTTGACCTTTTTCATTTGAGCATAGATGGAGGCTGCCTTGTAGTCGATAGGTCCGTAATCTTTCATGTCAGCATCAGCGTAGATAAAAGCGTCTTCTGGTCTGAATGCCTGGAAATTAAATAAATAAATAAATATTGCTGGATAAGACGACCTCTGTGGTGCAGCGGGCGAAGGTCCGCCTGCGACGCAAGAGGTTGCGGGTTCGATTCCCGCCTCGGAACAACAATTTGTATGATCTGCAAATATTTGTTCCGAGTGTCTGGGTGTTATATATGTATAATAAAAAATATCTATCTATGTATGTATATTATATTAAGTATTTCAGAAATCTAGCACCCGTAACACAAGCTTCGAGCTTACCAGGGGCTAGATGTTGCTGTGTAAAAATTGTCCAGTAATATATAAAAAAAAAAAAAATTCACACAACAACATCTAGCGCCGTGGTAAGCTTGTGTTATGGGAGCTAGATTTCTGATAATCTTAATGTAATATACATAGGTACATGATAGATATATATCTAAATTATACGAACATAACGCACATACACTCGGAACAGATATTTTAATTTTTGTCCCGAGGCGGGAATCGAACCCGAAACCTCTTGCGTCTAAGGCAGATCTTTCCCGGACGCGCCACAGAGGTCGTAAAAACATTACGTTTTAATATTACTGTAATAATATACCTATGTGTTTCTGTAAAATGTATTTGAATTTGTTGATTTTAGTGACAGTGTATAGCTAGATGTTAACCTTACAGTTTGGTTCCTAGAATAAACAAATATAATGAAAACGTTATTTACAAAACTTAATATTGCGAAAAAAATAGACATAATGTATAATATAAAAATGGTAATATGTGAGTGAAAAATTAAGACAGCGAAAGCAGGATTATTAATTAAAATATGTAGTAATACATTATAAAAAGAATAATAGATTGATATTTAAATGAAGAAAGCATTATATTTTTTTCAGATAGTATGAAATTATTATAAAACAGAATGATATTAATTAAATTTAATAATGAAGGTTAATTATGATATTGAAGCATATTTTATAAAGCGATATTTATAATAATTTGGAATATTATTATTTACCTTATAGTTTTAAAAAATGTATGTGTCACTCTTGGATAAGCGGTCCTAGAAATAAAAATAAACGATCACAACACTGCAAGATATACATGCTTTTGAAAAAAATATTTATTTAATAAAATCATGCGTTTAAGCTAAGATTTTTCACTTTGCACATATTACCATATTCTGAACAAATGCTATGATTAAAAATAAATAAATTCATAAAGAGACATTTGAACATTATTATTTCGTATTTTTTGTTGATCTATGTGAGATGGATTGATAATGGTGAAATATGTTAGTAACACTGAATTTGCTTACCTTTCATACGTCGATTTCATTGAATTTGAGCGTCGCATAGTCGCTCCTAGGTTGGGTGTGTCCTTTCCTACTAGACACAGTCTTACTACTATTACTATCCTGGTTCTGATTAGGACTATCCCCTATTGTGTAAGTATCATACAAATGTCTATTAGAATTGACTGTATTTTTAAACTTTAAATTATGATTACCTAAAGCTAAATCAGCATAAACTAACTTTTTATGCTTAGGCTTGTCCTCTCTTGGACCTAAAGTATTAAAATTAGGATTTGATTGCTCTGGACCTAAATTTCTAGTTGAATTTGATATGTAGTTGCCTTTTAATAGTTGCAAATAAGACTTTCTCTCCGATTCGCTATATTCTGGCTCAGGATAATTAGGTTTTTCATAATTATCATAGATGCCTACACAAGATAGCTTTTCTCTTAAGCTTTCAGACTTTTTCAAGCGATTTAATTTTTGATTTTTATCTCTTGTTCTATTTAAGGTTTTTGTATAATATTGTGAGTCTTGTTGATAGATCATGGGCCCTATCGTATTATTGAAGGAGCCATCTTGATCTACAGATACTCTTTTATCTACTCTAATTGGTTGAAAGTAACAGAAGCTGTGGTGTTTTTGCAGTGGTATTTGAAAGTTCTTCTTATTCTTCCCTTTTGAGCTTAGATTAGTGAAATGGTTGCGCATGTATTGTTGCTGGAGTATATTAGTGTTCTGAAAACGATATTAGTCTGTTAGTTAGTTATTGACAAAAGCTTATAGTATTTTAAATGAAATGATTAAAAAAAACAGAAAAAGCTTATACCTGACCGTTTTCATTATCCAGAGCAAGACTACTTTGGACCGAGTTACTTCGTCTGACAACAGATCTCTTTGGTATTGGCTTTTCGCTTAGTTTTGGTATTTGTAAAGTTTTGTCTGGTGTTATCACTTGTTTTTTAGGCGTGCCCACTTTATGAATACCCTTTTCATTCAATTGACTCACAACAGATTTTACCAATGATGTTGATGGTAGTATAGCAGCTAAATTCTTCTTTGGTGTAGCACCGACTATATTAGGTTTAACTTTGCCTTCAATTTCGTCGTTATCTTCGCTGTCACTTCCATCAACATTTACTACTTTCAATTGATCATTGAATACAGTTTTTAGATTTTCTGCAGATTTTGACGATCTCACTGGTGCATCAACAGTGTCAAATGATCTGGTGTATTTTGTATTTATCAACGGCATTGAAAGATTAACGTATACATGGTCAGTCTTAACAGGAGATGCGAGTGGTGTTATTTTTGTTCTAGGTGCAGGTACTGGTCTATTTAGTGAAGTGGTTGATACACTAAGAGGGTCTATATTCTCTTCGTATATCTGTATGGAATCTGTAAGATTCTCAAATTGTTCAATACCGCTAATATCATTTTTTACTTTGAGCAATGATGGAAAATTTTCGTAGATATTATCGCCAGTATCATCCACATCTTTGTTTTCTGAATCAGAACCTTTATTATTATTTATTTCTGTAAAATTTTCTCCATATTCAGTATTAGGATAAAATCTCTCGATATTTCTCTTTCTTATAAGTCTCATGGACTGAAACCTTGGAGGTTTTTTTACAACTCTAGTATTCAAAGATGAGAATTTCCTTGTATCATTTTCTATTATTTCTTCATCTATTGGCGGGCATTGCTTTAAGAAAGATGGCTGTTTTGGTGGAAAGTATGTATTTAACAGAACTGTTTGGTGTAGTGGGTACATCTGTTGTATGGGCGACAGCATTGGTATCCCATAGTTGATTGAATTCGAAGATGTTTCTAATGGGTACGCTATAGCATTCTGTACGAATGGTGGGCAGACTATTCTTGGTGTAAAGGACGGATTGGTAGTAAGCTGTTTTTGTAAAGCCTCGATCCTTTTCGTAGTCTTATGGTTTGTGTCGATCACACGAGGTTGTATAGCTTGCACAGGCTTTAGTAACACGCAAACAAAACATGAAATGAACAAACAAAACGAAATTAGACGCAAATTAAAACAACAAGCTTAATAAGACCTTTGATTTCATTATATTCATACTCTGATAAACGTTTTCACTTAACGGAAAAAGATAACGATGTAACATGACGACCTTAGTAAATTGGTGATTTACGCAGAAAAATCCAAATTAAATGAAACCAAAGGTCACATAGCAATAAGTAAATTGTTAGATAAGTTATTTCACTATCATTAATTAAATTAATTGGTGCCAATGTTATGCAAATTCCGAAACAGAAGGCAAAAAATATCCACATAAATATAAGATTTTATCTTTTAAGTAGTTATACTAAAATAAAATTGGCAGCCAATATTAAAGAACATGATCAAATTAAGCTAATGTTCTCATTAGTGGTGATTGATGTTTTCAATGCAATAGCTTAGACAACTTTATAATTTATTTATTACGAAAACAATCTGAATTTTCGAAACATATTCAATTACAAAAACATATCATCTCTCTCATTACCTTATTTGGTGGTTGTTGAAGTCCATGGAAGGGTAGATTCTCGTATAGGCCTGGGTCTCCCAAGGCCCCGTTTGCTCCATTATCTACGCCATTCGAAGGTGGGCCTGTGGAGGAGATGACTCTTAGAACCATGTCTTGTAGTTGTACAAATTGATAAACAAACAAACATTTTTGTTGTGCACATCTCGGTTCATGATTGCTCATATAAATATATTTTAAGAACTTGTACTACATCATGGTTGCCTTGAACGGTTTTGACTACCTTTAAAGTGATCAAAATCTAATTTAATTAATGTTTCAGAAAACATTAAACATATATGATACACTAAACTCCTTGTAGTGCAACTGCTGGGATTGGTAGGTAATGATTTCTTTATAGAATTTAAATTTAGGATATTATGACGATATAAACCATAAATTTAACAACTGTATATCGATAAATTATATCTATATATCTAAGTGAATTCAAATTATCGACTCATTATTCAAAACCACCTAGTTTATGATATTGGTAGGATGAAACGTTAAACCTATAATATCTTACCTTAGTTTTGAATTTGTCAATATTAAAGTTTATATCTGAAAAGCCATGCAATACTTACTATCTCCTGGCTTTTTTCGTTTCCTGTTATTCTTTTGCGTTTCTGAGAAAGGTTTTACTTTAACACTCGCTGCCGCCATTCTGTCTGGCCGTTTGAACGACACGACTAAAACATGCCAATGTTAAAACATAAATTCGTGCAAACAAAGCAAAATGAGCCAAAGCAAATCAAAAAGCAAAACTTACAACAGTGAGTTTTAAATAATAATCTGAAGAGAAAGTAAATAAGAGTATTGAACAATTTGAAGTAAATAAATTAGTAGCAACAATAATAGTCTAAAAGAGTGTAAGTGTTGAAGACAATGAGGTAAGAATTTATTATTTTCTACGGTGTCTTTATGAAGTTATGATTGAGAGAAATGAGAATGTACAAGATAAGTGTTAGGTTTGAGTCGAATAGCCCCAAGTGCCCGTAATTTAAAACAATAATCTACCTCCTTCTGTAACTATAACATTAGGGGCTTCGCTCTGAAAAAACGATCGTAGCCGTTTCTTTTGCATTACATATCCAGATTTATTCATCAAAGCGAGAGCCCTTTTGTTGCTTTTATTTATTTTCTTATATTTCCCGCTATCGTCATCAGAATCATTATCACTCTTCCTTCTTAAATTTCTTATTAAACCAGTCACTACGTTTTGTCTTCTTGGCTTACCATTCTTTTTGGAATATTCTACTTTGTTTGTCTCCTCTGTACTTCTATTCCTTTCTAGAAGACCTAAGTTGGACTCTTCTGGTTCTTCAGTCTTCATTTGTAGCCTAGCTTGGTTCTTGGGACTAAGTGTATGATTGGAGTTTACATGAACCATGACTCCAGGCTTCAACGGCCATTTGTTAGGTGATGATACCGTTTGAGCCTTATGGCTTTCGTCTTTAGGTTCAGCTTTAGGCGTTTGCATTTCAGTTTCTTCATCAGCGGTGATAGTGGCTTCTAGCTGAGTTAGATTTGCTTGAAGGCTAGTGTTTTCTTTGAACTTGTTCATTTCTAAGTTATAGCTTTGCGAGTCTACAAGCCGTGTTCTATCTGGTGACTTTGGACTGAATGTGAGGCTGATTCGAGGTGATAACGCTGGCAAAGCTTGCGATATGATAGACTGCGCTATCGACACCTCATTTAAACAGCTACCATCCGGACTGATAAAAAAATTCATAGAAATGTATTAGACACATGCGGTGAAACTTGAAGTTAGAGTTACCCTAATCACTGATTTTACAGAGTTCATAGATGATACTATTTATAAAATATACATAGATAAAAATAACATATTATTATAAATACAGCATACATAAATAAATATGCAAGAAGAATGCTTTCCAAATCATGCAAAATGTTCAGTTACCAATTTCGCCGAACTACATAAAACGTCAAATCTACTTCACACTTTTCAGAAATTAGCAAAAAACAGCGACTAATAAAAGAAAGCATTCTCCATACTAGTTTTTTATATATAAGTTTGTTAGTAATATACCTGATGTATTTATTGTGGTCAATCTGAGAACGTCTGGTGTTAATGCCGTTAGAAACCTACACAATAATTAATATTCATTAATTAATGATAATTATGTTATGTTTCTAAAGTTAATAAAAATATACATAAACATGTTAGATATGATCCTACCGAAAATAAAAATAATAACGATGTTTATAAACTAAAATTCGTAAAGTGTGATGCAAGTCAAACTAAAACATGCGAGAACTATAAAATCTAATGTAAGTCCAGCCGTTGGTCCAAGCCAAAAAAATGAAAACTCAAACGCAAAATTTTAGTCACTTTAAGAATTTAGTAACTGCGGTGACCTTGGTGACCTCAAACTGACCTTTGATGGTCAAGACCTTTGTGTAGGTATAATAGATGTAGAAGGTGGCATTGATAATGTGTGCCATGAATCGCATCGGACCAACGGGGCTGAAAAGTTTCAACTAAATTTAGCTAACTTGAAAGCCTTGCATGACCTTTAATTTGATAAATATAGATTTCTATAAATAACTAGTAAACATAATAAACATAATAAAATATAAAGGAAACAACCTCTACAAAGGAAGTTAAACTTCATTAACATAATTATTTTGAAATGAGATTTTTAAGATTAACTACAGACTTTAAAGTAAAAAACACGCAGATGTTTCTAGTTTCATATCAGTATGTATATATTGAAACTTGCTTAGCGAATTAAGTATATTAAAAATATGATATTATGAAACGAAAAATGAAAATGATAATTTAAATAAAATATTCCTAATATGAGTTCTAGAAACTTCTACAAGGATTTTACTAAATATCTAAAGGATTCATTCGACTAAAGAAATATAGATTATTGAAGAAAATGATGTGAATATTACTTACTTTTCTCTCTCCTCTAACTCAACTGGATTGTTATCTGTTTGTGTGTTAGTTGATGAGTTTAATTTAGCAGCATCCGGAAAAGACAAACAATAACAAGTTAGAATTAATCAAAAGATAAAGCTTATATAATGAAAAAAACTATAGTGATAGTAAAAGATTAATGCAATTGAACATGTAAAGAAAACATTGAAAGCAAGCCAAAATAAAAAAACAAACATCTAAAGATTAAACTAGAAGTATAAACTTTAAAATCCTAAAAAAACTTCGTAACTAATTTATTACTGTCTAAAAACTGTATCGCTATAGAATAAAGCCCAATTGCCGATGCATAAAGATCACTTATAACTTCTTAATTTTGTTAAGAAATCGGGAAACTGTGACACTTCTTTTATAATTTTAACAAAATATGAATTACTTAGCCAAAATACATAGTAAAATTTACGGAAAAAAATAAAATTATGTAAGAGTTTGACAAAGTTGAAAGCGATAAGCTTGCACTTACACTTTGACTTGGCCCTCATTCTCCTGCAGATGCAGATGATGACGATGCAGAGGATCACGGTGATGACAAGGATCGCGAGGGCCACGCCTCCAATCAGGATCAGTTTCTGCTGGTCGCGCCACCACACTTTGGTACCTGAGAAAATGAGAGCCCAACTGAAGTATTAGGAATGGAATACATCGAGCTCATAATGTAATCCTCGATAGCGTTGGGGTCTAGCGCAACCAGGACTAAACTGGAAGGCGTGGGTTCGAATCCTACACGAGGACCAAGGTTACGTTGCAATATTGTAATTAATATAACATTTTTCTAATATGATAATAAATATTACCCTTACGGTTGGTTTGGTCAGAATTTCATAATACTATCGAAGATTGATATTTATTTATTTTATTCCCTTTTACACAATCTCAACTCAAATGTTCAAATCTTGTTAACGTCTTAACCGATTTTTATCAAACATTTAGATGCTACGAATTCATTTTCGTTACACCACAACACAGTCACTTTACTATTTAATTTTTAAATTAGTACTTACTAAAACTTTCCAGGTTGGCTGTTAAACAAAATACGGTTTTTAAATTCAAATCTAATTTCTCAGTTAAACATACTAATAACTAGCTTTCCCCCCGCGGCTTCGCCACATTATAATAATATTTACCGCTGTAAATAATAAATATGTAGTCCTTCTTCTGGTTCGAACCAATTCAGATATAAACAGGCTATTTAAATTTTGTTCCAGTTATAATAAGACATAGCTACCATACAAACATGATTTAACGCGGACCGATTCATTAGTAATTATCGGAAGTGATAATCATAAAATCATCAGGATTACACGTGAGACGTCCACTCACCCATAACATCCCTCTCACACGCCCGCGACATGCCCACGGTGTTATTGGCGAAGCACAGGTACGTCCGGTAGACGTCCACTGACGTGCTGAGGCGGAGGAAGCTCTGGGCTCCGACCTGCCAGATCTTCTCGTCCGTTAGACTGTCGTTGTCGTTCTTTAACTTCCAGGAGAACGACACCTGGAACGACGACAAGTAAATTCTTAAAATTATCGAGAGTTAATACATTTTTCAAGAAGAAAAATTCAGAGGTACAGTCGGCCAAGAAAGTGGTCTACCAGTTTTGACAAAAAATTCTGTGCGATGTAATGATCGATATGGTTGACTTTTCAAACATAATTTAACTGGCGTATAAACAAATCACAACCGTAGACCACATTTTTGGCTGACTGTACGTCGAGGTGGAGGGTATGAACCCACGACACACTTTGACGCTTATTTATTTGTCATTTCAAGTTGGTCATTTCAAGATGGTTATCATGTATTGGCTTATTCCACTTTACCCCAAAAAAACTTCCACTTCAACCCCAAAACGTTTTTGAAAATCAAATTTAAAATTAATCTTTTGTTTTTAGTATAGTCAACAGAAAAATTCAAGATAATACTTGAGGACTGATAACTCATCAATTTGAAAAAAATACTTATCGAAAAATGCTGTTGCGAGCTGTTGTAGTAAAATCTATTTGAATACTACAACATCTTAAATCGTCAGAGATATAATATTATGTGTATAGAGTCTGAAAAAGAAATGTTGGTTTGGTAATAAACCTATTTAATAAGATTACCATAGTGTTTTATTGAAAAAAGTGGCCAAGTGCGAGTCGGACTCGCCCATGTAGGCTTCCGCAGCAATTGTTTATATGAAATAGTTTATGACGTATTATAAAAAAATACTTGCTAAATCTCGTTCAAATCAACTTTCGTTGGTAGTTTGTATGATAATGTACATTATATACTTCTCTTCTTATTTTAGAAATGATAGATAGATGATAGCTACCCCACGCGTATAATTTTTTTTTTCAGTTCTGGGACGAAACGGTTGATCAATAGTCTACGGAAATAAGTTTCGTGTATTGCCCGTTGATCTCAATATGAATTTATCAAACCACAACAGTTTTTATAGTAAAATATAACATAAGCCATGAACAATAATTATCTTGCGTTTTATTTATTTTTGCTACAATTATACTGCAGACCCTACGAATAATGCTTGGGGTGCAAGTGGAATGGAAGTATGGAGATATTTGTTGATGAAATTTTGACACCTTTCATCGTCTTGGGGTGGTAGTGGAATGAATGTATGGATATATATTGACTAAAAAGTAGAGTTTTGGGGTAAAGTGGAATAAGCCCATGTATTCTATGCCCACAATAAGGGAATCAGGGTTTGATGATGACAGACCAGACAAATCGAGTCACAAATCGTACGGGCGACTAGGTGTGTCTGTTTTTTATAGAGGCAGTTTAAAGTCGTTTTTTTAATAATTATTGTATTTATGAATTTATATAAGTTACCGAAGGAGGGTTGGCATGCGCTGTACAGATCAAAACTTGCTCTCCATCCTCTTCAGACTGCTTGATGCCACATTCTGGCACATCTGAAAAATAAAATTGTAAAATAACAATCCAAACTGTACTTTATAATGAAAAAACAATAGATTATTGATGGTATTTCTAGAATAAAACCAGATAATTAGGTTACGCGGTGTTCGAAAATGCTGACTTACACATAACGTCCAAAAACACGGTGGTATTAACAGCTCCGTGTCGGTTATACGCCTCGCACACGTAATGTCCGCCGTCTCTCCTCTGCGCGGGCCCGAGCAGCAACGTGTTAGAGGAGGACAGCACTAGCGATGTGTTGCTGTGCTCCTTTCCCGTGACCTTTGAAGGGTTTTCTCGCCTCCAGGAATATGAGGGCATTGGAAATCCTCTGAAATTAAATGTAATTATGTGCTTAATAATGTTATTTCACTATCCTTAGGTACTAATATTATAAATGTCAAAGTCGAATTGATGCCTTCGATTATTAATTGCTTTCACGCCAAAAATGGACCGAGTTGAATGACTTACGATTATTTCGTCTATTTTTACGCCAGTATCACACAACATACCTACTTATATGTATAATAAGTTAGCTAGTTATATAATAAGTTATAAGTATTTTTTATGAAAAATGTTAAAACTTTTGAAAAGCTAAAAGCTTAATTACCTTGCAGCACACACAACTTTGGCTGGAATTTCGTTCTCAATGACTTTCACAACGGTCGGCGTTACTGTTATATTTTCCGGTTCATCTGTAACAGAAATAAGGTAAAGCAATTTCTTCCAGACCTGAGGATGGAAAGAAAAACTGCAGAATGTAGCAGGACAGTGGTGTTAAAATTAGAATATGTGGCCTAATAGGCGGTCTTATTGCTTAAAGCAATTTCTTTCAGACAACCTGAGGATGAAAAGAGAAACTGCAGAATGTAACCGGACGGTGGTGTTAAGATTAGAATGTGTGGCCTAATGGGCGGTCTTATTGCTTAAAGCAATTTCCTTGAGACAACCTGAGGATGGAAAGAAAAACTGCAGAATGTAACAGGACGGCGGTGTTAAAATTATATGTACAGTCAGCCAAGAAAGTGGTCTACCAGTTATGACAAAAGTTTCTGTGCGATGTAATGATCGATATGGTTGACTTTTCTAACATAATTTAACTCACGTACAAACGACCCACCGTAGAGTGGTAGACCATAATTTTGCTGCCTGTACCATAACTGGAACACTACTCACATTCCACCGCGAACTTGGTGGTGCTGTTGACGGGCGCGCCGGCGAGGTTGCGCGACGAGCGGCACGTGTAGCGCGCCGTGTCCGCCGCGCGGTCCAGCACGCCGCGCGACCACGCAGACATGTTCCAGTGCTGGAACATACGTGTGCACAGGTTAACGAGCTAGCAAAGGGTTAAATAGTACTTGTATATTATACAATAGTTTATATTTTGTATAAACTTCATTATAATCGGGGGACAACGGTCCCGGTGAATACGGGACTGGGTGAGAACGAAACTAACATAGGTATTGTAACTAGATAAGTTCAAGTTGATTTACTTATAACATTCGGTTACAAGTATTTGAATATACAATTTAAATAAAGAAAATAATTTATTAATTCACAAATTACACACATTTTAATAACAAAATATCATTTATGTTATAAATCAATTGTCATATTAAGCACTAACTTCTTCAATCTTTGTTTGAAGGATTACACAATATGCTCCACTGCACATAAAAAAACCGAAAAATTGAGACATTTCTTATTTTTTCAAGTTGGTTAAAAACTACCCAAGAGGGTACTTCTGAGGTAGGTGCCAAATAAAATTATTTACAAAGATTCTTATTTCTAAAAAACTACACTGAAATAACAATCAAAATACTCACCAAAGTACTCTCAGTAGCTTCAAAGTCATTCCTATTGAACTGCGGCGGAATCTGTCTCTCCACGACGTAATACCTATGAGTCTTGTCGGGGTCAATGACCTGTCCGTCTTTCAGCCAATCCACGCTGCACAGCGGTGCGCACTCCACCGTGCAGGAGAGAGATATGTTCTGGGATTTGTAGAGGGCGCCACTGTATTGGTTCATTGCGTATTTGAAGCTCGGTGGGGCTGGAAATTTTTATTTATTATTTACATACAGAATATAACATTTTTTCAGTAAAAATACCAATGCGCTATATCCATGACATACTAAAAGTTTTCTAGAACTGTCCAATAATTTTAAATTTACCAGAAGACATCAATTATAAAGACGTTATTCGTGTCGTAAATAGACAATCGTTCTGACACAACGAAATAAGTTTATTAATCATCAGAAAAAGGCGTGGAGAATATATGTTTAGTTTATATGTGGAACAGCAGGTGAAGCGGCCTGCGACGCAGGAGGGTTCGATTCCCGCCAAAAATATATATCTATGTATAATATTAAGTATCTATATCAGAAATCTAGCACCCGTAACACAAGCTTCGAGCTTACCACGGGGCTAGACTTTGATGTGTGAATTGTCCGACATTTTTTTATTTTATAAAATTTATAAATCATACCTAGAACATCAATGCTAGTAGTAGCCATGTCCCCTTCTCCTCCCGCGTTGATGCCGTAACAGGAGAAGTTGGTGCGGTGGTCCAGGGTTACAGGGTCAATAGTCCAATTCTGGGACACTATGTCGCTGACCACCCTTCCACCACGCAGCCAGCGGTACCTGGAACATTTTATAAGAATGCTTATTCAATTTATTGAATAATCGTGTAAAATTTAGAAAAGTAATTTTTATGTAACTTAACACGTTCCTTTTGCAGCCAAAATTATGGAGTCGACCCTTTACTCGCAAATGATCTTTTTGAATATTATATTAGGGTATAAATGACCCATAGGTGTGTCATGCACGTACGACCAGAACTTCAAAATGCCCCACCGATGGGTCATGCACAGAGAACGTGTTAAGACCTTACTTATGACAATTTAAAAAGTATCAACAGCTTCATCCATTTCAGACACACAATGACAACATTATTGCGTCTCCATGTATGTTAAGAACATGCCCTATTTCTGGCATGTTCTGAACATAGAAGAGTTTGAAGGACATGTGCCATTTTTGTGCCATACACCAACTCGCACTTGGCCAGCGGTGATGGTGGTTTATATACCTGTGTGCTTCGGGCCTGCCTCGCTCCTTGATGCTGCAGCTGAGAACCAAACTCTTGCCTTTCACGACTCTCCAAGGAGAATAGGTTAGTTTTGCTGGCCCAGGGGGATCTGAAATAACGTAATTTCATTTGTATAGGTTTACTTATTAAAGAACATCAAAAAACTTGAGGAAACCTTTCTTTCTTTCTTTCTTTCTAAATGTTATGTGAAATTCTCTAACCTGCACTTGGTCTGTGTGATGAATTAAGGCCCAATTGTCTGCCCTCTCGACAAGAGAGAAGTCCCTGTGTCCCATCAGTGGGAACGTTAATATGATTATGATAAGACTTACAATTAACCACTAGTTCGGTCTTCTCGCTCTCGCCGCCCCAGCCTGCCGTGTTCTTGCCCTTACAGGAGTAGTTCCCGTGGAAGCTCTTAGTGGTGTCTTGGAGGAGCAGCATCGAAGGGTCTACCTCGTTGCAAAGGTTTTCTGAAATATCAAAGAAATATTTTCCTGCTAAAATATTACTCACCCAAAATAAACAATATAATATCTTTTGAATCTTGTAGTATGTTGGTTACACAGACCTATTTACTGCCACTTTTTAGTTTGATGACTTCTCCAGGAAAAGCTTAAACTATTATTAGGCCAGCACCACACGGTAAGACACTAGTAATTTTAGTCGCTTCGCTCTTGACTAAATTGTCGTGGTCGCCATGTCGTGTACGCTCAACGATCCATTTATCTTGCACATTAGGTAAACAGTTGGGTATTTTACCTAAATCTTAGCGTGTGGTTGCAGTCAGGCAGCTGCTTCAGCAGTTCGCCGTCGAGGTACCAGATGACCTTATCCAGCGCCTATACAGTCAACATATCTCCGTCCTTTTCTTCTCTCTGCACGAACATATCTCCGTCCCTTACCGTCCTGCGTGTGATTGCAGTCCGGCAGCTGCTTCAGCAACTCGCCGTCGAGGTACCAGATGACTTCGTCCAGCAGCCGCGGGTTGCCGGTCGCCACTTCGCACGTGAGGGTCACGTTGCGGTGCTCCTTCTCCAGCACGGGACTGGGCGAGGACATTACTAGGCGGACTTGGGGCTTGACTGGAAAAGAAAACGAAAAACGTAATTCTCACAGGATTGATCAAAAAGGTTTCGGCAGAATAGCAGAGTCGACTGACGATCTAACGATCTAGTTCAGTCGACATCATGCTGAGTCGAACTCTGTATGTTTTTACCTTAAAACTTTTTATGTGTGGTTGGGTTTTATTGTAATTTGTGTGTGTGCTGTTCAGTAAATAAATGTTTTATCTATCTTATCTATATCATATACTTAAGTCTGTTTGTTTTATAAGGACTTGACGGTTTAAGTCAAGCAAGTTGAAGTTTAGGTCTCGGTCAAACCTGAAACTCTCTTGACTCTAATACTGAGATTAAATCAAATGTCAAGTGTCATAAGTTTGGGTTGAGAACAGTGAAGAATGTCATTGAAAATGCCATGGGGTTTTTAAGTGGTCAAGAGTATACTCACATAGCACGTTAACTTCGATATGCCCATCGCTGGTTCCTTGGCCCACGTTGTTGGTGAGCACACAGCTGTAGTTGCCCATGTCGCTGCCCGTGGCGTCGATGATGATGAGCGAGTGTTGGTCCGTGGTGCCCCCTTTGTAGTGGGAGGTGCTTACGTTTACTTTTTCGCCGTTGCGGTACCTGAAACATAGTTGGATATTATCAACCTTAGAACGAGTAGTGAAAGTATTATTCAATGTAAGATACGGGACTAGCATTTATTGTGTATAACTTAGAACTATTGACACATAGACTTCTCTGGCGTGGCAAGCGAAGGTGTTTCGCGTATCAGAAGATTGCAGGTTCCATTTCCGCCCAGGGAACAAATGTTTGTACGGTCTGAAGATATTTGTTCCGGAGGTTTTGTATAAGTAATAATAGAATAATAATACATTTCTATGTTTTAAATCATAAATCTACATTTTTGGTCAATTTACAAGCGTCGAGCAGCTTACTGTTGATGTGTGTATGGTGCAACAATATTTTTCATAACTGTTTATGGGCCGATTTGGATGATGACTTACCAAGTGACTTCAATAAGAGAAGACGGGTTGCTCTCGTACTCGCATTTGAGCAACACCTTCCCTCCTTCTAGCACCGTGATGTTCTTCGGCTCCACTCGCACTATGGGAGGGTCTGGAAATAATAGGCAACATCTTCTTAGTAACACCATCAGCCAAAATATGCTTCCCACCACTTGTAACAGGTCTGTCTGATAAAACCTTGAGTCTTCAGACTCTAGGGATTGAGTATAGACATTACAGTGGTGATGACATGTGATAATGTGTTCTCGAATGTTTTGTTGTACAGGGACGCATAAGAGAGCGCAATGCTCGGAGCATCTCTATTTGATTAATCAGAGCAGAATACGTAGAATGAAGAGGATTACACCTGGATTGGTGATTTCTGCGTGTTTATTTATTAATAGGAACACCAACAGTTTATATTGTCAATTGATCAAATGATAGTATAGAACACAGAATAAACTTCTGTAAAATTTCTTAGTTTGACGATACCCTTGGCAAATTATTGCCGTTTGAGGGTAGTTACTAGATTGGTATTGTTTGGTATGTTGGTATTGGTACGTACACCAAACCTCCAGCTCCCTGGTGGCGTGCATGGGGTGGTCGTGCGTCTTGTTGGTGACCTCGTTCGCGGCCCGACAGTGGAACTTGGCGTTGTTCTCGAAGCGAGTCACTTCTATCGTCAGGTTTGATGTCGTCTCGAAGGTTTTGTTGTCGGACTGGAAAGAAAATAGATAAAAATAAATATTGCTAAAAAAGAAAATTAGTTATTGCTGATTTATAAAGTTATATTATGTTAAAGTCATAATTATTATTGATCTTGATCAGCGTTATTGCAACTGTATGCCAAACTCTATGAATGATGTTCCAAACTCAAAAGGAGGGATACAATGGCACTATTCACGACAACACCACACGGCAAAGTCCAATAAATAAATTCAAGTAGTTATAAAAAATTCACGGAGTTTAAAAAATTACACTGACAGGCCCTATTAAAATTCATCCTTACCCCAAAGGACAGCCCCATTTAAAACAACACACATAAGTAATTACGTAAGTACAAACATGTAGGGTTCATTTTAATTTGTCTAGTCACAACCCCCTCCCTTACCCCCCACCAGAGGTAGTCTAAGAGCTGGCACCAATTTTGTGTAGGTATTTGAGACAAGCTGAAAACTTGTCTATCACCCTCCTATTTATACCCAAACAATGATGAACTGGCTGATCATCAGTAGACAATATTTATACCTAAAATATGACTATAAATAACTGATCCTTATGTTGGTGAGACTTATCTTTTAGGTAAACTTAAACTTCATCATCATTTCAGCCGTCAGACGTCCACTGCTGGACATAGGCCTCCCTTAAAAATATCCAGTTGTTTCAGTCGGATGCAACTTGCACCCGTGAACCTTTTACCAACTCATCCGTAAAACTAGTAGGTGGACGTCCAACGCTGCGTGTGTCGATCCATGATCTCCTTAAACTTAAACTTGGTAACCACAAATTATTTTCACTACTCATCAGCCAGGTTATCAGTTGTTGGGTTATAATAGGAGAGGTGCGGGACAAGTTTTCAGCTTGGTTCAAATACCTACACAAAATAAGTGTCAGCTCTCGAACTATAGAGGGGTGTGCAAATGTCGTGGGACTCTTTGTGTCAAGTGTGTGAGTTAAAGATACTGGATGTGGCATGATTTAGATTAGAGTTGCATCTGTCAGAACTATAACAATCTAATAGAAAGAGTTTATTACAAAATATAAGATTATCCAGATTTTCATGTCAAAAGCCGAGCTGATTTCATCATATATGCATTTTTGTAACACATTACAACGCACAACAAAATGTATAATAAAACAGTATGAGCTATGTTGAAGTATGAAACTAATAATAAATAAATAATATAAATAAATATATTCACACAGCAACATCTAGCCCCGTGGTAAAAAATGAAAATATGTGTGATTAAAAGAAAATAGTTTAAAAGTATATTATTATTATTAACAAAAAGCCACATCCAGCAGAAACTTTACTTCGCAAACCTGGTTCTCAAGTATTTGCAATTTAAATGCCTGTTAATTATTTATGCATAGAAAATAACCTTAGATAAGACAAGTTTACTCTACGCTTTTGTCGTTAAGTTTGTTTAGTTTGGTAACAATGGGGTCAATTAGACACACACGCACTTAGCTTAATTCAATTTAGTATTGGAATAGTCTCATAAAGTACATCGTAATCATCTACGATTTGTTTCTTAGGACCTTAATGTTCTTAGCTAAGTTTTATTGTTAAACAACTCACCGATATTACTCCCAACTCCTTCAGCCAAACATGAAACAAATAAAATTAATTAAATATCAAATATAAATTTAAATGATGACACAAAATGATCGTAATTCCAAAATACACCCATCTTGGTAACATTATTGACGTTCAATGACAATCACCCTATTTACGTTCCCACAGCTGGTCTCTCTTGACTAGAGGAAATAGGCCTTTATTCACCACGCTGGCCAAGGTTGGTGAATGACACATTGTCCTTAGAACTTTTCAAAGTTCGCAGCACATGCCAGTTTCCTCACGATGTTTAGGTACCTTCACTGTAAGAGCACGTGTTTTTAAAGTGCATACACGGGGTTAAAACTCACGACCTTCGGAATGAGAGTCCAGTGTACTTCATTAACGCGAGGTAACTAAACCGCGAGTGAAAAGCTAGTTAAGCATGAATACAGTTTTGCCGTTTAACTGAACATTCAGGACTGCTCAATGCTTAAGCAATCTATTGCTCGGAATTCTCCACTCCACGCTCAGGGCTGGGATATTATCGATACATTCGAGTTCTTATCGATGGTTCAAACATTTAATATAGATATTTTAATTTAATGTCGATTGAGATGCGTTTCATAACAAGCCGCGGAATCACGTTTTTTTTTTCAAAATGGTGGTTTAGTAATTTAGTATGTATGAAGGTTGATGCTCTTTGTAAAAATAGGTGAATACTGTAACAGAGGGGAATTTATTTATCACACAAAATTTTTATTTAACAAAAAAATATAAAGGCTAAAAATTGACAAAAAATGTTGACCATTTGTGGTACAATGAGTCATACCATGGCCACAATTCAATTATCGCTAAATTAATAATTTTTGGAAAGTTCTACTTACACCATACACAGTACAGAGATGTAATTTTTATCTTATCGATAAAAGTTGGCAATCGTGCGCGTGGTAATTGTTGGCAAGATTCCACGGTGTAATCAAGTGATCACTCTCAGCCCAGTCTCCTCATGGTGTTTTGTTCTTAATGGGTTTTTATACGGTGCTTGTGTCGGAAGAATTGTTGAGATAGTTATTGTGCTTTAAAATGTTTCGCTGCCAAGGACTGCTCTTAACGAGGTAAGCTCTGTGTTGTTAAGTTTTTTTTTGCGGTAGTAAAGATTCTGAGTAGGTCCCATTTCTTACTGTTATTGTATTGTTAAAAACACGACCTGTTTTATAAATTGTTAGTTAATTATTACTCAAGTATGTGTCTATCAACTTATTCAACTCAAGGTATTTTATCTGGGGAAATAGAGCCCTATTTACGAATATTATAATAAAATACTTATGAATTTTAGCCTAAAACTTAAGTAAAATTTTTGATTGCTACGGCTTTAATGTAATTTAAAACCAATTATAACAAATACTACACAAAAATAACATTTTATTACGGATCTACACAGAAAATATTTCAAACAAATTTTTATGAAATTGAATCTGATATCGATAATCCATCGATATTTTCCCAGCACTATCAAAATAATCCTATTACTGTAGTTAGGCGCCGCATTAAATATTTTTTTATTGTTTTTCTTTCTTTTGCAAATTTTACTGTCTGGTGCATCGAAGTGGCATTTCTTAACAGTTCATTGCTTACTTCGAAAATGTTTATTTATGGAGAAAAAACATTTTAAGAAAACAGTTTTGGTTTTTAAACTGTTAAATGGTTCTTTTATGTTCTTTTAATTTTTGAGAGTAACTGACATTTTAACCGCGTACCTATGTATACTCATGAATTACGCCGATTTAAAATTTTAAATATAATTTCCTCATAATTCTCGTTCATAACAATTTTATACCTTTTCATCCAAACAAGGACATTAACCTACCAATCTCCAAAGCAATAAAGATTTTATTGCCATCTCTATCGTTTTCCATTAAAAGAAAAAGACAAAAAAGATTCCTATGATCACAGCAATATTTTCGAGAGACGTAATAAAACGTTCTAATGGCCGTTTGGGCATTATGCTACAAAATATTGCAAAGGGGATGTTTATATTCGATTTAAGAGCTTATTTTTAACCCGTCGAACTGTCGAAACCCTGTTTCTATAAATTGTTACCTATGAGAATATTCTCCACGCAGAGAGGAGACGGAGCACGGTGGTACGCTCACTCCTCTTGTAGTAGTCGAAACGTCGAGAATGTTTTAACTTTGTAAACACGTGAGGAATTCCCGTTGTTTTAAATGAACTTGCGTTTGCTTACAATCAAATCAAACCCTAATTACTTATAATTTCTTAATATTATATATCATTTTCCTGACATCATTAAAGGTGAAATGAAGCTTCGATACCCTAATCACCTCCGTATCAATACTCAGAGACGTGGCTTTCATATCGCGTCGACAGAATGAAAAATTGCACCGACCTCGATTCAGACGTAGATCTAGAGAAAATGGATGATTTATGGAATTACTAGATGTGCCCGCGACTCCACCCGCGTTAAATTATGTTTGTATGGGCCACGTCTTATCATAACTGGAGCAAGAATTTAAATAGCATATCCTGTGTCCCAGACGCCTGAATGTTTATCTACCAAATTTCATCAAATTCAGATCACAGATAGGTTTAAGAGTTATGGAGTTATACTTAAATCGTCAAATTTGTTTCAGTATCATATATTATGTTGAGCCTATAAAAACAAAATCTGAAAACGAACTAAATCACTCAATGCTTCGAGCTTACCACGGCTGTGTGAATTGTCCAGCAACATTAATTTATTTATTATGTATCTGTTTTAAGTATTTGTCACATCCAGATATCTATTTCGAAGTCTGGCAAAATTGAATATTCCCAAGGCCTTAAGCTTAATTAAAGACGTTTTATACAGTGATACGTTCGTTCCTCTGAGCTCGGCTTAGAAGGAACCATTATAGACAGAAAGGTATAATGCATGGATTATTATATCGTTACGGTGTTTTGGTGACAGAAAATAAATAAAATAGAAAGAAAAGGAAGAAAAAAAGAATTACTTTATTGTAAACCATAATAAAAATTACATAAATAATAACTTAATTAATTTACACCTACACATATATATAGGTACACAAAATCTAGTCAATTAAAGCCCGTCATAAGATAATATTTTTGTTTTAATGTTTATACATGAAATCGAGTCAGTTTTTAGTGCATATGGTGCTTAAAACAGCGCCGAAATATTGGGCGCTTTTATCAGTATATGACGGGTTTCTTACGATGTTTACCTTCACCGTTAGAGTACGTATTTTCAAAGTACTCATACATTTAAATGCAAGGAGCCCGGTGGGGTTCAAACCCACGACCTTCGCAATGAAAGTCGAGTGTACTTAGCCAAAGCGGCTCTTATCCAACAAACATTAGGTCCTAATCGCAGAAACATTTATGCCGAGCAGGAATCGAACCTTACATTATCACCAACTTACACAGATCACCAAGCTACTTGGTAAGGTTGATTACTACAATCGCCCTTAGACCTATAATAGCTAAAAGCAAGAACCGTGCCTAAAATAGGGGTGTAAAAAGGGTGGATTGATGAATGATAAATGACTACCCCAAGACTGATCATAGATTGCCCTGAACAATCGAGAATAGATCAAGGTCACGCGAAATAGCGATCTATTGAAATTGTTAATGCCAACTAGAGTGTGGAGGGTAGAGGCTAGGCTAAACTATTCATATTATAACAACGGGAATTACTTACGTATTTAGAAAGGAGTTAAAATACTCTCGCTTGACATTTCAACCACTATAAGAACAATCTTTCTCAGGAGGACGGTTTCAAAATAAATAGTGTAACTCACGAACATTTTGAAAGTGAAATAGGATAAACTATGTTTGTCGGATGAAAAGCTTGCTTTCAATAGTTGTGAGAAATATGAGAACATTATACGCTCAATTTAGGGTATGTATACTTAAATATTGCCAAATTGTTGTTTTATTATTTTGTACATAACATTAACAATAAAATTGCTCAAAGTTAATAGAAAGATAATTGACATGATTTAAAGATCCTCTTCCAATGTTGAGAGATTATCATAATGTACTCTATTGTTCTCCTTACTTCCACCCTACATAATTGGAGTTTTTAGGTTAAATATCGATAACAAAGGTCAAGGTAGAGGTTCTTTTATCTGTGTAGTGATGGGACACTGTCGATAAATTACCTAATACGTTTATTAAAACTTAGAGAATATTTATTTATTTTACCGGTTTATTAGGTATAAGTTTAATCATTATTCACAGACAAACTGTATTAATTCGTATTAATATTTATTTACCCAGACGGACAAAACTTTTTCGTACAATTTTGGAACATCTTTACAACTTAAAGTAAACTTAAGTTTTAAAATAAATACAGTACAAAGGACTTTATATCACAATAATTTTAATCAAACATTATCTTATCTTTATATCTAATGTTTTAATTTAGTTAGCTAAGTAAATTATGAGTTAAATTGATAGCTATTTCAATTAAGGGCTAATCCTTAGGCCCTTGTTGTGGCGAGCGCCGACAGAACGCCCTTTCTTGAGACTTTAAAGTTTCATGACATTACGAATTTAGACGCGACTAAATAACGAGACTTTATAACGCGACTTATATATGTCAATGGAATTTGTGTGATATTATAATCTCTTTAAAGTCAGAGACTTACGTGAAGAGGTATAGTAAACTTGTGCTTTAAAGTTTAAAATTATTTATTTTGTTGTATATAAAGTTCTTATTGAATAAAATGCCAGAAATATTGGACAACAATTTTACAAATACTCCACGAAAGGAACAAAATGTTTTTCGGACATTTATAGTTCCCAAAATAATCTTGTGATATTAAACAAAAACAGGTTGGTATAAAAAAAGATACAATTTATAAAATTACCATTTGATGACCATCTATAATCTATAATACCATCTATAAATGTACGTATTTTTGCACATCATCATTACCTCTTTTTACCTTCCCAATGCTGGGACACAGAGACTTCTCTCATGAAGTGCGGGTTGGATTTTGACAGTGTTTAGACAATCGAGTATGCCCACATACATTTTTTAAGTACTTAAATTAATTAAAGTCGCGTCTTTAAACCTCGTTTTCGCTTAAGTAAGTTAATTATTGAATTAAACTAAACGCACCAACGGGATAATGATTTGGAAACAAATGACGAACATTACGTCTATTGTCATGTTAATGAAGGACTGAATTAGAGATGGTATAGGGTAGAGCAGAATTATTGCCTAAATACCCTGAATATTTTATTAAAAAACTAGCTTTCTAACACGCAGTCACGAGTTTGAAGAAAGCAAGATATTTTTTATATTAAAGTCCGGAATGTATAATATTGAATGTACAACGTGAAATTATGATGTACAAGCAAAAATGTACCTTAATGTTTTTTATTGAATTTTGCCCAGAAACATGATTGTGATAGTTTTATTTAAAACAACAATACATTCACGAATTATATTCCTAAGATTTAATTCACGCTGTTATAAAACAAAAGTACCTAACTTCTGAGCACCTTGTACTGAGCTTTGAAATGTCAATTGTGAATTTAAATTGTGCGTTAATTATGTGGATACGAGATTCCAACCGTTTAATTTATCAAGGAAACCTCATATAAATTAACTTTACAAACTTAACTAATTAAGATAAAGCTTATTTCTGTAGACGCTTATCTGAGATCATAAGTTTCGGTTGAAAGCTTGTATCCATCGTAATCATGAGTCTATATTACCACTACTGAGTCACAGGGCCGTCTCTTTTGACGTTAGAGATGTTAGGCCCTTATTCAGCACGCTGGTCAAGTTTAGTGCGCGTTGTAGAATGTCACATATATTTAAACTCTTGAAAATTCACATAATATTCCAGAGCGTTGCGATGATAGAACCCACTACTAGATATTTATCTGCGATCTCAATTAGCCAACACACCAAACGGCGTAACGGCGTAGGTATAGATTGCGTTAATTTCATAACACGAAAATTATTTTTATTTTGCCTTTGTAAACAAAGCACAAGTCTATCAAAGAGAAAATTCTCTATGATAAAAAACACCCTAAGGCAATTAAAAACACAACATCAGCTGAAGAATTCTATGGAAGTTTAAACCATAGCCTACGGTTAAATAGAATAAAAACTCTTTTGTGAGTAAAATGCACTCCTCAACTTGTAACTCAGAAACTAAGAAATGCGAAAAAGAAAAAACGCTAGAAACTTTTTAATGACAAAACCAGGTTTTCTTTTTACAAGGAAAAGTAACATTGTACGTTTTTTCGATGGCAAAGCATGAAATTTTACGTTGTAAAAAGTTTGAGTAACACATGTAATGGTTTAATAGGAAAATAGAGTTTATATTATGAATGTTACAAATGCCGACCTGCACTCAAAATAAAGATATTTTGGTATTTTATTCAAACAACGATTAAAATGGATACGTTAAAAAAATTGTAACATGTATAACTCGTCTGTAAATTACTACGTATTCTAAAATAATTTGAATAGCGCTAAGAACAACCATAGCTTTTATTTCTAGTTGGTTTTACAATGTTAACAAACGAATACTTTATGCAAGGCTTTTAGGTCAAAGACACAGTATTGAATACATTTTAGTACCTAGGTTTGTCTTATTTTCAGGATCCGTAGATAATAAATAATACGAGTAGGATATACTTACAGAAACAAAAAAAAATACTTACCTACCTATATTAAGTTTTTACTAAGTTATTATTATGTACCACTGATGTCGTAAATTCCAATAATATTTCAAACAAAAGCAAATTTAAAAATAGAACAACCGCCCAATCACTAGGTCTGGGCAAATAAAAGATGGCTTCTAAAAATGGCGGCAAAAGAAATTAATCCAGTCATTCTTCACTGTCAACTTGGTTTAACATAAAAACGGGAATTATTTTATCATCAATCCCAAGGGGCAAATTATTATAGAAAAGTTTTTGACAAAGTTTTTAGCTTTTTATGAGAAGGTTTTTGATAGACGTTGATTTTTGCTGGGAGTTTGGGATTTCGCTTATTGATTTCTTTAAAGATTAGCAGTAGATGCGGACCGTAATTTTTACAAATAGGTATCAATATATTTGATTAGTTTTTCAACACTTAATAATTTCAAATCTTTGCTCATTTTAAAGATGAGATGCTACATACAGACATAAATTTATACATAATACGCATAGCAGTTAACGAGGGTTAAAAACCATTACAGAAAACCTTCCAATTGAGGAATCAAAACCAACAAAGATACAGCCGAACCATTAATAAATAAACCAAAATCAACAATCCCCATTAATCTGTTTGAAAATCAATTTCGCAAGCAACTAGAACATTCCGTAGTACAGTCAGCGGAAGCGATATCTTGTTCATTAGCCGAGTCTGACTGAGGTGATAGCTCCACTTGTAATTTCAAATAGCTGGGCGGGACACCTGCTGTTTGGGTTATGGACAAGCGATCGGTGGAGTAGCTTTGAATACATTTCTGTTGATTTAGATATATTTTGCGTAATAAAGTTAATGTCGCTCAAGGAGCTATTTAGGGAGCTTTCTCGAAGCTACGAATTCTACCTATTGTAATGGTAGAATTCGTAATTGGAGGTAATTGTGGTTTGTAGCATTTTAAACGAGCGGCCAATTTTATCGATAAAATTATTTAATGATTCTGTTCTAAATCTATTGACGGTGTCCTTATTCTTTATGACCTGTTCTAATCTTTATTTTTTGGCTCAAAAATAATTTAGAAAAAAGCACACGATCAACATTTAAAACAAATATAAAATTAATGTACAAATCTACCAACTTTCTGTTAAATTGGAATTAACCTATAAATATTTACCACAAAATAAATAAAATCACAAATAATGATTGTCACTTTCGCGACTCCATTCCTTTCTATCTAGGTAGCCAGACCGTTCCAATAAGTCAAATTCAATAATACTGGTAAATGAAACGTCACACTTTCAACCGAAGCGAGTCGCGCAATATTTCCAGAAAGCTGACTGTACACTCGACTTCTGCTATTTTAAGTTTGAGTACAAATATAAATTGAATTTGTATTTGGAATAGAAAATGGTGAAGTTTTTAAGATTTTCAGTTCAAAATTGAACATTCGATTTTTGTTCATACTATTTTTTATTGTACCATCTACCTACTTACACGACATTATTATGTAATTGTATAACAGTACTTCTTCGTAATTTTCCCTCGGGAATGAGTGTGTTCGTCTGCTGGGAAGATACCTTACCTACAATACCTATTATGAATGGGTTATATTGGGGATACATATATTTTGTCAGATTTATGATGGGCTACGATGATGATGAAAGCAAGGCTCATATCTTTAGACAGTGTAAACGAAGCTTTATACCTAACCTCAGTTTGTTTTATTTGAGTAAAATTTGCAATTGAGGAATGCTTTTCTACAGGAAAATTAAATACCAAGGTATATTAATAATTTTCATTTTTTAAGTTTGTTTATTATTTAATGATAAAAGTGATTTATTGATCACCAATTTCTGCAAAGGTTTATGAGCCAACCGTGTCCCAGTGCTAGGCAAAGGCGTCCCCAATTTCCTCTAATTATACGTATTATAATAGTATCCTTATGATTAAAAATAAGGTTTGTGTGACTGAGACTGTGATACTCTTTCACTAAAAACTGCTAAACGAATCTGAATAAAACTAAACTATAATTTATCTCCGTAAATACTCGTAGTTACTAATATTTCATATATCAGAACAACACACAGACAAATTTTAACCGCGTGGGAATCATTATACATATCTAACTTTTTTAAATGAACAAAAATCCCTCTTTTAAAAAAAATACAAACTCCAATAAAAGGAAAACCTTCGTGAACTTACAGTAAAAATCAAAGCTAAAAAAAGTTTAACCAAAGTGCGTGAAATTCACCAAAAACAAACCGTTGCGGGTTCTAATTAATATTAGGGTTCCGCAAGTTAAATATTTGGGAGATTGGGTTCCGTGTTAATTAATTAGTTGCGCTAAGTCGTTAAGTAGTTCCTTTTGTGAATGGGGTTTATTTTCTGCCTCTTGTAAGGCGGTCATGGATTTGTGGACTGCTTGTAAAGATAGGTATTTTGGGTTGTTGGACGCTGTGTGTTGAGTGGATTTAATTAAGGAATTTTGTAATTATCTAGGAATTGGTAAGTGATTAAAGTATTTATTAGAAATGCCTTGAATTCGGGTTAAACATAACCTAAAGTTAAAAAGTTACACTTAAACATAACCTAGCTGCGCCCCATGGTTTGCGCGCATTATTTTATTTCAACTTTCAAACTATTAGACCAAGAGCCTGTGATGGCCAGACCTTCCTTTAATTCACAAGCGTGAAAATTCTTTCATGTGTATGTCTAACATAGGTAAGAATAACCCCCAAACATGAAACCTGGATCGCGGTTCCTTTGGGAGATAACAACCTTTTACCTGTTATCTCCCAAAGGAACCACGATCCAGGTTTCATGTTTGGGGGTTATTCTTACCTATGTTAGACATACACATGAAATAATTTTCACGCTTGTGAATTAAAGGAAGGTCTGGCCATCACGGGCTCTTAGGTTATATGTATGTATCTTCTTGTCAATTATCTAAATCAGTTTGATTATTTTGCTAATCAAAAGCTACTAACATCTAAGCTCCATAAAGTTTTAGTATTTTTTTTAAATATAATAATTCAATTCAATTCAATTTAATTTATTTATTCATACTTTTGGATCACAAAGAACACTTAGTCACGTTAGTTTTTTCTTCGCAATACGTATAACTTTGTGTGGGCATCACAGATGCGTCAAATCTTAAAATATTTCGTGTCACTTTTTGTTGCAAAAGCACTATATTTTAAAAGCTTGTATATAAAATTCATAGTTCCACTTCCATGCAACGGATATTTAGCAAACGCCCGAATGTAGCAAAAACATGAACTATGCACGAATATTTTTACACCCTCGAATATTTTAGCTAGTCGTCGCAAAAACATAAAAAGGTTCGTAAAACGGTGACCACGACCTACTTACGGCTGGCGTGTAAACCCGCCATTTTGTTTTATGGCTACTAAAATGTAGGAGAAAAAACTAAATGGAATAGTTCCCTTTACTTAGCTACATTAAGTAGGATTCGGTGTTAATTTATTATTTTTACATGTGTTTTAGCGTATTACAAGCTTTTTGTCGTGAAATTGCTCGCATTTATTTTTGGATTGGGAATTAAAAATTTGCACCGCATCGTAAGTAACCTGAGTAATAACATAAATGAGATAAACGCCCACATTAAGATCGTGTGATATCTTTAAGAGGTGTACGACATGTATTGTCAACAGAGTCTTGTATGATTCCAAAAGAGCTACGTAGTCAAATCGCGACGAAGGGGGATTATGTTTTTAAAAACTAAATCCAAAATAAAAGACGGACAATTAATTCAAGAGTCGATGTTAGACTGAATTTTAATAAAAGAAATCCTAAGACTAAACAACATCTTATGCCTCGGAATGTTACACCTACGCAGTCTGCGATGCAGGTGCATAAGTGCAATGTCAGCGGTCCTCATACAGGCTGGGATACATAACTCCTCCCTCCTTTAGTTTGAAATCATCCGAAGAACAATTTTTCGGAGGAAGATTTCAAGCCGAGAAGATTTTACACAAAGAAAAACATTTTTATATATGAAAAAGACACAAAACCTATAACTAAAACTATATATAAGACAATTGTTCCAACCCTAACACTCTCTGTGTTCACTTTATTATCACTTTGAATTTCACTTTTTTTTTCTAACGCATATGATAAAACTTTTGAATTTGTTAACTCAATTCCACTGAATTTCACTGGTTTCACTGTTTTCGGCGTTAACAGCTTCCGATTTTCAGGATATGATGTAAATAGCAGGTTCTGATAAGTGAGGTTTTCTCCAATAAATCCTTCCAAATCTTATTCCTTTCAAATGCGATGATATGCAAATGATGATGATGATACCAAATCAGTAAATGCCAATAAGGGTGTTATGTATAGTTTCATTAGCACATATTCTGTAACTCTGCACTGTAATGTCGGCGACTGATTTAGAGTAAGTTATCCAACGGCTTCTCTGGACTGCTTCTATCTCTACATCCTCGAGTTTTAGGGAAATCTGTTTACCTTTCGTTCACCTCATCAGGGCAAGGATGCAGGTGTCTTTAGCTGGTACAAAGATCTGCGCTTCAACATACTCGTAAAGGTCATCAATGGGCCGACAAGGAGAATTCAGCGAGATGGCTTTCAACTCTTTCACTATAAGGTGTAAGGTATTTAGGTAATAATAATAAGGGTAAGGTTGGTTTAAGGTTAGGTGATGGGCAAGGGAACAATTTTATAATTAAAGTAAGTAATTTCCTTAACTAATTTATAAAACAAAAATTATCTTAATATTCTTAAAATACGATTTCAATGTCTCACAGTTTCTTGAATTTTGATAACAATTTCATTGTCTTATGCAGTCAATTTTAAAATGTTGACAGGTTTTATTAGAATTAATAACATATTGGTGCAATATTCCTAATTTACTAAAATCTTATTTTAGCTTTTCAATCTCGTTCAATTTAGGACAAATGATTTGAAATTTATGTTAAAATAATTTGTAAATAATTGAGATTTTGTAAACTTGAGTTTCTTTGTTAACTTTATAAAATGAATTGTTAAATTGTGCGAGATTGTTACTCTTACAGTAGAGTTCGTTAATAATTTAATCATTTCGGTAACATAGTAGAGTAGTTTAAATTTCTATAGAACGCTGGCGAGAATTCAAACCTTTTATTAAATTGTCATATATTTAATTGCATCATTGTTATCCAAATTGTTATATACATTGACATAATTATTTTTGACGATTCAATGGGATTCTTTTGTACATATTAGTATATGATCTATTATATTATTCAATTGTATGGAAACATTTATTTTAAATTAAGATTTTTAATATTAATTATTAAATTCTGTTTGATTCTATTTAATTATTATTTTATATTAATATATTTAGATAAAATAACGCAGATGTACTTATATGTTGAATCAAAAAAAAACTAAATTAATAAAAAAAAATTAAACTTAAGAAATTTAGTATGAAAAATATAAAAGGAATATAATTCTATCTCACTTCCTGAGGATACCAAACTCTTAAGAGCTTGGACAACAGGAAATAAGTACAGTAAGTCTAAATTAATAAAAAATAAAACTTAAGAAATTAAGCATAAAAAATATAAAAGGAATATAGTTCTATCTCACTTCCTGAGGATACCAAACTCTTAAGAGCTTGGACAACAGGAAATAAGTAAATTAAGTTTCTATAACTAATCAAGTTTAAATCTAAATCTCCCTAAAAAGTTTAATATTTTAATAACCAGCAAATTGTCATAAGACATAAGGGCGGTTATTTCACTAATCGGGATTACGCAGGGGTTCTCCTTCTACAGGGGCTGAAGAGCCCGGGTCAATACTGCTTGGGTCGGTAGCAGGACGACGCTTTGGAGGACGACGCACATCTTTAACAGGTACGTTAGTATTTCTAGCGTTGGTTTCCACAGAAATAACATGTTTATCTATTTTTCCTGTAACTTTTGCCTTTTGAAACCTAGGCTTATCTTTACCTCTACGCTTATTAACACCTGTGATAAAGATGCTTTCATCATCACGTAAGTCAAAATTAGTCTCTCCTCCTCTATCTTTTTGAATTTTTTCCTTCCTGTTCCCCATTTTATCAGTTAGATATTTATATAGGTACTGAGTTTTATTTGCATGATCTCTTACCAATAGTTGAGTGTATTCTTTGTCAAAATCTGAATTAAATTGATTTTTAGATTCTGTATGACCGAATACAACTTCAAAGGGCGTGAGACCAGTCACAGAATGTATGGTCTGATTATAAGCCATTACAGCGTAAGTCATAGCCGATGCCGCGTCAGTTATCTTACGTTCATATTTTGCGAGACGGTAAATTTCTAAGATGGTTGAGTGAAACCGCTCTATTAACCCCATAGAATTAGGGTTGTTAGGTGTTCCTATATGAACCTCGACTTTGTAAAATGCTAACAACTCTTTCATGAGCTTATTATTGAACTCAGAACCGGGATCTGAACTTATTTTAGTAGGAGTGCCGTAAAATGAAAAATACCTTACTAGCGCTCTAACTACTTCAGGAGTTGATCTATCGGGAATCTCGAAGGCTTGGCCCAACTTACTAAATGCGTCGATTAAAGTTAGGTAATATTTGCCTTCAATAGAAAATAAATCAATGAATAGTTCCGCAAATGGTTTCGATTGAGTTTGAGTAAGCTGAATCTGAGGTTTAAACGGCCTTCTGTCGTATTTCATGCGTTTACAGGTTTCACAAGAGTTAATGATGCCTGACACTGTTTCTTCCATGTTTGACCAAAAGTAGGTACGTTTTAGATGTGAGACAGTTTCTTTGATACCACGGTGACATGTCTTTCCTTGGTGGTATTGCAACACTATATCCTCTTGCTCCTTTTCGTTTGTCACGTTAATAACCCTATTCGTACATTCATAGAGCTGAACTGTATCCTTTTTAAATAATGCAAGTACTGCTTCAGAAAAATAACGACGGTGTGATTTATCTTCAAAGAAAAGAAAGTACTTGATTTTCGGCCTAATATATTCTTTCAAAAATTGCTTTATTAAGTCAACATTATCTAAAGGTAAGTGAGCTTCTAAAATTTTTTGCTTTGGGTGTGAACGAATTTTAACTTGTATTTCATTTTTAAACCATGAGTGTATTAAAATTTGGTTAGGTTTAGTATCTATAGCTTCATGCAGAATAGGGATCCCGTTTGTGTCCATATCGTCTGCAGAATGCACTGTGTCTGTTCTAGAAGATATAGTCACCGTGCTACTACCAGGTGAGTTTGCGCTAAGGGTTCTTTCAGATGCGTGAGGCGATGTTTCAGAAATTGACTGCACATTTCTTTCAGGACCTTCTTGTGATAATCTGGCTATCTCGTTTGTAAGATCCTGAATGTGTCGTTCAAGATCGTCATTAACTGAGTCACCTACATTGACCGCCGTTGATTGGTTGTCAATGTTGTCACCTTTACCTAAAGCGTTAATTCTTATTCGCGAAAGCGCGTCTATTTTGGGATTATCTACTTCACGAGTAATATTCAAATCAAATTCATTAGTTTCTAATTTAGTTACATTTATGGGCTTATTAAATTTAATTTCAATGTCATTCTCAGAATAATTTTGAATAATAGTTGTAGCGTAACCTGCTTTACACTTAACGATTGCAGGTGGGGCTCTTACACCTTTACCGAAACTAATGTAATTGAATATAGCTTCACCATTATAAAGATCTACAGGAATTTTAACTGGAGCTTCTGTTCGCGGTTCGACACGCACTGTGTATGGCGGACTATAGATAATAGGAATTTCTGCGTTTCGGGTTTTCAAAATTTGATTTTTCATATCAATATTAGCATCAAGTTTTTTTAATAAATCCGAACCGATTAATCCTCCATAGCTACTGTCAACGTTATACACATAGAATTTGTGTGTGTCTGTGCTTTTAAAGGTTTTTAAAAGGGGTATATTTATAACTTCTGTGTGGTAACTACGTGCGTGTGTACTTCTGATTTCAAATGGTTCATGATATTTAAATTTAGAAAAATAAGTATTTGCGATTTTTGGATTAATAAAAGATCTACTACTGCCTGTGTCTATCATGAATATTGTGTTTATTTCCGGTACTCTTATGTGAGGTAATTTAACTGCCTCGTGGTGATTCAAATGTACTATTTCGGGTGTTTGTTCCCTGAGGCCGATATCTGAAAATTTTCATTTTCACCTTCCTCATTCTCCTGAGCTCCCTCATGTTCATTTTCATAACCATTATAGTCGTTTATTTCGTTTTCAGTTGCTGGTGTGTAATCACACTGAAAATAATCTGTGTCATAATAATTTTCTTCAACATCCGGGCATTCCTCCGGCACATTTGTATAGAATAAATTATTTGATGTGCGCGGAGCTACAAACGCGTTTCTCTGCGGTGCAGTACGCATCGACACATCGTTGTCGTATACGTGTGCATTCCGCTGATTTTGGTTTGGTGGAATACCAAATCGGAATTGGTTGTTAGTTGGTACTACTGGTCTGATGCCGAATTTAAAGCCTGGTTGATTTGGCACGGGGGGTCTAAATCCCTGGGCTTGAGGAATCCCAAATTTATAACCATGATTTTGTGGTGTAAAACCTTGTGGTTGGTTACCAAATCTGAAGCCTTGATTTTGTGATGTAAAACCTTGGGGTTGGTTACCAAATCTGAAGCCTTGATTTTGGGGTCTAAAACCTTGTGGTTGGTTACCAAATCTAAAGCCTTGATTTTGATATGTAAAATTGGGGTCAAATTTATTAGTCAGGATGGCCGTGTTAGAATTTGGGCCGAAATTATTTGGCAGGAAGGCCGACTTAAAATTGGTTGCCATTGGATTGGATTGCGTTGGCTTTATTATTGATGTAGAATACTGTTGTGATGAGAACTGACGGTTCTTGTTACGTGAGTTATATTGGTTCAAGAAATTAACTTCTTCCATAACTATAGTTAACGCATCCTCCAGAACATTGCATCTGTTAAGTCTTACTACACGGAGCATATCCTGTGGTAAATTATAGAGAAACACATTTAAAGACATATGATTGTATATAGTCATTTTCGCTTCTTTAACAGCCTCATCTTCGATCAAATTTAATTTGGCAAACAATGTGCTTCGAACATTTTGAATTCTATTGCAAAATATTAAATAAGATTCGCCATGTAAAATTTTGAGATTTTCCAATTCTATAGCTATACACTCCTCTCACCTTGGGTCACCGAAATGTTGAGTTAACAACAGTTTTAATTCATTCCAGGTCGTAATATCCTGGCGCTCACTAATAAGGTGGGCGGCTTTGCCTATCAGGCGGCTAGTGACAGTATGAAATACATATATGTCTTGAGCCGTGCTTACATATTCTGATCTAAAAGCTTTAATTACATATTCACCTTTTTTTATGAATAAATTAAGCAATCTTTCATCCCCATCAAATTTTGGAATTAAATCGATGATCTCTCTGGGGATGGTTTGAATTGACTCCATTTTTCCAAACAAAATTTAATTTTAATTACAAGAAAATAAAATGTATTACTTGTATTGTATAAAAAAAATATTTATGTATTTAACTTTATAATTTCAATTTAAAAATTAACAATTTTATTCACTTAATTCTAAGTCACTCATATAATTTCCCTAGAGTTTGTAAGGAAATTATAATACCTATCGATGCTTGTATAGCAGTGACTAACTAATCTAATCTTAACTAATTACTTATTCTAAGTCACTCATACAATTTCCATAGAGGTTGTAAGGAAATTGTATTACCTATCGATGCTTGTATAGCAGTGACTAACTTATCTAAAAACTTAATCTAAGCCACTCATATAATTTCCATAGAGGTTGTAAGGAAATTATATTACCTATCGATGCTTGTATAGCAGTGGCTAACTTAACTAATTACACAGCTAAAGGAGTAGAACAGGGATAGGCAGGATAGTGAAGAGGTTTACTCACGGTTCGCTTTTCCCCATTCCTCCATATATTGAATATCGCCGTCTTTATTTTTCACAGATTTCCACTTCTATGTCGCGCGACAAATTTATTTAGGTTTTCTTGATATCGGTTAACGTTAAAACGCTCGCGAACACTTGTACTCAGACCGATACGAGGTCTTCACAGGCACAGGATATATCGCGCCGATATCCTACCGGCTGCGCCAGTCAAATCGCGACGAAGGGGGATTATGTTTTTAAAAACTAAATCCAAAATAAAAGACGGACAATTAATTCAAGAGTCGATGTTAGACTGAATTTTAATAAAAGAAATCCTAAGACTAAACAACATCTTATGCCTCGGAATGTTACACCTACGCAGTCTGCGATGCAGGTGCATAAGTGCAATGTCAGCGGTCCTCATACAGGCTGGGATACATAACTACGTTGGTTGTTACAAGTAGCATAAACTCTGCATAGTCTTAAGTTCAGTACTCACATACGGTTATAGTACCTTCTTACACTAATAGTAAGAGTGTGCTTACCCGTATATCGTGGCCCTCCTTCTCTATCCTGGCAGAGCCGTTGTACCACTGGATCTCGGCGGCGGGACGCGCGCCTGACGTCACACACATTAGAGTGAGAAGGGTGCCTTGTGTCGCGTGCTCTCCTTCGCCGTATATGAACGTCTTGTTTGGTGGTACTGTAAATAAAATTGATATAAGATTTTATAACTGAATAAAACTAGATCAAACACTTAGTTACAACTTTATTTTTACAAAAATCTCTTACGATAAAAGTCAATTTAAAAATACCGCACTGAGCCGGACCAAATTAAATAGAGAAAAAAGGGAAGCACCAGTATTTCATACAAAGATATCGTAATCGGATCGGAACCTACCAATCAAAATCGACTATGTTATCCGCGATCAAACATTAAAAAGCAAATATACGATCGAATTCAGAAACCTCCTTTTTGGAGCCGGTTGAAAAGGGCACACGTCAACCAATCCTAAACCAAACTATCAATCTAGCAAGGGTCTAAGTTAAGTCATTACGCAGCAAAACACTTGATGGAATGCCTATAAAGTCTATAACTCGATTTGTCTAAATTTCCCTACAAAAACTTTGCTCCCTCAAGAGCCGTGGAGCTAAACTTGTGCCATAACGCGCCCTTACTATATGGCCCTTGAAAAGGGTCATAAAATAGGCACTGAACTAGCGTTTTTTTTATTCCTTCGGGGGCAGAAAGGTCTTCTATTTGCTATTTTGTTTAGTGCAGGATAAAGGGATGAATTTTAATTGAATTGGAGATGGAATGGTAGTAAAGATTTGTGAGATTAAAAACTTCCTCGATCGAACGTTTTTGTTTAATTTATATAGGGTAGGTACTGTGAAATACTTCTTTGCTTATATGATTTAAGTTAAAAGGTCTGGTAAGTAACATATTGGCTCAAACCCACATACTTATGAATGGAAGCCGAACGTAGTTAGATACTCCCATAAGCCAGCACAACTTTTATAAATAACAAAACAAACGAATATTGAAAGGTTCAAATATTTAGTAAAGTTTCGAAATCACGAACGCAGCGTAATCGAAGTCACCTTTGTCCATCAAAATGTATTACCAATTTAACCCTTCACTGCAAAATTTAACCCTTCACTGCAAAATCCCAATAACAAGCAAAACTTTTCAAAATAACCCGCTGCTATTTAGTGTTGTTCGCAACTCGGGTCGTTTAGGCCCTAAGTCAAAGGGACAGATAGTTATAGGGGTCCAAATGACCCGGACAGTATCGGTGCAAGTTTCTGTATTAATTGTCGATTTATAGTCTGTATCGTGATATTGTGAGAGCAGGGGCGGATTCAGAGAAATCTAATATAAAGACTTATGATAACAATGACAACTAAAAATTATTTAAATTATAGATATTTTGATTTTATTAGATTACTAGCTGACCCGGCAAAAGATGTTTTGCCATATAAATAATCTATAAAAAAAATTTTGGGGTGGACTACCCCTAACATTTAGGGGGATGAAAAATAGATGTTGGCCGATTCTCATAGATACCGGATAAGCACAAACAATTTCATCAAAATCGGTCAAGCCGTTTCGGAGGAGTATGGCAATAAAAACTGTGACACGAGAATTTTATTTATTAGATTTTCCTATATTTATTAAATACTAGCGACTATTAAAAAATTTAATAAGCTAACTCCATTTTTTTTCTTAAACTTCATAACTGTTTATAGTTCATAATTAACCGTGTAACTTAATCATCCTGTAATTATTTGTTTACATCTGTAAAAGTTGTTGTGTTGTTGTGGTCGAGACGTCGAGAGTGTTTTAACTGCTTTGTAAATACGTGAGTAATTCCCGTTGTAATAATAGGTATCTATTTATTTTTTATTTTTTTTTCGTTGTCGAAATTAATATCTATTAATTTTTAAATATAATTCCAACTGCAATGACCCTAAGACCGGCCCTGTACCCACATAAGGGCATATGAAGCCGTCACCGAGTCCAGGGCGCGGGTAATTTCGGCCCTCCCTATAAATTGCTAGACGATGTAGCTAATAAGTGGCGAGATAGTGTTTAGGGATGGGAAGTGATGGAAAGATATTGATACTCGTATATCAGATAATTATGATAGAAATATACATATATATTAAAAATAAATATAAATATTGCTGGACAATTTACACAGCAACATCTAGCCCCGTGATAAGCTCTAAGCTTCTTTTATATTATTCGTAAGATTTACTATGTTAATATGTATATTATACAGGGTGTCCCAAAGTTATGGGCCATGGAGGGGAAGTACCTTAAATATCGTAGATAGTGAATTTTGCTCATGGAAGACTTCATTTTATTTTTAAAAGTAAGTAATTCTGCATTCATAGATTTTCTAAAAATTACTTGCTTTGTCTGGGAATCGAACCGACTTACATGTGGAAAAAAATAACTCTACTTTTATGATACCAATCGAAAGAATAGCTAAAAAATAATAACTCTGCTTAAGTAACATAGTATTTTAAAAGAAAGGAACAACGTGAAATTAATTATTTTAATCAAATAAAAAACATGAAACATTTTTTTTTGGAAATTAATTAATTAAATGCTCAAAATGTGATCCCTCTAGTCTTAAGCATCTTCACTAATCATCTTGTGACCCGGCTGCCTGTTGATTTTCTAATAATTTTATGGTGAACACTCGATGTGATATGGCACAATTCTGTTTGCAACTCGATCATTTGACCTTAACTCAATTATTTTATGTTGTTCCTTTCTTTTAAAATACTATATTACTTAAGCAGAGTTATTATTTTTTAGCTATTCTTTCGATTGGTATCATAACAGTAGAGTAATTTTTTTTCCACATGTAAGTCGGTTCGATTCCCAGACAAAGCAAGTAATTTTTAGAAAATCTATGAATGCAGATTTACTTACTTTTAAAAATAAAATGATGTCTTCTTTGAGCAAAATTCACTATCTACGATATTTAAGGTACTTCCCCTTCATGGCCCATAACTTTGGGACACCCTGTATTATAAAATACACAGAATTGTATTTTATAATAAAATATAATAAATCTGAGAAGCTCAATTGATAAATAAATAAATATTATTCTTAAGTTACGCAGGCATATAGACTTTTACAAGCGGATGCAGATAATTGAATCCGAGTATGTTGATAATCTCGTAGACATAGAAATTTTTATGCTCTTCGAATAAAATAAATCGAATATTAAATCGATAAGCGCCGTACCGTTTCCCATCCCTTCACAAGGGTCGAGAGTTTCACCACCTTGCAATATTGTCGGTCGATACGACACTAACGTACACGCACAACTTATACAACGCGCTGCCCATTTCATACAAACTTATGTACACATAATCATCATCATTACTTAGTATCAGAAATCTAGCACCCGTAACACAAGCGTAGAGCTTACCACGGGGTGAAATGTTGCTGGGTAATTGTCAAGCAATATATTTATTTATTTATAAAGGTATTTTTGTACAAATGAACATAATTCCAACGAAATACGTAAAAAAACAAGTTTCGTAACTTTCTTATTCTACCGTAAAGAGTTGAGATTCGAGTCGGTTATAAATTTATTCAGTTACCACTATCTGCCATAAGTTGAAACGTAATGAATTGAAAAGTGAAAACCTTTCAACATATTATAGTGATCATTCTAATAATGTAAGTAAGTATATAAAACATGTTAAATCAAAAAAGTTTCGTTTTCACTATAAATATAGGGGCTAGATGTCGCTGTGTGAATTGTCCATTGTCCAGCAATATTTATTTATTTATAATTTGAGTGATATATTCCTATGCCGGGACTAAACGACAAATCCAGCCTTACAAAATTTCTTGTGTAACTAATAAAATAACACAGTTTGTATGAAACAAGCTTCAACGTCCTCAAAACATTACAAGTTGGCTAACTTCTCCGTTTACTAGTCGCGGTTTGTGTTGGGTATTTGATTGGAGGTAAATCTTACACTCTGAAGTGTCCTTTAACAAAGTAATAGGTTTCTATTGCTTTTAGTTTAAGTAGCCTTTAACTTAACTTTGAGCCGTGTGAGCTAAGTCGGAGCACACTCGACTTTCATTCCGTAGGTCTTGGGTTCTAACCCCGCCGCGCAACTCAGGATTTTTCTTTACGAGAAATGTATGCGCGCTTGGACAGATATGAACTGACGGTGAATGTTAACATCGTGAGGAAATAACCATGCTCTGGGAACATTGAAAAGCTTGAAGGACAAACTAGCACTTGGCCACCGTCTTGAATTAAAGCCTAATCTCTCGCGTCAATAGAAAAGTCCCTGTGTCCCATTAGTGGGAATGTAAATAGGTTTGATGATGAGAAATATAATTATTATGTCGTCGATTATATCAACGATTTATTATTAAAGATATAATTACTTAATGAGACATAATTTCGGTCTCAATACGATTCGTGATTACCAAATATGTGTCTCGGGAATATTTCCCCGTTGAATAGGGTTAATTAATGACATATTACGGAATGGGACGCAGATAAAGACCTCGAAAGGTCGCGTTGATTAATTTGAGGACCTTTTGATCTTATTTTGATGAAAAGGTTGACAAATTTCTTGTTTAATACGGTTTGTTTATCTGATCGTTTTGGATTATATTAACTTCCGTGATAGATATACAAGTCATGTTTATAATACTTCTACGACAGTAGACCAGAAAGGTTTAAAAGGTGAGACAATATGGAAATAAAGCGGGCTATGCCACGGGCGGTTCAGCTAGTAAGATATAATTTCTATTCTCATCAAAATCATGTATGCTTAAGGGTCAATTTGACCCACCCTACCAGGTTACTCCGACCCCAATAATGTCTCGTTTACAACTGATTGCTTGTTGATACAACGGGTAATTGATATTTAGGGTTAATGTGTTGTGAGGAAACATCGATAATGGGAAAATAATTAGCTATTTCTAATCATCATCAATTAAGATCTTGGACATTTATACACATAAATCTTAATAAAATCATAATCTTCATCATAAGCGTTCCCACTGCTGTAACACAAGGACTTCTCTCGTGAAGAGAAAGATTCGCCCTTAATTTACTATGCATACCAACAGCAGATTGGTGAATGTCTCAAAGATCTCAGAACATGCCGGTTTCCTTAGGATATTTGTCTTCAATATATTTAACTCACACATAAATTATCCATTAAAAGAAATCCAAAGATAAGCGGGCGAGGTATAAACCAACGACCTTCGAAATGTAACTCGAATGTGCTCCCACTTAGCCTAACCGGCTTAAATATTTAATGTAGAATATCCTCCCGCGGTAAAATCCATTACATCACAGGCAAAGTAACGGGCCAGAAATCTAGTAAGTTATCTAAGATAAAATCTTCCTAAATTAAGCACTAGTACCACCCCTAATTTCTGCTTACTATCTCAAGGGCTATTAGACCCGAATTAGGGTTCCTTGTAAGTAATGGGAACCCTTACGTGGCACAAAGGGAAGGAAGAGTTTGGGTTCCGTATGTTTTATGAGTTTTATTGCGCAATTTCGATGGCGGATATTTTTTTAAGGAATTTATCTAGTTTATTTATTTAAAACTATATTGCACTGATTAAAAATTGATTCATAAAGTGGTTATACGAGTAATGAGGCATTATCTATCAGCTAATATTTTTGTTTTTAATAAGTCTGTAGTGTGATGACGGCTTATAGCTGTGAAAATTGACCAAAATTAATTATTCATGATTGCATTTTCTAATTCTTACATAAATTAAAAATAATCTTCGTGGCAAAAAGTGCTGAATGACATTTGCTCTATTCAAAAATATATATGCAAAAAATTCTTCCAACTCACTCTTGTCCTTATCTAGCACAGTAGGATAATTAGACCCATTAATTACTCGCTATCTGAGCCTTAATGGAAATTTATATTTGCGAGGATTTCCCGAAGAAAAATGGCTTAGATAGTGCAAGTGCTCGATTTAAATTTATGGAAACTTGATTTACATTTAGTTTTCGCTGAGTTTCACTGACTATTACCTATTGCATGACACTATTTACATTCCCACTGACACAAGGACACAAGGACTCTCTTGAATTCTCTTGAATTCAAGGGACACAAGGACTCTCTTGAATTCTCTTGATTTCTCATTTAGGATGCTGGCTAAGTGCGGGTTGGTAATTTCCGCAGGTTCTTCAAAATATCAAGTATGATTCCCTTAGATGTTCGTACATATTTTTATACGAAAAATCGAAAAATCAGAGTAGCTCGTGAACCCACGATCTTCGTAATGAAAGTCGATTTTGTCCCCACTTTGCCAGCACAGACCGTACCCAGAGGATTAATTATTACTGTGTTCATTCTCATTAATATCTATACTGCTGAGTAAGATCGAACGTAATTGGGCCTAATACGTTCATATGTCTAAATGTCTGATTAGATTAAGAATTTACAAACGACGTAGCCAGTTGGATATACGGAATTGGCGAGGTGAACTATTCCGATGCCAGCACCACACAGAATAAACAAACTTTTTTTATTGTGTGTTTGTAAAATAGGATTCAAAATTACTGAGCTGATTCAACTATAGATATACTTATAATAACATAATAAAGTGTTGTATAGGAGCTTTTGAAGGTAATCCACGTTCAACACTTTTCGGATAAAAATGCCAGAAAAAATATAGAAATCATAATTTTCGTAGACAAGGCGAGAATTAATTCTAAGTTACGCTCACTTAAGTGGGATTAATGTTCATCGTGTCTAGAAAATTAAAGAAATGTTTTGTACGACCTTCACCTTTAGTTTGAAAAATTATACGCGTTAAAGATAATTAGTTTGTTTTCTCATTCAATTACTGGCACGATAGATACCTAGTAAAAGAGTTATTTGTACCGACTTTAAAAAGGAGGAGTTTCTCAAGGCGACTATAATTATCTTTTTAGGAGTTTCTGTATCCTATTTTAAATTAGTTAAGTTCTGACATTAGCATCAATGTGAACATCATTTAAATCATAAATAAATATAACTTTTTAAACTATCATGGTTTTTAACTATATTTGAACATGAAACGGGTAACATACCATGATTTACTTGTTTTTGAGTTTTCCGATATTTCGACACTGTTGCAAGCGCCATGTTCACGGACAAAACTGATGACACCGGCGGGGCGGCGGGTAGGCAGACCGTTATTATTGACAAACGAAACGATCTACCCTCTTCCTGAGTCTTTTATTGCGAGTTTGATTGTCACTGTCACTATCACCTGTTTCATTCACGCATTCATGCATTCATGCATTCGTGAATGAAACAGGTGATAGTGACAGTGACAATCAAACTCGCAATAAAAGACTCAGGAAGAGGGTAGATCGTTTCGTTTGTCAATAATAACGGTCTGCCTACCCGCCGCCCCGCCGGTGTCATCAGTTTTGTCCGTGAACATGGCGCTTGCAACAGTGTCGAAATATCGGAAAACTCAAAAACAAGTAAATCATGGTATGTTACCCGTTTCATGTTCAAACATAAATAAATAGTCAGTCAAAGTTTATTAGACATGACATTATTAGTATACCTAATGTGAAAGTCGGTTTTTATTCTAAAAAGATTATTATAGTGTGGTAACCCCTTAGACTTATGTAGCTAAGCTAAAACATAGCTGGTTCACTTACCATTGACATCTAACTTCACAGTCCGCATTAATGGCTGGTCCAAAGCTGCCGAGGAGACAGCACATCGCAGATCTCCCCCGATCTCCTCTCTCGTCACTGTGAGGGAGAGAGAGTGGACCACTGTCGACTTGTCTGGCGTTATGGTTTGGGCTGGAAACAAAGAAAAAATAGTATGAGTTATAAATATTTAATAGATGTTAGAAAATTTAAAAAGGCAAAGATACATTTCGAATTCGAGAGTCTTTTAACCAAATTTTTACAGATTTGTGCAACAAGTAAATAAAAATAACAAGCTTTGAGCAAAATCAAATAACTTCGCTACGCTGAGTCAACGATCCATATCACAATTGTATTCTTATCACTTTTAACTATCACGGTTGAAAAAAATATAAAAATTGATAAAAATAAAAAAGCAAGATGAATGACAGTTATTGCCAGACGAAGCAGTCTACCCTCTTTCTCAGTTACATCAGGATTTCTTAACTTTGCTGTTTAGTAGGGTCATAGTAAAAATAGGCCGAAACTTATGTATGGAAAGTCTATGCAAACAAAAAGTTAAATTCCAATATCATTATTAATTAAAACTAAGTATAAGTATTTTATAATAAGCTCCCTGAACTAAGTGCGAACACGCCACTCAATTTCAAACCGCGCCAAAGAGGCGAGATTGATGGGAGTCATTACCCGAAAACTACCATTTACTAAGATATACGGCCAATAGATGGCGCGCTAATTAATTCTCCAACGTGCGAGAATTCATTATGTTTTCGTATTTGTATGTTCGGGAAATTTAGTTTAAGGAAGATGTTATGGTAATCGTAGGTGAATATTCATTTTATTAGTCAAAATAGAGTTAGTAGATGTGTCGCTGAATGGATAATTTTAAGGATGCATTGTTTTCATGAATTTCATTCACGAATAAAAAATAATGTAATTCGATAAATAATTATTTAATAAGCGTTATCCAAATATACTAGATAATAATTGTAATGTAGTGCCCTAACAGGGTCCATTTTGATCGCACCTAGTTTTATTACCTGTATGTAAACATGTGAACGATAAATTTGATTTGATTTAGTACTTTTATAATTAATTGCAATTTATAATAAAATTACAATTCACTAATATCCGTAAAATAAATCACACGAAATTATTTTCTAATCCAATATGATTCGTATGAAGGTTTATTTCATATAAAAATAAGAATATAAAACAATAATTTTAATAACTTTTGAATAATTATGGTTTTAACAATATTTAAAGAAACAGGTAACACCATGAATCTTGTAAATATTTTTTGGTTCCGGATTAAATTTTCACACTCTTAAAGATTTCCAAAAAAAAACATCTAGTAAATCATATCCCTGTGAAACCCCCCGGTGTCGGCAAACACTTCCATTTTTCACCATAATTGAGTACAGGGTGTCCAAGGGTGTCCTTTGTACCGCTGAAAGGTGCCATGTAGCGCGGTAGGTGTGCCGTATGTGGTAATTTTACCCTAATGTTAGGGTAAACAGGAAGCTCCCTGTATCGAGTTATTGTGAGCTATTGTGCCTGCCTATGTATAGTACAACTTATAGAATACACGACAAAGTAATCGACACAAACAACATTTACTTTATGTAGGGTATTAGAAAAAAAAATATCTTGAAAGATGCAGTGGTCTAGCTTCATCCATATGACTATGCGTCTCAAAAAAGGCGTTGTCTCAGAACGTGCAGAGCAGTGGTCGCTCAGCGCTATTGTTCAGCCAAAACAAAACAGTCTAAAATGTGTATTTTCAAGCGAGAATTGTTTAAAACCGCGATAAAGACTAATATACCTGAAGACAGGTAGCAGCGTCGTTCTGTGTTTGGTATATACCAACTTACTGCGATCACCAACCAGCTTGGTACGCGTGGTGAGTACCTATACCAAATCCCAAATCATCTATGGATTCGGTGAATATAACCACCAGTTCATGGGTTCTATTGGGGAGATCTGTGCCCAATATTATTAGTAGGTACATAAGTAAGTTGATAAAAATTTCAAAAAATTCTAGTTATTTCGGTCGGAAGCGGCTTTCATCCACCGTTAACCAGCTTATTTCACAATATAATCTGTATCATATTTAATTTATCTAATCTCATATTACCTAATATTAGTTTAATTATTATTTATAACTTATAGTGTAGCTTTTGTGAAGTTTCAGCAAAATGTATATGAATCGGTGAACCCTGTATAAAGTGAAATTTGATTACGTATATTCTGATGTGTAGATAATAATATGGTACAGATACGAAATCTTTTCTAAGGATCGAAAGTACTTAGATAGGAAAATGCTGCGAAAATACTTAATACCTAGGAGACTTAGATTAAGACAATAATGTTACTTTATCAAATAATAAATAAATATTGCTGGACAATTCACACAACAACATCTAGCCCCGTGGTAAGCTTGAAGCTTGTGTTACGAATTCAAGATATGCAAGATTTATATGTAGAACATTGAATATTATTTTTACTAAACGAATTTCACATCTGAACAATACTACCTATGTAACTTCCGGAATAGTTAACACTGGGGTAGTTTAGGGTGTAATATGCATAAAATTATGATAAAGTATCTTTATTGGAAATTAGTTAGAACTACTTCCGTTTTCTATTTCCGGTTCAATATATTGTTCGATTATTTTACATAACACATATTCAATTGAAGTTTTTTTAAGTATTATATTTTTTTCATTGTATTGTAAGCTAAGCGAATTGATTCTTTGAAATGTGCAGGCCATAATAGGTATAGCGTGTAAAACAGATAGTCGATGGGGCCAAAAAGTTTTCGAACGTATGATTTGATGATATCAAGGTGGATGGAAACTGTATCCAATCAAAATATTTCGAAAAAATAAAGAAAGACCTTAGCATATGCTTAGCAGTGGACGTCCAGACTCTGATGGACAGACAAACAGTAACAGGAACTCCAAAAAACAGTGAAAAATACCTCGTAATGTTTCTCAACACAAGATAAACAGCTGTCCCTTAGTAAGGTACCTGTTAATACATTTTATGAATATTTCATGATTTTGGGATCCGTTAACTGACGAGTTGCAGTTTTTTGTGTTGCTTTCCTTACTAAAAATATATATTAAAGTAAAATAATTATAAACTTTCCTCTCTACCAAATAAAATATCCGCATCAAAATCCGTTGCGTAATTTTAAGGATTTAAACATACAAGGGGACAGACAGTCAGCGGAACAACTTTTCTTTATTACTACGAGTATGTTAGCTAGATAAGGTACAGAGATAAGTTATTAATATATTTTTTTTATTAATAATTTAACCCTTCACCACCGCGGTTAAATACCTTCCCATCTCGACCATTTCCCATTTCGTCCCTGTCTAGCGGACATTTGAACACCTGCTGAGTTAAACTTCAATTTATGCAAGGTAGCCAACCGTTTGCCAACTTTGGGAAATTGAAAAGCGGTCGCGGCGATAAATTTTAAAATATTCGCGGAAATTTTCGATTCGCTATAACTCGTTATGAGTTTCCAAGTTTGTTTTCGATATGATTTTTATTTTAATTATTTATTTTTATTACGATTTGGCTGAAAATTTGCGGAGATGTCGTTTCAAAACTGGAGTTGGACAAAGGCTACTTTTACAGCGGGAAAACATTAGAACGCGGGCGAAGCCGCGAGGTGGAAAGCTAGTATAATATTATAAAAAGGTAAAAATTATAGTTATGTTTGTAATTATTTAATAAGTCTGTCATGTGAAAAATATTTACAAATATATTTCACTCCTGTATAATGTTTAAATCTACACAGAATTTTCGAATTTACACCAGAAAATAATATGATTGCTCTCAAAGCAAAAGTACAACTAGCACAGTTCATTTGTTATCGGATTTTCAAAGAAATACGACGGAAAATTGTTTGACATTTTACGTTTGCGTTTGCGAACTTCATTTTCAGCGAAACTAGTCAAACAAAAACTTGTCCTCTCTTTGGTGTGCAAGTTTAAAAAGAGAATTGCGGAAAAATGTTGATTGTATAACGTCAAAATCTCCATTTGAATCTTACAGTCATCGTTAATATCATAAAAATTCATATATCGCCTTGAAAGGGGTCTTTCCAATAGAACCCACAATAGATCTTGGGGTATTCGGTATAATCACCAAGTATTTCGTTGATAAAAGTTGATTGGATAAAAACAAAATCTCCATTTTAGTCTAACTTACAATCATCATCAATATCATAAAAATACATATTTCGCCGGGGAAGGGAGTCTTCCCAATATAACCCACAATAGATTTTGGGGTATTTGGTGTATTCACCAAGCTTACAAGGCGGGTGGTTCTTCGGCAGTTATTTGGTACAGTTTACAGAACTAAATTGCTGCCAGTCTTTGGGTATGATGACTAAGGGATTTATGAACCCAAATATTCGACAAGGACAATATTAAAACTTTACCAAGTATCGAGTAATTAGATATAAGTAAACTTAATTTATAACTTAAAAAAATACTGTTAAGTGCGCCGATACTTTGCTACAGAGAAAGTGCCAAAATATCTTGAAATACAAAATCTTTTAAAACACGATTTGTTACCCGTCTCATATTCCAATATGTTGTCTTTATTTACTTAAATAATAAAACGAAGAAGCACCCTAAATAAAAGAAAAAGCAACTGAACAAATTTTCGCGCTAAAAAATGTATCTTAATCCGCCCCGGAAAGGTCCAAATGAATTATTCCGATACGCTCCCGTTAATTTGGGAAAATCTCGCGTGAAGGGCTAAATTCCTTTTTTGACCTCTCAGGGTCTCAGTCCTTAATAGTTTGCGAGTCCCGGATTTTAGAACTAATAGGGTTTTGTTATTAAAATAATGGGATTTGAAACGGGTTAAAACAATTCAGTTTGGTACGAATGGGGTTAGATTTTTCTATGATATCTATGATATGTATCTTGTTATCTTTATTAGGTACCACAGATAAAGAAAATGTCTTACCCAAGATAAACGAACAATATGTAGCATGTGAGCTTTTTATGTATTCCTAAATGGAACGCTGAATTACATGGTTCGAGACCGCAAAAACAACAACAAATAAAATGATTAATCATAATAGTGATATTTCACGTGATTGTAGTATTTTAGTGTAATAACATCATAATCAAATCTATAGATTTAGTATAAGTAATTATAGTAAATCTAGCTTAAAGCTAAGTACTTGTGCTGGTCAAATACGCGGTCCTTCAGCAAATTAGGCTAAACTGGATTTATCGGTTGGCATTAATCGCTTTGATCGGTACAGCTAGGAGTAAACAGCTGGAAAATATTAATATTATATATAAATATAGCTGGACAATTCACTCAGCAACATCTTATTTGCAAGTTTTTTCAAAACCAATAATTTGGACTTTTATGTACCTAAGTATTATTTTTATTCATTTGTTTGATTGAGTTATTTTTTAAGAGCTAGTGTAAAATATAAAAATTAATTAATTAAGATAAACAAACTGAGTTCAAACTGCATCTATAAAACAACTAACAAGTAGTCCGTACGATTTTTGAAAGTTTCCCTCTATTTCTCTAGTCTGCCATTGCCTTATACGGTTTACTCTTTTTTTGTAGTTAAAGTTAAAAAAAAAACAATTTAATTTGGATTTGGTTTATACATAGAGAAAACTAGCTACACTCAAATTAGCTGTAACCACACTAATACTGAATTGTGGTTCGTGATAATTTGGAGCTTAGTGTAATTACCGTGGCAAATCTACTGCAGTGCTTTATAGATAAAAACAAATGAATTGTTACTTGGAGACTTATATTATACTTGATAATACTTATTTACTTATTATACTTGCTTTCCAGCCGCGGGTTTGACCGTCTTTTGATGGACTCTCCCGCGTTAAATAGTGGATTTTCTCGCGGTTATTCTGATAAGTAAGCGATTATAAATATTAAGTTGTGAAGTTTCATCAAAATCATTATTATATAAACTCTATGTAACTAGATAACACTTAAAATGCTAAGCGATAGATAACACTACAAAAATTTAAAACTTTACATCAGTATAAAAAAAAACTTCAACAGAATTTCAATCCAACATTTTTTAGTAAAATCCAATATCTCTCCAAACAAAAAGAGAGCTAGAAACGTGATCCGAAGGGTTCCGTACGAGTGGGACAAAACGTTTGGTTCCGCGGTTCATATGCCGCGGACGGTGCTCGTTGATTGGTTGGTCAAAGGCGCTCAAACTTTGCCGCAACTTGTTTCTCTAAATTACAAGCCTAAGATTTGATCAGAGACCCTGAATTCAATAAAATAGACTATTTTTAAAACCAGGAATTACTCGCGTAAACTATGTCAATATTTTGTTTATCCGACGTTTCGGTTTGTTCAAGATAAACTGTCATCAGTGAAACGCGAAAGACACAAGACATGTTATTCAGCGAAATAGTTACCTATTTAATTAAATCAGAGTCAACACATCGTATTGTGTCATATACCACACTTACTCGTCCCGTGGATATGATCTAACTGGCTATAGGATTATATAGATACTAGAAGACGAGATTCATTGATTACTAGCGGATAAAACAAGTAGATAGTGTGTAGTGTACTTTAAAATAACAAACACTATTGCATAACTATTGCTTAAAGTTTGAGCTCCGCTGTCTGTTACATGGAGCGAACAGAAGCCTATCTCTTTCAATATACCGATCTGTTTGTTTTAGCTTTTGCCTCTTCCTATTTGATATCTGTTTCACGCTGAAAAACGCTGACATTCTAAATAATACACCGACGTGGAAAATAAATAAAAATGGGAAAACTAACATTCATCCATCGATTTTCGTGTTTGTTGTGGAAGTTCGACATCATCATTATCATCACTTTAGTCGTTGAAATATTTTAACTACTATTGTTTTAACAATATTTGTACATGAAACGGGTAACATACCATGATTAAATGTTTTTGAGATTTTATATATTTCGGCACTGTTTCAAGCGCCAACAGAGAGTCTCTCCGTGAAAATATTAGTCTTAATGATTGAACTTAATGAGAATAAGTAACTACATTATATTACGTTCCCACTGCTGGGACACGGATTTCTCTCTCGACGAGAGAGATTAGGTCTTAATTTACCACTCGGGGCAAGTGCGGGTTGGTGAATATCACGTCTTTCAGACTCTCTAAAGTTTTCAGAACATGTCGATTTTCTTCGTTTTATGTCTTTTTTTAAGCAGTAATAAATATAGGAGAAAAACACTTTTCATAATTTCAGGCTGTTAACGCCTACATTGGGTATAACAAGCCTCCTCCATACACCTATCCTTTCGTTCCAACTTTCCCATTGGGACAAATTAAATCGCCCAAGGACTACGAATGTTAGAAAGTTCCTCTCGTCAATAAAGTTGCGGGTGGAGTCAGGAAGCCGGGCCTTGTACAGCGTGTTTCTTGTCAGGGGATTTCCGGAATCCCTGGGAACTTGGGTGGGGTTGTCAGACTACCCGATTTTTAGGGTACTTCGCCTCAATACGAACCAATCGCTTTAAACAATCGGGGCGGGTGTAAATAAATCTCCGCATTTTGAGTCTCGATAACCTTTAGTCAAATACATAATATATGTTGAAAAATAAAACTTAATAAATATATGTATAATGGTTGCGAATAAATAGTTTATATAAGTAAAGTTTTTTCTCATTGTATTTATGCCATAAAGTTCTACACCATGCTTTGTTCAACCTTTATGTAGAAAACATGGAATTACTAATACCGACTAACAAATGCTCATTATACTTCAGTTGGTGTTTCTAGTAAATAAATAAATATTACTATAGAAGAGATAATTATCAAACGGGAAAAACCTGAGACCATCAATCACGTTTATTCTATTAAATTCCTACTAATTACTACCGACGAGTAATGAAAATTCTGGAAAATATCCAATCTCATATCTCGATAAAAGTCGGCTCGTAAATCGGCTCGTGTGAACAAAGCCTTGGGATTCCCGGAAGTCCAAAAACAAGTTACAAACGTACCTGTAAACTTCCGTATCCGAAAGTTGCTAGTTTGATTCCAACTTTGTTCTTTTTGTTTTTATTTTGTTTATTTTGTTAAGAGTGGTCAATCATCTAAGGAAAAAGTAGATAATTTTTAATCGGATATTTTGTCTTAACTATCAGACGGATAAATAAGATTTATACCTCATTAATAAAATAAAGAGCCGCATTGACTAAGGCTAAGGGAGCACACTCGACTTGTATGCAAATAGTTTTCCGTTAAATATTTTTTTTTAAAGTATAAAGTATTAACTTAAAAAGAATATCTTATCCAAGCTTTAAGTATTTGAGTCTAAATTTAAAAACATTTCCAGTGAGGCTAGATGCTCGTAGCATGACTCTAATTAAAATTTAGATTGGAATTACTTCGGAGAGGAATATTTTTGTTCCAATAGCTAATTAAACTTTAATTACACTTTTTATAATACTAAGATATGTACTATTTCGATTAGTATTTCCATTATTAGGCGGTGTTTGAACCCACAACCATCGGAATGAAAGTCGAATATGCTTCCACTTAGCTAATCTATACTAATATTATAAAGCGGAAGAGTTTGATTGTTTGTTTGTTTGTTTGTTTGAACGCGCTAATCTCAGGAACCGCTGGTCCAATTTAAAAAATTCTTTCAGTGTTGGATAGTCCATTTATCGAGGAAGGTTATAGGCTATATCACATTTTCAAAAAAATTAGGGATCCGTACGGAAAACCCAAATATGTAACCCAAGATGTAAAAAAAAATCCTTATATCGCATGCGCTGCGAAAAGTATTCATTTTAGAAATATACAATGTACTACAATTTTGTAAAAAAACATTAATACCTACAAAAAATGTCGCGACAGCATATATCTAACTATTATAGTTATGTCACAATAAGTGTTTTAATTTTCAATATAATTAATTTAAATGCCGCCGCTAGGAAAAGCTCTATATTTGTATTTACAAATAAAACATTATCAAAATAAACTACATTGTAATTAGGAATATTTCAATATCTCTATAAAACTTTTTAAATGATTCAATTCGGACATTCCATTCGAAAGATATCAGAGTTTAAAAATGTAAGTACCGAAATAAACCAGCCCGTTCGGTAAGGTATCATGCTTTGTACGGGGACTCCGTCAGTACCTACTAAAATAAAGTCTTTAAACGAAAGTAGGTATATGGCTATCGTCTAAGATTGATTCACTTTTATGATAGTAAAAAAAGTGGCCAAGTGCGAGTCGGACTCGCCCATGTAGGCTTCCGCAGCAATTATTTATATGAAATAGTTTATGACTTCGTTCAAACCAATTTTTATAAAGCTGAAGAGTTTGATTGTTTGAACGCGCTAATCTCAGGAACCGCTGGTCCGATTTAAAAAATTCTTTCAGTGTTGGATAGTCCATTTATCGAGGAAGGTTATAGGCTATTTTTTATAAAAACTATGGCTATCGTCTAAGATTGATTCACTTTTATGATAGTAAAAAAAGTGGCCAAGTGCGAGTCGGACTCGCCCATGTAGGCTTCCGCAGCAATTATTTATATGAAATAGTTTATGACTTCGTTCAAACCAATTTTTATAAAGCTGAAGAGTTTGATTGTTTGAACGCGCTAATCTCAGGAACCGCTGGTCCGATTTAAAAAATTCTTTCAGTGTTGGATAGTCCATTTATCGAGGAAGGTTATAGGCTATTTTTTATAAAAACTATACGAGATAACTTAAAGAAACGCAAGCGAAGCTGTCGGCAGGTCAGCTAGTACTACTTATAAATGAAGCTACTCGTATCTAGACATACTTGTTTATGCTCGTAATCAAAGTAAGTTTCCAAGTGAGCAGTATTGGCGTACCTTCAGTAAACTGTCCCAGTTCAAATACGGATTGGAACATTGAAGCAATCCCATTAGAGTGTTTGCTTTTGTTACGAGATTGTTAGTCTGACATCGTTGTATTGTTTACCGAAAATAATGCACTAAAATTGTTGCAACGTACTAAAGGCAGAACGCTTTTGTAAGTATATAACTTTAACAGATTATCCAAGTTAAGTAAGTTATATTATGTCTTCATCATACCCCTATTGACGTTCCCACTACTGGGAGACAAGGAATCCTCGTGGTCTTTTTTTTTTTTTCAATCAATTTTATTTTCGAGGACTTTTATCTATTCAAGCATGACAGTCCCATCGTAACCTTATCTAAGTTAACAAAAATAACAACATAATTATTAATTATTTATTAACGTGGTGAATTAAGGCCTATTCTCACTCGTCAATTCGTGAGATTAGGCCTTAATTCACCACGCTGGCCAAGTGCGGGTTGGTGAATTACATATGTATTTCTCATAATATGATGTTAAAATTTCTTCCCGAAATATCGGGAAACTCAAAAACATTTAAATCATGGTAGGTATGTTACCCGTTTCGTGTTCTTATATTATAAATTATGTAAATTTATTCAGTAATAAGTTTTTTCTCGTCTATACCAAGTTAGTTATCTTCTCCCAAACTTAGTATCTTAACCAATACAATCTTAATACTACTGGATGTTTTAGTAGTAGGTACTATTCTTAGTCCAGCACCACATACCCAATTCTTGATTAGTCAGTTATATTCAAATGACAGTGAATGTTTCGTATATTTAGGTTTCTAGGTTTCAATGAAACATCTGTGGAAACTGCATTGTGCTGTAATATCGTGTGGTTTAAACTAGGTGCGGTATAAGTTATAAGAGATAGCGGTGGCGATTTTATATGAATTTATTTTTTACAAGCGACCACGGTTTTGTCAGTGTTTATGGACTTCCCTGTGTTATAGTGGATTTTCCCGCGGCAAAAAGTGGACTTACAAGCCTTCCGTTTATAACATTAGTAAAATTACATGGATTTTATTCTTAAGATAAATACGATTGGCTCATAACATTATAAAATCACCGTTTCTTTGCGTTGTTATTTTATAACTCACGAGCTAATGGGCCGCTTTTGGTGCTTTTGTTTTTGTTTTTAAAATAAGCGCAGAAGCCCAAGGAAGATTTAAAAGGTGAAAAAACATGGATGATGAATAAAATGGCGAAGCCGCGGGCATGTGGGATTGTTGGATATAATAAATGAATTTTGCTAGTGTCAAATAATTTAAAAGGCATAAAAAATTTTATTTACTTCATTTATTGGTGTTCTTTTGTAAAGCTGTACATATTTATTTTATATAATTAATTAATTCATCACGCTTGTGCCCTCAACTTAAATTTGATATCTACCTACTGTTTGGTATTTCAAAGCAAAACTTAGTGCATACACTTTATGGACTGTTCTACAATGTAGGCTTTAGGTTCTATTTCAGGTCACAAGTTGCATTGTACTAACTTTACTGTCGCCTGTGAAACCCAGCTTATGATATTTACATGGAGATCGTGAACTTTGTATCATCATCATCATTTCAGTCTGTTTGCAACCACATTGGGAATCATCTTCCATTTTGGAAAAGAAATAAATTTATTGGATATTGTGATAGTGCCGTACCATAAGTAAAAAAAGATGTAGTGAACTTATTCTAAGACGCATTATAATAATAAAACGTATTAACTTTAAAGACTCAGATAAATATTTGTATGTTGTACTCGTATAAATAAATAAATAAATAAATATTGCTGGACAATTTTACACAACGACATCTAGCCCCGTGGTAAGCTCTAAGCTTGTGTTACGGGTGCTAGATTTCTGATATACTTAATATAATATACATACATAGATAGATATTTTTTATTATACATATATAACACCCAGACACCCGGAACAAATATTTGCAGATCATACAAATAGTTGTTCCGAGGCGGGAATCGAACCCGCAACCTCTTGCGTCGCAGGCGGACCTTCGCCCGCTGCGCCACAGAGGTCGTCAAATATATGGTATATTAAACCTTAACAATAATAATTTTATATCCTATTCAAACTCGCTCAAGAAAGCCATTTATCGAATTTCACGTACATAAAGGTTAAGCCCGTTCAAACGGCCAGAAAATGACACGATAAAGCTCTAAGGCCCTCTGTCAACGAAATGCTTTTTTCAATCACAATAAGTTGCTAAACTCTACTTAACTTTAAGTAAAGAACTTCGGACGGAAGGTTGGGTTTCTGACTTTGTTCGGGAGGATGGTTGTATGCTAGAGGCCAACAAGACTTTTATTAACATTTGATTTTACCTAGCTATCCGTCTTGAGGATTTACCTACTTTATTTTTTACAGATTTTCCCGCTATATAAAGTGCTTTCCCAGCATTAAAACTATCTCTTCATCACTAATTTAATTAAAATCGGTAGTTTTGCAGTGAAAAACGTAGTGTAGATAGTCTAGATAGATTTTATATCGGTTGATAAACTATTTTAAATGAATCAGTAGTAATAATTACGGATTAGCCCTTATCAAATGAGAGCTTGTTTAACGAACTTTAAAATGTGTTTAAAAATAACACATGTATTTCCAAGTATTATTCACACAGCAACATCTAGCCCCGTGATTAGCTCGGTGCTACGGGTGCTAGATTTCGGAGATATAAAACCATTGGCATTGCAAATCTTGCATAACACCATCCCAGACCCATGACGTCACGGAAAGGATTTCTATGTCGTCTTTCGCTTGAGGAATTATTTATTTTCGCTTTGACGCTTTTTCAGTTTTCAATGAAAGATTCTTTCAGAAATATTGGTGGCAAATCGGATTACACGCTTCGAAGAGTCGGCGAATTTGAATTTACTAGATTTTATTGAAGACTTTTCTGCGATATTAAGTTAAATCAATTTGAGGTTAGGAATTGGGATTTCGTTGGAAATTGTAAAATTGATTTTACTGTCTGTAAATCGGTTCTGATAATTAAATGAGTAGAATTATTATGGAATGCTTAATTTAAAATACTTACACCTTTTGTTAGAAGAACCTTAACACGATCAGTGCCCATAGCTCGTATGAACACTAAATGATCTAACAGTATATATCAATAAATTGAATTGAATGTGTGGCGGGGCGGCGCGGCGTATGTCTGCGAGCTGCACCGAGCGTGAGCATTGAATGTGTAAAATAAAAACTAAGGGGTTTTGAGGAGAATTAGTATAACTAATCATCACGCCTACTACACGGCTTGTTGATCGCAATAGTTAAAGTACACAGAACGATGCTACTGCGACTCATGGTAGGTATATAAACCCTGTTTCTGTTTGTAGACACCCACGAAACAAGAACAGTCCTTTTCCTAAGCCAGCACTTCAAAGCCCTGTCAGTTGTTAAATAAAATTGATGACATTTTTCAAAGAAAAATAACTCACGGAACTAATAAACCTGCCCTGATAATAAACCGCGTAATATATTCGAGGTAAGAAATATAACTAAATTAATTAAGTTACTAAGGCAAACAGTAATGTTCGGGTCTAATTAAAACCGCGGTCCCCAGAGAGAAAGAGAGAATAGATAAAAGACAGAGACAAAAAATAAATAAGACGAAATGGGACAGTGTTTCAAGATTTCTAGAGAATGCTACTAGGGGTTACAATTGCTAAGTTTTGCAGAGATTTTAAAATTTGTGTTACCTATTAATAATAAAATATTAATGGTCAATTTACACATAAATATTTAGCCCCGTGGTAACATCAATGCATGTGTTATGGGTTCGAGATAATGTGATACACTTATTTAAATATATATATAGATAGATTTTTGTCTTATTATACCTAGGTACTTAAAGAACACCTAGAAACTCAAAAACAAACAGTAATTTAAAATTACTTATTCTGCTATATTAGTTTATTCTATTGTAACAATATTGACCTCACTACATCACATCAGAACGTAAATCAAACGTGACGTTTACGCCACGTAGACACGTCACATAATACGTGGCTTACGTCACGTGACATGACGTAGCTTGATGTAGTCTGACATAGATGGCGTAAGTGTAATGCTTGTAAGATGAAATTGAATATGAGCTAGTGTTTACTGTTAGTTTGTTTGCCATTTTTTCTGTGAATTAATAAATAATTTTCAGTAAAAAGTCTTTAATCTATATAGTACATTTTCCATTATATTATTATATCACAAATATAAACTTAGTAGTTTGAATTTATTGTATTTGTTTCACGTTTCTAGTAAAATTTACTGTGTTCTTAAGATTTGATAAACAAAACGAAATATTTCTATATACAAATCTAGCCCCGTGGTAAGCTCGGAGCTTGTGTTACGGGTGCTTAATATCACTTTATACTAGACAAGATAAGATAATTCTGTGTTACAAACACCAATATCAACATTTACAGAAGAACTTTAAACTACAAAAACGCAGTCTTATTGCTTAAAGCTATTTCTACCAGACAACCTGAGGATGAAAAGAAAAACTGCAGAATATAACTTTACGGTGGTGATAGATGATATATTTTTATCCATAAAAAACACCCAAAACAACCCAAACAAATAACTACATCATAAAATACATGCTATTTGTAGTACCCCGCCCTACGCGCGGTATATCAGGTTCGATTCCCGCCCTACGTAAGTAACCCTACTAAATTCATGTCGTTTTGCTTCACGGCTCTATCTCCTGTTATTTTCTCCTAAGCCAGTGCATGGGGCCTTGGTAGGTTAAATCTGGACGCAAATTTTTATTTATTTAATATTGCAATTATGTATGTTGTATTAGGTTGGCTGATTAACTGTATTTTATGCGAATTATCTAATAGCCATTTGTAAATCTAGTCGACCCGCCGACAGCTTCGCCTGCGTTTTTTTACGTTATCTACATACTATTTATTTATTTTATAGTTTATTTTCGATAAATTTACTATCCAAAAAGGATTTATTTTTTTTAAATCTAACCAGTTAGCAGTTCTAGAGATTAACGCGTTCAAATAAAAAAAAAAACAATCAAACAAACTCTTCAGCTATATAAATATAGATGGTTTGTTATGGTGAAATCAGCATTTTCATTTGTTTTTATATTTTGGAAATTTTGTATTGCACCTACACTTACCTACCTTATACTCTTTTGATTCGCGATTTCTATCATCCACAACACCAATCCATCCAACCCATCCCTTTAGTATATATTTCAGCGTCCAGACTGTACCCCTCTTAGCACAGGTAATATATCAGGTACGGGTCTTGAATACTAAACAGAAGGACGACACGACATAGATAGGGGCTAAAAATTATATGGAGATTGATTCAGCTGGGAATAGGTTAATTTGTCTATATTGCTTTGTTATGTAAAGCTAAACGATAGAATGTAATGGTAGTTATTTGCTAATTTATATTGCTAGGTACCTTCTAAAAGTAAAATTAGTAAAGTATCCTCAAAAAGTAAAAAAAAGTATTCATGTAGTGTTTAGTTCATGATCATCATTAATCTTTTATAAAAATCCACTTTTCGTTGTTATTTAATAACAAAGGAACGGCTGGGTCTATTTAGATGCATTTGGATTTAATATGGTCGTCAATTCAATAGAATACAATACAAAACACTTTATTGCACACCAAAACAAACAAACAAAAATAACAATTACCACAAAAGAAACAAGTACAATGGGCGGCCTTATCGCTAAAGAGCGATCTCTTCCAGGCAACCTTTGGATGGAAAGAGAGCAAAGAAAAAAAATTGACGGTCGTAGTAGCCCAGGTAAGTTAAAAGATGGGAATAAACCGGGCGAAGCCGCGGGCGTGTCAACTAGTAACTTCTATTACGCCCGGATGGACAAAAAATTGCCTATAAAATATTTTTATTAATTTTTTTTGGTTTGCGATATCAATATTTCTTATCTTTTCCTACCCACTAACCTTGGCCCATCAGAATTCACCCCGCACCAAACAAACAAACAGACGGACGTTTTAAACGTTTGTTTTGCGGCAAAGGGGTTGAATGCTAAACCGAATCTCTAGGGGTAGTTTTGGGGTATTTGATGAAAATATTTGCCTCTATTTAAGTTGTGGAAAGACAGTTGGTTTTCGATTCAAATATTCCTTAAATTGTTCGATTATTATTATTGGGGAGTCGAATTTATACTGATAAACTAATACTGAGCTTGATTGATTGAACGCGCTAATCTCAGAAGCCGCTAGATATTGCATTTGTCACTGTCATCTGTGGTCACTGTATACAAAACAACGCTGCGTGTTTCCTGTTCTATAAATCTTTGGGGATAACTAGGTAGGTACCTACTTAAAACGATAGGGTGGTACTATTTCTAGGCCGGCCCGCGCCAATTTCCCTGATTACTTCCTTATCAGATATATTGTCCTATCAGAGCCCGACCACGACCCTCTCATCAGGAATAGTACCCTTCAGCTAATCCCAAATTACCTATCGATTGTGGTCTATTAATGAGCTGTGATCGTGTTGATAGGAGAAGCTGTTTTGTGTTTTGGAACTTATGTTTAGGCATTTCTTATGGCTTAAAATATATAGAAGAAAACGATCATCAAGTCAAGTGGATTCGCTTATTCAAGCAGACAAATAGAAAGAGAATATGTGAATATAATTTGTCTTCATTAAATTTAACTTTTATAAGTTGGGTAGCAAATATCGATGGTAATTATATATCAACTGAGTGGAAACCGATTCGTGTCTATAATTATATAATTTTAGTTCTTACGTACTTTACTTTACGTTTATTTTCCTTTTGAAACACAATTATTTATTCGTTATTTTTCCTCTATTGCAATTAATCGCTCCGCTTATGACTAAATCCTCGTTCTATGCGTTAATAGCACTGCATCGAAGATAATTGGCATCAGTCGCGACTGCTAAACAGAATTATAGAGCGCTGGAGGCCATTTTGAATTTCTCTATTTTCTAGAATTATCCGAGAGTTGTAACGTAAAATACAGAGAATGTTTAAAAAAAAAAGGAATTCATAATTGCCTCATTTGTTAAAATTACAGAGTTAGGGGAGTCTTTGAAGAAAAACATTCTTATTATCATTCATACGAAATGTCAAAGAATGATTTGAAATTATATAGAGCGTGTGGTAGTTTTTTTCTTTCAGTATAATTTTCAGAGATTATACAGTTTTGAACTGTGGTTAAATAAGGATAAGGATTTAAAAAAATATTAATTTTTATGATGAACTTGATCATGTTAATAAATATTTTTCATGACATCATGACGAAATCCCATAAAATAGTATAAGTTGCATATATATACACTTAGTTTATGAATAATTCGAAACTTGAGCAACATTTAAATCAGAGGTAAGACCAATATTTTTAATAATTCGAAATTCAAATAAAAGCTCGCAAGTAAAGAGACACTATCGCAGTTGCAACTGACATCTCATAAGGGCGGGAAACAATTTGGCCCGCCATTTTGGAAAGAGATAAAAATGTGACGTTTTACATTCTCCACTATTCGCATTTTATGCAATTCCATGATAGTTTAAAAAGTTATAAAAAGTTTTATGCAATTCATTCAAATTGGTTAAATTTCGTTTTTGCCATTTCGATTTTATCAAAAACTGTTAGTGAATATGAATAATTCAGACTTTTGGTGAAACGTATGTATAAAATTATGTGTTTAATTGTGTAAAATGTGGAATGTTTAGCCCCGTATTTTAAACCATTATCATTAATTATAAGCTTACTCAAAAGCCCAATAGATGGAGCTATTGTAAAAACCCAAATTATTTGTTAATTTTATACTAAGATGCCCGCAAAATAACCTATCCTTTAATCCTTTATATTCAAATTACATTACCCTTTTCAATTAAAGCCCTTATTATGGGCTAATAACAGTAAAATGTGTAGAATTACCATACATATGGCAGTAACGTTATATTAAATGGGGTAATTAATTAGGGTCCCTGAAATGTTGAGAATATGTCGAAATTTGGTAGTTGGTTGCATTTATTTACAGAGATAAAACTTTATTGTTGGATAGTTCTAACTAATATATGGAATTATTAAGAAATTCATATTTCATTCTAAATTGAGACAGTGGTATTTTGACATAAGACACATAAGGGTTGATTCAGGACAATCACTATATTATATAACTAGCCGATCCACTGACAGGCTAGCTTGCGTTTTGTACGTCAACTACATTGTAATAGTGTAAATAATTGGACCACGGGCCCTAGTAAAGGCCCGTAGTCCAACTAGTTGGACAGAGCAGTTGGACCACCTGCCCCGTCACGATAATATAGTCTTTACCAATATTAGAACATGAAACGGGTAACATACTTTGATTTAAATATTTTTAATTTTCCCGATATTTCTGTTTCAGGCATCATCTTCACGGAGAGATTATGAAATATCGGGATACTCAAAAACATTCCTATCATGGTATGATACCTGTGTGATGTTCAAATATTATTAAAAAGCATGATTGGTTAAAAAAATAGCAAACATAATAATAGCCTTCTTCTTGTCCTTCTCTTGGTCTTGAGATTAGCGCGTTTAAACAAGGGCTTAAGCCTTATAGTATTAGTATAGATAACTTAAATAGACTTACCATCTAATCTCTCTCTGCCATCGAAGTACCAGACGACTTTCGGCTGTGGTTTCCCCTCTCGCACGATGCAGCTGATGTTGATCTTAGCGCGCTCCAGCAGTGGCCCAAGAGTAGCACCATCTCTTAAAGTCACTCCACCATCGGTTATCACTTCCACTGATTTCGGTTTTACTGTGGACAAGAGAAAATAATTGTTAAAAATTGTAATTATTTTACTTTTTTACTTTACTACACTCGACTTTCATTCCGAACGGTGTGGGTTCAAACCCCGCCACGCACCTTTGGGTATTTTTTCCTTGAAAAATATGTGAACGCGTGCTCCAACGGTGAAGGTAAAGATAGTGAGAAAACCGACATGTTTTGAGAATTTTGAAAATTTTTAAAAGTTCTCAAAACATGCTTGATTAACCAATACTTGGCCAGCGTGGTGATTTAAGGCCTTATCTCTCGTCAATAGAGAAGTCCTTGTGTCCCAGCAGTGGGAAGGTAAATAGAGATACAAATCGCGTCAACGTTTCAAAATTAACTGGTAACGTTATTGTTTAATTTACAGTTAAAACAAAAGGCTATTGTAAATTTAAATTACATTAAACCATTCACGCATTTGGTAAATTTAATGTTGTTTGTTAATTATTTCTCGTTGCATTATGTTCAGCAATGCGAGTCTGATTTAAAAGCGTAGCTTTTAATTTAAGGTTTTTAAATTTATACTTCGGTCGTGGCCTATAGTGGGTACAGCTTCAAAGGAAACTCAAAATTAATGAATTGAAAATCGGTGAATCTCACCAAAAATTTGTCAAATTTTTCCAAATAGAATTTTATTTAATCCAATTAGACTTTATGAAATTATTAATATAAAATAAGCATATATTTTTATAGCTACATAAATATAATTATAATCCATATTCTATTAATTTAAGAGATCTGTTAAGTTTACTTCATGCTGTATTTTATGTGTTAGCTTTATCCAAACACAATTAAGTGTTTCATCGGTTCAGATAAAACCCTATCCGTTACTTATCTGCCAGATAAACAAAACATTTTGGTGCCAATATCTGTTAAAAATAATATAATAATATTTGATGAATATATATTTATCTGTCAAAACGTTTCAGAGGAATAATAGATAATAAGATAGATATAGTATCCATTAAATAAATGATTTCAGCAAAGACAGTTTAGATTCAAGACTCACGCGGACAGTACGTTCTATCGACAAAGCTCGGCTGTTAATAGATAAAGATGTTCCTTATCGATGAAATGTAAGTATATCGTTGTATTGTATTGTATTGTATTGTATATCGATACATTTCAACGATAAGGAAAATTTTGTAGTAATAAACATTTGATATCCTTAGAATATTACAACTGTTTGTAAAACTTGATAGTTTAACTAAAAGTTGTAAAATTCTAAGAATTAAGTACAAGTGTCTTACTCATCACTAAAAAAAATATGCAGTGTTGGTAAAGTTTCTATTATAAGCTTCACTCAACTTTCTCGGGGGGTGTGTTGGTTGTAAGAGCTACTTTACCAAAATACTTATGTAATAATGATTTAAAAAAAATTGACATCGTTATTCGTATATTAAAGGTAAGGTTGTGACCACCTTTTATGTCTCTTCAAACTAAGTCATCAGCCATTGCCTATCGATACTACATAACTATCGATATTATTGATAAAATCCATCGACACCACCCCATCTCTACTTGATAAGTATCTGATGCACAAAGTTAATTAAGAGTCGCTGAAGCGGATTTTAAATTAATTAGAAACGGGACATATTGTGTTTTTTCTAGAAAAAGTTTTATTAGTTAACGTGGTTTCCATTGGAAAATGGGTCCAGGGCTTTTAAAAACTAATTGGATTTGTTAGGACTTTAGGTATAATATTGGGCGTATATTTATTTATAAAAGTAGTCTGACTCGCGAATTTGCCCACGTTTATTTTTCCCAGGAAATTGAAAATATAAATTTCAGAGTACCTATGTACTTAATAGTTTTTTGATATTCTTCCTCAATCTTTCTAAAATAAGTAACAAAATAACTTTATCTCATCTGACCCCTCGTCAAAAAAGTTAATACAGTTTACGAATCAGCAAATCAAGTGAATTGACGTTTGACAGTTTCGATTTGGTGAAAAATTGACAGGTAGATAAGTTGTCATAAATATAAATTGATTAGTTGACATCGCCCGTCTTCTATCTCACTTTTTAAAACCCCCTGGACAACTACAAATATTTTAAAACCTAAATCATCTAAATCGGCCCTGTCGTTCTCAAATTGTAGAAAGAAAAGTTTTGTATTTGATTTTTTGGCGGAATGATATAGGGTAGCACAATTCTGGGTATTATATACATGTAATGTACAATTAAAAAATATATATGTATGTATATTATAAATAAGTATATCAGAAATCTAGCACCCGTAACACAATCTTCGAGCTTATCACGGGGCTAGATGTTGCTGTGTGAATTGTCAAGCATTTTTTTTTTATTCCTAAGTTGGCACCACTAGGAATAACACAATCGTCCCAATATATTTCGCTTTGCCGCCGAATATGGCAATATGAATCGAGTTTAGAACCGACATCAAATTGTGGATCTCGCGCTCAGCAATATCTGATTTGATTTTAGTTTCAATTCTGTGTGTTGGTTCTATTCTGTTGAGCTTTTAAAAGGACATTTATAGAATAATAAAAAAATGCTGGATAATTCACACAGCAACATGTAGCCCCGAGATAAGCTCTAAGCATGAGTTACGGGTGCTAGATTTCTGATTTACTTAATAGAATATATATACTGCGCCACAGATGTCGTCAACATATCCTAATTAGTACGTTAATTATTTATACTTCTTTTGGTTCTTGAAACGATTGGTTGATTGAAGACCCAAAAAAAATTAAACTTTCAATGGAGTAACCACAAAAATTCAATTTCCACAACTGTATACCAAAACACTTCAAACTTTTCAAACTTTAAATCGATTCAACTTCACGAACTAAAATATATTTTAACCCGAAGGACGCTAAACTGATATTTGCATGGCTGTTATTTGTTTACTCAAAACTAGCTCTTACATCGTTGGAATAAGTGTTATTGTAGTTTTCTCACGATAACTCAATACTCGGAAAAGTTTGGGCTTTATCATAAAGGTGCCTGTCCATTGAAGCAAACTGATAGGTCTTATGAAAAATACACAAATAACAACTTTTACATGTTAGCTGACTTATATACAATGTCAGAAACAGTATACCCACGTTTTGTTAATGAATATAGTATACCATGTTCGATAATTTATTTAATTTTCAAAATTCGCGATAGTTAGCATAATTAAACGAATAAATATAATTCCTGCTGGTCAATTCACACAGCAACATCTAGCCCCGTGGTTAGCTCGAAGCTTGTGTTACGGGAGCTAGATATCTGATATACTTAATATTTTAAACATACATAGATAGATATTTTGCAATACAAATGATAACGCACAGGCAATACAGCTACAGGTTCTTACAAATTTTTGTTCTGAGGCGGGAATCGAATTCGCAACCTCATGTGTAGCAGGCAGACCTTCGCCCGCTGGGCCACAGGGTTCGTCAAATTGAATACCTAGATATTATATGATAGAATAGTGATTGTTAAGATGTAGAAATTTAACCGAAGCATTTTAAATAGTGGTTAACTGTATTTTGTTAAAATTTCTTGTACGGGTACATCAGTGTATGTGCAGCCTAACTCGAAATATGACTGTATTGGATCTTGAGTGATATAGTGTAAAAGTTGGGAATAAATGAGGACTTCCGAACATTGACAGCAGAGTATTGTATCTCCTCTTAAATAAGTTATTTATTTATGATGAAAAATTGCTTGATTTAAGTAGAAATAACTATATCCCTATATGGCACCCCTATTTACGTTCCGACTATTAGGACACAGGTACTTGGTACTCTTGACGAGAGAGATTAGGCATTTATTCACCACGCTGGCCAAGTGCGGGTTAGTGAATGTCATATATCCGTCAAATTCTTCAAAGTTCCTCCCGATGCCTCAACTTTAAGACACCGTATTTCAAGCGTAGGGGAAAGTGGGGGAAATACGAACACCTAAGGGAAAACTCAAATGAAACAGTGAAATTTGATCTCAAAGCTTCTTTAATTGTTTTATTATAAAGTTTACTTATCTATGCAATGAATTAACTATACAACATTTATATATTTTTAATAAAGTAGGAAAATATGAACAAAAAACAAAACTCTTATGTATTCGGCTTTCCCCGACATTGTCGGGTAAATACGAACACCAAGTGGGGTAATTACGATAATTGGTTTGAACATCATTTATAGCCTTTTTGAGATCTTCTAGACTGTATTTCGTCACTGTTTTTAGTTTGTAATTAAGAGGCATCTGGAACAATAATACAAATTAGATTAACTGGGAATCAACAAAATGATGGGGTAATGACGAACATTCAAGATTATCCGAAATGGTTAGTTCGCCTTTATCCCGCCAAATCGAAAAAAAATTATTGAGTTAAATATTTTAGGTTGTATTACTTTTGCCGATTACGTCAATGTTATTTATAAGCCTTATTATGTAAGAATTCCTGTAAGTAAAAGTAAAATACATATTGTTAATAAAAATCAAGTAATATCAAGTTGCATTTACGAAAAAATTACATCAAAATCTTGCAAAATATAACAAATTGCATACCATAAAAAGTACGTGCGTCCGCGTTGCTCGGGTCGTTGACTGGCACTAGGGGTGGCGTGATCTTTGAAATATTGACAAGTGAAATATGTATATCTCTTTCTAACATATCAGAACCGTTGTGTTCGGGTTTACCCCGCGTTCGCATTTACCCCACTCTCCCCTACATTTACGTCTTTTAAAAGAAAAACCCTAAGGGTCGCTGCAGGCATTGAACCAACGACGTTCAGAATAAAAGTCGAGTACGCTACCACTTATCTCACACGGGTTCTTAGGTAGGTACCTACGCTTACAACTTAATTAAACAGTAGGTAATTCAAACATTTATATATAGATTTTCAAGCAAAACAGTTATTTTCCTAATGGCAATAAACCAACGAAACCTACTTGTCAACACCTGTCAAATTTATTTTGACAGTGACAGCCAATCCACTATATATTAAACGCCACATTCCAACACAACAATTAAGCGGCGGCTACGCAAACAAATTGAGAGTAGAGGCAAGGAGTTCTTTTTGTTAAATGAAGCAGGATTGTGCGTTCAATTTTCATCTCTCTACTTATGTAGATTAGATCTACGACTATGTTACGGGTGTTTCTAGTTTGGTAGATACCCGAAGCAAAAGCTTTGAACAATTTTTAGTGAACATAATTTTAAGCTTTGAACTTTTTATAGTGTAGGTATCATAATTTTTAGTATTGCTAGAATGACTAAGATACTGTAAGTATTATTATAATATTTAAAAGTTCTATATATGTTTATATAGACTGTATTTTTCCCTCTTTTTTGTTTTCTTGTAACGGGGAAGTGTCAGAAAAATACAGTCTATATAAACATATATAGTCCACGAATCATTGGAAAACGCTAACAATATTCTGCCCTATGTCCTATAGGGCAGAATGCAATGTCTTTAATGTATAATTACCATAACCATAACACCCCTATTCACGTTCCCACTGCTGGGACACAGGGACTTCTCTCTTGGCGAGAGAGATTAGGCCTTAATTCACCACGCTGGCCAAGTGCGGGTTGGTGAATGACACATGTTCTTCAAACTTTGAAAAGTTCTCAGAACATGCCGGTTTCCTCACGATGTTTGCCTTCACCGTTAGAGCACGTGTTTTTAAAGCACACATAATTTTTCAAGAAGAAAAATCAGAGGTGCGCGGCGGGGTTTGAACCCACGACCTTCGGAATGAAAGTCGGGTGTGCTACCGCTTAGCCAACACGGCTCCAAGCAACCTCCGGCCTCCGGCAAATGTATAATTAATTAACCTTAATTACATAATACTAAAATGCAATAATTCATTTATTGCTTATTTAAAAAACACCTTAATAAAATCAACTAAATATTCTTAATTTTTTTCGCCGTATTAGTATACGTTTCATTACCAAAAACACAGTTATCCTCATCTCTATCCTCCAAACCATAGACAAAGCGTTCTTATACCCGCCATGACAGTTAGTTGACAGCTGTCAGTTTTGGCGCCAATTTCGCGCGTCAACGGCGTGATAAGGTTTATGTAGGGATGGTTTAAGTAACTATTTTGATATTGTGTGGGAATATTAACGCTGGCTTATGTCAATATTGGGAATGTAGCGTGTTATTACAATTTAAGTTCGTTAACTGTTATTGGGCTATAATGTGGGGTGTTATTATGATTATCCCTAATACGTACAATTTATGATTTAGTCGCGGAGTGCCGACATTCGTGGTTTGCCAACTTTTGTGATATTCAATATACGTACAGTAAATAAGGGGTGATAGAACCCATTATATGTTTTTGAGATTTGGTATTACGATTACATTAGGTCTCTTGGCGAATAAGAAAAATAAAAATAGCAACTTATGTATATGAAATCCAATATAAATATTATAAAACAATAATAATTTAACTTTCAAATAATTTTGTTAATGTAACTTAATTTAACTTTCTTTATGATAAAGCAGTGTAATCTTTTTGGAGCACAATCGACTTTAATTCCGAAGGGTTCCAACAACACCTCATGCATCTCTGTAAATAAAAATAAAATAAAATATGTAATAAAAAAAATGTCTTTTAACAGTAGTTTTAACGGTGAAGACAAATATTGTGAAGAAACCGTCATGTTATGAGAACTTTAAAGAGTTAAGACATGACTGTGATGTTCACTAACCAGCACTTAGCCAGTGTTCTTAGTTCCTGTGTCACATTCGGAATGTAAATAGACGTGCTATGCTATAAAATACTTCATGACGATGATAGCTAACGCACCACTACGCCAGAAAGGTCTCCAAAGCTGTTAATAGTGGCCAAGTTTGAGTCGAGCTTCTCAAACAATAATCTGGACGAGCGACCAATGTCCACTTAATGAAAACGGAAGTTTGGTGGCCACGAACGTAGCGGAATATATTACATAATAATGTAATAATATCACTTCACTATTAAGTATAAAATAAAGTCACTGTTGCTGTCTGTCCGTTCCTCTAAGTGATTCAATCTATAAAACTATAAACAGCGGATTTTAAGGCGGTTTTATTAACAGTGATTTACTAAATATTAACTGGTCTATGGAAATAATATATTCTTATTGTAAACTAATTTGACTATTATTATTAGGTATTATATTTAAATTTTAATATTTTCAAAGAATTACTTAGAATAGTAGCCCCATCTTTTCCCATTTGGTAAAATTATAATAGGTAGATTTTTTGTGGATTTTTTGTGGATTCGTGTCCAATAATGGCATTATGGGAGTCTTTTATGGTAAAATGATGATTATGAAACAAATTCTCAACCGCTTGTTTTATAGCCTCAGAACTTGAAGGCAAGACTGAGATGGTACAGACTCACTCTTGCCCAATATCACCACTTTAATTAAACTAATGAAGGCTATATAATGTAGAGAATCCTTGATTACTTAGTGACACGGGCACTAGATTTTCAATCTGAGGGTCGTATATTCGAAGTTTGCTCATACATTTTTGAAGAAGTAAACCCCAAAGTTGCGAATTAGCCTTTGAACCAACTACCTTCGGAATGAAAGTCAGATGTGCTACTAATTAGCCAACACGGAAACTTCTAGTTGAAATGATGATACTATTTATGGCGTACACTCACTGTTCTAATTAAAAGCTATGTGTTTCTGACTTCGTTCGTTAGAGCAGCCTAGTGTTCGTTTTGTGACCTAGATTTCAAATAAACTCTAAAGAGTTATTTCCTTTGACCGCGTAGCCAATGTTTTAATTGTTTTTTAGAAAATATTTTATAATGATTCTTTCGTTGCCTGGTTATTCTGAACTATTTCCTCATCTTATAAAAAAAGCTTCTTTTATCAAGAAAAATCCTGTTTAATGTGGACAAAACCGCGAGCGGAAAGCTAATCAAAATGTATCTCGTTTGATTTAAAATAGCTTTCCAATTGTGGAAAGCTATTGATATCCAAAAACAACACAAAATTAACACACGCATTATACCGCGGCAAAACACCTAACAAGCTATAAGCTCTTAAACATATAACCATTTAAAACATCGGAGGGTTTAAACATAAATCAACCACCACCTGCAGTTAACTAGTTGTAATTACTTGGGACAAACTTACGGACGCGCTCTGGAATATTAATATATACATTCATGCATTATTGGGTAAGTTTAGTCGATGTTAAGTGATATTAGAGCTTCTAGGACTAACGCTTTTACACGTTATTCGGCTTGACATTCGACGAATCGTTCGACGAAACAATCGCAAACGAGTGTCTCGGTTACTTAACGTTCCCGTTGTGAGAGACAGGAGCATTTTTCTTGACGAAAGAGATTAGGCCTTAATTCATTTAGCCATGTGTGTTGGACCATGTCACATGTTCAAACTTTAAAGTTTTGTGAACATACCGGTTTCCTCACGATGTTTACCTCCACCATCAAACCACGTGTTTTAAGCGCACATTTTTTTTTAAAGTCAAGAGGTTCGCTACGCGATTTGACCCACGTTCTTCCTGAATTAAATCCCAGTGTGCTCCCTAAGCCAAAACGGCTAGTTGATGTTAATATTTTGAATGATGTAGATGATTTGGAAAATAAAATCTCCCACATTTCCCATTTCCCCGCAAGTTTTCAACTCGCCATTCTAACCACGCCGCCAGTAAGCTAAGGAACAATATTTTTAACAACTTAAGTCCTTCTTAACTCGGCGGCGACTTAACGGATTACTGTGTACTTTGGGGTTAAGGCATCCGAGCGAGGGTTGAAATAATAATGAATTGGATTTACCACCTTTTTATTAAGTTACATTGTACTTTCAAATAGGCTTAAGATGTTTTGAGGAAACTTGGTTGAAAACTTTTGTATGCTAGTGTATAACTTTTGTAGTCTATTCATTTTATAACAACGGAAATTACTTACGTATTTATAAAGGAGTTACATCATTCACTATGATGTCATTAAATTAAGTAACTTAATGTTGCTATCTGTTTTCTGGTATCAATACCCATTACAAGAGCTACTTAAGGCCAGTGCCACATTGCGATATTTATTTAAAAAATATAAAAAATCAGGACAATTCAATTCAACACAGCAACACCTAGTCCCGTAATAAACTTGCCTGTACCTACAAGTCTGATTTTCACACCGATATTTTGAAGCATGCCTTTGATTTATGGGTTTATTCTCTATACGTCTATAAACCGTTACAAGAACATAAATTGTATAAACAAAGCTGGGTGTGAAGCTAGTAAAGTGTCAACTTTACACTACGTCCGTGCTGCTGTAATTTACACGTACATGTGCCTGGCATGGCGCCTGCATCTAAAGCATACATGTACGGATGGGATAAATACATTTTCGGCTTAAATATATTAGCCGAAGAACTCTTAGGGCCTGTTTAAAATAAAGCTGATAAAGCTTCAGATAGTTAAAAAAATGCTGTACAATTCACACAGCAACTAGCCCCGTTGTAAGCTGAAAGCTTGTGTTAGTTATTGTTAACGAAATATGTAGTTAATCTGGCAGATATATTATGGATAGAGTATCTGACACTTTTATCTGCTAACGGTGAAACCATATTGTTAGAAATAAAAAAATCGAATATTATAAAACTTAGGTACTTTGTACTTGTGTTACGTACGTTTTTTTTCTTTTTCACGCAAAAAGGCTTGAATGTAATTTCACAATAAGATACATTCCAGTAAGAATAACATTTAGGTCAGCTCTACTTTGAATCGCGGAGTATCTAATATAGTACGGGAATTGCCGCGGGAGAAAACCTAGTATGATATAACAATCTATCTTTATAAGTTTTACTAGGTATTTATATATCTAGTACTTAAGAGTAACACAAGCATCGAGCTTACCTCGGGGGAAAATTTTGTGTTCGGCGATATTTTTTTATTTTATCTGGCACCGCCGAATGTCCCACCCCTAAGGAGATTGCATGACAATATTATCTTTATGAAAAATTACCCGAGGATCGACAACTTACCAAACTACGATGGATCAAGCAATTTGAAAGCTGTGCATAGTAACTCAGTGTTGGAAAAGCCGAACGGTGCTTATGCCGAAATTAGGCCGAAAACATTATCAACAAAAATTTGAACTATTTTGAAAAAAGCTTGGACAAGAGTAACATCTAGCCCCGTGCCCCATGGTAACCTCGAAGCTTGTGTTAGCGCTCTTACGCACTAGCGGCTAACCGCGGGGGCGGCTAACCGCGCGGCTAGCCGCTTTTCCAGTTTAATATGCAACCGCTTATGATTGTACGCACTAAACCGCCACAAAATTTCAACCGCGGCGGTTGAATGGAGTGACGCGGCCCGCTTCGCGGCTAGCCGCCATCTTGTGTATACGCACTGGCGGTTAGTTTGCGGCGAGCCGAGGTGAAGTATGCACGTGTTTTCAGTTGCGCAGCTGTTAGTAGTTCTTCAAATGACGAAACACTCATTCTAACATAGCCGAAAAATGTATCTTGATGCTTCTTCAGTTCTTGAAAACAACTTGCGAACTGGCCAAATTCTTTGCGTGTTTCTAGTAAAGGATGAATCCAGTATCTTTTTTTATTTTTCTTTCGTTGTTTTCGGGAGTAAAAATAAATAACACAAGCTATCTCGACGGCGTCCATTTTGTTTATGAGCCACGCGCCTTCGAGCGGTCCAACCGCTTAACGCGGTTTCATCGCGGCTGACCGCTATGGCGGCTAACCGCGAAGAAACCGCGTTAAGCGGTTGGACCGCTCGAGTCTAACCGCCTAGCGGCCAACCGCTAGTGCGTAAGGTCCTTTATACTCTTATACTAATAACCTAACGAGTGTTAGATTTCTTATGCATTAGATAGATGTGTTAGATTTCTAAATATACATCCGTAGATAGATATTTTTTATTATACGTATAATAGTTACTAGCTTCCGCCCGCGGCTTCGCCCGCGTGGAAATAAAAAAGTAGGCTATGTTCTTTCTCAGGGTCTAAAGATTGTGTGTGCCAAATCGGTTCAATCAAAATCGGTTAAGAGGCTTAAGCGGGAAAGCTTAACAGACAGACAGAGTTACTTTCGCATTTATAATAGAATATAAGTAAGGAAGCAAGGATAACACCCAATCACCCATATTTGCAGATCGTAAATTTTTATCCCGAGGTGGGAATAGAATCCGCAACCTCTTGGGTCACAGGCCGACCTTCGTCTCGTCTGAGGCACAGCTGTATTCACATATGTATAGAATATAATACTTAGGATATCTGAAATACTTAATAAAATATTCATACCTACAATAAATGGATATTTTTGATAAAAAACAACCAGTACCTACACCAGAAAAAATATATAAAAGTCGTACAAAATAATATTTGTTTCAGTTTCAAACCAATATAAAAAAATACTTTGGTTGCGGTGTTATTTATATAAAGGTTTTTTGATGTTACGAAAATAAATATGACGTTATCTATTTTATTAGAACTAGCTGAGCATAAACTTAAATATAATCGTAATATTATGTTAATAAACATTTTAATAAAAAAATCTAATTATACCCTTGCGCACGGCACTGTAAGGCGTTTGGTATAATTGTTCCACTTTTGTCCCCTATTTGAAAAACGTCTCATAAAATTTATAATTGCGCATAAATGCCTCCGCAATTTATCGCATTTATAACAAATCTTATGGATCTCAGGTATTTTATTTGACCTCGTAAATTCACAAACTAATTTTGCCCAAAATTATAACGGTGTCCCAAAATTGGGTTCTCCCCCTAAGGACCATAATTTTGGATGGCCGTATCTTAAGAGCATTTAGCTAAATTATACTTTTCTTTTTTAGAGATTTTATCAATTAAGCAGTAATTTATGAAGCTTTGGAGGGATTAGGGGTCCTCCCCCTATTGGGTGAAAATATTAAATCCCAGTATAACCCCTGATTGGGGATGAAAGGGTTGAAATGGAAGATACTAGCATTTTGGATTCACAATAACTAAATAATCAGAAAGTCTGTAAGAAAGTAAAATAGATCTATGTTTCCACGTCGTGCTATCCTTAAAATAGTTCCACCCAGAATATTCCAATGGCTTTCGTCAAACGTCACAATAAAATGACAAAGATGACCTAAAACTTATTTGTTTTTTACTAAATTATAAAACCCGAAATAAAAATATTTATAAGTAGGTGATGTAAAAGGTTACAGACATACACACCTGAGTACTTATTAATGTAGGGATAAGCTCACAAACGGAAAGATAATGAGCTATTAATTACTCAAGAGGCACAAACGGAGGGTAATGTTACAATATTAAAAGAGGTATTAAATATTTTGGACCCCTCATTTTTGATGACATATTTATGACGATGTTAATATAACATGGGATACCTATAGCATAAGAACCCTTTTGTACGTTCCCACTGCTGGGACACAGGGACTTAAGTCCCTATATGTCCTTTTCTCTCTGCAGCTTAAATTATTCAGCTTTATTATATTCTCTTTTGTATTCGTTGTAGGTTTATGTATTTAATATTAATTCTAATTTTTAACACCACCGTCCAGTTACATTCTCCAGTTTTTCTTTCCATCCTCAGGTTGTCTGGAAGAATTTGCTTTAAGCAATAAGACCGCCCATTACGCATACGATTTTGTAGTTATTAAGTTCTTATATAAATAGATATGATTGGTGTGTGTAATAAATAATTATCTTATCTTATCTTAAAAATAAAAAGTAGGTTAATCAACAAAGCTGCAGTTTCTAAATGAGATATCGAGGTCAAACTTTTCAAAACAAAAGCTTAATATATTACATTAAGCTTAAGCCATTGTGATAAATAGCGAAATAAAGCGACATTGAAACCACCGACCTAATTAAATGGAATAATCTGAACACAATCAGGGATGGCGCCCATTAATCCATGTTTTGTAAACTATGGAAGAGACATTCATTTGTTACTACTATTTTTAATTTGAATTTTGTATTATTTGACGTGTAAAAATATCTAACATTATTTGATTATTATTTGACATCGGTTAAAGAATAAATAGAATTTCAATTATTTATTTAATCTTTGGAAAACGAACAGTAAGTACAATTATTATAATAAAAAGAAATATATACAGTAGTTAGGCCGATTAAAAGTTTTCCCATTTAAGTAGGTACATAACAATTGTAATAAAATAATAAATATAGCATCAGAAATGATGAGATACGTAAGAGAACGCGGGTCACTGACATAGCCCAGCGGATTAAACCTTTGCAGTGGCAATGGGCTGGCCATATAGCTGGCGAGAAGAACGGATGGCCGATGGGGCCGAAATTGTATCGAGTGGAGACAACGGATCAGCAAACGCAGCGTCGGAAGTTTTTATTGTTGTCTATGTTTTGGTCTTAACATATTATGTTAATTGAATCAAAATAATATGCCACATCTAGTATGCGAACGTATTCAAATGCGATGTTATCTCTACGAACCACTCGTGAACATTATATATACATATATATATATAAGTGTATGCCGTAATATACATAAACTATATACTGCGAGCGTATGTATATTCGTTGGAACATTGCAGTGTAATGTTTATGTAGTTTACTAGACTTGCATTTGGTGCAGAATAATGAATGAATATTTTGTACTGGGTTTAAGTAACGTTGTTATTAGAATAGTAACTATAAATTGTTATTAGCATTATTATTATTTTCAGACGAGTCATACTTTGTGCACTAAAGTCATTTTGTATTAACATTTTATATGTGTTTAATGTGACAATAAATGTTAAATAATATAACAACTATCATCGTCATCATATTTATTTTAGGTTAGGTTTTCTAAATAATTAGATAATAGTTTGCAATAAGAATATTTATTTATTTATTGCATACATATTTATTTTATCTTCAAGCTCATACTAAAAGGTATTTAAGATAGCCCAAATAAATATCATAACCTTGTAACGCCCTTTAAACCCTTCATTATATCAATAGACCGTAGCGCATTATTTATTCCTTAGAAGGGTTAATTTCCCATCAAATTAAACTGAAGTTCAATGTCGTCTGGAATAGGATCTTAAGAGATTCATTATTTATGAAAATGATTCGATTTCAGTACAGCCCCGTCTGTTTTGAGGACGTTTAGATATCAAGATTATTAACTCACTTAATCATAATAAATATTTTAAACCACATATAAAATATATATAATATTTGACAATAAATTACGATAATAAACAACTAGTAAGTAATTAATGACACGAAGATATCGTCTAAGTGGGAATACACTCGACTTTAATTTCAAACTTCGTGATTAAAACACCTTTAGATATTTTTATTAAAAAGTTATATAAGTACATTGAAAGTGCATTATTATAATTTATAAAGATTTGTAAAGACAAAAGAGGAAACCAGCATGTTCTTAGAACTTTATAGAGTTTTAATTCCATATGAAATTTGCCAGTCCGCAGTCAGCCAGCATGGTAAATTAACATTTTTCGTAATAATAAAAATAAATATTTCTCAGCAGTGTAAACTCATCATCTCTCTCGTCAAGAGAGAAGTCCCTGTGTCCCAGCAGTGGGAACGTGAATAGGGGTGTTATGATGAAACTCATCAACATCTAATGAAATAATAATTTACCACAAAATGACCAAAAAACCAAAAGCATAAAATCGTGTCGGAAGCTGTAAAAATCTCGTTCTATAATGAGATGCCTTCACTCTCAAAGACTGTATAATTAAAACTGCAATAAACCATTCAGACATTCTTATGTAAGCGAAATACTTGGCAAACGGATTTTTCAATCATCATCATCAGATTTTTTATAACTTTGTTATACACCATCTTCAATTGTCATCATAAGGTATATGCTTTCCTAATAAATAACATTAATAAGGAAATTAAATTTGTAGTTACTTTAGTAGGAAAAAAGAGGGACTTAAAGAAGATCGAAGAGTAAAGTGACGAGGCGAAACTAGTATCTTATCTACATTTCCTAGCTATAAAACCTTTCAGCATCTTAACCCAGGAAAGCGAGACTAGTGCTGCCATCAATAACTATCGACTTATCGCCACATCGACTAATGTGCTGTTTATCGACATAAAGTATCGACTTGGGAGGGATCGTAGTTTAGATTTATTTGTCGATTTTCGGTGCGATTTAAGCATTGTTTTGAAGATTTAGTAGGTTTTTAAGAGCACTCTTGATGACAATTGTTGTTTTTTTCATAGAAAAGTTTAAAAAGTTTGAATAAATAGTCAAAATACCTACATCTAGGATAGTGTAATATTAAAATTATTTTAGTTATCATAAAAGACGAAATTGAATATTTTAGTAAGTTAGTAAAGAAATTCCGAAATTATTAAATTTATAGAATTTGAATTTGAGAAAATGTATACCTATATAAAATACTCAAATCAACTTTTAGTCTTCTGTCTTGTCAACTGTGTTGTCCATGGCTCCTTTTAAGTATTTTAATTAAACTCAGAATTTAAAACAATGTATGATATTCTACATGTGTTTTAGTTCTTTATGATTGTGTTTACCGCTAAATCGATGCAAGATTAAGATATTGTGCAATGAATAATAATAAGTTTTAAAGCTAAAAATAAAATACTTGAAACTTGACATATTATATTATTATATGTATTTATACATTATACTTTTAGCTGAGCATAATAAACTGAAATAAATTTATAAAAACTTACTGCTGTAATCTGAAAAACAAATGCTTTAATCGAGAATATTCCAATCAACCCCACAAACAATCACAACCACATAATTATTTAAAACAAATAAAAAGAGTTACTTGATATTTATGCGACATGACCGAAACCCGCAACAACGATAAACCCATCGACGTTTCACAAAGCATCGATAAATCTTATCGACAAAGAGCATCGTTTTAAAAACTATCGATAAATTGTTTCGCACCACTAAACAGGCATGCCAGTGGCACTCACTGCATCTCTCAAGATGGTGGATGGCTTTGGTTCTCGACTTTAGGGTAAACAAATTCTTCGCTGTTAAGCGTAGAAAAATGTAGCGACAGAAATGTTTTAGCTTTGCTTATGTTACCGCAATTTTGAGAACAAAAATGCAGTAGCTATAAAGAATACATTTGTATAGCCTTGTGCACTGATAAAGGGTGAGTGGGATACACTCGACTTTTATTCAAAAGGACTTGGGTTCAAAACCCGCCGCTCACTTCTTGATTTTTCTATTTTAAAATAATAAATAAATATTGCTGGACAATTCACAGTAGTTCCTTGGTAAGCTCAGTTAAAAAAAACATCAGTTGATGAAAGTCTTTGGGAACAGAAAACAAAACAAACACACAAACCCCCTTAATAGAAACTTTATCAATATGTTTTCGGATAATAGCCAAAGGAAGTATTACATGTATAATGAATAAGTATTATATTAATGATTAAGTACTTTATTTCCTAAATTCTAGTTTGTGTTAATTTTGTGCCAATTGTTTGTATTGTGTTGTGTGTGAGTAGCAAATAAATGTAATGTCTATGTCTATAAGACCAGTATTTAAAACTATTTCAGAACCTCAAACAATTTTCAAAGTCGCTTAAAATTAAAACTAAGTTAAATTTGATCAAAGTAAGAGACGGAGAGCACATAATATTTATTAAATCTCAAACTCGCGCTCAATCTTTTGTAAACTTTTATAAAATTATACTTGTAGGTTATTTATTTTATTGAATTATGTTACATTATCAGCATTTTAGTCGTACGTTAACCCACAGCTGGGACTCTGGGATACAGGGACTTCTCATTTGTTTTAGACAAATGAGACTTTAATGATTAGGCTTTAATTCGCCACACTTGCCAAGTGCGGTTTGGGGAATAACATTATACCCATTAATTTTTTTTATGTTCTTAGATGTCGGTTTTCTCAGGATGTACGCTTTCACCGTTTGATCACGTGTTTTCAACATAAATTCTTTAGGAGAAATAAGGTGCTCTAAATGGGGATTTACTCGAGCGTCAAAGAGACCTATTGGGTTGCATTTGGTAGATGATAAGAAGAAAAAAATTGTATGAGACCGATGTGTTTCATCAGTGGGGGAAGCGACCATAGATAAATAAAAACTTATTTAAAAAAATACTGTTGTATGGACGTACTTAAGCGCTTCAGTTAGTGATAGATTCTATGAATCAGATTCAATTAATTGAAAATCAGCTTAACATACTTACATACTTAAAAATAATTTAGGAAATATGATAGATAATAAACGTTTGTAAATCTGATTGTTTACACGATTGGGGTGGAAGTACGTAAAAGTTAAAAAAATAAAAATCGCGACTCATTTTTTATCAAAAAAAAGAACAAAAAAACTGGCAATTCTAAAGGTGTTAGAGCGTCAGATTTAGATGTATATGGTTCATCTCTATGTTCTGATTCTACCATATCTTAATCTGACAATTATCTAATGTGATGCACCTAATATGACAAAAGTAAATTTTGTTCCCTTATAATTCACGTTCGAACATAGATAGATTTTTTATATTTGGTGGAGGTACTTATCTGGGTACTAGCTATCTCCAGTATCTTAATCTGACGCGCTCGAGTAAATCCCGAAATCCCCTCTTCGGCTCCCCTACTATAATGAACGTCAACGTCAACACGGCAATCGTATTAGTATTAGCAACATATAAGTGAGATATTCTTCAGACATTACTGAGATATTCTCGAGATATTGTCGATACCTCAGCTCCGTCGCGGCCGGCCCTGGCAGCCTCCCAGTGCACAGTGGGCGTAATCACCAACTACAAATAAATCTTGGCACCGCCTTATCTGCTTACTTTGTCAAGTGATTTGGCTGCGTTCAGTATTGGACAGATAATTTTTAAGTTTTAACAAAACTTTGTTAAGTAATTTAATAAATAAATATAAATAACTAATTTTTAATTCTGAATAATTCACACAGGGATCTTGTAATATTCGTCAAATGTATGAAGTAATGTCAAATATAGAAAAAAATAGCTTAATTTGCCTCATACCATTTTTTAGTTATTCATTACAAACATTCTCACATAAATACATTATTACATAGTATTAGTACACCCCTGTCTTATTTAAAATCATCTCTCTTTTCCATCCAAAGGTTGCCTGGAAGAGATCGCTTTTTAGCGATAAGGCCGCCCATTGTACGTGTTTTTTATGTGTTTTATTCATGTTTTTATTTGTATTTTTTGGTGTACAATAAAGTGTTTTGTATTGTATTGTATTGTAAATACAAATCTTCATTTTGTAAGATTAGTGTAAGTTGTCAATATATACTTGTAGGTACTTGACATAAAATAAACCGGTTGTTTGCGCCAATTCTGCCATTTTAAATTTGTATAGAGGGTGAGTTTAATTGCATAATTTATTTTATTCTATCGTTAAATAGTATTTCTGTGTTTAATATTTACTTTTACGAAATTATTTCCCTTTTGGAAATGTTAATGACAAAGCCTGCGATAACAATCCAAATGGAACTTTAAATTGACATTACAATATAAATATTTTAATATTTTACAATTAAAGTGGCTCAAGATCTACCATGTAGCTAAAGAAACCCTATTTAATATTGTGTATTAATATTTTATAGTGTGTAATTTGTTAATTATATGAAAAAAATATATTGTAGTTTTTATCGACATTCTGGTGATGAATTAATGTTAAGATTTCTAAACCGATTTTTCTGTTTTATGTATAATATTTCTCTTAGTCTTTAATAATAACCATTTTCATCTCCCCCTGTATAAAAATCAGTACTTTATCATTGTAGAACGGGTTTTGCGACGCCTCTCTGGAAGACAGCCAGCTTGATAAATAAATATAAAACAAAACCTCACACTCTGTTTAAAATACGGATATTCACAAACGAGAAGTAATACTTTGACTTGGAAAATAGTTTTATTTATAAATTACTAGCTTCCGCCAGTGGCTTCGCCCGCGTGGAAATAAAAAGTAGCCTATGTTCTTTCTCAGGGTCTAAAGATTGTCTGTACCAAATTTCATCAAAATCGGTTGAGAGGTTTAGGCGGGAAAGCGTAACAGACAGACAGACAGACAGAGTTACTTTCGCATTTATAATATTAGTAAGGATGGGTAGTACCGGCCTTAGAATAGAACAACCCATTCTCTTTTCGTATCCTGTAGCGGGCGTGGGCTGTTTATAAAAATTTAATAAATGTGAGATTCATTCGTAATTTCAAATAGTACCAGAAGAAACCTATAACCTTTATTCATACCTACTGTATTTTTCATGTTTTTTAATAAAAGTTCTATATCCGCCCTAGCTTCGCTTTGGGTAGCTAATTATAAACTTTCCTCTTGAAACATACTTTGTCAAAATCCATTGTGTGGAAGCATACAGGCAGCGTCGACTTTATTTTATACTACATATATAGTGATTAACTAAGCAAAGACAGAAACTAACAAAGACAAAATAAGTATACTAAAAAAATATAAACTTTTTGAAAGTTTAACCCTCTATTGCATACAGAGCCATATTTGGCTTGTTAACTTTAGTAATTTTTTTCTACCCTAATTAAAAACAAAAATTATCATCTTTTATTGTAATAATGTTAAGTACATCAAACTGAAACGGAAAGCAATTTTTATTGCCTATAGCAAATGTAACCTGTCAGTATACCTTCATTTTTCTCCGACGCGTACGCAAACTTGTGTCAAGTTAATTTTACTGCAGTTTTGTTGTTGAAATTAAAATGGAAATTGTAAGAAAATTGCTTTTAAAAAATATTAATAATGTTCCATAGAGCTTCTTTTATTATTCCCTGTTGAAGATTTTTTTAAATGTATGTTTTTTGTTTATTATTTTCACCATTTTATATAGGAGCCATTTTTGGCTTCTTATGCATTTACGGTAAATACGCTTACACCAAATATGGCTTAGTATGCATTTAGAGTTCTTTTTTTCTATATCTTCATAATGCTTTCTTCAGGCTTTTAAGACACTGCTAAATGCACTAATTCTTTTCCTGGCAGGGTTAGATCCCTTAGTAACGATATTTCACTATCCGAATCCGATGAAGACGTTTTTGTGGCGACGTATACATGTCACTATTTGATTTCAAGCTTGTCATTGCCAAACATTATTGCAAAGCTGGCAAGAGTCTTGGTACACATAGTGCCGAACATACCTCGTCAAGAGATGGTACACCTACCTCAAGATAAATTGGTACGCGTACAATCTCATACACGTCGGCAAGGGGCACATAAGATCACGATAAAAGCGCAACCTCTAAATTCAGTGCGGTCATGTATAATTGGCATCAGGCATAAGTAATTGAAAATTTTTTTGGTAAATCGGTACCAAATAATCGTCAATTATGCCAAAATTATTGTTGATTGGGTTCTCATATAAAATTTGAGGAATGTGACGTTTTTCTTTGCTTGAATGGGAAAAGAAACTGTTTTAGAGAATTTAACCTTGTATGAGTGTTGGTACTTGTTGTGCATAGGAAGCCAAATATGGCGTAAGCGTATTCACCGTAAATGCATAGGAAGCCAAAAATGGCTTTTGATTTTATTTTCTAAATAAGAAGATTATTTAATTATTTTATTTTATATTTTGTCTATTAAGCCCTAATAAAACACATTATATCCAACAAATATTTTTTTTATCACATTTTTAATAATTCATGCAATAGAGGGTTAAGATAATTATTGTTGTCTTCATTTACTTTGTTACTTTTAATAATTAGGTATTTTATTGTATTTATTTAATAGTTTATTTGATTAAGAGGCAAAACATTTTATTAATCGTTTTTCTGGTTTTCGCGATACAGGCTTAGCCTAGTGCGAAAACCATTAGATATTATTATATTGTTGAAATCCTCGCTACTTACAATATATACATATTATGTTAGATTATAAGTTTAATTGTATAAGTTTATAAGTAGTAAATAAATATATTTGTATTTATTTGTATTTGTATTTGTATACCTAATAAAATTAAACCAAAACAAGAAAGTTTACAATACCTTATAACTAACAGGAAACAGTATTCCAACTAACGACTCCTAACGGCCGCGTAGATTGCGCTGCGTTACGCCGTTACGAACGTAGATACGTTACGTAGATAACGTTACAGGTGATGGCTGGTTCAATGTCGTCATCACGGTGTGGTTGAGGAATTTCATGCCACATTACTTGAAGGTATGGGGTTGTTATCGATAGGTATGAAATTGAAGTCGATAAACTGAACTGTAAAGCTATCATTTTTAAGACTACGGACTGAGTCTTTTTAGCATTCAAACTATAAGAAGTATTAAAAGTAAACACGTACTTTAAGCTTACAAGAATGGAAAGTTAATTTTCTAGGAGGATTCATCGTGAACGAAGAATTAAAATGAATTTAATTAAGATTTTTTGACAATTAGAATTCAATTTCTAAATAGATTAGAATTTTACAAGAATTTGAATTTACAATCTTTTAGTTATTTTAAATTAAGTAATATAAAGGTAAAATAAAATTTAGCCTTATTGCTCAGTTGTGAAATCTGACAGGTTCTAGGTCAATTTAAAAGTACAGAACACTTCTGTACTTTATAATCAGTATTGTAATGTTTGTCAGTTTCATCAATATTCATATCGATAGAACTGCTACCCCATCCCTATCGAGTAGAAAAGGTCCAGCGCTCATTTCACGTGACATTACTCGAGTTGACCCGGCGATGGGCGCTCCATCACTTACCCCGCGGTGTAAGGCACGGGGTGAAGCGAGATAGGTATACGTTACTTATATCTGGTTTATATGTCATGGACAGTCTACTTGGAGGTTGAAGCGAGATTGAAACACATCACTAATGCAATATGGTATTCTCAAAGGAAGAATGAAAGTAGATTACACCAACCCGCAGTTGACCAGCCTGGTGAATTATGACCTAATATCTCGGCGTCAAGAGAAATCCTTGTGTCCCAGCAGTGTCAAGGTAATTAGGGGTAATGACAATGATGAACTTACTTGTTTTCAAACAATAAGCTAGTTTTTTTCAAATAAGAATCTAGTTTAAAAAATGCGTATTATTTGAAAACAAGTAAGATTCATCATCATCATCACCCCTAGTTACGTTGCCACTTCAGGGACACAAGGACTTCTTCTCTTGGAGAGAGAGATAATCCGCTATCCCTCCCGCTTCAGCTCCCGCTACCTCCTACAACTTGACACCAAATCCCACATAATCGGTACAATCGCACAGAACGGCGTGTAGCGTTTCACAAAAACCTCTATTTGATCGCTAAATCACCGGGACTCTTGATGCTTCATTGTACGGCCTACGTATTTCCCTCCTACAGGACCATAAGAGGGATAAGAGGAATTAACTCCTGAAATCTCTCCTTAAGTTCTTTCTCACGGTGTTTTTAAATAAAAATATAATTTCAGATTACAATTGATCCATATTGTTTTTGTAATGAAACGTGTTTTCTATATTAATAATTTCGTGCAGGGGTACGGTAGACTCGATCGAAACCTTATTTAAATAACGAAACATAAAAAAATATTGATTTTGAGTCGACAACATATGTCCGGAAAATTCGTATTATGGAGAATTTCGTTAAATTCCGACTGAAAAAAATACAAATAATAAACAAAACCGCTGTCGCCATTTTTGGTGTAAACAAGCACGTTCCGTTTCCATAGATACGCCTCGCCAATCAACACATTGCGTTCGTCGCCCCAAAATGAATCCATCACAAAGAACTGAAACGAAACGTCTTGATATTATTTTTCTGTGGCCGATTCAACTATTAGTTTCCTTTTTATGGCTCGATGATATTGTTAAGGCTGCTGGTTCACGACCGTAATACCTGGAGGTCGTTAAGGGAAGGGAGGCCTATGTCCAGCGGTGGACGTCCAACGGCTGACATGATGATGACGAAGTATGTATTTTGTCCTAAGGTATTAAATAATTATCCTTGAAACAGTTTAACTTATAAACTGATAGGTGTCTAGATGACATTTGTCAAAATGACAGCTGTCAAACTTTAAACTGCCACAACTCTTTTAAATATTATAATGCTATTTTTAATAAATTATCTCCACTACGGTTGCCTGGAAGAGATCGCTTTCAGCGATAAGGCCGCCTTTTGTACTTTTTTCTTTTAGATAGTATTAAGTTTTGTTACTATGTTTTTTTATTTTATAAGTACAATAAAGTGTTCATTCATTCATTCATTCAACTCTGAAACGGCTTGGCCTAGAGATGCCGTACTATTTCAACATTTACGTTGACAGCTGTCAAACTTTAAACTGCCATAACTCTGAAACGGCTGGAACTAGAGATGCCCTACTAAGCTCAATCGACAGGTGTTAGAGAGAGCAACGTTTTCAATGACAGCTGTCAAACTTTAAACTGCCATAACTCTGTAACGGCTTGGCCTAGAGATACCCTACTAAGCTCAATCGACAGGTGTTAGAAGGAGCAAAATTTTCGATGACAGCTGTCAAACTTTAAACTGCCATAACTCTGAAACCGCTTGGCCTAGAGATCCCGTACAAAGCTCAATCGACAGTTGTTAGAGAGGGCAACATTTTCGATGACAGCTGTCAAACTTTAAACTGCCATAACTCTGAAACGGCTTGGCCTAGAGATGCCGTACAAAGCTCAATCGACAGGTGTTAGAGAGAGCAACGTTTTCAATGACAGCTGTCAAACTTTAAACTACCATAACTCTGAAACGGCTTGGCCTAGAGATCCAGTACAAAGCTCAATCGACAGGTGTTAGAGAGGGCAACATTTTCGATGACAGCTGTCAAACTTTAAACTGCCATAACTCTGAAACCGCTTGGCCTAGAGATGCCGTACAAAGCTCAATCGACAGGTGTTAGAGAGAGCAACATCATAATTAAAACACGGTCCTCAGTTTTTCTTTTTATTATAAATAAACCTATTTATTATTATACAGTACAGCTACACTATTATTGATAATCATTGAATTCCATATGTTGACTTATGTTAACATAAACATAGCTTAATTCTTTTGTCCTTGGAGAAGTCCCTGCTGTAGAAACGTAATAGTAGGTACCAGCTTGAGTTAGTACCTACTAATTAGCGGCTCATCCACTAACGTTCATTAGCTACCCATAGACTAACGTTCATTCCTGCCGGAATGTACAATCCTTACGGAATGAACGCCAGTTTATGTGCAATAGCGGAAAGAATGACGGTATTATAACACCGCGACCCTTCAAGTCGTGTTTTATTTCATCCCGTCGCTTATCTGTACACGGGATAAGCCGGAAGGAATGAACGTTAGTCTATGGGGGGTTATTCTTTCCGACTTACCCCGTCGTGCAAACTGAACAGAAAAGCGACTGGATAAAATAAAACGAAGGGAAGGGTCGCGAAGCGAGGTTTTAGTACCGTCATTCTTTCTCACTCTTGCATAATGTATCCACTGGCGTTTATTCCGTAAGGATTGTAGATTCCGGCAGGAATGAACGTTAGTGGATGGGCCGACATTGATAGATGTATATATTTCCCATTTCCTTTATTTCAATAAGCAAATGCACCCGTTGTAGGTTCCCAAGTTTGGGATACTAGGACTGCTAAAAAATATTCTGCAAATTTCTTTCAAATCAACCTCGAAATAAAGTAGGTAAGTATACATATATAAAAAAATATTGATTTTGATTCGACAGCATATATCCGCAAAATTCGGATTATGGAGAATTTCGTCAAATTTCACCCGAGCGTAGCCGGGTTTTCATCTAGTTTAATAATATTACTTGAAATTATCATGAGGTTGTCAACACCAATACATTATGTGCTAAAAATGTTTATATCGTAATATACCTACTGTTGGCATTCCTTTGAATAAATAAATAATACGCCAATATCATTATTTTTATTCATAGGCGCAGGGAGTGCTTTTAATATAAGTTTTTTTTTACTTTGTCGAATGTCAAGAGAAAATCTAGCAAGTTATTTAATTTTTACGTATTAAAATAAAATATGTCTTATTCTTACTATAAGTGCTAAGTCAGAGATGAAGATCTAGGTATCTTAAAAACCTAATTAGAGTTTAAAGAATTAAAAGTTTTATAGTTTTCTTTCTAGAAAAGTGCCATTAAACCAGACATTACACGGTATACCTTAAACCAGTAATATCTCACTGCAATAATACAGAAACTTACGTTAACGTAATTTGCATGCACATCACATTAACCCACATTAGGTTTAACGAGTGGTGCCGGTTTTAGAATAGTTCAACCCTATCCTCGTGTGGGTGTTGTCAAAAATTTTAGGGAAACATAAATTATTTACTACCAAGTACCGCGATAAAAAAACATAATATTAAATACATTATGAGATTATTCTCTTGATGAGAGATAGTAGGCTTTATTTCTCCACGCTGGCTAAGTGCGGGTTGGTGAATAACGCATGTCCTTCAAACTTAAAAAAATCTCAGATCAAGCAGTTTTCCATAGAAAATTCACTAGGTGCGTGGCGTGTTTTGAACCCACGACCTTCAGAATGAAATTCGAGTATTCTACCACTTAGCCAACACGGCTCTTAGGGTATAATAAAATGATTGACAACCATTTATCTCTTCGCTAATAAATAGAGCTTATAATAAATCTCATTTTTTTCATTTCTGACATGGTAGATTATAGGTAAAAATCACTTTGGCATCAAAAAGTCATTTTGGCCGAATTGTCAGTTAGTGACTTCTGGCTCAACACCGACGATATTAGGACGTAAAATACGTGATAATAATGATAATGAAAGTGCCTTTACTTTTACCTATAGTCAGTAATATTTAGTACCTACAATATATCTACAGAACCAACGTAAGCAATTTGCATGCACCGACTCACATTAACCCACATTATAGGATTTACCACGTACTCGCACTTCGCTGTTTCTGGAATGGTGAATGATTTCATTCTACTGTGAAACAGTTTTACTGTTCACCTTTATGGTTCCGCCGCTGAACTTATTGGCCCAATGGTTAATTTAATCTCGTATTATAGCACAATACATGTTTATTATTTAATATTAATTATTTATTTAATGCCATATTGGTAAATTTATTAATGTCAGTACAAAAAAACAATAGGTCATAAATAAAATGTTGTTCGGAATATCAATTTTTCAACAATGTTATTTTTTTGCCATAGGCTGTCGAATGAATCTAGTATATCATAGGCAAAATTTGCTGAACAAACTCTATACAAAAGATGTTAAATGCCGCAAAAAATAGTTCATAATTATTTTTTGTCGTTATATGAGCAGTAGATTTTATGCGATCAACAAGCGTGTACATACAAAAACATTGATATTACAACCGAATTAGATGTTTCTGTACATTTTTAATTATTATACTAGAAAAACTCTCAGGAATTATTGTATCTACTTTGTACATTATATACCAGCGAAATAATATCCCAGAATGCACCGCGTAGCGATAAATAAACAAAGTAGTGTAAAATAAGCATACAATGGTCAAAAAGTAGGTTTATTTTAATTTTATCCAGAAAAAAGGTCTATAAATATTCATTGGATTTAACTCGTAGAAGATATTAGGTTCATCGTTCGTGACTTATTCATCACGCACTATCAGTCAAGTTTAGAGAAACAGTCAGATAAGAAAGAAGATCTAAATGATTTTGTATCTTTATTGTATACTAGCCGACCGCCAACAGCTTCGCTTGCTTTTTTTCATAAAATATAGCCTATAACCTTCCTCGATAAACGGGCTATCCAACACTGAAAGAATTTTTTAAATCGGACCAGCGGTTCCTGAGATTAGCGCGTTCAAACAAACAAACAAACAAACAATCAAACTCTTCAGCTTTATAATATTATAAGTATATAAGTATAGATTTACAATTGCTATAACAGCGATTTTAGAGACTAAGAACGTTCACCGCATTTGGCTCCGTACATCACATTAGGTTTATCGCGCGCGGCTCATTCATCACGCATTGTCCGACGCTTCCGGACGCTTCCGCACTGCAGTTTCCGTATACGAGTGAGAATCACTTTTATGAATTGTTGGACATATCCTTCCTATATAGTTTTGTGTTAAAGTTAAATGGTTTGGTGTTATATGTACAAAACAATTAAAAAAGAATTACTGGACATAATATTTCAAGGAGAAAACGAGAAAATTTACTTGAAATTTAAGTCGAGCGTTATTTCATTTAGCTTAGTAGCTTAATGAAATTATTAAACAATATTTAGTAAGTACCTATTTTTTAAGATACATACACCAGTAGACTTCCTACGGTTGTAATGATGATGATCTATATAAAGCTATTCTACCCTCAAATAATTCGTAAGCCATCGATAATGAGATACAACGCTTACAATAAAAGAGGTATTATAACGAAGGTCTCGAAATGAAAGGACAAGAAGGCGCGAGACTGTTTACCATTACAAATGCGATTGTTTCAGCAATAGATTAGGATGGGGGACAGAAGAAGATAGGCAGGCAGATAGCTGAGATTTATTTACAACCAGCTTGACTAATGTTTTCTATAAAAGAGACCCATGATGTTTGGAAGTATAGTGTACCCAATATGAGTTTTTATTAGAATACGAAACGCGTAACAAATGGTATGCTACCCGTTTCGCGTTCTAATATTGTTAAAAACCAAGATACTTTAAAAAGTTTGGTATAATAAGAGTCTTTATGATGTGATAAAATTAAACTCATGGTACATTAAATGTAAATCAGATCATTTTATATCCTATCTATCAGTAGATACAAGCCGAATCGAAGGGTGAAACGACGAAATAATTGCTAACACCTACATCGATACCTCTTAGAGTGTCTGTCTGTCTGGGCTCTGATTGCTTCTCGATTAGAATAACATTTATACGAAAAATACTTTCTTTACATCATTAAAATGTTTTTTAGCCTACATAATATTGTACCACTGCTTGGAAAATGTCTCTCCTTGATTTTCATCATTATAGTATTTTTGTTTGTTTCGTTGTTATATTTTTAAAAAAATGTTGTAAGTATGAGTTTTTGTGCAATAACCTTTAGGATATTATGCGTGTTATCTTTAATGTTGTATATAATAAGTACATAAGTAATATCAAGTACTTGACACAACGTATTGGTATAACGTATTGTTGAGCTGTAGATTCAATAAATAATCTGTTGTGGCATGTTATGAGAACTTTGGTGGAAATGTGACTTTCATCAACTCGTGGTGAAATAAGGCCAAATCTCGCCCAGAGATAAGTACCTGTGTCCCATCAGTGGGAAGACGAACAGCAAAGAGGCTTAGAAATAAGTTTTTAGTTTCACCCTTTACTTACATACCCAGCTGAAATGATGATGAAATTTAATTAGACAGTCCTAGGTTACAAAGCTATCATTAATATTGAAATTACAACTAGGTTGGACATAGCTACCCTGTATTACCAAATTAGAGGCTCGCTTTGACGGCGGTTTCGTCAAAGGGAAAATCCCTTTGATATCACAGCTGGCTTATAACAGTGCGTGGTTAATTGGTGGTTGTTAATTAAGGTTAACTGATAAGAAATATAGTAAAATAATAAATAATAATAATAATAAATATTACTGGACAATTTTACACAGAGACATCTAGCCCCGTGGTAAGCTCGAAGCTTGTGTTACGGGTGCTAGATTTCTGATATACTTAATATAATATACATACATAGATAGATATCCTTTTTTTTTATTATACATAATATAACACCCAGACACCCGGAACAAATATTTGCAGATCATACAAATTGTTGTTCCGAGGCGGGAATCGAACTCGCAACCTCTTGCGTCGCAGGCGGACCTTCGCCCGTAGCATAGTAGTTAGTAAGATTTCAATAAATATTTCAAGACGTCCACTGAAGACCTAGATTTTGAAAATCGAAAACAGTATTTTTCAATATTCAATCAATATCCAATATCAATTTCTTATGGCGTTCAGTTTATTCAAACTTTATGAACTTTAAAAAATCTAAATTATACATTGGCATTTTTACTATATAATTGGCAAACCATATATATATAAATAATAAATAAATAAATAATAAATATTACTGGACAATTTTACACAGCGACATCTAGCCCCGTGGTAAGCTCGAAGCTTGTGTTACGGGTGCTAGATTTCTGATATACTTAATATAATATACATAAATAGATAGATATTTTTTATTATACATATTATAACACCCAGACACCCGGAACAAATATTTGCAGATCATACAAATAGTTGTTCCGAGGCGGGAATCGAACCCGCAACCTCTTGCGTCGCAGGCGGACCTTCGCCCGCTGCGCCACAGAGGTCGTCAAATATAGTGCCGGTCTAAAAATAGTACGGGTAGACGAACACGGGTAGTTGCGACTTTCTGTGCCAACTTACAACTATTTCCTTTTTTTATTGTATTTAATTCCTTTAACTTTTATTGTGTTCTATTAGAAGTTAGTGTTAAGCATTGAACCTTATTATGGATTGACATTACATGCCGCATAGCTACAACCCTACAAATAAGAGAAAACACATAAACGATGAAGGCTAACATCGTGTTGAAACCTACATATTCTCAGCACATGACTAGGTAAATTAAAGCCTAATTTCAACCTCGAGAGAAATCCCTGTGTCCCAGCAGTGGGAACATAAAAAGGGGTATAGTAAAACCATTTCTAAAATGAACGCCCCTCCACCGAATTCTGTATTTTTTTTTTCTGTGTATTCTGTTTTTCTGTATTTCCTCTCACACGTTGAAATCATCACGGTTTTGTGGAGGGGAGTTCATTTTTAGGATGGTTTTACTATACCTACTTATACGCCTACGAATTTAGGATAACTACGTTTTATTACAAAAAGGGCTATAGCCATTCAAGTTGGAATGGGATAGTCAAACTGTTGGCATACTGGTAATCCGTGCAAAGCCAGGGCGCCAATAAAATTTTGCCATCAAGATTTTATCCAAGGTTTTGCGAAACCACGATAAGTTTTTGCTAAGGGTGCAAAATAAGCAAATTGGGCGGTCGGCATTTGAATATTGAGCAATTTTGTGGAACGTATAAAAACATAAAAATGTTTTTACTAAAAAAAACCGTCATCCTGTTAAACCGTCTCGTTATAATAGCCCAGTCAATTTAGACAGAAAAATGAGAATGAAGTTACAGAAAGTCCCAACAAGCTGAATTTCTGTGAAATTGTTCAAAACATAATTATAAACAATGTCTAGAAGTTCCCCATCATTCCCCATTAAGGAAAAAAAGTTATTCAAGGTCAAAGGTAAAAAAAATAAGATTTTGGCGATTTTCAGCAAAACGGTAAGTTTTATCATAAAAGTACCTGAGAACTAATTGTAGATCATAAAATTATCTATAAAAATGTATCAATACTTTTTTCTTACAAGCCACCGTTTCTGAGATATAATGATTCACATAGGCCATACAAATGTTTTTCCCGAGGCGGGAACCGAACCCGCAATCTAGCGTCTCAGGCGGATTTTCGCCCGCTGCGCAAAAGAGGTCGTCAAAATAGTTATTAACTCAGTCCCATTATTTATTTTAACAATAGTGAAGGAATTGTATTTAGCAAAATGTCCAATTAATCCTATTGTACAATTTTAACCAGTAAACAAACTGTTTTCGTTCAACGAGATCAAAGTATATTTTACTAAATTAACATCGAAATAGAATATATTTGTTTCTAAATTAAAGGCAAATTAAAAATTCATTTCAAACGGTGTTCTCATACTGTCAACATGATACCAAAACCTTTTAATTTTGTTTATATCACCATCATCATGATTACCCCTATTTATTTTCCCACTGTTGGGCCACAGAGACTTCTCTCAAGGCCTTAATTCACCAAGCTGGCCAAGTGGAGGTTGGTAAATGAAACAAGTCCATAAGGTGTTTGCCTTTACCGTTAGAGCACGTGTTTTTAAACCACACATAATAACAGAATGCAATCTAGAGAGGACGGATATTGTATTTTATTATTTATTATTTTTAAATTGTACCTACTAACAACTCTACTTGTATTTTTATGTGCTACTAACAACATATGGATTAAGTTGTCCGAAATAAACCAATTTTATTTTATTTTATAATTCCGAAGAAAAAGCGGGGTTTGAACCTACGACCTTCGGAATGACTATCAAATGTACTCCCACTTAGCCAACATGGTTTCAAATAATAAACTGACTTCTAATATAAAATTGAGTAGCTTCAGGCGTCACTCAATAAAATCATACGCTTCCAATAACCCTTCAATAAAGTAATTTGACTTTCAAAATATACCCGTTTTTCCCCCGAAGGGTTAAAAACGGTTATTTCGAGTCTAGCCTAGACTAGACCCACTATGAGATTACGTTCTTTGTTTTCTGTGTAGGTTCGACGTATTTATAACAAACCTTCTCCTTTCCATCTAACCTTCTTGCATATAGCGATGCCTCTTTGTCATCTGCGTCTGTCTGCTTGAGTGACGTGCTAGGATTTCCCTTCAGTACCTTGCGACGGCAAGGGTTAAAAACCCGTGGGTCTAGTCTAGGCTAGACTCGAAATAACCGTTTTTAACCCTTCGGGGGAAAAACGGGTATATTTAGAGGTCTGAAGCCTAGACTAGACCCACTATGAGACTTGTCTGTTATCTGCCGGCGCTCAAGAGAGAAAGAAAGGGAGCGTATTGTGACAAATAATAAAGTATAACATACTTTGGTAAAAACTTTGATAATATTGTTTAGCAACAAAAATACACTACGATACAACAAGCAAAAATAAATTTAATTTTCTATCACTTAGACAGGTCTGAACTCTGAAGTAATTTGATAGACTAATTGTTATTGTTGTAGTGTACGACCGGAAAGGTGTACCTACTTATATCTTTGATATAATGCTTTAAAAAGGTCTGTTATTTATATATATATATATATATATATTTTTCAATTTCTCTTTTTTTATAAACTTCATCAATATCTAGTCTGCGGTGAGCGACTGCTGCAACTGCGACGGAATACTTCCAGAAGAAGCCCCAAGTTTAGCATCTTTAAATTATTTGGACAACCATCCATCACTTTTCGACTAGCTGCCTGAACTTGTGTTCAGGCAGGACACGTTATAATGAACAAATTATTCAAATTATCTCTAGCCGATCATCTTGACGCAAAAGTAGAAATCAAATACTTAACCCCAAACAAAATTAATTAAACTTCTTATCCATAATTTACACATAAATAACCAACCAGATTGTTGATGTAAATTAGAATCACAAAGGAATTAGTATTTGGGCCATAGACTTGGGTCAAATACTGGCCAAAATGTAAAAGATAATTCCAAGCCTTCACATGAAATTCGCAATCATGTTAAAAGTGCACTCGGCGTCCCGAATGAAAAAGAAATAATTTCCAAACCTCTACTGAATCTCTTTCTACTTTGAACTGAATTCTCAACTGAATAACTTTTAGGACATGTCTTTCTAAAAAGCGTTGCTTGAAATAGATTCTGACCTATGGAGATTAGTAAAGTACATACCACAGATTTGTGGACCAAAAATTAAGGCTGGAGCTAATCACTCAGATTTATGTAAAAAACCCAGGTGTTCTGGACTAGGATGTAAAGATCTATGAGATTTGATGCAGTCCATTTCCACCTCATGCAGGGCTTATGATACGTCCTGAAAATATTGTCACGCCATGATGACTTCAAAAGACATGGGAAATCTAGAAGGCCATCCTGCTAGAAATTTTGAACCACCCCATATTATCCAAGATTCCTTTAATAAGGAAATAACTCTGGACTAGGTTTTTTGGTCCTCTTTTCGATAAAGTTTTTCTAATATCATGAAAGGTGCCGCTGTTGCCCTCATTTTCAGATCGGACTACCAAACCACCTACTTCCACCGTCCAAATATGATCACGAAAGTCCCCGTGGTACGATACAGGTGGCCGAGAACTTGCGGCATCAGATATGGTGACGGAAAAATACAAGCTAGATCTCATGCCCATCTCCTGGTGCAAGCCTCTACGTAAGCACCTTCTGGTCTAAGGCAACTATACGGCTGACCTCTCAGAAGTAAATAGGTTGACTTGAGGAGTGCTCTACCTTTGAAATATCTAGAGAGCGATTTCATTTGCTAGCGTCCACTCTGGTTATGTCTCTATGTGTGAAAGATTGTCCGCAGTCAGTTACATGATACAACCATCCTGGAAAGTCTTTGGCGGAAAGATGGAGCCGAAGTCGATCGGCAGTCCTAATAATCTCTGTGACTAGATTTAGTAATATCATCGATTTTGTACCACATTATTTTGAATTTAGGCGACCACTGTCTTGTTCTCGGACTGAATAAGTCTGGACTGGATGCACTCCCTCGAGTTATACTGACAAAAATTTAACGCCTGAAGTAACCACCCACATCTTGTCTGCTGCAGTGTCAGTCCTCTTGCCGATGATTCCACACCCCTTGCCATTTAAACCACCACATGTCATTTAAAGATTTATGTCATTTATTTCCATAAAATCCTAAAGATCACTTGGACAAGTCACTGCACCCGATCCTAAAGCTGAGGCGTCGGTTTTAATAAAGATCACCGCTGCTTCGCGATGTAACGGACTTGAAATCTTGAGATAGACTAGCCACCAAAGGCATTCTGGAATCGTTTCCTGAAATTGGCAATTAAAAATCCCAAATTCAAAGTTTGGCAAAGGCCATAGGCGCCGAAGTAAGACTAAAATGTAGACAGGTCATTTGATAAAGCAGGTCTTGAAATCTTAGCATTTAAAATCTTCTGTGACTTCCGGCTATAGGGACATCATGATAAATTCTCTAAAGTCAAAATTTTTCTTCCCATCGGGTTTCACTTCGAATATAGGGAAACCCGTTGGCGTTGGCCGGTACCGAGGCCCATAATGTTTGTAGCTCCAGAATTTCTGGTACCGGATAAACCAAGATTTATAAATGCTGTTTCTAGACAAAATAAATTCGGTGTTAATGTTGAGGGTGCCCCTAGGTTCTGCTAGACTTTGCTGGGCTAGCTGCTAGGCTTTCTGGTGTAACATACCGGCGTATAAATATATCAATATTTCTTTTTGAAATTCCAATCGTAATACATACTTATTTTCATTTTTGCCACCCTTCTTAGAGGGATTTTTTAGGGTTTCTTACACCATTATATAAACCACCATGCTTTTTGTAGACCTAAAACATTGAACTGATGTGGAGGCGTTACCATTAACGCCTGCAAAAAGTTGTCTTTCGCAGAAAAACACAAAGTAAGTTGGTTTTCTGGCGGTCCAACACACATACCGTAGGAGTTGGTCTGATACCGAAAGAAACTTTAGATCAGGACCCAATAAATGCTTTTCATGGCTTCTAATATGCTCTGAGCTGATGATCTCCCGTCTTCTCCAGTAGCCTCTAGGAAGGCCTCCCTCTGTATTAAAAGTCCATGAGTAAAACCTTCCAGGATATGGTCAAACTAAGCTATCATCATTAGCTATCATCAGATAAAGGTGGATTTACTTTCGAAGCCACAAAAACTAGGGCAGTATGTACAACTTTTTCTGCCTCCAGGCAGATGACTCAAATATCTCATTAGACACGTGGGTATTATCTACCAACTTAGTGACGGCCGCGTTCAAGGCACTGAATATTTCAGCTTCTTTGCCAAGGTCTGGGCCAAGATGCTTTCTTGTTTGCTTAGAGGTTAAGCTGGAGTAAAATTTCATTAGAAACCCTTTCATTATCTATGGACTCGACCACATAAACTCTTATTCTCATAGACAACATAGGCGACGGCTACCGTTGTTATTGTCTTATATTTATAGCTTTGTCATTGCCCTGACGGAACAAAAGCTGAAGTAACATTTTTCTACTATAAGATAATAGTGCATTCTCCATAAGTATTTGCTGAGCCAATTTAACTGAAGCGTATATAAGAGCCCGAGTAAACGTTCATGCCATAAGTTTTATCTTTAAGGTCTTGTACGACCCTTCCATGAGCTCCGAAAGGAGAAAAGCTTAAGCCAACTCTGAGGTAGGAACTGTAAAAAGAAGCTTGTTCATAAACTGTGGATCAGGTGGATCTCCAAATAGCTGTTCTTTAACATAAAACATAACTTCGAACTTTAGCCCACTCCTTAATTTATTCTAGAAAAGTAGGAGCAATTCGCGGAACAATCAATGCACATAAAATTCTGCATCTTCTGAAAAAACGAGAAGCTCTTAAGAACATTAAGCATAGGCATATTTAGAGAAAAGTATGCTCAAGCTGGCTAGGTGAACTGAAACATTTGTATTTGTTTTGTCAACGTTGCCAAAGTCGGCTGACTTGAACCGACGGCAGGTCGTTTGAAGCAACGACAGGCAAATTGCGCCGACGTCGCGGGACGACGGCTCAAACCGAGCCATCGAACATATAACTACTCCATTTAATAATAAAATCCTATTAAATTTAAAGAAGCGTCGCGCCGGGGCATATGAACCGCCAACGATAGATACTCCATTCCTATTGAGAATAACCGATTTGCTAAAAGTGGAATGCACGCTTTAACGCGGTGATCTAGGCTATTTGAGCCAGAGACGTTTCAAAAAGAGCCGTCGTATCGGGGCATCTGAGCCGCCAACAATAGATACTTACACCATTCCTATTGGTTAGGAATAACCGATTTGCTAAAGGTGGAATGCACGCTTTAAAGTGGAGATCTAGGCTATTCGAGCCGGAGACGTTTCAAAAAGAGCCATCGTATGGGGGCATCCGAGCCGCCAACAACAGATACTTACACCATTCCTAATTGGTTAGGATTAACCGATTTGCTAAAGGTGGAATGCACGCTTTAAAGTGGCGATCTAGGCTAAACGAGCCGGTGACAGCTCAATACGAGTCGTCGCGTCAGGGCATCTAAGCCGCCAACAACAGATACACCATTCCTATTGGTTAGGAATAATCGATTTGCTAAAGGTGGAATGCACGCTTTATGTGGTAATCTAGGCTACTCGAGCCGGCGACGGCTCAAAACGAGCCGCGGCGTCAGGGCATCTGAGCCGCCGACAACAGATACACCATTCATATAGATCATGAATAATCGATTTGCTAAAGGTGGAATGCACGCTTTAACGTGGTGATCTAGGAAACAGTCGGATGGAGCTGTTCCTCTAATAGTAACAAGTGTGGGAAAGCCACGACTTGATTAATCGTTTAATAAAAGTGTAAAATCACTTACCTAAAAAGCCCATACAAACCAGGCGGTCATCCATCCAAGTATTGACCGAGCCCAACGTTGCTTAACTTCGGTGATCGGACGAGAACCGGTGTTTCAACGTGGTATGGACGTTTGCCGTAGACTTGAATATCATCGTAAATTGTAAAAGCCACGTTCATAAAAAATGAAAACGTTAACAACGTTAGACTATGTGCTTTTATACGATAATAATTTAGCTTTATATAATAAAATACGTCTTCACTAGTGAAAAAACAAAGCGTACTGAAGGGAAATCCTAGCACGTCACTCAAGCAGACAGACGCAGATGACAAAGAGGCATCGCTATATGCAAGAAGGTTAGATGGAAAGGAGAAGGTTTGTTATAAATACGTCGAACCTACACAGAAAACAAAGAACGTAATCTCATAGTGGGTCTAGTCTAGGCTTCAGACCTCTAAATTAGATTTTTCACACTAAGAAGGATTTAACCCGATAAAGACGTTATCAAAGCTGCTTGTCGCCCTCGCAACATTTATATGTTAATTTTAATGTTCTGATAAACCGTTTTCATTTTGTTAAAGTTATCTCATCTAGGCTTATTTTGTTATTTTTGAGGATAAAATTTGAGATTGTTTTATAAAATACTAGTTATATAATCTTTTTTAAAAGTTATATAAGAGGTATACTTAAATAATACTTCTAATATAACTTATTATTATATTTTAGTCATAAGTTATCATCATCATCATTTAAGTCAGTCAGACATAGGCCTCCTATAATGATTTTCATGTAGAACGGTCGGCCTTTTAGCATGGAAATATCCTGGCGATTACTCAAAGTACCAGGCAATGTACAGGCAAGTAACTAAGTAATATACTTGTTATTTACAAATATATACTAATAATAAGGGTCTATAAGGGTCGATCATTGAGTAAGTAAGTTTTTTTTCAGAGATATTGTGTTTATAGGCTCAATACACAACTACACGTATATAGAATTAACTCAATGAAAGTAATTTGTCTATTTTTTATTCTTTTTCTGTATATATGTGTGATTAGATTCTAATGAAATTTGGTAGATATACATTTAGAGGTCTAGGACATAGGATAGGCTATTTATATTCTTACCCCAGTTAAGACAAAACGTGGCCCCCATACACACGCGGGCACCGCTAGTAAACTAATTATACGTAGCTACTCACTGTATGTGTGGAAGTCTGTGGTCTGCACGGTGTTACAGTCCTCCCCAACTTGGAGGTACGTGATCTCGCACCGGTAGACTCCTTCATCTTCAGCTCTGGTGGAACTTATCACCAGCTCCGCGAAGGTTGCGTTCGGTTCGTGCGCGATTGTCATTCTGAGAACAAAAAAAGTAAATTATTATCACGGGACGAATACGGACTAAAACTTAATAAATTAGATTTAACGTTATTTTTTATTCAAAATGTATAGTAGAGCTTTTACCTAGGTAACTTTACACCTTAAATAACATTTTCGTGAAAACTGGAAAAGATCAATTAAACCGAAAAATAAATAATATTTGATATTTCTAGCATACACAACGACATACGTAAGAACCTACATCAATCATTGAAATCTACAATCAACATAATGAATAAGCCATAATCAATTTACGAAATTATCAATTAATTTAGCTGCCCAAAAATGTCACTTTACCAAATAACGATTCTTATTATTGTAAATAAAAATTAATTTCAATAGTAAAGTTACGTACCTACCTAGATTATCATAATTCTTAAGTCCTTTTCATCACCATCATCATCTTTCTGCCCATTTCACACAATACATGATGTGGGGTCGACACAACATGTTCTTTGCTACCATTTTCCTCTGTCAGCCGTCATACCTACACTACACATAATCCTTCACACAGTCCATCCATCTTTTCTTTGCCCTCTCTCCTCACATACCCATCTACTCTCATACCTAACACTCTTCTCGTCACATGGCTTTCATTCCTTCTCATTACATGACCAAACCAAGATAAACTATTTCTCCTCCTTATCCTACACATTCACAATACCTCTAATGAACTCGTATCGAATCTTATCTATTCTAAAGTCCTCTTAACAAACTGAAATTCTTAACAAACTATCAAAATCACTGCAAACGGCAAAATAAAAATCAAAGAACTTGTTTTTTACCAATTTACAGAACTCCAAATATTCCATTAGCCGGAACCGTTAAATCAGAAGGGTTCCGCAAAATCCACAATTCGGAAAACACTTACAGAAACCCAATTAAGCGCGGCATAGAGCTACCAACCTATAGAAGTTGAGAGACCATTTAAAACCACTGTTTGCTGACGTGTTGGTTAATTGGCTTCGTCCAGACAATATTTTAAACATGAAAATATGTGAGAATTAATGGATATTGTTATACCACTCAGACGTACCTATATAACTGATTATGTACATAATGTATTGATATATTACAAACTTTGGTACCTATATCTATAATAAATAACATTAGAGAATAACACACTCACTATTCGACTTTTAGAAATAACGCCGGTTAAACTTCATTTTGAAAAACGGTAAGTTACCTTCAACAATCATGGTTGTCAATAATAAGTATTATGATTTATTACGGGATATTTTATACGATTTTATATGTATAAGTATATGATTATGCGCAATGACTTTCTCGAAATATGTCGTACGAATACATTGAATCGAATTTAACTTATTTATTTTCACAAAGTGTAAATGAAAAGTCATTTAGCTTAACCATATTTTTTATTAAAATTAACTCAGTTTTTTGTATGAATTAGAGAAGAAAACACCTGTAACTTGTTTTTATTTCTTAAAAATCCAATAGAAAAGCTATCACAAAACCATTTTAACCTAGAAAGCTTAATTGATTAATAGATTACACTCAGAAATCACTCCGTTTAAACCGATCATTAAACCATAGAGCTGCAATCTATTAGACCGGTCGACGTAGCTATTATCCGGTATTACACTTTGTTTGTGTTTGCTAAGCGTTTAGAAATGGCCATTTCAAATTGCGATAAATGATTGGCTCCATTATGAACATTATTTTACAGTAATTATAACTTATACAATCGGTTAAGTGCAAGTCGTTATGAGCTTGAAGGGTTCCGGACTATTATTTAATATTAACTTGTTTCTGAGATATCATGTTAATTAGATTATATATATATAAAGAGATTTATCCGTAATAATATATTTAATAAACATTTTATAAAATCTTCAAGGTATTTTATGAAATAAATATCTAACAGAACGAAGCAATCTTAACTACATCAATAAATTAGTTAACAAAAAGTGTCTAGAACTTAAAAAGACATTTTTCTCCCAAAACCATTGGGCACGAAAACAGTTTTACTCCTGAACAAAACACTTTTTTGGCCCAAACTTCCAAATTGAAGAGCTATCAATCTATTAGAAGCGTCTACTTAATTGTTTCAGGCTTTTTCAGCAAATCACTGGCTGTCTATTAAGGAGGAACGTGTTTATTTATTTCATTAGGCATTGGTTTAATTTGTGCTAGTGATAATTTAGATAAAATCTTGTGTTGTGTTTGGATTCAAAAAAAATGACAAATTAAAAAATAAGTTCTTAATACATCCACCACTTACTCCATCACAGACCCTTACAGATTAGTTATTAATATTATAGATGTGTTTTACACTTTAGAGAGACAAATATTATAATTATCATAAATTCCTTCTCAAATCTTTCTACAACATAAAAACGTAAATACATCAACAGCGCTTCACAAATGAACTCCATTTGCAATATTCGTAACAAATCGCGCCATTACAAAAGAAGAAGTAAACTCTTAGAGGCAGTTAATTTGTACACGACAACTGCAACCCTCGGCGGCCATTTTAATTATCGACTGAGCTTTCAGAGTTCTTTGTGGATCAGTGTAAACGGAATAAATATAAATAAGGTTCGAAATTTCAAAATGTTTAATGAATGTTGAATGTCTGTCCGTAGGTGGGCTATTAGAAAATTGTTTACAGTTTATGAAATAATCTATTTCTATTTTATCTTTTATACATACGTATATTATAAAAAAAGTTGTGTTAGTTACACTATTTATAACTCAAGAAGGGTTTAACTAATTTGGCTGAAAATTGGTGGAAAGATAGCTTAGAGCGGTAAGATATTATAACACAGGCGAAGCCACGGGGCGGAAAGCTAGTATTTTTAATAATTAATGTTATTAACTATCGTACTTTGTTTAGGTTTACTATGGAGTGATTTAAAATATAATAACAATAATACTTTTTAGTATCAATAAAGCGAAGTGAAATATCGCATATGTTTTTCAGCCATCTCTATTGAAAAGTTTTTGATTAGTTCTGTGGTAGGTACTGTGGCTGTTGGTTTACAAAACAATTTTAAAGTTTAAGACCCCTCGCTAACTGCAGACTTTCTATCGGCCGATAGTTTGGTCGGGCTTATAATCAGTATGAAGATGTATGCAAGTCCGCATACTACAACGATTTGGTATCGGCCGATAAATAAGTTTGATAGGCTACTCAACTGCGTTCAAACTGAAAGATGATCAAACTATCGGCCGACTGCTATATTAGTATGGAGCTCCTTGCAAGCGCGCACACTGACCGATTGTTTAGTCGGCCGATGGTTCACTTCGCTCCGAGTTTTGGAGCCGGAAGGTCGTGCATTCTTTCATTATGCCCAATTCTACTCAATCGCTCGTTGTAGAAACGTAATCTAATTTTAATTTTCGGGTAATCTAGTAATTTTGAATGCATCGTGTAAAATGTTCCATTTAATAATCTAGTACTGTAGATGGGATGCACACAATACTCTCAGACTCTCTTCTTGATTTTTCTCCTCCGTTGTATGAGAGCAATTATAATATTTCTGGAGAAACTTCCATTATGCGACCGCTCTCTTCAACGGTAGCTTAACAACTGAATATCGTCGGCCGACTGTTGGCTAGTTTGCGCACTCACCACCAACCCAACTGTTTAGTCGGCGCAGTGTGCGCGCTAACAGCCCAACCCGACCAAAATATCGGCCGATAGAAAGTCTGCAGTTTGCGAGGGGTCTAATTCAACATTTGTTTTCAACATTGTCGTATTGTATGAAAATTGGCAATTGCTTATGAATAAATAAATATACTTAATTACTTGTATTTTATGCTTTATAGTATACTAAACTACCGTAATTTGAAACAATAACTGACAGAGGGCGAAAAAAGCGCAGTCAATTGCGTATTGCCATAAACGTATACTACTCGTAGTCCACTTCTTAGAGAGATTGGAGACTAGAGAGATTAGGCCTTAATTCATCACGCTGGCCATGTGCAGGTAGGTGTAAACCTTCTAAGTTCTAAGAACATGCCGGTTTCCTCACGATGTATGCGAGAAAAATAAACGACCTTCGGAATAAGTCGCGTGTGCCTCCACTAAGCCAATACGGTTTTTTCAGACATTCCTTTGAAAGTTAGCAAAATATTATAATGTAAAGGTAGACGCACAGCTATGTAATGAATATGAAAGTGTGGTTTTGATAAAGTTGCCGACTAGTTAGTTAGTTAGTTTAGTTAGTCGGTAGTTCTGAGCATTAAATAGAACTATAAAACTGAGGTAAAAACTACTACAAGCTTTGGACGCAATCACACTGTTAGGGAAATAGGAACTCTTTTTTGTACATACAATTTTATTGAGTAACTCTGACGAAAAAACTTAATTATATTAGCTCCCAAACTGGTGAACCGATTTTATGTTTAAGTAGGACAATTAACAGAAACATCTAGCCGCTTTGTAAGCTCAAAACGTGTGTTAGATTAGATATATATTTATCTACACAGAAACACAAATATTTCGATATCTTAAAGATATCTAGTCTAGTAACTCACGCTTTATATCAACTTTAAAAAATACATTAGGTACACAGTTAGATATGTATTTGTAAACATAGGTACATACAAAAATATCGTTCTCTATCTACTTGAACATAGCGTATTTTTTTTACCTTTTTACAAATATCTGGTATCCGTAACTCAAGCTTAGAGTATACAAGAGAGATGTTTGGAATTATTGTGTGTGTATAAATGTTTCTTGAAACAATAATTCCGGTGTAAAATCATCCCCTATTAAAACATAGGACGGACAATAAAAGCGAAACTCCAGTATTGTGCAGTACCAGTAAATGTTATAATAACATGTTTATACAGAGTGGTTTAACTGGGCTGTTATAACTGTGGTTAAAGTGAGCCTTATAACTGTGGTTACAACACACACACACACACACACACGCTATATTAGGTTAGATGCCAACATACTCGTAGTAAAACCATTTTTAAACTGAACGCCCCTCCACCGCGGTTACACGTGCATGCAAAAAGGTGTATAGATACAACACACATAAATTGATCTTTGTCATTGGATGTTCAATGACGTATAAACAAACGGGCCCCATAGACATGTGGCAATCGCTTAGACCATAATGATAATAGGTTTATGTCAAATCCATACATTTTGTACTTTTTTACTAACGATGTCGACGAACGCCAAATGTCTAGCCTTCACGGTGTCACTATGAGAGAAAGGCTGGATCTGTCGGCCAACTTCGGCATTAATGAGCCGAACGCGCGACTGAACGGACGTGTCACTCAAACAAAGAGCGCGCTCCCCGCCATACAAATGCCTACACGGGATTGGTCGCACAACTTATTGACAACGCAGTGCGCGGATGAGTCCATGTTTACAGTAAAGTTGTAGCACACACACAAGTATACTGATGCAATACGTATTTCCTCTCACACGTTGAAATTATCACGGTTTTGTGGAGGGGAGTTCATTTTAAGATTAGATCATCTATACCAATATTTCGGTATTGTTTTTTTCGATTTATGTCATTTATTAACATAAAATCGTAAAGATCACTTGGACAAAAACGTTCGATTTTATTATAAGTACCTAGTATGTTTATGCAAATGAAGAATGTTATCAAAACCAACATTGAAAATTTGAAAATAATAAGTCCTTATATGTTTCAGTATCAAAAATAGCTGAATGATATTCTACGATATTATCTCTAACTAATATCCTCGCCTATAAAACTTACCAAAGTGGACCATTAGTTCATAAACTTTTGTTGTGGAACTAAAACATCTTTGTGGAAACAGTAACTTGTCGGTTTCTTTATTGGGATGCTACATTACGAGACATAGCTTAAATATATCTGAGCTGGATCAATTGGTACGTATTGAGGACTTGGCTTTAAGTTTAACCATGTATGTAATGTTTAAAAAAGGTTCCTTCTTTGAACTAGAATCTAGAGAAGTTCAACTGGCAATAAAATTATCGGGACAGTAATACAAAATTAAGCTGACGAGTGAGTCTAGGTAATATTTTATATTAATAAACATTTAGTACAACTATTAAAAAATATGAAGTGAATTGCTTGCACTTTGGCCTGTAATCATATAATGCAAGTCTGGTTAATATACGAAAATTTCTTCTTATTAAAAACTTGTATTATGTATCCTATAGATCGATATTGTAAAAAAATCGCAAGCAAAGCTATCGGCGGGACATCTAGTTTGTCTCAAAAAATTATGATTAATTATATGAAGTTTATGCAGTAACATAGCTATGAAACATTTTAGCTGAGATAAAACTTTGCTAAGAGATGCATAAAATACTGTTTTATGAATACTTTTAACTCAGAAACTTCGATACGTAAACCAGAAGTGTATGAATAAAATAAAAACTTATGTTCTGCTTGTTATGGCGCCATATTTCTCGACATAACGCAACTTTTAATATAGATACACTTTTTATAGTAAGATACTACATTAGGTATTCAGATTACAGAATTAATGGCTATGAGTAGGTGAGTACTACATTTTGTGTGAAGCAATAAAGCAAAATATCATCATTGCTATAATACGTCTTTATATTGCTAATTCTATTGTCTTGGAAAAAACGACGCTGCTGCCCGTCTTTTGGTCTACAAAGTCCGAAGTCGGTTTAATGTCTAAACTTATTTATTAATCAAATAAATCAGTTTCATAATTCAAATAAAGACTAATAAAGCATTCATTTTATAAAAATAATTACCCCAATGGTTATTTAACCCACCCGCACTTGGCCAGCTTAGTGAATTCTATCGTCAAGAGAGAAGTCCATGTGAACCAGCAGTGAATACGTTTAGATTTCATAACTTAAATTGAATAAATAAAAATAATTTTAATAAAATATTTAAGAAAATTAGATGCAACTTTTTTGTTATCCATTGAAGCTATTTTTAAATGAAAATTCAATCTTAGATTAAATTCTGCATTCAAAGTTCAAAATGTAAAAAGAAAATCCAAAAATATCTAACAAGATTCGAATTTCGAACCAAACCTCTTTGTTTTCCATTGAACTTGCGAATTCAAGATTCTCTATTCAAAATAGAATACAAAACGCGGGAAAGCTATCGTTCCTTTCCGTAAACAAGAATTTGTTTTTTATTTTATATTCCAAGATGTTCTTTGTTGGAAACGGAATATTTTTATCTACGAGTATGTTGGAACATTTAGAGATATTTGTAGGAATTGAGGAAATTATGAGAAAAATGGTGTGTTATTCTGTATTGTAGGGTTTTTTATTTTATTTTTCTCTCTGACATAGTTCATCATCATAATTTTAGCCATCGGAAACCCACTACAGAACATAGGACTTGATGACAGCTTTCACAAGATCATCAGCAGTACTACTAGTTGGTGGACGTTCAATGCTGCGTTTTCCGATTCGTGTTCTTAATTTGAGAACTATAAATTTTGTTATAACAAATTTACTATTTTATTAACTAGTTAAAACAAATAATATTAAATTTATTTCACAAACGTAATTACGCTTACGTAACATAAAATACCTCAAGAATGTATTATTGGCAATCCTTTAGTACAGAGACGGACAGAAGATTTAAAGAAGGGGTAAGTAGTTAAAATAATAAATTTTAAGATTTATAGTAAAATAAAAATGAAAAAATGTTCACTTTAATACTTATTTCAAACAAGATGATCAATTTAGAGATCTGGCTTTGCTAAATATAAAGATTTAATGACGCTAAAATGGGTTTAATTTATTCGCTAATTTTAATTTTAAAATATTATTTTGACTGTTATTAAGACATTTTACAATGTTTCTATTTATTTAAATATTTTTTATGAATTTGTAACTGTATGTAATTAATAAATGAAGTTGAACCAATAAACGCTGTCTTAAAACTTAACACTTTTAATTCTTAGAATTTTTCCCCTAACTTCCACCTAAATCCTTCCTTCAAGTACCTAGGTTCTTGGCAGGTTACAAACTATTCCGTCTACATTACTAATGGCTGCGGTTTGAGACAGAAGACGTATTGTATATGCTTCTCGCTCTATTTACCTACGTTCCACGATTTTGGTGTTGCTTTAACTTGTTTGAACATGATCCATTTGTTATAATTAGATAAATTATTGCGTGGTTAAAAAGGAGGAGTTAATAAATATGTTTCTTTTATGTTTATTCACTTCGTCGTAAATGAGTCTATAATAATGATTTTGTAAATTATCCAATCTCTCTCGTCAAGAGAGAAGTCCCTGTGTCCCAGCAGTGGGAACGTGAATAGGGGTGTTATGGTGGTGTTATGGTAAATTATCCAGAAATATTTATTTATTTATTTATATAGAAATGTTTGTTCCGAAGCGGAAATCGAACCTGTGTCGCAGGCAAACCTTCAGCCACTGCGCCACAGAAGTTATATAGGTTAAGTGGTATATGCTGAATCACCACAATTCTATTTACAATACAAAGCTTAGACAAACACAATACATTAGGTAAGCTTAAAATATCGATTATAAAATGTATGAGGTGAACGTACACTGGTCAAAGTAGTGGTAATGCACCCATTGTGTTCTGAGTAATAGCAAACTTTAGTGGGCTATTGTGTCAGTGATATGTCAGAGGGTGAAATGGGGTGAAATAGGGTGAAATGGGGTATAAGGTTGCTACAGTGGAATGAAGGGTGAAATATGTATTGCGTAAAACTTGCAGAAAAATAATACAGGCGTGTGTTTTGAATTTTTTTCTGGGAATACCAGTGTTATTGGCATTTGTAAAACGTACATTATATTAATTATATTTCAATATTTAATTTGCACTGTCGAAAATTAAAAAAAACATAAACATAATCACGTTCCCACTACTGGAACACAGGGACTTTTCTCTTGACGAGAAAACATGTAATTAAATTTAATAAATTGTCAATTAATTTTAGGATGAAATTTTAATTAATTAGTTGGTTTGTTTGTGGTGATTAATTAGTGATTAATTAAGGGCTATGTTCAGCAGTGTACGTCTGACGGCTCATAATGATGATGAGTCGGGTTAACGATACCTACGGGAAGAAAATGGGGTGGTACTATTCTAAGGTACTTTGTAGGTATATAAAATATCACATCCAAATACGTTCGCCCGTTAAAATTTTACTTAAAGATAAATTAAGTAACGAACACTGTCTGTTGTCTATGGATTTCGTTGTCTGAAACACTGAAATTCAATTGAATTTACCGCCTGAAGACATAAAAAGACAAAAAATACTGGTCCATTAGACTCAGACAAAAGTCTAGATAATTCTATTACTAAATCGCACTATATGCTGTCAGGATTAAATCTAAAGGAGGCAAGACAAAGTCTATTTCGTACGGGTAAGAATCTGTTGTTATGTGGTTGCCTTAGAATAGTTACGTCGTATTTCAAGCCATACTAGGTGTTGGCAAAAAAAAATTCAATACTGGAAGACAGGCAGCATCGCAAAAGCATTTTTAAATAACCCAGGTCTACAAAAACATAAGAATCGGATTTTTTATTGAACATCAGTTATTTACGAAGGTTCTTTTAACATTATGTAATCGTCTTAAACAGCACTCTGTTTTAAAAAATTGAAGTAAAAATTATTTAACATACTAAAATTTACAAACAAATACATTATACGAAATGCTCCCGAACTAGTAAAAACTGTTATGTAAACGAACATTTAGTATCTTAAAAGCGAGCGGCGATCTTCTAAAAAATTATTTGTTGACAGAGGTAAGAAGTATGTCTAGCTACTCCATTTGATTGGATTCTCTAAGTTTACCTTGCTAATAGAAGTCCGATGTCAATCCTTTATTCTTTTTATACTGCACTTTCCGTTGCTAATTTCCGGTGAAATTTAACGAATAAAATGAACGGAATTTCAGGATGTCAATTTATAGTGTTACTCACATGAACAGTATTATAAAAAAAGATACGTTAGAAATAATAGTATGTAATAATTAATAGTTGTATTAACATGTTAATTCTCAATTTTTTATCATAATAACATGTTAAGGGTTAGAAAGATTTGGAATTTAGCAACTATCATTAATGCATTATTAAAGTATGAAGGAAAAGATAATCTTTACTATAAAGAAGCAACTGACTACAAAAAAATCAGTTCAATAAACAGTAATAACTCTAAAACCTATAAAATTAGGGTTCCCTATCAAAGAGCGGAAGTATTTATCATACCGGAACTCCAAGCAAGGGTTAAGTCCTACCCTTCGCCGTAAAACCTTTAACCCTTTTAATGAAATCAGGTTTTAAACAGTCCTTTATCTAGTGCTAGACTTTATAAGGATTCAGTCATTCAGTCCGAGTAATAAGAAACAAAAACGCTCACGGTTTACCAACATATAGCCATAAAACCCTGCGGATTAACTCTTACTGCAACTGCAAATATTTGTTCAGAGGTGTAATGTAAAATAAAAAATATATATCTATCATAATATGCCATATTAATATATTTCTGATATACTAATTTATATAAGAAATCTAGCGCCCGTTATTCAAGCTACGAGCTCACCACGGGGCAAGATGTTGCTAAAGAATTTTATGGAACAAACGTAGTAAAACAGTTTTACCCAACAGTAAGAAATACCTAGGACAAGTTACCAGTAATACCTACGACCGTAAGTCTTCAAGACAAATGTGCGGGTCTCAAGTTAAGCTCTACTTACATTCTGGAGAAGCCTATACTTTATTTTTTAGTATTCTTATGTGATCAAGCGTTAACTTAACTTTTTAGTATTCTTACGTCTTAAGCGTTAACGTGAGCATTCTGAAGGTTGTGGGTTCAAACCCCGCCGCACACCTCTGAATTCTTGGAAAATATTATAGGCTTAAACGTTTGCTTTAATAGTGAAGGCGAATATGAGGAAACAGGAATGTTCTAAAAACTTTGAAGAGTTAGAAGGTACATTTACCAACCCGCGCTTGGCCAGAATTGTGGATTAATAATCTCTCTCGTCAAGAGAGAAGTCCCAGTGTCCCAGCAGTGGGAACGTAAGTAGGGGTTGATTATGTGTGCACGTACAATATTAATTTATTGAATCTATGATATTTAATTACATTAATTATTAAAGTTGTTGTAAAAAGTATCCTATGTTCTTCTCATTTCTATCAATTCAACCATTCTTCAGTTGTTATAAACATTGTAACCAACACGACTTCCTTTTAAATAATATATAATCTAATAAATGTATTAGTAAGTATATACTTGAAAAGTGTTGTATAAGCCACACAGAATTTCTTACAAGTTGAGTAAAAGCCTTCAATCTGTCTCCTGGTGCTCGTACACAGCTGATATGTGCAATGTGACAGGGTCGGCTCACAGCTATATGAAAACATCGTGAGGAAACTCAATGCCAATTCTTAGAAGATACCGGACCGGTTTCTACACGAAGTTTCCTTGACGGTTGAAGCACTTGTTTAAAAGCGAACCTAATTTTTTAATTAATTAATTCATAAACGTGACTTTTACAATAAATATAAGCTTGATCTCTTCAAGAAAGACGTCCCTGTGTCCCAGCAGTGGGAACGTAAATAGGGGTAATGATGATGATGTTTAAGCTGTGTGACTCCGTCGTATAGGTATGATCCGGCCTAATCCCACGGGCGCCGGATTATCCACAACTCACACATTCGTTACCATCCGGATATCCGGATTTAACCCATACAATCATACAAATATGCTGAAACCTGACACTGTGTGTGTTTAACAAATTTACACAACTTGCTTATGATTAAAACCTACACAAATCTGAAAGCTATGATTTAATCGCAATTTAAATTTTATTAAAATTAAAAGTTACAAATTAAATTTAAATGTATGACTTCTTTGTTGATTTACAAAGTTCAATAACAAACAATTAATTGTTTTATATTATATTAAGCTAGCCTGAAAAGAGTAGGTCAATTATAAATCAAATAAATGGCATTATTTGATACGAAACTGATAATAAATTAAAATGTAAAATACGTAAAACAACGTTCCCATTCCTGAGTCACAAGGACTTTTCTCTTGATGAATATATAAATAAAATAGTCGTGAAATACTTTATTTGGTTATTTGAAAGAAAAATCTATCTCTATTTCGTAATAAATCATTTAAATGGAAAACGTACAGACAGAGATTCAGCTCTTAATTCAAAACAGCATCTAAAATATTACAGCTCCGTAATCCAAATGTTTATGTCAAAGAGCGCGTACACTTTTATGTTGAATTTCCTCCAAAGTATTGCTTGTAAGGGTTAGATCACTTCCAAGTCTAATGGTAAGGAATGTGAACCTTATTTTGGGAGATGTACAGTATAATTTGCCTAACCGTACCTACTTGGGCAGCGAATTAGTAAATTAATGCCTAATCTCACCTCCCAAGAGAAAATTCTCTGTGTCCCAAAAGTGGGTATATAAACAGTGGTGCTTATTGTATAATTTGGGGTTTTTGTTTACTTATCTTTTTTAACAGGTAGTTAGTTAATATCATTCTTGGAAAGAAATGTTGAATACAAATTGAAGTCACTCGTATTGCCGTTCTATAGATTTATCTCCCGAATAAAGTATTTTTATCAGCTATCGTTAAATAATTTAAAATTAAGAAATTTTTGGTTTATTATTTATTACTAGTTGAGCCGCCTGCGGCTTCACCCGTATTCTAAGTTTTTTCATCCTTTAGAACCTGCCCTGGACTAAAACGAACGTTTCAAGAATAAAATCAGCTCAATAGGTCCAACTGCTAGGTTTAACGAGACTAATTTATATGGTTTGTTATGATGATGTACGCTGATTGATGACTATGTACAGTGGAAAACTCACAAAATATATTAAAGTAATATATTCCACAGCGCCATGTTTACACTCAATTTGAATGATCGCGACACTTGGAGATATTGCGTTTTAAGGAATTTATGGATCATCACAAAATGGCGGCGCAATAAATGTAATGGTTTGGTGTAAAATGCGAGAGATGGCGTTGTATTTAATGTTTGAAGTGTAAGTGGGGACAATAGGTTTGCTTTTTATACAATGGATTTAAGGTGTATTATTAATCTGCAAAACTTTGAGAACTGTATTTTATTCCTATTATAAACGCGAAATTTTGTATGTGAGGATGGATACCTATATTTCATCAAATTGCTCAATAAATCATCTTTACGTTTCACACAATTAGTGTAATTATGGCATTTGACGTGTGGGTAAACCTCATCTTTTTTAAATTAGTTATTATTACAAACAATATTTTTATTTAAAGTACTTAGACAAGATTGACGATATTGCGTCTTTTTTCTGAAAGTATGTAGATATTGTATATATTATGTACATATAATATTGTATGTACGAGTATGTCCCGCTATAACTTTTAAACCAATAATCCGATTTTGATGAAATTTGGTAGATATACATTTAGAGGTCTAGGACACAGGATAGGTTACTCAAATGTTTGCTTCAGTTAAGATATGTCGTGGCGTTTATTTATAAATATCATTGACCCCATTACGTCGGGGGACTGAATAAAACAAAATCTAAGTATTGTACCAATTCTTTTGTTCTATAAATAGCTCTAGCGTTTTAGTGCGGTACTAACTTAGTACTTTCGTGACATACGGAAAACTTTACGATCAGAGTTATTGCATTTTCTTTAAACGCGAAGTATTGTAGGTTGACATCATCATCGTAAGAACATACATAACTACACTTTTAAAAAAGTTTTATTTAGTATACCTAAAGCATAATGATACAGGTTACAAAGTTACAGATGAAATAGCAAAATAATAATATTCTATAATGTATATAATATGATATTTTACATTAAATGTCTTGGTGAAGTATGATCACCACGCTTACCAGGCGGGTTGGTGATCGCAGTATAAATACAAATAAAAACAATCTATTGTTAATAATTAATTTAATATGAATGATAGCCTTAATTAAACTTTCATCGATTTCTACTGAAATTGAGAAAATATTAGCATTATCCTTAGAAGTTTAGACCATTAATCAAGGTGTTTTAAAAATATTCCTACGAAAAAAACCCATGAAACGGCGAAGTTTCTGGCGTTATTAAACTAATAATGTGTTTCTAAATCTTTACCCTCTTTTATCAGTCGGGTGAAACTTGGGACAAACGCACAGGGTGTGTTTTATACGGAACCATAAAAACTTGAAATTACATTTTTCGACATATTACACATTAAGGGAACTTTAAGTTACTGTGAAATAATTATTACGCGGTTTATAGTAGGTTATTGATGAATTAAAATAAACCATTATGCTACATTTTACATCAGAAAAACCACGGGCGGAAATATAGTCATACTATATTATTACTTATCATTTTTACGTCTCAACTAACAAAAGACTCAAAAGCGAAATGTTATTCTGTCAATAAATCAAAATGGCGCCTCCCCCAACTAATGACCGTTTATTAAACTACTATCACGCAACACGAAATGAAAAATTAATAAGGGTGAGTTGCGAATAAAACATATGTTTAAAATTCGCTCTACAATCCAGCCTGTAAGGACCTATAAGACGAAAATAAAAACATTTATTTACGAACAATACCATATTTTTTATAGTGTAGGTGCAGTGACAAAATGGTTACTTGTGGTAGGGAAAATTATACCACAGCCTTGATCTTTCCACCAACCCTCACTTGGCCAGAGTAGGGAATTGAGGCCTAATCTCTTGGAGATATTGACCCAGCAGTGGGAACGTAAATAAGTGTTGATGATGATAATCTAATTATTATGGCATTATACACCCAAAAATTCATGAACAGACAGATTATAATAGTCAATCAACTTATTCTCTGGGAGCTTTGTTCAAAAGTTCAGCAATTTAGTTTTCAGCAGCATAAACAACCACATTCATCCTAGACATACCAATTATTAACATTATTTTCTTTTCCAATGTCCAAAGGATTAATATTGTTATTTTCAGTTGACAGAATGTTTCGTCGGGGGGTACAATTCTGGGGTACATTGTGTTGGGTGTGAAATGGGGTACATTTTGAGATCTCTAACCCTGGATTAGGGGTTTGTGGACGGGCGACTTTTAGTGGTTTGATGAAAGAAATGTGAGACATTTATTTTGTCCTATATATTATGAACTAAAGTTATGAAGGCTCCTCTGAAACTATTGAAAATGAAAAAGGCGGAAATAAAAGCTCCATTCTTAATTAAAAAAAAATTTTTGTTGAAGCAATTACACATTTAAATTATCTAGACTAATTTTAATCCTGATCCACAACATAATGCATACATTAGTTATCCTTGGTTAACGGTTCATTAAGTCTTTATATTAAAATGAACCCCTAAAATTGCTCCTGTGTCTCTCGTCTGCGCAGCCCCTCATCCCCACAGATAAATAAGGGTACTTTATCTCTGGATTATCTCTTTAAGAATAACGTGTGCGATTTAGGCAAATGCTGGTTCCGCGAAACAAAGTATAAGGGTAGGTACCGTATTTCTAAGACACTAGAATTTACCTGGAGATTCCTATTTTCCATGTTGAACGAGAAATTCCGTGGTGCTGGCCTAAGAATAATATAAGCTCGTGTCATTATGTATGTATATTATGTATATATATACATTATGTATGTATATTATTTATATGTATATCAGCTCGTCAAAAGTTACAATATTTATTTTAAAACACATACATACGCTCAAAAATACTCGTGCCCAACAGTGGGACGAAATATGAGTTCTATGTAACATGTGAAGTATTACTTTATGCTTGTAAAATGAAAGCTTACAAGCCACATAACCCCACTTCGGTAATGCCGCCCTAGAACGACATAACTCACATTTCACGTTTTCTAAGCGACAATGGCGGCGCTGAATAAATTATCGCATGATTCCTCGGTTGAGTGCTTTTATGATTGCGGGAAAATGAAAATATGGCCTTTTCAATGTTTTTATTTTTGTTTTTTACTTGGAACGGGATTTTCTAGCTCTAATTATGCTTGCTTTTTATAATCGCTCGATTACTTACAGCCCTTTATAAGACATACAGCTCCTTTGAACTTGTTTTCACTCACCTTTTAAAGTTTCAAGTCTCTACGATCAGTGTTTTGAGCTATAATTATGTTGTTCATTCGTCTGCATTAATATCTAAACTTGAATTGTCTACGCAATTCTATAAAACGTACAGTAAAAGTTAGCCATTGTAGAAATTTAATAAAAATTCTTGGCACGCAAAGAAAATGTTTAAAGCAATTATTGAAAGAAACATAAATCTAGGAGAGGAGACCGGGGCCGGACGGAAGGGTGAGTGCGGTGGATTGAAAATATAAAAAATCTTTGATTCTACTAAAATGCCCGTCATTCTTGGGGTGTGGTCTAAGTTTAAAACTGTGTTTCAGTCTATAGTAATCGAATAAATAAATAAATTATAATTATGGATTTGTATATTTCCTCGTGGTATTAGACATGGAAATCAAAATTATTATTGGTCTTGAAGGATCGTAATACCAAAGCTTATCTTAGGGGTTAGTGATTGTAGATATATTTTATTACCATGAATGGATTTGATTATTCACCGAGTATCTACAAATAATATTTTATCTTACACGATTAAATCAGTGACTGTAATGTCGCTTATTTAATGTTTATCTAAGAATATAATAATGTGAACAATTAAGACCCTAACGATTCATCAAATAGGCATATATTTTTTTTAATATGAACCCATTTCGACACGTTTTTAAATCGCTTCAGCTCATGACATTAGCTTATCTACTACACCACACCGAAAGAGTAGAAGGGGCATAAATCAGACCATACTTACCAAAACTTCGTATGTAAATCCTCCGTGAGTTATTGTCAGTTATCTTATTGTAGGTGCGGGTATTCGATAATTTGGAATTTGATTTATTTCATAGAGTTTTCGGGTTATTTGGGTTATTTTTCGACATATTGGAATTTGGTTTTATAAGATTTCTCGAGGATTCCACGTGAAATACGGACGATAGGTTTACGAAGAAGGAGAAATTACATTTTTGTAAGGCTTCACACGAATATTACTTTTTGATACTTAGAAAAGTTTTCGCCTTTAGTAATATTTATGTTTACTGGTAAGAAGCCTTATAATTCTATAACGTATGTAATTACGGACATTCAATATGGTTGATCTTTATTTGAGTATGCGTCAAAATTATTAATTTACTGTACTGTTTTTATCTAACAAGTAACTAAGCTAACAAATTTAAATCCAAAACTAATATTTAAAATACTCGTACTATGTATAAGAATTTTGACCATTTCTCCAACATTGTTTAAAATAGTTATAGACTAACATGACGTTAGTCTAAACAATAAACTCAATTATCTATGTAAGATAACAAATCCTTTATTTTAAAGATCAATATAGTTAATTGAAAATAACAATATAATAATGCTTGTATTTTATTTCGAAAAAAATAATAGTAAAGAGCAGCCAAAGGTTACCGGAGTCGAATCAAAACACAATCGTTTTTTATGTAACTTACCTACTTATTTGTGACTTACCCCATAACAACATCAAAACATTAACTTTATTTTCTTTCATAAAAATAGACGAACGGAAAATAACTCGATAAAGTGCGTCTCCCCTCCCCAACTAATATAACATGTATTGTATAAAAGTCATTTTATGATTACCTATATCAATCCACCCAGATCTACCCAACCAGTATAAATTGAACTGCATCAGCTCATACAAAAGTTGAATTTGTATGAGAGTTTGAAACTAAATAATATGGTACAGGGTTCTAGATCGTTGGATATGCAAGTTCGCTATTGTAAGTAAAGTTTACCTCTGTAACACGTATTGAGTTCTTATTACAACGAGATAAGGTGCAAATTGAGTGAGAAAATTGTGAGTAATATTGTTTGAAAGGCACGTCGCCTCACGATTAAAGTTTGCTCAATTGGGGTGTAGATAATTTCATGTGTCATTTATGTTCACCTATTCAAATAAAAAATATCGTTTTACTTAAAATCTATTTATAAATAACCGCGTGGTTGCGGGTCTAAGAATAGTAGGTACCTCATCTAATTCGTAGGTGTCGTCAAACTGACTAAAGGATTTACTTTATATATACCAGAAGACGGGCAGCAGCGTGGATTTTAATACCGTACCAACTTACTGTGATCACCAACAAACATGGTGCAATCACGCACCAATCTTCATACATCACCATACATGATGAAAATAAACCTTGCTGGAAAATTCACACAGCATCATCTAGAACTGTGGTAAGCTCGAATCTTGTGTATATGTGCTCGATCTCTGATAAACTTATAGTCTAAGATTCGGCTGCAGGAACAGTGCACTCATCTGTTAATCAGTGCACGTCTGTATTTTGCTTAAAACTAAATGTCTACGTTAATTTATTATTTGAAGATTATATATCTACCAGGATGCCTATCTGTGCCCTGTGTCCCAGCAGTGGGAACGTGATGATGATGATGATGTCTGACATACAGTCTTCCATATAGAAAAGAGAAGTCAATGTTTGATTTTATTTTTATTTATTAATTTTATGTTTTAAATCATGCTGATATACATATTTTAACGCTTTTATATTTGAACTCTTGTTTTTCTGTTTTCCTAATTCCAAAATTCATCTGAAAGGAAATCCTTGGATTTAATAAAAGTCCCGAACTTAATTAAAGCTCTTATCAGCGCCGATAAGAACCTCCCGAATTTAATTTCAAGAATTTCTCCCCAATTTTTGGGAATTTTAAATTAAGTTTTGTAACAATGACTTTTTATTTTTGAACTAGAAACTTTTGTACCTTTCTTGTGACCTACTTACGGGTTTTAATTTGACTTCCAGAATCGTGAATATTTACCTGAAAATAGAGTAAAATTATATTAATATAGTCCATATTAATGTTAAGCTAATAGAGAAAATTGGATTTAGTTAGAAATAGACTCATATAATATTCTTTCGTAAGTATTTGATTGAATTCAGGCCTTCCAATTTCTCAGAATATATTAATACAACTAACATTATGTTAGTTGAAAATGTCCAAGAAAAAATCTAACTTTGAAAAAGTATAGAAGAACTTTCACATTACACTTTGAAAGAACCTAATCCTCTATTGGCAAGATTCTAACAAAACGGATTTCCTACCACACGCGATTTTACCCACTATTACAACGCAACAAAGTCTATAATCCTGTCACCAACACACACAATTCACCAGAGCCTTATCCCTTTGGAATAAGGTGTTAAATCGCGTAACAAGAAGCGACAAAGGAAAATACTTTAGTGTGAGACTCAATAATCTCTACTGACCAAAACTCGGCACTTATTAAAGTTACCGTCGAAACTCGAACGGATATCCAATTTCACATAAATGCGAAATTATAGACTTCTATGACAAAGGTTGTGAGTTCATACCCCTGTGCTAGCCGTTAATTTTGTTTCTAGAATTCTACTATTTTAAGCCTTTATTCAACCAAAAACCTCAAGATATAATAAGTATTCATTCATGGATGTTCACGCTATCTGTCTGTTCCTATGTATGTTTAATAATTAAAATACTACGCAGCGAATTTTGATGCGGGATTTATTAGTTAGTGTGATTGTAAAGGAATGTTTTAATATTATATAATGTATAGTAAGGTACCTTATTTTGTAATTTAATGCTTAAAACCAGTGAATAATGTTTGTTGCACATTCACGCAAAATCTTATAAAAATATATTTATGAAACTTTTCGCATCATAAAAGTTAGTTTTTTTATTAAAACACTTAGTAGGGGCAACTGCAATACATGCGAGTCAATTCAGCATTGTGTCTCACAACTATGTTGATAGTTGTGTTAGTTGGTGTTAGTTGATAGTTGGATCGTGACGTAAGCAGATTGAGTTACATTCTGACTATTTTAGTAACATTTTAGGTTTTGAGGAGGGAGGGGTAATACAGATGTTCGAGGGAAAATAACACGGGCTAATATGCCCCAGGCTGAAAGCTAGTTTAATAATCAAACATGGAGGCGATTACTCGAAGACTGGTGCAAGTTGAATGAAGCTTTGCTTTGCAGTGAGCCTCGTATATTGAATAAATAAATAAACATATAGAATTTTTTTATAAAATAATTAAAATTTTATTACTAAGCTTCCTTTACCTGAACCATTTTATCATCCATTCAAACGAAAACAAAAAAAATCTTACAAAACTATCTTATCACGTAACGTAAACGTGACTACGTGAAGACGACACGTGCAAAACTCCATCAAACTCGGCTTAGCCGGATCTGGGCGACTTCACGTCAGTACTTAATGAGGGAACTTTTGTATTGAGTCCATTGATTTGTTCTTGTGAATCCCTTTATTTGTTACAGGGTTGAAACATTTATTAATAAAAATATAGGTAAGGATTTACACGATTGAAAAATCTTCTAAAAACAATTTTAGCCTGAATACTTGTGCTGTAACGATATTGGCACTACTTCAGATAAACAGCATGTAGGTACTGAGATTTTTTTGAGTTTGAAGTATATTCACCAAACCATACTATCTATCTCGTCAAGAAAAGTATCTATGTCCCAACAGTGGGAACGTAAATAGTGCTTCTATTTAAACTAAGGTTAAGGTAAAGGTTAAAATACGAACTAGGTACCTACATTGGGTATAGGTATTATTACAAGCAATTAAAGAACCCTTTATTCTACAAAATGGCCGCCACGAGAGTAAGGCAAGCAAAACTATGTCCTAAGATAATATCCAATGTTTATATTTAAAAATATCTCATCCTAAGCCAATACGAGAACTTAGGAATAATACATGTATTTTGACAAACTATCCTTTACTTAACTGGTGAGAAAATATCTACATTTTAATAATACTCGTTGCTATTCTGTTACAATTCTAAATAAATTTGCTTATTGTCATACCACCTAATCTCAATAATAACAATAATTTTGATTACTATTATCAGTTATTTTAATTAATGTACAACTTGACGAAAACGAAATAAACAAAAAATTTAATATTCTGATTATTATTATTCACTTCAAAGTGAAAGTTTGTGATGATTTTACACTGATGGCAAACATCGCGAGGAAACCGGCATGTTCTGTTAACATGCTTGAAAAGTTTGAGGGACACGAGTCATTCGCCAACCCGCACTTGGCCAGCTTGAAAAGGCTTATTCTCTATCGTCAAGAGTGAAGTCCCTGTGTCCCAGCAGTAGAAACGTAAATACGGATGAATTCTAGAGTGCCTAGTCATCACACGAAATATCGAATCCGATATTTCCACGATTCGGATCCATTTATAAAATTACGTATAACGTACTGCCGTTGTCCATTGTACGTTACGTAGTCACGTAGTGTTTTTATGTACATCCGGTCAGTAAAGAAACCCGTAAATATAAAGATGTCTCGTGGAAATACCTCGTTTTTGGGTCAAGGAGAGTTGGGAGCAATGACCAATGTTTAAATGTTCAGATGCAATCTTATAATTTAATTTTTTTTTGAGTATTACATTTGAGTTATATTATTTTATTATATTGTAGTACTTACAACGTAATACGCAACTCAAACTACGAGCTTACGGACTTAAAATATGTTCAGTGAATAGTCCAAAATGTTTCATTTTATTCTTATTTATTTGCAGAATTATTAAAGGTAGGTTTCTGTTCTTAGTTTCCATCTTGTTAGAGCCATAAATCTCTGCTCTTTGACATTAGACCCTTCCCTAAGGCCCCTGGATGTTCTAATTAGGTAAAATAATCTGGTACATTGTTTTATAACGATGTACCGAACGAACGAAGAATAAAAGCAACTTAATCATTAGATTAGACTGTTATCAGTCTAATCTAATGATTAAGTTGCTTTTATCTATTGTAATGGATTTGTATTCTATCACCACTCTTTATTACGTTCACACTGCTGGAACCAAGGAAACTACGCCTTAATGCAACACCCTGGCCAATTTTATTGCGGGTTGATGAATGTTTGAATGTCCTTTAATATAATTAAAGTTCCCAGAACATAATATTGTCTCATAAAGTTTGCCTTCACCGTTAAAACACTTGTTTAAACAGCACAAATATTTTTTTCTTGAAATAAGATCCAGATATTCGCAATTCGCTGGGTTTTGAATTTACGACCTTCGGTGTGAAAGTCTAGTGTGCTTCTAAATATTTCGCTTTTATTATTATATTACTATATATTATTTATTGACAGGATTGAGGACCTCATCCTTTATGGTGTCGGCTAGAAATAAAACAGACAACACATTCAAAATCTTTAGAAGAAAAACTTACTTTACTAGTACATACTTATCTGTATTTTACTAGGAAATGATGGGACAACTTTTATAGTCAAAACACAAAAATCTTATCCCCAAGCGGTCAATCCCACATTCCTATTCCATACACAACTGAAGCAATATTTATATGGAGTAATATCCCGATAGCGAGAATGGTTTGAATGCTGGCCGAAGGGTGTTTGTTTAGGGTTAACGCCGCAAGTCACGGCGGGTGGCGATTTGAGGGTTAAATGCTATTTCAAGACCTAGTATGGGAGATTTAAATGCTGGTTGAGGCTAGCATACTTTTAATATAATTTATAATTGTGTGCAATGTTAATATTAAGTAGATTACAAATAATTTTATACCTACTTACTTACTTACTATTTTTGTTTAAGTAAATTCAATATTTAAGTATTTTCGCTTGTGATTTAAACCGGTGTGAATATATTCAGCGCCTCGGGTGTCAATAAGAGATATTTATATACATAATATTAGATGGCTGTTTGAAGGTTTGTCTAATGTTTCTTGACCGACATACTCGTATTAAAAGCGCTAGTTCCACTTACAAATAAAAAAAAATTCTCGTACATATCATAAATGTATGATGATGATATGATTCAATTCCCAACAATGCATAGGTTGTGTCATGTCATGTACTATTTATGTCAATATGGTTCGCAATATCGCTAGATAAGTGAACAAATATGGCGTCGCAAACATGGCGTCTCAAATATGGCCGTTCATATTTTCAGAGTTCAAGAATGCACTTTAAATGTCTTAGAAATTGTTGTTATATTTAAATGTATCATTTTTTTACACAGAAAAAGAAGGTTTTGTCGCCTAGTGCATACATCGCTTTTTACAGAAACAATAATTATGTTAACATTATTATAAAAGTCATAAAATACTACTCAAAACACACTAGGGCACACCCAATAAAAACAATACAATTCGTCTATGAGATATTATACCAGAAGACGGGTAGCAGCGCCGTTCTGTGTATACAAAGGTATCACCAACCCGTATAATAATCATACTGTAATGAGTTATATTGGGGGAGACCCGTGCGTAGTATAGGTAAAATAAATTGTAAGATAAATTCATAAAACCATCCAAAATATGAAGTATTTGGAATTATTTCTATACATATCTTTTTCCGACTGGCAGAATACGCATTGTACCATTGCCAAATAACTGACAGCTTCGAAAGTCTTTGTTTCCCGCCAAAATGAACGTCAAAGTAGTCAATATATAGTAGTATAGTAGTATACTTCGGAATTTCCCACATCAAACATTGGATGTGATGTTTTGGTCCTTTTGTTAGTAAATAATGTTTGGATGACTAAGGTTAGAGATGGACGGAAATGAAATATCCAACGCTTTTGGATGGATGCAAAAAAGACGTAAAAATAACAAGATTCACTTTCGATGTTTCATATTCTGATGTGTAATACGGACATGCGTTTGCATTTTGGACGCGGTATGGCAGTGAATGTGTTAATTTATATGCAAGCATTCTTAATTTCACTGAAAGTGTTGAAACAGGTGTAACTTAAAAAGTTCATATAATGTAATACATAAGGAAAATTAAGTTTTATTTGAAATGCATTTAACTATTAAAACACAAAATATTATTGTTTATATATTTTAAATGGGCTGTCAACCACCAAGAGCCCAAACAAGCAAGAGGTCACTCTCCTAACAGCACTCTTCTGCGATACAAATAACAAGAGCTGTTTAAGTTTGTTAAGTTTACGGATTATGAATTTAATACTCTTTTCTACCCTTTTTGTTACCCTGTATTCTTTCCAGGGTAACACAATAGCTGAGACTAAACCCATTTTGGCACAGGCACACTGGAGTGCAAACAATTAAAATAAAAAATGTTTTAAAGGTTAAGCTATATTTTTATTTTTGTTTTCTTTCATTTTTGTACCTTTTTGTTTGTTTTTTTTTTTTTATTTATAAGTATCTTGTGTTTTTTTATTTTATTGTCCTTGTGTTTGTACTGTTAGTGTGTTTTATGTCAAAATAAACGTCTTTTTATTTATTTATTTTTTTTTTTTTTCTTGAAAAATAATAATCCAATTTTAATTTAGCGGTGTATACGATCTAAATATCCGGAAAAACGTTCTCCACCCTACGTTCCAGGCATTCCAGCGAAGCGGAAAATACTGGCTTTAACCAGAAATGTCCGGTTTGTACCGGTTCACGGGATGAATGCGCTGTGATAGAAACGTACACTGATTAGTTGCTTGTAAATGTAGGGAAATTTAATTCTAGACTGAATTTGTATAGAAACCGCTGTTTAGAATAGTTGATTAAAATATTCAACTGAGAAGCTTTCATTTGCTGCTAGTTTTTCATTAAATCAAGATTACATCAAAGATAGACAGGAAATTTCCAGTTATTTTGGTCGAAAGCTGCTTGCATCCACCGTAAACCAACAATTTTCACTGAGACATAAATAAATAATGCTGGACAATCTAATTCTAGCCCCGTGGTAAGTTCGAAGCTTGTGTTACGGGTGCTAAATCTCTAATATACTTAATATAATATCCATACATTTAATGTGAGAAAATTTACATAAACAGCCACTCTCATATTAAAGTGTTGTTTCAATAAAGAAAAATACATACCTCGATCCACAAGCGTTAGAATCATGGCTTTTAAACTTTGAAGCATCGAATTGACTAGCACATTTTGAACAAACGCCAAGTAAAGCCGCATAAAGCACTAGTGTTGTTCTGTTTCAAGCCAGACAAGCGGAAACACACGATTTCATTGGAAGGACTTTGTAGGGATTTATTTTAGGTCAGACTGAACGTTTGATGGATAAAAATTGTATTTCAGAGGTTTTAGGTTTATAAATACCGCTTGCGGCTTTTTCCGCGGAAATGTGTATTTTCTCTCACTTGACGACCTCTATGGAGCAGCGTGTGAAGGTTGGCGTGCGACAGATGAGTTTGCGGGTTCGATTCCCGGCTACAAAAGTTTTTACGATCTGCAAATATTTGTTCCGAGTGTTAAATAAGTGACCTTCCCTCAGTTTCACACACAATTTCCTTATTTTACTTAATGGTAGTAGGTATTATTCAAAGTTTGCCTGGAAGAGATCGCTCTTCAGCGATAAGGCCATTGTACTGTAGTTTTAGTTTAATGTTTGTACTTTTTGGTGTACAATTAAAGCGTTTTTGATTGATTAATTGATTGATTCTTTGACATCACAATACGAGATTAATTTTATTCGTTCATCAAGTTCATTATTTCATTATAACGCGAGAGAAGCCACGGGGCAGAAACCTTGTTAAAACTTACCATTAAAAACATGAACAAACCAACAAATTGGTATTCGTAAAGTTAACAATAGCCGTGTTGGAAGTTGCGGAAACAATCAAATATAGACAACTTCACACTTAGTACTTCAGCACTTCGAAACAACGCCTTTAAAATAGAACAGGAGACCGTAGTGCAGTTTTTACTTGATTCGATTTAGCAATTTGTTATTATCATTTCAGGCAGGAAGCGAAGTTAGATTACCATATTTTACTTCCTGATTACTTTAATATACATACATAGATATTTATTTATTTAACATATTATAATTATCACCCAGACACTCGGACAAAATATTTGTACATCGTACGAATTTTTAAGGCGGGAATCGAACCCTCAGCCTTTTGCGTCGCAGGCGGACCTTTGCCCGCTGCGCCACAGAAGTCGTCAAATTGGAAATTGTAATCTATTTGAAACTGAAATTACAACACCACAAACCTACAATAGTCAAAGAGATTGTATCTATGTCGCCCCCTCACTGCAGAACAATATTAATGAAATAGAATTTCACGATTGAACTACAAATTTGGAACATTGTGAACCTGCAGTTGATAATAGTCTAGGAGACATTTATTGAATTTTACATGATTGATCAAGCTTTGTAGAAAAATTTAGGTCTTGTAGACAAATTGTCTTGTCTAAGAATAACACTACTTTTTAATTAGGTAGACGATCATAAAAAATATGTTCCGGTTATCAGCCAGGTCACTAGTTTCGTGTTGGGGTAATGAGAAGTGCAGGACAAGTTTTTAGATGGCCGCAAATACCTACCCAAATTAGTGCCAACTTTCGGACAATCTCGCCAATCTATGTCCCAGCAGTGGGAACGGAAGCGAATTGTTTAACTTAATGCCCAAGGGCAAAACACATTGATCCACGAATATTTGTAATCACCATTTTCCACTTTGTATTCCTGTTAATTAATAACTTATACACCTTACTATATTTAATGTTTGTAACATTACAACTCGAACTCCCGTTCTATTGAACCGGTTCAAACCGGCCGGTACTAATTGACCACTTCGCGAATACCGGCACAAACTCAGATCTGAGTTAATTGCACCGACCGCGCTCGGGAAATGTAGCTTTAATTCCGTTAGAAATTGGACTATGGACAATCTCAAATGTTTCATACGATATTACTATTTACATTTCACTGACGTTATTATCTATACTAATATTATAAAGAGGAAAGATTTGTTTGTATGTTTGTTTGTTTGTAACAAAAAGGCTCCGAAACTACTGGACCGATTTCAAAAATTCTTTCACCTTTGGAAAGCTACATTATCCCCGAGTAACATAGGCTATATTATATTTAAAAAAAAATTAGGGATCCTTACTAAAACTCCAATAATGTAACATAAGGTGTAAAAAAATGACCTGAAAAATGCCTTACGTCGCGTGCGCTGCGAAAACTATTGATGATAGAACAAAATCATGTACTACGACTTTGCAGAACTCATCATTATCTACAAAAAATGTCGCGACAGCATATGTCTAAATATTATAGTTATGTCACAGTAAGCAGTTTTTTATTCTAAAATATTAGTTTATATATGCCGCGTCTTGAAAGGGTCTTCATTTGTACCTTGGTATTAATCCTTATCCAAATAAATTACTTTATATTCAAGACGGCTTTAATACCTTTTTATAACTTTTTGAATTATTCAATTCGGACATTTACTTCGGAAGATATCACGAGTTTAAAAATGCAAGTATTAGAAAAAAGTCTAGAGGTTGTCGCTCACCGCGCTCAGCTAGCCAGCATGCGATGTAGACTCCATGTAAGCGTCACTGGGGTACGGGGGACGGGGGACGGGGTGGAGTCAATGTAGTGTAATATCCTAATCCTAACATAGGCTACTTTTTACCGCGGAAAAATATATGCTTACGTGGGAAAATTCGATTTCGATGAAATTTTGTATGTAGATAGTTGCAAATAAAAGTATATGGCGAGACAAAGTTCGCGGGGGCTGCTAGTATAAGATAAAATGAAAGTGGGAGCGTACTCAACTTTCATTCTAAAGGACGTGAGGTCAAACCCTGCCGCACAGTTTTGGATTTTCCATCTTGAAAGATATGTGCGCTTTTAAACACTTGTTTAGACAGTAAAGGCAAACACCGAAAGGAAACCGAAAGATTCTACGAGATAACGCGATATGTAGGTATATAACGCGGACAAATAGCCACAGTGTGAAGGGCTAGTCACTTATAAAACAAAAAAATTACACCTAGTTAAAAATTCAGCCCGATAAATCCTCCCCAAAATTGATTCACGCAAATAAAAGAACTATTAACCATTAAGGTGAAAGATTGCCCAAAAATCTGTATCCAAATAAAGAGGAACCGATATCGTTATCCAAAATACCGGTACATTCTGGTACATGCCGGTATATACCAGTTTATTCTGGTTTATACTGGTTTCGTCCGCTTAGACGGCAGTTCGTAATATTTATGACGTCATAAAGGGTGAAATAAAAACGGCATTAATGCAGTTTTTATGCATTAAACTCGAGGTAGTTAGGGTTCCGCGGTCGAGTATAGAAACGTTTTATGGTATCGTAAAATAATAATGCAGTTTTTGATGTTTGCTTGTACTCGCATAAGTGACAAGCTTTTCACCCCGCGTTAAAGTGCGTGTTTGCGGGAGGATTCAGGCAAGTGGTCCCACGACAAAGCTGGGACTGCAGTCCCAGTCGCCTGATTAGTTTTTTCTTGTTTATTTCTTTGGGCGAGTGGGACTACTCGTAATTTTAACCTCAAATCTATTGTTTAAAGTACAGTTGGCATCATGTCTTATTGTCCTATTGCAAAAAATAAAATACTAACATAATAATAGGAATTTAAAAATCAGTCTTCGCATCGATAAAATACATAGAACAAAATATACAAAATTGATATTAAACAGTTTAACTTATAAACTGATAGGTGTCTAGATGACATTTGTCAAAATGACAGCTATCAAACTTTAAACTGCCACAACTCTGAAACGGCTTGGCCTAGAGATGCCGTACTATTTCAACATTTACGATGACAGCTGTCAAACTTTAAACTGCCATAACTCTGAAACGGCTGGACCTAGAGATGCCCTACTAAGCTCAATCGACAGGTGTTAGAGAGGGCAACATTTTTGATGACAGCTGTCAAACTTTAAACTGCCATAACTCTGAAACGGCTTGGCCTAGAGATACCCTACTAAGCTCAATCGACAGGTGTTAGAGAGAGCAACATTTTCGATGAAAGCTGTCAAACTTTAAACTGCCATAACTCTGAAACGGCTTAGCCTAGAGATCCCGTACAAACTCAATCGACAAGTGTTAGAGAGAGCAACATTTTCAATGACAGCTGTCAAACTTTAAACTGCCATAACTCTGAAACGGCTGGACCTAGACATGCCCTACTAAGCTCAATCGACAGGTGTTAGAGAGGGCAACATTTTTGATGACAGCTGTCAAACTTTAAACTGCCATAACTCTGAAACGGCTTGGCCTAGAGATACCCTACTAAGCTCAATCGACAGGTGTTAGAGAGAGCAACATTTTCGATGACAGCTGTCAAACTTTAAACTGCCATAACTCTGAAACGGCTTAGCCTAGAGATCCCGTACAAACTCAATCGACAGGTGTTAGAGAGAGCAATATCATAATTAAATAAATAAAATAAATAAATAAATAAATATTACTGGACAATTTTACACAGCGACATCTAGCCCCGTGGTAAGCTCGAAGCTTGTGTTACGGGTGCTAGATTTCGGATATACTTAATATAATATACGTACATAGATAGATATTTTTTTATTATACATAAATAACACCCAGACACCCGGAACAACTATCTGCAGATCATACAAATAGTTGTTCCGAGGCGGGAATCGAACCCGCAACCTCTTGCGTCGCAGGCGGACCTTCGCCCGCTGCGCCACAGAGGTCGTTAGTGGATGAGCCGCTAATTAGTAGGTAATAACTCAAGCTGGTACTATTACGTTTCCACAGCTGGGACACGGACTTCTCCAATGACAAAATAATTAAGCTATGTTTATGTTAACATAAGTCAACATATGGAATTGAACTGAAGAAATGTGTTTTAATTATGATGTTGCTCTCTCTAACACCTGTCGATTGAGCTTTGTACGGCATCTCTAGGCCAAGCCATTTCAGAGTTATGGCAGTTTAAAGTTTGACAGCTGTCATCTAAAATGTTGCTCTCTCTAACACCTGTCGATTGAGCTTTGTACGGCATCTCTAGGCCAAGCCGTTTCAGAGTAATGGCAGTTTAAAGTTTGACAGCTGTCATCGTAAATGTTGAAATAGTACGGCATCTCTAGGCCAAGCCAGGCAGTTGTGGCAGTTTAAAGTTTGACAGCTGTCATTTTGACAAATGTCATCTAGACACCTATCAGTTTATAAGTTAAACTGTTTCAAGGATAATCATCTTAATACCTTAGGACAAAATACATACTTCGTCATCATCATGTCAGCCGTTGGACGTCCACTGATGGACATAGGCCCCCCTTATCGACCTCCAGGTATAACGGTCGGATGCAGCCTGCATCCACCGTGAACCAGCAGCCTTAACAATATCATCGAGCCATAAAAAGGAAACTAATATTATTTTTCTGTGGTTGAATCGGCCAATATCAGACGTTTCGTTTTACATATTCTAAGTTTTTTGTGATTGATTCTTATGGGGCGACGAACGTAATGTGTCAATTGGCGAGGCGTATCTAAGAAACGGAACGTGCTTGGCGACAGCGATTTGTTTAATTTGCAGTCGTAATTTAACGAAATTCTCCATAATACGAATTTTCCGGACATATATGTTGTCGACTCATGAATCAATATTTTTTTATGTTTCGTTATTTAAATAAGGTTTCGATCGAGTCTACCGTACCCCTGCACGAAATTATTAATATAGATATTATAGCCCTCAGGTGTTAAGAGTAGAATACCTGTTTTGAAACAAAAGGGCAGTCCTTTATGGATATCCTTGTTTTTAGGAATCATTCGCATAATTATAGTTCTTATGACATTCTTACTAAAAAAATACAATAAAATAAATCCTGAGTTATGTGATTTGATTTTGCTGTTAACTGTACATTAAAGCAAATTGGGTGTATGGTCCAAGTCGACCAATTCAAAAATGTGTTCAGGCGTCTGGGACCGCAGTCCAAGTTTTGTATGGGCCCACTCGCCTGTATCCTCGTTTGCGGTATAAAGCTGGCTTATGTGTTATTCTAAAGCCGTAATGGCTCAGTGGTAGCACAATTGGCTTTAATTCCGAAGGACATAGGATCAAACCCGCCGCGCACCGCTGGATTTATGTTCTTGAAAAAATTATATGCGCTTTAAAAACAAGTGCGCTAACGGTGAAGGCATAATCGTGAGGAAATCGGCATGTTCAGATAGCTTTGAAAAGTTTGAAAGACTTGTGTCGTTCATTTAAACGCACTTGGCCAGGGTGGTGAATTAAAGCCTGAGAAGTCCCTGTGTTACGAGGCTGTGACACGTAAAAGTAACCTTATGGTTTTGAACTATACGGAACACCTAGTAACACACGAGAACAAAAGCATAGAATATCCGATAAATTGCCGAGTCTTAATGGCGTCTTAGAAGCAGGTGTGTCCACCATTACACGAGTATTATACTAGCTACCACGAATGACTTTAATCTATGACTAGGAAATAAAGGTTAGGTTCAAGTTTATTACCGCAAATACTTCATACTTTTGGTGTAATTTTATTGCGCTTTGACAATTTGGTAATGTCGATTTATTAATTATATTGCTGGGGAGCTGAAGAGGGGATTTCGGGATTTACTCGAGCGCATCAGATTAAGATACAGGACATAACTAGTACCCAGACAAGTACCTCCACCATAAGCCACATATCATATAAATCCCCATTTAGCATCGTCGCATCCCCTACTATAAGATGGATAGCGCGTCATTTTCAATGTGTACCAATACCGTTTCAATCAACCCAAACCCACCAAAACGCAAAAGTCCCGAATTCGGTATTAACCTAAAAACGTAACTGCCGTACAAATCAAAGTCCCCGTAATGGTCCATTCAGATACGACCGGATTACGGTGACTTATGTCCGCGATATCAGTTACTGCTCGATGCCGGTTAGTGGATCATCATTGCCATCATTTCAGCCATCAGACGTCCACTGCTGGACATAGGCCTTCCTATATGACTACTAGTTATTGTGGTCGCACGCATCTTGCATCCACCTCGAACCAACCACCTTAAGTTCGTCCGTCAATATTGTTGGTAGACGCCCGACGCTGTGTTTTCCGATACGTGGTCTCCATTCGAGAACTTTTTGGCAACATCAGCCATAATTCCCAAGACATGCCGGTTTCCTCGCGATGTTTGCCTTCACTGTTTAAAGCGCATAAGCGTGTCTGCACTCCGTACAAATCCTGCTTTACAGGGGTTGTCTTGAAGCTATTAAGTGTTTGACTGTTGTGCGCTGTCTGATTATATTTATTGTATCCTCTGCCATGTTTACTGAACAAAACATTAATGGAGATTTTCTCGCCGACTACTTGGTTCGGTATTCCTTTGATACATTTTCAATTGGCTTCGTTTTTGTACATTTTCTGCAGATTCGTTAAAATTCTGAAATATTTCAGAGCTCATTTAACCGAAATTTAATTTTAATGGTATTTACAAAAATTAAATCAAAGTAATGTGTTTGTCATTCTTTCACAATGAATAATAACTTTATCTAGTCAATTACTGTTTTTTTATTAAGTCATGGTATCATACACACGACAAGCATTATTAGGAATGCATAGTGATAAAACGGCTTTGCAATTTATATGAAAAGTCTAGACATACTTATTTAGTTAATGGACAAACTTTAAAATGTATTTTATAACGAAGTAATAAAACTCTAAATTGCGTTTAGCCTTTTTAGCGTTAATAGAATTGTCAATGAGATTGGCTGTGAATAAATTATATATTTTTTTACTTTATTAACCACAATAATAATTTTGTTAGTAAAAATATTTTAAACAAAAACTAAATGCCACGAACAGACTTTGAAAATGAACACTACCATCAATTTAAAAACAAAATTAAAGCTATTTTTATAAAGAACAAAAGAGTTCTGACAATACAGCCGCACCTCCCCTTAATAAGCCCTGAAAAGGTCCTGCATTTTTTATGCACTTAAGGGGGGAACGTTAATGTTTTAGCTTCAGGGCGAAAACCTTTGTAACGGAACCTATATGGTTCGATGTGATTGTGTTTTTATAGAAACATTCCTTATTTAAAAACTAAAAACCGGAAATACAGTCTGTATAAAACGTGTGCCGAGTGCTGCCAGCTTAAGAAAAGTACCACGTTTTACCGCGGGACTAGATGATGCTGCGTGTAATTATTAACTAAATATGTCTGTCGGTTTTTATTCATGCTAATTATTATATGGGTTTCTGGCAGATTATTAATTTATCCGCTAATTTGAAACCTTCGCCCTTCGGACATTGAGGTTGTCGGAATTCAGTACCACGTTTTACCGCGGGACTAGATGATGCTGCGTGTAATAATTAACTAAATATGTCTGTCGGTTTTTATTCATGCTAATTATTATATAGGTTTCTGGCAGATTATTAATTTATCCGCTAATTTGAAACCTTCGGACATTGAGGTTTGGTTAAACTGTAATGTTATGTTCTGGATTCTATAATTAAAAAATATATATTATACAGGGTGATTGGTAGGTGAGTGCAAAGCTGCTAGGGGATGGTAGTGTGGACTATTTAGAACCATTTAAGCCATAGTTGTCTTAACCGAAGTCGGACTATTTTTTTTTTATGAATTTTTTACGGGATACAAGGAAAATACCCAAAATTTTACAGTTAGTTGCTAATAACTGCCAGTTTAAAAGGCCAGTTAATTATTTTTTGTTTAATTTAAGTTAAGCTATGTGTAAGCAATCTACCAAAACTTGTTCTTAGGTATCTGAGTCATTAGCCATTTTTTTACAGACATTTCAAACTTACGAAAATGTTCTGCGATTTACGAAAACCATTTTTGACGTTGTTTAAAAAAAAACTAATGGTGCTATTTTTGTTCAAACCTTTTTAAAAACATCTGTGGTTATTACTCTTTCTTTTGAGGTATCAGTTAAGCGAATATCTCAAAAAATATTGAAATTATGATCCAAAAACCAAATTGAGGGAGAAAATTCAAGGCAACTTTAATGAAAAAATAGGCAGATTATCGAATTGCTGAAAGTGACATACACCACGTGGAATCTGGAGTCAACCCAGGCAGACACAATCCGAACGTCAGTTGGTCAGTTTTAAATATTAGGACACCTCTGCGAGCATTGGAAGATCGTTTTGAAGAAATCCCAAATAATTATTACCATTAAGGTATTTGGTAAAAAGTGGGGCCCAATCAAAGTTCTGTTAATTACTCCAGCCCACACACTGACAGAGAATTTCCTCTGTACTGACACCTGCTTTTTCCAGTATGGATTTCTGCCCTTGTTGGCCTGTTGGTGAAGGTTGTAAAGGTTTGTTATGCCCTCTCTGGAAAATTTACTTTTATTTGTCCACAAGATTGATTTTAAGAATCACGCATTGAAGATGCGTTGATGTCTCTGTTGAGGAGAAAACGGCAGAATTGGATTATTTTCCCGGTATCTTGCTCTTCCAAACCTGGCAGACCCGGGCCATGGAATAAATACTTATCATTTTTGTGCATACTCCACATACACATCTTCTATTGTGAAATGTTAAGATTTTGAGCTACTACGCTAGTGATGGTAGTAGGATCCGCTTAGAATGCTGCCAAAATCTCTTCCTCGACCTTAGAATTGTGTCTGCTTGGGTTGAATCTGGAGTCATACACACATACACCGCGTGGTACCCAGGTATCACGCGGTGTATGCCATTTTCAGCAATTCGGTAATCTGCTTTTTATCATTAAAGTTGCTCAAAATTTTCTGCCTCTATTTGGTTTTTGTATCATAATTTCAACATTTTTTGAAATATCCTCTTAATTAATACCTCAAAAGAAAGAGTAATAACCACACATGTTTTTAAAAAGGTTTGAACAAAAATAGCACTATTCGTTTTTTTTTTAAACAACGTCAAAAATGGTTTTCGTAAATCGCAGAACATTTTCGTAGGTTTGAAATGTCTGTAAAAAAATGGCTAATGACTCAGATACCTAAGAACAAGTTTTGGTAGATTGCTTACACATAGCTCAACTTAAATTAAACAAAAAATAATTAACTGGCCTTTTAAACTGGCAGTTATTAGCAACTAACTGTAAAATTTTGGGTATTTTCCTTGTATCCCGTAAAAAATTCATAAAAAAAAATAGTCCGACTTCGGTTAAGACAACTATGGCTTAAATGGTTCCAAATAGTCCACACTACCATCCCCTAGAAGCTTTGCACCCATCTACCAATCACCCTGTATAATAAAATGAATAACAAAGTTATTTTGTATTTTTGTATTAGTAACTAATCCATGCTAGGTTAAATATATGTACGGCGAAGGTACCTATTGCCCTATTAAAAACCTGTTTGTTCGACTCGCATTACTATTAATATTACATCAGAAATCTTCCAAACCAAACCACGGTGTCTACTGCGTCACCTTCGCTATATTCTACGTGCGTTGAGTACCAATAGTCCCAATACTTGGTACCGCTGGGACACAGGGTGGAATCATTGATTTATTACTGGTGCTTTTGTAAGGAATCGATTTCTTTGTTTAAAATATTGGCATTTTTTTTCATTTTTTATTCAATAATAAAGGTTTTTTTTGCACACGCGAATAAAGCTAAGTACTCACATTCGGTATTACTGAGCTTAAGACACCCTGGCGAAAACAATCAACAATAAATTATAACTAGGTACCTACTACATAGACCTAGTAATAGTTAAAATATTGGCATATAAACTCGTTTAATTGACTTTCCCGTGTTAAATTTAATTTTCCCGCGGTTAAGAGTAGTATTTAATGTGTTATTCTGATAATATGGTATGGTTGTTGATCCTCGGCTTTTCACGTGTAATTACCAAAATCGATCCAGTCGTTATAAATATCTGTTATAAATTGTGTGATTAATATGACTTCTTTTATATAATTATACATATAATTATTTCGATTAATGTCCATGTAAATTGTTGTTTGAAAATTATACACATTATTCTCGTAGATAATATGAACAAAATTCAATGATGTTTCTCTTAGCTTAGATCAGGTAAGCTAAGTTTGCACTCCAGCCCAAAGTTCATAGAACCTAATAATACTAGACTAAGAGTAGATAATAATCATTTTAATTCAATTAGAAGTTTCTGACTATCTTCTGTATCCCGTGTTCTTAGCTTCACTGAGAATAGTTGAAGTAGTTTTGTTTATAATAGCTTAAATCTTAACACTATCAACGCCCGTGACGCACGTAGTACATATCCACACCACGGAGCTTGCTTCACGGCATAGCGCTGCAGACTGCACCGTCGAGGATGGGCGGTAAATGTGTTAATGAACAGGGTTATTGAAATTAATTTGAAACTTTCAAATAAACAATGGAAAATCGTTTTGTTTAATTACTACAACCAACTTAAATCATGTTACCTAAGAAGGATAAAATAATATTTCTTCTATATTCTCGAGACATTTTACCTCAAAACATCGCCAACCAAAAACCTCCAAATTATCTTAAGAAACAACAATAACCCAATTCCTGTGTTTTTCCGCAAAAAACACGGAATTCCGCGTTTCCTTAACCCTTATCGCTGTTTCAGTTCGCCGCTTAACCCTCGAATAAATAGCAGTCGTTTTAAAGATTGGCTTCGTAAAACTAGTGCTATCTCTTACACATGACTTAATCGTTGCGACAAGACACAGTGACGAAATAACAGAAGGACAGCTTTTAAGTTTTATATATTAACTGTCTATATCTAATATATTATACCTATCGTAAGCGCGATGGTTTGGAAGATTGTAAGGATGTATGTTTGTTCAATCCATCTTGCTTGGTCAGCGTACAGCTATGGGAACGAGAATAGGGCTCATGATATGACATGAGCTAATAATAAACCTTTTAGCCTTATATTAATATACTTGTAAAATTTTTAGCCTTAGTAACCTCACTAAAACCATCTAAAACGGAGGAAATACATTTAGAAATACACGCATTTAGTGTTTAGAGAACTGATGTGTTGCAAACAACGGGATATACAATAACATTTTGCTGGTTTACAGTGAAATGTAATGAACTAAATTATAATAAATATTTTTTAAATATCATGATCCATCATTTTTTATTAAATATTTCTTATTTAATGTTAGTATACTAGCCAGTATACAGCTCATTCAATATATTCAAGACTGAACTTCTAAAAAACCTAACGTTAATGATGATGATGATTAGTTTAATTATCCAAACTCTGTCACGCCCTGGCAAACATCTAGTTTCCATCTTCTCTTGTAACACCTTTAATTAAATTCCAGTACACAGCATATTAAACCTTTAATCAGAAACGAAACATCCTATCTAGAATGCAAAACTAAACTAATTAAACCTGTCGCTCTGTTTACGTTACGCTGTGACAGAACAACGCAGCTATTAATCCGGTTTGAACCGGTATATACCGGACTTGTACCGGTATTGACTGGATTAGGATTGAGTTAATTTGTTGGTTTTCTTAAGGGAGGATTTCGGTTGTGGTTACTTATCGTGATGTTAGAGAAAAAGCCGTGATAGCAAGTTGGAGCATAATCGACTTTCATTCCGAAGGTCCAAACCCAGACGTGCAGCTCTGGGCTTTATTACTAAAACTTATAAAGTCTTAGATATGTGCTTTTAAGTTGAAGGCAAAGATTGTAAGATCGTTAAACCCTGTGTTCCAGCAGTGGGAAGTTTAGCTAACTTCACGTGTTAAATGCGGGGGTTTATTATAATGATAACCCGCTACGATAAGGATACTGAAATATTTAAAATTTAAGTTAATCATGTTTTAAAGTTTTAATCAATTGATTTCTACATTTTCATAGAATTAGTACTGGCCTGAGAATAGCCAAAAATACCAACTATTTTGGTTGGCTAGTTATCCAATATTAATAATTCTATTTAACATTCGCTTCAACCATCTAAAGATACATCAATAGAATTCTACAGAAACCAAAACAATCGGAACTATCAAAACCAATTCACACAATAGAAAACCCTCCAACTATTCTGTATCACTGTAGTAAATATGAATCGTTAATATGATAGAAGAGATAGGCGAAAGAACAGGCTTCCGAGTATCGCTGTGGGTGTATTGTCTGGCTTTAGTACCGTGAATAATATAACGATTATGTACCTGTCTAGGACAATGGTGTTGCGATTGTCTAAGGGATTGTGAAAGGGTTGTATCTGTACATTATCATCATTATAGTGGAGTTTATGGTAACGTCTACTATCTATTGGACTTATATATTTTCATTTTGTTTGAAGTAGAAACTGGTCTATATATACAGCAATATCTAGCACCGTGGTAAGCTTGTAGCTTGTGTGTTGGGGTACTAAATTTCTGATATACCTAACATCGACCGGTCTGTACCCCGAGCTTGGGCATTGAATGTGTTAAAAAAATATAGTGTGATCTACTGACCTGTCCATCATGTCCCCCTCAGGCCGGTTGATGGGCTGGCTGCCGACCCTGGGCGCGGAGTACACGTACACCCGGGAGTCCCCCTTGTACCACTTGATGGAGTGCATCTCTCCACAGGAGGCTCCATCTATACGGCAGCGGAGGCGCGCGGTGGATCCCACGAGTGCTGAGGCGTGGTCTGGAAAGAAAATAGTTTTATACCAGAGATAACAAAGATAAAAATATTTTCTACTGTTTTTTGTATAATATACTCGGAACGTGATTATAAATTCTAATATTTTTAACAAAACTTCAAAAGCGATAATATTATTGAGTTTAATCTTGAGTATTGTGTACATTCTTTAACAACATTTAAAAACACTCGCTTCAAAATGCAGTAAAAAACCTTTTCTAATTTAAATTTCTTAAAATGAATGCACACTTCTTTCACAAGAGGGCGCTGCAAGCTGCCGACAACTTCAGCTGGATTATACAGCATTTTTCAAGCTACAAAATTACCAGTGTTTTAGTTAACAAAACTATATGGCTTTAAGCCGTGGTTTAGAACTTTATTGATGCCTAAAAATTTTGTAACATTTTTTTAGAAACGTAATTAAAATACCATTTTAATAAGGTAACTTTCTATAATACTCAAACGTAATAACTCATCATTTGAAATCCTTGAAAAATATTTGAAAATCTTTGATGTATAGATAAAAGCTATAATTTCTCAACATCAGCATGAAAACATTAAATCGATCTGTCAAGACAAAATTATTTCAGTGCTAAAATTTAAACCAAACCTACCTTGGTTTGTTCTATGGAATTTCTTGCATCTTGTTCGTTTGTGCTTTGTCTAGTTTTGTGTTTGGGTGTGTCTATCAATTTTTGTATTTGTTTGTGGCACATTTCAGTGTGCGTGTGTATAGAGACATAATTATGTCTTAATAAGTTTACCTAAGCCTTTGAGTCTAAATACGGAAAATGTAGCTCTTCATAACTAACTAGAACTAGGGCACAATATGGATAGAAGAATCAGATTGTCTGTGACCACGTGATGTTGCAGTATGGACAAACTCGAGGGCGCGTTCCAAACTTGTGTGTACAGATTTGGGAACAAAGTTTGATTATTTCGTGCGTCAGAAAGGATTTACAAGTTTGCAGCTTGTTACAAAGTGGAATGGCAATTTTTATAAACTTATAATTGGTATCGCGTAGGCTTTTAAAGGATTTGGGCAATAATGCTTGAATTTTGTAACTTGATGTTAACTTTGATTTGCTGTTTTGCTCGTAACAATGTTATTTATAGAAAAATTATAATGTACATAATACATTAATAATATTAATAAGTAAATAAATGCTGGACAATTTACACAGCAACATCTAGCCTACTGATATACCTAATTAATATAACCCGGACGAATCTTGACGATTACTGATAGTTTAAACAGATAAAAGGATCTTGCCATTCCTAACGTTAATAATATTTCTTAGCTCGCATCGCACCATTCACCATCTTTTATTTTGTTACCGCATTAAGCATAAAACCTTTCAGAAAATTGATCCTCCATTTACAATATCAGAACGAAATTGCTGCTTAATATAGTAGCCATTTCGTTTCATAACGGTTGATCCTATTATCTTAATTAGGTATTAAATAAAGCCGAAAGCCGATGTAATCAGAGCATAAAATTTTACTCTTGTTAATGTTACGAAAATATTGGATAAAAGGTGCGTTCGACTTTTACGTAATTGAGATGGAAGGGATCTCGATCGAAAATAATTATTTTGATAGATATTATAATGTCGACGATTATATTGATAAATCTCCTTAATCTCCTGACGACCTCTGTGGCACAGCGGGCGGCGCGGCGGTCCGAAAGAAATACAATTGTACCACTTTAAATATTTTAAAATTACTGTTATTCCCTTGAATTTAAATTAAACAATATTAATTTAAAGTTTAAGAGTTCTTGAGTTATAAATAGTGTAACTGACAAAACTTTATTTTAGTTACAGAAATTATATAAAATTATGTTTGTTTGACTGGACATTGTGATGAATTTATGATGTTGATATCACGGTACCAACACCATAAATTCATCCGATTCCCTAATTAAATGTATTAGGTATGTAATGAAAACAAAAAAACAAATAAATTCTAAAGACCAAAAATCACATTGTGAAACAAAACCCATATAATTTTTCGAGCGATAAACCCATCCTAAGTTAAGCGAGCGATCAGCAGTAAATAACACATCTACCTTTAAACTAAGGCAATAAAAAAGAAATATTTTCCGAAACTTCTCGAATAAACCAAGTGTAATTGGCCCACAATTTATGTTAAGAACTGTGGGAGTTAAGAGGTCTTTCTGTCTTTTGGAATCACAAATGTTATCGTTTATTGTAATGCGTGGGTATAAAATATAATTATAATAATTTTAATGTTTAGTACAGTGAGGCCGTATTAGTTAAGTTGGAGCTACTTGACTTTCATTCGGAAGGATTTATATTCTTATTGTTTTGCTTTTTTTGCACAAAAAGGAATTTTAAAACTATTCCTTTCTTTCCAATCTGTGCAAGCACCATTTTGGTCGCGTTTCGGATTTTGTTCCGCGAAATCTAACAAATATCGCAATGGGTCATGCTAATATCTGGTATTCTCATCCTCGCCGTTACGGACAAGGATCCCGCTCCTGCCGGGCCTGCTCCAACAAGCATGGGCTTATCCGCAAGTACGGCCTGAACATCTGCAGACAGTGCTTCAGAGAGTACGCCAATGACATTGGATTCAAGAAGCTGAACTAAGTAATACTTATAATAAAAGCCCTAATGTAACATGTATCTACTTATATAAAATCCCTAATCGCTATGAAGATGATGACACTCACGATAAGAATGAGGTGCTACTGTTTTAGGTTTTTCTATTTAGTAAATGTCTATATTTATGTAAAAATGGCAGGAAACGCACAAATTTCGTTTCTACCATTTAAATTAATTATCCCGATATTTTCGCAAAAAGTTATAAAACAACCAAAATTAACAGTTTAATGAAATTTTGACAAAACTAAACCAAATTACGAGATCTCGGTTGAGAATCGCCAGAAACGAGAATAGCTGCGCAGGAAATGATAAAACTTTGTCAATTTGAAATAATTAAGATAATTTGAACTGATGGTGTAAAGTTTTACGAAATATCTTCGTTTTGTTTTGTCGTTGGAAATGTTTGTGGACTACACGACAGCGGAATTTGATTTTTGCTGACGATTTTTATTTGAAGCTATTATACTAAGAGTCCGTGATGATATAATACATGTGATACACATGAAAGAATTTTCACGCTTCAGAATTAAAGGAAGGTCTGGCCATCACAGGCTATTAGTCTATACTAAGAGCCCGTGATGGCCAGAATAATAATATGTATAAATATACTAGCTGCCCCCGCGAACTTCGTATTATTTCTTTTGATGATGCAGGTATATAAATAAAATTGTACTACGTATAGACCTCCCTGTAGGCATTTTAAATTGTTTTGAGAAATGGACGATATAATTTAGTTTGGTTTTTAATAATAAATAATGAAAGCGGTGACAAAAAATGTTTTTTATGCCCAAAAATCATCATCATCAGGCGGAAGAAGCTTAAACCTTTTTTCAGCCTCGGAAAGTCCACTACATAGTAAAAAAACCCTTATTTATGGTGTAATTATAGTTTCAGTCTACGTGGGAATGAGAATGACCCATGCTCAATCTTTTAAAATTTAAAGTTTTTCTAAAAACTAGATCTGTCTCAGCATGACATGACATGTGTGTTAATCTAAGTCTAATCTAACCTATGTGACGAGGTTTCATCCACGACCTTCAGAATGAAAGTCGAGTGTGCTCCCACTTAGCCATCACGGCTTTTCTCAGTACACAGAACGATGCAACTCATATAAAGTATCAAAATAAGATAAATATTTACCTGAACAAAAAAACTAAAATTACATGGAAAACCTCAAAGTTTGATATTAGAAAAGTTTGTCACGGCGTGTGTTCATTACAAGTTGAGAGAGTTGCCAACGAGTTTATTTCAAAAGAGTTATTTGTAAAGGATAATAAGCCTGGGCATTATTTTACTGCAAAATAACCTAATAAAAAGCTAGTATGGTGGTGAATAGTACCGTCCTACATCTTCCTGTATTAATTGGATTAGCCGTTAAACAATTTTTCAAGTTTCAAGACTCCCCAGTGCCTAAATCGGATGGAGTTTTGGGGAAATCCTTGTTGTATATTTGAAAATATCCCATACACTTCAGAATCCCGCATGGCATGGGATTACTATTGCTCAACTGATTGATAATAGATTTAAAATATATTTATTTAACTTGTCAAATTATGCGGTTTGTGAAGATATGTAGTTAAGACGTTTAAAACGGGTAATTATCATCAGTGATCAGTTCTTCCGAAACTTCGAAAGGGTATAATCACGCGATAAAGATACATAGGTTTTAAACTTCATAACTAGATGTAAAATGATGTATAGTTACTTTACTGAACCAAATCTCACTTGGCCAGCATTAAGACCTAATCTCTCTCGTCAACAGGGAAAAGCTATGTATCAGCAGCTGTGGGAACGTAAATATATAACAGGGAGCTTATGCTAAATCAAAATGAATAACTTAAAAAGAGTGTCGAGTAAAAACTATAAAATACACTTCTGTAGCTAGCAGCCAAAAGAGAATACTTTATGTTATTCTATAATGCAAGTGAAGATTATATTTTCTTTTTCGATATAATAATATTGAGCAGTGCATTCGAAACCCATTTGGTAAAAGCAAACAAAAATGCCAAAAACAGGTGTGCAACTTGAGTTACAAAACTTGAAGTACGAGTATTTTGTTTTTTAACACGCTCACTGCGTTATGGGATCAAATTAGCCCATGTGTAACTTTCCGCTGGTGCGGCAGTCAAAATCGCGTTCTTTCACCCTGTGCGGGGGGTGACAATATTGACATTTCTATGAGTACAACAGAGACAAATATATCAAAATTCTTGTCTTTTGAAGCCTAGCTTAATGGCGTAGGAAATATCATATGGGATTGCTTCGATCCCATACGCACTAGATAGAAATGATTCACGTTCAGTGCGAAGTGGGTTCAGAACGGCCCCAAAAATTGTAGGACCCATAGCCGCACTGAGTGAGGGTCGGGCGGCGCGGGCGCCGCGTAGTGACGTGATGAAGTTTCGATACGGACGGACGCTGCTAGCCAGTGCGCCCGTATTTTTACAAAATATAAGTGAACCCCATCTATTGTTACTGTCAATCTTATTTTTTGACATTGCAATATATGGAGGGCAAATTTAAACATTTTCCAAAAATTTTATGCTGTTCTCAGAGGCAGTTCTGGTTGAAAATATGCTCTGAAAAAAATCTATATTTTAATTGTTTCACCTCGTTCGATCCACTTGACGAATCTTTATCGCATAATAGAAGTCTCTTTTTACAACGCTTATGAAAAAGACCATAATTAAAAACAAATCATATAAATTTATCGTGACTGCAATTTTGTTTTAATCCCATCCCTAGTTGAGACACAAATTGAACTTTTTTTCAGTGCGATATGAGGCATAATTGATGGCATATATATTTTTTTTATTTATTAAGTACTGAAATGTCATAACTCCGGGCGAAGCTAGTTTCAAGTTAAACATATATTTAAGTTTATAATGGTAAAGTTTCAAGCCAATATTGTCGTTTCTGAGCTAAATACGAGGTATTTTTAGAGACGATATTTTTTGAGGCCGTAAAGGCCCCAAACGCACTGCAAAAAAGTTAAATCTTGGCTCGAAAAGACCCCATACGCACTGGCTGAAAGTCTACGAAAAATGGTGCCGCAGTGAGCGTGTTAACTGAAACAGTTCGCTCGCTTTGCTTTAAATTAAATATCGTTTAAACAAAAACGTTTAAAACAAAAATCGGTTCACCCGTTCGGGAGCGATATACGAGTATATATAGCATACGATGCTACTTAGCCTCGTATATTATAATATCGTGTATCTAAAAAAGTGTATAAATGTATTATGTATGAGTACACTTCAAACTTACGTTTTTGCATTGGAGTTGGGAAATAGCGTTAGAAAAAAGTCCAAATGGAAACATCGTTGCTCAGCGACTTTCGTCCATGGCATTCCAGAAATGCTGAGTGAATGAAATAAATGAATCATTTCATTCGGAATGAAAGCGGCACGTGGCAAAATACTCGTGGAAATTGCGGAATGAACCAGAATATTTTAATAACTAGATGCAGTTGGTTTAATATAACTTACATTGCATATAAAGTTTGTTATATTGCAGAAAGAGTTCGAAAACTTTATGATTTTACTTTCAACATCTACGTGAGTTATACTATTAAACTCTACGTTTCGACTACATAATAAAGAGAAGTCTGTTAAATAAGATAATTTCATTTTATTAAATCCCGGTATGATACAATTAATATTACTAATTGAATCATACATAGATTAGACTACGATTTGTACCAAATGTGTCTAATGTGACCTATATTGAACTCTGCACATTATTCATCTATGATGATAATGACTGCTTTAATAATTGTTATGTTTCTGAGTTTTTGCGACTTGGGAACAATGGAACAACCTCAAACTAGCGACAAATCACATAGTTCTGACAAAGTTAGCGAATTGCTTACGAATTTATGTGGCGTTAAATGTAATGTTTCGTATAATATTGTTTAGCCGAATATACCTACTGCTACTCTAGTGTTTTTCAAAAGAAAATGATAGAAAGAAAATACATTTTTTTTCCACATATAAATTTACAGACACTCTCATACATAAAACTACGAGCATAAATAAATAAATAATAATAATAAATATGGGTAACAATATCTAGCATCAATAAGTAAATAAACTTAATCATCAAAATTAAAAACCTTGAATAATACGTTACACATAATGTGCCAAATTCATCATTTTAAAGCCTAAAACATGTTATTTTTCCCTGTAGACAAATTTGTGTCCTTACGCGTAATATTTTGTCTGCTTGTATGTCACGGGTCTAATTGGGGCGCAAACACAGTACTTCTAATCTGAGTAGGGATGGGATTAGTCGATAATTTGTGTATCGATAAAAAATATATTGTGGTTATATCTACCGGCTCTAAGAATTGTAAAATTGAAGAAATTCTACAACCTACCATTCTAAATGCGACTTATTTGGTTACATATTTTATTTAATACCATAATATTATAAGAGTAACTTTAATATAATCTACTTATCACATACATCAGAAATTTAATATTAAAAGTCACTGCATACTCTAGCATGCTCATCTTTAATTTAAAGCCCCGTATTTTATTTACGTTACAAAATATCACGAGTATTTTCGCAAAATCACAGCATACGTGTACTTTAAGCGATATTCAGGTCGGGTCGCCTCTAGGGAACGGTCAGTAGTGCTACTGTTTCGTGTTTACACTGTCACACGTCCATATTTCAGTTCAAATATCAAATTAATCATGGCGGACGTTCTATTTACAAAATAGCCAGTGTTTATCAGAAGTGGCTGAGCAATGTTTGGACTGCTTTTGAAATGGTCAGGCTATTTGCGAATTGATTTTGTACTCAGAATGTCAGCTGCGCTTGAAATCAATTTTATTAATTAAAATTAGCAATATAAAGCGAATAATGAATATTAATTGGAAAAAATAGAATTTGTATGGTTTTTAGCTAAAACTAAGTTAACTTGAATATTAAACACACCGGCAAATTTAGCGGAACACAAAGAAAAGTCCTTAATCAAAAAAAATAACATAAAAATTAATAGATAGCAAGATCTAATTTCTCATATTAATCCGGGACTACATATGAAATAACTCGAAAATTAAACTTAGTAATAAAATGTGCTTATAATTTTCACGACAGAATTTAACCTTGAAAGGGCTTTACATTTAGATTTATTAAAAAACTTCGAGACTTATACCTAAGTACTTATCCTAAGCCAAATAAATGTTTTTTATTTAACATAGTACGTCTCCAAATGTACGAGTATGTGTCTCGCTTACAAATTAGTTAAAGTTTAGTTTAAGCTTGGATCTGAATAAGTTTTGTCTAAGTTATGATACAAGATTAATAATATGTGGTTGTTAACTTCTTGCATGTATAATTTAAACACAATAAAACATAAGTTAATATTCAAACATAATATGGTATAAATAAAGTTTGCATTTGAATGAGATAATGGGATAAATTTGTATTTTTAATCGGTTTAAAAAAGGTTCAATTCGACCATAAATTATTTTAATCAAATATACAAAAATATTTTATAAGTAAGAGAAAACAATATTAAATACATTAGCCAATGAAACAAATATTTGTTACTTTTCTTCGCGGATAACTTCTTTGTTTATAAACCTTCTTTGATGAATCTTGTTTTGTTGGTTGCAGAAAATAACTCGAGGGAATAAAACTATTTAAGTATATTCTAGTGTTTTTGTTAGTTTTCATAGAAGCAGTTTAATTTATTTTATATATTTTTTTATATTAAATTAATAAAGTCTGAAATATATTAATTTGTTAAAATGATATATATCAAATCAACTGTATAGCTACTTTTGATATTCTGATACTTTATTGATAGTGCGAGGAAACAAATTACGCTAAGTATCGATGCACTTTATCCATTAGTGATGGGATGCCGGCTCATGACTGAAATTAGAATCTATTTCATCGATAGAACAGAATGATTAGTGTGGTTTGAATTTTGAAGCTATATGGGTAATTTATTTCGTCTGTGTGTGTGAGATAGAAATAAAATATTTACGATAGTACTACTTAATGCTATACTTATAAGATTAATATTTTGCTTAGTTAGCAAAATATTCGTCCAGATCCCTATTTACGTTTCCACTGCTGGGACATAGAAGCGACTTGAGGAGAGAGATTAGGCCTTAATTGACCAAGCTGGCCCAGAGTGGGTTGCTGAATGCCACATGTCTTCCAAACTATTTTTAGTTCTCAGAACATGCCGGCTTCCTCACTTTGTTTGCCTATACCCAAAGCACGTGGTACGTAGAAGAATATGAATTTAGGCTGCTGTATTAGATTACCATTAGTTGAGCTGCATGCTTATCTAAGATTTTAGTGGTCCAAAGGCATAATTTATTATTTTTCATAATTTAATGTAACTTTTTGTACTAATTATCATTTCATTTTGTACAACGGGAATTACTCACGTATTTACACAGGAGTTAAACAACTCTCGACGTTTCGACCACATCAAGAGTAGTCTTTATCAGGAGGAGTGAGCGTCCCGCCGTGCTCCGTCTCCTCTCAGGTCGCGCGCGCGGTTCTCACTGCGGGCGATGTACCGGAGCGCGCGGCTGCTCAGCGGCGGTGGTGGGGGTAAAGGCGGTACGTGTTGGTGCCCGGTACCAACAGATGTAGTTGCTGGCACTGAATGAACGTTCGCCTCATCGTCACTACTGTCATCTTCTACATCTTGTGTAGCGTAACACACTGCACTGATCGTGTCACCCGACGAAGGCAACGGCCCTTTGTTGACGCGAAGACCATGAAGACACGGAAGCCAAGCAGGTGGTACAGCCCAGCCCTTGTCCCTATTAAAATTCCGAGTACGGTTGATTTCAATAGCTTCGCGGATTTTTCGGGGCACGAAAAACCTTTCTCTGGCCAACACACGAGCCTTGTCGAAGCGAATGTAATGTGATGTACCAGCTGTCAGCGCATGCTCTGCTATGGCTGACTTATCTACATCCGCATTCTTCATAGCACGTATGTGCTCAGTCAGTCTGGTGGAGATGTTACGCTTCGTTTCGCCCACATATGAACTACCACATTCACATGGAATCTCGTAAACACCCGGTGTAGACAAAGGATCTTTATCCTTCGGGGAGCGCAGTAGATCTCTTATCTTTGTGAGAGGACGGAAAATGGTGTTTATATCCAGGCGTCTGCGCAACAAATGACCAATTTTATCCGTCACTCCCTTGACAAATGGCAGATACGCTACAGCTCTCTCTGCGGTAACCGGGCGTTTCCTTGATGACGGCTGCGCTATGCGAAAACTTTGTTTCCATCCATAGCCATTCGCACTTAACACATTTCTTACATGCGAGAGCTCCGTATCCAGGTATTGGTGGTCGCATAGCTTCAAAGCTCTGTTTATAAGTGTCCTGGGTATACTGGCAAGATGGGAGGGATGGTGATGAGAGTCAGCGCGTAAATACCTATCTGTGTGTGTTGGTTTACGGTATACAGTGTGTGACAAGTGACCGAAACCATCTCGTTTCACCAACACGTCCAGAAATGGTAACTCTCTATCAAGTTCTCTTTCCACGGTGAACGCAATATTCGGGTGTCTCGAGTTCAGATGTTCTAATAACCCTTCAATTTGTTCCTCTTGTACAATTGCGAACACATCGTCTACATAACGCCACCAATAACGCGGCCTTCCAGGTGCCGTCGACAACGCGTCATTTTCAAACCATTCCATGAAGAGATTGGCTATTACCGGAGCCAATGGTGATCCCATAGCTACGCCATCCAGCTGTAGGTAGTACTCTCCATGCCAGGTAAAGTAACCACTTGTGAGAACAAACTCTATCACTGGCATATATTCACTAGGTACCGTTGAAGAAAAACATAGGTTACGGATGATAGAGATTGTCTCAGTAATCGGCACTTTTGTAAATAGGGATGTGACATGAAATTAACTCTCCGGCATCTAAAACCACGTCCTCCAGCAGTTGTGTAAAGTGGGTGGAATTCTTTACAAAACTGGTTGATCGGCCTACAAATTCCTGTAGCACTCCGGCCATGTATTTTGCTACTTTGTACGTAGGCGAATCTATTTGGCTTACAATAGGACGGAGAGGCCAGTTCTCTTTATGTATTTTGGGTAGTCCATATATCTTGGGTGTAGTTGGGTTTGTCGGACGCAAACTACCGTACAGCTCATCCGATAATGTTCTGAGTAGGTCTTGCAACTTTGTAACAACCCTAGCAGTCGGGTTATACGCGACCTGTTTATAAGTTACGGTGTCACTTAATAAGTCGGTAATCTTTGTCTCGAAAGCCACGGTGTCGATCACTACAGTTGCATTACCTTTATCGGCTGGTAATACTAATAAATCTGGGTTTCTGCGGAGGCTGCGTAACGCTAAAAACTCACCCCTAGAAATATTAGATTTCGGTAGTTTCGCCTTTCTAATTAATGATGCAACGTCCTGTCTAAAACAATCAGACTCATGTTTAGGTACCTTGTTTCGAGCGATCGTGTCTTCTACACTTGTGATAATTGTTTCAATTGGTATTCTGTGAGGTGTAGGGGCGTAATTAAGGCCTTTAGCTAACGCTCGGGTCATTTCATCCGTAAGAACATGCGATGAAAGATTTACCACAGTAGTTTTCATCTCAACTGAAACATTATTCATTGGTGGTTGCTTCGAACTTCTTATCAGGCGCTCTAACTTTGACTCGTGAGTACAAGTTATTTGATCCCTTAACTTACTCGATCTAATAAAGGACATTGCATCTAGGACATTCCACAATCTGGGCGTTAAAATGTGAGCAAGATGAAGATGTAGGCGAAACAATTCTTCGGACACAAGTGATATTTTCCTATAATAATCACGCACTACCCGCACACACAAATCTTTGTTCACTTTTTTAAAGAAACTATCATGGTCCCGGAAACATTTTATAGGTTTTATTTGTGCAAATTTCGGTATCACACCCACTTCATTACACTTTTTCACAAATATTAAACCACATTCCAGTTTGACCCGTTTAGTTCTCAAAAACATGAACCGCTTCACAAATTTATTTAGAACTACCTTCCCGTGAAGATAAACTATTTCACTTTCAAAATTTTCGTGAGTTATACTATTCATTTTGTACAACGGGAATTACTCACGTATTTACACAGGAGTTAAACAACTCTCGACGTTTGAGAGGAGACGGAGCACGGCGGGACGCTCACTCCTCCTGATAAAGACTACTCTTGATGTGGTCGAAACGTCGAGAGTTGTTTAACTCCTGTGTAAATACGTGAGTAATTCCCGTTGTACAAAATGAATAGTATAACTCACGAAAATTTTGAAAGTGAAATAATTATCATTTTTAGACTGTAAGTAAATTAATATACTTTTACTCTCCTGAAGCGACTGTTATTATCATGACTAACTCTTGTCCTCGGAAAAAAATCTAAATCCAATTAAACACGAGCAAAGTCGCAGGATTACGATTTTTCTTCAAATTTATTTCCAAATTCATTTTCCGTGACCCAAGCCACAATACATTTATCTAAGCCATTTCACTAAAGAATTCGCAATATCCAAAAAACCGGCTCAGACAAATCTTCTTATATTAATATTCCGCCATTTTGCACTCGCGTCATCTACGTTACAGCGATAATGTCAACATGGCAGAGTAAACTTATATCAGAAGCGCAATGTTAAATTTTAAAGCTGCGGGCATCTACGTCAGCTTCCGTGGGATAATTTGGCAATAATACAACGCAGGCAAAGCCGCAGTTGATAACTAGTATTCCTTAAAGTTTCTAGCTTGTATTGAAAATGCATATTAACGCATTAAAATGTGCTTTTCTTATGAATGTACCTATTAATGAAGGGTTTTATTAAGTTCCGATGTTTTGAGTGAAAGAGAACCAAAAAAAAACATCCACCCAAAATAAAACTTATCGTTCCTAATAAAATATATCTATATAAATAAACGCGACAAACTAAGAATATTCTTCCTTATGTTAAAAGCTGGCTGCTTAATACAGCACCTGAAAGTACTAAATTAGATGATTATAAGTCTTTATTTCACCATGAACTGTGGGCTATACAGGGCGTCCCACGGCCATGCCACATGGAGGGAAAGTACATTAAATATTGTAGATAGAACATTTTACTGAAAGAAGACATTAGTTGAATTTTAAAAACAAATTAAACTGCATTCATAGATATTTCAATAATTACATGGTTGAACCGGGAGTCGAACCCGTTTACGCGAGAAAAATAATTATCCTTTAGCTTTATCATACCGATTGAATTATTTTATTATTTTTTTCTACATAACATAGGGTCAAAAATAAAAGGAGGACCATGAATTTTAACATTTAATGTGAAATTTAGTTCAGGAAAGCTGGCATTGCCGTAAAACAAACAACTGTTATTCACTACTTGAGAAGTACGCATCATTTCCCTATTATAATCTAAGTGCATGATAAAATGATAAAGAGATACGTAATTAGTATGTACCTGGTTGTAATGTAATTAGTATGCAACAAGTCGAGCCGTATCCTGACCCGAAAGACGCGTAAACTATTTTGTCCATGGCAATGCGGCTGGCTGATTCCTGAACTAAATTTCACATTAAATGTTAAAATTCATGGTCTTACTTTTATTTCTGACACTAAGTTAGTTAGCAATAAAAAATCCTTATGATGAAGCCTTTCAATCGGTATGATAAAACTACCGGATAATTATTTTTCTCGTGTAACGGGTTCGACTCCCGGTTCAACCTTGTAATTATTTAAATATCTATAAATGCAGTTGAATTTGTTTTTAAAATTCAAATAATGTCTTCTTTCAGTAAAATGTTCTATCTACAATATTTAATGTACTTTCCCTCCATGTGGCATGACCGTGGGACGCCCTGTATATCCTTCAAGCCCAATAATAAGTAATAAATAAATATTGCTTGACAATTTATTTATTTATAAGTTGATGTACTGTTTGTTTGTTTACACTGCCACTCAGTTACGACACGACTACCCTCATTTGAGTTTTTCTGATATTAATATAACGGCGACAAGCCATATCTCACCGGAAACGAGGCCATATCCGGCTATCATCTGTACTGACTTCCGGCCTTAGCTTTCTAAATGTAGGCCATAATCAGTTATAGGCAAATCGATGTTTTTTTTCCATATTGTTAGAAAATAATTAGTAGTTAGTTTGTGTAGTTTACAAGATGGTTTTATATTGATACCAAAATTCGGGGTCATTCATGCGCAAAACATAAGTTAAGCAATCATTTTATTTTACTCAATGGTCTCCTCAATAGAACCCATTGCAGTTATTGGGGACTAAGTATAATCCCAACGCGTACCGGCGAGCTGGTGATCGCTTTAAGTCGGTAAATAACGTTGTTCTGTGGTTAGTACACGGAACGACTCTGCTTTGCGACTTTAAGTTATTTACCTGCGGAAAGAGACAGAATGATATTATTCTCAGGCCGCATCGCACAGCATAACCAGTAACTCCCGACTAACACCTAAACACCACATTACAAACACAAAAACACTTTATCCGAAACCTCAGCCAACACTTCGCGAAACACAAACTTTTTCACTTTGCCCCCCCCCCCTACCCTCCCTTATTCCGCCCCTGCCGTCCAAACTTTTTAATTCGTGCTAATCTACAGACATAAATCTGGAGTTAGCATCTTTGCGTACAGGCGCGGTGGGCCGGATTCAGGATGTTTGAGGGGTAAGTGGACACATAAACCGGGTCCGAGTCTCTCAATGGGCTATGGAGAGGCCTATTCTCGGTGTTTCTCAGCGTGTTAAAACGCGGGTCATCGATATAGCCCTGCGGATTAGCACGTTGAAGTAGCAATGAGCAGGAGGCCATATAGCACAGCGAACAGATGCCCGATGGGACCGAAAAGTTCTTAAGTCACCAACCACAGGTCGAAATATCGATTAAAATTCACTGAAATTAAAATACTCAGTGTTAATATGTATTTGGACCGCAATTTGTCCAGTCAATAAATTGCCGTTAAAATAGATTATTATAACACTTAAACACTTATTAATATTTTACACTTAAATAATGACAAGTTTATCCCACAAAATTACTGGACCCAAAATAGTCCTAATTACGTCCACTACCTAATAAATAGAGGGAGACAGCCATATTTTTGATTAATACGAGTTGTTGTGAAGTTTGCTGAAGACGTAAGTGAAAATTTTAAATATTACGGAATCGTTCAGTTTTTGATTAATGTTGCTTATTTTATGCTATTTATAATTAATTAAATAAATCAAAAAGTTTAACGCTTAATATACATAGTTAAATAAATATTAGAAACTTCATAAAGTTGTTTTACGTTCATGTCTTATCAGTTTCATGTCAATTACATTAAATACAATTTGCTTACGCGGCTTTGTCCGCGTTTTATAAAAAGATTTCCACTAATAGTCTAGTAGACCACAGAGGTCTGGGACACAGTATTAAATTCTTGGCTCCAGCTATGATAAGACGTGGCCCCCATACAAACATAATTTAACACGGACGGAGTCGCGGGCACCGCTAGTATTAATATAAATGATTTAATGTTTCCTATATTGTGAGGTACGGATACCAAATAGATATTTGATACACTTAACACAATAACACTTTTCATTTTAAAAACGGGAATTACTCACGTATTTACACAGGAGTTAAACAACTCTCGACGTTTCGACCACAACAAGAGCAGTATAACTCACGAAAATTTTGACAATAACACTTTATTTGTATTTATAAATATGAAATAAACAAAAAACCTAGAATTGATTTTGATGACCAAGGACAGGCTATTGTCCTTGGTCGGGATTCGAATCTAAAATAAAAATATATTATAATGTTGTTTGGTATATTATAATATGGTAGTGTTTGTCCAGCATTGGGTACAGTTAAAGTTACAATAAAATCATTCAAATCCACGATACAAAATGTAACACGAAACAAAATGGCCGAATCAAGATGGCCGCTTGACAAATCGTCAAGAAAATAGTCTATTACCACGAGAGGGCGCCAAGGGCGATCGCTCAAGGAAATACGAGACACTTGCATTTATAATGGATGTGGCACTTTATTCCAATGGAATAAATAACTTGTCTCGATCTTTTTATGACAATTTTGGAACATTATTTACCTAATTTATAGAGTTTGAAGGACATAATTTACTTACCAACCTGCCAGTAGCCAGCGTGGTAAATACGGCATAATCTCTCTCGGGGAAGAAATAGGTCCCAATGGACAACACAACAGTTGAAAAATAAATAGGGATGCTTATGCTAGGTATATAGGTAGGTACGTTAACTAAAATAGATAGTACTTACTCAGAGTTCTGGGATTTATATCATTTATAATCTTCATAAAGATCCTTGGGATAAGTCACTATATAATAGTTAAATCCATTGGGTGATGTTAAAGATTGAAGCTACAGCGACTTTGTTTTCTACAATGTAAAGAAGAAGAATTTTATTTAAAAAACTTGCAGATCTACTTTTACAACCAACATAAAAATATGTAATTTTAAATAATTCCATATTCATAACTCTACGTCCTTCAACAGTTGAAAATATAGACTTACAAAAGGATAGAAATAGCAGAGTTATGAAGTATTTTCTATCCGTCGTGTGCAAAGAATCGATATACTGAATTTATTGAAGCAATTCGTTTGTAATCTTATCTTTTTATAGCAATAAATTCTCAATAACGTATATTTGTCCTTCTAAGCCCAATTCAAATAACCTGTGACCTTTGTAAAGGTAAACTAGCGTATCTTTGACTTTACCACCTATTTTTGCGACCCGCAATATTCAGAGGATATGATTTATAACTACAAGAAATCAATAAAGATTATTTTTTTGAATATGACTGAATCTTTGTTCAAATGCTTTCTATCTAAAAGCGTTACAGATTAATAAAAAGTCCCAAATATCCGAAGGCTCATAATGGGTTCAAAATCCCCTGTCCAATAGTGAGCAATGTCATTTATTATGATGATGATAAACATATACATATAATATCTAACACACATACCAGCAGTTTTTGCGTAGTCTAATGGACATCGGGATAACGGGACAGGAAAAAGAATAATACACTTTTTGTTTGATAAGAGATAGAGGTTGTGATGGATGCCGCGTCACAGATACTGTCGTGTCATGACGAATAATACACTTACAGCGTTTCAGATACTAGGGGGTTTTATATGATATTCTTCTGGGATTGGACGACCTCTGTGGCGCAGCGGGCGATGGTACGACTGCGATGCAAGAGGTTGCGATTCCCGATTCGGAACTAAATAATTGTACGGTCTGCAAATATTTATTCCGAGTACCTATCTAGAGTGTTTTATATAATTATAAAAAATTAAGTGTATTAGAAATCTAGCACCCGTTAAGCTCATTTATTTGTAATGCAAAGGTCACTTTAATATATATACTAGCTTTCCGCCCACGGCTTATATCTCGTCCGCATTATATCATTTTCCGGCAATGAATCCTATGTTTATTCTAAGCTATTTACTTCTCCCCCATTTTTTAGCCCAATCAATTCAGCCAGCTCTTGAGTTATAAATAGTGTGACTAACACTACTTTCTTTTATATAAAGAAGATTAGATATAATAATTTTATTTCGTAACCTAGGAATTCTCATATCTACATATACCTACTTAAAGAAAGATTATCGCTATTCAAATCCATTCACCATTGAAATACATAATATCGAGATATCTACAAAGTGCAAGTCTCGAGAAATTCTAAGCCAAATGAGACAAGCTGAAGCTCGTCTACTAAAAGCAATAAACTGGTATATTTGGTATAATATCTGTCCTGTAATATTCAAGCTTGAAGCTTAAAGCTAGCTTGAATTGCTGTGTCATTAAAAAGAGACTGTTTAAGGAAGATAGGAACTTACACTATATAGTAGATAATAAGCACCTCTATTAACGTTTCCACTACTGCTAGGACACAGGTCTTCTCTCTTGACTAGAGAGATAAGGCCATAAATCACCACGCTGGTCAAGTGCGGGTTGGTATCATCACGTCACAGTTACAAATTCAACTTTTTAGAGTTCTCAGAACATGCCAATTTCCTCACGGTCTTTTGATTCACTGTTTACACGTGTTTTTTCAAGAGGAAAAATCTATAAGTCTTTTGCCGGGGTATGAACTCACGACCACCGAAATGAAAGTCTTAAATTATTGATCATTCACCCGTGCTCTGTAATAGTGGTAGTATAGTATGAGTTCTTATAATGAATCTACCGTAAGTTCTGTTGTTAGTAAATTCAATTCTAACTAAGACTTAGCTATTAGTTAAATGATGATGATAGTGTATTGGATAGTTTTTGTGAACGTGTTGTAGTTCGGTTTAAGCTAAGCGTTATTACGAAGTTGCCGGCGTACACATGTAAATCTTGTGAGGATCCCAAATTATATTTTCTCAGATGCTGGCATACAATAAATTTTAGATAAGAAACTCGATTCAGAATAACTCGTAAATTGTATGCATAAATAATTGTCGGTAAAAGGTTAACACCGATCCATAAAGCAGAGAATATATAGATAGAAAGTTGCAGGTTCGATTCCCGCCTTGGAACATAAAATTGTAGGATTTGCAAATATTTGTTCCTGGTCTTCCGGGTGTTATTTTATACTAAAAATATCTATATTATAATTACGTTTATAAGAAACCTAGTACCTACCCTAGGCTAGATGTTGCTGTCCAGCAATCTTTTTTTATTCAATTAACGATTTAACGCAACTGATTGGCGTGCCTTTTGAGTTTCACATCTACTAAAGCTTATTGAGATGCATCCTTTGGAGCCTACATTATGCAAATCCGGGGTTTAGTCCAAGTATGTTTTAAGTTCGCCGTTTGAACTAAGTTCTGCTTATGTTAGCCAAAGTTATGGGTAATAGGGACTAAAGTTTGTTTTAGCGACATCTAACGGATTATGGTGGCACTGCATAATGGGAATGGGAGATGGATATCGTATATTAGGCTACATCATCATCATAATCAAACCATGTTAAGTCCCATTACTTGCCCTATAAAAGTGTACGGATGCGTAGTTTCCTCACGAGATTTTGCTTTCACCGTTAAAAGGGTACAAAAAAATCAGAATGAAAAAAATCGGTGAAACACGGCTTGGTTGCAGATAATAAAATTATTTAAAAATTAATTCAGGCAATCAAACTTTTAATGTATTCCGACAAAACTTAAAGTGATTGACAGACCAAAAATCGATTGATGTAAAATACACAGATAAATAATAAGTGAAATGAGACAATCGATTAAATCCAACGTAAATTTTTTTCGTGAATTTCGTGTCTAGTATATAAATAGTAATGAAGATAATAGGGTGGCACTATTCGTGCCCCGGCACCACGTTACGAAATTAATAACGATAAAGTTATGATACCTTGACATAGCAATTTCTGAGTACCTATCTAAGATGTTTACAACTAATATTTCACTAATATATCTCTAATATTTTTATCTTTTCCCATAACGCCCTAAAATATCATCTAACATAACCGTCCCATAAAAAGTTGCCATTCGTCATGATAGCGATGTTATGTTCAAAGCACACTATCATAGCGATTTAATGGTTATGACACACTATTTTAGTAGGTTTGGCAGTATATTTTGTTTACTGCATGTTCACCAGGTAAAATTTGTGTTTTGGAAACTCATAATAACAAGTTATTATTTTTTAATTTATTTAAAATATATTGTTTATTTTAATTACGAGATAGATTATATTCAAATTTAAAAATAATATTGATACATCATTTAATTTTTACAAAATTTACTTAGTCACCTATATATTTTTTCTAAAACTTTTTGTCAACTAAACGAATGAGTTAATCCTTCAACTAGCTCACTCTACTATCCCAATCACTATCTTTGTGTGTGTTAACCAATAGTAACTACTGCTTACTCTGTGTCGTACATCTCTCCTTCTATGTCGCAGCAATCTTGAAGAAAAATGGACCTTTTGGGATATATCTGAGGTACTTGTGGTTACAGTGAGTCGAGGACAGCGCGTAATGTTTTAATACAAGTGAAACGGAGTGCCATATAACTATAACTAAATCTGAATGTTAAAACTTGTGAAATTTGATGCTTTCGTTCCTTACTTACGTTGAAAGTCAATTGATTTATTTAGTTAATTAAATAAATATAAGTTTACTTTACAAGATTTACTTAAAAATTTTATCTATTACCTACTCATATCAGTTAGTTAAATAGATTTTTAGCGGGAGAATAAAATTCAAAAAACCAGGTGATAATCTAGACTTATTTCTTAATTAATAATAAAGTAATTTTCTTATCTCACAGGTTCTCATAGTAATATGATAATACCTTCTTTTTCAACTCAAGTTGCTTTACAGTTTTTCTTAAGTTCTTACACAAGTTAACCAGCCGTTTAGCTACTCCTGTGTCTGAGTGGTGATTTGTCGATTTTTTCGTCGCCCTCTAGTCGGCGACAATAAATCGCGCGACTTAATACTAATGCCGAGTCCTAAGGTGTGATTCTGTGGTGATTTGTGTAATGCCCCTTTAGTGCTATGGTATAGAACATTATTTGTAATGTAAGTATAACAAACCATTTGACATCCCACAACTGGGAATGGATCTTTCCAGTAGTTTGACAAACGGTTTTATAATTAAAGTAGGTAAGTTTACGGTCCACAGAACTACATAATAAATCCTATAGTCAGTATCAATACTCACTAGAGAAGATAAGGCGTGGTATTCTTAGTTCGGCACAACAAGACAATGATAATGATAACTTAGCTATCTGTCTGTCACTGCCATAAACTAATTCAAACAACTGAACTGCACAAATAAACAAAACGTCAAAACTTTTTCCAACCCTTACTAAAATATCTACTCGAACACGATGCAGCAATTAAAATGGACAGCAACTATCGACTATCAACTCGAACACAACTCGATTGTTAATTGACAGTTAGTCGTGACCAAACGTATTTTTAACTGAGAAAACTCGTTTTAGTACAAGTTGTTTATAGTTTGTTGAACAGTTTTGTTGATAAATGCTTTAAACTTTTCAGTCGGCTGTTAAAATGTGTTGGTTGAGTTTTGACGCTTGGCTATCATTCCGAAAGTCCTGAATTCGTATCATCGCGTAAATCATTTTATAGTAAATATATGTTTAATATAATATATTTAAAATATTAGTGATAATAATATTTCATTTTTATATAAACAAATAATTATTGCTGGATAATTTACACAGCAACATCGAGCCCCGTGGTAAGTTCGAAACTTGTGTTACGGGTGCTAGATTTCATAACAAATATCTGCAGATCGTACATAGTGATGTTCAGAGGCGGGAATCGAACCCGCAACCTCCAGTGCTCAGGCAGACTTTCGCGCGCTGCGCCACAGAGGTGGTATTTTTATAAGCCTATGCTCTCCCACTGCTGGGCAAAGACCTCCCCCAACTCTTTCCATTAGTCTCTATGGGCAGTTTATGATGTTTAAATATCTTATTTAAAGTCCTTATATTCATGCAATTTTAGGTGTCGTTATCTAAACTAGATGCAAAAAGCCGTAGATAGTATCCATTCCCGTAATGCATGCAATTGGGTTAAATGCCCGTTACCATTTGAGATGCAGAGGAGTATGCTGAGCGATAATAACCCCTGAATGAAGGGGTTAGGGTGTAAAATTGAAGGGATCGGTGGTACGAGTAATTTTGAATAAGCAAATTCGTAGGTATTATGTAATGTATTTTTTGTTTGAGTTTTTATAACTATGTAGCTAAATGTACACTGCAGTGCCCCTTACAAAATAAATGAGTTTTTTTTACAAAATAACTTTAAATATCGGATCCCGGACTAAAACGGTTTCCCATTAGGAAATTATTGTGTGCTTAAAAGTTTTTTGTTGTTTTCTTTGCTTTAGGTACTCATATTTTTACAATGAAGTAAGGCTTAGGATAAAAACTAACCAAGTTTAAGCGAGCAGTCTTCGTTTGCTCAGAAATACACTAACAGAAGTATCACTATACCACGGAAAAAGTCACATGTGGTAAACTAGTCAATAAGCACTCGGGAAACAACAGATTTTAATATAATTACGTTCGCAAACGGAACTACATAATTAGTTTAGAGAAGTTTCGGAAGTTTGAGAGTTTACAAGAACCTACTGTCTAGTAGATAATATTAAGGATCCTATTAACAAGGCTTCAATATTGGTGGGAGGTAATTTATCATCACTTTAGCACAACGTTCACTTCTAGGCATATTTAAATGCTTGGTGATTATTATATTATACTACTTTTATTGTAAACTTGATGTTGCCAAAAAATCCAAACGTGTGTAAAATGTGGCCACCTATTATTAAAAGAGTACTTGTCCTTATACGTATTACTTAAAGTTATGATGCATCTTCTGTTGGTTGCCCTATAATAAATAAATAAATATACCAATTCCACTAATGGCTATTTATTATATTATCAGTATTTATGGAGAACTCAATGTGTTTAGCTGGTGTACTCGCAATAATATTTTTAATGATTATTAGGTTTACGTTCCTAGAATCTGTATTTAATTATGAAACTCAATATACAAGCAACGAAGAAGTAAACTTCAAACATTTTCAAGAGTTCCGTACCGACAAGTTTTGACAGCTGAAATGTCAAATGAAGATGACAGTTGACATTTCAAGGGTGCTCTGACAGTTGGGAGTTGTTCTATTGGATTATTTGTTAAATGACCTAATACCGTGAAATTCGATAATATTGTTCTATATTGGTGACCTCTGTGGCGCAGTAGACGAAGGACCGCCTGTGACGCAAAAGGTTGCGGGTTCGATACTAAGACATTTATTCAAACCAGATAATGGACAGCAACGTAGGTATTGTATTAACTTATTATTATTATTTTATTATTTATTTATTACTTATTGCGATCAAAAACCTGCCTGGCAAGCGTAACCACAAAAAAAAAACAACCGAAGAGAAGACTTTATAATGGGTTCAACAAGCCTAATATACATTTTGAACTTAGAGCTCTTAAATTTAAGTCACACTGACAAGACAATTTGACAATTCTGGAGCAACATACCTTATTCAAAAAGAAAAATTCAATAAAAAATGAGACACTATATAAGTCTATAGAATACTATAGAACATCTACATACATTTTGTTCATACATTATGGTAAGCCAACAGCACTCAAAAGTCTTAAAAGCCTCAGCCTATTCTAAAGTGCCATACTCTATACTTTACGTTAGGTTTTATTTTTGGGTTCCTTGTAGTATTTTAAAAACATATCCGGATGATTTATTATCGAACATAAAACACAAAAATATAATTAATTATTAAACTGCACGAGGGATCACTTTTTAGAATTATAAAGCTGTTAATAGTATTATTTTTTTTGTGAACTGGTTTGATTGTAAAACCCCGACGCTAAAACACCGGCGTATTTTTTTTTTCTGTTTATTATTTTTACAAGTAGAACGATGGTTATTAACGAGAGTTTTTAACGAAATAATTTTGCACTAAATAAGTGCTCAACTCAGTCAAATTATTGGCTCATCACAGGCAAAAGATAGAAAAAATTCATTAAAATTAAACAATTAAAAACTATTAGCGAACCATCTGCACTAAAAACTGACTCACTCTTGCCATCTTTCATCTTTTTTCAATAAAACTACATAGTGTACTGCGCCCGTTTGCATCGCTACATTGTAGGAACATTCTTACAAACTTGCGAGGTTATTTGTACACAATGTTAACTTCTTAAGTGTGAAGTGGAAGGTTTCTAGAATATAAGATTTGTTTTAGAAATAACTAACTACATTGTAAGGAGATAGAGAAATTGTTAAGTATTAGCTCTCCGCTCGTGGTTTTGATAAATAAAACTAAAATCTTAAAATAAAATAAAAAGTTAAATTAGTCAGACAAGTAGAATTGATTTTATACTAGACGACCCGTCAACACCTTGCTTGCGTTTGTCTTCGTTATCCATTATAGTTTATATATATTATGTACCTATAGCGTTCCTCGATAAAATAAATGTACTATCCAAAACTGAAATGTTTCTGAGATTAGCGGGATCATACAAACAAACTCTTTAGCATAGTATTGGATTAAATGTCATCCAACAAAACTTTCCAAACACAATGAAAATTGTGATAAACGAAATATTCGTACAAATGGGAAACCACGAATCTTTATACTCGTTTGTGAGATAAAGCCAACAGTTTTATCCCAGTATGTGATACATCATCAAGGTTCCAAGGACGTGTAACCCAACTAAACACCCAAAACACCCGTAACAAATATCTGCAGATCGAATAAACTTTTATACCAAGGCGGGAATCAAACCAACAACCTACATACATCGCAGGAGGAACTCCACCTACCGCACCACATAGCTTAAAATAGACCAGATTTTTTAACGAAAAGTCAAATTATAATTATATAACCATAATTAACTAGCAATAAAAATAATTACTCAAACAAAAGGTACAATAAAATTAAATTTATAGCGCAATGAATTAGAAAAATCTAATTTGGGGACATAAAAGAATCCATTACACATAATTTTCGCCCTAATTCGATCTAAAATTACGTAAATGTGAATTTTTGACATTTTTCTTATAAAACACTTTGATTTAAAATACTTTGTTGTCATAAGCAGAAGCTTTAAGCTTTAGAAAATATTGTAATTGAAGAGATATAAAATTATCCGTCTCGCAGACATTTAAAAGCTTTTATAAAAGTTGAAGATTGGTATCATTTTTAGTACTTAAGTTAGAATTTATGTTTTTATTCTTTAGAAATGTTGAAATGGAGTTTTTGTGAATTCTAACTTTTCTAGAGATCTGTAACAAAAGGATTTAAATAAGGTCCATTAGGTGAAGGGTGTGTTCTTTAATTCAATTTTAATTCGTATGATAAATTATTATAATAATTGTTTTGAAGAAAACTTGAAAAAGACAATCATGATAGTTTTAACTCAATTAATCTTCATCAATCAGACATTAGACGTCTACTGCTGGACATAATGTCTACCATATAAAGAAGTTGCTCGGAAACAGATTTCGTTCACCGTGAACAAGTTGCTTTAACAAATCATCTGTCCATCTTTTTAGTGGATGTCCAACACACTGTATGGTGGATCCATTTAAGTACTTTTCGGCCTCATGAGCCATAAAATAATATACAATATGGCCAACAGCTAGTAATTATACTTTAAACAAGATATTATTTTGGGTTAATAATAACCTTATTCAACTCATTGGTTATTTTATATAAATTATTATAATATTAATGTAATGTAATGCCTTACTTTAATACCATAAGCCTGAAAGTTTATAAGAATGTATGGATGTTTGTTACATTTTCACGCAAAACGAAACTGTACTATAATAGCTTTATACGAATAACGCATAGACTACTTTTTACCGCGGGAAAGTGAAAAGCTAGTTGGTATAAAAACCAATAAACATGGAGTCGCGGGATTTATCATATAACTTGTAATCTGAAAATCCACATTTCTATAAACAAAGGCAGACTCCCCAAGGGCCGAAGAATAAAGATTGACAATTCCAATATAGTGGGGTCGCGCCCTTTGCGTTGTAAAACCTAACATAACTATAAACTCAAGGTAAAGATAATTCGAATGAAATATCGTTGAAAAACTTCATTTATATAGTTATAAATAAATATAAATAAAAAGTTCCCAGTTAGTCACTTTGCCTTCTCAAATCGTATTAGAATTCTAGGATTTTTATAATAAAATGTAATTACTTTTATTTTTAATTTTACAAGTACCTATGTATAAATGAAAAACAGGAATACGTTCCTTTTAAAAATTATCTGTGATTCTTAATAGAAGGTTTATTTTATACTATTATGGTAATATTAACCCAATTATCATAATTTTAACAAATTCAATTTAACAAACCAACCTTTTAACTATTCATTGACCTTGCTACACATTTAATCGAGTACTTAATTCAAGAATTTTCATTTACCTAGTTTATTTTGGACCTTATTACTATAGAGATAAGAGTTATAATCGCTCGCGTGTTGTTATCGAATTTTCTGTAATACTGGCTGCTATAATTCTTCAATTAACCAAACCCTTAGTGTTGGTTTTGACGCAAAGATAACGCGAAAGCGATTTACATAATCTAATCGTTATTGTAAAGAAAGAAATTATATAAGATATACATATTTAATAAATCTTCTATCTATATTAATAACATCATCAAGGGGTACGGTAGATACAATCGAATCCTTATATAAATAACACAATATTAAAACATAAAAAATATTGAATTTGAGTGGACAACATAATTATGTATGTATATCCGCAAAATTATGGAGAATTTCGTCAAATTTCACCCGAGTGAAGCCGGGTTTTTATCTAGTAATATATTATTTTGTAACCTTGTTTATATAACCTTAAAGATTCTAAAACAGTATTATTATAATTTTAATAACTAATTAGTTGTTTGGGTATCTTATTTATAAATAACAATTTTTTTATTCATTACCATGAGTTAGGTACTCGATACCTAAGCCATTAAATACATATTTTATCAGTCTACTACAAGTAATTCCATAATCTAGAACAACGCTGATGTCGTCTTCTAGTAGAATCGTGTGCAGAGATGTAGTGTTAAAATTATGATTAACTGTCGGTTATTTACACAGGTAAGAAATAATAAAAAATGAATAAAAATAAAAATGTTCATGACTTTTGAATTCTAAACCGCTACCACTTATAACTTAACAAACTACAAGAGCGGAAACTCACAAATCAGTCTAAAGGTAAGATTTATCGCCCCCCCCCCTTCTATTCCACCCCCTTTACCTAAGATTGACTCTAGTTTAGACATGAACTAAACAAGGCCTAAGTCTAGATCGCGTATTTCAATTAAGATTTAATGCCTGGGCTATCTGCACATCTTAACGGTCCCACTGCTGGGACACAGGGACTTGACTCTCTTGACGAGAGATATTAGGCCTGGTTTATGTATGTCTTTCAAACTCTTCAATGTTCTCAGAACATGCCAGTTTCCTCAAGATGATTAAGATGTATGTTTATAAAGTGCTCAGAAACTTTAAGAAGAAATCTTAGATTCGTAGCGTGTTATGAACTTAACATCATTATATGTATGTATATTATATTAAGTATATCAGAAATCTAGCACCCGTAACACAAGCTTCGAGCTTACCACGGGACTAGATGTCGCTGTGTAAAATTGTTCAGTAATATTTAATATTTAATATTTATTTATTTTTTATGTTTTATTTTCTTCAAGATAATGAAATTTTATAACACTGTTTGTTATCTGAGTGATGTCTTTTAATATCACCCTGTATAGCAATAAAGGGTGTGAGGTATAACAGAACACCCTTTATTACAGGGTTGTTTCTACGCTACATTTATTTTCCTTTTGGGTTTTATTTCTGTAAGTGAGGGCAATGCGATGGTAATCTTACAAAATGTTTTTTCTGTGCAGTTTTTTTTGTAATTGTATGAAAAATTTTTACTTCTTGCCATTAATGCTATTATATTCTATTTAATTTTAATCATAATCACAAATATTTACCTAAGACCTGCCCAATATCACTATAAAGATTTAATAGTTTGACTATTCCATATATTAATAGAACTTTTAAATAAAACGAGATAAAAATTAAAAAATTAAACTCCTCAATATCATGTTAGTTACGATCTCGAGAATCGACAATACAAATAACAACCCAAACACGCTCAAAACTCGCTTAAACTCCACAAAAGACTCGATTGATCACTGACTCTCGACAATCATGACAATAGAACTACAGTCCTTATTAAACTTTAAAGAATTCCATCGATTCAGAATCGGTTCACATAAATTACTGGAACTTGAAACTTTAAATAGGAGGAAGTTAAAATTGAACTAAGTTCTTTGTCGCCTTCATTTGAAGTTATTCGGCGTGACATGATTTATATACGTCGGCAATTTCTTAACGAAAAAAGAAGGTTTTATTGAGTACAGAGTGGTTCTCGCTTTGTTTAATAGTTATAATATGGGTGTATCATCAAATATCATTTGTATTTTTGAAAACAAAATCATAGATAGAATAATAAAAAATCGCATCATTATTAACTGCCATACTTTGAGATACGCAACCGAAATTGGCTCTGGCTTGGCTAGAAGCCCCATAACCAATATATACAGTGATAACTGATAAGAAATGATTAACAAAAAGAGCGTCTAGCGGTGAGACTATTACACGATAATTATTGTCGCAATCGATCTCTTCAAGTTGTAATAATTACCATGGCACTGCTACAGAGGTCTACGACGTAGCAACTCAACAAAAAATGAAATGTTTCTGTTACAAAATTATTTCGTATATCTGCTACGTCGTAGACCTTCGTAGCACTCCTACGGCGTAGATCCGTGGTGTTACTATAATTAAAAGTTCTGGTCCATTTGATGATAATAATAACATTAATAAATTTTACTTTCTCATAGATTTTATATACACTCGTATAAGCAATCTTGTCTATACATAAAACAAGAAAAAAATACCATATAATAATCAAGACATTGTTCCAGCTTTATTATTTTAGTCTTCAACTTATTTCATGTATTTTGTTATACGAGTACAAGAGTTTATAGACTTGATGTTATGTTACATAAAGTAATGCACTAAGTAATCTACAATCTACAAATCAAAGTAAAAGCTACATTACAACCCACAAAAATAACGTTAAAATAAAGCAATAACGTAACAATGATAAAGCTTCGGCTGAATTAGATCACGTAAACGTGAATTGACGTGGAGATGATTCAGCACGTACACGTACTACGCGATCATTCGGCTCACTCGATTATATTTGGATCAAATTTGTATTGCGTAACTTGAGTAATTTGTTAAGATATTAAAGTAAATCGGACTGAGATATATAAAAAGAAATCAATCTATACGAGTGGCGCTGGCCTAGGAATCGAACGAATAAAACTTTTATTGTTCTAATCACGTCGCAACAATATATTATTGGCTTGTGAACAGTGAAGCGAACTGTAAAGATAAAATTATTTCAACGTAAAATTTAAATGTAATTTACAGAGACGACTAAATGATTTACTAAGTTATTAGTTTTTACTGACATGTCTATGTAAATGGAAGTAAAGTTCTTGACTGAAAAAAAATTGAAGACAATGGGAAAATAAAAAGGCGTGATTATGATTTTAATGATAAAGCCTATACTTTTGCCTCTTAATCTTAACAAACAGAAACTTAACATAAATATACATTAACAGATTCCACCAATTTTCAGAAACTGATACAAGTCGTAATCTATTTACACAACAATCATAATATTTGTTTAAGCTAATCCAAACTTACAGTTTCAAATCTCTTTGAAGTTTGAACCCCTTTAGGCCCCTGGGGGGTTCATCCTCGGGGTTCACCCCCAACATCAAATAATATGAATGTTTGCACGTTTGTAATTATTTGATACAACTTACCGCACGTTACAAGTTGTCTTGTGATAACTAAATTTAACATAATAAGGATCTTGCTTGTTGTCGCAGTTTTACTAGCTGAAATTGAGAATAATTAAAAAAGGAGGTTCTCAATTATTATTTTTTATTTCTTACTTCAGAATGATTGGGCGGTATTTATATGATTTAAAAGCCTTGTGTAAAACGTAGTGATTATATTCTCTTTGGCCTTGTGCTTTCCGTGTGGTCATATTATTTTGTTCCAGTTCTGACAGTTAACACCTATGTGAAAACTATATAATTCTAAAATTTGGTGGTAGATTGAAGTCGGTTCTATTCGTAAAAAGATTATCACTTAATGCTTAACACAATATTTGATTGTAGAAATTTCTATCGGTTCTATTTGTAACAAAATTACAACTCATTGTTTAACCAAATATTATATTCTAGAGATTTTCTTCAGATGTAACAAAAACACAATAATTATCTATATTTAAAGTCCACCATAGTTTAAAGGTTAAATGGAATTAACTGCTCTTAAGATCTGGCTACAAAAAGTTAATGTAGCAGTATCCAGAACAAAACTCCGTTATTTTCTTCACCCGTTAATTCCTTTTAACCCGAATTCAGCTAAAAACGATCCTAACCCTAAATCTAACGAAAATATTTCCCAATTTTCAGATATCAGATTAAACTCGGAAAGGTTTAGCCATCTCTTTTTTTCTTAATCATTCCCGATGTAGCTATCTCGCTCTCAGCTGAACTTAATTTGACTAAAAGCAACAATTTATAATGCCGAACAGAAGTCATAACCTACGAATATGTAGATAGGGATATGCGGGTGTATTTCTTACGTCAATTATGTTATAATGGCAATAACCTTAACACCAAAACGATCAAGTAGGTAATTTGTTCTTTACTTTTTATTTTTATTGTGATCGACTTACCTTTCTAAATATTAGAAAATAATGGCTTGGGTTTGACTTCCACTCGAGGACCAAGGTTGTGTTGTAATGTTGTAATTTTTCTATACAAGTTTCTAATTTTATTTTGTTAAATATATTTTACATGGCTTCATAACTTTTACCGCCTTATTAAGCCCTGTTGTGTATTTAGTAAGGCTGAAGGTTTATTACTGTTACTAGAATGTTTATTCTGATAAAACGATAAAATAAAATAGATTCACAAACTTGACCGCTTGTTAGCATCAAAAGTTATATTTTGTTGCCTGTTGTTTATAATACTTTGCCAAGTTATCAGCAAGAAGCTTATCCAAGTGTATCACGATCAATGCAATAAATCGTTAATATACATATTATAAAACTGAAGAGCTTGTTTGTTCGTTTTGATAGAGGAAGGCTATATAAATCATAAGAAATCATACACTAGGTGTATGTAGATAACGTATGCAAGCAAAGCTAATGGCGAGTCGGCTAGTAGAAATAAAACCAATGTTCTAATATTATTATTTGAAGACAACGTGCTCGACGTAAAAAATACGCCGCAAGCTCCTCGTCTAACAAATATGGGGTACAGCCAAAAAGCCGCACTCCAGAACCGTTTATTTTATATCCCATTTATTTTTATATATCCTTTTATTTTTTTATTCACGTAGATACGTAGGCTAACGTAAAGTGCGTAAATCAAACGTATTTTAATAACGGTGATACTTATTCATAGGAATATCCGAAATTATTAATATGTATGATGTATTTTGGTGAAATTGTAATATAACGCTTTAGGGGAAATATTTGCATAGCTTTTTCCTATCAAGGCTATGATTTAGATATTTTTCCGAGGAAACAATGTTACGGTACGGTAAATGTTGTTTTAATTATGCTATTTTCATAATTTTGAAAGTTTTGAATCTAGTTAAATATATAATATCTTAACTTAATAGATGAGATAAACAAAATAACTTGGTGATTATTTTTAGTTAGTAAATTTAAACCTTGTCATTTATTCGACTATGAAGAAACACTCAATTAGAGTATTTTAGTACCTATATTAATTTATTAGAAATTTTCAAGACAAACCTTAATTTTTTTTGTGAGAATACTACCACCCCATCTCTACCAAAGAGTTTACACTATTCTTACAACGGCACCGCACTCCATTAATATCAAATTAGTCAATATCTTCCTAAAGCCTTCAAATAATCCACACAACTTAATATCAAACTTATAATCTGGAGCTTATTGGATATTTGCGAATAGCGACCTTATCTACATAACCATAAGGATAATATTGGCATAACGCCGTTTTAGGGTTCCGTAAGAAAGTTTAACGCGTCATTACTTCAGCTATAACTTGCAGAAAGTCAAGAGAGAGCTGTATAGAAGTGAAATACGATGATGTTTTATAGTCAGTCACAAATAGAGGATAATTTGTCGATAAATAATACACACAGAAGTGTATTTATTTTTATGAAAAAAATCGGAAACTATTATTTATAAAATTATTATTACTTACACCCTTCTCTATATAATCATGATATGTATAAGTAGGCATTTACATCATACCAGAGCTTTGTTAAATCGAACCTTATCTTTTCCAGATTTATATTATTTAAGTTTGAAACTTATTTCCTTATTACCATTAAAATATGAGGTTGGTTTTAGCAAAACTCTGTTAGCCATTAAATTGATACATATACGGCTAATGATATTCAGATATACATACATTTTGTTTATATCTGAATATAATTATCATGCTATGGCAGGTATACAAGAATGGTACCACCCCATTTTTACATCATAACCATCCTCTACATTTTAATAAATCCTATTTTAATAAAAACACAAGTTTCAGATCTATCCGCACAAACGCCCACGTCAGAGTAATAAAGTGTTTATAAGAGCGCGTACAACGCGCGTGCTCAATGGAGCTTATCCGCAGTTTATAGTTTTGGAGTTTCGCTTCTGCAGCGTTTTTATTTTCTGTTCAAATGAATTGGATCATTTTGTTGTTGGTCGATCAATATTTTGGTAATTTTTTATGTTATGTCTTTTAAAATATTTTCAATATTTATTTATTATTTTCAAGCGACATTTTGTAAGTAGATTGGAAGATTTAATATTTGTAGCTCATAAACGACCATATACATTTACAACATTAACATTGATAAAATAAACTACATGCGTCGTAAAATACATTTATCGTATAAATTCAAGATGGCTGCGATAAAATGAGAACACGTACAAATTTTAAAACGCTCTAAATTTTAATGTTATGTTATTTAAACGAGATCACGGTTCTCATAAAATAAATCTTTGACTTTACATATCATCATAACAACCCAGTTAACGTTCCACTGTTGGGCACAGGCTCTAGCAGAACTCATTATTTTTATGTCTTGGGAGATTTAGTATAAACAAGCCTGACTGGAAATCAAAATATCCGGATTGGTGATCGCACAGAACGACGCTGCTGCCCGTCATCATCATCATTATTTGAGCCGTCGGACGTCTACTGCTACTGGAGTAGATATATCGATGCCTCTCTTAGATTTCCAGGTATTTAGGTCGCAAACGGCTTGCATCTGTAAGCCAACAGCTTTTACTTGATCGTCTATCTCGTTTGTAGTTGGTAGGCGTCTGACGTTGCGTTGTTTCATTGAAAACTTTTCGATCCCGTAAGCAATATGTTCTACTTTAATTAGCTAATCTACTAACCCATTAACAGTACAATCTACTTGGCAATAATTTAATTTATATTTCTTGTATATAGCCTTAGCCCTTAGCGACAATAAATGTGATTCATCCTTACATTTAATACATAAAAATATAAGGTGTTTCTTAAAAATTATTTCCAAAATGTTCGTATTTATACACTCCCCAAGACAAATAAAACATTTGTATTGACTTTACACAGGAAGGGTTATTCAATATTTGACTTTAACCATTATTTATTTTTAACAGGTAAATATTATTTAAAACCTATATAGGCTTCACAGAACGGATAATATTCAAAAAATTTCAAACAAACATATCAAAGTACAAATTTGTTTGTATAATCACGCCTGCCTTCACATCAAGGGTTGGTCCTAACTAAACATCGCTAAATATTAAACAAAATGTTAAATTTTATTTCCAATTCTTCATAATAAATATTTAGCAAAGGTTTTCCACCTGGTAGCCTACACGTGTACGATAGCCATCTACTACATATCTATCTCTATCTATCTATAAAAATAAAAAAGAATTGCTATTTGTTATTCTCGCTAGAGCTTAAAACGGCTTAAAGGATTTGGCTAATTATGGTCTCGAAATATCTGTAATAGAATAAATAGAATATAAAATAATAATTATTTTTTTCAGCAATGTCCATAATACACAAATCTTAGATAAGGTTCAAAAGGTGAAAATTAACATTAAAAGGCAAAAGATAAAGCTAAGAAATCCATTACAAGTAAACTATCAACTAACAAGTCAACTGTTAGAATTTCTTTGTCAATAACTGCATTGGAAGTTCATTACAGAGTCCTCGGGTCCTTGTTCAACTTTCTATAGAAGCAAAGAGTATTTAATAGATGTACCTACTACATTTAAACATTTGCCAATTTAGTAATGTTTTGTTGGCCAATAGGTTCCGTACCTATCTTTAAACATTTGCCATTTTAATTACGTTTTGTAGGTACCGTGCGCAATCTACTCAAAACTTTTGCTAGTTTTGTTTTTAGTTACTCAAAAATTTTGGTCCAATTCTGACAATTCTGTCAATGTGAAAATTATAGTATAAGTTTATAAAAATACCTGCTACAAACGAAGAATATTGCTTTGCTAGATATGGTATAAGTAAAAGTTTTGGGGAAATTGGTATACCAGGCGGGTTGGTGATCGCAGTAAGTTGGTACAGTCAATTACAGTCAAAAACTGCTGTCCGTTTTCTGGTATATAAATACCTCAGTCGGTTAAACTTACGGGAAGATATAGGATGGTCCTGTTCTTATACCAATTCTTTTTTGGCTTTAATGAAGTAAGTAAGCAGGCATTTGTTTTATATCCATAAAGTTACAAACCGTTTATAAACTTTTTGCTTGTTGTTGGTTAAAAATAAATGTTTATTTAGTGCACGCTCTGTTAGTAAACTCTGTGGTTCGGAGTTTTCAATACCCGTAAGCTGTTGGGATTCAAAGCAAAAACTGCTTTCTATGCATACAAAGTGCTGCAAATTAGTTCTGCTGAGTTTCAACTGCTTTTGATTGAGATGAAAATAGGTTGTAGTAATTTTTCGTGTTTATCTTAAGGTACATAATGTTAATCATCATTTTTTGTTTTTGTTGTTATTTTCATCACCCCTTTTTGACAAAACTAAATACCTTTAGCATAACTTAATTTAATTAACTTAATTTACTTATCAAGTTATTGTTTTTGGCAGAACGAGATTCCTCATCACAGGTTTTTATCAAACTTAAAAGAGGATTTCAAAGAATAAAATATTTAAGTACTTTAAGTTATTGAATAAAATGTTTGTATTTTTTTTTACTTTTCCACTGTGTTTTTGTGTCATTCACCAACGCGCACTTCACCAGCGTGTTGAATTAAAGCCTCTCTCGTCTAGAGAAAGTACCTTTGTCTCACCAGAAGGAACGTAAAATATCTTAAATATGCTTATGCTTCCTGCATCGAGAAACTACTTCAAACATTTAATATGTCTAAAAGTTTCACATTATTTATTTCATTCAAAGGAAAATAATCAGAAAAACAGCAAAAAATCCCATTAAAACTTGTTTAGTTTCTACGAAAACGGGTTTAAAAGTCCTTGACGTATTTAACACCATTACACCCAAACAACACTTTTCACTATCGCACTAAAAACTTAATAAAATATGACTATTTATCACGACACTTAATATCAAGAAATATAAAATGAACATTCATGTTTTGTGTTTAAGGTTGAAATTAAGTTGAAGTAAGTCGTTAAGAATTAATAAGTAGAACGAAAAACAGCAGTGCGATTGAGTGCGATTCACTTAAAGTCAGCGGCAGATATTTATGTCATTAGTCGATTTTATTTATACCTAAAACAAAATTAATTTGATACCCCACACACACTATCTAGTATATTTAGAAACAATTGATAGTTCTTACCAACTTTCTATCATTAATTTCAAATTTTGTTGTTTAAGATTTTTATACATTGATCATATTAAATTTTAGTATCCAATAATTATGTCCAAATTAAAAACATACACCATGATTCTATAATTAAAAAAGATCGTGATGGAAATCGATTCATATGGAAATAAAATTAAAAAATGAAAATTTGGTGTTGCGAATGAAACTAAAATACTTGTACACCTTTTAAAACTTATCAAGCGGATGCAAAAACATTTCTATACAAATAACATTTCATATTTTATTTTCTGAAATGCGCAACAGCGGCGCCATTTTGTATAGAATAAAAAGCGTTCCGAATTTGAATGTTTGAATTGTCAGTAGTTTGTGTAAAATGCTGCCTTCTAAGTAACAATGGTTTTTGTGAAACAAACATTCTACTATCATATTGTATCTAGTACTCGTATTAGGGTTTGTGAAAACTTGAATTGTTGTGGATCATAACTATAATAAGTTGTTAATGATGAAGTCCATAGTGCGTACGTAACTATATGTTTGTGTGTAATCATAAAAAAATCAGTTATATTTATGAGTTTTTGAATGACAAGTCAAGAGGGTAGTCCCTAAATTTCAGCAGTGGTAAATAGTTATATGTAATTTAATGTTACCTTTTTTATAGGTGCTGTTTAAAAAAATGTTTGTGTAAAAAGTAAGAAAAATACCATATTATTTTCGATATTCTACATCATGGATAAAAATAAAAATTGTAATATTATGTGTATCCATTTTCTGATGAAAATGGATACACAATGAACTATGAACATACCAACTGTGATAGTTGGTATGTTCATAGTCACACGTAACTTCCAGTGAAAATTTACAAAACATTCCATTAAAACGAAACTATTTCTGTAAACGATTGTTCTGTTCCAAATGTTTTTTACAAATTGAGCGTCAGAATGATGTCGACTCATTCACGCACCACATAAAATAATTTTATATTATTAAATATAGGTAAATTAAATTATAAAGTTTCTTTTAAATATAAATTATTTAGTAAAGCTGTATTTCCACATGAGAGTTATAAATAATAATAAATATTCTTAATTCATTAAAGTTATGCTGAAAATTATGTTAGCGTTTAAATAACAAATGGAATATTTTACAATAAATTTTACAAAAATACTATTTTAGTATGTCAGTTAATTTATAGAACAATCAAAAATATTGCGACGTTACGTTTAACGTTATAATACTTAAACTCGTAGCTGTTTATTGAATACGTAATGTTAAAAGCAAAATATACTCGTACTTGCCTTATAGTGTTGAAATTTTAAGCTAATTAACAATAAAATAATTTAAACCTAAGCTTAAAGTTATATACTAACGTGTGTTCATCGTGTATCTTGGTTGCCATATTTGACCATCCCGCACATACCTGAAAATAAATAGAATTATTTCAAAATATGGAATTATGCAAAATATAGAAATTGGTATCGTAATTTTATTGCAGACCATTAGGTTTACACAGTGGCAGTTGATATGGCACATTTATTAAATTGCAGTCTGACTGATTTTAATTAAAGAAGCCAAAAAAATGTCATCATGTAAAAAAACTTGATATTTCCTGAAGCTAAATACAGAAATTCGATAAATAAAAAAAAGCTAGCTAAAAAATATCCAACATTTTCTGTAAACGCTTTGATGGAAATCTAACTTACGACTTTCAGCTAAGCGTTGCGCAATTAGCTCATAGTTTAAATATAACAAGTTGTACACTTTTTTCTAACAGTTCAAATGCCATATCAGAATCCCCACAGTGTATCGTTTTGCACGTATTCGAATATAAATGTACCATTTGGCATTCAAATTATAAGGACGTATCCGCACGAATGTCGAACATTTCATCCCACGTGTATTTTAATATTCATAATGGTTTTAACTTTTGGTTTCGCTAAATGGTTTTACGTTAAAAGCTATGTCAGAATTATGTAGATATTTTCAGCTAAAACAAGTTAAACACATTTTTTTTAAGTTGATTTGTAATTTCTTGCATAAATAAATAAACGATAATACTTAATGGTAGAAAATGTATGGATTTATATTGTTTGTATAAATTTATCTTTTTGGGAGTAGTTTATTGAAAAAATAAAGGTAAAAGATATTACTTGGGCAACTTATCCTATGCAAAGGCTATCCTTCTCCCTCTTAAAAGAACTCAAGTCACTCAACAGGATTTGAACCCATGTTTTTTAAGCTCAAGTGGACAGAAATCTTTCCTTTTATACAACTTGAATATACTTTTACTAAAAACTGAAAATTTTTGAAGCGCTTTTTAGCTATCCTTGTGTGTGTGAGTGGCGTGTCCACACATGTGCAAGTGGGCGTGAGGTGAGCTTTGTGCAAGTGTGAGGATGAAATGCTTTAGCTAAAATGAAAATGGTTTTTTATTCAGTGTTTACTTGAGTTTAAAATGTACTTTTAACGCTGTTTTTGTGCTTATAATATGAAGTATCATTTTGCACAGAAAAATATCTACCACATTTTAATGAGCAATAAAAATCGTGGCTAAGTGGGACACTCGACTTTAATTCCGAACGTCGTAGGTTCAAACGCCGCAGCGCACCTCTAGATTTTGCTTCTTGAAAAATCTGCACTTCAATAAGTGCAGCTTAAAAACGCATACTCTTGCATCGTGAGGAAACACGTCCTGAGAACTTTGAAAGGTTTGAAGGACATTATGACATCCACCAACCGGCACTGTGCCAGCGATGTGTATTGTCCTAATCTCTCTCGTCAAGAGAGCCCTGTGCCTCAGCAGTGGGAACGGAAATAGGTTTGAATATGATGATAAAAAATTAAATAATTTGATTTGTTATAAAATGGATCCTTTTTGAGTAAGTATTGCATTATCTATTATCGAACAGATATCATTTATCAGGAGCGATGAGTGCTCTCGATGCAGCGCAAATCCTCGGAGATATTTAGCCAATCTCATCTATCACAGGTTAAGAATAGGTGATGGGAAGGTTTTGGCCGAAAGAATAGGTTTCGCCGAACACATAAAATAAAAAGGTTTAGGCCGAACCGGAATGAAGACACTTATTTTAACTCGTAAGAAACTGAATGATACATGTAACATTCATAATCAAAGTCAGTATCTACAGTAAATAATCATGAGATTACATTATTAACCACACAATATAAAGAAAATTCTTATGATACCAGAAGCCTTCATTCTCTGTTAAATTTACACAGCACGAACTAGTCCCGAAAGGTAAGCTTAAAACTAGCTAGATATATGATAATAATACAATACAAAGCAGATAGATATTACTTTCTAATACAAAAAAAACATCCAGAAAATAAAACATAAACTCTTATTTTCGGCCAAGCTACAACGCCGAATAAAAACACCCAACTCTAAAGAAAGGAATATTCCTAGATCTTCAATAGAAGATTGATTGTCCGAAGCGAGCGTAGATTTATGTGTCCGTATTCAGAAGAACATTTATATACGGATCAGTCATTTATTATTTTAATAAAATATCCCTTTGATGTATTTGGGAAATGGTGAATATCAGTCAAAAGCTAAAGAAATGTTGCTATGTTGTCATTATTTTACTATAGAAAATAAAAAGTTTAGTTTACTTCAAATAAGTACATTATAAGTTTCGTAAGTTTCTCAAGAAACGCTGTCGAACTTAGAACTTGCACAAATAAAGATAACATGTTTTCTAGGGAAGCACGAACTACGCACAATATAATATGATACAGTAGTCATTGTAAGCAAAAGCATAGGGATGTGGGAACGTAAATAGGGATTTACGTTTCCACATATAATTATGGACTCCTCTATTTATGGACACGAACTTTTCTCTAAGAGAGAAATAAGTCCTTAACTCCCCACGATGACCAAGTGTGGTGCGGTAAATGTCACATGTCCTTCAAACTGTTTATAGGTCTCAGAAAATTTAGGTTTTTTCACAAATACATATTTTCATTGTTAAAGGACGTGTTTTGAGAACATAAACTTTGAACAAAAATTCAAACATGCGCGGCGGGTTTTGAACCCACACTGAACGAATGAAAGTGGATTGTGCTTACAATTTGCCTCGCTGATATAAAATTTCCGCTACTTATCATACTCCTATGATATACTTCATCATTATAACGTAAGTATTAAAATCTAAGTGTATCTTCTGTAAAACTCTATACTGTGCCAAAACTGTTTTCCGGAAGCATAACTATACCGGAATCCTGAATTTGATCTCCGTCTGTCTGTCGGATGCATGATATGAATTTATAAAGTAAAATATATTTTGCACTGGAAATGTTATATAAAGATTTATAAAATTCACTTCTAAACTATATTTTGGCTTTGTAATATCACTTTATAGTTTTTGAGTGAATGGGTGATAAAGTAAGTGAAATATAAATAAATATTATTGTAGGTTTGTAGGAGATAGTATTAACAAGAGATTATCAAAATATAAGGTATTATAAAAAAGTCTAATGTAATTTGACTTGTGCAAGAAATCTTTGTATGGATGTAAATGTCCAATTCAGACCCTTTCCTTACGCTTTGATAAGGACCTTTTTAATCATAGAACCCCTAACTTAAAAACAAATCTAAACTCAACTTAGCCTACTTATGTCAACAAGCGGGAATTATAGGAATATTTAAAGAGGTCGTTACTGGCACGCGTCGTGTGGGACAGATAGTCCTCTTCACACATAGCCGGGCTATAACCGCTAGGTTAAACCAAACTTACATAATCATCCCTATTTCCAATCCCACTAGTGGGACACAGTGACTTCTGTCTTGACGAGAAACAAGGGTTTAATGCATCACGCTGGCTACGCGTTATTCCCTAACCCGCACTTGGTCAGCGTGATGAATTAAAGCCTAATCTTGTTCGACAAGAGAGAAGTCCTTATGTCCCAGCAGTGGGGACGTAATTAGGGGTACATAATATATATTTTACTCCATATTATTTTCAGTCCACTAAATGACCTAACCTTTCACAATGCGCTGGGTCTAAATGACCTGAGCTTGAATACTATAAATACATAGGAAGTGTGTGATTATGTAAATGTTGAAATAACCCGATATTTTAACGTCTGTGAGTGCATTAAACCAGTTCATTATGATGAATTACAATTAATTGACATAAATAATCATAATCACCCCTATTTACTTTACCACTAGTGGGACTCAGGGACTTTTCTCTTGACTAGAGAGATAATTAGGAGATACGTAGAAGAACGCGACAGACATAGCTCAGTTTGCTGGACAATTCACTCAGCAACATCTAGTCTTGTGGTAAGCTCGAAGCTACGGGTGCTAGATTTCTAATATATTTAATATAATATAAGTACATAAATTTATATTTTTAATACATATAGAACACTCAGACATCCGGAACAAATACCTGTAGATCGTACAATTTTTTGTTCCGGGGCGGGAATCGAACCCGCAATCTACTGCGTCGCCGGCAGACCTTCGCCACAGAGGTCGTCGAAATAAGTTAAATAGAAAGTTTTTAATCATACAACTAATTTGAAATCAGCTTACGTTATCGGGTGCGGGTCATTTGGACCCATTCTCTGACACTCTGATAGGTTATTGTGGGTAATATTTTACAGGATTTTTGTGAAGGGAAAACAATAGAAAGCGAAGGGAAAGGTTCGCCCTTATAAATAAGTTCTATGATTGGATGGGCGCGGAATATTTTGCTTGAAACGAATAATAAATATTGGGAAATGTATGTAGTTTTTGTGTTAAAATGTATATTACTTGTGGGATGAGATTTTTATAGGAGATCGTTGAGATTATTACATACATACAGGCAGTTATTTGTATTGAAAAAAAGTGTAAAATTTAAAAGCACTAACAAAATTTAGTTCAAACTGAAAATATATTGAGAAAGTCAAAAGTATTTTGAAGTCAAAGTTCGACCCAAACAATACATCTAATTCTTTCTAAACAATAAAAATAATTCAAACTCTATTCCAATAGCATAGAGTCCCAAATCTCACTACAATCAAGGCCCCAGAAGCGCGGAGCAATCAGAAAGAAAAAGCGTCGAATCGAAATCCAAAACAAATAAAATGTGCCCTCAGGGTAAGTAATCATAGCCACAATAGACGAATGTCCATAGAGAGTGTAGAACTGGACTTCACTTCACGTAGCAAACTTTGTATTCGAAAAAAAAAAGGTTTTAGTTATTCAGACGGGAATCACAAGGAATCATAGCATATTGATGGGACTCCGAGGAATCATATATAATCATAATCATATATGGATGGGAGTTGCATCATGAAACATAACGATTTGGTCCTACAGTAATGTTACGTTTATTGTAAATAAATAATTACATTACTTAATACGTAATTTGGCCATTAGACATTACTGTTTATATTTTCTAACATATATTTTTTCTTTACTTTTTTCTAATATCATTTGAAACATAGAATGAATTAAACGTATTAATTAAAATAAAAGCTACTCAATGGATTTTAATTCGATTTTTTAGATAAGTAAATTGATTCAATAGGAAGGTAAGATAAGTATACTTAATTGTTTCATTTGTTTGTTTGAATTGTTTCTGTTTAACCATTTTTGTAGATCACACATATTTTTATGTCTCAACGTAGTTCCTATTGTAAGTTAGTAATGTTTGTTTTATGTGCATTGTTATGTGTTTTGTGTGACGAATAAATAAAATAAAATAAAAATTAAGTACCCGAAGCGAAGCGAGAACGAGGCGCTAGTTTTATATAAAAACCATCCAACTAATTAATAAATATATGAAACATTTTTCTTAATACTGATAACAATTACGCGACTGTGCTTAAAATGTTGCTTTTGTTTGTTTAAATAAATACATTGAAATCTAAGTCTAGTAGTAATCCCTCCGGCCCAGGAGTCTAAGTGGCACCTGAATAGCCTCCACAAACCTTTTCAGCAAAAAGCTCATTTTCAACCACGATGCAGTTTTAATTTTATTTTCAAGAGCAAGGGGTTGAATGTATGATTCTATTCATCATCATCGTAACAACTCATTAGTCCCATAAGTGGGTACAGAATGCGAAATAGGTAACTATTATAATGTTTTTGGGGATTTGGTAATATTTTACATACCATTCTACTCGCTTTAATATTAGGTTAGGGATAATATTAGATATTTAATTAAAAAACTTGGAAAAGTTTTACTGTATTGTTTTTCAATAATTATTAAAATATAATATACGGATATTTATTAGAACGGAATATATATTAGATCGGTTAGTATCGTACAAATGCCAGTAGAAGAAATAATTTTATTTTACTCTATTGATTATTTAAGGGCACTTTATTTTCATCTGAAAAAATTTAAAGTAGAAACTGTAATCATCCAAAAAGAGACAATAGTACAATCACTCCAAAAAACAATACAAAAAAACAATAGCAAAAAATATTGAACACAACAGCATAGCACTCCAATTAGCTGGAATTCGAAATCCGAAAAAAATGGCTGCCATTTTAACCCGTAATATCTGCCGGGTCTAAAGGACCCTTGCTATTCAGTGGGTCTTGACTAAAGGGTCCTTAGGACCCAGTCTCTATTATAATACAAGTGCGGTTTACAATTTCAAGAACAAGAAAAATAGAGGTGGGCTGGATTAATTGCGTGGTAATTACAGATTGTAATGAGAAAATGGATTAGTAATGATGTAGTTTAAGAAATTGAGAATTCCGTTGTTTGTCAATAAGTAAAATTAGATAGTATTTTATAGGGACGAAACAGTTAACCCAATCCAGCTATAAGATTTCAAATCAAACTAACATAATATAAGATATTTAATTGGACATGATGAAATTTACCATATTCCAATTCTAAATCAAAATAACATAACAGTCGCGTAACGAAATAAACTATCAAAATTAATCAAATAAATTAAACCCTTAATTTACCATTTTCATAATCGGCTTACAGAAGCAATTATTTAGTTTAATTTCCAAATTCATAAGACGTACACAGTACATGCGCTCCAGTAAGCAATCTCCTTATGTTGCGAATGTCTGGTACGATTGTGCCAATTCAATTTCACACTGGCAGTGAAATCTGTGGCTTTGTAAGATGAGATACGAATAAGTTGATAATGACTTTATTGATGTAGGTAATGTTATGAAAAGACGATTTTATCTAAGATTTTGCCGCGCAATTTTCTTGCGGTGATTAGAGTGTATTATAATTTGAACAGAAACAGACATAAAAGTAAAATTATTATCATATAAAAAGATGAATTGATTGATAGAGTTTTTAATTTAAATCCCGAGGCGGGAATCGAACCCGCAACCGACATCGCAGGCCGGTCAACCTTTGGCTTACCCGGTCAACATAGTAACAATTAAAATCAAGTCAATGTGTTAAAATCCAACAGCATCTTTTCGCAAACAATACCCTTTATAATAAATGAAGACCTCTTAAATTCCTTTTTCAACCCAAACATAACATTTCAAATACATAAAATATTCTGGTTAAAACACATTTTATTCAGCAATAACAGAAAACTGTGTCAATCGGAACGTGATTCAAAGTCATTGGTGCGCGAAAATGCCGCGATTGACTCGCATGAGGGAGATTACCTACTGCAATCTACCTCTATTACACTGTGCCATCCCTTTCGTGAAAAATATAAGCAATTGTTTTTCTAAGCCAAATTCGATTTCGACTCCGGAAATTGAATTATTGTCGGATTGGAGGCTTAAGAAAGATTAGCACGGATAGAAGAATCAGTCAAATTTTCAGAAAACCATAGATCAACCTTTTATTTAACTATCTTGGTATTGTTTATCCCTTATCCTTAGATCATGGTTATCAACTTACTACGATTGCCAATCCGTGTCATAAACGTGGTAATTATACGAAATCCCCCAAAATCTATAATATTTTATTAATTTTGTGTGTCTGTGCCCAGTGGTGGATGATAATGATGATATTTCCATCTTAACTTTTTATTCGAACAACAATCGGAGTAATATCAGTAATGATAAACTTTACAACAAAATCGAGCACAATAGATTTATCATGGGATTTGTAAAACAAACTTGTAAATTACGTTGTTAAATTAGCTAATAAACATTGTTATTTGTTAAGTGCTGGAATTGTAAAGAAGTTGTGAGTTTCAATTTGAAATGGAAGTTGGGCAAAGTTTCTGGATGATAAACAGGTGTCTAATTGTTTAAAACTTACATCTATACTTATGAGACGGAAAGTTTGTGAGATTTGTAAAGTTTATTTATACACACTTCTACTAAACTCGGGCGGGTGTCTTCAAATAGAATAAAGGATTTACAAAACTAGAAGATAGGCAGGAGTATTTGCTTCATCTATAATAAATAAGAAATTGCATGTATGTTTGATTGTTTGTCCGTCTTTCACGGCATATCGGTTTGGACGTATTGACGTGATTTTTAATTAGTGATAGGTAGTTGAAGGACTAGAGAGTGGCATGGGTTACTTGTTCAAAATACATATTTCCACAAGAAAATCTGTTAAACGCGAGTGAAACCGATTTTTTTACATAGGTATGTTTTAAGTATGTTACGGAGGAGTATTGTTACAAACATTGTGACACGATAATTTTCTTTATAAGTATTTGATATCTATTGATTGAACTTTATAACTATTTTGTTTCTGAATTATCAAAAACAGTACACGTTCCCTAAGGTTTTATCCAAGACATTGTTATAAAATAAAACAAGTGTAAGTGTAAGGATGTGGATTGGGGACGGAGCCACTGAGCCGTGCTTCCCGCGGTTAAAGCGACGGTTGCGACCGCTTATAGCTCACGATACGACGCCGATACGACTATTGATCGGTTAGACTAAGCCGCCATTTAATTTGCGGTGCAAGGGATCAACGTGTCTTATCTGCGTCTCAACGCAAGGGTCTTGCTCTTATACTTTGGTATAGCTTAGGTTTCTCGAAAGTTATTTTATCAAAGCCAGTATAAGCAAAACAGACAAATAAAACTACTTTGGACAGGATTTACTATGATAAAAGATTAAAATTAAACTAATACTAGCAGTAAACAGACGATTAAATAATTCTAATATAAAAAGACAAAGTTTGTATGTATGTTTTTTAACACGAAATTAAATTTCACCAGGATCACAAATAAAGTTACTTCTGGTCTCGGGAAAATCCAATAAAACCCGTAAAAAGCTGTGCGCGTAAGATAAGTATAAAATTTACACATTATAGACATTTTCACATACATCTGATACGATATCAACATAGCCTTTAATCGTATCGTACAGTGTAAATAGCTCAAGGAGTGCGCGTTGATGCGTGACTCCCCGTTCTCAAGGACACTTTGTCTGAATGTATGTCCGTTTGTTTCGAGGGTGGGCTTATTTACCAGCTAACAACAACGGGGAATATCATCATCAACTGTAAAACATGCAAAGAGAACTTTAAAAAGTTTGTAGAAAGAAAGAAAGACAGAAAAAAATATTTGTGTACAAATAACATCTTATTACACTAGGCGTAAACATAGCGGACACAAATCGGTCGCCAGCTCAGCTTCAAAGCTGTGGCAATATTATATTGTCACAGCGCTGATTTTCAGTGGCACCGTGTAGGATATAATATAGGTGCATTCATCAACCCGCACTTGGGCAGCTAGTGAAATAAGGCCTTAATTCTCTCGCGAGGAAAGGTCCCTGTGATCCAGCAGTGGGAACGAAGGGATGCTTATGCATAAGTCTTAGAGGATTCGGTAAATCTAGATGATTTCTAGATGGGTTAGTGATCACAGTAAGTTGGTACACTACCGACACAGACCTATAGCTGTCTTTCTTCCGGTATAGTTCCATCATATGATAGTTGATTTTAATAACACCTGGATATATTGTTTGGCTATTCTTAAGTCAGGCGAATTATCTTCCTATAACACAGTTTCTAACTAGCACGGTTAGTAATTAATATCTTATAAACATGGTCAATTATTTACTTTATTTAGTTGAGACAATTGATCAATTCAGCACTTGAAACATAATGTAATAAACCTGTATTCAATACACATCGTCCTTTTTTACGTCGGTTAAGGTTACAAGAGGTCAGATGGGTGCTAGGTAGCTCAACGAAGCATAACTCAGTCAGTCCCGTGAGAATAAATTCTTACGCGGAACCTATCATTAACTACGGAGTCAATTTGAGGGAACCTTTTGCGGATCAAGCTTGAATTCTGTTATTTTGATATTATATCAGTTTTTGGAACGGAAGCGAGGTGACATTTAGGGATTCAATTGGAATTGCCTTTAAAAACGGTATTTTGAAGGGTTATAATTAGAGAGAAAATTATAACAATTGTTTTTGGATTCGTGTGAACTAGAACATGTAAAAGTTGACATACTTTCTTGAAATAAATAGTTATATGCAATAATTATTTTGACACTTTTGCCACAGACATTTTATTTAATAATATTAAACAAAATCCTTGTAAACAGTTGATTCATCCGTCTAATAGACCCCTTTTTATACAAATTTAGTCTTGTTTTAGCATGACAGATGAGAACAAACCAGCCATTTCCATACAAATTACCTTTTGTATGAAAAAACTCTAACCATGAAATCAATATCGGATATAGGTCAAAAACCATCTCATACATCCCGACTCCTAAGGTTTCCTATCAAATTTCACAACCCTTATTACCCCCTTATAAAGCTCAAATTCCCATACCATTGTCACAAGATTATTTTTAATGAAGAATTATGTGCACCTTATTTGTTTAACGTTAAGGTCGAATTTTAAAGGGAATTTGTTCTGTAAGTGGTTTCAACGTTCCAAGTTTGACATGACAGGTGCTATTGGATATCCTATTCTCGGTGATAATGTGAGTCTTATTACAACAGTGTAAGGTTGGGATTAGATGTTTAGAAAAGGTTTCGTCTCATATTCAAGGATTAATGTAGGTCTGTATTTCTGTTGATGTTTTGGCATTTCTTTGTAAATTGTTAAATTCCGTTGTAGTATCATATAAAGTATTTTTTTTTCTTTATTATTTTTTTTATGCTTTCTGTGTGGTCTCATTTATAAAAAATTCTATTAAGTAGATATATCCGGTTAGATGTTTTGGGAATATTCTGTGTTGTGCATAAGCTCCCATATTTACGTTCTCACTGTTAGGACACTGGGACTCTTCATTTGAGAATAAAATAATTATATAAAGTTTAAAATGCATTGAAAACAATATATTGAAAACTTATGTCAAGTCACCAAATAAAGCCCATTATTAGCCTTTTAATACAAAATACAAATACAAGCTCGTCTTATATGTATGACACCACATACGTGGCCCGTTACTTTTACTTAATTTTATCATAAATGCATTTAAAAAATTAAAGTCCTTTCCTTTCCATAAAGAAACTTTATGATAAATTTCAAAAACTATCATCTAAAATTACCATAGACAATCCGTTCTTAAAATAAATTCCAGCCACTTATTCATTTATTCATTGTAAGATTTAAAAAGTTTTTATAAAATGGCGCTTAAAGACACGAGTGTCCTCAAGTCAAGACTCTCGACGAAATCCGCGGGAAATCTCCTATAACAATATTACCAACTGCAGAATGCAAATATTAACATTCCCAAGCTATTTCCAACCTTATCTCTGTCGCAATACAGCTGCAATCTCTATGAACCTATTTATTTAAAGTTAGAATCGTTTCTAAATATTTCGCGTAGATTTTGAGCTTTATTGCGTTGCAATAGGGATGAGATCTGTTGTGCATTTGCAGTCGAAAGGACTTTATGCTTGAGACGCAAGGTTGAATATTGTTTAAGTATAATGGCGCGAAGCAAATAATTTGAGTACGTTTCTTGAGGTCGTTGCAAACGAGTTTACGATAACTATGTATATCAGTTCTGTTGATTATTTTACTATTTCATTTTTTACAAATACCACGAATACGATTAAATTATTACAATTATACAAAGATAATATGAAGCAGTGAGTTTTTTTATTAAATATGTATAAATATTGCTGGACAATTCACACAGCAACATTATGCCTCGTAGTACCTAAGCTCGAAACTTGTGTTACGGGTGTATATATATTTATATTAAAGATGACTATTACCCATAGTTAAGTAGGTATATTTTAAAACATTGAACAGTTTGTAGGACACAATGTACGAACGCGATTCACCAACACGGACTTGGCCAGTGCAGCGCTCTCTCGTCAAGAGACGAAATAGTTTCTCGTTTGCAACTCCCTTCATTTCTAGGATTGGATTGTGCCAAGAACGTAATAGCTTTAGAATTTTGAATTCTATTATGCAGGTGTTTAAGTATAAGTTCGTTCGCAGCGAGAATTTGTAAACGTTTTGTTGCCGTTTGTCGTATTCCAAATTTGAATTTTGTGTAGTGCTTTTATGAAGCCATTTTGGATTTTGTAAGATCGGTGTGAAGATTATTAAATTTTATATTTTATATTGTAATGCTTATATTATTGCCTATTCATAGGTATAGGAAATGTTACATCAAGAATCCGAATATTAAACCCAACCAATTGTTATAAATAAATTTACAAAAAGATTTAAATGAAACGCACGTATGTAATAAATCCTTCCAATTATTTCTATAGCTTAAACTTAAGAATAATTCACTATATTATAGACAAGAAAACGAAGTTTTATTCTTTAAAAAAATATATTATAAAAAGCTGTAAAAAAATACTTACCTACCTTACGGGTTTGAACTTTGAGCTAGTACTACCAGTATGAGAGTCGAGTGTGCTCCCACTGACCCAACACAACTTTATACATTTTTTCGCAGTATATGCCATAGGAACAAACTCCAAACTCTATTTCATACACAATAAAAAGCAAAAATGAACCGGCATACAAGGTGACCCGTTGTTAAGCGATATACAACGTGTACCGTTGTTAATCCTCTGTTAACCCGCAGCCTGGGTTCCGGCGCTTCCGGTGTACTTTTATCACTTTACGGAATATGGCTTTGTTATCTGTGGATGAGTTTGAAAGGTTCTATAGATATTTATTTTTCGTTTGGCAGTCATAAATAAAATATTCCTGGACTCTTCACATAGCAAATAAATAATATAATACTTATTTCAAAAAGATATAGTCTAGCAATATTTTTTTACTTACAGCGACATCTTCCCTATGGCCCGTGTTATAATAGATTATCTTGCAGACTATGTGCTTTCCTAATATTAAAAATATCTGTGTATCAAATTTCGGCGTGAAAACATAAGACAGAAATATTCGAATCGAAAATATTATCTAGTAAAGGATATCTTTATTAGACAATGTTATTCCAAAACTTGAACCCATTCTTACAATCAGTTAAATCAGCAGTAATTTACCAAAAGCTAATTAATAGTTACAACTTCGCTCAGTTTAGTTGAGTTTAGTCTTCCGTAATCAATCACTAATCTCCTTCTTATCTCTCCCTAATGAATTCGTGTTAATTTTCCGCTACGGTGGACGTGCTACTTTAATTCTAGATAGGGTCAATGTGTTAAGATTAGGTTGATAGTCTTGCACGGGTTAGGGTGCGTTTCCACCGTTATAATCTACCAGATTGCTAAGTTAAAAGGCGACATGGATTATAAGATTTCTTTACAGATTATACAATCGAATATCGTCAGAATCTTGAACTGACAGAAAAACAAAAGAGATAAAAATAACAATAATAAAATTCATAATAGTTATAAATACTCTAAGTTTATATTTTACGAATAGCTTGAACGAATGAAGGAAAACACAAATAAGTAAGCCAAAGGTCATTGTCCCATATGGAGCGAATCAATCTAAACTTAGAGGTTATACAACAATGTTCCGTAAAAACTAACTGAACTGCTCCTTACCCACGGGACACCAACTTTACTGCGAGTCCCAGAGACACTCGAATGTATCTCGATTTTGATAATAAACGGATTTCACTAAAAGAAGGAGATTGATTTCTCATTTCAACAGTATTTTTCAATAGTTCCTATCCATCCAAAGGTTGCCTGGAAGAGATCGCTGTTAGCGATAAGGCCGCCAATTGTACAATTAGTTAAGTTTGTTTTTTATATATTGTTTTGTCTATTTAAGTGTACAGTAAAGTTATTATTTATCTATTATTTGCTTATTATGTTTGTTCGCGTATAACTTCGTCGTTTATGAACCGATTTTGATAAATGATGCTGGAAAATTTGATGATTCATTTTTTGGAAAGAAGACATAAGGTGGTCTCATGATAAGGAAATCAGGGTTTGATGATGACAAACCAGGTAAGGTAAGTCGAAGGTAAAAAAAAAAAAGGAGAACTTTCAAAATCGTACGGGCGACTTGTGCTATTGTATTATTTATATTTATTTATTTATTTATATTTATTATTATGGTAGTGAATTTAGAGGCAGTTGCAGAATTTTTGTATGGTGCACGGCGAGGTTTGAACTCACAACATTTGGAATGAAAGTCGAGTGTGCTACCACTTATCCAACATAGCTCTTGCTCAGCCGTGCTCAGTAATAGGACGTAATAAGGTTTATTAATTATTATAATGATAATAAGATACATTTCACAAAATTTAGATCTAAAACAAATGGTAAGGTTCAGGTAGGATCTGCTTCAAAACTTTGATCCACTCGGGGTGGCTACAAATCACTACGCCCTGTAGAGCCGTAAATTATGGACACCCTGTAGGCTAAATTGAAGCGTTCTGCATCCATGGAGGATCACCTTGTATCGGCTGAATGGGAAATTGAAGCTTTTTGCATCCAACTAAGGTTTAAATTTGGAATTATGTATTTATAAATTGGAGAGATTCTTTGTTTAAATGTGAATTATGTGTATGAGCTAACAATTTAATTTGAGTTTATTAATATAATGTAATCTACAGGTTGGTGATTTTAATGGTACTTAATATTTTTTACCGTCATATTATTTACTTTTTTTGCCTACACTGCAGTGTCCATGACGCATTCTCGTTACTACAGGGGGGTGTGGCGGGCCGATTTATTTAATTCTTTATTTATTGGGCACGGGTCTCTCAATTATGAGCTTAAAAGATGACGCTTGTTTTTGAGTTTTCGGAAATATCGGGAAATCCAAAACTAAATCAATATGTTACTTACCCGTTTCGTGTTCTAATATTTCCATACAAATGACAAGTCGTGTATTAAACTAAAACAATGTAAAACATAGATTAATCGCCGTAAAGCGACTGTCAGAGTGTGGCCAATAGTTGTCGGCTGCTGACGCTACCGCATAATCACTCAGTAGGGTTTGCATAAAAAGCTACGGCGTTGACAAATGGTGGTATAAATCAGGCTACGTCAGCCGGATTTGCGGAGTATTTGAAGTAGATTTGGGATATCAACCGACTGCTGAATGAGGATGTTCTTTATTCGTTGATAAGGCTTTATACAACTAAATTATAAATATCGGATCTTTCTATGTACTACTCCAACTTACTGCGATCGTCAATACACCTAGTATATGTGGTAATTATCCTAAATCCCCCAAAACCTGAAGAGACTGTGCTCAATAACACGACATATTGTTAGAATGATAAACAAAATAAATTCCCAATTAAGTGAACCAACTCCAACTTTAAAAAAAAAACTTCAAAACACCAAACACCCAATACTTCCCCGACTTCTCCCGCCATAAATCTACGTAACGCTAGAATTTACGTTACATACGTTACTACGTGATATACGCCGGAAGTTGACGCCACTTCCGGCAGCAGGTGTTACGGCTACTGATCTAATATGGTGTCGGATTAATATTGCTAACAATTGTTGCCAAATTCGCAATTGTTTGTCTACGCTGTTTGATATTAAACGTACAATGCGTGTGAATATACAATACACATAAACAAATATACATGTAGATTCACACTAATATTGTGTAGAGGATAGTTTGTGTGTGTTTTGTTTGGAGTGATCTTGATAAAATTTGGTATGGAGTTAGCTGACACCCTGGATACATAGGCTACATTTTTAGATTATAAATATAACTACGCGGGCAGTCCAAGCCGTAGGGCGGACAGCTAGTATATTTTATACAAGATTTCTTGTCTTTTTAAAAACGTATGTGCGCTTTAAAACATATCACACAGAAATCAAACGTTGGGAGGAAACCGGCATGGTCTAAGAACTCTGAAGGTTGAAGGACAAGTAAAATTGACCCGCACTTGGCCAGCGTGGTGAGTTAAGGTCTCTCGTCAAGAGAGAAGTCACTGTGTATCAATCTCAGCATTGGGAACGTAAATGGTGTTTATGAAATGTATTCTATTTTATCAGTCTGTCAAGAATGAATGAATGAATGATTCATTCACTCCCGTTGAAGTTTTTCCTCCCGCCGACATTTCTCGTAAACAGAAGCGTAATGGCATTATTTAATTTCGGGACTAATTTAATATCCTTCCTTATTAGCCTTTACTACGGACAGACGAATCGTTTACGTGTTTAATTATTTGTTGTTATTTTATTTGCTTTTTTGCTGTTATTTTTATAACAACGGGAATGAATTACGAATTTACAGCGTAGTTAATAAATTAAATCAAGTTATTAATTTGCAAGTGAAATAATTATTTTTTGATTTTATTTATTTTCAAATTATTTACTTGCCCGCCAGGGTTTTCCCATGGCAATTTGTTTTCCGATGCTTAAAATTAATAAATGTTATATAGGACGTAAAATTTGTTTATAAACGAACCCTTTTATCATCAGAACTATGTTTGCATAATAATTAGCATATTGATAATATTGCCGTGTTTTGCCGGCTTAAGATAAGTACCACCCTGTCTCTTCTGTTTAGTTGTCAGTTTTTGGACACTTTGCGGAAACCTACAGGGTGATATTACTTTTAGGCCGGCTCCTCACGCCAATATTTATCATAATATCATAATTTTGACAACTTATTAGGTTATTTGTGATATCGAAAACCCATAGTAAAGATAAGAAAGAAGTGTGTGTGAGGATAAATGGCAGAAGTAGTTATTATGTAAGTTGTTTCGAGGACAACCGACGGTAATTGATTTTATCTATTAGCTTCTGTTTTCCTTATATTTAGGGATCCCGATATCGCTAACTGATGTCAGGATGCTTAAAAATGTAGTTTTTACTCATAAAACAAATTAATTTATTTCTAATGACTAGCTATCCACCCGAGATTCAGCGCAGTAAAAAGCATTCAGGGTTTTCTACGTATAGTAGAAATTTATATTATTTTTTTTGTTTTATAAAGTATATCAGATATCTGTAAAACATGCTTCGGGCTTTTTAAGGGACTCAAAATTGCTGTGTGAGTTGTAAAAATATATTTAAAATTACAACATAGCTTTAAATCGAACGTCCTATTTAGTAAGGTAGCACTAAGCTACTACGTTGTTAAGGCTACTCAAAGTTAGAAAGATGCTAATGGACCAAGAGCCCGTGATGGCCAGACCTTCCTTTAATTCACAAGCGTGAAAATTCTTTCATGTGTATGTCTAACATAGGTAAGAATAACCCCCAAACATGAAACCTGGATCGCGGTTCCTTTGGGAGATAACAGGTAAAAGGTTGTTATCTCCCAAAGGAACCGCGATCCAGGTTTCATGTTTGGGGGTTATTCTTACCTATGTTAGACATACACATGAAAGAATTTTCACGCTTGTGAATTAAAGGAAGGTCTGGCCATCACGGGCTCTTAGGTTATAACTCTGCATTCGATTTCTAACATACACTGATAACTGTTAACGATGGGATAGTACTTTTTATAAGTATGACTGTATCATACTGCAACAATAATCAGATATAACATGAAAGATAACTATATTTAAAATTCCTTTTCAGTAAATCTGTGAGTCATGTCAGCAAATTAAACAATATTGGACACTTACGCACTCTCATTAAGAATTTCGTCGAATCAACTTAATTGCAAGGCGCAATCACAATGACGAAGTACACTTGCGAGCATTATATTGGACACGCTTAACACATTCAATGCCCAATTCAATGTAGCCTGTCGGGCTGCAGGGCCACCTCACGTTGGCCTTGATACGAGCGTGTGACATGGGCACAGGTAGTGTTAATAAACACAACATGGTATGTCAGTAATTTGGTTTCTCTGTATAAAAAAAACTAAAAAATTGTAAAGTGCCTACGTAGAGGTTTGGTATACTAAAGAAACTATTGACGTTTTTAAAAAAATAGTTTTCGTGGATTTTATTATGATAATGATTAGGTGTTTGATTTTCGTTATTGATCAACATTTTCAAAGATTTAAAAAATATAAGTATTTTTTGGGAAAAAGTGGTAAATTATGTAGCTTACACAATATGGAAATGATACATAAGCTTATTTTGATCGGGAAAATCGGGAAAATTCATAAAAACGTGAACAAAACCGCGGGTGGAAATTTAGTTTATTCATATCGACAAATTTACCCTCGACCTTTTTGATTTTGTTAATCGTGACGATAACCAAATTTGCGAAGTAAAGTAGAAACGACGTGATAAAGCAATTTGGAGAATATCTTCGGACATAACTTTTTATATTATGTCATTGTCATTATCATTACGAGAATAACCGATCCAGTAACGACATGAAAAAGGCTAAATGTTTTTATACCTTGGATTATATCTGGAATGGCGATCGTTCAGTTTTTAGGACGAAACGAGGTGACAGTGTTGGTGTTAATTGTCATAATTATTTCGTAATGGTGGTAAATTTATAAAATTAAGTCAAAGCTATACATATTTAAATTTGAGGAAAATGTATGTAAAATTATAGTCTTTAACTTACATGATTTCATAAATACTTGATAATGTCTTATAAGTAATCTACAAAATAAATTAGCTATCTAGTACCTGTAACATAAGTTTTGAGCTTACCACGAGCCTAATAATAATTGCGTAATTTTTTTGTATACATATTTATATTTAATCTCATTCAATATGTTTACTTATTAAGAGACATCCAATTAAAATAAATCCTACCCAATAATCACATTCTTAATTAACAGACAATTAGATGACTTTTCAGTCAATTATTCGGCTCGATTCAAGCTTGTCATGTCCCGAAGTGTAATTCTTGATTATTGACGTGCTTAAAGCGAAACGTGAATTCGCGAATTAATTTCGTACGTTAAATAAAATCGTGTTGTAATTACGGGAATCGAGTTCTGTCTTATTATTAATTAATGGAGTTACAACGTATGTGTAGTATAATAGAGAATCGAATCGGTAACGAATTATAAGGTTTTTTTAAGTATTTCATTATAAACCTTTTTGAACCAAAACCGTGAAAGGCCACCCAGAATTGTATTTTCTCATTTTGTTTTGTATTATAAAGGTGGACAATATATATATATAATAATTGTATTAAATGAGCATTTTAAAACAAACAAAAACAATGTTTATCGTTCAAATATAAAACATCAAAATAAGTGCTCTGGGTAAAACATGAAGTTGAGACTACTAACAATGCTTTCGCAAAATACTAGGAAAATATACGCAAAGAAAAGTCAAAATAATAAAAAGCCAAAGCTTAAATAGAGCTAGTTTTTTGTTGTTCCGGTTGTACTGTGGATTTCTACGGAGCACACAAATTAACAGACTCACTCGAAATGTTCATCTTTTATTCAAGGGGCTGAATTGCGATGCAATTTTCAGCTTGAATTATTAAGTGTTCATAAAAATAGTTATGTTTGTGTTTTAATTAAATTTTGCGGAAGTCCGACAATGTTACCGTAGGTTACATATAAATTATTTGAAAATCTCTGAACATGTTCATGAATCACATTATGCTCTAAAAGGAGTATATCATATTCATATTCATATCATGTATTGTATACATGAAACACATATAAAAATTTAATACTAAAATTACCTAATGTACAAAGTATGACTCGTCAAAACATAGTAATAATGCTAATTGCAATTGCAATTGCAATCTATCTTACAGTAATATTAAGTAATCTTTAGACTTAAATAAATCTTACTCACGGTTTCACTACAAAACAAAGTTTTCAGCTATAATAGGTACAAATAAGTTGATTCCCGTCAAACTCTGACCCACATCAAGCAAACTGTCAGTACGACTGACGGTGCATAAATACCCCTGTTTAGGTGATTTCTGCCAAAACTGATTTCTATTAGTTTATGTGGATATTTAGCTATACAGTGCCGTTCTAAAACTTGCCACACAATCTCATCATAAGAACCTATTTATGTTTTCACAGCTGAGCACTGGGACTTCTCTCTTGGGGAGCGATATTAGGTCAAATTTCATAAAATATAGTGGTAAAACATACCATGTCCTTTAAGTTAAGGAATATAAATATACAAGAAACAGACAGCAGCATCGTTCTGTGTATTGTACCAACTTATATAATAATTCTCCCAATACTTTTATCTTGCCCAGTACTTAATATGCTATACGATGAATTACGTTACAAAATAAAACGTATCCTTTCAAAGGTCAACGGCACTAATAAATCAAACCTTGATGGGTGAACAAGAATAGAACCAATCCATTGAATAGAAAACAGAGAAAATATTATGATAAATTACGATTATATAAATAGTGCTAGTAAAGCCTGATATAGGTAATACATCCCAATTCTTTAACCTATAAATAATATTCTCGCCGTGAAATAGAATACTGCGAGTAATGTTGCGGGTAAGTTCAAACAACTTTAACAATCATTACAGTCCAAAACCATGAAACGAGTAATTATGCAAACATAACCTCATAAATATTAGGAATTTGGCGTTGAAGAGCGAGCGCCACGCCAAAAATATAACGGTTAATTTTGTAGTCTATAGGTTTTATTGCCATTCATCTAATTCGGTTTTTCTTTACAGAAAATTTACGACAGAAATTGTAAGAATTTATTTACATGAATAAATAAATACCTTTTAAATGAATTATGTATGAATTATATTTATCTTAAAATTTCGCCTTATAATTTTCTTTTCTAATATTATAATTTTTACATTGTTTGATTGGTTGTTTGATTATTTGAAGTCTTATTTGAAAAAAAAAACTTTGGATAGTAGGTATATTTAATTTTATCCAGGAAGGATCTAGCCTTAAAATGTATTTTATAAAATTGTTTTTATGTAAATAACGTAAATAATGCAAGCGAAGCTATCGGCGGGTCAGTATATGATAACAACCAAGCAACATTCCAATTTATTTAAATACTAATAAGACTGAAATCAGCTATTAAAGAAAATCATTACCACTCAAACGGAACGAAATCACAGTAAACACGCCAAAAATCAATTAAAATACATAATTAAATAAAAATAGAACTTAAATTGAGGATCTTAAAGTCGAAAATTAAAAGGCGATATTTCGCGTGACTCTCGTAATAGAAAATGTGATTAGACGCCTCAATATTTGAGTTGAAATTCAATTTCTCCTATTTCAAGGAACTATTCGGTTTTTTGAATAACAAGCTTTAACGGCTTATAAATAAAGGTCAATTTAATTTAGGGGAAGTTAGGCAATTTCGGGACGGGCAATTTTTGTAAATGTCAATTAATACCAATTCTAGTTTCCGTGACACAATAACATTTTAGTAATAATGGAAGGTAATTGTATTTGACAGAAATACGCGTTTATCAAATTATTGTTCCTTTAAATTGGTTTAAAACGATTTTAACAATTAGTTTTGTAAAAGCTTTGTTATGTTTTGTTATCATCACCATATTCCCCTCATATCGCAATTATATTCAGGAATCTTTAAAATAAAACAAATAAAGGGCTTAAGTTAAAGCGTCGCCATTCGTCTTTTGCTTAACAATATTCGCGTTCAAAAATAACCAGAAACATAAGCATTTGACACGTACATTCCACTTCCATCCGAGGATCGTGGGTTTAAACTCCACCGCGCACCTCTGGATTTTTCTTCTTGAAAATTATAAAAGGTTAAATCGCTTCGGCCGCGTATGAAACCGGAGTCTCGTAACCAGTTACGGTAGAAGAAAAAATCTTCTTTTTACGATACCAGTTACTAGGCAATAGGTTTTTTTCCTTAACCGATACTGGTTTCGACATAAGAAATCGAAATGAAGTAAAGAATTACAAGGCGATTGAATCGTGAAAATATACATTTCATGAACACATCAAATAAACGCACACTAAGCCTGATTTAATTCAATCATTCACTCCTTGTCCGTTCGTTCATTCGTTTTGACAGCCAGCCGCGTCGTTCATTCAACGTGACAGGCGCTAGGGAATTGAACCCATTTGCTTGTACATAAGAGCTTCTTAATAAATTTAATTTTTAAAAAGGCTAATGCATTTTTTACACGAATTGTAAATGTTTAATACCAGTTCTCAAATGGTAAACAAGGTGGCCTAATCTCACTCGTTAAATGAGAAGTCCCAATGTCCCAGGAGTGGGAACGTAACAAGGGGTGATTATGTTTATGTTATCTATGCATGAAATGAAAACTGAATTAAAAAAAATTAGGTCTTATTTCACACAGCAATATCTTGCCCCGTGGAAAGCTCTAAGCTTGTGTTACGGGTACTAAATAATCTGGTTCCTTCCCGTTGTCCCCATGACCGCATTCCCGTTCCGGGGACAACGGCACGTCTGCTATACTTAATAGAATTAGCATAACTAAACATATAATTTTACTTTACATATAGAACACCCGTCTGGGTGTATAATATAATTATGTTCCGAGTCAATGACACATTGGGCGGCCTTATCGCTAAAAGCAATGTCTCAGAACAAATATATACAGATCGTTATTTTTTTGTCCCGCAGCAGGAATTGAAACCGCAAACTCGCAGGTTCTGAATCGTCTTACAATACTTTTAAATAAAATAGGACGTATGTAGCTATCAGTATGTTTTCTGTTACACTCAAGTCTGTGATAAACAATAATTTTATCATTAAAGTGACAGATTTCAGCAAACACCCCATTATCCTCACTGCTGGAACATTGGACCGAGACGCAAGGACAGGGGTAAACCTCCCCTAATAAGCCAAGTTAATTGAAATTGGCAGGGTGTATAATTTAAAGAATAATATTTTAAGGGTTGTCGGAAACGACGTCTGATTTTATTGCTACTTAGTCAAATTAGGAGCTATTTACAATTCTAGGGGCTGCTTTTTGAGAATGATGGGCGTCAAGTGTTTTTGAAACGGTCGAGTAGTTTGAAATTGTAATAAAATGTTATTAATAATTATTACTAAAATTCATCCTACCACTAAGCTTATTTCAAATTGCTTCCTTTATCTGTAACGCGGGAAAAACCGCGGCTGCTAGTTAAATATTAAAATATAATATAATATATTTTTGAAAAGCCCAAATTCATAAAATTTTATCGGTAAGTTTATTTACAATTCTGCAAATCGGTTATAGCAATTGGAGTTAAGTGTACAATTTCATAGTATTTTTTGGAGAATAAATACTGGAAAAGGCTCACGTTTTAGGCTACGTTTATGAATAACCCGGGAGGTCCAATTTGGCCCAATATCCCGCCTCATTTGAATTCATATCGTGTTTCTACTACTCTTCATAAAATCAACCAGCAATACTCCCAAAATAAACTCTACTGACCAAAATATAAAGCCTATTTCTGTTTAGCGATACAATTGTAAAATTCAACCCAAAATGAGCGACCCAATTTCTTAAATTGCACTTAAAAGGGTTAATTGTTCCAAAAATGTTGCCAAATGGACACATTAAACGGAAAAATAAGATTACGGACATTATAGAGTTAAGCTACCTACCTCTGTTTGTTGCGGAGGAAGCCGTTACGGACACCATTTCAGCTAGTGCCGTTTTGTAGTCAGTTGTCAAAATGAATGAACTTACTTGAAATTATTCATTTATCAAGACTGTCGCCTTTGATCAACTCAGGACTTTAACATAAACCTGACATTGATATTATAATAAATGTAAAAAATAATTATTTTACTAAAAAAGGATATTATACAATTGATAAAGCTTTGGCGGATACATCTATGTTTAGTAAATAATATTAGTTTGAATGATGTACAAATGATGTAAAATCAAGACATGCTCGGTGGGGTTTGAACTAACGACCTTTGAATAAAAGTCCAGTGTCTTTCCACATATTCAACACAGCTTCTTAACTATAATATTAATTACTACTTTCACCAAAGCCGTGTCTATATAATTAAATCCGTACCTATATAATTAGAGCTGTTATAGAGAGTAGAGATCAGAAACTTTCTGATCTAAAATAACTAAATCCGAAAATTACCCGGTGAATTTTGAATGAACTGTTTTCTAACTAATAATAAACTAACTTGCCGGATATTACCGGATTTTACTGGATAATCGGAGCTTTAATAATGTACGATTAAGCACCGGCTGGGTTTAACAGGATTTTAAAATTCTTATTTTAGACTGTTGTATACTTCATAGTCTATTTTTACCGATGCAATTTGATTCAAGTCCTATTTATATCGATGGTATTTCTGATAACAAAATAATTTATAACTCATACACCATTCATTATAACCATGTATATAATGTTTGAACCATCGGAAATCAAACCAACCTCTCCCGTTGCAGGCGTTGCTAATATCCGTAATAGATGATTATCTGTATTAACTTAAATCATTGAATATGATTCGCGGTTAGCGGTCAAACGAAATATTTGCATTCTCAACAAATCTATGCTAATCTGTTATTAATTGCTGTAATTTTGCTAATTAAATATTAGGAACACCTGGAATTACTGAACAAACGCTATTCGGTTTCATGAATTAGTTGGAATTTCATTAATTATTAGCCCGTCTGTGGTGTGGTCGTTGTGCCGGTCTTAGAATAGTACCGCCTTACTTTTCCTGTTGTTGTTATCGTCTAAGGGATTTATATACCAGAAGGCGGGCAACAGCGTTGTTCTGTGAGTTACTGTACCAATGAATGAATGAATGTTTTATTTATTCATAAAGCTTATTCTAATTTACAACAATATTGTACCATTAAACTCACCAACTGTATGTATAGTATCTGTGTCGTAGGAAATAAAATATTTCATTTTCATTTATTTATCTAACACCAATAACATAAGCTTGCCACGGGACTAATTGTTGCTGTGTGAATTGTCCATCAATATTTATTTTTTATTAATGTCTATTTACATCCTTAAATTAGGTCTACTGGGGAGATCCGTGTTAAATCACTACTAATTGTTGTACTGTTGTAATAATGATGAATTTAATAAAATGTAGGTATAAATCAAAGACGGGAAAAAAACCCGCATCCATTTTCTACGAGTAGCATAAATTTTACTCTGAATCTCCCAAAATCCTCGTGAAGCCGTCTCCATTTGCAAATCAGTTAATTTGACCTTTGACCTTTCGCATCAAATTAGTAGACTCTCAAGATCCAGAAAAAACGAAAACAAACAAAATCTAATTTCAAACAGACGGATGTCCGGAAAATTACGGAAACTCAGTGAAATGTCTAATCAGGCTAATCCAATTACGCTCTCGTTCAATAAAAACCCGAAATTCCCTAGAGGTGCCCCCGATCTTAAACCTAAAACAAAAAAAGTTTAATAAATTACCCGATGTCACTGTCCCCACCCTATTTTATATTCCAAGCAAAACTCGCCTCTATTCTTGCGACTAATATTATAAATGCGAAAATTTGTAAGTATGTATGGATGTTTCTTAATCTTTCGCGCCAAAACTACTTAATGGATTTAAATGAAAAAACACAATTATGTAGCTTATTATATCAGAACAACAAAAAAGCTAATTTTTAGCTTTGGAAAATACATTAAAACTCAGAAAAGTTAATTAAATGAGGGAAAAGCCTGGGGTGAAAAACTATTAAAATATATCACAATAACAAAAAGGCTACTAATAACCGCGGGAAATTTTACTATAACTGAAAATGTAGGTAATAAAAACGCGGGCAAAGCAGCGGGTGGAACCTTGTCAAGAATAAGGCTTTCACAATGTATATTTACGAGTAAACTAACAAGCGAAAACCAACTTTATTCCAAAGTCATGGAGCTTAGAGTAATTTGAAAACGTTAATCAATAGATATAGTAGGGTTGCAAGAAATCGGATTTTTCGTTCAATTGTTACGCAATTTTCGGTTTTATTCCGAAGGGTTAGGGTATATTCTATGGTTCGCGGTGACGTCATTTATCATGAGCTTTGGGTGAAGGTTATTTCTGTTGAAGGATTTTCTGTTTTTATCCGACTGAGCAAAGGAGGGTGCAAATCCTGGATTAGGTGTCTTTGAGGTCATTTGTCATTTTAGTCGTCATTTTGAGCCAAATTAGGTAATTAAATCAAATTTACGTTTATAAATTCAGACAATTATAACCCACATTTCATCCCACAACTAGGATGGGTTACCAATAGAACATATTGTGTAGTTCTTGAAGTATTTGGTATAATCAGAGCCCTTACCAACGGCTTGGTGATAGCAGAAATTTGGTATATATTATATGGTACACAAAACGACCCAAACTGTACCAACTTACTGATAAATCCTGGCAAATCCTTCATGTTGAATGGTTTGTAAAATCTAGACTTGTAATGCTTGGAATCCACGACCTTCGGAATGAAAGTCGAGTGTGCTCTCACTTAGCCAACACCGCTCTGCGGAGCCCTTAACAGTTAATTTCGACGCTTCTTGTCGGAATATTAAACTCACAAAGAGTCAAATGCAAATAAAAATAATAAAGTCACAAATGAGCCTGCACAGAGAAGTTTGAGTGAAACTTTTGCACTAAATAAGGAGCGAGACAAAGGGAACTATCATCTAAAGTAGAGATTTTGTTGTAAGATGTCTGCTTATACGTCTTTCAGGGCAAACGAAGCGACAATATTACCAGATTTTACAATAATTTCGACCGCGGAAAAAACACATTTTCTTAGCAGGAAAGCTGTTATATCGCGGGCGAAGCCCCGGGCAGAAAGCTTGTATTTTATGTTTGTAGAATGGGTTGTAGATTAAAAAATAGGTAAGGACTATATTATTTACCCTCTGAGAGTTATTTTTAAATACCGCCTACTTTGTAACGAGAAGATCGTAACAATATATACAATTATATTAATTTTTATATTTATTTTATTGTTATAATAAATGCTGTATATAATACAAACACGTTATGATAACTTGCCTATGTATATTTTAACATGAAATTTTATCTTTAGAGAGTTACGATAATGATTGCTTTAGTGTCCAGTCCACCTAATTCAGATTTAAGAAGCAAACCAGAAAGTTTTAATTAGTTTTGTTTTAAACTATTTAAAATAAAACCGGAAGTAGTTTCTCCAAAATTATGCCAGTTATAGAGTTGAAGATAAGTGGACTTAAATTACTAACATACCAACTTTTAGGTGTATGTAAAGCAGTCAAGTAAATTGTATTAAAGTTTATCAAATATCTACCACCAGTACACAAGCTTCGAGCTTACCACGGGGCTTGATTTTGCTGTGTGAATTGTTCAGCAATATTGATTTATTTATAATTTTGTCCCATTAACAATACTTAAATACTTTTAATGCAAACTAGCGAACCGTTTTTTTTTTAGTTTCATTAATTTAATAATATTTTTTTAATTCGTTTCGTCTTTGTAACCTAATAATCTATACTAATATATATTACACGTATAAAAGTTAATCTTTGTGATTTAACGGACAAAATCTAAACCAATTAATAAGTCCGCTGGTCGTCTGGTACTGGTACATTATAAACGTCCTCGGTCTATAATTTTGGACGTTTTAACGCCACAACAGTTTCATCTAACCCTGTTTCTTAATCTTTACCATTAACTCTTTAATTTAGCTGACTGGCGTAACGCATTCGGCTTAGACAGTTTAAGTAACCCCAGCAGTGGGAGGCAGATAAACAAAGTATAATCCGGTACAATTTGCACAAAGTCTTCATTTGAATTTACAAGACGCGGCGTTTTCTTTAGCCACAGGGCGATTAGGACCGCTTGTGAACATTTCAATTGAAGCATTCACTTTATTTTCCAACTCACTATATTTTCCATGTTAATCGTCTTTAGGTTGTTCGATAGATAGATCACATATGGTCGCACGCGAAAACTTAGACTAGTACATTATAAATAATACTATTCTAGTGTACAAATTCACTAAACTAACTAAAGATTAATAATGTCATTTATTTTTAAACTATGTATTTATAATATAAACGTGTCTTTTTATCACATAAAGTTATAAGTTATAAAAAAAATGGTCGTTCACTATTTAACTCGACTTTGCGACTTGACCTATAATCCCAGAATCATTAGTAGTTTAATAATTTACAGATATGTATAAATCCATATTTTTTTTATAATCTAACACATCATTTCGAAAATGTCATAGGAATTAGATTAAAAATCACAAGAAACATATTATGCGTAGGTATCAGATATTCCGATATATTATTTGACTTTTTCCAGGTACCAAAATGAGCCAGCTGTTCAGGAAGCTGTAACGCCGTAACGCCGCGTCGTAAAAAGGTCCGCGAGCGGCGGCCGCGAGTTATTAGTTCGATCCCGTTTTTACGACGACCTGCCCTGTTCTGCAAGTTATGACGTCACATTGTTCGGTCATTAGAAAACAATGGCTTTTATTTGAAGGAAGTTTCTAGAACGTCAAGTGTCCATGCTTTTAGGAGTTCGTACTGAAAGTAATCAGCTGTATAGTGAGTGAGCTTAGAATATTCTATGTCCAGCCGTCGGGGGGTGTTGTAAAACTGACTAAAGGATTGATCTATACTAATATCATAAAGCTGAAGTTTGTTTGTTTGAACGCGCTAATATGCAATCTGCTTGCAGTAAGCTGGCAGTACACAGAACCGTCGTATAAATCTTTGGTTGAACGACAGTCGCGTAAAGAAATGAAGTGGAACTATCCTTAGCCTGGCACTACAAGTCAACTAGGTTGATTTATGATATTTTCCTTCAAAAACAGACTACAGCATTTTTATCACGAACGTTTTAGTGATGTCAAAAACGTTAATCAAAAACTTTATTTTACTTTTTCCACGTTTCGGTGTCAAACTATTATTTTCTAGATTCTAAAACAACGGAACGTATATTCGCTTCGTTTACTAAAATGATGGTGTTATTTTGAACTCAATGTTTTATAACGTAAATTGGATGTTATATTTTTGTGTGCTTTAAACAAGTAGGTATTGAGAGTGTGAAAATTTTATTTATTTTATATATTTTTGAGTTATTTTATTTGATTGTTGGATTGTTGTTAAAATAAATCATTTTTCTTTCTTTGTTTCTTTGAAAATGGTTAGTTGTTAGAATGTGTAATATACTTTCTCGCAATTTTTCCGAGGTTAAAAGTATAGCCTTTCTGTTATTCTGATATAAAAGCTATTAGGTTTTAGTAAGTTTATCTGAAGTTTATATGATCTTTAATATTTACTAATAATAAATATGCTAATAAATATTCTATGTTCCTCAGGGTGAATATATATAGTTTTCCAATAGTGAAAAACATTTTGAAATCGGCACAGTAGTATTTTAGTTTATTAATTACAAAGATACAAATATTTCCACTATATAATAATAGTGATTAAATTATAGGGGGTCGAAAATGGTCCGAATAGCTTCTATTCGTACGGCTGTGCCGATACCCTCGACTTGGCGGAACCACTGCCGTGCCTCCAGATAGTGGAGTAAAACTCCAACTCTAAATGAACCAGTCAAAGTTTCTCCAACCGTAGGAAATACTACGTAGAAATCGCAAAACTACGCGCGTAGTTCCGTAAAACATACGCCATCTGTGAAGTACTTCAAGCTACGTCAGCGCTTCTGTAATTGTTCGATTGGTATTTTTGGCGTGGCAATATTTGATGTAATTTTGCAAGTTCGGATTAAATTTGCATACGTTTTGGAACCGTAATTGGCATGAACTAACATAATAAGCAGTTTCGTTATTTTGTGTAAACAAGCGAGGGTTCCAGAGCACCGATAATGGTGTGATTTTGTAAAGTTTGTCCGTGAGTTCGTAATTAGGGTATGAATCGGTAGAGATATACGTCGAAGAACGAACAAAACAACGGTCAATTGATAAGTTTAACCATAACCAAATAGTTAAATAAATTTTCGTACAATAACATAGCACTCGTTGCTTTATTTGTTACAATGCCGAAGCCGAAGCCGCGGGCGGGACAGCTAGTATAATATATAAGTATGGGTTTTCAATAAGTAACTTACTGTTATAATAGTTAATTCATAAACGTATTACTCGGAACACCGGCACCATTCAAGTTCATCCCGAGTAGATATTTATTACTGAGTCAATTGTTAAATATTTCTGCTATCCATAAAAAATATACTAGACAAAGTTAGTTATCTAAGCGCACAAAGTGCATCCATAAACTCAACCGCAATTAAATGAAATTGTCATTTGAAATTTAAAGTAAGAGAGCTTTAGAATTTAAATACAATTTGAAAAGATTCTTCACGAAAACCTCAAATTGTGACCGAAAAAATTACCGGTTACTCCGGCAGAATACCAAAGAAATGTTCCATCAAAAGAATACATTTTAAGTTAACAAATGGTATTCAAAAGGACTTAGCTTTAGACTTAGATATCAAATTAAATTCTTCCGCGAAATTCACGTTTTTAACTGGAATCAAAGGGTGTTTAAGAATTAGAATCTCTTTGATGTAACTTTGTAGCGTTGAGTTGTAACGAAAATTCAGTACTTCAAGTGAAGTCTTCAAACACTAGAAAAGTTCTCACCATAAGAGGCACCAAAAATCGCCTTTCACAACGAAGAACGTCCACCAACATAAACATCGTAGAACTACATTGGCCTTACTTAATTTAGAAATATTGTGACATAATCAATGATGATGATGAATGGATTAAACCCTACCACATGACAATCTTAGGCACAGAAAATTGTTAAACACAACTTAACTTCATTCAAAGCCGCAAAAATCTAGCCTAGAATACCCTAAGACCTAAAATTACAGCAAAGTACAAAGTTTAACGCAAGTCTTACAATTTACTTCAAACCTTAAGCTCCTTATCAACTTCACCACTCAATTGAAACTTTGACAGTGACAGCTGACACTAAGCGTCACTTAAAAATGCCACTGACATGTGTCAAGTTCCCAGGAAGTTTAATGGGTGTGACAGGCTTATGAGTTGTACATTTATGGTGATTATTATGTAGTTTCGAGGGCTTTTCATACACTCCCTTCCAAAATTACTGTCACTATATGGGTTTCAGTAAAACTTCTAATCATAAGCTTCTCCATATATCCAATGCTAGCTGTGCCCGCGACTCCGTCCGTGTTGAATTATGTTTGTATGGGGCCACGTCTTATCATAACTGGAGCAATAATTCCCGGACGTCTAAATGTTTATCTACCAAACTTCAATTCTTGTTTATTTCGTGAATAGAGGGACAAAGACACAAGACCATTTCTTTGCAAGGCAGTGTACCATATTTTTCTGTGTCATTAGATCTAAATGACTAAACATGTCATTAGCGTCATTTGTCATGAGTGGCGTGACGCCGGCTATTTGAGCCTGATTGATTAATGATGATTTTATGGAAATATTGTGAAAAATAGTTTACATGCCTATTATAATAAACATTTATCATACTTGAACCAACCAAAATTTTATTGTAGGTACTTCAGAACCATAGGTTATAAAGTAAACAGATTATGTTTAAAATGTATACTTGGTAGGTACTAGGATTGTTAGTTGCCTCGCAATTTCACTTTCCAAATTTTCGTGAGAACACTATTCATTTTATAACAACGGGAATTACTCAAAGGAGTTAAAACACTCTCGACGTTTTGACCACAACAAGAGCAGTCTTTCTCAGGAGTTAGCATCCCGCCGTGCATCCTCTTTTTCGAAACGCTAAAGCTTAGACTAAATTCAATATATATAGCTATATTTTTTCATAAAACTAGATCTCATAGACTTTATTTATTTATAACACTAAGTGGTAATAAAGAATGACTTCAATAACTACATTCACATAAGAATATTTCTGAAGTTACCTAAAAATAGGTAAGTACACTTATACAAAAAGCGCTTTCTGAATTCCGCGTAATAAATTCAGAAATAATCCGCTAATACAGCAAGCGCGTAAACACCAGAAAATTCTAAGAAAATATTCTCTCACACAACTTTATTTCCTCAACAAAACAAACGTATCTCTGTTCCATTCTCGACACGAATAAAATTCCTTTAAAGTATTTCAAAGAGAACCAACAAAGGTCCTTTGGGTGCAATTTTGCTGTGTCCCACATCATCCATTTTACTCTGACCTCTGAAAAGACTCCTGTTGGACATCCCTGTACTGACTTACAGAAGCACCACCGCCACAGACGTGTCAATTTACAGTGGACGTGTCATGACTAACCAATCTCACCTGAGCTTCAAAAGCTTGCGATGATATAATAAATACAGTTCATGTTTTACTGGTTTTTTTAGTACCGAGATTTTTACGTGCCAAATTTGACCTTACGGTATTATTGCAGTTATATTTCTTAGTAAGTATGTCGTTCGGTGTGATTTTTTTTGTTTTTTATTGTTGGGTGTAAATCTGTGTTATTTAGCCATGTTTTGAAGTTTTTATTTTGTCTGTGGCAAAGTTGTACGAAGTTTTTGGCCCTTAAACGGAACAGTTTAAACTGTTAACACGTTTAATGGAAAACATTGAGGGAAAGTTGGCGCGTTTCAAACGTGATGTGGGAGAGTTTCGTGAGAAAAGTTATTGCTGAGTTTTATTTGATGTTTTTGGTATTTGAATTTGCTACTTACGTTTTTGCTGAAAGGTAAACTGTAAGGAACGGTTTTCCTTGAGTAAAGTTCTTCATACAGAATTGCACTTTGATCTTTGTTTTGTCGTCTGACCAAAATAATTGCTCATTTTGGTGGAGTTGGTAAAACTTTAAATTTTTCATTCAATTATGAACCTACGCTTTTCATCTAGCTAATTATGGTTTTACTGTAAAGATGAGTCTCCGTAATGATTAAATATAAGAAAACACCTTTTCAGAATACCTATATCGAGTTTACTGTAGCGTTTGAGCTTATAATGTAAATAATCATTATAATAATGATGGTCATCATGATGCGATGACCATCATTATTATAATGATTATCTACATTATTCAAAATTCCAAAAAATATCCTTCTATTCTTGTCAAAATGAAACGCTTATTTTGACCTGTACAAAACTTTTACGAGCCCGCAGCCCAATTTCCCACTTTCGGGCCAATTTACGCACACATTACACCATTATCACTAAACCTTCATTTTTCCCGCCAAAAACCCCAAGGGCGGGATTATTTATTCTATGTAGGTCCCGAAGATAACACCGAGTTTTATTATGAAGCTATAACCGGGTATAACCGGTTATAAGCTGTTGTCGCTTTATGGCGTCGGGCAAAGTTAGGGGTTATGTGCGAAGTTAGGTTGTGTGTGCTAACGTATAGAGAATTATCTTTTATGGCTGAGCAGGTTTCGTGGTGATAATTTGGGGGAAATTTAAGGTTTTTTTATGTCGATTACTATTTAAATGGGTATTTTTGTTATGGTTTGGAATTAAAAACTCGAATGCAAACTGCAAATTGGCAAGCGCTGCGTCAGACATCCACCAAACTTCTGTACCTATTTATTTAGTGAAATCTATTAGATGGCAGTGAATTGCAACGCCACAAACCTAACATTTTTTGATTGTTCGTTTTTACTATTTTAAGACCTGTAGAAAAAACAATAATCTATTTACATTTATTATTTATGTGTTATTATTACAAAATTGAACATCTACTTTTTATGTAAAACTGTATATTGACTAATCCAAGTGTACTTTTCTGTTTGTTTCTGGAATAAAGAATTTGAATCTGAATCTTGAAACATAAATCAATGCTACTCGTACTTTTCGGTGTAATTTTATTTTATAACTGGCTGTGTTCGAGCGGCTGGGTCGATTTAGGTGCTATTGGTTATAAAATAATTGTAATATACTAGGAAAGGTTTTTAAGGTAAGAAACATGGGAATTAAGCGGGTGAAGCCGAGGACGAGATAGCTACTAGTATTAATAAATAAATATAAATATTACTGGACAATTTTACACAGCGACATCTAGCCCTATTGATAGATTGGTATTCAAATTTTTTTCATTTATATACCTAATATGATTTGATCCATTATAAGTTATTATTCTTTCTCATTTCTTTCTCTCGTGTGTTCTATTCTCAGCTTCACAACAGCACAGATTTGGCACAGGATTGCAGTATCTTTGGACTCAAACGCGCTCAAACTGCGCCAGAAACTCGATATTATGATATTGAATTCACTGCATCGGTTTCGAATATCTTTCATACGAATACGATAGAGAGTTTAAAGTTTTTTTTGTGTCAAAAAATTTTACAATTGTTATAGGTACCTAGTTTTATTTTATTTAAAAAATACACGGATGTTAGCGTTATTGGTAAAGAAGAATATAAGTATTTCATCAAACTTATGGAGAAACTCTAAATTCAACAAATCATGATCATTCATAATAGATAGATATATAATTTACCTATTTATTTCGTACTGTAAATGCCTCGTTTATGATGGGGAGGTTAATGTAGTGATATGAATAAATAGTTGTATGTAATTTAATATAATCATCCCGAATTAATATAATCATAGATACATAAAAGAAACACGTTTAAAGTCAACGCCCTTAATAGGCCCAGCTTGAACAACAAAGCACTTACGTTTATAAATACTTTCTTCAAAGAATGTAACGAAAAACCTTATTAACGTATTTCGTTATAAGCTAACGACGTTACTAGGGAAAAATACGGCTTATTCGTTAATTGGCGAATGTAGTAAATTATCTCCATTAATAGACAATTCAATTATTAATATTGTTTCATACTAATCTATACTAGTAATAAATCTGTAAGGGTTGGTCATTGAGTAGTTTAGATTTTTAGCCCTAAGGCGGGAAACAAACCCGCAACCTCATCCGTCACAGATGGACCATCGCCTTAAAAAGAACCCTAAAGAGTTTGAAGAACATGTGACATTCACCAACCCGCACTTGGCTAGTGTCGTGAATGAATGCCGAATCTCTCTCCTCAAGACAGGAATCTCTTAGAGAAATTTCCACCGGCGGGAACGTAAATAGAAGTAGGTACTTAATACTTATGCTTATTATTACCCGAGAAACCATCCATTAAAACACGGGTAAAAACGAAAAACTTATTCTACCAAAAACTTCTAACATCGTGAAATACACGTCTGAAAACGTCATAAACCTCAAAAGCGTAAAGTTTATTATTGCCGGTGGCGTGTGAAATTCCCTTTATTTAGACATAAATGTTAACGAAACGAAATTGCTCGGTTAAGTTAATTAGTGCATTTACCTTCTTATCTAAACAGCTTTTAGTTTAAGTCAATCTTATTTTATTTTTAAAAATGGCCTAACGTAAACTATTTATAGGTAAGAGTTTTTTAGAGTTTAAGTTAGGACACTGGTTTTTTTTTACTTTTCCATTATAACTCTTATGTTGTTAAATACTTGTAGCAAATCGTTCAAAGAAATAATTCGTGGTCAAATAATGTGCTAAAATATATATAAAAACATTGGCTCTCCGTCTGTTTTTCATAGTAATGGAATTTTTACGACGTTTTCGAATGTCCGAGAAAATGCCGTAAAAACAAGGAAAATTTACGGGAACCCGTAAATTTCAAGTGACCGCTGTTGAGCATTTAGTGTTAACGGAAAAATCACTAAAATTTGGCCTTACCATGTTTATAAAATCGTAGCTCTCAGCCCCACGTTATAAAAATATCCCACTTTAAAAAGTATCCGTAGAAAATATCTTTCTCCTGGTTCTACGTCTAAATTTATACTTTATTAATATTATAAATGGGAAAGTCTGTCTGTGTGTCTGTTTGTCTGTCTTTCACGGCCACACATAGCGACGAATTGACGTTTTTTTTGAGTGGAGATAGTTGAAGGGATGGAAAGTGACATTGGTACTTTTACAGCGGGAAGAAATTTAATTCCGCGGGAAAGTGTAGAACGTAGGCGAAGTCGCAGAGTGGAAAGCTATTATATAATCTACCTCTCCACCATTTTTCAAACTAATCAGTTCATCCGTTCTTGAGTTATATATTGTAATTATCACGACTTTCTTTTATAATTATTAGATTTTAATAGTAGGGGAGCCGAAGAGGGGATTTCGGGATTTACTCGAGCGCGTCAGATTAAGATACTGGAGATAGCTAGTATCCAGATAAGTACCTCCACCAAATATAAAAAATCTATCTATGTTCGAACGTGAATTATAAGGGAACAAAATTTACTTTTGTCATAAAAGGCGCATCACTTTAGATAATTGTCAGATTAAGATATGGTAGAATCAGAACATAGAGATGAACCATATACATCTAAATCTGACGCTCTAACACCTTTAGAAATGCCAGTTTTTTTGTTCTTTTTTTTGATAAAAAATGAGTCGCGATTTTTATTTTTTTAACTTTTACGTACTTCCACCCCAATCGTGTAAACAATCAGATTTACAAACGTATATTATCAATCATATTTCCTAAATTATTTTTAAGTATGTAAGTATGTTAAGCTGATTTTCAATTTATTGAATCTGATTCATAGAATCTATCACTAACTGACGCGCTTGAGTACGTCCATACAACAGTATTTTTTTAAATAAGTTTTTATTTATCTATGGTCGCTTCCTCCACTGATGAAACACATCGGTCTCATACAATTTTTTTCTTCTTATCATCTACCAAATGCAACCCAATAGGTCTCTTTGACGCTCGAGTAAATCCCCATTTAGCATCGTCGCCTCCCGTACTATAACATGAAGAGGGTAACATACAATGTTAAACATAAAATATTTAATTATTGTTCAAAACTGTTTGAAAAGATCTATCGCGTACCCTTAAAATACCTTAATACCTAGACCATTCATAGGTACTTATATAGCATAGTCATAGATGTATAAAATGCCACTTTAATTCCCTGGTTACGTTAGGACATTACTTCACTGGTCTGTAAATCAATCGTTATCAATATGACAATTATATTTAACTAGATTCATTTCCCATCAGGAATCGAACCCGCAAACTTCATATCACATAACCCAAGTCATGTTAAACCAATTTAAAAGTCACATTTATAACAATTAAAACAAAATCAGTATTGATAGCATTCCGAGTGAAATTACTTTGTGATTTATTGTTCTTATTCGATTGGAAAATTATAAAAAGTGGTTGAACGTAGTATAAGTTATTAAAATTAACTAATCTAAATTAACATCTATATAATATACGATTATGTAAGAATATGTAGGATCCATTTAGCCATTTTAAAATTTGATTTTTTTAGTAAAAAAACAAAAATATTGTATGTTAAAATAGTAAAACGTAGTCTTTGTTATCATCCATGGTGTCAGCAACTCATTAGGTACCAAGTTTTATTAAAATCGCTTTAGCTGTTTAGTCGTGAGAAGTAACAAACATACTTGCCCACACAAAAACAAGCTTTTCTTTAATATTAGTGTGATAACCTACACGAACAAAACCGCAAGCAACAGTTACTATCAAATACATCAAAGCTAATATAACATAACCACTTTTAACAGTAATTCTCGGAATTTAAAACGAATTTTAAAACATGTTATATCAAGCTCTGTGAAATATGAGTTCCCTCGATGCAAGTTATCACAAAAAGTAATATGTAATATACATAACGTGCTCTTATATCGTTTTATAAAGCATTTTCTTAGAAGCTTTTATAAGAAAAGTGGATAATTTTAGTTACCTGGGCCACTGATTTGGGACCGCTTGCGTCTGTTTTAATGAAAACAAAGTAATTTATTTATTATTAGGGTCGGCTAGTTAAATCATAGGAAAAATTCGTGCCTGTATATTTTATGTGTCTTGCTAGCGCCCTATATAAAGATTTTTTATTCCAGAAATATACATAACAATTGGATAAGTCAATATACAGTTCTAAATAAAAAGCATGTGGTAATAATTACATAAACTAAATAAACGAAAAGTGAAGATATATTAAATATTTGAAATCTTTGCGAATCCGAATCAACCGATCTCGTATCGTGGTCTTAGCTGGAGGGTACAATGCAATTTGCTTAATAATGTAATGTAAGTACGTCTTTATTTCAGCCGACAGAGAAAATTAAAGAGACCACTGCATTTTCAAAGCCCTAAGTAGAATTCCATTAGGTTACCTACTCTAATATTAGAACTATATTTAAAACTGAGTCAATGGAAATTTACAAACATTATGTACCTACATTACATCTACCTATTATAAAAAGCAATGCCACTTTGTATTGTTATTTTATAACTCAAAAACGGCAGGGCTGATTTAGGTGGTTTTGGTTTCAAAATGGTAGCCCAGTAGCAGTTTAAAAGGTACATAGGTAAACATGAGAATAAAACGGGTGAAGCCAGCAAGTTCGGTATATTTAAATCTTTTTTTAATATACATAAGGCCTCCCTATATGACTTCCAGTCATTACGGTCGCTCGCAGCCTGCATCCACCGCGAGCCGACCGTCTTCACCAAGTCATCAGTCCACCTTGTCGGTGGACGCCCAACGCTGCGTTTGCCGATCCGTGGTCTCCACTCGAGGGCTTTTCGGCCCCATCGGCCATCTGTTCTCCTCGCTATATGGCCTGCCCATTGCCACTTCAAAGAGCTAATCCGTTGGGCTATGTCGGTGACCCGCGTTCTCCTACGGATCTCCTCGTTTCTGATTCGATCCCGTAGGGAAACCCCGAGCATAGCCCTCTCCATAGCCATTTGAGCGACTCTGAGTCTGTTGATGAGGCCGATAGTGAAGCACCACGTTTCGGATCCGTATGTCATCACTGGCAACACACACTGATTGAAGACTTTTGTCTTGAGGCACTGAGGTATTTTGGACGAAAAGACGCTGCGAAGTTTCCCGAACGCTGCCCATCCGAGCTGGATTCGACGAGTGACCTCCTTCTCAAAGTTGGACCTACCTAATTGGATTGTCTGTCCTAGGTATACATACGCGTCAACAACTTCAAGAGCCGAGTTCTCAACCATAACAGGGGAAGGCTCTACATGAACATTGGACATGACTTTCGTCTTATCCATGTACTTAATAGTACTTACTGCGTAATAATTTGGCACAAAATATAGCACAGTTTAAAGCATTGTCCACTGCAAATTACACTTTCTTTTCACGGTAAAAAACACACAAAATGACCCTATTGACACCAGGATGTGAAATAATAATATTCCATACAAAATAATCCTTACGACTAACATCATACAGCACTATTTCAAATATCAAGTTTCTGTATCAAAAGCCAACAACAAAATACACCCTATGACAATAACAATAAAGTATTTTTCTCAAAGCCTTGAGAAATAGGAAATGCTTCTATACAAGGTGACTCAAAATTGCTGTATGATTAGTTTCTTGTTTTTCAAATTTAACCTGGTATGCTTATTGAGTTCGTAATAACGCAAAATAAGTTAAAATAACAGCCTTTTATTTTTTCAACTCTTATAACTAAAAGTACTTTAATTTTTTAATAAGAACATAATGTGAGAAAACGGCAGAAAGAGGTGCTGAGGTATGAGTGAATACAGGGTTACTTTTTTTATAATTAAAAGTGACAAGCTGTTCTGTGACACCCTGTATTATCTATTGCAGAAAGGTTTCGGTAGTACCGTGGGAGGTCTATTGTGCTGTTAATTGTATTCTGTCACTACATAGGTGCTTCAGGCTAACTAGGTCACTTATGTAGGCTAGGTACTTGATCATAATGTTGAACAAGGCATTTTTTAATTGTGTATTATAATTTTTTATAGTATTTCAATATCTTGAGTTGAGTTTGCTTGAGGCCTGGAAACAAAAATGATTACAGCAATGTACATTCAACACGGTGTATAATGTTATCGGAAAAGTTGTTAATGAACCATACCATAACACCCCTATTCACGTTCCCACTGCTGGGACACAGGGACTTCTCTCTTGGCGAGAGAGATTAGGCCTTAATTCACCACGCTGGCCAAGTGCGGGTTGGTGAATGACACATGTTCTTCAAACTTTGAAAAGTTCTCAGAACATGCCGGTTTCCTTACGATGTTTGCCTTCAGAGCACGTGTTTTTGAAGCCCACATAATTTTCCAAGAAGAAAAATCAGAGGTGCGCGGCGGGGTTTGAACCCACGACCTTCGGAATAAAAGTCGGGTGTGCTACCACTTAGCCAACACGGCTGTTAATGAACATATACTAGAAATCTATTAAAAACTTTCGGCCTCCCCCCCGGTTTTGCCCGCGTTTTTGTTTTCCGGGGGTATAAGCTTCTTATGTCCTTCTCCTGGTTCAAAACTACGTCCCCACAAATTTTCCATCAAATCAGTTCAGCCGTTCTTGAGTTATAAAAAAGTGGCCAAGTGCGAGTCGGACTCGCCCATGTAGGCTTCCGCAGCAATTGTTTATATGAAATAGTTTATGACGTATTATAAAAAAACTACTGGATAGATTTCGTTCAAACCAATTTTCGTTGTTAGTTTTTATGGTTATCTACAATAATATATATATTTTTTCTAGATTTATCATCCTCTTAGTTTAGAAATTAGAGGGGGGGGGACACTCTGTTTTCCACTTTGGAAGAGTCTCACGTCCAAACTATTAAGTTTAGAATTAAATGGTGTTAGAAACATTGTTATGATTTTTGAAGACCTATTCATAGATACCCCACACGTATGGGTTCGATTAAAAAAAAGTTTTTAAGTTTCAGTCCTATGTATGGGGGCCCCCAAATGTAATTTATTTTTTTTCATTTTTTTTATTAAATCTTAGTGCGGTTTACGGAATACATCTACACACCAAATTTTAGCTTTATAGCTCTTATAGTTTCGGAGAAAAACGGCTGTGACATACGGACGGACGGACGGACGGACGGACATGACGAATCTATAAGGGTTCCGTTTTTGCCATTTGGCTACGGAACCCTAAAAAGTGTAACGAACACGACCTTCCTTTATAAATATAAGATAGATATAAGAAGAAGATATAGAAAGATGTTGAATTGATAATTATGAGCTATCAATCTCATAAATATTACAATACAATACAATACAAAAACACTTTATTGTACACCAAAAATACAGATAATAACATGAAAAAACACACAAAAATACACGTACAATGGGCGGCCTTATCGCTAAAAAGCGATCTCTTCCAGGCAACCTTTGGATGGAAAAGAGAGATGATATATAAATAAGACAGGGGTGTACTAATACTTAAACACTTACAAGAAAATAATTATTATTATTTTGTACTGAAAAATGTCTTAACTTTAAGAAATCTTACTCGTATATCATCGTCAAATTAATTTAAAATATTGTATTGACTTTACTTGAATGTTTATTAAATGACGGAATTTTCCAATAATTCCTTTTTCAAAATGTCAACTAATATCAACCGACCAAATTAATTAATAGAGCTATGTAAATGTCACTGTGTTTATACCTTGATCGCCGAGACTTTGCGTTCCTGACACATCGCGATTGAACTGATAACGTAACTTTGTAATGGCGTTGCAGTTACGATAAAAATATTTTTACTGTTTGTTTACCGTTTTAACAATTGATGAGGATTAAATCTACATTATTATATCAATAATCAATGAATCTAATAATTTTGTGCGAAACTGAGTGTAAAATAACTCTGTAAACAATATTTTTCTAAATCTATATTGCGCTATTACAAGGTTATGTCAGTGCTTTATATTTGTAGGTAGTGCTGTGCTAAAAATAACATGCAGCAGCAGTATCGTTATCTGTTACAGTTATTTTTAAAAAATAATACGTTTAAGAATTTGAAAATAATGGACTATAAGATTTTATTAAATTTAAAAATAAAACTACGACCAAACCGAACGCGCGAAAGAAAGTAGCATTTTTATATTTAGGTTTAAAATAATAACCCCAAATGGCGTTATGGGCCGCCATTTTGTGACGCTAAAACAGTCGGTTTTCACTTAAATTACTAAAATATAAATATTAAATGATTCCGCCAATTTAAAACAAAAATAATCTTAAAAATAACGCGGCGGTTCATTTTGGAACAACGGTTACGAACTCATTATGTTGTGCCCATCACTAACGTGTCAAACTGACATGTGTCCTAAACGCATTGTTATCGCGGTCATAGTATAAATATTTGTCAGTTACATGAAGGAGACTTGTTTACGGAAAAAACGTATTTCGGTAATTATGGACATCGCGTCAAAATACGTTGTACAATGTCTTTTAACGTAGAATTACGAGGATTATTAAATTGCGTAAGTATTTTTGAAATTGAGTTGGGAGTTGGAAATTTTTCTTTTTTAATTAGACTTTACTTGTAAGAGTGGGGAAATTCAGCTTATGCTTCTTGCTTTTTTTTTTTATAGTTGATAGACCCTTGCTTGACCACAATCTCACCTGATGGAAAGTGTCGATGTGGCCGAAGATGGATCGCAAGGGTCTAGAAGGTACCTATTCACTCTTGTCTTGAAGAGACCCAGATTGTAGGTTTCAGGAAAAACAGCAGCAGGCAACGCATTCCAAACTTTAGCAGTGCGAATAATGAAGGTGGAGGAGTATCGCTTCGTACGGGTGGATGGTATATCTACTAAGTAGGGATGGTAATGTGCCGTGCGTCTGCTTGTCCTGTGGTGTAATGGGGAAGGTGGTATCAGGTCATGAAGCTCCTGGGAACATTCACCAAAGTTATTGCTTGATACAAGATTCAAGATTTCATCGATAAAAAAAATTACAAGTCATTTAACATTAATTACAAGTCATCGTACATAAATAATATTCGCTTTATTATGTCAATTTTTTATTCATTTCGCTTCAGCCGCTTTAGCGACACCCACGGGGAGAAGTAGGGTTGTACGATTCTTATACCGGCACGACAAGGTTCTTCATTGTATTATCCATGAAAAACATCTGTTTCGAGTATCATGATAATGATACTTGTGTCGGATTGTCCTCATTATGACAAAAAGCTCGATAACTTTATTAAATTGAACGTCGAGATGAAACGAATAATGGTAGTGCTTCTAGCATGGGTTATATAAGCATTATTTACGTTTCCACTGCTGGGACACAGGGACTTCTCTCTTGAAGAGAGAGATTAGGCCTTCACTCACCACGCTGGCTAAGTGCCGGTTGGTGAATGACACACATTTTACCTCTAAACTTTTCGAGTTCTCAGAATATACCAGTTTCCTTGCGATGTTTGCCTTCATCGTTAGAGTACGTGTTATCAAAAAGGACATACATTTTTCGTGAAGAAAAATTCAGAGATGCGATCAAACCCCGCGGGTTTTAACCCACGACCTTCGGAATCAAAGTCTAATGTGCTCATATAAAGCCAACGGCACAATTTATACACATAGTATGGGTTAATCTAATCCAATATGAATGTCCACTGTATTTTCTGAATAAAATTAATGTATTGTAAATCTCATGCTAGAAGCACACACGATCCTTATTTAAATGAAACGTTTGTAAGACAAAGGTTTCCTGGATGTTCTCATTTCAGCTGACACGAGTGTTTGGTACAACATTACGATCTACATTACAAAAATATTTTATTTTTATTTCAGATAACAAAAAATATTTATTTAATATTAAAATGTAAAATGATAAATATGCATTAGGTATACATACTCCTTAAAATTAACTTTTGAACTAATTTTGATAAAAATTTTCTCAATTCGTTTAATTTATTTAGTTTAATGTACGAATACGGTATACACATAATTACAAGAAATAGAATAAAGAAAAGGAAAACAATAAAGAAAACTTAAAAACACAAATATAAGTTGGGTAATATTATACGGAGGTTGAGTTTAGTTATTGTGAGGTTTATATTCTTTGGATCTACTGAACCGAATTTATTGAAAAAATCTTTTTTACTCTAATTTCAACGCCGTAATAAATAAACAGTAAACACAATGCCATCAAAACATTCAATTCAGATTTAAAAGCGTTTCTCCATAACTTGGACCAAACATCCTTTCCTTTCAGAAGTAGCTTAAATTCAGTAATGTTATTGATTTTACGTACATCGCTGCGATTCCACGTAGCAATGGAGTCACTCCCAAATTATCTTAGCATATGGTACCATTTACGTTCCCACTGCTGGGACACATGGACTTATCTCTTGACGAGAGAGATAAGGCCTTAATTCGGCTCGCTGGCTAAGTGTTGGTTCGTAGCATGCGCGCGCTAATCTAATATTTTGTCATTAACCTAACTAAGTCTTGTCAAATTAAGTGTTGTTAAATTAATGCTAATTGTTATTTGAGCCGTGTTGGCTAAGTGGGAGCACACTCGACTTTCATTCCGAAGGTCGTGGGTTCAAACCCCGCCGCGCACCTGTGATTTTTCTTCTTGGAAAATTATGTGTGCTTTATAAACACGTGCTCTAACGGTGAAGGCAAACATCGTGAGGAAACCGGCATGTTCTGAGAACTTTGGAAAAAGTTTGAAGGACATTGTGTCATTCACCAACCCGCACTTGGCCAGCGTGGTGAATTAAGGCCTAATCTCTCTCGTCAAGAGAGAAGACCCTGTGTCCCAGCAGTGGGAACGTGAATAGGGGTGTTATGGTGGTGGTGGCATGTTATTAGTGACTATAATAATGCATAAAATGGTACCTATAATGGCAGTACTCGATTACTAGAAATATCTAGATTGATCTAGATATTCAAAATACAACAGCAATGCATCAGGAACCATTTATTAAATAACTGAAACTGCTTAGACAGTAATCAGGGCCCCTTTAGAAGAACGTAACGAACTGATTCAGAGCCACAATACGATTTAACAAGCGTCGTTCAATACGGGGGGACTACTTAAATTACATGAAAGATAACTAATACAGACAGACATAATAAGGATTACATTTATATTAGACTAGACTTTTGCCCACTGCTTCACACGCGTTAAATTTGGGGTAAATGGAAGGGGGTTAGAAAGAGACAGAATGTAGACTATGTTATCTCCATCCATTCAGCTGTCAAGACTTAAAAAAACATATTTTGATGCTCCGTTTTGCCGTGAAAGCCATACAAACAGATACACAAATACACTTCTATATTTATTATATTATTATTAAAAGTAAGTAAAAGATGATATATACAACGTAAACTCATGTCGGCTGTTGTTGCAGCCAAAGAATAGTTCCACCCTCTTTCGTGTCGGTGTCGTCGAAACAGAACATTATGTTCTATTAGTTTAGTACTTAACCTTACCTACTATAATTAATGTTTTATTACAACAAATAACAAATTAATATCATTGTTTTCACCTAATAACAAATAAATAATTATCATTGTTCTGATTTTAAATAAGAAATGGTATGATACAGTACAACTATCAGAAATCAATTAAACGGGTTGCTACCGTATTAATGAGCGTATTACATAAAGTCAGTTTCTCACATAATATCAATAATTTCACACTCCGCGGCGCTTTCCCATGACACACGACACACGTCACTGACCACGCATACGCTTATAAGTGGATGAACACTGGCTTCGTATAAGTCGCTGAACATGAACATATGCATCAAATGTTCAAAGCGTAACTATGTATCTTGCTCATCTGAACTTGAATATTCACATAACGAAGTTTTATTTATTTTTCATTTCTAATTTGTTAATTTAGGTTATAACATAAAGTTGTTGAAAAATCTGTAAATCTCAATCTACGTCATAGTCACAGCAGGACATTTTTAATAAGTTTTTAGTTTCGCATCAGAAGTTCATGAACAACGCTAATTAAACCTGCTCATCAAATTCTGAATCTTTGCAAAAACCAAAGAATCAGGTTCAACGAACCGTATCGTAAGGTTAACTAAAAACAATAGACAACTTTTCCCACGTTCTGAATTAACTTACAAGCGACTTCCGACCTTATTTTCTACGTGATTAGGCCTATATCCGGCTAATGGCTTACCTGGAACAAAGATACGAAATTAAACCTTATAGCTAAAGGAATAAAGAGTTGTGATAAGTAAGAATAAAGTTCTCATAATAAGTCAGAGAGGTTAGTTTTATTTAACTGTGAGTTCCTTCTTAAAAGTTATAGTTAATTTTAAACAGTCATTATTAGTGTATGTGTTATAATAAAAAAAATCTATGTAGGTATGTATATTCTGATAAGTATCTCAGAAATCTAGCACCTATAGGACAAGCTTCGAGCTTACCAGCTTGTGTCAGTTAGTTTAATTTATTTATTTATTTATTTATTTATTGAAAACTAGTACAGATTTCTCCAATTACACTAGCCTTATGTTTAATCAAAAATATACATTTCAAAAGGTCACATAGTCAATACATACAAGGTCACATGTTCATAGTCAATAATAATAATTTAACATAATCTAAGATAACAGTTGTCAATACATATTAATAGCTATAATAATTATTAAATGTCAGTTCAAAATACACTTCATTAAATAAAATCAATCTTTAGTAATAAAATATTATAAAATAAAATAAAATAAAAAATCGATTAGGTGTTATGTTCACAAAACCTCAAACAACTCGTCGTTAAACCCATCAATGTATCAGCAAAGACATCACTTGTAGGGTTACTGTCCAGGAAGGCATTGAGCGATGCGAGGGTTCGAGGAATGGGAGATTGCGCATGAGCAGCGGTTCGTGCGAACGGGACTGCAAATAGCCTATGCTTCCTACCACGTAGATAATTCTCAGGGACACTGAGCCGAAGAATGCAATTGACGAGATCTGGTGCATCGATATTTCCACGCAGAGCCTTCAGCATAATTAAAATTTGGTCATTACTTCTTCTCACTTCCAAACTGTTGTAACCAAGGCAGCCTAAGAGGAACTTTGTCGGGTAGAGAAATGGATAATAGCCAAAAAGCCGTTTATACAAAAATCGCAGGAAAGCCTTCTGCACCTTTTCTAAAAGGAGAGTGTATGAACTTTCATGCGGATGCCACACGCATGAGCTAGACTCGATCTTACTTCTAACTAAGGCGCTATAAATTAGCTTTATGACGCTATCCCTTTTGAAGTCTCGACAGTTACGAAGTACGAATCCTAATCGCTGAAAAGTTTCTTTTGCCAAACAAGTGATATGGTCATTAAAAGTTAGCTTCGGATCAAAAGTTATACCTAGATCCCTGACCGATGTACATCTGCTAATGATGTCAGAACCCAGTGTGTAAAGAAAACTGATTGGATGCTGATTACGAGTGAAAGACATTGTGTAGCATTTTGATGGATTAAATTCCATTTTATTCGCTACACTCCAGTCGTAAACAGCGTCCACATCTAGCTGTAGCCTGAAACAATCTTCAGCAGACTTTATCTCTGAGATCAACTTCAGATCATCAGCATAAAGCAAACATTTTGCATGCCGCAGAACAGATGGAATGTCATTAATCATCAAAATAAAAAGTAGTGGTCCTAATATAGAGCCCTGCCCAACCCCGGAACGTGTGTGGTATACGTCAGACTCATAAATACCTAACTTAACAAATTGCTGCCGGTTACGAAGGTAATCTGCAATGAGCCGGAGAAGAGCTGGACTAAAACCTATAGCATCTAACTTTGAGAGAAGAACGTCATTGTTGACTCTGTCGAATGCCTTGCGGAAGTCAAAGTACATGACGTCCACCTGTATTCTGCGATCCAGCCTAGAAGATATATAGTCAACAGCTGTCAACAAGTTTGTATTGACTGACCTCTTTTTCCTGAAACCATGCTGCTCATTACAAAGCAATTGGTCCACTTGCCTATAAATCTCTCTGTGCAGAACACGCTCAAAAACCTTAGCTGGACAAGAAAGTATTGCAATGGGCCTATACTCCTCCACAAGATTCTTTTTACTGGTTTTAGGAATAGGCGTGACTCTTGTTATCTTCCATTGCGGCGGATAAACCCCAGTCATTAAAGCACGGTTAAGAATGTGACAAAGTGGTTGAGCTAAGAACTTTTCACCCATCTTCAAGAACCAAGCTGGAATATTATCTGGCCCAGCTGAGCCAGTGGCCTTAAGACTTTTAATACCAATTGCTACATCCTTCATGGTAACCTCAGATATATTAACCAGGCTGCTAGTTCTATCTGAACCACAGCTACTTATGTCTTCAACATCTAACTTAGGAACTTCGGGATGGTACACAGAAACAAAAAATTTTGCAAAGGCTTCGGCTGCATTCACGCCACTGACAGTCTCTCCTTCATATGTGACTGATGGCTCGAAACCCCCCTTGGACCGAAGGCTGGACACATGTTGCCAAAAACCACGAGGGTTTTTAACAATGTTTCGCTCTATGTCCTCAAGGTAAGCATCATGCGCAATAGACACTCGGCACTTTAATGATGCTCTTAACTCGGAAAAAGTTTTATGTGAGTCCTCACAGTTTTCCCGTTTCCATTTGGCATGCATTCTGGATTTTACTTTTAAGTCCGCAATTATATCCTTAGTGAACCACACGGGATATCGTCTACTGCCAGAACCTTCTGTACGGCGCTTCTTAGGTATACCTTTGTCAAAAATGTCATAAATCTTTTCAAGAAATAGAGCAGTACAAGTAAATACGTCATTAGCTTCAAGCACTTCATGCCATGAAACTTTACTAAGAGAGTCATAAAGTAGAACATGATCAGCTTTATTAAAATTCCAGTCCTTACGAGAACATATATTACCTGGCTCCATACGCGCCTGTTGACTACCTGGGACTACCATAATTACAATGTCAAGGGGAGGGTGATATGCATCAATCTTCACTATGCCGTCAGTAGATTGAACACGCGTCTCATACACGTCAATGTCTTCCCGGATCAGTACAACATCTAGTATTCCACCATGATCGTTCTGAACACAATTCATGTCAATTAAGTTACAAAATGTCAAAAAATAGCAATAGTAATTCTTTATATTTATCGAGGCACTATTCATGTTAATGTCACCTAACACAATAAAAATTCCCTTAATGTCGTTAATAAAACTTTCAATTTTGGCAAATAATTGCATATACTCAGAGTCTTTGGCACTAGGCTTAATGTAGACAACACAAACATAAAATTTTCTACCATTCCACTCGAAATTACACCATAGATCTTCACCGGACTCTGTTTCTAAATCAGTCAGACGATCTAGAGTGATAGGTGACCGCGCTGCCAGCAATACTCCTCCGCATGGGGTATTCCTATCACGTCGAACAACATTCCAATCGTTAGTAGTTACTTCAGAATCCGTTACTGAGCCGTCCAAGAAACTTTCCGTTGCAGCTACTAGATTATAGTCGAGCATCATAAGTCCTTCCCGCCAGGTCTTCAACTTCGTCTTCAATCCTCGGACATTCTGGTAGAAAACGTTTAGGTGAAGGTGTTTCCTACTTCGGATCCGCTTTGTGGGAAGAGGATCTTTGGGTGCCTGCTGTAAGGGGGACTTCTGTCGAACGAAAGGGCGGCGAGACTGGTGATCGACGAAAGGAGTGCAGGTCAGTCAGATTAGAGGCGGTTCTACTGGTATTTGGACTACGAGGTTTCTGATTCTCTGGACGCACACTTGGCCGCTTTAGGTTATACCAAACTTTGATTCTAGCATTTACAGGCCAGATTTCTGTCGACATACAGGTTTCATAGAATTTCTCGGGTACTCCAATTTTAAAAGACTTGTAGTTTCCTTTTGGAGATAACTCCTCAACAGTGCAGGAACCTTCAGTACAAATATTTTGGAGATACTCTAAGACATCTTCGGCACTGGACGCCATGTTCCAGAGATGTATGAATTTCTTTACCTCAACTGCTTTCAGAGTAGTTATATTTGCCGTGCCAAACTTCGAGATATTACGCCTGCTCTTCTTCTTCACCTCCGTCCACTCCTTTGCTTGCTGTTTCTGAAAAACTGCCGATTGGCGCGAGGTATTTTTTGTAGCATTGGATCGTCCAGAAGCTATGGCTGGCGGAATAACATCTTTCACAGCATCATTTGTTACTACTTTGCGCAATGGAAGAGGTGGGCTGTGCGCTTTTGGTTTTGTATGCTGACCAGAGCCAGAAGTTTCATAATTTCCCATTCGAGCGTGCAAGTCATTCACCTTGTTGAGTTGGTCAACCATCTTGGATTCATAGCTGGTTATCTTGGAATCATAAAGCTCCAACTTGGTCTCATAAGCTGATATCACCGACATAGCACGATCAAGGTGCTTCCTTAGGGCATGTATTTCCTGCCGGAGGTCACGCAACTCCCCCATCATATCCTTCTCCTCTGCTTGGGGTGGCGGCGCGATAGTGTTTGCTACAGGAGTGCTTCGGGTAGTGGTCTGGATCCCTGATCCGTGATTTGTCTTCTTTCGAAAGGTTATGTTAGGGTCACGATACGACTGAGTCTTAGCTCCCACTGGCGTAAGGCTATTATCTCCACCTTTCTTCTTAGAGCAGTAACACTCAGGACATATCCAGTCCTTGGTAGGATATTCACCACCCGCACACAGCGAGTGATACATTTTCTGACAACTCTCCAAGGAACACCGGAGAACGTTTTCCCCAACACCAATACCACTACTACAGGCAGCACACTCCATATTAAATGTTTAAAATAGGACTAGAGTTTACAGTACTACTAAATTTGCAAAAAGCCTTAGTTCTATAACACGACTAGTAATATTGTGAATAGTAATCGTGAGATGGTTGTGTATGGCAGCTTTATTTTATTATCTGTGCTGTTTACTTTCTCTATGATTGTAAGATGGAAGTGTGTGGCAGCTTTATTTTATTATCTGTGCCTCTTATACCTTCGCTACTGTCAGTGTATTTACTAGTGTCAAGTATAGGCAGTGCATGTAATGTCTAGTGCAGTGTCAATGTGGTGGTTCAAGCGGATGTTTCGTAATGTTTACAATTATCACAACAAAGTACTGCGTTATAATTGGTTACTCAACTTCATTAATTCATTTGAGGGTTGAAGGAGAAACCAAATTTCCGTGGAGTCCTGTGATGGTTTTTGTGATTTGTGTTCTATGTACAGTGATCAGCAGTAGATAATGATATGTGAATTTGCTCACCGCATCCAGCTTCTTTCCTGACCTTGTCCAATGTTTTGGTATGTCACGAAAATACACAGGTAATTGAAATTTTAAGGCAGGCCGTAGGGCACACGTCTTGACAGTTCAACGACCGGAAGTCGAGCTTAAGAAAGTTGTTCGTCTTCCATGACTATGAAGACAAGTTTTTGATGTCCACTTTAAGAAAAACCTAGTCAATTATAATCGCATGTATTATTAACGGGCTAGTATCAGTAGTCCGATGATGTAGTCCGATTATCGGACTACTGATACTTTTTAGTATCAGTAGTTCGATGATTTCAATTTTTCAGAATCCTCGGACTACTGATACTTAAAAAGTATCAACAGTTCGATTATCGGATTAAATTATCGTAAAACATAACAACTACTACTGAGCCTTTTAGTTTATAAATTTTATTATTAATTTCGACTTTACCAAAAAAAATGAAATATTCCTAACTTCATTACATCAGTTTTTTTTTCGAACATGCAAAATATAAAGCTATTTTAATCAAAAATATAGGTATTCCTATTTTTCCACCAGTCAACTCCAATTGTGTTTCTGTAATAAACTTATCTTTTTCTATGTAGGGAACTATTTTTGTTAAAAAAAATATCTCGTAAAAATATAACACCCTTAGATTCATAAAACATGACCATATTTATTATAAAAATACGTCATTAATACAATATTTATCGTTCAAAAAAATCTACAAACAATACATATACCATCCATTCGTCTTTCAACAGATCTGACAAACACCTCAAAATATTTGACTTATAAAAAGTGTAATAAAGCCAAGGAGCCCACGTCCCAAATATATCAGATATCGGATAAAACGTAGCCGTATACGTTACGTACGTGATTCAGTTACGGATTTAACGTGATTCAGATGTTTTAGGAAATGTGCATTTTGGCGTTCAATAGATACTACTTAATTTTGTTAACGGAAAGAGTCTCTTTATCTATAAATTACATTTATATTAAATAACTTTATCTTTTATTTTTGTTTGAGATAGGGTGGCACTATTCTTAGACACAGTCACATCTCATCTCAGCTTGAATCCACTACCCTTTCTTTTGTAGTATCATTAGGTTTTTATTCCTTAAATAAGTAAATTCAAGATGTCTTATTTTACTTCAAGTTTCGCTGAATTCTGGGAATTCAGCTTTTACGAAAACAAATTGATAGGATTACCTATTGTTTCCCTTTTTCTGTTGCGAAGAAAATTACCTTTTGATAAATATTACCTACATGGAAGTAAATTTTATAATATTTAGATACGAACTCCGTGTTTGCTAAGTGGCCGTGTTGGCTAAGTGGGACTCGACTTTCATTCTGAAGGTCGTTGGTTCAAACCTCTGGAATTTTTTTATTGAAAAATGTATGTGCACTTTAAAACATGTTGAAGCACATGTTTAAATAGACACATACGGTGAATTTCTTATTTTATTTGTAACCGTTGACACCGGCTAAAGATGCTGTGGGGTTTATCATAAGCCAGCACCCTCACCTTTACCTGGGTAAATTGCCAGGTTCGTTACAAAAGACCCGATAACGAATTTTCATTAATTCCCTTACAAAGTCCCTGAAGCTGTCAAAAGTGGCTTTACAGTCTTAGCACACAGTGTTCAGGTGACCTAGATTTGAGTTCAGTGCTAGAATAACCTTTAGAACGTTGAAATAAGAACTAAAATTGACTGCATCAAGGGTGAAAGTGTTGGAAGAAAATTCTTTGTCGCTTTGAACTATTTATTATTATTTTATGTTACTAGCTGAGCAGTCCGCGGTTTTACCCGTTTTATTCTCAAAACTTTAAAAGCATAAACATCTGATTCATCCCAACCGTTCTTGAGTTAAAAAATTACTACGAAAGTAGCATTGATTTTAATATTTAGAAATAATATTTATATCTATAGATTCAACGTAAAGATACATGCGGTTTTCGGTAATGGTAAAAATATTTATAAATAAATTTTGCTGGATAATTCACACAGCGACATCCCCCGTGATAATATCTAAGCTACGAAGTATATAAGTAGCGAAAAATGTAATTAAATAATGCTTTAATGCGTTATATAGTAGAGAAACACCTGACTTGGGTACCTAAGGCGAAGTAAGGGCGGGTCGCTAGTATGTATCTTTTAAACTTTATAGAACTAATAAGTTCATATTTCTTAAAGACCTTTTGAACTTCTGACGCCCACTTTATTCTCGTCAGTTACATGAAAAGTACGTCGTTCTGACGTACTGTAGACGTAGTTTCGACGTACTACGTCGTTTAGACGTAGTTAGTGTTGAAGTTGCTAGTCTTGTTAAGTTACACTTTCAGTTGCGTAGTTACAATGATTTGTCTTAAAACCATGTTAAATATTAAATCTATAAATGTTATGTGTTTGTCGTTTTGTTTGTGAAACGTAGATACTCGTAGCTCCCGAATATAAACTTCATTGTTTTTGGTTTATTTCACTTTGATTGATGAAATTCGTTTCAACCGTTTATATTTAAGAGTGAGTAAAAAAAAGTTGAATGTACTCAAGAAGTATTAAATTCTAAATTCTAAAATTAGGTTTTGATTACAAAACTGACTTTTATTATTTAAAGAAATCGATTTTTTTTTTAAGTTTTAGTTTTGAAAGTTGAGAAGAAATAAATACCAAATGTTTCGTATACCTTACTATGTATCTGTGTGGGGTCAAATAATCAATCATTTATTTAGAACCAAACCATTCTTAATAAAGAAAATGAAATTACAAGACAGGAGTGATCTTTAAAAAAGTTATTGTTATTGACTTTTATTAAAAATGTTATTGACTTTTACGCTTTGCAAATACGCGTCACACCTCTATAGAGTACACTTTCTAAGAAACCTAAACCATTACCTCGTTATTTTATAAACAACCTACTTCCTTTTTACCTCTTGACTATTGATAGGACTTCATTATGGTTTGTAGTTTTATTCTCAAAAGATTTACAAAAATCTCATGCAAATAATCTTAATTTCTATTCATACATAAAGTACTTTTGTAATTCTAAAAGCTGTTAAAGTGTAGCGAGCAAAGAAATAAAATCCAATAGAAACCAAAAACATTATGTACCTGGGTGCGTAATTGAAAACCGTGTTAGCTAAGTAATAAATTATATTTTGAAGATAAACATACTTTAAATAACAACTTACAATAACTTAATTTTGAACAAATAAACAACTTTAAATAGTTTGAAACACATGTGAAAATCACCTGCACTTACTTGGCCAGCGTGTTGAATTGAGGCCTTCTCTTGTCAAGAGATTTCCTGTATCCCAGCAGTGGGAACGTATATAGGGGAGCTTATAAGGCTAGCTGTCTGCTCTGTAGATCGATCAGTTCATTAACGCCCCTCGTCACTTCCGGTCGTGGTCTTGTAACGAGGTTATACTTCATTTGTACCCTAAAGGCTAGTGCATATGCTCGCTTTATAGCTTACGATACGACTTAGTTTACTTACGGACGATCATCGGATCTAGTGTTTTAGTCGTTCCCGCAACTAGTTTTAAAATATATGTTAATAATATTTTTTAACATCTATTTTCTTTATTATAAGCCTCATGAACAGACTCAATCGCCCAAAGAGCTAAGGAAGGGATTCGCTCGGGGTTTTTCCTTTTAATTCGAGGAGTCAGAAATGAGGAAATACGTAGAAGAACGCGTCTCACCGATATAGCGGATAAGCTCTGTGAAATGACAATGAGCAGACCATATAACATGAAAAACATATAACTATTGGGGTCTAAAGATTCTCGAATGGAGTTTCTGCGCCACAGAAAATAAAATTATCAATAAATATATACCCACGATACGATTATCGTGACCTATAAATGGCCCTACAAAGCGCTGACTATTCGTCTGCGCAGTTCATTTTCATCATACGTCACTAATCTGATAATCCTCCCCTTATTGTCGCCATCTTTGTATAACACTCATAACAAACTATATTATGTCCCACTATAGGGCATAAGCCTCCCCGGTGGAACCCATTATAGTATTAGGGCTTACCAGGCGGGTGGGTGATCGCATGGCGATTATTTAGTAAAAGATGAATACACTTGCTAAGTATTGCAAACGCATAAATGCACCTTACATGCGAATATAAATCATCTGTCCATCTTGTTGGTGGACGTCCAACGGCTGACTATGAATATATGAAAGAGAAACGGCTAAATCTTATCTTTTTTATTTTATTTTATTTAAACCTTTCGGAATGCGGAGGAAACAGTGTTTCCTTGATCCCATTTCAAACGAAAATTGAATAAATATTAAATAATTTATCTATGGATGAAAATCCGTGCTTTCTTAGAAGGTCTGATATTAAATTCATTGTAGGTAATACTTTTGGCTTTTTTGTGTTGAAAGAGTAGTCCATTAATTGACTTAATTATTTATAGCAACTATTAATATTTTGATACTCGTATGTCCGTGTTTATGGAAAAAACAGAGCGACAAATTGATGTTATTTGTAAGTAAAAATAGTTAAAGGGTTTTTCAAACTAAACTAAATGGCTAGACCCAGGTAATGCCGCGGGGCAGAAATAGAGAAGAATTCAATAAAAGTACTGTCAGCAAAATGGTCCCCTAACCCCTAGTTGACTGTACCAGGACCCTTGCAGATTACACTCAATCAAATCAAATTGTCCCAGTCTGCTGAGCGGGAATCGAACTCGCTGCAGGGGGTTACGATATCATTATGGTGTATCATTACTTTGTATAGGGTGTTGAATTTTACTTTATTATTAAGGTAATAGCCCAGTCAATTTAAACACAAAAATGAGGGTGAAGTTACAGAAAGTCCCAACAAGCTGAATTTCTGTGAAATTGTTCAAAACATAATTATAAACAATGCATGGAAGTTCCCCATCATTCCCCACTAAGGAAAAAAAGTTATTCAAGGTCAAAGGTAAAAAATATGAGATTTTCGCGATTTTCAGCAAAACGGTAAGTTTTATCATAAAAGTACCTGAGAACAAATTGTAGATCATAAAATTATCTATAAAAATGTATCAATACTTTTTTCTTACAAGCCACCGTTTCTGAGATATAACGATTCAAAAAGTTATAAAAGTTGGCATGCACAAATTGTCAAGGCCGGTCGTGCTCTAATATTGAATCGCAAACAATGGAGGATTCGTTTCGTTCCGACAAAGTATCATGCAATACATCGCTATTGACGCAATTTAATAACTTTTAGAACATTTCATTTCATTTTGAAAACAACTTTAGTAACTTTTTGAATCGTTATATCTCAGAAACGGTGGCTTGTAAGAAAAAAGTATTGATACATTTTTATAGATAATTTTATGATCTACAATTTGTTTTCAGGTACTTTTATGATAAAACTTACCGTTTTGCTGAAAATCGCGAAAATCTCATATTTTTTACCTTTGACCTTGAATAACTTTTTTTCCTTAATGGGGAATGATGGGGAACTTCTAGACATTGATTATAATTATGTTTTGAACAATTTCACAGAAATTCAGCTTGTTGGGACTTTATGTAACACCGAATGTATAAATTGACCGGGCTATAAGCCTTTTAGGATTAAGTTTTTAAGATGAAAACCACGTTGGCTAAGTGAGAGCACACTAAACTTTCATTCCGAAGGTCGTGAGATCAAAACCCGCCCCGCAAATCCGGATTTTATATTATTTATATCCTTACTTATATTATAAATGCGAAAGTAACTCTGTCTGTCTGTCTGTTACGCTTTCCCGCCTAAACGTCTCAACGATTTTGATTATTATATCTTAACATTGGACCAAAATGTTCCAACTTAACATTGGACCAAAATGGAACAACTCTCCCCCAAAACTGTTCAAATATTTCCCCAGTCCCAAACCAAAATATTTTTAACCGTACCTTTACTGAAGGTTCAATCAACACTTATTGTCCTCCGCCATTACCTTACATTTATAACCCGCGTGCGAAGAATATGAATGGGCCGATTCTGTCCCGTTAGCACATCGTGAAACTTTCGCACATTACGAGCTGTGAACGTGTTAAGACTTATTAGAGTGTGATTTTGTTTGTTATTTTGGCTGAAGGTAAGACAGTCTTTGTTTTTACAAAATTACGAAGGAATAGCAACAATGAGTTTGTGTGGTACCGGCTTAAGAATAGTTCCACTCTACATCCTGAAAGGTTTAAGGGACTTATACATATACTAGAACATGAAAAGCAGCGTAATTTTTATGTTGATTACTGGTAATTTAACATCTAAATCTCCCACGTCAAAATAATGATTTTTCCTCGATTAAAAACAGCCTCTATAAATAAAATAAGAACAAACTCAATTAAAACAAATAGCATACCGATATCTAAAATACAGTTTTTTACCCAAACAAAATGGCCAGGGTCACGTCTTGCGATAAAAGACAAAGTAACATCGCTAAATATATCTTAACGCTATTACCCGGGGGAATAAAGGGGGAAAGGGGGATAAGGGGATAGGGGGAAGATTTATGACGCTTTTCGCAAGATAAAAATGTACGTGGATACTCCCACTGTTGGGATAGGAAGAGGTTATTGAGGAATTTACCTGCTATCTTGTTGTGTGACTTCAAATTAATTATGTGATATTATAAACTTTAGTACCTAAGTGAGCCTTGTTGCCAAAAAGGTAGTACACTCGACTTTCACTCTGAATGTCGTGGGTTCATTCAAACCCCGCTCCTCAGTTAAAAAAAAACCAGTATAAGAGGTATTTTATTTTCTTTATAGATTATTAAATCTAGGACGTAACTTTGACTATATTTGCCATGTATAACGTCGTCTGTAAAGTTATATAATGTTTAAAATAAATAAATAAAAATAAATAAAGGTAGAAAGACAGATGTAAAAGACGTTCTGTTCATAAATCCTGAGGTAATTATGTAAGTACCGTATTTTACTCCAAAACTACTGAATTATTATTATGGTACTTATTAAACATTTATATGTATACGCTGCAGGGCGGATAACTTATATAGCAGGGATATTAATATTGATGGTGATGAATTTCAAAATATAAGTGAGTGATTCCCTTTATAATAACAATGTATACAGAGTCTCTTAATATAATATCTCATCTAAAGACCTTACTTACGCTGTAGCTATTTGTTTTGTAAGCTTCCACAATGTAGTAACATAATTCGCGAGTTAATTGTACAAGTACAGTCGACTTTACGATAATGTGTCGCTATTCCGCTTCTCAAATATAACATAAGCCGCATTTACACAGGATACCAGTTGGCGATGTGTATTCGAACGAATGTTTATAGTAATTTGGTATTTTAAAAAAATATTATTTTAATCTAAATTTTCATCACGAAAGATATCATAAAAGCGTGTTTGTAATAAGTATCTTATAGTAAATTCCTAGTATTTTCTGTAGAATCTCCATAAAAAACTTATTTGAAATAAAAGTGCTGTTATCGTTTCTAACAACAGGGTTCAAATAGTATACAAAACTTTTATCTTACTTTTTAACATCTGTATATTTTACACGTAGCAATTAAATACCTATCCAGTGATTATATCAAATGCTCGTTAATAATTAAAGGATCCATGTTTAGTAGTAGGACATTGTGAGTTAAGTATATAAAAAATATTTTTTTAATGTCAATGCCACACATATTACAAATGCCATACCTATATTGTTTTTAAATCTTCCCACTGGCCGACTGTGTAAATGCATCCCAAGACTCTCGTTCAAGCATTATCGTATACAAAACGCTGCGATTCTCCCTCGAGTGGAAGGCGTTCGACACATCAGCGGTTACTGCGAGTATTGTGAGTTACCTACTCAATCGATGCTCGAGTAGAGTTCTGTTTAAGTTGAAGATGCATGGATAAGTTTAAGTTTATTTTTTTATTCAGTTTTCAGTTTTGAAGCCCGCCATTCTATTGTTTTCTCAGGGCGAAATCGTATTTTTAGCGATTTAAATTAGCTTGTAACACTTACTGATAATATTGAATAAGGTATTATTAATTACGTATAATATATGTTTTTGTACGTAAATTGATTAAAATGATACTCGTACAGCCATAGTTTAATGTTCATATAAATAACAACAGCAAAGTTATATTTAGTAACCAGGTATATTATGCAAATCTTTATTTGGTTCCTAATGATTGATTTTTGTTTGTAGAAGATAATAAAGAGTAATGCAAACTTGAGTAATATTTAAGAATATTTCCAGAATAGCCCCCCCAAGCCTCATACATAACCGGCAAAGCAGAAGAAGGCGGGAAAATGCCGTTTTGTTTTAGATCCCGATGATTGATGTGTTTTTTTATGGGGCTTGATGGCTTGAGCTTGACGGCTTGAAGCTTGATGGTTAGATTATGACACGGTGTTTTGAAGAATCGTTTTATGATTCATTGGTTATGTGTACTTGTTAAAGTTATGTCGCAAAAGAATTTTGTTGAGGTTTATGGGGGAATTTTATGGTTCAATTTCAAATTTCACAATAATAAAGAAAATTAGGAAGTTGTTACCAAGGTTTCGAAAATAAACCTAAAATGCCATAAGGTTACTTATTTACGTTCCCACTTCTAGCACACAGAGAATTTATCTTACCGGTCAAGTGTGTGTTAGTAAATGACACATTTCCTTTAAACTCTTTAAAGTTTTCAGAATACACCAATTTATTTAAAATATTTGCATTCATTAAAAACACACGTTTAGAGAGCATATACACATTTTTCAAGCAGAAGAAACCAGAAGTGCGCGGAAAGAATTGAACCTACGATCTTCGGAATTAAAGTCGAGTACGTTCCACTTAGCAAAGGCTACTTTCGTTAATTTTTTCGCCTAAAAATCACATCTTAGCCGATGTCAAAAGATGTATTATCAACGAAAGTACCTAGTCATAAAGACGTCCTTCGGAATTCGTAACAAAGTAACGTAACTCGATAACGCGAGGCCCGAGTTACTCCATAAGTCAATCACTAGCACAAACAATCGACGGAATGAATTCGGAAGTCGATGCGGGACGAATCGTTTAGCTAGGTATGGGGTGTGTATCGATAATATTAATCGAAAATAGATATTTTAGCCCTGTTGGCATAAGTGTGAGTACATTCGACTTTTATGCCGAAGTTTGTTGGTTCATACCCCATCACGCACCTCTGGCTCAATATTTTTCAAATGAAAAAGTTATGTGCGCTTTGTCAACACGTGCTCTTACGATGAAGGCAAACATCGTGAGGAAACCGGCATGTCATAGTTCATACAACAAAGTGTTCATTTTTTTTCATTCATACGTTAGGCGACTTCTTAATAAATATTTTACGTGTATTTTACCTAGGTCCCAATACTAGGCACCAGTTTCCCCAGAATATATTAATAATGGGTTAGTGATCACTTTATGTAACGACGCTACTGCCCGTTTACAGGTACTAAAAATCCATTATTGGTCCGACGACACCATGAAATAGGGTGTTGATATTCCTAAACGCGCATCACACATCACATAAATAGTACCGAGAAAACATCAATCAAGAAAAACAATATAATACATCACCCTCTAAATTACCAGTGCACGTTTAATACATCCAAGCACATTTACTTCAGTACAATCTCATTCCGTGTCCCAATGAAATTACGTCGACATAAGGAACATGGAAACTTAACCTTGTTACAGCGCAGGCGAAAACACACCTTAAAATCTAATGAATAATGCACAAAATTAATTTCTCTTTGTCAGTGTGTGAATATCTTGAAAGGATTTTAAATGCATTAAGTAGTTTCGGTATAATGGCTTGCATTCATAGAACTTTATTAAAATGCTTTTAGCTTAGTTGCTATTTTATTATGCAGAATAATATGTATAATAATATGTATATATTATACACTTGAAATAGGTTTCAAGACATTTATTTCTCATAAGAACTACAAATGTTCACTTAAAATGCATATTATGAGCTAATTTAATAGCGGGATAATGCTACGTTATCATTATGTAGTTATTATCCATAAGACATTAAAATTAAATCATCAAATAAACTGAACATTATCTGTTAAGTTGTTTTTGTTCAATCTCTCATAACTTCAGCAAGTAATATTTTACTGATGTTAATTAGACTTATTCCATAAAAAGTCACGTGAGAAATTTGGAACCAAATAACGAAAATAATACTACTGTTTCGAGTTTAAAAGAAAAAACAAAACGAAAGAACAAAATTAAACATTCAATAAAATGGTAAAAAGCTTGAACGCGCTCGATAATTCACTAATTATTCATAGTAATTCCATTAACACATTAACACAAATGAAGTAATATTGAAGCTTTTGAAGTTCATTAGTAATTAGGTCAATTATAAGATATCGATATATTTAATCGATACTTGCCCATCTCTTATAAGGCGTTTCCTTTTATACATCTATCTTTATCAGGATACATTAGCGCTATCAGTTAATGACCACTCGATGATCGTTACAGCGCACCATAACATTGTCATCATCATCATTAGGTTACGTCTAGCAAACTTTTAATGTTTTAAATCTTTTATTATATATGCTAATTATGTTTATATATTTTTATGATGAGGATTGTTTAAATACAATTTGAAAAAAAAAACAAAAATAAAAACAAACATGTTTTTTTTTTGTTTTTTGAAAATACATGAAAATTTATACACATGTCATGTGAATTTTTTGCACCCAGGTGTAGGTAGAGTGATTCAAGAGCAAAAATTTATAATTATACTTAATTTTGCTAATATAAAATACGCGAATGTTTTGTGTAAGGCGAAAAATTATTAATGAATTAAAAGTTTAATTTATAAAAATAATTCTTAATATGTTAGTCGTTCCTGTCGGTCTCATCAAAGCAACTATGGGATTTATATTTTCCCAAAGGCGAGCAACCATTATTATTATTTATTAACTGACTATTATTTTTACTTGTTAACACATATTTTTCAAGAAATCGATGTACAATGTCCTCATACTACCTTCAAAAGTTGTCAACAGCATCCCTCACATTTCCCGTCTCCAATAGAAAGTCAATCTCACTCAACTAACGCATTTAAACGTATAATGTCAACAGAACGGTTCTAGGGGTCCTTAGAATCATCCCAACAGCTCCTAATATTATGGGTCTTAGTCGCTCCCTGTTGTAGTGTGGGATACCGGAGGTAAAATACATTAGTTATTAACCTAGATTACTCTGTTACCTATTTAGGTTCCTACTGTTGTGACACAGTAATTTCTCTCTCGTCAAGAGAGAAATTAGAGGCTTAATTCACCACACTGCCAAAGTGCGAGTTGATGAATTATACACGTCTTCCAAACACTTTCTTCTCAGAACATGCCAAATACCTTACGATATTTGCCTTTACCGTTAAAATACTTTTTAAAGCGCACGAATTAATTTTTTTCTAGATAACTCCTGATAGAAAATCGTGTGTTCCCATTTAGCTAACAGCTTTTTTGTCGTTTTACATACAGGTCAAATCTTTCATTTAAAAGTGACAAACTATTACATGTTAAACAAATTTTTTATCTGTTAGTTACCATTTTCTTTGTATAAATACTATAATTTTGCTGTTAGTTCTATAAAAACTATTAAATAAATTAGTAAATTAATAAATAAACCTATGGTCTCCTGCCCTATAAACCGATGCCCATTGAGCCACCAATCGGAACACTCATGGCTAAGTGGTATTTATCGCAGCTGCCGAAGCTTTTAATCCCAAAGATTGATGGAATGGTGCACGATAGTTCTTGGGGGAGGAGATTTATTTGTCTTGGGGCGTTTGGTATTTTCGGATCGATGTATAGATCTATTCTCTCAAGGATTTGCTCAAGTTTTAATGGATTTTCTGGTAAGTAATCCTCTAAGTTATTCTAATACATTTATAATAACAACCCGTCTCTCCGTTCAACTTGTTATAGGTCTTGGAGATTTGGTATAATCCCTAAGCTTACCTGAATAAATAAACTTACATGAATAAATAAAACATTCATTCATTCATTGGTCGACTAAATGATGATGATTACATTTTGGTTAATTATTTTACAATTTGGTTCCTGTTAACTGTTAAGTTTTGTCTTATCTAAATAAATAAATCATAAAGAAATAAAGCTCTAAAATAGGTTAGTGTTCTAATTACTAACGGAAGCTTTCGGCAAAAATGTAACCTTTCATGGAAGTAGTGGATATTTAGAGCCGCAAGTATTCGGTAAAGGCTGCGGCCGGTTTGACCCGGGTCAGATGAAATTGGAGGCTGGGTGCTTTTGACCCGGCTGGGAATTTTTGCTAACGTGCTTGGTTATTAAAGAGATTTTGATACAGAGGTACAGATAAGAAGAATCTATAAAATTTAAAGAAAAAAAACATTTTAAACTTTAAAGATTAGAAAAATCAACTAATAAATACATGTAAAACATTATTTCTTTTAACACATAAAGATTTTAAAAGATTTATGTCATTTATTTCCATAAAATCCTAAAGATCACTTGGACAAGTCAATAAATACAATTCATTATTAAAACTTAACATTAAATAAAAAAATATACATAAGATGTTGCATGCCGGTCTAAAAATACTAAACATACCACTTGGGTTTTACAATGATGACGACTACTGAAAATACTTCTTCGGAAAAATCTATTGTAAAAGTGTAAAAGCTAGTAAATTACTTTTATTTATTGATTGTAACGAAAAACCTAGAAACTCAGATAAAACATGAACTTCATAGATTTATGTGTGGAACTAGAAAATTAAACAAAAGGGCCGTACTATAAAACTTGTACCTAACTTTTTGTAGAGGGAACATGTCGCACCGTAAACCAGCGCACGTCCCTAGTGATGGGACAATACTCCGAAAATATTAAATTACATTTATGACGAGCGCATCCCTATTTAAGGTTCTCCTGGGCCAAAGGTACTCTTGAGAGAGATTAGGCCTCAATCCACCACGATGGCTAAGTGCGGGTTGGAGAATGTCACATGTCTTTCAAACTATTAAAATTTCTCAAAACATTTACATCCCGGTCATCGATATCAGTTAGGTACTATATTTTTTTTGTTTAACAATAAATTTTTTGTACTACTGAAACTTTATTTATTTGAATTAATTTATTTCATAACGCTTAAACGTTCCCACTACTAAGACACAGGGACTTCTCTCTAGACGAGAGAGATAGGGCCTAAATTCACCACGCTGGCCAAGTGCGGGTGGTTGATTGACACAAACATGTCCTTCAAACTTTTCAAAGTTCTCAGAACATGGCGGTTTCCTCACATTGTTTGCCTTCGCCACGTGAACTAACACGTGTTTATAAATCGCACATAAAGTGTTCAAGAAGAAGAATCCAGTGTTGTGCGGCGGGGTTTGAATCCACGACCTTCGGAAAGAAACTCCCCAATAACAATGAAGTTCCCACTTAACCAACACGGCATTCATTAAATCAATCATTATCTCTTATGATCAATGAACTAAAATGTAATCGGTATACATTCCCACGTCAACCACTCAAATTAAAGTGCTAAGGGTAGTGAGGGTTGATTGGAGTGAAGGGACCCCTCACTTGACCCGGTTCAGATTTACATACAATACATGACAGTTCGCGAGTTATTATCAGTTGATGAAGCAAGACGATACGCCACAAGCGTTTTGTGAATTTGTTCTGTTAATATTTTGCAGTTTTATGTAAACATTCCTTTAGCTTTTTAGGAGCTAACTAATAAACATCTTTTGTAAAGATATTTTTGAATATCAAACCTATAGTTTGGACTATAACCGCGTTCAACCGCATTCAATAAGATAAACAATATTAATATACTAAGTATAATGAGACCAAAACGTTCTCTTCACCTTCACCAAATCGTTCAAAAGGATTTGGATTAAAATATATTTTTCATAACTTTCCATGTTTTTTTTTGTATTTTTGTATTGAAGATAAGAATATATTAATTAAACATGTTTGTTACATTTGAAGCTGTTTTGTACTTATGTAATTTTTTTTTTTTTAATCATGTGATATTAAATTTTATCTTTTTCAGGCTAACAAGGGCACCGCGAGAGGCGTCTAGGCTAGACCTCTTTGTCTCGGCTAAATTCTAGTGATTCTGAACCCTAGGTCACATGCATGTCTACTTTTTAAGAAATAGATATTTGTAAGTCCGAATGCCTCATCCCAACACTAGATGGCGCTGGCCGTAAATCTGGCTCGCCCGACCACGTCGCTTGTTTAGAGAGGGACTGATAAATATTGATTAAAAATGGCCTTTGTGTGTGTTTCTTATTGAAAGCGTCCTGACTGCTTTATTTAGTAGCTTAATATCACGTACGGTTATAATACTGCTTATTATAGAAGGTTCCTTACACATAGGCAAACTCAACCTGGTTAACCTGGTCTAAAAAACAGTTGAAAATATTTGTTTTTTAGGTATAAATAACTCATTCCTAAAATTTTCTCTGTGTTTTGTAAATATAAAGCAGTATCACATGTCATGTCCTGAACACTTTTGTGAATACACGTAAAAACAATAAAGTTTTTATTAAAATAAAATAGCTCATGGATTTTAAAATGTTATTTAGTTTTAACGGTCAAGCTCATGTCAATACAGCTAATGAAAATGATAAACTGCAAAGAATCACCACCAGTGTTCAGCTTCCGGACAATAGACCATTCTCTATTGTTTTCTATTGTTCTCTTATTGTTGTGAGCTCGCCTCGCTTTCAGTGGAATGATGGATTTACTGAATATGCCGACTTTTTGTTATGTTTGAATTTGTTTGATGTGTTGGTATTTACTTTGATTTTGTTCTGTAGTATTTATATCTTAATCTATATTTCGTTATTTTCTGGGCTGGGGTCTTTTTATAGAATTCTTTGTATGTCTTAGGGGAATTGGTATAATCACTTAGCTTACAAGATACCTAGGAGATCGCAGTAAGTCTCTGTTCCCACAGCTGGGACACAGAGGACTTCTCTCTTGACGAGAGATATTAGGCAGTAATTCACACACTGTACAACTTATTTATGTCTTTCAGAAATGGCATACAAGCTCGTTCGTAGCGGTTGTAACGACATAACGGCGTTAGCGTTGGAAATGGACGTGCTGTAGCGTTGATAATGGCCGCCGGCCTTCCGTTAGCGGATGCACTACGCAACGTACGTACCGATAGGTTTAATATAAGGACTTTCGGTATGCTTTTTGTTAGAAATAAAATTTGTTAAAACTTGTTGAAAGTCTATGTTCAAAATATACCTATTCACTTCAGTCCAAATTTATTTATTTCATGTGTTTCGTGTGCAGGCGTAAGAATTTTACCACCTGACCTCATTTCGTGGTTGTCAAAGCAATAAAGGGCTTTGTTTACCAAAGGTTTAAAGCGTGGTGGTTATACCAATAATCGGCCTGTTATTTAAACAATATATTTTATTTGGGTTCTTTTAGGGCCTAGACCCGTTCCTCTAGTAGGACGTACCTCTTATAAGGTTAATAATGATTTAAAATATCTTACCTTATACTTGCCATATCCAATTTCCTTACTAAGATCTTTCAGTTAAGTCGGCCGTATATCACGCAGATTTTTCGCTAACACTTCACAAATCGCCCCTTAGGGGGGCCTAAAGCAATATTTAAATCATCAAAATGGGGCATACGATGTAATGACCTTACGAATATTACCAGATTTAATATAAACTGGGTTCACAGGGGAATGGGGTACGCGGGGTCAAATGCAATTTATGGAATGACTACCCAATTTTACTTTACAATTTCCATAGGTGAAGTACCGTTCGCAAAACAAACGGTAATTAAGTAAATATTGTGCTTAGATTTTGGTAAATGTTTGCGTTAACATGATTTATTTCATGGCGGTTAATGTTATATGCGGATTTCCGTTTTAATTAAAAGTTTTATTTGTTGCAACCGCATTTTATGCGTATAATTAAACTGGAATGCAGCGGGGGTTTCTCAGTAACAAGTTTTATAATAATGAACGTTTCTAGGGTAAATGTGTAAGATTTTGCGGCTGTTAATTTAATATAACAGTGAAAACGCTAAAATTAATTATAAAATACACCTTTTTTCCTTGTCGGTATGTAATTCATAATAAATATCATAACTCATGAGTATTTAACTAGGAATTATCTAATGGAGTATTTAATAACTTAAAACTGTCCTAATTTTAAGGACATACTTACGTCATTATTTTTTGTGAAAAATCTGAAACACACAGACACAGACAACTCCTTGGGCTTCAAGGCTTGACCCGCGTTTTATTTAAAATTTCAGTTATTATAATTAACTTGTTGTTTTTTTCTGCAACACAAATAGTATTCCAATTTTAGTTACGTTGTAATTAAAATTATAATCATTAAATAGCACAAAAACGAATATTCACTTTAAAATTTATCCTAAACATCAAACATCAGTATCGTTGATTTTCCTGCTGTCCCTACCCATGTAATTCCTGGCAATCGAGCAATCGCACGGAGGCGATTCATACGCCATCTTATTATTGAATCTACCCAAATTCCGTTTGAGGGCAAATGTTGTTTCAATTGTGGCCGTTCCCGGAATCACCCTGTGGGCAAATTGCGCCCCTTTTCCTCAAATTTACTGAAATCGAATCCCCTAATTTGTTTTCTTCTTTCTTTTTCTGTCACATTTCGTTTAGTTTACTTTTATCGATTATAGATTAAGTATTTGTAAGACAGAAATATAAGGCAGCATTAATGCTCATTTATTTGACTCAGTGTATCCATGTATGTACATTCAATTAGGCATATCAGAAATCTAGCACCCGTAACAAAACTTTGAGCTTACTACGGGGCTAGATGATGCTGTGAAAATTGTCCAGTTATATTTATTTATTAATTTATATAAGTATGTAAAGATTCTCATTATTTAGCAGTCATACTAATAACCACGATGATTTCAGAAACAACAAAACTTAATTAAAACACCTCATTTGCAAAAATTATCTTACATCTCTAAATTACATCCAAAACAATAAATAACCTTAAACAAAACAGGTCGTAAAGGCCCGGAATCGAACCCGCAACCTTTGTTCGTCCGAGACTTCCGCCTTGTGTTAAATTCGCGCCATTTTGTCCGGGCCGAGTTTTCATAAATAAATTAAATAAGGGAATATTATTTTGCCCCTCAAATTATATTATGGTGGAAATCTGTTGGTATGGGGAAATATTCTATTTAAATTTCTGACACATTGAGTAAACTGTTGACCTTGATAATGATTTATATATTAATAATTTGTGGTTTAATGATAAAAAAGAAGCTGAAGACGTAATTGTGATCGAGAGATGACAATACTTACTATACTTACCAATATTATTAATGTAATGAAAGTGTCTATTTGTCTTAATTTCTATTAAGAAATATTTACAGATCATATAAATTTTTGTGTCGAGTCGGGAATCGAACCCGCAACCTCCTCCGTCTTAGGCAGACTTGCGCCCGCTGCGCCACAATTTCGTATGATGATGATTACAAGTTGGACATGTAAGCCTATTACGTGAAACGACAGTAGAACAGAGTCTCGTTGCGCCTTTTGTCCAATTCCATAGAGAGAAAAAACACAGCTGAACAGACAGACAGAGCTTACAAAAAAATTGATCTGATGTGAGCTAGTGTTGGCTGTTGAAAACAATAATAGATATCGAACTATTATTATATTATTATTATGTTGGCGTTTGTAGTGTAGACTAAGAATTTACTAGTAACAAACTTAAAAACCTCTTTTTTTAAAGTCGGTCAAAATCATAGACAAAGCATATAATTTTTATCCAGAAGAATCTTTACATTATAAGCAACTAATTGAACCGGTCACAACATAATTTTATTTATTTATAATCCTCATCCAGATAAGATCATATTCATTATTTATCCGGTTTTTTGAAAAACCCGGAAAGCTCTAGCACAGTCCTTTTGCTATCTTTGCGGTTCCACTTTCATCCGGTATTTTTGTCCGGACGATGGAATTGAATATCGAAACGGGTACAATGTCAATGTTGTGTTTTCTGCTCAGCCACAGCGAAAATAAATTGATAAACTTGTATTTTGAAATATACGCAGCAAAATATAATTCAACTTTGAAACAAATGTTATGTATGATTTTTATTATTTTTAGTTCTTTATAAATCTGAACTTATAAGAAAGCTGAGGCGTTAGTTTGGTATAAACGTTTTAGGAGTATTTTTGTACTAGAACAATGTTATGTTGCTTTTGTTGCGAATATCTTCATGAAACATAATATATTTCGGGAAATTGGTAATAGTAATAGATTAGATCGATAATAAAACGCTTTTGTTCATTAAAAGACCATGTCAAAGACATTTTGTCCATGAATTTACCCAAAAATAGTCACCGTTATCGAAAAAGATACCGAGTTGGTTGTTGACCTGTGGTGCTGACCTAAAAACAGAACCACTCATTTGTATGATTTATATTTCTTATATTTCTGTAGTTGTCGTCAATACTGGTATGTTGTATGACTCATCATGATGATGATGATTATACAATTGGATCCTTTTAAACTAATATCTGATACTTCAAAACATTGCTTATTAACAAACTGTAAATTCTTTGTCTGAAATATTCCCGAAATTTTAACAGAACACGGACGGTATTATGCAAAAGTCTGGCTAAAATAATTACGTTGCTACGAACCTCGGGCACGTTTCACTTGCATTCGTTTGTTCACTCCTGCATCACGTCAGTCAGACGAAGTCCATACGAGGAAAGCTGTGTTAATCTCAATTTAGTTTTAAATAAAAATTATAAAACCCATGACATACATTATAGTATGGCCGCGTTGTGAATGCGTTTAGGACACATGTCAGTTTGACACGTTAGTGATGGGCACAACATAATGAGTTCGTAACCGTTCCTCCAAAATGAACCGCCGCGTTATTTTAAAGATTATTTTCGTTTTAAATTGGCGGAATCATTTAATATTTATATTTTAGTAATTTAAGTGGAAACCGACTGTTTTAGCGTCACAAAATGGCGGCCCATAACGCCATTTGGGGTTATTATTTTAAACCTAAATATAAAAATGCTACTTTCTTTCGCGCTTTCGGTTTGGTCGTAGTTTTATTTTTATATTTAATAAAATCTTATAGTCCATTATTTTTAAATTCTTAAACATATTATTATTTAAAAATAACTGTTACAGATAACGATACTGTTGTTGCCTGTTATTTTTAGCACAGCACTACCTACGAATATAAAGCACTGACATAACCTTGTAATAGCGCAATATAGATTTAGAAAAATATTGTTTACCAAGTTATTTTACACTCAGTTTGGCACAAAATTATTAGATTCATTGATTATTGATATAATAATGTAGATTTAATGCTCCTCAATTGTTAAAACGGTAAACAAACAGCAAAAATATTTTTATCGTAACGGCAACGCCATTACAAAGTTACGTTGTCAGTTCAATCGCGATGTGTCAGGAACGCAAAGTCTGAGCGGCCAGAGTATACTGTTTTTTAAATATATTTTTATCGATAATTTACCGTTTACTTTAGTGTAAAGCGATGATCGATAAAGATAATTAGATCCCTACCTTAATTTTTTCAAAATAATGATTACCAACAAACTTTTATAATGAGACAATACCATTTAATAAAATAGCAAAATATGTATACAGTAATACAATGCCTGGGATTTTTCGCCAATTGTTCCGATACAGACTTAGATAATGGCTAGGTACTAAGAACATGTCTAGTTTGTTAGATAACAATTATGGGAACGTTTGTGCCTCAGAGGAAGTTGGGTGTGAGTTGCCTAGTAGGTAGGTACTTATTATTTTGACTTTTGAAATGATTTTGGCATTGCTTTAAAGGTTTTAAATTCTTGTTTTTAAGATAACGTTATAGCTAATTAAAATGACTTTAAAAACAAATTTCATTATAAGTACTTATTTATTTTAAAAAAAAGCAGCCGTTACCATAAATAAGCTTTTTGCTGTTCGAAACAAACTCTTCAGGTTTTAATCATTAGATAGATAAAGATTGCTCAATACTTATACACATTATTTGAATTCATAATTTATTCATACGAGAAAAACAATTCAAATAGTATTTTTATATGGCAGATCATTTAGGTGCATCAGAAGTAAACGAATTGTAATTTATATTTATACTTTTTTACAATTCTTCGAATGTTGTATCTTGACAAAACCAGGCCTTGAATTGTACATCAGAAATATGTAACTTCTCAATGATTTAATTACACTGATGTAGTAAAACCAGCTCTGAACCAGCTGTTCTGCACTATCCAAGTACCCGTTCTGCATATAAGGTCCGTCAGAGGATTGTGGTATGCAACATGCATGAAGGATGTTCAATGAAAGTAGATCTGCGGACGTGGTTATGCAGGAGTGACACAGTTTCCAGTGTTTTTGTCTGTTTATAATTTTGGAAATGTGTTAAAGAGTTACTTAGTTGGTTTGGTGAATAAAAACCTATTGGATTAACTAGCTTAAATTATGTAAATGTTTTGTGAAAATAACGCAAATAAGTAGAGGTAGAAGAAAGCTCATGTTTTTTAATTTTCGGTAGTGCGCATTGAGCTTTGTGGCCGATGATTCTCTGTTTAATGTATTTTTACAGTATCCAGGTCGGTTTGTATTTTTAATCTATTTTAAACATTCCTTTTTAATTTAAGAAATTAAAATTCTCATGTAAGTCATAAAAAACTCACCTTTATCACAAATCACCATCGGCAACCCGCAAACCAAAATGGCGGCCACCAGTCCAACCAGCGCCATCTTGTCTCTCTCAGCACATCACACTGTAAACACTGGTTCACTCTCTTTGCACACGTCACTGTGCACTGAATCACTCACTCTGTACACTGAATCACTCACTCTGTACGCTGGATCACTCACTTTGTACACTAGTTCACTCTTTGTACACTGTTTCACTGTCGCTTGTACATTGCGAGTCGAAGTCGATCTGGAAAAAAGAAATATTTGTTAATTTATATAGTTTTTGCAACGTTTTTTTATACGAAACTATGTTCATTTTAAAAATCTTGACTTCTATATCTGTAATATAATAATACACTTAATAATAGACTTCTCAAAATAGTCTTCATTATTAACTATAGATTATTAACCCGCCCTTACATTAGTTCTGCCTCGTAAAAAAAAATCCTGTGGTAAAAACTAGAACGCTATCTCTATCCTTTCAACTATCACCACTTAAAAATACTTCAATTCGACGCATCATTTGCTATGAAAGACGGACAAACACACATTTACTTTAACATTTATAGTTATATTAATATGGATAACCATCAAATAAGGTTCAAGTTTATATAGATCCTTTGAAACATTACTCGTAGAATGCTTCAGTAAATCTTCAAATTACGTAGAGATTTAGAATTAATTTGAACGGAAATAACTACGATCAAAGAGCGTTGTAGACGAAGACTAGATAGATACCTCAGTAATTAAAGTTTAGACCGAATAGTGAACCTAATAGTAAATAGCCGAATTCGGCTAAATAATAATAAATACGTATGAAAATATTTTGTTTTCATTTTCTCAAGCACCTTCTAAAATGCGTCTTATAATAAATTTTTGTCTTAATTTATAAAATAATATAAAAAATACTTCAAACTGGTTCTATAAAAAACTACTATATAACATGTGGTTCTATATAACACACTATGCGCTTTTTGAAAGATCCCCTCGATTTTTTTGAACTGCCATAAAAACATGATTTTCTTGCCCTGGGGCAAGGGAAATGTCATCTTTGCAACAAAAAATAATCATCAAAATCGGTTCATAAACAACGAAGTTATCCGCAAACAACCATAAAATAATCATCAATATGCGGTCGAATTGAGGAACCTCCTTTTTTGAAAAGAAAAGAAGCCGAAAAGCCATCCCTAGACTGGTCAGACAATTAACTACACAGTTTCAAACTAAGATCCAGTTCTGTTAATTATTTGGTTCTCATTTTACTACTTTGTTATTGTTCCCGAAAGCTTCGATTATTACAATATTGGGAAACTTACATAGATGAACGTTTAGTCGGTTTCAGGTTAAACTCAAACTTAAATTGTGTAACACACCATTATAAGCGTGGTGATTGTACCAAATCCCCCCGACCAATAATGGGTTCTATTGGGACGCTAAGCAAAATGTACTAATTCTGATAATGATGTTTAATTTATTTACAGAAGCTTACCATTGTATAATCTAACCATGAAATAAATATTTTCTTTTTAAACAAGTGGTTGAATAGCTGATCGCGATTTCCTTTAATAACTGAATGCCTGGGTTTATTTTAGAATTATGCAGTTCAAACCAAACTCAGCGATCTTTGTAGCTAATTAACCCGTGAACAGCGAATTTAACCCTCGAGTGAACGCAAGCGGTATCTATGAATAGGAATCATAATCCACATTTAAATAGGAATTTGGGTCAGTCCCACAGTGCGGCAAGCTTAGGGGATACGGAAATTGGTAGATTTGTCATGATATTTTAATTAAATGTCTATTGAACTGGGTATAATTGAATATGTTTGAAGTAGTTTGGTTTGTATTGTGAAACCACTGTAAAAGTTAACTATAATTATAACTGAACATATAAACAATTCTATAAGTAACTAAATTAATAATTTAAATGTCAGTCTATAACTAACAATTTGTTAGCCGTCTACTTATCTCGTAGATTATTATGCATAGCCAAAATTGACTAAATATTTCAGATCAGGTCAAAAATCGCCTTGTTGCTAAATACTGTTTGCGTAGAACAATCGTAAGTTACATTATACTGAAGCAAAAAAAAATAGATAATTAACGATTGTAAGCAGGCATAAATTAAACCGAAAAATATAATAGAATAAACTAGATAACAATTCAATTTACAGAATGAGACAAGGTCACTGAGGCGCCTCTGACGCGGCTGCACTGTAATCGTCCGAGTTATTCGTTTCTTTCGTTTCGTAAACATTTTTGTCATACTCGTGCTGTTATTACTTCGGTTAAGTGTATTTTACTTCGAAGAATTAAAATATTGCTCATTATTTGTTTAAAAGGCTTTTACATTGGGCTTAATCAAGTAAGAAGCCGCGTGATGCTGGCCAAGAATAGTACCACCCTAGTTCTTCCGTGGGTGTCGCTAAACCGACTAATGGATTTAAACGGGCTAACTCATAACATTTTGTAGGTTGTGCAATTTCTAGGCACATTTCTACACCACACGGCTGATATAAGAAAGAAACATATTCTACGTATACTAGTTGGTATAATTTATGACGAGTACCTACTGGCCGGTGGGTCAAAAATAGCTTGCGGCGGCCGACAACGGGTTAAAAATACCGCGGCATTGGATTATACTGTTGTGATTCGAAACTAGCTTCTGTAAGTATCTATATAGCTTTTAAATCACTAGACAAAAACAATCAAATATTTCTTCTTTATAATTTATAATATAGCATAGGAAAAGAGAAATTTTGTGCGGTAAATGTATTTTCTTTCGAAGAAACGATTCGTGTTTATAAATAAAAATAAATGAATATTGCAGGAAAATTCACACACCAACATTTACTCTACATCGTGGCACGCTAAAAGCTGGATTTCTGATAGATATATATAATATAGAAATTACATACAGGTAAATAATATGTTTTAGAAAACACCCAAAACACCCGAAACATTTGCAAAAAAAATTACCGCATTCTTTATCAATTTTGTTAAATCATGATTAACATCTAAAAACCGGTATGTTCTAAACATGAACTTTAATGAAAAACCATAAAGTATTTTTAGGTCACGTGACATACACCTGCATTTGGCCTGCGTGGTGAATTAGGCTCAGCAGTGGGTTAAATAGGGAATTGAAAGTTTTAAAATCTAGAAAATTCGCATGAAGTCAGCCGTCTATTTCAAGAAGTACAAGTTTATTTACGTTTATAGAAATGGAACACATTTCCGCTACAGACATTACACATCTGCAGATATTTTATATAAAGATGTTTCTTACATTTGAACATACCAAGTTATGATAGATTAATCGAAATCTACGGATGCTTTATCATTATTTTAGCCTTGTGGTGCCGACCAAATAATAGTACAGCCTCTTTTCAACCCGAGGTTTTCATGTAGTTATGATGTACTATATTGGGGAGAAGGACAATATTAATATTACCTAAACAGATTAATTTTTAATTCACATTTAAAAAAAAAATATTTATTCAATTACCTATCAGTTGTCAGTTTTTTAAATCGATAAATAACTATGTTACTTACGCAAATTATTCACGTTATTAGATATTATGTATGGATATCCGACGTTTCTGTTTTGAATTAAAATAAAACTAGCATCAGGAAAGCACGCCTAATGCTGGACAATTCACACAGCAACACAGCCCGGTGGTAAATTCGAAGCTTGTACCTAAATCATTTATATTTCTATGGAAATGTTTTTACACAAAGACCTGTGCCCAGCAGTGGGACGATTTGCTAGGATGAGATGTCTGGAATGCACAAACATCTCATATCCGGCGCAGCGCCCTCTAGCGTGACAACTTCGTACAAAGGTATAAGTTTGTACATTTGACATAGCTGCTGCGACTTTTGTTCATTATTAGAGTAAAGTAGAAGTCAAATATTCTTTGTTATTTTTTTAAGACCCGTCTATGTATAGTACCTACCTACCTACCGATCCACCTTTTTCAGTTGGTACTCCATCATCATCATATCAGGCGTCTGACATTTACTGGTGAAAGAAACTTTGAACAAATAACGGTAAGTAATAGGTAAGTTATTAACCCATTTGGTTAACATTTGGTCAGTGGTGAATTAAGGCCTTATCTTTATTGTCAAGAGAGTCCCCGAGTCCCAGCAGTGGGAACATAAATAAGTAAATAGGCTTATTCTAGAGAGAACAACAAACAAAAACTTCAACATTATAATATGAAAACATCGCAAGTAGTATCAAACTTAGTCGCGTCTAGCACAAAGCAATGTCGCCATCTCCCAGATAATAAAACCGCCGCAAACCCAAGATATTAACTCCCTTTGTGCTCTATAGGGGGATTAAAAAGGCGCTAGGATGCCTTTAATTTGTACACAGCCTGTAGAGTAGGATTAAAAATTATAACTGGGAGGTTTCTGTTTTTTTTTGAGCTGGCAATACTGGTAATTGCAATTAGCTAAGTAAGGTTTCAAAGGAGTTTTTTATACATTGTTTTATTTTTTATATATTCTCTTTGAGAGTATTTCCCGCGGTAAAATGTATCGTAGCCATTATCAATTTTTTTATTCTGTCCGCCTGGTAGTCCAGGTGCTTATACAAATTCCCTTATTACCTTCAATGGGTTGTATTAAGAGAGCCGTGCCTACTTCTGGGACATAAAGGCTTCTCTCTTGACGAAAGAAGACAGACTGGCAAAGAGCAGGTTGGTGAATGTGACATGTCCTTCAAACTTTGTTCTCAGAACATTTTATTTCAAGACATTTTATAGATATTGTTAGTGACTTAACAAACATTAAAACATTATACGTTTATCATGAAAATCTCAGAAATGCGCCGTGTTAGCTAAGTGGGAGCACACTGGACTTTAATTACGATGGACGGGGGTTCAAACCGGCTAATCATGTTTGGATAATATGATGATGAAGATAATTTTCCCTTTTAAGACGTTGGTAACACCAAAATGACAGTTGGTGTGACGTCACACATCGAGTCATGTGGCATATTAATGTGACGAGCGAAGCGTAAAGGTGGGAACCCCATAGGTACAATCAACGGCAAAACACTTCATTGTGACATATTATGTCAGCAATGTGCTTGAAAATATAGTACATTCAATAGAAATATATACAATTATTTGGTCAAGTTATCTTTATGTAAATAATTTAATATCTATAATAAAGAATTTTGAACCATATAAAATAAGGTCTTCCACCTTCAATTAATACCGAATATTATGAATAAAGACAATTCACACATGAACATATTCTGTCCCGATATACATAGAATAAATAGTTTTAATAAAATATGTAAGTGTATTATACGACTTAAGCTGCTACCAGTACTTATTAATTACCCACTGACTCGGATGCTATAGACCAAGTCAGGTGCGAACACGTATGGTGTTATTCTGAGCATAAGCACCACTATGTACGGTCCCACAGCTGGGACTTATCTCTGTACGCCTTAATTTATTGGCAAGTGCGGATTTGTGTTATTAAAACTGTTAAAAGTTTTCTTTAAAAATAACGCTGGACAATTCACGCAGGCTCCGTGGTTAGCTCGAAGCTACTATTACTAGATTTCTTATATACTTAATATAATATACATACATAGATAAATTCAGTAAACTAATTTATTGCACCATAAAGTTACACAACAACATTGGCATAATTATAGGATAGATATTTTTTTATGATTATATCCAGAAACTGATCAAATATTTTGATTGTAACCGCATTACATGTCGGTTTCCTCACGATGTTTTCCTTGAGGGTTGAAGCACGTTTCTCACACACGCATTCAGCACACGAATTTTATAAGATGAAAATCACAAATAGTTTAACTAAAATTTGTATATTCGCAATTTTGCTCGCTTTAATGGAAGTCCGTCTTTATAGTTATTTTAATGTTCAGTGGAGGTTGGCCTTGCCTCAAGGTCGCGGGTTCGATACCAGTTCCTATAAACAAGCTAATTTCTTATTTACGTTAAAACATCAAAGTTTCATAATTTATGAGCTAATAATTCCATAATAGTTAGGTATCGTAATACTTTTTGTTGTTGAAAAGTTGGTTTACGGAAATGTAAGAAAAGTTCTAATAAAGTTTTCTACAAAGACATAGAGATGATTATAATATTAGCAACGTATGTGATGTCCCGTAAAGTTCTTAATAAAAACTATGATAGCCTCAGTATTTTTTTAGAAATCGTTGTTATATAACTTTATGATTTGACTAGGGAAGCCTAATGGACGCGATCCAACACGCACTTGCCGATTTTATTATTAATTTAGTAACAGAAACAGTACCTTTAAATAATTATACAGAAGCGTGAATTTATAAAAAGTAGCAATGGAATTTTAATGTACTCCTTATGAATGGTTAAACAAAAGCCTTTACTAAAACACATAACAAAATGTTATGTATATTTTTAAGGGCTGTGGATTTTGTTAAATAAATAAATGTGTATTTTGTGATATCATTTGTAATTTTTGTAGTTGGAAAATAATAAAAATTTTCAATGCAATTTATAGACCACATTGTCTGAATAAATAAATAATATTCAATTTATATCATGTAGAATCCACAAACAATAGCGCCAACAGTTCCATCCCAATACATGATACATCTTCAGGGCTGCAACGACATTTGCATTTCACAAGTCTTACTAATTGACATTCTAATTTCAAAGACCATTTACACCTAATGAGGTATCATTGAACTACAACACATAATAGTCTGAGAGCAAGTTTTAATAACTATATGTATATAAAATAATTATAAGCGGGTTCGATTCCCGCTTCGGGACAATTTTACGATTTGCAAGTATATCAGAAATATATAATCCGTAACAAGCTTTCCACTGGCTAGATTTATTTATTATATTTATTTATTGTCCGGAATTATTTGTTTATTATAATTAATACAAAGTGTGTCAATTACAGATTGAATTGCCAGACAATCTTAAATATGTCCTGCTACTCTTGCCGCAAGTACCAACACAAAAATTGATGCCAGCTCTCTGACTATAATGAGGTATAATTGAACTAAAACACATAACTTGTGCTTCCAAACTAACCATCAGTTTAATTTGACTGACACAAACAACAGCGTCAAACAAAACTCGACCTAATTACCACCACAAAAGGTCGAACATCACAACATTACTATAGGTTTAAACAATGCCAAAGGAATTTGAACTCTATCATGAGGCAGTAAAACAGGTTAAAGTAAGTCAGATTTGTTTGTCGTTTTGTCAAGCAAAAATTAACCTTATTCTGAAGTAATAGAGTGGATAATTGTTTTGATTGGATGGGAATTTTGACAATGTGCCAAATGGACCGAAGCTTTTTCATTTTGCATTAAAATTATATTTCTATCGTTTTGTTTGTGATATATTTTTTGCTGATTTAGCGTGAAAAGGCGTGCCGTGTAAGAATAGTATCACCCCAAATGTACCAAAGGGCAGGCCGCTAGTTCAAATAATAAACTAAACTCAAATGAAACAAAAATGCATGAATTTTTGAGCGTTCATGTTAAGAAACGATTATAAAACGAGCTTTTTTAAATATTGGCTTATAGATACAGATAGTTCTGTCTCATACTGTTCCCAAAAATAGAATTCTTTATAAGAATAAAACTTCAAAAGAAAATTAATTTTGTCCGATCCATTTGATATCGAATCGACCCTTTGAATAAGTTCGAAAGAGTTAACAATATAAATTTGGTACCTAAATTGTGGCATCGTTCTTATAAATGGGCGGGATTCGAACCTATGACCTTGGTCTGCACCTCATTTGTAAGTAGTGTAGCGTAATTCAGAGGCTCCATCGAGAAATCATCATCAACATAAGTAGGTTGAAGTGTGCGTTTTGATATTCCCTTCGTACTTTTGCATGTACTAGGCTTTCTAATCAGGATTAATTAAAAACTTTTCATTTTGTACAACGGGAATTACTCACGTATTTACACAGGAGTGTAAATACGTGAGTACGGAGTGTAATTCCCGTTGTAAAAAATGAATAGTATAACTCACGAAAATTTTGAAAGTGAAATAATTAAAAACTTATCTAAAATATAATACCTACCTACCTATTATCATAGAAAACACGCCTTATTAGTTTAATTTTTTCCAAGAAAACTATTGTTAGTTAATTTTGTTTATGAATAACATTACCCAAAATGTGTCAATATAATAATAATACATATCTATAAAAAAATCAGTTAACAATTTAATTATTACTATCCCGGTGTCTAGTACGAGTATAACAAACATGTACCTATTAAAGTTACGAACAGATTACGATAAAACTGCATGGTATGGAATCCGCTCCAATATCAAACTAACAAACAATTGTAAGTATGTACTCAATTCAGATAATTATGAGCTGTTCTTTACGTTTCTCAACACAGTACTAAAAAACTGAATTGTGTCTTTGTTTCCATTGTATAGTTTAATTGAATGATTAATAATATTTATTGACTGGTACAGATGTTATGGAAGTAATGACATAAATCTTTAAATCTAGTCTAATCTAGTTTGGTTGCACTGTAACATCAAATGGCCTTACAAAAAATTGAAGCACTTTAGCAAAGGGATATCTAAATTCATGGAATTCATGAAATCTAACTTCTTAAACCAAATAGTACGTTCCTAATATATTTTATGCTAATACCGCAATTTTCTATTTACGACCATTTAGAATCATGAGACGCTATTATCTGATCTATCTATCTGATCTCTGATTTAAGTTATAATTATTTTATACATGAGGCTGATTTTTATAATTTTGTTATTTACACTAGTTGACTCGCCCGCGGCTTTGCCCACTTTTCGCCGTTCGAGTAGTGGAAATGTGGGTTGAATGAATAAACCACAATGTCTGATTGGCGTAACTCTCAACAGCGAATGCGTTGACCTTCACGAGAGTGCAGGTTAAATACAGATTTGTTTATGCAGTCTGTTCTGTGGAATATCTCTGGACGACCTCTGTGGTGCAGCAGGCGAAGGTCAACCTGCGAAGCAAGAGGTGGCGGCTTCGATTTCCCTCCCACTCGGTTTTTTTTTTACTATCTGCGGATTAATTTTATCAGATAGTTTTGTACCCGTAATACAAGTTAAGAGCTTACGAGGGGGCTGAGATTCAATAACAAAAACTCTTCAGCTTAATAATCAATAAATAAATAAATATTTCATAAATAATAATTTATAACTGCAGATTGTCCTGAGAAGGGAATCGAACTCAAACTTGACCTCCTACGAATTAACCGAACGACCCTGTCAAATTACAAGTAAATTTACAGCAGGATTTATCCGCCATTTGCAAGACACCATTCGTATGATTATGTATGAGTAATAACTTCCTTCAAACTATTTACATAACTCCAACAAATATAGATTTGTAAACAAACGCCCGCTCTTCACTAAAGTTTAAAATGTATGTTTTTTTAAGTTTTGAGAAAAGCTTTTAAATGATTATAGCTTACGTACTTTTTTTAACAGCAGCTGATGATGTTGAAATATAAATTTAAGAAATTTAAATAAAAATCGAATGCATAATATTATGATGTATGCGTGGTTTTGCTAATTCATAATGACAACTCATTATTACGTCCCATTTTTAAGCACGGTTCTCCTCCCCAATAGAACTCATTATAGATATTGAAAGATCTAGTACAATCACCACGCTTAGGTACCGGGCGCCACACGATACGATCGTGTGTCATGGGCACAGGTAGTGTTAAGCCAGTTAGGATCTACCTAACCTTGAGTACTCTAAAGCCAGCACCACACGACCATAACTCAATCAAAATAATTTACTCACAGTCCGCTTAGAATTCAAAACACTTAACTGTTTAATCAATAAACATGAATAAGTGAGTGGGATTAACAAATGATTAAACCATATTCGTGCCGTCACCACTTTAGGGTTCAGTACAATTGCATTAACGGGTGTGCAATATTTACTGAGCGTTTGGGGGTTAACAATTTACCCCAATATTTTACCCAGTATTTCATTGTTTGTTTTAGAGAAAATTTATCAGTTATTAGACAGTAGGCATAATATAGATCTAAGAGATGGTGATAAAAATAGTTTCCGAATTTGGCCCCAACGGCTATCTTTCAGATCTATAAGGATTGTATCAAACCTCCTCACTAATCGAAACCGTAGAGAAGCTCCTATTTTGTTTATTTCAAAACTTATTTTTACGTTTATAGATGTATATGAATTAGTTTTGTAATCAAATCTTAATTTGCTCTCGTGACAAGAATCAAGCTCTTAAGCTAAGCTCTAACTTACGATAGCTTACATCGATATAGCTAATCCGGCTAACCATGTTATATTACAAGCTACAAGCAAGCTCAAGCAGCTTATGATTTAAGATCCCATGTTCGGTAGACTTTGTTTGTTTATCAATACATCTAAAAAAGAGTGTCTGTTTGTAATATGAATATACCCGCATTTTTGTAATCAAATTTCTTCAAAAATACAGCATAGATATTTAATAAAATTTTATGAAATAAAATCGGTGTTTTTACGGCGGGCGTGGGCAAAACCTTAGGCACAGATACAGAGTGAGTAATATTACACAATTAAATATATTATAAGAAATATTTGACGTTTACACACATTAGAAAGATCAACCAGTCTCAGGATCTCCATAGAGCTAACAACGCACAGACCTGACAAATGAAATGGCAATCTGCCAGTAACATACCTAATCCATTCATGACTCATATTCAATCGTGTTTAGTAAGTAGGTCAGAATGATGTCATTTTACACTTTCCTTGACAGTTGTTGGGCGCTTTTATAAGTCAGTTTTCAATACAGGAATCTTTTCATAAGTTTTTTCATTAAAGCTAACGGTGAAAGTAAATATCGTGAGGAAATTGGCATGTTTGGAAAACTTTGAAGCGTTTGAAGGACGTATTTCTCAATTTACCACGCCGGCCAAGATCGCGTTTCTGAATGATGTGACATTCAGAAACGTGCAGTGGCCTATCACCCTATCTCTCTCGTCAAGAGAGAGAAGATCCTGTGTCCCAGCAGTGGGAACGTACATAGGGGTTCACCCATGTAGGCTGTTTAATAACAGTTACAATATGTCGACTTTCATTATACACAGAAGCAGACTAAATAATGTCAGGAAATTAAGTTCACTATTTTATTTTTGTGCACAAATAAAAATACTGTTCTACTATTTGCAATAACTCTATGGCATTTGCGTTAACTCCTAAAGTGCACTTTAACTGATTGAAATAAAGTTTATATTTGCATGCGGGCTGTTGGGTTTATACTAAATGGATCAAGCGATAAATAATAAATACTCAGATATTCGTTTATTCATATTTTTGGGTCAAGTTTGTAAGTGGTTAATTTGAACGGTTATATTTTATTGAAAACGACTCTTTATGTGTACCTTTCAACCGAAAATAATGGAAATTTAAAACCAGAACAGAACCCTTATGCTGGCCCGTTCTCTAGGCACCGGCCTATGAATAGTACTGGATTACCAACTAAAACGTTGCAACAGAAGACGGGCGGCACCGTAATAATAAATTACTAGAAGTCAATTTAATAAATAAATTTATTTATATTAAGGAAAATACATATTTCCCGGGAAAAATCTACAAATGCGGTCAAAACCGCGTAGCAAGGTTGTGTATATGAATTTCCATTGATGATGTGATTCCGGTGACCGCTCGAAATAATCCGAAATAGCCCAATGCCACCTCATTCATTTATTCCGAGCGCTGATATCACGACGTGGATGTTTCACGGAAAATGCGATTGCGTTTTATCACTTTAGAAGACTTTAAAATTATAAAGTCTTCTTATTATATATTATCTAAGTATACCAGAAATCTAGCACCCGTAACACAAGCTTCGAGCTTACCACGGGGCTAGATCTCGCTGTGTGAATTGTCCAGCAATATTTATATTTATTTTATTTAATTTTGTTATTTTTGTTAATTAAGATTAGGTTACGATGGGACTGTCATGCTTTTTATAGATAAAAGTCCTCGAAAATAAAGTTGATTAAAAAAATATATATATATTTATTATTGTAAACTAACAGCTGACCCGCCTGCGTCTTCGCCCGCAGTCTGGGTTCTTTATTCCGAGTGTCTGAGTGATATACAAGGTGTACCATAATAGGTATATGAAGATGGGTGTTGGCCGTAGCAAACAGATTACAACGCCGAAGAAAGTTTTCAAAAAAAACGCATTTTCATATTTTCATAGAAAAAGTATAATCGGTAGTTGTGCTGTTTCAAAGAGAATCAAAGTTTTTTTAATCCGGATATAAAAGATTTTTCCGCCAACAGTAACATTAACCCATATAAGTTCATCATGCTGACTGTCCATATTATAATCTAAATGTTGACCAAAATCACGAGAGCCCGAAAACCAGTACAAATACGTGAAAATTACATATTAACATAAATTTGCATAATTTCGGCGCTCGCCAGATATCGTGGAATGGTCCATTTGCGTAAAACTTTATACTTGCATTCACGTACTTGTGAATTAACAAATAACCATCATAATCATCGTGCATCTATTTATGTTCCCATTGTATGATGCAAATAAATATAACATACAGATAAAAATAAAACTAAAAAAATAAATTTTGCTGGACAATTCACATAGCAACATTATCTAATAAACTTTTTTGATTTTAAATATTTTAATTTGTGTGCGAATTGAAGCCGCGGGGTAAGAATCGAACCCGCAACCATCCGTGTCTCAGGCGGACCTTACCTACTAATAATACATATAGACGCGAAAGTATATAAGTATCGATAGATGTCTGTACGTGAGAGGGTTCACGTAAGAAACTACTGAACAGATTTTGAAAACATATCCGAATAACACATACGCTACTTACCACTATAACGATAACGTAGGGAAGTCCATTCAAATGCGGGCGAAGCCGCGGCGGAAACGCTTGTAAATTGATAATTATCTGCACCATTACGCTAACGTAAAGAAATATATTCCACCGCTAAAAAGGCGACAAGTGCCATTTGAACTAGATCCAAGCTACACTAATAGCGCCCCCCTGCCTCGCTCGTTGGCGCTTGACCTAACCTAGATTATACCAACATGTGTGGTTTATTTTACACACAAGGATAGGTTGATGTGATATTAAAAAAATTAATAATATTATACCATTTATTCCCAGGTATCGTAAAACCGACCAAGGGGTGAAACCGACCAACACATACCACCGTTCACCGTACGTACCAAAGGACATATAATTTACCAACTTACTGCGATCACTAACCCGCCTGGTAATGCATAGTTTTACTTGATTTAATTGTTTTACTTTTATTTATATGAATTATTTATAAATAAATGCGTATGTTTTTTTTGTATAATTTAATAAGTGACATATTTACCTATATCTAAGTATGAAAAAGGTATAATTTATATAATAAAAAAACCCGCGTAGAACCAATACCTTAGTGAATATACCAATTCCCCCACGAAAATAGATTCTATTGGGGAGACCACAGTAGGGAGATATATAGTAGAATGGTGAAATATAACCCGCTTTTGTGTCGTCGAGTAAAATATTTTCAATTTAGAACAACGTAAGCACTTGTGTTAATAAAGTATAATCTCCGGGACAAGGACAAACTGGGATAAAGTTATAATTAGTTCGATCGACGCCATATTGGAATTGGAAATTATACAATAATTCCATTATCGATATAACAAATACTTGTTAAAGAAAGGTGATGATGAAATATAAAAAAAATATAATATAAATATATTACTTTATAAAAATCAATGCCAGAACGACCGGGCCGATTTAGGTGATTTTTGTTTTAAAATAATCGTTGTAGCCTAAGGAAGCTCTAAGCAGCTATGCTAGCGTTTTTTTTGCAAAAATGTTTTTTCGTAATTTTATAATTCGGGAACCAAACCCGCAACCTCGTGCGTCACAGGCAGACCTTCGCCCGATGCGCCACAAAGGTCGTAGGTAGATTAAGTTGATGTTCTTAAGCCGGCACCACTTTCTCACTTAAAAGCTTTATATTTAATTTCTAATTCATAATATTTATAGCCATCAAAGAACCAATACCTACGTCAAAATTCCGAATAATTTGAAACCTCAAGAATTAGCTGGAGTTTTATTTTAGAGGTCCTTTATTTCTTAGAGTGCTCTAAGAATTTTAGTAGCACACCATTTCACCATTATGATACATATTTTTTCAATTAAAATACAATGCATGTCCACGTTCACACTTGGGCAATACATAAATTCACACTTTTTTTTTTCATTTTAAAATTTTGTTAAAAATTTTCTAATAAGTTATAGATCCAGAGGGTTAGGTGATTAGATTCTCGCTTTTAGTTACAAAATCAAACTCTTCAACTTTATAATTTTGGAAAAAAAAGATGCATAAAATATCTATGGAACCCTCATAGACATAACTCACACTTAACCGATACAATGTTTCGGTACATTAGTCATTAAATTTCAAAGTCGAAACTTTGGAGCTTTTCAACTTATTTTTTGAGCGTTCCGCAAGTTTTGTATAATTTTTACATCAATAAGTATTGGGCCAGTTGAGTTTTGCGGTTTTTTGGCTAAATTTTAATATCTGAAGTTTGAAGGTTAGTTACACAGAATATAGTCGAATGTAAAATATTAACTTTATGGCTTTAGCAAGCCAACGTTTTAGAAGGTTATCGTCATCATTTATCTATTCTAATCTATGTTGTTTTATGAGTCTTATTATTATTTTAAGTAATTTTTATATATTCAATTGTTTAAAGCTTTATGCTGATACAAATGATTTTGATTTATTTAAGCTTTAAAATATGTGAAAACCCCTACATCACTATTCTACTACAATTTTATTTAACCCAAGAAATTTATACAATGTCAATAACTTTTCCCAGCTTAGCAGATAAGTGGGGTTCGGAGACAAAGGTCACGAGTTCAATTCCCGCCGTTTCGTGGCGGGATTCATGAACGACTTAGATTATGACGTATAATTTATTATAGTTTATTTCGTATGAAGATGGTTAAACCACCAAAATTGCACAGCCTTTTTTAACCGCGGCAAAATAAATATATTTTTTAACTTGATATTATAAGCTACGATAAATTATAAACCATGTATGATCGATGAACAAAATAGTTTCAAGTATAATGAAAAGTGACATTGACCAACCCGCACTTGGTGAATTAGAAATAAAAGTAAATAAAATAAAGTTTAAAACATTCGACTGTATTATGGCTTAACCTCTCGTAAAGAGACAAGTCCATGTGTCCCAACAGGAACGTAAATAGGGGTGCTTATTCTAATACTAAATTGAACAATAAGTAACCCAATAAATACAATATCGAAAAACGATTGGGTACATCAAAATACGGTCTACAGCGCCGCAAGTCATACATCAGATGGTATCCCGATTGACACCAGACGCATTATGAATCACATTAGCATAATGTGACTTATCGCGCCGACTGTACCTACGGCGGTTATAAGGCTAAGGATGATTTTATATTTCTCTCTCGTTTTACAACAAAAGCCGTGTTGGTTATGTGGGAGTACAATCGACTTTCGTCGAAAGGTCGTAGGATTGAACCACGTCGCGCAACTCTGGATTTTTCTCATTGTATAATACATTATGGGATTTATGTAGGTTTGAAAAGTTTTCTGTTGAAATAGCTTATGAATAATGAAAATATGGGAGTTTATTTTATGTCAAAATGCCAATTATCTTACGTAAACAGCAAAAACAACACAAAGAAATATAATTTTGTTCTAATTTCTAAATCGAATATCATTAAGTAAATAAATAAAATGATAAAATTTATATTTTATCTTTGCGGTGGTGTTAATCATAGGTCTGCACCACACGTGCAATTACAATTATTATTTTACACTACCTTTCCGCCCCGCAGCCTCGCCCGCGTGGTCCCACTCGCCCAAAGAAATAATCAAGAAAAAACTAATCAGGCGACTGGGACCGCGGTCCCAGCTTTGTAGTGGTCCCAGTCGCCTGTATCCTCGTTATAATATTTTCCCTGCTGTGAAAAGTAGCCTATGTCAATCTCCTGGTTCTAAACACAGTAAAATCATTTTTCACCAAAGCTAAGCTTCTTTGGATAAGCCGTTCATGAGTTCATAGTGTAACTAACACGACCTTCTTTTATAATGAAAACTAGAACTGAACAATATTATTGAAATTTATTTTGATTTTCCCACTATAAAGCTTCTGAAAAAATGTTTATTAGTGGTTTTTGACCACAACCCACGCCGTCATATAAAATATTATACTAAAACTGGTTTCAGTTGCTCCAAAGAATATTCGATATCAACCTTTGCGATTTGCTTTGGTGTTGTGTTACATTCTCCAGTTACTTTGTATTAATGGAAGAAAGAATAATGGAAACATAGGAGAAATAGGCAAAAAACTTACTTGAATCATGTTCTGAGAATTTTTTTAAGTTTGAAGGACATGTATGTGGCTTTCACCAATCCAATCTTGGCCAGGTGATAAAGGCCTTATCTCTCTTGTCAAGAGAAGATCCCAGCAGTGGGAATGTAAATACGGGTGATATATTTTTAAAAGAACGATACATGTCATGTTTCCTCTTTCTAAACGTTTTCCAATTCCACATCAAATGTTTTGTGAATTGTTTCATTTTAGAGTGAAAATGTTTTAATTAGAATTAGTAATTACGCTGGTCCTAAGCAAACAGAGCCAATGAGATTGTTTTATTTTAAAAATTCTCCACGTTTTCCCCTTTTTGTGGCGAGATTTTCCCTTTTTTTGGGTAAATTGTCCCCAACTCGGTAAGCTGGTTGTTTATTTTTGCTAAACGATTTACCTTCTTCAATGGGGTACTAGACTTCATTTTAATCGTTTTTTTTTCTACTTGTAGGGTTTATTTATAAGTCGTTGTTAACTAAAAAGTTTGCCCGATTTTTATTGGAATTTCCCAAAGCGAAAAAAAAACAAATACAAAAAAGTAATTGCACCCAGCAATATTGTAACCATTAAGCTCTAATATAAAGTGTATCTATCTTACGTTTATCATAATAATAAACGTATAATAATAAATGCATATAAAAATGCTGTTTTCCAAATAAAAGAAGCTTTTCTGTAATTATAACTTCGCATACCTTTATCCAAAATTTCTATTATATTTCTTTTAAGTACAGATATTTCGGAAAATAAACAAAACAGGAGTTTTTTAATTCATGTTTGTTATTTCAGTACTAACGACCCGCCCTCGTACCATTAATACCACAATTCTCACACTCGATTAACCAACTAAAATACTAGGTATTATAAATACATAATATGAAAATAAAAACACAATGAAAATTTAAATGAAAACACAATGTATTTTCTACTTGTTTTCTATTTACAGCAGAGTATTTGCTTTGTTTTTCATAACAATCTCATTTATAAATACCAATAGTATTTTCGCGATAATGTAAACATATATAAATATATTTGTTACAGAGTGTTGGGTTCTGTATAAACTTTTGAAGTTTAAAGAAATCACTACTAAACGTATTCCGTACCAACATTAAATTTCTTTAAGATTTTTTTCATTTACAAAAATAAAATATTTTAAGCTTGTTCTATAATTTTTTTACATTGTTAGAAATATTTTTACTTATTTCACAAGACCTGTATTTGAACTAAATCTTCCCCTGAAAGAATTTAAGACTGAAATACTTAACCCAACAAATCGTGTCCAACTCGATTAAATTACAATGTAATCGTCCAGAGCGTATAAATTTAGAATTCGATCTTCAAAATCCATTCCAAATTCAAAAACCACAAACCATCAATCAGAATAACCAAAATAACTTACATGACGTATTCCAATAGCACAGCACTACACAACACTATATCACATATTTCGGAATACGCGTCGGTTTAAATTTCGAATGGCGACGGGCGATCGCGCGCGAAGCGGGACACTGACTGAGCCCGGACCGAGGGAGAATGGGGAGTTGGGCGCTTGTAGGGGTAGCTAGTGGGTAGTGGGTAGTGAGGGGTAGTCTAGAGCTCTTCAGGTCACCAGAATTCGGTGAAGACAGCAGAGTGGCATGCCCTATTTCGTTATTCACTGCTTTTTTAGTTGCAGAATTGGTTTTGAGAATGGATTGTGTTGAACGCGGCGTCAAAGTGTCGTGATTTTATTGTTGAAGTATTTTAAGTTAAATGTATATTGTTGAATGTATTATGTATAATGACGACGCATATATCTATTCTTAGCGGAAAATCTATATTTGTATTTAGATCGAAGTTAAACGATGTCATCCCATCAGTAACTCTTTTAAGCATAAAAGTAAACAATCCTATTTTAGTTAGAATCTTAAGTGTTTCTAAAGAAAGTGACAGGAATAATTAAACTAAGATGAGCATGGTATTTTAGTATCTATAAGAGGATAGTGTTTTTGTTACATTTTGTTAAGACACGGAGAAAAATAATCTATGCATATTATAAACGGCAAAGTGTATGTGGTTGTTTGTTTGTGCGTCATTCAGGGCAAAACTGAGCAACGTGTTTTTTTAGTGAAAATAGTGATAACTCTTATTTCTTCTCTCTATTTTATAAGACAGAGAAATAAATGCTTTCGTCGCGTATATCATCATCATCATCCTTATTTTCATTTTAGTAGGTATATATAATGTGACCCAAATCTCAAACATGAGTTAGTATTCTCAAAGCTTTCGCAAATTTATTCATTGCTACAAACTAAATTTTCTTTATTTAGAATGCATTATTTCGTGAGGTGGGTTATGCATTGCAAAACAAAATGATATCAACAGAATACATACCAATATCAAATAAATAATATTTTTGATCACACAATTCAAAGAAATCCTAAATTTGAAAGTTTGAACTGATGTAGATCAAATTGGATTTGGAACGAACGTCTTTAGCCCAATATGAGCGAGTTATTTTTGAATATCGAATAATAAATTGGCAATTTGTGTCGAATACCTAACGTCGCTAGGAATAGCCCTCGCAAGCAAATTGATTGGTTGTGTTAGAAAGTTTAATTGTATCTTATCAGTTGAGTGAATATTTATTTAGGTATATTTAAAGCAATTAATTGTAATATTATTACAATATATTAACAAATTATTAAATTAGATTCCATAAAATCATGAAAAATACTTAGACAAGTCAAAATTTTGAGAAACGTAAAGAACAACACAGATTATCTTCATTTGTCTAGTATTCTTTTTCGAATTGTAATTCAAATTTAAATTGAGAATTCTATAATAAGGTCCAACTATGAGTATGAAAAAGCTAAAATAAAGTTAGATCCATTGATGCGCGAGTGAAAGAGACAGCTGTCTTCTGTCTCACGCGACACCTGCATAACAGACAGGTGACGCGAACCGTTGGCTCAGACCAGAGGAGAGATGTAGTAAGCTATGGAGTATGAACGTACTACTCCTTACTAGTTCATACTTTTAAAGGATTAATTCAATGTTTATACTTAACTTATACGTAAGTTACTTGTAAGATAGTTAAAGCATAAACTAAAGATTATTTAGTCTATGGTTAAAGTAATGGAGGCTTCTTTTTACTCCGGAAAAAAAACATATTTCTGCGGAAATCTATTATAACGTAGACAACGCCGTGGGACCGATAGCAAGTCTTAAATAAGATATATATTATAGTTTATTTTCTAACTTATCAATTTTCATAGCTAGATGTTATGACTCCGTAGAAGCACAGATGTCAGGCGCGTGCGCTCAGCTGGAAACAGATAAAAACTAGATAGGTACCAAAAACGATAGATAATTCCAAATTTGAATCTCTTTATTTTATCCTAAGTTTTAGCCTTGTCTTAAGGTTGGAATATGCTTAGTCCATATACAAACATGTAGTGCGTGTTCCAAATCATAATCTCTTATTTTTATTTTTGTTCTAAATTAACTCAAAAAAACAAATATTTTAAGATGAAACAATACTAAATTAAAAATAAATTAGTATTGGATTCGGATATTAAGTTTTAATCATTATTCGATTGCACTGTTAAAATTTTTGTGATTTACTTTTTAAGACTAACATAGGTTAAGATACTGCTACTAACCCGATATGGACCGAAATTTAATTATCTTTATGTTAAATTCCCATGTTATGTTGTCCGAAATAAATGAATTTTATTTTATTTATTTATTTATATTAATGCTTAATGCTGGGAATCGTATCACGGGACTATGGAGTTAGGCACTCACTCACTGTATGGCGTTCAAGAAACGTAAAAGAATGTTCCATAAAATGTTTGAGGCATATACCCACCAGTGGTTAAAGTCGGGCTGCGGATGATGAAGTACCTATTAGATTTAATAATTTTATGAATAATCAAATCTAATATGAAGGCCTTAAGTCTGAGGTGGAGAAAGTAGGTGAATTATGGCCTAATCTCTGTCGTCCAGAGTCTCAGCAGTGGGACACAGGGATTTTTCTCTTGTCAACAGAGAAAAGGCCATAATTCCCTGCAGCGGGAACGGTGATTATTTAAAGTATTAGATTAAATAATAATATAAGTAATAATAAATAACAATGATTATTTCGCAATATCCCGGTAAAGTATGAGATAACTTACCACCAGATAAGTTATCAGCGTCCTTAAACTTCCCGTCCGTTTGTCAATTTGTATATAAATTTGTTGTATAAATGCTTATTGACGCATTTTAGTTTAATATGCATAGGTAAACTAAATAAAATGTAAATGTAAATGTCATCTAGATGTGTAAAGTGAATCATTGATCTGATTGTAAAACATCAACTAACTACTAAGCGTGGTGATTATATAGAATCCCCTAGACCAATAATGGGTTCTTTTGGAATGAGCGTGCCCAAAAGTGGGACAGCGAGACGAAGCTAATCAGATGGAAAGACGTTTAATATCATTACATTTAGTTCAAGGTAGATGCAAGCAGCTTCCTACCGAAATAACTGGAAATTATTAAGAGATCGCAATGCCCAGCAGTGGGCGTTCATCCACTGATGTTAGTGATGTAATGTGAAACATATACCATAGCTGACCACAAACCATAGAGTATGTACATAAGCACAGAAAGCCTACTTCAGTGCGGTTTAGTGATCGACGCGATAACAACCGCAACTTGACAGATCTGTACATTCAAACGGCAGCAAATTCCGATAAACCTAGAACTAACCTAATAAACCTAGATTTAGCCGTCAAATCAACAGTTATATATCTACTATATAAAAATAAGTCGGATTTTCCTTCCTGACGCTATAACTCCAGAACGCACGAACCGATTTCCACAATTTTGCATTCATTGGAAAGAAAATTGCGGGAAAGTGTAAAACTCCGGCGAAGCCGTAAGACTGAAAGCTAGTCTTTTAATAAAATCGATAATCATTAGATCCCATAGAGAAACTCTGACTCTAAACAACTGAGCATGGCCCTTCATAGTTTGAGTAACCCTGAGCTTATTCAAAGGTTATCGGAAGCTCAAACTCGTAAGAAGTATGTTTTACGAGAATACTAAATAAATTACATAAATAACTATTTGTAATGAACTTTGTGCGACCTTGCGGCATTTAACGACGTTGTAAAATATTCTAGTTTACAAAACAATATCCGTTCTCTTTTATAGATAACTAGCTTTTGTAATACGTTTTTTTAACCCCTCGAAAAATAGAGTGTGTCACAAACAAGAATAAGGTCTCTATTTCCCTCATCCATTATTTTATTTGCAAACGCAGCATCGCTAATTCTACAACAAGATTTATTTATTATTTATTTATTTATTAGGGTGGATAGATGATCTGGTGAAAGCTAATTGCACAAGCACCAAGAATCTCAAACTTTCGCGCTCTAGGTTCGTTCGTAATGTTCGTAGAATTATTTTGAAATAAAACTAATTCCAAAGAATGTTCCCGTAACAAAGAACAGATAAAGCTTAAATCCACGAAGTTTCTAGTAATTTCTACCGCGTCCGGTCCCATTAACCAATCAGCATCCACTTACAAGTTAAAGAATATGCAGATGCGACAAAAAGCGATAATCGCTGATTCGCGATGAATATTCATCGCTCGCCCGCGGCGGGGCACCAGCTTTATGGGTCGAGATGTATTGAGGAACAATCCTTATTGGTTTCTTTGCAAACGAACGTCAATGAAATGAAATATTTTATTTGTCACAACACATTAACTCATTCAATGCCCTACCGGGGCGAGTAAACTCGTACATCATGGGCGCTGATAGTGTTAAACTGCTATGAAAATCCATACTAATTATTATAAATGGAGAAGTGTCTGTTTTTGTATCTTTAACAGCAAAATATAGAAAACCGATTTTAATTAAATTTTATATGATAGTTTGAATGCCGAACATAGGCATACTTTACCGCGGGAAAGTCAATTGTCTAAACAAAATTAGCTGTCCGCAGGGATGTGGGTGGGCAGCTAGTTTACCTCTACAAGGTATCATATAGGTACATATATATCTTGTATACTTAAGTCGATTACTATATACTTCGTAAATTCGTAATAAAGCATAAGGCTTCATTACAATGTATGATGTATAAGTGCGTAAAAGAGCTTGCGTTGCTGGTTGAACCATTTCACAATTTTTGGTCAAATCCCCACAGCAATGTTCAACGCCTTTTGAAGCAAGGACAATACGAAGCCAGGTTTATTGTTTTTGTACTTTAAAGGAAATGTACCTTAGACTGATTGAAATGGCATTTATTGTTTTTTTATTTACTTGAGAAATCGGAAAATTAAGAGCTTTTAAGAAATGGGGATATTTTAGGGTCCCGTCTTAAAAACGAAAAAGAGATCCGTTTTACATTACTTTGTCTGCAATAAAATAATTAGTTCACACAGATTTCAAACTATTTTTGTACATTCAAATTAAGGCTAATATCCAGGCAGTGCGCACGCCTATCTCCCTACAGCCAATCAGAAGCGAGCGCCGTGATTGGTGTTCTGTGATTGGTCTGTTGCTTGGAGGCTGTGTTCAATGATGCGCCGGAGTTTCGGCATTGTAATTTATAGGTATCTTGTTTGAAATATTTTTAAGTTTCTTGGCTGAATTACCAGTACTGAGATGTAGTATCTAGTTAAGATCATTCTGTTTACCACCAAAACTCGTATTCTGACAATAGCTAAGAACATTAACTAAACAAATAATTATAAGATAAACCTAACACGATTTTTAATAAATAAACTTTTACTACTAACAAAGTAAGAAAGTCAACCCCAGCACTTTAACCGTCGCCCGTCGGCAAGGGTTAATTTAACCGTGCAGGAAGTTTTAACAAGCACGTTAGAAATATCATTATTTTTACGCCTCCCTAAGCCGCTGTAACGAGTCCAATATGTTTATCTTAGTTTCTGTCTGAGTGCCGCATCCAAGTATAAGTTTGCTAAAGGTTTGCACAATACGAGTAAGCGAGGGCTGTGGGGCTATTCCTATCACAGTTTAACTTTAGTCTGTGGTTAAGTAAGTTTTGTCTGAGTTTAGGGAGAGGGACATAATATACATACCATTATCAATTTAAAAAATACAATTAAACTGTATTTCAATGTAAATGGATAGTCCTTGAGAGAAATATGGGAAGTAATATTGTAAAAATAACAATAATAATGTAGTCTTGTCTTAGAAATACGTCAATTTTGTACCTTAAAAAACAAAGGAAGTACCTACCTTTGTTTTTTAAACAGTTTCATTAATTGATTGAAATACTTTTAACGCCCTCTAAAGCCAAGTAGTTTAAACATTAGAAACGGTATTAAAATATAAAATATTTATTATGTTTAATTTCAAAAGATTCCGCAAAAATATGTATTCCTCAAAAGTTTTCCAATTATGTCCGGCAGAGGGCACCTTTGAAGCGCGAATCTGTTCTGAATATTTTGTTTATTTCAAAGAAAAACTTATGAAATCGTAATTCGGGGTTGCTTCTTCAAGATGTAAGGGTTATTTTATGAGTTTTGCTTTGTTTGGGTTTTTGAAGTTTTATGTCGAAAGTCAAACCTCATGATTTTAGGCCGACGTTAAATATAAAACACTAGTTCTATTTCTTGTGTGGACGACTAGCATGCTAGTGTCCGATAGAATCAGATATCTAGCAGCCGTAACACAAGCTTCGAGCTTACCACGGGACTAGATGTGTGAATTGTTGTTTTTTTTCATCATAATCATTATCATTTAAGCCATCAGCTTGCTCAGATTGAACAGGTTTGACAAGATCATCTGACCATCTTGTTGGGGGACTTCCGACGCTGCGTTTGCGATGCGTGGTCTCCACTCGAGAACTTTTCGGCCCCATCGGCACTCTGGTCTCCTCGCTAATATTGCCCATTGCCACTTCAAAGAGCTAATCCGCTGGGCTATGTCGGTTTATTTTTTGTGTGTCGTATTGTTTATTGAATAAATTAATTCTTTATTCTTCTTTCACTCTTACGTGAGTCGATCTAAACAATATTTAGCCAAGTGCGAGTCTATCAATGCGATCGCCAATAAACTCTTCTCTGACAATCGCAGCTTCATGAAAGTCAGATCTCGTAAAAACCAGTTTAAAGCGGTACTAACCGGTTTCATGACTCTTCCATCTCGCTCGCACTTGCAGAAGGGTTCGGTATATGTGAGATGGGATGTGATAGGATAGTAGATATACTAATACTATCGATTTATATAAACACCTATGTTTTGAACTAAATGTGTCATGTGCTGTCCTTGGAGTAGTACCACGATATCTCTAATTGTGTGTCTTTAAGGCAGAAGACATGGTTGATTTTTGTCATGGGATAGTAAAGTACAGTGAGCCGTGTTGGCTAAGTAAGAGGACAGTACTGTCATTCTAAAGGTCGTGAGTTCTAAACCAGCCGCAGACCTCTGGATTTACTCCTTAGAAAATGTATGAGCCCTTGAAAACACGAGCTGTAAAGATGAAGGCAAACTACAAATACAAAATGTTTATTTCGATTACAATAAACACATAGATTTTACAGTGATTGGAGGCCTCCTTTTTAGTACGATGTACATATACCAGCAAACATCGTGAATAACTTTTTTAATTAATCAACAATTTAACACTTTTTAACGCTCATTACTGAAATGTAATTCTAGTTTAATGTATGTACTTAATAGCTTCATAACTTGAAACAACGTATTCTCGTTGACGTAGACTGACGTGACGTAAACGGGACGTGAACGAGACAGCCTTTGTGTGTCCGAAGGCTATTCAAGTACCTAGTACTCTAAATACTACTAAACGTATGTAAAATATGGAAAGCCAACGGCCGCGGCTCCGCCCGCTTCATTCCCATATCACCTTTTAAATCTTCTCTGGATTACTACGTCTATTTAAAAACCAAAAGCACCTAAATCTAAGTTTAATAAAAATCTAAATCTAGTTCTTGAGTCTTAAAATTACAACGATCTGATATAAAATCCTCAGATATGCTGAAACAAATCTGTAAGAAACCAAAGATCTTAACTCCGCTACATCAAGGAGTTGGGCTGGTTAGGGCCGAGTTAGGCAAGGTGACAATGCACAAACAGTGAGAAGTCAGTGAAGATCCTAGTTCCCCCACAACAAATTAAAATTAGCATCTGTAACGCAAGCTTTGAGCTTACCACGGGGGACGTTTCTGTGTGAATTGCCCAGTAGTATTTATTTATCTATGTTTATTTTATTATGTATATGGTTCGTGCTCATTTCGGGGAGAACTTTGAGGCATCAGCTCACAGATTGGCTGTAACTCGACAGGTTCGCTCCAAATACGGCCGATTAAGCCGAGACGATGGATGAACGTAAACATTCCCACAGGACCGGGCTGTATCAATGACTGTTAGAATTACGTATAACGAAACATCAAGTACAAAGTTCTGCCAAATTTCGGTTGACGTGTTGTTTTACTTTTGCACTGTGATACACACATCTCTTACCGACTATTACTCAATGAAACTAAAGAATACCTACTGCTATAAAATCTATCAATTATCGCGATTTGCTTACCGTACTTTGGGTATTTGTAACAGTTTAAGTTCAAAAAAAACTAGTATTTTAGTAAACTTTAAAAACTATGTTGGTTTTGAATAAATAAAATAAAAGTTTTGAACCCGTAACGGGTAAATAAAATGAACGTTATCGATTAGACATCACTAATAAGGTTTTATATCAAATGGGGTGTGACTGTTTTTGAAACGTCACAATAATATATTATATGAGAATAAGGCATAGGGTTAGATTAATTAGGGCGTCGACTACTTCTAAATTCATCGGCAGGGATCTGCGACCTTCGAGATGAAAGTCGAGTATGCTTCCACTTAGCCAACACTGCATAATTATGCTATAATTATTGTGCTATAATTATAACTATTTGATGGTGATTGTAAAGCACGTTCTGTGGTCAGTGGATGCGTAGTTAGGACGCGGTCGCTATCACAGTTTAATTATTGAAATGACTAGTGTTGTACTTATCTGCATATTTCAGTTTTATCGATAGAATCCGTATCAATGGTAGTATAGACCTTATCAATACGTGGTATAAAACAAAGACTTTCTCGCTGTCTTTCCCTTTGTGCCCTTAATCTTTAACTAGGCAAATAATTTTGATACTACTTTTTTATTTTATCTGTGTATTAATATGCAAATGTTACATAAATAAGTATTAATCTTGAAAACACTTGTCCTAATATCGCAATTTTCATTGTGTTCAACTTTAACATAAGATACTAGTCCATCGATATTGTAATCCCATCCCTAGTACCTGCAATACCGCAAATAACGGCGTTCAAATAACGCATCTAGCACACAACTAAATATGGGCTTTGGGGGAGATCCGCCCAGGTCGTACCAGGGGTAATACCTAGCATTACAGGCGGGTAGAATGATACTAGGAATTACAGGGCATGGATTGCATCGAATTCTTGGTCAGCGGTATTTTAATTACTATGTTCAGAGTTTATATTGCAAGATGAAGCACTGGAATTCATTTTACAGGATATTTACAATTATTTGTTGGTTTTGTTGTATGTTGTATGATCTGCAAATATTTATTCCGGGTGTCTGTGTGTTATATGTACCTATAATGTATAATCAAAAAATATCATTAATCAATCAATAATTATATATTTTTAAATACGTAGATACTTAATTTATTTGATAAAATAATTGTAAATGGTCATTTTTGCTTAAACATGGGGAGGCATTTGCTCTACATACAATAGGTAATAAGTATATATAATTAAAATAATCATGCTAAAAACTTATTTAGATATTAACTGTGTACTAGTTAATTTTGAGCGTTTACCCCATTCACAAATCGTTCTTTCTTTGTTTTATAAATAAAAAAAACATTAGAATTTTACAAATCATGGACCAATTAGCCCGGGCCCACCCAAACCCCGCATATATGACCGTTGAATGTTAAAACCGTTTGACGAAGGCTCTCATGAAAATTAGCGATTTCGAAATATTTGTTTAATTGATTGAAATTCTATTGAATGCAGATTGCTTTTAGAAACATACTTGCTGGTGTGTGTGTATGTGTAACTGTGTAGGTAATGTAAATATTATGAATGAAAACAGTGTAATACTTAATTACCAAATTAATTTGTACCAAAAATTCAAGCAATATTCTTCGGTTACATTAGTATTTTTAATGAATTTAGAATTAATCAAATTGGGCTGCCTTTTAAGGCTGGCACCACAGGCATAGTAATCAGTAGCTTTACATCAACAAAGTTTTTTTGTTATTTTTACATACATTATTTCAATATACCCTCAATTCGCGTGTATTCGAGCCTAAGATATTTCACAAACCCCATTTAATGGAAACCATTCTTTTATTTGGCGATGCCCGCGTCCGCACAGGAACGCCCAAAAAAACATTTTGTTTTTAATTTATTATCCGAATTCAATGGCGGGTTAATACCTATTGTTTTTAATTCGGGGTTTGATTTAATAGTCCCCCTTGGGGGTGGGGAGTGGGGCTGCTATTAACGTTTTTTTATAGATATTGGTTTTCGGCTGTGAGGGATGTTGTTTAGAAGCTTCTGGGTTGTAATAAGCTTTGATAAAGTTCAATGAGATTGTGCCTGTGTAAAATAGTACTATCCTACATCTCCTCGCTTGCCTTTTAACCGAATATGGAATTTAAATAGATGAGCAGCAGCGTCGTTTTGTGTACTGTACCATCTTACTGCGATCACCAACCCGCCTGGTAAGTGGTGATTATGCCTTACTCTTGACCAATTTTGGCTTTTCTTGTGAAAACCTGTGAATTTTTGTTGTTCCTACTACTAAATACAAAATTAAAAATATTAAATGAAATTTTATGAAACTTCACAATAATATTAGATAACAAATAAAAATAACACACAAGCTACATTTTATGCGGGAATATCCAATATGAGCAAAGCCGTAGATGAAAAACTAGTATTAAATATCAACAATGCTTTCAACCACCGAAATAACAGAATAACGATTTAAATATTGTTTCTCAATTCATTTACAGGCAGGCGTCATTTAGTTATTGAGAAGCCAAACAAAACGTAATCTCTGCACTGTAGCTTAGCGGAGGAATGTCTACTAGCGGCGCAGTAGTTGGTTCGATTCCAACGGCATTATTGTAAGTGCTTGTCTTGTTAATGGTCTGTTTGTATTACTATACATAGTAAAACATCGACACATATATGTATGTATCTAGATACTAGCCAAACCGCCAATGGCTATTCTTGCTTGTTATTTACAAAAGGAATTTGTACGGAAATTAACGGTGATTACGGATTAAGAATTCTGGTTTATTGCACCCGTAACAGAAACTTCGGGCTTACCACGTAGCTTAATGTTGCTGTGTGTTGTCCAGCAATATTTATTAATTAATGTTTGAGTTGGTTTCGTCGTAATGTCATCCGATTATTTTTAATTTTAATATGACAATAATTTTGCGTTCTGTTGTGTCAAAAACAAGATAATTGAATAAATACAGTGTAAATTCGGCAAGAGCATTCCCTTGTTCAAAGACTCGTAACGCTCGTTACATTTATTCATTAACTAGCTCTGAAACTATAATGACGATTTAAAAAAGATCTATAGGTAGAAAATGTAGGTATGTATTTATATGTATGATCCGTCATAACGTTTAAACCAATGATCCGATTTTGATGAAATTTGTTAGATATACATTTAGAGGTCTATGAGATTTGATAGGCTATTTAAATTCTTGCTCCAGTTATGATAAGACGTGGCCTCCATACAAATGCGGACGGGGTCGCGGGCACCGCTAGTATAATTAACTAATACTAATTAACTAATACTTAATATTACGCTCAGTTTGGGCTCTCCCTTGAGTTGGGGAGGCGGTAATTTCCCGACTGAGTTGTGATTGTCTGTCGATCGTCGATTGTCTGTCGACGATCACAAACGAATATCGGAAATTGAGTAATAGCACGTTTGTTTGTCTTCAAGTACTGACAGTCGGGACTTGGGACATTTTATCCGATAATACTTTATTTACCTACAAAGAAAAAAAGCAACAATAAAAAAAAAATTTTTACGCTAATGACTAATACCTAGTGACTTTGTAAATAGATTTTGCGTCAAGTCTTGTAATGAGCGAGTTGGCAATGAATTATGATTTTTACGTTTTGGTTATTGTGTGTTATGTTTTAGTTTTGTTGTCATTTTTTTTGTGGAAGCTTTTTATAGGCTCACGCATGTAACTTTAACGGAATATTATTTAGATTATAATTATATAGACAATAGATATTTGGTTTTACCGTAAAAATTCATTTAGAATAGATATTATTGTCTTGAGAATTCGCTTGACTTTTCTCACGGTGAAACTTGTGTAAAATGTGTGCAGTCCACAGTTAATATAACAGCCTTCTTTGTCCACATCTTTGCATCCGGGACGGATCCGGAGCGGGGCGGGGCGGGGCGGGGCGAAGAGGAAATGAAAAATCCCAGCGAGTTGTTTATATTAACTGAGCGTTAAGGGGCTGTTTCATGGTTCAAATAATTTTACTTTACAAACAAACAATTGCAATACTTATATTTTTTTTCAACATACAAAATATACGTACAGCGAAATATAAAATGAAACAGAAACAACATACACACGCTGAGAGCAAACATCGTGAGGAATCCGGCATGGTCTGAGAACTGAAGAGTTTGAAGGACATGTGCCAGTCAATAACCATCACTTGGCCAACGTGGTCAATATAAGGCTAGACCTCTTTCCCCTGTCCCTGTGTCCCACCAGTGGTAACGTAAATAGGCTCTTATAAAATGTTTTAAATAATTAAAATAAAATGGCGCATATATTAATATTTTATCGCGAATAAATGCATTCGAAACTCGCCCTTATTGGTGTACAATTAGATATTATTTTCGCTCACTCGCGCCGGGATTGATCACTTCAACTTTATTGAACATCTGAACGCACCATTATTTGCATATTGTGATCATTTCCGCTTCTCTCCCTGGAAGTAAACTTTATTTAATCTTTGATATTTTAAAGAGATAACCTGGTATATGAAAAACAGTTACCTACCTTGGTTTTTTTAGAACATGGTACTCATAAAAAAATAAAGTAAATTTAACAGCGACAACAAAATTCAACAAGTTCAAAAGAAAACCTTTGTTGATTAATTCAAATATTATTGAATGTTCTTGGTTTACTCAAAAATCTAATTATTTTTATAATTTTCTATTGGCTATTCCGAGTTATTAATTAACTATATTTTTTTTATTTTACACTAATATTCTTAGTGTTTTTTTTTGTGAAAGAGCAATTACTATTGAATTCAACTTAATTAATTTTTCTTCAAAGCATAATCCTAAAAAACTTATAAATTAAAGAACATTTATGGGGACTACATTAGAAGAGTTTTCAATATATTTTAATTCATTGTACATCCTGGGGTGTTGTGGGCCTACGCTCGTCATATTAAAAGACAGCCTTCAAAGAAATTCAGCAAAACAATAACCATAAAATAATGCTTTCAATTTGAAAATAGAATTGAATTAGGCTTTCTACCGGCAGACACTAAGATTATGTTATTACCCGGCTCTGGTACCCTACCCGGTTCTACCCGGGTGTCCGGACATTATGTCGAAACTACTGATTCTCTTGACCTCATTGAACAGTGCAATTAAAACAGCTCCAACACTTTTTAAATTAAATCTAGATTATTCAACGCAAAATAGGACCTATTAGACTGAAAATGATTCAGGAAGAGGACTAATCATTTGGGCTTTTGAAGAATCTTACACCTCGGATGTTGCTGAGCAGTAAAATATTTCTTTATTTTCTCTCTCAAAACATTAATTATTCCTTGGACAGTTATATATTTCGCTCAGTTGTTCACAAAGTTCTGGGTGTATAGTAAAAAGTATGTATATTCAAAAACAACTTTGACAAACAACTTGACAAATTGAAACTTTAAGACACGAACATAATACACAAAAGGGTCGTCAGCTTCGGCTATGTCAATACTGCAGGCAAAGAGCTGGTTTTCAGCGACGCTCGTGTGCTGAAGTACGTTGAATTATATATATTTTTTTAAATAAAATCCAGGTATCATTTTAGTCCTAGATATAAATAAGTGAGCCAGCCGCCCCCAATAACAGCCCCTAAGACAGATTCTGAGCCCCTAAGCCCCCGGGGTAAGAGCCTGACACGCCGCCCCCACTACCCCCCCCCCCCCTTTCTGCCCCATAATGCAAATGTATAGTCAAGGTATCTCATCAAGTAGACATTCAAAGATTAAAATTATAAAAGCGTGTCATATATCTACTTTTAAATAATTATCCAGCAGTGGGTGAAACCGACTGACATCATCACTGCTGGATAATATTTAAAAGTAGATTGTTATGTTACTAAGGGAATACTCCCTTAGTAACAAAACAATTTATTTAGAGATGTCAAAAAACCAATAACTAAATAAATAAATATTTTATAACAAAATGGAATGAATTAAAGACAATTATTCATTAATTCGGCCATCGGACGTCAAATAGTCATAGGAAATAGCTTGTTAAAGATTTCCAGTTATTACGATCAGAAGTGATTTTCATAAACCGTGAACCTTGTTGGTGGACGTCCGACGCTGTGTTAACTCATCAAGTTCAAATTTAATTTATTGAATATTGGTTTAGGTGTTCACATAAAGAACATAAGTACCTTTTCGAATATACAGGGTGATTGGTAGATGGGTGCAAAGCTTCTAGGGGATGGTAGTGTGGACTATTTGGAACCATTTAAGCCATAGTTGTCTTAACCGAAGTCGGACTATTTTTTTTTAATGAATTTTTCAAACTTACGAAAATGTTCTGCGATTTACGAAAACCATTTTTGACGTTGTTTAATAAAAAAACTGATGGTGCTATTTTTGTTCAAACCTTTTTAAAAACATGTGTGGTTATTACTCTTTCTTTTGAGGTATAAATTAAGCGAATATCTCAAAAAATATTGAAATTATGATCCAAAAACCAAATTGAGGGAGAAAATTCAAGGCAACTTCAATGAAAAAATAGGCAGATTATCGAATTGCTGAAAGTGACATACACCACGTGGAATCTGGAGTCAACCCAGGCAGACACAATCCTAACTTCAGTTGGTCAGTTTTAAATATTAGGACACCTCTACGAGCATTGGAAGATCGTTTTGAAGAAATCCCAAATAATTATTACCATTTAAGGTATCTGGTAAGAAGTGGGGCCCAATCAAAGTTCTGCCAATTACTCCAGCCCACACACTGACAGACAATTTCCTCTGTACTGACACCTGCTTTTTCCAGTATGGATTTCTGCCCTTGTTGGCCTGTTGGTGAAGGTTGTAAAAGTTTGTTATGAAAATTTACTTTTATTTGTCCACAAGATTAATTTTAAGAATCACGCATTGAAGATGCGTTAGTTTAGTTTAGTTTAGTTTGGGGACTCCTTTTTCCGCAATTGGACTCAAATTTGGTCCTTTGTGCGTGGTTGGTCCGCTAGTGTAACCAGCCTAACTCCGACCAGAAGCACAGAATCGTCCTGGGGTCATCGCAGGCTTCACGGAGTGACCTCGGCAGTTGGAGGATTTGAATTCGTTCCGCTGTTACTCCCTCGCATTCCAGGACTACGTGGGCAGCTGATTCTTCTTCGCTAAGACACCCTCTACAGAGTGGGCTGTCCGTTGCTCCGATGGTGAATAGGTGTTTATTAAGGGTAATGTGTCCCGTGATAGTGGCTACCAGGACACGTAGGTCCGCTCTGTTTAGGTTAAGTAGACGTCCAGTTAGTCTTGGTGACAGTGTTGGCAGTGCCGCCCTAGCCTGTCGGCATTCATTTAGGTTTTGCCAGCGTTCATTATGTAGGTCCTTAGTACGGTTCTTTATCCATGTTCGCAGTTGTGAGAATGGCAGAGGTAGGAATGGTTGCGGACCTTCAATGGTGTTACCCGCTCCTTGTCGTGCCAATTCGTCAGCTGCGTCATTTCCATAGGAGTTACTGTGCCCCTTGATCCATTGGAGTATGATCTTGTTATTCTCTGATACATCTTCCAATGCGAGGTGGCACTCGTGCACCAGCCTAGAATTGCATTCTCTATTTTGCAAGGCTGAAAGTATAGCAGCACTATCAGAGAGGATCCTGATACTGTATCCAGTGATTTGTCTCCTCTGTATCGCTTTTGCTGCCTCGGTTATTGCTGCACATTCACATTGAAATATGGAGCTGTGTTTTCCTAGTGTTATCGATATATTCATATTGAGGTCCAGTGAGTGTGTGCCGGCTCCTGTTCCGGTTTCGGTTTTGGAGCCGTCTGTATAAATTCTCACTTCGTGGATATTTGATTCATCCTTGGGATCCTCATATAGTTGTATCTGGTAGTGTTTGTTCGGTATGGTTTTCTTGAGCATGAGGTCGCACGGGGCAGCTAGAAGTGGTTGGTATTTTAGCGCCCTATCCAAAATACGCGCATGCGCGCTGGTGGTTGTGCCCCATATGCCAAGATTATGTAGTCTGAGGGCTGACAATGTTGCCTCCTGTTGAACTTGTAGGTCCAGCGGCGCTAGGTTGAGGATCATGTTTAGCGCAGCCGCCGGCGTCGTTCTCATACAGCCTGTGATAGCTAGGCATACCATCCGCTGGAAGCGTTGTAGCTTAGTTATCGCCGTACTGAGTTCGGTTCTGGTCCACCATACTATTGATCCGTATGTTATGGTGGGTCTTATTACAGCCTTGTAGAGCCACATGGTGATTCTCGGTGAGAGTCCCCATGTTTTTCCTAGCATTCTGCTGCATTGGTAGAAGGTGTTGCATGCTCTGGTTAGTTTGAAGTCTAGGTGTTTGTTCCAAAGTAACTTGCTATCTAGTATGACCCCTAGATACTTGACTTCGTTCGTTAGTTGTAGGTTTGTATTAAACAGTTTTGGCAGTCTAATATTACCTAGGTTCCTTTTGTTAGTGAACATTATGAGTTCTGTTTTGGCTGGGTTGACAGATAGTTCGTGGTCTGTGCACCAGCCTTCGATAGTCTTGAAGGCCATCCTGATCTGGTCACACAGTATGTTTTCGAAACATCCGGTTGCTAGGATAGCGAGGTCATCCGCATATCCTACAGTCACTAGCCCGCGACCGTTTAGCTTCCTTATGAGTTCGTCAACTACTATGTTCCAGAGCAGTGGGGACAGGACGCCACCTTGAGGGCATCCTTTCGCCACGATGCCTCGTGTTGTATTGTTTATGGTTACCTGTATCGCTCTATTCCTTAGCATGTTGTTTATCCATTTGGCCAAGGTGGGTGCTACGCCGTAGGAGATTAGCGCTCTGTTGATACTAGTGAATTTCGTTTTGTCAAAAGCTCCCTCTATGTCTATAAATGCACCCAAAGTGGATTGCTTTGACGTCAATCCGGCTCCTATTTGAGATACTACTTTATGCAGAGCGGATTCTGTTGATTTGCCTTTGCTATAGGCATGTTGTTGCGGATGTAGTGGTTTCTGGCTTAGTGTGTTTTCTCGTATCTCTCTGTCACAAAGCCTTTCAAGTGTTTTTAGCAGAAATGACGTAAGACTGATCGGTCGGTATGACTTTGGTTCAGTGTAGTCACCTCTTCCTGGTTTCGGTATGAATACTACTTTCACTTCCCTCCATTTTAATGGAATGTATTTGTGAGCTATGCAAGCCCTAAATAGGGGTACTAGGTATTCAGCTAGTACCTCATTACACCATTTTAGCATGCCCGGGAATATTCCATCTAGGCCTGGTGATTTGAATGGAAGAAAGCTGTTGATGGCCCATAAGACTTTGTCTCTGTTTATCATGTTTTGGGCGGTGGTCCAGTCTATTTCATTTGGTGTTTGCCCTAGCGGTTCCTCCCATTGTTGGTTGTCTGTTACCTGACATCCCGGGAAGTGTGTGTTCATTAGAACTTCGCTAGTTTCTGTGTCTGTTTTCGTCATAGTGTTGTCAGGTCTTTTAAGGCACCCGAGTGTATTGTCTGTCTCTCTAGATAGTAGATTTCTCACTCTGGCCGCCTGATTGGTGTTATCTATGGTTGTGCAGAATTTCCTCCAATTTTTTGTACTCCTTTGCCGAATACGTTTTTTGAAGGTGTTTCTGGCTATTTGATAGTTATCCCAGTCATCTTGATGTCTGGTGTTGAATGCTCTGTTGAACAGTCTCCTTACTTTGCTTCGGTGTCGTTGCAGTTCAGGTCCCCAGCATTGTCCTTTAGTCCCAATGTTGGGTATGACAAGTGGGCATGATTGTTCATAGCTGTTGACAAGAAGTTTCGTTAGTTGGTTAGTGTAACTCTCTATCTCAACTAATGGTAGATTGTTAGTGGGTGTACTTAAGCTACCTAGATCTGATTTAACTAGAGTTAAGAATTTAGTTTTGTCAGTCTTACGTGGGCAGCGTCGTGGTTGTGGCGGTGGTAGTGTCATCTGAAGGTTGAACCTTATCCATCGGTGGTCTGAGCACGATGCTTCGTTAGAGACGTGCCAGTCCGCGATGAGAGGTGACATCTGTTCTGTGGTTAGTGTTAGGTCTATAATGGTTTGAGCTCTAGAAGTTACAAAAGTTGGTTCAGAGCCCCTGTTATGGAGTAAGAGGTTAGTAGTAACGAGATAGTTTACCAGTTCTTCTCCTCGGTCGTTACACTTCGCGCTGCACCAGAGTGTGTGGTGCGCGTTGGAATCAATTCCTATGACGAGTTGCAGCTTCTCCCTCTCGCAGTGCTCGACAAGTGACATCAGTTCCAGTGTTGGTATTGCTTCATCGCTGGGTAGATAGGCTGATGCCAGGACTATTTGCTGTTTGTTGTTAGCACTTGGAGACAAGAATAGCCTGGCAGCGGTTAGGTCTCTAGAACAGAGGTCGGTTATTAGTAACGTGTCGATAGTCTTCGGGACAACAATGCAAGTTCTGGGATTGCTTACAGAGGTGTTCAGAAGAATTCGACTACCAAGTGTTTTGAGACCGCAGATCTTGTTTTTCCTTATCCATGGTTCTTGGATAAGGGCCACGGTGTTCGGTTCTTCCTCCAGCGTTCTTCGCAGCGTTGCGGTAGCCGTGAGGCTGTGCTGGAGGTTCGCTTGTATGATTGGTATTGGGGTTTTTGGGAAGTGGGAGGGTGGGGCAATTGGGGAAGTGGGTGTGGAAATTAGGGATGGGGTGTTGGGTGGGTTCTGGGTTTTGGGAGAAGGGAGTGGTGGTACGGTCGGTCTAGGCTCGCGTCGGAGAGGAGTCGACGTAGCTGTCGCTAGTGTCGCTCCCCTCAACGTCGAGAAAGCAAGCCTCCTCGTCGACCGTGGGGGTTGGTGGGTCCTGGCTGTCCATTAGTGTAGGCCCCCGCGAAGTTGACGGGACGGGGTCCAGCACAAGCTGTTGTGGACGAGGTCCAGGATCCACGTCGGTGGTCTGCGGAGCAGTGGCAGCAACCACCTCCGGATTCTTCGGCTCATCTTCCTCGAATATTCGAAGGTAGATGATGCCGAAGAGCCAGTATAGTTGGCGACCGCTCTGCTTCGCCCTCTCAACATCTCTTTCTGGAACGCGTAGGACCAGATGGGTGCCGGGTTTATCCCTCTCCATCTGTTCCTCTCCGCGTATCAACTTCCAGGAGTTGATGTTGAGGTCTGGGTTGTGAGCCGCCAGAATCCTGCGTATATTGTCCACCGGTACGGGGCCCGTATGCGCACTAACCGGGATAAACAATCCACACAGGATTCTTCGCTGGAGCTCGGCTTGCTTCTTTAAAACAAGCCTTGTCGCAGCGATCGGCGACTTAAGGTTGACGACTTGTCCTTGGAGCCACGTAAGGGTGTAGTCGTCCTCGCACCAGAGTTTGAGGACGCCATCCTTGTAGTGCGCGCGGCCTTTGAAGTGGAGCTTGGAGCCCTGTGTCGTGGTGTCCGGGTCAAGGAGAACCTCGACTAACCTAGACTCCAGGGTTATACGCACTTCTTCGGCCTGCTCTTCGGACAGGTCTTGGTAGGGCTCAGCTGCTACAGCTACCATGAGGTCCGTCAGCTCCAGTTTCTCTTTCGCTGCGGATGCGTAACTGTGGCCGTCCCGTTTGTGGCTAGATCCCGGCTTCTGACGTTTAGTGTCTCCTGTAGGTGTTGTGGAGTCGTCTGGCCGGGAACGTTTGCCACCCTTGGGTTGAGCCGGGGGTGGGGCAGTGGTTCTGCCATCAGCATGGACTTTCGCCGCCAGCCTATTTGCGCGTTTCCCTCGGGGCTTAAACGTTCGGTTGGGGTTCCGGTTTCTGATGCTAGGCGCTGGCGCGGCCTCGGGCTTTGCCTGCGCTTGCACCCCAGCTGCAGAACTAGTCGCGCTACTCGGGGCCGCGGGCTTGGCTGCAAGCAGCTGTTGCCCACGGTCTTCGACCTTCTTCCCTACCTGGGTTCTTGCCCCATGGGCCGCACCTTTCAGCTGAGGGGGCTTCCCCTTCTTCTTCTTCTTGTTCTTCTTTTTGGAAGATACAAGACTCCAGCTAGGTCCTGCCATTGGCATAGCAGCCCTCAGGGCTGTAAGTTCAATGACCGACTCTTTCGGTGCAGCCTTGGTTGGCGCTCCGGTTTTCGAGTCGGTCTTAGGTTTTCGATGTCTTGGCGCGTCAATGGGAGCTGCCTTAGACTTCGGTGGTGGGTTAAGCGCGTCTTGTGACGACGCCGAACCGAGGTTAGCATGTCCTGGCGCATCAAAGGGAGCTGCCTTGGACATGAGGTTACGGCTTGGCGCATCTGATGATGCTGCCTGGCCTGCGGTTAGAATGGTCGAAGTTATGGATTTGTCTCTTGATTGTTCCATGCTTCGTAAGGTAGTCTTCCTCCTCCGGTGGGCTCCACCCATCACAGAGTCCAACTAGGGGAACGGTGTGTGACAGCTTAGCTGCACAGCATCCGCTAGAGCTACCCCGGAGGATATAGGTCCCTTACCTGTCAACAGAGCGCGGTGTTCGAAGCAAGGAGTCCCTCGGTTGCCTCGGTCCAAGAGAAAACCGATTAGCTCGCCTCAGTTCCGTGCTACGCTGCCTGCTCGCCTTCAGGTAGGAAACCTCGCCTAGTGACCTGATCCACCAGGTACGTGGTGTGTACCTAGTGGCATACTAACAGTCATCACCTACAGCCGATTGATCCCTGCTGGCTAGGCTGGGACCGCCCGTCTTGGTAGAAATCCAGGCCAAAGGGGTGTGTTGTTCCTCGGCTGACATCTGACCCGGCCGCCGGCTCCCTCAACCACCAGGACCCCTTCATCCTACCTCACGGGATGCTGCGCACGGCACAAACACGCAGGAGGGTTTGAGACTATCCGGCCCAAGTTGCCGAACCCATCAGAAGGTAAATCCTCGAAATTCTGATGGTCCCCTTACTAAATTTACAAAAAACCTAGTCTCCTGTGTTCCCCTGACTCTAACGTTACTCTCCCACTACCCCTAATCCCCAGCTAACCCTTGCAAACACTACCCCCCCCTCAACTGAGGAAAGCAGGTGTGAGGCACCTGCTTTCCCCAGGTGCCCCGGATCACTTAGCATCTGCAGCTGATGTACGTCCCCGGAGTCACGCCCACAACCGGGAACTGCGTCCCTGCCGTCCCCAACAAAGGTTGGAGATGACCGGTTCGCCGCACCCGGCGCAGGCTTGACGCCGACGACGTACATTATGGCGGTCACATAAGGTGGCTGCAGAAGGTCCCAGGGAGGATGGCGTGGACGTGGATCGCTTGGACTGGCTAGAGTCTGCTTGATGGTAAAAGTGTCCCGCCAAGTGACACAGCAGAAGGTCAACCTGACCATTCTCTAGCTTCCCTCCCCTTGAAGATGCGTTGATGTCTCTGTTGAGGAGAAAACGGCAGAATTGGATTATTTTCCCGGTATCTTGCTCTTCCAAACCTGGCAGACCCGGGCCATGGAATAAATACTTATCATTTTTGTGCATACTCCACATATTCTATTGTGAAATGTTAAGAGTTTGAGCTACTACGCTAGTGATGGTAGTAGGATCCGCTTAGAATGCTGCCAAAATCTCTTCCTCGACCTTAGAATTGTGTCTGCTTGGGTTGAATCTGGAGTCATACATACATACACCGCGTGGTACCCAGGTATCACGCGGTGTATGCCATTTTCAGCAATTCGGTAATCTGCTTTCTTTCATTAAAGTTGCCTTGAATTTTCTCCCTCAATTTGGTTTTTGGATCATAATTTCAATATTTTTTGAGATATTCGCTTAATTTATACCTCAAAAGAAAGAGTAATAACCACACATGTTTTTAAAAAGGTTTGAACAAAAATAGCAACATCAGTTTTTTTATTAAACAACGTCAAAAATGGTTTTCGTAAATCGCAGAACATTTTCGTAAGTTTGAAAAATTCATTAAAAAAAAATAGTCCGACTTCGGTTAAGACAACTATGGCTTAAATGGTTCCAAATAGTCCACACTACCATCCCCTAGAAGCTTTGCACCCATCTACCAATCACCCTGTATACTTTCTTTTAAAACATTAAATCTTATTCAATATTATTCATTACCGGCCTACTTTTGTAGGATTCGGTAATATGACCTCAGTTACGGACAGCACGGTAAAGCGGCTCGCGGTGACACATGTAATCCTGTAATCTCCTCCAGGCAACCGTAGAAGTACAATCAGGAATCAAGCATGTACTTATCCTTGTTAAACCCTAGGATTAGTGTCTTGATCTGGTAGTCACTCAAGCGTTAAAAGAAAGAGTAAAGTAAAAATATCATTATTGCGTAAATAAATTGTCGTTTAGGTGTTATGGTCAGTAGGACTTAAGATTTAAACTTTAAACATACTAGAAAAACATAAATGAATTCTTATGTTTCTGAGCAATTTTATTATTTACAAGTTTAGTTATCATCATCAACAAATCAACTTATTAGGTTAACACATAATACGAACCCGGCGTTGGTTTGATTCAATACCAGAAACTGCAGTCCTCAAAAGATATGAACTGCGTTTAGAAGAAGTCTTCGGCCCCTTCGGCCATCCGTTCCACGCGCCATATGATCTGCACCTCGCCAGTTCAAAGGGCTGATACGCTGGGCTATATCGGTGACCATTTTTATTCTACGTCCTCCTTATTTCTGAATAGATTCCGTAGAGATATTGTCATCGATCATTTAGCCAGCATAACCGACCGTAGCGAAAAATAAATCAGATGTTAGGCTTTATTCTGTACTAATCTTGCTTATATATTAACTAAAATGGGTTCTGAATAATTCAGTCAATTATTGACTGTTTCATTACTTCTCTTTCAGCTTTCATCCTTTCACGAATCTTCTCTTTCTTGTAATTTTCTCTATCTCTGAACCATCTCTGAAATTCTGCATACACATTGTCCCGGTACTTCACGTATTCATCAGTTGCATTCTGAAGTTCTTTTGTCTGCCCTTTTTCTAATTCTAACTTATTTTTTTCCATTTTCAACCATTCCCGAAATGCCGCTCTTGTATTTATCGTATCCGTGAATACGTAACTTACTATTTCTTTTTTATTTTCAGTTATAATTGGATTTAGGCTGTCGCGTATCCTTTGTTTCTTTCTCGCCAAGTGCCCGGTTATCCATTCCGCATATTGCTGTCTCATGTATGAATTTTCTTTTGCATTTTTTTCTGTAGTTATTTTAGTTGTTTTCATGAAGTTAAGATCATCGTCGGTTAGGTTCACTTTGTTTCTTCGTCGTGTTTCTATGATTGTTTCATTCAATTCTAAAATCTTTGTTAGTTTTATTTTTTGTTCAGTGTCTGTGTTACTTATCATTTCTGTCGATTCTGTGGTAGATTCTACTGTCTGGTTTACTAGTATTTTGTGATTTTCTAGGTTTTTAAAGGTCATGTTTGTTATTTTGGTCTTATTGCCTGTTGTTACAGCATGAATTTGAATAAACATTGTAATTTTTAGAATCAGACGAATATTGTAAAAATGATGCATCTTTATAAATAAAAATTAGCTTTGTTGTTTACAGACCAAGACACAGAGTGTATCAAATATGGCCGACAGTAAAGTTTTTATTATTAGTTTAACGATTGAGCAATATTTAGATTAACGATTGAAGTAACAATAATTTCTTCAGCTAAGTAACATCATCGAGATCTCTATTTTGTCAGCCGTCGGTCGTCCACTGATAAAGACAAACCTAAAAAATATTACGAATTTTAATGTTAAATCAAAGAAAATGCTGACTTCAATTAAGAATAATTCAAATTGTTGCATTTTTTTTCTGAATTTGAGTCTAATTTTTATTATTCTATATATTAATTTTAGATAATGTAACTAGTTTTGATAAAGATAACTTACTCATATCATTAAAGCTGATTCAAAAAGTAAGTTTCAAATCCATATATAAAAAACATAAAACGAAAGCCAGTTCTGTAGAGTAGTAAAATGTTTTAAGAAAATAATTCAGCTGTAAACATGTTTGCAATATAGTTTTATTTATAGCATAGCTATAAACCACTAAACCTAAAATCACTTGTTTAAGTTATCGTAATGCAGTTTATATAAAATATTGTAAATATAAATAAAAACATTATTGTTCTATATTTAGCTACATCACATTATACTAATTATATTAAATAAGTATTTTCTAGTAAATAATAAAAAATAAGTAAGTTGCTTTATAAATACCCAAAATGAATAAAAGGATTTTCAAAACGATAATTCTAGAGACGTTGATAGTCCAAATTCTTTCACACACTCTTAATAAGACCAGGATGGAAAACGCGACATACGAAGCGCTAGTGAAAGAGAAGGGAGAGTTGTACAAACAGATAAACAATGCGATAGAAGACTCGATAAGAACCTTGAAGAACTCAAGCGGGAAAGAGTCGGAACTAGGTATAGAATACATGACTCAGTTGAAAGAACAACTGAAGGAGATCAATGGGACTAAACTGAAAGCTACACCCGATGATACGAGACGTAGAAACAAAATACGGCTCAGTTCAGCTGAGATTGCTGCTTATCTACTAGCAAAAGGTAAACGGTGCTTAACGGTAATACCACATTTATAAAAAGACATCTGTGACGCATCGGGCGAAGATCCGCCTGTTACGCAAAAGCTTGCAGGTTCGATTCCTGCATTTGCAAAACTAATTGCTGCATTATTCAGGGTGTTCCGAGTGTTTTCTATGTATAATAATATAACTATTCATGTAAATATGTATGTTGTAGCAGTCGTAATGCCAGTTACTTTTTCTAATATGGCTTTGTTAATAGCATCTTATATCATGTTATCCATCATACAATATAATTTATTACATTTTACTAAACAAGTAAGTCCTTTAAATCCTACCTCCTAATTAAAAACACGGTTACAAATATAAAAAAATAAATATTTTTGCTTATAGGTCAGAGTGCATATGAGCTTCAGAAGATACAAGAGAAGAAGGAGAATAAGGAGAGAGTGCAGAAGCAGTTGGACCTGTGGATTCAGGAGAGAGAAGAAGAAAAGAGGAGGAAGAATCTCACCAAATTTAAGGCCATTAAGTTTGAACACTGCCCTCGGTAAATACAACACAAAATTCAGAATATTAATATTTTTATATTTCTTTCTTTTTATTTATTTATTTTATTTATTTATTTATTTATTCACCATGAAGTTATATTGCATAACAGGCATGTCACACAAGATACATTTTATTAGGCATTTTTAATAGGTATTAATAATTAAGTGTTAGGTGCTAGTGCTATCAAACTATGAACTAGAAAATGAACAACTCATGTATTCTTCTACACTATAAAATGGGTTGGATTGTAAAAATAATTTTAATTTGTTTTTAAATATTTGTAAGGGAAGTTGGACCATTTCAAAAGGTAATTTGTTATACATAGCTAATTTTAAGTTTATTCCTTGTTTATAAGCTTTTACGAGTCTTGTTTTAGGTATACTTAGTTTCCATTTATTTCTAGTGTTATAATTATGTAATTGCATTTTCATTGGAAAGTCGTTTTTGTTTTGATGTATTTCTATAAGAGAATTCATAATAAAAACTGATATCACTGTAAGTATTTTAGATTTTTTAAAATAAGCTCTGACAGATGTTAATCTTTGTAAATTGTAAATTATTCTAATAGATCTTTTTTGACAAATTAATACTCTATTTATTTCTGAAGCGTTTCCCCAAATCGTAATGGCATAGCTTATAATAGAATGACAATAAGCGTAGTAGACTGATACCATCGTGTTTCTGTCTACTACTTGTCTAAGTTTGAATAAAGCATAATTGGCGCTGGCCAACTTCTTACATATCTTTTCAATATGACTTTTAAAGCTTAAATTAGAATCTAATATGCAACCTAAAAATGTTGTTTCATGAATCTCGTCGGTTTTATTTTTTCTTCTAGCTGTATAATTTAAGATAGTACTTTTTTCCTCATTAAGTAAGATACCATTGTCTTTAAACCATTTCTTTAGTTCTGTCATTACAAATTTTATACGTTCTGCAACTACCTCAATTTTATTATCTTTTATTCCTACGTGAGTATCATCTGCGAATAAAGTGATTAGTGCCCAGTCTGGTAAGCAATTTGTAAGATCATTAATATATATTAGAAATAGTAATGGACCTAATATCGAACCTTGAGGTACCCCAATATAACTGTGCTCTATTTCTGATTTTGTGTTCTCGATTTTTACAATTTGACTACGATTTGTTAAATATGATTTAAGAATATTAATTGCGTTACCTCTTAAGCCGTAAAAGTGGAGTTTAAAGATAAGAATATCGTGTCTTAGGCAGTCAAACGCTTTAGACAAATCACAGAATATACTAGCGACTTTCTGTGATTTGTCCATGGCGTCCAGTATAAAATAGATAGTTTTCCTAATTGCCATTTCTGTAGATTTGTTTCTCCTAAAGCCAAATTGGTTATCTAGGAATAAATTTTCTGATTCGAAGTATGTCATTATTCTAAATTTTAACGCTGTTTCTAAAAATTTTGAGAAGACTGGTAATATGCATATTGGCCTATAATTTCCAATGTCAAGTATTTCCCCTTTTTTATATAGTGGTATAGTTTTTCCAAGTTTTAAACAGTCTGGGAAAGTTCCTTATATAATACATTCATTAATTACTTTATGAGAAATGTTAAAGAATAACTGATTACCAATGATGAGCTCTTTTATAGTTTTAGTATCCATGTCATATATGTCTTTTGTAGTTTTACTTTTAATTGATTTGATAATTTTTATAAATTCTGACTTTGGTATTTCCGGAAAATAAATAACACTGTCTGGTGAAGTTCCTAAATATTTAGTACAGTTATCTACTCTGATATCCAAATTTTTTGTTAGATTTGAAGCAATATTATTAAAAAAAGTATTAAAATGATTGGCTATATCTTTACAGTTGCTTATTATATCACCATTGAGGTTACGAATTTTTTTTATTCCATAATTTGAGTTAGTTTGTGTTTTATTATCTTGATTTTTAACAATTTTCCAAGTAGTTTTTACCTTGTTTGTAGATTTTTTAATAATTAAGGAAGTATTTAGTTTTTTTGCTGCTATTAGAACTTTTTTGAATGTTTTTTTATATTTGTTAAGTTTTACTTTATTATTTTGATTTGGATTAACATTTTTTAAGAATTCTAAATTGTTTAAATTATTTCGTGATATTTCTATTCCTTTTGTTGTTATTTTCATTTTATTATCTGGGACAGATTTAATATTTTTAATGGGAAATGCTGTATAGTAGCAAAATTTTATATGATCTAATAAGATGTTCATTTTCTCATTCGCACACATAGTAGCATCAACTAAACCATTTACACTGTCAAAATCTTTGCAAAATAGATAATTAAAATAATCCTTATTCATTTCAGTAATCATTCTCATAGGTCTTATGTCTTTTTTTATCAATTTATGTTTACAATTACTAATTTTGTATTTTAGTTCGATAACATTGTGATCTGAGAGTCTTATATCTAAAACTGTTGCATGGTAATTTATATTATTGTCATTATTTATAATAAAATTGTCAATACAAGTAGATGATTCCTTTTTTGTGCGTTCTTTATCAATCTATACTAATGATGTATTTGGATAATATTAAGGTCGATCATTGAGTAATTTAGTTTGTTTTCAGTATCAGTTATGTAATCAATATACGATACTGAAACTAGTTTAACGATTATTTGATTTTATTCTGTACATTATAACTTTTATACCAATGATCCGAATTTTATAAAATTTTAAAGATAAATACTTAAAGGTATGGGACACAGGATACCTATTTAAATTCTTTCTAAAGTTATGATAACACGTGTCCCGCGTTTATAATGTAAACTTTTAATGTATCTAAGTTGACTACACATTAAATTAATTGTTAACGCCTTTTAAGTTATGTAATATTTATTACTAGAACGAAATTAGTAAACTTATTTAGTTCCTGATTTAAATATTGCTGGACAATTCACTCAGCAACATCTAGCCCCGTGGTAAGCACTAAGCTTGTGTTACGGGTGCTAGATTACTGATATACTTAGACCTAATTTCACCACTCTCTGTTTGTTAGTTTAACGTCCCGTTAAGTAATTAACAGTCCATCAATATACGTAAACTGACAGTGATTAAACATAACAGGATGTTAAACTAACAAACAGAGAGTGGTGAAATTAGGTCTTAATATAGAATAAAATACATAGATATTTTTTTAATTATACATTTATATAGCACCCAGACACCCGTAACAAATTATAATTAACAAATTGAAATAAACTGATTGTAAAGACGTATTTCCAGATGGGGATACGGCAAGAAGAAGTCCAGAAACGTAGTGCGGCGCCGGCACGGGGTGGAAGGGACAGAGGACCGCGACGCGAAGTCCTGGGGCGTGGACTCCTCCAGCGGCGAGTCCACCACGAAGTCCTCCACGCCCAAGGCGCGCTATCCGTGCTGCCGGAAGTGCTGCAAGAGCTCTTATATGGGCTGTCTTTAATATTAGTGATCACTACTCGGATCTGTTTGGGAGGGGGGATAGTAGCGGTGGCCACTCGGATCCGAGCGAGCAGCCTATGCATTTTGTAGTCAAGAGCTCTTATATGGGCTGTCTTTAACATTAGTGATCACTACTCGGATCTGATTTGGGAGGGGGGATAGTAGTGCTGGCCACTCGGATCCGAGCGAGCAGCCTATGCATTTTGGGTTAGTTTCGTTCTCACCCGGTCCGTTGTCACCCGATTTGGTTTAGGTACTTGCATTGTACTGGCAGGCACGTAATGTGATCGGCTTTAGTTATGTTGCATTTTGTAGTCGTCAGTAAAAATTTGGTTTCTGGTTAATTGTTTTAATAATATCACATGCGGTAAATGTTTTAAATAAGAAATAAAAGTTAAAATCAAATATTGCTGACTGAAATAACCATAATGCAGGCGACATTGTCACGTTGAACGGCAAAGAAAAAAAATATTTGTAGCGTTAATAATAAAAGGCCTTATATTGGAAAATGGAAAATATTTACATACATTTTCGCAATTAATACAATACTATAGGGTTATATGTGAATCAATAGGCAACACTCAGTTAATTAAGTATGATAATGATGCTGTGTCAATTACTGTAAATAAATTTTATTTATGATTAGTTAAAATCTTTAGACTTACACATTAAACACAGTTCTCTAAGCTGCACAAATCGAGGATCGAATTAATCAAAATCCACACAAATAGTCCAAATTAATATTTCAAAGGCAAGTAATATTCCAAATTAATATGAACAGACTCCCGTTGTACCATTTAGGGATTCAAATGAATCTTATACAAAAACAGCGGAAACGGAAACTCGTAATGAAATAAATGGCGTCTGCCCCATTCAAACACTTCGTCATAATTAAATCAAACGCCAAATTATTGGTAGGGTTAGTCTATGTACGCTGCGAACTCAAACTTGCCAATTTAAAGGCAATATTAAAGTAAAGTAAACAGTAAAATGAGCTGTGTTGCATATATGGGAGCACACACGACTTTCATTCCCAAGTTCGTAGGTTTGAACCCCGCCGCGCACCTCTGGATATTTCTTCTTGTATATGTAATGCGCTTTAAAAACACGTGGTCCAGTGGTGAAGACGTACATTGTGAAGAAATTGGACATGATCTAATAATTCTCATGTAATATTCCCCAACCCGCACTTGGCAAGCGTGGTGAATTAAGACCTGATCTCTCTCGTCAAGAGAGAAGTCTTATCCTAACTATATCCTTACTTATATTATAAATGCGAAAGTAACTCTGTCTGTCTGTCTGTTTCGCTTTGCCGCTTGAACCACTCATCCGATTTTGATGAAATTTGGTACAGACAATCTTTAGACCCTGAAACAGAACATAAGCTACTTTTTATTTCCACGTACGTACTTCCACGGAAGTTAGTATAATATATATTGCTTATACACACACTGTTTTAATACTCACTGTTTTTTACACTGAGAATGAATCGTTAAAAGCAATTGAAAATGACGCCAATATAATAATAATGGCTTGGACGCCCAGTATATATATCCATTGAGATCAGTTTCTATTTAATACAGCTATCAAGTTACTGTTCATTATCATTTATCAATTATCATTTGGTTTGCTGACGATGACGTTTTGAATTGCTTTTAACGTTTCACGTCTCAGGGTTAATTATTATTAATCTATTACTGCACATTGCCGCTTTCTCTGGTAATGATACATTAATAATTAACTTTTAATTTTAACTCGTTACACAGGCTTCTAGCTTACCATGAGGCTAGATATAAGTAGCTGTTCAACAATATTTAGGACATCGCTCTTTATGAGAGAGATTAGGCCTTTATTCACCAAGTGAGGTTTGGTGAATATAACATGTCCGCATTTTAATTTTAGACGAGCTAAATCTAGAGGTGCGGGGCGCGATTCAAACCCACGACCTTCAGAGTTTAAGTCAAGTGTGCTTCAAAGCCAACACGGCTTCAATCAACAATTCAACTTCTGTATATCTGTAGTAATTACGAAATGCAATTAGATCTGGTCTGAATAATCAGAGGATTTTCAGTCTTATGTCAAGGGAATATGGTGTATATTAGGGGCATTGTGTGAACACAATTATACATGCGGTTAAGATAAAGCCAGATTGGTTTAGTACATTCGGATAAAACCATGGTCGCGTGGGTTCGAAACCTGTAACATCATCATAATAATATCAACAACCTATATTACATCCCACTATTGGGCATTAGCCTCAGCAATCGAGGTTTTGGGGGAATTGGTATAATAACCACACTCACCAGGCGGCAAATGGGCCTGTCCATTTTTCTGGTATACAAATTGCTTTGTAGCTTCAACGACACCAACTGAAATAGCCGGAGTGGTACTATTTCAGGCCGGCACCACACACCGAGAACTTTTATACTATATACCTTGTTTTGGAACATAATATGGGTTGTAAACTGTACATCTTCCTTCTGTAATATAAAATGATGATGATGTTATTCCCAAACCGCAATAAATTCTAGCACACATCAATCTCGTGCCACCACTATGCCAGCAGCGCCCCTGCGGATTTGCAGAATGCTTCAAACCGGAATTACCGATCATTGATGAAAACTATTCACAGAACAGACAGACAGCTCAAATTACTTACTGTACTCACAGAGGCAGTGGTGTTGCATTTACTATAAATAAGTTGACATGTGTAAACAATAAAATGTGAAAAAAAATGTAAAATAATCTACTATAGGGTCGATTATTTTTCGGAAAGTTGTTAAGTATCTATAATACCATTTTTTACCATTTTTAACGACCTCTTTGGCACAGGAGGTTGCGGGTTCGATTCCCGCCTCGGAACAACTATTTGTACGATCTGTACGATTTCTTCCGTTTCTTCCGTCGACTGTGTGACCATTTAGCCGATACGGCTCACTGCTATTACTTCTTTATAGGATCTGTGATCTCCTAACTTTAAAACGTATCTTATCTGTACATCTTCTATGATCTAAATTCTAGAATATGTTCTGAGCAATCCTGAGCGCATTAATAATTATTTACAATCAGCTCTGTAACTGCAATAACTAGTGAGGGGACACTATCGAATATCGATGGAGGTCATCGACTGTCGATGTTACAAGTGTCGATAGATATCGATATGACCGGATATTCGTGGCTTGTTAGTTGTGTACCTAATGATATTGAAATTGTTGGTGTTATATTACAAATAACATTAATATGACAAACAACTGAAATACCTAATCATGCGGTTTAATGTGCTAATTTCAGGAAGTAGGTTCTTGATTTATGCAAAATTATTTTTGCTCTAGAATAGCCTATGCATTTATGGAGGTTATTAATAGGCTATTTTTAAAGCAAGAAAATATATTATTTAAACTATTCAGATATATTTTAAATAATAAATTGGCTAAGTAGAAACTCACTTGACTTTCAATCGTTGGTTCAAACCCTGTGGCTCACCTCAGAAGTTTCCGTCACCCTATATACGTTCCCACTGCTGGGACACAGGGACTTCTATCTTGACTAGAGAGATTATGCCTTAATTCACACAATTAATTGGCCACTTGGCCAGCTTGGGAATTAAGTAAGGCATAAGTGTGGGTTGGTGCCTCAGAAGTTTTTACTTCTTGAAAGTCTATATGATGAAGATTTTGAAGAACATTTCTTGGCCAGTGTGGTAAATTTGAGCCTAATATCTAACGTATAGAGAGAAGTCCCTATATTCCAGCATGGGAAAAGTAAAAAGGGGTGCTTATGATGATGATGATATTTTTAAAAATGTATTTCTCTGAACTTTATTATCATCATCTCAAACTCATTATATAAACATAGAGCAGTAAAAAATGATGTGAAAAGTCCAGCCGCTAGTTTGTATTAACATCTCTATCTCTTACGTATATTGTCCAGCTCTACTCAATTTATCGATGAGGTACAACACTAAAATCGGCATTAGACTCTTCTACAATCCGATAATAAAACAATCTTACGACCGTATCGACTAGTGATGTGCCTCGATATTATATCGATACTCGATAACGTCTTAACTATGTCTCGTAGTTGGCAGTTCTGCAACTTAATCGAACATTTAATCTGTTGAGGTGCATTCGGTTTTACAACATGTGATTTGGAAGTGTTGGAACTGTGAAGTATTGTTAATAATTAACGACTTCTGTGGCGCAGTGGGTAAAGGTTAGCCTGCGACGCAAGAGGATGCGGGTTCGACTTCCGTCTCAGGACATAAAATTGTACGATCTACAGATATTTATTCTGGGTGTTTTATGTGTTATAAAAAATATTTTATTGTAAATTGTAATAAAAGCATTGAGCTTACCACGGGGTTAGATATTGTTCTGTAAATTGTCCACTAATTTTTATTATATGTTTTTTGTTTATTCAAACAGTATATCATGAATATTACTTATTAATATCCTTAATCTGAGGTCTGATCAGCCTTAACAGCAATCTTATGCCCTCCTCAACGCCATTTTCATGTATTAATCCTTGAACAATACGAGAAATATTTTTTCTTCTTTACAAGGATATAAAATATAAAAATATACACCACCTATCTTCAAAATTCGCTACTGTTCAACTATACCTACTATAATACACAATACAATATACAATATGTGTGCTGAAGTCGATAACGTACCTAGTCAAAAATCAATGTATGTACGTCCACATAATTATTTAAAATAAATGATTTCTCTTATAAAATGTATCATAACGAAGCGAAAATAACATCCAAGTCATAACTTTCATAGTTTAAAAGAAAAACAACTTCAAACGCAGGCAACGCCGCAGGTACCGAAACTTTAGCAAAATGAAGTGAATTCACAAATACCGCCAGCGGTCGCTACATATCAGGCTTCAAATAAAGTCTCGTCGTTATTTCGCCGTTTAACGAAATAAATCACGAACGAATCCGCAAAAATTCAAACAAAATTTATCGTTCCATTATTTCGAGCAAAGGATCGAATAGTGCCGTGGTTACTAGGTACTAGACACGTTTGAATGGATGGTAAGGTGATAAATTAACCTTAGAAATAATAGTCATCATTGCACACACGAAATATTATTTATGATTTCCAGTTCTTTGGCATATAGCAGCTCTCATTTTATCGTTAACCTACTACCTAATCCATCTATTCGTGTCATACTACATTTTTATGTGATAAATGCAAAATTATATTATTGGTAAATACTATCGACTTACTACCATTATAACAGCTCTTAGCAAACATGCTATATCAAAACATAATTTATGAATTTAGTTTATTGTTATTTTTGATTAATAATTCCACTCTACTAGTTAATGAAATACCTTGCATGGAGTACATAATGGAGTACATAGTTTATCAATATTTCAATATAATTTCACTGACCACAATGTAAAATAATACTATACTAAACTAACATACAAAACTGAATTTTGAAATTCACATTATCAAAGATGATTTCCATAGAAACACCACAATTCAATATTTATAACTCGATTATGTAAATTATTACTTATTATAAACTAATTTGATCACTAATTACACTAATATTATAATTTTTGTACGTGTGTGAGTTTGATATATTTATTCCAAAAACTATCGGAATGGATGTTAACAAAAAATAACATAGAATACACATCTTAAAAATCATTGGCTACTTTATGCCCCGGGTTAATCTAGTTTATGGTGAGAAGTCCATTAAAATACGGAAGTGCCACAGTGGGACTTCTGGTTTAAAACTAATACTAAAATGTTAACCGACAGTAAAATTAATTGATATTTTCATATTGAAATGAAACGCGATCTTAAAGCACCTTCGATAAGGCTTGTCGCCTGCACTATAGACTCGATAGAGCAATCATCGACTGTCGATATAAATACATCGATATCGATGAACAGTCGTCGACATTTTCACGTTGATTAGTTTTACCGTTTGTTACCTTGCTTCTTCGTTTAATAGTTCGGTTTTTTCTTGTGATGTTTAATGATAATGATTTTTCAATTTGTATTGTTTATTTCAACTTTTTATGTTTAACATTCCAAGTTACTCAATCTGTTTTTTTCGATTTAGATATATTTTGTATATCAAAAATCTATCATCCGTTTCACAGGCTTACCACTTATCACTTTTACTTACTTATAATGTTGCCGTGTGAATTGTCCAGCAATATTTATTTATTTATTCTGTGCCAACTTACAACTTTATGCGATCACAGTCATATCTTATCAACATTAAGTTGGCATAGTTATTTTTGCAAAACTAATGTTTCAAATTTAGACAACTCAATACCTATCTGCCTTGTTATTAATTAAAACATTAATTGAATAACATCAACGTACGTCACTACCCGTAGAGGTTCTACGAAAGGTCTACGCAGGCTCTACGGCGTAGAAGCTCTACGGCCTACGGCGTAGCTCTGTTTACGCGACATTTCGGAAAGGTCGGTGCCTTAATTAAGGAAGGTCGTATTGGAAGTGTATTAATAATGCATTGTCCTTTCAGGGTGATTGTTCATTTTTATTTCATCAATCATTCTGCGGGATAATTAGTTTACTTAAGGCTCAGTTTGCGGGTCCGGGAGATGAAATGTTGCTGTAATGTACTTTAGCACTTTTTGAGGATAAGGTTAGTAATAATTAACAGAATTTACTGCATATGTACGCATATTATTATTCGCTTACTATTTATATACTTAAATATAAAAAAAATATCTATGCATGTATATTATTAAGTATATAACCGTTGTTCTAGATGTTATGTGAATTGTCCAGCAATATTTTTTTTTATAATTGCAAATGATGAAATCATTTACAACGAAGAATAACAAATGTGGAATAACAAATAAAGTACATTGTATTGATCAGTTTTTAAGAAAGTATGAATTAAAAAATACAAAAAGTTTATTTCATTAACAGATTTTTTTACAATTATCAAAATATTTGTAATTATACGAATATTATTAAAGTACCATTGAATGTGTGGTGCCAGCTTAAGAATAGCACCACCACAGTCGGTCGATGACGATCTGCAGTGTCGTTCTGTATAATAATGGGTTCTACTGGGAAAACCAGTGTTAAACCCCTATTGTAGGACGTAAGATGAGTCGTTATGATGAATTGAAATACAAAGGCATAGAAGTGAAGGAAAGAAGAATTAACTGAGCCGCGAGGGTGACTATCTGTATCACAGAGATACATAGTTCTTATAAGGGTAAGTCGAGGCAAGTTGGACTCTAGACGTAGGTATCTAAGGAATGAGAAATGTGGGGAGGTTGAGAATGGACATGGCATAAGATAAAGAAAATATACGGGTTTACGCAAAACACTTTAAGCCGGGTTTAGTATTATAGAGTCAAATCAAGTATATTCGACTCAAACTACAATGTTTTTCAATTACATTATTCGTCATATTGGGTATAATCTAGAATAGAAAAAATTTATTCTTATACCTAGACTAAATGAAGAAGCGAATAATAATAATAGGTACACATACAACTTATTAAAGAATATTTTTAAAAGTATGTATATCTAGCAACCGTAGCACAAGCTTTGAGCTTACCACGGGGGTAGATGTTGCTGTGTATATTGTCCAGCAATACGTATTTATTTATTTTATTATTAATTTATATACCTCTTCGATATTTTCTTTCGTCTGCACATTCCGTCGCGGCCTCTGTCCGCGTCATTTTGTTCTTACTTTTTAAGTTGAAAAGTTTATTGTTCAAAGACAGTTAGCTTCGGCTGTTTGAACTCCATTGGAGTTACCCGACTGCAGGAAGAATAATGGTATTCTATTCAAGTTTAAGTTAAAGTGGCTTTTATGACAAACTAGCGAACCGGCTGGACTTTGACTCGGGAGGTGAAGCAAAATATAAATCTATAAAAATAATGGAGAGTTTTTTTGAACGCGCTAATCTCAGGAACCACTGGTACGATTTAAAAAATATTTCAGTGTTCAGTTAGATAGTACATTTATCGAGGAAGGCTATATGTATGTAGATAACGTAAAAAAACTCAAGCAAAGCTGTCCGTTAGTTTTACATAAATATTGCTCTTAAACGAGTCTTCTGTACTAAGATGAAACTAAGTAGATTTTCTGTTTTCCAGATTCCAAAATAAACCACGACTTTTCTGCCCGACAACAAATAAAGCACAACGTTTCTGCCCGACGCGTCGACAAGTCGCTCTGAGCTGCCGATCGTTAGCCAGTCTTAGCTCCGTACTCCTCAGGGACTTGCGTGGACCGACACACAGAACTACCGAACTACAGAACTACTAATAGATGGTATATTTCAAACTTTCCATTCATATTTACGTTATAAACCCTATTAAAACACCGTTTTGGTGGGAGCACACATTTTATATTCTGATGATCATGGATTCAATCAGCGCCGAACATCTCTGGATTTTTCTTCCTAAAAATGTATGTGCGCTTTTAACACGTTTTTTATCTGGTGAAAAAAAGCGTGGTGAATTAAGGCCTCGTCAAGACACTAATCCTTGTGTCCCGTAAAAAGCAGTTTTCGTTTTTATCTACTAGTTACAGTCTCTTCCACTATCTATATACAATGGTCTGCGTGTTGAGAAGTTGTATCGCCTAATTGTGCCTTACGTTAACAACTGACGAACGTACTAACTCAACTACCTGTAACGATACGGCTAACTAACTAAACGTCTGTTTGTTCAAGAAACTTTAGTCAGTTTAGTTTAGGCCTAGTTTTTGGGAGTTAATTATAAATAATATTAAATTTATATGCTAGTTGTTATGGGTTAGCTAGTTATTCATGAGTGTTATATACCTTTTTTTACAGCACATTGATAATAAATACTTACACTCTACTAATACCACCTAAAAACTACGTAAATTATGCAATACCTATTTTGGTTTTAATAAATTATTTATTGATAATTGAAACGATATACGCATACATAGGGACAGAATGACAAGGGAACGACTGCTTGATGCTATAAGATCCTACGTTTGTATTATCTCTGTCCGTGCAATCTGCCACTTTAAGAAAAACTAAGATACGTCAAATGGCGGATCGGACGCCATCCATCGCCGGCCCAATAAAACCCTTCGCTGCCCTTATAAATATCCCGATAGGACAATAGCTGAGTAATGTCCTTGCTCGGGCACCGAACCCAACACAATACATACACGTAGGTACGTAGATTTGTACTTCAGTTTGTTATCTGGCTTTTATGTATGGGTAAATTGCAAAAAGAATATTATTTCGTATCAAACGAATAGATTTATTTTAACATAATAGCAGGCTTAATATCATGTAAATTTTATACTTATGTTTTCAGCAAATAAATGTTGTTTAACTATGTATATCTCTTTTTAACTGACTTGAAAAAAGATGAGGGTTCTAAAGTCCACATTTTTGTGTATGTAAGTATTGTACTCTCAAAACATAAGATTGGATGAACCACGGTGTATGTGATAATTATTATTAATTTTAAAACTATTTCCCATTTTAAATAGCTCTGATAATATCATCTATTGAAAAACCATAAAAGTCGTAAACAAGTTTACAAATAGACTCGTTTGATGTCGGGTTTCTCTTTAAATATTATTAATGTTTTGATGAAGGACTTATTAAAGAACATTCATTTTCCCTTAAAAGCTGAAAGTAAAACAAAAACAGGCTTTTTAAAAGCCTTTAAAAGTTTTGATCGAACAAACAGAAGGAACTTGTACATATGAAATTGAAATATTCATTTTTTCAAAGACTTAGTTCAACGCATACGGTAAACTGATAAAAATTAAATGAAAATATTTTTGCCACCATGCATGTAATACATACACAATTAAAATTTAAAATAGGTTTAAGGTTTAAAGACTTTTATTATCATCAAAGACGGGTTGTCACTTATGAGATAATACAGATAAAATTAAACAATATAAAATAAAGTCGTTCTGCGTTATAACTAAGGCTAAGTGATTTAGATTACAGTAGGTATAAAGATTTGAGTGACTAATGTGACTAATTTACAGTATTTCGTTTCTAGATAGTTAATTACTTTGTGTAACAAACATAATGAATAAATATATATTTATAAGTGAACTAATAATTTGTACATTATAAGAATAATAAATAATATATATTTTTTAACTAATCTAATAATTTGTAAGTAACTACCTAATAACAAATATATATTTATACTTAACTACACTAATATAAACTACATAAGTATGTACATTTTCTTTTATAGTTAAAGTTTATTCTAAATTTGAACTAATAATGTATTGTGCTAGGTGTTTTTTAAATGAAATGAACGAATCAATATGCTTAATGTCTGAGGGTAAGCTATTATACATCTTCGCGCCTTGGACAGTAAGAGTGGTTTTGCCGTAATTCGTGCGGTGCTTGGGTATGACTAGGTAACTCGCTCGCCGCGTTCGGCGATCGGTAACCTGTTTCTGTTTTGTGAACGTTATGTTAGTATGGATATTCCGATTTATACTTTTACGAATAAAAATGCAAGTAGTATATTTATGTAGTTTTTTCAAGTTCATTAATTTTGTTTCGTGATAAATTTTTTTTGTTGATGTTAAATAATTATATTTAAAGAGAATTTTTATTAATTTGTTTTGAAGTCGTTGAAGACTTTTCAATCTGGTTTTAGAAGCACATCCCCATATCTCGATTAGATATAATAAATGGGGCTTTATTAATGAGTTATAGATTAAGTGTTTTAGTTTGTGTGGAATACAATGAGTAATATTACGCAATGCGCTACTCAGCCCTACTAATTTGTTTTTTAATACTTTTATATGTTTGTCCCAGGTTAAGTGTGTGTCTAAATGTAGTCCTAGATATTTTTCAGTGTTTTTTCTTTCAAGGGGTATGTTGTTTACTTTTAAGGGTTCAAATTCTGGAACTGGTTTATTTTTAGCTTTAAATAGTATGTAAGATGTTTTTGATATGTTAATAGTTAATAGATTGTAATTAAACCATGTAAATAATATATTCAGATCTTTTTGAGCTTGCTCTATTAAACAATGTATGGAAGGACCAAAATAGAATAAACACGTGTCGTCTGCATACAAAGTTATATGACCATTTAGACCCAAATCCTGTATACTGTTTATATAGACTAGAAACAGCAAAGGACCAAGAATGGAACCTTGCGGAACGCCGCATGTAATTGGTAGAGAACTACTTTTAGTATTATGATCAAATTTGACTACTTGGGACCGGTGTTCTAGATATGACTCAAATATTTTTAACGCGTTTCCGGATAATCCTGTAGATTCTAACTTTTTTATTAATAATTTATGACTAACTGTGTCGAACGCTTTTTTTAAATCTATAAAAACACCAAGCACTACATTCTTTTTATCAATGTTGTTTTTAATTTTAGTGATAAGGTCAATTGTAGCTGATAAAGTATTACTTCGTGGTCTAAAACCATATTGCCTACCTGAAATAAAATTGAATGAATCTAAATACTTCTCTAATCTAGAATGTAAAATTTTTTCAAGAACTTTAGACAAAACTGGCAATACAGAAATCGGCCTATAGTTGCCTGGGTCTGTTTTTGGTCCTGATTTCAATATAGGAGTAACTTTTGCTATTTTTAATGAATTAGGAAATATTCCGCTTTGAATTATATTATTAAAAGAATTAGTTAAATTTTTTGATATAAGTGTTTTGATACATTTGATGGCTTTAGTACTTATTCCGTCTAAACCTACACTGCAGTTTGGGTCAAGATTGTTGATAATGTTTACAACTTCTTTTTCAGTGCATGGTTCAAAGTTAGAAATCCCTTGTGAAATAAGTGGGGGTAAAATTACATTACAATTATCGTGATAATGTTTAGGTATTTCATTTGCTAATAATGTTCCTATGTTTGAAAAATATTCATTAAATTTATTACATATTTCATTTTGATCTACTATTTCATGCGAATCTATTACTAATTTCGAAGGAGTTGAATGTTTTTTAACTTTATTGGCAGCTAGAGTATTGACTAAGCTCCACATCTTCTTTGGTTTATGGTTACAATTTTCAAATTCTTTTATGTAATGTGTACTTTTTGTATTTTGAATGAACTTTGATACCATTTTACTTGTCTCTATGTATTTTTCTTTGAGCTCAGTGTCGTTTTGTTTTTTCTTGTATTCTGCTCCCAATATGTTTCTTTCATTTATTTTATCTATAACATTTCTATTTATCCAATCTTTTTGTGGTTCATTCAGAATTTTAATTTTAACGGTCTTTGCTTTTTCTACACTGTGTCTAATATTTTCTTCTATCGTTGTAAATTCATTGTTATCTAAGTTTATGGTTTTCTGTAGTGTATTAAATAGTCTTGTGTAGTTAATAGCTTCATATGGTTGATATGTCTTTGGTGGTGGTTTTTTTCTTTTTATTTCTAGATAAATTTGATTATGATCTGACATCGTTGATTTGACTAATATCATGTGGAAATTGTCATTTTTTAAGTTTGTACTCACGTGATCAATTATTGATTGTTTAGTTTTTCCTATTCGTGTGCAGTATTCTTTGTTTATTTTATTTATTATTTTGTGTCCAGTTTCTTTTAATAGTTGTCGGTACTGTTTTGTCTTCTTATCCTTCGTTAATAAATCGATGTTAAAGTCGCCAAAAACAAGTGCTCTACGTCTAGATTCCAGCTGTGATTCATATTCTTCGAGAAAATCTTCGTAGTTAGTATGACCTGGATTATACACAACGCCCACCTCGATTCCATACTTTTCTAGAACTATCCAAAGGAAGTTATTACCGCCTATGTACTTTGATTCTGATATTTCGTGTTTTAGATCATTGTGTACATACGCAGATACTCCGCCGCCACCTGAGTCAGTTCTGTAATTATAGTAGTGTGTGTAGCAAGGAAGTTGGAATTGTTGTGCTTGAGCTTCAGTACGTATCCAGGTCTCTGTTAGCAATATCACGTGGACTGTGTTAGGGATTGCCTGTATTACACACTTCAGTTCATCGAACTTCCCTTTCTTTCTTATGCTTCGTGCGTTCAGGTAAAAGAAAGTCAGGCTAGATTTGTAAGTAGAAAAATTTTGGTAGGTATTGTTAATTTCATATGTATTTGTATAATCCTTAGGACTGGTGTGACTGGTACTTTGACGATAAGCGTTTAGTTTTTTGGTGTAGTTTTAATTATTTTTGGTGTTCCATTGACATATTTTATTATTAGATCAGTCTCGCCAGTAGCTTTCCTGCGGTTCAATTCCTCTTTTAAATTTTTAAAATATCTTTGTTGTGCTGGAGTTCTGTCCGAAAACATTTTATAATTAGATGGAAGCTTATCCTTATTACGGAAAAGTTGTTTTGTTGCTTCATGTGTGTTAAAGCACATTTTAATATTTCTAGATTTGCCAGGGTTAGATTTTCCAATCAATAGAAAATAGAAGAAACACAAACTAAGTAGAATTATAAATATGCTAAACGTTAAACTAGAAAAAAAAAATTACATTATAGTAAATAAATTACATATAGTAAATTAATATATATTTACATATAGTAAATTTATTTATTTCACACACACACTAAATACATAATATCAAATCAAAATGTATAAAAAATATATATAAGACATCGTGGAATGGAAAGCCTAATCTCTCTAATCAAAAGATAATCTCGTATTCTGTGCTCTGTATCCCACTAGTTCTTTCGGCCAAAACTTTCGTTGAAATTAAAATAGGTAATTCTTATAAAACAAAAGTGGCGGCAAAGTTGCCCGTGTGCAAACGCCGAAGCAAATAAGCCGCTTGATTCGTGCGAGTCGGTTAAGCCGCTCAGCCGCCATCTTGAACCCTCGCTGTTTGAGTTTCGTTCTAATTTTTATTACTTCTTCAACTTTGAGGACCTTCGAGAAAGGAGTTGAGTCGGTATCATTAGGATGCATTGAGTTCTTTCACAAAAACATTCATCATAGCAATCAATATGACGCTCATATTATAAAGGCGAAAGTTGCTAAGTGTCTGTATTTTGTTACTTTTTCATAACTAAACGGCTTTAGTGATTAAAATAAAATCTGGTATTGTTATAACTGCGAGAAAATTTGTTGAAAAGCGGGTGAAGCCGCAGGGCGGACAGCTAGATATAAAATATATACGAGTAGCTAAAAGAAACATAGATAATAATGTGTAAATTGTTTAATAGGTGATGTACTTTTTCCCAAGTCATATATTGAAAAAAAAAGTAGGCACGGGTCACACGACCTCAACAAAAAAGATAAGTTGATACTATTTGTAGGCCGCACAACACCGCCAAATAGGAACAAAAAGGGTCTAGCTTTAAACATAATAATCAGAAGGATAATTTGGTTATTTAATATGTGGTCGAAGTTTTCCATTTAACGGATTAAAACCAGTTTGGTTAAAACCACATCACAGTATTTAATGGGATTAATATTTGGTTAAAGAATACACTAAATTTATTCTGTGTTCAGGTTTAAACGGTTTATAAGATTTACATCATTATCATTTAGTGCCAGTCCAGTTTTCGTCAGTTTTTCTCTCCATAAATAAGCTCTCTAAGGTTGTCTGGATGAAATTGCTTTGAACAATGAGACCGTCCATACAGTGTTTGGTTTTTTTTATAAATATGTTGATTATTTGTGTGTTAATAATTATCATATTCTTTATGTTAACATTTATAATCACCAATAGAACAAGATACCTTTGCTCAGTAGTGGGACATAATGTGTCGTTACAATAGATTTTTGTGTAAAATCTATGTGACGATATTACTTAGAAACCTTTCTTCCAGACAAAATCAGTTCGCGCCAAACATTTCCCAATCTCCAATTTCCCGGAGTTCTCCACATAAAGTTGAAAAACAATAAAGTTCGGAGACGGGCTTATCGCTGCGGCATCTTCCAGCGCACTCCGGTTCCGATGAGTTCTGCAGCGAAGAAACTTTCTCACTAAAGTTACACGTAAGATATTTATTAGACTGAGTCCTTATTGAGCCGTGAGGTGCCGGCCTGAGACCAGTACCACCTGTCTCTTCTTTAGTAGAAGATGGACCGAATCGTCGTGCTGTGTATATGTACTGTACCAACTTATTGCGATAACCAACTCGCCTGATAAGCGTGGTGATAATACCTAATCCTCTAGCCTATAATGGGTTCTATTAAGGCGACCCATGCCCAGTAGTGGGACGTAATATGGGTTGTTAGGAAAAGACAATTCTGTAAAGACATCAAAATATGGTTTAGGATATTTATTCTCAAACAACAATCATTTAATTTAGTTCTGTTCTTCAAATACTTACGTAATATTAAATATCAGCGCTGTTAATGCGTAGCTTTCGTTATTTTAATTTATAATGCTAAATAGAAACAACGAAAACTAAAACACTACCAAAAATAATGGATAGTATGAATCAAGTAAACCATTTTAAGACCATGTACAGTTATGTCAACAACCAAATCTGGTGGAGACTAGTCACAGATCAAAGAACACAAGTTTAGTATTATTGAATCTGTGCCTATGTCCAGCAGTGGGCATACAGCTGGGCTAATTGACTGCATTGTCAGTGACTGCGCTAACTAGCCTATTGTGCGGACATGGAGGAACACTCAGCGGACAAAAATACTATACATTTTAGTCAATTACATATTTTATTTGAATAAGTTGGAATACTTTTACGCAGTCGGTGAAATACGAAAGTAAATGATAATAATTATATACCTACAAAATCAATTTATTTAAATAAATTGTTGCTAAGTCTAGATAGAGCTTAAATTTAAAGGCACTTGTTCATACCCATTTTTACTATACGTGCATCCATAAAATAAAATAAAAACCTTGAAAATGGTACTTTCCTTAATAAACTGATTTGTAATAGACATAATACTTCCGCGATGGTACTTTGCAATAGGCTGCCTTTCCCCAGAGAGTATTCCTTGACAATGACAGATTTGTAGAAATCTACCAAATTGCACGAAATGTAGGCAATAATTAGCTACCATTTAACGTAGACGAATGGTGCATAGGTCTAATTAATAATATTATAATAACCTAACATGACGTTGACTGTCCCAATGCAAAGGCAATTGTAAAATCCGGTCGAATCGCGTTTTGTCCACTCTCGCTCCACGGAGCTGGACAAATGGACATTGGACGGTTTTTCAATTAAACTGCAACTGTGAAAGTAAAAAACTGGACCATTCACAGCAATACCCCCGTAGTGAACTCGAAACTTGTGACGGGTGTTAGTTATCTAATTACTTAGACCAGACCTAATTTCACTACATTTTTTCAAAAAGGTTAATCTTGAGATGCCCCTCTAGGTTTACTCACGATCTTTATTATAAAAGTTGAGTTAGCTTCCACTTAGCCAACACGGATTCAAGAGGTACCTATATCCAGCAGTGGTCGTTCAGCTAGGATGATGATTGTTCTTGTGGCATCTCAAAGACTAGAAGTGGACCGGATGGACACCTGGACGGAGGAAATGACGTCACAGTTCGGGAGATCGACACTGGATAGTTTGACAAGTGTGGTGCAAGGGATGGGCCTTGCGCTTTTATTTATTTCGCGAAAATTTACTAATACTAGATGGAAACCCGGCTTCGCTCGTGTGAAATTTAACGAAATTCTCCATAATCATTAACTAGTAACTAATCAAGAAGTAAAAATATATAAAAATATTGACAAAAAAATATTTATTTATTTATTTATCACGGGCAGAAACTGCCCGCCACCGCTTCCGCTTTTGGTTTGCACCACGCGGCAGATACTTGTGACGTCATTAGCATGCGTTCTTCTACAACTAAAGGTAGCATTACACTTACTTGGAACGTTAATAGATAGATATTGCTGAACAATTTACTCAGCAACTTCTAGCCCCGTGGTAAGCTCGAAGCTTAAGTTACTGATAAACTGAATGAAATTAATACATTTACAAACATAAATTTGTAATTTGTTATCATACATATTTAACAAATATAAGTCCCGAGGCTAGAGTCGAACCTGCAACTTCCTGCATCCCAGGACCTACGCTCTTAGCGCCATAGAGGTCGTCAACATATCTAAAGCTAAATAGCGGCTGATAGTGGTTTAGTGTGCTGAGACCTTAACAACTCTCTCAACTTGGACTTCACAACTAGTTCTGCATTGAATTACTCGCACTTAGCCTTTAGCTTTGCAAGTTGAAAATTAAAAAACTTATCCAAAGAAGAAATTTGGAGACAATTTTTCACCTCCTTTCGAAGCTCCCCAGTTATAGGTGAATTAGCACCCTATAAACAAGTGCTTTAAAGGTGAAGGCAAACATCGTGAGGAATCCCCATGTTCTGAAAACTTAGAAGGGTTTGAAGGACATGGTGATATTTACTAACCCGCGCCTGGCCAGCGTGAATAAACCTAATCTCTCTCCTCAAGAGAGAAGCTATCCCTTAGTCGATTTTACGATATATGCAAGTATAAATGAGGTTGTACTAATCTTAGGCCGTCACTACACGGCACCTGAGATTGAATAAAGGTAAAGGTATATTAATTATGGATCAAAATCATTATTTACGATATATTATGTCCATTGTTACGTAAAGCTTGTTTGAAAATAATTGAAATAACGCTTTAATATTTCAGATTTCTTTGAAAGAAAATTACTCTATTTCTGTGAAAAACAATATTTGTATTGAACCGTGTTTATAAAACAAGAAAAATGTTTAACTCATTTCACGTTCCGTAATGGAAAGAACACAATGCCTACGTAGTTACGTATCTACGTAGTACGTAGTTACGTAGATAGGTACCTATTCGTCAGAGGTACTCTTCATTTCAAAATGAATTTCTATAATAAAAACCATTTTTTACCTACGTGTTAGCTGAGTTTGAACGGCTGGTATACTGGTCAGATTTTTACCTTATTTAGTCCCAACAGGTATTTTTCAATGATTTGCATTAAATTGGAACGATTTATTGATTAAGATTTTGTCAGTAAAATCACATTATGGTTATGATCATAAATTCCGTCGTCCTCTTTTTTCTCTTAATTTAAACTTTACAGTTCCCTGGTATACAGAACGGTGCCGCATCCTCTTTTGGTTTATAAGTCGTCAAATCGGTTTGTTTGAAGAAACGGCTGGTACTATTCTAAGGCTGGCACTATACGGCACGGACTATCAGCATCCTCGAGACCTATAAATGGTTTCTGCTCAAAAAGCCCGTACTCCGCATAAATACCTGTATAAATACGTGTTAGTAATATTCTAACAAAACCCACCTTTGTTTGCATGAAACAAACCAGCTGTCCTTCACGCTGTGTCGCCCGCGGCTCCGTTCGCTAACGAGGGCGCATCTCACATTATTTATATTTTATATTTTCTTGTTATTTTTCGATTTCAAGCGAACCACTGACCGCTATTTTGAAAAATAGATTGATTGAGAGAAAATATAGCCACCAAACATCAGTTGAATATATAAATATATTAAATATAATAAAAATATTTTCAGATCGTAATTTTTTTTATCTCAAGGCGGGAATTTAGCCCTGACTTGCGTCGCTCCCGGATGAACAAGACATTACTAATCGGTTTATTACACAATCGATCTTTTCACTTTTTGTCGAGTAAGGTTTTGGGAATCATTTGGCATTCTTTGCCCACAGTTTAGTATTCCCACTGGAGGGACTCAGCGCTAAAACTAAAATCATAAATCCATCGACATCTCCCCAAGGTCGCTAGTTCGAATCCTTATGTTTTACATGCGATGGAAGTTTTCAGTAGATGGTTTGAAAGCTTCGTTCAAAATTATTTTCCCGTAGGATATAACCGCATGTAACAAAAAAAAATGTTATTAGGCGATTTGATTGAGATCAATGATAACAATAACATTTTAGTTTAGGTTTTTTAAAACCAAATAAATTATAGTTTATGTACATATTTGAATTTTAAATCATATTAATATTAAATAATTAATATCTAATACTAAAGTAATTTATAATTGAATATTAATACTAGAATATTCAAGCTGTAAAAGCCCCTACACAAAGGCTATTATACCACAGCTATACTAATCTGAACATATACAAACTAACAGTTTCACGTACGTTTCCTTTCATGTGACCTTTTCGTGCTAAACTAGAAATAATGCGTATTACTAGCGCAGGGACGGAGCTAGGACGGGGGCAAGGACCCCTAAATTTCACCTGACACATTAAACGTATTATTAATCATAACATCATTACAGCTTCACCTTTTTGTTAACCTAGAAATTGGAGCTGGATTTACTTTAAAATTACCCAGACTTAAGGGACAAATAAACACAAATTAATAAATTAATAATTAGTTAATCATATAGCCCTTTTAAATGTAAAAAAATGTCACGTGTTGAAGAAAAAATAGATAACTAATAATAATTTCATATTTTTAGGTTTCAAAGGTATGTTTTATTAAAAATGTAAATCTCTGCCAGGCAACCTTTGGATGGCAAAAAGATGATGTTAGAATAAGACAGGGGTGTACTAAACGTTTATATTAAAATACTTATTGTCTTATTATCTTAAATTATAATTAATTATAAAGATTCTATTGTTATTTCTAGATCTAAGTAGAGGGACGTAATATGGCTTAAGGATCATGATCCTTAAGAAGGGGCAATAACCCCTACCTGCCCCTTAATCTGTCCCAGAGTATTGCTCAGGACATAGTTTTTCTGTGTGCGTTGTGCTTAGATTTGAGTTCCGTTGATAAGGGTCGCTTTGAATACAAATGCCTTTTCAATAAAACACTATTGGCGAACAAACGACCGACGTGTGGCGCAACGTAGCGCCATAAGAATTTAAGAAATGAAAGTTAGCAAATAATATAAACGTATTCATTTTTTAATAACGAGAATTACTCACGTATTAACTAAGGAGTGTAAACACCCTTGATGTTTCGACCGCGACAAGAAGCAGTCTATTTCGAAAGCGAATTTGGTGATTTTGGTTTTATAAAAGTCTTAGTATCCTAGAAAAGGTTTAAAAGGTGAGAGAAAACATGGGAACAAGCGGGCGAAGCCGCGGGCGGATCAGCTAGAATATAATTATCAACATAGATGTGATGGAAAATCTACTTCAATCCCATTCTTTAACTTTACTAGTTATACCTGTCTATCCGGCCCTCCCAATGTCAGCACGTCGTGAGTCGCGGGTTCGATGCCATGTCGGTGACACTGTCGTTAATATCCGAGGTAATTGATGACGTTGTTGATTGACGTCACCGCCTACGGTGATGTTTATCAACACCAGCAGTGAAGATTACCAACAGAAAACTATTAGTTTATTGATATTATGCATACAATGTTCAATAGGCTATTTGACACTATTAAAAGTTTACTACGAAGTGTGGTAATCCTATTCGTTATCAATATGATAAAACTCATATTATTACCGAAAAGGATTTTATCCGAAAAAATATTTTTTAATAAATTCAATTAATTATTAAATCTGCCACAAAAACGGTCAATAATTATTCCAACATATTTTGTTTTTTATTTGTAAGTGTATAGTTGTGTTGTTAGTGTGTGCAGTTGATAAATGTGTGTCCATGTATATTTGTAGATCATACAAATGTTTATTCAAATGCGGGAACCTGCAACCTTTTACATCGCAGGCTGACCTTCACCCGCTGTGCAACAGAGGTCATACGTAAGATCTTCTCAAAATTTCTTTTGAAAATTAAATTCAAACCTCTAGAGAACCTCAATTTTTAAAAACTTTAAAATGTGTCGAATTTGAAGCTAAAGTACCTTGCATTGAAAATGAAATTGTGACGTCGTACAATAGAATATTCGTGTGTCCCGTGCCAGTCCATGTAGCGTGTATGTATGTATGATGTATGAACATGTATGTTGTATGAACATGTATGATATTATAGCGCTCGGCGTCTCGGCATATTTACCGGCAAACCTGCTTATAGCAAACCACTGTTAGTGGGAACTTGGGTCATTCAACTATTTTTTTAATTTAACAAATACTTACTAATAATATAAATTCAAATATTACTCCATCTAACTGTCTATTTAGCTATCACGCTAAATAGACAGAACTTCTTGGCATTTTAAATAATTAGTGATGGATACTACACACAAAAACATACCGTGGTAAGCTCAAAGCCTACTGCGAAGCTAACGAAGCTAAAAATAACTTTAATTACTCCTGAAGATTTAAAGATTTCTCCAATTTCGTTACATAATCTAGCAAAGACAAGTAATTTATTACTTTTTTTGTATTTAATTACAAAAACAAGGCTTTGTCGCTGAGTGACCACATCGCCTTATCGTCATTTATTTATTTTCATACAATCGTTAAGATCACTTTTAAGCAAGTTTAACAGCTAGTCATAACTAAGTTACATTTTTTGCGCAAGTTCCCAACATTGTAGTTACTTAGTCGTGTGAATGCGACCTGATGCATTTTATATCTCACCTCCGCTACGTAAAACACTACGTAACTACGGACCTTCCTACGTCGTTTCGTACTATGGCATCATAAGAGATCTAGTTTAATCAGTCTGATGAATTATATTTTTTTAATATTTTCATACTGTTCTATTATATGTTAGACGGAAAGATGTGATACTAGTAGTTCTTATCCGAAATATCAAGTAGGTATAGAATAAACTCGATTTCATGACGTAGCTCTTCGATAGCGTTTACCGATATATACCGAAACGTGTGGTTTTGATTCCCACTAGTGGACAAGGGTACCAACAGTACCAACCTACCTATAGTCAGGGATCCGTAGTACATGGAAATCAAGTGATTACTAACAAGCTAATTTTTACAAAACCTATGGTTTGATCAAAGAGTCCGCCATTTCCAAAATGTGTCGAAAACGAGGTCAATTTAAATGATTACTATGATTACTAACCAGCTGATTTTTTGTTGTATACTTAATTAATATTTATAAAATCTAACGGACATATTGTCCGACAAATTTCGTGGTCCGTTATCCCGGTTTTACATCCTTGAATTTTTTAATCCTTGATATCTCTGTTAGCTACCACAATCGAGAGTTGGGTATAGGATATCTTTGGACGTCTCATCGAAACGAAGCTACTCACCAAAAATTAGCTTGTTAGTAATCACTTGATTTCCATGTACTACGGATCCCGGCCTACTAGTATATAGGTGGGAGAACGATAGTTTTATAACGCGTCGTAAAATACTTTTCGTCGTAAAATAACTACAGTTTTGTGTTACACTGTATTTACATGTACTATGGAGCCGGGTTGGCTAGTGAGAGCGCACTCGACTTTCATTCCGAAGGTCGTGGATTCAAACCCTGCAGCGTAATACTGCATTTTCATCTTGAAAAATGTGCGCAAGTTTAAACTTTGAAGGATATGTGGTGTCCTAACCGAAGGCCTTTAATACGTTTTAGTGTATTTTATCATTTGAAAAGAATTACAATTCACTTGATGAGATATTCAAAAATATGAAAGTGGGATGTACAGAGTGGCTTACTGATAAAGTAAAAATTAAGTATACATAATTATAACTCTCTTAGCGATAAGGCCGCCCATTGTTTCACTGTATTATTATGTGTATTTTTTTGTGTATCTTTTTGTAATGTGGTGTAACAAAAAAGAATTTTGTATTGTATTGTATTGATTACATAAAACCGTATTTCTCAAAAAGTACACTGATAGCCTATTAAGATTTGACTTTATTGGGGACTTTATGTGGATTCTATTGGACAAATTTACAAACATTGAGACAAAATATAACCCAGAGCAGAGCATACAATTTCCTAGAATCAATTTCCTAGATCTTCTAAAGACGTATTGTACTTATTGGCAACGACCACAGCATGTTAAATAGTTAGTATGCTGTTGATCACAGTTTACTTCAAAGTTTGTATGACTCTAACCACAACATACTACTTAGTTAGTACTGTGGGAGTAGTATTTGTAGAGAAATATCGTCGAGTAATTTCTAGCGTCCAATCAGATTACTTGAACGAGTTGTTCAATATTTCTATGAAACATCGCATAGTAGAGAATTCATAGTGTTGTTCAATTCAATGTTGAAAATACTTTATAAATGAAATAATCATAATACTATGTACCTACATATTTGCAGTGTGGAGCCTATTTATTCTAAGGTGTAACATAGTGTGGTCCTATAATTAATTGGTCCTATTGGAGAAACCTGTGTCCAGTGGAATATAATATAGTTTGCATTTTAAGTTTAATCCTATTTATAATTATTTTACTTAAAACTATTATTAATAACCACACAATTATTAATTAATACAAAAGTTTGTTAGTAATTTCGTTAATCTTAACTACTAAATTACCACTGGCATTAGTCGATTTACAATAGATTTTTCTGCGATTATAAGTAGGTTGTCGCTGGCCTCAGTAAATTTAGACATTTCAAGATTTCAAAAATTAACAAACCTTTTAAAACTCAAAATCTACAACACTAGTAGTATACGGTCGTGACTGGTATACGTAGTGTAATTTACATGCATGCTAACATACGCCAACTCACCAAACAAAACAGTTTAAACGCAACGCACTGCATAGATTCGACTATTTGACTACTGATCCCGACCATTTGACTATTCACAGAGGACTGTGATTGTATAGTCAATGGTATTTGTGACTATGTGTCGATGTGACCACGGCTGTAATTAGCAACTTTGATACGAGGCATTGGCACACGCAGCGGACAGCGTGATGTTAGCGGACATTGTGTTTACAGAGGTGCGAGCTTAGCGGACATAATTATGTGCTAGAATGTATAGAAACATACAGTTCTATACATTCTAGCACATTATTTTGTCATTGCTGCTACTGACTGAATGAGAGACAATCATTAATCGCGTGTCCAGCAGTGGACATCATATTTACTACAGTAAACTAAACTACGAAAGTGATTCTTGAGAAATACAGGCTATGAAGTCAGTAAACTATTAGTGTAACAATAACGTGTACAAATTTTTTTACGATCTGTATATATTTGTTCTGTGTGTTTTATTATGTATAATAAGAAATATTAAGTATATCAGAAATCTAGCACCCGTAACACAAGCTTCGAACTGTCCACGGGCTAGATGTTGCTGTGTGAATTGTCCAGCAATATTTCTTTATTTTTTCATTGCAATGTTAAGCGGTACCAAGTGATGGTGTAAAGGTAGAACGTTTTGTATTTTTATCAATATCCGCTGAATGTATCTCAGTGTTGAATGTTTACGAGACACGAAACTCGGCGCTGAGTTGCGGCACTGTATTGTGTTTACTGTGGCGCGCGTGTAGTGTTATTGTGCAATGAATGTTGTGGAGGACTTAACTTAAATTAACTTCTAATAAGTATATGTAATACAAAATATATAAAGGCTAAGTGCACCGATTGATATCGCACACTAAGGGTTTGGTTTATATCCTTTACGATAGCTCTTATAGGCAAACTCTTTTAAACCTTCTTGGACTAGCAAGATCAAGATCAAGATCATCTAAATCGACTCAGCAGTTCACGAGTTTTGGCGAGACTAACGAACAGCAATTCATTTTTATTTATTACTAGCTCTCCGCCCGCGTTTATAATATTTTCCCGCTGACAGTTTTTAGTCAAATCGATTTAGCTGTTCTTATTACCATTTACCTTATTAACATTACCATACCACGGTATTTGTATAAATATATGAAATGAAATATAATAGGTATACTGTGGAAGAAATAATTCGAAAATCAGTCTATTCACAACTCACCCAAGGATGGTAAACACTCACTATGCATAAAATTAATAAAAATTAAAGAATGCACATTATGTTGTAAATAAAACACACAATAATCAAAACATGAAGTATCTTAATCTGTATATACCATAACACGTTCAAAGCCTTCGTCCCGCAGACGAAGGTAGTTAGCGGCCACAATGGACCCACATTGTCATCTGCTGGACGTGGCGGGTGTCTGTGAGGCGCGGAGAATGTAACCGAATGGAGCGGTTATTGTTAGGTGTCTATTTGTCATTTAATTTCAGGAAACTTGAACGCCGATCATAATGTAAATATATATAAATATTTCTGGTCAATTCACACAGCAACATCTAGCCCCGTGGTAAGCTCTAAGCTTGTGTTACAGTTGCTAGATTTCAGATTAATTTATTAATTAAATACATAGATAGACATTTCATATTATTAAATATATAACATCCAGACACTCTCAACAAATATTTGCAGATCCTAAAAATGTTCGTCACGTGGCGGGAATCGAACAACATCTTGCGTGGCAGGCGGACCTTCACTCGCTGCGCCGCAAAGGTCGCTTTTTCATAAAATCATATGGAATACTTAACCAAGTATTTTAATGTACCGTACTCAATACATTAATATTATAATATGTGGTCTAGGATATTATTTCCTAAATAGCAAAATAAAATGCAAGTATTAAGCAATTTCACTATTTGTATGCGATGTGATCGACAATATCTTTATGTTTACAGTGCCTTCTCCATTTGTGTTAATACTCAAAGCCTCAGACTACTATGTACAGTACGAACTAATTACCAATTACGGGTAGCTATTGATAGCCAGTTTCAGGAACCAAATAAAGGACCAAAATATGAACCTGGTACTTCGCACTAGAATGGGTTGGTACTTGCGACCAATTGAAACTGACCTATATCATCATCATTAATATTGATTTCATACATTGCCATCTGTTCTGTACTTATTGAAACTACTACATACTGGGAACGAGCCTTCCCATTAAAACGTTATTTAAACGTTTTATCAAACGTTATTTTTTGTTAATATCAACGTTGACACCCCAAAACAATAAAAAAACTCACATTCCATAGATGGAAATGACATATTGATATAATGACATGAATGAGACATTTATTCGGTACGCATTTCAACAAACACGTGTTTTTTAGTGTGCTGCAATACAAATAGAGCATAGCGTAGTGGAAATACAAGTATTTTACTTATAAAATAAACTCTTTCAAAATGTCGTCTTAAAATGCACAATATATAAAACATACAATGTTTATTGGATAAGGCCGCGCCGGGTCTTCAATCCGCTAATGGCGCGCGCCGAAACATGCATTTTGTTAGTTTAATGCTTTTAGCTGAAATTACTTTGACACGTGCTTTTATGATGAGCTACAAAAATATGAAAAATAATGTAGTTCTGAAGCTTGCGTGCTGCAAGATATGTAATTTTAAAGATTTAAGCACGTTTTTTAAAGTTTTAAGTATATGTTTTCTTATTTTTTTAACCCTCAAGATTTTCTTCATGGAAAAATGTATGAGCTCTTTATAAACGTATGTTCTAACGGTAAAGGCAAACATCGTGAGGAAACGGGCAGGTTCTGAGGATATTAAAACGTTTGCATGACATGACATGACACGCCCAAGAGCGGGTTGGTGAATGACACATTGTGTCATTCACCAACCCGCTCTTGGCCGTGATTAATCTCTCGTCAAAAGAATCCTTGTGTCCCAGCAGTGGGAATTTAAATAAGGATGATTATGTAATTTCATTCTCCATTGAACGCGATGAAAACATCTCGATATTTAGTTGAGGGCGCAACATCGATAATTTTCATTGAATGGGAGATTGGCTGATTAAGATCGGATTGAAGCGATCGGGACATAATCTCGTTGTCTCGGAATAAAGCCGGCTACTCAAGGAGCGATTGAGCAGGTTAGTTGGTAAATAAATAATGATCTTCATCATTTACCACGGGGTAAATCACTCTATAATTTTTCATGTTGCTGTGTGAATTGTCCGGCAATATTTATTTATTTATTTCAGCCATCGCACGTCATAGGTACTGCTGGACATAGGCCACCCACTAAAAAATCATCAATCACTGTACAATTCACACAGTATTTTCGAACCTCGTGGTAAGTTTGATTTGTGTTAAATGTACTAGGTTTTTGAAACCTCTTTGACTTTCTATAAGAGGGACTATAGCCCAGATGTGGAATGTGGTTGTTATAATGATTATGGCAGTCTAGGAGCTTTCTTCGGAGCAGTTTGCAGTCGATCCAGAGGGTTGTTATAATGATCATCGCGCAGTTAAGTAGTTTTCTTCGAAGCAGTTTGCAGTCGATTTGCCAGACGTGTATAAACAGCCTTATCTTTTATTTATGCAAAGATTTCGTCGCGTATCGAAAATTTGCATCGTAAAGGGTGATCTTTACAAGAGCTTACATTTATAGCGTTGGAATAATATTAGAGGTGATGTTTTTGATGTTCTCAAACGGTTTAGAATAAACATGAGTTTGAAGAATTAATCGGATTAAATATCTAGTTTGTCACAGAAAATTGCTAGAGCTACATCTAAAGTTAATATAAGGGCTATTTCACAAAAGTCGAGTTAAGTTAAGTCATTAAAATATTAAACCACTGTATTAATCTAAATTGAATAATAAATTAAATTATTAATATAAGATAATAAATGAAATAATAATAACATATCTAGTTATTCATTACATAGGTAATGAATAACTAGATTTCCACCCGCGGCTTTATTTGCGTTTCTTTGGACTCTTGCGTGATTAGAGGTTTTCCGCGGTAAAAGTAATCTTTATATTTTTAAATGAAGTATACTATATTATTGTGAAACTCCTGTTAAATATACCCGAGTATCATTTGTGTATCTCAAAACAAATCTATTCAACAAATTACTCAAAAAGCTTCCAATTCCGCTAATCCCAGCTGTCTCATTGCACTGAGGTCTCCTTATCTACGGTCCGAGGGTCCAGAGATAACGACCCCCCCCCCTTTCTCAAAGGAAGGGAGGGATGGGGCTCTCAAATAATTAACTAGAAATAAATACCATCGCTCGAATGAGTCGCGCCCTCGGGACAGGTTATTCGATATTAAACGTTGATGAAGTTGGTTATAATTATATTTTATCTAAAGCCGTTTTACCTTAGATCAGGTACTAAAATAAAATGTGTTTGCAATTTATATACCTAATGTTGCAGGAATAAATATATAGTAAAGACGTAGCGATCTAGAGTGTGCTGAGAGAATAGGAGTGTTCTGAGAACCTAGAAGTGTTCTGACAGCCTAAGAGTGTTCTGAGAGCTTAGGGGTGCTCTGAGAAACGTGGATTAATTTTCCACTTGGGTTAGGGTAATAGGGTAATCTTGGAATCTTTATTTTTGAACCCTTTCTTCTTAGCATAGGACTTCTTACCACGGGAAATATATCATTCCCTGAAAAATTATGGTACAAAGCGAGAAAATCTATGGTACTTGGTTTGTTTATAAATATTGTAATGTGATGTAGCTCGTACTGTGCCTCCATTGGCGCGGATGGAGTGACAATGCGTCGACAGTCCCGGGCAGAGTACACAACGACAGTAGGAGAACTGCATATGTTTAATTATGTATAAATTAAACTAATAAGAATATAAATCATTTATTTCGAACACCGTCTAGATCCATATAAAATAGAAATACACAAATAATAAAAAAAAATTATAGAAGAAAATTAAAATTAGTATAGTAATTATAGTCCCATTCCCGTACCTTACGTTCCAAAGATACCTATCGCCTTAAAGTACCCAAAAATTCCTTTCACTCCTTTAATTCCTCCTTTACAGTCCGTGCCATCAAATTGTGGAATGCTCTACCCTCTCACATAATGAATGCTAAATCACTACCTATTTTCAAAAATCTGGTCTATAAACACTTTTTTTCACCTCAAAATAAATTGTGTTTTTAGTTTTTCTTTATTAGCTAAGTATATATTAATGTATCGTTTCTTTTTTCTTATATAATTATATAATTTTTTTCTCATAATATTGAAAATACAAATTTGTTTACTTATAATGCTGGATAACGCCAATGCTCTTACTTGTGCAATATTCTCTTTCCATCCCAAGGTTGCCTGGAAGAGATTGCTGTTAGTGATAAGGCCGCCCATTGTGTCACTGTTATGTATCTGTTTCTCTTATGTATTGCCCTGTATATTGTTGGTGTTACAATAAAGTTATTTGTATTTGTATTTGTAAAATTAATTTTAGGTATTCTCTGACATTCGTAATGACATTTTTTCATTTATTGACTGGATTTATTTATTAATATAGTGAATATTTGATTATTAAAGTCATATTAAAGCTGTGAGAAATAACTTACATTATGTACTTTAAAAAGCTGTAGTACTGTTACCGCTGTACTACGTCCCTTGTGGTATCAACAGTTCTAACTCTAAACTAAAACGTTTCCCGTGTCGCTCCAAGCTCCATATATACATAATGCATGTCTGTCTGTCTAACTGCATATTCATAACAAATACCGAAATATCAGATAATTCTAAATGCCTGCGGTTAGAATTTTGATGTACACTACGGCTGATTAAGCTAAGCGATGAACATTCCTCTCAAACTAATAAACAGGGGTTACTGTTAGGTCTCTCTAGTTTTTTTCAACAGCTGTGTTGGCTATGTGCACTCGACTTTCATTCAGAAGATTGTGCGTTCAAACCTCGCCACGAACCTTTAATTTTTTAATTTTTGAAGTTAAGTTAATGTGCGCTTTAAAACACGTGCTCTAAAGCGGCATGTTCTGAGAACATTGCAAAGTTTAAAGGTCATTTGACATACCCAACCCGCACTTGGCCAGCGAGCGTAGTGAATTAAGTCCTAATCACTCTTGTCAAGAGAGAAGTCCCTGTGTCCCAGCAGTTGAACGTAAATTGATTGACTTCATACTAGACTTTGTTTTATAGGTACTGTAGTTATAGTCATCAATAATGATAGAGTGCATATTGACACGTACTCACAATAACTACGACGTAGTTCTGCGAATTTTGTAATTAAAGGTATATTATCTTCGACTATCGTGTCGTATTTATAATGCGTTGTGAGAGTCCAAACAATTCCACGAATATAGTGCCATTGGCAATAGCTAATAACCGTGGCTAGATTTTTCTATGTGAATTATCTAGCATGTTTTATCTACTCTATATAATATTATTTATTCAATAGAAGATAAAACATTGCTGGATAATTCACAGTGACATTTAGCCCTGTGGTAAACTCGAAGCTTGTGTTACGGGTTCTGGGTAACGATATACATTTCAGATTTATATTTAATTGACTATATCGTTACATTAATAATTGGCTAGGCATTCAAACATTTACAATGGTAGGTTTGTACTAAATAGAATAAACATATATATGGTTATTGGAAATTCAATTCATTATTTACTATTGATTACATATTATTAGTTTCGTGAACGATACACAACACCTTAAAGCGACTTTTACATTACCTTGTACTCCACAATATCAATACCTATTTTAATAATGATAACACTCATCTATTAAGTACTAGCTGTACCCACCACTCCGTCTGCGTTAAAGTATGTTTGTATGGGAGCATATCCTGTGTCCCAGTTGCCCAATATTTATCTACCAAACTTCATCAAAATCGGATCATTGGTTTAAAAGTTATGGAGGAACATACATACATACCTACATACTACCCTCATAGATTTATGATTAGTATAGATATCAGAAATACACTCGAGAGCAATGAATCCGGGTCACTCAAAGAATCCAAAAAATCTCGGAAAGTAAGAATGCTAGGTTAATGCAATAAATTGTATTTAATAGACAATTTAATACTCCTTAAATGAAAGTTAAAAAAATATGAGTCACCATACATTTTATTTACACAAAATTACATAAAGAAAAAAAACTGCTGATCTCTCCTTAAAACAAAAATAGGAAACATGAAATTTTTGAACTTTATGACGATTTTCTTGAATTTCAATACTTCGTATTACCTCCTCGTGCTTCCATTACTGCGTTTACGCGGTTTGGCATGCTGTACACCAAGTTCCTTATACGATTTTGGGGAATATTCTCCCATTCCTCTGTGAGAGCAATTTTGAGCTCAGGAAGCGTGATTGGGGGAGGGTTTCGTTGTTTTACGCATCTCCCTAGCTCGTCCCAAGCATGCTCGATCGGGTTGATATCCGGGCTGCGCGCTGGCCACTCCATACAAGTAATGTTCATCTCTTGAAGGTAGTCATTCACAATCCTACCTGTATGAGGTCGGGCATTGTCATGCATAAATATAGCATCCTCACCCAAATTGACCATAAATGGACCAACGTGTTCGTTGAGGATTTCTTCCACATATCTTACGCTAGTTAAAGAGCCGTTTTCTATGATCACCAGCTCTGTGCGACTTTCAGAGGAAATTCCGGCCCACACAAGTACAGACCCACCACCGTAGGCTACTTTTTCTTCGATGCATGCTTGCTTGAATCTTTCCCCTGGTCTTCTATACACTCTGTGTCTTCCATCGTGCTTGTAGAGCATAAATTTTGATTCGTCGGAGAACATAACTTTCGACCAATCTTCAATACTCCAATTTACGTGGTTCTGGGCATATCTTAGTCTTGAAATACGATGGCCACGCTCCAGTTTAGGGCCGTTTGCAGGTCTAAGGGGTTTTAAGTTAGATTCAGCAACGAACACGTTGGTCCATTTATGGTCAATTTGGGTGAGGATGCTATATTTATGCATGACAATGCCCGACCTCATACAGGTAGGATTGTGAATGACTACCTTCAAGAGATGAACATTACTTGTATGGAGTGGCCAGCGCGCAGCCCGGATATCAACCCGATCGAGCATGCTTGGGACGAGCTAGGGAGATGCGTAAAACAACGAAACCCTCCCCCAATCACGCTTCCTGAGCTCAAAATTGCTCTCACAGAGGAATGGGAGAATATTCCCCAAAATCGTATAAGGAACTTGGTGTACAGCATGCCAAACCGCGTAAACGCAGTAATGGAAGCACGAGGAGGTAATACGAAGTATTGAAATTCAAGAAAATCGTCATAAAGTTCAAAAATTTCATGTTTCCTATTTTTGTTTTAAGGAGAGATCAGCAGTTTTTTTTCTTTATGTAATTTTGTGTAAATAAAATGTATGGTGACTCATATTTTTTTAACTTTCATTTAAGGAGTATTAAATTGTCTATTAAATACAATTTATTGCATTAACCTAGCATTCTTACTTTCCGAGATTTTTTGGATTCTTTGAGTGACCCGGATTCATTGCTCTCGAGTGTATTATAGCACTTCCAGCTAACCACGGTGCTAGACGTTGCTGTGTGAATTGTCCAGCAATATTTATTTATTTATCTTGAAACAATTCGGTGCCGTCAAACGGACTCAAGTATTTACACGAGGGGGCGTAATATGGGTTGTTATGATGGTGGTGAATCAACCTACCTCATTCAGTTCTGTGAAATCAGTGCATTAGCGTGTGTGTGTGTGTGTGTGTGTTAGTGTGTGAATCCGATAGTAATGGCTAAGTGCGAAAAGATTGTTCTGAGAATCGAAAACACTTGTTGCTTGGTGCAATCGACGCGCTGTAGCGGAGTAGCTTCTTCGTTTAATGATTTATAATATTGTATTATTATATACAATACAACACAATATTCTTTATTGAACACCAAAAAAACAAAAAACACATCACAAAAAAAAATATAGGTACATAAAAAGTGTAACATTGGGCTGCCTTATCACTAAAAGCGATTTCTTCCAGGCATCATGTGAGTGAACAGTTGAAATGAAACTATAGTTTAATGGTTAACGCTAACTATAGTGTTTTGTATTTCTCCTGACGATCCCTTTACAGGAGGTTACACGGGATTTAGAAATAAACTTGTTTTCTTGCAAGGAATAATAAGGTGGTGTGTTATATTATTTGTAATAAATACTCTGTAAGCTAAGGCTGTCGCGGCCCGCTCCGCTCATGACTTGCGCCGCCATTAGTCCGCTATTAGCTCGATGTGCGCTCTCCTGCACCCTGCACTTGGTATGATTGGAACTATCAACTGTACTGTCGAGGCTTTCGCATTAACTGAATAAGGCTTTATATATCTATTTTAGATTACTCATACCCTTTGAACATTACCGTTATATGACCCGTAATGCCGTGTTAGCTAAGTGGAAGCAAACACTCCGCGTAGGTACATCTTGATCTTTTTTTTATATAATATGTGCTTTTAAACAGCTGATTTAACTGGGAAGGCAGATATGGTGAGTAAACCATAATGTTCTGAGAACTTTGAAGTGTCTAAAGAACACGTAATATTCACCAACCCGCACCTGTAAAACTAAGGCCTCTCTGGTTCAGAGAGAAGTTTCTGTGCCTCAGCAGTGGAATGGTAAATAGGGATGTTTATGCATACGTCAACGGAAAGTCGGTCTACAAGATCAAAATTTCAAAACGAGGGCACATGGCTATTGCCAGAACATTAAACTAAAAATCTAGCTCTCGGTAAAGCGTTAAAGCTGACCTTTTTCATTAAAAGCGAGCCGCTAGATTTCCCTACTACCTAGGTTATCTGAAAGCGGCGTTTCTGGTTTACACTCCTTGAGCCCTTAATCATTCTAATGGTTCTAACACTTTAAATCCACTTAGAGTTCCTCTGCTCTAAAGGTAGCATTCTGGTCTTAGCGTCGCGACCAGAAAGCCAGACTATCAACTGCTTCATCATAACACCCCTATTCACGTTCCCACTGATGGGACACAGGGACTTCTCTCTTGACGAGAGAGATTAGGCCTTAATTCACCACGCTGGCCATGACACATGTCCTTCAAACTTTTTCAAAGTTCTCAGAACATGCCGGTTTCCTCACGATGTTTGCCTCACCGTTAGAGCGTGTTTATAAAGCACACATAATTTTCCAAGAAGAAAAATCAGAGGTGCGCGGCGGGGTTTGAACCCACGACCTTCGGAATGAAAGTCGAGTGTGCTCCCACTTAGCTAACACGGCTCCTGCTTAGCACGAACTTATATGGAGTATAAAACAGATGCCGTGACCAAGACACGCGACCTGAAGCCATTATGACCGCGTGTTATGAACATGGTCGCGTGGCGGCCTAGTCGCGGTCACGCGTCGCTGTCGCTAAGAACGGAATGCTACCTCAAAGGCAACACTTGAAACAAATGAGGTAAAATAAAACGCGGAGCCATGCGGTGGGAGCCTTGGCCCAAAAGTGGGCTAATCTACCGTAATGAAGGATTGAATGTACATATGTGTATGAATGTGTATGAGTTGTATGTCGTTAGCGGACGCATTCCCCGGAAAATGCAGGAGTGTGCATACACACACGTGATTTAGAAAAAACTTGTTTTCTTGCAAGGTATATTAAGGTGGAGTGGTTATTCTTAGGCTAGGCTACCAACACGGCTGCCCCTTTTAAATTCATCAACATCGTTTCAACCGTCAGACGTCCACAGCTTGCTCAACCATCTGTCCACCTAGTTGGCGGACGTCCGACGCTGCGTTTACTGATCCCCGGCCTCCACTCGAGAACTTTTAGCCCGATCGACCATCTGTTCTACGCGTTATATGGCCTACCCATTGCCACTTCAAACAGCTACTCCACTTTGCTATGTACGCGACCCTCGTTCATCTACGTATCTCCTTATTTCTGATTCACTGAAAAGTAATTTTTATTAAAACTCTTCTTCTAGTTTAACTTTCAAAACTATCGTGTTTGTTTATACAAGAACATGAAACGGGAATATCGGGAAACTAAATCATGTTAAAATGAAACGGGTAACACAGTTCCGTGTTCAAATATTGTTCTTGTTGTTTTTTTCCGGAAGCATCCCATCCTCGTGTTCGTATACAAGTGGAGCCGCGTTCGGTAAGTGTGGTCGGATAGTGTCAAAGGCTTCTGAAGAGTGCTCCACACACTAACACTAACTGCTCGCCAGACCTTTACTGAACGCCGGCGGGTTTTCTTGCTAACCGCTCTGTTACACTTCTTGAAAATTTAACTCATTTATATCGTAAATAAAGGTATATAGTTTAGCTATATACCGCATTATAGTTCCTATTCTATTATGCATACGACTTAATTTAATAATTTTACACATAAATACAATAATCGAAAGTAAAATAAATAAATTATTAATTATCCTTGTTGGCTAAGTGGGAACAAAGTCGACTTTCATTCTATATCTGATATTTATTTAAATCTAGTTTTATATTTAACTAGCTAACCCACCCGCAGCCTTGCTCGCATTATTCTCATGTTTCTCACCTATAAACCTTCCCTGGATTACTACGACTATTTTAAAAGCAAAAGCACTTAAATCGGCCAAGGCTTTCTTCTTCACGGTGAGACTGATGACACCGGCGGGCAGGCAGACGGTTATTGAGAAACGAACCGATCTACCCTCTTTCTGAGTCTATTATTGCGAGTTTGACTGTCACTAGTGATGTTACCACCTGTTTCATTCTCGAATGTAACTCGATCGCGACATACTACCTACACTGACCGTATCTGGCCGGGCGGCTGGCAATGTACTTTTATTTGCGTAGATGGAATGTTATCCGTTTCATGTTCAAATATTGTTAAAAACCTAAACCTAACTAGTTAACAAGTTAGTTTAAAAAGTTAAACCATTTGAAAATCTATTTTTCCAAAGCAATATAAAGAGGAATATTATGAGACACCTTGTAGATAGGTCAACGTTCCCTTCTGATTATAAATTCTGTAAGACATTTTTGTAACTCAACATTTCTTTGTGCTGCCTTCAAAAACCGGAAGTATAAATCTCTTTGAGAAAGTACTTCAATATTTACCTTTAAATATTACATAAGATTCTGTACGTTCGTAATTTAACATTAATTAAAGAATACTTCTAGCCGCGATGGTATAATGGCCTTTTGTGATATATTATAATCATTGCAATACAACGTGAATATTGCGTCTTAAAACTTTCCTATGTAGTAAGTAATTTCTAATAAGCGATGTTGATTCCTGACTAAATGCTACAAAGTCACGAGCTACGCCTAGGTATACATATTTAGATATCACGCGGCGGAACGCCGCCCCGCTGAAAGATGAAATCATAAAACTCCTAATTCCATATTAAATTCCAACATTTTTAGCTCGTAGCAGTGCTACGCTGCTACGAGTGAGTGCTACGCCGTAGCGCCGTTGATTTGATTTGATTAAAAACATCGTTAGCATATCGTTACGGCGTTGCCGTTACATTAATGAATTCTACCCTCTCATTCCTATATTATGTTTTAGTATTCTCTCTGAAATGTTTTTGTAAAATGTATCTTAATTAGGCTTTGTATTTGTTTCTTGAGAGATCAAACAGCTTTGGCACATTCGAAATTTGCTATTGAAGTAAAAATGGCGAGGCGTGTTACTGAAATATGGGATGTATTTATACCTTACAGGGATGTTAATAAGCCCATGTTAATTAAAGTTAATGTTGTGTTTCGTCGAGATTACATTCCAGGAGTTGATCTCGCACACATTATACTAATTACATTAATGCGAGCGCTGGGTGTGGGAAATACAGGTTCGTATGTTCTCTGTTTACTTTAATGAATAATGTCTGTGATAGGTTGATGTTACAGGGAATCCTATGTATTTTTTAGTATTTTTTAAAAACATTAAAAAAATACATATCATTCATTGGCACCCCTATTATGTTCCCACCGCTGTATGCCCCTATTATGTACATACAAACATGGGTACTAATAGTGTTAAACACTCAAACTCAAAACAGACAAATCTCAGATCAAACCCTTAGAAAGTGGCACTAAGTGACGTGCAGACCTGAGTAATCGTATCAGCCAACATTAGCAGTACGTCTGTCTGTCGGTAATCCACTCTGGCGCTTTGGCGCACGGCGCGGGGAGTCCCCCGGGTCGGGCGCAGGCGCCGGGGGACGGGGGGACGGGGGGACTGGTTGAGGGATACCGGGTGGAGCAGGATTTGAGTAACATTCTACCAAATAACATGCAAACAAAATAATTAAGAATAACAACAAAATATTTGTTAGTTTTATAATCATAACTTTTTTATTAATTGCAAAATACGAGTTTAAAAAAGCAAATAATGACAGTAGATAATTGAAGATTCGTTGTTTATGATTGTAGGAAATATTTTGCATTTTTTACCTATATTTTACCTATATTTTAACGAATGCTCAGGACCAACGGCTCACGATAGAGGCCTTGAAAGATCTAGGAAGGAATTTCCTCAGATGAAGGAGTGCTAAAACATTACGCCATATTTAAATATTTTTTCCGAGCTCTAAGATAGACTTTTAAAAGATATCACCTATTTCTTTTAAAACGGACGCCCCACTGTAACTAGCCCTGAATCCGCCACTGCTCAGCACATCTCTCCTACAATCCACTCTATGCCACTGACACAAGGCCTCTAATCCCGCACCGCGCTGCGACGCGTCACACGTCACGCGGCTACAAGCGGCGACAGTTAGCGACGTTTATCGACGATCGACACTACCCCTCCCCCTCTGGTGCAGGGGAAGACAAGTGTCCGGAAATGGTAGCGTTTTGTAATCGTTTTACAATAGGCTGTGACGTGTGTAGTGAAGGGGTAGCGAGATTGAGATTGAGATTTTTAACAGAATTCAGGAGAACCAAAATAAAGCGGAATCTGATCGACAACTGATTTTGTTCTAAATATTTCCCATTATTTACATTATTATATTTATAAAAATATTAATTCTAATCCGTCAGAATCCTAGCGGCATTGCCACTTTGAATGGCAATTAATGCTAATTCGTTGACCAACATAGAAACCAGCATTCCTATCGCCTACGAACTTAATTACACGCTTAGCAATTGATGTATCTATCTATGTAGTAACCGAATATTCGGGTTCTGCAAATCAATTTCTCTATAAAATTCATATATCGGAGGAAAACACCCCTTTCCCGCAGCCTTTGTGAATACAAAATATTTTACCAATAGGAATATAGTCAGATTCACTGTCCAAATATAAAGGCAATTTTAAAGAAAGTGAGAATAAAACTAACAAGAGAAGTCAGTGAATCGCGCGAGAGTAATAAATAATACCCGCCTTCAGGCACTTTCCGGCCCCGACGGCGCGTCCCGGACACGAACCTGCGACAGTGCCAACGGGTGTATTACAATATTTGTGAGCTTAAAATATATTTCAAAAGTGTCAGTAGTGAAATTTTCTATTCAATGTCGTACATATTTAGGTAAAGAATATTTTACTTTGTTTGCTACATATTAGATCTGCAGATTGTTCAATTTGTTGCAGGACAGTAAAATTATATTTTATAACATTATTTTACAACATTAAAAATATATATAAAATAGGACATTACAGAGTCTATATAATAATATGTACATCCTAAAGGATGCTTAGCGCCACAAAGAGGCCGAAACTCGCCCAAACCTTCTTCATATTAAGTAATTACATTAAGCCTTTGCCCACACGCCTGTCGGACGTATAACACTACACGTCCGAGAGACTACACGTCTGTGAGACTCCTCGCCTGTGAGACTGCCCCGGGGCACTGAATAAACGATGCTGATGACACAAAGCCGTATTCATTTATAGTGATTACTTTGGAGGGAGTTTACTGTGTTGAATTCTTTAATTAAACTATTTTGTGTAAACTTTTCTGTTTAACCATCAGTTTTTTTCTGTTTCTACGTTACAATCATAAGAACACGTATCAAGTCTCACTACTGGACACGATTGATGGGAAGGTACTACTCTAAGGCCAGTACCACAGTATTCAAATCTTTTACTAAATGTAATAATTACACTGAAAAAAATTGCTTAAAAAAAACAATTTCGCGATTTTCGGTAAAAGGCCTCTTAAGAGGCCTTTTACCGAAAATCGCGAAATTGTTCGGTTTTCTCGTCCTAATTCTATGGTTTACGTTAGTTGTTTGATATTACAATTACATCTTTATAATAGTTCGTTTTCTCCTCTACAAAAGTAGTAAGAAACATTTTAGATAAATTGTTTATATATTGAGTAATAATCATTCTCCGGATACATGTTTCGTAAAAAACGCTCGAAGACCTGTTTTCTTAGCTCTAATTTGTAGATTCTAATGAATATGGGCGATCAAACTAATTTTTATTATGTTACGTATATCCTATTCTTCATTTAGAGTAGAGTACATTTTCGTTAAATGCTTTTATTCTAAAGATATACCGAATTTAATATCGACCGAAAATGCTTCGAAACAAACCTTAATAACTCCGAAGTTCTAAATCAATGGGACGTCATATTTATATCAAAATATTTATCAACATTTGCTTAAACTATGATATTAATTTTAATTTGTAGAACGGTTTTGGTATTTTTTTATGAATAAAATAAAACTACCATAATTTAGTAGTTTTTTCATTCCGCCGGCTTTTTCCATTTAGTACCGCGCGAGCGCTTGTCGAGGTCGGACCTATGTCGGTTGTTCTTGAATAAAATATAGAAATATTTCGTAAAATGTCAGTGTGTGGGACTGTCAATTGCTGTAAAAACGCTGTTAGTGTGCGTGTATGTGTTATTGCGATACTACGACCGACATAAGTTGATCCGTTGATAACGATCAATTGTTATTTTTATTGATAACGATCAATTATTGTTGTTGCTGGCCTAAGAATTGTACCACTTGTTGCTGGCCTAAGAATTGTACCACATCATTGTCATTTTGTTTAACCTTATTTATTTGGAGGTTATGCTGTAGGATGTGGATTGCATATCTAAATGTATCTATCCTAATTAAAAAACAACAAGGCAACTTTTTTTGGTGAAACCGTACAACGACTAAATGTAATTATGCCTATGATTTTTTTAGATTATGACTAACTTGCCGACCCGCCGACAGCTGCGCTTGCGTTTTTACGTTATTTACTAGTTTATGTTTTATAGCCTTTTTCGATCATTTTACTATCCAATACTGAAATCATATTTTAAATCGGACCCGCGGTTCCTGAGTAGCACGTTCAAACAAATAAACAAGCAATCTCCTCAGCTTGATAATTGTAGTATAGATTTCCATAATATTTATTACAAAGAAAATATTCCGTAATTTTTTGTTCTTATTTTTACCGAGTATCCAATATGTAAACAAAAAATAATGTACCTTTCTAATAAATATATTATTTATTGTAAACATTAAATATGTACCTTTCTAATAAATACAGGGCGTCCCAAAGTTATGGGCCATGGAGGGGAAGTACCTTAAATATCGTAGATAGTGAATTTTGCTCAAACAAGACTTCATTTTATTTTTAAAAGTTAGTAATTCTGCATTCATGGATTTTCTAAAAATTACTTGCTTTGTCTGGGAATCGAACCGACTTACATGTAGAAAAAAAATACTCGATTTTTATGATACCAATCGAAAGAAAAGCTAAAAAATAATAACTCTGCTTAAGTAACATAGTATTTTAAAAGAAAGGAACAACGTGAAATTAATTATTTTAATCAAATAAAAAACATGAAACATTATTTTTTGTAACAAAACAAGCAACTTAAATATATATAGTAATATAATTTATTTGTTTTGTTATAATTAGAATTTGTATTTAGTCCGTTCAATTTAGACTTTTGAACTTACATAAAGTCCCAACATTCGACAAAAAAAAACATTTAATTACAAACCTACACACCAAATTTCAGAAGAATCGGTTTAATAATGAGCCCATAAGATGAGATGAATGAGGACATTTAACTTCATACAAATACAAATACAAAAAGTTTATTTCGTTAACGGAATTTTTACACGTAACTTAAGTGGCCGAAATATTTTTTTAAGTAAATATGATTACTTGTGTTAAAAGATTTCGCTCTTCCATTTGACTTAACTTAAAATAAACAACTTACTATTCATTAATTCAACAAAAATAGTTTTAGATATATGAAATAATAATTCTTTAGGGTAGTTATGAAATTATTTGCTAGCCAAAGTACATTACAACTTGTTTAAGAAAAAATATTAGGGTAACTTCAATAAGACTATTTTCAGTTTTATTCTTATATAGATAATTATTAATCATGAATGTTTTAATTTAAAATTATGTTCTTAATTGATTTCAAATAATCAATCAGATTTAAAATAAATATTGATATTATTAAGATAAAACATATTTGATTCAAATATTGAAATAAAAATATCAGCCATTTTGAATTTAGGAAAATATATTAAACACCTATCAATTAAATAAAAACATTAATATAATAATTATTTCAGAATGAAACTGAAAAAAATCCACTCAATAAAATGGAATTTATTCGATGCCATTTTCTACAGATCTAAAATAATTATTAGTATATTTGTATGTTTTAGATCGACGAAGTATCAAGATCATTTAGTATTTTTCATAGAATTCGCGTGACGCGCCGGTCACGTGGTGCATAAAATATCCAATTTCGCAAAACTTCAAAAACTTAACAGGGCTCTTAAGGCTACATTTTTGCAGAAAACTTTTAAACACAGTGGCTCATAGAATAACCCCTACTTCCAGTCTTTGCAAGAATTTCCTTTACACACCTTAAAAAGGATTGCAATTAGTATTTAGATAAAGGAATACGACAGACAAGAGACAAACGGACAGACAGCGGACAAAGGAACGACTAGGTGCACTTCGCGAAACAACTCGTTAGGTAATCCCGGAGTTCTTACACCTCGGCTTGTAATAATTAAAATCTCCATATTTATAAAAATAAGTCGTCTTAGTAACATTGTTTGTACCTCAAGAACTTTGAATTGATTTGGCTAAGAATTGGTGGAGAGTTAGCTTAGAACCAAGAGATGGACAAAGGATTTTAACAACGGGAAAATATTACAACGCGGGTGCAGCTACGGGTGGGAAGCTAGTAAGACCATTAAGGTTTTTGTTCCGGATTATGGAGCACGCAGGAGCGTGCTGTGCAACAACATTAAAAAGTGGTAACACCTTTTAAAACAACTCTGAAAACCTACTTAATTTTATAAACACCCGTATTATATCTAATAAAAATCTTTTAATTAAATGTTAATCTTTGAAACAGATGCGTAACTATTCAGCTTGAGTACTAAATGGCCGAGCCCTGATAGCTTTTAGCCGACAATATGCCGCAGCGGACGGCTAGTTTCCGACGGCACAATGCCGTCCGTATTACCTTGTAATCGATTTCGTACCGCACGTTCTAGGTGTACCTATGTCCTAGCGTAGTGTCGACTTTGTACCTAGTCCGCACCATTGTCTTAGATAGCGTGAACGGGAATTTGCTGTCAACACGTCAATGTTTCAATTGATCGGCTCAGGAACAACATCTAGGTATCTGATTGTTATTGTTACTGAAATACAATTATCTATTAGCTGTAGTTATCTATTTAGCTCCCGACTTTTGCCCTGCAGGAGTCGTATTCTGACGCTTTAGTAATGCGTTCACGAAGAAAAATCCTTAGTTTCAATTTATATTGCATATTTATGAGCGCTAGAACGGGAAGAGTGGAAGAAAAAAGGGAGGCTTTTGCCCAGCGGTGGTACATTGACTTTGAAAAATATTTTCAATATTTATTTTCATACTCTATGTAAAAAAAATCCTCTAACTGCAAATGTAATATTCATGAACACAAACGTCATTTTATATGCATACTTTATTAACTCACATCACTTAAAATAAACTCAAAAAGCCAGTTTTATTGCATCAACACGAATATTATGTACAATCACGTGTTTTTGTACATAATATAAGGTACATTATGTACAAATACTGTACTTATATTGTATGCTACAGTACCTAAGCGCTACTCCGCACAAACAGCTCGTCTTGAGGCAATCTTTTTATTCCATAACATGGTGAATTATTTCATTCTTAGAATGACTGATAGTTTTAGATTATATGGTAAAAATAAATTATAGTGCGTTTTGATACACAATAAGCAATGAAGAAATCGGCGCAAATATCAAGATAGTATTTATTACTTTAAATTTTTGGTTACGAGTGACGTTCCAAAAGCGATCAGAAAGTAGATTATACCTACAAATATTATGGTGAAACAAGTCGACAATTTACTTTAAATTTTTGGTTACGAGTGACGTTCCAAAAGCGATCAGAAAGTAGATTATACCTACAAATATTATGGTCAAACAAGTCGACAATCGGAGTATAATCTAAACTGGACAAAGTGAAGTTAGTGGGCGTCGGCAGTGATAGTCAATCAATCAACTAAATCTTATTTAGTTTACTATCCAATTTACCTAGATATTGAAAGTATTCAATCTACCTGATTAACTATTTTGTACGACTATCTGAGATGAAAGTAGTTTTGGAGTGTTAGATGAACATTGTTAATTGATATGGCGTGGGCGTGGGCGTGGGCAAGCGTGCTACTGAGTGGGGCAGTGTGGGCAGCAGCCGAGGCGCAATTAGCGAGCCTGGACTCCCAAGGTAGGCTATTAGTGTTTCATTGCTATTAAATTACTTATTTACTAATTATGGAAATCTAACACTAGGAACACGTAGGTATTAATAGGTATGTGACTCGGTGAGTATAGGATGACACAGTATGCTCAGTATACATTGGCTAGACAAAACGTCATTTGAAATCTATACTATAGCGCGTAGTAATTATATGTTCTGTGCTATAGCTGACCTCGTTATTATCACGGGGCTAGATGTTACTGTGTGAATTTTCCAGCAATATTTATTTATTTTATTCATTTATTATTATTCCTTAGTCTTCCCTAAAACTACGGGCCAAGTCGCGGGAGGGTCTGCTTATACCTAATAAAATATTTTTCTTCTGAGTTTGTTAATTTTCAAGGATGTGTGATTAAGTCTAAGCTGGTATTATTCAGAGTACTCACCGGGCAGCAGCGCTGACGTGACGGACCGTACGGGCGCCAGCGCCGGCTCCACCTTCGACCTCGGGGAGAGTCTGCGGAGACAGCTGATGAACAGGAACTACGACTACATGGAGCGCGAGGAGCCAGCGCCGCCCGGTGATGAGGAGGAGCCTCCTGCAGGTGAGGAACAAGGACTCATCATCATCATCATTACAAGTCAAAATATACATTATTCGTAGTAACACAATGAGGCCAGGTTAGGTCTACTGGATTGGAACTTCAACTTTATCGGAATCTGTGTCAGTGGACCCATGTCAAGTTTTCTGCGTAGCATCTATATGAACTTCACAGCTGGAAATTATTTACAGTCGTTAAATCTCTTCGCTATTGATATTAATCAAACTTAAAAGACTTCCACTTCTCAATAACATCTACATATCTCTGACCGTCAATATAACAATTTACTGTAATTCTTCGTATGATACTTATTGCACAGAACATAATAATTGGTAACCCTTAGCATAGATGTGCTCCAGAAGACTTCCAACTAACAAACTGTGATCAGTTTGTATACCAATATTTTTTATTTTATTTATTTGGGAAACAAGAAGCTTAATACAAACAATAGAACACAGCTTACGGATAGACAGTTTCCACATTATAGCTTTATACAGAGTTAGATACTTAATATTATAATAATTTCTGTTGAAAATATGGACCAACAGTAACATTACATAGTCATAACACAAAGTGGTTACATATATAGTTAAATATATACAGATATATATTGTAGAATAGAACATATAATGGTAACCCATTGCATTATCTTTGTTAGTTTGGGGCTACGTGATACTAACCAAAAACTCCATTAACATTCACTTACCAATGGCCTCTCCCCTCTTTCAGCGCGTGGCGTCGGTCGCGACGACGGGCGCCGCTTCGTGCCGCACACCGTGGACCTGACGCTGCGGGACCAGTTCCCATCCCTCGACCCCGCGGCCCCGACGCAGAGCACGCCCAAGAATCAGTATACTGTTCTCAAGGTCCACACCACTTTATAATACCACTCCAAATAATCAGACAGTCGAACATCCTGAGGATTTTTTTTAATACTTTCTTATCATTCTGGGATTTCACGGGAAATAACTTTTAACTAAACACACCGGCATATTTAGCGGAACACAAAAAAAAATGTCTATAATTTGAAAAATATGGTTTTAATTTAAAATTAACTTACTACATTTCATTTATTATTTCAAGTTTAATTCGTTTTAATTAAAATTAGACCACATTAAGACCAAAATTTGCGAGTTATGGCTATTTGTAAAAAATGGTACTTTTTTAACTTTTCATGTAACCGGGAAAAGGGAAAATTAATAATAAAATAACAAGTAATTAAGGAAGAAAAATGGAAATTAATATTGCGTATTTCATCTACGTGCACTATTGAATGTTTCTACTCGTCTAGGCATACTGAGAATGATGCTATCGATGGTTTCCTAGGACAGCCACCGCCGTTCCTCAGCTACGGTGAGAGATCTTCGTTGACCAGTTTCAACGATCCATCGAATATCTAACGGTTCAGGGAGACCGGTACTTATGTGGAAACAGCAGAAAAATGCAGAAAAATACGCACTTCGACTAGGGACGATCGTTTCATTCGGCGTCGTGTACGTAGGAATCCCCGTTTAACGGCCGTCCAAGCCCAACGTGAGTAGTAGTGCGGGGTGTAACCGTAAGTGAGCGTAGGGTACGAATAATGTCCGAAGAAGCTGGTTTGGGTTCATTTGTGCCCGCCAAGGCTCCAAATATAGAGGTAAATCATCGTAGAAACAGGTTAACTTTTGCTCAGGAACATTGTTGTTGGAACGCGGACCAATGGAGTAAGTATTGTTTAGTGATGAGTGCAGAATTCTCTTAAATCCATTTAACGGTAGATAAAGAATATACAGACGTCGAAAAAGAACGATACATTCAGACAAATTTGGAAAATACAGATGCAAACAGTGGTGGATCAAAAATGGTTTGGGCGGGCATTTGTTTGGGAGCTCGTACAGACTTGGTAGTGATTGACAGAAGGAGTCTGACTGCAGACCGCTATATCAGAGAAGTTTTAGAAGAAAATGTCGTACCGTTTGTCCCATATATCGGAGACGATTTTGGTTTTATGCAGGATAATGCTCGGCCGCATACCGCTCGGCATATCTTAATGATATGAATATCACTGATATGGAGTGCCCGGCGAGATCACCGGATATGAACCCAATAGACCACGTTTGTGACTTGCTTATAAGCAAGGTTAAGTCCAGGATTTCAGCTCCTGCCAACGTGGATGAACTGCGAATCGCAGTAGTTGAGACTATCTCAGGAGACCATCGATAACATCATTCTCAGTATGCCTAGACGAGTAGAAACTTTAAAAAGAGCACGTGGAGGAATTAAGCAATATTAATCACCAGTTTTCTTATTTAAATTATTGTTATTTTATTATTAATTTTCCATTTTACGGTTACGAGAAAAGTTCAAAAAAGTACCACTTTTTACAAAAAGCCTTTACTCGCAAATTTTGGTCTTAATGTGATCTAATTTTAATTAAATCGAATTAAACTTGAAATAATAAATGAAATGTAGTAAGTAGATTTTAAATTAAAACCATATTTTTCAAATTATGGACATTTTTGTTTTGTTCCTCTAAATATGCCGGTGAGTGTATCATGGTTTTTAACATTATTTGAACATGAAACGGGTAACATGATTTAATTGTTTTTGAGTTTCCCGATATTTCGGCACTGTTACAAGCGCCATCTTCACGGAGAGACTAATGACTTTTGCGAGTAGGCATACGTACCAAACTAACCGATCTACCCTCTTTCCGAGTATTTAATTACGCATAGTAATACCAAGTCTGTTAGACGTGGCGCTGCTTGCCTAGATATTAATGTTTCTAATACTGTAGTTCCCGCATTACCCGTAAGACTTGAAAGGTGGCACGGACTTTACCACCTGTTTTACGCTTTATGATCTTTTGTTGCACTTTTACGATTTTTACATAACGCTACCACAGGTTTCCACGTTGTTAAAAACCATGAATGATAGTTTAAAAAGTTTAAAATACCACTCCAAAATATCAGACAACTCATAACAACATCCTGAGGACTTTATTAAATAATTGTTCCTAGGTTATTAAGTTCTCAAGCGTAGGTTATATCGACCGACAGATGAACAGACGATCAGGTGAAAGTTGATTCACGGAAGGTGCAAGCTGCTTCCGATCGCAATAACTGAAAGTCTTTATGGGTCTTATTTTTTATCATGTCCAGCTCCATGATAAATAATAGTAATGTTCTCATTTTGAAATGTTTGATATTGCATCAGGTCGCGAGAGGCAGACACGCCCGCCGGCCGCGTACCCGCCGCACCGGAGGCGGGGAGACTCGTCACAGACCGAAGCCCCGGGCGCCGCAGGCTCGCTTCGTGAAGGAGCGCGGCGCGGAGGGTGTGGCCATCATCAGTCTGGACGGAGCGTTGCCGCCGGAGTTTAGGCTGCCGGCTGCGAGGAGGCAGTATATGCAGGTACGTCGTTTTTATGTACGGTTTAACCACTCATTATTCTCTTGCCCTTTTATCACATGATGTGGGGTTTTTGGTGGGAACGTTTTCTTATCGTCCATTTTTCTCTGTCACCCGTGTTATCTAAAATCCCTTCTTTCTTACTAATGCCATCCTTCTCTTTCGCACAGTCCATCCATATTTTATTTGGCCTACCTCTCCTCAAATACCCGTCTACTCTTATGCTCTTCTCGTCACACGACTTTCGTTCCTTCTCAATCAAATTCTCATTACATGACCATAGCAAAACCGTCGCCGACCTATTACTCCTTACTTAATTCATCACTACTATTACTACTTTCATACTGCCTAATGAACTTAACGTTTTAAAATCTTTGTTATCCCATTAAAACTAGATTATTCTACGTACGGTAATATCACGTCTAACAGTAGGTAGTTAGATCTTATAGTACCTACTCTATTAGGTGGGTGCCTGTTATTGTTTTATTTATGTTTTTTAGTTAATTTTTGTATTGTACTGTGTATGAGCAGTAAATAAATGTACCTATGTCTATTTGTCGCAGGACTCCGCCGAAGGCAGTGAAGACTACTCCGAAAAATAGCGAAATCCAAAGAACATTTGCACAGTGTAAATAATTAAGTATTATTAATTAGTTAATTATTGAATTAGTTAACCTGTAATTGTACTCGTATCTATTAAATAATATTAATTAAATTTTATTACTCTTGTGATTTTATTTATCTTATGTTTCTGGAAACAAACATGATTTCTACTCAAGCTAACAGTATGAGTAAAATACCTACGGTCGTAATCTATACTTATAATAAATCTGAGGTCAATTCTGTACCTAGGTACATTAATTATCTAGTACCCTTATCACGAGCTTCTAGCTTGCCACGGGCTAGAGCCCGTTAAAGTACCTAGTCATATTGCTGAGCAATATTGTTAAGCAATATGGATTTTATTATATTTTTATAAGTACCTACATATCTAATGACTCGAAATCTAACCAGTGATGGGTTTTAGAATTTGCAAAATTTGCAACCATCTTAGATACGGAGGCTTCAAAGACTCTTTAGTTATATCTGCTGAGCTAAGCCAGTCTAGCTTATTTCGCAGTGCATTTTAATAGAATACAAAGCTATTTGATTTATAACAATCATAAAATGTTTATAGCTGAATGGAACCGCTCAATTGAAACATGTTCGTGGCTTTATTTGTTTTGTTCGGATTGCATCATGCGATCTGCAACTCTACGGACAAGTGTGAGTCAAGCGCCCATCAACCATAGGATTACTTTCAAAAAGATTGCTAACACAAAGATTATTATTATTAGCCCGAGCGTTATATAGGTGACGTTTTTCTTTTAATTAACTTTGTTTATAAATATGTTTTAGACCCAGAAGACAATTCTAAAGTTATTCTCAATGTACTGAAGAAGAATCTTCGAGCCAACAATGAAGACTATCTAGACAAAGATGCTCCTTTTGAGTCCAATATTATTGTCCCCTTTGGGGGACGAAGACGCAATAGCGGCCCTGAAGCAGGCAACAGTGACTTTGAGAAGCAGAAAGGCATAATTACCCTTCCTTCGAAACCACCCGGCAACAGCCTAGGGTCGAAAAACATAGACAATCTAGGGTCGAAAAATATAGGGGATAAAGGTGAACTCGATAAAGGCGTACCAAAAGGATTCAAGACAGACAGGGGCGCGAATAAAAACGCGCTTTTGTTTGGAAAGAGCGCTGTCGATGTGTTTCGAAGCAATATCACCTTTAATGACGAGAAGCTTGGCGTAAATGTGTCTGCAGCTCCGGTGCAAGGTACCTGTCTTAGTTTAGCTCTTTTTATACATGCTATCATGTAAAACCGTATTTATTAGTTTAACTTCCTACTAAAAAGCCCTACTTTAACACAAATACATCACCACGAAAATCCCTTAATAACTTCTTATATTTTATAGTGATTGACTCTCACTTAAGTTTTCTTAGGAAAAATTACAAAATCACCTGTTACGTTAATCTTGTAATTTTTCCTATCCCATTTTCTAATAATCTCCTTATAAGTTTTAACCAGTAAGAGTTTCTACAGGTCTAACGCCGAAGCCACAACACAAACGCCCATCTCGCCGACACTCGCACAGGGCCCTGTCTAAGAGCAAGGGGGCTCCGGTCTGGGGCCAGGGGGGCGCTCGAGCCCGCGCGGAGGGGACAGGGGCTGACAGCAGGGGTTCCGCGGAGGGGGCGCTGGACTCAGGGGAGCACGAGGGCGCCGTGCCCGACCCGCACAAGCTGGACATGGCTCATGCGCTGGGCTCGCACGTGTTCGGGATGCGGGTTCGGGTAGGTCCTACACAACTATCTGTATAGGTCAATATTTAAACAAACCACGTTTAATAGCTATTATCTCTGAAAAAGTCTGTCGAAAAAGGGCTCTCTTCTAAAATTACTCGAAAATTATGGTACTACTAGATGAAAACCCGGCTTCGCTTGGGTGAAATTTGACGAAATTCTTCATAATCCGAATTTTGCGGACATATTATGTTCTTATGTCTATATTTCAATATTTTTTTATGTTTCGTTATTTATATAAGGTTTCGATCGAGTCTACCGTACCCCTTGACGAAATTATTACTTAATATAGATTAGTATTTGCACGAGTATCGAATATCATTTCTCTATTTGTTTTGATAGTAACTATGTAGGTACACCGCAACTCCATGATTCAATAGTTCCTATCCATCCAAAGGTTGCCTGGAAGAGATCGCTGTTAGTGATAAGGCCGCCAATTGTACAGTTAGTTAGTTAGTTAGCATGGCTCAGTTTTCCGCATTTAGACTCAAAGGCGGTACAGTACAATTAGTTAAGTTTGTTTTCATATATATTGTTTCGTCTATTTAAGTGTACAATAATGTTATTAGGTATAGTAAAACCATTTTTAAACTGAACGCCCCTCCACCGCGGTTACGACTGGATCATCTATACCTATAATTACAAAGTCGCGTAGAGTAGATAATACAAACTATGAGAGTGAAAAGAGTTCCTTCCGATTTGCCTCTTGGGGTCGTAACCCAAAAAATCATTTGCATGTACGTGTAACCGCGGTGGAGGGGCGTTCATTTTAAAAATGGTTTTACTATATCTATGTATGTGTTGTGCAGGGTCGGCTGTGCCAACGCTCCATGATGATGCCGGAGGGCCCCAAGTACGACAGCAAGGGCGCCATCTACGTGCCGGCGCACCCCACCGGCGCCGCCGCCGCGCAGGACTACAGCACGCGCGCGCCGCGCCTGCTGCTGCCAAAGTGCTGCAACTGCTGCAAGAAGTCGGTGCTGGGCTGCGAGTGACGAGTCGCTAGGTAACTTATGACTCATTATAAGATTACATTTCATCGTCATCATACCAAACCATTATAACGTCCAACTACTGGACATGGAGGGGAAAATTACAAAGAATCCTATTACAGGACTTGTATTTTGCTTTACCTAATTGTAATTTATTTATTCCATAAAGATACAATAGTACACTTGGAAATCCCCACGCTCATCAGGTGGATTGGTTATCGCACTGAGGAACGACGATGCCTAATTAGGTAGTTCCTATTTCATTAGTTTTTACTTACATTACGGAGAAAAAATTACAAATATTACCTAGCCGAAGAATATGTTTCTTCTCACAGTATCAACAATGGTCACAGCGCCTTCGCCATTATTATAATTCTCAGTACCTACATCGTTTTATGTGACTAATATATATGGATTATCCGTTACAGGCGCCGAATAAAAGCCGTGGAGTTTTAACACAATAGTTTATTAAGTGAACATGTATGGTTTGTTGGTGTGAATCCAATGAAGCGAGACTGAGCTCACGAGGTTTGATTCCCGGCGCTACTGCACGTCCACGGACTGACGCATCCTGTCAACAGATCACCGGAATATATCTTCATACACGAATAAAAATATAATTAGGTACCTACACTTTATTATTATGTAAATATAAAAACAATTAGGTACTATAGTTGGAAATTTACGGGTTAGTTTCGTTTTCACCCAGTCTCGTACACCCCCGGTCCGTTTTCACCCGATTACAATTAAGTTTATATCAATATTTTTTCCGCTTTTACGGCAAGAACCTGCGAAGACAAAAGTGCTTCAGAATTGTGTTCTAGTAAAAATTATTTGGTTTTCACTTTTGTTATGAAATTTGAGTATTTATCATGTTCGTATTTTTATGTTACATACAATCACCATACAATTAACATGAGTTATTATTCTTCCTTCTTTCTTTGAAGTGATGTAATGCTTAGTCCCTTGAGTTTTGTTATAAAGAGTACTTGAGTTTAGTTAACACTGTATTTTAAAATTTAATTGTGTAATAAGACAAGATCTGACATTGTTTAAAATTACTTAGTTAGACTCATATTTTACAATCAGTACTTACCTATCTACACTGTTGCAATATAGCACTACTACCTATTATAACAAAAATCGAATAAATAAATATCCTTTTAAATATGATTTAGTTACTTATTTCAAGTCCTCTATTAATATAATATTGTCCTTACATAATCATAATTAACTTACATCCATTATTTTAATATAACGAAAGCCGAACACATTTACGTGCCTGCCATTACTTTTCGTCAAAAAATGCTTTTGATTGAATTTATTATACCTAAACCAAATCGGGTGAAAACGGACCGGGGGTGTACGGGACTGGGTGAAAACGAAACTAACCCAAATTTACATGGGATAAACAAAGCCAAGACAGCTAGGTCTGGATCTCTACTAGTCCAAGTGATCTTTAGGATTTTATTTTATGGAAATAAATGACATAAATCTTTAAATGTGTACCGCGGCGGGTGAATGTTCATTCATTCATTCATTCATTCATATTCGTAGTATGAAAGTGTGAACTTACGCTGGATCAGCCTCTTGTTCGTTCAGCATCATCAAGCGGCGGCGCGCGGGCACAGGCGCGTCACTGGCCGCCGCCGCCGCCGAGAACAGAACCCGCACCACGCCCTGGATCAACGAACCCAGCTCTCCCAACGAGCCGGAGTCTTCTTGGTCCTGTCCCACTTTAACGCTTTTGTCTACATGACTTGTATGTGTGGGAGAGTGACGATGCATGTTTTTTGTGCGATGACAGGGGCAATCTACACCGTGGGTCTTGTGGTACGGGATGTGGGCATTTTGTGAGGTGTGGGCAGGTTGCGTGTGGGCAGTGTTGGCGTGGGCGTGGGCGTGGGCAGACTGCGTGGCCTGCAGGAGCTCGGCGCAGAGAGGGAACAGCGCTGGGGCGACCACGCCGTATTTCTATGGATCAAGTACACATTAAATATTATACCTATAGGTAGTTATGTAGATATACTATTTAAAATAAAGAATAAGGCAATAATCTGCTAACTTGAATGCAATTGAGGAAGAACTAGGTAGTAGACACCTATCCTCCCAATTTAGAATCCATCAACAAAGTCTTAGTGTTGGGAATATGTTACGAGTTACAAGGTTATTAAAATGATGAGGTTATCTATTTTTTTTATTCTGTTCAAAAAACGTCTCGAAAACCTGCTACATAAAAATAAATGTAGGTATTTTGTCGCGTCAAAACTTTGCGCTAACGATCGAGTGTAAATCTGTTCGAAAACACCGCGCTCACAACTTTATCAAGCTTGAGCTAGAAGCAAGTCAAGCACCTATGTATCTGGAAGAACTTTATCTACCTGGAAGAACTTCACACAATCCTCGACAGCCACCGTCGTATCAGTCGTTTGCTGCGCGCGAGGCCGCAACTCCTCAGAGGCCTCCACCGACAAGACCTTCGGCCACGTCTCAAAGGCCTCTCTCGGACTATCGTCGGCCTCCTGTAGCATGAAGGCCTCCGCGGGTATACCGCTGAAGGCCTCTCCGCTGGAGGCCCGAGCCTCCTCGGCCTCCGCGTCCTCAATCAGCAGTGGAATCAGCAGCTCCAAGTTGGAGAGAAGGTCGGACTCCTGTGGAGGTTCACGGTGAATAAAACGTAAAATTTATAGTTATACAACGTCAGTTAGCCCGTGATATCAAGAAAACTCACCCTATCTCGGGAGCGGGCGCGCGCCGACGAGCATACCTGCGGGCAGAACGCACTCAGTACCGTCATTAGTGATGATGATGATGAAGTACTTATGTCGTGAAGGAGAAAGTGATGACAACGGTCCGCATTTTTTTTTCAAAAAGCATATTACCGGACAATTCACACAGCAACATCTAGCCTCGTGGGAAACTCGGCTTGTTGTCCCGAGACGGGAATCGAACCCGTAACCTCTCTTGCGTCGCAGGCGACCTTCGCCTGCTGCACCACAGAGGTCGCCGAAATACTTTTAGCCCTAGTAATATAATGAGACGACTGTAATATAACAAGATCACTATTTATTATGAACCTAACTTATAAAGGTTTTAACTTTTCAAGCTAATAGAAAATGTGAAAATAAATTCTTTTTTATGGGGATAATTTGAGTAAAAGGAGATTCAGGCAGGGCCAACTCACCAGCACCACCATAGCTAATATTACAACTCTGCACATTTCAACTGTAACTGTCTTCTATCTTCAGCGAACTGAGTGTCTATAAACTAAAGAACTTTGGAACTGTGAAGAATCACCCTAATCTCCAATTACCACAGGCAGCATCCAATTAAAACGCAGATTGTTTTATCAAACTTTATTAACCACATTAATTGGACTTAACATAATGCATACCGCAATCACTCATCGCGCTTTCACTCTAAGGCCTGACCCTTTTTATCATTTCTATATGGCTTAAACTTTGAGGAAGACTTTTAGGGTCAAATTTGAATTAATAACCACCATTATGTACTCCTATTATTACTAAATGAATTCTAATGAAGTCTTGTCACTTAGTAACATGTTTCGAATCAAAACCATTTGTGATAGAAAGAAACAGTCATTTAGTGGCAGGGGTGAGGTAGTAAAGTCTGAATAAGACAGTAAATAAGTTTATTCAGCTAGAACAATACGTTGCTGTTTGCGTCTGGCCAATCACTGATATAATAAAGGCCTTATCACTCTCGTCAAAAGAGAAGTCCCTGTGTCCCAGCAGTGGGAACGTATTTAGGGTTAAATTATGAATCACTGATTATCTGCATGTTCAATTAATCATCTATGAAAACCAAAAAAGTCTTACATATTAAAATTTAAGACCCTTCTAGTTAAAAACTGTGTTACAGATGTTTGATGTAAGAAATCGCCCTAATTGGAGGAAACAGACGCAAGAACTTAGCAAAGGTGGAAATTCACCCTAAAAGTCAATTTCTGCGAGTCACTCCAACATCGACTTCTAAGAATCAGGCCCAAGCATTATAATTCTCATAACGAAAACCGCCAACGTGTTCACCAGGAAGTTTAATGTTACAAAAATGAAACAAGGTGGTAGTTAGATAGTTTTCATTATGACAATTAAAGCTCAATTTACTCGCATCGTCCGACGTCCGACGTCTTTACCACGAACGTCTCGCTATACGCTAGTTAAAACTAAATCGTCGTTAAAATTTTACAGTACTATTTACATTTGATACTTTAAAAAAAGTCTTAACTTCATTTTAGAAAATGGAATTTCCTAAAATAACATTTCATGCCGATTCTTTAATCGTCAGACAGATAAGCGTTATCAGATGATTGAAGAATTTACCCAAAGCATTCGTTTTTTTTTTGTTTAAGTTTGCATTGTTTTTGTAATATCTCTTTTCAAAATTAAAAAGGACGTTTATAGGTATAGTATATAGGTTTTACAATGTCCTGCAACCGCATCCCTTCTTGGCAAAAAAAAAATTCTAAGAGTTTATTATAGAACTATGCTATTCGGCATTTATATAAAATAATCTCGCTGACAATGTAACTGAGAACGACAATGTGAACTTTCTCAACAATTACGAACAAGAACAACGCCAACTTGCTACAATCTTGGCGCCGACAAGTTGTTTTACGTGTTTCCAGCAGACAGGGGGCAGCCAGGGGCAGGGGCAGGGGCAGGCGGGGGCAGGGGCCAGGGGCATCACTTGTGGAGGCCGGCGCGCTTGGCCTCCAGCTCGTAGATGAGGAGCCGCCACATCTTCACCACAAACACCTCCGCCTCCTCGTCCAGCACCTAAAATAGAGATTAAACCATTAAAAATAATGATATCGGTTATTTTACTATAAAAACTGTCGTAGTTTGATGAATTCATATTGAGATAACGTTCTGGGATGAAACAGTTGATCAAAAGACACATAACTAAGCTTCGTGTATTGCCCGTTTATCTCAATATGATATCGGTTATTTCCATAAAATCCAAAGTAGGACAAGTAATTAAGTTAACAGTTTTATACAGTACTAGCATTTTGCCCCTCAGTTTCGCCCTCGTTCAAATATTTTCCCGCTGTAAAAAGCATCCTATGTCCTCTGGTTATAAGCCACTTCTCCGGCAATTTTCAGCCAAATAAGTATAGCCGTTCCTTAGTTATAGATAGTGTAACTTGTTTCTATTATTATAAGTAAGCTTGCAATTGAATTTGTTACCCATTGAAACTATGTATTATTATTTTGTATGTGTAAGTACTTATATCAGAAATCTAGCACCCGTAACACAAACTTCGATCGGGGCTAGATGTCGCTGTGTGAATTGTCCAGTAATATTTATTTATTATTTCAGCCATAGTTGTCCCACTCGAGGGTTTTCCCTGTCTCCCATATCCCCTTTCCATTTATCACGATTCGCTATTGTGAAATGCTAATATTGGTAATGTGACTTCGAGCTCTCCGAAGTGCATGAGTATTAGTGTAAGTGTAAAAGTATGTATGTGCACTTACCATCTGCACATCGTCCAGGATCCCTTGTGGCTGCGAGCCGGCCAGCACTTTGCTGCAGATGAAGTCCACCAGAGTGACCTCGGGCTCTCCGATGTACTCTATGATCTTCTTGTTGATCCACGGACGGATTTTCTTCTCCATTAACGTGTTGTCGATCTGGAGCAGAACATTTATTTATGTACATTACATTAGGCAAACATCTTCTAAAATAGACACTTCGATCTCACAAACAGTAAAGGCGCGAGTCTTCGCAATAGTCTTTTGAGACGGTTCCTAATTCCATACTTTTACACAAGCTTAGTATGTTGCGTATGAAACTCGTTTTGTCTAATAAAGAACTCAATGCGTGAAGATCCAAATAATTCCGGTATTGATGGCCATATCACAGTTTTATAGGCCGCAACCAATCCCTAATCAACATTAATGACCATTATGTATAACTAGGGAAAATTGGGGGACAGTCTGATGCATCAGCACAGCACCAGCTAAATTTGGAAATAAAGACATTTGCACAAGGTATTCGAACCTGCGACGTATCCAGCTTATAATGGAACAGCTGCTCCTTAGTGGTGGGTATCTTGTCGATGAGAGTCTTGATGTGTTTCCGTTTCTCGTCCGCGCGCGCCGCCTCCGCCTCTCCGCTCCCGCTGCCGCTCCCGTTCCCGCTTCCGCTCCCGTTCCCGCTCGCGCTGCCGCTCACGTTCCCGCCGCTCACGGTTCCGCCTGCACTATCTTTGCTACTGCTTTTCTTACTGCGCTCTGAAGTCAAAGGACAAAATATATTAATAGAATAGAATAGAAAATACTTTATTACACACCACAAAACAGAAACACACAATACACACTTAAAACTAAAACATTTGGAGTACAATGGGCGGTCATCTCGTAGTTTTTTAGCATTCTAGTGAATAAGTTTGTTATTTTTCTAAGTCTTATTTTCTTTCGAAGTCGAAGTATTGTGGCGCGCGACACTACACTGACCTCTGTGCGCGTGTCTCCTGGGCGCGGCGGGCGCGCTCTCGTCGTCGTCGTGCGCGAAGGCGGCGTGCGCGCGCCGCACGCGGCCGGCGGCGGGCGCGGGGGCGGCGGGGGGCGCGCCGGGGGCGGGGGGCACGGGGCTGCGCACGCGCTGCTTGAAGCTGATGGAGATGGGCGAGCTGCCGCCAGACGCCGCGCTCTGGGGATACCGGACACGATTACATAACACATTTATTTTCATAATAATTTATGATCATTCAATTGAATTGTTAAACGAATTAGGTAAAGAGATCACGCAGATAAAACTGAAGTAAAGAAGTTAAGAATTGTATTTCATCGATTTGACTGAATTATAATTATATTTGCACGCGGTAGATGCAAGGCGCGAGCGTAGTCATATAGAGAGGCCTATGTCCAGCAGTAGACGTCCAAATGGCTGAGATGATGATAAAGAGATAAAAATGTCATATAGCTACTTACATGCGTGTGTGAATGTGCTCTCACCCGCTCCCGCTCTTGCGGAGCGGGCGCAGGCACGGGCGCAGGGGCGGGTGGCTCGAGAGGCGGGGGCGTGGATCCCCCGTCCGACGAATGCCCGTGGTGGTGCTCCTGGAAATAAGACATAATAAGTTAAAAAGAACTGTGTGATGCCAATTGATCCTATTAACGATTATGGATTTGTAGAGTAAGTACACACTTCTGACAGTGACTATGTTTTTTGTGATCCAAAAGTATTAATAAATAAATTAAATAGAATTAACTTCACACATGGACACCTATAGCTCAAGAGACAAACAATAGTAAAAAGCCTTTATTCAGACACATACAATCAATCAATCAATCAAAGGCAAAGGCCTCCTCCATTTCACGCCATGATTCTTCTGCGGTTAATTTAAGGTCATCCTCCACCTTCTCAGACTGTCTCCCGCGGTCCAGCAATATTTATTGGAAATAAAGCTTATCTTACCTTATTTTGCTGTTTGAATTGTTCAGCAATATTTATTTATTTTAATTTATATGTATTGTCTGTGGTCCAGCAATATTTATTGGAAATGAGCTTATCTTAGCTTTTCATTTTATAAAAGCGGGAATTACTTACGTATTTACTAAGGAGTGTAACAAGTATATAAAAGCGGGAATTACTAACGTATTAACAAGGAGTGAATAGTGTAACTCACGAAAATTTTTAAAGAGAAATAGTTTATCTTAGCTTACTGTGTAAATTGTTCTTTATTTTTATTTATCTATATGTATAGTACTCACCTCCAGCGGAGGCGTGTGCGGATGCGCGTCGCTGGAGTCGGAGTCAATGGGCGAGGCCTCTGAGGGCAGCTGGCGCGCCGCACGCTCTCGGAGTCGCCGCGCCGCGCGCTCGCGTGCCTCCGCGCGGGCCGCCTCGCGACGCGACGCTCGCAGCCCTGCTTCTGTACAAATAGAACCATCCAAATATAGAAGCAACGTTACTGAACAAAATAAATCAAATATTCTACCTTTACCATCAGCTGTCATAGTTAAATCGCCAGATTACAGTGGTTACGTGTAGTCCGCGCCACTTTTCAAGTCTTACAGCAAGCAGCGCCACGACTAACGGACTTGACCTGATACCCAACTATCCGCTAGAGGCGCTGTTCAAGTTTTCATACATTTTTTAACTGCAGTCGCTAGCGAGTGTAGATTGCTAGAACTCATGGTAGACTAACTACATATTTGTATGACCAGCAAATATTTGTTCCGGGTGTCTGGGTGTTATACATATAAGTATAATAAAAAATATCTATCTATGTATGTATATTCTATTAAGTATATCAGAAATCTAGCACCCGTAACACAGGCTTAGAGCTTATCACGGGGCTACATATTGCTGTGTGAGTTGTCGAGCAATATTTAATAATTGTTTACCTAGCAGCACTGGCACGGGCCGGTAGCGCTCCTCCTCGCGGCGGCGCGCGCGCTCGTAGTCGGCGGCGGCGGCGGGGTCGGTGTCGGCGCGGCCGCGGTAGATGCGCGCGCGCAGGGCCTCCAGCTCCTCCTGCTCGCGCGCTCGCTCGCGCGCGTCCGTCGACGCCTCGCGCACGCGCGCGCCCAGCCGACGCTGCAGCTCTTTACCCTGGGGATACAATGTTACTTTATAATACGTAAGACCATTCCGATTACAGGGAGCCCAAGAAGGGATCTCGGAATTTACTCAAGCACGGCAGATAAATATACAGGGGGATACCTTGTACTCGGTTAAGTACCTCCACCAAATATGGCCATATTAAGGCCGTCCATATCCGTCATAAAACAAATAAATGTATAATCAGAATTCTGAAGCGCGTCACATTAAAGTCGGATGATTACATGCTAATAAGTGTATATTCTACTAGTGCAGTTGAATCTTTAACAAATCATAAAAAATAAAGGCCCCAGTTGAGAACCTTGAATGAGGACAGAACTCAAATCGGAAAACACCTCAAGAAATAAGAATAGGCCATATAACTTATATGGTATTACGAAATGGCAATTGGTCATTCCTACCTTATAGTACTTATGGTCGTCCCTTTCATCTTCATAATCTTCTAAGAACTCTTTGAGGCGTTTGGCTTCCTTCTCTCTCTCTTCCTCGCGACATCTTTCTCGCTCCTTCTCCTTCTCGTATTCCTTTTGTTTCCGACGTTCGCGACCTTCCCAGTTCTTTAACCTGGAAGAAAGATATACAATACTTTAAAATTGAATTTAAAACTATTTGTATGACCATATCGAGGAGAAATTTCAAAGAAAATAAATAAGTCGTAATAGGTGTTACTAGTCCTTTTATGACCTCTGTCATACAAAGACTAGCAACACTTACGCCGACTACGCCGACCGGTGATTCTGACCCCTAATCTCTATTAGGGGCCAGTTTCACCGGTTACAGATAAAGCTTCAGATTTGACCGACATTTGTGCCAACATTTGTAGTTTATCCTAGTAGTAAGTTACGGATAGGCTTTACCTGCAACAGGTGAAACTGTCCCTAAACTCCTTAACGCTCTCTTCCTTAATGTCCAGTACTATTTAATAGTTTTTATTTATAATCTAAAATGTGATCTCACCTCTCCTGGTAGGCGGCCTCCTTCTCTCTTGCCTTTTTGTCCCGTCTCGCCTTCTCCCTCGACTCCTCTTCTATCTCCTTCTCCCTCCGTGCGTCGGCCTCGCCCCGGCTACGGCCGCGGGATCTCTCCCTCTCCCTCTCGCGCGAGCGTGTGCGTTCTCGTTCCCTCTCGCGTTCTCGTTCCCTGTCTCTGTCTCGCTCGCGCTCGCGTTCACGTTCTCGCTCTCTGAAAATTAAATAATTCAATAAACACTAACATTCCTGAAATGTAAGGCAATTTTTTTTGCAATTTATGATACTCAAACTGCAAGTGCAAGATCCAACTGCGAATTTTGATTATGGCTGTGTTTTTGTCGTCCTAACAAAATATTTCACCGAGACAGGCCCTATTACTCAGAAGCTCATACAAATACAAACATTTTCGAATTCTCACTAACTATTTGACCACTTTTAAAAGATTATTGTGTTGTTTTTCTATCTGTATATATTGTACGTGTGAGGTGTTTCAATCTGATGAGTATACCCATATTTGAGTATCCTGGCGTCTCTGGCGACCTCCTTGCGCGTGCGCAGGTAGGCGCACAGCGGCGGCGCACGCAGCGCGGCGCGCAACGCACGGCACATAGCACGCAACCGCCGCGCCACGTCCGAAGCGGACATCGCTCACACTGTCGCGTCTACACTCTTGCACTAATTATAGCATAACTACTTGGGGAACGCAACACCCGGAATAGGCATTGTTTTACACGAATTTAAATGTTATTTTCCAAACAAACGAGTGAATACAAAGAAACAGCGGTTATGGGTACCCATTGCACGGAGATTGAACGCGTTATCGCTCCTTATCAGCGCGGGCCTTACTCCAGTACATATTACTTCTGCGTGACGATAACGGCCAGAGAAAATATTACATGGAAAGTAAAGCCTAATATTGTACGATTTATACAACTGAAGACTATGGAGGCTGCTGAAGAGCTTAGGATATTATATGGTTAAGGTTTGTCAAAGATTCTCAGCGTAATCGGCGTATACGGTGTAATTTCAGGTGTCGGGCTTAAAGTGAACTATTTAATTTGCATACATAATTATTACATTTATTTATTTATTTAACAAAATCCACAGACCTTATAAAAATATAGCATTAATGACTAATATATTTATACTAGCTGACCTGCCGACAGCTTCGCTTGCGTTTCTTTAAGTTATCTCGTATAGTTTTTATAAAAAATAGCCTATAACCTTCCTCGATAAATGGACTATCCAACACTGAAAGAATTTTTTAAATCGGAGCACGGTTCCTGAGATTAGCGCGTTCAAACAAACAAACAATCTAACTCTTCAGCTTTATAATATTATAAGTATAGATTACTACCAACGAAAATTGGTTTGAACGAAGTCATAAACTATTAATTTCATATAAATAATTGCTGCGGAAGCCTACATGGGCGAGTCCGACTCGCACTTGGCCACTTTTTTTACTATCATAAAAGTGAATCAATCTTAGACGATAGCCATATACCTACTTTCGTTTAAAGACTTTATTTTAGTAGGTACTGACGGAGTCCCCGTACAAAGCATGATACCTTACCGAACGGGCTGGTTTATTTCGGTACTTACATTTTTAAACTCTGATATCTTTCGAATGGAATGTCCGAATTGAATCATTTAAAAAGTTTTATAGAGATATTGAAATATTCCTAATTACAATGTAATTTATTTTGATAATGTTTTATTTGAAAATACAAATATAGAGCTTTTCCTAGCGCCGGCATTTAAATTAATTATATTGAAAATTAAAACACTTATTGTGACATAACTATAATAGTTAGATATATGCTGTCGCGACATTTTTTGTAGGTATTAATGTTTTCTACAAAATTGTAGTACATTGTATATTTCTAAAATGAATACTTTTCGCAGCGCATGCGATATAAGGATTTTTTTTTACATCTTGTGTTACATATTTGGATTTTCCGTACGGATCCCTAATTTTTTTGAAAATGTTATATAGCCTATAACCTTCCTCGATAAATGGACTATCCAACACTGAAAGAATTTTTTAAATCGGACCAGCGGTTCCTGAGATTAGCGCGTTCAAACAAACAAACAAACAATCAAACAAACAATCAAACAAACAATCAAACTCTTCCGCTTTATCATATTAGTATAGATTCATTATTAATCACGTTTATGTTGGTAAAGTATTGTTTTATTATAATGATTGTATATTATGTAATATGACTTGCCTAGTATCTTTGAATCTTACTTATTTACATTCACAAAGATAGAAGGTCAAGTTAAACTATTTGTTTTATAAAATTATGTTAATAAAAACGACTATCACAAACCTTTGTTCTCTTTCTCGCTCCCTCTCCCGTTGTTCGCGTTCTCTTTCTCTCTCACGTATTTCTCTGCAACAAACCAAATATTATAATATTTTACACATCTAGCTTAGTACAAATGAAAGTCAATAATAAAACTTACACAGGAAAAAAATCTCTGCAAAACAATAAATAGTTGTTAAAGAAATGCTTTACTTGTATTTGTGGTCGGCACCACACAGCAAATCATAAATTAACTTAAAAAGTTTAAAATAGTGGTAATGAGTAGTTGCCTCACCTCTCTCTTTCCCGCTCCCTCTCGCGCTCCCGCTCGCGTTCTCTGTCCTTTTCCCTCTCCTCACGCTCCCGCTCGCGCTCTCGCTCTCTCTCCTTCTCGCGGTCATCGCGGCGATCCTTACCTCTGAGGAAACAAAAATATCAAAGATAAATATTAAACTGAGTTTTTTTTTACTTATGTATTAACTAATTATACTAATAATTGAAAACAAAGGACTCACCTAGAAGGGCTCTTCCGACGACGATCCCTATCTCTATCCCGCTCCTTATCCTTGTCATCCCTATCCCTGTCCCGCTCTCGGTCCCGCTCGCGCTCCCGGTCTCGGTCTCTATCCCGGTCCCGATCTTTGTCGCGCTCACGTTCTTTGTGGTCCCGCTCCTTCTCGCGGTGCTCCTTGTCCCTATCGCGGTCTCGCTCCTTCTCCCTGTCCCGATCCTTCTCGCGGTCTCGTTCCCTCTCCTTGTCCCGGTCGCGCTCGTCGGCGCGCGGCTCGTCCTTCTCTTTGTCCTTCTTGCGGCGCACCACCACCTCCGCCTCATCCTGCAAAGTGTTGGCGTGAGAGAGAGACAACACGCCTGACCGACGACCCGATTATTCCGTCCTAAATCTACCCACGATCCTAGAGATTTAGGTTAAGGTATAAGATACTTCGGCCTTCTCATCGGAACAACAGACGCATCGAGGTTTTCCATCGTTCCTTAAAGTTTACTTATATTTTATTTGAATAATGATTGTAAGAAGTGGATATACCGGTGCGTCTGTTTTTCCGTATTGATACAATATAGGAGTTTCCTACTTTTAAAGTGAATTAATTTGAATAAGTTTTTACTTTTTAGGCCGAAACTCCACCGAATTTCCTTGAGATAGTTGACAGTAAATTATAGCTTTTATGTATTTTAGCTCGAGAAAACAGTAAAGCGTTACCATGATACGCATAACGTTGCAGTTTTCCACCTAATTCTTTAATTTGAGCAATAATAAGTTTCTCAAAAAACAGACGTTTACTTGTATCCAAAACAAAACTCATGTGAGGTATGGTAAGGTTGAATAAATACAATTAACAGGCCAATGGACTACCATTTCTGTTAACCTCATATTTCAATCCCTTCTCTCTACAAATGCCCCAGAACAAACATAAACTCGGGGCGTCCGGTCAGCGTCAACTTAATGCTACTCAATCACCCCGACCGATACTGCATTTCTAGACTCACAGTGATTACACAGTGGAGGTAACGCGCGCTACTCTAACCACCTGCAAGGAACAAGGCACATACAGCACAGAGAGTGGACGCGATCGTGACAGCCGACATGCATCGTTATATATAATTCATAGATACAAGTTGCATGCGTATTGTCGATGAATCGGCGTGTCATGTTCGCGGGTAGGTAAACAAGAGATAATGTTTTCATACGTAACGCCTGTGTGTCGCCGGTCGCCGTGTGGTCGCGCCGCCGCGTCACGCCGCGTCGCCGCCGCAGCCGGTCGCGTCGCGCCGCTCGCTCACAACTTACGAATGCTCGCGAGCGGCTGCGCTCGCCGCCGACGCAACAGAACAGACCAATCGGAATTCATAATTATACCTTTCGGACTAAAAAGGCCCCGTCAAAATAGGTTACGGTTAATTATCGCTATTCCGTTGCGTCGGAAACGAGCTGTACAAATTTAACAACTAAAGTTAATAAAAAAGATGAGCATGAAAATCCGGTGTTTCCTATATCGATTAGTGTTTGAAATTTGAAACTGATTATCAAAAGGTGTCTACGAATGGACATATAGTTTGTGAACATTTAATTGGTCTATTATGAAAAAAGTGTTAGTAGCAGTAAGAGATACCGAAAGTAAAGTATAAAATAGCAGAGTAAATAATATAGTAAAATTAATTAGCAAACATGTTTCCGCGTTCGAATGAAATAATAAAAGTGAAGCCGCATCGGACGCGTATCTCCTCACTCCTAATTATGTTTTTAGTAAATAACTTTTTTTTTAAATCACATAGATTTTAACAGTTTTACGTGTCTTCTGTAGTTTATTTGTGCGTAACCAGAGCTCAAGACTGTTTTTAAGGCAGTTAATAGAGCTATCTGTTACAAGAGTCACAACTTCTTCAGGTAGGTAGTCTGTTCCAAATCTGAACATATCTGTTAGAAAGGAGGTTTATTCTTGTTTCTTGTCATCTGTAGTTTATTTGTGCGTAACCAGTGATCGAGTCTGTTTTTAAAGCAGTTAACAGAGCTGTCACGACTTCTTCAGGTAGTCTGTTCCAATTTTGAACAACTCTGTTGGAAAGGTTTATCACGCAATAAATGATTTATTTTTTTACTTTTTGTTTATAAAGTTAGTTGTTCGGAGTGAGGTTCGCGCGTCCACAACGCCAGTGTGTCACTCACCGTGCGTCCGGCGCGCCGCGGCCGCCGGCCCCACCTACACGCAACAACGTCACTGAGGCAAACCACACACAGCCGACCTGACACCTTGCCACATCACGCCACACACAACCACCGACTACTCCATCGATATCTGCGGACATACATATCACTCAACACAGACATACAGATCACTCAAAACACTCTACCCTTTCTGACTCTTATTCAGAGGAACCAACCGCTACACACATTACATTACAAACCACTGCAAAAGGTAATTAAGTGATTGACAATGACATTCCCCACTGCTGAAGATATACAGTGGTAAACCTCAAGGATCTACATTGACAACTCACTGTTGTGCATTACCCCCTGTTTAAATCTGAACTACCCCCATTATTGAACCTGGATACATTGGATAATCCCAAGATAAACCATGTATTAAATAAACCTTAAAACTCACTCACTCACTCCCTTCTATTGAACACATTCAGTTTCTGTTTCAAACAACACTTCAGACGAATCTCTAATCTCACTATCCCCATACTCACACTTCAATTAAATCATTTCATTTTTACATATCATCCACACATCCACAATACGAGCATCCTTCAGGCCGTGTGTAGTTCGTCCGGCGCCGCATTAGCACAGGGAGGGGGGAGAGGGGGGAGGGGGAGGGGCGGGGCGCGGGAGAGGGGGCGGTTACCTTCATGCTTTCGCGGAACTTGCCGATCTCGCGCAGGATGACGTCACTCTTCTCCTCCGAGATGTCGGCCTCCTCCAGCACCTTCGCGGTCTTCGAGATCTGCTCCTCTGGAATGCAAATTTTAATGTTATGATAGTTTAATGAACCTGGAAAGCATCAAAGGTTTCCACTAACATAAACTTTTAATAATAAAGATATTTGCTGGTAGTGTATTTATATCAAACAGTCAGCCAAAAATGTGGTTGCATCCTATGGTTATGATTCATTTGTAGATAGGTTAAATTGTTAGAAAAGTTAACCTTAGCAATCATTACATCTCGGAAACTTTTGTCAAAACTGGTAGACCACTTTCTTGGCTCACTGTACATGCATATAGCATGACTATATGCATGATATTAAAGGACTATTATTTCCATGATGATATATTTGTTACTAGATCTGTTCCCGCTGGATAAATGTTTGAAATTAGAAGTCAGAAACGATGTAGTCATGCGCGCTTTCGCAACGCTGGCTGGTCCGCTGCAACACTCACCCTTCTGCAATATCTCATAGTTGTTGATCTCGTGCTGGTAGTCGCGCACTATCTGCTGGATGCGGCGCTCGGCGCTGTCGTCCTGCGCGCGCTGCCGCGTCTCCAGCGCCTCGGCGCCGCCCGCGCCCAGCCGCGACCGCTGCTCCGCTGCACACAATACAACATTACTGGACCATTCTCAGCAATGATTAGCCTCTGGGTGAGCTAGAAGCTTGTGTTAACAATAATTATAATAGAAAGAAAGAAAAAGAAATAAATTATGTTACATAGTCACAAGTCTTTATGTACAAGAAGTCTACCTGCCACTTTGCCCACAGCAAAAGTAGAGTAGTAAAGTTTCATAAAAATCCATTTAGTAGTTTTTACAACACATACTTGCATTTATAATAGTAGGATACCCAAACTGTAATTACTAATTGCAAAAAAAGAGCTTTATTCCATGCCTTGTTAATGTAGGTACAGGGTTAAAATAAAATAAAAAAAGTACTGAGTGTACATACTTTTGTAGGTGTCCACAAGAGCCTGCATCTTTCCATCAGTCCGTGCCAACAGCTCCTTATCAGCCAGCCGGCGGCCGTTGAGCAGCCTTACACAGCGAAGAGCCGCTTCGGGTGATGCGAACTCACTGAATCCAAATGTGGACACACGTTTCCAACTCAACACAGTGCCACATGCACCTAGGAGAGAACGGATCATGTTCTCTGGAGCTCTGGCTGTTATGTTACCTAAGGGGAGAATTTAAAAATTAATGTTAAGACACAGAATTCAAAGGGGGAATGGCTCTGCTATTAACTATAATAGATTATATCCAAAAAAATAAATTATATAAGTTTAATAACTGATCAAGTTAGTTTGAGAGCTTACAATGAACTATGTATATGAATACCTATGAATATCGTGACCGGAGGTCCCTCGGGGTCCTTTCCATTCCGAGTGGGGGGCCGCGAGATGACGGCTTTCCCCGGCGCCGGCAGCAGCGCCCCGCGGCCGCCGCCCGCGCCCCCAGCAACCCCCGTGCCCGGCGCCGTGCCGCTCCCGTTAGCGCTACCGCCGTACGGGTTGACCACCATCTGCAAACCACGATACATCAGAACCTCATCAGATAACGGTAACATTATTCGACAAATAAGACAGTCATTCCACCTACCTTACTAACTTCTTTTCACGTCGGGACGGGGCGGAGAGTACGGCTGGAGCGTGAAGACGCTAGACTTAGGGCTCTAGACTTACAACCTGCAGCGCACGTGCGAACGTACCTAATCAAAAATACTCATTCTTACAGCATAGATTCTAAGTTCGGACATAACTTAAGTTAGGTTAGTAAATTTTGTCGATGGAAACTTACGTGTGTAGCCATGGCGACGACTCCGAAGGGAACCATCGGAGGCCGCGGCGGGAACGACATGACGTTCGGGCCAAAAGCAGCCTCTAAATTTTGGAAAATTTACACCGACACGACACTGACGCGTATACCAGTTTCCACTTGCGATAAATACAAATTTATATGTGTATTATTTGAAGAGTCTACACTTGTTTCTCTGTTGCACACTTTTAACAATAAATATTCTCACTGTGGCATAGCTAAAACGTAAAATTACGAAATAAATTACGGATTTTGGTAATCAAATCGATACACCGTCATCCATTTTGTTTTATATTAGCTGTCAAATTGTCAATTGGCAATTCATTCATAGTTCAAAAATCATTCACTCAATTTAATAAAAATAATATGTCAATGTCATTAGTCTGAAATATCGTTGTTTACGTCCAAGGGTACTGCTTCAGTGTCATCCTGCCTGACTGAGTGACATTCCCTGTAAAAATACAAACAAAATCAGCTGGTACTTATACTTTGTTCGTGCAGTGCAAATGTGAAATAATAAAATAGCCCGAAACAGAGTTGTTATAATTCGGTAATACCATGGATGAAACAGAGAAGTTACCGATAAAGAGAGTTGAACTTTCATTGTCCAAGTTTAACGAAGTGGCCATACCTCATCACTTGGATCTCCTAAGACAACACAGAGCGAATATCATCAAGGTAAATATCGTATAACTTTCAAAATCAACTCTTTTCAAAGACGCATTATTTTTCTATATAAAATAATTAACGTATTTGCATGCACAACATGCAACTACGTAATTCCCTCGTTTCGCAATTCATTTTTACGTCGTCATAAATAGTAGGTGTTTTAGACTAATTATAGACACAAAGCATTTGAAAATTAGGCGATTAGGTACGTTTTGATGACCTAATGACCAACTTTAGATTATGTTGTTAATTGTATGAGTGGAAATGTAATTTTACAAATTATTTATTATTTCCAATGTGTGCATAAATGTGGCATAAATCTTAGCTATTAGAATTTTATATGCTTAAATTAATGTTTGTCTGTGATTAATATAACCATGATATGAATAATTTTGTGCATAATTGCAATATAGTAAGAATTTAAATAGCCTGTGTCCCAGACCTCTACATGTATAGCTACCAAATTTCATCAAACTCAGATCATTGGTTTTTAAGATATGGAGGAACATACTTAAAGAAAAAAAAGTCAAATTGGTTTCAGTATCCTTATATTGATCAACTATAGAACCAGAAAATAATAGGATACTTTTAAAATATTATAATGCTGGCAAAGCCGCTGGGTGGAAAGCTTGTAATAAACGTATTGTGCATTATCCCCTTGCCTAAGTAGGTAGGCCCTAACCAACCTCCTTAATACTTTATTAAACAAATAAAATATCTGTGTCCAGTACAGTTGCAGCGGAGAGTATGGTCGCGTGCGCGCGGAGCAGACGCACGCGCGGCGCGTGGTCGCGCAGCTACGCGCGTTGCTGCTTGAGCTGGAGGCGCTGCGGGCGCGCGTGCGGGCCGCCGACCTACGGGCCTTTGACTCCGCTACTGAACAGGCCGCGCAGCGCACGCTGAGGGCCATCACTGACTATCTAGGTACCTATTATGTTCAAATAAAACACATTGTTTCCGTGAGAACGTGTATTGCGCTAGGGAGCGTCGCACGCGAACTGCCGGAGCTGCTGCGCACCAGCATGCCCACTTAGTCCTACTTATTCTGTAATAAGGCTGACAAGTTTGGACATGTTGATACATAACATACCTTTCCCCCAAGTATGTTATTATAACAAAATAATAACTTAATATTAACAAACTACTAAATTATCTTAATATCTTATGTAAGCATATTAAAGATATCAAATTAATAAAAATAACTAATTATTGACACTCCATAATAAAATCATAAATAAACAATCAATAACTAAGTAGAACATAAGTATTAATTTTCTTACATGTTACAATTCAACAATCAATAACTAAGTAGAACATATTGATTTTCTTACATGTTACAATTAACAAGTTTAGATCATGAGGTGGTCTAGCATTATGGAAGTTGACAACGGGCTAGCACTTCTGTCCATTTGTCCGAACTTGGTATCTATATGATTGATTCATGTGTACGATTAATTGATGTCTAGTAGAGACTCCTTCCATACACTGATCCTCTTCCTCCCCTAATTCCAGACCATTGATACTTCTCTTTGTCACATCTGTCATCTGTCTGTACATTGTCTTTCTGTTTTATGTGGTACCCATGTGTGTCATGAACAATATTACCATCACAAAGTAGTATACTATAGCAACATATTTATACAAGAAAATACTGACAATTTATGAATGAGTAAATATTTAGTATTCTTTAGTAAGTAAAAGTATATTAATTAATAAACTGATCAATTAGTCTTCTTTAAATAATTTGTCTGTTATTAAAATACCTGTGTATATTAAAAAAAAAAACCGTCAATAGAAAATTACAATTGTAATATGATTAACCAGGTACATATTAACTATTTTATTTTACTTATTTAAATGAAATTGTTTGTGTGTGTGTAAATAATTAAATACTGACTTAGTTCATGTACCTACCTTACAGCTTGACCAAGTCTGTTCTGTCTGACTGCTTTTGATTGGTTTCTGGAAACCTGTTCTCTCTTTAAGTCTTTATGCCATTTGTTGGGATTGATAGTGTACATATGGGTATGTCGCACTATAGGGAGTCAATTATAATAAGTCAAACCAGGCGTTACCACTCTGTGGCCTACGTTTGTACGTGCTCATTAGGTAATAGCAGCATTTGCTCACTTGAAGCATATTTGGCTGTGAGCTCCTTGTCGAGCTGCGAGCAGCGGCGCTCGTGCGCGTGCAGCGTGCAGGAGCCCCGGCCCGCCGGCCGCGCCCCGCCGTCCTCCTTCCCGCGAGACAGCGCGGCCTAAGGGCAGTACTCTGAACTGTCGCAGGTATGTACCAGCGTTCTGCTTTACATCGAAGGTCCCGTCAGAAAAAGTCGCGGAAACTTCGCTAGCAGTGGGCCTAGGAGATGTATACGACTCGGCCTCGGTATCCTGATTGACCGTGCTGCGTTGGTTTCCACATAAAGGAACCTCCTCTTCCTGTTTATTGAATGGTACGACAGGAGTCGCCCATTCCGAGAACACTACCGGACTTAGAACGTTTTCAGTTTCCCTTACTAACTTATCTCTATCTGTATAGATTCTATCCTTGATAGCGTATGGAACAGATCGTGCTTTTAAAAATTTACATGTAGCCTTAGGTTTCAAATGTATCCCGAAGGGATACTTTAGGTCGGTACCAAGTTCGTCCTTAGACACTCTATGCTTTCCTAATACAGTTTTGCTCATGTCTACATCCAATATCTTATTTACATTAACAGAAATGTCAAAAGCTTTAAACCAATTACGTCCTATCAAATTGGAACCAGCTCCCTTAGCTACGATAATCTCTAATTTCCGCGTAATATCTTTGTACATGACCGACACTGTCGCTTGTCCGAGCACCATCAGTCGCGAGTCGTTCCACGCGCGCAGCCTGGTGGAGAGCGGGCGCAGACGCGGGCGGCGCGGCAGGCGCGCCCACGTGCGCTCGTTGAGCAGCGAGCAGGCGGCGCCCGAGTCCACCTCCATGGTGACCGGCGCGCCCTCCAGCTTCACTCGTAACTTGTAGGGCGGCACGCGCGTGCGCGCCGCGTTCACGCTGTACACTCCATTTAGGCTCGCTCCGTCTGCTCCGACATCGTCATCGGTGTGGTAGGTTTTCCCCGCCATAAATTTCTTCTTACTAGTGCACACCTTCTCGATGTGCCCCTTCTTGTTGCAGTAGTTGCATACTACATTGATGAAACGGCATTCTCCGGTATGTCGGTTTCCGCAGCGGTAGCAAAATCGAGTATTTATTCTCGAGTTGAGCGCGTTGACGTCCATCGCCTCGGGCGCCGGCTGGTCCGCGGGGCCCCACGCGGGTGCGGGGGAATGCGCGGGCGCCGGGGGCGGGGGGAGCGCGGCGGCGGCGTGCATGAGGAGCATGTCGCGACCTGCACTCTCGGCCGACAACATGGCGTCCACCACATCGGCGTAATCTAGTCGGTCGCGCTTCAGCAGCTCGTACTGCAGCGATCGATCGCTCATGCCGCACACCAGCCTGTCTCTTAGCATCCGTTCCAAATTTGAAAAATTGCAGTCTGTACTTAGCCTTCGCAGTTCAGCTATATAATCTGCTGATGATTCATCCTTGCCCTGATCTCTCTTATAAAATTTGTATGACACTGATATCTCATTGGGCTTCGGGCTGAAATGTTTAGTAAGAACATTCACGATGTCTTTGAATGATACTTCACTCGATTTTCGGGGTGTAATTAACGCAAGTAAGATTTCAAACACTCGCGCCCCACATAGCGAAAGAAAATTAGCCCTTTTAGCACAGTCTTCGATGACACCATTAGCCTCAAAACAAAAGTTTAATCGATCTACGTAATTTTGCCAATTGTCTGTTTGTGGATTAAATTGTTCAAATTTCACTGCTTTTGTCGTCATTTTTAACACTTTTCACCAATCGTCGCCACTATTATGTTCAAATAAAACACATTGTTTCCGTGAGAACGTGTATTGCGCTAGGGAGCGTCGCACGCGAACTGCCGGAGCTGCTGCGCACCAGCATGCCCACTTAGTCCTACTTATTCTGTAATAAGGCTGACAAGTTTGGACATGTTGATACATAACAGTACCTACATACTACATACATTCACTTAGTGTCAGCCATTCAATTCGGTTCAAAATTTTAACGAATTTTATTAGTTTATTTATGATAAGGCGTGATACATACATGATCTGCAAATATTTGTTTTGGTCCAGGTGCCTGGGTGTTATATAATATGTATAAGGTCAACCGGGACAAATGCGTGGTATTTCTCGATCACTTCAAATTAGAGCTACATTGTGATCAAATGTATGGCATTATCCACTTTTTGAAACTGTAGTCCAATATTATGGCTATTTCTGCACAAAGTTCAATCAGCGATATCTTCCCTGGAGCTTTACAGATGTTTCAAATTGACTATTTATTTAAAATGGGAATTTTAGATGCATTTGCCCCGCTTTGGGAAAATGCGTCTTTATTGAATAAAAACTTTATTGGTAAGCTTTTCGTGATAATAACTAGATATAACTTTTTGGTTCAAATTTCTTTGCAATAGTATGATAGTTAAACTAGTCAAAAATAATAATTGACGCATTTAGAGACATATTAGTAAAAATTGGGTAAATGCGTCTATATTTTGATAGACGCATTAGCCCCCTGTTAAATCCAGATGCTGTCAACATTTTATTTGGGTACAGACAAACTATCCAAACTCAACAAAAGTCTAAAAATAACAAATGTAAGTAATACGATGGGACGATAGTAGACAAATTTCTACGCGTGAGATTTTGATAGAACCGTAGAACAATACAGATTATAACAAAACACAAATTTGAAGGCTACACCGCATTTTTTTTAAATTAAAGTTAAGTATATTCTGGCTTTTGTATATTTTCAAATAATAATTTGACATAAACGATATAAAAACTTCCATGAGACCAGATTTTTTTTGCATTTAATTTTCATATTAAAATTTGCCGACATAAAAAGGTTGACGATATATGTTTTGGGGGTAAATGCGTCCCACAGTCGCAATTGCCCCATAACACCAGACGCATTTACCCCAAGAAATTAACCCTAACCTTATAAATGGAATCATTATTATTTCTTTAAATAAAGCTATTTCACTAAAAATAACTGTCTGGGTAGGTAGCCCATAGTTTATTCCTTACAATGATTATTGAATAAAATCAGTTAATTGAAGAAAACTAATGACTAACATGGATCTAGTAACTCGCCTCACGCAGTCAAAATTTGTTCAGAAACGTGCAATTTTTAAAATGACCAATTACTCGAATATGTGTACTGCTACGCCATCCGCACGAACTACATGTTCTGTATTTAGTTCAAACAAATGCAACTAGATGACAGAAGTCAACGTATGTTGAACAGTTCTCGAATAAATTCAAAAAGACGCATTTTCCCCATAGACGCATTTAGACTGGTTGACCTTATTAAAAAATATTTATCTATTTATGTATATTAAATTAAGTATATCAGAAATCTAGCTCCTGTAACACACACTTCGAGCTTATCACGGGGCTAGATGTTAATAATATACGGGCTATCCTACAAAGGCAGAAATTGAAACAATCTATTATGATAATTATGGTGCCAAATATAAGTTGCTGTTGTTATAGGTTTAATTGAAAACAGTTGTAGAGCCATAGCGGCATCGAGCAGTCCGCTGAAAATTGGTGAGATAGTTGTATATAGTGTTTTATTCATCTAACAGATATGGCGTTTATAGATTATGTTTTATTTATTGGCATAATCATACTTAACATAAGCTGCATACTTTATGTTCAGTAGGTATTCCACATAAGTACAATAATGGATCATTGTGGTTTGTGCTCATTCAAGTTGTCTTGTTTATTCGAACTTAATCCCTACTAACCTTTTATATTCATTTTCGAAGTCTAATTTCTAACTCCTTATCTATATCTTTATATATAAAAGAAAGTCGTGTTAGTGCCTTCACTTATAACTCGAGAACGGCAGAACGGATTTGCCTGAAAGTTGGCAGGGGGGTAGCTTGGAGCCAGGAGAAGGACATAGGATACTTTTTACTCAAATATAATGCGGGCGAAGCCGCGGGCGGAAAGCTAGTATCTATATATATAAAAGAAAGTCGTGTTAGTGCCTGAACTTATAACTCGAGAACGGCTGAACGGATTTGCCTGAAAGTTGGCAGGGGGGTAGGTTAGAGCCAGGAGAAGGACATAGGGTACTTTTTACTTTTTTTTTTTTTTTTTTTCAAATCTAATATAATGCGGGCGAAGCCGCGGGCGGAAAGCTAGTTAAATATATATTGAATATAAAAAGAAAAAAATTGAATAGAAATAAACATTGAATAGAAAATAGTCTCAAGTTAATATAATATTATAACAAGTATCATGTATAATGAAGTAATGTATGTGTGTTTTTGTTAATACTTTTTAGTTTCTACTTAAGACCTTGTAAGAACTTGCCTGTGAAGACCCCAGGAGGAGTCTGTGCTTTTGGACGGAGTTAGGCTGATTATACTAGCAAATCTCATCACGCATAATGGACCGCCTTTGAGTAACTAACTAACTAACTAAGACCTTGTAACACAAGTAATAAATGAGTTTATCAAAAAGACTCTGTACCTACTAACAACCCGTTCAGAAGTTGACAGTATGTTCCTTTCTAGAAACGTCTCCGATCGCCGCCAACCGCGCGGCGAGCACCCCCGACGCGCCGGGCGGTAGCCTGCTGTCCTCGGACTCCGTGGGGGTGCTGCCAGAGCCCGAGCTGGAGCCCCAGATCCAACTGCAGATCGACGAACAGGTATTCGACACATTTGTAAACATTTTTATTCAAAACAATACAATACAAAAACACTTTATTGTACACCAAAAACAAAACAAATGAATATAACACAAAAAGAGACGTACAATGGGCGGCCTTATTGCTAAAGATCTCTTCCAGGCAACCTTTCAACTCCCGAATTTAATAGAAAAAATGTACATAAATAATAAAGTCTTTGAATTCCTTGTCTCCGAATTTATTAGTGTTTGCAATATTGTGTAGGTACCTAATAGATGATTTATTCTCATTATCTTCACAGATTTTCGCGTTTGTTTTCAGGAGCTCAGCTTGAAGCAGCGCGAAGAAGTCCTCAGCGGCTGGAGCGCGCTGCAGGACGACGTGCGCGCGCTGCACCACACGTGGAGCTCGCTGCACGACGCCGCTGCCACACAACGGGGACAGGTGCGTCTTTAGGGCTACTGCGGGGACAAGTGCGTCTGTAGGTCCGCAGCGGGGACAGATGCGTCTGAAAGTCCTCAGCGGGGACACGTGCGTCTGTCGATCCGCAGCGGGTACAGGTGCGTCTGTAGGTCCTCAGCGGGTACAGGTGTGTCTGTCGGTCCTCAGCGGGTACAGGTGCGTCTCTAGATCCGCGGTGGGGAAAAGTGCGTCTATAGCGGGGATAAGACAAACATACATCATCAATTATATATTGAAAACTGGACGTAAATTTGAGTTATCAAAACACAACACAGTAATTTCTAACATAAGGAATAAAGATATAAGGCTGTTTTTCGTTTTTTGGCTGTTTTTGTGTGTACGCAAGCGTCATTGTTATTCATCATAATGTAAAGTACCCAATACAACGATGACTGTATCACCTCGTGTTCAGAGCTGGCTGTGCCCTCAGGTGGAGCAGGCCTCGGCGCGCGTGGAGGAGACGCACGACAACGTGGAGGCGGCGCGCGCACACCTCTCCCTTGCTGAAAGGTATGTGAACTCCGTATCACATATAAAATGTTATGTTAATATTCCGACTTATATATATTTGCCTGTATTATATGTCTGTAATCACTCAGATTATATGGACACGTCAGTATTAACAATTAAATTCAGATCACTCATAACACCCCATTTTTCTTATGTTTTCTCCTGAAATTTAAGCATGAAAGTTTAGTAATCTAATCCCTGAATTGTAATTCAAAGATTTATTTATTTAAACACATCATTATATCTAAAATAACATAAAATATTATCAGGTAAGTATATAAATAGTTCAAATATTACATAGACAGCCTGAATATGTAATAGAAATGTACAAAGCAAATAGTGCCGAAAACAGCTAGGTAATTTACATTATTATGCAGGTTGCGCGGCAGCCGCGTGGCGATAGGCGGCGCCTGCGTGGGGCTGCTGGCGGGGGGCCCGGCCGGCCTCGCGCTGGGGGCCAAGGCGGGGGCCGCCGCCGCGCTGGCCGGCTCGCTGCTGGGCTACCTGGCCGGCAGGGTGATGCCTGCCGCCCCCTTCCTCCCCTCCCCGCCCGCACTACCCGCCCCGCCGAACAAGAAGGAGGACTGACCGACTTGTTATAATCTAATAGAACTGTCCACGGCCATAGGGGGCGCTAGAGTGGGCGACGAGCGGCGCTCTCCTGTCGAACGGTGACATATCGCTTTACAGTGGATACGGCTGTCCTTCGCCTTACAGTGGATTTTATAAAGAGTTTATATATCATACGTTAGTCGCCATTCGTCACTAAATATCTGTAGGTAAACATAATACAGATTCCTTGCTATGTTACCTACTGTATTGATGGTGTTTTTCTTAGTAGGCACCCTTATTAAATGTGAGACAGGACTCATTCTTCAACCTTACAATTTATTAAGTGCTTACATAATCACGTTCCTCTTAAAAAGAGTTATTGATGTAAATAATGTACATACCTACAATTAATATGCAAATTTATATGCTATTTATTTTTTAATAAAACGTTTGGTTTCATGCTGTTTGTTTTTTTTATCATGTAGGTACGTATTAAAGCCAGCCAGATAATTCATGACAAGGTATTGTACAGCCCGGTAATCCACGACCATTGTCATCAATTACCTGGCTGGGCTTTACATTGTCGTACACTACCGTCTCCCAGCGCGGACGACCGAGAGGCTATAAGAAAATAACTAAGAATCTAAAAACATTATAAGTATTCATTTTATAAAACGGGAATTACTCATGTAGTTACACAGGAGTTAAAGAAGACATAACAAAACAAGATACAAAATACCGCGAAGCTATTTCTGCAGAGGAACGGTTAGCAATAACTTTAAGCTTAGTATATACCTACCTGTGTTTTGCATCTGCTCACACCTAATTTTGCAAAATCCCTATAAACCAAAATTATTAAATGACATAGGTTAACCCTAGAGTACTAATATAAATTTACCACAGTTTAATACTAATGATCGCGTGGGAGGCTACTTTTAAAATAAAACCAATTTATTAGGTTATTTATTTATTATTTTTTTATAAAGATAACATAAATTACTTGGCAAACCTCTACCTATTCTAAAATTAAACTTAAAATTATTTTAAAAATCAACATTTCTCTTAAAATATGGCTTAAATCTTACAACGGAGAACATTTTTTCTCACAACGGGACAGTCTTTTATCAGTCTAGTAAAATAAAAAATACTATTATATCCATACTTTTTTGGTATCAATATTATTATCCAATATATAAACTTTATAAAACACTAAATTAAACTAAGTATTAGAATAATTGCCATCATCGGAATAGATTGGAGGAGTCGATGAATTAGTGTAAGGCGAGACACGTGTGCTTTCATCGATCTCTGCTAATTCTTGTTCTGCTATGATTTGAGCTAGTTTCATTTTTATAATAGTCTGTCTACGGAGCGACAATCTCCTAACACTCTTTGCATATCCAATAAATATATGTTCCAAATCGTCCATTTGTGATTGTGATCTCTTTTGCGATTTCCTTTCAAAATATTCTAGCACTTGGTTGACTGGCGTGACTTTATTGTTATTTGATTGCGTAAGAGTGTTAGATTCAAGCGGAGTATTTGAAATAGGTGCATTTCGTGCAGCAATGATCTCAGCCTGTGATGCAGAAGGTTGTGTTACCGGTTGTGATTCATTATTGTCAACTGCAATATTTTGGGCATCGTCGGTTTGATCAATGCTTTCGTTTTCAGAGGGATCATTAATATTATCTATTGTTTTAGCAAAAGTTAAATGTGGTTTAAGAAATTTCATTTGTTCGGCCCACTGCCACTGGCCGTAGTTTTTCTTTGCTGCTTGTCCTGTAGTGGTTTTCGTACTTTTAAGATATTTTGCGAATGTATCACGGAGATTTTTCCACTTTTTTTTCGCAGAATCACCTGGAATTTTAATATAATATATTAATATTTAATTATTTTATGGTATTTCTCTCTATGTATATATGTGTGTGTGTGTACACGTGTATGGGAGGGTGTGTGGAGGAAGTGTCGATGTGGGTGTCTATTAAAATAATTTGTTTTCTTTTTCAGATTTCTTGCAACCGGCCATAGCTACAAAACCATTTCTCACAGCTACAGGGTTGGATTTTCTACAGTAGCACACATAGTAAAACAAGTATGTTACTATTATTTGCTCGAGACTACAATCCACTTACATGCCCGTGCCTACACGACAAATTTGGGAAGCACCGGCTAACATGTTCCACAACGGTGGCAGTTACCAAATTGCGTGGGTAGTATTGACGGCAAGCATGTTACCATTAAAAGTCCTCCAAACAGTGGATCTAACTATTTCTGTTATTTGAAGAAGTTTTCCATAGTACTTTTGGCAATAGTTGGACCAGACGTTAAGTTCATTGGTATGGACATTGGAGGATATGGGAAAAATAGTGATGGAGGAATACTTGAAGAATCATCAATGGGACAAAAGTTGTCAAACAATTCGCTAAATATTCCGCCACCTAAACCTCTTCTCGAGCAAAATATACCTACCTATGCCTCATGTTTTAATTGGAGATGAAGCATTTGCCTTGAAAACATATTTGATGAGACCTTTTCCAAGGCGGTCAGCAAGGGAGGACAACAGTAAAGACAATTACAATTATGGACTTTGCAGAGCAAGACGAGTCGTAGAAAACGCTTTTGGTACCTATTCTAGCAAAAAAATGGAGGATATTATGATAGACCCTTAGAAATAGATGTTGAAACTTCTAAACTTGTTGTAAAAACAACTTGCATTTTACATACCTAACTACTTGATTTGTAAAAATGCAGATACCTACTTTTTAGGGTTCCGTAGCCAAATGGCAAAAACGGAACCCTTATAGATTCGTCATGTCCGTCCGTCCGTCCGTATGTCACAGCCGTTTTTCTCCGAAACTATAAGAGCTATAAAGCTAAAATTTGGTAAGTAGATGTATTCCGTGAACCGCACTAACATTTAATAAAAAAATTGAAAAAAAAAATTACATATTAAATTACATACATAGGACTGAAACTTAAAAACTTTTTTTTAATCGAACCCATACGTGTGGGGTATCTATGAATAGGTCTTCAAAAATCATAACAATGTTTCTAACACCATTTAATTCTAAACTTAATAGTTTGGACGTGAGACTCTTCCAAAGTGGAAAACAGAGTGTCCCCCCCCCCCCCCCTCTAATTTCTTAACTAAGAGGATGATAAATCTAGAAAAAATATATATTGTACATTACCATAAAAACTAACAACGAAAATTGGTTTGAACGAAATCTATCAAGTAGTTTTTTTATTATACGTCATAAACTATTTCGTATAAACAATTGCTGCGGAAGCCTACATGGGCGAGTCCGACTCGCACTTGGCCACTTTTTTTGCATTTATTACCATCTTTTACGACTACGGTCTTTGTGAACTTTGATGTCGATGTAAGAAGAGCAGCTAACGTTCCTTTCCAAATACGTGACCGTTTTGTAAACTACTTTAATAATAATAATATTAATAATAATGCTGTGTAAAAAAAATATGTCGAATAGAGATGTGTGTAGGATGTCGAGGAGTGTGCGTTTATCAGGAGGGCTTCTAGTTGGTTATGACGTCACCAGGTCTAACGTCACAGTCGTCTTTATGTTGATAATAAAACCACGAAGAAACGTCCATTATTTATTCCATTTTACAATGTTTCGGTCCAACGAATCAATTTATAACCAACAGATTATTATTATTAATTTATTACGGACAACAAATGAATTTACTGCATACAGAGAACTGTTCAAAACGACTACTCGAACAAGAATACATTTATTTATAACAAAGCACTGTTCCGTCCAATGGCTCAAACAAGAATGTCCTGCTAGCTCGGCCGACGGTCGTATTTAAAGGCACAAAGCACAAAGCGGCCTGGCGACGCACAGCGGCGAGGCGAGGCGCCTCAACCCGTAGCGCGATGCGGCCGAACCAGTTTTACAAGTAATGGTGTCGGCGCGCCGCAACCCGTAGTTCGATGCGCGCGGTACAAACAGGTTCTGAGTCATATTTCAAACGATGTTCTTGTCTGCCCCGACACGGCCATGCTGATAGATGGTGCGCGCTCTGCACCAGTCGTTTTTCTGAAAAAGATGAAAAAGTTTCTCTGAGCTAGGTATCCATTCAAAGGTACACTAGCTGATAATTTGGTGCAAGGTTATTTGTTCTGATAATTGGATCTCAACCACCAAATTATCAGCGAAAGTTTAAAACACAGTACTTAGAATGTTTATTAGAAAAATGAATAAGGAAAACTGACAGTGAGTGAGTTATTATTATTGTTATCAATGTTCATGCTCCACGTATTTACATTGTTTTATAATTTTATGGCCAATGCTTGCACTCCTCGTACTTGCATGGTTATTAAGGTACTCTTGGAATTTCTCATAAAGTAGAATTTTTCTTAGAGGTTAGTAGAAGGTAGGAAGTTGATCTCAAACAACCAAATTATCAGCGATAATTTAAAACATGATAGTAAAAATGTTTATTAGGATAATGGATAACGAAAGCGGACAGTGAGCAAGTTATGTTATTATTTTTATCAATGTTTATGCTCCACACACTTACATTGTTTTTTAATTTTTAATTTTTAAAATAAGTCTCACGGGCAGGTCGATGCTGTGGTCTGGGCGGCTATACTACACCGTGGTCCACAGGGGATAAAGGATAATTTGAAAGGTCGATGCTGGGGTCCCCAGAGGCACTGAAAATGTTATGCTAGGACATACAGTTATTTAAATTGTTTTTGACTCAGTTACACAAACTGATTTCTTATTTGATGTTTAAGATCATAATCCGTATTTTATTACTTAGTTTGTTAGTCTAGTTTGTGTAAAATCTATAGTTCGCCAAAAATTTTTTTTTTTTTTTTTCTTTTCTTTCTTTTTCTTTCTTTTGTTTGTTTGTTTTGGTTGCATATTGCTTAAAGTTTACGGTACTTGCCTAGGTAGAAGTGTTGCATGGTAGAACTACAGGATCGTATTCATCCACCTACTCGGCCATACTGACAGGCAGTGCGCGCTCTGCATCTGCCTCGAAGGGGTCCTCGTAGTGCGGGAATGACTGACAGGCGGTGCGCGCTTTGCACCCGCCTGGTCTGCAACTGTCTGTAACAAAGAGAATTGCTTTTGAGTTTGGTATCTGTTTACAACTCCATCGAGTTGAACAAAGTTTTAATGAAGAATAGGTAAGGTCTCGGAGGGTAAGAGTTCTGGGGAAAATTTATAAAAATGATCAACTTAACTTTGTTTCTGTCGGAGTCTTGCTCAGACTTGCACAGGCAGTCTAGCATGGGAGGTGGATGGCACGGGCTAGCTTGCAGTAGTGTTTTGAGGGCCTAGTGCATCGTCTTCTTCCACCAACACAGCCCTACTGACAGGCAGTGCGTGCTATGCATCTGCCTCTCGGAGTATATCATCAAGTACTCGTAGTGCGGAAGTGAATCTGTAAAAGAAACTTAATTAGTTCTTGAAGAATATTTCATAGAAGGGGTTCGTAGGAATTCTCATTGGAATTTTGATCCAATTATTGATTTGCTCGGCTTTTTACTGATCAATTTGCGTTCCATCATTTATTTGATCACTTTATAAAGATGCAGGTAGTTTCAAAACTATGATCGTCTATTGTTTATTTGCTCGGCTAAGTCCTGACCGATTTGCGTTTCATCAATTTTGTTTTCATCACTTTTTAAAGATGCAGGTAGTTTCAAAACTGACGTCAGTATGATCGTCAATTGTTTGTTTGCTCGGCATCTTGGTCTTGGGTCAGTTTTTGCATCATTTTATAAAGACGCAGGTAGTTCCAAAAATATGTCGTCAGTATGGTTTAACTAAGCCATCTTCTTGGTCTTAGGTCAGTTTTTGCATCATTTTATAAAGATGCAGGTAGTTCCAAAAATATGTCGTCAGTATGGTTTAACTAAGCCATCTTCTTGGTCAGTTTTTGCATCATTTTATAAAGGTGCAGGTAGTTCCAAAAATATGTCGTCAGTATGGTTTAACTAAGCCATCTTCTTGGTCTTAGGTCAGTTTTTGCATCATTTTATAAAGATGCAGGTAGTTCCAAAAATATGTCGTCAGTATGGTTTAACTAAGCCATCTTCTTGGTCAGTTTTTGCATCATTTTATAAAGGTGCAGGTAGTTCCAAAACTCTGACGTTAGTATGGTTTAACTAAGTCTTCTTGTTCTTGGGTCAGTTTTTGCATCATTTTATAAAGATGCAGGTAGTTCCAAAATTTGACGTCAGTATGGTTTGCCTTCTTCTTTGTCTTGGTCTTGTGGCAGCGTACAGTCTCAAGGCTATCGAGGTTCAGATCTATCGAAGTTCGGATCTCACTTGTTCAGGTCTGTTATCCCACTTGTTCAGGTCTCTTATCCCACTTGTTCAGGTTTGTTATCCCACTTGTTCAGGTTTGTTATCCCACTTCTGATGTCGAATAGAGATGTGTGTAGGATGTCGAGGAGTGTGCGTTTATCAGGAGGGCTTCTAGTTGGTTATGACGTCACCAGGTCTAACGTCACAGTCGTCTTTATGTTGATAATAAAACCACGAAGAAACGTCCATTATTTATTCCATTTTACAATGTTTCGGTCCAACGAATCAATTTATAACCAACAGATTATTATTATTAATTTATTACGGACAACAAATGAATTTACTGCATACAGAGAACTGTTCAAAACGACTACTCGAACAAGAATACATTTATTTATAACAAAGCACTGTTCCGTCCAATGGCTCAAACAAGAATGTCCTGCTAGCTCGGCCGACGGTCGTATTTAAAGGCACAAAGCACAAAGCGGCCTGGCGACGCACAGCGGCGAGGCGAGGCGCCTCAACCCGTAGCGCGATGCGGCCGAACCAGTTTTACAAGTAATGGTGTCGGCGCGCCGCAACCCGTAGTTCGATGCGCGCGGTACAAACAGGTTCTGAGTCATATTTCAAACGATGTTCTTGTCTGCCCCGACAAATATAAAACGTGGAATATTGCGATTTCCTAAACATTTTCGTAGCCGTTTGTAAACGGGCTATTTATACCTACAATATGCCTCTGCGACATGTATACCTACCCAGTTCAAGTACTTGCGAACAAGAGCGACGTTGCCATTTCGTGCCGCGCAGAGACTTTGGTTGGTTGTTTATCAATTAATTTAGAAAGAATTGTGCTTCCTTGCTTCAACCTCCCCCCTCCTCATATAATAGGATATTATATACATATTACCTATAGAGAATATACTATAAAAATAGTAATGAAATGTGTTTTATTTACTTACCATCCATTTCAAACACCGGACCGATCAAATCCCATATTTTATCCTTTTTTCGTAAATTCTTATAGTGTGGATTTTTCAAATCATATAAAATAGGATATTCTCTTACTTTTTCTATAAACAACTCTGTAGTATCTCCTGTTGTAGTCATTGTGGAATTAAATAACAAACAAACTCGCTCACAACACACGTCTGACCACTGGACGCGTGCGTCCCGCTCTGCCGACGCGGCCGTCCCGCTCTGCCGACGTCCCGCGATGCGGTCGCGTACATCGCGTAGGTATTATATGCAAAGCGCCATAGATGTATATGGGTAGCCTCCGTCGCGCGGTAGACGCTCCCGCTTCGCAGTCGCTTTGGTCGCGCAGTTTGGCCTCAGCTTTAATATTTTAGTGAATAACATCGGACATAAACTTTATAACCTGTGGTTTTTAAAATAATTATTTTTAATCTGTGGTTCAGTTCATTATCATTCATTCAATTGCGTTGGTGTGTTTGATTGCTTGCTTGGTTGCGTTACTTGATTGATTGATTGAGGTTTAGAAAAATAAAATTGTAAGACATCAAGAAAATGATTTGATTTGATTTTTCAAACCAAAAGTGCAATGACACGCTCTTGAAATAATCTCATTGAAACAGAATATAATGTTTTTTAGTGTTTAAAATTACTTTCGATACTAGGCCTGTATCAGTTTCTTCAAAAAATATTTGCGTAAAATGGATGTGGACACAGCCGATACGGGTACGTTGTCGTTAAATGCAATAGCCTCGTCGCTCGTTTCGAAGCGATATAAACATTTCGAATTGTGTTCAATTCTTGCTACGTTTCGGATTCCTAAATTTGTTTCCACAGGAACTAAGATATTCATTATTTCCGTCACTACGCTTTTCTGTTAAGATAAACATGATCGATTTATCTTTAGAACCATAATATAACCTCTACGCAAATAACCGATAACTAGTAGATGCCAATATTTTGTTACAAACAATTCACAATTAATAATCAAATAGAACTAAAGTTTTAAAAAGCATCACTCTAAAAATGCTCTTTTAATAAATAATAATATATAAATATTGCTGGACAATTTTACACAACGACATCTAGCCCCGTGGTAAGCTCAAAGCTTCTGTTACATACATAGATACATATTTTTATTATACATACATAACACCCAGACACCCGAAACAAATATTTGCAGATCATACAAATAGTTGTTCCGAGGCGTTCCGAGGTTTAATGAGTCTACTGTATACTGATACTACTTAGAGCACCAAAAGTACAAAACACTTGGCATACAATGAAATGGAAAGCTATATTTTACTACTTAATTAAATTTAATGAGTATTTACAATATTAAAGTTTCTTTATCTAAATAACACATAACATAGGTGTTGTGGACACGACGAAAGATCTGTTCACACGCTGTAGTATAAGTAATTTTAACTTGAAATAGTAATGTGTGTTTAAATGTCGGCAATCGCAAAACAAAGGAATTCGTATTACAATAGGACAGAATATTTGCAAACTTTGATTTCGCCGCTACTTAGAAAATGTTAATGCGCTAAAGGCAAAATTGTTTTATGACTCTGTTATGTTGAAAGGATATTTTTCTATTGTTTAAAATTCGTCTAAATTTTAAGTCTTTTACGATGGGAAAATATTTTGAGCTTAACGTGGGAATTTTATGTTCGATTTGAGCGAGCTTGTTTTTATGTTATTTGGATTGTATAAAAGCTTACTCTTTCGAGATACAGTACGGCAGTCTTATAGAATCAGTCGTCAAGAATCAATCGCAGTCTTACAGAGTCAGTCTAAGAGTCAGTTGCCAGTCGCCAGTAATTTATTGAAGTTCGGAATAAATAGTAAAAACCAACTCCGCCTTTAATTGAAGATATTCTTACTGGACTCAAACCCCAAAAATACAGTCCACTGCATACAGTCCAGTACAGTTGGTCATTCGAGCCGGATACAGTTGGCCCTTTGACCCGGATACGGATCATCACTACGGATCGGACCTGCACATCTACGGGAACCTGAGCTCAAGATGGTCGTCACTCGGAGCCAAGCGGACGCTGCCCAACCACGGGAGGACGCGGCCGAGCTGGACGTCATCGAGCGGGAACGTAGAAGGAGACTTTCCCTGGATCCGCCCGCGTCACCGGCGGTACGAAGAGAGGGACGGCGCGACGCCGACATAACGTTTGCGCCCGACTTCACCCGCGCCGGACCAAGTCGCAGAGCAGCGTCACCTGCACGATCTGCGCGCTCGCTGCGTTCCACGAATAGCACGGCAATGCGTGCGCGCATGGCGGAATTGGCGGCGGAAGAAAAACTGGCAGAACTGAAAAGAAGAGAACTCCAAATTGAAGCGGACCTGGTACAGAAGAGGCTTGAAGCGGACCTAGCTGCCCTCGAGGAAGAAGAACGAAGTCTGCATGATGAAGGGGAGCTGCCGGAACCCAACGAGCGAATACAACAATGGGTGCAGCAAACCGCGCCGGTAAAGAAGAAGAAGAGCGCCGCGAACATCGACGCTCTAGCCGACGCTATTGAAAAACTTGCAAGACCGAGAATCTCATGTCCAGTTCTACCTACATTTTCCGGTGCACCAAATGAATGGATGATATTTAGAGCTGCCTATAATGAAACGACCAAGACATACAAAATATCTGGATCAGAAAATATTATGAGAATTAGAAGCAGCATCACCGGAGAAGCAAAGGAAATCGTATCTTCACTTCTATACACTGCAAGCGATCCTGAAACAATCATGAAGACACTGGAACAATGTTTCGGAAGGCCAGAAATCATCGTTGACCGGGCCCTGGAAGAACTGAAGAAATTGCAAAGACCGGGACCATCAGCAACAGAACTTAACACCTTCGCGGTAAAGCTTCAGAACGTGGTGTGCGTATTGAACAATGTGGGCAACAAAGGATACCTGTATAATCCTACACTGGCCCGAGAAACGCTGGAGAAACTGAGCCCGCACATACGATCACGATGGTGCGACTACGCCAGCGAGAACGAGACAGCGGAGTCAGAGATCATCATGCTTTCTCGCTTTCTCATGCGTGAAGCGGACCGAGCTTTGAAATACAGCTACGCGCCACCAAGCATCACCAAGAAAGAAGTTCAACAGAAACCAGCCTTCATGAAGAGGACAAATGCCGTATACAACACTACAGAGGAATCAGGAAAAGAGAAATGTTCCTGCTGTGAGAAACTACACGCCACAATAGACTGCACAAAGTTTAAAGCGATGAACGTCAACGAACGATGGGAACACGTCAAGGAGAATAAGTTATGCTTCAAATGCCTATTGAAGACGCATCGAAGATTCAACTGCAAAGCGAAGACCTGCGACAAGTGTTCACGCCACCATCATCGTTTACTACATCAGGATAAGAAGGAAGAAACGAAGAATGAAGAAGCCACAGAAGCAGTCATGACTACTTCTGCTGCTCAGTACAAGAAGGCAGTACTGCTCAAGATGTGCCCAGTCACCGTCGTCGGTCCATCGGGGGAGGCCTCTACTCTTGCCCTATTCGACGAAGGAGCTACAGTCACCCTGATAGACGAGAAGCTGGCGCGAACCATCGGAGCAAGAGGAACGTCGCTACCACTGAAGATGCGTGGAGTCAACATCATTCAGCAAGAAGACTACAGCCAAATAGTAACAGTTCACCTGAAGAGCAAATTCAGCGACAAGCTTCGACCACTACGAGCACGCACTATAAAGAATATGAAACTCCTACAACAATCAATCCCTGCAAAGCTACTGGAGCAAGATCACCTTAAAGACCTCCGACAAGATGAAGTTTGTTACGAGCCGTCGGAACCAGGGATCCTGATTGGAGCTGACCATTGGGAGTACATAGTATCACAGGAGCTACGAGTAGGACGAGCAAATCAACCGGCCGCATCACGAACGCAACTGGGATGGGTGATACATGGAACCATGCCACGAGCTATTGTTGCGGACCAAGACAGCGTCCTGCATGTTCGCACAGCAGAAGCCATCATGAAGCAGAATAAAGAATTGCACGATCTTATAGAAAAACATTTCAGCATTGATGCTGTTGGAATAAACCCTGAGCCACGTTTGAGTGAAAGAAATCTCCGGGCCACGAAGATAATCGAAGAAACCATCGTGAAGAAAGAACAACAAGGATATGAAGTCAGTCTACCTTGGCAATCGGAAGACCAAGAAGAGGAAGTACTGCATACACGCGATGAAGAAGACCGCGCGGACGGATGGTTACCAGATCCATCACGCTTCTCTAAGTTCGAGACCTTGGTGAAAACTACGGCACGAGTACTTTTCTTCACCGAGAGATGTCGACGACGAGCAACGAACATTGAAAAGAAGCACATTGAAGAGGCTGAACGTGCGCTTATTCGCCGCGCACAGAAGGAGAGCTTCCAAGACGAACTGCAACGAATAAAGACTTCTCGACCAATAACGAAGTCAAGTCGTCTGTTTCGTTTGGATCCGATGATAGAAGATGGAATTCTACGAGTGAGAGGACGCATTGGAGCCGCCGACGCACCGATTGAAATGAAGAGGCCGGTGATACTCGACGGACGGCACCACATCACGAAACTCATAGTGATGCGAGAACACTGCATGGCTGGTCACGCTAACAGGGAGCGTGTGACTAACGACCTCAGACAGAAGTATTGGGTGATTCATCTACGACCGACAGTGCGAAGAATAGAAAAGGACTGCAGACTCTGCCAACTACGTAAAAAGAAGCCAGAACCACCAGCTACGGGAGACTTGCCGCGAGCTCGCCTGGAACCATTTCAACGCCCGTTCAGCTATTGTGGGACAGATTACTTCGGGCCCATGATGGTGAAGATTGGACGACGACGTGAGAAGAGATGGGGCGCTCTCTTCACTTGCCTAACTACACGGGCAGTGCACATAGAGGTCGTTCCAACGCTGTCCATCAGTTCGGCAATAATGGCACTCCGGAGGATGGCTGCGCGACGAGGATGGCCCCGCCTTATGATGTCTGATAACGGGACAAACTTCAGAGGCGCGGACAAGGAGCTGCGGGCTGCATATGAAGAATGGATACCTGCACTTCGAGAGGAAAGCCTTCTGCATCGCATGGAATGGCGTTTCACTCCTCCTGGTGCGCCAAACCAGGGGGGAGCATGGGAACGGTTAGTGCGATCAATCAAAGTTGCACTAAACGCCACGCTGAACGAGAGAGAACCACCAGAAGAAGTTCTCAACACCCTATTGACTGAAGCGGAATACAGCGTCAACGCGAGACCACTGACGCATGTAAGCGTCGATCCAGACGAACCTGAGGCGCTAACCCCGAACCACTTCCTGCTGGGATCATCGAACGGCCTGCCAACCACCGGGCCATGCAGCGAAGCGGATCGGCGCACATGGAGAGCAAGCCAGGCGCTCGCTGACCACTTCTGGAGACGCTGGCTACGAGAGTACCTTCCAACGTTGGTACCCCGGGGAGAACCTGCTACCCAACGGCCACAGCTGCAAGAAGGAGATGTCGTCATCATCGTGGACCACACTCTGCCACGGAACGTGTGGCCAAGGGGAATCGTCGAGCGCACCTACAAGGGACCTGATGGAGGAGTACGAGTGGCAGATGTCCGGACGAAGACGGGAGTCTTCAAGCGGCCGACCAGCAAGATCGTCGTGTTGGTGAAGAAGGAGGCTGCGCGAGCTTCGCCGGGGGGAGAATGTTGTGGACACGACGAAAGATCTGTTCACACGCTGTAGTATAAGTAATTTTAACTTGAAATAGTAATGTGTGTTTAAATGTCGGCAATCGCAAAACAAAGGAATTCGTATTACAATAGGACAGAATATTTGCAAACTTTGATTTCGCCGCTACTTAGAAAATGTTAATGCGCTAAAGGCAAAATTGTTTTATGACTCTGTTATGTTGAAAGGATATTTTTCTATTGTTTAAAATTCGTCTAAATTTTAAGTCTTTTACGATGGGAAAATATTTTGAGCTTAACGTGGGAATTTTATGTTCGATTTGAGCGAGCTTGTTTTTATGTTATTTGGATTGTATAAAAGCTTACTCTTTCGAGATACAGTACGGCAGTCTTATAGAATCAGTCGTCAAGAATCAATCGCAGTCTTACAGAGTCAGTCTAAGAGTCAGTTGCCAGTCGCCAGTAATTTATTGAAGTTCGGAATAAATAGTAAAAACCAACTCCGCCTTTAATTGAAGATATTCTTACTGGACTCAAACCCCAAAAATACAGTCCACTGCATACAGTCCAGTACAATAGGCAACTAAAAGAAATCCAATACATTGGAGGAAAAAACTATCTTACACTTTGACTGCATTAAAAAGGCATTTCCTGGCAGGAACTTGCAAAAACAGGAGTAAAATTACAAAAGCTTTTTTGTCAGCCCATTTTTATAAACAACTAGCTTTCCGCCCTGCGACACTTACCCGCAATTTTGTTTGCTATAAATCTCACCTAGCCTGAGATCTTTCCAACAAATGCAAAATTGTGGAAGTCAGTTCTTGCGTTCTGGAGTTATAGCGTCAGGAAGGAAAACCTGACCTATTTTTACATAGTAGATTATTGTGGCTTTCTTTCTATTAATAAAAGGATTTGAGATTTGTCTATGTCATCATTAGATCATATTTCCAAGATTTAGTTATAATACATTTTATTTTTATTTTGGGACCTTGAGTTTTTTTTATAATACATTATGTTACTGTTGTTTCAGGTGGCAGGAAATCCCGCTCAAGGAGTAGATCGGTAAATATTAACCAGATATAATATGTTCGAAATATGTACATACTTACCTATCTTAGAATATTTACCTACGTTAATAATACTTAGTAGATGAATTAAAAAAACTTAGATGAATTTATGAAAAGAAACTATAATATTGTAAATATTCATCAAATTTGATTCACTGATAAATTAAAAATTGTAAAATACATTACTTTTACAGGTTGAATCTAACTCGAAGATGTCTCATGATGGCTCTCCCAACTCAAGACATACCTCTAAATCTCGTTCCCGTTCCCGTTCCAAATCCAAATCTCGCTCTCGTTCTCGTTCTAAATCCAAATCTCGCTCACGATCCCGTTCCTCACGGTCCAGGTCTCGCTCTAAATCCGGTTCACGTTCGGGATCGGGCTCACGAGCGTCTTCCCGTTCTTCACGCTCTGGAAGCGGTTCGCGACATAAATCTCGTTCTCGTAGTGGTTCGCGCGCTAAATCTCGTTCTCGAAGCGGTTCTCCGGTGAAATCTCGTTCTCGTAGCGGCTCGCGTGCCAAATCTCATTCTAGAAGCGGCTCACGCGCTAAGTCCCGATCCAAGAGCGGTTCTCCCGTCACTGCCAAGACGAAATCCCGCTCTAGATCGCCGGCTAAATCTAAATCTAGATCACGGAGCGGCTCTCGCGCCAAATCCCGATCTAAATCACGCTCACACAGCGGATCGCCGGTTAAATCTCAGTCCTCTAAAAAATCCCGCTCCAAAAGTCCCGAGGAAGGGGGGAGCCATAAAGCTAAAAGTAAGTCGCCGTCGGCGGAGCGGTTGGAAGGAGGGGAGGACAAACAGGGATCGCCCGATAAGTCGCACAATAAGTCGAGGTCTAGATCTGGATCTCGCGCTGGTAAGTTTAACTCACTATAAATAAATACATTTTACACAAAACATCTAGCCTCGTGGTAACACGAAGCTTGTGTAACGGGTGCTATATTTCTGATATACTTAACATAATAAACATAATAGTCACAATAAAAGTAATGTGAAGAGCACCGTTGGGCCGAAAAGTTATCCAGTGGAGACCACGGATCAGCAAACGCTGCATCCGACCGTAATAACTGGAAGTCATATAGGGAGGCCTATGTCCAGTAATGGATGGCTAATTCTGTATAAGGATAAAATTATATTTACTGGTATTTATTTAATTCCAGGTTCCCGAGCCAGTAGATCGAAGTCACGATCCAAATCCCGCTCTAAGTCAAGATCTAAGTCTCGCTCCAAATCCAGATCGAGATCACGGTCTAAATCCCGCTCAAGATCAAGATCAAAGTCCCGGTCTCGATCTAGATCCAAGTCCCGGTCTCGATCCAAGTCACGGTCCCGCTCAAAATCTGTTGGAGCAGGTAAGTTTTCCTTCCATCTCTCTCTTTACCACACAAATAGAGCTTCTATAATCCTTTTTATAATGTTTTATTTTACCCCATTGACAAGAAATTATACATTACTAGGTACAATATTTTTGTGAACAAACAAAGACCAACCAGTGCAAAGAACGACACATCTGCCCTTCTTTAATTAAAGTTCCTTCTGTAAGAAATAAGGTAGAACTATTTTTGAAGCGAAATTTGTTATCTTTCTAACGGTATTATTGTTTATTCCAGATGGCGTCAGAAAGAGCCGGTCCCGTTCTCGGTCGCGGTCTCGCTCCGGATCCCGCAAGTCTCGCTCCGGATCCCGCAAGTCCCGCTCCGGATCCCGCAAGTCCCGCTCTGGATCCCGCAAGTCTCGCTCTGGATCCCGCAAGTCTCGCTCCGGATCCCGCAAGTCCCGCTCCGGGTCCCGCAAGTCCCGCTCCGGATCCCGCAAGTCTCGCTCCGGATCCCGCAAGTCTCGCTCCGGATCCCGCAAATCCCGCTCCGGGTCCCGCAAGTCCCGCTCCGGATCCCGCAAGTCTCGCTCCGGATCCCGCAAATCCCGCTCTCGGTCCAAGTCTCGTTCTAAGTCAAAGTCTAGATCACGATCGCGATCTGGCTCTGCTGCTAGTAGGAGGAAGTCCCGGTAAATAAATATTACTTATAAGAAAAATACAAAGCATATTTTCGAACTCGCGTCTCTTGGGCTTGCCGGGCTTTTTTTTTTTTACGATGGGAAAATGCTTTTACGCATGCCCGGGCTACTTATTACCGCTAAGCTACGAGGCACTAACTACTTGATTCGTAATTATGCTTTGTATTTTCCATTTTTACATATGGCCGGATTTTGTTAATTGCCATCATTGGTCATTTTGAATTTTAAACCAAAGAAAGTATAACACAATTAACGTGTGTTTTTGGTAAAATAGGGAGAGTTTTTATCCTTTGGGGCTGGTTAAATACCTCAGTAGGCTTAAATTTTGTATATGTTCAACCTTAATTTTAGTGTAAATGTTGTAATGTTTGTGATCCAGGTCCCGCTCTCGCTCCGGCTCCCGCTCCGGCTCCGGGTCGCCGTCGCGCCGCGGTGAGAACACACCTAGTCGTGCATTTATTTGGAAAACCAACAATTAATAGACCAAGGCTAAAAGCCTTTGAAAATCGTAATAAGCGAAAGAAAATTTTAGTACGATCATTCTACCATAATTTTGTTTGCTTTCATAAATTATCGACCCTGATCTACTAAGGCACAAACATAGAAAGAAATACTAAAATACAAAAGATAATATAAATTGAAGCACTCAACTCTACGAAAACTGAGATCTAACTAATCCAACATAACACATACTTTTATTTGCTTCCGTATTTATTACCTATATTCCTGCAATTAAAGAATTCGTTAAATTTCAGGCAAGAAGCGGCGCACCGTCCGCCTGAACTCTGAGGATTCGGGTCCGCGGTCGCCGGGGCCCGCGGGCGGGGCCTCGCCCTCGGGCCCCGCGGCCGCGTCGGCGTCGTCGTCGGACGAGGCGGGCCCCGACTCCAAGCGCGAGGAGATGGCGGGCGGCATGACGGACTTCGAGATTATGTTGGCGCGCAAGAAGGACGAGCGTAAGGGCCGCCGCCGCCGCCGCGATATCGACATTATTAACGACAATGATGATCTTATCGCGCAGCTGCTGCAGGTATGCCACATGGAACAATACTTCTTAAAATAACGAATAAAATAATTTAAAATGAATATTGCTGGATAATTCACACAGCAAGATCTCAAAGCTTGTGTTAAGGGTGCTAGTTTTGTTAAACGTACACTTCTCTCCCAGGGAATGCGACAGGCGGCGTCTTATCTTTGATTACACGATCCCACCATGCACCATCAAAGGCATCGTAAAGGAATCAAAGGATCGTATGATCGTTTTTAAGCATTTTATGTGCTCACACGATTACTTGCGAGGTTCAAATAGGACACTGATGAAATCTGTATGCTTAAACTCATCGCACGATGAGAACGCATCGCGCTCGCTCCCAATTAGGACGACGCCTAAGACGGCGAGCTCACGCACCGTCCCGTCAGTCTCGCTCTCACAGTCCCCCCTCTCTCTCCCCCAGGGCATGCGTCAGGCGGCGGCGGACGACCGCGACCTGAACAAGCGCAACCAGCCGGCGGTGCGCAAGGTGTCCATGCTGAAGCAGGTCATGTCGCAGCTCATCAAGAAGGACCTGCAGCTGGCCTTCCTGGAACACAACGTGCTCAATGTGCTCTGCGACTGGCTCGCGCCCATGCCCTCCCGCGCCCTGCCCTGCCTCCTCATCCGGGAGTCCATACTGAAGTTGCTGCAGGACGTGAGTACAAGCCCTCCCGCGCGCTGCCTTTGAGTGTTGTGTTAATTCTTCAGCTATATCTACCTGAAGATATCGTCACTGCCGCTGCAAATTCCTTCAAAAATAAGCTTGACAACTGGTTACGGAATAATAGTAAGAAACTCACAAAACTCACACAAAACTACTCATAACTGTTTGACGTAGACACATCAGCCTATAGATGCCTGTCTATAATTAATAATAATAATAATATCTATTCTATACTCCACTCTCTTACGCTCTTACCTGTGCAATATTCTCTTTCCATCCCTAGGTTGCCTGGAAGAGATTGCTGTTAGTGATAAGGCCGTCTATTGTGCCACTGTTATGTATCTGTTTCCTTCTTGTATTGTCCTGTATATTGTTGGTCTTACAATAAAGCTATTTGTATTGTATTTTTACTCTATTAACCGCTATTGGTCAGTTCCCCAGCATCGACAAGTCCCTGCTCAAGCAGAGCGGCATCGGCAAGGCCGTGATGTACCTCTACAAGCACCCCAAGGAGACCAAGCTGAACCGCGAGCGAGCGGGCCGACTCATCTCCGAGTGGGCGCGGCCTATCTTCAACCTCTCCACGGACTTCAAGGTATGTGTGACATGTGAAAGTCTATTTGGACATGAAACTGGTAACATACCATGATTTAAATGTTTTTGAGTGTTAAAAACCATGATAGTTTAAATAGTTATATGTGAAAGTCTTCGTCAGAGAGTGGTCCGTTTACTGTTATCACAGTACTTCACTGTAATACAAATTGTTTGGGTTACATTAAGTTTTACAGAGATAAATTGTACAATCATACATTAAGGCAGCTTGTAAGCCGAACATAGTGAGAAGATCACTGACTCATCATTGAGTTGGTTACCAGTATAGATACTAGCAACTAAAACCAACGCTGATCTTCCGCCAGTACCTACCATTTTCTCTGACATACCGTATTCTAATACACATGCTATCTTACTTTTCAGGCTTTCTTTTATTTTATTATTAGCTTTCCGCCCTGCGACTTCGCACGCGTTTTACATTTTCCCGCAATTTTTTTTATTGGTTTGCTATAAACCTCACGGAGCCCGAGACTTTTTCAATTTATGCAAAACCGTGGAAATCGGTTCGTGCCTCTTAAAACCCGACTTTTTTTTATAGTAGATTTTATTTTGACATTTTAATAAAACTAAACAGCATTTTTAAAATAACTTAGCATAACAATAATAATCTTAAAATGTGTTTGGTTCCCCAGGCGATGACGCGCGAGGAGCGTCAGGCCCGCGACGAGGCGATGGCGGGCGCGGGGTCCGGGCGGCGCTCCCCCCCGCCCGCCAAGCGCCGCCGCTCAGCCTCCCCCGCGCGGCCCGTGCGGCCCGGCGCCGCGGGCTGGGTGCCGCGTGCCCGGGTCCCGCTGCCCTCCAACAAGGACTACGTGGTGCGACCCAAGTCCACCAGTGATGTGGACATGTCGAGGGTGAGTCGCTATGATCATCTAATGGGGCGTCTAAACGGGATATTACGACAATTAGTGGCTGCAATGACTGGGAAACTGTTCAGCCATCAAAAAACATTTTAGTGCATTTTATGGCCGAGCAATCAATTGCCGGCCACACACCGGCTACACATATAAACATTTTGACATACCAAACATATGTGAATATAATGCCGGGCCATCCTTAAAATATTGCATAGTTTGGCTAGCAATGTTGCCGGCCACAGTACTGCAGCCACAAAGTATAGCCCGTGTAGAAGCCCCATTAAACTATGTTTTATGATCCCTGTTTGTGGGGGAACTAGGATCTGAACTGACGTCTCGCTATGAAGTATTGTGTCATCATATTTTATGGGATCATAATTTATAAAAAATAATGTATTCAGGCAGCATAAGAATTTAACATAAAAACAATTAAATTTCGCTACATATCGATTTAGTAGCAATATTTGAAAAAATAGAATATGTGCTCCCTATATCTGTTAAAAGTTTATTAATAAGCAATATAATGTTCCCTTATGTACGTCGACACTAATATTCTTACTCCATTACAGACGCAGAAAAAGAAAATGACTCGCTACGAGAAGCAGATGAAGCGGTTCATCGACCAGAAGCGCATGAAGAGCGGCTCCAGGCGCGCCGTCGAGATCTCCATCGAGGGCCGCAAGATGGCGCTGTGAGGCCCCCCGGGCCTTCTGGGGCCTCCTAGGCATCTGTGGCCTCTTAGACGAATTAACTAATTATGGGAGGAACGTCGATACTCAAGTCCGTCTTGTATAAAGGTTCTATTTGCGTAAATTTATAAGTGTTGTTTATGAACTGATCAGGAGTGGGGTGAACTCATGCTTCGATGTTTGGTCAGTGCTAACTGGCCCCTAGTGACTCCTAATTTTCATTGGTTGAACAGTTCATCTATTGTAACTTCCTAAACTATCATTGTTTTATCTATTTATTTTATTTCATGTTCAAAGAGTTCATTTTTAAAAATTGTATGATACAGTTAAACCTTAGTGGTTTTTGAACAGTGTATTGGCCTGGAAGTTAGATTTATAATTAAACTGTTCAATTTGTATGAATAATTGTAACATGGATCCTATACTAGCACAGACTTATTTTATTTCATGCATGTTTTAAATTTTAAAGCAATGATATGAAATCTACAAGACGGAACATTTGACGATCTTCCAAGTGACGAGTTCTGCTTCGGCGTAGAACAAGATATATGTGATTATTTAGCTAAGGCTAGGATAAGTTTTAAAATAAATATTATGATGTGATTTATTGTTTGAATGCCTACTCGACCTCTGTGGCCCAGCGAGCGAAGGTCCGCCTGTAACGCAGAGAGTTGCAGTGTCGTATACCGTCGTGGACAAATATTTGTATGACCTGCAAATATTTGTTCAATAGGTGTATTTATGTCCAAAGTAATTCAACTCTTTTTAAATATTTAATATTATCAAATACCACATATAAAAAGAGATTAAATATAATAACACTATATTTATAATTACTGGAGTAAAAGTGGTTGATACTTAGTAACCTTGCGACCTTAAATATCAGGTCACAGTCACTGCCTGACATCTATTATATCGGGTCTTTATTGCAAAACTCCTATAAGGTATTAAAATAAGCTTACTAAGTAGGTATTCTTATTGTTTTGTTACAAAAAAGCGTCTGATACGAAGACAAACCTGCTCGCAACGAGAACAAGGAAAAACAAGCCTTTAACCGGCTTGTGACCTCACCCCTCCCCTCCCCCCAGATAATTGGCAACCATCTTCACAGTGAAGTTCATACGCAATAGGTACTTACTTGTGTTTACATGACTTGCTACGAATATACGTAATTAAATGTGAATGAAATAGTGGTAGTTGTGATAGTTTGTTGACTCGTAAGATGGCGCGGGCGCTGCTGTTATTGCTGGCGGTTGCAGCGGCGCAGAATATCAGTGAGTATGACACTTCACTCTTATAGGATATCGAGACACTAAGTTGCTATACAGGGTGTTTGGTAGGGAGCTGTACATACGCCTAGGGTAGAAACTAGGGATGGTCTGCTACCTACCCCCGCCCATAATATTGACTTTGGCCTCAAGGTTTTTTTTTAATTAATTTTTATTTTTCATTTGACTTTTTTGTGAATTTTTGACTAAAACTATCTGTAGCTCAAAATCTATCCATAGGACAGGTCTGCTAATGGTCTTGTTTTAATCGTTAGAGTCTTAGGGTCCTGCTAAAAATTATTTTACACCAGAAAATTGTGGAGAAGAATAGTTATGGGGCCTGAAGTACCGTGGTAATGTAAAGAAAAAAAATTACGAACAACTTTCTATGGGATTTAAAAAAAAACTAACAGGTTTGGAGTTCTTCTGATTTTTTCGAAACATCCTCAGTCCATGCCCTTTCTAACGATATGCTAAAAGTGTTATTATCACTTTTATTTCCATATAATGATATGACTCGCCCGCCGTTGCTAGGCAACGACTTATTGCAAATACACAAAACGCCATTTTTAAATCTTTTTTTCCAGTCAAAAATTGCCTTTACATAGACTTCTAAAAAATACACGTGATCCAGGGGGGGAGGGGGGGTTGGTCCCAAACCTCACCAAATATCACCAGAGGGGAGAGGGGGGGGGGGGGGTAAAAAAATTAGAAAAACGACCTCACGTGATTAATGGACGGCCCCTAACGGCAATAACGTAAAGTGGTAAAAGTGCCCTTGTTGCGGAAATTAATTAATAACTTTGGAACTAAAAGTGATAATAACACTTTTAGCATATCGTTAGAAAGGGCATGGACTGAGGATGTTTCAAAAAAATCAGAAGAACTCCAAACCTGTTAGTTTTTTTTTAAATCCCATAGAAAGTTGCTCGTAAATTTTTTTCTTTACATTACCACGGCACTTCATGCCCCATAACTATTCTTTTCCACAATTTTCTGGTGTAAAATAATTTTTAGCAGGACCCTAAGACTCTAACGATTAAAACAAGACCATTAGCAGACCTGTCCTATGGGTAGATTTTGAGCTACAGGTAGTTTTAGTCAAAAATGCACAAAAAGTCAAATGAAAAATAAAAATTAATTAAAAAAAAACTTGAGGCCAAAGTCAATATTATGGGCGGGGGTAGGTAGCAGACCATCCCTAGTTTCTACCCTAGGCGTATGTACAGCTCCCTACCAAACACCCTGTATATACTTCATCCTCTTATACATCATCAGCATCACACCGATTTACGTTCCCGGTTAGAGTTAAATCAAAACAATTTGCTACTTTCTGTTTTTAAAGTTTATTCTAATAATTGCCTAATCTCTGCATCTCGTCAAGAGAGAAGTCCCCGTATCCCAGCAGTTGGAAGGTTGCTTTCGCAGCCACATTAGTAGGTTGTGCAAAAATTTGTGGGATCTGTAATCCTTAGGTTTAGGTATTGATTCTTTTATTTAGGTATTAGAGACATCGCTGATTTCGTGCGCTTTAGAAGGTAGGTATTTATATGAAACCAGTTCTGAGTATCGTCATGCCGGAAAAAACTTACCAACCTACTATCTACCTAATACTACCTACTACAACAACATAATTGTTCAAACGTGACTAACGGGCACTCACGAAAAAAATTAATAGATTACCTACCGTCAAACACCCTGCCTCAGTGTAATCACAGTAGTGTCATATTAATTTAAAATATGAAATACATTTCACTCCTACCTCTAAAGTAGGGTAGACCGGGGGCAATAGTAACAATTTTTGGTTTTCGGACAATTGTACTATATAAACTTGGGTATTTTACTATAATGATTATGTTTCTATAAACCTAAATTCAATAGCTACAAACCATTTTGTTGAATTTTACGTAGGGCTTACAGAACATAGAGAAAATTAGGTAAGAATGATGACAGGGCGAGTGCTACAATTGACCCCTTCCCAGGGTCACTTGTACCAAAAATTAAAAAGGAAATAAAAAACAAACAAATTATCGAATCATAACTATATAGTATCGTATATTTGTTATTTTAGCATTTATTAATCAGTCACTATAACTAAGAATGTAAGTTTCAGGAACAGTCCTACAAAATTCACAAGATAAAACTAAACAAATTTAAATTGAGTTTTCTCCACTTTAAACACAAATAACTCAAATTCTTATAGTTTGGCATAATCGCTTTGGTCTAAGCTTTGATTGAGAGTTAACAAATAGCTTATATATCTGAAATTGTTGGAAATAATTGACAGATATTATTTTCTATGGAGTTACAATTGACCCTGGTACAATTGCCCCTGTTAAACTTTAAGTTAACTTTAAGTAAAATCATTATCTATCCAGTAACATTGAATGCAAAGATGGCGAAATCCACTAAATTATTTGTTAAGACGACAGAGTGTTAAAATTAACAGTATGAAAGTATTTCTTAATTACTATTTCACCTAATTTGTACTCATTTTTGTTAATTATATCAGGGGTCATTTGTACCACGGGGTTAATTGTACCGTTACAATTGCACCCAGAGAAGACGGTACAATTGACCCCAAGTATAGATTTTGGAGAAATAACTAAATATCTGGGAACATTGTTGTGCTTTAGACACACAATATTGGGAATTCTAGAACTGGATACCTAGGTAAACGCGTGGTTAATATATAATTACATGAAACACAGTAACCACTGAGTGACAGGGCAATCAAAATAGCAAAATAATTTACTTTGGGTGCTTGAATACAAAAAAATGCTCCTACAGACGTCCGTTTCGCAGCGAGCGCGCTGCCGACTAGTGAGCAAGTCGGGACACTTAAGGCGCGTACCCCGGCTAACGCACACACAGATAGGTCTCCTAGAACTTGAGATATTCCCAATGGTACTATTGCCCCGTGTTACTAGTGACCCCGGTCTACCCTACCTAATGAGGTTAGTTATGATGGCTCAGTTTTCCGCATTTAGACTCAAAGGCGGTCCCTTGATCCCTTCATAAGACGCTCTCTCGGATCTTGATCTGACGCACACGTCTGCACTTAACCCTCTCCGACTCCCCTTCTTTTAGTCATTGATGGCGTTGTTTGTTGCAGAGCTGTGCGTGCTGAACCCGCACCCGTCCGTCCGCTACTGGTGCGACGATCTCCCGTGCAACGGCACGGTAGAGGACGGCGCGCGCGTGGAGGCTCGCTGTGCGCCGGAGCACTACGCGAGCGGCCCGCTGCCACTGCGGCGATGCCTCAACGGACAGTGGGACTCTGAGCCGCGCTGTCAGCCTGGTATGTACCGCGGCTTTACGCATACAAGGCATACAGCGGCCTTGCCACCGAATAAATATCTGTAATAGTTGGTTTTGGAGTAAGTTATTTGTTTTCAGGGATATTAATATCCCTGAAAACAAACTAACAAAACACAATTGTGTTTATAGGCTCAATCACAGAGGGCTCAATGATACTGAAAATAATTTGAATTTTTTTAGATATTTTTTGTGTACAACCTACCTATTTAAATGTTAATGTAGGTATGTATGTATCTATGTTCCGTTATAACTCTTAAACCAATGATAAACCAAACAATGATTTCATTATCATCATCATCTCAGTCATTAGACTCTACTACTGGACATGACTTCCAGTCATTGCGGTCGCTCGCTTTAATTTTGTTGATAAATATTTAAACGTCTGGGACACAAGATTAGCTATTAAAATTCTTGCTCCAGCTATGATAACACATACATAGCTCCCAAACACAATTTAAAGCGAATGAAGTCGCGGGGTCATCTAGTAATTTATATTTCGAGTGTAATCATCAAGTTTTGATTATGTGTAATGTGTGTCCAGAGTGCGGGCGCGTGACGCCGGTGGGCGGGGCGCTGGTGTCGGGAGGGCGCGGCGCGCGGCGCGGCGAGCTGCCCTGGCACGTCGGCATCTACTCCACCGCCACCGACCCCCCGCTGCAGGTCTGCGGCGGCTCCATCATCAGCAACTACGTGGTGCTCTCCGGTCAGTGCTCCACTTCTGTCCCATCATCATTGTCAGTGCTCAGACTGTCTAAGATGATGGAGCATGACACACTGAGACACTGGGCCACAGTAGAGACAGCTCTACTGTCTGTAACTACTGTCTTCTAGAGTACTACTGAGTAGGTAGACTGAAGGTGGGTACGCCACCGACCGTTACAATACGTTGCCATCATCAGCAACTACGTGGTGCTCTCCGGTAAGTGCTCCACTTCTGTCCAATACATTGTCAGTGCTCAGACACTGACACACTGAGACACTGGGCCACAGCACAGTAGAGACAGCTCTACTGTAGGTACTCTTTTGTCTTGTAGAGATTATATGGTGTCATCTCTACAAGACGTTAGGTAGACAGGTAGGTGGATAAACTCAGTCTCAGGCATTAGGTACTTCAATAACGTTTTATAAAATATCTCTGTTATCGACTGAAAATTCCCTACGATTCTGCCAACTACTTACCTTACTCTTACCAGAAAATTCCACATTTTACCTAACAGAGTTATTTATCATTATTTTTATGTTAATAAATGAATACCTACCTACAATGAACCGTTGTATTTAACATTGTCATCTTTGCAGCTGCACACTTTTTTAAAAAGATCTTTATTTATCATAATAATTATTTACAAAGTAATTATAGCTAAACACAGTTTAGAATAACACACAACATAACATATAGGTAAGTAACTGTAGCAGTTTACGCCTTTATAAGTTTTTAAATAAAATTACTATTGATTAGAGTGGTACTTTTTAAAACATAAATTATATTAGGGTAGTTTTATACACTTCATAAAATTGCAGCGGCTCACTGTTTCTGGACGGACGTGGAGAAGCAGCTGCCGGCGGCGCTGTTCCTGGTGGCGGCCGGCAAGCTGTACCGCCCCTACAACGACCCCAAGGACGAGGCCCAGAAGTCACAGGTAACATCACTAGCGGCTCACTGTTTCTGGACGGACGTGGAGAAGCAGCTGCCGGCGGCGCTGTTCCTGGTGGCGGCCGGCAAGCTGTACCGCCCCTACAACGACCCCAAGGACGAGGCCCAGAAGTCACAGGTAACATCACTAGCGGCTCACTGTTTCTGGACGGACGTGGAGAAGCAGCTGCCGGCGGCGCTGTTCCTGGTGGCGGCCGGCAAGCTGTACCGCCCCTACAACGACCCCAAGGACGAGGCCCAGAAGTCACAGGTAACATCACTAGCGGCTCACTGTTTCTGGACGGACGTGGAGAAGCAGCTGCCGGCAGCGCTGTTCCTGGTGGCGGCCGGCAAGCTGTACCGCCCCTACAACGACCCCAAGGACGAGGCCCAGAAGTCACAGGTAACATCACTAGCGGCTCACTGTTTCTGGACGGACGTGGAGAAGCAGCTGCCGGCGGCGCTGTTCCTGGTGGCGGCCGGCAAGCTGTACCGTCCCTACAACGACCCCAAGGACGAGGCCCAGAAGTCACAGGTAACATCACTAGCGGCTCACTGTTTCTGGACGGACGTGGAGAAGCAGCTGCCGGCGGCGCTGTTCCTGGTGGCGGCCGGCAAGCTGTACCGCCCCTACAACGACCCCAAGGACGAGGCCCAGAAGTCACAGGTAACATCACTAGCGGCTCACTGTTTCTGGACGGACGTGGAGAAGCAGCTGCCGGCGGCGCTGTTCCTGGTGGCGGCCGGCAAGCTGTACCGCCCCTACAACGACCCCAAGGACGAGGCCCAGAAGTCACAGGTAACATCACTAGCGGCTCACTGTTTCTGGACGGACGTGGAGAAGCAGCTGCCGGCGGCGCTGTTCCTGGTGGCGGCCGGCAAGCTGTACCGCCCCTACAACGACCCCAAGGACGAGGCCCAGAAGTCACAGGTAACATCACTAGCGGCTCACTGTTTCTGGACGGACGTGGAGAAGCAGCTGCCGGCGGCGCTGTTCCTGGTGGCGGCCGGCAAGCTGTACCGCCCCTACAACGACCCCAAGGACGAGGCCCAGAAGTCACAGGTAACATCACTAGCGGCTCACTGTTTCTGGACGGACGTGGAGAAGCAGCTGCCGGCGGCGCTGTTCCTGGTGGCGGCCGGCAAGCTGTACCGCCCCTACAACGACCCCAAGGACGAGGCCCAGAAGTCACAGGTAACATCACTAGCGGCTCTGTCGCTAAATTATGTTTGTATGGGGCCACGTCTTAACACAACTGGGTCAAGAATTTGATTTATTCCATTTCCTATCCAGTACGAGTTATGAATTCACTTGTACTGGATAGGTTGTAACTGAGCGCGACTCATTTTAATCAGGGCATTCGTAGGTAAATCCTTAATAAATTTAATTTTATATAATGTTTTTATGTTCCAGGTGAAAAGCATCCACATACCGCTGCGCTTCCAGGGATCTACGTCACAGTTTCAGGTGAGTTCCCATTTCCTCCAATTTTTACGACAAAAATTGCCAAATTAAACTCGAATTTGACGAAAAAGGATACAGGTGATAGGTACCTTAAATAATAAAAGTCCCTTTTCTCTTAAAATGAGACATCAATTCTATCAACTGGAGGATTTTAGGGATATCACATGAGCGTTCTCATATACCTACTCTATGTACTCGTGAACAGTAGAAACAAAGTATCTAACTGGTAATTGTGTTTAGGACGATATCGCGGCCGTGATCCTGCGCCAGGGCTTCGAGTGGCGCACGCACATCCGGCCCGTGTGCCTCAGCTTCGACTTCCAGCTGGAGAGCTCGCAGCTCAGCGCCGGCAACGAGGGCAAGGTGACCTCTCCCACCCTGTGTGTCTGCGTGTCTGTAGGTGGCTGCCGTGATCCTGCGCCAGGGCTTCGAGTGGCGCACGCACATCCGGCCCGTGTGCCTCAGCTTCGACTTCCAGCTGGAGAGCTCGCAGCTCAGCGCCGGCAACGAGGGCAAGGTGACCTCTCCCACCCTGTGTGTCTGCGTGTCTGTAGGTGGCTGCCGTGATCCTGCGCCAGGGCTTCGAGTGGCGCACGCACATCCGGCCCGTGTGCCTCAGCTTCGACTTCCAGCTGGAGAGCTCGCAGCTCAGCGCCGGCAACGAGGGCAAGGTGACCTCTCCCACCCTGTGTGTCTGCGTGTCTGTAGGTGGCTGCCGTGATCCTGCGCCAGGGCTTCGAGTGGCGCACGCACATCCGGCCCGTGTGCCTCAGCTTCGACTTCCAGCTGGAGAGCTCGCAGCTCAGCGCCGGCAACGAGGGCAAGGTGACCTCTCCCACCCTGTGTGTCTGCGTGTCTGTAGGTGGCTGCCGTGATCCTGCGCCAGGGCTTCGAGTGGCGCACGCACATCCGGCCCGTGTGCCTCAGCTTCGACTTCCAGCTGGAGAGCTCGCAGCTCAGCGCCAGCAACGAGGGCAAGGTGACCTCTCCCACCCTGTCACCCATATTCTTAGTCGTTTTTTTTCATTCAACTCAACCTCACTTGAGCAAATTCGTGGGTATCTGAGAATACGACAAAAACGTCTTCCACTTGAGATTTTTTTTCAGCTCACCTCAAGTTCGAGATAAGGTGGGAACTGTCAAACGTAAGGTACCTCATAACTAACCTTGAAACTCCTACAAGACGACCAACGCTTGTTTATTTTTGAGTGGAGGAATATTAGGAGGAAACGACTAACACCCATATTCTTAGTCGTTTCCTCATAATGTTCCTCCACTCAGAAATAAAAAAGCGTTGATCGTCGTGGTCTTACAAATTTAAAATTAATTAAAGATTTGACAAATTTGCTCAAGTGAGGTTGAGTTGAGTGGAAAAAACGACTAAGAATATGGGTGTAAGAATATGGGTGTAAGAATATGGGTGTGTGTGTCTGCGGTGTCTGCATGTCGCCGTCTGTGTGAATCATGTGATCAGTGTGGCTGGTCTCCGCAGGTGGCGGGCTGGGGGCTGTCGACGGGCGGACGGCCCTCGCCGGTGCTGCAGACGGCGCGGCTTCCCTACATCCCGGTGGGCGAGTGCCTGTCGCGCGCGCCGCCCGACTTCATACAGTTCATCACCAGCGACAAGATATGTGCGGGCACGCAGAACGGTCAGAAATGTTATATCACGAACACTCAGGTTGTGGCATGATCTAGGTACCTACCGAGGTTTTTTCGAAAGACTGTAGCATGAGTCTTTTCAAAAAGGGTATTCTGTAGGTACTGTAGCATTTACGGGGTCGGCAGCGCGCAGGTAACACCTCTGATGTTACAGGCGTCCATAGGCTACGGTAGCCACTTTACATCAGGTGGGCCGCATGTCATCTCAGCGGTATAAAAAAAAGACGTAGGTACATGATCATCATTGTTACGTGTTAATACAATACAAAACACTTTATTGCACACCATAACAAACATATAAAAATAACATAAACAACAAAAGAAACAAGTACAATGGGCGGCCTTATCGCTAAAGAGCGATCTCTTCCAGGCAACCTTTGGATGGAAAGATAGCAAAGAAATGAAAAATTGACGGGTGTACGAATACACAGACAAATATAATATAATACATATATGAGATAGAATACAAAAAATACAACATGGATTAACATGAACGTGTGGCTGTCTCTTGATCCTCGGTGTCGCGTCCTGTTGCAGAGCGCGTGTCGGTGTGCCGCGGGGACAGCGGCGGGGGGCTGACGTTCCCGGCGGGGGGGCGCCACTACCTGCGGGGGGTGGTGTCGACGGCGCCGCGCGCGGGGGGGGAGGCGGCGTGCGACGCGCGCGGCATCACCGCCTTCACCGCGCTCGCCCGACACGAGCGGTTCATCGCGGAGTACTACGAGCAGGGGTGAGTGGGCTGGAGGATTTTGAGATCGATTTTATAGGTTCACTGTGCATAATACTGCACAGTGAACCTATAAAATCGATGGGAGGGAGTCAAAATTTATTCTATATTCGAAAAATAAAATGAAACGTGCGTTGAAGCTCGAAACAAACCGAGTGGTGGGCTTGGTGACGTGTAATACAGGTACTATCGAACCAATCTCTCACAAAGTTTTTCCAGTAGGTACGACCATTAATGTATGTAAGTAATCTCAATTTAGATTATTATTTCTTGCGGTATTTAAATCATTTAAAATCAACAACATATATTATATGTATGTAATCTTTAAGTATTGTTTTGTGAGATTAAATAAAGATATATTTTATTTAATTTTATTTTAATTTGCCTGGAAGAGATCGCTTTTGGCGATAAGGCCGCTAAATGTCCCATTATCATATTTTGTATCTAGCTAGTTATTATTTATGTTATTTTATTATGTAATGGTGTACAATAAAGTAATTCTTTCTTTCTTTATTTATTTTTTTAAACTATTATTATACCTGTGGCATTTCCCCCCAGGGGCGTGTTCCGTTGCGCGGAAGGCGGCTGGGTGGCGGCCGGCAAGCACTGCGACGGCGCGGCGGACTGCGCGGACGGCTCGGACGAGAGCGCGGCGGCCTGCGCGCGCGCATCCTGCTCGCCCGCGCACTTCCGCTGCCGTTATGGTGCCTGCGTCGATGCCGGCGCTAAGTGTGACACGGTAAGGAGAAGTTATTCATATTTGTCGTTGAAACAAACCACGGAAGACATTTTTTAGTAAAACCACTTGACCATGTTGACATGTCAATAACTTAGCTACCTATTATTATTATACATTCAATCTGTGCGCCTTTTCTTCACAAACGAAGGTAAGTACTTGCGATTCAAGAAGTGTTGTACTTTCGATGTTTTAAACTTGACTGAATGTACAAGACATTATAATAATTTATATTCTTAAATTTAGTCATAGTTTTTCTTGAGTAATTTTGTTTTACGTACCTAACGTTTGTTGTTTCTTCAAGATTTCGGACTGCGCGGACGGGTCGGACGAGAAGGACTGCGACCTGGCGCCGCCGCAGTGCCGCCCGCGCGGCGCCGCCGCGCCGCTGCCGGGTGAGTCGAACTAAACTTACTGCGCCCTAACGGTGAACGTAAGAAATCGTCCCTCTGGCCACGTGGTCCTAACAGCCACCTCGCCTTTTTGGATCAATCGAACCAACAAGAAAAATATTTTTAGTGGTCCGAGAAATAAGTGGGACTACACATGATACCTATAAGAAAAGTTCCCAAAGTTCCTAAAGACCTATTAGTAATTAGAACCAATCGGAAAAAAAATCTCGAGGTCAGTTCATTTGGACAATGGCTGTAAGACCACGTGGGCAGAGAGGTGGACGCGGTATTCCCCTGTTTGTCGTTCATAACACCCCTTTTCACGTTCCCACTGCTGGGACACAGAGACTTCTCTCTTGAAGAGAGAGATTAGGCCTTAATTGACCACGCGGGCCAAGTGCGGGTTGGCAAATGACACATGTCCTTCAAACTTTTCAAAGTTCTCAGAACATGCCGGTTTCCTCACGTTGTTTGCCTTCACCGTTAGAGCACGTGTTTTTTAAAGCACACATAATTTTCCAAGAAGAAAAATCAGAGGTGTGCGAACCCACGACCTTCGGAATTAAAGTCGAGTGTGCTCCCACTTAGCCAACACGGCTCTGGTCGTTCAAATGTGAACAATCTTGTTGACTCATTAGGTTTGTATGGCTAGAGGATGGACGCGCTAATCCCCTGTTTGTCGTTCAAATGTGAACAATCTTGTTGACTCATTGGGTTGGTATGGCTAGAGGATGGACGCGCTAATCCCCTGTTTGTCTTTCAAATGGGAACATCTTGTTGACTTGCTTGACAACTGTGTCGCAGGTTACACATGGGAGCGTAGTTCGCGTCGCTGCTACAAGTTCCACGTGGGCCCGCTGGGGTGGGGCGACGCGCGCACGTTCTGCGAGGCGGAGGGCGCCGCGCTCGCCTCCGTCGGCACGCCGGAGCAGCAGAACGCGCTCAAACAACTCTTCAAACAGTACGTGCAACCAATTCATACGTTTTCTTCTAATTCATCATACACTACCATCCCTACTTAGTAGATATAAGTAGGGATGGTAGTGTGTCCACCCGTACGAAGCGGTAGGTACTTCTCCACCTTCATTATTCGCTCTGCTAATGTTTCAAATGCGTTGCCTGCTGCTGTATTTCCTGAAACATAATCTGGGTCACTATAAGACAAGAATGAATAGGTACCTTCTAGTCTAGACACTTGCGATCCATCTTCGCCCACATCGACACTTAGGTACCATCAGGTGAGATTGTGGTCAAGCAATAAAAAAATCGATGTTGCTGGGCAGATCTTAACGATCATGTTCTGCTACTCATCAGCCAGGTCATCTGTTTTGTGTGAGCAGGGCCGGATTTAGAGGTCTGGAGGCCTCGGGGCAACAAAGGAGCGGAGGCCTAGTCTAGTGTTTATTATATGGAATTTGGGGGAAACAATTTTTAATGTATTGTATTTTGTTTATCTGGCAGACACCCGGCGAGGACGCTGAAGGGCACCTACCGCGACTACCTGGCAGTGGGCGTGCAGCGCATCAACGGCTCCTGGTTCACCGACGGTGATTGAGTTCTGCTCCTACTTCTTTACTACTTACTCTCCCTAAGCCGTCTGAAACACTCACTGAGCACCAACCCGCCTGGAAAGCGTGGTTATTATACCAAGTCCAAGTTCATCAAGACCTGTTATTGGTATCGGTGAAACCTGTGCCCATTTGTGACTCTTTATGTGGATTGGTCTGAAGCTGAAGAGTTTGTTTGTTTGAGCGGGCTAATCTCAAAACCCATTGGTTTTGAGATCCGACGAAATCGAACCATTGTTCGATTATAAAAGTCTTTGAGTCGGATTGTCCATTTATCTAGAAAGGCTCCAACATAAACTCCCTATAATGTAGATATCGTAAAAAACGCAAGCTTTGTCGGTGGGTCGGCTAGAGTTGTATAAATGGGCGGCCGTTGACCCCAGGTGCGCCCCTAAGGGAGGGCGTGTGGTCCCCGTGGTACGTGGGCCACCCGGAGCCCGACACCGCTACGGACGCGTCACGCCGCGCGCCGCGTCGCGTCGCCTTCATGGAGCGCGATGGACAACTCGAGAACTACGAGGATGGAGAGTCCTACATCAATGCGCCTTTCGTCTGCGAGCTGCGGGCTACGCGCTGAGACGGACTGAATTCCTGTGGTCATACATTGTGTTCCTATCGATACCTACTGTGTTTTACCGTCAGTGTGAAAGACCGCTCTTTTGCAAGTCGAGAGAGAGAGGTTTTGAGAGCCGCGCGACAAATTCATGGTCATGTCGTCTATTCCTTTGAATTACACGATTTATGTACGATCAAACAGGGCCCTAATTCTACGGCCTCATTCGCGGTCGCTTCTTCGACTGTGGGTTTATTATGACACGCTACGATTCAATAACCGACTTAAAACTTTCTCTAAATAAAATACCTACATAAAGTTTCAACATTGATGTTGATGCAATAAATTTAAATGGAACGACCCGGGGAACATCAGCTTTCAGTGACTCATAATAACACTAACTTATAATCCTCTGTGGTTTTCTTTGTGTTATTGTTATTTTTCTTTTGTAATTATGTTTTTATGTTGTGAAATAAAATAAAAAAAAATTGAATTTTTTTTTCGCTTTCGGATAGAGAACCTCCTCCTCTTTTATAAAATCTTAAAGACATAAGTCTTAGGTTTATTTGGTAATGAATAACATTGTCGTATAGGTGCCCCCTTGGTGGAGAAGGGTCGCTGGTCGGCGTGGTCGCCGTGGTACCCGGGCTACCCGCGTCCCGACGGCGTGCCTGACAGCTTCGCGCCGCTCGACGTGGGCTACATGGAGCGCGACGGACAGATAGAGAACCGAGCCAACGGCGCCTCATACATCAACACGGCGTTCTTCTGTGCGGTCAATCCCGATAACAGTAGTTAGAGCGGGGAAACTTCAAGCTTTGGTCGGGTGATCATGTCGCATAACGCTGCGGTATGCGTTGCCGGACACTCAATCATATGAAAATTATGAAAACGTTAAGTGTGTTCTCTTGTTCCGTCGCAGTATGCGTCAGAGGGGCAAGCGTTGCGGCGCATACCGCAGCGTTGTGCGTCATGATCACCAGACCAAAGCTTCACGCGGCGCGCTGCAGTGCGGCGGCGACCGGGCGCCTTCCGTACGGATTTCGGATGTTCACTCTGATAGTCTGCTGATGAAATACAGTGTATTAATACAGCTGAGTTTTTATTTTATTCTCATTTATTTGGAAAACCAACAAAAAATATAATTAGGTATGTTAAAGGTGTGTTTTCCTAAAGTGTCGTGGTAAGTAAGCGTGGTTATTATACTAAGTCAATATACCAAGTCAATAAGGTCAATAAGGTTAGTGGAATGTGCCGCCCTTGCCTTTGTCCAACCCAGTCTGTCCGGTCTCTACCGCGCCCCCACATGAGTCGTGTAGATGTACCTACTGCCACGCTTGCTTATGCACGGTTCTTACAGATTGGTCGGAGAATTAATAAAACACTTAAACACATTGTTCACATTTTATTCAAGAGACATTTGTATAAAATATATGACATATAAAACAGCGTAGACATAATTTAAATTAAAAATATCATATTCTTATAAAATATATTGATATACATGCTTAGTTTATTAACGTTTAAGATGATAGGGTTGAATTTTACTGTGTAGATTGTCCAAAAAAAATTTTAAGAATAACGAACCGACAGTCCGACGCGCTCTTACGGACAAACATTTTACAAAATTTGTTATATCTGTAAATTTTTGGATTGAATTAATTTAAAGCATATTTTGTTAATATTATAAAATGTAGCTAGTTATACCATAGGATAGAACAACAGCGCCGCGAGGGCTAAGAGCGCAGAGTACACAATAATGGCAAACAAACAATAAGAGTGGAATGTTTACTTTGTTTAACAAATAAAGGTACTTAAACTCTTAATATATTGACTACAAGAGCACGTGATATTGTTCTCAATTCCTGAGGACGGGGTCCCGAAGCCGGTCCCCGGCGGCACCGTCCGGCGCCGTCCGTCCGGCGCCGTCCGCCGGCGGCGAAGCGTTTGGCACAGCGCACAGCGTCGAGTGTGACATCAACACAATAGTTACAACAGCTATGATAACTTAACACTACGGCATTACATTTTTGGCTTTAAGCATTATTTAAATTACACTTAAAATACGATTATGTAGTATTAAAGACGTTAGATATTTATATTTATAAAAGTAATGCTAGAAATAAAGAAAATAGAGATGATTATTTCATGATAATTTGCATCAGTCAGTGAATGCATGAATGCTTGTGATCGAGAACGCCGCGCGCCGCGCTGCGGGCCGCGTTCTCGAGCTACCTACTGACGGGTCATTCATTACAACAGATACAAATATGAATATCTACATAATGGTAACACCATTTCAACAACACAAAATACAATTTACTATCGACCTGTACAAGCACAAATAAATTAAATATGTACCTAATATTATTTGTAAATCTCCTTAAAAGTCGTTACCTGCTGACTTGCATGTCAGCAGGTATTTATATAGAGCAAGCCTGCGGGCTCGCGCTATATAAATACAAGTAGGTAAGTGTACAAAATATGTTTAGCAATCTTATTTATGTACATTTGAGCGGCTGATATACCCTTCTCTACCTACTTGATAACCCTACACTCCCTAAAATAAAAGACATCAAGATTTATAGGTTGATATTTTGTAAGTTACGCAATTAAAACATCAACGTCTAGAGTCGGACAGGTTGGGAGGCGATGGGCGAGTGCCGCAGAGGCGCCGGGCACCGGGAGCCGGACGCCTTACCACACGGATCCTCACACGCCTTCCCCTCCGCGGGTGAAAATGAAATGTCATATCGCGCGATGGACAAGTAAACTGAACAATTGTTAAAAGGATAATTCTTTGAAATACTCTTTAGAACACTTTCTCAGTCTCTTAGGATAAAGTTCCAATAAGTAGATCCATAACAATTTGTGGGGAAAAGGTTTATCGCGAACCTACCGTCTAAATTCTTATTCAAATTTACAAATTGGTCTACACAAATGAAGTTACAGTAATATCTTATTTCTACAAGAGATAAATTCTTATTTTCTAATAAAGAATGTGTCTGATCTTATATCTCTATCAAATGCTTAATCTAACATCGACAGACGACATCCAATAACTGTGTAAATGTTTGTTACAATGGAAACGGTTACTTAATGCAGCTGCAGTGAGGACACCGACCTCGCCGTGGCGGCACCGGCGGAGCGTCGGCCACCGGCGCCCGGCGGAGAGTCCGGCACCGGCGCCGGCGCGATGGCGCTCCGACGGCTACCGAGGGCTGTACTACAGTTTGTTGCGCGTGCTTTTTGCAAGTATTGTGGCTAAATAAACGGCAAGTGCTATTATTTTATTTGATATCGGTAATACCTATATTTTACAAATTTATAAATTATCTAGTGACTCGCCGACAGCTTCGCTTGCGTTTTTTATGTAATCTAGCTACACATACATATGATATAATCTATAGCTTACCTTGATAAATGTAGATACTATCCAATACTGAAAGAATTTGCCAAATCGGACCAGCAGTTCAACAAACCAAACAAACAAACTCTTCAGCTTTATAATATTAGTATAGATTATTCCCATAGATTCTCTATTATAAAAGTAAACTTTAAATACGAATGTTGGTAATACAAAATTGTAAATTTATCAAAAATTAATTATTAAATAATTATGACCCTAAGACATTAGGGTCACATTTTTTAATATAGGTAATTAAGGATAACTTTGTATACAGAATTAGAATTGTATAAAAAAAGTTAAAATTAAATAAAAGTAATTTTATAATTTTGTCTCGTTAAAGGGCGTAGGTAAGTACTTGTTTTTAAATTTAAGTAAAACTTTTAAAAAAATCCTACTCAATGATATGTCAGTCGGGCGCCTGGCTCCCGCCCGTCGGCGTCTCCGCGACCGGCGACCTGCGACTTGCCGGCGGTCGTTCGGCACATCATCTACTTACAGTGGGATCTCTATTTGATTCTCCAAATAGAAGTCGCACGTGGACCGAGAGCACTCTCTTAGCAGAGTTTGCCCACGGAGGAAATCAATAAACGGTAGATCGGCGACTGTGAAGCACGTCCGGCGCAGCGCGCTCAGGGCCGCGGCGCCGGCTCGGGCGCCGTGACGCTTGCCTGCGCGCGTAGCTTGTGAGCGTCCGGCGCGGGCGCCTTGTGTGCTTGGGCGCTGCCGCTCGCCGGCGCCGGCAGCCCCACCTCCGCGCCGGCGCCGCCGTACTTGCGACGGTACCAATGCAGGCAGATGCACCTGCAACCGGGTGGAGGGTGTCAGCGGTAGGCTTCGATGGCTGTGGGGGTGGGGGTGGGGACAGGGAGGGGGCTGAGGGGCGTACCTGGCGGCGGCGGCGAGAAGTCCGCCGCAGGTGAGCGCGGCTCCGGCGCCCATCAGGTAGTAGCGGTGCTGCGCCGCCTCCGCGCCCGGCGACAGCTGCACCAGCCCCACCACCAGCACCACCACGCCCAGCAGCACGCAGCCCACCACGCCGTGCAGCAGGGCCACCTTGCCGCACACGTAGAGGTCGCGGTGCAGCGCGCGGGGCGGCGGCGAGGGCGTGGCGTCGGCGCCGGGCCGCGGCAGCTGCAGCGGCAGCTGGCTGGGCCGGCGTCCGCCGCCGCCGCGCTTGTCGTTGCGGCGCCGCTCGTGCCGAACCGTCACGGCCGGCATCGCGCCGATCATCTTGGCTGCGGACACCACATTAGCGAGTTAGATTGACCTGAATATCGGACGGCGTGGCCGGGCGCCGGCGCGGGGCGGTACGGTACTCACGGCGCTGGTTGTCTCTCGGCTGCAGGAGCGACTGAAGCATATCTGGAACAAGATGGAACTGTTGTTACACGTCTGAGTCAGTCGCTGATCGTTCTAGAGATCCATAGGGCATCCAATGATAGAAGACTTGGACTACATATCCATTTTGTTTAACATCAAGCCTCTGCGCCAGATGTAAAGGATGGTGCTTTTTCCACCTAACTAGATAATTAAAAAGATCACTTTTTTCTTTCAATTCTGTGTACAAGATGAATAATCGATTGCATAATAAAACTAAAATACAATACCCGGGTTCGAAATTGGACTTGCAGATACGCTTGAACTTACATGTTGAAGGTTACTTCTATACTAAGGCTTTTTAGTAAAATCTTTTAGTTATGTTAAAGATATATCCTAATATTTGGATTTATGTTTCGCGTATTTTCTAGGAGTTAATTAGAATTTATCTAGGACTACATAATGGTCGTTTGCTCAACGATGTGCCTTCCTGTCTAAGTGCTCTCCATCACTAGGTACTGGCCCGCGCTCCTTACCATAGATACTTATTCGGCACCATTCTCCCACCATGTAGGCTAATTCATATAACACCTGTTACTATCCATATGTATCTGAATTGTGAGAGTTAATACATTTATTTAGGTAGGTATAACTTATGTTGGTAGTTGGTACGTGTGCAGCGGTTTATGGGGACGAAGGATTCAGAACGAAACCACCAATTTGATCATGAAATAATTTTAATAAAGTGCTCTTCGAGTATAATTAAATAAATCTAACTAGGTAACATACATATTTAATTTATGAATTGAAATATTTTGAACAATAAAAATCGTTATTGAATTAAGTTCCTTAAAACAATACACAATTTATCTTAATCAGGATACTTATATGGATTAAAAGAAATAGTTTTTAAGTTACAAATAAAGTAGAGAGTACAGGACAGGGTGCGCGTTGCTCCGACAAAAGCAGTCTACACTCTTGAGGAATCTCCCAGTCTCAGGATCCTCTACTTATTACATTATTTCTTATAAGAATGTTTCCATTGCGTTGTGGTCTTGTGGTAGTTAATATCATATGAATATTTTTACAATTATAAAGTGTATTACTTATTTAATAGGTAGATAAAGATTTTTACTTAAGTACTTTGTACAAAAATGCGCAAAAGCGTTCGTAAAAACATGCACGACACCAAGTTGCGTATAAAATACACTGACTTTACAACATCAAACACTTGCTACGAAATGAAAGACAAATAAAACCCTACCAGCGCTTACCTTACCTACAGTAACTGCCTGCACCACGTTCTGCTCGACCGAGTCCTGCCCTAGACCTAGTTCGCACTGGGCGAGTATTTTAGTCGAGTAGCAAGTAATTTTATATCGCGAATACCAATAATTTAGTCGAGTAGGTTCTACTGCGTACTAAATTTCGCGATTTACGCGGTACTCGACTAAAATACTCGAGCAATGTAAACTAGGCTTGACGGCACGGCGGAGGCTGGCCTAACTTTGCATGGTTCATTGTTTCAAATGAGTTGTGCGCGCCTTACTGTCGCGAGCGAGCGCACTGCCTGGTGTAGATAGACTCTTAGGGAGATAATAGTAAGCACTCTCACTTAGATAGAGCTAATGTGGAACTCGGTCGCGGCCCTTGTCCACAGAGTCCATGCACACAGGCACACTGCACAATGCACTGCTCAGAACTTACACTACCAATATTTACATTAGAAACTACGGAAAGTTGATAGTCTATCAAAAATACTAAACTTTGAATTAAATTATTACCTAGGTAATTTTAAAAGTAGTTCATAGTTAGATACCTATATTATAGTTTATTAAATTGTAATTCCTAATTGTGTTTATATTTATGAAAGATATTGTATATTATAATGGCAGTGTACCGGACCCGCAACCCGCGGCGCGCGGCGGGGCGCTTGCGAGGCGCGCTGTTACAAGTGTTTTCGGCTACCGTAAGTAGGTAGGCACAATGTTAAAAAAGTGCAAATTACGACACATATTAAGTAGGCACGTAAAAACCTAATGTATTATTCCTATTTGCGCTGTAAATACTAGTAGTGTAGCATTTATTTATTTAGCATACAGCACACTGAGAAGGAACCTCCAAATAAACTGTTCGTAGATCCCATCAGGGATGCGTTGTAACTAAAGTTTCTGTAGGTATGTATTTATTTTCTAATCCATTATTATTTTAGGTAGACAGCGATAATGATGTATTATCCGTACACTCCTGTGCAGATAAAAGAAGATGAAAGTTTTCGTATGTCCGTAAAACGTGTAAACTTCTAACACAAGGTATTTATCGTCGCCCAGGCCGTGTTGGCGATGGAGTTTGACACATCGGTACAACAGTAGTAGGTAATGTACCTACCTAATCTAGTGCGCTCTATTTTCAAATAAGTACCATACCATAAGGTATTTTCGAGTAGGTGCAGTTATAAATATCATTAAATTCTATCTTATGCATGTAGGTAGGTAGGTAAATAAGTTAATTCTAAAATTTTAATAAATTTAAAAAATTGTGCTGTTTAAATTATTATACCTATCCTATCTAACTATCATTACGATAAAAGTGATTTGTTTATTAAGGCAATGACTTACAGACAGCACTTAGATAATTATTTTAGTACATGTAGCTAGAATAAAAGTCGTCCCACAACGCTGCGTCGTGCGTCACGTCGCGTGACGCGGCACGACGCGGCGGGGCGGCGCGCGGCGAGGAGCGACCGAGTGAGAAATTTAATTAGAAAGAGAGAAGCAATTTAAGTCGACTCCACTTACCACGCGCCATGCCTATCTCACACATTTTGAGCATTGAAAAGCTAAGCTCGTGAATTATATAATAATATCATACAATTACTTAAACCAAAAAAATCTTAGATAAAATTGTACAACGGAGATGATTTCACAGCCATAAAAAAAACTAGAAGTAGGTAAAGTACAACGACACCGGGCCGCGCCGCACTCGGCGGGCGGGCTACGGGCCGCGTTCTCTCGGACGTCGTTTGGCGGGTCAGTTTGGCACCATTGAACGGGAACCCAAGGGACATACAGTGCGACGAGATAAAACGTGAACGGTACAGTACCTACATAAACACGAGTCAGTACAGTTTATAAATATAAAGTAGTAGATCAGTCTCAAGCAATACACGAGGGGTCGGGTCGGTCGGTCGGCCCGGGAGAAGGGGGCGAGGGGGCGGCTCAGAGCGCGCGGCGCGGGTCGGACAGCAGCTCGCGCGTGTCGCGCGGGGAGGGGGGGCTGAGGCTCAGGCTCGGCGGCAGCGAGTAGGTGGCGCGGTTGAAGCGCGCCGCGTCCTCCTCCTCCGCGATCTGCGCCAGCGCCGTGCCGCCGCCGACCTCCGCGTCCAGCGCGTTCAGGAAGCCGTGTGCGCCGCCCACCGCATACAGCGCTCCCTCGCCGGCCGCAAGCGGCGGCGGCGGCACGCCCACCTCGGTGGCGCGGGCGCGGCGCGCGTGTCGCGTCTGCATGCCGCCCGTCTCCGCGTCGCGCTCCAGGCGGTGGCCGGAGCGCGAGCGCGTCAACTGGCGCTGCACGTACTCCTCGAGCGCGTCCTCCTCGCTCTTGGTGAGGTACTTGTGCAGCGCGACGAGGAACACGCCGATGGCGAGCGCGAACAGGCCGGAGCACACGAGCTCGTTGAACCAGCCGGCGGAGCCGATGTTGCTCCAGGAGGTGACGTCGTCGGGAAGCCAGCCGGAGCCGACGAGGAAGAGGCCCAGCACGAGGAAGACGACGCCGAGGTGCAGCATGCCGACGGAGCTGACGATGTCGTTGTCGGGCGGCGGCGCGGCGCGCGTGCGGCGGCGCTCCAGCGAGGCGGTGGAGCAGTGCGGCGAGGTGACGCCCGACTCGGAGCTCTGCAGCGAGTAGCGGCGCTCGCGCGCGCGTTGCTGCGCCGCGCGCCGCTTGCGCTCGCGCCGGATGGCGAGCGCCGAGTGCAGCCCCACCGCGTGCATCCTGCAACACGCGACTGCGTCAGTGCCTCAGTGGCGCGTGGCGAGCGGTGGGGCCGCACGGGCGCGCTCCCGTCCGACGGCGCAACAGACATTCTCTCGTGTTCACCTCAGTCAGGTCAGGCAAGGCAAGGCAGGACTAACCGAAAGGCAGACATAGTACCACGGCCGAAACTATTGATGAGTCATCAAACTTAGACGCGATTAAAGAAATGTAAGACAACTAGACTAGTGGATTTCATATTGTTGTACAAGTACCTACCTAATAGGTTCATCTTAACACGTTCACTGTCCCAGAACAAAAGTTTTAAGTATATAGGTTACGTCCAACTGAAATTTCGTTTTACCCGAAACAAAAAGGGTTTAGGTGTACCAAATTAAGATAATTTGGCTTTAAAAAAATAGTTTTCTAGCAAAAACCCCATAAAAAAAAGTATGACTCCGAGAGGAGTCTTGGACATATGAGCTGAATAAGATAAGATCGATATTCAAAAAGCTGCTAGAGGTAAGAGAAGAGCCCCGACAATCTTTTGAACGCCCACTGCAACGGCTAGAAGACCAACATGCCTTCGAGAAAATGCAAAGGGAACCTGTTCACACGACGTGCAAAAAACGCTGCAAAGGATTCTATACAAGCTCATTTCAGAGGCAAACTTCAAAAGTTGCGGGTGCAATGCAAAGGCTTCTAAAGTGGTAACGTGGTGCCCTAAATGTATATCAGCGTTGTGCCGACCATGTTACAATATATATCATTGAATAAAACTATCATTTTCCATAGTATAATTTATTTTATGAAATTATGGAAAACTGGCAACATTTTACGAAGGCTCTTTTGAATTTTATGTTGCATAGTTAAACTGTTTTATAATGTAAGTACCTACATTAAAAATTGATTATCACATGAAAAATTCAGGTTTCATACATCAATGGTCAGTCGTGATTGCGATATGATATCTGATTTTAAAAAGGAATAGTACCTAAGTAACTTTACGTTAGTGATCGGAGGCCGCGCTGGACGGCCGCCAGCCACCCCGCACGTGTCGCCACTTCTGCCTACTTGTTGGATGTCAGTGCTCATTCACATCTGTATACATAATACGTAGGGACTAGGGACCTTAATATCTACATACAACTCTTTTGATCAGAAAACATTGAACTTGACCTTTGAGTTGTTGGCAGTATATACCCTGTGTTCTACAGTTACATCATTTGAAACCTTACAAATCTGCATGAGACTTATCAATGAACACGTCAACTTATCTCAGCGCTCTCCATTCCCCAGGGGCAAAGCGCGAGCCGAGGGGAGGCCAGGCCCGGACCTTTGAGATGTAGAGTCATCTCAAGCCAAATAACATGTCGATTACTAACAAAACCGGAGGCAGCGACGCGACAACAGACAATTAGTCTGTGGTCTCGCGTCTCTGTCTCCGTTGCTCAAAACTCTTGCAAATACAAATACAAAAACGCTTAATTGTGCACCAAAATTAAAAAAAATAACAAAAGAAACAAGTACCTACAATGGGCGGCCTTATCGCTAATTAGCGATCCCTTCCAGCCAACCTATCTGTACAATTTATGTTTTTGTCGACATGGGGATGAAGCGTTCTGGCGGCGATAGAGCACCGAGTGGCGAGAGTGCTCGAGATTCGAGATACGCTGAGACCGCTCGAGATACGCCAAGAGGCCCAAGCGCACTAGATCACCGTCCCTCTCCTTGTATTGTTAGGTTATACGCCCCCCCCCTTCACCCCCCGCGCCCGCAGGAAGCCATTAACGCGCGCGGGCGCAGTCCGCACTGATCCAACTATTAATAGTGATTTATTGATCGTTGTTAAACTGAAATAGTTGGAACGCGCGCGCTGTTTGTGCCTAATTACGAGTCCGCTGACTAACACAACAATGAGCACGCACGACCTCGGGGGTATGCCAGCGGTTATGCCAGCGGTAAAATTGTCAAATCGTTCTGAGAAATGGTAAACAGTAGTGAAATTTCTAGGTCCTTCCTCATTTTAACGGTTTAAGGCTTTAAGGTGTGGGGTTTGAACTCCAGGCTACCTCACCTCGTCATAAGCGTGTACAAAACAATCATCTAGTTCAACTGCACTATCTTCACAAGTATATTGCAATGCAACCTCGGAAGGTAAGAATCTGTTTCATAATGTTTCGTAATAATAGTCATAAGATACCTCTACCTTCTCTAACCGTGAGTAAACTATTGTAAGATCTTCCTTTGATGAAAATTTCAATAAATACATCTATAATATCTATATCAACAACTTGTAAACCTACTAAAGAGGGATTTTGATTGTTTATTTGTTTGTTGGTGGCGAATACTCCACGTAGTTAGTAGACCGATTCTAAACAAAGGATTTGAAATATTTAAAAATAATATGGGGATTTTTAAAGAACTTCGATAATGCACGATGTGAAAAAATCCCTACTTATAACGTTTACGTCATTACTAGAATTTTTAATTTACTAACGTAAAACTCATAGGTATAGATAGATACATAAAAATCAATTCCGGTTAGTTAGTCTCGCTAAAACTCTAATAAGGCCGAGTCGATACAAATACAAATACAAAATAACTTTATTTAGGTATTTTAACACTGTACAATTAAGGTTACTTGTGGTCCCCGCACTAGGAATAAACCCGTATCGCGGGAAACCGATGATTTAACCAACATTAGTTTTGAAATGTTCGTAGCAGTCCAGGGAAGATTTGAAAGATTAGATTGAAAGCAAACGAAGCCGCAGTCCAGTCAGCTAGTGAATTCACCTTCGAAATTTTTATTCTATAAATGAATAAAAATTTCGAAGGTGAATCCAGTGCCGAACGAACTCCCAAATGCCGAGAAAAACATTGATGAGAATCATAATCAGGGCGCCCGTGCGGCCGAGTCGAGAGGCGGGTCTGTGCGGACGGACATATCGGAAACTAAATACGCTTACTTCCAGGACCTAGCTTAGCTATGGCGTAGAGGGAACGATGATCGGAGCTACGGCGTAGAGGGTACGTTGTTCGGGGCTACGGCGTAGCACGCAGGGAAAACGCTACGGCGTAGAGGGGCAGCGTGTGGCTACGGCGTAGAATAAGCTTAGTCAGAGGTTGTAGAATAAACAGTAGGTACAACTTACACAGTGCGAGCCGCGCTATGGAGGCCCCTGTTAGCCCCGCGGGCGCGGCGCGACGCGGCGCAAGGTACTACCGGGCTACTTAGAAACGGATTGAGATTACAGGCTCCCACCCACTCCCTCGCAGACGCTACGCACACAGCGCAAACTGCACAATCCTAAAATGAGCTCATCATCACAACACAATTCTTATTCAGTTTCAAACATTGGTGTTTCGTATGCTTCCATCCATACGCTTATTGTGTTAAAGAGATGCTGTCGTATATTTCGTAGATCCTACAGCGTTCATAGTTCAAAGTTCAAGCGGCGATTCTAGCTACAGCTAATGTTCGTAGACGTCAAGCGTACCCCGCCCGACCCCCGTCCTGCCGCGCCGACGGCACGCCGCGCGGCGGCGCGCCGGTGGCGGTGCTTGTCAACAAACAAGCTCTCATTCAACACACGCCCAATAATGTAACGATCTGACGAACTCTCGCAGCATCAATTCCCTAAACAAAGGAACGCGAGATGCGTCGCGCCTGCAGCTGGGCATTGCGGCGGGCGGATGACGCGGCAGGGCGGGATGACGACGGGACGGGACGGGGCGGGGCGGGACGGCACTCACCTGGAGTGGCGGCGTCAGCGGGCGGTGCGTGCGTGCACGCGGCTCATGGCGCGGACACGGGCGGCGCGGTCTCGGCGCGCGAGGGACTGCCGCGCCCGCCGCCGCCCCGCCCGCGCCCCCGCGCCCCCGCCCCGCCGGTCGATAGCGCGCCCCCGCCCCCGCACCGCGCCACAGGTAGCCCCCGCCCCGCCCCCGCCCGCGCGCTGCACTCCCACAGATCTCCGACCCGCAACTAATCCGCTAATTGCTTTCAGAATCACTTGCAGTAATGAGCTTTCATATGACCTGCCTCTGGAAGGCTGCAAGCGGACCGGCTCTCACAGAAGTACGTGTGACGTCACATCCACTGCACTGGCAGACTTTTGTTAGTGCAACAACCGCAAAGTTTTTGCTGACGTTATACACAGTCTAATTATCTCAGAGGTGCGTTAATAAACATCCTTTCTATTCATTTTATAACAACTGGAATTAGTCACGTATTATATTTACACAGCTTTTCACCCTATCCTTTCATTTTTAGGGTTCCGTAGCAAAATGACAATAAACCATAAATGGCAAAAACGGAACCCTTATAGATTCGTCATGTCCGTCCGTCCCTCTAATTTCTAAAATAAGAGGATGATAAATCTAGAAAAAATATATAATGTACATTAGCACAAAAACTAACAACGAAAATTGGTTTGAACGAAATCTATTCAGTAGTTTTTTTATAATACGTCATAAACTATTTCATATAAACAATTGCTGCGGAAGCCTACATGGGCGAGTCCGACTCGCACTTGGCCACTTTTTTATATTTAAAAAAAATATTAATTGTATTCATGAAAAACATATTCTTAACAATTGATATGGTAGGAGGTATATTGATATACATAGTTGTATACAATACATACTTACAATATTTCACTGTAGAAGTTGATTTTTTTACAAAGGACATTCCAAAATATGTTCCATTTCAGCTACGAGAATAATTATAACAAATACCTAGAAATCATTTATGAATTATGAACATTACGTATATACCTAAATACAGTTTTGGTATTATAACCAGATACGGGTTTATATCGATATAACGTTGCGTGTTCTTCAATGATTTTATATAGTAGTTCTTATATTCTTAAAAACCATAATAGATTAAAAAGTTACGAGCTGTGACGTCATTAACGGATATTTTTATTTCGGATGTCCGATAGTTTCGGTTACGGATATGGATATCCATAACAACACTAGTAGAAACCAACCTACTGGTAGCGTACCACTGGCAGCGTTCTTTTTGAATCGGTTTGCATATATGTGGGTAATTCGCACGGCAAAGCGCACTGGCCTGTGCCATCCACTTACTGATTAGTGCCTAGTGCCGCTAGATTTATATTACCTAGGACCTAGTCGAGCGCGGGCGTGCCGCCGAGCGACTCGCACACAGTTACCTACATCATGTTAATAATGTGTGGAGTGTAGGTAATTTTAGAAATACATATTGAGATATTCAATTAAATATACTCTAATAATAATTCGAATATGATGAAATTTGGTATATAAACATTTAGAGGTTTTGGACACAGGAAAGGGTAATTAATTCTTGCTCTAGCGGGCCGGTCACAGTCAACGCCGTCCAGAGATAGGCCCGATTGGGAAATTTTATTTTATATTTCATTTCATAGAGCTTAACGAAGTTATTGAAATACATTTTAACACTAATTAGTATCTAATATAGGTATTGTTAAGCTATTACATATTGGCGTCGGCATGTGGAACGTTTACCAAGACTAATAAGGCACTAATGAGCACAGCACAGAGGCTCTGGGCCTATTTGTTATAGTGTTTAATGAAATAAACTAATAAAATTACTTATGAGCTTTATTATAAATTAATTACCTACTTACATTAAAAATGACCTAGATCGACATGAGGTGAGTATCGGGCCCTACGCGTCCCCGCCCCCTACGCCTCCTCCCCCTCTCCCGCCCTTGCGCCCGCGCAGCAGCGCCGTGAAGCTGCCCTCTCGGTAGGTGGGCATGCAGGCGCAGTACGACGTCCAACGCCACCTGCACATGACACGTGGTTAGGTATGGTAAAACAACGTATCTATTTACATTTCTGGTACAAAGAGGAGTCTTACTTGCGGATGTAGGACATGCCGAGTGGGAAGTCGTAGGTGGAGGGGAGGGCAGCTGCACAAGGGGTCGCGGAAGGCGCCCCGCCGGAGGGCCGCACTCCCAGCTCGCGCGCCCAGCTCAGCAGTCCGCGCTCCTCCGGCGTGCCTGCCACCAACATAATGGAACATATTATCTTCGATAAAGCAGCTAAATGGATACCAGCAACGACAAAAAGCGTGCGCAGCTGGGGTGCGGCGGTCGGCACGCACCTGGCACGAGGTGGTCCAGCAGACAGCCCGTGGCGCCGCCCAGCAGCACGGAGGTGGACAGCAGCACGCCCAGCGCCGAGTCCAGCGCCGGCCAGCCGCTGTGCACGGCGCCGCCGGCCGCCGCCGCCTCCGCTGCCCAGCGCGACACCACCAGCGGCAGGAACAGGCTGACGCCCAGCACGAACAGGTTGCGCTGGCTGCGCAGCGACACGTGGCGCAGCGCCGCCAGCCCGAATGCCGCGATCAGCCCGAACATGACGCAGAACAGGCCGCCCACCACGGGCGCGGGCACCAGCACCAGCAGAGCGCCCGCCTTGCCCACGGCGCCCTGCAGCAGCATGAGCATCGCCGCCCACTGCACCACGCGGCGCGAGCCGACGCGCGTCACGCCGAGCGCCGCCACGTTCTCGCCGAACGTGTTGGTGCCGTTGCCGACGCCCCACAGGCCGGCCAGCAGCGTGCCCAGCCCCTCCGTGCCCAGGCCGCGGTTAATGGCGTGCAGCGGCACCGGCGGCGCGGCGCACAGGCGCGCCGTGGTTGGGTAGTACGCGATGGACTCCACGGTGCAGGCCAGCGCGCCAGCCAGCATGCCGAGCGCGCCGGCCAGCGACACGCGCGGCGCTCCCCACTGGCCGGGCCAGGGCAGGCGCAGCCAGGGCGCGGCGCGCAGCACGTCGGTGCGCGCGTCCGTGCGCGCCGGGTGCCCCGCCGGCAGTGCGCCCGCCGCCGTCAGCGCGCCGCACAGCGCCCACATTATGCCCAGCGCCAGCAGCACCTATTCACCGACACGGCGGATGTCAAGCGGATGGCGGAATCGGGTCGCGCGGAAAGATTATTCCAATACCGGTCACCTCGTTTCTGAGCTCAGTATTATCGCCTACTTTGAAGTTTTATAACTAGGCGAACTTGTTTATGTAACTATCGATACTACTAGTTCTCTTTTGATTAAATGCCTTACCGGGAAAAGTTTGAAGATCGGAAACCAGACGAGCCGGAGGGCAAGGCGCGGCGCGCGGCGGGAAGAGGGCGCGACGCGCAGCGCGGGCAGCGGCACGTGCACCTCCGTCAGGCACTGCGAGAACAGCGTCAGCAGGCACGTCGTGCTGCAACGAGGCATGATACAAATGCTAGGTGACCCCCCGCGGCTTCGCTCGCTTTATTCCCATGTTTTCACACTATTTAAACATTAGGTACCTACCTACTATTTAAAAACATAGCTCTTAAATCGGCCCAGCTGTTCACGTGTGTTGCCAGGGGGAAAAGGGATTCATAGTAATTTATTTATTTATTTTTGCATATAAATAACAATATTTTTACATTCAATAGAGCAAAACATTCATTATTTTTTTTAGTAATGTGATAATAATTCAAGGTGTATGTTCGAATGCTTACCGCATGGCGATAATGGCGAAGCTGCGTATACGTCGTGGTCACTCACCCCATGGCGATGGGCCAGTGCGTTGAGGCGGCCTGCGCGGCGTGGTCGAACAGCGTAAGGCCCACCAGCGCCACCGTGGGCGCCACCGTCAGCGGCGTCACCCAGCGCAGCAGCGCGCCGATGACGCCCGTGTACCCTGCGGCAGAGAGACGGGAGTCACTCACCCAGCACAGCTTGCTCGGCAGCCGCCACGGCGATGACGCCGGACAACCCGCACTTGCGCGCATTCCAGCACCAAGAGCACGGCCTGCGTAGCTCCCATCACTATCCCTCACTCACCCAGCACAGCTTGCACAGTAGCCGCCACCGCAATGGCACCAGACAGCTCGCACATACGCGCGGTCCAGAGCGCGCGGCGGTCGTCAGCGTCAAGCGCCATCAGCGCGTCAGGCGCGGGGCAGCGCCACGGCGGCTGCTGCAGCACAGCCAGCGTGGGCACGAGGAAGGATATCGTGCCTCCTTGCACGAGCGGCAGACGGCAGCCCCACGTGGCCTGCGCCCACGTCACGGCGCCCGTCACGAACACCATGGTGCAGACGATCAGCGCGCGGTCCGGGTCCGCCTCAGTCATGCAGAGCGCGGGGCACAGCACGAACGGGATGGCCACCACGCCGCCGATCATCGTCAGGTAGTGCTACACACGCAATATACGTATACTGATGTGTGTGTCTGTATTTTATTATTTCCTACTATTATTTATTATATTGCCATTTCACCCATTGTGTCACTGTTATGTACCTGCCTCTTTCATGTATTGTCCTGTATATTGTTGGTGTTACAATAAAGCTTATTGTATTGTATTGTGTTATTGGTTTGAGAAACGCCTTTGCAATTTTAGGGTTCGATAGCCAACTGGCAAAATGTTTTAAATGTGTCAATGTGAAAAATGTGCTTCCATTAAACGTATGAAACCTGCAGCGCCAGCAGTAGGCAGAGGTACCAGGGCGGTACGTCGTCGATGCCGTACGTCACTGCCGCGCCCGCCTCCTCCGCCTCCGCCTCCGCCTCCGCCTCCGCTCCCGCTTCCTGTCCGCCCTCCATGTCACGGATCTTTGCAAACAAATTTATAAAATCATAATTGATATGGTACTATTAAAAAAAATAACTGTATAATGCTAATTCCAGTGCATCGCCGTCTTTTCATTATTTTATTGCGCGGAGCACACCGTCGGAGGTCGGCTGTTGTGTGTACCTTCCTAGTCCCTACTCCCTACCTAATCATGTCATACATAAATATATTAATACCTACATAAGTATACAAATTTCGTGTTCAATGTCAAACAAGATGGAACTATAAAGGGACTGAATTAATATTTATATTGATTCTTAATTCACAAGCGCCGGCACGACCGCGGTGATGTGACCAACGACATCAGGGCTGCTAAGCAAATCAATCTAAACTACGAATTTTACATTTATTTAAAATGCCTTTTTTCAAGATGCCAGGCCGCAGGACAAGGGTGACCTCACAAACTTGGAGTTAAGCATACATCCCCCTACATAACCTAAAAATTAAATTGCGTCCTCTAAAAATGCAAAGCTCACAGCATTCCTATTGAAATGTTATGTTATAGGTATCCATTACCTACATATTATTTTCACAAACGAGGTTGTTTTAGTTTTAGACATTAGGTAAGTACCTACCCTTCTACCTACTAGTATTATTATGGTACCCCTTTCTAGCCATTTGGTAGCTCTAAAGTTCAGAGAAGGTTCAGGCTGAACCTTCTCTGAACTTGCCTTGCTTTCACACTCTACCTAAATACCTACTAATTTATTCTAGGCGATAGTATGTAATAATAATTGAGATGTCAGCGGCGTGACAGCCCTGCGCACGCGGAACATTCCGTCGTTAGCGAGCGCGTGTGAGGCGCGTTTGTTGTGTGTGCTCGCCTGTTTAGTTAGTGCCCAACAAGATTTTCATTCTTTAATTCATACATATCTTGTAAAAGATTACAACTTATTGCGACCGTTAGGTAGGTATGTATCTACTAACATACGTACATTCAGCCAAAAATGTGGTCTACCACCCTAAGGTTTTGATTCGTTTGTAAATCAGTTAAATTATATTAAAAAAGTCAACCATATCGATCATTACATCGCACAGAAACTTTTGTCAAAACTGGTAGACCACTTTCTTGGCCGACTGTACCTACCGCTAGGTAGGCACTTACATTTGCCCCAATCGGAAGGTACCTAGGTAGAGTCTGTCTAACGAAAGCTGGCACTGGGCATTTTTGCGAAACTTTTCACATGGCAATACATCATGTGTTTCCACCTACGGACATTATGCTCTATAACGGGGTAAAGTCAGGGTGATAAAAAATAATAATACTTGCTAACGAATTATAGTTCACTTTAATGAACACAAGAAGTAATTCTTTATTTTTTTATAAATCATAAATCGGATAAATATACAATTACGTGTGGTACATCCATAAAAATTTGACTTTAAAAGATTAGGGAAAATTGGTCTCGGTGTGTGGCAATACTATTCCTTGATGTTTTTTTGGTGGATATTAAAAATACATTTTGAGAATTTTGCGTGTTAAAATGCCTCAAACAATCAACGGTAGCGAGCGAAGGCTGTTATTCTGTATGATATCTAAGTATCAGGAGAAGCAGCAGGAAAAAGAAGCTGAATTTCTGCAGAAACAGGATTGTTTACATAATGTGGTTGATTTCCTAAGTTTGTAGTGCACAAACATTTTGATACTTTGATCCCATTTTTGTGGTTCTCGACTTTTATTTTCTTTTTATAATACTGTTGCCTTCTTTTATGATAGCTAAATAGCATTACTACATATTTGGAAAAAGAAACATTTTATTGAAGTAAATTTATGAATTATGATTCAAAATTCTGATTTTGATTACGATGAATAAAAAAAAACTTAAATAATTGAGACTTTTATTTATTACTTACACTAAGATATTTCTAAGATGCACCCTAGGCGTGTAGGTAATCTGAAGAATATTACTTGTTTATATCGGAGTAAAAAAAATATGTAAGGATATTTATTTAGAATAATAGAAAAGTATCAAATTATGTTATTCCAAGTTATCACATTATTTAATGTATTGCCATACTAAATTTTTTTGAATTTGCCGGGGTTTTTCAGGGCCATCTTTGGTTAGACAAACTATATCTACTTCAATAATGGGTTTACCTTTTAGATAACAGAAGTGTAAATGTTAACAATAATGGGTGAAATAGGTGTAAGTACCTTTATCTGCTAAGGTACCTGTAAGGTAGCTTATCTCCCTATGGAATTTGTAGGTAGGTAGGTATTCCAAAAGTTCTCAAGAAGTAAAGCAACCTAACCTGTGCATCATGGTGGTCTGGAGAGTCAGTGGGGTCGCAGTGGAGAGAGTCACGGGTGTCTCGCAGAAGAGAAGAATATGTGGCGAGGCGCGTGTCGGGGCTCGACATAGCGCGAGCGCGGTCACAGAACTGCGCGACAGCCACACACACACACATACACACACAGAGCAAGCGTGCACATTCCATTGCACACTATTGCACTTTCATTCGTTTGCAGTGTAATCATTTATCAATTAACTACCTCTTACCTATGACTGCTGACCAGGTACCTATTTAGGTTATTGCATTGAAAATTTGAGACCTAGGTACTTATACCTACTTATAACATTTTTAAAGACAGACAGAAAGCGTCGCACAAAGTATTACAAAGTATAAATATTGCAAAAAAAAAACTTAAGTACCTACATATTTCTACAGGTGTTGTCAATCTAACTAAAGGATCTATAAACTTACTAGAAGACGGAACCACGGTGTCCTTCTCTGTAGGTAAGTACATACCAAATCCCCCATAACTTATAGGTATTGGGATTTTTGAGGAGGAGAACTCAAACTGGACATCCCTCTTAACACGGGACTATGTATGGTTGTTATGATGATATGCGAGCATGTTGAACACAAGGGCATTTCTCGAGTCCGTCCACTCCTATGGTATGTGAGTATGTGTGTGTAGACTACTGCACCATACGCACCGTGGTGGTGTCCGCCGCCGCCGCCGCAGGCAGGTCCCCCTCCCCGCGCGGCACCATGGGGCCTCCCCTCTCGGGCGCGCTGAACTCCGCGGAGACCTGCTACCAACTTGCAGCTGCATTACCGGGTAACAAAGTATAGGTTATACCGGTCCGGTATCGGTTACACGTAAATTAATATTCACACTTCAATAGTACAAATGATCGAATTCGCCGCAGAAATCGTCATAAGGTATTTATACCTAGGTGATAGGTACCTATTACCACAGAACATTAACGCAATATTATTACTATGATTCTGATGGCCCAACGCCTTAATTGTTTATTAATTGAAGAACACTATTTTACACGTTTCAAATAGGCAACAAAACAATATTTTCATTTTATGTTGTTTTCTCTTAGTCTTTTAATTTACATAACAGTTGGCCTTTTTAAGTACCTACTATCGAATTAAATTAGAATGTTTCATACCTGTGGGCTACCCCTGAGATCAGTCACTTCTTCTAGATTGCCCTGTCTCCGTCCTTCGGTGCCTGCGCGGCGCTTATAGCCGACTCTATCAGAGGCCCTGATGGTTAGGTAGGTACCGTCTTGGTTTATTGCCAGTGATGTTTAAATAAAAATTGCTTATACAACAGAGAAAACTATCTAAGATTAAAAATATATATAAACTAATCTGAATCTGTGGCTGTGACCGCTACGCAACTCCGGAGCACGAGCAGCCGACTGACGCATGCGCAGACGGCGCTCGCGGGGACACAGTGGAGTTCGGAGGACATTCCATTCATTAGCACATTAGATCGCTCCTCAAACAACTTTGATTGTGTTTACCCGCAATACAATTTATGGGCATAATTCCATAATACTTATCTAATGATTAACGTTATCATTATTATGGATTTACTAGCTTTTCGCCCCGCGGCTTTACCCGCATTCTACATTTTACAGTGGAAATATTTTTTTCCCGCGGTAAATAGTAACCTTTGCCACTCTCCATATCTTCAACAATATCCACTTAAATCTCGTCAATCCGTCGCTCCGTTTTGCCGTGGAAGACGGACAAACAGACACATTTTCCCATTTATAATATTAAGTATAGATGTTTTGTGTACAATTTTCATTTAACCACTGTTGTTATGTATCAATAGTAGATGCAAATAATTTAATTTTATAATTGTTTATGTAGTGTAGATAGATATAATCCGTATATTTATAATGAGTTACCTACTTATACATCCGACTAATATGCGGTAGGATAGGTTAGTTACTGGAAAATATTTAAATTGATCGAATTGTATTAATTGTAATTATTTTTTATAATGAATTAAATTAAGTATGGTCCGGAGTCCGGATATTGTTCGACCAGGTAATGTACAGCCAGCTATTTCATGTATAAACAAAGCACATTCGTTGTGTCTTTCCTGCATTGCTGTCTCTTTCGTTCCTATGACATCAATATTTTAATAATATACTTATGAATTATGTGGCTGTACTTTACCCTGTTCGTACAATAGTTGTTCGTGCAATACCGCCTTCCCTCTGTTGTACCCCACTGTTGTTTATAAGGTGAGGAAACATAAGAAAAACGCGGGTATTAAAATATTTTAAATTAATACGTAAATTAAATAAAGTGATTAAAACAAATATAATCAATTAAAGTCGTTTATTAACATCAGATCAGGTAGTACATCAGGTAAAACATCAGGTAGTATAAAACCGCTGTATAGATAGATACGTCGTATCTCGTATACCCAGTGTACCTACTACATTTAAATAATACGATATAGTTTAGTGACAGGAACCTTTTATTTGTCAAAACTTCTAGGTTTTTACCAAACCCGACTAGAAACATACATATGCTCAGACTCGGCGAAGCACATACTTACTACCTACTGTACCTACCAGAATAAGGGTTAATGCTTGGCATTGGCATCATCAAAATGACAGAATTTGTCCATAATCAACATATAATATGAATAGTCTCACTAATCTTTTAAAACCTAATAAAAAATGCCTAAAGTATAATAAAACACCTGACACAGGGAAATTGCGCTTAATTTAAAACCAGAAAGCCCAATATTCTAGTATTATCATATCTGCAGGCAATAGTTCTAATCGAACATTATTACATATCAAAACGAATACGAGTTCACTTAGAATGAGAAACATAAATTATAACTATTATTAGGCATTATTATAAGTTCGGTAGATATTACAAAACTTCTTAATATTATATAATTGTACCTAGACTAGAGTGGTATTCTTGTCGTTCCCAATTAGTTCCAAGAAAGAAAGTATAAATAAAATAAAACTGGTTCAGCAGTTTTATGAAGCTATAGTTTTTTAACTGATCGCGGGTTTTCAAAAACAACGCCACTTTTATTCTTAGGTACAGAGATAGTTCGAACGCAGGATGATGTACATAGGCTACATACTTTCTACGGCGGCAAAAAATATTACATCGCGGGCGGAGAACTAGTACTTAATTAATACTAATTATTACTAAGTACTAATAAGTAGTTATACAATATGCATTAAAAAAACATAGGCGGTTTAATGCGTTACCATGGAGCCATCCGCCGAACGCTCACTTTATTAATAGTGTTTATGTCGCAGTCATACGGTTAAATCTCCTATTTGATTGAATTACTAGCGTGTTCATTAAACGAGGGCATTGAATGTCTAAAGGATAACTCGTCAAGTTGTTTAATGTAACGTCTCGACCTCAACTGAAAATTATCAAGACCCAGAACGAAGGATTTCTGGCGCTTCAGCGGCTGCACTCAGTCCCGCAACACGCTCGCTACGCTCTCTCGCCTCGCGTGTATTTTTATTACAAACATAACCTAACCTTCATATTTAAGACACATTTATACTACATCTTTTCAGGGTTCCGTAGCCAAATGGCAAAAATGGAACCCTTATAAATGTGTGTTTCAATAAATAATTAGTTTTTGGACGAACTCTAAAATGGCGTTTATCTTTTAGTGGCGACTTGGAAAATATGATGTGCACAGATGTGCCTTAATTATCAAGCTACTTTTGAAGACATGTATCCCAACCAGATTTTAGAACCCTCCTCGAGTCAAGCAGCCGTGGAGCCAATGGAAATTGGCCGAATAAAGTCTAATGAATGTAAACATTGTGGAAGATTTCACAAATCTGGAGAAGTGTTCTGTTGGAAATGCAAAATGTTATAAATGCAATAGTTGGCCGAATAAAGTCTAATGAATGTAAACATTATGGAAGATTTCACAAATGTGGAGAAGTGTCTTGTTGGAAATGCAAAATGTTATAAATGCAATAGTTGGCCGAATAAAGTCTAATGAATGTAAACATTGTGGAAGATTTCACAAATCTGGAGTAGTGTCCTGTTGGAAATGCAAAATGTTATAAATGCAATAGATATGGGCACATAGCGAGAGTCTGTGATAAAGGACCAAGTCTGCAAAAGACAAAGTATCTAGCTCCGAAGATATGATGGAGTCTATGTGTGTGAGGTGCGGACAGTTACCAACCTCCGGTGAAAGCAAAGATCACCATTGATGGAGCTCAATTGATGATGGAGGTAGACTCAGGAGCATCTCGCAGCATTATATCAGGGAAGACTTTCAATGAATATGGTCAACTCCACCTGTTGTAAATAAGAGTGACATGAAGTTAGTCACATGGACTAGAGATTTCGAGATGCCTTGAAACTTAAGGGAGTGGCTAATGTTGTGTTGGGACACAAGGCAGCTCAATGTGAACTAGTTGTAGTATCTGGTGATGGACCAAGTCTTTTAGGTCGCAACTGGTTACAGTCTCTGGGCTTGCAGTGGACGTCCGATGGCTGAAATGATGATGATGATGAAGAAGATTTAATGGCTTCGAGGAAAGATTTTTCTGGGTTATTTGAAGAAGGATTAGGCACATACAAAGGTCCTGATATTTCACTGCACCTACATTCAAAGGCAGTACTACGATTCCTTAAGGCTCGCCCAGTGCCGTTCCCACTGAAGCAGCAAGTAGAAGAAGAACTTCAACGCATGGTTGATACAGGTGTATTATGTCCTGTGAGGTATTCGTATTGGGCTACTCCATTGAGAATCGTGAAAAAGGTTGATGGATCCTTGCGTATAAGTGGGGATTATAGATCTACTGTGAATACATCTATACAAGTAGACAAGTATCCACTACCAACCTCAGTAACAGCCTTTGAGAAACTCAGTGGAGGTAAGGTATCCAGTAAATTGGACCTAAAGCATGCCTATACTCAAATGAAAGTGTATGATGAGACAGCCAAGTTACTAACATTGAATACTCTTAGGGGGCTTATGAAGATGATTCATTTAGATAGACCATGGAGTGAAATACTAAGTAAAGTCCTCTTTCACATGCGAATTACCTAATAGCGTAACAAATAAAACGCTTGCTGAGATCTTAAATGGCCGTAGGTATAGAACAGCCATTTCTTCTCTCCATTGCTGAGCTGGGAGTAAGTGGCAGAAGGCTACTGTAGAGCTGGTGGAGCTCAGCTCATATAAGGTGAGAACGGAAGATGGAGAGCTACACCGTAGACATGCAGACCAAATTTTAACGAGAATTAGACAGGAAGGCACATTAAATGGTAATGTAAAACCTAGACCTACAAGTGTCAGATTTTTAATCAGATAAACAGTCGATTGAAATTCCACCAACAGAAAGGTGGCCAGACATTATTGTTGTACCGAATGTGTCTGATTAAGTTAAAATTGTTTTGTAAAGTTTATAATTATTTTGATTTATTTGTATGTTATAGTGTTAAATTCTTAGTTTTGTAATGGTTCAATTATGTTAAAACTGTTTTGTAAAGTTTATAATTATTATTTTGATTTATTTTTTACGAACTCTAAAATGGCGTTTATCTTTTACAAACGAAGCATGGAAAACAGCTGTTCTTGTTCGTACATGAATTACCTGGCCGTACAATAATTGGTTTTTCGCAATACCGCCTCCCTTGTTGAATGCCGTTTGTTTAATCAACTTTCGGCCTAGTCATTCAATCAAATTAGAGATTCAACCAGATAACTGCGACAAATATTTAATTAGTTTATGTATTATGATAAACATCCATTATTAAATATGTATTTGTATTGATATTGTCCTTTTGATCAGTTTGTAGGTACCTACATTAAAGGACAATCACATTTTAGGTAGCCACTAAAACATCATAAACGCGTAAAATTATATTGGATAAAAATCATTCACAAATTTCACAATGTCCCCAATCCTTTTTACATTATTCTCTAAAATGTTCGTCTTTCAAAATTCAAATCATTTATTTTTCTTTTGTATTTGTATAGAACACTTACCTACCGTCGCCGCACACAAGCCACTCGCCACAGCCACAAACGCCGCCACGAGAAGCTAGAAGCGTGAAGCGTGTGGCCGCCACCGGCGCCGGTGTGCGGCGAGTCCATATAAAATGTATGAAAATTATAGGAAATATGCCAGTGGCGGCGTTTTGTGGTTGTGGCCGGTGGCTCGTGTGCGGGAGCCCTTAGTCACGTCAAATATGTACCTATATCACAATTTTTAAATAACAAACTATACAATATTTGTCTCTTTACAAATAACACAAATAATAAATATACAAATTAAAGTGAAATAGTAAACTTTAATTTGTATATTTATTCACAATCGAGTTTGTTATAAAACTTACATCTGATACACAGATCCGGAGTAGAGGATAGTGAGTCGTCGTCAGTCGCTCTCCGAGAGCAGCGATTCCCAGCAGTGGGGCGTAGGTGCGCGGGCGGGGGGCGAGGGTCTGGTGGACAGGGGGGTCGCGGGGGCGGGGGGCGAGGGGCTGGTGGCAACGGGGACGAGGGGCTGGTGGCCACGGGGGGCGAGGGGCTGGTGGCCACGGGGGGCGAGGGGCTGGTGGCCACGGGGGGCGATGGCGCCGTCTGCAGCGCACGCGCCGCCTGAGGTCTAAAACAAAAACATTATAAATAAATATTCTTGGTCAACATCTAGGCTCTATCTAGCTCTGTGGTCACAAACTCGAAGCTCGTGTAATGAGTGCTACCGACCCGCGACCGGCGAAACGGACAGAAGGAACGAAACGAAGTTTACTAACCGTTTGCGTTCGATGTTCTTCATCTCGGCCTCGACGCGGGCCCAAATGGTTTCCTGCAGCGCGGCGGCCTCGTCGCGCAGGCGCTGGTTGTTGACGTAGCGCGCATAGTGCAGCTCGGTGCCGGCCGGGGAGTACTCCTCGAGGTACGCCGCGGGCGCGGGCACGGGCGCGGGGGAGGGAGAGTGGGAGTGGCAGGGGGAGGGAGAGCTGCCTTCCGCTTTCCTGCGAAACATGCCAGCGGGGTCGATCGCCAGCGCGCGGCGCAAGCCGGCGCGGCGTGCGGTGGTAGCGAGCGCAGGCGCGTGCGGCGGCGCCGTCGCGCTATCGATCCAATCGTTCACTCTATTTTTGTAGTCAGGTTTGCGTTTAGAGTCGTTTGTGCGGTTCTCGCCATTTTCGGACGACCCTTTCTTGTCGTTCGGGCTCTCTGAGCGACCATTGCCGAGTGGCGCGGCTTCGGGAAGCGGAGGTGCCGACTCGCTCGCGGCGCGACACGTAGCCTTCTCGTCTTGGAGAGCTTGCAATATGGACTGTAGCGCCACGTTCCTGGAGCGGCGCGGGCGGCGCGCTGCGCTCGCGGCTCGCTCGACGTTGTCGGGAGGCTGTGGCGTTTCGTCTTTGAGATTTTCTTTAGTTTGAGATTTTGGGGCAACTTTTTCTGAGAATGTGTTTAATTTGCTTATAATGGCAATGTCGTCCGGGTTCTCTTCCTGGTTAATATCCAGCTCTCGCATCTGTAAATCATTTATTTTCCGACTTATACTTTTATCAGGACTGAATATTGAATTCGGACCCTTATCACTCTTGGTTTGGCCCATGTCTCCCCAACCACGTGGATCGAGCTGCGGCGTTGCGTCTTCGTGACTTTTGTTCATTTGACATTTTGGGGTAAACTCTTCAGAGAATGGGTTTAATTTGCTTATAATGGCTATGTCATCTGTGTTCTCTTCCTGGTTAATATCCAGCTCTCGCACCTGTAAATAAATTGTCCCTATAAACTCTTGGTTTGCCCAACATCTGATTGCTAGCCTCATCAATTACCTAGTCCTAGTATGGCCTTAATTTTAAACATAATGAATACAATGTATTGTATGATTCCCGCCTTGGAACAACAATTTGTATGATCTGCGAATATTTGTTCCGGGTGTCTGGGTGTTATATATGTATAATAAAAAATATCTATCTTTGTATGTATATTATATTAAGTATATCAGAAATCTAGCACCCGTAACACAAGCTTCGAGCTTACCACGGGGCTAGATGTCGCTGTGTAAAATTGTCCAGTAATATTTTTTATTTTTTTTATTTAATGTTCAACTAGTGTTATGCTTTGCTGTGTGAATCTACTCTCTTTATATGCTAGCAGTCCTGATGATGTCCCATGTGCTGAGATTAAACTGTTGTTATTACCAAAAATCTGGTCTTTTGGACCTAAGTGGTCTATATCTCCAGCTTGTAATTTTTTTTTGTTTTAGTGATAATAAGTAACTATAGTATAATAATAAGTGGTGTTACCATATGTAGCATGTGCTGTATTAGCTGTAGGTCCGGACCAGCATCAGTGGGCAGCTCGCTTTCCCCGTGGCAGAGTCTCACATACTCCTCGCTCACTGCAAACACCAAACTTTCAATTTAACAAGTGTTAATCAAGTCAACGTATCAATTTCCCACTGGATAGAATTACTTATTGCACACTATTATAAACCATAAAACCATCATAAAAAGTGGAAAATACAATAAGTAATAATGGGACAGTCGGCCTTATCGCTAAAAGCGCCTGTTCTAGGCAACCTTTGAACTGAATTGAATCAAACAACCATTCCTGTCCGTCTGTTAGCTAGTAAGTTAGTAAATAACGATAGGTACGTACATTGGATGTCTACGTCGAGCGCGCGGCGCGTCGGGCGGTCGGCGGCGCGCAGCGTGTGGTCCGCCGCGCGCGCGCCCGTCGCCGGCGGCCGCCCGCCCTGCGCCAGCGACAGGTCCCGCAGGATTGCGTGCCGGCTCGTCCACATCACTGCACCGCACACACTAACTCCTGGTGATTACACGAACGAGAGAATTCTTGAATGTCCTTTTATTTGCACTCAAACACACTTTAGGCTGTAATCAAATTATTTAACTCGTAACACAAGCTACGAGCTTACCACGAGGCTAGATGTTGTTCCTACTTCCTACTTCCTAGCCAGTTACTGCCCAGGCCCACTGTACTGTATGGTGCACTTTTTTCTTTCTAGTAAAGTAGTAAGGTAGTAAACTACTTACTCTTACAAATTATTATAACTGTTACGCCATAAAACTTAGGTACATACAAAATATACAAATAGGTTTCGTTAAACTTATTTTACGGTAGGTGGGTAGCTACAAGCTACAACTATAATAATAAACTTTGTTTGTTCAGATTCGACAGATTCAGTCAGATGAGACAATGGAATGGAGGTAAAATAGTTTTCTTTCAAAATAAATATTTTCCTTTAATTTGTGGCGGAAGTGACTGGCTAATGGTATTTTGCCGTCCTCCCAACCCAACCTCTTGCGTCAGACAGACAGAATGAATACACCACATGTCATAAACGTAAACGAAACGTCATTTTTATAATAAGTGAATTTTGAGTCATATTATTATGGAATTAAATTAACAAACGAAATTAATTAAATGACGGCTAAAATGGTCACTATCTAATCGGTTTATTTCTACTGAAGGGCATAACATCCGCTACAGTAGTACCGGTCTTCTGCAGCGCCAGAAATGAGTGTGTGTGGCAAATAGTTTTTAATTTTACACAACTTAAGGTACAGTAAAGTAAATTAACCTTATTTTAATAACCATATCACAAAATCTAAGCCATTCATTTTGTTGCAATTGCAGCACAATCTAAGTAGACCATGAATTATCTGAGAGTTATAATTATTTGCAAGTAAAAATATCTTACCAATCAATTGATTATTATTTAGGTTAGATGGTTGTTTAAGTATTTGACCATGTTGTTTGTGCTTTCATAACTGAATTATTAACCTGAATTTTAATAACTTCATGTAGGCTGGTTGCTGATTTCTACATTCTCTTTAATAAAATAAATAATTTTGAAATTATTGAAATTGGATGACAAGGACACCATCAAAAGTGTTAGGAAAATGCGGTCAAAACAGAAGGTTAACTACTTAATCATTATTTTTAAACAGGTTCTACCTAGTTGACTTGAAAGATCTTGGCCAAACCAGTGATGAACCTACAAAAACCTCTCCAGATGCCCCTGCACCAGATGAAGGCACACACTCACAGCTGACACAGGTATTGTAAGATTCAAGTTTATTTACTTACCTTTGGACTGGCGATAAGCTAGATTTTAGCTGCTGGCAAAATTTGCACTTCTGCATAGCGGCTAACTCCTAGCGGATCCACAGCCTCATGGATGCCTCAGTTTAAGCGCGAAATTTACGGTAAAATCCTATACCTGCACTCCTCTAACCTATAGGCCTTGTTGATAAAAGAAACAGGCAAGTTACCACCCAAAGAAAAAAATGTCACAAGTTCATCAATCTGTGCTCATTTGCTGTTAAGTGTTTGTGCAACAAGTTTGTGTTAAGCTATGGGATTTTAAGTGTAAATAGTTAAGTTTAGTTTATTGTTAGTAGGTAAGTTTTTAATGTTGTTACATTAATTATTGGTTTCGGTTTTGATAAAAGTTTCATTTAAAATCTTGCTAATTTCAACACTTTGACATAGATACATTAGCATCTAAGCTGCTCTATAATAGAAATATGAATAATAATTTCATAAGTCACCCAATTTTTTTATGATAAGTACTTACGCAAACAAAATTAACCTTTGTTTTGATTTAAAATCATATTGTCCCATCCTACTAAATAAACCAATGAAATTGGTCAACAATACATATTTTCATGTTATTTAAATGATAAATAGTTATAATGTTACTAGTTGACCCGCCCGCGGCTACGCCCGCTTTCTATAGTTTTCTCACCTTTTAAACATTCCTGGGCTACTAAGAACATTTCAAGACCAAAACCAACTAAATCGGCCCGGCCGTTCCCGAGATTTAGCGAGACTAACGAACGGCGATTCATTTTTATTTATAATGATTAAATATCTGTACAATAGTGAAATAAATACTACCTAAGTACCATTAAATGCATGAACCACAAGCTTGCCGCTTCACAGTCCGAGAAACGCGGTCAAGGTCCTTGGTACTGACGTCATGTAAATTCTCACTTTTTTGCAAGTTTCGATATTTGAATTTCTAAATATTTTTGTTCTGTAATAGGTGATTATTTTATCACGAATCTATTGTAAATATACTACAGTTTTTGGATACCAATGTTTTTGCCTAACTCATTGAACCTACTGTTTACTACAACACATAAATTAAAAGTGGTTTTCAAAGGGTCTGGGTATTTGGTACATCAATCTTAATTAATATGTTTGGGGTGTGTGAAGGTTTGTTTGAATAGAAAATGTGAAGGAACTACTCTTGTGACTAAACCCATTAAATAGGCCACTTGACATTATGTGGAATTTCTAAACAATTTTGGAAGTTGAAACTCTTCACAGCATGACGACGGGTTGCCGATAAGGGACCTTTATTAAGCTCTTTGTTGTAAAAAAATGTATGAGAAGTTTTGCTTTTGTTAATTTTTTTGATTTCAAAGTCTTTTTATTTTTAAGATTCTCGCACATAATGCGAGTAGCGAAGTGTAGGTACATTCGTAAAAAAGTAATAACTATTGTACCTACAGGTACAGTTAGAATATTTCAATTTATACTAATATTATAAAGCTGAAGAGTTTGTTTGATTGTCTGTAAAGCTGAAGAGTTTGTGTGAATTTTGTGGTGTTGGCTGTGCCTTAAATAAATAAATAAATTTATAAGCTGCATACATATACATACCTACATAATAGTTACAATAGTAAAATAGATGATAATCATCAATTAGTAAATCTAGTTCAAACACAAATAATAATACGTAGCTAAAATTATTTTTCTGATACTGGGTCACTGAGTCATTAGCGCTAAACAAAGGTAGGTATTAGTGCTGGACAATGCTTATTATTAAATTGATGAATAATCACATATTTTTGTGTCGTGGTATCAAGGAGTGTTTCGTTGCAGTGTCGCAACTCTCAGTAGACTCTGAGAGCTCATCGGTGCAACATGACGATGGAGAGCTGGCACTGCGCCGCCGACGTCGCGGCCGACCTCGCGCGCGCCGGCGCCGAGCCGCCGCGCCGTGCCGCCCTGCTGCCGGCCGGACGGCGGCCCGCCGCCTGCCAACGCACAGGTAAGACCTCGCGCCGGCGCCGAGCCGCCGTACCGCGCCTTTTATTATTTATTTCAAATTTGATCACCTCGTTCTTTTTATGAAATAAGTTTAAAGCTGAATGTACATGGTTCTAAGTCAAGTGTGTTTCGGTGTGATGAGCTTCGTTTGGGAGCTCAGTTTGTTAGAATTTTCTGACTATTCAATTTATGATTATTATTTTTCATTAGTATAGTATAGATAACATAGACAACACCAAAATATGGACCACATTTTGGTTTGTAATGCCTATTTTAATTATATGTGTTAGGATATTTTATTATTTAATGCTATCTAAATGATGTTTATGCTATTCTAGTACTAAAGTGTAGGGATTAAGTTATTATTGTTATTAAATTAATATAACATCAGTTTTCATTTTTATATTAATCTTATGTTTTTAGTAAATTTTTGGGGAAGTATTTACCTGTGCTATTTTTTATATAAGTATCTAAAGAGTTTTAATTGTAAAATAACAATAGGATTAGTAATAAACCTGTTTTGAAAGACTACCATAGTGGAAGGATGAGAAAAACGTTTGACCAATGAGAGCTTGAGAATGAATTATAAAAACAGAACAAATAAAAAACAGTATAGGATCGAGTCAAATGAGACAGAAAGGAGTGTGGTATTGAAAAGGAAGGAAGGAAATATCTATTTATAAGAGGATTAATACAAATGTTTCCAAAAAGTAAATACTTAAATAAATATTGCTGGACAATTTACACAACGACATCTAGCCCCGTGGTAATCTCGAAGCTTGTGTTACGGGTGCTAGATTTCTGATATACTTAATATAATATACATACATAGATATTTTTATTATATATAACACCCAGACACCCGGAACAAATATTTGTAGATCACACAAATTGTTGTTCCGAGACGGGAATCGGACCCGCAACCTCTTGCGTCGCAGGCGGACCTTAGCCCGCTGCGCCACAGAGTTCGTCAAAAATTACTCAAGAGTTTCCATTTCTGACCTGTTCCCTTCATATGTTACTAGCCAGTTAATGTTATTTATTATTTACAGAAGAAGATTTAACTGAAGAGCAGCTGGCGGAACTCAGCGGGGGCGGGGCGGCGACGGGGCGGGGCGCGGGCGGCGAGCCCGACCTGCGAGGGATCACGCACATGCTGCGGATGGTGGGTCTCAGTGAATACTCGTCCTATTTCTGGCTGATGATTGTTTTCTACACCCGTCGAGAGCAAACTAATGCTTATGATCGAAAGCGATTGAAATAGCGTCAGCTTCAGTGATGTTTTTCTTATTGTGCTTTAAACATTTATATATATTTTATAATGATTAATACTTACTAAACAAATATAGTATTAACTTCTGTGTTATTCTAAGTACGGATTTAAAAAATTCAAAACTCAGAGTTGACAGTGACTTAAGCGGTTCACACATTGATTTTAAACTATCGAGTAATACCGTATGTGAGTACTGAGCTTCAGTCGTTGTTTTTGTAGATTAAATCCAATGTTTATAACTAATCTCTGGAAATTGTTTATTGTGTTTCCATTAGTTTCAGACCTTTTCATGTTACACCTTATATTTTTTTAGGTGGAGACGAACTGCGACGAAATCCCGTACACGGCGGGCGACCGCGTCGTCCTGACGAAGCCGCCGCGGACCGATATCAACGCCAATGTGGACAACGTGAAAGCGGACTCGAACGCGGACGTGAACGCTGATGTGAACGTGGACGTGAACGCAGGTTCCAAGACCGCGCTCAACCCTGACGTGCCCGAGTTTATCCCTCGACGGGAGCGCAGCCCTGTGACGTCACCGGGCAGCAGCGCCGCCGACGAGGGCCGCGAGGGCCGCGAGCGCGAGGCGGAACGCCTGCGCGACGAGATACGCGTCGCCGGCGCCGGCGACCGCTACCGGCCCATCGCGCGCCTCATGAGGCTGTACGCCGCGCCCGCCCCGCCCCCCGCACAGCTTCTGACGCCCGCATACTTCGAGCGACCGCCGCCCGCCGCGGAGTCTTGCGACGTGGACCCGCAGCAGGTGCGCGCGTCCATCGCCAAGGTGACGTCGTGGCTGGATCCCGCGCCCAAGACTGCGCCCTCTCCCACGCGCTCCCCCGCGCGCCTGCACGCTCGCCCCGTAGCGTTCCGTGCGCGGCGCCGCCCGGAACCCGCGCCGCGCTCCCCCTCCCCCCCTGCCCCCGCCGCGCCCGCGCCGTGCGACTACGTGCCGTCGGCGGCGGAGGACTTGCTCCGCCAGTACGAGGCGCGGGTGCGGGCGGCGGAGGGCGCGGGGGTGGGGGCGGGGGATGGGGGGGTCTGGGGGCACCTGGAAGAGGAGCTGCGGCGGCGCGACGCGGCGGCGCTTGGGAAGAGGAGAGGGCCTGAGGGAGACTCCTGACCGTCCAGCGATGTGAAGCTAACGTGCTCTTGTGGAATCAAACGTCTTTTGATCTTCTCGGAACGTGCTAAGCATTCTATTCAACTACACGTTCAAGAAGCTGAGACTCTTTTTCTATTTTAGTATTTGGATATTTTAATAATGAGGATATAGAAGTAAAGCATACCATTTTCTTCTACTTCCTTGTAATTGACCCATAATAATGGGTGATAGCACAGCCCGCATGTAGCAGATGTTTTATTGTAAGTGATGAATAATTAATTTAACAAAATGTTTTAATTTTACTAAATAAGTTATAAATATTTCACTTTTTTTTCGTGAGTTACACTATTCATTTTATAAAAGCGGGAATTACTCACGTATTAATTAAGGAGCGTAACAAAACACCCGACGTTAGAACCGAACATTTATACGACGCCGGCAACTTTAGCTGCTGGAAGCGCGCGCCCATGCACACCGCCTCTGCCCCCTCCACCTCCCATGAGCAGCCGCGCGCTGCGGTACCAGGCACGCAGTAAGAACCGCGCGCGCGAGCAGAGCGGAGACGGACCACGGCGGGACGCTCACTCCTCTTGAAAATGACCGAAACTTGTCTCGGTCGAAACGTTGGGTGTTTTGTTAAGCTCCTTAATGAATACGTGAGTAATTCCCGCTTTTATAAAATGAAGTTATAAATAGAATACTATATTTACGTTCATAATTTTAACTAAGTAGATTAAGTATATTTTTCATGAAATATGAAAAAAAATATACATTAAAAAATAAAAGTAAGTAGATAAAATATGAATTAAGTTAATCTTAAAAAAATAAAAGCAGATATTACTTACAACACTTAAATTGTAATGCCCTTCCTGGGCTCATGTTGAAACTTTTTATATTTTATAAGACCTATTGTACCTACACGTGAAAGTAATAAAGAAACTTGTATTTATTATTGTTTATTTTTATTTATGTTAAAGTAAGAAGTAAGCTAAAAAATCAAATTTTTAGGTTGAACACACTATGCCAATAAAAATATTTAATTTACTAGAAAAATATATCCGAGAAATAAAAAAGTAATAAGAATAAAAATCTACCTATAAAATAAATATAAGTAGGTACCTACGATATGCGATATACATATATTATATCGCGCCAAGACTGGAATAGCAGACCTAGGTTTATAAACAGTTTGCTTGAAATGGGATTGGGCAGGGCATGTGGCTCGAATGCAGCCGACTGTTGGGCCGGGCTCGTCACAAACTGGGTTCAGAAAGCGCTGGCACGATGATTTGGACTATTTTGGACGCATTGAGCCAGAGTGGTCGGAAATCTCAAAAATTCGCGAAAACTGGCGAAATCAAAGGGAGACCTTTGCCCAGCAGTGGGACAACATAGGATTAATAAAAAAATATATACTCAAACTATATTTATTAGGTATATTCGGTAAACCCATATAAAAAGGTACATTGTTGTAGTGCCCCATCGCAAAGAGAATTATAATCACTACGTGCCCCAGCGTAGCCATAATGTGATACCATGTGAAATTAGTCTATGTCACTCAGTCTAGAATAGCGAATAGTTTGAAAATAGCGGGCGGCCGGCACGGCAGTTCGCTCGGGTTAATAATTCTAAAGCGCGCTTGGCTATTAGAAATGTCTGACAAATAGCCGTGGTATGGTCTGGCCATAGCCATAGCTACGATGAAATAGTTGGTTACGGAAATCAAATGTGATTTGATGTGAGGAAAAAGTATAAATAATAAATAAATAATTATATATACATACCTGGACCAAAGAGAATTAAAATCACTACGTTATAGCTGGACAATTTACACAACAATGAGTAAAATTAATCATCGATTTGATATTAAATAAAAAATATATATTAAGCTCCACAATAATATTAAATCGTACAATTTTAAAATATATTAATCAGTCTGTGTGTAATTTTCTAAATGGGAGACAACAATCAGGCTGAAAGCGAGAATGCGCAACAAGAGTTGACCGCTGGCGTAGATAGCATGAAAATTGAAGAACAAAGGGATAGCAATGAGTCTAACAAATCTGAAAAAGTTAAAAGTAAGTTGGCAGATGAATTTGTATAAAAAGCTATAGCAAAAAGTGTTGAACAATAAGTATTTAGTATTCATTTATTTTCACACACTCATCTTTTAAATTAAAAGTTATATTTTCCATCATGAGTCTTTTTGGTTTGGTGTACCTACCCATGTGTACCCATAGGTTTAGTATGAGTTCCGATCATAATAACACAAATGTGTACAATATGGCGCCCTGCAATTAAAATAACATAAGTTTCAAAACATTAATTGATCTAAGATTAATTATTTTGAGTATAATTCAATGTATATTTTGTTGGGAGTTCATAAATAAATGTGTAAGTGTTCATATCCTTTCACAGTAGACATACTGCTAAAGGCCACGGGAAATGCTCCCATCATGAAGAAGAAAAAGTGGGCTGTCGATGCAGACAAGCAAATTGGCTGGATTATAGAATTTGTTAAAAAATACTTAAAACTGGAGCAGGATGAGAAACTGGTAAGAATACATACTTTGCTAACTTTTACAGAATACCATGATGTCATAATTACTTACTTGATATAACTTAAACCTTCACCGAAAATCCTATAAAAAATATCTTATTATCTTAGTAAAACTTTATAACCTATCTAGAGTGATATAAATGGATTGATAGACTTCACAAAGAACTTCATTTTATGTGAAGAATTATATGTGTAAGAATGGAGTGAGTGGTATATATGCCAGCTGACAGAAGAAAATTTAAGAAACGGACATCCACATAATGTGGGTAAACGGCAGAAAGATGATGATGTTGAAGGTAGAAGTTAGTAAGTTATATGCAGTTAGTTTTATGTAAATATCTATCTATGTATGTATATTCTATTAAGTCTATCAGAAATCTAGAACCTGTGACACAAGCTTAGAGCTTATCAAGGGGCTAGATGTTGCTGTGTGAATTGTCCAGCAATATTTATTTATTTCAATACATTTGTTTCAGTTTGTGTATGTGAACCAGACATTTGCACCGTCACCCGATCAGCTTGTCCGCAACCTGTACCAGTGCTTCGGAGCAGATGGGAAGCTCGTGCTGCACTACTGCAAAAGCCAGGCTTGGGGCTGATTCAACATCAACCATGTACAGAGAGATATTTGCAACTATTATTTAATAACCATGTATCAAATTTGTTTCTGACTCTGAGGAGAAACATTAAAGTTAATATTGTTTTTCAAGGTGGGTGCTTCTATTTATTTTTTTATTAAATAAAGACCTAATAAAGTTTATTTCTGTGTATTCAATCAAGTAATTGTTTATTTTGATATGAAATAGAATAAAATAAAATACATGACTTCCTTAGCAATAGCTGTATAACAGGAACATATTATCCTTACTGGATTTAGATACACAAGGTCCATTGTTAAAACTATAGATTTTTTATTAAAATGAATTAGTAAACTTTTACAAAATCAACACCAGTTTTCTGAACTAGGCACTTTCCATTAGGCTTGGGACTACTGGGATTATTAAACTGTTTTATTTATTAGCTATACCTATATTTGTATAAACAAAAAGCACTTCTTATAAACCATATAAAACTTTATTAAGTACCTATGTAAATAATGACTAAGCTACACAATGATTATTTGTGCAGTTACAATAGTTAAATACAAATTACGTAAAAATGCAAGTTCGCGGTCTTTATCCCCGGTGTCAGGTCTTCTTGCGGTCGCCGCTGCTGTTCACAACGTCTTTGCTGGTGGTCTTCGTCGGCAGGTTGTCTGAGGACAATCATTATTCTCTATTAGGTTATTATTATTATTTTATTATAGACGAGCAGCCTAGATGCTGATGTGTCTATGTCACAGTGGTAGCTGGTTTTTTTATTTGTGTTCAGTAGGTACTTATTTAACGAAAAATTCCAAAAGAACCCTGACCCGATAGGATATCATTTTATCCAGATAGTAAACAGAAAGGCTAAAGCGACAAATACCTACCTTATATTCTTGGTAGGTATTCAGTGCTTAAAGTCTTACTACAGGAACGAGAAAATATCATACATATAACTACAATTTAAAATAACTTACACTTAACTTACAGATTTTTGTTCTATAACGTTAAGTGACCATTATTTTTTCACATTTTTTTTAAGTAAAATCCTTCTACACGTTTAGTGACTATGGTTAAGATGTTAAGTCAATGACCTGCGCGCCGACAGCACGGTTTGCGGGGAGGTTGGCCCGAGCCGCCGCTCCGGGCCGTCGAGTCGGGGCCTGCGCCGCCCTTACGCGCCGCAGAGTCGGTGCCGGCGCCCGCCTTACGCGCCGCAGAGTCGGGGCACGGGCAGCACGCCAGCACGGACCCGCGCGAAGTGTCCATCGCAGAGATCTGCTCCTCCTGCAGAGAGTATTGTTCGGTTAATGGACCTTTTGGGGAACAATGGCATAATATTAAGGAATTCTCTCTACCGGGTCGACCCACCTGGTTCACATAGGTAGGTACTCGGTGATCTTTCGACAGCCGGTTGTTGTCGTGTAATGTAGTTGTATAATATGGTAAGTACCTAAAATTTGTAAATATTTGCAGATTGTACAAATTTATGTCCCTAGGCAGGAATCGAACCCGCTAATATTTGCAGATCGTACAAATTTTCGTACCGAGGCGGGAATCGAACCCGCTGGTGTACTCTCTCCCGCTGCGCCACTGTGTTCGTCATGCGTACCTTGTTAGGTTTGGCGGGCAGCCTCGGCACGCGGTCCCCGGCGCCCGCGTCCAGCGCCAGCCGCAGCTGCTCCGGCGGCGGCGGGCCCGCGCCCGCTCCCGCCCCCGCTACCGCGCCCGCCACCGCTACCGCGCCCGCCCGCGTCGAGCTCTGCGTGCCGCCGGCGCTAGCAGGCGTGGTCTTCAAGTACTCCTAGAACAGATCCTACTATATAATTCACCGAAATTCATCATCATCTCAGCCATTTGACGGCCACAGCTGGACATAGGCTTCCCTATATAATATGTCTTCCAGTCATTACGGTCGCTCGTAGCCTGCATCCACCGCGAGCCAACCACCTTCACCAAATCATCTGTCCACCTTGTTGGTGGACGTCCAACGCTTTTTCCGATCAGTGGTCTCCACTCGAGAACTTTTCGGCCCCATCGGTCATCTGTTCTCCTCGCTGTATAGCCTGCCCATTACCACTTCAAAGAGCTTATCCGTTGGGCTATGTATTAGCTATGATATCAAACTACCCAATAAGGTGGTCCCACCTTGGTGGTAGAGATAGATCTAGAACGGTGGGTGAACTGAATGTAGGTAGTTGTACGTGCAGGCACTGACCTCGGGCACGTTCCACAGGACCACGGTGCCGGCGGAGCAGCAGGACACGATGCGGCGGCAGTCGGGGCTGAACTGCACGCACGTGACGGCGCCCGCGTGCCCGAGACCCATGTGCGTGTACACGCCCTCCTGGTACTTCCACAGCTGGAATGCGGAACGACTACTCAATCAATACGAACGGCCCTAATTGAAACGGCATTTACGGGCCCGAAAATATGGGCTTGATTAATTTAAATAAAAATTATCGCTAGCTTAGCGCTGCGCGTAATAATTGTAAGGTGAGGTGCGGAACATTTTCATTGGCCACGCCCACTCGAGCAAGGTCATTGGCATCTATCACCCCATTCATTGGCAATAGTCTATGTAAATAATGTTCGTGTATTGCCCGTTTATCTCAATATGAATGTATCACCCCCTTAATTCGATACACAACACGCTAGCCCCGGTTACCTTCACGATCTGGTCGTTCCCGCCGGTGACGAACAGGTCCCCGGTGCGCGCGATGTGCAGTCCGTTCACCGCGCCCGACTTGCTCGCCTCCAACTGCAACCGGTGCAATTACACTTGAGAATCTAATAATTGTACCGATAAATGGTAGAGCAATATTTTTTAACACAAGTATAGATTTCGGCCACTTTGCTTAAATTAAATAGCATCGCCCCGCCGTCTCGCACCCGCTTTATTTGAGGGTTTGTACCCTTAGGGACTTGAGAAGTGCGTATCCTCAAACTGGAGGGAGACTTGACTAAGGCCGTCAGTAGGCGACTTTAGACAGGTGTTTCCTGTAAAGGCTATAGGTATTACACCGGTAATAAACGACTCATCACTACACGATTGCACGAGAAAGGCAGCCATCAGAGAGGAGTGGCGGCGTGTTGTGAAGCTTGCCACCAAAACACAACTTAATGATGACCACGCACGACCACTCTGCCAAGAGTGACACCGACTAAGAAGAATAATTACACCGAGGCAACACTGTGCGGCATTGTGGCATGCCGAAAAGTAGAAAATGTCGCACATTGTGGCAAGAACCGTGCGGCATGGCAACACCACACGTATACCGCAAATTATTTCTATTTGTAGTGATAATGTGTAGCATGTGACACTGTCGCACGTTGTTGACTCGGCGTTACCTCTCTCGCGAGGTTCCCGCTGGCCGTCTCCCAGTAGGCGACGCGGCGGTCGGTGCCGCCCGTCAGCAGCTGGCAGCCGCTCGGCTCGAAGCACACGCACATGAACAGCGTGTTGGCGTACATCACCTGCCGCCGCGACAGCGAACTGACCAACAGAACAACACTTTCTAAATACAATAATATACAATACAAAAACGCTTTTTTGTACCCCAAACACGAAACACATGATTAAACACAAAAAAGACACGTACAATGGGCGGCCTTATCGCTAATAGCGATCTCTTCCAGGCAACCTTTGGATGGAAAAGAGAGATGATATTTAAATAAGACAGGGGTGTACTCATACTTTAAGTATACTTTATTACAACAAAAACAGAAACATACAATACAAAAAGACTGAACATTTGGAGTATAATGGGCGGCCTTATCGCTGTGAGCGATTTCTTCCAGGCAACCTATGTATGGACTGAACAGTTATAAATATACAGACAGTGACAGTTAATATCTAGTCTAGTCACTTATTCAGTAAACCTACACGAATAAGTGACTAGACTTATTCAGTAAACTTATTTATTGAACTATTAAGTTACACAATAACATTTAGCATGCCTGTTAATGTAATACGAGTACCTCTGTGACGCAGCTGGCGAAGGTCCGCCTGTGACGCAGGAGGGTTGCATAATTGTACCAAGGCGGGAGTCGAACCCGCCCAAACAAAGGTATCTAACAATGTAACACAACTCACATGAGGTCCCATATGATGGCGGAGCCGTCGGTGCCCGCGCTGACGGCCTCCGTGTCGTTGGGCGACACCTGGATGGCGGACACGGGGCTCTTGTGCTCCTTCAGCACCTTCTTCAGCGTCTGGCTCTCCGGGCGGATGTCCCACACGCGGACCTGACATACATTACATACATACAATGGAACCCAACTCACATGAGGTCCCAGATGATGGCGGAGCCGTCGGTGCCCGCGCTGACGGCCTCCGTGTCGTTGGGCGACACCTGGATGGCGGACACGGGGCTCTTGTGCTCCTTCAGCACCTTCTTCAGCGTCTGGCTCTCCGGGCGGATGTCCCACACGCGGACCTGACATACATTACATACATACAATGGAACACAACTCACATGAGGTCCCAGATGATGGCGGAGCCGTCGGTGCCCGCGCTGACGGCCTCCGTGTCGTTGGGCGACACCTGGATGGCGGACACGGGGCTCTTGTGCTCCTTCAGCACCTTCTTCAGCGTCTGGCTCTCCGGCCGGATGTCCCACACGCGGACCTGCCATACATTACATACATACACATAGATTTTACATAGGTTGCCTGGAAGAAATCGCTCACAGCGATAAGACTGCCCACTGTACCAAATGTTTTAGTCTTGAGTTTGTATTGTTTGTTTCTGTTTTTGTGGTGTGCAATAAAGTATATTATATTCTATTTCAACTTGTTACAATTAGATCACTAAGATTTTCAATTATTAGGAAATGTTATGGGAAAAATTACAAGATCAACGTAACGTAACCTTGGTCCTCGAGTGGGAGTCGAACCCACGCCACCCAGTTTAGCCCTGGTTGCACTAAACCAACTATACTATCGAGGAATTACGTAAGAGTTTGAATTTATCCCGTACCTCATATCGTCAGTTAAGCACTGATGGCATGGGAAAGTTTACGTTCATTACGTTGTGATCTTGTAATTTTTCCCATACCATTTCCTAATAATTTAGAAAACTTAAGTGAGAGTCAATTACTATAAAATAACAAATAGCACTAAGATTTTATCCAAAAAGTCGATTTAAGACGCAAAACTTAAACTTGCTCAAATTTATGCAAGGGGTGGTGCATGTGTATGCTTTTATTGGAAAGCTGCTAAAGCTTGACTGGGATTGCGGGTATCCTAGTTGTCCTAGGAGACTACCTGCTATGTTTGTGTGTCTGTTAATCTGTGTATTTATGTGTGTGCAAAATAAACCTATTTTCTTTCTTTCTTTCTTTACCTGTCCTTCACAGCCGCCGGATATGAGCGTGGTGCCGGTGGAGGTGGCGCCGAGCGCGGAGGTGCCCTTGTTGTGCGTGTTGTAGATGCAGTAGATGAGGCGGCCCGTCAGCGGCGTGAAGGCGCGGATGTTACCGTCGTTCCACGCTACAAATACATCCACATATTAAAAGGTCTCGTCCCTATCATGCACACTAGAAAGTACTATTTGTTATTTTATAGTGATTGTTTCTCACTTAAGTTTTTCTAAATTATTAGAAAATGGTATGGGAAAAATTACATGATCATAACGTAACCTTGGTCCTCGAGTGGGAATCGAACCCACGCCACCCAGTTTAGCCCTGGTTGCACTAACCAACTATGGTACTATACTATCGAGGGGTTACGTAATTTATCCCACCCATCCCATACCTCATATCATCAATTAAGCACTGATTGCCGAGTGGGTTCGACTCCTCCTCGACAAGGTTACGTTGTGATCTTGTAATTTTTCCCATACCATTTTCTAATGATACTAGAAAGGTTAGAAAGGGAAAACTTTATTGAGGGATCAAGTTTTACACATAAAAATACTGGAACGAAGGTAAGTGGAAGTAACCCATTACCTGTGATGATGCTCTTCCCGTCGCCGGCGAACAGCAGCGCGGAGCAGGTGAAGTTGGGCACCGCGATGCGCAGCAGCTCGCGGCACGACGCGGCGCACCACACGCGCACCGAGCCCGCGCCCGCCGTCGCGAACACGCCGCTCATGTTCCTAAGGCGAGGCAAGGACCCTTTTACTCTCTGTAGATCTAGTGATATCCAATTGGTTCCATTGAGAAAACTTTTTCTCTTTAGATCTATTTCTGATAATTTGGTTCTAACAAGAACTTTTATCATACAATCTGTAAGCGGTCTACACACCAAAGCCGGCGGCCCGGCGGCACAGCCCGGCGGCCCAACCCGCCGGCCTTATTTTGTACAATCATGCCGCCGGCTTGCGCCCGCGCGGGCAAGCCGGCGGGGCTGCATGCCGATGCCGGCGGCATCCCTCAGTCAGTTGCCCGCCGGCTTTCATAGAGTAGTGACGTATTACTAGAACACCACATGCCGCGGCTGTCGTGCCGCCGGCATTGCCGCCGGCAGTCGTTCGGCTTGGACATTTTGAAGCCGCCGGGTTAACCCGCCGGCACTAAGCCGGCGGGCTGTGCCGCCGATGATGATCATGAAACCCATGATGTAGTCTTTGGTAAGCTGGTAGATTATTCCGCAACCTGAATTATCGAAGTAGAAATTTCCTTTTCCATCTAACGGTCTGCCAACTAAAGGGCTCTAATGTATGCAGATATATGATATGTTTACTTGGGGAAGGCCACGTCGTTGATGGCGCAGCGGTGGCAGGTGACGACGAGCGTGACGCGGAAGGAGGCGAGCTCCACGGCGTAGATCTCGGAGGCGCGCGTGCCGGCCAGCAGCAGCCGCGCGCCCGCCGCGCCGCCCTCCATCAGCTCCAGCGACGTGATGCAGCCGTCTAGTTTATCTTTATCCAAGGTATGCAGATGATATGTTTACTTGGGGAAGGCCACGTCGTTGATGGCGCAGCGGTGGCAGGTGACGACGAGCGTGACGCGGAAGGAGGCGAGCTCCACGGCGTAGATCTCGGAGGCGCGCGTGCCGGCCAGCAGCAGCCGCGCGCCCGCCGCGCCGCCCTCCATCAGCTCCAGCGACGTGATGCAGCCGTCTAGTTTATCTTTATCCAAGGTATGCAGATGATATGTTTACTTGGGGAAGGCCACGTCGTTGATGGCGCAGCGGTGGCAGGTGACGACGAGCGTGACGCGGAAGGAGGCGAGCTCCACGGCGTAGATCTCGGAGGCGCGCGTGCCGGCCAGCAGCAGCCGCGCGCCCGCCGCGCCGCCCTCCATCAGCTCCAGCGACGTGATGCAGCCGTCTAGTTTAGCCGTCTTCAGCTGAAACGACATTGTTCCTACGCTTTACGAGCTACTTAATATTAAGCGTGCTTCTCTACAGCGCCTATAGAGGCACTGTAGGAAGGAATAGTCCTATCATAGTTTAGTTACGTCTGAGTTCTGGTTTAACAACGGCCGATGGAGTATAGACCACGGATCGGGAAACGCAGCGTCGCACGTCCAACAAGACGGACGGACGACCTTCATTGGTTCTCCGTTAGCATGCAAGCTGCTTTTCACCGTAATAACTATAAATATTTAAAGTAGGTCTATGTGCAACAGCGCCGCGGTAAATATCATAAGAAACCTTGAATGCTAAGTTAACATATTGTTCCCTTACCGCTCTGAAGTGCGGCTTGTTGGGGTCCACGAGCTTGCCGCGCGGCAGGTCGCCGGCCCAGTTGATCTCGTCCAGCAGGTCGATGGTGCCGTCGCCAGCGCCAACCACCAGACATCCATCCTGCATTATCAGGATCGCTTCTATCCCTGTGTTATCATACTTCAAATAAATCGACTACTTTTATGAAGGGTGAAACTAGCACCAACTTTTGGGTATGAACAGTAGGTATACGGTGTATCTGTGCCAATGCACAGTTCATAATTTATTTATTTATTTAGGAACATCAGCAGAATTCCAATGAAAATTTGCATACTTTCATACAGCACTAGCTTTCCACCCTGCGGCTTCGCCCGCGTTTTACACTTTCCCGTCGCAATTTTCTTTGCTATAAACCTCACGGAGCCCGAGACCTTTCCTACGAATGCAAAACCGTGGAAATCGGTTCGTACGTTGAGTTATAGCGTCAGGAAGGAAAACACGACTTACTTTTATATAGTAGAATACAGAATTCTAAAATTACCTACATGTCACATGCTATATAGGGTAGGGAGTTAAAAATGAACACAGCAGCTAAGATTACGATTCATACAAAATTGTATATAAGGGGTACCTAGTCAATACGTTTAAATGTATGTTAGTGCTCACCAAGACTGTAGCAAATCGATTGCGGTCGCTTGGCCTTCCGCAGCGGGCCGCACTTGGCGAGGCAGCCCAGCATGGCCGGCCGCACGCCGTCCGTGGGCACCGCCGGGTCCGCAGAGTAGCCCAGCGAGAACTTTATCATGTCGCCAGTACTGCACAAACAGACATCGCACATTCATAAAATCATTGCCATACTCGATGGTCTAGGTAATAAGTCTTCAACCCGCGGCCCGTCGGGTCTTTTCTTGCGGCCCTCGGAGGCCATAGCAAAATTATAATATTTTATTTACAGTAATAACTTCTTATTCACAGTTCCCTTTTTCGCGTTTTCTCTATTAGCGTTATTAATAATTATCTAATTATCTATCTATTATCTAATTAATTATTACAGTCGGAACGGAACATTTAATCGAAATCGGCGTCTTTTGAGTAGGTACTCTATTTAATTTTACCACCTACCGTAGGGGTTGCAACCTGCAGAAGTTTGCGGCCCTTCGGCGATGAAAAATGGATTATTGGCCCTTGCACAAAAAAGGTTGAAGAGGCATGGTCTACTCTAGGTGCTAGAGTAGCTATACCATTGACCATTGAGTATATAGGAGGACTAATTTGCAATCCAATAAAAAAGAAGTTGTCCATGACTACACTTTTACACACTTTTGCGTCAACACGTCCAAGTGTGCCGGGAACTAGCGACTCACGTGGTGCCGGCGTATCCCAGCGCGTCGTCGGGGCTGACAGCGATGCAGCGAACGCAGCGCCGCAGCTTGCCGAGAGAGACGTCCACCACATCCAGGTTCTTGCTGGCCGGCAGCACGTTCCACACGCGCAGGTTACCTTCACAATTACACGTTTATTTCCTAGTATCTCTATTGGTATGTATGTACTTACTGGATTTATTAAATTGCAACTGTAATTTTCCTAGGCAAAGCGATGGACATGAGCCAAAATAGTAATTTCACATCGATTAGGCACATCTCTTTTTTCAGCGGATTAGCTCTTTGAAGTGACAATTGGCAGGCCATATAGCACGGAGAACAGATGGCTGATGGGGCCGAAAAGTTCTCGAGTGTAGACCACGGATCGGCAAGCGCAGCGTCGGACCTATCAGGTGGACAGATGATCTGGTGAAAGTGGTCGGCTCGCGGTGGATGCAGGCCGCGAGCGACCGTAATGACTGCAAGTCATAGGCCTATGTCCAGCAGTTGGCGTCCAATGGCTGAGATGATGATGATGATGAGTGAGACTGTTTGTCCCGCTTGTACCACCGACTAGTACCACCGGTGCCGCGGTGGTAAGTACAGATTGTATTGTATTTATTGACTTGTCCTAGTGATCTATAGGATTTTATGGAAATAAATGACATACATCTTTCAATCTTTAGGCACATCTTTAAATGATCAGGGTTGTAGGTACCGTCTCCGCCGGTGACGAACGCGTTGGGCCGCCGCTGCAGCGCGCAGACGACGGCGGCGTCGCCCGTGGTGAGGCGCGCGGCGGCCGCAGTGCCGGTGGCGGCGGCCGCGGTCACGTCCCATAGAACCACGCAGCCGTCGTCGCGCCCACCCAGAGATATCATGCAGCGCTCGTCCAACGGCTAACATGATGATGAGGCACAATTTTAAATGAACAGGGTTGTAGGTACCGTCTCCGCCGGTGACGAACGCGTTGGGTCGCCGCTGCAGCGCGCAGACGACGGCGGCGTCGCCCGTGGTGAGGCGCGCGGCGGCCGCAGTGCCGGTGGCGGCGGCCGCGGTCACGTCCCACAGCACCACGCAGCCGTCGTCGCGCCCGCCCAGAGATATCATGTAGCGCTCGTCCGCGCTGAACGTCACCGCTTCCACACGTACCTGGAAATACAATTGAGACATTAACTTCTTTATCTATTCTTGACTGCAAAGGTCGTTATTTCTAATAGGTCAATATAGTGCCAGTTGGGAGGGGTTCTTCGCTTGCGCGATCAAAGCAGGAGTATTCATTTTTTAGCAACGGGAATTACTCACGTATTTACACAGGGTTAAAGAACTCTCGACGTTTCGACCACAACAAGAGCAGTCTTTATCAGGAGGAGTGAGCGTCCCGCCGTGCTCCGTATCCTCTCAGCTCGCGCGCGCGAGCTACTTTAACTACTGTGTAAATACGTGAGTAATTCCCGTTGTCAAAAAATCAATAGTATACCTACTCACGATTTTGAAAGTGAAAAAGCAGGAGAACCTTATGCACGTAGGAAATATTTTTCATAAAAGAGCTGTAGGACGATACCAATGAAATCTAAAGTATTCTAGACTTATTACTTTTGTAACTTAGTCGCACAGATACCTACCTTGTGCAATTCGTGCGAGCCGAGCAGCGTCCGCTTCTTGAAGTCCCAGACCTTGGTGGAGGACTTGAAGCCGATGTGGTTGATCTGGCCCGACCCCACATACGTGCCTTTCGGGGACACCGCCACAGTTGACACGCTACAAACAACGCATATAGGTACAGAGGAATGACGATATTATTATTAGAAGTAGGTACTATCTAGTATGTACCTACAGTCTGCCAAGAAAGTGGTCTACCAGTTTTGACAAAAGTTTCTGTGCGATGTAATGATCGATATGGTTGACTATTTCTTACATAATTTAACTGACGTACAAACGAATCTCAACCGTAGGGTGGTAGAACACATTTTTTGCAGACTATGTAGGTATGTCGAATATAGAGATAAGAACCTGTTGGAATGTCCCGAGAGGAAGTGCATCTTCTTGGAAGCCCAGTGCTGGATGCAGACCTTGTTGCCGATGGGGTACACGACGTGCGCGCCGTCCGGGTGAACCTTCAACCCGCGGATTGCGGAGCCTGAAAACAAAAGAAGTTGGCGGGAATAGAAGCCGGCTACTTATGTAAACTATATTTAGGGTACAAAGGTTTAGGTTAGCACATCTAACATAAACTGACAAATAAATGTAGTATGTTACTCACCATCGAATCCGATTATGGCATACGCCTCCAGACTTTTTACTTCATTAGCCATGAACAGTTTTTATTTACAGTCTATTTGTAAATGCTGGTATAATTTGTATATTGGGCACTATCTGATTGTTTGTTTTGAGTTTGGTTGCTAAGCAATGGTTGACTTGTTATTAGTTGCTTAGCAAAGCAACCTTCCACTTATCTTTGATCCCGTTTTCTATGAAAAGGAAACTAAGTTTTTGTATCTGTGAATAAGACAATAATCTCTGGCCATTTTTGCGTTAAAAGCTTCAGTTGGTCACAAATACCAACACCTCACCATAGCCCAGTCATTTTAGGTTTCAGCGGAAAAATTCCTACTGGGCTGAATTTTTGTATACACCTATATTTATGTAATATTATAAAGATGTGAAAATCGACATCGATGTTGTGCTGGCTAAAAAAGTTACAAAGGACCAAAGTTCACGAAAATCCGTTTTTTGCAAATATTTCGCAACCTTTAGCTTGGATGGAGGTCAATAAGGTCAATATAAAAATTTTTCTTCATAAAATTATATTTATTTATGAATTACCTATTGATAATAATTAATTATTATTGATCTGTATATATACCTACAGATAATGAATGAATACTTTTGTGACAAATCAAAACCTTAAATAAAATATTTCATTATTTTATTTTACTTAAATACAAATAATTACTCGTCCAAATGTTCCCAAATTAAAAGATAAAATTATATACAGTTTTGTTATTTTCGAAGTTTCCGTCTCAAGTTCTTTGCTTTATCATCTAGTTTCTGCTTGGCTACCTCTGCCCTCCGGTTGACATCATTGATCATGTACTGCTTCACTATGGACAGGTAATCTACCAGCTGAAACAAACATACCTAATTAAGTCAACGAGACAGAATAAACATGCAGTATATTTAGGCAATAGCTTCCAGAATAAGACTCAGTCATAGGTAAACTGTGGGATTTTTATAAGCTATGTATTTGTAATTTATAATCACTTTGTAAAACACATGACTCTGTTTTAGGTCAAGGTTTTACTAAAGTACTTCTTCTAGTTTCCATTAAAAGTTCTCATTTACTTTAATAGATTATCAACACTATTTGTGAGTATTACCCACAGCACGGTGTGGCAGTCATTGATGCAGTCATCTGCTATGATGACATTTTTATATGTTTAATAGAAATTATTCTACCAAATCTAGAAAGTCAAATGTATGCAGATCATTGAATGAATGCATGAAGTGGTAGTTGATAATTACCAGCATATGATCCTCGTTCTTGGCAAGCTGCACGAAGGCGCAGCGCGGCGCGTGGTCCCGGTGTTCCTGCCAGGGGTCGTCGTCCGGCTCCCAGCCATCCATCTCCTTACCGCACAGGAAGCACTTCGCGGCGTCCGCATCATCTTTGCCAGTAGCCATCGAATAAAAACCAGCCTCGGCCATATTCTGAACGTTGCACTTCTCTTTATTGCTGAACGGCCACATTTTAAACGTTTTTATCCTTTCTTCTAGTAAATACAGCGCAGTTGTTTCCATGTTTACTTTTATTTTAAGTTACAGACAGATGTTACAAAACAAAAACAAAATTGTTCGTTAATTTGATTTTGACAATATGTAGTTGTAGTACTAGACATTGACGTAACCTCAGAAGAACGAATGGAATGGAATGGCCCTAACCACGAATACATCGTGTATACCTACGCTAACATAAATTAGTGTTGTACGAGGTAGGTATATTATAATAATTTATCGATAGAGTTTGTTTTCAACTGAACTTTTTTTATGATAATGTATTTATTGTAAATTGAAGTACGTAAATATTAAATTATAGAATTATAGAATTAATACAGTTATAAAACCAAGCAAAACAAAAAACATTTTAACTAGAACAAAAAAAAAATAGGTACTTAAGTAGAACTCAAATTCAAACATTCGTTTAGTTATATTCTGTGGGCATATTAATTTAGTGAAAATGAACTTTTAACCTTATTTTAACTAGTTTGAGTTCTACTTAATGTTTAAAGTTCATTTTAACTAAATTAATATACCCACAGAATATAACTAAACGAATGAAAGACCTGAATAAGCCAAATGTTTTAGATAATTATAAAACACAATATACTTAATACAATATACTTACTTATATTTAGTATATTATTATATATCAAAATAATTTATATTTCAAAATAATATAATATTGTATAAAAAACCTGAAATCTAATCCGTCATTTCATTCTACGATTCATGCTATTCTGCAAAAACACAATATATTATCAACATTTATTCAAATTAACATGGTCTATAATTTTTTACCTAAGTCTAAAATCAAAATATCGATAACTCGTGCAATATACAAGAACACCACTATCGATGTAAACAAAACCAAAAAGTGACAGTAAATGATATCCAAACTATCCAAAGTGACAGTAAATGATATCGAAGGAAGCTGAAGAAAGGCACGTGCCATAAATATTGGCAACCAAGCGCAACTGTTGAGTATATAGTTAGGCTCCTTTTAATTCCATACATAAGACAGAGATGTCATCATTTTTATTTTAGTCATCTTATAAACTAATTCCATAGACAATTTAGTAACATATCTATTGGTATTCTATTATCTAAGGACGTAACTGATAATTTGCCTGCGTCAGAATTTGTCAATGTCACATAACAATCATGTCATATTGTTCTCTAGTGGTGGGACCTTGTAGGACAGTAGGGAAACGTTTGATTCTCTTCTTTCCCGTGGTTGATTGCACCAAAATAGCGATCACACAAGTAACAACTTTCTAGTGCTAAACGCCAAAAAAAAAAACTTTCTAATTTTTAAAATTTTCTAACACCTAACACTGGCAAATTGCACTTAATTTAGCGCAGGTTCCATTCAAAATACTAGATTTAAGTAAATAACTGTATATGGTTAAGGTCAGGTCATTCTATAGAACTGACAGACGTCTAATAATAGCTATTAAAATGGCCTATTAAAAGGCTTTCATTTTCACAATAAATATATTTACCTACATAAACAAATACCATAATTAGGGTAATATTATTTATATTACTTAATTTTTATTATTAAAGCTTAATTTAATTGGTTGTAAAAACCGTCATGTTTTAGGTTTAACTCTGTAAATTTCAATTATAAATACTTGAAATATAACTATGTACTGCACTTCTTTTTATTATACCAACTGCGAATCTAATAAAAGAAAAAGTGGCCAAGTGCGAGTCGGACTCGCCCATGTAGGCTTCCGCAGCTATTGTTTATATGAAATAGTTTATGACGTATTATAAAAAAACTACTGGATAGATTTCGTTCAAACTAATTTTCGTTGTTAGTTTTTATGGTTATGTACAATATATATTTTTTCTAGATTTATCATCCTCTTATTTTAGAAATTAGAGGGGGAGGACACTCTGTTTTCCACTTTGGAAGAGTCTCACGTCCAAACTATTAAGTTTAGAATTAAATGGTGTTAGAAACATTGTTATGATTTTTGAAGACCTATTCATAAATACCCCACACGTATGGGTTCGATTAAAAAAAAGTTTTTAAGTTTCAGTCCGACCAAGCTCAACAAATCCGCTTATAGTTAAAAGACTGATTGCAGATAAAAGCTGAACACAAAAAAAAAAAAAAAGTTTCAGTCCTATTTATGGGGACCCCCAAATGTAATTTATTTTTTTTCAATTTTTTTATGAAATCTTAGTGCGGTTCACGGAATACACCTACTTACCAAATTTTAGCTTAATAGCTCTTATAGTTTCGGAGAAAAACGGCTGTGACATACGGACGGACGGACGGACGGACGGACATGACGTATCTATAAGGGTTCCGTTTTTGCCATTTGGCTACGGAACCCTAAAAATCGAGTTAACGTGTAACTAAAATTCCCATCTCTATTTACTATGTTTTTCCTTCTATAATCTATTTAAGGTTTTTTCCTTATAAATCAAATCACTTTAGTAATCACAATACAACATAAATTATATTATAGATTTCAAAATTACAAAACGCCAGATATAAACTTGAAAATTGAATTTAACAAAATCATTATAGAAAAAATAAACAACACAAATTTCTTAGGACTCACAATAGACTCAAATCTCAATTGGAAATCCCATATAACAAAGTTAAATAATAAAATATCCAAATATTGTTACTCACTTTCAATTTTAAGCACAATATCGTCAAAAAAGACTGCTATACTGGCATACTATGGCTTAGTATACCCACAATTACTTTATGGTATAATATTCTGGGGTAATTCAGTTAATATTCAATCAACATTCATTATGCAAAAAAAAGCAATTAGATCAATCTTTCATTTAAACAACACTGACACTTTACGTTCTATATTTAAAACTGAAAAAATTTTAACACTAACAAACATTTACATTTTAGAGGTTTGCAAATTTATTAGAAAAAATAACCAGTATTTTAAAGAAAACAAATCCACTCGAGCTGAATCTCTTAGACTTAAATATAAATATAATATTACTATAGGTACCTCAATTAAACAATAGTATGTACAAAAATAGTGCCTATATATCTGCTATAAAAATATATAATGGGCTTCCAATCGAACTTAAGTCTTTAGATGGACCACTATTTGTAATAAAACTTAAGAAATGGTTAACATTAAATGTATTTTATAGTCTAAAAGAATTTTACGAATTTAATTCGAAAACTTGATTATGCTGTTACCATTAATTAGTATTTAAGATTAAAATATCTAGATGTAACTATTAATACTTATGCCAAATATTGTTGTACGCTCCAAGTGGGCAGACTGTTGATACTACCTAAATTTAAGAACTTTATGTACCTACACAGTTTTACAATAAATAATTCTTTATCTTTATCTTTATGTAGGTATATTTAACTTTTATTTTATACTCCAAAATACATTTGGATTTGTCCCCCTTTCCTTATCGTGGCCCCCTCTCTGCGCGCGCAGAGTTGGTACAGCTGCCTGTTTGCTTCTTTGCTTGCCTCAATCAAACGTCTTACTCAACCAACCTCAGAAGAACGAATATAATGGAATGGCCCTAACCACGAAAACATCGTGTATACCTACGATATCATAAATTAGTGTTGTACGAGGTAGGTATATTGCAATAATTTATCGATAGAGTTTGTTTTCAACTGAACTTTTTTTTATGATAATGTATTTATTGTAAATTGAAGTCCGTAAATATTAAATTATAGAATTATATAATTATAGAATTAATACAGTTATAAAACCAAGCAAAACAAAAAACATTTTAACTAGAACAAAAAAAAATACTTAAGTAGAACTCAAACTCAAACATTCGTTTAGTTATATTCTGTGGGCATATTAATTTAGTGAAAATGAACTTTTAACCTTATTTTAACTAGTTTGAGTTCTACTTAATGTTCATTTTACGAATGAAAGACCTGAATAAGCCAAATGTTTTAGATAATTATAAAACACAATATACTTAATACAATATACTTACTTATATTTAGTGTGTTATATATCAAAATAATTTATATTTCAAAATAATATAATATTGTATAAAAAACCTAAAATCTAATCCGTCATTTTATTCTACGATTCATGCTTTTCTGCAAAAACACAATATATTATCAACATTTATTCAAATTAACATGGTCTATAATTTTTTACCTAAGTCTAAAATCAAAATATCGATAACTCGTGCAATATACAAGAACACCACTATCGATGTAAACAAAACCAAAAAGTGACAGTAATGATATCCAAAGTGACAGTAATGATATCGAAGAAAGCTGAAGAAAGGCACGTGCCATAAATATTGGCAACCAAGCGCAACTGTTGAGTATATAGTTAGGCTCCTTTTAATTCCATACATAAGACAGAGATGTCATCATTTTTATTTTAGTCATCTTATAAACTAATTCCATAGACAATTTTGAAACATATCTATAGGTGTATAATCTAAGCAACCAACTCTCAAACTAAGTACCAGCTGACTGCTCGGGGCTGTGTGTGTGCGCGCCTGACTGTACTTTCTTTGATTTTGCTATTTCTTTTTTCGCAAAAGCTGTTTTCATCACATTTGTTCACTAAAATTATTAAGAAAGTATTGCAAAACCAGATTTATACGAGATCAAAATACTAAATTCGTAAATTCTAAAAAACAGTGAAACAAAAGGACGACTGAATTCGATATTGCTTCCAAATAAAAATTAGCCTAGAATAACAGTAGAGCGAGTGTGAGGAAAGTGATTGTGTTTCCGAGAAGGTGCTGCGATGGTCCGCACTGTTTTGTAGCATCGACACGCCACCGAAACTGTACTGGTGAGCTTATTGTCTTATCATAAGTGTGCTGCTTCAAAAAATATCTGAATATTGAATTAAAGTGTCATTCATATACTAATTTTTAGGTTCTATACATGCTAGAAAGTTAATAAAACACTATCATCTTAGACTTAGACCAAGGTCCCACAGGCAATCCCCACTTTAGACCTACCAAAACTAACTAATAAAACTACATTATGACTGAATTCTTCAAGTGATTATCTGAGTCCCTAAACATCAACTAGTCAACTGGTAACTTGTAATAAATTACTAGATATTGAATAACATTATAATGTCTGGTACCACAAAGTTTGAGCTTACCATGGTTCTGTGTGAATTGTTCAGCAATATTTACTAGCAAAAGACTTTAATTGCCACAGACGAACATGACTCCTATTCAGTTATTAATACAATATATTATAAAAAATAACTGTAGCTGCCTCTTACAGTACCCTATTGTACCATAGTGGTACAATAGGGATACTCATACGAACAGTACTCAACACTGTTTAATATCTATTATGTATATTATATGAAGTATATCAGAAATCTAACACAAGCCCTTAACACAAGCTTTCAGTTTACCATGGGGCTAGCTGTGTGATTTGTTTGTAAAAGCAAATTGTTACTGGACTGGCATAGTTTATTATTGACTCAGTCTCCCAAAAAAAAGAAGAAAAAACATAAGTGGTATCACCACTACCTACAACCGAAGTTTAAGAGCAAATGATACACATTAACGGTCTTATCGCTGAAGGTTATACCAGCTAGCCTCAAATTTTTCCACATACATTTCTGTAAGCCGTGAATTAATACCTACTGTTTCAATTAGTAATCTCCACCTTCATGAACGTCTAGGTTTGCTATCTGATAAACAGATCATTTAATTTGATTCTATACTGATTCAGCTTGTTTAAAGATTACTTATCATTTATTTTTATCAAAACATAGTTTAATTATGACCTACTAGTAAGTAGATATTTTTATGAGATTTTTATTGTGTGCTATGTCATGGATAAAATACCACCTAACTGGACCTACGTAAAGATAATATCTATATTAATTAATAATAATAAATATAACAATACAAATGCAAAAACACTTTATTGTACACCACAACAAACAAAAAATTACAAAAAACAATATTAGAAACAAGTACAATGATCGGCCTTATCACTAAAGAGTGATCTCTGCGAGAGTGAGCTATACCTACCAACAGAGTGTCAGTCATATCCTGTCATCATCATCCTCATAACAACCACAACAGGGTACAGGTCAGGTTAGATTATTCTTAGACCGGCACTAGATTGCCGCTTCTTTTCTAATAAAGGACGTTATACGTTGTTGTATAGTTGTTACGATGTGTCGATGATTAGGCACAGAGATGGTTTGCTCTGGGTAACTCCAAAGTGCGTTCCATATCTGCCTCGTGTCTTCAGCACATGTGGCAGAACACGTTCTACCACCCTTTAATTACGAGAAGGCCGTTCTAGGACTTATCCTTATCTTTAAGTTACGGCATGAAACCTTATCGTTTTACGTTTTAGATATTCACGGAGATACATAGATACTAGTATCTAGTAACTAGGCACTTTGCTAACGCTAACAAATATCGGGCGACATAAAAATCCTATACACTACTAAGTAAAAGTAATTGAGAATATTATAGACGCACGCCTACCTAGTAACGAAAAGCTATTTAGAATATTGGGTAAAAGTTCATCACTTTATCATACACTTGGGTGCAAAAAATTCGCACGTTTATACATTTTCATCAAATCTTCAAAAAACTAAAAAAAACATGTTTGTTTTTATTTTTTGGGTATCTCATATTAAAGTTTATTTCAAAACCTATCCAACAGTACCTTTTTTTTCCTTATACCGCGTCTACTGAGTTAGTTATGGTTAAATGTGGTTAAAGGTACTTCAACCTGTTTTTTGTGTATTTGTACCATAAAAGTTAGGGCTTGAAATTAAATTAAAAACATGAAAATCAGCATAAAAACTTTTTAATTAATAAGATGTGTTTCCTCCCCTAGCCCGAATGACTGCTTCCATGCGTTTTTTCATTGATTGAATCAAAGTTTTTATAAATTCTTGCGGTATGGCCTCCCATTCTTCTTTAATCGCATGTTACAGCTCCTGGAGACTCGTTGGGGCAGTGTCTCTGGCCCGAACTCGTTTTTTTAGCTCGTCCCATAAATGTTCAATCGGATTGAGGTCTGGGCTTCGAGCTGGCCACTCCATGACAGGCACCGCAACCTCTTCAAGGTACTGGAACACAATACGTGCTGTATGCGGTGTTGCGTTATCTTGCATGAAGATGAAGTTTTCTCCGATGTATCCCGCAAATGGTACAACGTGGTCCTGGAGTACTTCCTCAATGTACCTTTGAGAAGTGAATCCCCTTGATCGGCGGCCAGGATTCGCTCCGGAGATGAAAATAAGTTCAGTCTTCGCCTCCAGTGATATGCCTCCCCAGAACATGCATGATCCACCGCCGTAAGAGACTCGTTCTTCGATGCAGCATTGTTGAAATCGCTCGCCTGGCCTTCGGTAGACTCTTCCTCTTCCATCGTTGCCATGTAGGCACATCCTGCACTCGTCAGAGAACAGGACTGCGCTCCATTGGTCATCAGTCCATTCCAAATGCTCTCGAGCGAATTGAAGGCGGGTTTGTCGGTGGGCTGGGGTCAGTTTCGGTCCATTTGCTGGTCTGTGCGCAGTCAGATTCCCTTCCCGTAGTCGTCTTCTAACTGTCCATCGGCTGACATCGACTTCCCGTGTTTCTTGGAGACGCTGTCCCAATTGAACTGCATTTAAACGCCGATTGCGCAATGCAGTCGTCACAATAAAACGATCGTCACGCCTTGTTGTGACACGGGGTCGGCCAGATCCTTGGCGCCGTTCGAAGCCGCCAGTCTCTTGATACCTCTGCCATACTCGACGGACAGAGAACCGGCTGAGATTCAGTTGTCTTGCCACTTCAATTTGGTTTTTTCCTGCTTGAAGTAGGGCCACCACTTGAGCGGCTATTTCTGGTGTGGTACTCATTTTTGAATTTCGGGTTACGATGGTATCAATTGACGACTGTTCAAAGTACACGTTGATGTGCGAATGAGGTCACTACCCTCAAAACGCTCCATTTTATACCTGCGATAAGTAGTGCAAGCGTCTATACCTGCAACGAGCGATTTCGGGGTATGCTATTGTATTGTTGTTATTGTATTGTTTATAGAGGTTGATGGTCACTCGATGTGTCACTCAAAAGCCTACGTGTGCATTTTGGTTTAATGGTAGTAACATTTTGCACGACCATTGAAATCACAGAAATAAAAATGCAGCGAAAGTGAAATTTTTGTATACGTGCGAATTTTTTGCACCCAAGTGTATAAGCATGAAAATGGAACACGAGACACGGTTTGACCTAAAATCCTAGTTTATCGGTGGAAATAAGCGACAGCCAGATATTTTTGCATCAAGTTTGATAAGGAAATAAAACGGAGTGCCTTGCGCACTTTTCCATGATAGGCTTTTGTTTTTCTGTTCCAAGCAAGACCCAAGTTTCAAGACATTTTTGCTGGAACCTGCTCTAAGTTTCAATCCAAACACATTCCATTTCAGAAACATTAGCTAAAATTATTTAAATAGCTGACTCTTCAAGATTTATTTCGATAATAAGGTTCTCGCACTAGGCAGAGTATAGCGAAAACCAGAACGGTTAATCTAATCGGTTAAGTTGTCTGAATAAAAATCATTTTATTTATTTATCATTTGAAGTTGAGTTACCTAACATTGTTACACCTAGTTTAGTTTAGCTTTATTTTAAGTCTTTAGTATACAAAATGTTTTCGCAATTGTATTTTATTTAAACAAAATGTAAGATAAGGAAGAGCGAGATCTTCTAATACAAGTATGTACATGCTTAAAAGAAGGTCTCCACATACTGATGTGTAAATTTAAAATTTTGTTAAGGAAAATAAACTTTTTGTATTTTGTATTTGTATTTTGTACATTGAGGATTGACCCTGTGAGTCTAGGTTACTACTGATTGCAGTATCAAACGAGATAATTGTTACGCTTATAGGCTTAGTTGAAGTGTCCTTCAATCGATGTTATCGAAAGTGTTTCCTCGCGGTACCTCGAAGTGCCTCTATAGTCCAAGTAGGAACCACGTGGAATTCTTGGGGGCCTTAGGCTAGCGGCCAGTTGGCGCGAGCGATCGATGGCGCACCGCACTGCCGTCCGACGCACGCACTCCTCCAATCTCCAACACAGTAGGCCTACACTTGACTACGTAGATTCTAGTAGCTTCTTTATTTATCTCGTCTCAATAGAAAAGATAACAATCGTCCGGATGATGTCGACTCCAAACTTTCGGTCAAGTTTTTTCACGTTAACTTCATTCACGCTATGAACTGACATTTTTATTCCAGCTACATCTTGTTTAGTGTTTGAATATGTTAATAAGATAAAAAAAAACTTTATAATGAACCCTTTCGACGGTTATTAATATAATAAATTAATAATGCGTTTTTCATATTTTGCTAGAGATTTTCACATACTTAGGTACCTACTTCATGAAATTTTAGTTTATATATGTATTCTGCATCTATTTCTGAATGGTGGTTTTTAAACGTTACTTCACAGTGTTTTCAATAAAGGGAAGTGGCTATTATTCTTATAAATTGCATTGTTTGCGTTGATAAGATCGTAGCGTAGATAGACATACGTTCGTTCGCAATGAATGAGCATTATGATCCACGTGGTAGGATGGCGAGTTATAAAAAGTTATTACGTGAATTAAAAAAGTAAATTTGAATTTCTCATGATATTGTCATTATCATTGAATCTTAAATAAGTTGAACAAACCTCTATAACTAAGTTGTTACATAGGTTCCAGTTCAGTATCAGTACAACCAAGTACATTGCTGACTACCTTGAACTTATCGTGCGTCTTGTCTAAGTGCGTGGCTCTTTGAAGGCCATAGGGCTGCACCGGCCAGCTGCTGCCTGGATAAGCATCCGAGTTACAGGCACGTCCGCAGCTATCTAATCCGTAGCTATGCGTGACCAGGAGTGTTCTGTGGCTAGTCCAGCCTGAGTGGATGAGTAGTGTGTCGCTAGTCTAGTGGATTACATTAGGCTGCGGTCATTGACGATCATTGATACGCTTCAGTAGATATAGGTCGGGATGAAGCGAGCTGGCTGTCGGCTGACCTCTGTGTCCCATCCGATTCAGGCTTTGAATTAAAAACAAATTGATAGAACTTATTAAACTTTCACGATTAGTTAATGATAGTTCACAAACTTAAGGAGTTATAACTGGTATATACGCGTATTTTTATTATTTCTCTATTTCTACTTGTTGTCGTTCATCTCTCTCAACAACTCATGTATTAATATTAATACTCAGGGTCGATCGAAAAGCTATGAAATGACTTTGCTCGGGGAACAAATAAGAGGGTATTGCCATATTTATTCGGTCAAATTGAAGTATTTTCAATAATAACTAGTTACATTGTGATCATAAAAACTAAATACATTGCGCGATAGAGCATGTCCAATGGCTATTATGATAAGAATGTTTTATATACGGCTTACCCTTACAATAGATTCAGGCTGCAAAGAAGTCTGTGGCAAGATTAGAAATCGAAAAAATAGAGTCTTTGTAAATAAGGTATAAGGAGAGTCTCGGCGCTAAGCGAGTTCGAAGGCTGCCGCTGCGATGTAACAGGATTACAGATACGTGGAGGTTCGAGATACCGGTTCAGGTCAGCGATGATAGCCGAGGTATTGAACTTAAGCAGTTCAATATCTTGGCTAATTTATAATCTAGCACTGATAGCCAAGGAAGAGCGTAGATAGATAGCTAACTTGCGTTGCTAGTTTACATGAACTTGTTCTGTTTAAAAACGAAATAAGTGTTTTTTATGACCCTGCCCCAGCCGTGCTTCAATATAGCTTGTTGTTATCATCATCACGGGAGCCATGCGTGTCCACCGCGCTTGCCGCTCGCACAACGCGTATGCTTTGGGCGCCTGTTATCTGCGCCTCGCACCTCGATAACCCGCGATACGCACCACTTTGCGCGATCTGATATGATGTAACTATCTAGTGATCGATGGACATATCGAATCGATAACATAACAACGCACTTGTAATCTGACATTTATCGACTAATTACTTATAATGAAAACTTCCGCGATGCTTGTTGCTGGTCAAAAATCGCATGATTTATATTTGTGTGTCATTAATACCCTGATAACGATTAAGAAATAATGTTTAAAGAGCATTACAACTTTACCTGCTTTATTGAATTAAAAAACTGCATGCAAATCATTCCACCCCTTTAAAAGATACAGAGCAAACAGACAGGCTGACATTATCGTCGACCTTATAACATTGCACTCCACTACAACCTACTTTAAGGGGCTTACAAAGAGTATTTTATCTATTATATATTTATTACCCATCGTAATACTCAATTATGATTAGTTTTGAAGTTGAGTGCTCTATAACTCCCCCGCGGCCTGTTGTCCCCACCGGGCCCCGCAGACCTATGTCCCCGCTAGGACCCGTGGCCCGTTGTGCTCGCCCCTTATGTCCCACATGTTCAGAAGCTTTTGTACCTACATGTAACATGTAGGTACAAAAGCTTCTGAACATGTACTTTTATATTCAAACAACTCCACATTTTTGCCGGACCGCCCACTTGCGGATATACCCGTTAGTTAGTTAGCTCTGTCAAAAAAATACAGACAGAATGATAAAACCACATAACCAAGCACAAGTTATAACTATTTAAACTATCATGGTTTTTAACTATATTAATAGTACAATTTTAATATCTTATCCAAGTCAATAAATGTAACTACAACTAAGAAAGTCCATCATTTGGCATCGTCCAAGGGTATCCAAAGTTGTTTACGTATTACAAATACTTCCCGGCTAGCTGTACCGTAACCACTGCCAGTAATCCTCCTTTCACTCGCTTAGAGTTAGAACTTAGATGTCCGACGTCGGGCGTCAGGCGTTAGGCGTCGGGTGCTTGCTCCGTTCAAGGTTGCCATCGCGGCTGTATTGAGCGCCAGAGGCCCGGGCCGCCTACTATACTAAGCTCAACCCAAGCCATAAGCTTAATCTGCAAGTTCTACAAATGCCTGCTCTAGCTTACTGGCGCCCGGGACTTTACTAACGTTTAGAGAGCCAAATTTGTATTTGGAACACTTTCAAGGTGCTTCGATGGAAATGAGAAACGGAAAGCAGATTCAATAACTAAGCGCCCTAAGTAATTATAATATTAAACCTTTTTTCTGCATCACTTAATGTTTTGCAGCAGTTTTAAAAAACTGGTCCCTTACGGTACGTTCACACGGAGACACGATTTTCTCTACCGAATCGGTTTTTTGCAGGATACGGTTTAGCGGCCTATGTATTTCAATGAAGGAGTTCACACGAGCATTCGGTTTCAAGATACGACAAAAAACCGAATCCTGCTGAAGTTGACATCCGATTGTGCGACTACAAACCGATCCGGTTTGTATATACTGATACTGCAAAATCCAGATCCGATGCAGTGGTATAGGGCATTTAATACATGCGTTCACACGAGGGGAAGATTCGGTTTTTTGTCGGATCTTGAAACCGAACGGTACGTTCACACGGAGACACGATTTCCCGAATCTTATTTTCATCGGATCTGGAAAAAACCGAATGTTGTATTCGCAAGAGCGCGCTCACACGTTGATTTGGAAGCGATGGACGTGAACAGTGTTGCTATACTAAACTGGTATTATCGCCGTCAGCGTCGTAGAAAAAGATTGTGGTTAAACCCAATAGTACAAAGAAGATCAACAGTTGGTGCCTTTACAACTCTAATGCAGCAGTTAAGGAATGATACACAAATTTTTTTTAACTACTTCCTTGAATGATAATTTAATACTTTTAATTCCTATACCTACATTTGATAATCTTTTGAAAAAGGTGGAAAAAGAATTGAAAACCGGATCGGTTTGTAGTCGCACAATCGGATGTCAACTTCAGCAGGATTCGGTTTTTTGTCGTATCTTGAAACCGAATGCTCGTGTGAACTCCTTCATTGAAATACATAGGCCACTAAACCGAATCCTGCAAAAAACCGATTCGGTAGAGAAAATCGTGTCTCCGTGTGAACGTACCGCACATGAGAACAACATTAGGTTTTTTCCCGATCCGATGAAAATAAGATTCGGGAAATCTTGTCTCCGTGTGAACGTACCGTTAGCCTGCCCGTTTTGCAACGTCAGCGCGGGCGGGGCGCGGGCGGCGCGGGGCGGGGCGCGGGGTGACGGTAATGTCAAGGTCGGCAATACCTAGCTAATTACAAGCTAGCTTCCGTTCCCGGCTCCACAGTACCGATTACACGTATTACATTAGGTACATCAATCTACGCCTACGAGCAAGTAATGCACGACTTGTCATATCTTAACATCCTAATGCTTGGTTTACACGGGCTTCGTAGCTAAGCGCTTAGTACTTGTCACTATACTAAGCCTCAATATGACAAGTGAAAAGTAACCGTTTACACGTTGGAGCCAGTAGAAGTCATTAGTGACCAGACATTCGAAATGGAACGACGCCGCCTGATTTTGCGCAGTGTGTTTTGTCTTGTCACTAACTAACTTGTCGAGCTGTTTACATGCGGTCAGCAAGCGACAAGTGCTTAGTAAATCGTGGTGGGGGTATCGACTTGTCGCTTACTAACGACAAGTAAATAGGATCGATTTCTATTCACTTGCACTATTCACAAACACTAATACTAAGCACTAATCAGCATGTTTACACACGAGGAATTAGTATTAGTGACAAGTACTAAGCGCTTAGCTACGAAGCCCGTGTAAACCAAGCATAAGACGTCTTTGATTAGTACCATGATGATGATGATATTGATGATGACCTCCGTGTCGTACCTATTTGACAATGGCGAACCTGGCTAAATTTATGTAGTGCCATAATACTAATATTCTCGTCAAAATTTCTTAGGAAGGCTTTTTTTTAGGCAATTTCAGAAATTTAACTATACCTATCTATATGTTGAATTATCAATTACCTAGCAGCTTATTAATTATTTTAGCTTGTAAATTCTTAGTATAAACAATCACCTGATGTTTTATCCGAACACTGGGTTTATTCTTGTAGACTTCTAGCCGAATACAGCAATTTATTCTCGATCAGCTTTCCTTTGTTCGGTGGCGTCATAAAAATGTCCAATGTATATATATGGCGTGAACTGAGCGTACTCATGTAGAAACCTTCGTTTATCCGAGAATTATGAAACTGACAATGGTGATAATATTAGACTAGGTACATGGTATCCGACCTAATGTTGTCGCGGTGAGCATGGACTTGCTAATTACAGGAAGAAGGTAATTGGACATATTAATACTCAGGATAAATTTAACTCCCGTAAAAATATTTTCTTCTATAGATAAGTCCCCCATGGTCAGCACGCCTTCTTCTGGATTCTTCTAAGAGCATTCCATTTTATTTTTAGAAACTATTCACTCAATTGGACTGATTAAACAGTTACTGTCAATATTGGTCGAAACTACATAGTCGAAAGCCAATGTGTGGCGTTGGGAATGTGGTTTGCTTGTTTGGTCAATTACGACGTACCCACTCGTGTTATCCTAACGCTGCCCTCGACCCCCCCCCCCTTGCTGCTAGCTTCAAGGGAACTGGAGGCTCGATTCTACGAATGGTCTCGTCACATTGCCGAATTTAAAACAGTCTCGTCACTCGCGCTATCTCTTCCAACTATCAGCCCCGGCGGCCGGCGCCTCATTATCTGGCGGGTCGCGAACCCACCTCGCTACTCTAGTTCCTAGTTCTATCGCATCGCTTCTGGACGCGCGTATCTCATTGACCTACCAGAAACCGCGCTTGGCATTGCTGTGATCAGTGTCTAGCTTCGTATATCGCGTACAGTGTCGCCATCAAGTGATAAAACGTAATAACGTCCTCGAGAATTCAATAGATACCTAATCTGTTATCTGGCTATTCAGTAATGAGCTTGTTGAATGGAGGTACTGGCAGTCTGCGAGCTGCGGCGTAGTGCGGCGCAGCGCGGCGGAGCTGGAAAGGGCTGCGAGGCCACTCGAGGATTCCTCTTCAGTCTCCAGCAATTGGTGTTCTCAGTGTGATTTGTGACAAAAATGTTATTGCGAACTGAATTTTAGTGAGTGCGTTGGATAATTTTTGGCAAGTGCTAAATCTACAGTGCCAACATGTCCCTTCAAATAAAGGTGGGTTTTATACGTCTGGGTGATTTGGTAGCCTACATCTTTTATATTAGGTAAAATTCTTGTTGCATTGAATAAGTTTGGCAATAAAAAAACTCATTTGACGTCTGCAGAATATTATAGTCGTAGTTAGACACGATGAGTTTGCCAAATCTCGTCGGAATTTTTGGTGTCAATAACCTACGATCGCGACGTTAGAATTAGCATGTTATTTACTCGATTTAATTATATTTGCTGTGATGAATGGCAATGACATATCTAAGGACCCATATGTCGCCCGCCATATTCTCTTTATTATTTTTCCTGTTGATTAGTTTCGCCACATACTTAATGCTCTATAAACACAATAATTAGTATCATCTCTCGGAAACGGTCACCAAGATAAGACAGTTAATTTGCTATAAAATGAAAGGACAAACGACATATTGTTATGGCATTTATACCTATCATAATACTTAACTTTATATGATGGCGTAAATTGTAACGTCTAATAAATTCTCGTCGAATAATGGACGGATGAGAGGCAAGACGGCTTTGTATAACGATTGAATGGTACTTATAGGATTATTATTATTTATTTATTATTTTTTCTACCAGTAGTGTCGACGCTCTGTCTACCAGCCGTCTTCTACATAACACGTGGCCGTCACATAACTGTTAAATTACGTTTGCATCAAATGAATTACTAGTATACATATATTATTAAGTGCAAATAAATAGATAGAATACATTTTTATCTTCCAGTCGCGTTTGCAGTCGAGCAATGCGTGAAACAGAGTCAGTACCTGTTTCACGCATCGCATCTTTATAACTCCATTAACAAGTTGATGTATACTCTATTGTTTAGCAGAGGTAGGTGTCCTGCACACTGCACTCTTTCTTAGAATCGTGATAAGTATTTTCTGGAATACAATTGGCGATGCAAGCTTTGTATCGCTGCTAACAAAAGAACGTGTAACATGATGATTTTGACGGGTGATCTTTAGATGACCCGACCCGCCGATAAGCACTGACATTAGGCGACGTGGTGACCCTTGCATATCGTAGCTCCTACACAGTTATCTGACACGCTGCTAACCAGCTGCTACAGTTCGTTATAGTTTAGGAGGTTCTTGCCCTTACCACGCCGGAGTTATTCCGCTTAGCGCGCACTAATGGAGCCCCTCTTAGATCATACGGATCATTTGAAAGTTTTAAGCTGTTAGTGGTAAGCCCCCGAGCCCCCGACTATAACAGGGTTAGAGAAGAGAGACATTTAAACCACGGGACATGTAATTTGGACTCTATCACTATTTAGGTTGGTAATAACGTTGAGAGTTTCCGAGACATGAATTTAAATAAATTGAAGATGATGGATGTATCTCCGGCGATTTCTAACAAACCGTAAGCAATCGCGAGGTTGCAACTATACGCATTATGGACGAATAGATACATATTACTACGTAGTATGGACATCCATACAACGTTCGTGTCGGGATCCTAGAGGTTTCATTAAGGTGGGTCAAGCTTGCCGTCGAGAGGTGGCGCGCTCTCATTAGTGGAGTGGAACTGCCACTTCACCGCCGATCACTTGAACACTAAAAAAAAAGAAAGTAAAGACTTTCAACAACTAGGGTTGACTGGAACTTGCTGACTTTCTTGTTTTGATTGCAAGTTTCGATTGTTTATTGAAAACAAACAAACATGAATGAGTCATTCGTAATCTATAAAGGCTTTTATGCATTTTATAACTGAAACACGATAGGCACATTAAGGGTGTACGGGGGGTCAGAGCAAACTCGACGATCGGCTAAGTTCGGCTAACAGCGCCACGACAGGGCGAGCGGGCCGCTAAGTAAACATTTCGCGCGCAAGAGCCCGAGCTGAGTATATATTTCGCGCAAAAATCTGACATATCAAATTACTTCTATAATTTGAAATTCATTTTGTAGACCCTAAGATATATAAGGTAATACTAGCGTTCCGCCCCGCGGCTTCGCCTGCGCTAAATACATATATCCTTAAGCGGATATGTGTATTTTAAAGTTTAAAGTATAAATTCCACACACGGCTTTTCCCGTGTTTTAAATAACTTTCATAAATGTGTACTTATGTATATTATATTAAGTATACATAATCAGAAATCTAGCACCCATAACACAAGATTCTATCTTACCACGGGGCTAGATGTTGCATTGTGAATTGTCTAGGAACTAGCAATATTTATTGATTTAATTTAATTTATTAGGTTTTTTGGCCGTAAGCTCAGGTATAAGAAAAATGAAAGGGCTGGGGTTTTTATTAATAAATAAATAAAGTTTTCTGAACTAGATTTCTAGACTATGAATTGTTAAAATTCTTCCTTTTATTTTTGATTGATTTTATAAACGAAAAGTCAAACCGTTTGATATACTTCAATATTAGATAAAAGTGAATTTATAAAAGAACTAGCTGACCTGCCGACAGCTTCGCTTGCGTTTTTTTAAGTTATCTCGTATAGTTTTTATAAAAAATAGCCTATAACCTTCCTCGATAAATGGACTATCCAACACTTAAAGAATTTTTTAAATCGGACCAGCGGTTCCTGAGATTAGCGCGTTCAAACAAACAAACAATCAAAATCTTCAGCTCTAAAATATTATAGTATAGATTTACTACCAACGAATATTGGTTTGAACGAAGTCATAAACTCATACATATACATAAATAATTGCTGCGGAAGCCTACATGGGCGAGTTCGACTCGCACTTGGCCACTTTTTTTACTATCATAAAAGTGAATCAATCTTAGACGATAGCCATATACCTACTTTCGTTTAAAGACTTTATTTTAGTAGGTACTGACGGAGTCCCCGTACAAAGCATGATACCTTACCGAAGGGGCTGGTTTATTTCGGTACTTACATTTTTAAACTCTGATATCTTTCGAATGGAATGTCCGAATTGAATCATTTAAAAAGTTTTATAGAGATATTGAAATATTCGTAATTACAATGCAATTTATTTTGATAATGTTTTATTTGAAAATACAAATATAGAGCTTTTCCTAGCGGCGGCATTTAAATTAATTATATTGAAAATTAAAACACTTATTGTGACATAACTATAATAGTTAGATATATGCTGTCGCGACATTTTTTGTAGGTATTAATGTTTTCTACAAAATTGTAGTACATTGTATATTTCTAAAATGAATACTTTTCGCAGCGCATGCGATATAAGGATTTTTTTTTACATCTTGGGATACATATTTGGGTTTTCCGTACGGATCCCTAATTTTTTTGAAAATGTAATATAGCCTATAACCTTCCTCGATAAATGGACTATCCAACACTGAAAGAATTTTTTAAATCGGACCAGCGGTTCCTGAGATTAGCGCGTTCAAACAAACAAACAAACAAACAATCAAACTCTTCCGCTTTATAATATTAGTATAGATAAGTTCCTAAACCTTAACCCTTAACTGCATGATTATTTTTCTTAAAGAAAAATTTGTGATGGTCATATTATGTCTTTTAGATAAATAAAGTAAAATAAGATATAAATATTTAAAATTGATTTAAAAATTTCATATGAATTGAGTTTTAGGGAAAAAATTTAGTTCCATATAATATATGGCAAAACATGTAGTGACCTACCAATATTTTTGTCGGCGCTTTTATAACGTCTTCAATGTGATAATTCATACGAACTAACGCTTTTAAATGAAAAAATAATTTTAATTTAATTTTTAAAGTTTCGGTTCTTAGACCCCCAAATGTAAATGATTTTTTTCAAACTTTCAAATCCTAGTCCGGTTCACGGTATACATCTACTTACAAAATTTTAGCTTTATAGCTATTATAGTTTCGGAGTAAAACGGCTGTGACATACGGACGGACGGACGGACGGATGGACATACGGACGGACGGACATGACGAATCTATAAGGGTTCCGTTTTGCCATTTGACTACGGAACCCTAAAAAGCGTCGCGTTCTAAAAGCGCCAAAGTGTGAACACGTACTTGGGTATGCAAATGTTCTATTTGAACGCTTTTTTAACGGAAGTTAAAAAAGCTTTTTGTAACGCGTACTTCACTGTGTGAGTATAGATAGCGATAGAGAGTGCGGATGCCATTTATAGATAAATTCTTTATACGCGCAGGTTAAATTAAAAAAATCATAGTTATATTGGTTGTGTGTGAGAGCACTGAAAGCAACGTAGGGTTAAGAAGCACAAAAACGTAGTGATTTGTTTGTTCTATGAAATATCTTAAATTTACTTTTTCATGAATTGACATGACATAATTTATGACAGTTATCATAAATAAATCAAAACTCTTTGAGATCTCAAAACTATAAAAAAGTTTTATTAAGTCATAATCCATGTATTACTTATGAATTTATTGTTTGAAGTCTCCTCCTGTATTTTATTATAATATTTAAGTACCTACACTTTATTATTATATGTATACTAGGTGCCACCGCGAACTTCGTCTCGCCATATACTTTATATTATGATGCTGTGTGGATTGTCCAATAAGCCACAGACAAAACAGAAATTTGAAATCCAAAGGGCGAAAAATGTTTTCGTGTCAAAAGTGTCATGGACTCTTTACTGTCTATACCTACGTTTTGTTTACGTTTGTAACGAATGTAGGTTAGGTACTCGGTACTTTATCTTTTTACGATTCTGTCGCTTCTTGCACTTATTATACAGATTTCGCATATTTGAAATAAAAACCAAACAAGTACAATAATTTTTCAATTCATTTTTTACGTAATTAGTGCGTTATATAGCGATCTGAATGCAAGAAACGACGCGATACATGTTGCCCGTGTCAAGGCTGCCGCCAGACTGAATATGTGACACGAAGATGCCCGAATGGTCAGTTTTCGCGTGAATTTTTTCGCAAATTTAGGATTTCTTATTTTACGGTTAAAATAATATAAATTTTAACAATCTAACACGCTTTCCCCCTGCTCTATAACCTGTTCGTTTACTGTACAAAGTATCAAGGCTTATTTTAAAGTATTTATTGAATAGCGACGATTTATTGTAAAATTTAGAGCTAACTTTGGATTATTTTTCTATCGAGAAAATTTTATGTAATCGTGTTTTCGTAACTGTAATCCCCTAGCATATATCCTGAACTATAACATATATTAATCTCAAAGTAAATGCTTTATTATTGTGGAAGATATGTTCGTTAACAAAAAGCAATTTCAAACGATTTGACGTTATATGGGGCCTTAACACGTATAGATTGTCGTTGTTTGTATAATCTAGTCTAGACTATAAAAAAATCTAAACAATAATTTTACCATTTCATTACATTGCAAGGTGAGTCTCTACCTTAAAATATTTTGAATTCCAAGCTACAGTTACTTATATCACACAAGATTCAGACCATGTTATTGGTACAATCGAGCTTAAGGTAGGTAAAATTCTAAATGTGTGTGAAGAGAAGAAAGTTAAATTAAAACACGGAGTTTTCAATTATCTGAACTTTCCCTTCAGGTCAGAAGTGGCACAATATCATTTACTCTTAAATTTTAGGCGAAATAATAGTGTAAGTCCGTATGTCACCAAAGTCACCATAACTAGACGGTGACGTGGACGTCCGGCGGTGCTGTTGGCAATCGTGCGCACGTCGTCACCGCCGCGTTACTGGACGCCCGCCAGCTCACCTCCACAGACGGGGTACACTTTTATAGACTCGCGACGTCTGCGTCTACTACTGCCAAGGTTAGGGTTGGCGTAAAGAGGATCCGTTGGGTAGTTTTCTGGGACATTTTTGCTGGAATTTAACGCAACATCACATCATCTTATAAACACATTTATTACATCTTATTATCTTACTCACAAATATAATTATCCTACGTTATGATTGGTGCCTGATTTAGATTCGTAAAAATCTGTATTACTGGTCACCAATCTAACATAGGTTGATTGCTATGAGGAGCTTTAGACATTTTAGCGGTTTGCAAGAAGGAATTTAAATAAAGAAAACATGTAAAGATTAGCGGCCCATAGACTAACGTTCATTCCTTCCGGCTTATCCCGTGTACAGATCAGCGACGGGATAAAATAAAACACGACGTGAAGGGTCGCGGTGTTATAATACCGTCATTCTTTCTCGCTATGCAAATACACTGGCGTGCATTTCGTAAGGATTGTACATTCCGGCAGGAATGAACAGTGTATGGGTAGCTATTATAAGCTAAAAACTAAACTACCTTTTTACTGATTACTTCGTAAATAAAGTTTGGAATGTATGTCAGAAGATGGGATAGAGGAGCGTGGTAAGGTGAGGTGGTTGGTTGTCCCTGGAAATAGTTGGACAGAAGATGTGAGTGTTTGTTACAATTGTAAACTTTGTATGATGAAAATCATCAGTGTATATTTTATGCAGGTAATCTTAAAATATGTAATAATCATAAACACTAATGAATATCCTAATGACATTATGTGCCAACTGAATGTCAGTCATATTTATCTTATTGCGTATTTGCTTACATTTCATGATATTTAGATTCGATGCGGAACGAACTAGCGAAATAAATAACGTACAGAAATAACAAGGCAATGACCTCGTCAGCGCCAAGGTGAGAAAGTCGCTTCGCAGATGGTCCTAGCTTATTCTACATGACCATATGTCTGTATCGGAGGTAAATAACAGCTCACGTAATCGCACCTCTCGGCCTTGCCTGAGTTTTATCCAAACAGCGCGGCGCTTGACGCTAGAAGTTTTGGCAGAACGCAGGAGCGCCGAAACTGGGCCTTGTAAATATTTAACAGGCGACCCTCGCAAGGCGCTGGGTCAGCCGCCTACATTAAAGATATCTTAAGCACTTGTATCGGTAGCGTTTTAACTTTAACGTAGTTTACTAAGAGCCAATTTCAGTGTTAAAGATAAATTAAAAGTCTAGTTCGTAATAGCGAAGACTCAATAATCGCGAAAAGGTCTTGTGAACTCCGAAAACACGTAAGCTTCGTTTTAAGAGCATCCATTTTACCGGTTAAATGGGTCTTAATAGTATAAATCCAAACTTAACTTGCTACGTAGATTCTATAAATATCGCCGTATCATATTTTTCCAAAGATTCTAAGTTACATCTCCCGCCATCGCCATATTTCATAATTTTGACGCAAACAAAATGATAAAGCTTCCTCTCAGATCGTCGTAAAGATATTTTCACGTTTCGTAAGAAAAATTCATGAATTTGCGCTCCTTTCTAGACGGTTAAGTTCATTTTATTATGCTCCACTGGTCACTTCGGCCATTTGCCCTCATTTTGCATTTTATGAAGATTGCTTTTTGTCAAGCATTGTATTGCAGTATTAGGAGAAGTATGTAATCGAAAATAGATAATAGTCGGGTAGAAAGACAAAAATCCATTTGTACAACACCTAGAACTAATTTAAATCAAATTATCACATGGCTATAAAAATATGAATTCTCCCATGCCTCAAAATATCGGAGTTGCCTCAAAACTTAGCCATCGGCAAGTGCTGACTGTTATACTCTGCAATAATTCTATTGGTCGACATGTTTCTTTCGTGTAAAACTAGTCAATAAAGTATGGAAAAGAGTTTGTTGACGACTAATATGGCTACTTTAACCACGAGGTACTTCGTTATTTGACCTCTGCAGTGGATGTCGCAAGCCGACAATTAGGCGGAAACCGGCGAAGGTCGGCTTCATTAGGATTAGCCATCGTCGATCGAGCGTCGCGTGCCCTTTCGCACGCGATTTATTGCTTCCGAGTTGCTTATCTTTTGGCTATGCTTCACCTTGAAAATATATTACGACAATTTTGAATCTAGACCTCAAATCGAAGGGTATGGGATTTAACGCTGACGGAGGAATTAATATTCCTCCGTTAATGTAGCGGTGCCCGCGCCGCTATGCTGGATCCATTAAGTGTATAATTTATTTCAAAGCATGGTAAATTAAATACAATATCTTCCAAAATAAATTAACTTACTCCATGACCGACCCATACAGATTTATCATTAGTAGGTATAGATTGCATGTCGGTGGGTTTCTTCCTAGTTTTTATATATACAGAACTGTTAGAAAACACTCAGTCTCTTCTGCTCATCATTCTACAAATGTATAGGCGATAGTTGTATCTTATGCTCAGAACATGTGACTTGATGTGACGAGAGGATGCTCATCATTAGCATTGCAAACTTGAATGAGGGCAGCGGTAGCCACAGGGCTTCGACTCCGTAATACGCTCCTTTGTGGTCTAATCAGCGCGTGCAGCGATTTAGCACTTGTCGCGGCATCCGGCGGCTTTGTGCTTCGGCCGGGCCTGGGATCTCACACCGGCATGTGCCCTACATATTTCCTAAGATCTAGTCAGCAGATGAAAACAACTGTCTCCAAATTCGTACAAAAACTCGAATATGGCGCTCACCATGCCGATGCACAGATATCTCCTAATTTAGATGACGTTACTGTGCTGCAAATATACTAAGAGGGCTTTGTTCTGTTTCAGCATGAGGTCACGTCGGTGGTGCGGTTACCGCATGCCGAGGCGGCGTCGGCGTGACAGCCCCGCACGGGGTGTGCGCGCTCCGCCCCGCCCCCGCGCCGCGGCATGGACGCGCCCGCGAGGGACCGCGCGCCCCCGCGACAACTCGGCGACGCAGAAACTGCGTCCGCGACACCGGCCGAGCGCGCTGACCCTGCGCCCGCGCTGAACGCTGCGCGCAATGGCGCCGCGTCGCCCGAGGCGCAGCCCCTGCTGGCGGACCCGGCCGGTGGCGGCGACGGCCCGCGCCGCCCGCTGCACGTGCAGTTCTCGCAGACGTCCCCCCCGCCGCCCGAGCTCCCCTCCTCCTCCTCCTCGTCGGAGGAAATCGGCGCGGCGCGGCCGCCGGACGGAGGATGGGGCTGGGTGGTCGTGTTCGCCTCCTTCATGGTCAACCTGATCGCGGACGGCGTCACGTTCTCCTTCGGCGTGTTCTACCCGCACTTCCTCGCATACTTCGGCGAGGGCAAGGGCAAGACGGCGTGGATCGCCGGCATCTTCATGGCGATGCCGCTGCTGTCCGGCCCGATCGCCTCCTTCCTGACGGACCGCTACGGCTGCCGGCGCGTCACCGTGTGCGGCGCGCTGCTCGCGTCGCTCGGCTTTCTCATCTCCGCGTTCGTGGACAACATCGAGACGCTGTTTCTCACTTTCGGCATCATGGCCGGCTTCGGACTCAGCCTGTGCTACGTGGCGGCCGTCGTGATCGTCGCGTACTACTTCGAGGCGCGACGCTCGCTCGCTACCGGCATCTCCGTCTGCGGCTCCGGCATCGGCACATTCCTGTTCGCGCCGCTCTGCTTCCTGCTGCTGGACGAGTACGGGTGGCGCGGCACCACGCTCATCATGTCCGGCCTGTTCCTCAATATGGCGGCCTGCGGGCTGCTATTCCGCGACCTGCCGTGGCAGGCGGAGCGCAACGAGGAGCGCGCCCGCGAGCGGCGCCGACGCCGCGAGAAGAAGCGTGCGCGCCGCGCCGGCGCCGGCTCCGAGGCCGACTCGTGGTCCAGCGGCGGCGCGGGGCCGCCGGGCGCCGCGCCAACTGCCGACGAATCGGTGCGGCCCATCTTCAGCTCGCTGGTGGACCTGCCCACGTTCCTCTCGCGCGGTGAGCTGTCGGCCGACGTGCTGGAGCTGATGTCGTCCCGCGGGCGCGCGCTGGCGCTGATGCAGGCGGGCGCGGGCGCGGGCGGCATGCTGCCCAGTCGCAGCTTCAGCGACTCTGGGCGCCTGCACGAGCAGTCACCGCGCGGCGCGCTGTCGCCCACCAGCAACCCGCTGTCGCCCACCGGCAACCCGCTATCACCGACGGGGCGCGCGCCGGAGCCGCTCAGCGACAAGGCGGCCATCCTGCTGTGGCTGCGGCGGCAGCAGGGCGCGGGAGGTGCGGTGGGGGGTGCGGGGGGCGGCGCGCGGCGGCCGCCCGCCTCGTTCCTGAAGGACGTGCGCGTGCACCGGCGCTCGCTGACCTACCGCGGCGCGATGCTGAACCTGAGCCGGTACCGGCTGCGCGCCTCGTCCTGCCCCAACATCTTCCGCAACTCCATGACCACCATCGCGAAGGAGAAGGTGAGTTCCGGCTCGCGCACCCTCTCCCAGTTGGCGGGCGGAGACTGACTGCGCCGTGTGTCGCAGGTGCAGTGGTACGCGGGGCTGTGGGAGCTGTGGGACCTGTGCGCGGAGATCCTGGACGTGCGGCCGCTGGGCGACGTGCGGTTCCTGCTGTTCGCGCTGTCCAACGCGCTGCTGTACATGTGGTACGACGTGCCGTACGTGTACCTGGCGGCGCGCGCACAACGCGGCGGCGTGCCCGAGGCGCGCGCCTCCGCGCTCATCTCCGTCGTCGGGATCCTCAACATGTTCGGGGAGGTGAGTGCTACATTATTAACTAACGTTCACATGGTTACATTCCCGGCGATTATATTAGGCTTATCATAAATATCTTTATTGATGCATGTATTGGCACCCCGACCTTATTAATGATATGTATTTAAATTGTTGGTGTGCTAAGAAAAAAAGTTTAAATCCATTATTATACCATTCACCATTAATAGAATCCAACCTTCTTGCACCTTTGAGGTAATAAAAATGCTGTTACTTTTATCGTATTTCACCCAAACGAAATGCTTTTTATCTTAGTTTCAAGACGTTAAGGAAATGCAAATCGTAGGCATGTTGAACGGTGACCTAATAAATTGACAGACGAGTCGTATCACAGCAGTGACTATTTATCGCCGCATTATTAATAAGCGATGACGTCATCACACGTGGAGATACTAAAGTCTACTGTCTGTATGCTATACATATGTACATGTATATTCGCTGAAATATTTGTAATGTTATGTAACTTTTAGTGATGATTGTTGTTAAGACAACGTTAATAAACAGTTTTGTTTATGAATGTGTAAAGTAATAATGTTGCATTTGACAAGGCTTTGAAGCATCACAACGCTAACGCTAACGCTTTCGGTGGCTCTTTACAGCTGGTCCTGGGTTGGGCGGGCGACGTGCGCGGCGCGCGTCCACTGCGCCTGTACGCGTTCTGCATGGTGGCGTGCGGCGCGGCGTGCGCGCTGCTGGGCGTGCTGAGCGAGTGGCTCCCCCTGGCGGCGGCGGCGGGCGCGTTCGGCGCCGCCATCGCCGCCAACTACTCGCTCACCAGCATCATCCTCGTCGACATCATCACGCTGGAGCGGTTCACCAGCGCGTACGGCCTGCTGCTGCTCATGCAGGGCGTCGCCAACCTCGTGGGGCCCCCGCTCGCAGGTACGCATACACCACCACCTCATCTATTCTCCTATAGGTGTCGCCGATGGTCTGAAAGAAACTTTATCAACCGCCATGTCCACATTGCTTTGCTACATGTCCTTTGTACCCGAAACGTTGACATCAGCATTTCGTGACAACGACAGATATTTTTTTTGCTTAGCCTGTATTTTCCCTCTGCTGGGCAAAGGTCTCCCCTAATTCTGTCCAGCACTCTCTGTACAGAGCATTTTGCCTCCAGTCTTCGCAGAAGTCGAGTAGGTCGTCCCGCCAGCAACAGATAAATTAACCACGATATACTGGACTGACCTTAAGAAATATCAATTAGAATAAAACAACTGGCATGCAAATAACTATCCTAAAGTAGTCATCCTAAAGATCAGCACAAAATAGATCAATCTGGAAAGAGATGGAGGAGGCATTTATCCAACAATGGATAAACCCGACATAAATATTACTACATAAATAAACCTCAATTAATATCTATAATAAATTATCACTAAATTAATTTCAATTCAATGTCTTTTGTAAATTATTAATTATTAAAGGAATAAATGCTATTTTTATTTTTTATTTTTTATTTTATTTATTTTAAAGTAGTCATATTATTTGAATGAAATTAAAGAATAAAGGCTATCTCGACCAATTGGGTCTTGGAAATGTATCGAAATTAAAATCTCATTCTTTCATAATTTCCACTGACGCACTAATGTTGAACCCATTAATATCCCGTTCCAGGCTGGGTGTACGACATGACGGACTCGTACGACCTATCGTTCTACCTCGCCGGCGTCTTCATCGCGCTCTCCGGCATCATGCTGTTCTTCCAGCCGCGCGCCCCCTCGCCCCCCGCCGCCCCCTCGCCCCCCGGCCTCGCCCCGCCCGGGGGGGACGGCGGCAAGCACAACGGCGACCTCAAGAACGGCACGCTGCTCGTGTAGAGACGGTGACAGTGACATGTGACAGTGACAAGTGACACTGACAAGTGGAAAGTAAACGGGTGCTGACAGTTGACGGATGAACAACGATAGCCAGTCACGGTCGCCACAAATCAAAAGAAGAAGTGTTGTTATGTCGTCCAGTTGACATGATTTTGGCGGGTGGGCAAAGTAACGTTAGAAGTAAGCGAAAAGAAGAAGATATTTGAATTTTGTGTCGAATGTTGAAGAGAGATGTTCACAGATGATAAGTAGATGGAATAAATGAGTGTGAAGGTCCATATATTAATGCCTAAAACATGAGAAAGATACATACAAATTTGGCACTAATCTGACGAATTATTGATGCGAAACTGAGAAGGTTTTAGCAAAAAAATGTGTCATTTTTTTGGTTTCCTTATTACTAATACACAATACAATTAAGAAAACCAAACGCAAGAGCAGCTTTGATAAAAATGTTAAGTCTGCACTGCATATTTATAAATTCTGTACATTACTAAAATTATAAAGTACAAGTGCTGTGGCACAAAACCGGCAACTAGAGAGCAATTTATAGTAGTGGGAGATTAATAATTGAGAAATGTGGAATACATAAAGTATTTATTTAATTTACAAAAGATTCGCAACAATTCTGCTAAATACCATTAATATTAACATAATTCACATACAATACATCAGAATTGTAACTAACCATTGTTATGAATCTGTTAATTGCATAGGGATTGAGTAAAGCATAAGAAGTTAAGATTTATTGTGAGTGATTGCTGTGCAGAAGCAGAGTGTTTGACATGTGAATGGTGCATGATGGCTTGTAGTGTGGGATGTCAATTATTGGGAGGGTAGGATGTATACATGTACACGTGGTAGATACATGTCATAGTGAGAAGCGCTGTCAGCCCTCTGTAGGCACTAGTAGAGACCACTTGTCCTGATGAGAGCAAGTTGTTCGTAAATCAACCAAAGACTTACCGTTGAAACTTTAAGATTCTTCCTTCATATTTTTCGATTCTAGCGATAAGTGGAAATATAGATGCCAAAATTTAGTATTGTATTTCACTTTTCAATAGTTTTAATAATATTTGTGATAATTGAGGTTAGATTGACGTAGATCGCTTGAGATCGCAGCGACGCGACGCGAGGGCGACAGCATTTGTATTATGATAAGTAGTCAATAACAGTTAGTTAACAATTGTACAACCATTCGGAGTTTGTTAAAGTATTCCATAGATAAGTCAAATAATAATTGTTGGTAATAAACCGTCTATAACTCTCGACGATAAGATGTAAAAATGGTAAATCACTTGATATACTTATGATGGGTGTATAATTGAGAACTAACTGTCCGTCAAGAAGACGACCGATATATAATAATTGTATAACAGTTTCACAAATGCCTTTGAAATATTCTAATTAACCATAGTTCTGACATTGAGAAGATATTGAATAGGCACTTTTCCCTTGGTGCCTCAGTGCAGCTATTTCCAGTTCTGATTATCTTATAGACTAGCCAGCTATACATTGTTAACATGAAATTTTTGAAATTTTCTGCAGTACTATTCCGAGTTTGTCAAGATTAATCGAATGTGTTTATGGTCGTCTAGCATCCAGTTATGAAAACGAACATGTGGCACCGTTAAAACAAATCCGCTGCTTTTGGCGATTCGTATCAAAATTTACTGAAAAGGGCGTTTAGCTATTAATACGAATTCCATTATTTTTGACAACGAACATTCTGCATCTGTCTTTTCCCGGCGGTGCTAATATATGGGTTGAATGATAGGTTGTTACATCACAATTATCCGGAAATAAGTTCTCAGATCTATGTTGACTCGAAAGCTAGCTTTGAGTCCGCACCAAGACCGAAGTCTTACGGCAAAGTCGGAACTACCTTACACACAAAGCAACGTTTCTTTCAAGACAAGCAGCGCTGAGTAGACTTCAGTGGTGGTGCGGAGTCGATTGATGGAACTCGGAATAGTCACACTGAATTTAATGTTTATAGATTTAGATCTATGAGTTAGGTCGGCTAGAATGTAATTCTTGCCATTAATAGCGTAATAACTTGTCAATACTATATTTTGTTAATTTATATTCGAAGTATCTTCACAAGTTAAATCAAGGGATCACTAATTATAATCGTAAAAATACTTATATTTTTACTTGTGTTTTCTGGTTTTCAATTTTAAAAGATAATTGTGATTCTTCTCTGCTAGATGTTGGTAGCTAAAATAACTGTTAGATGTTGGTAGCTAAAATAACAATATCATATTAATTTTTATAATATTTTTATAATTGTGGTACTTTTATGGAGCTAATCTCAATTCCACTTCTGTACTAATTAAATGAAAATCAATCATCGAAACATTAAGTGAGAGTAATATTAGAGAATAATGATAATATTGTGTAAATGAGAGGCACCGGCGGCCCTAGCGCCGCGGTGATCTCTACCAGGCAATCAGCAATAACGCGGGAGCGAGTGATCACACACACGGGTATAACGTATTACATTGTATTGTATGTTATTGTATGGATGGAGGAGTGATTTAGTAAAATATTGTTTTCATTTATTTTTTGTTTTATTTTTAGTTTTTTTTCATTTTTTAAGGTTGAACGTTATTCATCTGGTTATATTCATCGATTAATGATAAGATGTTTTAAAGATTTGAATTGGAAACTGAGAATTATATATTATACATAGGTACCTACTACTTTTATCTTAGAATTCGTCAGAGTAGTTTTTTTGTATACTCAAGTGCACCTTACCTATTTGATAATTAGTCTGCAATAATTATAAAATAAGATTATATCTTCCAATATATCTCCTACATGTCCCTCCGGACATAAAGCCATTCGAATTCATCAATCGATTATGAATAGTGCGGTTTGTTGCGTAGTTTTTAATTGAACGCATTTTATTTATTAGAATGTACCAATAAGTTTTTATAGACATTAGTTGATCTGGAACATAATCAAGCTAACTATGTAGGTATGTACTATATAACATACTACTATGATTCGAATGTTATCTAATTTACCCGATTTTTCGGAGCTGTTTCAAGCGCCATGTTCGCGGACAGACCTACCTAATTATATTTTTATTTTTAAACATGAAATTTGTAGATGTTAGGTATATCTTGTTTTCAATGACTAATTTGATTCTACTTTTACCTACAGTCTATATCATAATACTCCATCTTAACCCATTTATAAATCTATTATTATACACGTATTTGTATGTTATATTATGCTTTACCTGGTTGAATTGAGTAATCACTGCCATTTATCAGATCCTGTTATAATATCAATGTACCTTCGTAGTTAGATCATCTAAGATTTGAATAACCAATAAATTGAATACCTCATTAGGTAAGTCCTAGACTAGACTTTTACCTCGTTACTTCTAATTCGGACTTTCTAGTTATCTAGTAGGTTCATTAGGTTATTGAATAAACAAATTATAGCTTGATTATGGTGTTTCTTGTTAGCCTAACCACGTTTTTCCCTGTAGCTGTTCCTTATAGCATAGACTTATTATATCTACATTATTCTATGCTTATAGATTGGTAAAACCACAAACCTACCTATGAATAGATCTTTTATAGTTTGTCTGCATTTCTAGCCAGGTAGCTAGGTAGTACCTAATAAACCTAACAATTTTTGGACATTCAAATTAATCAAAGCCTAGCATTCTAGTAGGTAGCTAACGCAACTAGTTATGTAAGGTAATGAATGCAGACCCATTTATTAGGTGAATCAATAGACAACGCGCGTTAGTCGCGACGGCTGCAATATTTTATTTGCACAATAAATGAATGGCACCGCATCCAGCGCCCAGCCGAGCCCGGGGGACGCTGATTGATGCGCCGGGGACTCAAACCCAATCAAACAAACACACTGCCCATCCATTTCCATTAACGGATGCAAATGGTTGCTTGCGTTATGTATTGATTATTTTTAGACGAACACAAGAACTAGCTAAGCGCTAGCTACATAAGGGAACTGATTCTTTAGTTAGACAAATCAAACTCCAACATTGAATTTACTATTTTATTGAGAATGCAAAAGGGACATTACAATGATATTTTACTAATTGCTTATTAATTATCACCTTACATAATTCTCATAGCAATACATCGTTAGAGATTATGACTAGTGTTCTAAAAGGAGCTCATATTTTCCTACGTTAGGTATTGCATTATTTGATCTTAGCTTTTTACATATTTATTTTAACATATTTATTCTCGGTACCAATTAACAGATGAATCATAATTTGAAAGCTCCTTAATATAAGCTACCTAACCCATTTGATACACTTGGATACTTTATTTTTACCTTTTTATGCACTTACTAATTCCCATCTGTATTAAATTAGATAGATATTGCAGTTGAAAAATATATGTATCATAATACAACAGATACGCACATGCTGAACAGCACATAAAGCAAGGTAGAACGCCGAGAAGCGGCGCACAAATCAAGCGGCAAATCCCCGCGCCCTACGCCGTGAATTACGGACGGATTGCCGCCGTAAATAATTGAGGACTCGTGCGGTTACATTCCGCACAATTTGTGAGGCACATGAGCTCCGCAGTTACCGCGAACGACATTGACTAGCACTCGCTTGTTTGGGGCATCATAGGCTTAGGGGCTATGCGAAAGTGCCAGCATGTAGACAAATAGAGAACTGTTTAATGGTACTTACAGAGGCGAATTGGAGGCTTCGATTCATAAGCAGAAAAGTACCCTCAAAGATATGTATCCGAATTGCATATGCGTTATTAGAACCCCTACTCCATAAGAGTGTCTCATGAAGTGTCCAGTGCTGGACAAGAGTACCACTTTCGAAGGCAACAACAGTTATTTTAGATGCTGATATTAACGGACTCACAACCGACGTGAGTCTTAGCGTGCTGGATAAGACACAGTTGATACTTAATCATGGTTGCAATCCTTATACCACACACGTGGCCTGCGTATATCATGTCTGTCGAGTCGTGGCATCAGCGCCGACTGCACGACGACACGTTGTATACGAGGTACCATTTACACAGCTGATTACGAGCACGTGCTTTAACTGCGAAGAAATGTCGCGACGAAAGCCGCAGCTTAGTTGTCTTATTTATGTGATCTTTCTGCTTGATTTGGTTATATTTATAAGATTTAATTGTAATTGGTACTGTCAAAGCTACATCCTTCTATGTTTCTACGAGCTAAAAAACAGAATATTATAAACATAATGTAAATTCCTATGTACCTAATTGAAAAACTAACTTTAAACTTTGCAGTAGTAGTATTCAGGATAAAATTAAATGTTATAATTCTGACGGATTTATGTTGAAACAGAATCAGAACTCGAGGCAATCAAGTATTCAAATTAGCAAGTTTATTACAAAACCACACACTCCCCCCGCGCCCCCGCCCGCGCCCCGGCCCGCACTACACGCCCGCGGAGCGGTACATCTGTAGCTCGCAGATTACAGCGTGTTAGCTCATCACGACGCGACTACAGTCTCCTAAGTAAGGGGTGTTCAAATAGTAATGCCTTATAGGTAAAGCAAACTCAAAAAGAACTTATCTAAATTCAAACAAGATGTAAATTGGTTACATTAAATTGTTCATTGAAGCCGCGTAGACACGTGTAGCACATCTACGACGTAGTAGTAGTAGAGCTTCTACGAACCGTAGCACTAAGGATCAAAATACACTGCGAGATTTTTATTATGATTTAGTTCAAAATGGACAATTCTTTTTAAGATTTTGCACAAAGAAAGTTCGTGGCTTAAGTTTACGCGAAGTCATGAATTTATCGGTCCCAAAAAGGCCGCCTTTCATATATCCACAGTAAACACAGGCTAAAAAGCATAAAATATTTTTACTACGTCGATTTTCGGAATCGAGTCCGCATCGTTATTTCGAGGGACGTTTTATTTGGGAATTATTTACGAGAAGACCGGAGCGCCGGCGCCATCAAACGGAAATACAAATGCTTCCGCTGAACGTAATGCATACGAATGACATGACGACGAATACCACTTGCGGGTGGCGCAGCGGCCCAAATCAGCTGGAGATTCCTTTGTAAGTGCAGTGTTTCTGGGCGCTAATTTATCGTCGTCCGGCAGTTGACGCTCCCGCGCGTTGCGAGTGCCTCAGGCAGGGCTCCTCAAACAGCTCTAATCGTCTACCAAATTTGCTTTTACTTCAAATCAGGTCCCGGCTTTGTATACTTTGCAGTCCTTAGCAATTTGTCAGAGCCTTTGAGTTCACTGTCGAATCAGTTTAAAGCTATGCCTAGTAATACGTTGCATTAAACTGTATTTTCGAAGTTTGATTTTTTCTTCACGTTTAATATTTTCAGTGTATTATTTATTTCAATACTTATTTATTAAATGTATCCATACTAAAGACAAAGGGGAAGCAATACTTGCACTATTTTATAGTGGCAAGCAAAGTTATTTTATCACTATAGAGCACACCTAGAGCAGAAAGCTACGAAGCAGTGAACGTGCAGTGATTGCGGCGCTGCACGGGACAGACGGAATTAAGCCAGTTGCCAGCCGCCGCCAGCCATCTGACAGCCGCCGGCTGACAGCCCACTACTGCGCTTTTGCTGAGATCTTATTAAATACGCCCAAAAATGCACTTTCTCCATACAACAGTATTCGAGTGGCGCAAGTCACGAGTGACGCAAATGTGCGATAATGGAATCAGGTGCAAATAACATTCCTTTTCGCTATGCTTTCAATATTTGCACCCACTGCTTATGAGCCTTCACCCATCAAAATATAGGCGAAAATACTTCCATTTTCTAGTTAATGAAAGTGAAAAATATTTTCTTTTAATAATATAAATCAGTTCTTAGTAATGTTAGTTTATATGCTCTGTATGTATGCTAGATTTAAGATCGTTGTGTAAATCATATAAATTACTTAAAAAAAAAAAACCATTTTTGGCATAAGGAGTAGTTAGGTTACAGGTACACTAAACTGAACTCTAGACCATAAACTTAAATATGACAACGTCCGTATTATATTCAACAACTAATAAAGTTCTTATTTCTTAAATTATCGCCTCTGCCACACACCACCACCGTGTACATAATAAGCGGGGTTATTCAATTAATTTCGGATGCCTCGTCGCGGCGGGACGGGGCGGGACGGGACGGGCCAGGGCGCGGCGGCAGCGTGTTGTCTCCCGATTACAGCGTCCCCCGCTGTAGGCCGCGGCTCACGTCTTCATGTACACCACTTAGCTTTAATCACTTATTTCCTGACGCTGGAGAGCTTTTAGCTAGGTGTCGGAGTAAATTGTTTCATACAGCATGTGGATATTGTAAAGTTTATTTAATTTTCTAAAGAAGTTCTTTCGTTTAAAATTGCGCTAACTGCCGGATGAAAAACTAGTTGTGTTTAGTTTGTCCACTATTATAAAGGTTATTAAATTAATTTTGTAAAAACAGTTCGTTAAAAAGTCAGGATTAGTTAGAAAGACTTTATTTAATTCTGAAGTTGCGAAGCTAGCAAGATGAAAGAAAAGAAGCGCCTTCTATCCACCGTTAACTCGCAGCTTAACAAGATCATCCGTGCATCTTGTTGGTGGACGTCCGCAGATGCTTTAGCAGATCTGCGGTCTCCTTTCGATTATTTTAAAGAGAAATATCACGAAAATGAATTTAATATTAAATACCATCCGTTAAGGTTATAACGGAGCTAAAGATACTCATCACTTTAAACTGTTATATCTTTTTAAATGGTGGATTAACCCGTACACTTGAATCTGGAGAATGGAGTGACAATCACTATCAATCCACAATCAGGCGGCTCACCTCCCGAACGGAGCCGCGAGGACGAAAGCGAACGCGATTAGAATCCCCTCGAGTCCCAAACGAGCGAGATAATGAGAGCCAGCATCAACCGCGCTCGCTTCAATACGATATTATGCAAAATTATGCTTCAGGTAAATGTAAACTCATTATGACGAAATGCCCATAATCGTAATACTTCGGAGCGTTTAGATGATAGCTAAAATGTAAAATGTTTCGTTAAAGCTTTTAAAGCGGTAATCGTTAATGGAATAAGGCCGCATTCATGCTGTGCGGTAATCTTGTATGAGTATAAGCTGTGTGGCTTTCTAACATGTTATGAGCATTCCGCATGTGCGGTGGACTGGAGAAGTTAGAGAATAAACCGTGTTAACTAAAGCAAGGCCGTTGTATATTCGTATAATCCCTTAATGTTATAAGGTTTTGTCGTTTTGTTGCATTCGTTTGTTAGATATCCAGTACCCGAAACACAAGCTTTAAGATCACGAATCCTAGATGTTGCAGTGTATATTGTTCAGCAATATTTATCTATTATTTTGTCATAAAATATCAATAAAACAAAACTTTTAAGGTCCACATAAATATAGTTGTAACTAATTACAGCGTCGCCGGCGGTCTGGGACCATAACTAACAATTACGCCCACTAATGGGTCAGTGCGCCCAGACGGGGTAATGATAATAAACAATGTGGGAATGTTTTAATGTATCTAGTTCTAAACACTGCAAATAATATATCTGAAGTTTGTTGAAATGTATATTTTTTTTACAATCTTCCTGCAACTTTGCTCGTGTTTCATGGATTATCTCGTCTTCTAGCTGCCCGCTATGTGGCTTCGCCCGCCATAAAACAGATTTTCCTGCAAAAAATATAACAATAGCCTATGTGTTAATTAAAGGTGTCAACTCTACCGTTACCGTTGATGAGAATGTTACACACATACACACTCATAAACTTTAGCCTTAATAATATTAGTGTCATTAAAGCCTATAAATCGCGAGAGGTTAAATATACACAAGTCCTGCTCATGACTGTACCTCGTGAGTAATAGAATCGCTCGACCTTTTTCATTTGCAAATAAATTTTACAGACTCTTAAATTGCTAAAATATAATAATCATTAGAATAATACGAGAGAGCGTAAACTCCAGGTGATTTACCTAGCCCGCCCGCCCCGGACCCCGCCGCCCGCCCTTGCCGCCCAGTAGGTCGTAGTGGTGGTAATCCGGTTTTCAATATCTTAATCATAAACAATAACATATCAGAATCCAGCTATTTTCAATAAGAGATTTTTATGGAGCCTTAGTCTATTTTTAAGATGCTAATGCAGCTGCTAGTTTAGCAAAATCCAAACCAAAACCTTCATTCAGTTACTAATTTTAATGTTCATATTACATTTCAGCGTATTCGTGGTTCGTGTTAACTGTAATTATAAGAACTGCCTTTACAATAACTTTAAAACCTAAGACTACCTTGTTATTTTGCAACATGTTTCTGAAATAAAGCGGCTATAATAATCATACCGTAGTATAGAAGGTATACAAAGTTATTGACACGGTAGCTTATCACTCTATACGCTACCGTTTCAATAACTTTGTAAACTAGTTGTTAGAACTGAAAATGCAAAAGCCGCTATTTTCACAAAACCCGCTATTTTCACAAAAGCCGCTTCAATAACGTTATATTCTATGGTAACGGAGTAACGGTTCGAAATGCCCGCCCTGTGCGGGGCGCGGCATAAACCCTTAATAGTTAATTGTTGATTATTTACGTGGCCGTTAACAATCGACCTCTCCTCCAGACATAATCATTTTAATTTAGCTTTACTTGTTGAATTAAAGTGTTTGTGAACTCGAACTCAGCAATTCATCGCTTTATTATGTACCTATTGAAAAGTACTTAACCTGCGATAACCGTTAATTTATTTATTTTACGAAGTTAAACTTTAGAAATTTAGACTCGTAATTGCTCTGGTTATTACACCGATATAAAATATTTAAAATAAATACTAAAAAATATTTTATAAATACAAAATACCACTATTATTTAATTTCTATTTTACTTATAGTTTGTCTGTTTTAAAAAAATGTTTAGTATTCTTGCTTTGATGATTTTAATTTTTTACAATATTTGAATTTAGTTTTATTATTGTAATTTGTATTCTCAAATACCCTACATTAAAAAATAATAAACTTAAGATAGGAGTTCAAGATAAGTTATTTTATACGAGTGCATTAACTACGGTTAATATAGTGAATAAAACGCTTGGAAGAACTTAACAGTTAAGTACATGGAGTTGAATACAAAGTTTATGAAATAATTTGTACAAGAATCTCTCGCAGACTAGGCCAAGTGGCACTCGCAACCATTCAAACTGCACATTATGGAAATGAAACCGCCAAGTGGGCTTGCAACACACTGCTCTTACTAAATACCGAGTCATGCAGGACATTTCCATTAAATTGAGACTAAAGCGCTTACCACACGTGCATGCTTGACCACAGTTTTATTTGCACATGCTTGTCGCATGAAAAGACTGAACACGGACGTGGCTACCACACGGCACAGTTAAGTACGCGCAAGCCACATTCTTCTCGACATCGTCGGCGTGGAAACAATGATTCCCAATGAAGAGCTATTTCTTCTGCTATTATTTTTCAAGTGTTTGCTAGTGAAAAAAAAGAAAATACAAAAGTCAAATTGTAAACGATCAAAGGGGACAAAAAAATGGCTGTTGAAAAGAAAAATTCATTCACATATACATCTACTTCAGAGAGAAGAGGGCAGAGATTTATATAGCTCAGTGAAATCAGTAGCGAACTGTCGATTGTATGTACGTAAATCCGCCATTTTTACGACCGTGCGCCTACAGTTACTCCACTCGACTGAACTGAGAGCGGCTTGAACACTGAACTACCAACCACACGCGCAGACAAGTTTGTACAAGTATAGCTTGCGCATGCCAGAATTTCAAGCAAGTTAAAAAACCATCAAGCCCAACTTTGGGGTTTGCGCATACTACCGTTTTACCAACTACACGCACAGTGTTCAGTGTACAAGCTGACATGCGCAAGTAAAACTGTGGTCAAGCATGCACGTGTGGTAGGCCCATAACTTGTTCGCCAGTTCATTTCTGCTGTCAGGATAATTCTTACTGATATTAAAAAACGCGAAATTATGTCAAAGGTAACAAACTTTTGTTTGGAATATCTGTAATGATACTAATGCGTAAATTACGGCACAAAATAGTGGAATATAGAAAAAATGATTTTATTATAAGTAGACACCCAGACCCAGACCATACAAAACTTTTATCTCTACAGAGTTCAAACCCGCGTCTTCTTGCGAGGTAGGCAACCGTTCGCCAACTGAGCCACGTAGGCTTGAGTATTAAAATACTCGTAGACTAGTATTTTCAATTCTACGTAAAAAACATTATTCTCTTAACTTCTCAGACACTGAAAACGATGAAATTCTTTTGGCCACAATAACAATGATGATTAAAAATAGTTTGATCCCAGTGAAGTGCGACCAGACGAAGGACGGGGTCAACGACCTCTCAAGAAACAATTTGTTAGTTTTATTTACGACAAGACAAGATGGCGGCAAGTTACGGCCAAACGAGAGACTCCGACAAAATGAAATTTAAAAGTTCAGAGATAGCGTAGTTTATGTAACAAATGTAAGTATTAGTAGCACTATTTGTGCTCAAGATGTTTAAGTGTTTTTAATAAAATGAAGCAATTAGCGGAGAAATCCACAATTTTTTTTTGCTTCTTTCTCCACGAAACATACATAAATAAATAAATATTGCTGGACAATTCACACAGAGACATCCAGCCCCGTGAAAAGCTCTATTATACATATATGTCGAAATGAGAGATGTGTAGGATGTCGAGGAGTGTGTGTTTATCAGGAGGGCATCTGGTTACTTATGACGTCACCAGGTCTAACGTCGCAGTCGTCTTCATGTTGATAATAAAACCACAACGAAACGTCCATTATTTATTCCAATTTACAATGTTTCGGTCCATTGACTCTAAATTTATCACTGAATTATTATAAACTGATTATTATTATTAATTTATTACGAACAGAGGGCTGTTCCAACCGACACTTCAAACAACAAATGAATTTACTGCAAACAGAAGACCGTTCCAACCGACTACTCAAACAAGAATACATTTATTACTAACAAAGCACTGTTCCGTCCAACGGCTCAAACAAGAATGATATGCTAGCTCGGCCGACGGTCGTATTTAAAGGAATTAAAGCGGTCTGAACCAGTGTTTCAAGTAACAGGCCCAGCGAGGCGCCTCAACCCGTAGCGCGATGCGGCCGGTACAAACCGGTTCTGAGTCATATTTCAACCGATGTTCTTGTCTGCCCCGACATATATCATGTAGGTATGTTCAATGATTGTTCAAACTCGTCCAAAGCAGCATAGATAAGCTGTGATAGGCTGTGCCTTAATAAATAAATAAAATAATATAAGCTCCTGTAGAAATGCACCCTTACTCGCAAATTTCTAATCAAGGTACATTAGATACCGCGGACAGCAGTCTTTTGATACACATCAACACGGTAATGCAATGCGTTCTCCCCACAGATGTATGAATTTGCGTGGAGCCGCGGTAAGGCAACTCTAATTAGTGTTTGGTTACGATTTGAGGTAATTGATGCACTGCTTTCATTAATCGTATCAGTAACTATTTTAACAATCTAGTAAAATATTTCGCACTACTTGATGATTTGAGTATTGGTTTGTAATGTTGAACATGTACCTAAAGACAAATAAAAAATGTTGGGTGAAAATATATGAATGTTTTAGAGTCAACCTTTGAAAAGGCTTTTGAACCCAATATTGTTCAACCGAAAAGTAGCTTCTGATAAAGCAGAAAGCATAAGGTACAAGAGCAGCCCAGCGCTCTAATTAATTTAGGTAACAATTAAAAAACTAACAAAAAAGCTCAACACGGGCTCACAAAAACATGATTATCCGCAAAGAAAATATAAAAAGCGCAAACGTTTGTGCTTGGAGTGCGGATGTCAGCGGCAGCGGCGGATGATTCACGGATAATGAGGCTCCGTCATTATCCAGACCTTGCCCTTGCTCCTCCCCCCACCCCTCGGGACATTCCCACCCCTTGAACCGCGAAGGAACGTTCAGACGCCTTATTATGCGAATAACTGAGGAATATCACCCCGAAATGGACTTAAGGGTCCTTATAAGGGTTAGTCGTTGGATCCATACAATAACATAAACAAGGTTTCGATCTGTTATTTCTAGAAATTCGATTTGTGTTATGCTTTGATGGGTCTTGTGGCTGTAGATAGAAGTTTGGACGTAGACGTGATTGCACCCACGGGGCGTGCAAAACAGCTATGTAAAGCCAATTCAATTATGCTTTGTTCATTATCGGTTTCAAGTTATCTTTAGCTTCATTATTATATTTAATTTTGTACTTTTATAAAATTAAAGTTATTTGTTTAAACAATTAGAACAAAAATATAATAATCGTTACGACAAGATTTACACGACCGAACTTTTAACCCATTATTCGTACCGAGCAGTAGGTAACTTGAATATGAAATTCGAATGCCGGTTGAATGTGGAATTCAAATATTTTTTACAAATATCTCAGCAAGTCCGATTACTTTCGGGTCTGTTTTCGCAGTGAGTATTTCCATCTTTTTCATTATCCCGGGGCCCGATTGCGACGGGAGCTATCGGCGCTATCGGAGCTATCGGCGATTCATTACGACTGTCAAATAAAGTGCAAATGAAGCGGCGAACTCGCGCCGCCCGATAAAGAAGACTAACGGAGGAACTTTACCTTCGGACACTGATACCGTGGGAGATGGATCTCATAGACTTAGCGGCATAGTGGTGGGCGGAGCAGCTTGGGCAGGTTGTAACTGTTGTCTCTTTAAGTGCTGAAATTTGACGATTAAACAATATATTTGTGCTTCAGAAAAGAGCTGATCGATTTATCTAATAAATGATTGCTGGAAAATCACTACGTGAAACACTATGTAAAGACATACGACTGTATTTATGAAGTCCTAATGTGTACCCACAAAAATATATAATAGTTTTTCTACTAATTAACTAGAATTAAAAATGGTAGTAAATGGGTTTGCGCCACAGTAGACTGCAAAACGACGTTGTGGTGTAACGTAACAATAGAAAATTGTACGCCGTTTTGCTACGTAACATTGGTGTAGCAAAACGGCGTAATTAGGCTTTAGACGATTTGGACCGTGTCTTTGAGTTAAATAGTGATAGTGTGACACTATATGATACATGATTTATCGATGAAAAAAACAAGTAGGTACTGTTTCATTATAACTACTCTAGTGAGTTATTGAACAGCGTTGCTCAAAGCGCGCGATCGTGCGCGAGCCGCCGCCGCGCGCGGACAATGGCCGCTCGGTCCGGTGGCTAGCTCAGCTAACTGGAATGATTTGTTCCATCAAGTCTCAAGTTCAGACCTCGGTGACCTATGCTCCACGTAACAAACGTCTTTTTCTTTTAAATTGTCTTCTTTATCGCCTTTATTTGAACGGATACTTACCGAGATCCCATTTTAAACCGGAATTCGTAAAGATCCGCTATCGGCCGTACAATTTCCTTTTCCGATTTGAAATATTCCATTTATCTAAATTGTTTCCAAAATTTTGAGGAGATTAAGCTGCTTCCGTGCGTCTCTGTAAACATCTGTCGGAAACCGAATCTCCGCTCCTATAGTCTTTACTTTAACGAGCTTGATATTAAATTTTGCTTCCTAGAAAAATGTTAACTTATAAAATGCGAGCTCCGTCGAGGCGGGTTGGGATTAAGCCTAACCATCATTTGGGTTAATATTGGGGTCGAATAATATCTGTGAAAAATACCTCATGTCGGGCTGCGGGCGGCTATCGCCTGCGCCGCCCACGGCTGGGCACTTTAATATGGCGTCCTGGGAGCGCCGCGGCCGATAATACTTTTATATTCCACTGATGAAAAATTATGATCGGCGGCCAGCGGCGCGGAGCCCTTTTATGAAAATCAACAATATTTTCTATTTTCTTGCGAAAAACAGACCTAACTTTGAGACGAAAAAGGAGTTTTTACCTTATGAAAGATACAACTAGTATTCCTATTTATTTTGTACAAGAAAATTTTGACGTTTGCCGCATGTGGTATTTCCATATTTCCGTTTCAAAATCCATTCGAAAGTGTCATTAAATAAGATTTTATGAGTATCGTGTGCACCCGACGCGACATCATTATTGCCGAGGCGCAGCGCTTACTTTTTAACAGAACTCTCAATACTCAATCTTTAAATGGTATTCGATTGTAGGAATGGATCGCATAGTTGTTCGTCGGCGCGACGCGTCGCTATGCGGGGCAGAGGCCGGGGCTCCGATTCACGAATACCGACACGAACTGACGCCTGACGATACGCTCTGTAAACATTTTGAGGCAATCTCAGTTCTAAAAGATTTACCTACTTCGATTTCTTCTTGAGCTCATGAAACAATCCGCATAACTAGAAATTCCGAATAACTCGATTTCTTGTAAAACTGGCTCGATTAGCATTAAAGTGTGTGTGTTATTCTTTATTAAATTCTGTGGGATTTGGATTAGACGGAAGAAAAAGTATTAGTATTGTCATCGCAATGTCCGTTTTTGGATATAAAAAAAATATGACTGGACAATTTACACAGCGACATCTAGCTTCTATATATTTTGATATCTGTGTTCGCGTGTTATATACTGTAAAATCAAGTCAGATGATACTATTCATATCAGCAGTCGTTCATTACAACCATAAGCGGTAGTTGGGCGGGCTGCGGTCTAGGGCCGCGCCACCTGTCGCGCTCTGCCGGCCGCAGCGCGGTGGAATCCGATACTTACAACTTCCAATCACCCTACTCCAACGACGGAACTAATATCCAGCAGTTAAACTGTCTTCTAATGGAACTATGTTCAACATTCAATGGGTTCGCGGTTTACCCCATTTTACTTTTAAGAGAATGGGTTTTGAGTGTGTGTGGCTACATTGGCTAAAAGTGACGATATTATGATTAGTTTGAACAGAAATAATAACACATATATATACATACTTAAAGAAGTAATATTTAGATTTTTTTAAAGCGAATGTGTTAAAAAATGATTTAAATGTAAAGAACTAATGACGAAAAGATGGACATACGATTTTGTGAAGGCTTTTCTTGTTCACGGTTGCGACCGTAGTAACTGTATCATTAAGGGAGGTCTACGCCCAGTTATGGACGTCCACGGCCGAAATGATGATGATGAATGGCGTAAATCAAAATATTGGTGGACAATTTATACGGCTAGGTATATTTAGATTTTAAGCCTGAGCTTGAGCTCAAGTTACGAGTAGGTACTAGATAATTATCAAACAAATAGTAGCTAATCTCATTAAAAATACAGCCATAACGTTTATATCCTAGTTTCCTAAGCATAACTAATTGCGAGGTGGATCCCTGTGCGTTTGCCCCAGTCTCGATCATTTGACGCTTGTCATTTAGTTTTGACACTCGTCTCGGCTCCCTGCGTCGGAAGATGATGAACGAGCGAGCGGTGACGGCGCTACTACGGGGCCGACTGTCTGCTGCAGATAGGCTTATCAAATCTTATAGACTACAGGCAATTTATATCGAAACATATTTATAAGGAGGAAAATAGTTTGACTGTTTTTACATACATAATTAACAGATTTACTTTTTAATTACAGACAAACTTTGATGGTCCAAACTCTGGCGAATACTACAACAATAAATTCAATATCGGCTATGATGTAATCAGTTACTTCACTACGTAACCAATTCCTAATTTATAAACCGTTTCAAATTACAAGCAAATTCAAATCAAAACTTTCAAACAAACTCCGACACTACAAATTGAATTGTGAGCTTCTTAGAAACCCAGAACGACTTAACTGATACCGTCTATTTACTTTCAGGCTAGAATATAGGTAGAATGCTTAATTCGAATAGCTTTTACTTAATCACGGAGCCGTGTTGGATAAGTGTTAGCACAGTCAACTTCATTCGTCGTGGTCGTGGGTTCAAATTCCGCAGCTCACCTCTAGATTTTTCTTCTACGTGTTAACTTTACTCAGAAATAAGCTGTAGCTAACTACTAAGTAAACAAGATGTGATGTACAAATATCGTGAGCTCTCCGTAGCCATTCAATATTGCAAATTGCTAATAAAACGTCGAATTTGATTCTGGAGACATTCGCGATTCGCAACATCACTTACGACTGCGTCTGTTGTACCAAATTAAATGAAAGTATGTTCTTATTGTTTTTACATGAAATGTATATTTATACAAAAAGTTCATAATAAGAGTGGGAATTATAATAGATAAGCTGCTACAATGCATCATAGTCATGCATCATTAAAGTTATTTATGTTACCAACTTTCAACCAACTTCACCAACCTGCACTTGGCCAGCGTGGTGAAATAAGGCCTAATCTCTCTCGTCCAGAAAAGTAAAGTCACTGCGTGTTGGGACGCAGTGATAACGTAAATAAGGGTGATGATGATGAAGCAAAGTGATCAAATGTTCGCCAAGTTTTAGCAGAAACTCGCCAGAGCCGCTCACTCTCGAACCGCGACGGGGAATCAATGTTTGATTGGATCTGACTGAGTGGATATGGCTCTGAGATCTATAATAGGTATCTTTACTATCTATATCTACTATAACCCGTCAATAATTGGCTCTTGATAGTAAGGGAAAATTCCGACGTTTCAAGCGTTTTGCAGTCGCTCCTTTTGATATTTCGCTCTCCAGAGACATTACATATTTAATATGTAGGTACATATCTGTTTTATTTTTAACTCATAAAAAATAAATACATGAAATAACTTTGATAAATTGAATATATCGACATACATACATATATTACAAAAGCATTGCATATATTGTAAACATTATATTGTGAAAAACCTACTTGATGTCCGTTACGCCAACAATATAAATATGTTTTTGGCTAAAAAACCGGGATTTTTTGACGCTGAATCAGGCTATATAGGTTAGGCAGAGAACTACATGTAACTAAGGTATGTGTTTTTAATTATTTTAAGCCCTATAATTATATTTTGTTTTATTGTGTTTTAAAAATCTGTTTGTCGAAATAAATGTATTCAATGTAATCAATATGATAATGATCTAGTTTGTACGCAGATACCACGACGTGTTTAATTTCAATTTCTCTAATTGCGATGATCACTGCCCGCTATATTGATGATTCACAAATAGTCCATTTACAATTAACTATTTGGATCATTTTATCATCAGAAATGTGTGTGCAGAAATATCCGTGGATTAATTTGTTATTTGGATAAATTAATGATTGATTTTATTTACACTAATCGGCATGATTAATAAAATTTGATGGAATTTCCTGGTATTTGCTCGATGCTGTTGATAATTAACTTATTTGATACTAGCGACCCGCCCTCTCTTCGCCTCGTGTACTTATTTATACTTATTGATCATTTACTTAATGGATTACTTAATAAATAAATAACATTCTACTTATTTCAAGAAACAGTATCAAAATTAGTTGCGTAGTTTTAAAGATGGAACCATAACTAGGGGCACAAATAGGGGCGGACGATAGCGACTTAGTTTTATACTACGCAGTGATGGATATTTTAATGCCAAAGTAAAAAAAAACGTAATGTTTACCAATCACTTGCTCATCGAATCAATAATCCAATAGTTCTCAGATTCAAATCCCGTAAGGACTAGTTATACTTTCAAGAGTTATCGAAAATCACCGAGCAAATTCTTAATTTAAATAGCTTTACTCGCATTTAATTTAACCCCATACTGAACACATTGCAGTGCGGCGAACTCGATAAATAAGGAGTGGCGAAGCGCGCGACAGCCGCGGGCCATCAATCTCGCGACGTCTCAGGATCAACGCGTTCCCGTTGATAAAGTAAGAATTTATTAACAAAATCAATCATTAGATCCAGCTACTATGTTGCTTATGATTATAAAATATATCACCGTTAACTGAATTATGTATTGATTGCCGATGATTATAATAACGGCTTATTCCACTTTACCCCAAAACTCTACTTTTTAGTCAATATATATCCATACATTCATTCCACTACCACCCCAAGACGATGAAAGGTGTCAAAATTTCATCAACAAATATCTCCATACTTCCATTCCACTTGCACCCCAAGCATTATTCGTAGGGTCTGCAGTATAATTGTAGCAAAAATAAATAAAACGCAAGATAATTATTGTTCATGGCTTATGTTATATTTTACTATAAAAACTGTTGTGGTTTGATAAATTCATATTGAGATCAACGGGCAATACACGAAACTTATTTCCGTAGACTATTGATCAACCGTTTCGTCCCAGAACTGAAAAAAAAAATTATACGCGTGGGGTAGCTATCAAATCTATCTATCATTTCTAAAATAAGAAGAGAAGTATATAATGTACATTATCATACAAACTACCAACGAAAGTTGATTTGAACGAGATTTAGCAAGTATTTTTTTATAATACGTCATAAACTATTTCATATAAACAATTGCTGCGGAAGCCTACATGGGCGAGTCCGACTCGCACTTGGCCACTTTTTTCAATAAAACACTATGGTAATCTTATTAAATAGGTTTATTACCAAACCAACATTTCTTTTTCAGACTCTATACACATAATATTATATCTCTGACGATTTAAGATGTTGTAGTATTCAAATAGATTTTACTACAACAGCTCGCAACAGCATTTTTCGATAAGTATTTTTTTCAAATTGATGAGTTATCAGTCCTCAAGTATTATCTTGAATTTTTCTGTTGACTATACTAAAAACAAAAGATTAATTTTAAATTTGATTTTCAAAAACGTTTTGGGGTTGAAGTGGAAGTTTTTTTGGGGTAAAGTGGAATAAGCCATAATAACAAAATATCTTTTTATGTAGAATGATAGTGTTATATAGAATTTTTCTGGCGTAAATAATGTTTATTACAGCGGTTCGGAGAAAGATTCTCACTGAAACCGTATTAAAAATATCAAATTGTTTATATTCTCGAGGCAAATAAACATTACATATCAAATTATGAAGTTCAGGGGCATAAAAAGTTGCGTAGCTAAGACCTCCGTAGTCGCAAACTATCTTACTAATAGAGCAGGTAACTACTTTCGGGTTTAACAACTAGAGGTTAGACCATAGATATCTAGAAAATAATGCACATTGTCCATTTAAGTCGCTAACACATACGACTTATGAGACATCATTGTCGAAGAAATTTATCAGAAGAGACAGATAGAAACAAGAAGAAAATTACAATAATTGTTCTTTGGCACACGATCATTATAAGAAGGACCGTGTGATTTGATTGTTTAATTGTTAAAATTAAGTATCAGCATGTAAGTGTGTGAGAGAGGTGACTAAAGATGACTTACCGTTTGTATGAAATAATTGAACTACTTCTATATCGTTTATATATCTATGGGTGAGCCGACTAGCAATGGAGCGGTAATACAGTTATGAACTATTTATGGAGTCCTCAACCGACGGCGAAGGGTTACTGCTCGTAAACCCTAGTTTAACTCCCAGTTAGCGCGGCACGGACGCATTAATACAAAACGAATACAAAAATATTAAAACAAGTCTTGAGTTATATTATAAGATACTATGTATGTATTTTGTCGGTGGATTCGTGGTTAAAATTCGATGTCACACGTATAAGGATGAAACTTTGTGTTATTAAACATTTTAAATGGTTCAATGGTTATTTTTAAGACCTTTTTGAAAATAAAAACATTTGTATTTTATTATTTTCAATTCAAGTAACAGTACAAACCGGCTACGTGATTTTAATTAATCTAAATAAACAGGACAACCTAGTAGTATTTTTATTATATGTATATCAATGATGATAAATATTAATATATATAAATGTTTCCAACTATACCAATCCATCCAAACAACTTGAAACTGAGACCTTTTCGGGCACGGTGTATATCAATGATGATAAATATTAATATATATAAATGTTTCCAACTATACCAATCCATCCAAACAACTTGAAACTGAGACCTTTTCCTTGATCAAAAAGCGATCGGGTATTCTGTTAAATTAAATTGTAATCCAAGAACCATGGAAGTTATCGCAAGGCGAGTAACAGCTGCAATCGTACACCACGAGAGCGCAAGAAGTCTTCTGTATTATATACTCTAATTAGGCTCTAGTATCGTTAGCTTAAATCTTTCGGGTTATTAGCGGGCACGGTGTATATCAATGATGATAAATATTAATATATATAAATGTTTCCAACTATACCAATCCATCCAAACAACTTGAAACTGAGACCTTTTCCTTGATCAAAAAGCGATCGGGTATTCTGTTAAATTAAATTGTAATCCAAGAACCATGGAAGTTATCGCAAGGCGAGTAACAGCTGCAATCGTACACCACGAGAGCGCAAGAAGTCTTCTGTATTTTATACAACTGTTAAAGGGTGATGCAAGTTTTGTATGCACTATCATCATCATAGCAAGCTGTTTTACGCCACACAGTCTTCATTTTCCTATTTCTTGAGTTAACTATTTTACAGATAATTGATAATTTGTCGAAAGCAAAGTATTGCTTAATGATATTTGAACATGAAACGGGTAACATACCATGATTTAATTGTTTTTGAGTTGAGTTGGTATGTTACCCGTTTCATGTTCAAATATATGTAGTTAAAAACCATGATAGTTTAAAAAGTTATATTGCTTAATGATTTCTTAAAGTCATGTATGGTATGATACAAATTCTGCTCACTTGTTCCTAACTTCTGATATAACCAAAAGCAGAATTAAATGAAATTCTAATTTATATCTCCGAACACGCATGTAAAATTACATTTACTCATATAAATGTAATTTCTCGCAAGGTTATAAAAATGTTAGCTGTAATGAATGAATATGAGCTTGACAATTCGTTTGTTCTTAGAAAGTATATTAAGAAAAACTCTTGTGCCAAGTATCATTATCATCATAACAATCTTTTTAACGTCCATAGTAGTCTGGGACACAAGATGTGCTATTTAATTCTTGCTCCAATTATGACAAGGCGTTACCCCAATAAAAACATAATTTAACGCCAACAGAGTCTCGGGCACAGATAGTTATTATAATAAATTTACGTTTAATTTGATGACCCCACGAGGTGAAAGGGTTGGTACTAATCTTAGAAGGACACCACACGTCGTGAGAATATAAACTATATTTACGGTAGTGCCTCACAATTCCTACAGGTTCTATGCTGTAATGAAGTACCCCCAGGTAGGCCCCCTCCCCTCTGCAGTTAGCCCCCTCGTCATTTGCCCCCTTTGCCATTGTCGTGTCTTCATCGCGGCTCATTCAAATTACGTGAAACAAGAGATTTGCGCATCTGTGTTGAAGCTCCACTGAGGGTAAATAGAGCTACACAAACGTATTGGATAAATAATGACAAGTATTTACCCCAAGTATTTTAAAGATTATAAGATGGTCGGTTAGTTTAAGGTCAAGGATTTTCAAAAGTGTGATTGCGGCTATTATATTACTTTCATAATTTAAGCTATTTTATCTGTTTAAGCAAAATATATGTCGAATAGAGATGTGTAGGATGTCGAGGAGTGTGTGTTTATCAGGAGGGCTTCTAGTTGGTTATGACGTCACCAGGTCTAACGTCACAGTCGTCTTTATGTTGATAATAAAACCACGAAGAAACGTCCATTATTTATTCCATTTTACAATGTTTCGGTCCAACGAACCAATTTATTAACAGATTATTATTATTAATTTACTTCAAACAACAAATGAATTTACTGCAAACAGAGAACTGTTCCAACCGACTACTCAAACAAGAATACATTTATTACTAACAAAGCACTGTTCCGTCCAACGGCTCAAACAAGAATGTTCCTCTAGCTCGGCCGACGGTCGTATTTAAAGGCACAAAGCACGACCGAACCAGTTTTACAAGTAATGTCGTCGGCGCGCCGCAACCCGTAGTTCGATGCGCGCGGTACAAACAGGTTCTGAGTCATATTTCAACCGATGTTCTTGCCTGCCCCGACACGGCCATGCTGATAGATGGTGCGCGCTCTGCACCAGTCGTTTTTCTGGAAAAGATGAAAAAGTTTCTCTGAGCTAGGTATCCATTCAAAGGTACACTAGCTGATAATTTGGTGCAAGGTTATTTGTTCTGATAATTGGATCTCAACCACCAAATTATCAGCGAAAGTTTAAAACATGGTACTTAGAATGTTTATTAGAAAAATGGATAAGGTAAGCTGACAGTGAGTGAGTTATTATTATTGTTATCAATGTTCATGTTCCACGTATTTACATTGTTTTATAATTTTATGGCCAATGCTTGCACTCCACGTACTTGCATGGTTATTAAGGTACTCTAGGAATTTCTCATAAAGTAACTCGTGGAAAGTCTCGCCTTAGTACTCGCGGAATTTCTTACCACTCAGTACTCGTGAATTTTTTTTTCAACGTTATACTCGGGGGATCTTCCTAACGATACACTCGCGGAATTTCTTACCACTCAGTACTCGTGAATTTTTTTCATCGTAATACTCGGGGGATCTTCAACGATATACTAAGGGATCCTCTCAACGAGATACTCGTGGATTTTCTCATCGTGATATTTGTGGAAATTTACGTAGAGGTTAGTAAAAGGTAGTTGTTTGTGTAAAATCTACAGTTCGCCAAAATTTTTTTTTTTTTTTCTTTTCTTTCTTTTTCTTTCTTTTGTTTGTTTGTTTTGGTTGCATATTGCTTAAAGTTTACGGTACTTGCCTAGGTAGAAGTGTTGCATGGTAGAACTACAGGATCGTATTCATCCGCCTACTCGGCCATACTGACAGGCAGTGCGCGCTCTGCATCTGCCTCGTAGGGGTCCTCGTAGTGCGGGAATGACTGACAGGCGGTGCGCGTTTTGCACCTGCCTGGTCTGCAACTGTCTGTAACAAAGAGAGTTGCTTTTGAGTTTGGTATCTGTTTACAACTCCATCGAGTTGAACAAAGTTTTAATGAAGAATAGGTAAGGTCTCGGAGGGTAAGAGTTCTGGGAAAAATTTATAAAAATGATCAACTTAACTTTGTTTCTGTCGGAGTCTTGCTCAGACTTGCACAGGCAGTCTAGCATGGGAGGTGGATGGCACGGGCTAGCTTGCAGTAGTGTTTTGAGGGCCTAGTGCATCGTCTTCTTCCACCGACACAGCCCTACTGACAGGCAGTGCGTGCTATGCATCTGCCTCTCGGAGTATATCATCAAATACTCGTAGTGCGGAAGTTAATCTGTAAAAGAAACTTAATTAGTTCTTGAAGAATATTTCATAGAAGGGGTTCGTAGGAATTCTCATTGGAATTTTGATCCAATTATTGATTTGCTCGGCTTTTTCCTGATCAATTTGCGTTCCATCATTTATTTGATCACTTTATAAAGATGCAGGTAGTTTCAAAACTATGATCGTCTATTGTTTATTTGCTCGGCTAAGTCCTGACCGATTTGCGTTTCATCAATTTTGTTTTCATCACTTTTTAAAGATGCAGGTAGTTTCAAAACTCTGACGTCAGTATGATCGTCAATTGTTTGTTTGCTCGGCATCTTGGTCTTGGGTCAGTTTTTGCATCGTTTTATAAAGACGCAGGTAGTTCCAAAAATATATCGTCAGTATAGTTTAACTAAGCCATCTTCTTGGTCTTGGGTCAGTTTTTGCATCATTTTATAAAGACGCAGGTAGTTCCAAAAATATGTCGTCAGTATAGTTTAACTAAGCCATCTTCTTGGTCTTGGGTCAGTTTTTGCATCATTTTATAAAGACACAGGTAGTTCCAAAAATATGTCGTCAGTATGGTTTAACTAAGCCATCTTCTTGGTCTTAGGTCAGTTTTTGCATCATTTTATAAAGATGCAGGTAGTTCCAAAACTCTGACGTTAGTATGGTTTAACTAAGTCTTCTTCTTGTTCTTGGGTCAGTTTTTGCATCATTTTATAAAGATGCAGGTAGTTCCAAAATTTGACGTCAGTATGGTTTGCCTTCTTCTTTGTCTTGGTCTTGTGACAGCGTACAGTCTCAAGGCTATCGAGGTTCAGATCTATCGAAGTTCGGATCTCACTTGTTCAGGTCTGTTATCCCACTTGTTCAGGTTTGTTATCCCACTTCTGATGTCGTGTGGAGATGTGTATAGGATGTCGAGGAGTGTGTGTTTATCAGGAGGGCTTCTAGTTGGTTATGACGTCACCAGGTCTAACGTCACAGTCGTCTTTATGTTGATAATAAAACCACGAAGAAACGTCCATTATTTATTCCATTTTACAATGTTTCGGTCCAACGAACCAATTTATTAACAGATTATTATTATTAATTTACTTCAAACAACAAATGAATTTACTGCAAACAGAGAACTGTTCCAACCGACTACTCAAACAAGAATACATTTATTACTAACAAAGCACTGTTCCGTCCAACGGCTCAAACAAGAATGTTCCTCTAGCTCGGCCGACGGTCGTATTTAAAGGCACAAAGCACGACCGAACCAGTTTTACAAGTAATGTCGTCGGCGCGCCGCAACCCGTAGTTCGATGCGCGCGGTACAAACAGGTTCTGAGTCATATTTCAACCGATGTTCTTGCCTGCCCCGACATATATATTATTCCTAACCTGCTTAAAGGAACTGTATTTGTTATTTTGTATTTTTGTCCTGTATTTTATATTTAAAGAATAACTGTCATATTAATTTCCACACTTTTAACACAAACATTTAGAATCTAACGCATTAAAAGCCAAGGGCGGCGCCAGTGCAGCTCAGCCGGCCGCCCTAAGGCGTCACCGAGTAAACAAAAGCCTCCTCAGTCATTCAGGCTTTGTGCGACTCCTGCCGCTGCTCGTGACTCATTGACTCATGACTCAAGACCTGGCGGCAAGCGCTGTTTGTCTCCATTAACTCTACTACTTTATTTTATGAAGAGAAGTGAAGTGATCTATTACTTATAAGTTAGAGAGTGGGTTTTTTTACAAAACTACTTTTCGCTACCTACGTGATATCAAGTAATTATAACATTAGTGTTTTAGTTACATTTCAGCTGGAAAATGCATACGACACCGAACTAGGATAAGTGTAGTAATTAATAAAGGCAACAAATAAATTAGTTTTCAAGTACAGTAATATGCATTAAAAACTGCAGATAGAAATATAAACGAAAATACCACAAGAATTTCTACGTTTTAATTTAACAATAAAGTATTAGTAAGTTCACAAGTTCGACTGAATACTTTGTCGTTTAATTAAACTAGTGCGGTCCCGCGGCGTCGTTCATCTGCGCTCGTCCCACAAACAGAAACCACAAAAGCAACTTTTATTCGTATTTGTGGTCGAATGAAATTCGCAAAGTCTTCTTTATGAAGAGTTCTCGTCGCTCCACTTCAAATACATTTCCACGTATTTCTGAATAATCGAAGCATAAGGCCCGCCATAGACTGACTGCTTGAAGCAGTCGGAATCAGTTGCTTGAAACTGAGTCACTACTCAGTTAGTTTCCTTAATACTCAGTTAGTTACTAGATTGCCTAACGCAGTCATGATGAGTATCTTGAAACTGCGACTGCATTGAGAATTTCTATGTACGTACGTACTCGAACCAGTTGGCAGCGCGGTGTATTATCATGCGGTCAAGCAGTCTCCAGCAGATTGACTGCTCCAGCGTCGACTGCTCTCACACCTCCACCCGCGCTCTGGATTTCACTTGCATTAGCTACCAGCCCTTGTAATGGCCAACTGCTCAAGCATTTATACTAACTGCTAGATTAGTTAGTGATGGCCAGTGATGGTTATCTGTTGACTCTTGACTGCTCGAGTTGTTCGTGTATGGCGAGCCTTATTGACTTTACACGGAAATACTTCGAAACCTCCTCATGTAGCCCGGAGTGTTACTGACGGACCAGACACGTGTCTGTCAATTAAAATGTATTTTTTCCGGGAATTCTGTAGAAACCGAGTGTAAATGGTTTTCAAAGGCTTCGAAAAATGATAATTTAATTTAAAATACACTCGCTCTTGAAATGGACGATTATTTTCATTCTGAAATACAATCGCATAAAATTGTCATTGTTGAATGTGAACTTTACCTTTACTTTACCGTCTCTGTGGATCGAAGCTACATTTTGTTGTTTAAATTTTTGTTTAATTGCTGAATATGAAAATTGACTAGGTATATAATTAGAATTAAGAGAGATTTAAAATAAACCATTTTAAAAACGCACCCTCCTTCATCAAACTGACCATTTCTAATTTAATCATTGCAGGTATTAAAATAGTTAATCACGATTTCGTTTCTTATATAAAACCAAACACGAATTCTCACCACGCACGGGCATCTAAACATTCTGGTAAAATCTATTCAGTAGAACAAATATTTCAAAGATAATATTTGCCATAAGATTCACGAGTTCCGTCCTGTTCTTATCAAAGGCGACCGGAAGCGGCGAAATGCGTCGCGAAGTCGCAATGAGGCCTGACCGCGACGTGCTTCCGGTGGGCGGATTCACTTCGGGCGGGAACTTACCAACCGCGCCCTACAACAAGGATCAGGGAACGGTCGAGGATAGCTTTGGAACAAGCTCTCTATGGTTCTTCCAGCACGCAGGTTTGTTTTTTAAGTTTCAGTATATTATGTTGTTTTAAAAAGCTGGTTCTATCAGCACGCAGGTCTGTTTTTCAAGTTTCTGTATATTTTGTTTTGAAGCGTACTGGATTTTGAATTGTTCGTACGAATACTTCGTGCGTTTGGATATTCCACTAATTCGATAGTAGGTATTCTAATATGAATAAACGTAATTCTAGTTTAGGAGGTGTTTCAAACGAGGACAAACACATTATTCAAATTCGCCGTACACAAATGTTACTTAAAACTACAATATTTTTGCAAATAACACTTAATTTCATTTTCCCGACGTAAAATCGCTGTAATATTTTACTTCACGTAGGTACATTTAGTAAAAATTGTTAGGTTTTATACATTTCAATATCATCATTAGAATTTTAACGTTACTGTTAACAGTGTAAGTATTTTCTATTTTATTCTATCAATATGCAAGGGAATCTTTTCGGTAAATTGCACAAAGCAACATATTTCACATGAAATGTGAGATATTTATACAGTATTTTAATAGAATGTGAATCGGAGCTGATGTATTCAGGTTTGATACGTCGAGGCGTGGGCAACCCGCTCTGACAAACAGACGAACCATTCGAAACGGAATGTTTTGACTTTATTAATGTGAGTGCTATTTTTAATTCAGTTTATTTTAAATTGTACTGGGATATTCAATGCAGTTTGTTAAGTAAACACCGTTAGGAGCTTCATGTTTATTTAAAACGGCAATATTTTGCTAGAATAAGTTTAAGTTGATCGAAAATTACTTTAATTATAATATTAGGTGTTTTATTAAACGTCAGCGAATTATATGCTGCAAGAAAAGTTTAAATTGCCAAGACATTATAAAATGATACTTGATGATCTTGCGGTATTGTTTGAATTGCTAATTATATGTAATTGCGCTATTTATAACTAGAATCAGTAAACTCTTTGCTCTTTAAAAAATAATTTACTTACCTTTCATAGTCATGATAGCCGGCCACTAGTTCTTATCACAAAAACATTAGCAAGTTCAGTAGTGCGATGATGTCGGGTAATCCTGCTAGTTACCGGGTCATTAGCGGCGGTCCACGTCGGTTTATTCCCAACGGTCCATGAACGTCCCGTCGGTCCGGACGCCGCGGCTATCGCGTATCGCGCCGGTGTGACTCATCCCTCCGACCTGTAACACCTTGGGATTGCACACAACTGTGTCCGACCCTAGTACTTTAGATTCAAAGATATTATTTCTAAGTATGGGCGGCACAAGTTCATTATCATCTGACCCTAGCGTAGTTTTTGTTGCTTTTTGAAGTTTTTTCGTAAAACAGAAGCATATGTGTAAAAAAGGAATTAAGACTATATAGAAGTCTATACGCAAATAGTCTATTATAGTCTTTCTGGTTCATTCCTCTCCAGTAATTACAGCATAAAAGAGCAACGAACACTCAAAATAATTTAAACATGTTATCAGAGGACGTATAATGACATTTAGACTGATCAGAACAATTATGTTTAAATTAGTTTAGGTTCCAATTACAACTATAGTCAGAATAATTTTACGCAATATGCCAGCTTTGTTCAGCGCATTTTATATCCGCAGATCGCTATTAGCAGCGCGCTACAACACATTATGCAAATAAAGGCTATTTAGATTATAACTGGTTTGCATTCCCGCCGCCGCCGCTGCACAGAGAGAGAACTCGGACGAGAAACATTATTGTCTACGGGTTATGCACTGCAATATAGGTACGAATTATAGCACCTAGTGACTCAGTATACATTTATTTAAGATTGATACTACGTAATCGACTGCTACGAAACACAACTTTTATAACACTTAATGTTACTTTAAAAAATATATAAATAATTATTAAATATATATTAATTAAATATTATTATTATATCATTACCACGGGGCTAGATGTCGTTGTGTAAATTGTCCAGCAATATTTATTTATTTTATTTATAAAGCGGACAAAGTTGTGTGAAGTAATATAGAAAATAATATTTAATTTTGATAGGTTATAATGCTTAACCTAATAGCTGGAGCTACGTTTTGTTACCCGTCAGGAGCCTAAAAATAAAGCCAGACATAACCACTCAAAGCTTACTTTTCGCTTCATTTACCCGAACGCTGAACTGAAAACTGTGCAAACTCTGAATAGTGGTACAGTTGACGCGTATAAATCAAACTGCGCTGACGGCATCGCTCCCGGGACTCACAGGCGCACTCAAACCAAACAAATAACGCCAGACCTACACGAGCTGATTAATCTCGCCGCAGCTGATTGGATTACGCCTGAATAGCCTCAATGTCCGAGAGCCCTTCGATAAATGCAAAAATGGCGGCAATCGGGCCGATTGTCGAGACGTGATCTGGAGGGCGCCACTTATCATTGTGCAGATGTCGGAGTGCCCGAACCGTTGAATCACAAAGCTTCAGACAGATCGATCGGACTACGCTTCTTCAATTGTTTCGTCATTGAAAAAGATTTTACGAATCCCGTAAGGTCTAGCTAGATTAGTTTAGTGACTGCAACATTTTAGTTATTCCCTGTTGTAAATTGATAATTTAATTGTAAAATTTGACCCAACGGATAATTTACTTTCCAAGACTGTGAAGACACTTAAATGCATATTTCCATTCCTGAGTAAATCACATGTTTCAAGGTAACAAGACAATAATAAATTCAGATTCTTTCCAACTCTATCAAACTTGGACCTATGTTTGGAAGTTGATGCTGTATGTATGATAAAAGTTCTTCTATGATATACCTACTCAAAAGTTAGCATATCACATAGTTACGTTACCTTTCAAACATTTTAAAAATTACCTAGCCAAGAAGTCGGTAGAATCTCACTGTTGTGTAAAAGACATTTTTGCCGTGCTGTCTAATTTTCTCGCTACGTGTCAAGTAAGCGGTTACTTTCCTCAAAATGTTAGTTTAGCTGTCGCTCCACTCTACAGAATAAATCATCCGTCACACCCCGTATAAATAAACTCAACTCGTTGTCAAGACATTTTATTCGACCAATAAAAACCTCGTTGATATTCAAACACGCTTCAAACGAGACGACCTCTTGATTAATCAATTTCATTGCGGACTTTACAACTCTGAGCAAATTCGCTTACAACCGAACAAGTGGGGAGGGGGGAGGGGGGCTGTAAACATGAAGTTACAAGGGAAATGAATTAGGACAGACAGGCCGATCATTAAACTCTTTATTGTAATGTGCCGTGGTTTAATTATGGTGAAATTGACCGCGCGAGGGTAATGGAGGGGAGCCTGGTTTAGCAGATTAAAGCGAGCTTAAAGTTGATCCTTATTGCTGAAGATTATTAAGGATGAAAATGATATTTTAAATTTATAGTTTCTGTGCTTTATTAATAAGAATTGTGTCATATGCCATAATTATGATATTGACGCTTACTGCTGAACACGGTCGTTAGGCTTGGTAGGAAGCAGTAAAGGCGATGTAAGACATGTTTTGTAAGGTATCTTTCAACTTTCTCTTACAATTATTGTAATTGTAACTATTTATAAACATTGTTGGGCACTAGTCATAGTCATAGTCATAGTCATAATCATTTATTTCCATTGTTTGTATTACACAAATCTTAGACAGGTCAAATAAAAAATATAAAATGTTATGCTTACATACTAAATAAAATATAAATTGTCATGCTTACATACTAAATAAAATAAAAGAAAATTCAGCCTTATGAGCCTAACCTAATGGTAATTGAAACACCATAGGGACAATGTTCAAATTATAGTTATGTAATCCGAGGATTCAGGCAAGTGGTCCCACGACAAAGCTGGGACTGCAGTCCCAGTCGCCTGATTAGTTTTTTCTTGTTTATTTCTTTGGGCGAGTGGGACTACTCGTAATTTTAACCTCAAATCTATTGTTTAAAGTACAGTTGGCATCATGTCTTATTGTCCTATTGCAAAAAATAAAATACCAACATAATAATAGGAATTTAAAAATCAGTCTTCGCATCGATAAAATACATAGAACAAAATATTCACAAAATTGATATTAAACAGTTTAACTTATAAACTGATAGGTGTCTAGATGACATTTGTCAAAATGACAGCTATCAAACTTTGAACTGCCACAACTCTGCAACGGCTGGACCTAGAGATGCCCTACTAAGCTCAATCGACAGGTGTTAGAGAGAGCAACGATTTCAATGACAGCTGTCAAACTTTAAACTGCCATAACTCTGAAACGGCTTGGCCTAGAGATCCCGTAAAAAGCTCAATCGACAGGTGTTAGAGAGAGCAACATTTTCGATGACAGCTGTCAAACTTTAAACTGCCATAACTCTGAAACGGCTGGACCTAGAGATGCCCTACTAAGCTCAATCGACAGGTGTTAGAGAGAGCAACGATTTCAATGACAGCTGTCAAACTTTAAACTGCCATAACTCTGAAATGGCTTGGCCTAGAGATCCCGTACAAAGCTCAATCGACAGGTGTTAGAGAGAGCAACATTTTCGATGACAGCTGTCAAACTTTAAACTGCCATAACTCTGAAACGGCTTGGCCTAGAGATCCCGTACAAAGCTCAATCGACAGATGTTAAAGAGAGCAACATTTCAATGACAACTGTCAAACTTTAAACTGCCATAAATCTGAAACGGCTTGGCCTAGAGATGCCGTACAAAGCTCAATCGACAGGTGTTAGAGAGAGCAACATCATAATTAAAACACATTTCTTCAGTTCAATTCCATATGTTGACTTATGTTTACATAAACATAGCTTAATTATTTTGTCCTTGGAGAAGTCCCTGTGTCCCAGCTGTGGAAACGTAATAGTACCAGCTTGAGTTATTACCTACTAATTAGCGGCCCATCCACTAACGTTCATTCCTGCCGGAATCTACAATCCTTACGGAATGATATATGCATATGCAAGAGCGAGAAAGAATGACGGTATTAAACCCTCGCGTCGCGACCCTTCCCGTCGTGTTTTATTTTATCCCGTCGCTTTTCTGTACAGTTTGCACGACGGGGTAAGTCGGAAGGAATGAACGTTAGTGGATGAGCCGCTAATTAGTAGGTAATAACTCAAGCTGGTACTATTACGTTTCCACAGCTGGGACACAGGGACTACTCCAATGACAAAATAATTAAGCTATGTTTATGTTAACATAAGTCAACATATGGAATTGAACTGAAGAAATGTGTTTTAATTATGATGTTGCTCTCTCTAACACCTGTCGATTGAGCTTAGTACGGCATCTCTAGGCCAAGCCATTTCAGAGTTATGGCAGTTTAAAGTTTGACAGCTGTCATCGAAAATGTTGCTCTCTCTAACACCTGTCGATTGAGCTTAGTAGGGTATCTCTAAGCCAAGCCGTTTTAGAGTTATGGCAGTATAAAGTTTGACAGCTGTCATCGAAAATGTTGCTCTCTCTAACACCTGTCGATTGAGCTTAGTAGGGTATCTCTAGGCCAAGCCATTTCAGAGTTATTGCAGATTAAAGTTTGACAGCTGTCATCGAAAATGTTGCTCTCTCTAACACCTGTCGATTGAGCTTAGTAGGATATCTCTAGGCCAAGCCGTTTTAGAGTTATGGCAGTATAAAGTTTGACAGCTGTCATCGAAAATGTTGCTCTCTCTAACACCTGTCGATTGAGCTTAGTAGGGTATCTCTAGGCCAAGCCGTTTTTGAGTAATGGCAGTTTAAAGTTTGACAGCTGTCATCGTAAATGTTGAAATAGTACGGCATCTCTAGGCCAAGCCGTTTCAGAGTTGTGGCAGTTTAAAGTTTGACAGCTGTCATTTTGACAAATGTCATCTAGACACCTATCAGTTTATAAGTTAAACTGTTTCAAGGATAATCATCTTAATACCTTAGGACAAAATACATACTTCGTCATCATCATGTCAGCCGTTGGCCCCCCTTAACGACCTCCAGGTATTACGGTCGGATGCAGCCTGCATCCACCGTGAACCAGCAGCCTTAACAATATTATCGAGCCATAAAAAGGAAACTAATATTATTTTTCTGTGGTTGAATCGGCCAATATCAGACGTTTCGTTTTACATATTCTAAGTTCTTTGTGAATTATCGGGACATATGTTGTCGACTCATGTATCAATATTTTTTTATGTTTATTATTTAAATACGGTTTCGATCGAGTCTACCGTACCCCTGCACGAAATTATTAAGGAAGTGACTATTTGTACGGGTACCGGATGAAAATAGATTCAGTCAATTATTAATATAGATTTTATAGCCCTCAAGTGTTAAGAGTAGAATACCTGTTTTGAAACAAAAGGGCAGTCCTTTATGGATATCCTTGTTTTTAGGAATCATTCGCATAATTATAGTTCTTATGACATTCTTACTAAAAAAATACAATAAAATAAATCCTGAGTTATGTGATTTGATTTTGCTGTTAACTGTACATTTAAGCAAATTGGGTATATGGTCCAAGTCGACCAATTCAAAAATGTGTTCAGGCGTCTGGGACCGCAGTCCAAGTTTTGTATGGGCCCACTCGCCTGTATCCTCTGTAATCCCTACTAATTTGTTTAAGAAGTTTAATTAAATAATTGAAAAATATTTTGGTATGTCAGATTCAGTTCAATTACCTAAAATCTAAATGTTAAAATTAATTATTATAGTTGCTGCTGTAAAGAGGCAATGCAATATAATTTGATGTCAGAAGATTTACATACTACATTGTATGTAATATAATGTCAAATGAGAAAAGAAATAATAATAATAATACACTATCTTCCTAAGATAAAAATAAATAAATAAATAAAAATAGGTAGTGTACATGACGCGTTTTATTTTACGTGGTTTCCCCGGTAGGCCTATTCCACGATATATAATTTAAAGTTCGTGTTATTTCACGATATAAATGAACGGGCTACTGGTTAACACTGATCACACCTATAATGTTTATGAGTTTCGTTTGCAGAATTTAGAAATGAAATTTGACCTTTGACCTTTACAATAGAATAACCAATAACATGCTGCATTATTGATAAAAAGCCGTCGCATCATATTTCACGGGTCCAATAATCCTCCGATGGCAATCGGCGTTAGCGGTCACGAGGCCGGCCTCTATTAGTGCGACGTAATTTACTGCGGCCCGCGAATTGGCTATATTAGCCGGACGGACACTCGCCCGCAGGATGCAGTGTGGACTTGCTTAATATATAACATATTAGATTAAAACACATTCGTAAAATTAAAAAAATGTAAAAAGTAATTACATTATATGAAAAATATAGAAAATAATTATGAACATTGTGAAATTATTGAAATTATGAACATTGTTGATTAAAACCAATGTCATTTCTGTGGGGTGTATTCTCGGGCTTTAACTATAGATAACCATGAGACCCATTAGTGGTACATACAAAATATATTATTTCGCGCTCTTCAAATAAATATAATATACCTGAAAGTATAACTGCGTTTCGGAATTTCGGCGGTGGTATTGTTTAAAATATATAAAATCAAATCAGTTTATTATTCTAAAGTTTATAACTTACGTGGCGCAGTAGACGAAATATTGTATATAATTGTTTATCACAATATCTAGACCCTGAAACACAAAGATCGAGCTTACCACGGGCTTAGATGTTGCAGGATTACTTGGAGCTAAGCGTCAACATGATTGATGAGCGCGCATATTTTAACAAAACGCCAAATATTGGATAATTTTGATTTATCAATTATACAAATTTGATCCTTAGAACTATGTTTGACTCTTTGAATCCACCAAAGATTTTACGATTTTTTTCTTTACTAACCTAAAGATTTTTTAATTAAAACATTGATAAATATATTAGGTCAATATATTAGTTCGAGTGTACCGTTCTGGAGAGCTCTAGCGCGGTAAAAACGGAGACAAATGGCGACTCGGACCCTCGTCGTGGACCGGACCCGGCGCTAATCAACGCTACCAGCACACCATAGACTCGCACACGCGACTTTATGCGTCTTAGTAGCATTAGCACCCACCCCTATTACGTTCCCAATTCTGGGACTTACTTGACGAGAGAGAAGCCTTAATTCACCACGCTGGCCAATACGGGTTGGTGTCTTTCAAACTATTGTATATTCGAATAATATCCTGGTTTCTGCACGTGGTTTTCCTCTACTTAAGTGTAAGGTACGTGACGGAGTTGGTACGACCTTCTAAATGAAAGTGGTGCATGCTACACGTACTCCTAACTCACTCGATTCTGAGTGTGTTAGGAAGCCGTGAACAAATAAAACAAATAAACAATTTACTATTTCTTTTCATCATATTAAGTTTTAAACCTCTGTGACAGGTACAAACCTTATTGACCAAGATTTTATCATCAAAAGACTTATGAACTACATAAACTGATTGCTTCTCTGTATCAGATTAAATATATATTTTTCTCGTTACCACAATTATTATATTTATACGTAGATGTTTATAGAGAAAACTGCAATTCCATTAATTACGGGCTCTTTGCTCCAAAAACTCAACATTTTAGATGAACACATCAAAGGAGCTTTAAGTAATTACGAAATAAATAGCGTTTTTGCTGAAATTATAATTGGGTTGTGAAATTTTACATTTTTCCAACGTTTTTATAATTTGGGTCTCGCGGGCTGAGTATGGAACTTATATCTTGATACGTAATAGGTACCTATTTGTGTATAAGTAAAGTTCTGGACTAAATATGAGAAACTAACACAAGCATCACAATGAAGGTTAAATATTAGAATATTCATAATTGTACACTTATACCACGTAGCGCTTTAGATTTCCTATGATGTGTTTTTAATAAAGTGAATTAAAATGAAAAAAAAAATTCAAGTCCGTCTTTTAGACTTGAAACTCAGCTAGATAATGCCGTAGGTGTCATCTCAAAATATACTCCGCATAGAATTTGTGAGACATTGCTTTTGCCAAACGTCTCAGCTAGGTAATTACATAATTAGCTCATTCATTCCGAGGCTCAGATGGTCCCAAGTATGACGGAATAGATGGGAATATGACGGAATGGATGTGTACCGTTCTTACGAGACACTCACGGCATGTTGGTTGATTGATGTGGTCGGGGCCTCGAATTTTTTTGGAGATTATTATTTTCTCTTTGTCAGTCTAATGAACTCTATAATTAATACTTTTATTTCTTTACTTATGTGACTTAGATGAATATTTTATAACATATAAAACGTCATCACGTTTTATAATAACAGAGGTAAAACTTATTTTGTACTTAAAAGAAATCAGTCTATTTATCTCTTTATTTCGACCTATAACAAAATTCCAAGTACATAGGTATACAATTTACAAAAACTTCGAAAACTGTTTTATTAACAAGTCAAAAGAAAAAATAAATTCAACGGCAAATAACCCACTAGATCACTAGTTAAAAACTAAAATCTAAGTTAAAACTCCTTACGCTGACCGAACAAGTTTGTTGAAAGTTTTAATAAACATCCGCAGTTCGTACGAAGTTCCCACTTTTAATAAACCTCCGCGACTGACTTCGGATCGCTAATGAACTACGCGTTTATGAATACGCTCCTGTGTGATTTACTCTCGCAGTGAACATATTTGAGGATTTTTATCATTTAATTTATTTTATCGGCAGGCGAGGCCAGACACATGGAGATTTTAGGAGTTTGAGAAAACTTAGCTTTGAGCATTCGTTCACGATAGATGGAACTATCTGCTTCCGGTTAATATACTATCTGGAAATCATAATCATACCTATACATATTATCCTTTCTATTTAAAAACAATGACACTTTTCGTTGTAATTTTGTAACTCATGACTCATGAACGACTGGGCCGACTTAGGTGGTTTTAAAATAGTCTTAGTTTAGAATAGCCCAGGGAAGATTGAAATGTCAGAAAACAGAATAAAGGCAGAAACAAATTATTAACACCCGACGCCACCCGATGAAACGTGATGCGTGTTGAGTCGAATCAAATGTATGGTTTTCTATAGACCAGAAACACACTTTGAACACGCGACCCGACGCCACGCGCGCACACGCCACCTGATCCAGACCTGCCAGATCTGCGTGTTGCCCATGGTGGGGGTAACATACTGCGCGCCCACGCCATCCGACGTGGGCGCGCAGTATGTTTCTAAACAACACTCGACGCCACGCGTCATTCGTTCGAGAGCTGTCACTTTATGCCAATTTCATATTAAATTTTTGCATTTATTTAGCGAAATGATGATGAATTTTTTTATTGATTTATTTTATCTTTCACTGTTAAAGTACCGCAAAGAGGTTGTGATGAAGGTTGCCAGTACTCCTATGAATGATTAGTTGCTTGTTTAAATACATTTCTTTCATGTAACTTAATAGTATTATATTCATTTAAATTGATTAATCTAATTAGTTATTTGTGATTTTTACTTTTCTTTAATATCACTCTATTTTTCCATAACATTTGTGTTGATCTGTTCATTTTGCTTTATATGTGTAATGTAATAGTGGAAACTTTATTGGTTTATGTTTATTTTAAGTTATATTATTTAAGTATTATGTACTGTTTGTTTCCCAAATAAAATAAAAAAAAAATGAAATGCTAGTATGTCGTGGCGTCGCGTGTTGGTAATATGCACGGTGCACGTCGGGTGTCGACACGTCGGGTCGCGTCGGGTGTTAATAATGTGTTTCCTGCTTTATTGTAATCCTCACCTCTGCGTTGCTAGGCAACGAAGATACACAGATTATTATGTAGATATCCTAGTACATACCAAGTCTAATTGAGTCTACAAGTAAAGCTATTTGCATCTAAATTAAACCAGTTGTTCTATAAGGCTTTGAATGCGTTATACAATGGACTCTCCAGTGAGATTAAGTTTTTCTTTTCTTTTTCTTATTTTTATTTTGAAAAAACAGCGTTTGATTACCGTCTTAACATTAATCCCGTCGAGAGTAACAATTATTACAAAAAAACATAAATAAAAATGTACATTAAGCGTGCTACATACATAAAGTTGTTTAAAACAGCGTAAAAATGTTAAGATTTTCCGACGCAGCTAAATGGGTCACGGAATACTCTAGCCTCGCATCGCGGAGGTACACATGTGATATTTTTCTATTAGATTCCGTCGCCTCCGCCTAGATTAATTCCGTAGTTCGTTCGTTACCACGCAGTTGCTACGCCGTAGCTACTTCGCTACGCCGCACATCTTCAGGCTACGTCGTGCTTTGTAAAGGCGCTGGCTGACATTTAATGAAATAACTTATTTCATAAAAGGCGTCGACTGCATTTTGAATTGTCGATAGTCTGTAGGTACTGCTAAGGTGGTGCGTGTTTGATATGTACATCTATTAATACGGGTTTTTCTAATGTAATAAATGCATCTTGCATCTTTTAATATAAAAATATAAAGTCTACAATCTGGAGGCTATTTTAGGTTATTTTAATCCATATTTGTTTTAATTTTGTAAAAAGATTAAACTCGCAGAAATGTAAGTTGAACTTCAAGGTACAATTTTATTATACGAGTAATTCACATCTTGCGAATTTATGCGCAGATTTTGCACAAAACAAACACGTGATTATCTTTAAAAAATTAAACAGATGATAATTACTGATTATCATTTATTACTTGAAAATCCAATTTAATTATAATTATAAGTGAAATAGGTTTAAAGAATATTTATTTACTCAAAAGAAATACATTTCACTTATCTGAGTAACATTTTAAACTTAAAGATAAATTAATAAAAACTTCGACAGCTAAACAATTTTGTTACCTACCTACCTTCAAAACAGTTTTGTTGTTAGCATGTAGAAAAATACGTAACTATTACCACTGTAATAGTCTTATGACTTTGTAAAATACTACTTATTAAAACGCTAATAATAGTAGTACCTACAATCACACTTAAAGAAAAAAGAAGAAAACATTATAGTACTTAAATTGAAAATATTTACACTTATTTTAACACTACCCGCAAAATTCTGCATATTTTTAGGCATCCATAAAAATGTTGAATGCGAAGTCGTTCGTCCATGTCACAGTGAAAGTAGAACAGTTAGACCACTCGTTATTTCAGAAAGGATATATCATTAAGAATGTGTTTTTTAAGTTTAAGTTTAAATGTGATGAACGATTCCGCATTCTTCACCTCTCTGGGAAGACTATTATAAATTTTTACTCCCTCAAAATTTAGCGTTCTTTTCCCGAATTCGGTTCGCACGCTTGGAAGAAGTAGGTGGTCTTTCTTTCGGGTGTTTTTAGTATGCGTCTGGTGAACTTTTATAAATGTTATATTAGTGTGTATTGATTTATTTAAGATTTTCCTAATGAGTATACATATATTGTAAGTATAGAGTTGTTTTATATTCATAAGTTTAGTTTGTTGGTAAACATTGACTGTGGGTGTTAAATAGTTTAAATGAAATAACATTTTAATAATTTTATTCTGAGATATTTGTAAGGTTTTTAGAATTGTTTTAAGGGCACTGCCCCAAATTTCGATTAAGTACAAGAGATGCGGTTTCACCAAAGAATTGTAAATTGTGTGACGTACGTTAAGGGGAAGACAGCGGACCACGTGACGGAGCGATCCCTGTAATGACGTAATTTTAGATCTTATATGATTAATTTGTGTGTGCCAGTTTAGGTGGGTATCCAGTCTAAGACCTAAGTATTTTTCGTGTTGTTTTTGTTGCAATACTTGTCCGTCAATTGTTGGTGGCCTGTGGTCTGGAATTATTTTATTTCTAGATTTAAAAATAACATAACATGTTTTATCCGTGTTGATTGTGAGAAGTTTGCTTTGGAACCATACAAAAAGAACGTTCAAGTCCTCTTGTGCCTGATCTATAATCTGATGAATGCAATTTCCAAAATAAAAGAGACATGTGTCATCAGCATACAGTGTTATGTGACCTTTAAGTGTGAGCTCATTTATTGAATTTATATAGATCAGGAACAATAAAGGACCAAGTATTGAACCTTGTGGGACTCCAAATGATATGCTATGTGGTTTACTTGAATAGTCTCCAATTTTGACAATTTGTAGTCGATTTTTCAGGTAAGATTCAAACATGGCTATTGCAACGCCAGATATTCCAATATTTTTAAGAGTTTGTAGTAAAATAGTGTGGCTGACGGTATCGAATGCCTTTTTGAGGTCTATAAAAATTCCTAGAGCTATGTGTTTTTGGTCTATGTTGGTTTGAATCTTGCTTATTAAGTCAGTTGTTGCTGAGAGTGTATTTGATTGTGATCGGAAACCGTATTGTCTGTCAGAGAGGAAATTTATAGAACTAAGATATTCATTTAATTGTTTGTGTATAACCTTTTCTACTATTTTTGAAACAACGGGAAGGACTGAAATTGGTCTGTAATTGCTTGGGTTTGAATGAGATCCGTTCTTATATATAGGGGTTACTTTAGCAATCTTTAGGGAATCGGGAAAACTACCATTATCTAAGTGAAAATTAATACATTTAGTGAGGTTTTTTAGGATAAGGCTAGTAATGCATTTTAGAGATTTTGTAGATATACCATCTACACCTACACTGCAATTAAGGTCGAGATCTTGAATTATTTTGGAAATTTCATTGGTCGTACATGATTTGAAGTTAGTAAATACAGAGTTGTTGGAAGGTGCATTCGTTACTGTAGTGAGTTGTACTTTTGGAATGTTTTCAGCAAGCGTGGAACCAATCGTAGAGAAGAACGTGTTAAAAGCTTCGCAAATTTCGTCACCGTTGGTAATAGCAACGTTGTTGATTATAAGTTTTGGGGGAGTACTATTAGATTTTATTTTGTTTTTAGCTAGGGTGTTTATCAGATTCCACATCTTCTTTGGGTCTCTTTTATGTTTTAAAAAAGCTTTATTGTAATATATATTTTTGGCGTTTTGAATTTTTTCAGCAGTTTCTTTTCTTTCTTTTATAAATGTTGTCTTTATGTTTTCATCTTTCGGTTCTTCTTTATGTTTTTTCCAAATTTCATTTCTAGATTCTATTTTGTTAGTAATGTCTTTGTTAATCCAATCTTGTCTAGGGGGATTCATAATCTTAAATTTCTTTGTTTTACTGCTGTTGATGCCTTGAAGTATGTGTCTTTCTAGGTATTCATATGTGTGATCTTCTGGATTGAAAAGTTGATTTTTGATAGTTTTGTAAAGATCATCATAGTTTATAGCATCATATTGAATGCGTCGTCTTTGTGGCGGTGTTAGTTTTTTCATATTCAAGTAGATCTGTTTATGATCAGACATTGGTGAATCTAGTATTGTCATATGGAAAGTCATCTGTATGTTCGTACAAACATGATCAATTATTGTTTTTGTAAATTCTGTCTCTCGAGTGCAGAAGCTTTCGTTAATTTTGTTAATATAATAGTATCCTGACTCCTTTAGCATGTCTTTGTATAGCTTAACGTTACGATCTGTTTTGAGAAGATCCAGGTTAAAATCTCCGAAGACAACAGCTCGCCTCTTTTTTTCCAATTGTTCTGAATATGTTTCAAGAAAGTCTTTGAAATTTGACTTACCCGGGTTATAAACGACTCCTATGTCTAGTGCATATCTTTTTATGTTGATCCAAAGGTAGTTTATGCCTCCAATATATGATTCCTCATTTAAACTGTGTGATATGTCATTGTGAATGTAAATTGAGACTCCACCTCCTCTTGAGTCTGTTCTGATATTGTAATAATGAGTGTAGTTTAAGATTTGGTAACTTTCCGCTTCTTCTATAGACTTTATCCATGTTTCAGTGAGCAGTACAATATGGGTTTTGGCTTCGATGGATCGGATAATGCATTTTAATTCGTCAAATTTTCCTGGTTTGCATATACTTCGAGCGTTCAAGTATAAGAAATTGAGGCTACATCTATCTGGTTTTAAACTTCTATAGGTGTGACTTAGTTGGTATGTGATGGGTTCTTCCTCGTCTCTTTGTATGATATTTAAAGGTTTTTTGAATCACGGATGATTTTAGGAGTACCCTTTATGTATTTAATTAGTAGATCAGTCTCACCTTTTTCTTTGCGTACTGCTAGTTCCTTACTCAGTTCTTTGATCAAATTCTTTTCAGTTGGTGTTTGATCATAGTATATTCTTACATTCTGTGGTAGCTTGTTTTTATTTCTGAAAACTTGTCGTGCTTCATCAAGATTACGAAAGCATACCTTTAAAGGCCGGATCTTGCCTGTAAAAAAGTTTCCCAGGCGTATGATCTTTACTATTTCTGGTTTAGTTGTCAAGTGATCTTGGAAGGTTTTTAGTACCTGGTCTAAGTCTAAATTGTAGCGTATTGTATTATCCGTATTGGTTGGTTCTGGTAATCCAACAATTATTAAATTCTTTCTCCTACGTTCTCTTTCTCTCATTTCGTTTATGATTTTCTCGCTCTCAAAGATTCCTGCCTGGATTTGAGTAGATGGTTGGTTAGCTTTTAGATTAGATATTTCTGTCTCCATAGCAGATATTTTAGAGTCTGTGATGGAGCTGGCTGCCTGTAGTAAAACAACTTCTTCCTTTAGGTTATTATGCTCCGCTAAAAGCTTCTCAGTTGAGGTTTTCAAGTCTACCATTTGGTTTTTAACCGCAGATAGATCTTCGCGTATCGGTTTCAGGTTGGTTTCTAAAGCAGAGATCATATCTTGGCGAAAAGCTTGTAACAGGCTTACGACTTGATTACATTCGCAACCACTTCGTTTTCTTTTTCGTAAAGTGATTTGATTGTCAGAATCGTAATCATATGACACTCCCGGTTGTGAAACTCGTGGTCTAGCTGGCGCTTCTGTAGACTGTGGCGAGCGCTGCACACTCATGTTGACCTATGTATAGTGACTCAGCTGTTGTTCGGTACCTGATCGGGCGATGTCGGGTGTTGTCTAGTGTCGCACTGCTCAGGTGTCACTGTGTTTCGAGTTGAAATGTCGCAAGTAATGTATTTAAAGGTTAAGTATTTTAGTCTTTATGCACTTTTGTTAACGTTGAGTTTCGATTGGTAGGTGATTAAATGAAAATCGTAACACGTCTGCTCAGTTCCGCTGCCGAAGCAATACTCTCATGATGCTCACATGATTCGTTTTCATAGATATTTTTTCGGTTGATTTGGACTCTTAATACACGATATCCTAAATCCTTTTACCTACATAAATAAAAGGAAAGTAAACACACACATTTCCGCAATACTGTATGCATTCCTGTGCAAGCGGCCGGCCCGGCGGTGGCGCTCAGCTGAGCGCTCGCCAAAACGAGCACGAGGGCCGATGCGTGCTTTTGACGCTGTGACGGCGCTCTCCGAACTGAATATTAAATATTTTATAAGGGGAACGCCACACTAACTGTCCTGCCCTCATTAAATAAAAAATGTTTATTGCATTTACTTAAAAAATATACCTACAAATAAAGGTTCTAGAATCACCCCTTAAGCTAAAATTGTTTGATTGTAGCAGGTCATTAAAGCTCATTTAGAGACGTTTTAGACCGAAAAAATTAAAACATCAGTCATCACAGTCTTAATGACATTTTATATTGCCCACTTATGAGTTATGATCAACATTTTATTTCACTTATTGTAAAACAAGACAAAATTTTGAAACTTTTTGCGATAAAAATCACTTGTCAAATTATTTGTTTGTTTATTTTTGTGTGCAATAATTTTTTTTTGTAATGTATAGTAAAATCACAAGGATTTTTAGAATATCACGTATTTTGAAAGCAGACAAATATCATGACTAGTGCATTCTGTTTCCGCTAGCTTTTGCAATATGAATCGGGATTCGTCCACCGCGGTGCCAGATAACACAATTTTCCTGAAACTGAAAAAAACATTCGAATAACCGAAATAAAAGATAAAGCTTCAAAAAGACTAAATAACTAACATTCACGATTTATCTATTTTTAATATTTATTTCACGTCCTTTCAATACCTAGTGACTTTTCGTTCGATGGACATGTTGTGAATTAGTAGGTGAAAATGCTAAGCCCTGGTATCCAATATCCTTAGCAGACATGCGTTGGTGAGTTTACTTTTCCATTTACTCTAATTATTTATTTTTATTTGACCATGCCTATTTATTTTTCATTTTAATTAATCTACCATAATAATGAGTATTAGAATTGAATAAAAAATAGTGTTAATAAAAAATATTTTAAACTAGTCTATCGTCCAAGCCGTTCTTGAGCTTTAGCAAGACTAACGAACAGTAATTCATTTTTATTTATATACATTAGTTGATGCTTACTTAGTTAGAACATAATTCCTAATTAAGTTTTAGTACTAAAAGTTCTACATGACAAAAAATAAAATCAGATGTAAGGAATACCTACTTATCTGTGTTGAGAAAACTCATTTTACAATCATTATTATGTGCTTTCACATAAAATTAGTATGTGTGAGTGTGTACATTGATCTACTACTATCAATAGTAGTGATAGTAGTTAGTTTCCAGTAGTTCTGCAACATCAGCGCGCCGTTGTGCCGCGGTGGCGGTGTGACAATGCTCCATAGACAAAGGAATGATATAGACCTCGCAGTTTGAATAGCGAACGCAGCCCGCGTAAGCTCTGCATTCTATTTGTTCTGGGTCTTTCTGTAGGTACTGTCTACCTCTGCCAAATGCTTATAATCTATTTAATCTGCCAGACTTTTACATAACTTAGTTTGACTATTCAGAGATTTTTTTCTAGTTGCGGATATAAAATGTACACACATATACAAATATCTTTGTCTTAATGAGCGAACACAACACAACAATCTCAACAAATACATTACCTAACCGAAGTTTTATCAACTTTTAATTAAATTAACTGGTGCATAAGAAAATTCAATAATAACGGATTTTTGATTGAAAAAATTAAAAATATTATTTCAAAACAGAGATCCTTTGATTTATTTCCTTTGAAAAGTTCTACTTGTTAATTCCAAAAGTTGAACTTGATTAACTGGAAATCTTTTAATCATTTTATTAAAAACGTTGATAGCATTAAACGGTTCCTTAATGGGTACTTGGTTGAATACAAAATGTCCTGCGGCTTCTTGAAACAGCAAAAGATACAGATAAAGAACAGAAATGATTATCCAAGAATAACAGACATGGAAATTAGTTTAAAAAATTTGCATAGAGAGAGCACCGTTGAAGCTATAAGCCCTTTAGATTCAAGACCAACATATTTTAAATCGATTATTTCAAAGCAAGTACTTGGTACCAAATTATTAAAACGTATTGTTGAACTTTTTCCATACAACTCCTACTAAGATCACAGTTCTTAAAACGAAAAGAATATTTTACGTTAGGCTCTGATATTTTATAATCGAGTACTCTAAAATGAAACATTGATACGAGTACATTGAGAAATGCTATAAACCTCGTGTAAGGTACAAACTGCCTCATTTCCAGGCCATTGCTCTCGGCTGGGACACCCGACCTTTAGCATTTGATTCCGTGCACGTGGAGCCTGGGACTGAGCCGATGTGTACACACAGCCTTTGACAGTAACAACAATCCTACGCTATGTTACCTAATATTTGAGTCTGAAACCGGTTGACATTTTCGACAGTAACAGTCGACTGGACCTACGCCGCAAGAGGATGCGGGTTCGATTCTCGAGACAGAAATTTGTAGAATCTGGAAATATTTTTGTTACGAGTGTCTAAGTGTATACAGGGCGTCCCAAAGTTATGGGCCATGAAGGGGAAGTACCTTAAATATCGTAGATAGTGAATTTTGCTCAAAGAAGACTTCATTTTATTTTTATAAGTAAGTAATTCTGCATTAATATATTTTCTAAAAATTACTTGCTTTGTCTGGGAATCGAACCGACTTACATGTGGAAAAAAAAATACTCTACTTTTATGATATGTACCAATCGAAAGAATAGCTAAAAAATAATAACTCTGCTTAAGTAACATAGTATTTTAAAAGAAAGGGAAAAGGGGAAGGTTTTAAAGAAAGGGAGGAAAGGGTTTGGGACGCCCTGTATAGGTATGTATGAATGAACATACGTAGATAGATATTTTTTTTACATTTTAAATATTAAGTATATCAGAAATCTATGTAGCAATACAAGCTTATGACGGGGCTAAATGTTGCTGTGAAATATTTGTAACATTTATTATTTATTTACACGGTTTATTTATATGGTAATGCTTGGTAATGGTAATGGTACTGCGACCTCAACTCGAGGTATTCCATTAAAATGTATGTGTCGTTCGAACACCGCCTTCTAACTAGGGCTCCTAGGACTTATGCTAACTACATGTACTAGATCCTTTTCTGATTCAACTTCACTGTAAACATACTAATTCTAAACAGGTATGATTTATTCATTGTAACTCATGATAGATAAATTATTGTTATGATTGGTTGTTTGTTTAGCAACAAAATACGTAAATAATATGGCAGATATATTTACGTTTCCTCTGCACACGATATGGACGAGAGATTATCTTTAGATTAAACTCAGACCAAATCCTTTCAAATATATAACTGTCTGTTTATAGCGAACTGACAAAGCAATATTTTTGCAAAGGAAACAAGATGAACTTTGCAGGTTTGTAAGTATACTGTAACCTAGATTCATTCCTATTCTTACAAATTTTTCAAATTTACGTTAATCCAAGCGAGACTTTTGTATCATTCTCTTTAAATTGGTACAAATCCTCTACAATTTCTATTCATTTGTGACTGTTGTTGTAAATCGGACTCTATGCGGTGGGAATAAGGCTGTTTTGTCTCCGTCCGGCGTTCGCCGTCCCTACCTCAGCCGTGTTGCGAGAACCAAACATTAACATTTATCTTAGTAATATGGAAGGTTTATTTAATTTCTTGTTTAAGAAATTCTAACATTAATTTATTACGTCATGTGTAATTTACGATTTTGTGTATAACAGGTTGGTGAATGTCAAAGACATGTTTTCAAAGTTCTCAAAACATGCCGGTTTCCTCACGATGTTTACCTTCTCCGTAGGAGCACGTGTTTTTAAAGTTAAGATATTTTTTTCCAGGAGTAAATCAAGAGGTGTGCTCCAGGGTTAGAACCCCACGTGAGAGTGTGCTTCCACTTAGCCAACACGGGTCTCGCAATAATCATCTCATATCAGTTCAAATGAATGTCGTTGTATAAACGAATCAATGAGTAGGTTTTTTTGATAAATCCAATATCAAGTTTCTAAAGTTTCACATGAAATATTAAATCCGTACTTTATTATATAAAATAAGAGAAAGTTATTGGGTTTCGCGTCGGTTTATAGATATTGAGTTCGTGATCGGGTCGTCGGTACACGAGCGGGCGGGCACTGTTGTGTGTGTCGCTACTGAAATATCCATAGTATTTCATTATTCTTGTTGATTGAGAGTTCAAAAAAGATAAGTATAAAACGTTTGCGAGTTATTATTATTTAGGTAAAGTAACAATTTACTCTTCCAGAGAGCTTTCGGTGTATACCTAAATTATAATGGATTCCTAACCCCCTAATAATAATGAATATCATACGACTTAATGTTATTTTATTAGTAGTTTTCAATCTACGTTTTCGATTAATTTATTGTCCGAAATGTAATCTCACGCTTAACAATGAAATTTACATTGTATTGATTTCAGTGGATATTTTATGTATATTTTATTGTATATCTTATGTTGTTTAACATACATTACGACAAGCCTGAACTTCCTGAATTCCTGTCTGCCTTTCAAAAGTTCGTCCAATATGAACTCAATACGGCATTTTGCAGACAATGTATTTTAAAATCCGCCTGTTTCGAAATGGAGCCAGTTTACCTTCATGCTGGCGGAGTGAAGAATGGATTATACATTTACTTGAGTGGCTCAAGGTATTAAACTAAACAGCTATTTGGAAGCTGCGAAAAAACAAGCTATGCTAGTAATGAGAATAATAATAAAATGTAGACGTAAAAAAACGTAAAAAAAAGCAAAGCTGTCGGGCAGTCGGGTATTAACCAATAAGTAGTGAAAAGGCTGCACTCACACTATCACAAATTTGTATTTAACAAAACATATTTTAAAACACAAATAAAATCGAAAAGGTTTAATATGTTCTACAGTCTATTTTGTAGATAAATTAAACTAAGTCCCAATCTTGGAACCCACATCTCAATGTGACGCGCCCGAGTAACTGCACACCTAGTGTCGTCAGCTCCCCGACTATTCTATCTCCGGTTTCCAATTCCGTAGATATTTTAGTTTTATTTGAATTGGTAATAAAGCTAAGGGTAGGGCATATATTAGTTCCTATCCTACATACTGAGGGTCGCGTACAACTCATGTTTAATGTTCTTTGGTATGAGAATGATATAAGTTTTAATATATTCACATAATTTACTGTAAGCCCTTCGGAAATCTTGGTACTGGGATTAAGGTCTACGTGAAAACTCGATTTAAATACTTGGTCTTGAGAACCAGAGTCTGAGCTGTAGATAAGAAAGTTTATCGTTTAATAAATGTAATAGATTTTATCTGTAACTGTTTTAATCAAAAGTAAAAAAATAATCGCGAACCACAAGTACTTCATCATTAACAATATAAATGATTTTGAACCAATTGTGAGGCATAGGTCTTTATGGATTAATTGGTCGACCTCACGGGACCAACATAATATCAACTTTACTTAAAAACGCTAAAAGAAACCATCTCAGTAGCAGTAAAATTTAGCAGTGTTCAAGAAACACTAAGCCAGCAAAAAATACGCTAAGTGCACGTCGGGAGGGCGATTCCAGAACATTAGCGGATGCGGTTTATCTGCTAACGTTCCACACATTCACCACAAACTGGATAAAAGTAAGGACACGTTGCTTTAAGTTGAAACTTTGAGGATTTGCTATTAGATACTTTTGTTAATGAAACTTCTTAGCTAAGACTTTGACTTTGTGCACGAACAGTTCTGCACAGTTTATTTAATTTAAGAATCCTTGAAGAACCTTTTCATGCCAAAATAAGTATTTTTATATATTAAATTATTTAAAAAGAAGCCAGCAGATGTAACATGCGCACTTATAGTTAGAAGGTACATACTAGGTATCCGCCGTCCGACTTCACACGCGTTATAAAAGATCTTTTCGCAGTATAACGTGGTCTATGCGTTTTTTTCATTTTCAAACACATAACCACAAACATTCGCACATTATAATATTAGTATGATAAAAAATTGCACGTTAAGTACGAAGTCTTTACCTTATTTCGTGCTGATGTCACCAGCAAATTGTCCTTCAAACATAATAACAGTTCTCGAGCACATAACACCGACAATTATCTCGTAGAACAGATATTGTCCTTATTGTTGTCTAATGGCGGCCATTTACTTTAGTGTCTATGGCAGCTATCCTGTGAGAGCCAAACTGTTGATAGAGTCTGGCCAACGAAAGCTGTCCACGGATTATTTTCAGAAGTTTTGATATGGCAATAATTTAAGATTGTCAAAATTGACACTTTGACGTTTCGTCCTTGCGTCATCTTCTGTTTACATTGGTTTATGTGCATCATATTTTCATTGATTTTGTTTAAAATAATGCCGAGAACAATTAAAAGTTCGACAAGGAAGCTTCTATTTACTATGATTGACAAATATAAAGACATAAAAAGTGATTTAAATCAGAAATCTGCAGAGAAAATACTGCGACTGGATTCAATCCTTTCACTTTCAGGATAGTTTATTGAATTTCTAATGAAACATTTTGATACTTTTAAGACTATTTAAGACAAATAGCAATAATTTTTCATGGTGTATCTACTTTTCAGGAAGTATTAACAACGAGGAGACGAAACTTAACATTGTGGAAGCAGTAAAGAAATAAAAATCTCGAAAAAAATGAAATGGCGACTTCTGAAACACATTATTTAGAAAATATATCTTCAATGGCAGGTATTACTTTAGAAATTATAGATTTTAACAGTTACTTCGTTCTTATATAAATTTATGACAATGTGTGGATGGCTAAATTAAATAATATAATATTATGGTTTTGTAAAAATGTCTTTGTATATTATAATGGTTTTTGACTATAATGACTGATAATTAATAATATACATAATTTATTGTATTTGTTATCTTCAGATGTCAGTGTGAAGACTCTAAGAAGAATTAAAATTGAAGGGTCTAAAAATCAAGGACAGTGAAATACTCCGGGGAAAAATCGTCCACATTCAGCAACAGTTTCCAATTTGGATAATTTTGATATTTCAGCTATAAGAAACAAAATAAACGAATTTTATGGAGTTAGAAAACAAGTTCCAACACTGAGAAGCCTGCACAATGATATTATTAAAATTATAGAATTAAAAGTAATCTTTTATTTGATATTCTTCATAATACATTCGAAAATTTCAACAACAGTTGCTAACAAAACAAAAATTTTACAACTCGAAAAAAATGTAAGTACTTGCTGAAAAATAAATAGTATCAACTCCGTTTATGCAGTGTATAGCCAGGGTTAACAGCTCTTGATTTTTTAAAATTCCCGCCTTTTTTCTTGGACAGCTTTCGTTGGCCAGACTCTATACGACCAATTTCCATTAACCAATATCGTAATTATGTTTTCTAACGTAGACAACCTAAATGATATTCAATATATTCGTCGTAACTAATTCTAAATTTAAAAGGTACTGTTCAGTCCATGAAATATCACTTATGACGTAAGGAGGTGGAAGCGTCAAGTAGTTGTACCTTCATACTCTCATGAATATAAAACTGTTGACGCAAACTTAGATAGCGGCAGAAGGGCCACATTTCACCTCCAAATAACCACAATTTTTCGGAGCTTGACAAAAACAAACAGAGATTTATTTCTTAAATCCAATCTCAGAATGATCCTTTGTGAGACGAGATCCGCATTGTGCTCTAAGCGGCGCCTTATTGTCCGGAATCAGCATTTTGGGACTTTACATGATTTTACGGCCACAATAAATAAAATTGCAATCTTTTTCATGGCGCTTAAAGTATCGTGTTCGGAATAAATTCGGAAAATGGAAAATGCATATCGAGAGCATTCAGCTTCCATTCGTATCGAGAACATTCTCGACGTTCGGATTATAGGTTAAAGATCTCGATTTCCAACAACGCTAAGCAGTTTTTAACTAGCAGCGAGCTTCCATATCGCTTGTATGACGGTAAGTAGGTGTATCTGAAGATCTCAATGTAATAAGCTTCGATCGAGATCAGATAGCTTCTGTGGAACAAAGTGCAGCTTTGTTGCACAAAGAGCAGAGATGTATCATGTTTCAACGGGCTGGGAGTGGCTTTACTGCCAGCGGACAACGGACAGAAGCAGTAGGTAGCGGAGAGATCCGCTGTTGATTTAGGCGGCAAATATTGAAGTTTGCGTTACGCGTGTCCCCCGCGATACGCCTAAATCAACTCCGTTTTAGTAAAATATTTTATTTACGACTTTGAGCGTTCGTCGTTCCGCGCGCCGTACATCGGCTGAACAACTATTTTGAACTGTACTAAAGTTCAATCGCTTTATTTTTTTTTTAACTTTTATAAAATGTTTGAATTGCTTTAGCATAGTATTGTCCTCTTCCACTTTTGCGTCGACAGGTAGAAACAAAACTATAGTGCCGATCAAAACCTTGAATAACCTCAAATATGTCCTCAGCTAAAATTAAATCTCGTCTATTCTCAAAGTTTGGGAGCTAATTAATTAGGGCTAATTGAGACGGCATGCGGCAGGTGAGCTCGGCTAATTCGCATGAATCAATAGCCACGTAGAAACGTTAACAAACCGTGAACGTACCGTAATTGAACCGAGCTGAAAGGGGGCTGCGATTCATTCAGTAGCGCTGTTTCGGTATAACATTGGATGCTTTTAAGGGTGGTGCTCAACTAAGCGTAAATTGTTAACTCTTAAGGCGGTAGGTACCTGGATTTACGCTGCATTTATTTAAGTTTACGATAGTTATAAATAAAGTTCTAGTTTAAATAATGGACTTTGCACTTAGTCATAAAGATGTTATTTGTGTGAACGCCATTTTGGCGATTATGTTATATGTGTGATCCGTATAATTATGTGTGTTCCGTTCATTCAGAAAATGTTTCAAGCAATTGATAGAATACAATTGAACCAAATTTGTTTGCATGTTTCGAGTTTAATTAGACTATTTCTATAAAACCTATTCATATTATGGCTGACAGTTATCATAGCATTCTATCTTCCTGGGAGTCTATACTGTGCCCAAGTCCTGAAACCTTGCGATACGGCCGCCTAAAATTGGCGCGCTATTTGTCACGGCGCGGGCCTTTGTAAGAACGAGCAGGTACAATTAGTCACAGGAGGCCTACCTTGGAGAAGGTCCTTCTGACCTTCTTCTCAGGGGTTAGTCTGATTACAGGGGGTTACCTTCTCAGTGGTTACCAGTAATGAACATTGCTAAATAAAGTAATAATTATATCCCACCATATGGCCAGTTATTACCACAGGTTATTACTCATATAATAATGATTATATTTCAACAAAGATCAAATTCTTTTTATATCTTATTTTTAAGTATTAAAATCCGCCATAAAGCTGCAGACAGCCAGACAGCAATATCAATACTAAAAGGATTCAAATAATAATATTATACAATACAAGTCCATAAATTGTTAGTAAGTGAAAGAAGAAGTTTCAAGTCACTTTAAGAGCGCATTGTAATACCACAGAAAATGTAAAATATATGAGATTAAATGGTATTTTTGCAATATTAAACATTATATTCATAGTTTCGACCCATTCGAATTCGTAAAGAATGAATGATGAAATGTCAGAGTTACCCAATAAAAAAACTCCTACATTTCTCAAACCGCAAAAAGATCAGTGTCCTATCAGGAGGAGGATCTTGTGATTAGCATACTTGGAGGAAGTTCGCGCGACCCTCTTCGGCCGTCATCTGTCAATCTGCGCGATTATGTATCAAGAATCAAAGGGCTTTGATTTACAAGGAAACCGGCAGAATCTTGGTGGCTCGTAGAACAAAAAATTATCAGACGGCGTGGCATTCTGGTCTTTGGAACATTGTGTTTCAATTTTGTGTCGCCAAGTAAAAATCATCTTGTTTCAATTGTTTTTCCTCTTACTTCGTTTGTGAAGAAACACACTTGTTCCAAGTGTTGTGTGAATGATATTACGGAAAAACTAACGGAGTGAAAGTTATGAAGTAGTGTCCTAAATATACCCGACGTATTATACCCAAAAACGAGTTTTAAGAGCATATTCCCATAGTTTTGTTAGGGAAGTTAGGTAATCAAGCGGTTCCCGGCAGCAAATCGATTAATCATCCGGATGTCAGTGGACTAGATAACGGGATCCGGATAGCGGATACCGGGTAGCCGGGTATCCAGTCGGGTGCGGGCTAAATTGTTTATGAGCTGGATTAGCGCAAGCCTGCTTAGTCTTGCGCTCTATCACACTGGCGGTATACTCGTATTCGCATGTCGATAGAATATTCATTTCAACTAATATACACTTTAAATTGGTGAACTCTTATAATACCATTTAAGAATACTTGGAATCGTGGATCATTAGGATTATAACGTTCAGCTTCAGGGAACGTCCCTTCGATGCAATCCATTAAATTATCACATAGCCAACCAGACTGGTTGGTGAATGCAGTAAGTTGGTACAGTACTATACAGGACAACACTACCGACCATCTCCAGGCATAGGAATCCCACAGACACGTTGATGACTCTCACGGGAAGAGATGGGTGGTCTTAGACCAGTATCATACAACTATTTATACAAAAAAATCTTCAAAAAGCAAGCTAGAGAAATTCTTTTTATTTTATTATTTCCAGTGGTGCAAGAAAATATGTTCCGTTTTCCAATTGCCGTACATACAAAAATACTTTACTTGGCTTGGACTTTAAAGTTAGATGAAAGATCTACTTATGTATTTTATAACGTTTTACACTTTCTCAATAAGGGCATTTAAAACCATGGCCCTATAACAAAATCAATTCCCTGCCCGCGGCGGCGGCCTCCAAACTGCCTATTTAAGTATTTAGGCGTATCGCGGAACTTTGTAACTTTAAGTCGGTTAGCCACATGCCAAGTATGCGCCCGACAAAGGAAGGGCTTTTATTACAGTCTTAAACTAGTTTCTATTGGAATTTACCTACTTTAATTAATAGTTGTCTTGGATTGCGAGAGTTCTGGCTGTCAGTCAAACGCAATGTTTCGTAGGTTCTATCAGAGAGGATTGTTTACTTAGTTTGGCGTCTCTGTTTCCTTCTTAGGGTGTTTTTAATAATTACTGTCTTAATATCCCAGCATAAATTCAGAAACGTTTCTGAACGAAAGTTTACGGATGAGATGAGTAGAGAAGATGATGTAAACCTGCAGGTGAACAAAGGTACCTATACATTTTTTAAAGCTTTTAATAATTAAACCATTTACATAAGTACATAAGTAGATTTAAAGGCTTTTTAAGGTGGTATGTAAAGTACCTATCTATGTACTACACTAAGGTTTCACACGTGAATAAAGCTTTATGAGCTTCTTAATATATAGTTCTATGGTATTACCCTTTAAAGTGTGACCCGTAAAACTGTGTCACAGACAACAAAACTGGAATATTAAAAAGATATTAAAGAACCTTCATATAATGTTTCGTTGGAAAAAAAACGCATCAATTAGAGATGACGCAGTTGTAGTGAAGTAGTAAACTCGCAACAATCCACTCCACTCAAGTAATTAGAGCTCCGCCACTCGCGGGATGAGAATAAACTAATAAACACTCAGTCGGACGGACCGCCCGTGTTCGTAGCATCATCATAATTATCACTGGCATAACAGATAATATATCCTGTAAGTTGTACGGAAATCCATGACATATATCATGTTATTTTAATTAACTAAGGGGGAATCATGATCTCCATTGAAGACTCTCTATCCCCAGCCTAAATCGGCCCTACCCAGCCCAACTCCTTGTTTTGAGAGTTGAGAATTGTTTTTTTTTGTTATGACTTTAAATAAAAATGCTCGCTTTGCTTCTTAGAATTTGTTGTTTGATTGTAAATAAACGCCAAAAGCAACATCTACCTACAAGATGTTTAAATATAACTTTAAAGATTGAGAGTATTCTGGAACTGGAAGATTATAATAGAAACTATTCTGAAGGGGAACAAAATCATGTAAATTCTTAGTTCCCTACAGAACAGCTCAGTTCGTGTCAGTTTTGTATGCGCATAAATCCGCGCCGTTTGCCAAAATAACACCGCGGCTATTTCACCGTGCGGCAATTGGCGATAAAACGGGCAAATAGCGAGCCAGTTGATAGGTGCATGAACCGGCGTTACGTAACTGTGTGCATAATGTCATGAGTTTGCTGATGAATGATGGTATGGATTTTTATATGAAGAGTTTTCAATACAATAACGAAATTCAAATGTTGTTAAGGTTTACCTATAACATTCAACTTAAATAGCACTAAGTAAAGTCTACAAATCCTTATAACCATAATCACATTTCAATATTCAATTCATACTCGATATAAATTACTAACGAACACTTCAAAATGATTTCAACGTAATTTATTTAAAACGAACTCGCGCCGCAGAGCTAGTTTGCCGAGCTCAAAGACACCCTGTTCAAACATTTAATTTCACTTTAATTTTACTTTCTGCAATATTTGGATTATTCGGTAAATAGCCTGCGAGTTATTCCAGATCCTTCCAGAAGTTCCCAGAACATTCCAGAGATATCGCGATGGAACCGAACGCGATTTCTTGCATTGTTTCACAAATCCCGCGGTTTATGTAAAAACTTCTGAACGGTGAATTTAATCTACATTTTTTCGTGTTAGCAATGTTACGGAGTCTACGAAATTGGTTTGCAGAATGTTCAATTTCACGTTTTGTTTGTAATTTGTGTATGCTCGTTCTTTTCGATATATCTCAAAATTACGAAATAAAGAATATGCGTAATCAGAGTTTATAGGTATACGATAGAATATAGATCCAAATCAAAACCAGAAATCTAACCAGATTGTGACTGGCTTGCTAGCAAGACTACATCTAGATGGCCACAAGCACCAGTTAAAGGTCGTCTATTCAATATTCTGAATCAGACGGCTTTGGGACCCTCTCGACCAAACACGCGGGCACCATACATCGTACACCAATCACTATTAGTGGATACTTGAGCTGCCTTTGAACGGTTCTTGAAAGGAAACCATTCACAATATTTCGTCAACAGCCCTTTAATTTAATGATTAAAATATTGAAATACTGGTATTGCTTTACCGAAATCGTAAGTTAATACACAGAATCGCTGCTTCCCGTATTTGGGTAGACAATACCCGCGCTGATGAAGATGAAGTGGAACTATTCTTAAGTCCACACTACATCGATAAATCCGTAAGCTAATTTAATCATCATCATTTCAGCATCAGACGTCCACGTCAGATGCCTTTTCTTGCCCTCCATAGGAAAAAATCGAATAAATGAGCTTTGAGTAGGGGAGAGTGGGGTAAATGCGAACGCGGGGTAAACCCGAACACAACGGTTCTGATATGTTAGAAAGAGATATACATATTTCACTTGTCGCTATTTCAAAGATCACGCCACCACTAGTGCCAGTCAACGACCCGAGCAACGCGGACGCAATTACTTTTTAAGGTATGCAATTTGTTATATTTTGCAAGATTTTGATGTAATTTTTTCGTAAATGCAACTTGATATTACTTGATTTTTATTAACAATATGTATTTAACTTTTACTTACCGGAATTCTTACATAATAAGGCTTATAAATAACATTAACGTAATCGGCAAAAGTAATACAACCTAAAATATTTAACTCAATAATTATTTTTCGATTTGGCGGGGTAAAGGCGAACTAACATTTCGGATAATCTTGAATGTTCGTCATTACCCCATCATTTTGTTGATTCCCAGTTAATCTAATTTGTATTATTGTTCCAGATGCCTCTTAATTACAAACTAAAAACAGTGACGAAATACAGTCTAGAAGATCTCAAAAAGGCTATAAATGATGTTCAAACCAAATATCGTAATTACCCCACTTGGTGTTCGTATTTACCCGACAATGTCGGGGAAAGCCGAATACATAAGAGTTTTGTTTTTTGTTCATATGTTCATACTTTATTAAAAAAATATAAATGTTTTATGGTTAATTCATTGCATAGATAAGTAAACTTTATAATAAAACAATTAAAGAAGCTTTCAGATCAAATTTCACTGTTTCATTTGAGTTTTCCCTTAGGTGTTCGTATTTCCCCCACTTTCCCCTACATTAATGTATTGTTACTAATGAGTTTCGCCCACACAAGCAGTGCTGTGCCATGGCCGCGGCAGCGACCTCGCGAGATCATCTCTATGTAGCGCTACAAACTGTAATTTCCGAGGACAAAGCGCGCTGGACAATGGGCCGCTCTCGCTGGAACTTTAATCCGTCGCGGAGGGTGCGCTACGGGACACCTTGTATGTATACATTTTAAGACCTACTTTGTACCTACACAGTTTTACAATAAATAGTTCTTTATCTTTACGCGCACTAGATAGGATGAAGATTTTAATGGATGCAAAAAAGAATTGAGTACAAAGATATCATTGCTCGTAGATGTTACGAATGTTAGAGCCTTACATTTTGCGTTATGGATGATATTATGTTAAATTTTAATGGCTAGTTCAATTTGCGAGGTTCGTAGAGGTCTTCACTCTGATGAATAGACAATGCATTTTCATAACTTTCACATTTTAAAAGTCTTGGTAAAATTAAGTCCAGTTATTATTGAAATTACCTCATACCTTCGGGAAAATTTACTAAGCAAGAAAAAAACTACACCTAAGATTTGACTGACCAATGTACCTAACCCAGGTGTACTTGCTACCAGAAAGTCACATTCATCACTTACACGGAATAAGCATTAATCGTTACAGACGGACGGACGCGCGATATATAAATCAAACAGATTAGCTGCTGCTTTGTTTGTGGACGACATCGGATTGCGATGAAAAATAGCGAGTTCTGTTTACAGCTATAAATATATCAACTCAGAAATGATCGTCAGCTTATAGCGAATTTTGATACATAATATTAATGTAACGTAACCAAATCGAATCTGTTGTTTGGTAAATCGACTTGACCACGTGTGGGCCAGCGAGAGCAAGAATAGCAACCTCATATTTCTCTTGAAGAAATACAAAATACAATATAATACAAAAACGTTTTATTGTACACCAAAAAACAAAACACATGATTACAACACAAAAAGAGACTCGTACAATGGGTGGCCTTATCGCTAAAAAGCGATCTCTTCCAGGCAACCTTTGGATGGAAAAGAGATGATATTTAAATAAGACAGGATATAATTAAAATATATTAAATGAGATATATTATACCAAAGGACGGCGAGCAGCATCGTTCTATCACGACAAACTGTAATTGGAAAAGTATGAAAAACATTTTTCCGCGGTAAATAATCACCCAATCACAAATATAGAATGTCGTTAAAACCCGCAGTCCCGTAGCTGTACAGTCGAGTAGTTTCTCATTTTATTAAATTAGAGCCATTGTGATCTCTTAGCGGGATGCAGCTATTCAAACAACTTTGTTTTTCTTATTTTTATGAAATCCACTTTGTGGAACTTGCTATTAATTTTAATTTTAAACTCGAGTGCTGGTTGTTTTATTATGATTTTCATAAAACCTATGTAAGGAGTTATTATCTCTTTAAGGATCCTTCGTACATTAAAAGCTTAAAAGAGAAGCAAAAGCCTTGCAAAGACAAATATTTTTTTAAACCGTGACTAATGAATAAGAGAAGAATCAACTCCTGTTCCAAGAAATCAAAGCCAAATAAATTTATGACATACGATAATGTCTTTACCTGCTAAACTGTTAATTATCGAACGATCCACATCAAAACTTACATTTCATAAACCTCCCAAACTTTTCTTGTTAAATTACGATCTCAAAATGTCCATAAATCACAGTAGCACAATGTCTTGCAAAGAGGGGTGTTATTTACCCATAATGTAAATGTAGTGACGACACGCCTCGCGGGTCCATTGAGGATATTTATGACTCTCGAACGTCTTATTGTTGTATAATGTGCGTTTACAGAGCTGTTATGCGTCAATAGAGAATGGACGTGCACTACCTATAGAATGGACGTCCACCAACCAGCAGCGGATAATGTGTTTATATTCATCATCATCATCAAAACACCCATATTCACGTTCCCCCTGCTGGGACACAGGGACACAGGGAGGGTGTTTATATAATTTATAATATTTTTGCTGATCTTTGTAAATCTTTCTTTTGTTAATATAGAAAAATGCTTTTTAAAATTCATTCTTATTATGAAATATCATCAAAACAAATTTGTTCCGAGTGTCTGATTGTTATAATAAAAAATCACTCACATCTACTTGAAGCCAAGGATCCAAGACATTATGGCAACACCGGTAAGCTCCTAAATCTTGAGCACTTCTCAAATTCCAATGAAATGATCTCGAAACATTTCCTCAAGCCAGTTCATAATTCCCTCCGATCGGTCCGCTCCGAACTTCGCCCATACATCTTGTTTGAACCAACTTCCAAGTTCACCTTTGAACTCAAATTGTTTGATTCAAATTAAATTTCCAAGAAACCAGCGGCCAAAACAACAGAATTTCTGACATTTTCACAAATTTAATTAATAAGAAAAATAATTTCAAACTGTTTAGGCTTGTAACATCTTCTGTTTTCGTTTAATAAAAATATAAAATTAATGTTAGTTGCCGTTTTGCTTTGATGCTTATGTTACGAGATTTGAGAGTTTTAGTTTTGTTTTTAGGAGTCCGTAGTTATCTACGGAATAAAAAGATATCCGAAACTGATGAGCTAAACCATATTATTTTCGTTATATTTGTGAAGGGTACAAATATTTTATAAAGTAAAAACCATACCTTGAAGTTATATGTGAATTGTCCTGCAGTAAATAAAACATACCTTCAATAAACACATACCCAATCAGCTTCTCATGTACTTACACCATCATCAACATCGTGAAGTGATCGAGCCAAACCAAGCTCAGAATTGGCTTCTGCTGTATGTTAATAGCGAGCGTTCAATTCTGTACAGCAGCGCATAAATCTCAGCTCGCGATAAGCGCAATTTATGCGTACTCTCATAATGGCGGTTATTCAGTGTGCGGACGACATCTTGAGGATACGACGTATTCCATAAACAATGCTAGACATAGTTTCTGAATCTGGACCACCGGGACACACTGAACTGGTTTTATTTTATTACGTTTCTCTTCAACTGGGTTGTGTTGGTTATGAAATCAAAAAGTTAAACCTTGGATATAATAGACTTTCTGATTTTAAATAATTAACTGCTTATTTTTATATTGATATTTTTATAAATATTTACGGGTTGCTTTTAAACGACACCTTTAAATACAGCGTATTTAATTAATTGTTGCCAATAAATTCGTATTTTAGTAAAATATTATAATGCCGCTGGATTCTGTATAAAGTAGCCCATTAGTTGTCGTCACTTTAGTTCTTTCTTAAGTTTAATAATGGCCATAGTATAATGGATAATGGATGTTCTTAAAGGGTGCCAAATAACAGGGACTATTATTTACACAACGCTTTTTAAATAAATGTTTTTTCTTTAGAAAAAAATTAAATGATAAATCGGGAATGACCAGCTAAATTAAATTTTATAAAAAAACATCGCCATAATTTACAAACTTATATACCTTTTTTATGCTTTCTTTATAGAAACTTGACCTTCACGCTACCTGCAATAATAATATTCTCCAAAAATATTTTCACTGTTAAATTTAGGGTTTTATCGGAGATCTGCAAGCCTAGCAGTCCATTCGGCACATAATACCAGATGAATAATAATAGAGCTAAAATATGACTGGCAATAAAAATAAAATGATTTCCCGATATTTGGCGGCTGGCAACCCGCCGTCGCGTATCGGCTTGAATTATGGTCACCGGCGGGGCGCGGCGGGGCGGGGCGGGGCGTGGCGGGGCGGCGGCGGGGCGGCGGCGTGTTGGCCTATCCTGCTGCCATCTCTGGCCTGAATCCATACCAAATCGGCATTACCCTTTATAAAACCGAAAATAACTGACTGTTCTCTCTTCATACTATCAACGATTTCACTGAAAGCAGGCGGTTTCGTTTAAAGTTTAAAAGCTGCAAACACATCTAACCCTACATACCTACATATTTATTTATTCAATATTAGGAAAACTAATATATGTTAGCGTATACATATAAGGTTTCCAGATTTTTATGAGGGCCAACGTCCAGCGTTAGACGTCTGACGATAGGTTGCCTTTCATCAAATCCAATATATGCCGGTTTAAATCTAGTGCTTACAATACCTAATTATCGGATTAAAACATGAATTCACTATAATTATGTACACCGAATTCCTGCGTTATTCAATTAATTATAAATATGATAACGCGCTAATTGACCTTCGCGGGATATTCTGGGGATAATTAATTATGTAAACTGGTAATGGCGCAGTGATCCGGATCACGCAGCCAATAATCAATGTTTGTGGCGATGGATTAGCGGCACCTTGTGACAACCACAATATCTGTAAATTTTAATTATATTAACTAGCGACCCACCCTTGGGTACAGTCATCAGCATTAATATCTGACTATGAACAGCGCCGCAAAAATATGTGACACAGATTGCCAGCAAAAACATGTGATGAAAGTAACGTGCATAATAACGTTACTTTCATCACATGTTTTTGCTGGCAATCTGTGTCACACATGTTATGTGTGACACATATCATGTTATGATATATGTGACTGTTCCTATACATAAACAAACATTTATTTCTCTAAAATCATTCTACCTATTAAAAACCGTATCAAATTCATTCAAAAACCGTATTATGTTTTTGTGTAAGTTGTAAGCTGTGTCCTTTCTCGGTTAAGTTTTCCTCTGTGCCCTTTCAACGATAAGAATTAACAGACTCGCATTACCAATTTACTTAAGAAGGTATGCGGTGATACTGTTCTTAGGCCAGCACCAAATAAACAGACACAATGACATAAACAAAGCTTGATCTTGACTTACAACATCAAAGTTCGTGGTCACACAATCAAGTTACAAGCCTCAGGGTATTAATATCGTCTGATTCTATTTCGGAATGTTTCTAAGAACCGATAGTTGAAGCGTTGAAGCGTTCAGATTTAATCCCACTCAACTGTTCTTCGAAGGATTACACGAAACTTGTGGCGTGATTGAAAGCAGTAGGGCTATTTGCTTTCTCTGAAACCCAAAATCTACGAAAATTTCTTAATGAGTGAACTTTCTTTCCAGTTGAACTTTGTTTTCACCTAATAAATATTCAAATAATAAAAAGGTTTCTTGATATTTTAAGATAAATTTAGAAACTATTTAGCAAGAGTTAAATTTTTGTAAAAAAAATGCTAAAAAATATAAGGAAGCTAAATTTAAGCAATAAGCTTAAATTTAGTTTTTTTTCTAACCTTATCGTGTGTTATTTTATGGGTAGCAAATATTATTTGGTTTTTATTATTATTTTTATACGACCACGCGTCAAGTCAGTACTTACTTAGCTAACATGAAATTGTTGCATGATTCACAACAGACAAATGTTCTAAGTCCTAAAGTCGTGATTAATTCGGGGCGGAGGCTGCGATCCATCGCGTTTAGGCAGATCGCCCTAATTCCGCTTTCCGTTGCAGCCATCAATCTACCCGCACAGTGACCTCGGCCGGGTCATTGTGCCATAGAAGACTAGCTTAAGGTCCAATTTGACCTTGAAAATGATAGAGTTGTAGATAATTTGGTAACCTTTGATATAGTGAAGCAAATCAACATAGTGTGCCGGACACGTGACAGCACTAGCCCTAAAGCCGCGTTTATATTTATCTGACGTGTTGTGTTGTGATGCATCAGAACTGAACAGCGTTTGTTTTTATTCAGGGCGGTGTGTTCTGAGCTTCTCATGTATGTAAAAAATGTATCAAACCGATACCGTCACAACACAACACGTCAGATAAATATAAACGCGGATATTATAGTGTCAGTGTTAGATTTCTTACGAACACCATGCAAGCCTTCACAGTTAAATCACGTGTTTTAAGCAAACTGTGACGGCTTACAGTTTCTTTCTCCCCTACGGATGCGAAACCCTAAGAGCTACATCGTTATTACTAGACAATCTAGCGTACATCAGAAGGCCGTAATCAGTTCCCGCCTTTGAGCAACTCCTGGTTATTCGCAGACAAAGGGCCGGCTAATAAGGAAAAATTCCGCGATATTGTGCGCCGTGACTGATCTGCCTTCATCTCGGCTTACGGCGGTCTCATCAGAATATAATGTTGACGGGTGATCTTTACTTATAGTTAGGAGTAGATAATGCCAACGTCTAAGCCCACTCACACCATTGCTGGTAGTAAAGGCATGGAATGACATGGTTTGGAAAAAGACGAATGTTTTTTTCCTGATCTTTATTTATATCTCGTGGAGTTACAATCTACACAAATAAAACTTATACATCTATGGTAAACGAAATAAAATTAACTCATGCATCTTGTCTACAGCTAACTATATTAAATATAATTATTTTATGCATTTATAGATCGCCTTCAAATCTAAATGCTGAGCCTTTTATCCATTCTCTAAACATTCACTTAGAAAAAATTAAAAGGTATGAAACTATTGTTATTACGGGGGATATAAATATAAATATCTTGCCAAAACAGACAGAAAATAATCAAGAGAGAAATAACCGCCTAACTTATTTAAATATGCTATCTATGCATGGTCTTTTGCCCGGTCATAACCTTCCTACCAGACTGGACAGTTGTTTAGATCACTTATTTTTAAAAATTAATAAATGTAAGAAAAAAGCTACAGCTGCCGTTCTAGATACCTCCATAACCGATCATCAAATGACTTTTCTCAATCTCTCTAATAATAAAAGGTATAATTATAACAACACGAAAGTTTTTATAAATTTTGAAAGTGCTGTTGAGTGTCTAAGTAAACAAAACTTTACTCAGTTCTTTGAAATAGATGATCCCAATATTTTATGTAATCTACTCACTAAATTACTGCAAAAATGTCTCATGGAAAACACAATAACAAAAATAGCGCCTAGAAGTAAAGCAATTTTAAAACCTTGGATAACTCAAGGAATCCTTAAATGTATTATAAATAGAAATAACATGCAAAGACAATTACGACGTGATCCTTTTAATGAAGTCTTAAGTATTACCTATCGAAGATATAGAAATTATTGTAATAAATTAATAAAAAAACTAAAAATGAAATACTACAGAGATAAGCTTAGTCTAAATTCAAAAAACAATAAATACTTATGGAAAACTATAAACACTTTGACAAGTTATAAATCAACAAAACCACCCAATATTCAATTATTAAATACGCACACAACGCCCAAGGAATCTTTGAATTCTGTAAACTCTTTTTTCTTGAATATTGGTAAAACACTAGCAGAAGACATTCAGCAAAACGTGAATAAAACCAATGTTTCTACTTCACCAAGTCCACTCTCATCTTTTGTTCTCCTAGAGTCAGACCTATATGAAGTTCATAATATTATTGTTAATTTAAAAACAGATAGTGCACCTGGGTGGGATGGCATACCCACAAAATTCCTTAAGCTTGCTAAAGGCTATATAGTTCCCATTCTGTGTCACTTAGCAAATTTATGTTTTAGTACGGGAATTTTCCCTAAATTACTGAAACAGTCTATAGTGACACCGGTTTTCAAAAATGGAGATAGAAATGATGTAAATAACTATAGACCTATATCTGTTTTACCTTCAATCTCTAAGATAATGGAAAAACTTATAAATAACCGTCTTATACAATATTTAAATAGTTTCAACATCTTATCGAACTCACAATACGGATTTCGTCGAGGTATATCAACGGAAGATGCCGTTGTAGCGATCAGTGACTATATAACAAAGCAAGTCGATAGTGGCAGGAAATGTCTGGCTACTTTCATAGATTTAAAAAAAGCCTTCGATACGGTCTGTGGAAAATTACTAATTAAGAAACTCGAACACATAGGAATTCGAGGACTACCTCTTGCTCTACTGACAGATTATTTAAACGAACGAGAACAAAGTGTAAAAATCGGTGAGTATACTAGTGATCAAGAAACTACAAACTACGGTGTACCACAGGGTAGCATCTTAGGCCCTACGCTATTCCTAATATATATCAACGATCTTTGTGAACTTAACATCAAAAACGCAAAAATCTTCTCGTACGCTGACGATACTGCCATTGTTTTTAGTGGCTCATCCTGGGACAATCTTAAAAGTAATACTGAAATAGGACTTAAAGAAACTTCAATTTGGCTAAATCAAAATCTCCTGACTCTTAATATATCTAAAACAAATTATATGACTTTTACCAAATATGCGAGCAGCCAACCAAACTCAGATTTCACACTAAAATTACATAAATGTTTACAAACTAACCAAAACTGTGATTGTCCATGTGTAAGTAAAGTTACAAACTGTAAATATTTAGGTATAATGATAGACCAGAGACTCTCCTGGCATGCTCACATTGAACTCCTTATGAGTAGAGTCCGTAAACTGATCTGGATATTTAAAATTTTAAGACATGTAATAACAAAAGATCTTTTAAATAAAATATATATCGCTCTGGTACAATCGGTACTAGTTTATTGCATTCCGGTCTGGGGAGGAGCCACTAAGCTAAAGTTCTTAGGACTAGAAAGAGCACAGAGATCTTTATTGAAGGTAATGTACTTTAAAAAATATCGTTACCCTACTGATATGCTCTACCAAGAATCAGGACTGTTATCTATAAGAAAGCTCTACATCTTAAATGTGACGTTGAAGGTGCATAGAGATAATAGCTATGATGCCAGTATACCAACAAGACGCAGAAAACCTAAAATATTGCCTAAACATAGCTCACGGTCTGAATTTGCCTCAAGACAGTATGACACTAGATCAGCGTATATATATAACAATATAAACAAAAAAATGGACATATATAACAAAAACAAACAAAATTGTAGAAAAACATTAATCAATTGGTTAAATAAACAAAGTTACGATGATGTCGAGAATATAATGCAAAAAATTTCATAATCTACTTAAGTTCATATATATAATATATACTGTATATATATATATATATATATATATATATAAAATTTATTTATTATAATATATATACATCCAGCACACTCCCATGCACACTCACTATTATATTATTATGTAAAGTATAGACCGTAAAATTAAATAAAAATATACTTATATGTTTTATTCTAAACACATATTTACTATTTCTATTAATTACTGTTTTATATATGTAATAGTATTCTTTTAGAAAATAATAATAATAATTAAATTAGTTACTTTAATATCTGTTGTGTATACAGTAAATCTACTTCAAAATCTATTATTGTATAAACTTAATCGATATCAGAGCAAGCAAGAGCGGGATCTCCTAGCACAGGTATCTTACTTACTTAAAAGGAGTCCCATACCACTGTAATGATCTAGTATTAAGTTACAGAAATAAATATATTTTCATTTTCATTTTCATTTTCATCTCGAATTCCAGTAACTATAAGAAAAGCAATTCCGAAAAGTCGAATCATTCTGATGAAATAGCATCGATGAATAGTTATTGAAATGAACTGATTTTTGATTCGACAGCTCTGATTTAATTTCGCGCGAATCTACATCGACACACTCGATTTCGCTGTACTATTGTTGATTTATTAAGTAACAAACACAATTTATGACAAACCAATTACAAAGCTTTTTTAGACTCGCAAACTACGCGATTTCTTTCATCCATAAATAAATTATGCAGTTTAAGTAAACTTTCGTAGGGAACATAGCCAATATTACCAATCTATTGTCAAAATGAGCGTCTAAGCTTAACGATGTTACAATAAACAGTTGATAATGTTCGATACAATATGTAACAATCACTTATGATCACAATTGTAGGTACATCGTTATCATATCAACCACATTTCAACTCCAATTAATACTATCGGACCTATTTAAATTAAAAATCTCAATCTGAAGCACAGAGAAAAAGTAAACGCCTCTTTCCAAAAATATGTTAAGTAACATAAGATATATAATATTTGGTACCACAGATAATAAACACAAAAAACTTTTATTTTTTGGGATTAGTCGGACGTAGTGAATAGACCTATTCTCTTTGTTAGTCGGTACGTGGTCGGTACTAACTGTTGTAAAATTGTCTTTGACTGTGTTTATTTTGATTTAGTAAACAAAATTATACCTTAGCTTATGTATTAATATTTATGAGATTGAAGAGTTATTTTAGTACATAGGTACCCAATATGTTGGTGTTTACCAAGTGCTGCTACTGCGTTAAGCTCAAGACAGGGTGTTATATAATCGCAGGATTTGAAATTGTAAGTTATTTCAAGGATCATGAGTTTCTTTTCAATCTATTTAATTACTATATAGGCTTTGATAAGTAAAGTGTTCTTGTCGAGCATTACATCAATAATTATAAAGTCACATTTCCTAAGCCCGAGTCGGTTCCTGAGAAAATCGCGTTCAAACAAACAAACTCTTCAGCTTTATAATATAAGTATAGATTGTATTTGTAGTTAGTGATGATAAAACAGAGAACCGTATCACAGCTCATTTCTTGCAGCTGGTGATGATAAAACAGAGTACCGTATCACAGCTCATTTGTTGCAGCTGATGATGATAAAACAGATCACCGTATCACAGCTCATTTGTTGCAGCTGGGCCACATCTGCGACCTGCTGGTTGCATACTATACGGATGAGATCTCCGTGTACCGCATCACCATGCGCCTAACGCTCTTCTGTCTGACCCTCGTCCTCATTGGGGCACTGGCCTTCGTATGTACCAACCACACACTGTACTTTCTAAGTGTCACAAAACAATCTCCAAGTCACGCGAGGGATTTATGAATTTCACAGTCTCTTGTTGTTTTGTCTACTTTATAAAAATACTAGATGAAAACCCGGCTACGCTCGGGTGAAGACGAAATTCTCCATAATCCGAATTTTGCGGATATATGTTGCCGACTCAAAATATTTTTTTATGTTAGATGAAAACCCGGCTTCGCTCGGGTGAAATTTGACTCATAATACACATCTAGGTGCAAAATGTAGATAGATGTTTCTGTAGTCATCGGTTCTCAAAGAATATACCTACAGCTGGGACACAGGGACTTCTCCAAGGACAAAAGAATTAAGCTATTTTTATGTTAACATAAGTCATGTTTTAATTATGATGTTGCTCCACCTGTCACACCCTGTCGATTGAGCTTTGTACGGCATCTAGGCCGAGCCGTTTCAGAGTTATGGCAGTTTAAAGTTTGACAGCTGTCATTGAAAACGTTGCTCTCTCTAACACCTGTCGATTGAGCTTTGTACGGGATCTCTAGGCCAAGCCGTTTCAGAGTTATGGCAGTTTAAAGTTTGACAGCTGTCATCAAAAATGTTGCTCTCTCTAACACCTGTCGATTGAGCTTTGTACGGCATCTCTAGGCCAAGCCGTTTCAGAGTTATGGCAGTTTAATGTTTGACAGCTGTCATTGATAACGTTGCTCTCTCTAACACCTGTCGATTGAGCTTTGTACGGCATCTCTAGGCCGAGCCGTTTCAGAGTTATGGCAGTTTTAAGTTTGACAGCTGTCATCAAAAATGTTGCTCTCTCTAACACCTGTCGATTGAGCTTTGTACGGCATCTCTAGGCCAAGCCGTTTCAGAGTTATGGCAGTTTAATGTTTGACAGCTGTCATTGATAACGTTGCTCTCTCTAACACCTGTCGATTGAGCTTTGTACGGCATCTCTAGGCCGAGCCGTTTCAGAGTTATGGCAGTTTAAAGTTTGACAGCTGTCATTGATAACGTTGCTCTCTCTAACACCTGTCGATTGAGCTTTGTACGGCATCTCTAGGCCGAGCCGTTTCAGAGTTATGGCAGTTTAAAGTTCGACAGCTGTCATTGAAAACGTTGCTCTCTCTAACACCTGTCGATTGAGCTTTGTACGGGATCTCTAGGCCAAGCCGTTCCAGAGTTATGGCAGTTTAAAGTTTGACAGCTGTCATTGAAAATGTTGCTCTCTCTAACACCTGTCGATTGAGCTTTGTTCGGGATCTCTAGGCCAAGCCGTTTCAGAGTTATGGCAGTTTAAAGTTTGACACCTGTCATTGAAAATGTTGCTCTTTCTAACACCTGTCGATTGAGCTTAGTAGGGTATCTCTAGGCCAAGCCGTTTCAGAGTTATGGCAGTTTAAAGTTTGACAGCTGTCATCAAAAATGTTGCTCTCTCTAACACCTGTCGATTGAGCTTTGTACGGCATCTCTAGGCCAAGCCGTTTCAGAGTTATGGCAGTTTAAAGTTTGACAGCTGTCATCAAAATGTTGTTGCCCTCTCCAACACCTGTCGATTGAGCTTAGTAGGGCTTCTCTAGTTCCAGCCGTTTCAGAGTTATGGCAGTTTAAAAATTGACAGCTGTCAACGTAAATGTTGAAAACTTGAAATAGTACGGCATCATCTCTAGGCCAAGCCGTTTCAGAGTTGTGGCAGTTTAAGGTTTGACAGCTGTCATTTTGACAAATGTCATCTAGACACCTATCAGTTTATAAGTTAAACTGTTTCAAGGATAATCATCTTAATACCTTAGGACAAAATACATACTTCGTCATCATCATGTCAGCCGTTGGACGTCCACTGCTGGACATAGGCCTCCCTTCCCTTAACGACCTCCAGGTATTACGGTCGAATGCAGCCTGCATCCACCGTGAACATTTTTTTTTCTGTGGTTGAATCGGCCAATATCAGGTTAAAGAATAAACACATTTCCGGTGGCAAGGCGTTTCGTTTTACATAATAATATTCTCAGTTCTTTGTGATGGATTCATTTTGGCGTTTTGGCATTTGAGGCGTATCTAAGGAACGGAACGTGCTCGTTGACACCAAAAATGGCGACAGCGGTTAGTTTACATTATTGTTTAATTTACAGTCGGAATTTAACGAAATTCTCCATAATACGAATTTTCCGGACATATGTTGTCGACTCAGAATCAATATTTTTTTATGTTTCGTTATTTAAATAGGGTTTCGATCGGGTCTACCGTACCCCTGCACGAAATTATTAATATAGAAGTCGGGTTTTCCTTCCTGACGCTATAACACCAGAACGCACAAACCGATTTCCTCGGTTTTGCATTCGTTGGAAAGGTCTCGGGCTCGGTCGGGCTCTCGGGAGGTTAATAGCAAAGAAAACTGCGGGAAAGTGTAAAACGCGGGCGAAGCCGCAGGGCGGAAAGCTAGTCGTTTGTAAATTGCTGGTTTTATCCAAAATGTTATTCAAAGTCAGTAAATTAAGAAGAAGAGAAGCATTTTTTTATATTTATTGTATTATATAATGATTAATTAATAATTCAATGATATTTTCTGTTAACAGCGTGATGGGCTAAAGCTAAAAATAAATAATAACTGTTTTTTTTGGCAATTAAACAATCTTTTTCTTTACTTTTCTGCTCAAAAAAATGACGTTGAAACCGATAACAATAGCACAGATGACATTGACATTAACATTACATTCCTGTTCCAGAACCATAGAGAAGCCCTGCACGTGCACCTGGTCTCCCGCTACGTGCTGATGCTCGTGTTGCTGGTCTGCATCATCCTGTTCCCCTTCTTCTTGAGGCACAACGATAACTTCAACTTTATTTACGCCTACTTGACTATATACTTCTGTAAGTACTTACGTAAAACGGCAAACTTTATGAAGAAACCGGTATATTCTGCGTACTTTGGGTTCGAAGGACAAGTGACATTCACTTTACCGGCGTGGTGAATTAAAACCTAATCTTTCTTGTTAAGAGCTTTATTTTAACAAGAACTTCCCTGTGTCACAACAGTGGGAACGCAAATACGTGTGTGTATGCTAAGTACTGATATTATTTTTTGGATAAGATGATGGTACCGACTATCTGGTCCCTTAGTGGGTTCCTCTATGACATTATATTTCTTCCGTAAAAGTGTTCTTGTACAGTAAAAGTAGAATTTGTGTTATTCCGATGAAAACCTATATTGTAAAAAAACCAACAGATATCAGTGCCTAAAAATATTTTTTCATTTCAACATTTTACTAACTAGACTTATGAAAATCTATTAATATAAATAAAACAAATAATATGTGTTTCAGTATCGCACATCTACTGCACAGCGATTGTTTGGAGTTTGCACCAGGTGATGATGAACCCCGAGGTTCAAACTGGACCAACGGACGAACCGAGACTAAAACAACCCGCGGATGTGGAGCAAGTAGTTACTAAGTGATTGTTCATAATACGAGTAATATAATTAACATTTAATAATACAGCTACATGTTGAAAGATAAAATATTATTTTGTTGGCGTTCTTAGCCGTTTCTTGCAACAGTAAACTTTATCTATATTGTATGTAGATTCGAATAGTTATAGATTTAAAAGACAAAATTATAAAAGTATTTTATCTATGATTAATTTGAGATTAGTTAGATTTAGACGAAATAATAAAACGGGCCAAGGATCGCCTGTGACGCAGTTTCAATTCGCTCCAGTCCCGCTCCGGGACAAATATAATTTAAGTGCGACAGCTTTATTTTGATACTGATAAACTGTAGATATTCAACAATGAGTTTGTCGCTATTAGATATAATATTGATTTTTAAAGGCAGGTATAAAAGCTTTTTATACAGGCCTTAAGTTATAATAGCAAGTTTTCTCTAACAATAAACTTTTATTATATTTTTACTCTTCACAAATCACCGCATTACCAAGTGCGGTCGGACAGATCTCTCGAGCGTTATCATAACCGTTCACTGTGACCCGATTGACACTGCATTGGAATCTGAGCCTTACTACCCTGCAATAAGTACTGAAGTCGACGGTGCTAGGAGTGTTCCATGAGTGAATCCCAATAGACTTTATAGTTTCGGTTGAATTTCAGTGCAGTTATTGTAGAGCAGGGGCTTGGGCAGGAGCGTAACTAGATTTTGCAAGATTCAAGTTAATAGAGAGGTGTTTATGGAAACGTTTGGAAATGAAAAAGTAGGTATTGAGTAAATCTATGATAATGATATGTTATAGTACTTTCTGCAAAATGTTTCTTCGTGCATGCATCAAACTCGCGACCTTTTTCGCATGCCAAGATACCTCTAACCTCCTGAGGTAACGAATATTAGTGACACGAAATTAAAACCACTATTAGTTTTAATACAACACAAGTTGTTAAGTTAAGTTCACATTTTTTTGTGAGTTAACGGAATATATTTCTAAAATTTTCTTCATTCTTTTTCTTCAGCAAAAGCTTGTGCTGGGATACCTTAACAATAATACTTCAGGATCATGTTGCGTAGTGTCGGCACGTACGGTGACAGGTGCTCCGTCCCGCCGCGTATTCAACTTCTACTACTTCATTTGGTTTACCGTCTAAATAAACCGTAGAAATCTAGAGGATTTAGAAGTGGTGGCTGGCTAAGTTGTTAGATTTCGCACTTTCTCAAAAAAAACGTTATTAGGTACGAAAGAATCAGAAAATTTAGAACAATGCAATTTACGATTCTGTCGGGACTCAAACTCGCGTCTCTCTGACATTTAATGCGGACTCGTTAGCTTGTTAGCATGGTCACAAAATTCTACAAAGCATTATATTTTAAATTTTGCTTATTATTTTTTAACAGTACCACACGAAAAATTCTGCATCGTAATAGATTCTTCTAATCCTTAAATGTTCTAATGAAATCTAATATATTTCTTGAAGTTCTACTTTGGATTGCTACAAAAAACTATCAGCTTTGCTTACTTATATTATAAAGTTAATTCGCAAATTATACATATCCTCAGTCACCTGCACAGCGACAACATTGAACTCAAATGTAACTTCTACTACTTAGTTATTAGATTTCTGGGACAAAAACGTATTGACGTTTTACTACTTGATATTTGTTTTCCTTCATGTAGACGTATTTCGCACTTCAAAGCTGGTTTGGTTCTTGACTGATTTAGCGGAAAATCTGCCAGTAACAGTCATTGATTTTATAGCTACATTTTGATAAGTGTGACTATTCAGATTTAGTATTAGGATTGTAATATTACGTTAGTTCTTCGAACTAAAAAGTTTATAAAAATAGAAGTATAGCGTAGGCTCGTTTTCCAGGTCTCTTAACGTAAATATTTGCTATAAACAAAAAATAATGGGTTAAGCAACACTTCAGTCAAATTTTTCATGTACAACACTAATTCAAGTCCCAATTTATCATTACTGAAATACCATACATATATAGATAAAAAGGGCGTAGGTATATAAATAAATAATAATAGTTAAAAGAACACAGTTCGCACACTGTTTTTGATGTGTTTGTTATCGATTACTATTCATCCTGTTTATATTTTCTTTGCGACTCTTTGTAAGTTCCTAAGCACGTACGCCATCTTCTCCAACGCTCTAATTCCAATAATCAATTTGAAACCAGCAATTTTAAATGTTTGTTAAGCCTATACATTAGAACCAGACCCGTAATATTCCAGATATTTCCCCGGAGCCTGCACAAAGAGCCTCCATCTCTTAGAAGTCCTATTCAGTAAATTGTCTGAGGATACAGAGGTACCGCGGTATTCAGTCTGATGGACAAAACATCAGATATCTATTGAAATACATCATCAAAGGGAGTTATTAGGAGGAATTCCTCCCTCGGTGTTCGTATCGCAATGATTTTACGTGGTAGCTCGATCGATAGTTGTCGTGGGTGCTAGAATTTAAATTTTATACATTTAACCACGAGAAAATATATCTGTTTCGGGACTTCAGAAAGGTAGAACCGAATCGTACTAAAATTTAAACATCTTCACCCCTATCCACTGCTGGGAATGATCTCTGGACGAAAGAGCAAAAGACGGAATATCTCTTCAATTTGCTCAATAATTCCGCGATCACATTTTGACCTTAATTTAGCAAATCAATCATTCCGGTTCAGCCGTCCGTGTGATTGGTAACAAACAATTTATAATAATTCAGATGTAGATGTTTTGCGACGTTGCCGAAGTATATAAGCTATATTGTAAAGTTTCTTTAACTTCCGCTAGTTATTTAAATAAATAAATGTTATCCGGTTAATTATAATTTAAATATCAGGTACATACTCAAAGCACAAAGCAATATTACTCCATAAGAGCGAAGTTCCGTCGCGTCACAGTTAATACTGTTCTTTCATCTTGATAATATTATGATGTAAAACAGTTTCCTCGAGGAAAACTATCCAGAATTGGATTCTCGAGATTTGTGTGAGGGAAATGACGTCATATGTCGCGAGAGCTTCGCTTTATTTAGATTTATTCTACAGTTGTGTTTATTGTCCGCCCTTTATAGAGCCGGGGCACACTCCGGTAAGGAGTATTATCCTCTATGGTCTATGGGGTATATTAATATGTATAGTATGAAGGAATAGACAACAGACTTTACGCTTTAGCGATATAGTTAAAACTATTATGTGTGTTTAATAGTAAAAATCTGTTTGAAGTAGGTTTGATTTATTTATTTTAATCACAAATTATTATATGTAACTCAGAATAAGACCCCCAGCTAACTACAGACTTTCTATCGGCCGATATTTTGGTCGGGTTGGGCTGTTAGCGCGCACACTACGCCAACTAAACAGTTGGGTTGGTGGTGAGTGCGCAAACTAGGCAACAGTTGGCCGACGATATTCAGTTTTTAAGCTACCTGTTGAAGAGAGCTGTCTCAAAATGGAAGTTTCTCGTAGTAAAATATTGTCCAGAAATATTATAATTGCTCTCATACAACGGAGGAGAAAAATCAAGAAGAGAGTCTGAGAGTATTGTGTGCATCCCATCTACAGTACTAGATTATTAAATGGAAAATTTTACACGATGCATTCAAAATTACTAGATTACCCGAAAATTAAAATAAGATTACGTTTCTACAACGAGCGATTGAGTAGAATTGGACATAATGAAAGAATGCACGACCTTCCGGCTCCAAAACTCGGAGCGAAGTGAACCATCGGCCGACTAAACAATCGGGCAGTGTGCGCGCTTGCAAGGAGCTCCATACTAATATAGCAGTCGGCCGATAGTTTGATCATCTTTCAGTTTGAACGCATTTGAGAAGCCTATCAAACTTATTTATCGGCCGATACCAAATCGTTGTAGTATGCGGACTTGCATACATCTTCATACTGATTATAAGCCCGACCAAACTATCGGCCGATAGAAAGTCTGCAGTTTGCGAGGGGTCTAAGCCGAGAGCCGAGCGCGGAGCAGCCTGTCGCCGCGGGCGTGACCGGCTCTGGATCCCTGCGCTCAGACGCCGCTGTGCGACTTGAATACCACCATCGTAGTCTCTGCATATATACGGGTGTCCCAAAGTTATGGGCCATGGAGGGGAAGTACCTTAAATATCGTAGATAGTGAATTTTGCTCAAAGAAGACTTCATTTTATTTTTAAAAGTAAGTAATTCTGCATTCATAGATTTTCTAAAAATTACTTGCTTTGTCTGGGAATCGAACCGACTTACATGTGGAAAAAAAAATTACTCTACTTTTATGATACCAATCGAAAGAATAGCTAAAAAATAATAACTTTGCTTAAGTAACATAGTATTTTAAAAGAAAGGAACAACATAAAATAATTGAGTCAAGGTCAAATGATCGAGTTGCGAACAGAATTGTGCCATATCACATCGAGTGTTCACCATAAAATGATTGAAAAATCAACAGGCAGCTTGGTCTCAAGAAGATTGGCGAAGATGCTAAAGACAAGAGGGATCACATTTTGAGCATTTAATTAACTAATTTACAAAAAAAAAATGTTTCATGTTTTTTATTTGATTAAAATAATTAATTTCACGTTGTTCCTTTCTTTTAAAATACTATGTTACTTAAGCAGAGTTATTATTTTTTAGCTATTCTTTCGATTGGTATCATAAAAGTAGAGTAATTTTTTTTCCACAAGTAAGTCGGTTCGATTCCCAGACAAAGCAAGTAATTTTTAGAAAATCTATGAATGCAGAATTACTGACTTTTAAAAATAAAATGAAGTCTTGTTTGAGCAAAATTCACTATCTACGATATTTAAGGTACTTCCCCTCCATGGCCCATAACTTTGGGACACCCTGTATAATAATATTGCTGGACAATACAGAGCAACATCTAGGTGTGGTTAGCTCGAAGCTGTGGATACGGGTGCTACTACAAAGATAGATATTTTCTTACCAACAACCAGAACACTAGGAATAAATATTTGCAGATCTCGTTCATTTATATCGGGAAGGGAATCATTTGTACCGGGGTGGGAATCGAACCAGCAACTTTCCGTAGTCGGAGTCGCCGCTCCACAGTGGACGTCAAACTCTCTAATAACTCTACCGGCCTTGAGAAGATAAAATTACAATTTATAATATTAAGATTTAAGTAAATAAATCACATAATTAAAATCATGGGGCTTTGATCTCATCATGCTCAAATGTGTTGTGTATTTATGTCAACAACACATGCCAATTTCCATTCTCATTTCTCGTGTAACATTTCAAAATAAATTACACATACTATATTTTATTCCTTAAAAACTTCTTTAATCATTCTAGGACAGCATAAATAAAAAGTTATTTATAAAAAAATAGAGTGTTATAAAACTGTAAAATAAAACAACCTTAAAGGTTGGCAAAATAAGGACATTATAAAGTAAAGCTTTTTGTCGAAGCTTGGTAATTAATGAGTTTTTGATGTCCTTAAATAATCATTAGGTAGTTACTTTCTAGAGACCATTTGTCACCATTATCTTTAGTTCACTCAAACATTATAAATAGATTTTTGAGTAATGTGAAGCATTTTTTGTGGAAATACCTATATTAGGAAATATAAATAGAAAATAATACACATTATGCGACATTCAGATTATTTTAATTAATTATTTACAGAACAGTAATTAATTTTCTAAATGTGGATTCCGTCTTATCTTATGCAATTATAAAATATTTAAAGAGTTTTTACTCAACTTATTGCTCAAACCCAATGATATCGAACTGATATAAATTAACTGTAAATATAATTTTGAAACTGTGCGAATTGACCATAATTATGAACAACGTTTTCTTATTAAAATTACATTGGCACGACCACTTAACTATATGTACATATCGAAATACATTTATATATCACATTTGTTTAACATTCACACACTGTCGGTACATGCATTTCAAGAAATCTCCAAATAACATATCTAAAGGAACTTGCTTTAAATAGGCTTATTTTATTTAGTATTCTATTTTCGGCAACATTGAAGTAAATTACTTTTTAGTATAACTCCCTCAAGCTTCATGTAGCTCATTAATACTTCTGAAACTTCGAGATGATAACTAAAACGGAACATATTAAATTAACTAAAACTATTATGGAGTATTTCGTAGCACCGTTGTAGTTTCGTAGTACCGTAGCAGTTTCGTAGCGCCGTAGGAGTTTCGTAGCGCTACGAATGTCGTTACCGCTACAGTATATATTTAGCCAATCAGAGGCTGCTACAGCGACGTCAAATTGACGACGCGACATTGTTTATTAATCTAATTGCACACTGTCTGTGTTTACTTAGTGCTGTAGCGTAGCCTTTTGCAAACGAAGAGCGAAACACAATATTTTACTAAAAAACGGTTGTTTTAAATAGATTTGATACTGTACTGTTTATCAAACACCTTTGTTTTATTTTATTTATAAGGAATTTGTTATTTTAGCTTTTCGACAAAATAAAATATAAAAGCCTTTTGGATATTTATGTTAACTATTTCCTAAAATAGCAGTAATAAGTACTCAATTTACTGATACCGACATGACAGTACTGGTATACGATTCAAATACAAAATTATAAATGAAGTTTGTGTAGGAAAGAGATCATTCATCGTTGTCATACAATCGATTACTTACTTCTAAACAAATTATTATAATCTAACCATTTTACGGTGACATCAATTTTATTTACAATATAATGTAACATTACAACAAACGTGAAAGCATTAATTTTTAGATTTTTACACTTATTGAGCAAAAATATTTAGTGAATATGTCATACATATATATCTTATCATAATCTTTGCTGGTAAACAAAAATGTCTATGTTTGTACTGAGTAATGATTGCAAACTTTAGACCGATTGTCCAATTTTCAGATATTATCTGATATTTTCTCTAAAACAGGGAGATGAAACATTTGGTAGGTTGGAAGGTCAAATATAGATTTATTATTTAAAAGATTTAGTTTAAGTTTAACTGTGCAAGTCAATTTATACTATTTACATAATTTACTATTATAATTAATCTCTTAATTAAATGAAAACAATGTTAACCTTGAGCCAAGACTGCTCGCTAATTTATTTAAATATTATTATTCAAAACAAACGGCTTACGAATTTCGTTAGGTATGTACATTCCGATGAAGCCTTTCAACGCTTATAGACAGCGCTATTTTTTAGTTCAGTAATTGTTTTCTGAAATATTAATTTATTTACGCTATTCATGAAATAAAATAAGGTATTGATTTTAATATTTACATCTTTCACAGGTTTTTAGACTTTAAATTAAAATATTAAGTATTCATTGCTTAAAATATATATAAATTTACAAACATAATTACAAATGAAATGTATTTTCCTAAACGTTGATAACATACATTGTTTGAGCACAGAATTCAGAAAGAGAAAATGTAGTATTTCTATACACAAAGTTTCTGAAAATTAACTTATGCAGGGTTATTAGAAATTCACCAATAAAGATTTTTTATTTTACTAATAGATATAAATTAAGGGATTTAAAACATGGGAATCATATTTTTTTATCAGATAGTGATAACAGAAAAAAATATATCACTGGTAGTTAGAATTTAAAAAAAAAGAATAGATTTGGAATTTTTAAAGGAAAGTTTCTGGTAGTTAAAAGCTACGTCATAAAAATAGTTGTGTAGTCAGTGACGTAGTGGATTAGTTAATTGTGTAGTCAGTGACGTAGTGGATAAGTTAGTTGTGTAGTCAGTGACGTAGTGGATGAGTTAGTTGTGTAGTCAGTGACGTAGTGGATGAGTTAGTTGTGTAGTCAGTGACGTAGTGGATGAGTTAGTTGTTTAGTCAGTGACGTAGTGGATTAGTTAGTTGTGTAGTCAGTGGCGGAGGTACCTCGTGAGGAGCGGCACTAGCGCGCCAAGAAGCACGCGCGCACGTAGTCTGCTGCCCAAATTGGATACTGCGTCTATAAACAAATAAAAATCAGAATTATGTTTAATGTTTTTTTATTAATCTTCAGCAACAATGACGATTCATGTGTTTTCCGAAATATCTGGACAGAACTTTTATAACGGCCAAATTAATAAACAATACAATGATATAACGGCGAAATATTTCTAATTAATATGTATTTTACACAATATATTTTACACAATATATTTGTGTAAAATATTAATTAGAAATATTTCTATGTAGCATCTATCTTTGTAGTGTCTATTGTATTAAGTATATCAGAAATATAGCACTCGTTTTTTTAATTGAACCGAAACTTACCAGCTTTTTTCATTAAAACTACCCACACTTTACGCCGAATTACGTCAAAACAATAACTCTCCGCATTAAAAGTCGTGAGGACGCCGTCAGGGGCACATTCCGCGAGATTAAACCCATTAGTGGATGAAACATTACTGAGGACAGTAACTCGATAACCGAACATTAAAAATGCAATACCAGTTTATTTGAGACATAAACTCCAATACTCTTCCAATGCCAAGAGCTATAAAATATATAGGAGCTGTATCTATATAATTTATGTAAACGATGTACCAATAATTGTAATGGATATTTCCAGTGAAATTGGGGCTTCGGTGCCGTATTAAGACTATTTTTGAGCATCACTCCAAAGTTCATGTATGCCTCATCTGCATAGATTCTTCAATCTGACGCCTCTCCATACATCCGCGACCCGCGCGTGTCAAGAGTCTTGTTTACATAATTCTATCCTCTTTGTCCGGAATATTGCAAATTTACTTGGCAAAAGGTTTTCTTATCTACCTACCCCTCTTTCCTCTAGGGGAACATCCCCGTCAAAGATACCGTATTATAAAGAAAACATTATCTACCAAAAATACTTTAGACATTTTAGATAGAAAAGGAATTTACAGGTTAAATTTTCTTTGAGTGGTGTTTGTCGGACGGGCGTTCAATTATGGAAAGTCAACGTAATAATAGGAGTGAAGTCGACGTGAAGTTGTTGTCTAAGAAACGCGGTATTAATGAAAGAAAAGCAAACCGTCTAATGATGTTTCTTTGAATTCTTAGCGCCTGCTTGAAGACCTTTTTATCTTAATTTACCGTTGAATTTCTTTGTTTGACTGAACTAGGTTTATCGTTAAGTTCGCATAAAATATGAATTGATAATTTCGTTAACTCACGAAAGTTTAATTTATTACTTACGTATTTACAAAGGACTTAAGACACTCTCGACGTTTCGACCACATCCCATCGTAATTCCCGTTGTTATAAAATTAATATTTTATTTTTTGTTTCATATAATGCTGTTTAATATTACAACAAAATGATGTTGATCCGTCGGTTCGTCCGACACTTATTTTATTCAGCACCCATCGGCAGTTATGTGACGTCACGCTCCGGAATGTAAATACGCCACTACAGTCCGTTTTGGCGAATAAAATGTCGTGAAATGTGCTAAATTAGACATGAAATATTTATGAGTTATGTTTTGGACAATTTAGTTTTATTTTACTGTTCCGTTTTTGCACAAAATAACGGTATAATGCAAAGGCTATTGCTATTGTAATTATTTATTAATTTATAAAATTGCATGTATATAAGTGAAATCAACGAACTGATAATGAGTGTGATAAAACGATATATTAAAAAAAATTAGGACTACTGTGCGTTACTGATTTCTTTAAATATTAAAAAAAAACAGTAACGTTTCTTTTAAAAAAAGATTAACGATTATTATTCGACAAGAATACGAAAGCGCGATGCAACGAACTTAGCACAAACAGACACACGCTACGACTTAAGATGTAAATTCTTTATTAAGTCTCTTGAATATTCATGACTTGCATAATGTTTTACCGATTGTAGGAACACTTCGCTAACTTAGTTATCATTTATGCTTCCGAGTTCACTCTCAGTGAGGCAGAAACAGGACTTCTTAACTTTTTAATTTTATTTTAACTTATGATGACTTTGAGATTTTGTTTGAGTTGGAATTTGATACGACTTTCGTTATAACTGTAGTTTTTCAAAGCTATGTTACTAATTATGTAAATAATAGCTACCCATAGACTAACGTTCATTCCTGCCGGAATGTACAATCCTTACGGAATGAACGCCAGTGTATGTGCAATAGCGGAAAGAATGACGGTATTATAACACCGCGACCCTTCAAGTCGTGTTTTATTTCATCCCGTCGCTTATCTGTACACGGGATAAGCCGGAAGGAATGAACGTTAGTGTATGGGCCGCTAATGACAAAAACTTTTCGGTTTGAAACGCAAATGACGTCATCATTTCAACGTTTGATTTTCATATTAAAAAGTGATACATTGAACATAGGTGTAATTATTAACTATTCTATAAATAATTGTAACTGCGAATTACGTAACAAAGATGAATCCCAATGAACGCCTCAGAATATGCTGTACACCGAAGTTCTCACGTTACAGCGCCCAGTAAGCTATACCGCATTAGTCTTGGTATTCCAACGAGGATTTGATATTCTTACTCGCAATACTCGGGCTTTACTCCGATTTCCCTGCTATTACATGTACTTTCGTTGAAATTTGAAGTTCTAACATTCATTTCTACCTTTCACATTCATGTTGTAAAATATGTCCAATGAAAAATAACAAGGTGGCAATAATCATAATCTGGAAATACGATAAAATTATTAAGTCAATCAATGGAGATCAGTTCACATCCTGAGTGAGTGACTGAGATAGTTTTGATCGACGAGCGTCTTGTCAAAGATGGTAAATGTCGCTCGGCAGAGTAGTGAGCACAGACACAGCATTATGTACTTACTGCATAGATGTAAATAGTTAGTTATGCCCTTTCCATAGTGAGTCCGCGCCCGTTTTGTTGCCAAGTTTAGGTGAGCTAGTTAGCGCAGTTGGAATCAAACGAAAAAGATAGTAGTATTTGCAAATATCGTGGGAGAAAAAGAGATGACACTATTTTCACAGTACGGTTGGTTGTGTATGTTATGTCAAAGACAATGACACAGTTTTTGGTGTAGGGGCGAATTATTTACATCTATACTTATACAGACTTACTGTTGTTACTGAGCATGTAGGACGAGATGTGCGGGCGCGCGGCGACGTACAGCCGCACGGACATGGAGCGTACGTGCGGCGGCCGCGTCGCCAGCGTCGCTCGGCAGCGCAGCGCGAGGTAGCCGCGGTGCGTCGCGTAGTCGTCCGGGAACACGTGCAGTGTGCGCCACGATGCGCTTAACCCTTCGCTGTCTGCGCTTGATACGTGGGTACCGGACGTTATTATTGGGTCCTATAACAAAATATTAAATATTACAAACAAACAAACAAACAAATTATTTATTTTTTCAACACGAAAACATTACATATTTACATTACAAATGAGAAAAAAAAAACACTATGGATAAGGGACATGTTGAAAAAATTAGCACTGTCTCAGCATGTGTTGGACTCTAGCAAGCTACCCGAAGCTACTTGAGTCCAACGCTGATCTTCCGACAGGACTAGTTATAAAGCTGGCGTTACGGAAGATAACTAAATTTAAAAATAATAATATAAAAACACAAAAACTATCGTATACTTAAAATAAAAGAGAACAAAAAATACAAATTTATGAACTAAACAAAAAAAAAACAATAACAATGAAACATTTAACTAGACTATACACTATAAATTCCTACAAAACACTATAGTCGTGCCTAAGACTTTCTTGCTCCTTTTGATGATTGAGCAAAAAGATTTTTAATTTTTTCCTAAATTACCCATCATCATTACCATTATTTTGGCTCACTGCAAAAGCATTTAGAGGTCAGGCCACATAGCTGTAGGTAACTTAGTTATCAAAGAAGACTGTTACATTACTTCCTTAAATTGCTAGTACAATCTTAAATTATTTTCGATGATAGTTTTTGTAAACACATAAATGTTACGTAACCGTAATCAACTCTGCTAAATCGAAATCCCATTATCCTCCTATTCATAACATGATTCAAGCTTTCCCATCCCAGTTACGAAGCGTTAACTAGAACAGTAACCGAAACTATCTGAATACGAGATAGCCGCTGGGAGAGTAATGGGTTCAACCTGAATCCGGTCATAACCGGTACTGCCGTGATTATACGTACGAGTACATGCTACGTAAACCGTTATTATGCTACGTTTAAGCAGAGTTTCTCATCAGTTTTCTGTGTGAGTTCATAGTGATTAAAACTAAAATACATCTAATAATGTTAAAAGATGGTGTGATTCTTGAGGATAAAACTTTGGTAGCGGGTGCACAGACTCCGGCAAAATTAAATCGGGTCGATTGATGTTATTATTAAACAAACTTTTCACCGCTTTTGTCGATATTTTGACAATAACTACGGGCTAGCGGTTTTAAGAAGTTTGATTGAAAGCGAAGTTTTGTAAGGTGGTTTGGTTAGTATTTTGTTTATACTGGCTGAAAATTGTTAAAAAAATCTGTTAAGCTTTCTAATGTTTTTATGACAAAACATCATAAATAGTATTATACCTTCATTGAAAAAAATAGAATTATATTTTACAATTTATTTTATAAGACACTGTCTTAATAACTTAAAACGAATACAGTAAAAAATACTATTAACCAATAACATGAATATATATATATATATATTCATGTTGCTGTTAGTCTCAGTCTTATATATATATATATATATATATATATATATAAATATAAGACTGAGACTAACAGAGTGACCGAGGAGATGCTAGCGATATAATACGTCACTGCAGCGGCCACAGTTCATCATCAGCCATTGGACGTCCACTGCTGGACATAGGCCTCCCTATATGACTTCCAGTCATTACGGTCGCTCGCAGCCTGCATCCACCGCGAGCCGACCGTCTTCACCAAGTCATCAGTCCACCTTGTCGGTGGACGCCCAACGCTGCGTTTCCCGATCCGTGGTCTCCACTCGAGGACTTTTCGGCCCCATCGGCCATCTGTTCTCCTCGCTATATGGCCTGCCCATTGCCACTTCAAAGAGCTAATCCGTTGGGCTATGTCGGTGACCCGCGTTCTCCTACGGATCTCCTCGTTTCTGATTCGATCCCGTAGGGAAACCCCGAGCATAGCCCTCTCCATAGCCCTTTGAGCGACTCTGAGTCTGTTGATGAAGCCGATAGTGAAGCACCACGTTTCGGATCCGTATGTCATCACTGGCAACACACACTGATTGAAGACTTTTGTCTTGAGGCACTGAGGTATTTTGGACGAAAAGACGCTGCGAAGTTTCCCGAACGCTGCCCATCCGAGCTGGATTCGACGAGTGACCTCCTTCTCAAAGTTGGACCTACCTAATTGGATTGTCTGTCCTAGGTATACATACGCGTCAACAACTTCAAGAGCCGAGTTCTCAACCATAACAGGGGAAGGCTCTACATGAACATTGGACATGACTTTCGTCTTATCCATGTTCATTTTGAGACCAACCCGTAACGTTGGGAGACTCGATTGAGGCCTTCGAGCATTGTGCCGAGTTCTTCCATCGAGTTTGCCATGACTACGATATCGTCTGCGAATCGAAGGTGAGTGATGTATTCGCCGTTGATATTGATGCCCAATCCTTTCCAATCCAGAAGTTTGAAGGCGTCTTCCAAAGAGGCAGTAAACAGTTTCGGAGACAAAACGTCTCCCTGTCTTACGCCCCTTTTTAAGGGAATAGCCTCCGAACTCTGTTCTTGTACTCGGACGGACATGGTGGCGTTTCTATACAAACACTTCAACACTTCGATATACCGATAGTCAATACGGCCCCGCTGGAGTGACTCAAGCACTGCCCATGTTTCGATCGAATCAAAAGCTTTCTCGTAGTCCACAAACGCTAAACAGAGCGGCAAGTTATACTCTTCGGTCTTCTGTATAACCTGCCGCAGCGTATGTATGTGGTCTACGGTACTGTAGCCACAGTTGCTAACACAATATCGAGGGATTCCATTCACACTGCCGTAATTCAGTTTCTGAGTTACTTTGACGAAACTTGGAGAAATAGTCGCAAATTGGAGAACTATTCTAGATAAATCGAACTGAGTTTATAATATAGCTTTGTTAATAGTTGGTCATTTTAAAAAGAAATAAACATTTTGTCCCAAGACCAAATCTTTATATAATAAGTCTTTATCAAGTCAAGAATTTGTCTTAAAGTGATTTAGAACCAATGCTAACTTAAATTACGTAAGTATATTCATTTAAAAAGTTATTTGTACTCGTACCTGCTAATTATATTACGTTAAATTAATCAATCAATTTATTATTATTATATAAATATGTGTAATGAAATTTTAATAATGATTGATAAAATTAATATTTAATATTTTTTATTATTCTGATTAAAAGATTCAACTGTGTCTTATTTCTACGAGGACACTCTTTAAATCTTCTCCACCCACAGATAAGATTTTCTTGAAATAAATTCTGTGACTAAGACAATTCAATCTTAGAAATTCTTTGCTCATTCTTACGTTCAGATCTAGCCAGCTCTAGCTATGTTATCCGTTTTCATGATAGTTTCGAAATGACTCCAAACTTTTCGTTTGTAATCAAATTTATTAGAAATTGGTCGCAAAGATAAAACTGTAATAAAAGAAAGAAGAAAGCATCGCGGCGTCGTATATTTAAGTGTTTTTATCTCTGTCTCACCACAGTTTTACTAATATAAAACTATTTTCCAGCAAAGTCAACAACAAAAACACAAAATAACAGACATAGACCACGTTTCCAAGAAGTAAGTCCCGCGCTGTATTTATTGTGTACACGACTACGTAAAACCAAACGCTACTTGTACAAGACTACGTAAAACAAACGCTACGTCGTACCAAACTAACTGAACGTAGCAGCGGAACGTTTTTATCGCGAAACTTCGACGTATGGTAGACGTCGGCTAAACTCAAGTTAGCAAAACTTGCAACTTGACATCGTTCGAATATACGTATCGGTTTCCAGCAGACTCCGTAAATAGTCGAAGCTACGTAAACACGACTTAGCGTACTTTGATAAAACTGTGATTTTTGGTTGCAAACCGGTTTACTATATTATGCAAGGCGAGTTGGATCTGCTTTTCGTGGCATAAATTTGAATGTGAGTTTAGCTCTCAAGGGAACGAATTAAATTGTAGGAATTTCGCAAGACATTCACGTAAAATAATGCTTAAGCCGATGCAATTTCATGCACTGAAAGTTTGCTTTGCATAACGAATATATTAATTATGTTCTAGCATGCCAAAGAAATATACATAAAAATAAATACATAGGTAAGTACATTTTTTTAAACTACCGATTTGGTAGACAAAATGGAGAACGGTTACATAAACATGGTACATAGTAATAGTCGGTTAAAAGTTTGAGGTGAGGTAAAAAAAAACCCAGTTCAAATCGAATCAAGAGTTTAATCACATTAAGCTGGAACTAGACTATACCCATTAGAGTCGGTAGTTTGATAGAGATGATTGATGCGCCGACTCGCACTCGGCGGAAGCTCTTCGATCACGGTCTAATCTAGCTCTACCGTTGGACCGCTTCCTTTCATTTAATGGAACATTATATAGTTTGTACCACTAGGGGATCATTCACTTTGTACCACAGAGGATCACCCAGTGTGTACACTGTGGGATTGGACCACAAGAATGAGATTATGGAGACACTTGAAAAGAAAATTCTCAGATTTTTAGCAGAGATTTTCAGAATGGGTTGACGATAATTAAAACAAACCGAAACGTATTTTGATATTACTAAGAACAACTAGGTATTGTTTTAGTTCTGAGACATAAACATCGCTATGATAAAGAAATAAAACAAACTTTGTTTATTCAAAGATGCTAAAGAATCTTCTTTGTCTCACAACGAAATGAATCACAACGTACCCTTGGTCCTCCCACTCGAGGGCCAAGGTTATGTTGTGATCTTCTAATTTATCCCATACCATTTTCTAATTATGAAAACTTAAGTGAGAGTGAATCACTTTAAAAAAAATATATGTATCCGTTATTCTGTTAGTATGTGCTATTGGCTGCGTCTAAATTTAACAATTATTATAAAAGATATAATACCATTTTTATATAATAAGTAACGGTACAGTCTGTCAAAATTGTGGTCTACCACCCTACGGTTGAAATTTGTTTGTTAAATTATGTTAGAAAAGTCAACCTTAGCAATCGTTACATCTCACAGAATCTTTTGTCAAAACTGGTATAACACTTTCTTGGTTCACTGTACCTGAATATTCCACGTGTACAATTATACTTGTCTTCAGGCTTTTCCAATTAGATATTCGCAGCGGCACCTCCGCACAGCCCGTCCGACGGAGATAATGGCTCCGATGCTATCGGACAAACCGACAAACCCGACCTCACTGATAAGGAGCGGGTCGCTTTGATAGCGGGAAAGCGGAGAGAGCGAGGATGGCGAGGTTTATGGTGAATTCTAAAACGATTTATGTTACTATTTTTCTTTACATTTTCAAAATTGGGAATTGGGAAATGTGAACTATGAAACTTCAACATCATCATCTTCCTGCCCTTTTCCCACATTATGTGGGGTCGGCACAACACGTCCTTTCTTTTTCTTTCCATTTCATTCCGTCACAGACTTATGGCTTGTAATTTGTTTAAGACAAGCAATCTAATTTTTATCTTACCTCCGGGATTTTTTATACTAATTTCTCCCCTTTTTCGTAAACACTAGAAAAGACACGCTCACACTGCATTCGCATGCGCGGGTCACAAATATGTTCAAACAGTCACTTTGATCAAGTTTAAATTATAATCTAAATAGCTGACTTTGAGCAGATTGATGAACTGGAAAATGGGATGTCATTAAACTCACTGAATCATGATCGGTTAGTCCTCAGATACAGACAGGGCGTACTCGTATAAGTTCACAGTCGAAAAGAAAATACATACTCCGAAAAACAAAGTAATATTTAAGGCCCTGAAAGATTTTGTTTATCGAACGTTGTGTTATAAAATAGTTGGCTTACTTTTCTATTTAATTATTAGTTTTACGTCTCGCGGCTTCGCATTTGTTAGTTTTTATTGTATTTTTCCCTGGGTAAAAAGAAGCCACTCTCCATCTTTTCAATCATATCCAATTAAAATTCTCGTCAATTCGTCACTCGGTTTTGACATGAAACTTCTTGAAGACGATATTTATAATTGGTATGGATGTTTCTGTTTATGATATTGGTGTACCAAGTGTACCCGCCATTTCGATCGCACTGTGTGTCACAGCGAAATTGCACAAGGAACAATCACACAAGTTAGGACATCTTGCTGGAGCGTCCATTTCCATACAAAGTAGCGGCTGGTGGTTCGTATTCACGACGCTCTTATCAGATGAGATGATATAGCCCGGATGGTTGTCGCTCAACGTTACTGCTCCTTAACCGATCGGAACTAACCGTACGGGTAAGATGTAATGTAAAGTAATGTGAAAAAGTTAAAAATGTCATCGTCAATAATTAATCGACTGACTCTTTTAATTTAGGAACTTATGATACTTTTTGACACTGGTGAATCTCACCACAAAAACCGCAAAACCAATTTCAAATACTGAATTGTACCGACCTACCCTGGCTAAGTAGGTTTTTATTACTGTTCGGGTGCTGTGCAGTTGCGATGAGTGAAACGCAATAATACAAAACACACAGCGTTCGGATAACGCAAAAATATGTTTATTCGCAGAAAACGAGTTTATGGTTAGCTTCTGTCTTCTGTTATCGGTTTGCCCATCTGTGGGGTACATTTATTGTTCATGTAATTAACTGCGCGTAGATTCCAATTGTTTTGGAAATAGAGGTTAACTAGATTAAATATGTATAAGACAACTAGAATTAGCTTTTGATTAATTTAGCTGTTGTTTTTGTTGTAGTTTTTTTAATGTAGAAAGGTAGGATACGTTTGGGTAAAAAAGAGTTTTTATAATAAATTTAACTCCTGTGTTTAACTGTGAAATAATCATCAACTGTGAACTTGCAGTTTTCACCAAAACATAAGTCAATATCGACGACGATCCTCTTAGAACAGATGACCGTTGAGACCAATAGGCAAGCCGTAGGTAGATACTACAGACAAAAACAGACATATAGTAGGGATTTTTATATTAATAAATAATATAAAAGTATTTCCAACTCGTAAAGACAAAACAAATATTAAACTTACAAAAGTTTATTAATTAGACCGGTCCTCTTTAAATTAGAAAGCCGTAGAACAAAAGTCACAGGAATGATAATGGTAATGTATGGACGAAGCTCTAATTGAATTCACAGTTCCAGAAGTCTGTCCGTTTGTATGGCTTCTACTTGCTCCGTCTCAAGCTATAGGTACGTTTAACTTATTATGTTTATAGTGGGTGAATTTTATTACAAAAGTTGGGATAAAACTATTTATTGACTATCAGAACAATTACAACCCTCACTACAGGACACTTGTCTCCCCAATATAACCTATTGTTAGTCGTGGGAGATGTAAACTAGATGACAGCGACATATGCACCACTAGCAAGGCTGTATATTGTTTCAATCTCTATCCTATATAAAACCTAATTTCTATTTCGTAGTACCTAACTTAAAATAATTATTTTAATTATATTCCCAAGTCTGAAGGGACATCTACAATTCCTCTGAATCGTTTGTAAAGTCATCGCCTCAGCCTCCGCAGAACAATTATGGGTGTCCCCATTCCGACGCCGAAAGTAAATAATTGTTTACAGTTATTAAAATGCAAATGGCGCTGAACGAGCTAGTAAACAATCAAATTACAATAATTGAGATCCAAAACAATTTGGTCGGAACATCGCGAGGACAATGGCGGGAGGCCGCGCGCGGGGGTTAATTTCCTGAAGGGCCCGAAAAGGTTGAAAACGATGAAAATGTTGAAATTAATGAGATTTTTCATGATTAGCTGTTTCGCGTTACGCTCGTTAGGTGGCCAGATTGAGGCGGGTTCGATTCCCGGCCTCGTTGCCCTTAATAAAGTTACGGTTAATCAGCCGCGCGACGAGCAAAGCTAATAAATTTGTTTATTAGCAATAAAGGTTCTACTTTAAGGTTAGGACGTCAATTTTAAGATGTTGAAGTTCATTACCACAGTTTGATATTTTAAAATTTACAAACTTTACCCCACAATAATATCACACCAAGTATTGTTAATAAGATACACGTTCATTATTACTACTAGCATAATAAGGCACCTATGTATCTGTCTAATAAGGCAGATAGGTACATTCACACTTTTATTTAGAAGTTCTATCCAAATATTTCATGTTAATAACACGTTACATCCACTGCGACACGCCTATCATTATTTAGCACGTAATCCCCTCCAAATTGTTTGCTCTATGCTCCACGTCTAAACAACACAGCAAACATATCGGACGGAACACTGGCTCATAAACAGTTTGTTCTAGAAAGGTCCATTCCACAATGGATTAATCTGCGTCAGGCAATAAACGTCAACACAATGCTCCAATCAGCTGCCCCGCAGCAGGCCAAGGAAAACGGCTGCCCAATCATATAAATAAGCTTTCCTTAGAAATCGAATCCTCTCGTGCAATTTGGCACTCAGCGGTGTTCTTGTGAACTGAGCAAGAATCAGGTTAATGAGGAAGCATAGATTAGAGAGTTTGATGATAATATGCTTTTTCTCTCACATATATAAAAATCAAACTTATTTAATCTAAAATGCAGTAAGGATTCGTCTGTTTCGCTATTTTTTGCTAGTTTTAAACAACAACTAGTTTTAGACATAGGTAATAATAATTAAATAATATGCACTCGCCTCACTAACTATTCTTAAATTGAACACTAAATTTGAAAGCAGACTTATTACGAAAGTAGTAATTTTTGTATCACAAGATTGAATTAATTACAACAAAATACATATTTGAATTTCTTGCTCGAAATTTCCATCAACCAACAATTCGAGTACCTAAATATTGAGACAAATATTGAAGGTCTATTTAACCTAAATACAGACTACAGCCAGACAACAAATTATAGGGAGTAGTCTGCTAGAAAATTTTCCAACAGAAAACCTTGTATCATCAATCAATCATAGATTACAAGTTGGTTTTTCGTAAACAACGCTGTTATCTCAAATTATTTATTTATTATGTTTTGGGTTGAAATGTCCAGCTAAGAAAATAAACCCTATTCACTAAGTCGAATCATTTGAACTACTAACCTGATGGTTTTATGACCGTCAGCTAAGTAGCACGCGCGTTCATTCATTAGTTCAAATCGATCGTATTTTATGAATTTTATTTATAAATCGATATTTAATAAATAGCTCCGCGGTAAGCCCACCTAACGAAACGTAGTTAACGTTGATAATAGATTATTCGAATACTTTCTTACATGGATATGTTACGGCTAATACCCGAAGTGCGGCTACACCTAGTTCTAGCCGGTTAGAACTAGGTGTAGCCACTTGCTCTTGGTTAAACCTAGTATTAGCCGATTATTTTCGGGTAAAACTAGGTCTAGCCTTCATCATGCCGGCTACAACTAGGTCCAGCCATTCCCTGTTGGATAAAACTAGGTCTAACCGATATCACTCCGGCTAGAACTAGGTCCAGACAATCCCTGTTGGATAAAACTTGTTATTCTAATAAATAGTTTATGTTACTTTATAAAAGTGTGATTTATAATTAAAATAACATTCTATAAATTATAATATGCAACTACTTATTGTCTGTTGTTAAAAAAATGTTCCTGATTGTTTCTATTATATTAAAAATTGCACACTATGTACAGCCAATCCCTGCTAGATAAACTAAGACACGCGCCGCTGCTGCAGATAGTGAGTCACAATCGCTAGTAGACCTGCAGTAGATCAGCAGCAGCAGCGCGTGTCTTAGTTTTATCTAGCAGGGATTGGCTGTACATAGTTGTAGCCGGCATGCTATCGGCAGAGCTTTTTTTAGATATTAAAAAACATCCAGTAAAAAGAAACGTAGAGAGTTTTTTTATGCTTATAAATCACATTATAATAATTAACATAAATTATTAGGAGTGCAATTTTTAATATAATAGGAACATCAGGAACATTTTTTAACAACAGACAATAAGTAACTATTTGCATATTATAATTTAAGGAATGTAATTTTAATTATAAATCACACTTTTATAAAGTAACATAAACATATTTATCAGAATAACAAGTTTTATTCACCAGGAATTGTTTGGACCTAGTTCTAGCCGGAGTGATATCGGTTAGACCTAGTTTTATCCAACAGGGAATGGCTGGACCTAGTTGTAGCCGGCATGATAAAGGCTAGACCTAGTTTTACCCGAAAACAATCGGCTAATACTAGGTTTAACCAACAGTCAGTGGCTACACCTAGTTCTAACCGGCTAGAACTAGGTGTAGCCGCACTTCGGGTATTAGCCGTAACAGATACATCATTTTATAATGATGTTCCATAACTGACCCTGTCAGTAATCTAAGCTCTTCGCAAAATAAAATCAAACCATTCAAACATATTATAACTTAATTTATAATAAACATTTCGTAAATAACAGCTGTTTTCCCCGCGCTGTGTCAACAGGCCGGTTCAATTTACACGCCACGCGACAGAGTGAAAAAAGGTCATCTCTTCATCCGGAGAAATCTGCGCGGCATCCCTCGCTAATTGAAACAAAAGCCGGAATTACTCACGTGAACCTACATTAAACCCTTACATATTTATTTATCATTATCATTTCAGCTGTCACACGGCTACTGCTACAAATATCAATGTTACCCATTGGACGTCCACAGCTGGACATATCCTTAGTTAAATGTTCAGATTATTGATTCATACAGTTATTTCTGTCAGAAGTGGCATCCACCGTGAACCATACTTTCACTAGATCGTTTGTCCATATTGTTGGTGGACGTCCTACTGTGCTCTTGAGTTCAATATATATTTTTTAATATGTAAAAGCATGCTTTCATTTGTTCACGTTCAAAAATTTACTTTTTTTCCCGAAGTTCGATATTTTATTAAGGTTTCTCTTCGCGGGAAAACCACACAGTAACCTAGTTAGTCCATTATACTATGATGTATACCGGAGTAGCTTTTACAACTTACGTAAGGGCTTCAGAAAGTGGGTCGTGCCCATGTAATTGGACCTTATAGGCCTTCCGTCGGAGTTTCTAGAACGCTACTAGCAGGCGCAACTTTCGGAATTTATTAAAAAGCTAGACTTGTTTTCGTGGTTTTGCCCGCATTTGAATGGATTTTGCCGCGGTGAAGTAGGTACACATTAAAGTAAAGTAGTAAATATTATCTTAATTGGAAATGAGATTAGCTAAGGCCTCAAAAGATGTTTCAAATATTGCTCAGTTTCAGCTTGTAGAAAACGATTAACTCTTATTATTAAGTTTAATTCCACACACAAACCACAAATACCGAACTAATTTAGAAACCAATAGATATACTCGTAGTCGGTAGTTTGCTAATGATGGTCATAGCACGCTTGCAAGCCGAGAGCACAGACACGTTTCCGAAACGCAATATCAAATTAATCGACAAAACACAAACTGTTTCCAAACTAAACACAATTACAAATTCTCGCCAAAATGGAATTAAAATATTGAAGCATGCTCTATTCTGTAGTGCAAATTAATTTGGAGGAAAATTAATTGTTGCTTGTTAATGAAACTAGCCGCGGCCACAGCGCTCCATTTACCTTCCACGCCGGCGCCGGCCAGAAATTAGTTTCCATCGACAGATTCCATCAAAATGATAAACATTTACAAAAGCCTGTATTTCACCCAAAATATCACATCATTTCAAGCAATTTCCGCACCTACAATCTGATTCGTTCCAAACCACTTATTTATCAGCGAAAATTAAGCCCCAAAAATGCGAGTGGTCCTTACGAATCGCAATTTTAATAATGTTCCCTCTTAAATAATTCAAAATAATTAAAAACATCCATTATAAAATCCAATTTCGCAGCTCCCACTGTTAAAATCGGTTAGAGGCCCCAGAAGGGCGTAGGTAATTTATATTAACAACAAAAGGGTGGCTCGATTCGCAGGAAACGGTTGAAATAATGTGACTGAAAGGTGTAAAAATTAAAATGATGACGGAGTGACAATGGCGGATCGAGCAGGAGGCCGTACAAAGGTAATGGAGGTGCACTTCATGATATCGGCTATTCATTCGCTTCTTTTATAAAACCGTTCAAAGGGTATCTAATGATGAATCGCTGGAATTCCGAAGGCGAATTTTGTTGAAAATTCTATGGGTACAATGCTGTAGCCACCTACGCGTTGAACAAGCTGCGAACTCCATCGGAGACGACGGTAAACTTTGTTGATATTTAAGTGGTTTTTGTTTGTTTAGTACCTGGGAATTTCTGTTTGTTATTAGAAATAACGGAGGCTGTAGACTAAACAAGGCGTTAGAATAGTTATCTCAATTAGACAAAAGAACAATGATACGGGCAATTTAATATGATTTGAGAGTTTTCTTTGTATTAAGAACATTATAATGTCTATTATAGTATAAAAATATAAATGTACTTTTTTAATTTTAGTTATAAAAATAAAGTTAACTTTTGTTTGTTTCCTTCTTAAATTAGCTTATAAAGACAAAATATTTACGTATGAACCCGCTACTTAACCCCCGTTCTTTTTTTAAAGGATCTATTTCTAAAGGAAATAGGACAATGTATTCTTTTTCAAAGCTAATGAAAATAAAAAGTGAAAAATATCTAAGCATTGGAAAGCGCTTAACCCGACATGGAATCGACTGCGCCGAAATAGCCGCTTTATATTTATAGTTTCGGAATAATTCATACGTAATTTAGCACGGTGAGTCTGACACATTATTTAACGGTCTGTTCTCACTACGAATACGCTTATTGATTATTTCGGAAAATGATTAATCTGTTCTTGAAACTTTTAAATCTGTGCCTTAATCTATGTAGGTATGTGTAAACATGGTAATAGTCCATTGAGCTTTGCATTTATTAGAGGACGCAATTTTATTTTTGGGATATGTAAGTCCTTAAATTGTAACCTTTCAATGAACTTTTAAGTGGTAATACCGTTCTGATAAATTTAGAACTTAACCTTAGGAATTTTTTAAATTTTCAAATAAAAACACAAATAATCAGTAATAATAATCGTTTGTTCACGGCGTGCGGAAATGCCAGTCGGCTATCCATTGCGGCGAGCGGCCGCGGCAGGACGCGATGTAAATGGATTGGAACTGGCGCAGGCAGCTCGTGTTTACGAGTTGAAATTGACACGAGGACGTGCGTGTTGAAGGGAATTTTAAATTTCGAATATTTATCAAATTGAATGGTTTTTATAAGCTTTTTTTTAAGCTACGGGCTTCATTGGATATGTAAAATATCAACAAATATAAATAATATAATGAATAGATAAGCAATTGTCAGGAATCCCACAAATTTAAATATTTCTGCTCATATCGTGGTTTGTTAGTTTTGCGAGATTAATTACTATGCACGTAGAATGCTGAATACCGGAGCGTTTATCAGAAACCAAGGACAAATTGAATGACATCTAATGAACTAAAGAAGTAGCAACAAAAGTATTAATTGAAACCATTGAATTGAATACTAGTTAATTGAAAGTATTAATCAAGAATATGGCAGGCAAAGAGTTCCGTTTTCCTATAAGAGTTTTCCTTTATAATTTATGTGTTCAGGGATAAAAGTTATTTATTAAATATTGTGAACAATTTTGCTCAAACATTTAAGTTAGTGTTTGAGAATTTTTCGCAAAATGAATTAGTAGAAAATTAATTTCAATAAAATAAACGTATTCTAGTATGATTCAAATGATAGCATCTTTCAGTGCATTGCATCCGTAACTGGCTTTTTCGCGAGTGATAGTGTCGATCCAAACTAATTGGGATTCATGTTTGTTTACAAATGCCAGTCTGAAATGTCAGCTGTTCGTCAGTTGCGGCGAGCCGCCGGCTCTTGGGTGCTTTCAAATGGATTGAAACTGACACGGAAATGCAGGGTTGTTTTGATTTAAAAGTTTGAAATTGGAATGTCTGATACGAGGCACACGATTGTGTTTTGATTTACAAGTTTGAATATTGGATCATATCTATATCTGCTCTGTGGATCATATCGCTCATTGAATACAAAACAGCCATAAATCAAAATTTTTCAAAAATGGTTTTATTTCAAAATTAGGGTCTAAAGCTGCAATACTTTACGTTTTGCTGAAGACACCCGTCATTTTCGCTCATTTTGACGTAAAACTGAACAACCGCCCTTTTTGTATTGGGCTGACTTACGCACAAACTTCAGAACAAAACTGCCACAACTCGAAAAAAGACCCAAAATTTTATTCAGTGTTCTGTGCAAAAGGGACACTTTTTGAAATGCGTCCGTTTTGCATTCCAATTTCAAGTAAGTACATTCTGATTTTTTATTTAACAGAGCCATATTTTGGAAAACGTACATTTTGCGTTCCAATAATGAAATAAAGTGATACCATTTTTACAAATGTGTACTTTTTGTATTGAATTATTATAGACGTAATAATAATTTATGTACAGCTAAACGGCATGTTTTCAAATTTGTAATGTTTATTTACTTTAAAATAACATTTACTTGATAGAGTTTACGTTCATACGATAACTGTATGGTAACCGTTTAGCAACTCATAATTGTTAGGTTGGTTCATATCATAGCTTTTATATTTTCAAAGTTAACTTCATTACTTATAAATAAATTGCTAGTTTTCACGGAATCTTCGCACCACATAAATCTGTACCCAAAGTAACAATTTATGATTGTTTTGCAATCATAATCAAAAAATAAAAAATATTACTTTTGTGATTTTAGCCATACAGTTTGTGATTTAATAATACATAGTAAAATGTATTAATATTTTACTAATAAAGCCTTATTTCATACCTTTTAATGTTAAGCTTTCAGCAATTAAATTTTAGATTTGTGTTTATAGTTTTTGAAGTATAATGTTGTTCCTATGAATATTTTAGATAAGGTAAAATTGATATCGCGTTTTTTAACATAAAACGATAAAACAATATCTAGTTTTGTGTTACTCGTTTGAATAGTTTGTATCTTTTTAGATATACTGAGAGTTATTAATTTTTTATAGTTATTTCCTTAGTAAAACATCAAAATAGCATGTTAAATTTTATTATTTGTTTAATTTTTTGAGAAAATTACCCTAACATTGGTTCAAATTTTGAATGCAAAAAGGGCTTTTGTTGGTTTTCTCAGGTTGGAAGAATGCTATCACAGTGGTCATTATTTAAAAAAATAGAGAAAAAAACAAGGAAAATAATGATATATAAACATCATAACATTTAAAAATAAAAACAGTATTTTTTTCAAAAAATCATTTTTTAAATTTTGTTTTGGCTCTCCTGTAAAAAAATGAGGTTTCTGATTTGTGGCTGTTTTGTATTCAATGAGCGATATATTGTTGCGCGACATTTCAGCTGATTACGTTTATTTTGTGTAAGAATGATTTCTTTAGTGTTAAGTAGTTTTAAAACGGCTTTTGTGAAGGCAAACATTGCGAGTAAACCAACATGTTCTTATACATTTCGAAGAGTTTGTTGATCATGTACCATTCGGCCAGCGTGGTGAATTAAATCCTAGTCTCTCTCAAGATAGAAGTTCCTATGTCCCAACAATAGAAACGTAAATAGTGATGCTTATGGAACTTACCTCTTGCGGTTCAGCGTCCACAAACCAGTCGAGTGTGGCGTGCGGGACTCTCTGATAGAAGTTCTTATGTCCCAACAATAGAAACGTAAATAGTGATGCTTAAGGAACTTACCTCCTGCGGTTCAGCATCCACGAACCAGTCGAGTGTGGCGTGCGGGAGCGAGTAGTCCGAGGTGCAGTTCACCAGCGCCTGCTCGCCCGCGTTCACCAGAGTCGGCAGCCCCGTGATCAGCGGGTCGTATTCTGGCAACACTGGAAGAAAAGGTACAGGTTTATTCCGTTTTTGCCGGGGATGGCAAACCTGTCTCGTATTCTGGAAAATAAATCAAATGAAATAAATATTGCTCGACAATTCACACAGCAACATCTAGCCCCGTGGTAAGCTCGAAGCTTGTGTTACGATTGCTAGATTTCTGTTATACTTAATAATAAAATACATTCATAAAAAAATATATTTTTAATATACCCAGACACTCGGAACAAATATCTGTAGATCGTACAAATTTTTGTTCCGAGGTACCTTTGCTCGCTGCGCCACAGAGGTCGTCAAAATATGAGCTAAGCGATTATTCAGATAAGATTATGTCAGAGTGTTGTATTCTGGCAACACTGGGGAGAATCAATGTAAGATACAGGTGCACATACATTTTTCTAGAAAAAAATTTCTAGGAAAATGTATGTGCTCTAACGGTGAAGACAAACAAGTTAGGGGGAGAACAAGTCTAGCTAAGTACCTGCAAGGTCAATAAGGCCTCCGTTTCACACTTTTTACATACCGCGTTGTAAATCAAACTATAGACAAAACTCATTTTTCGTACGTTCCGCAAAAACATATAACACTAAGTTGGTTGATTTCTTAGAAGTAGACGTATTTACAACTAAACCGTATAACTAGTTATTGGTTTGATGGTTCTAAAACTGTTCTAAAATGATTTTGGATTTTGATATTCTTATGTTTATTTTCAGTTCTTATTTTATATGCCTAGATTTTTAAGTTTAAGTTTATTTAAACAAGCAATGACTTTTTTAAGTTTTCCATTTTCGGATATTTATATGTGAAAACATGTAATTAGTATTTAGTAGTTTCAAGAAGTGTTATATTTAGTTATAGATACTGTATGTTTTCCTAAAAAATAAAATAAAATAAATAAAATAATTAAATAAAGTCTAGTACTGACCGGCCAGCGTCATGTTGGCGGCGCGGCGGTCGACGGCGAAGCGCGGGCCCTCGCTGGAGACCTCGCAGGTGTACTTGGCGGTGCCCTTCTCGCCTCGCACGTTGATGGCGCACGCGGTGACGTCACAGGAACTGTTCGTCACTATCACGCTGCTTGTGTTGAAGGCTCGGCTCTCCATCTAAGAATAAAAAATTTTGTTTAGGGTTTACCTAATTATATACTCAGATATTTTATAAATTCTATAAATATGGACAAAATATCCGAATTTCACTTTCAAAATTTTCGTGAGTTATACTATGCATTTTATAATGTGAGAATTGCGCGCGCGACCTGAGAGGAAACGGGGCACAGCGGGACGCTCACTTCACCTGACCTGATAAAGACTGCTCTTGTTGTGGTCGAAACGTCGAGAGTTGTTTAACTCCTGTGTAAATACGTGAGTAATTCCCGTTTTATAAAATGAATAATATATCTGAATATTTATGCGTTTACTTATTAACCACCTTTCTCGTTCAAAAAACGCTTCAAAATCCGCTGCGTTAATAAGGACTGAATCATACAGACTTTGTTTTGTACTATGTAGTGATAGGTACCTACCTCTGTACGTGCCTCGTTACTTTAAGAAAACCAATATCAGGGGCGTGTTCTGATTGCTTTGACCACTTGATAAGACGACATGATGTTTTCCTGTTGATCCATAATGTATAAAGTTGACTTCTCCAATATATTGATTAACGCAAAATTTCATATCAATTCCCTGGGTACTACTACTATTTTAAAACCAAAATCACCTATTTCGGCCCTGCTGTTTTAAGATTACAACGAAAAGTGGCATTGATTATAAGAGATATAAAAGATTTTTACAAAGAAACATTTCTATTTAAGCATCAAAAAAACTCGGATAAAATTATACAAAGCAAAGCCCTGGGGAAATATTTTTGTCGAATAAAAAAATTGAGGCTAATTACTATTAAGTAGGTACTTCGTATAATAAAGGTTACAGCACAAAAGTTAATTCGATATCGAGAAACAAATTCCTATTTGTTGAGTATTTTTAGGGGCTCCATAACAAAATTATTTCCGAGAAATTTCTTGCATTCTCTCACGCAATCCTTAGATTATACGGAGAATTGATGAATATCTAAATAAATATTCACATTTCTTGGGCTTTAACGACCACTTTATTTCACCTTTCTTACGTTAATTATGAAATAATATTTTATATTGATACATTTTTGTTTAAAATTTCCTCACAGTCTCAATTACTTGATTTTTATCAGAAAATATACTTGAGCACAAAAACATACTTAACTTGCGAAGAAAAGTTTCATTTTTCACTTATGTTTTCGAAAAGAAGCTACTTAGTAGAGCTGAATGGTTTGGAACCGGTATACAATGTGTCTTTAAAAGTGGATTAAATGTTTCAAGCAAGCAGCAAAAGCCATATTTGCTTAGTGGGAGCAGAATCGACGTTTATTCCAAAGGTCGTGAGTTCAAACTCAGGCGCGTCTTCTCGGTTTATCTTCCTTGAAACCAAATATGTATATTTGTTCCGGGCGTCTGGGTGTTATATAATTATGTATAATAAAAAAATATCTATCTATGTATGTATATTATATTAAGTATATCAGAAATCTAGCACCCGTAACACAAGATTTGAGCTTACCACGGGGCTAGATGTCGTTGTGTAAAATTGTCCAGCAATATTTATTTATTTATTTATATCAACTTAGATCATAATATATTTAAGATCAACTGTTTTTTTTAATTTACTAGAACAAAACGATCCAATCGCTTTGTCTATTCACGGCCCGGTTTGTTTTACCACCGCGGGAAATTAAAGCGGCTCTGAAAATACTACTCTTTATGCTTTTCTTGGTTTAAAATTAAAAATTCTGTTTAATTTATCTTCACGAAGCTTGTAACAACGATGAGGTAGATCGGTTACAAGGAAGCTCTAAGTATTTACTCAGAATTACTTAAAATGGTTAAATTGGCAGTACGTATGGTGGTACGTATTCACCAAAAGGATGGAAGCATTGATTGCAAAAGTTTGCATTAGTAATGAATGTTTCTTGTACCGGTCTTTGAATAGTACCACCCCTATGTTTCACCGATTAAGGGAAAGCCATTAGTTTGTTGACGCTAACTTACTGTGATCACCAACCCGCCTGATAAGCTTGGTGGCTATACCACACACTCAATACCACCATGGGTTTTTTCGGGAGGCTAGTGCATATATGTAAAATAGTTAATGATGATTGAACCGAAACGCAATATACGTTTCTCATCTCGGAACATCTGAATTCGTAATAACATTAATACTTACGCGTCAAAGCGTTCGTAATACGCTGTAACAATTGTAGACATTGAGCAAATCCCAGTTCTAGGCATTTGCAGACAGACATTAGTCAAACACGACTCAAAGTAGTCAAAGTCTCTCAGTGCGGCGCCGCGGGCAACTTGCGAGGTTAATAATGAAATGCTCACACACTTTCAGATGTAATTCGCTGAATTCGTATTAAATTATTTGAGTTATGAGTTGAAATGAGAAGTGAACATTCAAAGGAGCTGGCAGTTTTGAGCCGAGGCCACGAAACTTGCGGATTCTTGTTTAAACAATTGCAGATTTGCTGGTCTTGTAACTTTTAAACTATCTTGGTAGAGTCAGATTTAATTCAGTAGGTACGATGCGCAATGTACGTATTCTAAAACCAAAAGAGACAATTTGTTGAACTATGAGCTCGGATAAACCTATTTATATTAATTTTAAATTATATACTTTATGTAACATTTAACTCACCCTTGAATTTGTAGTTGTATTGTTCAATTTGAAATCACAGATATGTTCGAGAATTAGACAAGTGTCGTTCTGAAATACAACTCGCCACTGATTTGGCTTATCCACCACAGGATTTGTAGGTTACAATAACTAAGAAAAAATATATTTTGTGCAAGTTAACTGTCACCTCATATGCATCACATTATGTAAGGGCATCTCTACATTCGCATGTTAATAACCCGGCTAAATAGGGATGTTTTATCGGCAGGTTCTGACCCGGGCAATAGTTTTCGCCGAGCTCGTGGCCCGCTCACCTGCCATCTAATATTTACACTCAATTACGTTCAGTTCCTCGTTTTTTCGCAACATCCAGACCTGTTTACTGAATTTTGTTTGCATTTAAGCGAGACGTAATTTATTTGAGTCCCGTGGAATTGAAATGGAATAATGTTGTTTGAGTTTTATGTAATTTACATTACTTGAAGCCGTATTATGAAGATCTTCTATAAATAAATCGATGGCAATCGGCGTGGAAAGTTTTGATTGGTTTAAAAACAAATGTTATTTGCAGCGAAGCAAACGCAATAATCAGATTTAGATGGGATTGAAAAAGGTTATAAGAATATCGAATAGAAAAGTTTCATTATCAGCACCATTTTTCATCTTCAGCGAGGAAAAAGTTCGAGTAAGTTTACAAAGTGGGTGAAGCTCGGCACGTCTACCTATTTATGATAATAATGATATTCCACTTGCGAGAAACTGACCGCAACTTTCTAAAAGTTTTGAGTTTGCTCAGATTCGCCTTATTATAAAGTAAGTCGGGGTTGAACGGGGAACTTATAACAATGTGTTGGAAATTGCGTGTGACTTTAAGTTATTCTCGTTTGATTTCTTAAGCGATAATCCCGGCTCCGAAATTATGTTGTTACTGAACTTTTCTGGGTTATTTTGTGATAAATTTATTTGTGGAAGTATGTAGGAGGAAAACATGTATATGAACTTAAAAGTTGAGGGTAAAGTGGGAAAAGGTTTTTGTATATTTGCCACGAATAACCACGAAATATACGAGTATATTTTGATATCCAAATTCGTCTAAGATTCGATGTTACTCGTAAATTAAATTAACATTTGCAAATAAGGTTAGATTTTATCTTCGAATAAATCTATTAGCCTATTTGATTATACAAGACAAATCAAAATATTTGAAATAATTCTGATGTGGTAACCCATCTCACACTACATTGAATATTAATCCAAATGCATTCACGGATGAATGGCGCGAATTAATCACGCGAATCAGTCTCAGACCGAGCTTGATTACGACGCAATCACGCGCACCTAGATTACACCAGTAATTGAACGCAGCTGAATTATAGCTTGGAATGTCTTGGTGCAATATACTTGGCATAAGAATATCTATCTAAGTAATGGAACGGAGCTAGCCCTCCCCCCCTCTATTTAAGTTCCTACTGCTGGTTCACAGGGACATATCTCTAGAGAGATCAGAAAATAATTCACCACGCCTTCACAGCCCAGTGCGGGTTAGTAAACGTCACATATCCTTAAAACTCCTTAAAGTTCTCATAATAGGCTTCCTCATAATGTTTGCCTTCATCGTTTAATGCACGCATGTGCACATAATTTGTACAAAAAAAATCAGAATCTCTCTTCGGGGTTTCTACCTTCGACAATCTTTCAATTTCATTTCTGAACGTAGATAGTGCTCCCACTTAGCCAAACGGCTATTTGAACGGAGCTATATAGCGAAGAAAACATCAAAATTATGTTAAAGTATCAAAAGTTCCAGAATAGGACCAGGAGCAATAGCAATAAAACATGTACTTACCTACCTCTTTTATTTATGCGGTACCGTCTCACTACCGTGCCATATAAAACGTGTATGTATATACATAGTAACGGTACTCCAGAAAACGTGCCTCGTGTGTTTTAAATAATACGGCATAATTCCTTAATGTTTCATGTTAAGTCACATGTCATGTTTCAGCTTCAGGGCAGAGACCTTACGAATTCTAATTTCAAGTATTAAATTTAATTTCGTTAAACATAATTTATGCTTATGCTTGCTTATGATATTCAATAAAATTAAAATCTTGTGAAAAACGGTGAAAAATATTTCTTGGGTTTCAATCCCATTTTGCGGTAGGAGATATAACAGAAACACGGCAAAAATAATAGTAAATACATGTCCAAACCCCTCTCAAACCAGATTAGGATCATAGAAACACGGACCTTTCCGGTTATTAGTGAGTTCTGAGAACCCATTGCTTCAGGGTGAGGCTTACAAGTAGTAGTCAGGCCCAAGGCTCCATTTACACTTGGCAAGATCCGGCGAGGTGTGAAATTAATACCTGCAGTTGGAACGGAAACTTTATAATTTGAAAACGCTATCTTTTCTTACTTCGAGATAGGTTAGTGTTGTAATTTATTACAAGCTCCAATGTTCTGAAAACTTTTGTGAGCAATTTTTCCCTCTGGTGAGTGTAGTTAGAACTAAACCTTCACACTAAATAAAAAAAAAAAAATTTAAAGTTACTATGTCAGCCGATTTAGGTGCTTTTGGTTTAAAAAACAGACGTAGTAGCCCAGGAAAGGTTTTAATGTGAGAAAGCACGGAAATAAAGCGGGCGAAGCTGCGGGCAGGTCAGATGTTTATACAAATAAATACAGTTTGGTTCGTATTTTATAAAGATTATTTTTAATACGGCGTCCTTCGCTAAGTAATCGCTATTTCGATATGATTCGATAAGGTATGATTTAGGCTTTTCTAAATAATAAAATATGACGTGTTTATTCATTAATTTTATTCATCCAGGTTCAAAAGGTTTATTTGTATTGTCATAAATCCAATTCAACTACAACACAAACGCAAGTGTCAATTTATCCACAAAGAAAAATACGATCATATAAAGCTTTAAGTCGTATTCTTAAACAAAGCCTTGATGCGTTGTTTAAGAGTACGTCGTATTTACGAGGCTGTAATGTCTCACTCACACACGTGGTACGCCGACGTATTAAATTACGTACTGTCGCGAACTTCGCCCGTTTCCTGCGTAATGGATTCTTTATGGGGTCTACTTATCCGCTGAATTGGTAATGAGAGGCAATTATTGTGTGACACTCGTAACTTTTGCTTTAAGTTGAAGGTTTTTGGGAGATATGGGAAGGATATTCTTTTAGTTGATGATTTTAATGATTTATTCAGAAATTCTGATGTGCTCGCATGTTTTCTAAAATAGAATAAGGCGTTTTCTTTCTTTTATTGCAAACGTTGACGCTTTGGATTTAATTTGGCCAAAACACAAAAGAAGTTTCTAAATACATTTGTTTATAAAAATAAATTATATTAAAAATAATTATTATAAAACCCTATTTTACGTTCGACTTCTAGGCAAGGGTCGCTTCAATAAAACCCGTTATTGGTGATGAGGATTTAATTTGATCATGAGGCTAGGGATTGGTTATCACAGTAAGTTAACAGACGCAGTATACAGGATGACACTGCTGCCCGTGATTTTATTAATGCCTTAGTTGGTATGAAGATACCCATGGGAAAAGAAGTGGTACTATTCTTAGTTGAGCACCATATGCTACAACGTTTATAATAAGTGAAACTTTTAGAATATATTCATTTTAGTTTAAACACTGCTGTAAACTTTTGTAAGCAGCGATTATTTTATTCAGCGTTGACAAGTTCTTAGAAATATGGCTCCCGTAAACTCCGTAACTAAAAGCCTTTAGAATTCGAAGTGCTTCTAACTCGAGACCCTTCTAAACGAAACTGTATAAGTCACTTATTTCACTAATATACTTAAAGATAGGCACAACTAACTCCAATTATAGTATAAGTACGTGAATTATGTTCTCGATGGAGATAGAGTAAGCGGCTTACGCAAGGTACTGATGAGTTATTCCTCATAATTAATTCAGGTATGCTTCGTAAGCTTCTTATTGTAGTTTGGTATTCTTCGAGTTTGTTCTGAACTAGCTTGAGATTCGGCTGGCGCTGTGGTAAGTAGGCGAGCGTTCGCTTTAATCAAACTGAGATTTGAAACCCTGCTGAGAGCCTGGTATTTACGATCTCGAGTCTTTTGTTTTGTTTCTAGATAATGTTAAATTGGAATTTAGAGATTTTTTTATTATAATATACCTTTAGTTAAATGTCGTATTCATCATAATCGTGAAACGTTTAATACTACACATTTGCGCCAGTTTGTAGTCCGTATTGTTATCACGCGCCGGTCCACTTTAGATAAAAATAAGAAAAGTTAGTTGAATAGTATTTCGTCATGTTAAATGAACAAAAAAAACCAATAAAAGCAAAATAAAAAAAACATGGTTTCCCCCACCATAATATATCCGGGATCATGCTGAAGACCGCAGATACCTGAAGCCGTATCAGAAAAGACGACTGATGTACCTACTGAAAGTTTTCTGTGATAGCCAATATGTCAAATAACACACATACACTTTAATCTAAGGACCGAAATCCTAGCAAAAATGTCCATTCAACTCAATGCAGGAAAGCTCCACATAAACAGTCTTTAGCTGCAACCACAGAGCTTAAATCCCAGCGTTAATCAGAGAGCACAGTACGACACAAGTATACCCCAGAACTCCACAGTAAACGCATACATGACATACAGTACAACAAGTACAGTTAGGGAATATACAGTAGAACAAACACTGAGATACAGTAGTGACAGTAGTGAAACAGGCGTAATCCTTCCATTCGTCCACGTAGCCGTCGTTTGCGGCTTCACGCAGTTTGCGTGTACCGAATTCAGAGGTTTTACGACTCGCACTGTATGTGAGCTACCAGAAAGGTAGCTGTCTGTTTATGTGGTGGTAAAAGGAGCTCTATAAAACAAGGTTAAAGTACTGGAATGATCATTTTATTATATGTTTCGGAAATAAAACGTTTGTGGAATTTTACGTGTTTTAAAGGATCGTATAGCCTTAGGATTGATTCAGAAAATACACAATGTAACCGAATGATGAAAAATTAATGATGTGTTTCTACTTATTTTAAATCCACATATTACCTAGGCAATGTAGGTACTTGAAATAATACGATTACAGCAAGAGGTTAAGCTCAAATTCAATCAAATTCTTGATAAAAAGTTGTAAGTATATGAAGATTAGAACGTAGGTTCAGACACAATAGTACGTTCAATGGAATACCGTTAAGGTCTAGTTACTTAGGCCCCAAATATTGTGTAGTAACTGTAAATTGCGTATATTGTGCCTATTCCATAGCACGTGTGCCGCGTTATGTCTCACTATTCCGGCGATATGAAGATTTTTGCGACGAATAAAGTATCTCATGTCGTTTACCGACGTCGTACATTCGCTCCAAGCGGAGCACCTGAGAGCGTTGTTATAAGGAATAATGCCAAAACCTTGAAGTAAGCTTTTCTGAAATTCTTAGGTATTCTTGGAGGCTCTTGAATTTGGAGATAAACAGCCATGTCATGTTTTTTGAACATTTTTGTGAATATTTAGGAAATACGAGCGTTCTCCCTAAATTGAAGCTAAAACAGACAGCTTTCTTTAAATAATTTCGGTATAAGGACGCCATAAGTTAGGATTAGTGATGCCTCATGACAATGCTGCCTCATTATCGGTTAAGTATGAAAGGTTAAATGTTTTCTCATATTCTGTTTGGGCGTTCATCATCATCCCCATATTAACGTTACCACAGATGGGTCCCTGCCCTGTGTCTGCGTTGTCTTCTATATTGGCGACAGAGATTAGGCCTTAATTCACCACGCTGGCCAAGTTCGGGTTACTGAATGACACATCCATTAATACAAAACATTTGTTGTGAAACGTTAATTTGTAATTTTTTTCTTTAAGGATAAAGAAAGAAGTATTACTAAATATTTTGTGTATGCTAGAATATGGAATATCCTAAACAGGAATTATTGGAAATGTTCCTGATAACAAGTACGTTCAGATCAGTGTTTAGAGCCGCGCCGAGCTAATTACAGGCGTATCGATGGCGCTCAAATTCGAAACAGAATTATTCATGACATCACATATTCATTACCCATTCATACAACCAGATTGATTATTGATCATCGGTACCTTATGTAACATACATGTAGTTTTCACTTATGAATATTCCTTCAAACCTAAACCTTCTTCTAAGAGAACGAGAACTTTCTCCTGGTTCTAAGCTACAGGTTACATAGTAAACTTTGATTAATTATTACGCAGGCAAAGCCGCGGGGCAGTGAGCTAGTAAATTTTATTTATTTTTTATATTATATTTATGACTTATTATGCATCTCTTGTTATTTCTTTTGTACAGTATGTAACGCTTACCAAACTACACGAACATGTAGTTTAGTTAGCCAAACGGTTTAGCCTATGTTATTTAAAATCTCAAATAATGCCGCTGTGATTATAAGATACGTACAAAGTCATTGCTTTCATCATTTTCACTTCAGGTATCAGTGGCGTTGACACCTTTAATTAGATTAATTGGACTAATTAGGATAGTGCAGGTAGTAGGGTTTAATGGGGTTATCTATTGTCTGAGTTGCTCTCAAACATGACATGTGTGGTGAGCAGCTTGTATTTCCTCATTACACTTATTAATTATTTTTATTTATTACTTTACGAATAAACCTCGGTGAGTCAACATTATTATTGTATATGTTTAATACCTCTCAAACCTTCTCAGGGATATTAGTAATAATTCTTTTTTCATTTCAAGGACGCAGAGTGGAAGATTTATTGTTTATTTTTGTTCTGATATATTAAAAGTTTTACTTAATCTTACTCTGTAAATATACGTAATTTTATAATTCTGTAGCTTGAACACACAATCGTAAAATACCCAAATACCCGCTCAACTGAAGCCATGTTACATTAAGCTACATTTCACGACGGCATATTATCCCGACTAATCTCAACTATAACTAAGACTCACAACAAACTTCGTGAATATCGTGAATACCCAGCAGTACGTTTGCCGAAATTTGCCGAAATTCTGAAACACCTCAAAATGTCTTCTCTAAGTGGCTGACAGTGTTTTCATTTTTAACGAGGGGAAGTTCGCTCGTAAATCCGACTCTAGCTAATTAGTGCCGTCCGAAGGCTAATGAAGTGCAAACTACGGACGCAACGCGGGCAAACTCGCACTTCATCGCATGGAGTAACTTAGTTTCCCTAAGGGTGCGCTATTTCGTCACACATTACTTGATAAATCTCACTATGTAATTTGACGATGGTTTATATTTCTCTAGAATACGAGAAACGAGATACATTCGTTTCTTATCTTGTTATCTTGTACATTTTTAATGTACCTAAAGTTGCAAAGAACACAGCCTGAAATAATATATTTTTTAATTTAATATTTTAATATTTAATATATTTTTTAATTTAATATTTTATATATAGGCTATGGCTTTCCACCTCGCTGTTTCGCCCAAGAATTTTTCCGCTGTAAAAATATTCTTATTTCCATCTCCTAGATCTTAGCTATCTATCCGCAAATTTTCAGCAAAATCGATTCAGCCGTTTGTTTTATTCTTATTCAATTATCTGTTTAAGTCACAAGTATTAACAAAGTGTGAATGTTTCAAAGAGTAAGTGACCAGCCTCGGCGGGTCTCGAGTAAACAGCGGCGAGTCGACCGTGAGCCGCAAACAATGAAATGTGTCCCGACTGGCAGGATATCTGTGTCTCACACTTGGAGGGTATTTGCACTGTACAAATACGAGTGGAGTTCTTAGTCTCAGGATTAGATGTGTGAAAGTTATCTATATTATCAATTTTTAAAGTCGTTCATCCAGAATTATTTTTAGTTTAAACACAATAATGTTTAACATATTTTTTAGTCTCCTAGACCAGGGTCTAACTAAGAGATTACTTATAAATATTGGTGTTTGTAAATCCTCGTACAAAAAAGAGCATTTACGTCAAGCACACATAAAACAATAATAACTAAGGCTTACTAATGTAAAATAAAAAAGTTTTTGTCGTAGTGTCGAGCTTAAATAACGTCTAAACATAAAACAACTCTAATAAATCACTCTGTTTCCCTTCTGTTGTTTATTTTATTTAAGTCGACTATTCACTATTTTTTATTTCTTTCCGGTCTTTCCATCCAAAGGTTGCCTGACAGAGATCTCTGTTATCGATAGGGCCGCTCATCGATCCTATCTCATTTTATACTGTTTACCTTTAATTATTGTTATGAGCTTGGTGTTCAATAAAGAGTATTGTATTGTATTTCTATCCAAGTCCTAGATAATTTGAAATACCACTCAGCTATTCTGCCAGTGTGCCAAGGCAAACTTTCAAGGTAGCCTTGATAGTTGAATATTTAAAAGCACTTCTTATTTCAAAAAGTTTAAACAAGGTAACCTGCCAAAAGTTTTAGACAGTATGCTTTTAGACACCGACCTATGTGCCTAGACCGGAACTAGATGTTATAGCGACAATATGGACTAGATCGAGTATACCAACTCGATCCAATTATTTTTAATATTAGAATATTTGGATATAAATATAATTTGGATATAATTTGCCTATTAATAAGTCTTCGAGATAATGACTGTACTGTGCCAACTTGCTAGGATCACTAAGCCGTCTGATTATACAAGCGTGCTGATCATACTAATTCCTCCAAGATCCTAAAAATATATTTGTTGTTACAATATATTTGTTGTTACTATGACAATAGGAAAATCAAGAGAGCCCGAAAATAAAACAAATACAATAAACAGTAAAACATTTCAGGGAATTAACTTTTTGTTTCATGAGTTTATAAATTGTATTCGTATTTTAACAATAAGGTTAATCTCAGCTACAAACTGTTTACCTGATAATTTTATAACTAAACTTTGCCCTCCATTAGGCTTATTGCCTGACAGTAGGTACTAAAGTGCTAAAAAGCTTTTGCGTTTTGCACCCGAGCTTTTTCAGTCACGTTTTATCAACTTCGTAGCGAGAACTTTTACCAATCAACATGACACAAATTAAAAGTTGAAAAGCTTTAAACTTTTATATTATGTTAATATTAATTTTTAATTGAATTGTATTATATTGAACTTTGCGGTTATAAGAATAAACATACAGACAGCTAACACTATCAAACATAACACTCTTTCTCATGGTTTAAAATAAGCAAATAAAATTGTCGTTGTTTGTAACTTAGTAAGGCAATTCCGCAGAATCCATTCACTGCAGCCATTCCTCCGTCCTATTGCAGAGACATTATGTTTATTGAAGGGCTGTCTGTATGTCTGTCTGTAACGTACGAGTATGAATATTGAAAGCGACTCGAATGCGAATCACGCGCTTGTTCACGCGTTGATAACTTTTATGGCGTAGCTGAGGGATGATAGTTAGATCATTATTTAATTATTATTCTTTATGTTTTTTTCATAAAAAAATAGTTATAGAAAATAGTAAGAATAATCAATTTACTGGTAAAACTCTTACACGTCAAAATCCACATTAATAAAACAAAAAGCTAAACTATTTCCAACCTTAAAAACGTAAGACCTAAGTTTTGGATAAGTATAATTTGCACAGCTTGAAATGATTTATTTAGTTGTAAGTTTTGTAACATCATCATTTTGTTTCCGTGGAAATAAACGTTTTCACTTTGTCCAGCTTCCAGAATGACCCAGCTATCCTCGTCCCACTGTGATAACGTTACAGTATGGGAATGCTATATCGCGTCGTCGTAAGGGCGTGCTCAGAAACAAGCTGCGTTTGGGATCGACAATCGCCCATTCAGACTAATCTACGAGCGTTCTGCGAGATTGAAACAAATTACATGTTTTTCTTAACAAACCAAAAAGGCTATCGTTTCAAGGTTTATAAAAAACTCGGTATAATAAAATGTAGATTGTGCATAAACCAAAAAGGTACCATAGAATATAATGCGTCAATTAAGTAGCCAATAACTGAAGATATCTCTAACGATATTTTTCTTCATTATCGGAATCCGCTTCAATAAGGATACTAAAAAGTTGTTTTGGTATTTAGCTTGAAACTCAGATCTACCCAATGATGATGATGGTAAGCATAATTTTTTTTATGAGAACCATTCAAGTCGAACCCAGGCAGTAATTAAACAGCGAAATAAATTACACCTACAGTTAAGTATGGCCCTAGCGATAACAAAGGCATGGCTAATTTTTAATTTGCCGAAAGAAAACGAAATAATTTGAAAAGACGTGACAATGCCGCCAGCATTCTTCGCACTTTACTAATTTTAAGATTTTTATAGATATTCATTATATTACAATGTAAATTTTTAACACACAGTTAATTACCTTTTGCGATACATAACCCATATATAAAGGTAGGTTATAAGCTATTATGTACGTATTGCCGCCGAAAATATCTCATTAAAGGTTAAAGGTATCTCATTACGTTCCCATCAATATAAATTCAATCAAGTACATCATTATATAATATAAATTAGTGAGATATTAATTGGTGATTCTCATAATTGGAGCATCACCCTCGTTCCCAGTGGAGGAAAGTCGTAACGATTGTTGGATGACTTCACAGAATCATCCTAATGAATATCGATGTAATTACGAGTATCTACTCGTTATCTCACTTGATTTAATTCTTGAGTTGTTCAAGCATATTTGATAATTAGTAAGAGAATATTTTATTTACATAGCTATTCCTATTAAATGTTGATGTTATTACAAATACGTCCCAGGCACTAAGTCGCAACTTTGCGCGTTTCGAAAGAAAAGTTTTAGTTTCCCATAAGATTTAAGTAAGACCCTTATGTTAGTTATAATTAGTGTAATACGGTTAGATAACTACATATCTAAAACAATCGTTGTAAAAAAATATTTTAATCTAATTAAGTATTGTATTCTATTAGTGCAGAGTTCAGTACAAACCCTCAAACTGAAGCACTTCTATAACTTTGTAAGTCGGGGTTTTCTTCTCTTGAACAAAAGTATTGTTGTTTAAACAAACTGAGAAGTTAGCTCGCCGGCGCCGTAACGTACATTATTTTATTTATTAAAAGTTTCAACAAGTTTTGATCCGTTTAGAATAAATATCAAATGACTTGCGTTTAACTAATGAAAATTAACTTGAAAAATAGTAATGTATTAAGAAGCGGATCGACGTAAAAGGGCTTCTTATATGTAAAACTACCAACTGTAAAGCAACCCTATACATATACATATACTATACATATATTTATATATTAATATACTTGACGGTAAACAGTGTTGCTTTCCTCAAAATATTTATCTAGTTGAGTTCTGGTTAAATGTATTTCTCGCTATATTTCTGCCCATAGTTGGTTGAGCGACACTTCATACTAATTTACGGTATAACTGAGAGGGTTGTCCACCATTTATCTTTTGGGCGATTCATGAGAATTGAGCTATTGAAACACACACAGACGAAGGAACAAATATATTCCCAATAGATAGAACATTCCAGGACATTCTGGAAGTCAACTAAAGCCTATCCCTAGGTAATAGAGTTGACGATGATGCGGAGATACGTGCCGAAAACGCGGACAATCCCGTAATTGAAACGTCCCGTAAGTTACGGGGAATTCCCGGAACGTCGTAAATTGCCCGGGAATCTACTCGCGATACTATTCACATACCAAGGGCGAGGAGATTATAACTATGGACTAAAATTCTTAATTATTTTAATGGAAATAAAAATAATGTTTCTTAGTAGGTTGATATTGAGTTTAGAATGTTCTTCTTTAAATTTAGCATGATTTCCACGATAAACATATTAATCTAAAATCAATATTGAATGTTTATTTTATTTGAATATTATAACAAAATTATTATGTTTTATAACTCCATAAAAAACATAAATATAATTATGTAATCAACCTTCACTTTTCCTTTTAAAGTCCTAATCCTAAACTTTAACCCTTCTATAACCGTATTTTAAAAAGGTTGAGTCAATTCATAGAAAAAAAAAATCATTTTATTTTCCAGTTGTGATTTCGTCCAGACGCTACACACCCACTCGACACATTATCTCTCAAGACAAGCGTAAGGCGTGTCGGGACTCGGATGCTCACTAACGATGCGTTGGGCCCGGGATTCCGAACTACCTCATCTAACATTAGTCTGTCTTTACTCAGTTTTAACCCTTGACGGACAAAAACAATAGTTGATTGTCTTTTTCTCCTCCCTTGAAGCACAAAAACTCGCAGCAATTATTAACATAAAATAAAATAAATAAATATTACTGGACAATATTACACAGCGACATCTAGCCCCGTGGTAAGCTCGAAGGTATGTCATGGAATTATTGTCTTTTTTACATTTTTAAGTAATAATAATAAGTAATTTAAACAAACACAATCAATGTTAATGTAAATATTTCGATTGGAAGTTTTAATTATATTTAAATTAAATATACTTACCTAATACCTATTGAATTCTTAATATTTCGTTAAATCGAAGGGAAAAAGAGGATATTGTTTTTGTCAAAATTATAAATAGCTACAAGATATCCGTTTATAACCACAAATAAACATCAAGATTATTTTTATCGCAGTAATCAAATACCACGGGATTAAAAGGAAAACTTTATCCACGGACCCTTGTCAAGTCCCGAACCCGTTACTGCTCGGCTTCAAGTTAAACAAGTTCAAGTTGATCGTCTAAGTCTGCTCTTAAGGATTAGACTATTGAGAAGTCTGGAGTTTAAGCTTATTTGATTCTTCATCTAATAGATGTTACGTTGGAGCTATAGGTAATGGATTTATTTGTTGTGTAGATTTTTGTCCGCGGTCTTTTGTTATAGCGGAATATAAGCTATGTACAATATCTAATTTTCAGTAAATTATATTAAATCGTTTCAGCAAAAAGTAGAAACAAATACAAATGAAATAATAAGAGAGAAAGAGATTCATTTTGTCTACACACCAATCGTCTTCGTAATAAAAAATCTTATCAATAAACGGTACATAATTATCAAACAATTAAACTTCAATTAAATAAATAAAGTTCAGAATGTAGCTGAAATATTCAAGAAGAAAATATTCATCCTCAATTTATATCAAACATTTTATTATCATTGAACCTCATTGCACTGCAAAGAATAGATTCAATTCGAATGAAGAAAAACTTCGATTTTCAAATGCACATGAGTCGTCCATTATTCTCTAAATAGGTTGAATTACGTCACAAACTTAAACAAGGAAATGAACCCTGTGTTAATATCCTTAGAGTCTAACATCGCGTGGTTGTCACAGCTGTGCGTTCACAGAGATATTAATCCTATGTTAATAGAGTTAGGGTGTAATATCGGTTGTGTTCACGCGTGATGCCACCCGTTACTGTGGCGCCGCGTCCCTACACGCAATGTGACGTGCGATGAAAGCTCGTGGTTTTGTTGAAAGCACTCAGTTGAATGTATTCAGAGAATTCAGCCTTGACCAAGTCGTGGCTGTGGTTGAATTATGCGATTAAGTTAGAACTTTTTATATATTATAATTAATTTAAAACAGTAGCATGATATTTATTAATATTTCGTCTTAATAAAGAAAATTCAAAGCTTAGGCCACTCTTTACCATGGTTATAGGTTTAGACTAAATTTAAGGTTTTTTATTTACCTAACTTCGGTCTCAATGTACCTACCCATATTTTTATCATTTCCATGACAAAAACCTTGTTCATAGACCGGACGGCCAAGTTTGGTTATTAAGATTTAATATTCAGGTAATTTTCACAAACTAAATATACTGAAGCAATATTAGTGCTTTAAAGAAAAACCGTTCAAAAGAAACACTAAGCTTGCTTTCAATTTAAGTATGCATTTTAAAAATGAAGTAGAATTAAGAAACGACATCTCAAAAAGGAATTCTCTTAATGTGACACTCAACGTTCTAGTTAGTTCGCTTCAAAAAACAAAAAAGCGTAATGATTAAAAGCATTTTGAAAGTGGCGCGACTTAAACGGCGCATCCCTAATTGGTCCAGCCGTGACGTCACAGCGTTTAAAGGCCACTTCGGAGCGACTTTTTGTTGGAACTTAGTTTTCCACCATCTGGAGGCTTTTTATTTGGATTTTATGAGAAAAAGCTGCTAATTTTGTATTATTGGTTCAAGTTTTGTATAAAAAAGTACTTATGCCGAACAAAATATAAAAAGTATTTTGGTAACGGTTGTATAACTCGTTATTCTAGTAGAATTTATAAGATAATACGAAGACGACCATAATCATAAGCACCTCTATAACGTTCCCACTGCCGGGCGGGACACTGGGACTTCTCTCTTGATGAGATTAAGAAAAAGACTATAATAATATAGACTATCTCGTTAAAAGATATTAGGTCTAAATTCTGCGCAGTGCGGGTTTGTGCAAGTCACAAGTCTTCCAAACCCCTTTTTCGTAGAACATGCTGGTTTTATAGCCATGTTTGCCTTCACCGTTAAACCACACAACATCATTTATGAAAATACAGGTGTGTAGCGGGATTTGAACCCACGAACTTCAAGAAGACCATTTGTGGGACTGAAATGATGATAATGATGCGTAGGTACATATTTAGCTCTGTACAATATTTTTTATATTTATCATTTTTCTCGTGGATGTTTTGCATGGTTATTGCAGTAGCTTTGTGAAGCACCACAAAAGAGCTTTAAAATTCCAAATAGCTGCGTGCTTTTAATAAATGTTCACTTTGGTTTAAAGTAGAACAAAATGTTCAGTTATTAATTAGATCATCACAAACATCTGCACAAAGATAATACGAGATAAACGTAGTTTTAATATAATAAATCCTAATATTGAAATCGTAAAAATAATAATTTTAAAGATGAAAGATCAGATGATTTTATGGTGCAGCATAAAAATAAGCACCATTATTTACGTTCCCACAACTTGGAGTGAGAAAGGTATGTGAGTAGTCCATATGGTAGACTCATGGTAGACCAAGTGTGGGAAGTAATTTGGGTCTTTGGTTATAAACATGGATTTTATATTTTATGACAAGGTACCTATATAATGGGCAGCTACACGGCTGGCCCAGGGGACGCGACCAATTAGCTTTTGTCCGTTGTGTAACATTATTCATAATAACTCTACAGTGCGGCTAGTTTTGAAATACTGCCATTGTTTTTTCAATCAGATAACTTTATGCTTTATTGTCAGCAGATATTCTCAAGGGAAATAAAGGAATACGCAGCAAATAACAATAAATCTCGATGGACAATACCTATACATACAGATATCAATATATCCCATGATAGTATTTTTAAATTGTTGGATAGCCAAATGATTAATAAATGATGATAAGGATAATAAATTAATTTAATTTTACATTTTCAAATGTTCATGAACGGTTTCACTATTTAACGTTTAAACATGATTCTCACTTCTCTACGGTAACGAATCCTGAAAAATAACCAACACAAATAAGCTTATACGTCGCAATTCTACCCAAACCCAGCATATTTTACAAACACAGTGCTAAGTTAATCTTATAAAAGTTGGTAGCCGCGTTTTTACTGTGAGATTTATCGCCAAAAATGTTATATCTCGCTAATTTAAGTTCGGCGATCTGTTTTACTGCCGCGATTACGATAACAAAGGTACAGTAATATTTTGCTCTTGCGAAGTTTTGCGAGATAAAAATATATCTTTGAATTTTTTTGGGTTGTAATTAATGACTTGAACTAGCACAAGGATAGTCTTGTTTCTAATTTAATGTTCCAACGGAAGATGAGGATACAGATCAGCGTTGCATTGTGGTACCATAGGAAGGTAAAGGCCCATCTCTTTCAGGTTGAACCGTCGAAGTAACTAAGAAATTTACAGACGAGAAGACGGAAAGCAGAGCTTTTCTGTGCTGTACCTACCTAACTCATTTTATTTAACTGCCAAATGTAAAATAAAATACCTACTTAGCCGTATAAGGTGATCAAATCATTAGGATTTTATGGAAATAAATAATTTTAAAGTGCATTATTATCGTTTTTTTTGCAATGCTTAATAAATTTACTACTATAAACAGACAAGTAACAAAGAAACGTCGAGAGTTGTTTAACTCCTATGTAAATACGTGAGTAATTCCCGTTGTACAAAATGAATAGTATAACTCACGAAAATTTTGAAAGTGAAATAAGTAACAAAGAACTTTATAATAAACAAGCACAAAGTATTTTTTCACAAAGTCGATTGTCCTTGGCATCTCGACCTCACCCCTGTGAGGCCGACAGTACAGTGCGCTATCTACTGTAATTACGCCGACAGTACCTGCCATTAAAACCTTATGCTAAACTACCTTCGCTGTATTCAAACGATTGCTTGCTTTTAGCGATCCTTAAAGAAAAATTAGGAATTTTACTTATACATATTAGGTATCACTAACATTAGGCGCAAGTTTGTTAGTGTGTAGGTATGTTTGTTACTTCATAATGTCTGGAGTGATTTTAATAAAATAGGTATAGATATCACTGAGGCCGTAGATTATACATAGGGAAATTACTTCGGGGAAATCTTTTATAACCCGGGTGAAGTCACAGGACGGACATCTAGTATTTGGCGACAGCTCTAACAAAAGGATTGATGGAGGTTTGTTTGATTGTCTCTTTCATGCAAAAACTACTGAGTGATTTTCAATGGAACTTTCTAATGAACATCATCATTATATCAGCCTAAATATCAATTGTATTCAATAAACAATAGCTACATAGTATCTGATATAAATATAATTGATATATTTACAAATACCATGTAAAAACCCTTGGAACCCTGAAGGTGGCCCATTGTCCCAGCTCCCTACAAGGACTGTGGGTGATTCCGCCGACAACACAATAACGCGATACCATCTGAGCATAAAGCGCTGCTACCTGCTATCTGCGTCCTACTAATAGGTGTGAACAATGTACGTTCAACTAGGGCGGAAAGTGCTGAGCAATAGACCGGTCAAAATGTTGTGAACATTTAAACAAGGTGAATATCTAAGATTTTTTTACAATAGACAAAATTGATTAAAATTAAATGCTTACGACTTCAAACTACATAGTTTGAACTGATTCTGTGGAATAAGTTCCTCCTTGTGCCTTTTGGACTTTTGGCCCCAACAATGTAACAATTGTAAATTGTTTTTAGCTCGTCATGTAAAATCTATTTTACCACCGTAAATTAATAAAACTTAGTATGAAGTACTTATATAAACGTAGTAAGATAAGATAAGATAACTCTTTATTACACACACACCAATAAAAAATATTTACATAGAAACTTAAAAACTACAAAAACGTATGCGTAATGGGCGGTCTTATTTCTTCCAGACAACCTGAGGATGGAAAGAAAAACTGCAGAATGTAACTGGACGGTGGTGTTAGAATTAGTAGTACCTCCCATAGTAAAATTATGATTAAGAAAAAAAAAGGAAATTTCGCTTTATCGCGGAGTGGGATGTATTTTGGAATGTAATCTTAATTACGAGTAGATTGATCAGCAACATTTGATATACAACATGCTCAGGTATTTCAGCGGTTTGGTGAGCGTTTTGTCTGTTTTGTGCGTCGTAACGAGGTTGTGAGATGTGCGACGGAGCCCTGATTGCTCCGGTCGCGCCACCGCTCTTTTAGAGCTTTCAGCAACGCTATTTTCATATAACACAGATTTTTAAAAGAATGTTCGTAGCTATAGAATTTTATCATGCTTTTACATTTTTATGAGTTTGTGTTCTAATGTGACGGAATATATACAGAACAGAGCGAACATTGTGTGCTAATATCATGGACAGATCAGAACATAGCGACAGATCAGTCGCAGTGGTCAACAGTGATAGTCGGAACAGAGTTTTTCAGCACTAAAATAACACATAGTTACGTTATTTTCTGGGCTCTGTTTGAATAGAAAGGGGGTCCTTCAATCTTTGTTGCTATATTGACTTGTCCAATGCTACTTTAACGAGCTAATTCGTTCGATTAGATACATATTAAATAACATAATTTTAATGTTATTCCAAATTTTAGCCGCGGGTTTTGAGCTTCCAAATAAAATTACGTAAATGAGAAACCTATTTCATTTTAGTTTGGCCTACATCTCGCAGCGTGCAATTCCCGTGGTCACACAATAGCGGCCGTTAGTGCTCCGCTCCGTAATAATAACGCATAACGCTAACGCGGAATATTACGAGTAATATAGAAAACATTAACGGTTATTGTTGTAACACAGACCTAAATTACGCCATAACTAGAACAGTGTAGATAATTCAGATTTTCATGGTACTTTTTATATACCTACTCGTATTTTGGTAGATACATATTTGTAGTAGTGCCAGTTTTTAGATACCTACTCAATTAAGAAAGACAAGAAGTACCTACATAAACGGAAGATAATATAATTTTTGGGGTTATTTGACGCCTCTTTGATAACACCACTTTTAATCAAAAGATGAATAACCTATTTAAAAAAATAAAATGCACTATTCGTTAAATCACAACGAGAATTACTATCATAATCATGTAATTGGTAACCATGTATCCGCTTCGGCCGCGTACGAAACCGGAGTCTCGTAACCAGTTACGGTAGAAGAATCGACTACACATTACAAATACCAAAACACTGTATTGTACACAAAAAACAAAACACATGATCATAACTCAAAAAGAGACACGTACAATGGGCGGCCTTATCGCTAAAGAGCGATCTTCAAGGCAACCTTTTGATGGAAAAGATAGATGATAATATATTTAAATAAGGCAGAGGTGTACTACTCTACCCTTCTTACGATAAACAGCACATATTTTTGTGAAAATTAGTTATTAGCATATTCTAGTATATTCATAGTTATTGTATTACAAATATGATAATAACTCAATTTCAAAAAATGTCACCTACACTGTTTATCGTAAGAACGGCAGTACTAATACTTACATACTTAACATATTTTTTCTTAATCTATCCCTACCTCTTGTGGCGTGTATCGAAATATCTCCAGCTGGTCGCGGTACCACTTGACGGAGTGGAGGGGCGGGTCGGTGCGGCCGCGTGCGTACGCGCAGCGCAGCGCCGCCTCGCGCCGCGGCTCCAGCCACCGCGGGACTTCTAGGGACACGATTCTGTGGCACGAACAGACACCTGGAACAACGGGTTATATGTTAGGAAATAACCAACCATATCTAATCTATTCATCTATAGGTATTAATAATTTCGTCAATGGGTACGGTTAACTCGATCGAAACCTTAATATGAATAACAAAACATAAAAAATATTGATTTTGAGTCGACAACATACTCGTATATCCGCATAATTCGGATTATGGAGAATTTTGTCATATTTCACCCGAGCGAAGCCGGGTTTTCATTATTCGTGTGTGCATCTATAAGCTGCGTTCTAGGGTCATCTCTAACCGACTTGATTGCAGGTCTGATGACTTCTTTATTATTGGGATAGACTTGCACCTATATGAATAAACAGACATCTAAACTGTTCTTTTCATAATTTCATAACATGGAATGAAAGTTTTACATTCTGGATTATCTCTGTAAAGCACTAGTTTGTCCCTCAACAAAGAATGGTGCTTTGTCGAACGTTCCAGAAAATTTACAGAGCTGAATAAAACTCCATCGTTAAAGAAAAATAGATTTTTATTGAAACAGCTCAAAAGGCTTCCACTCAAAGAACTCCTTGATCAGTAAACGGATTAATCTAGGGATGAGTAAGCGGATTAATCAACCGAGAAACCTGACGCTCGTTTTACGGTCATATTCAATAACCTGCATACAAGCTAATGATTATTCTGTGGCCTCGCAGCCTACTAACTATTTCCTATTCAACGCCTTCAATGAATGCATTACTAACTACCACAGAATCTGTGGTTTTAAAAATACTAACTATGCAGTACTCTGTGCGGCGATTACACAGTGCAAATAAGATTATACTGAATTTAATGGAGCTTTTGTAAAAAATGGTCCCCGCTTTTAAGCGGACGTGTTGCCTAGCTAATCCAGACAGGCAACAATATAAGTCGGTTTTATGAGAACAAAGCTTTAATCTGGTTTTAACTTGGCACAATAAAAAAGGAAATTGGCTAAAAGTGAAAGGTTTAATTGACAGTTTTACATTAGATTGGCTCGTATTGTCAAGAGAATTATTAGGCGGTACGGTAGATTCAAAGATCCGGGATTAAAAAATATTCGAATGTTAACACAGTTATAGCAATTATAGGTAATTTAAATATGCCTGCAGTCGCAACCTATCCTTAACCTTGCTAAGCATTATTACCCAAAACTAAGTTACGAAACGCCTGAGTCACTGAGAAAATCGCCGGAAGCCCTTAGAGAACCTAACCGAAAGGAGTATCCACCGGTAGACTACATACGTCTGCTGTAGCTAGTTGCTTGTTAATTTTATCAACAAAATGTGAAGTTACCTGATCGTTGCTTGCATGTTAAATTTATATTATTTCCACAACTATATTATTATTTATATTATTGCAGCAAAATTTATTTATTTATTATTATTAACTGTTTTGGCCATACTCGACTGTAGAAAAGACAAACGTGGACGTGATAGTGGTGTCAATTAACAATCGTCCATATTATCTAAAACAAAACAAAAACGCAAGACAACGCACTAATGGGGTCTCACTCTTACCTCCTCTTCAGTAGGAAGCGGCAGACTTTGAAGAGAAAAATCAGCCCCCATCTTGCCTCCTTTCAGTTTAATACTCAAAGCGAGAGTCTATCTCATACCTAATGCGAGACACGCAGATGCCGTGATTTTTCATTACGGACCTTTTTCTACTTTCTTACCAGTCACGGCATCTATTTCAGAAGGTAAACAGTGACGGCAGCCATTTCGAAATCATTTCACGGCAGAGATCAATGTTGAGACTTCGTTTTAAGCAGGCTTCGTGAGCTGGGTTCTAAGTTTTGGGAAAACGTTTAATTATTTTTAAGGCTCTGGCATTTAGAGGATGGATTGTCGTTGGGTCAATATCTACTAATTAAATTATGGTCGGGAATTTAAAGTGTTTTATAGCTGACGGCTCGACTTCAAGTTTTACATAATGATACTTACGAATAAAGCATATCATACAATGATCTATAAAAAATAAAAATAAAAATCATTGCATTCGTCAATCTTTGGCTTGAAAGTCCGTGTTCCAAAAGCATTAATAACACAACATTTTTAAATGAAAAATCCGGTAACATTTCACCAAAATAAATTTCCGAAAAAATATCTTGCACTCAACCGACATTGTTTTTATAACAATGTTTGAATTAACCCGTCATCACAAGGGTAGTTTAAGAACCCTAAACTTGCGGAGCCAAAGACAAACAGACAAACACTGTTCGCAAACAGACCGGCAGGCCGTCCCTTGTTAACAAGATGCAGACTCAACCATTAGTTTAAGGATATACGTCAAACAAATGGGGACAGATTTTTGTATATAAATGTTGAAGATACTGTTGATACTGTTTACTCCTATCTAAATCATAATATTTATTTATTCATATTCACATAGAAATTTACATATAAATAATGATAGATACGCAAAAAAACAACAAATAAATCATTTATATCTCAATTACACGATTGTTCGATCTCAAACATTGACAAAGAGCTTAGTGTTCTTGGCTACTGCGAAAGTTTTCACTTGTTAAAACAACGCGACCGCGTTCTTTTCTTACAACTTTTCTAACTTCTGTAATACTTGTTATAGTTTCTGAGTAGCCCAGTCCGACTTTAATGAAACATCGTCTTCTGTACAATAGCTTGCAATTTTTCACTACAAAAATCTTATCTTGTTTTTTAACATGGTTAAATTATAATACGAAGAAATAGACTAACTTCCGATTTATTTTCGTTGAATGCAGCTAATCTCTATGCATAGTACCTAAGCGTGGTTTTTATAATCTGTGACCAGTAGTGGGATGTTATATAAGTTGATATTGTTTTTTCCATCCAACGGTTGCCTGGAAGAGACTGCTTTTTAGCGATAAGGAAGCCCATTGTACGTGTCTCTTTTTGTGTCATATTCATGTGTTTTGTTGTTGGTATACAATATTATAAAGTGCTTGTGTATTGTATAATAATAAGTCTAGTTCGAGGTGGAAACCAAAGCTTTAATGCAATACAACTAAAACCTACAAAATCTCCATAAAAATTTAATTCCACAATCTGAACCCAACATCCAACAAAGAACAAAATATTCCATTAATTATTTATAAAGCCATAACCCATTGTCCGTTTTGAAAGTTTCAACAAGTTTTTAGCACTACGGAGCAACAAAGCGAAAGTTTGGTCCCGGCGGCCGCTCGGCCTATAAATATGAGCCCAAACGTCCCTCTCAAACTAGCATAGTTTAGTACGAACCGACCACTTGCTGACCACTTGTCGACCACGCGCCGACCACTTACCACCACCACTCTGCATTAAAAGTTTGCATTTCTATTTTGTTTGGGTGCATCTGAAATGCAGTGGTCAGTAGCTGGAACTTTTTCACCCGGTGTTTTTAAAACAAGTTTTGTTTGTAACATAGAGATACTTTTGTTTGAACAGTTTAAAAATTATAGTAATTAACTTAAAAAATGTGAGCATGTTTGTTCCCTTTTCACGTAAAATAAACTGAAAGGATACCTAGTGATGAAACTTCACGATAATAATTATAGGTAACATAATCAGAATTACACATACTTATCCTACTTTTTACCGCTTGAAAATCTATTTGTTCCTTCGTGATCATGGCGCATGAAACTGTGCGGAAATATCGAGAAACTCAAAAATCAACAAATCTTGGTAAAATATCCCATTTTTTATCATAAAAATAAAAAAAATCTGTAAAAATAATATAAAGCTAAGGAAAAATGTTGCTCGTCTGCAACGACCCCCACTCTACGTACTAGACTGTCGTTGCGTCACGCGCAGACCGCCCACTCTTTATAGTTGGCATCCGCCACAGATGATCGATGCTCTGCGGGGACCCATAACTAACTTACTTTACACTCTAACAGTCAACAATACTGGCCCAAACTTTCACTCTATTCTGAAACTGTTATGTTTATAATGAAGTTTGTTTAAAATAAGTAGCTAAACTTTATGCTTTAAAAGTATTATTGGTCATTTAAAAAAATACAATAAAGTAGATTTTTTAATAAGACAGTGTATTTAGACTTGAAAATCATGTACATATATTAAAATGAAATATTTCTGAAATGTTGAGTAATTCTGTCTTATAAAGGATGTTCGTTGGTTATCTCGTTGTTTTAACTTATTATTTTGTACGATAAAATAACAGAGACCGAGTAATTTCGCATTATACATTAAGACTGAAAACCCTAAGATTGTAACCCCAGCCGGTCTTCCGTAATATTCCGGCACCGTTGCCGACAAAGGCTGAGCTCAAATTGATTACATTATAACCGGGGATTAATTTAGTTCCAGCGGTGATCAAAGCGCTGTAGGACCTTGCATTGTGGCAGTGAGAAGGGCCGGTGGGTATAGTATAAGTAACTAGGTAAAGCCGTGTTGTATAAGTGGAAACATACTTGACTTTCATTCCTTAGGTCTTTGGTCCAAACCCTGCCTCAAAACCTTCAAAACATACAAATACTTATTTCTGAGTTCTGAGAACTTTGAAGATATCTTAAAAAAATGTAAAGGACATTATGTGTCATTCACTCATCTCCACTTTGCCTGAGTGGTGAATAAGGTCTTATCTATTTAAACAAATACTCAGCATACATATAAAATGATTGAAATTGGCCATGAGTTGAAAATTGATAATTAGTCTAGGTACTTGCATTGTTAAAGTATGACTTATAAAATAGTATAAAATAAAAGAATTGAATTATTAATAAAAGGATAAACAGTTCATATAATAAAATCTCTGTTCCATTTAAATATCTTCAGTGCAAGAAGCCTTCTGTTAAACTAGGGCCCGCAGCTGCCGCGGCGAAGATACGCTTTTGTACTACGATTATGCAATATTATTAAAAGTTGGCATATTTTAGCAAGCAAGTGTTATTTTTAGCAGGTGATTATTTATTTTGGGTAACACAATATAAACTCTACATTAATATGATAAGAGATGTCTCTTTTTAATGTTTATATATTAAAGACGTTTATTGTCTCCCCAAAAGATAAGTTTATGTGAACCAGCAGCAGTGGGAACATAAATCGTTTATGCTTATGATGATTGTTGATGGTATCTATAAACTGTGGCAGTTAGTTTTACCAATCTAATCTTCAAGACCCTTATAACGAGTATTCCAAAAAAAATAAAACCTAATGTTAATGGCATAATTTCATTTGTAGAATCACAAACGTAAATGAATGTCAATTTTCTAATATAAAACAGATCGAAATAATGCAAATAACATCAGATAACTCGGTATGAACTGGTTTTAACTAAATATTTAGACTTGGCAATAGACGAAAATTAATCCAAATATGCTGTTTATTACGCCGTCATTACGTGCCATTGCCGATTGAAGCTACGTTAAATATTTTAGCATAATCTACCCTGTTATATTTGAGTAACCAAAAAATTTGTTTATTAGGTTGAATGCACGAATCTTAGGAAATACTGGCTCGATATTTGATATTTATTTTTGAGTTAAGTTCCTTTTTGTTATAAATATACTAAAACTATACGTTCCTCTTGGATTTTTAATAAATAAAAAAAAATTCCATGTTTTAGGTACACCATCCATAGCGACTTAAAAGCAAAGACAATAAAAGGCAATTGTGTAAAGTAACTTTTAACTTACTTTTATTCTATAAAAATACATAGGTTAATAATTAGTAAACCTTTAGTCAGTTGGCCAACTATTGTCTAATCAACATCTCAAATTGGTATTTATTATTTAGTAGTCTAAATCGGTCGGTCTAAGTCGGAATTTTTATCCCATTCCCAAAATATCACCTCAGAAAAGATAGAATAACCAGATTGCAACTATGATTAACATTTTAGCGTGATCTATGTATTTTTGATAATATAGTGAAAGAAGAAAGAAAGAAAAATAATAAATTTATTTGTAGGTACGTTAGTGTACGGTTCGATCCCGCGCGAGACAAAATGGCGGTTGTATTGATGGTGTTCGCTGCAAATAAATTGCTAATAATGGCCGCTATTACTGTAATAGACAACATTATATTTACTCAAAAGAAATAATAAAGCTGCAGGAAACACGATGCTTTCCAGGGCAATATTTTCAAAGGAATATTATTATATTTTCTTTTTTATTTCGAAGTGTAGCGGAAAAACATCCGTGACAGGCTTTAGAGCGGCAAAAAACTACGATGCAACATTTTAAATTGAATTTTATGACAAAAATGAAATGTAGGTAATTTTTACGTATCTATGTAGTAGTGTGTATGTTGTTAGTTAGATAATATACTTATTTTTTAATTAAAAAATTATACATACATCATGCATATAAAGTTTTCTTACTTGGTAAGCCTACCTAAGATATCAATCAATAAAAATCCATCCTAGAACCGTTGGACCTACTTTCAATCTTATAGACTTATAATCTTATAAAGGCGATTTTTTATAAACTGAGTATAACGACTTGAAAAAAGTCTGATAATTGACTATGCCCGGATGCTGACGTCGTATCCGCGCATTTTCTCGCGCGAACGCTCAGCCATGCATAAAATTAGTTAAGGATTCCTGAACCCTTCTTCTTCATAAAACATTCAGCCTCGCGCTCGGCTACTTGGAAAAACGCAAGGAATTGTACACGAGAAGCGAGGCCAGAAATAAAAAATGTATAATTAGTTGCAAAACCCGTGTTTTCTAAGTGAGAACAGACTATGCTATCATCACAAAAGTCGTGGATTCTAACTTCTGTTTTTTCTACAACTATAATTTCAAACGTTTCTCTAACTACAATTTGTATGAAATAGAAATTCTGTGTATGTATCTCATTCATTCATATCCAAGACCAGCTCATTCACTCATATTAACTAACGGTATACATAGATTATTTCCCTATGACCTAAAACTTCAGCAGCGTTCAACACGCATGGCGTCCTCGTCTGTAAGAGCCGTATCGGAGTGATCCCGTGTTTGCATAAATAAGCGGCTCTTTACAACGCTCCCGACCCCACTAACTCAGGTTTAGGTTCGAATCCCGGCGTGAAATTCCAATGTTTTCTCTTCAAATACACTGCTTTACAAACGGTAGGGTTCAAGTACATAATTATGTCGAACATATGGCAGTTAAAAATTTGAATGTAATATAATACGGGTAATTTTTATCATAAGGCTTATAAAAAGATTAAAAGTATTATATATGTTATCCATGAAGAAAAATAACAACTGAAGTTAATTAAATATTTGGGAAATATTTTAAAACATTTTAACTTTGCATTACAAAACGTCCACGAAATAAACTCATAGACAAAAGCCACTAAGTTTATAAATTAATATAATATCTAACTAAGTTTATAAATTAACATAAATTAATGCAAATGACAAACACATTTATTTAACTTTAGACAGCTAATAACCATTTTCTTTCATAGCAAGCAGGCTGAAACACCAATTTAAATATTAATAATAGTTACTTTGAAGTTTAATATTAACTGGCTCTAACGAAGTCAAATAAATAATCTGAAGTTCCCTGGTGAGGTCCTTAGCGATCTTGTTTATTTTTAGAGCAATTTTGGTATGATTAAACGTATTTAAGACGTGATTTAATCCTTAGAAACGAGTTTATAAATACTATTTGAAAACTCGCAGTCGAAACTTGTTTGCCTGATTCTGACATAACTGAAGTGAGTTATGTATAATTTACGCCTAAGATAGTAGGTATGTGCTTATCAATCTTTAACTAGCTTTCCGCCCCGTGGCTTCGTCCGCGTTATATTAGATTTTACCTCGGTAAAAATATGCTCAATACGGTATCGTATGTTCACCTCCAGGTTCTAAGCTACATCTCAACCAATTTTCAGCTTAATTGATTCAGCCGTTTTTGTGTTAAAAATAGTATAACTAACACCTTCTATAATAAAAAAATAACTTCTAAGCCTTATAATATTTGAAAATAAAATAAATAAAATAATCTCTAAAACTCAAGATCGGTTAACCCTACCTGATAACTGTGATAACTCTATGTAAAAAATATATTTAAGAACTTATATGTATATTTTTCTCTATTAAATTAAGAAAGAAAAACACAGGCTGCATCTTAAGGAATCACTTCTTCAACTATTTCAAGTCGAAAAGTTAATGACAAGATAAAAAAACCAGCCTCCGATAAAATATTTGAATTCTTTAAACATTTATGACTTTGATGAGTCCGATTTGAACCATTGATACAATTGAGGGATCATCTATCTATAGAATCATTATTGTCAATGGAACCGTCAGTGTTGTCAGCGCTAGATGGAACAATTAGCCTCATTATTGATATTCGAAGCTGTCGGTGCGAATCGTCAGCACTCTTCCTAATGAGCTGGGTTTGAAACCCACAATAAATTAAATTCAGAACATTTTACACTTTACATAATAGACGCAATATAAATAATCCTTTTTTACCTTTAGATGTGACAAAAATCAAATACAAATTGATTAACATCAACAATAGAATATCGGATATAAATTACAATAAAATATGCTACAGTAAATTTAGATTAATTAATATTTTCCTACCGCTTATCTTGACCAATTGCTGCGCCCTTTTAGTGTACTTGTACTCGTACCTTATATGCAAACTACACAATAATTTATATATATTCCTTTTCTTTTCCTCCTTCAGCGCTCATCTCAACATTCACTCATTTACAACTGGGATTAACAACTTCGGTAATTTCTGCTCATCAACTATGTAAAACAAAGTCTCGGAATCATCAACGCGCAAAGTAGATGCTTTAAAATATTGAAAAATACTTCCCTTAGCAACAGTCTACAAAAAAGGCTGTATAAAATCGATTCGCCCCGATGGAGTTTACGACATCGTAAACCCATTGTTTTACGGGTTCTGTCATCGCCTCGTCTCTCCGATCAACTTCATGAACTAGTCATGGTTACGCGCTCATCGAAGCCTTTGACCTCTTCTAGAACCTTCTTTGAATGGCCATAAACTATTCAATAGTTGTCAACTGAGGGGTCGAATCTTTGGTATGTTTTATTGACTAGGTCATGTTAAATGATTTCAACTACGTTCGTAGCAGTTAAAACGATGAGGGGAATGGGCGTTTTGCCTGGGAATGTCTGGGAATCAATCACCGTTATCTACTTGTATCTATTGTATACCAATATTCTCTATTTATGTTTAAAGGTTTTGGACAATGCTGGTGCAGTGCGTGTTGGCTCATTTGTGGGTCGACAAAGAATATCGCAGGCTAGTGAAGTCGATTCCGAGAGGTGTAAGTTGGCTGAAGTTCAAGGGCTTGTTTCAAAGATGACTCTTGTGGCTGAAAAGATGATGCTGACTCAGATTTTATCTCTTGAAAATAAATGTACGTATTAAATATTCAGTTTCATCAGTAATTCCATTACAATAGCAATATTCGAAACTCTTCCATTTGTGTTTTTGCTTTCTGTTATCCATTTCCATTATTTCCAACGAATTTACCCTTTCCGAGTATTTTTAATCTACTAATTCAGAGCCTTTTAGAATTTTGCCTCCATTTTCGCTTAAAAATATTTTATCTTCCGTGAGCGAGTAAAAGTTGTTTGCACAATAATCGGGGTTTGTTTGAAAAGGGCGAACAAAAAAGCACTGTTGAAAGAATCCGCTGATCATGCTTCAGCACCGCTGGAGGTGTTTCGAAGCGGGCAACATTATTACTCTTTTACAGACACTTTTTACGCAAACTCCCAAAACCCTAAGCAATTTAAAAAACGAATACCGGAAAAAACGCGGCGTCATTCCAATACCATCCCACTGAAACTACACGCATGAATACTAAAAGCAACGAGCGAAACGTACCTTTTGTAGTTAGAAAAAATCCTCGTTTTGTAATTGGAGCGGCCCGTGTTGCCAGCTCTGCAGCGACGTCCCGCATTACGGGGAATTAGCGATATCGCGATCTACACGGAACGGGAGATGTTTTTCTTTCATTACATTTAATGTGAATGTAAAATTCGTGGCTTTGTGCGTGCGTGGATTTATGCCGTCCTGTTTGCGGCGACACCGAGATTACGCCGGCCGTGCGCCGCATAACCTTACTGCCGCAAATACAAGGGATGAAAACATTATTAGGTTGGATTTTACTTCGGAAGTAGGTTAAATCGCCAGTCATAAGCGTATAAATTATTGTAAGGTAGTTACTTTCAAGATTTTAACTCACTTTATTAGTTATCTTATTTGTTATGTCTGTGTGAATGGAAATACACATCAATTTCAGAAGAATCTGATTTTAATTTTAATAATACTCAACAATAAAATAACACTCCATTTTTTATACAATTAATTAAAGAAAACTCTTTTATCCATCATCGGCGTACGGTATATAATCGTACAACTTATCCCAATCTGATCAGAAAACATTGAACATGAGATAGTAGTAGATTCAACCATTAAAAACAAATAAGAAAGCCTTCACTATTTATAGTAACCTAATTAAATTTTATTCCAGATATTGCAAATACTATTCTATAAAATATCTCGTACACCCGTACACTTCCCACTTTAAAGGAATATTGCAAACTTAAATCCTCTTAAGATTGCGATGTCTCAATACGGTTCCGTCGGGCAATTCAATGAAATAGTGGTTTGTGTTTGTGGAACTTGTATAACGAAGCCATTGGGTTGCAAAGTGCATCTCAACAACTCCCTATATATCCGGACTGTACTTTTAACAATTGTATTTTCGTGAAATGCGAACGATAAAGTTGGATAAGGTTGCTCCCGTTTGAATTGAAAGTTTGCTTTACATTGTTATTGATTTAATGACTGAGTTGTTCTTGTTGTCTTTGTTGCTCATGTTATTTTCACAACTTATCATCTTCGTCATGATCATTATCTTCCCATATTAAGTCCTTCAACTGGATACTTAAAATGACCGTGAGGTCTATTGAAGATACCTTTGCCTAGTAGTAAATGTAAGGTAAGGGATGTTATGATGATCATGATGTTGAATAGTAAATCTTCATTTTATATTTATAATTTGGTGATAACGTAACAATTCCGTAAATATAAAGGTATTGCAAAACAAACTTTTACTTTATTTCATCCTGATAGTCAAATGGCAATTAATTTTCTGTGTTTCATAATTTGGCACCAGTATAATACAGTATGTAATACTACTGTAGAAGAAGCGAGTTACTGAGTAGCAATTCTTATAACGTATCTTGTTAAAGAAAACCGGATCGGATCGGACTATGGCGGGGTGCCAATAGATGTCATGATATATTTTCTTGGTACGGTAAATATAATAGTCAGGGATCCGTAGTACATGGAAATCAAGTGATTACTAACAAGCTAATTTTTGGTGAGTAGCTTCGTTTCGATGAGACGTCCAAAGATATCCTATACCCAACTCTCGATTGTGGTAGCTAACAGAGATATCAAGGATTAAAAAAATCAAGGATGTAAAACTGGGATAACGGACCACGAAATTTGTAGGACATTATGTTATATCTCAAGATAATTATCTAAATTATATAAAAACATGTTTGTCCTACAAAACCTATGGTTTGATCAAAGAGTCCGCCATTTCGAAAATGTATCGAAAACGAGGTCAATTTAAATGATTACTATGATTACTAACCAGCTGATTTTTTGTTGTATACTTAATTAATATATATAAAATCTAACGGACATATTATCCGACAAATTTCGTGGTCCGTTATCCCGGTTTTACATCCTTGATTTTTTTAATCCTTGATATCTCTGTTAGCTACCACAATCGAGATTTGGGTATAGGATATTTTTAGTCGTCTCATCGAAACGAAGCTACTCACCAAAAATTAGCTTGTTAGTAATCACTTGATTTCCATGTACTACGGATCCCGGCCTATAAAACTAAATATACAGCATAGTACTTTTATATCTAATATTGTCAAATCCTTTTTAAATAAATCTAATATATTTTTAACTAACTAAAAAAGGGTAATTGAATATGCTAGGGCATGTGTTAAGTTAATAAGAAAGAGCATTATTTCGCCTTAGGTTTGATATTGACATTACGTAGGTATTAAAATGACTGAAATAATTCATTATGAACGAGCAGATAATTTAATTTTGCATGAGCATAAAGACTATTTTTAATTATTTATTTATTTATGACCGTCGGTCATACCAATTCTAAAAACGTATGTCTTTCAATAACACTTTCAACAATCTGCAACTAAGGGTAATCCTAGACCAGGTGGTTCGAATGTGAAAGGACTCTTGTACTAAAATGTTATTAAAATGCATGTTCTTATTTCAATAATGGAAGCAGTTTGCTACAAATACATGTATTGAAACGTAGTGCACGTATTGATAACTTGTCAATGTAAAAATATGATTTTTAACGATGAAAACGTATGTTTCAAATATATTATTATACAAAGTTTTATGAACATTTTGTTTAATTACGGAACGTTTAATATTTGTCATATATCTTTAAAATTTTAATTCTCATTTTTTTAAAGAATAAAAATCCAGAGATGCTCGGCGGGGCTTAAACCCACGACACGAATTGTTTATCTGGAAAGAAATAGGTCGGGATAGTTTGCGGAACTTACGAAGTAAGCAAGGCACCTTGCTATCGCTAAACAACTCTGAACTCTATTCGACAAACGAATCTGCTGGCTTCCTACCAAATACTGTAGTTTCTATCTGAATTCTTTATTGACCTAGTTCAACTATAGAGACATAAAACTATTGAACTTGTAAATTGAACTTTAAATAAATATTTTAAATCCTTACTAATATTTTTAAGTCTATAATCTGCGAGGGTTAATGGCCATCCATTTACAAACATCCAAACTCAACGCATCCAACGTTGAGCGCCGACCGTTGTTTTGGTTTTATATTGTAACCATTATTTTTATTTAATTGAAAAGTTGATAAAAAATTCGCTAATGATTATGAAAACGTGTATTTGGTGTCATATTTTTTTAACAGGTGGTGGTAAAAAATTATAAAGCTGGTTGTTGATGATTTCCCATAACCTTGTACTTCGTCAAAATATCCCTGCGCATGGCTGCTGGGTTCACATTCTTTTTAGGTGTGGGCAATCGACACAGTGTTGGCTACGGATGTTTTCTGTTGTAGGATATTTATGGTCGAAATATAAAATTATATGGTTGGTTTTAACAGGGTAAAAAAAACGTTAGATACCAAAAGGGGAAAAGACAGAAAATCTTTATCTTCTAATCATTTAGTCGTTCAGGGTCTTTGGATTATGTGGAGAAATACATAGTACTATTAAAACACACAAAGACTATTATGAAAACAAAGCTAAGTTGTAAAAGTCAAACATTGATATTTACGAAGCAATCACAACAACTAACAGTCGATTTAATCGGACACCTTTCGCTCCATAAATATTTAATTCGACCCCGTTCCGTTCATGAACCCCAAGAAATATCAACAACAAACAAGTGACGATCCAACTTTCTGATACTTTACCCTTCATTTATGAAGTATTTTTTTGTTTGGACGGTCAAAGGAAAAATAGGTAGTAAAGTTTTGTAACAATACTCGTACATTGATTTTTGTCAAATAAAACATCAATTATTTATTATTAATTAAAATAACTTAAATATTCATTGTCGACTTTATAAAATTGCTATGGATAACCTTGACACCTTTTTTCTCGGGTTCGATTACTTCTTATTTATTTATTTTTTTGTTTAAACAGACAAAAATATAAATAAATAAGAAATTATTATGTAATTTGAATGTTATCCTTGTTATCATAAAAGTACCAGATATTATCTACCCAAATTTTAGTCAAATTTGTATTCGCGGTTCAAAACCGAGCTTGCAGAACAATTTATTGTTGTAATAAATGCGATAATTGAATATGCATCTATTTTCGTTATAGTTTACCATTTCACTTACCACTCAGCCATTACATAAACCAATCTACACCTTTTTAATTACCTGTAACTCCAAATATAGCTGAAACTTTCAAACCTTTCACTCTGCAGGTTCCAACAAAACGCGCACGCAATTAAAACTTCGCGAAGGTTCGATGAATTTTAACGACGGCGGGTTGACGGGATTAGCTTCCTGTAATTATGAATTACGCGGAATTATGGCCTCGCGGGGGCGCGGCAACTCATTTATACTTCGCAACTTGCTACTTGCCGAAATAGAATGGATTCAGTGAATCGGGCAGAACGAAATTGTTAATTGATTGGTAGATGGATGGAATTGTTGTGAATCTCTGCTTGCGTTGTTGTTTGCATTGCGCAGTTAAATAGAATATTGAAAGCGAAAAAAAAAAAGTTGTGAAATTATTGAAAGCGTTGCATATATTTTATCTGATTGCGAAATATTTTTATTGTTGCGACATAAATATGTATGTATATTGCATAATATTCCGGTACCGAGATTGTGTGTAAGCAAAGTGGTACTTTTACTTACTCTTTTTATAGTTACAAGCTAGAATACTACAAGTTCTTGATCACCAAATAAGAGAAAACATACAATCATTGTCTGGAAGGCCGCCCGTTGTACAGTATTTTTTATGTTTGTACATGTTTTTCCTATTTGGTGTACTATTTAAAGCGAGGACATTTTCAGCTATTTCCAGATCGTTGACCCTAAAGGGTAAATGAAAGTGTCGGTTCAATTCATTAGACTGACCACTTGTCTGCGTTGATTGAAGGATGGCTACGCCGTAGACGTGCTACGAGCTACGAAAGTGCTACGAAGTTAAGCCAAGTTGCATTTTGTTGAAATATTTTATTACTTGTAGGTGTAATAAAAAATCGAGTATTTTATAAATACATCTTATAATAAGAGAGAGGAAGAGATAAGGGGCTTTGAGGGATTATATGTGTGTTAAATTATTATTATTATTATTGGATATTTTTTGTATGGATTTAATTAAGGTTAAATTATTTTGTTTTTATTAGCACATTTGAATTTTGCATAGAACTTGGCACGTTGGCATTCATTTAGATCTCCATTTTTTTATATCCTATATAATTATCAAGCTAATTTTCACCCACTGAGTCACTAAAATGTCTTATTTTTGCTAAAGAAAACCAGAATAGCGAAAATGAAGAATTGCAGAGTACATTAGCAGCCGAGTGCTACCATTCACAAATCAAAAGAACATTTTACTCCGTACACTCGACATGTACAAACGTACAAACTACTACATGTATTGTACGAGCCAGTTGTATAAGTTGTACATGTGTGTTTATTTCTTACGGGAAATGTTGAAATGATTGAGTATGTTTTGCACTTGATGTTGGTTGGAACATTTTAAATCTTGAAATCCATGTTTTAGTTTTATTCATCTAATTCACGAATAAAGGGTCGTATTACATTTGGAAAGCCTTTTATTAGCAAATAATCTTGACTCAATTTTACCAAACCGCCTTTTTTACGTTCCCACTGCTGGGACACAGGGACTTCTCTCTTAACAAGATTAGGCCCTAATTTACAACGCTGGCCAAGTGCGGGTGAATTTAATATAATACTTTCTGTAAATACCTTTATTGATTGTAAGAGTATAAATATATTCCTAAGCCCTACTTGTTTGTTTAGTGCTAAAACCCGAGTGTACTGGAAGTAGCCTGCAAAGCAGCTCGATGTGAATAATGTAGGGATATTGATTGCTCGTGCAGCCGACGCCAACGCGGCCAACGCTCTCGCTTCGAAGACTTTACCTGAGCTCATTATATTTTGACAACAACTATCATTTTATACATTGCACCGGTTTAGACAAAAGAAGGGATTTAAATATCGATATATATTGAGTCCTTCATATCATCATATCACCCCTATTTATGTTCCCACTGCTGTGACACAGGGACTTTGCTCTTGGCACATTGGTGGTGCAGCCAGAACTTAACTGGAAAGTCGTGGGATTGACTCCCACTGGAGGAAAAAGTTACGTTGTGATCTTATATTTTTTCTATACCGGTTTCTATTTAAAAATATTATGTGAGTCATTCACTATATATAAAAAAAATACACGACACAAAGTTATAAAAACCTTGAAAGTTAAATTTGAGTACGACAAGTCACAATACATTCAAAACAATTAATTTCTATGAAAGCCACGTTCATCTTCAACCAATGTAAAATTACTTATTGTCATTTGCAACTCGTGAACATATTTGTAAAGTCTAAATGTATGAAGTTTGCACAATAAAGGGAAATTAATGTTATTAGAAAACTCCAGTGTGCGTGTGTTTGTATCATGTTTGTTGTACGTTGTCTTGTAATCCAATTAAAGGTGCTCCGAGCGGAAACACAATTATTGTAAAGTTGGTTAATGTTTAACGTTTTAGCTTTTTACATACCGTAATAACACTCGGGAGTTTTTTAATCATAGGATTGATACACTCTATTGTGTAATGTTCTGCAACTAGAATATCAAGAAATATCTTGATATTCTAGTATAATATATTGTATAATATATTATTATAATTACCTATTTTTCGTCACACTATTGCACAGTACAGATAATACAATAAGTAAGTACTGACTGTATGTTTTCTATTAGGTTTAGTATGAATCCATTTGTCAGTTGAGAATGAATGCTACGCAATTTTTCAATCTTGAACTACCACATATGGTGTCAAGTAAGTAATTTAATATTATTGTTAATTTCGATATTTCGAAAATATCATCTCAGAATAATACACCATGATTTCGATTTCTTTTGAAGTTATTATTTTTAGTAATGATAAATTATTTGAGGACCTGCCGAGCAAGGCAGCTGTAAAACAATAACTCTTCTTTCTACATATCTGTTTTTTGATAGAGATATAAATCTGTCACCGGTCGATAACCCGTAGGGCCCTGTTTTCCAATCCCCGACCGACCGTAATGTAATGTCTTTGAATGTGACGAATGGATAACTCAATGATATAAGACCTACGAGGCTCTTTGAAAGGATAATATAAGACTATGACTTTTTCATGCAAATTGAATTATTTTTAGTTTATAAACCAAGTTTTGTAAGTTGGTACAGAAAACAGAACGATAATTTTATTCTGCAAATATTTGGTATACACAGGGAAACATATCTTATAAGGTTGTATCATAAGTACCTATGCAGTTTCATTGGTAACCAACGACAGAAATTGGAAACTCTTCAATTTCAAAACTGGTTGTAAAGGTCTGTCGTAAAGGTTTCAAAGTCCTCATTCACAAGTTGCGAACACGTTATAAATGACCCAATAGAGTAACGGATGGCTGGCCGGCCCGTTGTCCCATTGTCTTTGAGGGATGAGTCGCGGAAAGGGTGCGATTTGTCTTCCTGGGACTAGTTTGAGCCCTTCTACCCTATTCGTGATTTTACATCATGGAATAGTTATTGCAGGGGTCTATTTTTTGATGGTTTGTGTTGAATAGAGTTAAGATTTGTGCATTCCAATTTTTCTTATTACTTATCTAACTTATAATTTTACTCATATTTGGAGCTTCAAATGCTTAAAACTATTAAAACATATTGGGTTTTTTTAAATAAGTTCGTCACTTTGGTTCTACCAGTACTTCATATTTATTTTTTCAAAGAGTAAAAGATGTAATTGAATTTCCAAGCAATGAAATCGCATATAGCACAGAGACAGCTCGACGCTACTTTCATTTAATTCGCGTTTGACTCGTAACTCGCGCTTCGCTGGAAGAAAGCAAATTGGATGCTTGCGCCGTACGCATATATGAAACATGGCTTCAATGTTTTTAATAGGCTTTTATTAATTTTAACTATCCCATATATTCATTCCCATTGCTGGGACACAGGTACTTGCTCTTGACGAACGAAATAAGACCTTAATTCACAATTCAAGAATTGATCAGAATAGTTTGGTTTTCTGGCGAAGTTTATCTTCACTACTACTACCGTACGTATTTTTCAAAGGCACATATATTTTTCATGCAATAAAATTCAAAGGTGCGCGTCGATTTAAATCCACGACTTTCGGAAAGAAAGTCGAGTGTGCTCCCGAGCCAACACGCCTTTTTTCTTCAATTATAAAGAAATAATAAAGAAAAAAAAATAGATTTATTTGCACACACATAAATAAGTTATGAGAATTTTAAAGAAAAACCATCCAATGGTATAAAATATATGATGGCTTAGAGCACTGCAGCACGCCCTAATGAAAGATCTATGACACTTTACTTACCTACTAGAAAACAATTAGTACTTGCAACTTTTAAAACAGAAACTTTACATATGAAATAAGTACAATTTACAAAGCTCTGTTTCAAGTAGTACGACGCGGAGTTTTGAAACTTAGCGCAAGTTTCGCGAAACCTAGAACTAATGTAGAACTCCTTATTTGTTCAATTTCCGTGAACTAAGACTTTAGTATTGTTTTACTGCTAAAATAGATCTCATTTTAGCGAGCGAAGTGAACGAATGCGCTCTATTTCAAAGTTTTCTGTTACATAATATTCATATTTTATCTGAGCTACAGACAACATTTTTTCCCGATTTTACAAAACTAAATACACGCGATATAGAAAATGATCTAAGACATTTATTTTGGATTTTGAATACAAGAGTAAATCAGGTGTATTTTATTTAGGCGCTATTTATGGACAGAGTTCCTCATAATCTTGTTTTCCATTTTGATTACACGGTCTCACGGAAAAATCTATTAAAACACGGGCACAGGTCTTCTTATTGCGTATTTAAAATAATAAGAGTGGTTGTTTTTGTTTTATTATAAACAACTAAAACAAAACATTTTAGTCCTACACCAGGGTTATGACTACGTCGACCTCGTCCCCATTGAAGCAATCATCAGAAAAACCATTAACTAAATCCTATATTTTCATAAGTCAACTTATTTTACTCTTGAATAACTTTATCGGGCAATCTCTGGGAGTACAAATGTGACCTTTATTCATTTCAGCATAAGGATTATATTGATATGGAGCGGTGGCGGCGGACGAATTTATTTTCAATCATGCTTTACTGTGTCAATACGTGATGCTAGAAGAGCAAAGTACAGAAACATGCAGTGTATCAACTCAAGTGTATTTTCCACAAAGTTATAGTTGAAAGTTCTTAACCGCCTTAAAATAAATGTAGTATGTAAAGCAAATTTAATTTGAATATTTTTGGAATGTTCTAAACTATTCAATTGAATTCATTTACATACATTAAAAAATAAAAAATACCAACTGAGTTTAAATTTAAGAATAAAAATTATGGTTTTCTAATAAATTATTTTTTTAGTATTGGGCCATGTGACACCAACTTTTAAATTAAAAATAATTATCCGAATAGGTAAACCAAAGCTTAAGTCCTGAGAGTTAAAATGTACATACATCGTATAACAAAATCAAGCGATAGACATACATATTTGCCCACTGCATTGTCGGTACTACAAGTTATCGCTCGTCGATTTGGTATTAAATATAAATTATTGGATTCCCCCGGCGAGCCATCGGGGGCGAATTAGGCCTCTTCCGGCCCTTATCACGCGCTAAGCCGTACATAAGAAATATCCTGTGAGTCATGGCTGGGACAAATACTTTGGAACAAATTTTCCTCATACATGACTCGTCTTCCACTACAGGCTTATTTCCTGGGTTATAAAGTTTTTATTTCGAATACTAGTTTAGTCTTCATCATCATTGTATCTTATCTTCATGATTATTTGAAACAATTGTCTTGATTTGTTCCTATTTACTATGCCTCTTAATAATTGAGAAGTTATATCGAGTCTATATCGTGTTTTTCTTTTTGGTAGTATGTAGTTTGTAGTTTGGTGGTATGTACTCGTAGTAGGTTTTCTCTCTAAACTAAGGATTTTCCGTAACCACGAGCGACTGCAAAGCACTTGAAACGTCAAAATGGTAAATATAAATTCGCGATAAAGAAGGACTCGTATACAATAAGTAATATTTTCGCTTATTATAAGGCCTCTTCTAGGACTTTATCACGTGCTAAACTGCACATACGTACATACTTCAGAATTAAAGGAATATCCTAGCCGAAAATATTTTGGAACAACTTTTACTAACACCGAAATCTTAAAGGTTATCTAAGGTCAAAGGTTAAAGGTCCACATGATGAAACTGAAACGTCGGATATATGTACATAACACCCTCATAGATAGATGTAAATTCGGGGTACATTTTTAAAATTAACACATAAACTGCTTTTCGTTATGTAAAAGTGTCACGGGAAATAAACGAAAATAAATGCGAAATGCTTTTATAGTATTTACTAAAACGTCCATTAAAGTGCTCATGCTCGACAATTATATTTTGTTTTTTAAATCAATTATTAGGTACTAAAGTGCATTTAAAACAACACATAATAAACGTACGTACGTTTTATTTTAACGTATAAAATTGTATGATTATTTTGGTTAATAGATTGAAAAGGCAGTGGTTTAGCGCAAAGTTATGTCAGCTACAAGACGCCACCGCGGGGTAAGGAATATTAGTTGTTAATAACGTTAGTCAGGGATCCGTAGTACATGGAAATCAAGTGATTACTAACTAGTTGCTCTGTGAGCTGTAGACCTCGCGAGGACCTTTAAATGAAAAAAAAAAACAATTTATGTAAAATAATATTTTTATTTTCAATATTTTCACTATCCTCGTATAACTTTGATAATTCTTAATATTGAAGTCAATTGTAATCCTGTTTTTGGTTTTCTTACAACAAATCAGATAAAGTTAAAGACAAATTAAAAAAAAACATAATAAACAAATAGCCTACCTACGGCTGAAAATCGAACACAACGGACCTCCGGATGTACACTCTATTGCGTAACACTTCTCTGGTTTATTGCATCTTTTTATATCATTTTTGTAGTTAGCTTAGTTAGGTTTCAAACTACAGAGAGAAATAATGGCATAAATTACTGTAGGTACTTTGAAACCTAAGTAAGCTCTTAAAAAAACAAAACTCTAAAAAAAATTAAATCCTTCATACCAATTTTTGTATAAATTTTAAACTATTAGGGCCTGCGAAGACAATTTTTGGAATGGAACCACAAAAATGGTTTTCGTAGATCAAAATTGTTTTTAAAAGACCTTTAACTACGCCAACTAAAAAACTTCGCGAGGACTTTTTTTATTACGTATAAAAAAAGTAAAAGACAAATGAAACGATACATAACCACAATAATTTAAAACCATTAAAAAAATCCACGAAATCAACGCAACTATAATAAAAAAATAGCCCACATCCGGAGATTGAACCCGACCGATATATTACCTATATCGACCCTATAATTGTTTTCTAAAGATCTATGACACATCACAAGAGTTTTTGGGTTTTTTCAGCCATTCAAAAAGAAATGGCTTGATAAAATAATTCTACACTAATTACAAACCTCATCATCTCAGCCATTGGACGTCCACTGCTGGACATATGCCTCCCTATATGGTTTCTAGTCATTACGGTCGCTCGCGGCCTGGATCCACCGGGAGCCAACCGCCTTCACCAAATCATCTGGCCACCTTGTTGGTCGACGCCCAACGCTGCGTTTTCCGATCCGTGGACTCCACTCGAGAACATTTCAGGCCCATCGGCCATCTGTTCTCCTAGCTACATGCCTGCCCATTGCCACTTCAAAGAGTTAATTCTTTGGACTATGTTTTTTTAACATAGTAGGTACATAACAAACGAAAGCATTTTCTTCGGTCAAATAGCTTGCAATAAGAAGTGCTTCTAAATCAAAATTCATAAAGTTTTTACCATAGACCACGTAAGAAAAAGCCATGCCAAACCACTGTTGTTGGGACTGAGAAAAATTATTAGATAACTGACAGTGGACCTCTTCTTGCACTCATTTTATGGGTAAGAAAACCTCAGAAGAAGCAAAATAAAGAAAACGAATCGTCTTCTTTTATTATCAAATTTTTTTTCTAGTACTACAACACAGAATATACTTAATATTTTTGCTATGAATTTACTAAGGAGACAACGAACAACTCAACGATAGCGCGTTTTAATTTTTCCTCTAGCGACATCTAGTTATGAAAATACAAAGCGTGTTTTCTGACAGTCTGAGAGTAGAAATGAGGGGTTATTTCCATCAAATCATATGATCATATTGTAGTTGCATCTTATCACAAAAAGTTTTATTACACGCTAGATATAATATTATGATCCGTTGGCACAAAATTTAATTCAATAAAGCAGTTGCAACGGATCCGTTATCCGTTGGGAACTTTTTGTGTGATCAGATGCAACTACAATCTGCTCATATGATCTGATGGGAATAACCCGAAATGGTACAAAAGGTTATTTTAAAAACATTTAATATTCAAATATTTCGCTAACGGAACATTATATCGAAAATTTCTTTTCACAGACTATGATTGTTTTTTAAATACCTATTCAACGACACCCCACATGAGTTTTTGGTATTTTTCTCCGCCATTTAAAAAAAAAAAAAAAAAATGACTCGACAAAAAAATTCTACACTAATTACGAACCTACACACCAAATTTCAGAAGAATCGGTTGAGAAATGAGCCCTCTAGAGGAGAACATACAAACATACACACATACATACATACGAAAGCATTTTCTTTGAAGCTGAAACGGAGACGCTTCGCTCGCTTCGCTCGCTCGGTCAACAAGCTAATTTTTGGTGAGTAGCTTCGTTTCGATGAGACGTCCAAAGATATCCTATACCCAACTCTCGATTGTGGTAGCTAACAGAGATATCAAGGATTAAAAAATTCAAGGATGTAAAACCGGGATAACGGACCACGAAATAATGTCCTACAAATTTCGTGGTCCGTTATCCCCAAAAATTAGCTTGTTAGTAATCACTTGATTTCCATGTACTACGGATCCCGGCCTACGTAGAAATAGTCGTAATTCAATTTAGATATTTTATTATAGGTGTCAATCATTTATCGGATGCTATGATATGAATCTCGCAGAGTTATTGTATATTTCCAATAACCTTGTTTTTCATTACATAGACTTCCTCGATATAAACGGTCCTTGAACGAAACAGGACAATAGCCACACATCAAAGTATTCAATTTAATTCTCTGAACGTAAAAATAAATATCACCAAACGAAAACCATTGCCCTTATGCGATAATAAGCCCTGTGATGGTGGAAATAAGTTTCAATTTAGGGTAGCTGTGGAGGAGTAGGTTTTCATTGTGTATGCTAGGGGTATCACACTTCCATACAATATGTTATTTCTTCGTATTAACCCGCACAAAGATTGTTTCCATGTTTCTAAGCGAGTTTCTATATGATTTCGGCTATTTTGGACCTGCTGTTAAAAACTTTTGCTTATTTAATAATAAATAATAATAAATAATCGTATTGGTCACTCATATCCGCCGACATCTTCGCTTGCGTTTTAATTGATGATTAAATAATCAATAAGAACGCAAATACTATTAAATTATTAAATATAATTATTTACTACTTGTAAATTCATCCATTTAAACTTATAATCTAACTTAGTATGTGTATTTTGTAAGTAGCGAGGATTTTAACAATATAATGATTTTCGCACTAGGCTAAGCCTGTATCGCGAAAACACCAGTAAAAACAAATACAATACATTATAAACATGAAAACTCAGTTAATAGAATTACTTATTTATTTTAGTAATTATTTATTTATATTTTTTTGTGGTAAAAGACGTTAACTCTTTACATAAATGACAAATTAATAAAACAGAGTCTGCGAACTGTACCAAGTTACCTTAATTAAGTCACCAATCAAAATCTTTATTTGCATAGAAACATAACATAAAGCTTGTTTCAAGAGATCTAAGTAAGTATTCTCTATGGTTCCGCAAGTTCAATAACGAACGCCGCCGTGACGGAACGACGTAAATATCAATTTGCGTCCGGGACAGTAACGGATCGCATTACAATATATCTAAATAACGGACGAACCACAATGGCCTTTTATGGTGAGACTCTTAACAGTCTTGAATGGAGATATACTGACAGGAGGATATAATGTTGCGTCTTTTCGTTTCTGATAGAATATTAATGGTGCCGTGAATTTTAACTTTACTAAGGCTACATTGTAGATATATTGGTTTTTCTTTTCAATGTATTCTTTCATCGCGCATAATGTAAAACCGTCTTGGTTCCACGACCCATGACCTTCGGAATTAATATCCGTCGAGTTCCTAATAAAAATAATAAAATACCTTTGTTTTAGATCATTGGTCGGTGAAATAAAAAACGTAATTACACATCAATTAAATTAAAAACAAGCAATTAAAAAAACACAATTTAAATTTAACACAGAATAAAAATAACAAAACCATCATGGCTTTGTAAACAACCAAAAAATTAATTAGCTATATCCAACTCATATTACACGCATAATATTTTTAGCTAAATGATAGCCAAATATATATTGTTTAATTTAGTCTTTATTAATGAACTAGCCGGCCCGTTATGAAGGCCTATTTACATCTGACCCGACCCTCAAGGCTGTGATGTGAATCTTAATCGAGCCTCATAATTAAATACCAACTGTTTATGTAAGGCTATTTTTATGTAATTAATAAAAGGATTTTGTGTGCCTTTTCTATGCAAGTTTGTTCTAAGCTCGAACAAAATGTACCTACCTTGTGGGAAGGGAACAGATTGCTCGCAAGGGCTAAAAAGGTGAACACGAATTGGTAATCGACCACCAACAAGATAACATAAAACACTATTTGCGTCCCCACTGCTTGCATACAGCAGGGATTTATCTTCTTGATAGTTAAGGTCTTAATTAATCACGCTGACCAAGTGCGGGTTGGTCACATGTCCTTTAAAAACGTGTTTCAAAGCACATATCATTTGTTTCAAAAAGAAAAATCAAGAAGTGCACGATAGCTTGGACACACGAACTACCAAATGAAAGTCTAGTATGCTCCTACTGAGTGAACACGGCTTTTATTAGCATTCCAGGAAAACTTGTATACTTACCAAATGTACAAATATAGGGCAGTGATAACAAGCTACATTGTTCAAGTATAAAATCCACAGAGACGCTGAAATAACCTAGATAAACCCGGTCTTAAGATCCCGGTCTCAAGGACGCTGGGTCTCAGGGTAGGTCTGGCAGACCGCCGGCCTTTACGTATTATTTACACGGGATAAAATAACGTATCGTAATAATTCACAAGTCTGTTTTGAGGATTATGACGAGTAATAACGTTTTCGGTGATTTTATATAACAAAGATATTTAACGAAGAATCGATTGAAATACGCTTTTCTGAAAATCCAAGTAAGAAATGAAAATATATAATTGAAGGTATAAATTATTTTGCTATGGTCTTATTAATGCGTAAATAATAAAAAAAAGTCAACCAACATGTTCACCAATAAATCTTGCGGCTTAACAAGACAATTGCAAATGTTTTCTTACAAAGTAAGTTTTCTTTGAAAACGGCGTCTCCGGAGCAATTAGCGGACCATTAGACGATTTAATGAATTTTAATGAAACTCAAGCGTTTATTTAATTGTGAAGTTGGACTTTTTAATTGTTAACTTGGACTTCAATTAAACTGTTACAGTTCGTTTGCTCGCGGCTATTTGTTAAAGATTTTAACTTGTAAAAGTCTTCAAAGAAAATTATGCCATGAATATAATAAGGAAATAATAAGATGACTGTTATTTCTTGGAGAAGAGCTTACTTAAAATAGACACGAACGTACTATTTTCTTCACAAAAAATACATTTTAGAAGTGATACTTAGAACTTACGTCTAACTTAACAGTAAATTAAAACATTGTGAGAAAATCCGCGTAAACAATACAATTAGATTTTGGGGAAGTAAAAAACGCTTTGTTGTTGATTTGCTTTACGAAGTGATTTCATCTTAAAACGACATGGAAATTAAATGCGGAAATTGATTTGAAAATGTAAGATAATATAACTCATCTTTCATCCAATGTAAAACAAACCTAACCCAGTCACTGTAAGCTTTAAAATCGAACCAACTCACAATAATTCCAGGCCAGGAAAAACGCGCTCTACATCGCGAAATACATTTTGAAATAAGAATATCCTGAGCATTTTCTTGGGAATTGTTCTTCCAAGCCGTTGCACGGGTAATCACCGCTTGCGAATAATTCAGTACAGCTTGCTGGCTCGGCTTCAACGGATGCTGGTTTATGCATAGTGGCGCGGCAATGGATTTCAGCGGCAAAGCAGTCGTTGCCAATAAAATTTCAGGATGTAAATTAGGATACCTAAACAAGTACACCGCATTTGGGAAGGCACTATAACGAAATGTTTAGTTGTAACCTATTTATGAGATGGTTTTCATTGATATAACGAGTTCAATCCCCATCGTTATGTTACCAAAAATTTTAAGAACAATTGTTTAGCATTAGTTATCTAACGTATTATAATCATCAGAATGAAAAAAAGTGATAAATAGTTAAGAAATTAATCGCGTAGAATATTTTAATAGTCTGAACGTCAGTCGTCAAGTTGGTGTGTAAAGCCCTTATGTAAGGTAAGGCCTTAAGTCGGTAGATTTGGAGTACTTCAGGCGAGAAAAGACGAACCATCGTAGACACTTCAGAGGAAACTCTGGATGGGATGACGATACTCTCTCCATAAGCCCTCAACGCCATTGTCTGCGTCTTGAGACTTGAGAAATTTTATGATTTGCTGATCTAGTTCAGAAAAGTTTGTAAATGGGGATCGATTATATAGAGCCGTGTTGGCTACACGGGAGCATACTCGACTTTCGACATGTTTTAGGAATTTTGAAGAGGTTCACCAACCCGCACTTTGCCAGCGACATGAATTAAGGCCTCATCTCTTTCGTAATTAGAACATCCCTTTGTTCCAGCTTCGGGAACGTATATTAGGTAGCTTATGATGTATTAGTATAGTTTGCTAAATATTCAACTACAAAGCCTATACGCGTGTGACATGCGTGTGACTGCCTAATTTCATTTCCCTAAATAAACACAGAACTCTGAACACAACAAAACAAACAACATACTGTATAACTAATATAAAAACCCTCACTTCTAAGAGTCAGTAATTACATACTTCTCCAGGTACTCAAGGAAATCTCCGGGAAATTGTATTTGTGTTGTCTCATTTATTTGTAAAAGTATTATTTACTCGTATTTGGCGACATTTGTGTCACATCATTGGGGGACGATCTGCTTGTTTATTGTTTGAGTTTGCTATTGGACATCTTGATCATCTAAGTCGGTTGGGGTTTTGTGAAAACAGTTTCTATGTTTTCCTCGAATACTGAAAACTGCTTGAAACGTCGGAATGGCAACTAATAAAAAAACGTGATAAAGATTCGTTGTAACAACTAAAATGATCTAAAGAATTGTGAAAGCTTTTAGGTTGGAAAAGTTGTAGGTAAACCATTATGAGTGTGATACAAAGTACAAGTTAGCAAACCAATTCTAAAAATATATATATTTTTTAATAATTTTATTATTTATCTGGTAATCAAACTACAAATTAATAATTCATCGTTTCTTTGCGGAAAAAAACTATTCTACTTTTAACTGAAAGAAAGAAAGTGTAAAAAATCTTGCTTACACCACAAGCTTGAAACAATAGCTTTCAGGTTTATTTACGTAATCAGTACCAAATATAGTTCCAGTGTTGTTTGTTAAGAAACAAATTGAACTAACTATTGACAAATATCTACTGTAAAGGTAAAGCACAAAATAAAATAAACCAATAATAGGTCTCTCTTCTAAAATTGTGTTTAAAAGATAGGTACTTTTAAATTGTTTCATAGCAAATTGTTTCGATCTTTGTCTAAAAGATCATTATCGTTTAAGTTGGGTTTGTGCTCAATTAAATATCGGTCTCGTCATACCTAAAAACTGCACAATTTACGGCAAAACAATTAATAGTAATGCTTGACTGTTTTTCCGTGAGGTATTTCCTCACACCTTGAATTGCTTGTGATCCCAAAGCTGTTCAATTATTCACTTCATAAGTCAAACATGGGCTAAAGTAAGTATTGACTATAGGCGCTTATTCCCGCGGGAAATTTGCACACGACTTCAAAGACTTCAGAACGAGGATTTTGATATTATTTTAAAAGGAAGGTGTTGATCATATTTTGAAGAGGCGAAGAAAAAAATGTGTTTTTAATTTTTATATATATTATATTATTATCACCACGTAGAATTTTTTATTATTTTATTTTAAAAAATTATAGATACTGTTCGTACATAGAACGACTCTACTGCCTGTCATCTGGTATAGTTACATGGAGCCGTACTATTCATAGTCCAGAACCACTAGCTATAAAATAAATTATTAAAAATACATAAACCAACTTCAAGGTACAAACCTGCGACCTAACTCGGAAGGTACCCCAAGAGGCCCCTGTGCCAAACTTTACGACATTAAAAACATTTTAGCGTTTCAATTCGCGAATTATAATAATAGATATAAATGCGTATCGAGGGGGTCGTGGTTCTTTGCCCTGGGGTCGTAACGTGTTAAATGTTAAATGAACCATAAATATAGGTTAAGGATGTACCTACTGCTGTGTACAGTCATCTTCAGAAATGTATGCAACAGCCAAATGGATAATATTATATGTTTAAGGACGAATAGATGTTTGTAACGCTTTCCTGAAAAATTTAACGGATAAAAAAAATATTACAATAATATAGCACATTCATCAATATATATCATATAAGAGCTTATCTTTTTTGCGGGAAAAATCAAAATGAAAAAGATGCATTTAATGGTTATTTCAAAATTCAGGTGATGATGATTATACGAGAAATAAATTATTTATTTAGTCATTAGTTCTTTCGTTTTTCTAACGTCGTCTCCGCGTAAATCTTTGTGTTTTAATGGATATAATATCCCTTATTGCAACTTTCCGTAACCATTAAAATATCTGAAAAAGGTAGCGGTTTGCAAACTGTATCAATTTCAAACATAGTTTTACAGTTCTGAAGTTGTACAGAATGTGTTATGCAAATGATAGAATATTTTGTAGAGTTTTGGTAACTTTAGGTAGTCTGTATTTTCTGTCGTTTATAACTTTGTTGGTTTTCTGACTTTTATTATTAAAAGTAGTTCTACTTTGAAATGATTTGCAAGCTTGCAGTCGTGTATTCTTTAAAATATTATTAAATCTATAAGAGTTTCTTTTTTAAGGTTTTAACCCGAGAAACAGGGTAATTTGCGGACTCGCACTTGACTGGTTTTGTACATCACATTGTTAGAGAACATTGAACACCCCATATACTGCGGTGAACGTGCACAGGTGTGGAAGGACCTTATCGTGGTCACGATTCGTTAAGCTGTTAGTGGGCTGTCTACCGGCGTGGGTTATTAGGGTGGTATTCCATGGGAGATATGATATGTCGCTTTCGATTAATCGCCACCTTATATCGAAGCTATTTTATTTTTTATGATTTAAAAATGTTGCATTAATTCTTGGTAATTTTTCAAAAAGACTAAATTATTATAACTTTTATTTTTAAATACAATTTTCCCTTGTAATAAATACATAATAAATATATTTCACCATGTATAACAAACACAACAACTTTTGTAAAAAACTTAAAATATTTTTAACCAAGTCTGCCTAGCTGTTTCAGAATGTAGTGTGTAACTAGCAATTAGCACGGTATTTCTAAGTTTCTCATATATATTTAAATATCACTATCTATTAGTAAATCAGCCTTATTTTCATGCGAGCCCGATTGTCCCGAAGCGAGCTCTCAACTGTGAGTAACGCGTAAAAGAATGGCGGCAAAAACTCCCGGAAACGACGCTAAGATGATAAAAGGGGGAAATGGGAATCTTGATGAAATCTATTAGAAAAGTTCCTGCATTTCAGAACAAGCTTTTATTTATTTTTATAGAGAAAAATATGTAAACAACGCTCTAAGGAATTGTTATTGAATGTGTGAAAAACTGTTCATGGAATCTAAACAACACGTTATTGCTACGTTATATTGTACATTATGTTATAATTGACGACCTCTGTGGCGGAGCGAGTGAATGTTTACCTGTGACGCAAGAGGTTGGGGGTTTCGATTCCTGCTTCGAGACAAACATTAGTTGGATCTAAATACAAATAATTATTCCATATCTCTAAACATAACAAAGACTTTTCCCATCGATTCAATAAACCTCATAAAATTACGTACAGTCACTGCAGACAATCAAACGAACAGAAGTCTTTAAACATTATATTTTACTATCGCACTTGTCACGCAAACGTGCACCTTATGCCGTCGACATAGAGTCTGGCAGGTTCAATATGTGCGACCTCGGGGTCTCTTCAATTGCCCTCACAGTCCACTGCGTTCGTAAAGGATAGAATGTTGCTCGCTTTTTGCTAAGAAACTCTATTATTGACAAGAAAGCAACGCAAGATTTCCTTTAAAGGTAAAAGTATATTTTTAAACAAACACTAAAAAAATAATCAAAGGCTTGGTGGTTTTTCACACCATTAAATCAGAAACTAAGCGAATTTTGTTTATTAAATATATAGAAAAACTATGGGCTTTAACAACATTTTTGGTCACTAAAACGTCAAATATAGGACGATTATAATTTATATTTTTGATAATAACGTATTTTAATAAAATGTATTGTATTGAGGCTATCGATGAAAACTGTTATAAGCCCATTTGTTTTATTAGAAAATGATTGAGGACAGTTTTTGTATTATCCACATAATATGGGACCTGTTTATATCAGGACGGTCCCAATCCTTGTATTTTGATATAAGATACGTTAACCAGTGTCCGTCCCCCGAGCCTTGGAACCAATCAGCGTCGGTCAAACGGTCCATTTGTGGGAGAGATTCCAATTTCAAATCGCTCCTATTGCATCTGTCTAACACTAAATAAGAGCTTCAGCGCCTTGAGACTGTGGATGGTACCAACATAGTAGATAAATAAATATTGCTGGACATTTCAGACAGCGTTGAACCTCGAAAAAAGGAACTAGATATCTGATATACGTAGATGTAATATTCAATGTACACTGAATCTGCTGTGCGTATTAATCGTTACGTTTATAAATACCATAAATATACCACTACCTAATTGTAAAAGTCTAGTCGAAGTAGTTAGTTTACTACATTAAACAACCAAAAGCATTTCGTAATTAACATCTCCAGACATCTAGGTCTCATTGAATCGCCTAATTTATTTTATGATTATTACTTTACAAAGTCTGGATAAAGTTTTAATAAGTTTAGCTATTCAGGGCTCATAAATAAAAGTTTTCTTATTTAATTGGCGGAATATATGGAGTCAATTGGGCTAGATAATTTAACGTGAAACTTTTCTAAAGATCTGTCTGTGGTGCCGATTAGGATTTTCTACCATAAGCGTAATGCATAATTTACTAAGCTGGTCAAGTGAGAGTTGGTAAATGTCACAAATTGTTCCAGCTCTCCAAACTTCTCAGAGCAAGCTTGTTTCCTCATAATGTTTTACTTCGCCATTAAAACATGTTTAAAGCACACATAATATTGTACAAAAAAAACCAGAGGCGGCGGGGTTTGAAACAAAGCTTTTGAAATGAAATTCAAGTGTGGTCCCAGTTAGCCAACACCGTTTTACAAAAAATGATCCTATAAATAAAAAAAAAAGGCCCTCAAAAATCCAATCAATGTTTTTAATAAATAAGTCGATGATGGAAACCACCGTCATCCATAACACAATTTGCACGCGTCACCGCGAGATGTGATCACTGTCACGATCTTAGCCTCACCTCTCGATGTTTATCGCGATCCAATAAAGATTACTTCAGAGTGCTTTATTTTTGTCACAAATATTTGTATGACCAAAAATAGGAAGAGGAAAAATATATTTAGAAATTGATTGATTCAAATATTTCCCACAATGTCAGTTTATTCCCAAACGGATCCCTTTTACATACTCCTTAAGGGTTCCGTTGGGAATAAACCGTAACGTCACACAGATTGTTTGGACACGTCAAAAAAACGATGGTTCGGAGAGATGGGGTGGTATTTTTCTTAGGCCAGCACCAAATAGTATAGGTTATTAGGTACATGATTAAACCTTATAAGTCAAAGTATAGACATTTTTACATAGAAACACAAAAATTTACATGAACACGTCAAAAATCTCCAATAATCGTTGTGCCCAGCAATATAACCTACAGTGTTCTTAATTTAGATCCCAAATATATTAAGACACTAGGCGACCTACCCGAAGCAAAATGAGGGCGAGATCCAAGACGTATTTTGTGTCAAACGCATATATTTTAACCTTATCAATTTAGAATGCTAACAACACAATTCATCTCTTACCAAAATCTCAATACTCTCCTATAAAAAAACTTACCAAAACGCAATCCGAAATCCAACACAATTCACAACACTCACATCTGTAAACCACAAAACTTACCAACCACAAACAAACTTTTTCCAAACCACACTTACCAACACATGAACCACAAATTTAAACATTATTTTTCACGAACTTACCAATGGTAATAACTAGAAGTATCGGCAACATGGTGTTCACGTCATCACGAGCGCGCGCGGCATGCTGCGTGCGGTCTCGCCGGCGGTCGGGCGGCGACTGCCTGATAACCGCCGCGCTGGCTTCATTCATACCCCCCGCCATGCCTTAGGTTTAAACTTCGAAGGCTTCATTCCTTCTTTCTTCAAACTTCATTCCCAATGCTAAGACACAGGGACTTCTATGATACAGAGATACAGATTTTACCTTCTTTCTCGACAGGGATAAGTCCTTTTCAGCGGGGTTTGAACTCACAACCACAAAAAAGTTCAGTGTGTTCCGAGTGTGGACCTCAAGATTTTTCTTATTGAAACTTTAATGTGCGTTTTTTAAACACGTATGATTAAATAAACACGAGCTATAAAGGTGAAGGCAAACATTGTGAGAAAACCAGACCAGTAAAAGACGGTGAGTGTAAGGCCTCTTCTGTCAAAGCAAGAAGTCCCTGTGTCCCAGCAGTGGGAACGTAAATAGCAGTGCCTTTACTGATAATTCAGAACAATTATACAAACATCTTTTTCTTTGGATTATCAACATTTCGTTTGCTACGTCTAGCGAGAATTTTCGTCGAAAATCTCGAGTTTCTGGCAAAATCCATAAACGTTCAAAATGATGTATAAAATAAACATCTGATTATTCAAACGATGCATTTTACTCAGGGTTGCTAAATAGCACTGACTGTGTTTTTGCAGATAAAAGAAGAAATTATTTGTTTAGAATATTTTAGTTTGAGAACTGTAGGAAATATTATACGAACCAAAATTTTATTGTAAACTTATCGCCAATTTTTTTGTATCATGGTAAAATTAAAAAAGATTATTTTTTAACATTACATTAATTGCTGTGTGAAAAAAATATTTATTTTTATACAATACTAGCTTCCGCCAGCGGCTTCGCCCGCGTAGAAATAAAAAGTAGCCTATGTTCTTTATCAGGGTCTAAAGATTGTCTGTACCAAATTTCATCAAAATCGGTTCAGAGGTTTAGCCGTGAAAGCGTAACAGACAGACAGACAGACAGACAGACAGACAGAGTTACTTTCGCATTTATAATATTAGTAAGGATTACACATAATTACACAAAATCTAACAGTATATAATAGGGAAAATGTAAAATCTGTAGTTAAAGCCCTTACCTTTGGAATAAAACTCACAAATCTAATTTCCATTTTAGCAAATTCTATTTTCCCGACAGTGTTTTCCACATCACTGATAGAATACTCAGAATGACTCTAAAATTCTGTAATTTTGCCTAAATTTTCTTTACCAAGAACCAGAAATTCAATATACTCTAATTTCGTTATATCGAAATACAATATGATATTTCTCTGGAGAGCGGAATTCGTCTCGTCACCGTGCTCTCAATAATAACACATGACTTGACATTATGTCTGTCTGTGACGCGCGAGGTAAGGGTTCTCACTCATCGGAATTTTTTGGCAACGGTACTGCATCCGAACCTATCATCCCAGGCCCGAGTACTTTACATGATGAGCGCCTTGCTGTAAGCTGCTAATGACTGCAGTAGGGTAATGATAGTGTAGTCATGCCGCCATTGTAAGTTAGTAATCTATTTGTAATATTGTCAAATTTTAATGGCCTTAAAAATTTCGTTTTTGAAAAAACATTTTTGAACTCAATTTACTACCCTTCTCTAGTCAGTTTCTCCAAACCGACATCTCTCGCATATAAAATAAGTATAGCTGATTCTTACAAACGTTTATCCAAAGTCACGCCAATGGGATGACCAAATAAAAAAAAACCAAGCATATAGGATTAATTATCCACGTTATTTGTTTAACGAAAAAAAAAACGGTTTCACCCTTTTTCACACCCTACATCCTTATTATAGTTTCGGTGATATTAATTCGTGACGATGAGCGACAACCTCATTCTCGTAGGCGCTAATGTAACAGTACAAATTAGTCGACGATACTACACAAGGGAGCGGATAATTTACTTACAGTAAAGGTCAGAGCACATTTATGACACTCGTGAAAGCAGGCTTCAAGTCTGTTAGAGCTTTGTATTAAATTGATGCTAGGGAAATGTGACGCACCCTTTACTTCAACATTGGCCATTAAATAATTTTAGCTGTGCTGTGTTATAATAGACTAAGAAGTACCACCTATGGGTGTTGTTAATTATTTGTTTATCACAATAGTAGCAACAGCGCCGTTCTGTTTTATCGTGGTGATTATACCAAATTCTGAAGACCTATAATAGGTTTTTAAGCACTCAGAATAAAATAAGAGTAGACTCAACGCTTAACCCGGTTAAGGGTTTAAACTGGTTACAAAACAATTTAACATAATTATTTTTGTATTTATTAAATTAAATTATTAAATTAAAACGGTGCTCTAAAATTCTCATTAATTGGGAAAAATAATTATTTCCCGCCAATAATTAACATTTCGACTCATCCGTAGAACATAGTTTGATCTGCAAAGTTGATGGTTTTCAGTAGAGGCCAGAGAAGTTTTTGACTTCGTTTAAGAGTTATAACTTTTAAACGGTGAGACTTATCATTGAGATTTTTTGGTATGTTGTTACAACACCGCAGCATAGTTAATTGCTTTGTGTTGTATATTTATTATTCTTTTTTTTCCGGAGATAGCAAGTCCCATGTAAACATTGGACGTTGTACGGTAAAACAGTGAGGGTCCGTTGTCAACACTAAACTTTGTTCTACGGAAAAATCATAATGAAATGATGTTCTATATTAATATTGATCGTTTTACGTCGGAATCACCTTTTCCGTAAGAGTTCTATGTGAATAATATCCTTATAATAATGTTAGTGAATCTATGTCTAGCTTCCATTATTTATACCTATATATAAATATATTATGTAATTTTAAAATAATTAGGATATTTTGTGAATTTAAAATCGTTTAAAACTAATTAAATCTCAAAATAAGTAAAACAAACTTTTATTAATTCAAAAGTTTGTTCTCAAGATTCACTTTGAATATCAATCACGCGTTACTTATTAGAAACTTAGTACCATGTCCTTCCGTTAGAACAACATGAAAAAGTTTAATTAAGTACCCAAAAGTTGTATTTTTTTTATCAGAATACTTAACATCAGGCAGGGGGTTGATCATCAGGTTTGCATTAGTTACATAATCCTACTTAAACAAATAAAAATCAACCTTTATAAGTAGTTACTAAATAATAGCTAACTTTTACAACGTGGAATGTCATTATTATTATTTCGCTAAATGACGAATACAGCTTTAAAATTAAGCAGCAGATAAAATACCATATAATTTAGTCCAGTAACTCATCATCCGACTCTTCTAAAGAATTACGCAGTGTGATGAGGTAAGGATGATACTCCACGAATATAACTTTTGAGTGGCACTTATCTAATAAATCTCTGTATTTATCATCAGAAACCTTAAAACATAGGTTTAATTCATTTCATAATTTGCTGTAAAATTATGAAGTAAAGTAATATTTAAAAACATAATTTGCTTGTGTTACTGCTCTCTGCATGAAGTTCTTTAATGCTATTCCAGTTCTTCTCCTCAATATCTTTCATCCATACCTTGTCATTAACTTGTCATCATTGACATATAAAATCAAAGAGCGAAAAGAGCGTTGCGAAAAACATAGGTTTCCCCTTTATTCTTGGCTCATATTACTAATAAACGCCATTCAAAAGGAGTATAGATAGTTTTGGTTTAAGAAGCTCTTTCAATAACAGAATTAACACTATCATCTTCTTTTCGGACATGTTCCTTCTGTAGATGTTCCTTAAACAAGACGGATGATTAACTTATTTGTGGCGTAAACATGCAATGGAAACACAAAGCGATTAAATAAAGTGATAATCTCAGTTCGTAAATATCATTGTTTTTATTTTGCGCTTTACCTCTTTCTGAAACCACAGAGCGATTTCTAGTTTGGCCCACAATAATTGTCCAACAAAAACCAAACTTCTTGGTCAACATTAGCAAGAATACATTTTAAAAGGCAACTACGAGTATGTAGTAACATCATTTGCCCTACGCTTTCCTACTGATTCATCCCACATGATCTTATTCTATTACCCATTTCAAAACTTATAAAATTGAAATATTATAGCTTTCTCTTATAGAAAATAGGTTTATATTGTCATGAGTCCACTGCAATCATTCTTAAAATCAAACACAGCAAAACAGTGTTTTCATTTGAATGTTCAGTGTTTTTCTTTTTAAATCCCTTATTTTTAAATCAGGGTCCGTCAGGTTTTTCATTAGCCGGAAAACATGACATTCGTAGCACAGTTTGTTTGGGATATGGAAATCTAGATTAAAGTTAGAGTTGACTATGTCGCGATAATGGCGTTACTTTGTAGCTTCAGTGTAAGAGGTTTAGTTCTGGAGATCAAACAATTCAAAACACTGTTTGAAAATTTTGGAAATACAATGGAGTCTATTTGTAGAAAGAGCTTTAGGCAATTTTTTTTCCTACTGCCCCAGGAAATAGGGACAATATGTTAAGGTGACGATTGTGCTGATTTGTGACGATCGTCATTAACATCTGACAAAAAATAACTGTTTTTGTTTATAACTATGAGTATGGCAGAATTATATGAACACCTACAAATTTAGAGAACAAATTATTTTAAAATAAAACTTGAAATTAACGAAGTTTTAAATCGAACAATGTCCTATTTAAACTCGTTATTCCAGTAAAAACGTCCTATTTTAACATCGACTCCGTAAATTGTAAAACAGATTCCACCATAAAAAGTCCTATATTCACATAAAATCCATAAAAGCTCATCAGTATCCGTCAAAAATGGTCCTATATTTTCATATGACTTGTACTTTATCGTTTTTATTTTTATACATAAAATGATTATACTGAAGACATGTATTAAGTTAATCGTTCTTTCGTATTAATAATGAGTTTCACTAGATTTCCGTCAAAAAAAGTCCCAAATAAATATCGAACGCCCGTAATGATCTACCGCTTTCCATCGTATAGTGGCTGGACTGAAAAACGGACCGCGCTATCTTGCCGTCCCCGCTTCCGATTACTGTCGCATGGGCACTCAGTGCGTTGTTCTGCGGAACTGATATCAGATGCAACGTTATTCGACTCTATATCTCCGTAACTACATTAGATATAAAAATTCTAAAAACGCACCTCTGTAGAGTTTGAACTCCATAACACGTTTAGCTGATAAAAGTACTTTTGGTCTATGGTCACATAGAACTCTATTCTACGCATAGGTCGATTTTCATACAAGCCACCTTGGTTTTCTCGATCCCATTTCCGCCGGATGGGTCGTACATTCAATTTCCGCTTGAAGCCACTGAAAGCGCTTCTTTAGCTTACTTGTAAGGGAGCAGAGCGATCGGTACTATTTCAAATGCATCGGGAAATGAAATATGTCGGCTCCATGCTTTGTTTAAACTTACACTTGTGTGGAAGATTTATTGTCAGCGAGCAAGGAGAACGAATGGCTTTATTTTCTACTTTCTAAATGATTTTGTAGCCTGTACGGGTTTCTATCAAAATCCCACCTTTGACTACGGCATAACTGTAATTTTAAAATCAATATTATAGAATCATTGACAAAAAAACCTAAAAAAGTTACCGAGCACGATCATTTGAATTTTTTTCAATGGTAAATTTATTGTTTGGTATTATCAATACCTACCGTATTTCTCTGTATTTTGATCATTAGCAAATTTTCACGGATAAGCTATTTTAAATAAAACCGCATAACCAACCTTCCATCTCCATTTTAACAGATTTGCTATTTCCATACCAGCTTCTTAACAACTTTAATAAATAAAAGCTCTCAGCTCGCGTCCCCAAAGTGTTGTTAGTTTATTAATTCGTTACAGAACTAAAGCACCTGGTAAGAATACATTCCGCGCTTGCGCAGTAGAGCCCAGGAGACCTCGTAAATTGTCGTGACTTAGAGCTGCTTGTGTTACACTTTTGTGGATATAAGGCCAAGCTGTTTTATGGCGAAAAGTCCACTAATAAAGTCATTTGTAACACAACTCCCAAATATGTTAGATGGAGAGTTATGTTGTTTTATTTTAGAATATTTTTACAAAAATCTAGATATAATAATAATCAATTATATTATTATTATTGTAATAGATTTTGGTATTTAAAATTTTTTCGAGTAAATAAAATTAATATTAAAAATGAATGCAATGAAAGTCTAGCCTTAAAGAAAATAAAAACATAATTCATTTCTTTGTGAATATAAAATTCTATTGTGGAGAATAAATTCTAAATGTGCAATCGTTGGACAAAGACTTATTGATGCAGCTAGCAATAGTATCAGCAGTATTTTATTCATACACAATTTATACTCGCATTGTTATTGTTTAAAATGTTATATTTTTCTATAATAACTAGCTGACCCGGCAAACGTTGTTTTGCCATATAAATAAAAAAAATTTAGGGGTGGAATACCCCTTACATTTAGGGGGATGAAAAATAGATGTTGGCCGATTCTCATAGATACCGGATAAGCACAAAAAATTTCATCAAAATCGGTCAAGCCGTTTCGGAGGAGTATGGCAACGAAAACTGTGACACGAGAATTTTATATATTAGAAGATAAGTCTTAGGTTTTCCGGCTATATTGTTCGGAAGCTGTTTATATTCGTTTATATTCACTCTAAACCAACTTATAAAGTTACTTCGGGTCCATAAGCAAAAGGCTATATTAATGGCCTGTACTATGTTATACTTACTTATTATAATATAAATTGTTCGAGATAATATGTCTTCAAGTAGAAGCTAGACGAGCGTTTAGATTCCAAACCCAAACACATTTGTCAAACGCCCTTACACTTGCAAAAACTAACATCGAGCTGAACGGTTGCAAATACACAATCTGCGCGACGCGACGTGGGCGAACATGCACACTTTCTTATTTGTTTCTGCTCGACTTTCCGAATTTGTTTGCAGCAGCAGAATTCTGCGCTCGACTAAACCCCTTCAGTGTAAATGCATCGTTCAAGAACATTCTAAAAGTGGCTTTCCTATCGTAATTCTACTGTTTGTGTCGAACAAAGCTTGTGGATGTTAGTTTAATTTAAATAGTTTGTCTATTTCTTATGTTTTGATTTAAATTAGGTTAGTAAATAGGTTTAACTCAGTAAAATACTAAAAGTGTGTGAATGGTGTAAATAAACTTATATAACACGCTGTTAATTGTTTGCGATCACATAAACTAACATCACTATCATATGAGTGATACTACGAAAATAATGTCTAGAACGTTAACAGTTGACTCGAAAACGCTCTAGATCGCGCAAATTAGCACACAATTTATTATTTTATACACTTCACAACTGTTGGTTGAAAGACCAAAACAAGTAGGTGTAAATCCAGCACTGAACACATAACTCACAAATTGTCCTTTCATGGAAATTCATCGAGAACATTCTAAAAGCCTTCCGCCGCTTTCCTGCCGTTATTCTACTGAACCGAGAAGAGCTCGTCGATGTAAGGTTGTTACTTGTCTTTGAGCGAACTCCCTTTACGATCTTTCATCACGAGCACAATAAGAATGTATAACACTGAGATCACAGTATCTGTGGCACGCAGAAGTAACACTTTTATATATTTTTCACTAGCTGCCTGCCCTGGAGACTCACTCGCGATATATTAAATTATTGAAATTACTTATATTAAGGATCCTTAATATTTTGTATTATTTAACACTGATATATTTTTTGTTCCTACAGTTTCTGATTAGTGCGTTTAAACAAAGAAACATACAAAGGTTACACTTTTACTGGAGGAAAATATGATTACTATTATAACGCAGGAAAGTTACAAGATAACATCATTGCAATGGGATGAAAATATAATTAAATATTCATCACCACCCTTTTAATTTGTAAAATTAGTAACCAATAACAACATACTTTTTTATTTAAATAAAACTTATCGTCCCTACTGTATGTCCTAGGTACCGTGTCGTGAAGGCTTCACGGAATACATTGAGCTGAATCCTGGGAGACTTGTTGAATATTGCCGCTCACGGAGGCATGCAGGTGACTTAAGGTAGGTACATAAACCAGTATGATAGATTGATTGATTGATTGATTCAGATTTTGTCCGTAAAATCACAAAGATTAACTTGGACATGTCATCACTATCAATCACCCCCCCTTTTTTTTTTTCTTCCCCTGAATTTAATAATGAAAGTTCCCATGCATTATTATCATTTAAATAATCTGAAATTTTATAATAACCCTTCTTACAAAGATTACCCTTTACAATTTTCTTGAATTTATTCATTGACAGTTGGTGAAATTCTTTGGGCACTTTATTATAAAAGCGAACACAACATCCCTTAAAAGAAACTTTAACTTTACGTAGTCGAATACGGGGCAATGCAAGTTTATCTTTATTTCTAGTATTTACATTGTGATAATCACTTTTCTTAGGAAAGTTACTTAAATTCTTGTGAATGTAAACTAAGCATTCGAAAATGTACTGGGAAGCTACTGTCATTATATTTATTTCTTTAAATTTTTCTCGCAAAGATTCCCTTGGACCCATATTATACATAGCACGTACAGCCCTTTTTTGCAAGACAAATATACTATTGATAAGCGCGTCAGCAGCACATCCCCACAGCAGTATACCGTAAGACATTATACTGTGAAAATAGCTGAAATACACCAATCTAGATGTTTCGTAATTAGTCAAAAAACGAATTTTTTTGACAGCATATGCCGCAGAGCTTAGTCTTTTAGATAATGCGTCTATGTGTGGACCCCATTGAAGCTTGCTGTCTAAGGTTAGGCCCAAAAATACTGTACTTTCAATAGGCTTCAATGACTCTCCCTTGATATTAACATTTACTGGTACCCCGTTCTTTACATTAGGTAAGGTAAATCTAATGCATTTTGTTTTCTTTTCGTTCAGCAATAGGTTGTTTGCGCTGAACCAATCCACGACTTTATTTATAGCATTATTTACATTGTCAAAATCATTATTACGTCTATTTAACTTAAACACTAAAGAAGTATCGTCAGCAAATAATACTATGTCGTGATTTTTCTTAACCAGATGGGGCAAATCGTTAATGTAGATCAAGAATAGAAAAGGACCAAGTATGGATCCCTGCGGTACACCCATTGTTATCAAAGACCCCTGAGACCTTTTACCATTTACCTCAACTCTCTGAATTCTGTTACTTAAGTATGAGGTGATAAGGTCCAAAGATACACCTCTTATCCCATAATGACATAATTTGCTTACTAATGTTCCGTGATGTACGCAGTCAAATGCCTTGGACAAATCACAGAAAATTCCAAGAGCATCCTGCGAATCTTCCCATGCATCGTAAATATGCGTAAGTAATTCGATGCCAGCGTCGGTAGTAGATTTGCCTCTAGTGAAACCAAATTGTTTATCGTGTAAAAGCTTATTATTGTTGAAATGTTGCAGTAATTGAATTAAAATAAGCTTTTCATAAATTTTGCTGAAAGTAGGCAATATTGATATTGGTCTAAAGTTTGTCGGATCTAAAGTAGAACCAGTTTTGAATAATGGTATTACTTTACTATGCTTCATCAAATCTGGAAACATACCACAATCAATGCAGTTGTTAAAAATCAAAGCTAAATCTGATGCTAATGTTTCTATAAGTGACTTGAGAATGTTTACTGATACACCCCATAAGTCCTTTGTTTTTTTTACATTAATTAATTTAAAAGCTTTTTTGATGTCTGAGGCATCTACATATCGAAATTTAAATTCTTTTTCACATATTGGTACGCATTCTTTAAGTAATGATTCGGCGTATAACTGGGACGAATTTAAAGCTTTTGTTGTAGTAGTTGGAATATCAGTAAAGAAGGCATTAAAAGCCTCCGCTACGTCAACATCTTCCTTTACTATATTATTATTTATATTTAATTTAAATGAACTACAATGATTATCTGTGGCTTTTCCCGTCTCGTTGTTGATTATTTTCCAGGTTGTTTTTATTTTATTCTCACTATTTATTATTTTATCAATAATATAATTTGATTTTGCAATACAACAAACTTTTCTGAACAGTTTAGAATAATTTTTCAATTTTTCTTTGAATATATCACTAAAATTGTACTGTTTTTCACTATATAACTCGTATAACTGTTGCCTACTTTTGTGTATACCAACTGTTGCCCAATCACTGAACCCACACTTGTTTGAGACCATCTTTGACTTCGTAGTGAATATTGAGTTAAACAAGTTATTAAAAGAATTAAAGAATTGGCAATATGAATCATTTGGGTTTACACATGAGAGTGAGTATGAAGAATCTGTTACCCAATTAAACTTAAATTTTTCTATTCTATTGATGGTTACAGGTACATAATTTATTTTTCTCATAACATTCATCTTCTTTATTTCTATTTTTATATTAATTTGTTGACCCAGATGATCTGATGGTATATTACTAATAATACTTCTGTGTGTAATCTGTATTTTAGGATCTATAAATATATTATCAAGACATGTTGAAGATGTTTCTGTTATTCTGGTAGGTTCATTAAACAATGGTTTCAAATTATATGAATTAAATAAGGTTAATAAACCTGTACTTCTTGAATTAACTTCTAATAAGTCTATATTAAAGTCACCACAGACAATGACTTTCTTTTTATTATTAATAGTTTTATTTAAAATTTGTTCTACTACTTTTTCAAATATATCAAAAGATGCAGAAGGCGGACTGTAAATACAGATTAGAATACATTGCTCAACCTCAATACAAGCCAATAGGAAACATAATTCTTCTTTTCTCATCTCATTAGGCTTATGATGAAGTAATTGTGGCAAATTTAGAGCCCAACAAATTACTTCCAACTTCTATCACAAGTACAACCGAATGGAATTCTTTATAATCCTTTAAAGGGTTTGGTATAATCAGTATAGTGAAAGATGAAGAAAGGTATAGTGCACAGAACGACGCTGCTGCTCGTATTTTAATACATTGTAGAACAATTTTTTAGTTTGTAACACCCGTGATTAAAAAATGTGGTGGTATTATTAGACCGTAAACCCTTGCACACATTGACAATGAAAATTGCGAATCGTAATTACTATTTTAAACCGTCACCCGTTGCACCATTCACCCTAAATCTGGGCCAAATAAATAAGCATTAAGTAGATACTTACCCGGTTTAAAGCATCCGGATCAAAATTTCCCGGAAGATGTTAAAACCAGTGACAATTCGGGATTAAATCACGTAAGAAGCCAACAGTTTCACAGAAATAACGTTTAATTTAACGTTAACTCGCCGGATTCTCGCTTTTGTCCAACTTTTGGGGAAATTTCAATTTGTGGCTTTAAATTATTTTAATCCTTGTCAACAAAATAACGTGCATTTTGTTTATTCGTGAAATTTTAAGCTATGTACAGTTTGATTAAAAATATGAATAATACAACATATTTCAATTACTTTCAGGTTAAGCCAGATAGAGGTTAAATTGTGAATTTGTGAGGTTTCCGGCCGCTGATTGTTCTTAGTTATAATAAAGCTGTTACATCTAGCACCCGTAACAAAAGCTTCGAGCTAGATACTTCGGGCTAGATGTTGCTGTGTGAATTGTAAAGCAATATATATATTTATTATTAAAAAGAAGAAATATTATTAAAATTCACTATTTGTAGGGGAAAGTGGGGGAAATACGAACACCTAAGGGAAAACTCAAATGAAACAGTGAAATTTGATCTCAAAGCTTCTTTAATTGTTTTATAATAAAGTTTACTTATCTATGCAATGAATTAACTATACAACATTTATAATTTTTTAATAAAGTATGAACATATGAACAAAAAACAAAACTCTTATGTATTCGGCTTTCCCCGACATTGTCGGGTAAATACGAACACCAAGTGGGGTAATTACGATATTTGGTTTGAACATCATTTATAGCCTTTTTGAGATCTTCTAGACTGTATTTCGTCACTGTTTTTAGTTTGTAATTAAGAGGCATCTGGAACAATAATACAAATTAAATTAACTGGGAATCAACAAAATGATGGGGTAATGACGAACATTCAAGATTATCCGAAATGTTAGTTCGCCTTTACCCCGCCAAATCGAAAAAAATGTATTGAGTTAAATATTTTAGGTTGTATTACTTTTGCCGATTACGTCAATGTTATTTATAAGCCTTATTATGTAAGAATTCCTGTAAGTAAAAGTTAAATACATATTGTTCATAAAAATCAAGTAATATCAAGTTGCATTTACGAAAAAATTACATCAAAATCTTGCAAAATATAAAAAATTGCATACCTTAAAAAGTACGTGCGTCCGCGTTGCTCGGGTCGTTGACTGGCACTAGTGGTGGCGTGATCTTTGAAATAGCGACAAGTGAAATATGTATATCTCTTTCTAACATATCAGAACCGTTGTGTTCGGGTTTACCCCGCGTTCGCGTTTACCCCACTCTCCCCTAATTATGCACTTGATGTATCAACAAAATTATACAAATCCCTTTGTTTTCGTTGTATGTTTTGAAATTCGTGAATACAGACTGAATATAAATAATATCCCAATATTTTTTTTTATTAATAAATGAAAAGATCATATATATCATACAACAAACCTTCAAGATAATATAAGCAGGATTCATACGATAAGAGCATGCTGATAAGACCTGCATTGTCCTCATTTGCAACTAGATGGCGTGCACCGAACAGCGGCCAAATTTCTGTATTTTATAATTATTCAAGCTATTTGGGACTTAGCTTGCTTATCTGGTACCGAGCGGTAATATGCATGTAAATTAATGTCTGTGTAATAACTGTGTCGCTTGATATGACCACTATGCGTTAAGAATACACGATACAAGATTTTATTAGTAAAGAAAAATTTACTATTTATTTTAGAAAAATAAGATATAAACCTAAAAAAACGCAAATGAAGCTGTCGGTGGGTCGGCTAGTAAATGATAAATGTTGTGCCTTTTGAAAAAAAATCTGTTTTATATTTTCTTTATTTAGACATAAAATAATAACAATTTGTGGATACGACTTGTGTACCTTATAATATTATTTAAATAGACTTTTATTCATACCTACCAAAACTTTCAACAACAAAACAATTACATATTTCTTTGTTAACTTGGGGTTAAATTTATTAAATTTAAAGATACATAGCCAAAGACAATGTTGTATAAATAATTACGTTCGTTTTACGGAGGAATGTATAATGACAAATAAGTGCCTTTTGAAAGCAATCATGAAAATGGAACGTACCTATAAATTAAATTCACGCGTGTTTAACTTATACTTGACAACACAAAGCTTTGAACATAAGAATAAGAACATACTAACCTAGTAGAACGTAATAACAACAAAGTGCAAGCTTTTAGTATATTTCAGATACTTTTATATATAACCGGAAACGCGAGGAGTGTTCAGAACGAATAAATGGAGATGGATGATGCACTTCCGGCGCACACATACATACTTAACTGTGAGTCTTCCAGTGCATTACGTTGAATAAGGTATTATGCTGGTTTATATGATAGTCTTTTATTTATAGTCTATTGAATAAGTAAAGAAATAAAAGTAATTAAATATTGCTGGACAATTCACACAGCAACATCTAGCCCCAAGATAAGCTTGTCTTACGTGTGCTAGATTTCTGATAGATAGATATTTTTAGTATACAAATAGACACATTACATCTTAGGTTTACATGATACATCATTCTTAGGTTTACATAAAACATAATTAATTATTTCACGACCCCAAACAAACTCAGACATAGAAATAAGGTTGACACCGCGCAAAGCCGCAGACAACAGCTATATCCCACAGAGATAGTCACACGGACACTTTAATTAAGGTAAGCGAGAACTCTGGTTCAACTTTGTCAATATAATTCTCAGCAGGCGCACTTTGTGGCAGCTAGTTCACTGATTTATATATTTATTCTTATATTTTCACATACAGCACTAAGTAAAACATGAGGACGAATATGTTAATAACATGGAGCCCGCAAACAACATGGCTTGTAATTGTAACATGCTACTAATATGTTACTTATTGTATAATGAATGTATTCGAAATCTTTATTATTATACCAACCAGTTTGATCAGCAAAGTAAATAAAGGCCTGATTTCTCCCTTTGCCTTGGAAAAAAAAAGTAGTTGGGAATTACTAAGTTTAAATACGTATTTCTAATATCTTACTTTAAGTGATAATATACCTATATCACAATAATAAATAAATATTATATAACGTTTATTTATTCTATCCATCTACCTATATAAGAAAGTCGTGTTAGTTGCACCATTTCGATTGGGATAAAAATTGGTGGAGGTAGCTTAGAACCAAGAAAAGGATATAGGATACTATTTACAGCGGGAAAATATTTTATAACGGAAAGCTAGTTTAATATAAAAGAGCGATACAAGTTTTAAACTTAAAATGAGTGTCATCAACTTTTTGATGTGAGCTAGCTGATGTTAATGGAAATGAGTTTCATTGTAGACCGAATTTAATTTGTAAACAATGGAGGTTGTGTTCCGCCGCTTACCGTTTGCCTTTCAAATTGTTTTCTGTTCTGATTCCATCCTACTTTGTGATAGCTTACCTGGAACGGTGAAGAAAAACACTGTGACGCCGGTGTATAGCCTGAAGATAAACTCTTAAATTAAATTTATAAATGTTTTACCGATGTGTTTTGCTGCTGGCCTAAGTATAATATCTTTTTAAAATTATTTTATACACAATTTAATTTATTGCTTATTAAAATATAGTAACTGTATAATTCTCATAATTTATTATGTTTTGAAATGCACGCTACTACGGGATTGTTTTCACATTTAAAAGCAGGGATTCATTGAAACAAATCTTATTATTAAACCGTTCTTCCTATTGTACTAAAAAAACATTTTTAAATCCCTCATAATAGGGTAAACGTATTGCCGCCGGACCCGGCCGGCAGTATATCGTCGGTAGGGTAAGGCGGCGATAGTGACCCTCCGCCCTCGATAAAACCTTTATTGTGTTTACGCAGCCACATTACCCCAATATGCTGATTTAACCTCCCTCATATTTTACGAGAAATAAACTACATTTACAAATAAAATGGTCATGTGTTTTATATTTTGTGTTTCAAATATGTATCGGGTATTTCCTTTTCTGTTTGTCAATACTTAGTTGGGTCAGGCTTAAGGCCTTTCATAGTAGGGACAAGTTTACTTTGGTAACAAAAACTCAACCTTTTAGACAGATAAAGTACAAGATTAAAGCTCGTGTATTGATTCCGTTTAAGAACAAACTTCCATATTTTTTGTACACTATTCAGACTTTAGCTGTTCCGAGTACAATTATTATTCCAGCCGTCGGAAGTCCACTACAAAAAGCTTCCCTAAAAATCCACCTATCCACAGCTTGCATTCATCTTAAACTAGATGTATTTAATAAAATACATAAATATTTATTTGTCCACAATAAAAAATATCTGATACACTTATTAGACTAACATAATTAGATTAACACTTATTAGCACCCAGAATTAATAAATGTGGACTGTACAAACATTTGTCCCGTATCATAAATACAGAACCTTTACCATGAAAGACTTAATTTATTTTAAAATGTATTCTTCATATTTCAGTCATCAAGTCACCCGGACCTTGGATCCGTTGTATTAACTATTCGTGGTCTGTCCGCTTAATTCGCAGGAAATAGGCGGCCTTGTATTCCGGGCTCGTCCTTTGAACTGCTCTCGAAAGCGAATGTCGTCTGTCCCCCGCTTTTCTTCTTTTTTTCCACTTCACTACCATTGAATTTTATAAAAAGGTATAGAAAAAATACAATAACTACGTAAAAATACAATATTTCTGTCCTTGGGTTCCCAAAACACGTAGAATTCAATATATGCCTGGCATTTTCTGGATGAAGCTTAAACAGTGTATCAAGTAATCTAAATATATTTAAATCCCTTAATGATGATATACCCTTGAAACCCCTTTTAACGTATATTATGATCCTGTTAACATATGTACATTGACATAAATATTTTGAACAATTTACACAGAATCATTGAGCCTCGTAAGCTCGAAGCTTGTGTTACGAATACTTGGTATTATAATACAATTACTTACACTAAATAAACTGATATCTATATAGAATATACACATAAGGTCAACCGGGGCAAATGCGTGGTATTTCTCGATCACTTCAAGTTAGAGCCTCATTGTGATCAAATGTATGGCATTATCCGATTTTTGAAACTGTAGTCCAATATTATGGCTATTTCTGCACAAAGTTCAATCAGCGATATCTTCCCTGGAGCTTTACAGATGTTTCAAATTGACTATTTATTTTAAATGGAAATTTTAGATGCATTTGCCCCGCTTTGGGAAAATGCGTCTTTATTGAATAAAAACTTTAATGATAAGTTTTTCGTGATAATAACTAGATATAACTTTTTGGTTCAAATTTCTTTGCAATAGTATGATAGTTAAACTAGTCAAAAATAATAATTGATGCATTTAGAGACAATTTAGTAAAAATTGGGGAAATGCGTCTATATTTTGATAGACGCATTAGCCCCTTGTCAAATCCAGATGCTGTCAACATTTTATTTGGGTACGGACAAACTATCAAAACTCAACAAAAGTCTAAAAATAACAAATGTAAGTAATACGATGGGACGATAGTAAACAAATTTCTACGCGTGAGATTTTGATAGAACCGTAGAACAATACAGATTATAATAAAACACAAATTTGAAGGCTACACCGCATTTTTTTTAATTAAAGTTAAGTATATTCTGACTTTTGTATATTTTCAAATAATAATTTGACAAAAACGATATAAAAACCTCAATGAGACCAGATTTTTTTTGCATTTAATTTTCATATTAAAATTTGCCGACATAAAAAGGTTGACGATATATGTTTTGGGGGTAAATGCGTCCCACAGTCGCAATTGCCCCATAACAGCAGACGCATTTACCCCAAAAAATTAATCCAAACCTTATAAATGGAAACATTATTATTTCTTTAAATAAAGATTTTTCACTAAAAATAACTGTCTGTGTAGGTAGCCCATAGTTTATTCCTTACAATGATTATTGAATAAAATCAGTTAATTGAAGAAAACTAATGACTAACATGGATTTAGTAACTCGCCTCACGCAGTCAAAATTTGTTCAGAAACGTGCAATTTTCAAAATGGCCAATTACTCGAATATCTGAACTGCCACGCCATCCGCACGAACTGCATGTTATGTATTTAGTTCAAACAAATGCAACTAGATGACAGAAGTCAACGTATGTTGAATAGTTCTCGAATAAATTCAAAAAAACGCATTTGCCCCATAGACGCATTTAGACTGGTTGACCTTACATAGCTGAGATCAAAGTTCAACAACAATAGAGCTCGTCTATCAACCAACAAACCTTGAGAGCTTTAGGGCCTAATCAACAAAACACTAGAATTACTAACACACTGGAAACTCTATTACGTATTTTTGTAGGCCTCCACTATATGAACAGAATATAAACTTGTAATAAAACAAATAGAATACAAAGTCGTCAGAAGTTCATTTACTAGATTATCCGACGAATACTCGTATTTCGTCGGAATCCGGACAATCTGTCCACTTTACTTGTTTTCTTGCTATTACCAAATAAAAATAACATAGGGTTATGTTGACAATTGCCAGAACTTCCCTTCACTACTTTTCCCCCCAATTTTCAACATTTTGTGATACATTTCTGGTTATGCCAAGTAATTTTTACAGTAATTTGTTTTTAGATGTTCTAGAAAAGTGTAGGGTGTCATGAAATTAAAATATTGCATCTCGATGCCTTGATAAGATTTAAGATTTATGTCATTTATTTCCATAAAATCCTAAAAATCACTTGGACAAGTCAAAAAATAATAAATAAATAAATATTGCTGGACAATTTACACAACGATATCTAGCCCCGTGGTAAGCTCGAAGCTTGTGTTACGGGTAATAAATAAATAAATAAGTTACGGGAAGACAAGATGTGGATTATAAACCAACATCTCATGTCCGAGTTCAATGTGAGCAATAGACAAAACATGGTCTTGCCAAATATGTGTGTAAACATTACTTAAAACCAGCAATGGTATTCGAAGCGTCTCCCAACTTCGATCTAACCAGTATAGTAGATCTGCGGTTTAGATAGGGCCCAATTGGACTTAATGAGTTGCGATGAAATTGGACGGAGTTTATATCTGACGAGATAGCACAGTGTTGTCATCTCTCGCAACAAGTGATTGTGGTTTTATGGTCTCTTTATTGTTTTAGTTTGGTATTTGGTAGGAAACATAAAATTTTTATGGATAAGAAAATATTTGTTTTTTATCACTAAGAGATTGCACAATAATAGATATCGCTCACACCAAACTGTGAAACAGTTTATCGTCAATAGAACTACAATAACGACTTTTCTAAAAAAAAAGATAATTAAGAAATAATTATTTAAGAAACAATAGCTATTTATTTATAAAAATTATACCAATGTGTGAATATTGAAGGTAAGTTATTTATCCCAACACAAAAATCATTATTTTTATGTTTGTATTTTTATCACAAATTAGGATACCAGAAACGATCTTAAAAAGAATAAAAAAACTTATCGAACATTTTTAAATTTAAGAGAAACTTAATTTCCTTTAAAACCAGATGTCCTAATGAGTAACCATGCTGCAACCGCTAAACACGACACGAGATTTTCATTTCAGAAGAATTCGAGTAATTAGTGTTTAGAGTTCCCGCTTCTAAACTCTAACACAGCTTGCAATCGGAGAATGCTACTAAATACATACTGTTTCTAATTATGTCCTCTACTCTTGCACTATTTTGACCAGTGATGTTGCACTAATTATATTTTAGACAAATGTCATTATCATCACCCCTATTTACGTTTCCAATGCAGGCTCCTATAGAACTATAGGTTAGATTCATTTACCAACAACATAAATGGGTATACAATATATCAATTTAAGAATCATTTTCTGGGTGACCATGATCATTCGTGTGACGTAATAGAGGCAGCGACGATGATTCATAACTACAAGAAAAGTGCAACACCCTTTCAACGCACCAACAGTTTACAAACAAGCGTTTTGTCATGTAATATGCAATATTTTACGAGCGGGGACAATTTGCTGCTTAACCCGCCAATTTGGCCAAATCGTCCGGTTGCGTTCTGGCAACCAACGCGCCGTTATTTGCGTTTTATACCAACGACTGCGTATTTTTACGCAATAATATACAGGGCGAAAAATACCGCAACTATTTACATATACAGGGTGTAAATTTTAGTATTATTTTAATAAAAGCTCTAACGAAATTTTGTAAGTAAACAACAGAAAGTAATGTAGGTCAAACTGTGCTTCGCTTTTTACGTACATAATGCACAAAAACATATCCGTATTTATTCAGTGTGATACCTACAAAAAACGAAAAGAAGTTTCGATACATTATGAAATCAGAATAGACTCATTTTTATAAGCTAATTTTGATTTAACTATCGAAATAATATTTTTGTACATCCAATCAATCCTTAAGCTTGACGTAGATTCAAATTCAGATAGTTTTTATAAAACATTTTCAACTGAATTGTTTTCAACTTCATTTAATTTAAATATCGAAGCTACCCTGTATTCGTTCAACGGTTGTGTTTTGGCAGCACGTCGCGTCCCGGGCGGGGCGGGGCGGGACGGGGTGGGCGCGGGACTGATACTGGTTTTAGCTTTAACCAAGATTTAGCAGCGGCCTCATTTAACTACCATAACATATTTTAGTTATTACTTAAAAGTTTTGTCGGATTATAGAGTAAATGCATTGAAATTAAGTTCTTAACCGACTTCAACATAGGATCATCTCCTATGTTTTCTCTATTCGATAGTCTAATTCTAATTCTAATTTGTTGTGGAACTAGGATCTGCACTGACGTCTCGCTATGGAGCGTATTGCGCATTGTCTACTTGCCTCGACCGTATTATGTGCTTTAAAGCCTACACCCTACACCCTAGTCATAAGAACACTTAGGTATCCCCATAGGTCACCGGTGGCCGGTCCCTGTGACCGCGCGCCCCCGTAATGGTCTGATAATCCGCTAATGGCGGTCCGGCTCGATGGACCGATCGCAAGTAAGGGACAAACTTAGCACTTTACACCAGTTAACAATGTAAACATAAATGAATATTATATTGTTCCTACCTTTAACGGTTTAAAATAGAATAGATATATTTTTAATAAATATTATAATTTTGGAGATTTAAGATGTTTTATGAAAAAAGTAATTGGAAAATTAATAATAGTACCTATACACTGGTCCTCCTGGTTGATATTTGCGATATAATATTAGTAGGATTTATTTTACGAAACTAAATATGTAGTAATTTGTGTTCTAAAATTCACAATTCAAAGCAACCCAAACCCGAACCAAGTCGGCGACAACAGTTGGTTATATCAGTTCTCAGCTTGATAGTCAAACTTGCTAATTCAGTAAATTTCCAACTGACTTTGTAGGCAAAGAGCTGCGTTCTAGGAGCTTATAACTTCGGCATACCTAACTTAATTGTGATCCAAGTATTAAACTAATCCTACTATTAAATGCAAGTATAAAATATATAATGTATACCTAATAAACTAATACCACCCCGGTCATATGTTAAGCTTTAAAGTATTGTAACTATTATACATATTATTTAGAATCTAGTGTTCTTAATACAAGTACTTATTTTAAGACCTATTTTAAACTTGCTGCGCATTTTCTCTAATGGTGACCACAGATTTAAATCCACAACCCTATAATATAAGGGTTAGTTTATCAGTTAACAAAACTATCTGATATTCAACTAAGGTCCATCAATAAATCCGGATAGATAATAAAGACTATACCACTTAAAAAGTTTAAATCATATCCCGATACCCATTAGCTTTAACCGTCATAACAGATTTAGAGTTCGCGCGAAGCCAAAAGGCGAATTACAGCAAATTGCATTCATGAAACCTTCGGTAAACTAACGCTAAAAATAGGTGCATGAAAATGCACTTACTACTAAAAGCTGGGCTTATGGAGACCGCCCACTAATGCACTGGTAAAGGTAAACCACCCATTGAAGCAAACGTGTCATTATTGTTATAAAATTATTGTAATATTTTATTAAATGTGTAAATAATTTAATATCCTATATAAGTAACATTGGTTTTCATAAATGGTGTTTGTTACTTAATAAACAATAAACCATCTAGGAAAAAAAAATTACCATTTACAACCATATTTTATCAGAATACTACATCGTGATCAGGAACGAAGAATGATCAGATTATTTTTGTATAAATCTATCAAGGTTCAAACCACTTTTCAAAAATCGCAAAGGCATTAATTAAGGATTCACACTCGAGTCAATTTATTGTATCTATATTATTTGTTAAAGCTTCATCAAATTAAACAAAACTATATTATTAAAATGCAAATATTTTTCGGAATGTTAGTTACTATCAGTTGATTTGATTTGAATGAAAATAATTAAATCGCTCGAAACCTAGAATAACACAAAGGCTTCATAACATAAAGTTGTCTCTAATTATTTAGAAAATAATCTTAAATAACATTTATATATCGTATGGATAATAGTAATCCTAGGATCCTTTACAGAACCAAACTATGTACATGTACAAGAAGCTTCATGAAATATTGAAGTCAGTACTCACTGCGCTTTACGCCCGCAAAGCGACGTGAATCTAATCTCTGTAATGCAGCGTCTGAAGCTCGTGATTCAGAGGGTGAGTGGGTCTTTAGCTTTAGATTCAGTGCAACTTTGTTTAAACATTTTAAAACAAATGAGGAGTTTTTTGAATCTAGCATTTAATTATGTTGATAATCATATCTGGGAAGCTGCTCTGTTGTACGGGCCATAGAATAGTACACTATATATATTCCCTTTGGTGTCATCACAACAACTAAGGGATTTATTATATGAGAAGGGCAACAGCGTCGTTCCATGTACTGTAGCAACATACCGTGATCCTCAAGCCGGTAAGGTTTACATGAATGGTAAAGAATGTTAATAGTCATGGTGATAATACCAAATGACCCAAGACTTCTAGTGGGTTAACAAAACGCACGGGGTTTTGTAGTGTGTACCTTGATACGTTAACTAGTTATGTGTTTTGAACTTGAACATAACATACCACTTGTAAACACTGATCAGTCTCAACACAGTATTGTACACAAGACAGTTCAATACAAATTCGTATCGAAATCCTTTGCGAAATTTTGAAAATTTATGAATACATTGGGACAGACATGTAGCAGGAACGACTATGTTTTATACTAAGTAGTTTGAAAGGTTAAATCAAACACAAATGGCGTCCATTCCGAGACTTCGTTCGGATTCAAGCTGCAAATTTACTTATTCTTGATTCCTGTGAACATCGGAGAAGATTTACACCGAATACTGGTTCATTTTAACAAAAAGTTAGATGTAATCATTTGATGAAAACTCAGTATAATTTCAATCTCGTATTTCTAAATTTTCAACTGGTCTGAGTTTCTTGCTAAGCAGTTAGTCGGCGCAGGGGGTGAAGGTCCGCCTGTGACGCAAGAGGTTGCGGGTTTGATTCGCGCTTCAACAAAAATTGTATGTGTTTCATGTTAGAGCTTACCACGAGGCTAGATGTTCCTAAGTAAGCAATAATTATTTTAATATAACCAACCAATAATATGAATCTTTCTGTGTGACTGAGGCCTGTGGTAGAGTGGCATTAGGTGGCCCGGCGCCGATAATCTAGTGACAGGACGGATGTTCACCGCTAAATTATATTGATGCCACTTTAGAATAGCAGGAAGGCAAGTCCAGAATATCTTTCGCAGATAATGTTTTGACACGAGAATATATTACGAAATAAACCTAAAGTTAAGTAGAGTAAAAAAAGTAAGTTTCATCAGTATTGCAAAATTAATTGCATGTGAAATAGCTTGAAAATATAGAAGTCTAACAATGTAATTTACTCTTGGCCTATGAGTGTTAAATGAAATTTTTTTTTGGTCGGTCAGCCTTTTGAATCCCATAGTGTATAAAAACCATTCATAATATTTTCTTTATTGTGTTAAGCATTTTAGAGCGATTTTCAAGAAGCCATAATTCTTCATTATCAAGTTTTAGTAGTCGGGTTTAGTCGTCGTTACGTTTAGAAATTACGTAACATTTGACTACTTATATGGCGGCTCTCATATGCAAAATCATAATCTTGTGTCGGGCTCTTTTAGAGATGAGAGATAAACTTATTATTGTTTAATTTAATATTTTTCCTACTCGTATCTATCCACTGTGGCTGAGGCTTTTTGCAAGCTACCCTCATTACGTTGCTTCTCATTCAAATGAGTGCGATCTTCAGAGCCCACTGCAGAGACCTTTGTGAATTATTCCGAGGCAGGGTAACTGGGTTTAGGTGTCTCACGAATAAATTCAACTGATTCCTTAGGATAGATTTGATCAGCATTTTTTATCAAAGGATCCTACCCCATAAGGTCAAAATCAATGAGTTGTGTTAACTACCATATACATCAGCTATGTGTAAACTTTTATTAGTATCATTTTTAGTTAAAAAAATACGAAATTTTAAAAAAGCTTTTTAATTTATTAAGTACAATCTAAACAATAAAATAAATAATAATAACATCTTTACACAATTGATAATGCAACAATTTATAGCTTGTTGCAAATGTCGCAAAATTATAACAGCATTCCAAAAATATTTTCTGTAGTAGAACGATGCTTAAATTGCCTTACCTCGCCGCTAGATGGTGTTGTAATTTGTTAAGTTACTTTCTAAGCCTCAATCTGACCCAGTGGCCACCTTCTAACTCGATCGTAAATCCCTCCTTTGATAGTACTCCAGGACATGGGGTCCTAGCGCTCGGAGACACTTCTAGTTGTTTCAGCAGGTGGTAAATCATCACTTTCACCTCGCAAAGCGCGAAACGGGAACCTGTCAAAAAAAAAGATTATTCATCTAAACTGATAGATACCTCCATTATAAAAAATAAGTAAATAATATCCCTTAAGTCTTTTTAAAATAACTAAATCAAAGATGAGATTGAGTATTAGATCTTTCCTTTAACAGTTCTATCTTACCAATACAGTTCCTCGGTCCAATCCCGAACGGCATGTAAGTGCCAGATTTGATCCTGTGTTTGTTTTCTTCTGAGAAACGTTCAGGGTTGAATTTGTAAGGATCCGGGAAGTAATCCGGGTGATGGTGAAGCGCCCACACAGGAATCACTAACAGATCTCCTTTGCGTACCTGAACAAAATGGTTAAGAGCCACTCATAAGGAACGAGGGAAAGATGATAGAACAAAAACTGGATGAAAATTGTCTTTAGGCGGACCTGATCAAAACTGCTTACTTACAATGTAATCCTGATCAGCCATTTTATGAGGCTTTCCGAGGTTAAAATCTTTGATGCAAAGCCTGTCTAGCCCAACAACTGGTGGCCAGAGCCGTAGAACCTCTGCAAAAGATACAAAACTCTTAAATAACAATGTCTGCTGAGTTGGGACTTCAGACGACGAAGTAGATCAAAACATGAATAGCAGCGTCAATTCATGTTATCATGTTACCAATCTTTTTGATATAATCATCACGTTAAATCCATTGTTAACGTGATGATTATATCAAATCCTATAAGACAACAATAGGTTTTATGTAGTCGTTCGTAATAGGGGTTGTCATGATTATAATGATATAGATAAAAGAGTTAATCATAATTGTCAGATAACTTAAATTCCCTTACAGCAATCTCACAAAAGCGGTATTGATTTCAAACTTAGAACTTACCAGATACAACCATATCCATGTACACCATACCCTGAATGACCTTATAGTCTATCTTCCCTTGGTTCCTCTTGTCAGTCTCCCGGATTTCTTCCAGCAGCCGCTCTTGAACCTCAGGATGCAGAGCCAGCTCATGCAGCAAGAAGGACATCGCAGTGGAAACCGTCTCAAAGCCGGCCACGAAGAAGATAAAGGCTTGGGCGACTAAATCTTCATCAGACCAGACTGGAATGTAAATAAAGAGAAGTTTAATAAACCGTTATTTTATTTTTTATTGAACCTCACCTATTTTGTGGAATAAAGAGTAAAATAAAGTTTGTCAAAGATATGGTCCTGGTTTCGTTGCATTTGCAACTGATTCGAATTAAGAATGAATATAAAAAAATATACAAATAAACATTTTATTTGTTTCGTTACTTTTTTTTTTGTTTCCAGATAGAAAACCTTTTATTTATTATATTTTATTTACACTATGGATTAATCAATCACGAGGTATAATAATCTATTTATCTCTAATCAATGATGATTTATATTAATGTCATTATGTGATAAGGAATTTTATAACATTTTTGTGATACCAAAAATCCCCTGTTAATTCTTTGTAACTGCAAAGAGACAATCGATTGTTACATTGTCTAGGCCCGCTGTTCTCTTGATCGAATCTGATGAAACTCCCATAGAAATAGATAAACTGTTTTGTTTAACTATTTAGGTTGATTTCGTTATCAATCATTAATTACTTTACTTTTGTTTACTTACTTTTGTTGACAGTTCTCTTTCCTATTTCTGATTCTTCAACTGACGCAAAGCCAGCATCTAGTATGTCTTTCTCTTCATTTTTCAGGTTACCTGTGTATTTTACAATATAATGTCATTTATTTCAATAAATATTAATATTTTAACTGACGTTACGCAATTTTGTTTAAGGTATAGAGTTAAGTGTAAGACTGCTCATACTTTTAGCTCGTCATACAAATACATTAATGATTTATTATGCTATTGATTTGCGGATAAGATAAAAAAAAAGTTTTAAGACTAAATTTATCACCTTTGTTAGCTTCCATGAGGAGATGAATCATATCTGGTCGGAATATGTTTTTCGATTCTCGTTCCTTCATAGTGCCCAATACTATGTCTTTGAAGAAATTTTTGATGGTATCGTCAAAGAGCTTAACCTTGAAAATCTGAATAAAAGATACACATTAGTTTATAAAATTAAGTACCTAATGGAATCGAATCTTTAATGTCTGAAATATATATGTTGAAAGTTATACTTTATCACACTAGCAATTCACCCAGCAATTCGCAAACGTGAGTGAAGTAAGACGAGCTCACACCGCGATTTCTGAGTAAGCGTGCACTACGGTGCCATTTTGATACATATTTTTTTACGCTCATCGCGATAACAATACCTTGTCTGCTATGCCTACTCTCAAATATGAGTTGTAATATTAAAAAGATTGAATCACAACTCACAAATTAATTCTTTATACGTAAGAAGACGGCAGATGGCATGTTTTGGATTGTTTATTGAATAAGCACAACCAACCTTCAAAAGGTACGGAATAGAATTATAACCGAAGTAAACCGCCATCCTTCGAAGGCCGAAGCCGCCAGCATTATTTCCAACTTTGAAGAAATCATTGTCTTTGTGCCTGTGAGAGTTCACCTTCATTCCAAAAGCACAGGTGGCGATGACGTCATTTGCATAGCGAGAAACCAAATCTTTGCAATCCATGTCGATGTAGTTATCTGGAAAATATCTGGTTTGTATTTTGTTAAACGGCTCGTGGCTAGGCGTAATATGTATTATTGGTTTATTGATATGGTTTATGGTGTAGCTTTATGGTGCAATAATGGTATACAGATTTTAATAAGAAACTATTCAACACGTGCATATTTTATTTATTTATTAGGTGTCCCGCCCGCGCCTGTGACTGCTTTCTATCTTCCACGCAATTTTTCAAAATACACTATCGGCTCAGCCATTCCCAAGTTTAAGCAAGACAACGAACTTATATATTTAAACGATTATAATAAGATTTTTATTTAGAGATAAATAGATAGATTATAATTAGATAGAAATTTAATAGAGAAATTACCGCTTGATTGTTGGATCGTTTCCTGGAGATAGCTGATCATCTGCTTATTGACGTCTAGCATGAATGGCACCATATTTCGGATCTTGGCGCTGGTGAACGCGGGAGACAGGGTCGACCGCATGTCCTTCCATTCTTGACCTGGAGACATCGGGTATAACATTAGGAATAAAAGCTTGAAGCTCGTGTTACGAAAATATGCATATGGATGCATTTTTTTTAATTATTGCGAAAATTTGTAAGAATGTATGGACATTCTTTCAAACAGATTCAGATTCGCATTTATATTATTAGTAGGAAATGTTTGATACTTTTCCACACAAAAACTAATAAATGGATTTTGATGAATCTACACAATAATGTAGCTTAAAAAAAATAACGCGGAAACTACATTATACTTTTTATATGCGAGCGAAGCCAAGGTGCGGAAAAGTTCTAAATATTCTTTTTATTCTAATAATTTTGTACGAGTATAATGACTGTAACTTACCATTCAAAGAGAACAAGCTTCGGCCGAACAAAACATCAACTGTGTCGTAGATGATGAAGCGATGGTCCTGGAAGTGCTCGAAGTCCTTTATGGTGACGGTCTTGATGAGCTCCAAGTCGCGAACGAGGACCACCGGCGTCGTGAACTCATACACTCCGACGAACCTTTAACAATATTTTTATATATCTTTCAATAATGGTGGGTTTCGAAATATCGGTACCTACGGTACCCGTTTTTTGTTCAAATATAATTAAGATAGTTCAAAAAGTTTTACACACGTTAAAACAGTCCACATAGTAATCTGAGTTCTTAAATATAGGGTCAAAATCACCGAGGTGGTAATTATGCTTCTGACAAAGATTTTCTTAATAAAATAGCGTGGTTTTGCTAAAATACTTGTTTCCAAATGAAGGTTATGCGCATAATTACAAGGCACTTATAATATTTATTTTATAAAGACAATATTTTATTAGATTTTAGACAACGAATGTCTAAATAGTCATTCCGGGAACGCGTCCTTATCCCATATTTCGTAATTGAGACAAGTCAAAAACAGTTAAAATTAATTCCTTAAAATTGTGTTTCTTTAAGATAATCTTTGAAAATAATTAAATTACGAAAATACGTATAAATAAAAATTATAAGAATTCAATTTCTTCATTGTTTGATCATTTAAATGCTGTCTGACGATTATTAAATCATTTAGTGAACGCTGTGGATAACGGTCGACGTAACTTAAACAAAACGCGCTAGGTTGCGTTAGCGAATAACAGTGTGAAGTTCACTAGTCAAAGGACAAGACACGTGTTGTTTTTACAGAAAAAAACTAATTGATTTTGTAGGTAGGTACCTTTTAATTCTGTATGTGGGAAGCGTACATCAATTCCCTGTCACTACGGGAACGCTGTTTGGTGATCAGTTTTTCAACCATTTGCATACTTCTTGTCGAATACTTATGAATATTACAGCTTACGTGTCACTTATCTATAAAACCAACATCTTACATGACTGAATGAACCACAATTTGAAAATTTCATCGGAAAGTCATAGTCGGGAACGGTCATTTAGGAAACGTTCTCGTATATGATGGGCGTTCCTGAAATGACAATTGTAAGGGAAAATGACGCTTTATGGCTTTTTAAAACATATAACAATAACTTTTTTTTGTTTGAGGGAACCATTTAGTACGGATAACATGGAAAATAATAAAAAAGAAGCAAAAAACGATTAAAACATAACAAAAAACCTAAAAAACTTTTTTAAAGGGCCAAACCAAGAAAATTTTTTTTTTTATAAAATTATACATAAACATAGGGAAATAAGGAGAATAAGGAAAAACTACAATTGATATATTTGATTTTAAGTATCTTCTTAAAGAAATTTTAATGAAAGTGTGGTAATACTATTTGTTCTTTATCTCTTATGTTTGTTAACTGAAATCAGAAGGATTTTATTAGTTTTTATAAGTTTAACTTTTGAATATCATGTTGCTCTTTATTCTAGTACAAATAAAGGTAATATAATGTAAACTTTTTTATTATTTTCATGCAAAACATAGACGTTGCAGTCATTTAGGGAACGTTAATGTCATTTAGGGAACATCACAAAAACGTTAAATTTCTCACTAATGAGTAATGTTATAGTTAAATTTTGCATATACAACCTAAACTGACTGTTTAACATTTGTATTAATATTATTAATTGACAACGTATTGCACAAATGTATAAAATAAATTGAAATTTTGAAACTAAATTAACACTTTTTGAAAATCTATGGAGAGTAAAATAAAAAATATGTGTTTATATTATATGAATATACAAAATTACAGCATTTACCGATAGAAGGGCAGGTAAATTATAATTTAATGACGGTGATTATAAAAAGTGTTGGTTATATTATTATTTAAAAAATATTTAAAAGTGTTCCCGAAATGATGTAAGACCCTGTCATATTTTTTATTAACAGGTATAGTTTCATAAATATATAATTTTGTGCGTGGCCCTTTACAGGAAAGGTTAATTACAAATTATACAACATATTCCGCATGTTAATTTTCTTCAAAAGCTAACTTAATTTCTCAGATATTTCAAAACCCAAATTGCTCACCTCAGTGATTTTGACCCATTAACGTTTTAAAAACAATTTTTTCCTTGCGTCTCCTATTTACTGGATGAGACATTGGTGTTTTCCAAGGTAAATAGAAAGGTTGGTAAATTTTCCGCATATAAAAAAAGTAATTCATTTAGTTCTGACAGTTTCTACAGGTAACTTTCTCGTCTATTATATTAGTGGTCGACCTACCTGTCATTTGGAAATAAGTGATAAAGCTTCTGGTACGTCTCAGCAATATGACACTGTATTCTAGTAACTTCACCTAAATTTCCCAACAGTGGGATTGGGGTGATATAGTTGACACCATTTTTATCAAATCGCTTGTACACCTTCTTTAGATATAACACAATCACAAAAAAAACCACCCCTAGCAAAAATAAAAACATTTTAAATTAAATCTGAAAATTGTTTTTCGCTACGTGTTTTGCATTGCAAGGTGAGTTAGAAATTGTTCCAAATTTTATTGTGAGCATTAAAAGAAGATAAAACAATCTTTCTTATGATTAAATGCAAATAATTATTAATCACATATTTTAATCTCAGGTGACTGATATTGATTTTGAAGGCCAAATTACGGTTCTGTTTTTTACAATTGAGAAAGGTCGGTTTAGTTTTGGGTTTTATTTCTGCTTCAGTAGAACATAAGGTTAATGGTTTGATAAGTTCTCAAATAGTGGAAGGGTAATTGCAGCGCCAGACGTTCATTAACAAGGTAAACAGTCGGTTTACTGAAATACTTCTGGTTTGCGGTGGATGCAAGCCGCTTCCTACCGAAATAACTGGAGATCAGTTTATTCCCATCACAATTTAGCTTTGGTTCCATCTAAGTTTTGGAAGATTGACCTTTCTATACAAATAGAAAAGAAACATAATTACAAAATTAGATTAGAATCAAAACATTGAAATGTGATAAGCCTATGGATAAGATAAGGTTGGGTTAGGTTAGGTTAGTCAAATTATGCATTTAGCTTAGTCTTGGTTAAGTATAGATTTTCATTTAATTTCTTCCAATAGATGGTTGAGCAACACAAACAAAAAGGTATGAACTAAAATGGCGGGCGTTGGGCGTTTCATGCAGTAGACGTCCGACTGCGGACTGAAATGATTTCTTTGTTAAGAAATGGTGATCATAATCATTGCAGAAAATAAACACAGAATTGCGTAAACGCGGCCCGTTATTAATCGACACGACGGATTAGGGCAGGTGAAATATCCGTCGACGACGCCGCGGCCAGATTACGCCGGGATTACCGCGAGCTCGTTTGTCAACTTCACGCGAAAAGGAATAAGGTGTAACAGTAGGCGTTTGTCAACTTCACGCGGACGGAACAAGACACAACAGTAAGCGTTTGTCACGGACTGGCCGCATTAAGCGTTTGTCAGCAAAAGGGCGTGTGTAAAAACGCAGGTTATAAGCAGTTAGAACTAAATTTATGGACGTTACAATTGTATAACCTCTCAAGCGTTGAGCGATCCATTAACGGACACAGAAAATTTGACAATTCGTCATTTAGATGCCTCACATGTTGAGAGGATAACGCAAATCACTTATCAAGATATAACATCTTAAAACAAAGGACACAGTGATATACATTAGTATAACTAAATACACATTATAGACATAAGCTCGAGACTTACATTCAATCAAAATTATATTTCTGAATGTAATTTTGTTTATTCAATACTATCAAGGTAATATGGCAAAAAATGTCGTTCCATAAATCAAATTCCAAGATTTTAGCTACCTATCACTATAAAAGTCTACGTAAAACCACAGGCAGGCATGCCGAAACTACAATTATACCTATTCTTCTTAGATTACGGAATCGTTGTAATACGAGTAGAGTGCGTCAGTTTTACTTTTATCTAGGTATATGTATAATTTTATAGTTACAGTACTTACCCATTCTTACCCACTCACGAAGCAGAGATTCAGCCGAAACTGGCTTTATATTCAAGGTTTATAACGCTAGCTTTAAATAATCATATTCATACTCTCGTAATACGAGCATAAAATTGTTCAAAACTCACGACTGTATACATTATTATGATTTCAAATATCTGAGTGCAAAACAAAGCCAGTGGTTGGTACAATAAATTAAAACAAGGCATTTCTTGTTGCATTTGCAACTACAAATAAAGCGATAAAGTTAAGAACGAGCGGTGCGGTGCAACTTTTGATTGTATCAGTTCGTTTGTCGATTGCTGAAAGCGGAATCTTTCGTAATACATACTTATCTAAGCCTAAGTTTAAATGAGATTAATTCACAGGTTAAACTAAAATATATATCTATTCTGTTTTTTTAGATTTAAATATTTCTCAAAATATTAAGAAAAATTTAATTAAATTTGAAGAGAATTGAAATGTTAAGAAACTTACATTTCACTTGAAAAGGATAGTTATAAATTAGGTTCTTATATAAAGTGGCCCTACTATTTGACAGCTATTAACAGCTAAATATTTTAAATATATTTTAAACGCGGGGTGAGGCTTTTGCACAATGGGATGATAAAAATAAATTATAAGCGGGATAATTCTATAAGGAAAACTTTCCATCTACAAAAGCAATTCCTACAATTTTACCTGTAACTAAAGTTGTTATCCAAACTGGATGCATCGTTGCCAGTACTCTTTGATCAGGGAGCAAATAACAGAGCCTTTGATGTAGGCCGTACAAACACGTGCTTCTCGATATACGAGCAAATTGAACCTTCCTTTGATAGGAGACTGCATCGTGTCGATTCTGAAACTCTAAAACGGTTCACTCCAAAATTCTTTATGGAAAAGAAAGATACGATGCAGACTAATTATGGAATGTTCAGGGAAAAACTTCCGTGAACATGCGCGCTTGATACAGTGTCGAAATATCGGAAAACTCAAAAGCATTTAAATCATTGTATGTTACCCGTTTCATGTTCAAATATTATTAGAAACCATGATAGTTTAAAAATATACAGACTAAGTTCTACAAAAATGCTTATTTTTTTATAATACTGTTAAAATGAGTGACGACCGTCAGTTGTGGGTTCAAAACCCAGCACCTCTATAAGGCCTAATATCTCTCGTCAAGATAGAAATCCCTGTGCCCCAGCAGTGGGAACGTGGGGTAGGGTAGGTAGGGGTGCTTTAAAATAAACGACCAAAAATTTATAAATATAAAAGCAAACGATACGAATTTGATACAATTAAGTAACGTGATTGCAACGCTGCGTCAAGCGTTTAAAAACTCTTCATTATTTTTATTCATTTGCACAATATTGAATCTTGTACGGTTAGTAGCAAAATAAAAAGTATATCAAAAATTAAGCACTAGTAACACGAGCTTCGAGCTTAATACGGGGCTATATTTAATAATTGTTTGTGTAATTGCAATATTTATTTATTTAATTTAAACGTGAGAGCTACGGAGCTAAATATTGCTGTGTAACCTGTCAACTGTACAATATCCAGTATAATTATGTTTTTATTTATTTATATTTACTGTTAATTTTTAAAACGAACGTTTACATTGAAAATTAAATTGTTTTTTGTGCCTGTGCCCCAGCAGTGGGAACGTTAATTAGGGGTGCTTTAAAATAAACGACCAAAAATTTATAAATATAAAAGCAAACGATACGAATTTGATACAATTAAGTAACGTGATTGCAACGCTGCGTCAAGCGTTTAAAAACTCTTCATTATTTTTATTCATTTGCACAATATTGAATCTTGTACGGTTAGTAGCAAAATAAAAAAGTATATCAAAAATTTAGCACTAGTAACACGAGCTTCGAGCTTAATACGGGGCTATATTTAATAATTGTTTGTGTAATTGCAATATTTATTTATTTAATTTAAACGTGAGAGCTACGGAGCTAAATATTGCTGTGTAACCTGTCAACTGTACAATATCCAGTATAATTATGTTTTTATTTATTTATATTTACTGTTAATTTTTAAAACGAACGTTTACATTGAAAATTAAATTGTTTTTTGTTCTGCTGTCGCTACATCAACTAGCGAGAAGCTCTCAATTACAGAACACACAAGGATCTCGTTATTTTTTGAGTTTTTTTTAATATTTTACCGTTCAGAAGTATTGAGGAAGGAAACCGTATTTATAGAAATATAACTTAGGTACTATTACGTGGTTTGCTAGTGTACACTACATTTGTGGGTCTTCTCTCGTTAAAAAAGCATTCATGGTGATATTATCTATATAAAAGGATTATTTGTTTAGAGATATAATCTAATAAAGACTTGTAAGTGGATAAGAGTGTATGAGGCAGCGGTAATAAAAGAATGGGAGCTGTAGGGTCTTTTACACACAGACAGATCGTTAGATGAACTTTGTTGTCATCATCAGCCAATATTAGTCCATTGCTGGACAAAGGCCTTCCTAAGTGGGCACCAAAGTGCCGTATTTTCTTCTTGACGACTTCCAGTTTTTAGCATAACATTTTTTAAGGGGCTGTGTTGAGAAACGTTAATAACAACTAGATCATACCTGAAGGGAGTATATTTAAAAACTTACTACTAAATTACCAAAAAAAAAACTCAAAAAAAATCTAGAAAAATATGCTTGGCGTTAGTCGTAATAGTTAGGCTATTCGCCTTCCATAGTTATAAAGAAGTAAGTAATCTTAACAAACAAGTTATCGAATCCAGTAAGTATTTTTAGTATGAATTTTGTATTTAATAACTAGGTAATTTACTTAGCTTTTAGAGTTGAATATGATAATAATGACAGAAGCGGTATTAAGTCTGGTAAATATGTTTTGAAGTAAGAATTGCAATCTGCAAGATATTGCATTAGCAGCTGCTTAATCCATAATCAATGTAATCTTTCCGATTACGTACACTTATTTATACTAATCCATCATATTTTTCCGTTCACGAGCTTTTCGAGATTGTCCCCATCCATATTATTATCTAGATACTGTGATATTTTATCAGCCGTGTGTCAGAAGCGACTAAGTCTGAGGCGTAGTTGATGGGAACTAATGCTACGAAGCTTTTAGCCCCTCCCCCCTCTCCCCCTCATTATACGTCGAATTACTACCGGCTGGGAATAAAATGTTTACACAGTATTATAGGGGCTGACTGACTGTTGCTTTGTTTATTTATCGTGGAGGTAAATAAATATCGCTGGACAATACACAAAAATATTACCTCGTGGTAGGCTCGAAGCTTATGTCACGAGTACTAGTGATATGTAAGTATCCGATAAATCTAATACACACAAATTAGTATTTTTTTTTATATTTTATTATAACTTAAGAATGGCTGAACTGATTTGGCTGAAAATTGGAGGAGAGGTAGCTTAAAACCAAAAGATGGACACAGGCTTTTTATCTCGGGCAAAGCCGCTTGGAAATATTTCTGGTAGCATTTATCTATTTATTCTATATTTTATTAAATATATCTAGCATCGTTAAACAAAGTTAGAGCTTATCACGGGGCTAGATGTGGTTGTGTGTCTGTTACTAGCAATAATTTAAGTTGGTTAATCTCAACAGACTTTCGCTATGGCGAATGTACTCGAATGTCGTCATCGTCATATTTATTCTAGAACGTTCGCTAGCGAGATTGGTTGATGGCTTTAAGCGATCTAATGACCGATGCACGCGGCTTTAACCAAAATAACTTAATATTATCTGAATGGTTTATGGCCAGTAAAATGGATTTCCAATAGCAGCAATAATGCCGATGATGATAAGTAAATCAAAAATAAATAATAATATTATCCGCTTTGGATTAATTGATTAAAAACATCTGCCAGATAATACATAACAGTTGTTGATTATCAGTTTTGTTATCAGTGCATTATTGGTGATAAGACACAAATATAAAAAGAAACATAATTCATATAAATTAGGTAATTATGAACTTTGTCATTGTTATTGTAAAGCGTGTGATAAAGAGTCATATGATAGTAAGAGAGCTGGCATCGATTTTGGGTAGGTATAAGAGGTGAGCTGGAAACTTGTCCCGCACCTCGCCTATATAGCGGGACAATATTTTTACGTCCAAGAATTTTATCAAAATAAATGACATAAATAATTTAATATTTAATATCACCTTGCAGGTGGAAAGTCCCTCCAACATGAGGATCAATAAGTTTACAGCTTGACTCAAATACCTTCACAAAATTAGTACCAGCTCCCTGAATAAGATTTAAACAAGCGTCATCCGAATGACCTTTCTTATCATTCGATATTGATAATACTGTCTGATAACTTGTGATAACATTGGTATTTGAATATGCATGCATAATAATGCATGTCAAGCTGATTTTAGTTTTAAATAATAATAAAAATTATTGGTTTATTAAATAATAGATTGAATTCACAGCAAGTTTAATTTTTTTTATATCGGCAATAAATTATCATTGCAACCCGTTTATCTCACTACTAGACACCGATCTCCCCAATATAACTTATAATAGGTCAAATAATTTCGAAGAACTAAGCAATACCTAAATTGACTAATTATATTACCTATTATGTTACTTAATAATTAAATCTCACTAAGTATTTGAAATAAACCTACCCATTTTTAAGGATCATCATAACAGAATTTAAATATGATACAGACTGATAAAAACATTGGTTAGTAACAATGAAAATGATATATTATAATTGTTTTTAACATTCAGTTATGTTATCTTATCAGTATAAATGGAAATTTAATCTTTCTGATTTAACAATAAATAGAAATTGAGTTTGAATTGGTTACCAAGAGAGTCCATGTTTAAGTATTAACAAATATAGTACATCAAAACACAAAAATAGTACTACAAAAGTAAACATCTGTATTTGACAGCTAACGGCATAAAGCAGATAGCACCACCTCAGCAATTGGTCTGGAACCTTCGATCAGCCAGGCAGAACCGCTGTCACTCCTCTCAAAGACATCTACAGCAGCCTTTCCTACCGCTTCCACCTTCTGCCATACATTGCCATCCAGGAACTCCTTGAAATCAGCTTCAGCCAAGACGTCCCACTGAGGAGGATCAGATGTCAGTTTCGTCTCCGTGAAGCCAGGACAGATCGCAACCACCCTCACACCAGTCTTCTTATAATTATACTCATGACCTAAGGATTTAGTGAATCCCATCACAGCGAATTTGGAAGCTTGGTAAGCCGGTAAGAACTGGTCTACTCTGTACCCGTAAATAGACGCTAAGTTGATGATGGTCCCGCCATTCCCTTCTTTATCCTTCCTCATGTGCTCCCAGAATGTCTGCGACCACTCGATAACCGCCGTGACATTGATATCTATTGTTTTCTTTATCGCTTTATCGTTCAGAATACCTGCGTTGTTCACTAGCACGTCGATTTGTTTGTAGGTATCTATAACCTTCTTAGAAACGGCTTCTACGTCTTTTGTTACATCGCATTTTATGAATATAGCTTTTCCAGATCCGAATTTAGTGTTTAGTTTCTTAGTTGCTTCTGTGCCTTGTTTCTCATTGATGTCGAGCAGGATCACTACTTTTGCGTGTTTTTTAAGGTAGTTCTCGGCTATTTCGTACCCTATGCCCTCTGCACCTCCGGTTATCACAACTGATTTATTTTTGAGGTCCTTGGCCATGATGTCTAGAACAGCTCTTAAATGACTGACTGATCCGTTGAGTAAGCTCAATGATATTTATATGAAATTTGTTATCGGCGGTCAAAAGCTAACAGAGATAATGATGATATAAGTCAAATAAAAGTTGCTCTTTTGATATGCTGTTATTTACTCAGTTAAGCTTCATAACAAACAGGGCACAGTAATGTCATTCGTTTGTTTTCCTTATAATTATCACCACATTACTACAGCGAGTCAAGATATGAACTGTGTATTTGATCCGATAACAAACATTATTTGGTTGAGGATATTATTATAATATGAGATAGGGCTTGGAGTAGATTAGTTTTAGTGGTGCTGAAATAATTCCATGGTAAAAATTTGCTTATAAAATTCTAGTTTTGTAATACATACTTAAAGGAATAGGGCCTAATCTCTCTCGTCAAGAGAGAAGTCTCTGTGTCCCAGCTGTGCGAACGTAAATGGGGGTAAATGTCTCTCTATAATGTCGCTCTATATTTCATCAAAAGGCGTTCAGGAATAATAATTCGACATTGCCTAAATAATCCGGAATATAATTTTCCGGTCTACTTTAATGACCTTATAAACGATCTAAGCAGTTCCCTAGAGAAGTGGATCTGCATATTTTTCCAATTTTCCTTTATTAGTCGCGGCAACTTTTCAAGTCTAAATAAAATTTCAGAACAAAGCTAAAAGAAGCTGACATCAAAGGCTCGTTACTGAGAGACCAAGAGTTCGCCGCTCACTTCACACTTCATCTGTTCATTCAAAAATTCAGATATGAGCTGGTTGTTCTTTATGTTTCTCAATACAGTGCTTAAAAACTAAAACATATTTTAATGTCAACCTAGTTACCATATTAATTTCAAGATTACGTATTGTATTCATTGACTTGTCCAAGTAATCTTTAGGATTTTATTGAAATTAATGTCATAAATCTTTAATCTTCATCAGGTTATTATATATTATGTATGTCGTGAAGAGAGAGATGCGTAGGATGTCGAGGAGTGTGTGTTTATCAGGAGGGCTTCTAATTGGTTATGACGTCACCAGGTCTAACGTCACAGTCGTCTTCATGTTCATAATAAAACCACAACGAAACGTCCATTATTTATTCCATTTTACAATGTTTCGGTCCAACTAATCAATTTATTACCAACAGATTATTATTATTAATTTACTTCAAACAACAAATGAATTTACTGCAAACAGAGAACTGTTCCAACCGACTACTCAAGCAAGAATACATTTATTACTAACAAAGCACTGTTCCGTCCAACGGCTCAAACAAGAATGTTCCGCTAGCTCGGCCGACGGTCGTATTTAAAGGAAATAGCACACGCTTTGTGCTTGTGTGTCTTGCGACCGAACCAGTTTTTCAAGTAATAACGTCGGCGCGCCGCAACCCGTATTGCGATGCGCGCGGTACAAACAGGTTCTGAGTCATATTTCAACCGATGTTCTTGCCTGCCCCGACATGTATAATGTTTAAATTACAGATTTAATCAACCGTCTCATCTCATGGTCGTGACAATGTATCTTTATGTACAGTAATTATTTTCTGTTTACGTTTTAAAATGAAAGAAGCAATGCCTTATAATAAAATAATGGCAAAAGTTAACATTTGCTGATCCTTATTTATTTACAGTGCTTACGACGCAGAAAGTTGCGGGTTCGATTCCTATTTTGAAACAAAAGTTTGTACGATCTGCAGATATTTGCAGATCGGTTTATTTCAGGGTGTCTGGATGTTCCAAATATATAAAAAATATCTATTTATGTATTTTATTTCTATTACTATATTCATATTTCATAAAAACGGAAAAGTTATTATACATCACATATCTAAGTTCACATCTCATTAGAATCCAAATTGTTGTCTCCCGTTCTATGGAAAATAAAATGAATTATGCAGGAAACGGAAATCCAGCGAGATTAACTGCAGTGGACGCCATTTGCTTAATGTATATGAATATTACTCCTCTGGACAGTCAGACACATTTTATGTACTTTTAACTACCCGCTAATGAATGGGAAGGTATTTCACTCTTTTATCTCAAACTAGCTTTCCGCTCCGCGGCTTCGCTCGCGTTATATAAGATAATCTTAAAGAATCGTTAAGACGTTGGTGTGGTGCCGGCCCAAGGATAGTACTACCCCACCTCTTCCCTCGGTCGGGTTTCAACTGACTAATTGGCACTATTATTAACATTGCGAAAGTAGCCCTGTCTGTCTGTTACGTTTTCATGCCAAAACTTCTGAACCGATTTAAGTAAATGAAATTTGGCAGAGTTTTAATGCCAGGAAAGGACATAGGCTACTTTTATATTATAACGCGAAAGCTTAAGTAGATTTATACATATATCTACAAGAAACAGACTACAATGTCGTTCTATGTATTGTACTCTGTTTCTGGAGGAAAATCCATTAAAAAACGGGCCAAACCGCGAGTTGAATTCAATGAAGTTTGTTGGCATAGGTACAGAACATAATAAGTTCACTGACAGAGTCACGGGCACAGCTAGTTAGAAATAAACTACGTTGAATGAAAAATAATCCTAGACAGCATGAATGCAGTCACAAACTCATTAAAAGTATTACACTCCGCATAGCTGAGTTAATTTTAAATAATGTATGGAGAAATTCAGTAGATGCATTTATTCGAAGGCATTGAGCATTCACTTCCAGCACTTGAGAACGAGGTCAACATGGGCTTTAATTAAAATGTTTGCGTGAATTTTCCTATAGAGAAAGCTAGCGGCTAATTAATATGAAATCCTTTTGAGAACTGTCGCTGCAAATATCTAGGCTTTTCTTTTATAACGGGTTTGAAAAGTTTCTGAAAATGGCATAGCGGGATTATTTTTCGTGAAAATGTTTTCCTATTTTGTGCTTGAATATTCGATTTGGATTATAATCATAATATTTTATTTGTTATTTTTATACCAGAGACAGTCAGTAGCGTCGTTCTGTGTGGGTAGGTACTGTGTTCAAATAATATATATAAATAGACATGCTTGTTTTGGTTAAATATTATTTCAATCGCTATAATGTACTCGTCCTGTAAAGTTCTCTTCATAATTTATATAATCTCTGTTATATAACTTTTGAAAAATTTACCGATTATTCGCCCAAAACCTATAATCGTTTCTTGAATTAAATTAACTATGACTCGATGATAATAAATTCCTTTTTTACGTAAACATAGCATCACGCAAAAGCATATCCATTAAGTCATATTAAAGCCAACAATCATTAATAACCTGAAGCCGTCAGCGGATTTAGGACAATGAACCAGTTTCCGTAAAACAATTAAATGGACAATATCCAAAATGTCTAAATAGTCATTTAAACTCACTATTTCAAGGAAACGGTTTTGTTTCTGGCACACGAGTGCGAAGCGATGTTGTTTTAATGAACAAAATTGTGCAGGTTTGTTAATATTTTAACAAATTATTTACCCAACAGGTTGTCCCGTAGAACCATAAATATACCTATAAATTCAGAAAAAATAAATTAATAAATTTAAATACCTACACCTATAAATTCAGCAGTATTCGAAAATGTCTTTTTTCGTTTGCATGGCTATTTTTAAATTTCCTTCTTAACTTTTTTAAGCTTTTCGTTTTTGGAAAAGTGTCTTCTAACAATATCGTGTTAAACTTATTAATTCTTAACAATCTTTTCAAAATGTAAACACAGCACGTCGCGACCCCTTGTTCTCCGTGTGACACATCCATTCCTTCAGAGCGCCGCGGCCTCCGAAATGGGATTTGAACAGTAAACTCATTAGGACCAGGCTTTCTACAATCCTGCAGGCCTAGCATGGCGTTTTCTTGTCTATTCTACTCTAGACTAGAGAAGACAGTTTCTTGTCTACACAATCATTCTTTTTCCCGAACACGCCGTTTCGAGAAACATACCCTAGACAACAGTTTCTTCGTAGACAAGCTAGAAATAGCTAGAAACCTTGTCTAGGCCTTGGGTGGTGTAGACAATTTCAGAAGAAACATTTCTTTCTCAAATGTCAAAAATAGAGTAAATTGATTGCCGTGTTCGCAGCAGTAGACTCATCTCTACGGTAGAATAGAAAGCATCTCTATCCGTTCATTCAATCGAACGTCATTCTTCCAAACGAAGACAACTTTCTTTCTAATGTCATTTTTATCTATTCTACCCTAGAGAAGAAACGCCATGCTAGGCCTGGAATATCCGATACAACTATCTTCTCTTTCTTATTTTATCTCAAGAAATTTGCATCTTAAACCGAGGGTCTCAGAACTCAAATTTGCATAAGTGCTTCGTGTGGAAGAAATGTGCTTAAGGTTTGTTTCAGTGTTGCTTGACCATATACCTTTTAAATTAAACCTTATCAGAGCTACAGCTTTACATTAATAAAAATACTCAGAGATAAAAAATAACAACTATCTCAGTAGATCTACTCGACAAGATATCGATACATTCCGGGCCTGAAGGATTCACAGTAATCTTAAAAACTTTACGATATCGAATTTGTTTTCTAGAGTAGAGATCCAGAACAATGCTATTGATCACCCTATAAGTTCCGAATTCCTTCAACTCCAATTAAACTAATTAACCCTATAAAGCTAACGTTCGTCATTTTTGCACACGTCGGAAGAATATCGTCTATAACTTTCCAACAGTTACTACTACGGATTTGAGGTTTCGTGCCAACTAAGAGACTGTTAGACTGCATCGGATGGTGGTTGCCTCTAACAGGTAAGTTGCTTAGTTTTGGAGATAAATGACAACGAAGAACTTCCACAGTAGCTAAATTCCCAATGGTGGTGAACATTCGATTGGTATTTTGACCAACATGTGTTCAAAAATTATGAACATCAATGTTTTATTTCTACAAATGTTAAAAAAAACTATAATTTTCTGATATTTTTTGACTTATTCGTAGTTTATAAGATGTGTGATTTTGGTCTCGAAAAAGTGGTGCCATATGTTATTCGTGTTTATAGTGCCTTAATGGTTTAATATATGGATTTTTGTGATAAATATCTTTCATTTATATTCTATATTTCTTGAAAATACAATGAATCCATATAAAAATATAACACACTTTATAATATGGTTCATTTTATAATGATCGTCAAAATTACGAATGGTTAGCTTATCAAGGTAGTTTAGGAACGTTAGCTTTGTAGGGTTAAAGAGGCCACTTGAGGACCCTTCATATTGATAGGTAATTGAATAGGCCCTTCTTAAGGGACTTGAACTTAGTTATGGCATAGTTTGAAGGCGTTTGCAGATCATGGCCGGTCAGATAACGGGCAGGCAAATTTAGTAAAGGGCAGATAGTATTTTAACTAAGCAGTTTTCATTTTATTATTAAACAATTTATTGATATTTTCTTAAAAATTCAAAGTATTTCTAGGCCGACACTACTTTATCCTACAGCTACAGGTTTCCTGAATCAAAACAATTATAGGTCTATCTTAGACATTCGGTATAATCACCACGATCTTACTATTGTGATTATAAAAAACAAATAAAAACTTTATTATCATACAATTTCTCACAAGAACCGAAAACTCTGAAAATGCTACGTAATACGTACTGATATAAGATATTTCTCAGCTGAATTATCATACGTCAGTGGGGCCTTCGCTGCGGACCGTAGCCTGCATGATTGGAGGCATCGGGGCCGACGCGTCGACAGCTAATATTGGCGTGATGGACGAGCGACCCAGTCTCTAAGGACCACTGCGACGGAAAAACGGTGGTTATGTGATTGGTTATAGCATTCGTGGTAATAACATAATGCAAAATTTATGACGGTAGTTTCACATATCCATTTGCCCTGTTATGTTGAAATTGTAATTATACTGTACTATAGATGTCTTTGTATGTAAATTATATCTGGTAAGTGCAGAGACGCCGAGGCACTGCTATTAATAACAGAGCCGCTACGTCAATACGCAGACTATCTCTATTAATGCTACGTAGGAGCTTCTTGATTGCATCGCTTGCATAACAAAGCGTCTGAATTCATAATGAGTTCTATGCCAGTCTTATCACATCTAGAAATTAGAAGTTTATTTTCATAGTGTTGTGATCCGTGTCCTTGCAGTATTGTTCCTGAAGAAGTCCCACGTTTTGGGGCGAAACTGTTGACAAAAGGCTCGCCTTTATTACCGAATGAAACCCGCACCCTCTTGCATCGCAGATGGAAGGAACTCTATACCAATGAACTCAACCAATACATAGACCGAACTTAAGCTAAACTGTAATAGGAATATCCCTATGATAAGTGTTATATGAGTTTTAGATACCTTTATTGTGTTAATTAGAAAATCCTATGTTGATTTATATAAAATAATAACTAAGTAGAAACTACAGATAGCGCCATCTAGTCTAAGTAATGTAAGGTGGTTGTCTATGTATAAAGAACAGAATAAAGATTGTCTGTGGTCCGTGTTCAGTCGTTCCAAGTCAAACAGTAAAGCAGTGTTTCATTTATTCCTTTATAAAAGTATTAGGTTATTGGCCCAGTTATGCCCGTTAGCGTAAAGATTAATTCAGTTAATTGTGTCGTAGAGAGTGAGAGCTATTCGCAGTTATATAATTAGCAGAGCTTAGGTTTCAAGAAGTGATTTGGTGTTGGCGTGCAGAACACGAACACAGAGTCCAGATAACAATGGCGGCAAATTACCTCGTGAACGTGCCGAAGCTAAGAGGCAGAGAAAATTATAGCGAATGGGTATTCGCGGCGGAAAACTTCTTAGTCCTAGAAGGGATGATCAGATGCATCAAACCAGAGGAAGGTGTAAGATTGTTGGCCGAGGATGATGCTAAAACAAAAGCAAAACTGATTCTCACAATTGACCCGGCATTGTATGTGCATATACGAAATGTCGCTACTACGAAGGAATTATGGGAGAAACTAAAGGCTTTGTTTGATGATTCCGGATTTACAAGGAGGATAAGCTTACTACGAAATTTAATATCAATTCGGCTCGAGAATTGTGGTTCCATGATTGTGTATGTTACACAAATCATCGAAACAGGGCAAAAGTTGTGTAATACGGGATTTCAGTTAACAGATGAATGGATTGGTTCATTATTGCTGGCGGGGCTACCAGAAAAATATGCCCCCATGATCATGGCAATCGAACATTCCGGAATTCAGATTACAACGGACGCCATAAAAAGTAAGTTACTTGACATGGAATCAGGAAATGGAACGAATGACGAAATGAACGGAAATGGTGCATTGGCCAGTGGTTATAGAAGTTGGCAACACTCATCGGCAGGAAGAAAGTCTATGGTTGAAAAAGTTAGCAATCAATATGGCGGCCAAAATGGAGGAACGTCGTCAACAAAGGCGAAGAAAGAAATTAGATGTTTTCGATGCAAACAAATAGGTCATTATAAATCACAATGTACAGTTGAAGTGTCGAATAACAATGCAAATGAACGTAAGCAATCTAATGCGTTCAATGCAGTATTTCTAAGCGCAAGTTTCACAAACCAAGACTGGTATGTCGATTCCGGGGCCAGTGTGCACTTGACGCCAAATAAACAATGGCTTACAAATATTTCCTACGAGAAAAAGGATCAAACGATAATAGTGGCCGACAGAACAAAAGTGCCGATTGCTTGTTCGGGTGATATAAAGATTACTACAAGAGTAAATGATTGCAGTTTTGATGTAGATGTGAAAGATGTATTTTGTGTGCCTGAATTGACTACAAACTTACTCTCGGTTAGTCAATTAATTCACAGAGGGAATAAAGTTGTATTTACTTCAAATGCTTGTGAGATATACAACCGAAGTGGTACACTAGTCGCATATGCATTTTTGAAAAATGGAGTTTACAAGTTACAACTTCAAGAAAACTTGTCTGCAGCAGCAATCATATCAGGAGAACTCTGGCACCGCAGGCTAGGGCATGTAAACACTAAGGAAAAAAGAAGAAAATGGGACAGAAAGGCCCAAGAATGTTGTCTAGTTGGCTATGCTGATGGGAGCAAAGGCTACAGAGTGTATGATCCGGCAAAGAAAGTAATTAGTACAAGCCGAGATGTGATAGTGATTGAAGAAGAAAACACTACCATACCAGTAACAGAAAAGGAAAGCATTGTTCCAGATCCAGACTTAACAACTTCAGTGGGGGAGATAGAACAGGATGATACCTATGATTCTGGTTCAGAATATTTACCCAGTGAAGATGTGGGAGAAAGCTCACAGGAAACTATAAAAGGTTTAAAGGAAGTCAGAAACAGAAGACAACCTGACAGATATGGTTTCAGCAGTATACAGAGTGTTCGCTTTCAGGAATCTGAAGATTTAACATTGCAGGAGGCCTTGACAGGAACCGAGAAAGAGTTTTGGCAAAAAGCTCTAAAGGAAGAACTTCAATGTTTTGAGGAGAACCAAGCTTGGGAGTTGGTTGATGTTCCAGAAAGTGGTTGTGTAGTTCAGTGCAAGTGGGTCTTAAAAAAGAAAAGTGATGTAGATGGTAAAGTTCTATATCGTGCACGTTTAGTGGCAAAAGGTTTTACTCAAAGATACGGTGTGGACTATAATGAAACATTTTCTCCGGTAGTCAGATTTTCCACTCTAAGATTATTGTTTGCTTTGACAGTTAAATTAGGTTTCAAAACAACACATTTAGATGTAAAAACAGCTTTTTTAAATGGACATCTTGAAGAAGATATTTATATGCAAAAGCCAGATTATTTTGGTGGGTCAAATGATGGCAAAGTTTTAAAGTTAAAGAAGGCAATTTATGGGTTAAAACAATCTTCAAGAATGTGGTATAAAAAGGTTGATGACTGTTTGAGTAATATTGGTTATGTAAAATCAAAGTATGAACCCTGTCTGTTTATTAAGAGAAACAAGAAATGTATAACTGTAATTGCCTTATATGTTGATGATTTCTTTATATTTACAAATGATTGTAATGAAGTGATGAACTTGAAAAAGGTTTTAGGAGATAATTTTAAAATTAAAGACCTTGGTTCTATAAGACAATGTTTAGGTATGAGAATTGTATGCAATAAAAATTATGTAACATTGGATCAGGAGAGTTATATAGACCAATTGTTAAGTAAATTCAATATGACAGATTGTCACACATCTGATACACCTATGGAATGTAAACTGAATCTCAGTACAGAAAACAGATGTGATACTAGTTTACCATACCAACAGCTTATAGGGAGCTTGATGTATTTATCAGTATTAAGTCGTCCAGACATATCATATTCAGTTAGTTATATGAGTCAGTTTAACAATTGTTCTACAAAGGAGCATTGGAGTCATGCAAAGAGAATTTTGAGATATTTAAAGAAGACTAAACATTATGCTTTGAAATATGACTCAGGACTCAATTGTGAAATAATTGGTTATGTTGATGCCGATTGGGGCAGTGATGTTATAAGTAGGAGGTCCTATACAGGTTATGTTTTTGAATTATCAGGATCTGCAATATCATGGGAAAGCAGAAAACAAAAGGTTGTTGCGCTCTCCAGTACAGAGGCAGAATATATAGGGATATCTGAAAGTTGTAAAGAAGCTATTTATCTAAGGAACTTGCAATTTGAAATTACAGACAGAGTATATCCTATTATAGTGTATAATGATAATCAAAGTGCACAAAAATTGTTGTTAAATCCTGTGTACCATCACCGATCTAAACATATTGATATCAGATTTCATTATTGTAAAGAAATTGTAGCTCAGAAGTTGGTACAAGTCCAGTACCTTTGTACAGCTGATATGCCAGCTGACTTGCTTACAAAAAGTTTGAGCTCAATCAAACACAAACATTTTGTAACTGAAGTTGGCTTAATTGAAAAATAAATTGTATTATTTTATATAGTGGGGGTGTTGATTTATATAAAATAATAACTAAGTAGAAACTACAGATAGCGCCATCTAGTCTAAGTAATGTAAGGTGGTTGTCTATGTATAAAGAACAGAATAAAGATTGTCTGTGGTCCGTGTTCAGTTGTTCCAAGTCAAACAGTAAAGCAGTGTTTCATTTATTCCTTTATAAAAGTATTATCCTATACCAGGTTTAGGTATTAAGCCCATTTTGGTCAGTGATGATGATGTTTTCTTTGTTGATTTAGACGACAGTGCACGTGTATAGTGTTGGGGTGATGCGGTCAATCAGTTTAGCAAATCCAATCAGAAGACTGATTAGCTGTCAGTTGGAACCTTGTCGTTGTGTTATATGTTGAAATTTGAATAGGTAATTAAATTGACTTAATAAATTATAATTATCTATGAAGAAATTGATGCAAGTTTCTTACTAAATTCCGCAAAAACTACGATATAAATTTAGAATGTCATAGCTTACACGTTAACATTATCACATGATAGCTTAATACTAGGTAGGTAGGTACTTTGATTTTTTTAAGGTTTTTAAAATCGATTAGTGATTATGAAGGTATATAATTATAATTAAGTACCCAAAACAAAGCGAGGGCGGGTCGCTAGTTATCATAAATCTTAAGACTAAGTCCTAATTTAATCGAAGTTTCTTACAAAACAATGCCTAGTCCTCTGGAATAGAATATCAAGTTAGGAGAGACGGCAGGATCAATCTCGGAATAGTTCGCATATCGCCCGCGGTCTTCGCTAGTGTAGCACTACGGATTTGGTTAATATAACTATCATAATCAACCCTATTTACGTTCTCACTGCTAGGACACAGGAACAGTCTTAACTAATACTTAAATTAACCAATTAAAGCTTAATTAACCACGCTGGTCAAGGTATCGGTTAGTGTTACAAAACCTTTAAACATTTCGAAGTTCTCAGTCCATGCCGGTTTCTTCACGATGTTTCCCTTCACCGTTAAAATGTTATTTAATTTTATTTTAACCCGAATACCAAGAACCTAAGACCTACAGTAATAATAAAAACATGAAATAATTTATATATATTTAAATTTATATTATAAAGTTTGTTATTAATAATGTATGCCGCAAACAGCTGTGATTGAATCACGCTCGCGAGCGCTCGCGAACGCGCCGAATTATCACAAAGTGTCGAAATTAGCCAGTTGGTGGGGTGACCATAAATTCGAATGTATTAGAACTATAATAAAATGTATATTTACCTATTAACTAAGTACATTATTTTTATTTTAAAATCAATCAATAATTATTAACCAAATGAAGTATTAAGTAGTTACATAGTCTTAGGACAATACCTCCCGTGCTAGTTAGAAACTGTGTTAGAAGGGTCCAACAACAACACAGGTCTTGTAAATAAGTCCGATTCGAAGGTTAGTTGAGGTGCCAGCCTTTGATCAAAACCTCCCTGTATTTTGCCGATGGAGCCGTCAAACAAATTTAGGCATAAATATACACAATAAATATATATATACACGTTATGTAACAGTGTCGGTACGTGCATGTAGAATTATCCAAAAAGTGCGTAAAAAATGGTAACCGCACTAGTTAACGGAAGACTACACTCGCGAAAACCGCGCTAGTGTGCGATCTAATAATCATTTGCTGTTCTACATTTAATATACATTTGTTATAAAAGGACAACTTTGCGAAACACTGTCACTTAGATTCAAGGACTATTGTGAAGCACCACGTCTTTATGAAGATATGATCACTGTCTAGTTGCAGACTTTAGTATGGAGACTTCGAGGTAATTACTTACATTTCTTCATGAAAAAATATATGAACAATAATAAAAAAAGCGTATTTTTCTCGCAAATCCCTCTAAACTCTTTTCCATAAATCCTAGAGATGCTAATTCCTGCGATCTGCCATAAAAACAACATAAAAACTTGGCGTTCATAAAACGGCGCTTGCGAGCGACTTCTCTGCTTAATAATACACAGCTTACAGTAGATATTCTTCCTTATACGATACTACCGAGGAGAGAAAGGTTTCGCAATTCAGATTTTTATAATAGTTCTTTATTCTTAACTTAAATTTATGAGATTTAAGCATTTGTACATTATTGTACTGCTCAAATATTGAATACTCATTATTACCTGCTGGCTTAGGAATAGTCTCTTTACCTTTTCTGAAATTATAATAAATGTATCAAGACCTAATGTGTTTAATCGGGGATACCCGTGTTCAGTGACATATTGATAGATAGATAGATAGATAGATAGTATTTATTGGTAAAAAATTTGGTACATTACATGGTTAGTAGCGTCTTAAATCCTATGTTAGGTTTATCTAGACACTACGAGTTCTCTTATACATAAATTATTGTTGACCTAAATAACTTAATTTTCTTAAAATGCTTTTGTCATCGACTGTATCACTAACATCCAGAATATGGTCACACGTATTTTATGGTAAAAGTTTTTTTATACTGATTGACAGAAGCAGATGGTCTCCTTTATGTTAATAGTTACGTATAAAAAAGATTTATAATCTGTATTTTTATGATTGGCGTTATGTTCTCGATTATACCTGGATACTCGTGGATAACGTTATATACTACGTAATAATGTTTTTTATTATAGTAAGCTATGTTGGCTAAGAGAGAGCTAACTTGACTTTAATTCCTAAGGACGTGAGTTCAAACCTACTTATGAGAACTTTAAAAAGTTTGATGTACATCTGACATTCCCAAACCCGCACTTGGCCAGCGCAGCCTGTTGGATTGAGGTCTAATCTTACTCGTCAAAAGAGAAGTCCCTGTATCCCAGCAATGGGAACGTAGAAAGGGATGCTTATGCTACTCTAGCTACTACTGTTGCTGTAGCTTAATGTATAAGATAATGTGTGTATATGTAAGGTATTTATATTAATGCTATGTGTAAGAATAGTATAACCATATACCCGTACGTGTCTTCATTCAATTTATTTACAATAACAGCAATAAATACAATTAAACATTAAAATTTTATAAATGTATAAAAAAAACAAACACCACTACATTACTTTTTATTTTCTAAACAAACCGTTTATTTCCTGCGAAACATCACGACGATAGGCTCACAACGCTTTCAATAATTCATGTGCGTCTCGCTTAGCGCGTCATTTTCCACTTGATCCGCGGTAATATATGACGTAGCTTGACGTACGTATCACGTGACGTAGCGAATCACGTGACGTATAACGTAGGATCATGTGGCGACGAGATATGAGGCATTGGGAGTGAGTTATTATAAATTAGGTTCTTGTTAGAATTGCTGTGACTTAGTACGGAATTGGGAAAGTTGCAGTGAAATTATTTTATTTCTATTTTCCTTACAAACGTAGTTTTATTTACATTGCCTACACTGTGCTGACACCACTTGATGTGTACGAGAATTATAATGATGTAGTTGTTCGCTGATCGACGTGTTCTGGTTTCAATTTCGCTAATTGCGCTGATATTGACGATTCACAAATACCCACTTACAAATTACTATTTGGATTATTTTAATTTGACCCCTCATTACCAGAAATTAAATATCTATTTGGATTAATTAATGATTGATTTTAATTGTACTTTAATATGATTAATAAAATATTCTTCCGAGAATTTCGTTTTGAAACATGGCATTATTTTGTCATTATCACCATCTATTTACGTTCTGTTGGGAAATAGGAACTCGTAAGATCACGTTAAATAAGTTATTTTACCAATTAAATGTATTTCTGTATTTCTACACATTCTACAAATTTTACAAAAGAAACTTACTTGACTTACGGGAATTGAACCCGTAACCTCTTCCTCAGAGACATGTAAGCTGGTAATTCGGTGACCGGTGCTCTATCTCTGTCCATAGACTAAGCTGAAGGGTGCTTGCACTGTCCTGCGCGAAACCGGGTCGAGGGCCACTTGCCAGATACTGTTTGTACACTGTATTCTCTTGCACATACAGTTACATAACAAATAACGTCCCATTGCTGGGCCAGTTACCCACTAGAACTATTCATCCAGGTTCAAAAGGTTGAATTCCTAAAACAAGTATTATATCTTAATAACTTCGGTATAAACTCGCTTACAAGAATACATTTTGGTACAGAATTAAAATTTTCCGGTTCGTGTATAATTTTTATCATTTGATTTTTGATAGTGCAACGTTAGTTTCAAGGCGGCCTTAGTGACTGCAAAACATAAATAAACCACTGCAGTACATACTCACCTATGTATATATTTTTAATATAACCCTGACAGAAAGACAGATAAGGAATTTTAATAGGTTAAGCTAATAAGCTTAAAAGTTATCCAAAGCTAACAGCCAGAGTTTAACCATTAACAGTAAATTGAACCAGTTTATGAAGAGGACGTGAGACCATATATGACACAGTTCATCTAAAACTGTCACAAGTGCCTACAGAACTATTCCCTCTTAAGGCGTAGATATGCGTGAATTTGGTAAATTTGGGTTCAGCAGAAACCATTTATTTCCTTGTTCTTTAACGGAATTGCTTTGAAAAAATTACACAATAATCTATGCCATATAAGGCATCATCTCTTGAGGCCGAAATTTTATTTTTTTTATTTTAAGTACCTGAAATAATAGTGTAAAATACCGTCTACTTTTTCAGCAAGAACCGTTTAAATCCTAATCTATTAATCATAAGATTTTTTAATTTTCATCACCATATAGAATAAAAGAATACCAATCATCTCCTGAGCTTACTTTTTCGAAAAAAAATCCCAGCGATTTTTAACGAATTTTTTACGTAAAACGACACACGCAATGCGCGATCTTCCCCTTCGCGGGCCCTTCAATTCAGTGCGGGGCGAGACGTTGTGCTGGACGGACCTATGACAATTTTCTCCGTGCGCCGTACTAACTAATAATATTCTGTGCCGGAACCAATTTTATAAGTAGTTTGTCATTTATAACTAGCTGCCCCCGCGCGACTTCTGCTCGCCGTATACTTTTATTTGCAACTATGTATCTCCATACTAAATTTCATCCAAATCAAATTTTCTTGCGTAAGCATTATTATCTTTTCCTGCGTAAGCATGTATTTTTCCGCGGAAGAAAGTCTATCGCCATATACTTTTATTTGCAACTATCTCAATACTAAATTTCATCTAAATCGAATTTTCCCGCGTAAGCATATATTTTCCCGCGGAAGCATGTATTTATCCGCGGTAAATAGTCTCTCGCCATATACTTTTATTTGCAACTATCTCCATACTAAATTTCATCTAAATCAAATTTTCCCGCGGAAACATGTATTTTTCCGCGGTAAAAAGTCTGTTCTTTCTCCCCTGAGAAAGATCTCTAAAGATTGTATGTGCCAAATTTCATCAAAATCGGTTGAGAGGTGCGGGAAAGCGTAACAGACAGACAGACAGAGTTACTTTCGCATTTCAATTTTGTATATATTATTTGACGTGTAAAAATTTGACGCATTGCTTCAGATTACAATAATAGTGTCTATTGTATCACAGATCACCGAAACTAGATTACCGCATTAGAATACTTTTGTTCCGATTCAAACGCACCTAAATTGGAGGAAGATGCGGGTTGCAGGGACTGGAACAAAGGCGTTGTAGCAAATAGCATCATGTAGGTAGGTAGATATGTATTTATTTTTGGTATACACAAAACCTGTAGAACTTAAAAATTTAAAAATAATATTAGAAAAATTTATCACAAATAATTCATTTGACTGAGTGAGTAAGTAATAAACATATTTAAACGGTTTATGGATAACTTATTTATTTTTACATATAATAATACCGAGAGACCCGCTTATATACGTCGTCTATCATTTTTAACGATATCGATTAGAATTTACATCACTAACGTTACACGTGCTTTCGCCGAGAAGGACAACGAGTGCAATAAGCGCAATGCGGAAAAGAGACAAGTGAACATCCTTTGTACGAGTAGCCATTATTATGCTGACCTCTTCACTTGCGTTAGACTATAGAAACGTATATGAAGTTCACGGGTCTGACACTTGGTCGCAACTAAAGCCGTGTTTCGAGGCGGGGCTTTTCATAATGGTTGATTTAACCATATGTTTGGCGCGCGGTCGTCGCTTGTCATGCGGTATCTAGTGGGGTTTATCTATGATTGTAGGCTACACAACTAATTCTGGTTAGCGCTGCGCGTAATATTTTCGATATGCCAGCGCCACGCGGGGCACGCGGTCGCTGTTGTCAACTCTCGTAGTCGTTTCTGCCGCGATTTTCACTGCATACTCGCTCTTAAGGTTCTATGTTAATAACGAAACAACAGAGATCCCGGCTGCGACACACTTTACATGTATAAACTAGATAATATTACCATAACAACATTATGAAATATATAAATGTAAAATGTAACACAAGCTTAGAGCTTATCACGGGGCTAGATGTTGCTGTGTGAATTGTCCCGCAATATTTATTTATTTTATATAAATCAATATTTCTAGACAAGTCACACAGAGATATAAAGTCCCGTAGCAAGATAAATATTGTTACGGGTGCTACATTTCTGATATATTTGTATTATTTAAATAGATGGTTTTATTACCTGCACAAAAAACACCCAGAACATCAGGAACCCACATTTGCAGATTTGGTATATTTTTGTCCCGCGGCGGGAATCGAACTACCTCGCAAGCGGAGGTCTCACGTTCCACACGTCACCATCTAGGTCTGTAGAATAAGCACTTATTCGAGGAGTAGAAATAAAAAGACTTGTAACACTCTTAGAGTTTGACAAGGCCGTTGACAAAATGCATAAACGAATTTTTAGAAATGCGAAACTAACTCTGGCTGTTCGGCTTACACAAAAACGAGAACCATTATCAAGTTAAATAAAGACATAAAAATACATGTGACCCCCAAGACACTCACGGAGTTTTATTCGGCAGTTGCCAAAATGCATTATAAATATTTATATGGGTATATTCAGAGTGTTCCGGCCCCGAGATCCCACACCCCGGAACCGCCGCAGTACTCGCATAATTCGATTAACCCAACTTCTGGACCGTGGACTAAATTCAAACTAAATTATAATTGTGTGTATTTATGGGTCCCGCGCGCCGCGATATTTCACGCGCGAGGTTATATTGTAGGTTATTTGTTCTTCGTCCTAGTCTATGCCCAGGAGAGTAACCAGCTGTTGCAAATCTGTGCTTCCTTTTTCAAATTTAATTCGGTTAGGATTGTAATAAATGTAATATTATATAAAAGGAATATATGGATATGTATGTGTTGCTGGGACAAAGGAACACAACAAATGACGAATAACACATCAAAAATTATGTATTATATCAAAATATTATGTTGAAACAGCCACACGATAAAAACTGAATGCATAGTTAAGGAAAATTAAATCAAAAAGCCCCGCCCTACATATTAATCAATTGCTGAGCGATACCCATAAAATCGCAATTCAATCACCAATAAAATTGCTGTAATTAGCAATCGATTTCACTAATTACGTAATGAACGAGTGTCGGGCCACATCATTTGTAAGTGCCCAATGAGCTGAGCGAGGGTTAATCAGAGGCTCGCGTGTTTTATGGCCTCGCTGCTCTCGAAATTAACGGAGATGCGATGAGGAAGTAAAACATCAAAATTTAAGTTATTTATGCTGAAATTCAAATAAAATAATATCACAGTGTGATTACGTAATTTCCGTTGTTTACAATAGATACCTACCTATTTTTGAAAAAAAAAACCGACTTTAAACTGCCTCTATAACATTTTAAGAATTTCGCCAATTTCTCAATGACTCCACCATCATATGGGATGTGGGACCAACTGTGAAATTTACTCTATCAAACACAAAAATAATTTTATTAGGTATGTGGTTAATAATGTTATGTAGATCTGAAGAATGAGGATAGCATACCTATGTAATTTTTCACGTGGTATTTCCGTGACATCAAAGAAAAATATCCCCTTGTGATATTTCCAGTATATTTAAACTCGTAATTTACGTATTTTCACGAAATTTGACAAGACAAAGGACTTGGTTTTAAAGCACATTTTATGAGCATTAAAACAAAATAACATAAATACTTGTACATTGTTATTTAGACAAAGCTTGTGATATAAACTCAGAAAATACATCAAATCTTGTACTTATGTTTTATTAATTTTATCTTGATAAAAAAAATATGACAAAATTTTTTACAGTATTAATACTAGCTTTTATTTTGTTTTTATATTTATTTTTGTGTACAGTAACTTAATTAATTAACTGAGAATTAAATTAATTGAATTTAATAAAGAAGCGTAGCTTGTTCTCTACCATAACTATGTCTATTTGTTCCTCCGCCTCAAGATTGACGCCATCAGAACTTGACACAGCTATATATATACCTTTAGATAGACGTAATCTGTTTCTGAGATTTCCCTGAAAGCCTGTCCGCTGTCGCAGCCGCCATCAATCTTGTCCTGAATATTTTCCGATCAGCGACTCTGCATCTATAGATATATGTTATATAGCAACTGAATCTATTTATAGTAAACTGCGCAGTTTTATCTTTATGACTTTATTTATTTTATTTGCCAGAATGTTTGTACAAAAGGTCTTAATTAATATAATATATCCAAAAACAAACAACTTAACAGAAAATTGTACAAAGATAAATATATTTTCTTCAACACCAAAACGGGTCGCTTACCGTCTATAATCCGTACACTTCAATACAAAAAGTAACTAGGAATGATATTACAAACAAAAAACATAGATCGCGACCACATCGGTTTGTCCTTAACCAGATTTATAAAATACAGTTGCTCACAAAAATAACGGGTTGTTCCGCAAACAGCGTCAAAGCCAGTGGACAGGAGAGCTCAAAGGTGGATCATCCAAGGCTGGGGGCACTTTCTTTGTGCCTGTACTCGCTTATCTCTGGGTATTCTTTGTTGTTCACAATTCTTAGAATTGAAATACTTGGATTATAAAAATGTAATGTTTATTATTAAAATCTTTTATACTTTTATTATTATACAAATTGACTCATAAAGAAAGAATCTGAAATTATAAGTTCTAGGAGTAAAAAATAACTTTTCACATAGTTTTCTTAGAACCAACCAGATCTCTGAAGAGTTTGAAAAGAACGTGTATTGTGACATTAATCAAACCCGTACTTAGCCAACGTCGTAAAATAAAGCGTAATCCCTCCTCAAGATAGAAGTCCATGTGTCCCAGCCGTAATATAAACCAAATAACCCGTTTAATGTCTCAAAATAAAGGAATATAATTTTCATAAATGTAACCTAAACCCGAGAGAGGGCAAAAGTGTGAAAATGTTTCTGTGAAACTTCAATGCGATTTTTGATTTACACTCGACTTCGTTTCCAAAAGTTTAAAATTTAATATACTCGTAAAATATTTTTCACAAATCTATAAATGTAACTTTCTACGTGGGAAGTTTTCTTAGTCCCAATTTACTGATGTAGGTATAACTGCAAAATTCCGTTTACGTCATACGTTATCAATTAGGAATATCCAACACCGTTATCTATTAAAGTTGAGGTCCATGCAAATACCCACGATCCTTCGATTCTAAACCATTTTTTTTCACTCTTCTTTAGGGTTGTATCGAATGGAAAAAAGCATGTTATAAAACTAACATGCTTTTTGCGTTCTATAGTCATTTCTCCAGCAATATTTTCCATCAAGTTTCCATAATGAATGTTTTCACAACTTAAGTTACCCGCAATGTAGAAGGTTGCCGAGAGTTCGATTCCCTACTCGGAACGATTACACATCTGAAGATATTTTTACTGTGTCTGGATACATATAGAAGTATAATAAAATATCTAACTACATAGATACATTAAATTATCTAAATATAACTATCAAATTATCTATCTAGTAATTATTTATTAAAAAAAAAAAAATATCCTTATATTCGGAACGATTTCACATCTGAAGATATTTTTACTGTGTCTGGATACATATAGAAGTATAATAAAATATCTAACTACATAGATACATTAAATTATCTAAATATAACTATCAAATTATCTATCTAGTAATTATTTATTAAAAAAAAATATATATCCTTATATTCCAAGTCCAAGTGAATTGTTGCCTTATTAATAATCTTATTAATGTCACAGGTCACAACACGCTAATCATTCGAGATAAACTAGGGTATATAATATTAAACAATTTGTGCAAAGTGCATTAACTGTAGTTTGCAGCATTGTCATAACACTTGATTCAAATATGTCTGTGAAATATTTAACTTATTTAGTAGATGTGTTTTTAGTTTTGTCTCTTGGGTTATATGCAGGTAAGAAATATATAAAGGTTATTATGATTTTTTATCTATCGAATTGATAGGACTCATACTGCCTTTACAGATTCTGTTCTTTTTATACAAGAACTACTACGTCAAATAGGATGCTAGTCAGTTATCATTTATTTTATTTACTAAATCACGACGCAATAATAATCACTTACACTAATTCATCATAAATTAATCATGCATTTGACATTAAAATATTATTTTTCAGAGGCAGATTCGACCTCTACAGATATTGCCAACATTACCAGCACAACAGCGTCACCAGCCGACAGTGGTAAGTATCAGATATTAAAAGTACTTCAATAATTAACAATTATGCCAACCTTAGAATAGTATTATATCCATATAAAGCGTTGGCAGCTTGAAAGTATACTGCATCCGCCGTTAGGTAAACTTATGGTATAATCAAACTCTTCCCGCGAGTGTCGACAAACAAACTAAAGACAAATACCTACAGCCAATACAGTACATAATAATGCCCATTACTGTATTGGTCCAAATTAATATATTATAACAAACAATAACTAGCAACGTGTAGCTCTCAGTAGGTACTGAACCAATTTACTGCGTACCAAGACTATTGTACTGTATAACCTTAAACAATAAAAGTTTAATTCCCCAGGCTACGAGTTCGAGTCCCGGACAGGGAGTTGGTACAAGTTCCACACGGAGGGGTTGACGTGGTCCAACGCGAACAGAAGCTGCGTCGCAGAAGGAGCTCATCTCGCCATCGTGAACAGCGCACTCGAAGCCAGGGTCCTGAATGACTTGCATCAGGTTTGAAGATCTACCGTTATCATGACATAATAATGTGATGTGCTTTCTATTTTGCCACTCCGTCCGTCTATTTTCGTGGATATCGACTAAGGTTTTTATTTACCAGAAGATTATCAACCTGCCTGATAAGCGTGTCCCAAATTCTCCACGTCATTTAGTCATTTACCTACTTAGTTAAGTCTGAAAAATATTTTACAAGAGAATCACTCAAGATGAGATATCCATGGTTTTCTTATTGATGCAATTTTGAGAACTAAATCAAACTTAAAAATAGGTACCTATCCCGAGCACAGCAAACCGTTTTCTTTCAAAGTCTAAACTTGTATCATACCTAGCCTTCGTTCTTTCAGAAATACATCGGCTCTGTTAGAGCGCAGTGGACTTACTGGGCGGCTGTAGGAGTGTATCGGGAGCCGACGACCACAGCGGGATTCTGGGGACCGGAGCCAACTGGACGCTGGCTCACTGTGGAAGGTACTTTCCTACTGCTGTACGATACAAGTTTGTCAAGAAAATAAATCCCGATTTGCTTGGCGTTATTTAAACCCACGACTTTCGGAATTAAAGTCAAGTAGAGCTCCTTTAGCCTTTCTTTATCTCTCTTTTCTATACCAGAACTTTCCCTAACATAAACCTTAAACACAATGGTAAGAAAACATACAATCATGATGACAGTGGAGTATCTGTCAGACACTTTCCGCCCTAATCTTATATATATTATAGACTTCTATTTCCAGGTCAAACTTTAGACCAGGCCGGCTTCTCAAGATGGTATTCAGGTCATCCGTGGAACTACTTAGATACTGGCTTCGGTTTCCTCTGCTTCGGAACTCTCAGCAGCTTCGACGATGGACACCGGGCTCCATACATCTGTGAAAAATAATTAAAACGAATGTACTCAACAACACGAATTCGATAATTTCGTTTTTGCGATGTTTAAGTTAATCACATCTAGGTTTTGTAGAATTACGATCGCGATAAATCGAAATTAGTTTGCCATACTGAAAGAGTACAATTGATACTAGTTTTTAATGGAGAAAATAAAACTTAAAAAGCTGTTTCATAGTTATATGCTAAGATTTATTGGTTTATAGGACATTTTTATATGAATCAGGTGACTGGCATTATAGACCAGTGTAGTTAGCTTCAAAAATGGTCAAAAAAGGAAAAAAATAGTAGTAGAATGAAACCCATTAGAAAAGGAGGGGAATATGACAAATATTAAAGGAAAAATAAATTACGGTCGATCTGAGTTCGGGAAGTGGGAGGGGGTGGGCTTTTAAGGGGAGAAAATGGTTTATCTCGATTTGCGGTGAAACTACAAGTCCTATGAAAAAAAGTTATATGGCAAAGTTGTAGGTAATAAAACGATCTACAACTTTTAATTCACAACTTTTATACATAGCCTCAAAACTTATGTGAAAAATTCAAATAACCAAGATTTTTGTTTTTTTTATTTATCTTTTTCAAAAATTGTTATTTTTCTACGAAAGGTCATTGGGCACCTTAGTATGGAAACCATACCCATGGCGGACACAAATGAAATTAGTAGAGTGTAATGATGTAAGGCTCTGATTTATTAGGCATTAGTCACATTAATGTGAGCCACGGGAATCTTGAAAAATTCAAGTGTTATAAACTGATATGAGGAATATGAATAAAAGGATAGTTCATAAAAATGTTTTTATTCAATTTGATCCAAATCAAGCATAAGATCATTTAAGAAGGCAGCAGGTGCATCTGATGTCTGGCCCAAGACAGATAATAAACTATGCTAGCGATATGGGCGCAGCTCCTGACAGTTCGGCGGCCGTGTATACATGAGCATATGTACTCTTCTATACTTTGTCGTCCGTGTTGTGTTGGGTTTAACAAAATATATATGTATATATTATATATAAATATATATATATATATATATATATTTATTACTGTTTCGATCGGATATGACGTGACTGGATTCGCCCTCTGATCAAAATCTTATTATCAATTAAATGTTGATGTCGATACATTTCTATTAAATAATCCCTAACTAATGTGATAAAAAGAGACAGCGTATACATGTCTCTCGGCTCATGAGTGCACCATGCTGTATGCTAACGAAATTCTTTTATGCCTTTAATCATGGAAAAAAATCCTCTGAAAACGTTTGTTTTTAATTTTTTTAACGATCCTGTACATTTTTCTCCATCGATTTTTAAATAAATAACTATATACAATGAAAGGTCATATTATTCCCCTTAGTTTAAAACTATTTTGATTTATGTCCGCCACTCTTCGCAAAGCGGGTCAGATATGCCCAATGACCTTTGGTGAAAACTTACCTATCTATGTCCCAAATACACTGTGATTTATTTGATTGAAAATATTATTGTTTTCACCTTATTTTGACTTAATTTTCAAAAATATAGACTAATTTTCAATCGAAAATTCACGTGTCAAAATATTAGCTTTTTTATAAAAGTCGGTGTGCTATATGTTCATTAAAATCTCTATTTTCTGATAGTTAAAAAAAATATATACATTACCATAGTAAATATTCTCAGAAAATGCACAAAACCGAAACAAAAATTTGTATCATTAGGTACAATTGCATCATAAAAATGTGATTTTGTCTTTTCAGACTATCTAATAATAATAATAATATAATAATCTGTTTGTATAATGTGCAATAAGTCGGATTATAAGCAATTATATGAAATAAAAATTGCAAAAATCACATTTTTATGATGCAATTGTACATAATGATACAAATTTTGTTTCGGTGTTTTGCGTTTTCTGAAAAAATTTACTATGGTAATGTACATATTTTTCTTAACCATCAGAAAATAGAGATTTTAATGAACAAACAGCATACCGATTTTTATAAAAAAGCTAATATTTTGACACGTGAATTTTCGATTGAAAATTGGTCTATTTTTTTAGTAATTAAGACAAAATAAGGTGAAAAAATTAATATTTTTAATCAAATAAATTATAGTGTGTTTGGGGCATAAAAAGGTAAGTTTTCACCAAATTTCGTAGAAAATAAAATGTTTTTGAAAAAGATATAAATAAAAAACCAAAAACTTAGTTATTTGAATTTTTCACATACATTTTGACGTTATATAAAAAAGTTGTGAATTAAAAGTTGTAGATCGTTTTATTACCTACAACTTTGCCATATAACTTTTTTTCATAGGACTAGTAGTTTCACCGCAAATCGAGATAAACCATTTTCTCCCCTTAAAAGCCCACCCCCTCCCACTTCCCGAACTCAGATCGACCGTAATTTATTTTTCCTTTCATTTTTATCATATTCCCCTCCTTTTCTAATGGGTTTCATTCTACTACTATTTTTTTCCTTGTAAAAAATTAAAAACCCTGGTCTATTATAATCTTCTCTTAAAGTTTTCCTATTCTTTCACCGTGATCTTTTTACAAACCGCGTTGGATGCTAAAAGCTTCAATCCTTGGTCATCATTCGACTTTTGGGCTACGGTTATCAGTTCAAGATATCTCATTAATGGTCGTACCCATTTCAACGAGTTAATTCACTTGAATTTAGGCACAATAAACGTAGTTTGTCCTAGTTCTTAGTGTCTTATCAAAGCTTTAATACTCTTAGAGTAAAACAAACCCAGTTGTAATTCCGGGCAGGCTGACAGGTTCCTCTGCGTCACATCCGGCAGCGACCGGATATTGAGGCCCGGACGTGATCTACCAACTATTTTCGCTAGATCAATTAAAACGGATGGAGTAGTTTCTTTGAAAACGGTGCAATATATCTCAAAGTATATGAAATATTTGATTTGTTCACTAAATTAAAAAACTAAGATACGATTGAGGGATGCTGACTAATCAAGATGCGATTGAGAGACCTACGAATAACGAACATTGCAATCCAAATATTTCAAAAATACTTTTTTTCTGTATATTTCTGTATTGTTAATAGTTATAGATACATTGAAAATAAGTTTTGTTTTATTGTGTGTGGCTATGCTAAAAAGTATACAACACATCTCGTCATCGATCATAAAGTTATGTTCATAATCCAATTAATAAAATTAAATAAAAAAAAGATACACCAGTTTAGAATACCGATTTCAAATTCATTAATCTAAGCACTCCATTCAGAGAATCTATTTACTATTAGTAAAGGAGTTTGCACTACTCATACCACAGAATACTGTGCAGTATTTGTCATCCTCTATTCAATGTCGTATACGAAGACTCAGTAATCACTATAAAAGTATGGAAATGTATGTAAATCTTTTACGGCCATAAATGAAAGGATGGGATTTCGGACCTGAATTATACATTGTCCACAATTCGACCACTTTAGAAACTGTCGTGGAATTTTGAAGCGTAGATGACATTTAAAACGATAATATTTACATCCGTAGTGGATTGCTTTCATCAACTGAGGATTGCGCAGAAGTTTCAGGTAGGATTTATACTTTAACTAACACAAGCTCAAATATTATCTTTAAATTTTTACATACTTTTAGGTAATACTTATAAGTCAGTAAGAATTGATTTATACCTGATAATTTATACTATAATTTAAAAAACTAAAAGATTTTTTAGGAGTCTTCAAATTCTGTGGGTCTAACAGTTTTAATATTATATTAGTATCCGAATTGAGGTTTTCTCTATCTTATCTACCTACCTACATACCTTATACAACATCAATCATTCAAATAAAAAAGTTTCATTTGTTATAATTTCATTATTAATAGTTATTTTGTATATAATACCTACACTTCTAATAATATAAAAATATCACAATAAAGATTATGTTTATGACAAATTGTTATCATATGAAGTCTCTTAACTTATTAACGGATAAATATATCGTCCGTTTATAGCTTCAGTTATATTATTTACTTCTTTTATTATAATTTGTCTTTATTTCTTCTTATAAAGACAAATTATCTTCGTTCTTTCTACTTTCTAGGCGTAAGCCGCAGCCAGTGTCCCCCTTCTAACTTTAGCTGGAATGTGTCTTTGCTTAATTTCGCTGGGATGCAAGTCTTCGAGCACGGAGACACTTCCATGTTGAGCAACAGCTGATATGTCATCACCTTTACTTCGCACAGAGCGAATCGAGACCCTGAAATAAAATATTTATAAGAAAAAGTAAAAAATCAATTTCTTTTCGTTAGTCTCCCCACTTCTCGCTAAAACTAGGGAATGGCCGGGCCGATTTAGCTGGTTTTAAAATGTTCATAGTAATTCAGGGAAGGTTTAAAGTGTGAGATTGAAATATTTGAAAATTAAGAGAAGGACATTCATAGGATACTTTTTATAGCGGGTAAAATATAAACTTTCTTGATATAATCAATTAAGGGCGAAAGCTAGTTGTGAATGCAGACTAGGTTTTTATATATTTTTTAATACAAACATCTTACCGATGCAATTCCTAGGTCCTACACCGAATGGCATATAACTGAACGGGTCAATTTTGTGTTTGTTTTCATCAGAGAATCGTTCAGGGTCAAACTTCAAAGGATCCGGGAAGAATTTGGGGTCTCGGTGGAACGCCCACACTGGAATACCGACACCTTCGCCTTTTCGCACCTAAAACATTTGGTTTTTAATAAAATCAAAAAATTAGGTAATTAAATTGTAGGTTTAAGCCAATATTTAATTAGCTGCGACTCTTCAGAGCGAGGAATTAATTTATTTACGATTCCTTTTACACAAAATCAGTTATTAGTAAAAGTATATTAGGTTAGGGTTTTTGCTAGCTTGATATTCAATGTTTTTATAAAAATTCAAATTTTCTATAATTGTTCAGACTTATTGTTAAGAGGTGAACATCCTCCAGCAAATGGACAAAGAGCACAATCTTAGTTTAAGACGAATAATTAAATTAAAAAGCAACTAACAATGTAATCCTCAGTAGATTCGCTGTTAGCTCTTCCAAGGTTGTAGTCTTTAACGCAGATCCTGTCCAGAGCAAGTGCTGCCGGCCAAAGCCTGAGAGATTCTGAAAAAAGAAATATTTGCGTTATCTTATATTTATATATTAATTACCAAAATAGTTATAAAACTCGATAGTTCTATAATACTCTAAAATAAAATCAATTAAATAAATAAATATTGCTAGACATTCACACAGCCACATCTAGCCCCTGCTATTATTCTGCTGTAATTAGACGCTTTTGGTAGAAAGTAGATCGACCCTAAATTTTCAGGCTTGTTAGTGATCACAGTATGTTGATAAAGGGCGCAAAATTACTCTATGGACGTCTGTGATAATTAAATTCTATAGTTTGACAAAAACATACTATTCTTAGGCCAGCACCACACGACTATAAAACAACATGAATCGTGTTTGTTACTTACTTAATAACAAATAATTACTAATAATAATAAATAATTACTTACTTAATAACAATAATCAATGAATGAATTCCAACATACCTGAAACGACCATATCCATATACACCATGTTCTGAATCGAGCTATAGTCCAGTTTTCCTCCGTTCTTGGCCTCGTGTTCCTTGATCTCCTTCAGCAGCCTCTCCTGGATCTCAGGGTTGACAGCCAGCTCGTGCAGCAGGAAGCACATCGCTGAGGAGACGGTCTCGAAGCCAGCTATGAAGAACAGGATTGCTTGCGCCACCAGGTCGTCTTGTGTCCATTCTGGGAAATATGGTGTTTGAGTTACATTATGTATGTATAGGGAGCCAAAAAAGTGGTCTACCAGTTTTGACAATGTTTCTGTGTGATGTAATAATCGCAAGGTTGACTTTTCTAACATAATTTTACTGGCGTTCAAACGAATCACTACCGTAGGGTGCTAGATCACATTTTAGCCTGACTGTACATGTGGCCGGCCGTAGCTAAAAGTCTTATGATTATAATGCCAGAACGTTTGTGAACTCAAAATAGATGAAAGAAATCTCTTATCCTATGCATTAGCAGAGGATGTGATATTTCTATTAATTCAGGTAAATTGGGTTTTAATCATTAGGTGGTACTGGAACCAATTGTGCTAACAACAGCCTAATGTGTTGCGTTTATTCCGGACTTCTCAATAATGAGTTAATGAGATTAACCTTTTGTCTGTCATTGAAGTCATCACTTTATTACGTGCTATTTTCGTCCGTTTGTTGACTTGTTTAACCTTAATTCTTATCCCAATACTAACCTCTGTTATGACTTTTTTTCCCCATCGTAGACTCTTCAACAGTTGCAAAACCAGCATCCGTGTCTTTGTTCTTGTCGTCATGAGATAATTTCCCTGAAATAGAGTTGAAAAAGATGAACTAGAAGTCATATAACAACTTATATTACCACAAGTATTTCATGTAGAAAGTAAGTATTTAAATTGCTATAAATAATTAAATTGGTATAGTTGATTCATAATGTTGCCTTTGACTAATGTTTTTTGGGTTATCTAGGAAGAAGTTTTGACATCTTTGCTAATATTTCCATTAACATGGGCATAAACATTATTGATATAATATAGAACATCTTGGAATTACTGAGCCCTGATTCTGACGTTTAAAATGTATCTTCTACGGTACTAAAAATTTTACTAATTATTTTGATTTATCAATATCATCATGTGACAAAAACGATTGTAAAATAACACACTGCACTGTAACAATATTATCGTATACGTTTTGGAGTAGACATCCTAGTCAGATTATATATTTAATGATTGTATAATATTATATGACTTGCTCAGTATAGCAACCTTCGTTATAAGGCTAAATAATCTTTGAATCTTTTTGAATCTTTTTTTTTATTAATGTATTCTCACCTTTCTTGGCTTCCATGAGAAGATGGATCATGTCAGGTCTGATGATGTTCCGGTCCTCTCGGTCCTGCATGGTGGAGTTAACCAGTAGCCTGAAGAAAGACTGAGACTTCTTCGAGAACATGTTCATTTTCAGAACCTAAAATAAGAAGAAAATAATTTTAATTTTCTTATTTTATACATTATTGCACAGATATAAAAACTAGTAAAGGATGAGCCTAATTCCAAAGCATTATCAACAAGACAATACAGGGTTTTGATTGGCGAATTAATATAAGTGCATTACGAAATTGCCGCGTTATGGAGTTACTACCACCCCATTTTCTAATGCGACTGTCCTCAGATCGACTATTTATGTATATCTGTCCACCCATCAATCCTTTTGTTGGTTTGACGAAAGAATAAGGGCATCAGTTTGCCTACTATATTAAATTACTGAAATCATTATAAATAAACCTAAAATGTTCATTTTGAAAACCCGAACTTAGTGGTGACACTTAATAATTTGTTATACTGACGATGATTATAAAATAGGCATTTAAAAACTACGTCCGAATAGAACTAAAGTGAGTGAGAGGTAATTCAATCTATTATTGTTTAAATAATTACACCAAAAGCATGTTTGTATCGTGTTTCATTCTAACCTTACCAAGTCCAAGGTTAGCCGGCTATACCTCTATTATAGCTCCATTATGACAGAAGTGATCATTATAAATGATTCGATATGACATTTTCCTCATAAAATTATTTTTGGGATGATGAAAGGATTCCTACCAGTGTTTTTATGTTAGTAGTAACAAAAACTTAGGATTCCATAATGATCAGCAGTGGCCAGTTTTTTGTTGTTTTAGGTTAAATATCAAGTCAGTTTTCAGATGTCCCTGTGTGAATTGTCCAGCAATATTTATTTATTTTTATTTTTAGTTAAAGGTTGACTTTTCTAACATAATTTGACTGACGTACAAACGAATCTCAACCGTAGGGTGGTAGACCACATTTCATAACTTCCAGTCTTTACGGTCGCAGATTAAATATTGAAAGGTACCTTCATAACCCTCGGGAAGGACATGAACAGCAGAAACAGAAGCAGCTGTTTGAAGGTGAATGTAGAGGCGTCCTTGCCCATGATGTAGAACTCATTGTCCAGGTCTTTGTGAGAGTCCACCTTCAGCCCGAACGCGCAGGAGGCCACGACGTCGTTGGCGTAGCGGGTAGTCAGGTCCTTGATATCGGCGTCGATGAAGCCTTCTGGAATTGATAAATAAAAATAAATAAAATATAGCTGGACAATTCAAAGCAATTAGCCCGGTGGTAAGTTCAAAGCTTGTGTTAGGGATGATAGATTTCTGATTCTCGATATTTTTATAAAACAGAAAATCACCATTCGATTAATTCGATTCGGAAGCTTTTTAAAATTACGTTTTTTTAGTGTTCCGATAAATATGCCGGTGTGTGTATAACACCCAGACACCCAGTACAAATATTTGCAGATCATACAAATTGTATAAAAAAAACAATATATAAAACAATATAAGTACATTAATTATTAATAGTCAATATAGTTTAATACAGTGTCGCGTTGTGGGTTGTATGAAATCATCAACCAAGTATTTGAAGTCAATGGAGTACCTATTAGCTTCACACGTAAATATTATTTGCATCCTATTAACATAACGATTGTACTGGGTCCATTAGTTGTATGTATTTAACAAATGTGAGATAAATACACAATCCTAATAAGCTGTAACAATTTGTATTATATCGGTGTTATACCTAATTATTTTCAAAATATGCAAAAAAATATAACAATTAAAAACAACTTATGTTCAAGCATAGGTACTTTTTAGTGACAACTTATGAATTTATTTATTTAACAAAATCCACAGCCCTTAAACATTATATATAACATTTTTCATATACCTAGCTTATTTGATATCAAGAAGATAGGAGAGTAATAGGTAAAATGGGTTATTTAATATTATCTTACCTCCAGAAGCCTCAATACTTTTCTTCAGCGCACTCATCATCTGGGCTCCGACTTCCTCCATGAAGGGCAGCATCAGCCGGATCTTGGAGCTGGTGAAGGCCGGGCTCAGGGTCGCTCTCATGTCCTTCCATTCTTGACCTGAAGATTTTAAGGCAAGTTATAAATTTATGAGGTTTTTTTTTATTAAAAATTAAATCCTGTTGCCTATCAATTTGCGACAACATTTTCACATACTAATACTATCACTAAATAATATTATGAGGTTAGTTTTATGTTGGTACAAGTTTAGGGTCGTCAGTGCCAAGTCACACCTAGTAGTTATTGATTATAAAAGTAGGTTTATTTTCTTCTAGTTATTTGAGATAAATCATAGTTTGGCTTTTAGTACCGAGCTACAGTATTTTTCTACAAAGCTTTAAATATTATTTATCTTCATAACCAGATAGAATGTTATCGGCTTTAGATATCTAAATTAAGCATTAGAACTTGTAAAACTTTCACGATTTATTAACATAGTTAAAAAGATTTATCTTTATGGCGTGATTTTATATTTACCATTCCAACATTTCTAGCGCTTTGCAGTCGCTCGTGATCATTAAACTTCTTAATTAAATTAAACAAATCATAAATTCACGAATAAAACATATAAGCTCCACAAAACCTTTTAAAGCGAACAGATTCCTTCCAAAAAGAGGATCATCCATGAGGACCCTATGATCCAGGAAGTGTTCAAAGTCCTTGATAGTGATCTTCTTCAGCAGCTCCAAGTCTCTGATGAACACGTTCTTGTTGGTGAACTCGAAGCGGCCCACGAATCTGAAGACAATATAGAATTAGATTAGAATTAAAATTAGTATAAACAGAGTGTTGAATAAATGAAAATGCATTTAATGCAAACTAGGGCAGCTTTTAAGGGAATAAATAACCTTATGGTGGGATGGTAAAGGATGGTAAAGTCCTTAGAAAGTAGTGGGATGTAATTTACAATCTATTATATTTATATTAAACTTCAATACCTAAATCTGTACTACTATTCTAAAGCTTAAGTTTGTTTGATTATTTGTTTGTTTGAAAATGTATTTCTGTGTTCAACGTAAAAAAACTCAAGCGAAGCAGTCGGCGGGTCGGCTAGTAACAATATTAATTAACAAAGAATCTGAAGAATAATAAAGGCAGCTGGTTTAATACACACAAGATAATATCTTTTAAAGATAGTGAAACAAATTGGTCGATACGGGCTGAAAACGATGATGATAGATAGTGAAACACAGTGTATTGTCATTATATTTATGATGCCGTAATTAGTAACCAGCATATTTTGATGTAGTTACGTTTAAAGTGTGTATACAACCTTTGATATTGTTTATTTCGCATCCATATCCATATCCTCAAAAATCATCAAGACAACTGTCTTGACGTCAATGTTTGAACTTGAACTAAATAAAAAGGTCATTCACATGATCTAAAAATAAGAAAGGTCTCAGTGTTGATCCTGGGAAACGCCTCATTGCTTGATATGAGTAATATCTTTTAACAATATATCAGCCTGTATTGAGCCTGAGTATTATAATGATGCTATTAAATTATCCATTGAAAAAGATAAATATAAGTAGTTGTTGCCCGATTACTTATCTGATAACAAGAACGTAAGTAAACATCCACTTCAGTTGCTATCAGACAATACACCACCACTTCAAACATAAAATCCAAGTACTATTGTATTTATAAGTACGAGATAGCATAGTATAAAGATCCGGGTAGTATTTGTAGTGGTTGAGATTAGATTTGCACAATACCCGGATATTAAGGTTATTATCATGGTGAAAAACAAATGGTCGACGAGGGGGTAAAATTTAATGTAGACCGGGATCCGCAAACGCAGCGCCCAGCGTCCACAAACAAGATTTACAGATGATCTATAATGATAACTATGGCCATCATTCATGAATACTAATGATGATAATACTTACTTATCCTCCGGAAAAGAAAAATACATCTTGTTGATATCATCCGCAAAGTGATCTCTCTTGAGCAAGATATTTGTCATATTGCCCAGCAGTGGGATTGTGGGAAGATGCCTCACTCCGGCACGCTTGAAATCCGTGTTCAGGCTTCTGTAGTAAAGATACACCACTGCAACCACCACCCATATAAGGATGAAGGCTAACATCTAAAAAAAAGATGTAAAATATTAAACACCAAATCATCGTGAGGAAACCGGTATGTTTCGAAAACTTTTAAAGAGTTAAAAATACGAGGGAGGCCTATGACCTGCAGTCGACGGCCGATGGCTGAAATAATGATGATGATGATGAATAGATAAGAGAGGAAATATGACAATAACATTGTTAAAAATAGCAATTACTGATAATAAAAAATACCTAAAGAGCTACAATAACATTTTATTGATTGTTATAACAACAAACATGATTAATTATAAGTTTAAAATACTTTAGATAAGATAAAAATCATATTTTCATTCTGTTATAATAGGCCAGGATCAGTGGAACATAGTTAGCACCTTGATTACTATCAAGCTAATTTTTCGTGAGTAGCTTCGTTTCGATGAGACGCCCAAAAATATCCTATACTTGTCAGTTAGATTTTATCAATATTAATTAAGTATACAACAAAAAATCAGCTGGTTTGTAATCATAGTAATCATTTATGTTGACCTCGTTTTCGATATATGTTTAAAAGAGTCCCCTCTTTGATCAAACCATAGGTTTTGTAGGACAAATATTTTTCCATATAATTTAGATAATTATCTTGAGATATAACATATTGTCCTACAAATTTCGTGGTCCGTTATCCCGGTCCTACATCCTTGATGTATTTAATCCTTGATATCTCTGTTAGCTACCACAATCGAGAGTTGGGTATAGGTATAGGATATTTTTGGGCGTCTCATCGAAACGAAGCTATTCACGAAAAATTTGCTTGATAGTAATCAAGTGCTAACCATGTTCCACGGATCCCGGACTATAACTGATACTAACTTTTTTCGCTTGTGAATTAGATTTTCCTGCGGTTAAAGAACATGTAATAAAAATATAATACAATATACTCGTATTTTAACGTACCTTTGCACGAATCAAAAATCTATCAAACAACCAATTATTATTCATACTAACCGTGCTTGTTATACTCGTATTTGGATGCAATAATGCAATTTAAAATGGACATAGGTAATTTCAAAAGCGTATACCTAATGTACTTTGCAATAATGTAGGTATAGATGATCTAATCTTGATGAATAAATGAACTCCCCTCCACAAAACCGTGATAATTTCAACCGGTTGGTTTGGTTTGGTCGGATTTTCATAATGTACTAATCTACATAAAGTACTTATTTCAAAAAGAACTTTTCCCGAAATGACGGATTTTCTATAGGTCTTCATTGTTTAATGTCGGAAATTCATAAAGCCTGACATAAAAGGTACATTCAGCTACATTATCTTATTATTTAGCTATTTAGTCCGTATTCGTCATATAAGTTATTTATTATTTATATATATTTTCTTTCCTGAATTTTTAAAATTAAAAACAATACGAATATTTTGTTCTTATTTACAGATAAAAGAAATTGTTAATTTTTAATGTTATCCTTTGTTATAGTAAACTAATTATTTTTAATTTATTCTATTTTCAAATAAGAGAAATAACTTAATTTTTAATTTTAAGTCATTTATTATACTGTATTGAAAAAATGTCATTGATTTTTTTTAACCCACACACATCCTTAGATTATTGTCGGTAGTCTTTCGGAGAATTAGGCTGAATTTCGAGTGTGTAGAATACGGACTAAATCAAAAGAGCATGACTGTACATATATTTGACAGTTTCTTTTCCGACATTAAACAATGAAGACCTATAGAAAATCCGTCATTTCGGGAAAAGTTCTTTTTGAAATAAGTACTTTATGTAGATTAGTACATTATGAAAATCCGACCAAACCAAACCAACCGGTTTATACGTCATTGAACATCCAATGACAAAGATCAATTTATGTGTGTTGTATCTATACACCTTTTTGCATGTACGTGTAACCGCGGTGGAGGGGCGTTCAGTTTAAAAATGGTTTTACTATACTCAATTATTAAATCTATAATATTTACAGATAAAAGTGTTACCTACCTTAAACACATATTATCTATATAATCCAACTTTTTATTTATTATTAAAATCTACGCGTAAGTAGGTATAATAATTCATAAATTTTAAAATTGAACACTATAGGATAGTGATAGGACGTGGTTGTTTGGATTTTAAAATAGTTTACGTCCACCAACAAGGTGAACAGATGATTTGGTGAAGGCGATCGGCTCGCAGTGGGCGCGAGCGACCGTAATATAAATAACTGGAAGTCGTATAGGGAGGCCTATGTCCAGCAGTGGACGCCTAATGGCTGGATGATGATGATGACACAAAAAGATAATAACAATTTGAAGATTAGAATTAAACAAAACAAAACTGACCTTGAGTATTGCGCACGAAAACCCGTTACCAATGCAAACAGCGTAAACTAACCAGTCAAACCAAACCAGACGTGTGCCTCTGCCGACCCACGTCGCTACACTGTGGCGCGGTTTCTGCGCAAAGCAAGGATTCTTGTTTATTTATCTACTACAATTATCTTCATTTAGATTGAGATAAGATAATGTCTGGTGGCTATCAAAAATGACAATGCAAAAAATTATGGTGACAATGAAAGTGATAAAATAGTAAACCTACTAAATTTCATGAGAAGGGCTTTAAACTTTATACGTATCGCATCTATGTTCTTCTGTAATATGTATTGTTCTTTTGTGACAGTGGCAACGGACTTATAACGGAAGTATAGCACCACCATCAATGCTACTGATACTAATGCTAGAATCTTTACTTCTCATTAAAACAATTGTCACTTACGTATATATACCTTTGTAAGTATCAGAGTAGGTACAACCTGTAGAAGCAATTTAAATTTACTTTTATTTAAAAGGCCCATAATTAAAAGACATACAATATTTATATATGTTATCTATTATTACTTATATATATTTTGTATGACTCCGGTGATTTCCCGCGAGTGATGTAAGCAAGCCTACTTGGAACCTGAATGTTTTTATGCTCGAAGAAGTAGCTGGTACTACGGTTGACCTAGTCATTTATTCCGGTAAATAGCTTGTCTTCCATTCAGTCAGTCATTCTAATTAATAAATAAATAAAATAAATATTGCTGGACAATTCACACAGCAACATCTAGCCCCGTGATAAGCTCTAATCTTGTGTTACGGGTGCTAGATTTCTGATATACTTAATAGAATATACATACATAGATAGATATTTTTTTATTATTCGTTTATAACACCCAGATACCCGGACAAATATTTGCGAATCATACAAATACCTAGTTATTCCGAGGCGAGAATCGAACCCGCAACCTCTTGCGTCGCAGGGGCACCTTCGCCCGCTGCGCCACAGAGGTCGTCAAATTATTATTTCTAGTTTCAAAAATTGGTTCCAGATCACAGATTAAATAATCTACTACTACGCATAGACAAAACGGTAACGCGTTCTCGCGTTCTCCGTTCAAATGTGCGAGTGTATCCTTTAGTTGAAGACAAATTAACTTTGACCTTAAACTCAGTCGGCGGACAAGTACAATATGGTTCGAACATACAATCAACTAATTTGCTCAATGCCTTATGGCGTCATGCATACTGTGACACTTCTCCTCTTTTGCATAAAAGGAACCTATTGATATAAATTATGAATTTATGAAATAATTAGATGATATTTTAATATTTGATCCATCCCACGGTTGCCTGGAAGAAATCGCTCTTAGCGATAAGGCCGCCCATTGTTTCACTGTATTATTATGTTTATTTTATTTGTGTATTTTTTGTAATGTGGTAAAAATAAAGTATTTTGTATTTGTATTTGTATGATGGAAGCTTAAAAATAAATTTTAAAGCAAGAGAGAGGTCCCTGTGCCCAACAGAAGCTACGTAAACAATGGGCTTATGCTTAGGTATACCGAAGTCAACCACTGTTTTATTTTTACAGCTACGTAAAATGTATCAGTCGTTGGATACCTTCTGTAAAAGATTTGTAGTATTTTCTGAAAAGCTAAAAAACATTATATTTGTTTAACAGTTCCACTTCCAGCTTACGGTGGATTCGCGTCAAAACAGAGTTATCTGTCAGACAATAAATATTAGTTGTTTTTTGCACAACAACATAATCTACAAGTAAATATTAAACGTATTGACTTGATCGTGACTTGAAGTTTTTTATCGAAGCGGTAAAATCCGGTTGTTATTTGTGTAAAAATGGTATAAAGCAAATATGAGTGCTGGACAGAGTAAGCTAAGCAAAAAAAACCAATATGTTATTATATTTTCAATCAGAAATTGATAACAGCGGTAGTATGCGTGATGATAATAAAGAGTCTTGCAAGTCCCATAAATGTTTTACTGGGGTTACCATGTGTTGACGATTGAATTTTGAATCCATGACAAAATATAAATAATATATATAAATATCACAAACTTACTTTCCATAGAAACACAAAGATTTATTTGGACACATCAAATAAACTTATAGCTCAAAAAAATTTATTACTTGTTATGTAAATTAATACTAATAAATAATTTTTATTCCATTAAATTAGGCCATCTCTGTTAAGTTACAAAAATACTTTTAAGTAGTCATATTTTTTTAAATAAGTTTTTAATTATCTATGGTCGCTTCTCCCACCAATGAAACACATCGGTCTCGAATTTTTTTCGAATTTTTTTCTTCTTATCATCTACCAAATGCAACCAAATAGGTCTCTTTGACGCTCGAGTAAATCCCCATTTAGCATCGTCGCCTCCCCCTACTATAAGGCAACTAAGGGAGTTAAAAATACATTATGCCATGTATAGATTTATTATAGTAAAATTTGTAATCGTAATACACCACCACCAGTCGTTCTTATAATTAAAAATAATTATATTATCCAAGTAAATACTGAGTCCAAACAGTTTTATATTTTATTCTTCGCCATAATAATCAACAAAAAAACCAAAAGCTCTATGTACCCAAAAAATATCAAATTATTAGGCTTGTTTTATATTAATTCTGAAAGAACATAAAGCTACAGATAAAAATACTACATCATCATAATCGTTAAGCCAAGTTTTATTAAATGCAATCGTTAAATTAATACTCCCTTTGGTGAACCTTGAACACAGATATAATAACCCCCAGATACCTCATAACAGGCGAAGACCGCGCGCCAAACATATGGTTAAATCAACCATATTTAAAGCCCCGCCTCGAAACACGGCTTTAGTTGCGACCAAGTGTCAGACCCGTGAACTTCATATACGTTTCTATAGTCTAACGCAAGTGAAGAGGTCAGCTTATAATGGCTACTCGTACGAAGGACGTTCACTTGTCTCTTTTCCGCATTGCGCTTATTGCATTCGTTGTCCTTCTCGGCGAAAGCACGTGTAACGTTAGTGTTGTAAATTCTAATCGATATCGTTAAAAATAATAGACGACGTATCTATATTAGCGGGTCTCTCGGTATTATTGTATGTAAAATTAAATAAGTAATCCATAAACCGTTTAAATTATGTTTATAGAGTACTTACTCAGTAAAATGAATTATTAGTGATAAATTTTTCTAATATCATTTTTTAATTTTTAAGTTCTACAGATTTGTGTATTCCAAAAATAAATACATATCTACCTACCTACATGATGCTATTTTCATTTTAATATGAAATTTTAAAACGAATCATCGAAATTAATTATCGACAAATTCGTTCAATGTTCCCAACCCGCGACCTAAGTGCGACCTTGAAATAGCCAATCACAACGCCTTTGTTCCAGTCCCCGCAACCCGCGCCTTCCTCCAATTTCGGTGCGTTTGAATCGGAACAAAAGTATTATAATGGACCATCTAGTGGGGGTTATCTGTGACCTTGAATCTTAAATACCTTTACCAATAAAACCGTTACGGTTAATACTGGTTAATACCTAAAAAATATGTTCTCGTTTAGACTAGATACTTTCTTGCCTTAATAAGATTGAAAATTAAAATTCAATTTTATGAAATTATTCTATTCTAGTATTTATAATACTAACCCCGAGCTTCGTCAGTGCCAAGTGTTTTATAAATTTACTAAATTATAAAGTTGTGACTTGTGTGTTCGCAATTTTCGCAATCTATAAAATTATGACCTTTTTAAAATGTATAATTTTTATTAAACATAAGGCTAGTGTTATTGGAGTAATCTGTACTAGTTCTCAATAAATAAATAAATGATCTAAATTATCTTACTTTGATAACATTTATGTCATTGTTAGTAACAACAATCCAGTTCGATTATTTACAGATTTATCAAAATGGCGATCATTAGAGTAACATCTTCACAATTTTTTACATTTACAAAATACTTGATACTAGCAGATTTTGCTTAATTTAATACTAGAGTACTAATATTTTACCATTTGGTTTATTCATTGACTCACGAACCGACAGCCGACATTGTATTCAAATTAGTTCAATGATAATTAAAATTAATTCAAATGAACGTTAAAAATACTTCCAATCTTTTACTTCCTAATCTTAATTCTGAGGAACTCTCCTCCGTCTATCCTCAGCTGCTGGCTAGCCTTGCGAATGACCATAGGAATCACAGTCTTCTCGCACGGAGACACTTCCAGATTCAGCAGGAATGTGTATATCATCACCTTTACTTCAGAGAGAGCGAATCTGGACCCTGTGGAGAATGTAGTTTTAATAAATATCATATAAATGAAAACGTTGTATTTTGTTAGGTACCACTACTAATAGTATATGTAGTACCGGGTATAGACGAATTTTGAGCTTCTGACGTTATACCTCAATGATGTAGCGGCTAAGTGCAAGTAAGGCCTATACAATGTAGTAATTCACCAAACATAGTTTTAATTGCCACTTACGGGCCAAAGTGTGACTTTTAAATTTTGGTATTAATTCAGTACCATATCCTTTATCAAAGAACATGCTGGATAAATAAACTAACCAATACAATTCCTGGGTCCAATTCCAAAAGGCATGTAAGTGATGGGGTTTATTTTGTGCTTGTTTTCGTCCGAGAACCTCTCAGGGTCAAACTTGTGGGGGTCTGGGAAGTACTGCGGGTCGCGGTGGAAGCCCCACACGGGGAATGCAACTGCCTCGCCTCTACGAACCTGCAAACATACATAAGGTTCCTAATTAAGCATTCTAATGTAACAAGATTTTGAAGGAAACATCAAAACAAATCATTATAATCTCTCCGTGAAGTGCCGAAATATCAGGAAACTTAATGTATTTTGTATGATTTTGTGTTACCTGTTTTATGTTCTAATTTTGTTTAAAAGCAAGATAACTTATAAAAGTTAAATTCTTATCATGGTAGTGCATGATATCTGTTAAAGTTTATTGATAGGCTGTACGTACAATGTAATCTTCTTTGGCGTATTCGTTGGGTTTCCCGATGTTGTAGTCCTTCAGGCACACGCGGTCTACGAATGGCAAGGGTGGGTACATCCTCAGAACCTCTGGAAACCACAACATTATTGTAAAACCTTACTATTGTCCATATTTTGTAAGTCTCGCCTAAATAATTATAGATAGTTTTATTGAATAAACTCTAAAGCCGCGTTTACTGACACTACTTCCATTGAACCTGATTAATATTAAATGAATTTACTCGAGACCATATAACATAACATTTTAGTCATACCTGACACAACCATATCCATGTAAGTCATATGCTGTATGGAGTTGTAGTCGAACTTCCCTCCGTTCCTGGCGTCCACAGCCCTGATCTCCTCCACCAGCCTGTCCTGCACCTCCGGGTGGAGCGCCAGCTCGTACAGCATGAAGCTGAGGCTAGTAGACACGGTCTCGAAGCCGGCCAGGAAGAACAGGAATGCTTGGGCCGTCAGCTCGTCTTGACTCCAGGCTGGAAAACGCATAATGGACCGCCTTTGAGTCTAAATTCGGATAGCCATCCTAATAACTAACTGACAGGCTGAAAAATATTGACTTGGAATTAGTGGGTATTTTGTTTTAAGGATTTTATAAGACAACATTTGGAGAGAATGAATTCATAGTTTATTTTAATATCAGAAATTGTGAGCTATTTGTGATGATTATGCATAGAGGAAACTGGTTACTATAAGGCAAAATCTAAGGAATGTATAATAGAATTAACACCTATTAGGCCTGGAATAGGCCAACCGTTTGATCCCAGTACGTAGTACATCTTTATCTTATCTTAAACTAACCTTTCTTTGATACCTTCTTCATGCCATGCGAGGACTCTTCGACTGTCGCAAATCCTGTGTCGTCATTTTTAGATTCTTTTTCTTCATGTGTTAATTTTCCTGTAAAAAATTACTCTAGTTAAAAGATAAATGGTTCCTAGAAATCATTATTAATAATCTTAAATTCCATGCTATTTTATTAGCAAATGCTTTAAACCAACTCAACAGTGTACCTAATTAAGTGAGAATGAAATTGCTAGTCTCAAGAGTCATAATATATTATTGTATGACTTGACCTTGCCTACAGAGATTTTAATCACAAGGTACCTTTTTTAGCTTCCATAAGTAGATGGATCATGTCTGGACGGATGATTTTCTTTTCCTCTCTTTCTTTCATGGTAAAGGTCACTAAGTTATTGAAGAAGTTCTTGTTTTTAGCAGAAAAAGGAGATATTTTCAGAAGCTGTAAAAAGATTACAAGTTTTATTTTTATTAGTTTCTTGAAATCATTCTATATCTACTGTGACAAAGTCACATAAGATATCTTATTGCTTGTTTCATGACTAGGAACTGCACAAATTGTTTTTTTTTATTATTGTAGCACAAACTTCGAGTTTCCAACAGGGCTAGATGTCGATGTGTTGTGTCCAAATTGTCCAAAAATATTTATTTAATATATTATATTTATTTATCTTACCTTCATAAGTTTAGGGAATGTCGTAGCTCCCAAGATCCTCAAAGAGGTTTTGTAGCTGGACGCAAAAATGTCTTCTCCCACGCTGTAGAACTCGTTGTCCCTGTCGGCCTGAGAGTTAATCTGCAGCCCGAATGCGCAGGAGGCGATGACGTCATTGGCATAACGCGTGGTTACATCTCTGATATTGACATCGACAAAGTTTCCTGGAAAGTAAATATAATTATATTCTTCACTAATCTGAGACAGACATTTCTATGGATAGATTTACGAAAAGATTTTCTAGGATATATTCAAGATACAAATTTAGGTCCTCATATACTTACGTATACACACAACTCCGCATTCAACGGAAATGCTACAGTATGAAATATGAGTTTATTTTAGAAATAAGGTGTAAGAACTATTCGATATGCAAGTGTTTCTAAGTTAATATTATAAATAAATACGTATATTACATTTTATCAATTATTATAATTGTAAGCTTTGTGTCTCTGCATTGACTGGTGGTAATGGAAGTTTGTGTGGATTCTTACCTCCAGCCTTAATATCAGCCCTCAGTGCCTTGTTCATCTGGTCGCCAATCTCCACGATGAGAGGCAGCATAGACCTCATCTTAGAGCTGGTGAAGGCAGGGCTCAGGGTCGAACGCATCTCCCTCCAGTCTTGACCTGATGGATATGTTGTTTGAACTACATGACCAACGTGTAAAGTCGTATAATAACGTAGTAGTAAGCAAGTCGTTGTAAGCATATTTTGATATACAGGCTATATTGTTGTGAAATATCTGCTTATATTTATAACTATCTATTCCATACATAGGTTTCCTGGAAAAAATCGCTCACAGCGATAAGGCCGCCCATTGTACTCCACATGTTTTAGTTTTAAGTGTGTATTGTGTGTTTCTGTTTTTGTGGTATGCAATAAAGTATTTTTTCTATTATATTATATTCTATTCTATCATTGAAATCCATTCAGTAGTTTTAGTCAGTAGTTAGTGAAATCGTTACCTTATCATCCATTGTTACCAACTTTTTCTTTTATATGATCAGTAGAATTGACCTTTACAAGTGGACTCCTGATCTCACCTTTCAAAGCTAGCAAGTTTCCACCAAGCACGGGATCTGCCTTGCGGTCCACGACAGTGCTGCGGTCTTGGAACAGCTCGAAGTCCTTGATGGCAATCTTCTTCACCAGATCCAAGTCTCTGATCATCAGCAATGGCTTGTGGAAGTCGAAACGGCCGACAAATCTGATGAAAACCATTATTTATTGATCTATTGAAACAACCATGGCTTATAACAATAACCATTTAATAAAAAAATTTTTTAATATATTTTGTTTATTTTCAGTTAAGGTTTAACAAACAATTTTCAACTTAAACTATGTATCTTAACTAAATTATTGTTGTGGCTTTATGTATCAAAAAGAAAAAAATATATAATTTATGTAGATTAAAGGTTTTTTTATGGTAAACTTTTAGATACATGTGGTCTTGTAAACATTATTACATAGGTATAAAATTACTGTAACTTATCGCTTGACGAGAGGTCTGTAATAAGAGAGCCTTAATTCACCACGCTCTGGCCAAGGCGGGTTGGTGAATGTCACAACTCCTTCAACCGTTCAAAGTTCTCAGAACATGCCGATTTCCTCGCGATGTTTCCTTCATTAGAGATGTTTTAAAAATACACAATATTTATAAAAATCATGGAATTCTTTGCTAAAAAAATTATCATAATACTGATTACCTTTCCTCAGGGTACGCCATATACAAGTTCTTATAGTCCTCGAACCTGCTCACGTGATTAAACACGAAACCAGCCTGGTTACCAAACACTGGTATTGTGGGGTCGTTCTTGACCCCACGCTTCCTGAACATGGTGAACAGGTTCCGGTAATACAGGTACACTGCGGCCAGGAGTGCCACCGACCATACTAGGAACAGCATCCTGGAAAAGAAGGAAATTGAATTTGAAGGTGATTTAATTATGTACATACATAAGTATATATCGATATAGACATAATGGGTTTAATATACAAACTACTGTTAGGTATATATTTTAATTGATAAAATTATTTTAATTATTAATTTTAATATGAAGTTGTATAAATTTAATGTGTTTTGATTTATTAATTGTAATTTCTGTTATATAAATAACTATGTAGTTGACCCGGCGAACTTCGTACCGCCTTAGCATAGCTTTTTTATTTTATTTTTTCCGAAAGTCATTCACAGGTGTGAATGACCTTAATAGCAATTAATAAACCATAATACCATAGCAACAATTATAAAATTTATAACGTATATCTAATATTTTTGGACATTTATAATCTATTTTAAACATCTAAAACAAAATGCAGGTAACTCACATTTTTCCTAAATTCCCAGGTAAATATTATAGTATAAATTTATATTTTCTTATAATTAATTAAAGTGTTGCTTCGGAGATGTCTGGTTGATTTCTGATGTGGACGTTTCGTATCGGGAGGCTATAAGTCTCCGCGTCTGCGATTAGCGGTTCTGCGCAAGTCATTTTATCTAAGTCGGGTTCGGCAAATATTATCATTTGAATTAAGAAACGGAATTCTTTTTTAAATCGGGAATTGGTCACGTTGTCTATTAAATTATTGTATATACATTATGTCCGATGCTTAAGTTTCATTGAGAGAAACCGTCATCAGGAAAGGTGTGTGACCTTGGCAAGTCCCTGATTATAAAATATAAGATTTAGAGATTTATGTCATTTATTTCCATAAAATCGAAGAGATCAGTTGAATAAGTCAAAATATAAATTGTCGTTAATTATATTACAATGGAAACAAGGATGACATAAAAATACGGTTTAGTTTTTAGGCACTATGTTGAGAAGCGTTAAGAACAACCAGCTCATATCTGAATTAATTACAATAATTTGTTTGTTTGTTTTTCTTTAAGATATAAGAGCGGTTTCGATCCCATGCAGTGATATTTTCTAGATAAATAAAATAAATAAAAATAAATAAATATTACTGGACAATTTTACACAGCGACATCTAGCCCCGTGGATACTCTGATAACTCGCGTAGTTTTAAACCATCGGATTTTGTATTAAGACAGTTTAATGAAATAGTTTCTAAGTTTATATAGTAAAAGTAGGTACATTATGAGTGCACAATGAATGAGCTCTAACGGCTTAAAGATAAGGAACCCTGAAAATATTATTATCATTGTGTATTATTTCTTTTATTGTTTTGAAGTCGCAAGTCACGATGATGCATGAATTTAGTTGCTGTATCGATGCTGTGCAGCAGAAAACAAGATTATATCAAAATTATTATACAAACAATAAATAAACAATCATTATGACTTTCAAAAATAAAACTTTCAAAACCGGATTTTCCATTTGTTTATTTAGACCTCTTATTGATAGAGTAACACACACAACACAACAAAAGTGCAAACGAATTATGTCAATCGTGTTTTATTCTACATATAAGTAATATGAATATAATTTCATGAGCGTTTATTCTAGGCTCTGCCGTTTTAGTTGGAATAATAATAAAAAGTAAAGTGTGTTATATATGTATGTATATTATATTAAGTATATCAGAAATCTAGCACCCGTAACACAAGCTTCGAGCTTACCACGGGGCTAGATGTCGCTGTGTAAATTTGTCCAGCAATATTTATATATTTTTTTTTATAAAGTGCGTAGATTTGTCCCATAAACATTTATATCATCCCGGTTTAAACCCAAATAACCATAATATTCATCAATATGAAGCTCTAAATCTATCTTGTAACTCATGAAACCATTAATTTGTTTCTTCTCAACAAAGTGAGATATTACAATTCCTTGATACAAGAAGAGTTCTGATGCAGAGATGGAAAGCCGACTTCATTAAAAAAGTGGCCAAGTGCGAGTCTGACTCGCCCATGTAGGCTTCCGCAGCAATTGTTCATATGAAATAGTTTATGACGTATTATAAAAAAACTACTTGACAGATTTCGTTCAAACCAATTTTCGTTGTTAGTTTTTATGGATTTTTCTAGATTTATCATCTTCTTATTTTAGAAATTAGAGGGGGGGGGGACACTCTGTTTTCCACTTTGGAAGAGTCTCACGTCCAAACTATTTAGTTTAGAATTAAATGATGTTAGAAACATTGTTATGATTTTTGAAGACCTATTCATAAATACCCCACACGTATGTATGGGTTCGATTAAATAAAAGTTTTTAAGTTTCAGTCCTATGTATGGGGACCCCCAAATGTAATTTATTTTTTTTCAATTTTTTTATGAAATCTTAGTGCGGTTTACGGAATACATCTACCTACCAAATTTTAGCTTTATAGCTCTTATAGTTTCGGAGAAAAACGGCTGTGACATACGGACGGACGGACGGACGGACGGACGGACGGACGGCCTGACGGACGGACGGACGGACGAACGGACATGACGAATCTATAAGGGTTCCGTTTTTGCCATTTGGCTACGGAACCCTAAAAAACACTTACAACATTTTATGAATCCCGATATTTCGCCACTATTTCACTGGCAAGTCGTAGCAATATGCAAGGGCAATGCCTCTCAAGAAGAAGAAATCACTGTTTCAAGCGCTATCTCTAAGGATACTGAGATTTGAGATCTGGTAGACATGAGAACTTTCAGGACAGCGGTATGATACAGCGAACTCATCTCAAACAATTGTTTATTTCTCTCTATCTTATATTTTGAGCGTTCCGATGGTCTTCGATGTTCTCAGAATTCGTTCAAATCCTCCACCAATCACTGCGCTAATCCAAGCGTCACCACCGGCCGCTCGACCAATCACAACCTGTTCTGATACCTCGTATCCTACCAAAACCAGCTGTGGGTATCAAAATGGCTGAAATAATGATGACGAATAACCCATATAAGTTGCTAAATTATTTACCTGTCTCTCGACAAGCATCGCAAATGAAGTTCGAAGTTGCACAAGAGAAAGTAAAAAGTCTGGTTTTCAATATCTTGCATTTTTTGCACCGAAGTTGCGTTGATTTCGTCAGTTAAATTGGTGACTAATAATAATAATAATAATAATAAAACTCTTTATTGTACACCAAATAAATAAAAAATACAAAAAAACAACAAAAAGAATCAAGTACAATGGGCGGCCTTATCGCTAAAGAGCGATCTCTTCCAGGCAACCTTTGGATGGAAAGAGAGCAAAGAAATAAAAAATTGACGGGTGTACTACTCAGTATAATACGTAATGTAATATAATACATAATGTAAAATAATACATAATGTAAGTATACATAATATAATACATATTAATAGATGAGAAATAATATAATACACTAATGAATACTAATTTATGGAGGTGAAATATATTAAATAAATACATGTTATATACTTATTATAGCTTTGACAAATAAAAATCTTTTAATAGTTTTTTAAAAATTGGCAATGACTTAGCTTTTCTCAGGCTGTCAGGTAAATCGTTCCACAGGCGAACTGCGTGGACAGAAAAAGACTTATCGTAGAAGGAAGTATGGTGAGAAGGGACATTTAAAGTAAGATTAGCTGATGATCGAAGGACAGGAGAATCATTAGAGTGAGAAGTGTGAAGGAAATTAAAACGTTCTTTTAAGTAAGGGGGTGTTAAAGGATTGAAAAGAATATTATAAAGAAGGGAAAGAATGTGAGTGACTAATATTCAGTTATAAGTTTTGGATGTACTGAATGTTTACAATTTACTACATAAGATCTACCTACCCGTAACACAAGCCTATTTAAAGCTTTTGTTCTTGTGTGTGAATTGTCCAGCAATATTGTTGTTAAAGATAAAGACAAATAATGCGTTCTTGGATTATCTTGCATTTATTTCACCAAAGTTGCATTAGTTTCGTCAGCTCAACAGTATCATTGATCGATAAAGGGACTCGTATTACTGTGAGCGGATTAGAAAATTGGAAAATTGGTAGAAATGTAATAATTACAAGCCCAAAAAGGCTTTAATTTTAGCAATATTTTTGCATAAAAATTTTTCATTTATTTTAATTATTATAGTACACCATTTACGCTAAGGTATAATAATAATATAGCAGTAAAACGTCCACCCGCGGTTATGCTCGCGATTAATGACTTTTCCTGTGTATTGCGAGTCGACCAGGCATGAGAACGGGGATTTGCAAGACATTTTATTATAGTATTTTTTTTAAAATCCTTTTGATGTTTTTGCGTGAAATAGTAACAATACAACACAAACTCTCGAGTTTTATAAATTCTTATATTTTCACATACAGCACTAAGTAAAACATAAGGACGAATATGTTAATAACACGGAGCCCGCAAACAGCATGGCTTGTTTGCGTCTCCGCATCACACCGTTTAGCAGATCTTGGTGCAGCAAGTGTAAATAGTGATGCATGGGCAGCCGCAGCCACCGCAGCAGCTCCGCAGCAACCTCCGCATCAGTTATATCCGCAGAGTTTATATCCTTAAATACCTGTTAGGGCCTATAAAAGATTAACATAGATATTGTATTATCAGATAGCGGATAAACGGATCCTTTGTACTCCAATATCTGCGATATTCTGATAAAAAATAAAAAAATATCATGACGAATATACGGATCTAGATAACATTTATTTAGATTCTGCTAACGACCAAAAGTAATTAATGATAATTATACCTACATTAAATAAAATTATCATGTTTTTATGCCTGAATCCTTTAATTCAATATTAATCAATTTACGCTCGATTAAACAAGGAATTGTAAAACAAATATTAAATTTTTTGGTCAGTCACCATATTTAATTAGGTAGATACACATTTCAATAAAGTTTCTTCAAAAGCTTAAAACTACGTCTCTGATGTTTATACAGTTTTTATTGAAACTTAAGTTATCAATCACAAAATATTAAGTATAATGTTAAAGTTTTATAGCTAAATATTCATGTATATCATATTATTATCCTTTACCTGAGATTAAATTAAAGGCACAAAAATACACGACTTACACTTGACACAAAACGTATCTTGTTTTGCTTATAACCTCTCTGCCGCCGTAAAACCAGTCAGTGTCTCTACGTATTGCGCCACACACACTCATTCAGTATTTGTATGATTATCATATACAAACATACGAATAGACATAACCAGACCAGACTTGCGAAATCCTCTTGAACGATAACACGTAAGTGTTTTTTTTATTTTTAAATGTTTTGTGAATAGTCTAAAAATATATCCAGTTTATTTTTGATGAATTATGTAACTTTATTTATTGTGTTTTAGCGTAGTTTATACTCACTTATAATTCCAAGATTATTAATTTTGAACCGGCCAAATAATAAATCAATGAAACACAATTATTTATCGCACAAATCTTTATCTGTTGATAAGGATAAATGTTATAATTATTTTTATTTTTTTATTATTATAATCGGTATATTTAGTTATCATCACGCTTAGATACTACAAAGTAGTCGAGTGTTTTGGGTCAGATGACTCCATCCAAGGTCGTCTATCAATTGACGTTCATTATCATGGTCTGCGCGGGCGCAGGTCGCGGTTGTAGGATGTTTTTTGTGGATTTGTTTGTAAACAAAGTTTTTGCTGAGTTTGGGTTGTAATTTGACTCTTATAATACAGAGAGGATTAATGTCATGTAAAATCACAGTCAATGTCGAGACTTTTTTTTTATCCATCACATCATTATTACACATATAGGAGGTATTTTCTTCATATTAACCGAATTACATATAACAAATATAACGGTTATACAAAATTCTAAAAAGGCTAAAGGCTTTTATTGGGGAGACCCGACGGACCACTACGAAGCATTCGTAGTGGAAGGTTGTCTTTTTTTTCTAACTCTAAATATTTGTTCCGAGTATAATAAAGAAATCTCTATGTTTGTATGTATTGTATTAGAGTATATCAGAAATCTAGCACCCATGACAATTGCTTCGAGCTTCGAGCTTACGACGGGGCTAGCTAGATGTTGCTCGAATTGTCTAGTAATATAAAATATTTATAAACTTCTTCTCCAGAATGCTGTTCCTCCTATGGACCGCGGTGATCTTCGCCGCAGTATATCTGTACTACCGGAGCCTATTCTCCAAGTTCAGCCGACATGGGGTCAAGAACGACCCCACTCTACCCATCCTGGGCAACATGGCGAACACCATGTTCAGAATAGGGAACAGATTCGATGAGATCAAGAACTTGTATTTGGCGTATCCTGAAGAAAGGTACAGTACTCTTATTATACTTATTTATTTATGAGGTCCTATCAACAAAGTAAACATCAGCTTCATTATGGGAATTATATAAAAGCATACTTATCTAATTTACAAATGTCACAAACATATCACACACTAATTCACTATTATTATATACACTTATGAAGAGAGCTAGGTTAGAGGCTCCTCTACGGATCGAATCAGTAATGAGGATGATACGGAGATGAACGAGGGGTCGCCACATAGCTCAGCTACCTAATTATTATTTTGAGGGCAATGAAATGAAATGAAATGAAATGAAATGCATGAAATAGTATCTACCACTCGCGATAAATAATATTCAGCTATGCAGCAATGTGTCGTGAGCGTGAGTACTCGTATTATTTAGATACTTATCTATTTATTCTTATCTACCAAACTTTGGAAAGTATCAAAGTGTCATGGTTGTCACTATTGCGATTTAACAAATGATTTTTATTATTGGTTGATTGATTGAGTTTTCTTTTCAGGTTCATTGGTCGCTACGAGTTCAACAAACCATTGCTCCTCATCCGAGACTTGGAGTTGGTGAAACAGGTGACGGTGAAGGACTTCGAAAACTTCGTCGATCGACGTAGTTTTATCGACGAGAAAAAAGACCCGTTGTTTGGACGGAACCTACTGGCTTTAAAAGGTAAAAGAGAAATAGCATTAAAAATCACTAGAAGATGCCGCGCCAATTATTTTAGATAGTCAATTGTAAGGCCCATCTGTATTAAATATATAAATAAATATTTCCAGAAAATTCACACAGCTGCAATTGCAATTGCAGCAGCGTTAAACCATAGTAATGATATTATATCTCGAAGAGGAAACTGTCAATATGTATGCAACCTTGGACAGACAAACTCTAGGGGCCCTATTATTTCTAAATACATGTATTTTTAGTTGATTATTACTAACACTCGTACTTTCCAAAGCCCTTTTTTAAACAGTTTTTAGCTTTAGTTGTCGTAAAAATATTAGCTAATACTTAAGTATCAACTTATCAGCTTCCGTCTTACCATAACACCCCTATTCACGTTCCCACTGCTGGGACACAGGGACTTCTCTCTTGACGAGAGAGATTAGGCCTTAATTCACCACGCTGGCCAAGTGCGGGTTGGTGAATGACACATGTCCTTCAAACTTTTCAAAGTTCTCAGAACATGCCGGTTTCCTCACGATGTTTGCCTTCACCGTTAGAGCACGTGTTTTTAAAGCACACATAATTTTCCAAGAAGAAAAATCAGAGGTGCGCGGCGGGGTTTGAACCCACGACCTTCGGAATGAAAGTCGAGAGTGCTTTCGATAAAATAAATTCAAAGCAACAAAAACATTTTTATCAAATCGAATTGGTATGGTTAGTTTCATTACAATCATGGCGATCATCAACTATTCAAATCTCAACAAGACAACTGCAGGTATGCTCATATCTACAGCTCTCCTTTTCAAGTTTCAGTCATTAAAAGTCCTCTCTTTCATATTCAGGTCAGGAGTGGAAGGACATGCGCTCGACCCTGAGCCCCGCCTTCACCAGCTCCAAGATGAAGTCCATGCTGCCTCTCATCGTGGAGGTGGGCGAGCAGATGAACAAGGCTCTTAAGGCGGAGATCGACAAGTCGGGAGGTAAGAGACCTCTAAATGAAAGTGATAAGTCATTTTTTTACTTTTGTTTTACGGGCAAATATTGTGCCTCTAGCCATCTTGAGTGTTACATATTTTTTAGTGGAAGTTATAATAAAAAAAAAAAAATGTCTTTGGCATAAACACGTTTACTTTTACAATAGTATCGGATTCGTTTTGTCTATATAGGTAGTTACCGTAAGTTGTAAAGATTGGCGAAAGTTTTAAACCTGCATTTTCACCGTTATCAACGTTAATATCACCCACGTTCCATCAATTCATCATACAACTAAAATATTGAAGTAACAAAATATCGTAATATTCTAGGTTATAGCTATATGTTGCTGTGTGAATTGTCCATCAATATTTATATAATTGTCATAATTATTTATCGTATTATTCCAGTCGGCTACATCGACCTCGACTCGAAGGACCTGACGACCCGCTACGCCAACGACGTGATTGCCTCCTGCGCCTTCGGGCTTAAGGTCAGCTCACACTTGGACAGAGACAACGAGTTCTACCTGGCCAGCAAGAAGACCTTTAACTTGGGCTTCAGTACATTCATCAAGTTCTTCTTCATTGTCGCTTTCCCTTATATTAGTCAAAAGGTTTGTTAAACCATATTTTTTACCAGATTTATATGCGCTGCAATATAATGACTGACTAGCTAAACCGCCTACGCATCACTTGCGTTTTTTTACGTTATTAATATGTTTGTAGTTTGTATAAAATACCATAAGTATAGACTTCCTCGATAAATGTACTACCTGCACTGAATACTGATATTTTTTCTTTAAATCGGACTAGCGATTTTTGAGATTAACGAGTTTATACAAACAACAAATTCATCAGCTTCATAACATTAGAATATATTTATTAGGGAGATTAGATTTAGACAAAAATATCTGATATATATATATTGAGCATATCATTAATCATAAAGTTTCAATTTCATCACAAACATTATGTTATCCCCAGATCCTAAATATACAAATATTCAGTGAGAATTCAAAGAAGTTCTTCAGAACACTGGTGAGCTACACCATGCAGGATCGCGAAGAGAAGAACATCATCAGACCAGACATGATCCACCTTCTGATGGAGGCGAAGAAAGGCAAGCTGCTGCACGAGGAGAGAGACTCCAAAGACGAGGGCGCTGGGTTCGCCACGGTGGAAGAGTCTTCTCATGGCAGAAAGAACATAACCAGAGGTAAAACAGACGTAAAAGAATAATGTGTTAACTTACAAGGCTTATTGAGACTCTTGTTATGCTAAGTTATTTGAAAAATGCTGTTTAGTTTTCCTAACCATCTCCTGACATCGATCCTTTTTCGAACAGTAATATTTCGTTTAGTTATATAACAAGCATATTTCCTCTTCCAGAATGGTCTCAAGACGACCTAACCGCGCAAGCGCTGCTGTTCTTCTTAGCCGGCTTCGAGACGGTGTCCACCATGATGTCGTTCACGCTGTACGAGCTGGCGCTCCACCCGGAGGTGCAGGACAGGCTGCTCAAGGAGATCCAGGAGAACGACGCCAGGAACGGAGGGAAGTTCGACTACAACTCGATACAGCATATGACTTACATGGATATGGTTGTGTCAGGTAAACTAAGCTATTACTGCTTTGAAGAATGAAAGGATACAATACAATACCTATACTCTTTATTAACACCAAGCATGTTGCCTGGAAGAGATCGCTCTCAGCAATAAGGCCGCCACTTATACTTTAAGTTTTTAAGTAGTATTATATGTTTTGTAATTTTATTCTATGTTAATTTCATAGTTAATTCATTCATTCAAGCTCATCGGTCTTGAAAATAAGAGTTTAATTTAACTTTTTAAACTATCATGGTTTTTAACTATATTTGAACATGAAACGGAGTCTGGGTAATAACATAGTATAGTCATAGTAATAACATGGCGCTTGCAACAGTGTCGAAATATCGGAAAACTCAAAAACAATTAAATCATGGTATGTTACCCGTTTCATGTTCAAAAAAAAAGAGTTTAATTGTTAATGATACAATGCAATACAAAAAATATTTATGAACACCATGCAGTGGGTGAAATGCGGCTGTAGAAGATGATGATGATAATAAGCACAATCAACAATTTAAATAGGTACCTTTTAAAAGGTAATAACGAGACAAATTAGGCCTTAAATCACCATGTTTTCCAAGTGCAGTGTGTGATCTTACAAATTACACAGATTCTTGACATGTTTCTAAGGGAAGCTTAAAACATAGATACGGTTCTGCCTTAGACTTTAATATGGCATGTTTTCAGAGGTAATGAGACTGTGGGCGCCCCTCCCAGCAGTGGACAGAGTCTGTATGTCCGACTACAACATCGGCAAACCAAACAAACACGCCAAGGAGGATTACATTGTACGTATAAATTACTTACACTAAATAACGAAACCAGTTTTAATATCAATAAAATAAATAAATATTGCTGGACAATTTACACAGGAAAACAAAACCAGGTGAACAAAGGTGAGCCGTTGGAAAAAAAACTTTCCACGGTTCACCCAGGTGGTCTTAGGGAGGTGAACGGTGGGTAAGAACTCCAATAGATAGCTTGTATTATGTACGGGCATTACATAATCTGATATACATTATAGAATATACATAGATAGATAGATATTTTTATTACCTATCTATACCATTATGGAATACCCAGACTCCGGAACAAATCGTACCTTCGGTAGAACAAGGGCCGAACTACCTTTTCAAAAATGCTTAGGTATGCTAATTATAATGTGCTTTTACTACATACGTTTTAAAGTCTTTTTTCTAAACATTTGCTAGTTCGGCTGTTCTACAGAGCGAAGGTGCGAAATATCTGCAGATAGTACAAATTTTTGTTCTGAGGTAGGAATCGAACCTGCAATGAAATAGATTTTCGATCAATAATGTTTCGTTGCCCCCAGATCCGCAAAGGCGAGGCAATAGCGATCCCCACGTGGGGCTTCCACCGCGACCCGCAGTACTTCCCAGATCCTGACAAGTTTGACCCCGAGAGGTTCTCAGACGACAACAAACATAACATACAACCCTTCACGTATATGCCGTTCGGGTATGGACCGAGGAATTGTATTGGTGAGCAGCTAAATAATTCTTATATCACGAATCTCCCCAATAGAGCCCATCATAGGTCTTGTACATTATTAAATCTACGGAACCCTAAAAAATATATAAAAGTAAATCCGTTTTTTGGCCGTAAGCTCAAGTAACAATGAATTTTGTTAAATAAATACTTAAATAAAATTAAAATAAAATAAGTAAAAATTGCTGGACAATTCACACAGCAACATTTAGCTCCGTGGTAAACTCGAATCTTGTGATACGGGTGCTAGAGCTAGATTGCTGATATACTTAATATAATATAAAGAAATAGTACCTACCTAACTTACATACTTAACATACATACAGTTACATATTTTATTAAATATCTTCATTCATAAAACTAACCCATAATAACAATTGCAGGTTCCAGGTTCGCTCTCTGCGAGGTGAAGGTGATGGTATACCAGCTCCTGAAGACCATGGAAGTCTCCCCGTGTGAGAAAACCGTCATCCCGATCGTACTGAAGAACGACACCTTCCAACTGCGGATCAATGGAGGAGACCATCTTAGGCTAAAGCTAAGGAATAACGTTGATAAAACAACCACAGAACTGAACTGAACTGAACAGAAAGGGAATATTATTCAGTAGTCGAATAAGTTTATATTTTTGTACATATATTTTATTATGAACAATTTCTATGTAATAGACGGTTATATTTTAACGCTACTGTGATTATTTATTGTTTGTTTTTATTTTTTATTATTGTTTGCTAGTTTTTAGAAAGACTAGATATATTGGCGCCATCTTGTGTCGAATAGCATCAATACGATATAGCGACATCTATGAGCAATCAGTAGAACCCCATTAGCAGCCTCTACGCGTCTACTTTCAGGCTCCTTGTCATAGCACAGACCGAGGCTTCGAGGCTTCTTTTTTAATTGTAGTACTGAGATTGATGTATAGATGGCACTAAATAATGACCTGCTTGTTCATGGTGTTATGTTTAATTATGTATTATTTCGCATATTTTTTTAGAACAAAAATAACAATTTTATTCTTTCATTTTAAAGGACTTTTTTTACTAGAAATAGAAACAAAAGTATTATCTATGGGCATATAATTTTTAATTATAATTAGGGTGCCGGCCTAAGAAGAGTAAAGGAACTTACTTACTGTGTAACAACTTACTGCGATCTCCAACCTGTCTGGTAGGCTTGGTGATGTCACCAAATCTCCCAACTAAGACATAATACCTACTTTAATAAGTTCTTGTGGGGCAACCCGTGAATTGAGACAGAGGTATTAACCGGTTATTAATTTTAAGTTAAGTTCATTTACAACAGTTGGGTTTTCTGAATTCAAACAGATACTACGATATCAGTTTAATAAGTTAGTGTACCTACATTACAATCAACCTAATTGTACATGAATATCCTTGTAAGTACCTATATCGTGGAATATGGAAATAACGTCCCTTCTGCAAATGGATTTACGTCATTTATTACATTATCCTGGAATTAATTTTATAACCATAATTATTACGGTTATTTTCAGGCGTTAGTGCGCTTAAATTCATTCTAAACATTTAACACGCATTAAACTCATGACTTGTTAATTTAAGGGCGGGCGGAACCGTGGAAAAATGCATAGGCACTTACTAATAGGTAATTTAAAATAGGAAGGACGTTGTTTTTTGTAGAGCCTGTTCGACCGGGTACACATAAATATACCTACCTGATAGATATTTGTACCAAAATTTCCAGTTTATCTGCAATTTACAATTTAATAATTTTCTTATACCGTCATAGATTACCAGACTTATTTTATGACCTTGTAAATAGCTGGTAGAACGTAGGAAAATATATATTCTTGATTCCTGAGAGTTCTTGTTGCAGAATTAGTACTAAATATTCAGAGCGTGTTCAAATGTTTTTATCGCAAAATTTAAATCGGTCACGGGGCTAGATATTGCTGTGTCCAGCTATATTTATTTTTTTATTTATTCTCCAGATTGTGTTTTCTTTGTTCTGTTTTGCTACACTAATTTAGGTACGTGTAAATATTTGTCTTTTCGTTAGGTACTACATTTCGGTTCACAAAGTATTTTTTATTATTTTTAAGTAAACGTTTTAAAATACCAAGCAGGGAGGGATGCAGGGATTAAAATAAATTAATAAAACCAATTGTTAAAATGTACATTCATAAATCGTATAATTCTCTTCTGATTCACAAATTATGAAATTATACATAAACTTTGTCTTCAATTACACAACACACAACAACAGATCGACTTATCCTAATAAATTTAATTATTTTAAGAAAAATCGTAAAATAATTCGTTACTATCTAAAATACTTTATTTTGGGTACATTAACGCATTATATTTCATTTCAATACGAACGTAAAAGAAATTAAGATTACTGAGCAAAATACTTTGAACAAGGTCTTAAGAAGTGTGAGGACCTTGTGAAAAAGTGATTATGTTTACGTAGATTCACATAGAAAAAGAAAGCAATGAATGTAATTTAACAGAAATTCATATATTTTTCTAAACAATGACAAGCTTATCATACTGGCTAAACATGAAGCGGATCTTTGACGTGTCCCAATTTCAAGGATATACAAGTACCATTGAACGCTTTCATATTTCCATTATGATAACGCTGTCTAAACTAACTTTACCATACCTGTAAATGTATTTTTTAATAAGAAATATTATCAATTTGGACTTGATCTCACAATAGTTCATAGATACTATTCTAATGGACTTTATTACACAATCGTTGTTAAAAGACACGGAATTTGTACTGGAGTTACATGTTATTTTACTTATATTATATATTCCTAAAATTAAATGAAATATATGTAACGAGTAATTTCCTAAAAGATCCAAAATTTAGAACGTTTGTCATGACATGTTTTCAACTACCTACATAATACTGCTAATATAATGTATTTAGTTCAGTATATTTAAATAAACGAAGAAACCTTGAAAATTGAAACCCGGAAATCAATCAGAAGGAAGGAACTCTTTACTTACAGAAAAGTAAATTCAATATCTTACATCACAGCAAACGCCTGAGAGTTAAAACTTAAAACTAATTATATTGTCCAAATATTTCATTTCCATAATTTTGTCCATCTCACGCGATGAAAAATTATCGAAAGTCGAAACTAGTCTTTGGCCTGCAGATCTTTAAAAATTGTCAATTTTTGTAATATTGCACCGAGCACATCCATTACGTATTAACCTTACAATTACATACAAACTAACACTGAGACTGGAGAATTTAAAATAAATTATTTTAAGCTTAAATATAAATTGTGAACGATGAATGAGAGGTGAACTTTAAGTACATCAACAATTATAATACGTATGGCAACTCGAAATACCCTTAATTACGAATAACCTAACACTTATCAAATTAATTTAAATAAAATTGGAATGTATCAAATTTTATCTATCCTACCTACGCTCAATAATTGGTAACAACGTTAAAAATATTTTATCAAAAATTCGTAGTTCTAAACAACCATCAAAATCGACCTTAAAGTCGTGAATCATAATTAACATATTCAAAGAATACGGCTTAACAATTGTTATATATAATTGACGGACAAACCGACAGACCAATCCAACACAGAACAGGCCTAGCATGGTCTTCAACATCCATGTAGATGTAAGTTAAACGAGCTTATCAGAAGGAAGTTCTGTCACATTTTTTAGTTTGGATGCGAACGAATGCATATTCCGTGGTTCAGTAACTTGAGAAACTTATCGGTATTGAGGCCGCTAAATCGTAAAGATCCCAAACAATCTTAAACAGTATATGCCATCACGATTTGTATCGGTAACAATTAATTACAATTTAACTATTGTTATCGTCAGAAAATATTGAGATCATTTTCATCGACTCTATTGTAACCATGCTGGGCCTTCAGAACAACCATGCGAGCTAAACTCACATTGAGCTTACACATTGTATGATTCCTATCTACACATTAAACACCATTCCATTGCATGACATAAACATGACTTCTTATCAAGTCTCAAACACTTACAATTTCTTTAACGCCAATTTTCGTAATTAATCTTTCTCAAACAATAATTTGCTATCAATTGACACTTTTCAATTGGGTACTTAATATACTTCGATAAAGTGTCTAATAATATTCTACTCGTACTAATAAGAGAGTCAACAATAAAGCTAACAAATTTTGAATACAGAATAAAACTTTCAATAAAAAAAAGGTTTTTACACAAATTTAGATTTGGCGTTAGTTAATTAATTTAACTAATCAACGGATAACAAATAGAATTGTAATCTCCAATTTTCTTACACTAGACACTTTACCGAAGCTACAAAATGTTCTTATTTTGTAGCTTCGAACAACCATCAGTTTACCTATCTAACGCAATCAATACAAAATCTATCCAAGAATTGAATTCGTGAGACTAAATCCTAACCTAACCTGAGCATCATATTACGAATAAATGTCATACTCTGACTTAACTTTTACGAAGTTGGGGTTGTCTGTGGTGAAGTCTGGTCCTTTGGGGCCGAATTTGTAGACCAGGCGGGCTGTGGGCACGGATACCAGCACTCCTTGGCGGTAGTGGTACCTCATGGCGCGGCTGAACTTCTCGAAGGTCATGTGGTCGTTCTGTTTCATCTTCCCCCACATCTTTGCTACTTCGTCTGGCTTCACAAACCTGGAAAGAAGGAAAGGTTTTTTAGTCTAAGAAGAAGTGCTTTGGAAGTCTTAGATCATTAATTTTATAAAAAGTATTATTATTGGGTTCCAAAACTCTATGTGATTATTTTGGTATGCGAATACAAGTTTTGTGCCGATTATTGCCTCATCGAATACTGGTACTTCATATTTAATGGTACTTCATATTTAATGTTGGTTTTGGTTATTTTTTACATAATCACCACTAGCTTTAGTTAATAAGCTAAGGACATGAAAAAAATAGAAACAACACTCTTTATCTAACAATTAATAGAAAACCTTTTCTACCTGACCGTCAGTATATCTACAGATATATAAACTATTCTTATCCTCTCAAATTAAATCTAGAATTTTCAAATATAATAATACAAAGTACAAAAACTCGCATAAATAAACAATCGCAAAGGAGTCAAGTTCAACCTGTGAAGTTAATAACACATCCAGCGTATAATTTAATGGTCATTATACAGATTCTCAGCCTCTATGCTCTTATAGAGCGTGCGCAATGCTTGTAGAGTTGTCAATACCAGAATGCCGGATTTTGGCCGAAAAAGGACTAACTTGACTATAAACATAACATAGTTGTAATGGGTAAAAATTTTACAAGTTGTATTAACACTTAAGCCACTGGCATGTTATGTAGGTTTAACTCTTGCTTGTGTTTGTTGCATAGTAAACTAGTTATTTTTAGAGGGAATTATTTACTCTATAGCTAACAGTTTGTTGGATTCTCAAGACTTATTAAATTCTTTACACGTGGCCAGTATTGTGTAACATGAGTTGATAAAACAAGAATTAATGTCATTTATTTCCATAAAATCCTAAAATTACTTGAACAAGTCAATAAAAACCAATAATTATTAATTTAAGTCGCCTTTATCTATCGTATTTGAGCCCCAACTCTAGTCGTGTCCAGATAATTGTGCCACAGACTCAGAAGCAACTGCAAATTGTTCAGTGTGGCAGAGTCAAGGACTTCTTGTCGATCGTTAGAATACCGGCATGACGGCCGACAGACAAGTTATACTCATATTTACATTATTACGTTGTCTAATCTTATTTACGTATCGTCTTAATTCTTAGTTGCTTTGTTTTGAAACTCTAAAATCTAGATATTTATCACTAGATTCATCCTCTCAGCATTAAGGGTCATACGAGAGAACTTATCAATATTATATTATTGGTTTTCTCACGATGTTTTCCTCGCAGTGTAGATACGTGTTAAAAATATTTTAGAGAATAAAAATAGTGGTATATTTTGAGATTATTCAAAATTTTGATATAGATTACGTTAATCTATGAATTATTAGTAAATAATAGCATTTAAATCAATTTTATTACAAAACAAAAATGTTTATTCACCTTGGATTAGAAAATTTTTAATCAAATGTTCCCCCTGGTTCCATTATAAAAGAAATATAGTTTTTATTTTGGTATCATAATTCTGCGATAAATTTCCATGAACTGATTATTTGAAACCGGAACATGTATTTCTTCGAAACAACAAACTTTCAATGTTTCTTTTTAACCGTAAATCTAATAACAATGTTCGTATGTCATGATGTTTATAATTTATTTTCAAATAAAAAAGTTCTGTTTTATCATAACAAAATGAGTTTTCGGTAAAAGAAAATAAATTAGCATAGCAACCTCCAAACATAGGTATCCGTAGAAGAACGAGAGTCATCAACATGAAGTCAAGATATAGGATTAGCTTTTTGAAAAGAGACAATGAGCAGGCCATATATCATTAGAGTACGGGATCTGGGTGGATAGTTAGATAGATAATAAAGAGAGAAAAAAAGAGAAGAATAAAGAAATATTAATAAAGAGAAGGAATCGGTAAACGGTACATCAACGAAGCGAACGTATATCAACGGGATAAATAATAACTCGGTCAAAGCCGCTGTTTCGAGTTGGATGCTGGTTTAAAAGATGAGAGAGAGCGATTTCTACAACTACAGTGTATGCCGTATGCAACGATACACGGTTTTATACAGCAACTTTTTCCAAATACTTTGTAACATAACCTCCGAGCATCATTAAATCTTATCTGTTAGACATTAACCTTGGCAACGCACTGTGAACTGTGAATCATCAGATTTGGATGCTCCGCGCGTGCGGGCGAGGCTGCGGCCTCGGGGACAGGCCAAGGGTGGAGCCCTACGTGACTGGGTGCTGCGTTGTCCTTTATAGAGTACAACTAGTGTCCTACCATGAGTGCACTGTCCTCTTAGAGGTCTATTAACGAATACTCAAATTTGATGTAATTTCAAGATGAAACTAATAATCCTGTCTTAGAAACATAAGCGTATTTCAATAATTTTATATTAACATATCATAAAAATGCGATAAATTGCAAAATCGGACATTACAATGTCAAGGTTGCAATACAAGTGTCTCGCAATTCGCGCAGTGTCTTCTATAAAGTGTTTTCAAGCAACGAGTATTTCTAAAGACCTAGGTATAGTGTTTCAGAATTTGCATTCGACCTAGACTCAATGCTAGGGATAATTAGTAGCTATAATGATATTTAAATGGAAAATAATTATAAATAGAAGGTGATGGTAATGGCACAATAAGAATATACCGCTGGTCAAAGAGGCTTGATTCTTGCAGGTTTTATAGGTATTTATTAAGCAATTTCAGACCCAAAAGATTTGAATAATTTATTTTAGCCACCCGCCAGAGAAGTGGTAAAACTTTTTTTAAGCCGGCACGATCATAATTTATATTATTGTCCGAAACATTTATTATCTATAACAATGACCATAAACCATTTCGATGTGTAAACGAGGTTCTAAATAATAGTATGCTACGGTATAAGCAAATGGAGTTATTAGTTGACAATTAAACGTGTGATTATGTTCAAAGCCAACTTGTCTTATCTAAATTATCGTGGCTTATTAGGCCGGAAACGCCCATAACCGACACTTCAGAACTTAAAAATTTGAATAAAAATCCATATTTTTAACATTGTTATCTACCCGCATCTATGCAGAATAACAACGTAAATTTACCAACGTCATCATTACGTAGAAGTTTCTCTTTAGTAATTTTATCATTTTTGAATTCGCATAAAATTTACAATTCTCGCAGCGAATAAGGTATTTTGACGTCATCGAATAAAACTAAAACGAAGTAGTTTACGAAAGTCCCAGGTCGAGTTATTCGGGTTTCGGTGGAACTGGTTCTAGGTACGTAGCAACAATAACAAGATTCGTCATTTCGAGGGTCAAACCACTTTTGCGCATGATTTTCGGATGGTACATTAAATTTTAGTGTTGCTAAAATCAAATTTATATAGCTTTATTTCATTGCATTTAAGCATAGGATATACTAAAACCTTCCAATTTCTTCATGTGGGTGTCGTCAAATAAGGTATGTATTTAGGTAAACCTACCAGAATATGAGAAGCAGCGTTATTCGAAGTATTGTACTTACTTTAACCTACTATGATACGATTACGATACTTAAATCGTGAGGAAACCGGCATGTACTGAGAGTAAAGAGTTCGAAGGACATGTAGCCAGCTCAAGACTAATCTCTTTCGTCAAAAGAGAAGTCCCTCTGTCCCAGCAGTGGGAACGTAAATAGGGGTAATTATGATAACTATTATGAACAACCTGGTAAGCGTGGTTATTGCACCGAGTTCTTAACATTATTTAATAAATAAATTAAAAAATACCTTAATATCGTAATTTCTTATGAATTTCCTAAGATTTATTGATGTTGCAGGCGTTCATATTAACAAATTTTCTTAACATACATACCTAGATAGATTTAAATATTATTGCCGGAGTGATTGCTCCTGCAATTTTAACGATATTGTGGATTATTGACTACCTTCGGTCACGTTTTGACCGTGGTCACGTGTCTGACAACAAGTTTAAGTCGCGTGAACTGAGACAGAACTCTAATAGAAATAGAGGTATAACTCGTCTATTTCCATTAGAGTTTAGTCTACAGACATTTCATACCAATGACAACCGCACGCATTAAAACTATACAAAACATTTGACGAATTATCGCCGATTATCTCTACATTTATAGTTTTCTTTCACGATAAAACTTCTATCCAAGACTGAAATATTTTTCAAATCGCAAAAGCGGCTCCTAAGATTAGCGCATTCAAACAAACTCTAGTTATAATACCTATAGATATATTCGCTCATAACAATTCATCATAATAGGGCTGTGTTCAATCACTGTATTAGTTTATGCCACTGTCAAAGTTGGCTAGTAGATTTGGATACGTAATTACCTAGGTACCTACTCCTGAAATAAAGTTTTGATAAAATATAAAAAAAAATACAACGAAATACTCTATTACATTAATCTAAGATTAATAAACTATTATTTCTTCATAATAATAGACCCATAAACAATTCTTTTTTACTATCGCTGAATTTGATAACCTTATCATTACTCTACTAATGAACTAAATAATTAGGGTTATCGGGTATTAGAAAAAAATAGATAAGTTTAAATAAGTAATATGAAATATTTTTTTTTAATTTGGTTGTGTTTACAAAAATTAGGATATTTTATTATCAATGCAGTTTAAACCCAAATAAAATGTTATAACATATAATAAAACTTATCTATTTTTGTCTAATACCCGATAACCCTAATTAGTTCATTATTAGGGAAATAATGGATAAGATTCAGCGATAATAAAAAATAATTGTTTATGGGTCTATCTATTATTATGAAGAAATAACAGTAATTTAATCTTAGATTTGTTTAAAAATGTAATAAAGTATATTTTTGTAATCTTATCATTGACTTTTTTTAATTGACTAAAAATATGTATTTATTAAGAAAGTTAATCATAAACATTTATTTTTATAAAGTTATTTGTTAATATTCAGATTTTTTTTCAATTAAATTGCGGATAACCCTGACCGTTTATTCTAAGTTGCATATACATACGTTGTTATTATATGTGTAGGTATGTAACACAATTACTTACTAAGCAACAACTAGGTATATCTACATGTTATAGTATTGGTCATTACATTATGCTAAACACCTAACATCGTCAGCAAACCTGAATTAGTCGTTATAGAGAATAACTGGTTTATTTGATGAAACCTACCTGTTTTAAAATTGAATTGTATTTTTAATAGATATATGAAATAAACATTATTTTATACGAAATACGCAAATTTACTAAAATACTAAAAGATCCGGGTGAAACTAAAGTTCATACTCTACATTTCAGTATTTTGTTATCAGTTATTTACAATTCATATTATTAGCAATAAAAAACATTAATTTTATCGCCATAACCACCAGATTAAGTCTCAATATAAGCACGGGTCTCCCCAATAGAATCCATTATAGGTCATGGGTGACTTGGTATAATCACCGCACTTACGCAGGTAAGTGATCGCAGGAGGTATATTAGTACTGTGGTAATGATAACAAAGAACACTGCTGTCCTCTTCTGGTATAAATACCATATGTTTAGGTTTACGACAAAAAGATTTTCTTCGAAACAAATTGGCAACGACCATAGAGTCATCGAGGTCGATCAGGTGCATGGCAAAGTGATCTCTATTTTTATGGAAATAGAGTCGAAAATAGTGCGAGGCTTATCCGTGACGTGTTTTAAATTCACAAGTGGTCTGAATGATGTGTTCCAGGTATTGTGTTAAAATCACGAGTAAACACTTTGAATGCGCTTATACCTAAATGTTCTTATTGTTTTATTCGGTAGTAAAAATGTGTAATGGCGCGTAAAATTTCATAATCTTTATTTTTATGTTTAGGTGTCAACTGATAGAGAGTTTCAAACAACTAAACATGATATAGTTAAAAACCATGATAGTTTAAAAAGTTAAACACGAGTTTTGTTACCAATTTGCACCTAAATTTCGTGTCTCGTAAGATTTTTGTACCTAATAAAGAAAACAATATTACGTATTATTACCTACTTAACTAAGATAATTTAAAAAATACGTAGAAAGAGATATAAAGTAGCCTATCTTTTTATCAACACCACTCATCTGTTATCAAGAGCCATTGATAAAAAAATTCGCACTATCGCGATTTTTACTATTATTTCACGTTTTCCTCAAGCTATCTCGCTCGCACCTGCAGACATAGTTGCTTCATAATTGGCTGAACGGTATTTATATCTTGGCCCGTATCACGACTGCATAGAGCTCTGTTTACATTGGTACATGCGCATCACGAACGCTAATAAACCGTTCTGCTGGCAGGGAAATGCTATTTTCTGTCAACGTGACGAATATTTAGAAGAAATGTTTATAGACATATAATTCTAAACATTCGTATTTATAAGTACCTACCTATAAGTTTCTAACATTTTTTAAAAACTAATGTTAAAGCTATAAATAAGATGGAAAATCTGGCGACGTTAAGTGCGTGACCAAACATTGACACTTTTTTGGGTTTGTAGGCCTAAAGTATGTTATATCCTAGTCCCATTGTATAACTCAATGTCACAGATCCAAACACAGTGAGTCACTGTTTATGTTGACATACTAGATAATAGCTGGGTACGCAACACGCAACTTCAGATAAGATAATTCAAAGAAAAAATTAACATGCCCATTTTTTTGTGTTATACTGTGTGTTATACCAAACCTTATATCAGTAATTAGTGTAAAAACAAAGTTTTTCTCATCTACTCATTTTAAGAGTTCTGTATGAATCTTGCTGGTTCACATTCAAAATCTATATAAATAAAATATAATTCCTGTTTTTTAGTCTCGCTAAACTTTAGTCTTAATATATTTGTCCACAAATGGTTTCAAAGATGAGAAATATAAAGAAAGCGCGCGATGCCGCACTTGGTAAATAATAAATAATTTAATCCTCTAATAAGCAATTGTTAAGACTTGTTAACATAATAGTCACTTAATCAAAATCAATAATAAGTACTCATTGTTTTTACCGTCGACCTAGAGAATAATAAATCAAGGCAGATCAACAAACAAAAGAGAGGTCGTAAAAAAAACGATTGTCTATGATTTTTGCGTGATTCAACTACAGTTCCGCTATTTCTACGTCAAAGGTTTAGTACTACTAATTAAAATATTGATTACTAACTCTTTATGACTGAGTTATTCATTATAACTCGGTTTTATGGTGTTGGAGTGAAATCAGCTTTAGTCTCATTAACTGCTCGTGCGCAATGACGTCACAACACACCCACGTCAATGCTGTGTTAAACTAAAATGAAAGTTCATAATAATTTCCTAGTTTCTTAGTACGTTTTTCATTAATATTTTGGTAAATGTCGCAGGTTTCCATTTATCGTTTAAGTTAATATTGGTGGATTTATAATTAATAGCCAGAGGAGTAGGTAAGTTTCTCTTAATTTTCAGATTAATAAAGGTAATTTCGAATACAGAATATCTATTGGATTATATCGTGGGAAGGCGAATATAATTTATATTAATAATTTATTATTGTATTCGTATAACACGAGTAATAAACTCCAAGGTCAAACAGCAGACGACTCAACTAGTTTAAAATCGCAGTTTTTTAATCCTAGTATTTGGTATTTAGAATGTCAAGGTCGGTAGGTAGCGAGTTTGCAAGTTTTCCTGATAATTTCGTCACAATTACCGTTATTATAACTAGACAATTTGTATTACCCCTGATTAGCATAGCTACCTGCGACATAGTTGGGTGTGTGTGTGCACGCACACGTACGCGATGTGGTCGTGGGGAATCCCGCAGAGCAAATGTTTTTTTTTTTTTTATTTATGTGTGTGTTTGAGTGTAAGTGGGGCTTTTGAATTTTAGCGCTTTGATGCTAAATTATTTTAGTTGGTATTCACAAAATACTTTTATTTTAGGTAATTTCTTAATTAACTATCGATAATTTTACAAATTTGCAAATAATTGTCCAGGAATATTTATATATAGATTTAGTTTAGTCAGCCATAAAGATTACCTAGTACTAGATAATATTTTATTATTAATCATCATCATTTGTCATTGTATGAATAATTCACGATAGTGGATATTATTTATATTATAGTATTCTTAATAACTTATAGAACTTGGAATGCAACTTTTTGCTAGTGTAGCGTTGTCTACACACACTTAAGTTCAAAACAAGTCCACTACGGAATATTAACTTGTGATCCAAGCATTATTAGTTGTCCCCCATGTATGTTGATGGCGTTATCACTTTGAATGGTTTTCGAACGTAAGTGATTTTGAACTAGTTACTGAATATCTTAGGCATTTAGACTGATTCTAATAAAAAAAGTAGTATACTTTTACATTCTGTTTCAGAATTCAGGTATAGGTACCGACTTTCACTTGAATTCTCTGAACTTTACTGACCTTTTTTTTTAAAAAAAATTTAACTAACTCTCAGGGGTCAAAACAACTTTGCTTTTAATAAAAATGCTTTCAACCTTTTCTTGAATCATCAGTCTTAAATACTTAGCTAGAAGTATCCAGAGTTCAGAGCATTTGAGCGTAGGCCCATCAACGGCAGGCTCCTAATTACAGAACCAACTAGAACTACGCAAAACAAAGAAAAAATAAGAAAAATCTTCACAAAGACGCCACCCGGAAGGAGGGCGCCTTACTAATCAATATAATAGAGCCACTACGAGAAAAAATATACGTACCCACGCTTTTCCAACAGGCATCGGGAAATCGCCCTTAATTCGTTGGAGTAAGGCTGGTTTTTGAGGGGCGTGAGTCGAGGCTGCCCTAGTTATAAATAGATTTTCACGAAAAAGAAATGTTACAGAGAATTTGGTGCAAGGCCCTGCGTAGTGTAATGATCGCGACAGAGACAACGCGCGCTGAATATTGGAGCGGTTTACTCTGTTCGTAGATTGCTTACGAACACTCATCGAAGTATGTACCTACATAACATACTTCTATGGCTTATGCAGATTTTCTAGGTTTAGGGGTGTCCCGTAATGAATTGATAATCCTTATTAAAATACCCTTAGGTGGCTCGGGAAAATAAATCTCGATTTTATTTAGTTTGAAATCAGAGAAAGGTTTATATAAGTCACATACATACTCGCAGTAAAAGCGAAATTAAAAAATTTTCTTTTACTATTTTATAATATACAAAAAGTTTAATTTGTGCATCGTAAATAAAATATTTTGCACCCTCTTTGATAATTATTATATATCCATAATATACAATAAACACATATTAGTATGTATTTCTAAATATATCGAGTCAAGATACTAAGCAATTAGCACAGTTGCTAAGGCATGTGGCTCAAGGTTTTATAACAATAACAATTAATTATTTCAAAATATACAATATAATGTTCACCATAAGTAAAACATCATTGGTCTGAATAAGCAAGAATAATTAAAAATAATGTCATAAGAATTGATTACTGTGGTCACGCCCAGATATAAGCTATATTAATATGTGACATTTGTCGTTAATTAGTTCGAACAATAACTAATTAATAGGTATAAATGTTTAGGCACGAGGTCGGGGTCTTATCAGTTATTTTAATTTCGTCTTGGATAAAGCTAAAAATGTTATCAGTAACATTGTTACATTAGGTCCAAAAGCATTAAAGTTACAACAGAAATGTATAAAATAAATTTTAGGTTAAATATTGATTGTGATACAATAACATTTATTATTTTAACAGTTACCATATTTTTCATTTATTGAGCAAGTTTAATTAAAAAAAAATACTTTTAAGCTATTAATCATGACAATATTTCATATTAACCTAATAGTTATATATTTTCTTCATTAAATGATCTTACACAGCTTTACAATAACATGATATGACATTACAGGAAAATATTAATTTACCTTCACAAAATTGAACATAATATGATTGAATGTGTTTATTCACTACTTGCTCAAACGAAAAAAAAACCATACAAATTCTATTATGGTGTACATAATTATCTTATATCCCACTTATTTTACCTAATTTTCCTAAATCATTCGTAGGTATTACACAAGGTAGGTGCACAAGATTATAATATATTTTTTATTTGTCCATAAAATTGTTGTTAAAACCGAAAACTATTCATTTATTTTTACATCATCAACCATTTATTGTATTTAAAATTGCCATTCATTTTAGGAAACACTCTGAACTACTAACGTAATCTAAAATAACAAACTACACAAAAAAAAATTTATAAAATAAGGATTTCCGCAACTTTTTCATAAATAAACAATGGAATTCTCTGTCTCGAACTAACCTCGCTCTAATTTCTCTGGACCACACTCACAGACGCAATTAAGCCGCGTACACGGGTGGGGTTCACCCCAACTAGAGGGGGAAAGGGAGGGGTTCCCCCCTGAGGGGGAAAAAAACGGGAGAAAAGAAAAACGCGGAAACAAGTTCCCTACGACACGTGACTGGATGCTTCCCGGGCCCGTTGCCATGCCAACCGCAGGCCCAGAATAACAGCTTTGCAATTTTTTCCGAATCTACATAATGCCGGAAGTAAATGGAAGTTTTGGAACGCTACCAAATGGAGATTTGATGCGTTGGGAAGAAAAGAAGTGCGTTACTCTTTATTTACTAATTAATGAATTAATTCATCATCATCATCATCCTATAGGTCGTCCTATTACTATTATTGGAAACCTTTCTTACTTTTTTGGTAGCTATACCTTGGTATAATCACACACAGGTTTGGTGATCGCTTAAGTTGGTGTACACAGAACGACACTGCTGCTCGTTTTCAGGTACCTACAAACATACATCCGACTATTTGACGACACCCACGGTAATTGATGCGATCGTACTATTCTTAGGCCAACACCACACAACTTGCACAGCGAATAAATATTGCTGGACAATTCCAACAAAATCCATATACCTAGTTGCTCGAGGCTTGTGTTTCGTAACACAACAGGGCTAGATGTTGCTATGTAAGTTTTCCGGAAGTAATGTTTATTTCTTGATATAATAGCCATGTTGGCTATTCTGATAACTTTGAAAAGTTTGAAACACATGTCATTCACTAACCCGCATTTGACCAGCGTGTTGAGTTAAGGCCTAATCTCTCTCGCCCAGAGAGAAGTCCGTGTCCCAGCAGTGGGAACGTAATTAAGTAGTAAATAGGCATGATGATTATGATGATTATTCTTAAATAACTTTGTTATTCAATCAGTAAATCCAGAAAGAGATGGTGCAATTTCACTTTCAGGTTCTATCTTTCGAAGGTCATCAAGATTTTTTCCTTGTATACCATTGACCCAGTAAAATTTTGATGTGATAATCCAAGATTTTGACCTATTTTGTAAATTTTGAGTAGACATCACATAACTCTTACACACAAGACACGTGCTTTTTGATAAAAATGTTGTCACTAAAATAATAATCATAGTTTAGGCTTTCTAACAGAAATATAATATACTAGCTTTCCGCCCGCGGCTTCGCCCGCATTATGTTGGATTTTCCCGCGGTAAAATATAGCCTATGTTACTCGGGGATAATGTAGCTTTCCAAAGGTGAAAGAATTTTTGAAATCGGTCCAGTAGTTGCGGAGCCTATTCATTATAAACAAACGTTTCTTCTTTATAATATTAGTATAGACTAGCTGACTCGCCCGCGGCTTTGCCCGGTTTGTTTCTCACTCATTATAAAAACTAAAAGCACCTTAATCAGCCCAGCCGTTCTTGAGTTATAAAATTACAACGATAAGTGCCATTGATTTTTATTTAATATAAATTATGTTTTTTTAATATAAAAAACAGTATATCGTGAAATATATATCACTTATAAATGTATGTATAACAGGAAAATTCTCAGAGATATCAAAAAGAAATCTAGGTTGAATGACCTGAAATCACTCTGTCCACTAGTTTTGATTTCTCTTCCACCTAACATGTTAATATTAATGTATTGTAAAAAACGGTATAAAGATAGATATTTTCAAAATCTTTCGCTGACATAATTTGAGTTTGAAAACTAGAATTGAGGTTGAAATGTTATCGATAACTGTTAACACGTTAATTAAATCATCGTCATCATTAAATATCGATTAGTGGAGTGTGCCTTTTTGGTAGCAATTGGTTTTTGGATGCTGAATCTAACTTAAGAATAAATGAATAGATACAATTCAATCACATAAGTACATATTATACCAACCCGCACTTGACCAGGGTGTTGAATATGGCCTAATCTCTCTCATAAAAATTTAAAAAATAATAATATTAAAAGCACCCCTTTTATACAATTACCTACATCACACCAGCTTAAAGTAACTTCCTTGAATGTAACCTGAACCATGTGACCCTATCAGCAAGTTATGTTTTAGGGTCAATTTTAGCGTTCAGTACTCTATAAAAGAATAATAATATAAACATACGGTTTCCCCCATAGCCTTTTTAGGCGCATCACTACCAAAGGTGCTCATAGCGAGTGTTTACGCGATCGTAAAAATACAGAAGGTCAACGTTTACGAGCGACACTGTGTCGACATAAACTAGATCAGCTGTTCTGAACCCACTGTGACTTTATTGCCTGTTTTGGTGATTATTGAGGGTATAAAGAAATTCCTTTGTATACAAACAATTCAGCTTAAAGATCTGTAACGCTGTTTAAATGTTAAGTGTTTTGGAATCTTCGTTTATTAAACTTTGTGACATTATACAATAAATAAAAAATATATATTAAAATAATTTGTATTGAAAATTCTATAATGTTTGGACTATGAAGTTGGACTGACCTTTTGACCCTTCTAATCTTATTTTGAAGTTTAATTCTTAATTAATATCGTTTTTAGGGTTCCGTACTTTGAAAGTTGGTTTGTTAGGTCGTGAATTATCGAGCATTGCTTTATAAATTCTATATTATTATATGACCTATTTAACTATAGGTATAACTAAATTGTGTATAGAGTGTGCAAAGGATAAAACGAGTGAGAAAAGTGTTTTGATGACAGCTGACAGAGGGAAACGGAAAAATATTGTAGTGGCAACCCAATGCGGGAAAACGAGAATATAGGTATTGATGGTTTTGTTTGTAAAAATTGAACTACAATCTCTAAATATTTACATAGTAGACGCATTTTTTAAATCCTTTATTTTAAAATTTTTATATTTCTGAAGACGCCTTCTTTTTTCAAATACAGAATATTTAAGGCATCTAAGGCTGTGCAAAATGAGTAAATACAAAAATTCGTCCCCGCCCCGCACGTGTACAAACCGGAAGCGTCCTTGGCGCCCTAGCAACCTCGGAAGAAAAAAAAATCTATAATAGTAGGAGATGCAGGGCGGGCGGGGCGCCGCTACTACGAATTGGAGCTCTTGTTTTTACGGATTATTTTACTGTAATTGATGTTTTTTTCTGCTGTCGCTTATTTTGATTCATGAATGGCTGTTTGAGATAAAGTTTTTTTTTCCGAAAATAAACATTAGCATTTAAAGTTTTTACGTGGTAAAAGATTATTTTACTTAGTTATTTTGCGTATTACCATTGAATTTCACTATTTGATTTATTTTTAAGTTCAGATAAAAAGTCCACATTTCTGATTTGATGATACTCAAACTACCTAATAAACCATGTAGGTTCGTTAATCAGTAACCATAGATTTCAAATCGTAGATAAACGGTATCAAAACTCTTCAAATGGTGCAAAAGCTTGAACAAATTACTAATTGAAATAGTATTTTAGATAAAAACTCCGTATATTGAACTAAACTTACTTGTATCCCGCTTACTCGCAACAAATAAGCGAGACAAACCATTCTCCGAATATAATCTATTGTAGCGATTAACTCATTTCATAAATTTGAAAGCTTTTTAAGATATTGCACTCAAGGGCCAAGGCTAAATGATAATTAAAACTTAAAACACTAATAAAGCATTGTTCAAACTTTGCTAAAAACCTTGTAAGTTGCAATAAAATGCGCAGTCTTTTAGTACGAGGAAGTGCATTAACGTTGAATATTTGAATTAAAACAAATTGAGAAACTTCAATTCAACAAAGGAGGTATCTGAAAACCTACTGATAACCACTACATATACTATTTTTTTTATTTCATTTGATTAACTATTATAATACTACTATTATTATTAACAAGCTCATTAAATATTCATATCAGGTTATTGTTCTTATCTATAGGGACTAGGGACTTACCCCATTTTTCTCAGAAAAAAAACAGTCATTTTGGAAAACGGGAATAACCTAGTCTTGCAACTGACCTTACCTTTATCTTTGATTGTTTAGAGGAAATGTGACATTCACCAACCCACACTTGGCCAGCGTCCCAGCCGTGGGAACGTAACAGAACATGTTTAATATCTCATATTAGTTACATGACACTGAATGACATAATCATTAGGTAGGTCTAGACTAGCTATATCTCTAAAATGCCTATAGTAGAATGATTTAGTAGCGAGATGCCTACTATCGCACTTAGTTCATTTTTTAATTTTTACTTGCAGTATGTAGCGTAAAGACAACATTCTGAAATTTCCATACAAGTGATCGCACTATGCCGAAAATTGCGTTTCGTCAAACATTATTCAAAATAGACCATATGGTCGCATAATGCCTACTTTAATTTCTATCGGTATATTGTTTACTTGTGTTGCCTACTGAATGTACAATCAAACACAAAACTGTAATTGTACCGAAAAAAATTACATAAACAAAAAGTCTTTATTAAGGAATATAATTGAGGCAAATAACAAAATAGGCAGTGATGCGACCTGCAGAAGTATAAAACTTGTCGCAGATCGCAACGCCCACCGATTAATATAAGAAAAATAACTTACTAGGTGTGTGGCTTATTTTAAATTTACACCAAGTACGAAAGCTATACATATATTGTATGTACGTATTTACCTTAGTATTTTAATTAGAACAACGTCACAGTTATGAATATATTTTATAAAATTATTATTCATTTTGTTCGTTCCATTTACTCGAACGCTGGAATTAAATGACATTAAGTCATAATATGACATGACATGATGACATATTATTTTATTTTAAATATTTTCTCCTTGCACTTACGAAATAGACTGTACAAAAATAGGCATCATGATATTTTCGAAACGATGAGAGAAAAATATGGCAAGTTGCTATTTTTCAGTAAAAAAATAAAAAAAGTAGGCGTGGTGCGATTACTTATACTGAGGTTTCATTAAGTTGTCGTTATGCAACCTATTGTGTGAAAATTTTTAAAAGTCGGCTAAGTGCGATAGTAGGCATCTCGCTACTAAATCAGTAGAATTAGTATTCACTACCGTAATTGGCCCACTATCTGCTGTTTACCCGCGGGGAACCCCATAGGTGATATATGATAATTCTAAGTCACTTTAGGAATAGCATATCATTAGTTCTGATGCGATATTTATCGAAGCTTCGATATTTAATTTATTCATGTTTATGTCATATACTCGTAATATGCCTGGGATATGGTTTCGTGTATTAACTTAATAGCAAAACAAAAATATTTTGTTCTTTTGTCAATTAAACTTTGTGTGTCAATTGTTTTGTATTACTTTAACAATATGTATTAACCTCTTTAACCTATTTTTAGAGCGGGCAGGTTCTATGGTAATATTTATTTATTTTTCTAGAATAAGGTGATGAATGAAGGTACTTTATATTATTAATAAAGTAATTTGATACAATTATAAATTTAACTACTGTCTGTATAAGTCGCATATTTTAATGCGACTTTCTTTTATAATATATAAATATAGATATATTTTTTAATTTCCATGTAAACAAAACTGTACAAGTAAGAAACACGGCAGTTATACACATACTGTCATATACATTATTGATATATAGATTAAAGTAATATGATGCAGTAATTTCAATTATGTTAGACGTTCATATTGATTCTTAGAATCTTTATAAGGTTATTACTTATAAGCTAACAGGTTTCAAAGTGACTTATAATAACTTATCTAGACTTCTAGACAGATTCTGCAAAATACTGTTATTTTACTTAAAGAGTTACATTAATTTTATTTATTTATGAAATAATAATTTATAAACACTAGCGACCCGCACTCACTTCGCCTCGGGTACCTAATAATACTTATAAAATTTACTCTTGAATCACTCTGCCTATTCAAAAATACCGCATCAAAATCTGTTGCGTAGTTTCAAAGATTGAAGCATACATATAATAGAGAAGGGCACCGACAGCTAGTGTATATAATATTTTACCGCTGTAAAAAGTACCTATTATATGCCCTTCTCCAAATGTAACTAAGACAACTTTCTTTTAAACATACATATATAGCTAAGAATAAGATAAATATACATGTAAGATTAATCATCACAAACACAAACCTTTTTTCCTATACTGTCATGGAAGACTGTTATTAATCTAATTACAAATTAGATATATGCAACATTGACAAAACCTGTAAAAATAAATGCATGACCTTTTTTGCAGCTTCATGCAGAACAAATTAAGATATTACTAAAACATAAAATGAAATTGGGAGTAAAATTGTTCCAAACTGCATGTTCATCTGGGGTCGTTTAGAGTCTTAAATTATTTGTCCTTTTTTGGGTACAAATCATGCAATCATTCAAAATAAGGGTCCAAATATCTTTGTTTGAGTTCGATACCCCGAAACTTCAAGTCAACGGTCGAAGAGTCCCTATTCTGAGGTTCGGAGGTGTCATCAACGTTGAATATCGAATGTTATTTAGGTATCTGTGACGTCAATGGATTGTTTTTTTTATTTTGAATGTATTTTTACGTTTTGAGTTTTTTGTGCATTTCATGTATAATGTTAAAGGTGAAAACAAATATTAGCGCTTTCGATGCAATATGATATATAAATTATGATGCAATAAAATCATAATTTAGAATAGAATAGAATATACTTTATTGTACACCACAAAAACAGAAACATACAATAAAAACTTAAGACTATAATGCCATAATTTAGTAGGTAAAGAATTGACCAGGCAAATTGATTCTTATTATTTACACTATTATAATACATACGGTGTATAAAGAAATCTATCACTAACAACTATAACTGAGCACTCTTAGTTTCAAATTTAAGAATCTTAATCGGCAGGAGTTTATCAACTCTATAGGATACAAGCACCTTATGTCAAAGAAATTATCTGTTTTTTAAGGTTTTTTTTATGTTACTTTTAATCTTGTCTTGATAATATAAATCATCTCTAAGAGTTTCAGAATAAACTCCCACCTCGGACCATTCGTTTGCCTTCGAAATTTAAAGTTCTTTTGCGAATCATAACTTCATCGTGTTTGTTTTTTATCTCCCCATAACCTTGCGTCGCCAGTTCGAGACCGGCCTTGCAACAGAACCAATAGCTTTAAACCTTACCTACCTCACTTAAGGTCTAATTTACAGTAACCATCATAATTTGCAGCACCACAGATTAAGTAAGGCTACAGTAGTCGCTTGTTACGTTGTTGTGATCTTTATTATTATTGCAATTAGCTTCATTTTTAATTGCAGCCGGTTCTGAGTATGATGCTCTTTAACGAACTTGAAAAAAAATAACCTTGGCAGTACTTATCTCATTGTCAATAGATTTTATTGATATCGTGTGTTAACTGAAAAGGAACTGAACAACTTAGAAAGGATCATAATGTTAACCATTAAGCGCTGTTTAACACATTTAATGCCCACGCTCGGCGGTGCAGCTGAGCAGAGATGTGCCGCTTTCACTCCCAGATCTACTTGTACATACGAGTAGAAAAGTAGAACTTGAAAATGCTGTCAGAATCGCTTAAGATTACCAAAATGGCGTTCACACTGGCAAATAGTACTTATTAATCGTAGAGTCCATTTTAAAAACTAGAATGAGATCTAGAGTTGCTATACTATTGTATGAGTGACACTGTGGTTGTGATTCATATACCAGAGACCAAAGAGAATATAATCACTACGACATAACTGAATTATTAATCAGACGTCGACCAATCATTGTATGACGTTAGGTTACAAAGGCAGCTAAAATTTGTAGTGAAAGTGAAAGATTAATTAAAATTACCAAATATCAAAACGATATTTTTAACGAGAAAACTTAAAATCAGAATCTTTAATATATTTTTTATAAAATTATTGATACGGTAATCTACTACTAATATTAAGAAAATTGTTAATGAAACTTACACAATTTTTACAATAAAGAATTTCAGCTTCTAATTTCCTCGGAAAAATTCAAAACGCAGGCAAAGCCGCCTGTCAGTTGGGTCAATATTTAATGAATATTCTAACTAAACCGTATCTATAGTGGGGACGTTTCTCTTGGCCAGCTTAGCGCCATATTCATAGCCTGGTTTAGACCGGTATAGGTAATGATGCCTACCTGACGACCTCAAGCAATTAATGCGTGTACTTATGTTTTACATGCAGAATTTATATTTATGCTTATTTAGAAAGATTATTGATAATTCGAAGGTAAGTGTGTCACTATATTAAAAACAGTAAAAGTTTCATCACTGTACAAGATCAACGGTCTTTTCTCATTTGGCCCAGTCCCTAAATCACAATATGTATTATACAATATTGTGGTTTTTCTTCCCTTCGTGTATCTCAATCTTTGGCTTCGTAATTATTTTAAGTAATTCTGCTGAGAAACTGTTCAGATGTAAAGTGGAATCAAAACGGCGTTAAATCGCTTTGCATATCTAGAGCAGTAATTATCTAGAAGAGGTAATAAGGTCGTTTTACCACAACAGTGCCGTAATTACAGTCGGTCAACAAAAGACATCGCGTGCGCCGATCTGTCTCCAATGACCTTTATCTCATTTACTTTACTCCATTTATGTCATCGAACACCTTTATTGATTACGTACAATAAACATCAATAAGCAACCATGGCCAACTCGCACTTAGCCAGCATGGCGAATTAAGGCCTAATCTCCCGTCAAGAGAGCCTTAAACTCAACGCCAGTTTTGAATTTAATTTATTTATTTATATTGTTTATCTGGGTTGGTGACCGATGGTCCTTCCAACACCTTGAGTTTATTCATCTACTTAAAAGTTCGAGGTTTCATAGATTTTCTCGACTCTGCTATATGATTTCAAAATTTAATAATGGAGAAAGTGTTTTAAACTGACTTCAAAAAAGGAGATTTATCTATTCGACCGTATATATGCTTCTTTCATGTTTGTTCGCGGATAACTTCATCGTTTATGAACCGATTTTGAAGATTCTTTTTAGATGCTTTCAATAGTTTCAAACTTTTTAATGGTAGTCCTATGATAAGTAAATCAAGGTTTGATGATGGCAGACCAGAGAAATCCATGGGATTTTCATATCGTACGGGCAACTAGTGCGTTAGTTAGTTTTTATAGAGGCAGTTTGTATTCAGTTTTTTTGATAGTTGGTTGTTTTGTGTTGTAAACTATAACATGTAATTAACACACTGGTAAATACTGATAAATCTTTGTTTACCTATAAACTTATATCAGAATGTGATACCACTTAACCAAACTGCTTGATATCGACATAGCCGTCTGAACATTAATCCATAATTGATAACCTAGTGAACCTATTTATACAACAAATATTCTTATTTAAATTCCTTAGAACTCTGAGAATAACCGGCATAATAGAGTTTTGAATGTCACTTATATTTTTATTGATTCAGATTTATTGCTTTTATGTATTAAGTCAATATTTTGTTGAAACCTTTAAGATGTAAAACAAATATAACTCGTGCAGGACAGTAGATAATAACCATTGAGACATCAATGGTCTAGCCATAAAACTTACTTGTGGCTTCCCACGTGAGACGTGCATACAATGAGTTGCATCTTGCATCGTTTTGTCACGACTGTTCATTCTGTACACAACATTTTCATAATCTTTGCCAATGGGATGACTATAGAACAAAGATAATAAGATAGATGGTACACTCACCTGAATTTCCCACATGAATGATCCTCCCATTTGATGATGGACGGGCAGAATTTGGAATCCAGGAGCAGATTTCTGAGGAACTCCGGTACTGAGACGCTGCGCGGGCGTTTCGTCATTTTCCGGCCGCTGCCTTTCGGCCTGCCCGGCGGCCGCTTCGCCATCTTCCTCTTGTCGTCCTCGTCTCCCGACTTACTGCCGTCGCTGCCGTACGAGCATTCTGGCGATTCTGATGTCGGGAACACATCCTCTTGGTCATCACTGGAGTCGCACAACAGCCGGCTGTCGTTCGGCCTGTAATCCGACACGTACATGGCATGGTTCTTGTGGTCGATAGAGTCCAGATCCAGCATCGTCTGCACCTGCTCCTGCTGATAGGCTTCCGTGGTGTCCGGGTATCTGAACATGGTTCTGTCGTATGCCATGCTCGGGCCCATATCGTCACCGAGTCTTACGTGCAGCTTCTCAAATATGTTATCGGCTATTCGTCTGGACAGCGCTGGGTCTATGTTCAAGCAAACCATCCTCTGCAGGAACTCCTCTCGCTTCAGGTTGCGGAGCTCCAGCCCGGACATTCTGAAGTTGTGGTAGGGGATGTCGAACTCGCTGATGCCCATGCACTGCGCGGCGTCGAGGATCCAGGCCACCGTGTCCTCCTCGGTCCAGTCGACGACGAACTTCTTCCTCCAGTCCTCGCGGTAGTAGTCGCGGCAGGCGACCATGTTGTGGTAGACGCTTACGGTGCTCTCGATTTCGGGGTCCACGTAGGAGTCATAGGAAGGGCCGGAGTAGTAGTTCCCGTAGATGTGCGAGGCGGTGCCTTTGCGGAAGACACCCTGGAAGTCGTCGAGGCGCGCGGGCGCCTGCGGCGGGAGCGGGGCGGGCGGGAAGGAGTACACGTCGCACATGTTCTGGTCGTAGGGGCGCGCGAAGTCGATCATGGTGAGCCGTGCGTCGCGGCCGGCGTCTCGCGGCGGAATGACGCGTCGAGCGGCGAGCGAGCTATACTACCCAGCGTTGTTTTGTTTACAGACATGATGCGCGCGGAGCGTGGGCCGCGCATATCTCTCTTAGATCGTACAGATATGCGTTTTTTTTTTTCATTGCGATTTATTAGGCCGTATTTACATAATTGTCGCGCGGTTCTCGGGATCAAGGAGAGCGGCCGGTCTCGTGTGGAATTATAATTCGGAGCGTTTGCAAGGAAACAATACAATGCTTTACACTTGGGTAGCCTTGACACGATTTTGTTAGATAGAGGCCATTACGTTTTTCCATTTCATTGTCCTGTAGAAAGAAATCTAGAAAGATACTTGATCTTATTTTCTAACAAAAGAACAAAGAGCATTATTAGATTCTCAAATAGAAAATTATTTGTTGAAAAAATCTATTGAACTAGAGTACATAATGGAAAAATGTGATCTTTCAACGTCAAGATCAATAATTATTAACTTGATAAGAAGATAGCGTCACTCAGCCACGACTATAATGGAAGGGGTAAGTTCGATTTCCATTCGAGGACCAAAAGGTAACTTATAGATCTTTTATTTTGTATAGAAATATTCAAAATAAGTGTGTTTATCAATATATTATAAGAATGTACTTTAAAACTAAATCAAGTAAGATATTAAGAGAATAACGCTACTACCAACAAATCTCTCAAAACTCACTAACTGGCCCATCTGAGAATCGAAATACAAAACAATGGAACTAGAGTGGGCACAATCAGTGCAAGTTAACCCCAATGGTACAATAACACTGGATTAATCATTTGCGGTCTTGCATTTATTGGAAATATAGCGTAATTGTGATTTCCAACCGACCAGACTTACTGCCTGCTATGACGGGTGTAAGAAGCATTATCTTAACGCATTCAATGACCCGCCACACGTAGCTATATATGACAATACGAGCGTGCTTCTTAGGTGCCTAAGAAACACAATTTTTTTTTTATAAAACTTTTGTAACTGTTGGACGTTGTGTTGTGTGGTGCCGCCGACTTAAGAATATGCCAAAAAAATAACGTTTTATTATATAGCTCAAAATAGGTTTTACTCTACTTTCCCGTAATATTATCTAGGACTATTGACCGGCCCTCGCTTCGTTTTGGGTACTTAGCCGAAACCAAGATCAATGATGAATCAATCACTCTACCTATTTTAGAAAAGAGCATCAAAATATTACCTTTATGGCTTTTTATATTTCTAGAATTTATGTGTATATGTCGAAAGAAACCATACACAATATTACACAAAACTAAGGTTACATGACATGTTTGAAGTAACGAATTTAATAAAAATTCGATCTTTTTATATTACAATATCTATGCTATTTAGAATACGCTAAGTCCCTTTATAAAATGAAATATGGTGTAGGTTCAACGGATATAAAGAATGCCAAGACTTACTAATAGTATCTAATAGGTTCTATTGGGGAAAATATCCAGTAATGGGACAATGATGGACTGTAAGGCCTTACATTATTAAATTTAAAATTTATTATTGATATTTTGCAAGAGTATCAAATATCAAATGTATATTTGTTTTGATAGTAACTATGTAGGTGCACCGCCCCTCCATGATTCAATAGTTCCTATCCATCCAAAGGTTGCCTGGAAGAGATCGTTGTAAGCGCTAAGGCCGCCAAATGTACAATTAGTTAAGTTTGTTTTCATATATATTGTTTTTTCTATTTAAGTGTACAATAAAGTTGTTATCCACCTATCTATAGACTATTTGTGTGTATGTGTGTTTCTGTAACCAAAGGGGCTCATAATTTTAAATAATTAGTTAGATATTTTTATTTTCACTTCATCATCAACATCATATCAGCCCGTCAACACCTTCTACTAGGTAAAAGCTTCAGCCTATAAAAAAATAATAATAATAATCTCATGATATATTATGGTGAACATAACATGAAAATTTAAAATGTGTATGCATGATAATTGATAAAAGGATAATGTTAGAGGAAATAAATTCGATTTACGGGTAAGTAAGCACATTTTGCGGTTTATAGAAATTTTAATTAAATGCTACTTACGAGTAAATTTTTCCTGTTAGATATGTCACTGATATTAAATTGTAGTTATTATTGATAAAAGAAAATATATTATTTTAACACTTTGTTACAAATGTTACAATTAGGCCGTGTTGGCATATTTCGGAGGACGGTGGACACTAATTCTGAAGGTCGTGGGTTCCTCTATATTTTTTGTGTCCAGAGACATATCCCTAAGTCCCAGCATTGGGACTGTATGCATATATGTTGATCATAGTTTAATACTAGTACTTATGTCTATTTATGATGGTATGTAAGGCCGGGTTATTGCACATTTACTTTATTACATAGAGTTCAGTGTGTGTGTGTGTGTTGCAGTAACCAAAAAGGCTCACAATTTAAAATAATGTTATTTTTATTTTCACTTCATCATCATCATGTCAGCTATTTCCCCAAGATTAATGCATGGTAGCCTTTTTAAGAGAGGGAAAAGACAAAATATTTTTTTTGGGAAATCTGTCAGTTTCAGCTTTATACTAGCGACCGGCCCTCGTTTCGCCTCGGGTACTTAATTATTCGTATAATCCATGCTCTTGAATCACTCTACCTATTAAAAAACCGCATCGGAATACGTTGCGTAGTTTTAGGCATACATTCTAAGGACGGACAGACGTTAGCGACTATGTATAACATTTTCCTGCAATATATTATGATTTTAATACTAAGTTTTTAATAAATTATCATTTCATTATTTTCTCCTGCACAGCTTTACTGATGTATAACATTTTCCTGCAATATATGATTTATTTTAATAAATACACATTATAAATAAACTGAAATTTTAATATCAATTTCATTATTATCTCCTGCACGGTTGCTGTGCGGATTATACAGTTATATTTACTTATAAATTGTAACGTTATGTAATTTTAGTTATATAATCTCATTACAATAAAAATGTATATAACAGAAGTCATCGACCGTAATAGTGTAAGTGGAAAACCCGTTACAAATGGGGAAATACCACCCGCCTTAGAAACAGTTGTATGACTAACATACAACTTACATCAAATTAAATCTTATTAGCTAATTCCAAATTATGTTTAATTAGTCTCAAAATATTCGAGCTCAGTTTCAGCGGGCGACGGTCCGCCTGAAATGCAAGAGATGATGGGTTCGATTCCCGCCTCGGGACAAAATTTTGCTCGTTCTGGAAATGTGTGCTGGGTGTTAATAAATAATAAAATATTTATTTTGTACCCATGTATTCTATATTCAGTATTATCAGGAATCTAGCTTACTATCACAAGCTACGAGCTTACCACGAGGCTAGATGTAATAGATGTTGCTGTGTAAATTGTTCTGCAATATTTATTTATTTATGTTTATTTATTTAACCCTGCACAGGATCCAAACATGGCATATCCATATTGACCAGTTTACCCCATCAGTTATCGAATAATCGACAAACATTGCGAATACGCCACTTAGTGCTCAATAATTCTAGGTTTTATGTCGATGTTTGAGGCTTAGTCGAAATATCAGGCAGATTATATCAGATTAACTTTACCCTTCAAATTATTCTGATTTTGGGCAGAACTGTTGCAAAATTATTAAAATTAGGCTTTCGATGAGTTTTAAGCTAATATACTATCATATTTTCATGTAACTGAAAATAGGAATAGTTAATTTCACAGCACTTTCTAGGCTTTTAGATTAATGTCATTTATTTCCAAAAAATAGTTATATATCTTTCCATCTTTCCATAAAATAAGATATCTTGAATAAGTCAATAGGTGTTTTGAAACCTATTCCTAATTCCTAGTTTAGGGTATTTTTAATATATCCTTCTATGTTCTCATATTTGTTCTTATATTTGACGACCTCTGTAGCGCAGTGTGCGAAGGTCCGCCAACTATGCAAGAGGTTGCGGATTTGATTCCCGCCTCGGCACAAAAATTTGTACGATCTGCAAATTTTTGTTCCGAGTGTCTGGGTGTTATCTATATCTATCTATGTATATTAAGTATATGTTAGGTATATTAAGTATATTAGAAATCTAGCATCCGTAACACAAGCTTCGAGCTTACCATGGGGCTAGATGTTGCTGTGTGTACATAAATAAATACCATAACCATACCATAACACCCCTATTCACGTTCCCACTGCTGGGACACAGGGACTTCTCTCTTGGCGAGAGAGATTAGGCCTTAATTCACCACGCTGGCCAAGTGCGGGTTGGTGAATGACACATGTTCTTCAAACTTTTGAGAAGTTCTCAGAACTTGCCGGTTTCCTCACGATGTTTGCCTTCACCGTTAGAGCACGTGTTTTTATAGCACATATAATTTTCCAAGAAGAAAAATCAGAGGTGCGCGGCGGGGTTTGAACCCACGACCTTCGGAATGAAAGTCGGGTGTGCTCCCACTTAGCCAACACGGCTCCCCATAAATACAGCAATATTTATTTATTTGTAAACAAATAAAACTAGATCTAAATTTTATTTATTTATATTTAATGTGAATTAGTTTATAGTTAGTATAATATAGTTTATGTTTTGTGAACAAAATAATTAAATAATAATAAAAAACCGAGTACATTCTGAGTACTGTATCAACTCACTGCGATCACACATTGGCCTAGTACGCGTGGTGAACTTGGTATAATCACCACAATTAGGACTTGGTGTTATGACCACCTAAAATGGAATTAATTGGGGATACCCACGGGTTTTCCCGGAAATTGAATGATAATCTAATACCTATATAAACTAAACAAAAACTATAGGTTAGAATTGGAACTATTACCTACTTATTAATAAAGGGAAAAAAAACAAATAGAACTAAGCTATTCATAAATAAATTTCGTACGTCATATTTATAATATCATGAAATCCTCGTCGTTCAGTTTACCTACCTAATAATTAAAATAGACAATTTTAAATCAACCGTAGGTAACTTACCTATCGATGTTTGTAATTTATTCTTAAATAGAGCATCATTTATAAAACATCCGTGATAAGAAAAGTCGGTGCCGTGTAGTGCTGGCTTGAAAATAGTACCACCCCATATCGTGGAGACTATAACGTGTCAGACTATAACTTAATACTTTGTACAAAGTAAAAGTAAAAGTTGTTTATTGCTTGAAAAGCATGTTTAAATAAGTAAATAAATAAATATTGCCGGACAATTGACGACCCTAAAAGAAATGCAAGAGCGAGTAGTTAGTAATGACGAAACAGTCGTATCTACCTTAATATATTTTATTATCATAAGCAACTCTTTATACCTTCCCACACACAACACAGGTACTTCTCTTGACGAGAGATATTAAGTCTTGATTTACTACGCTGGCCAAGTGCGGGTCGGGTATTTCACTAACGTATCCAACTGCAAATCTCGGAAAATACCAATTTCATATACCTAAATCCAAACACGTTTGAACTTACCTAATACGGTAAAACCTCTATCGGATGACGTCCGATTTGAACTTTCCCCACCACACTTTTCACTAACGCCCTCCTCTTTCTGCGGTCGGTAGGCGGTGCCTTAGTGGGTGGCAAGCATAGACTCTATATACTAGGTATGGCATAAAGGCTAAGATGTGATTTTCTAATGAAAACAAAATGGAAGTGATTGATGACAGACTTTTCAGACATCCGCGGTAAATTGGGGTAGTTATATTCTTTAGCTGGCACCACATGGCTTGTTGAATACAATATTATAGATAATACATTAAGTTTTATTAATTTTAATTCGATAACGCAGACTAACGCTATTTGTCTATTATTATTTTTTGAGCTATTTTCTATGATTATTTAATTTTAGGTCAAATATAGACATAGAGTCAATAATTGTTAGTTCAATTTTGGCGTTACTATGCATTGAATTACATTATAATTATTATATTTAAGAGGCCTATTACGTGAAATCGCGAAATTGTTCGGTTTTCTCGTCCTAATTCTATGGTTTGCGTTAGTTGTTTGATATTACAATTACATTTTTATAATAGTTCGTTTTCTCCTCTACAAAAGTAGTAAGAAACATTTTAGATAACTTGTTTATATATTGAGTAATAATCATTCTCCGGATACATGTTTCGTAAAAAACGCTCGAAGACCTGTTTTCTCAGCTCAAATTTGTAGATTCTAATGAATATGGGCGATCAAACTATTTTTTATTATGTTACGTATATCCTATTCTTCATTTAGAGTAGAGTACATTTTCGTTAAATGCTTTTATTCTAAAGATATACCGAATTTAATATCGACCGAAAATGCTTCGAAACAAACCTCAATAACTCCGAAGTTCTAAATCAATGGGACGTCATATTTATATCAAAATATTTATCAACATTTGCTTAAACTATGATATTAATTTTAATTTGTAGAACGGTTTTGGTAATTTTTTATGAATAAAATAAAACTACCATAATTTAGTAGTTTTTTCATTCAGCCGGCTTTTTCCATTTAGTACCGCGCGAGCGCTTGTCGAGGTCGGACCTATGTCGGTTGTTCTTGAATAAAATATAGAAATATTTCGTAAAATGTCAGTGTGTGGGACTGTCAATTGCTGTAAAAACGCTGTTAGTGTGCGTGTATGTGTTATTGCGATACTACGACCGACATAAGTTGATCCGTTGATAACGATCAATTGTTATTTTTATTGATAACGGTCAATTGTTGTTGTTGCTGGCCTAAGAATTGTACCAAATGTTGCTGGCCTAAGAATTGTACCACATCATTGTCATCTTGTTTTACCTTATTTATTTGGAGGTTATGCTGTAGGATGTGGATTGCATATCTAAAGTTATCTATCCTAATTAAAAAACAACAAGGCAACTTTTTTTGGTGAAACCGTCCAACGACTAAATGTAATTATGCCTATGATTTTTTTAGATTATGACTAACTTGCCGACCCGCCGACAGCTGCGCTTGCGTTTTTACGTTATTTACTAGTTTATGTTTTATAGCCTTTTTCGATCATTTTACTATCCAATACTGAAATCATATTTTAAATCGGACCCGCGGTTCCTGAGTAGCACGTTCAAACAAATAAACAAGCAATCTCCTCAGCTTGATAATTGTAGTATAGATTTCCATAATATTTATTACAAAGAAAATATTCCGTAATTTTTTGTTCTTATTTTTACCGAGTATCCAATATGTAAACAATAAATAATGTACCTTTCTAATAAATATATTATTTATTGTAAACATTAAATAATTGTACCTTTCTAATAAATACAGGGCGTCCCAAAGTTATGGGCCATGGAGGGGAAGTACCTTAAATATCGTAGATAGTGAATTTTGCTCAAAGAAGACTTCATTTTATTTTTAAAAGTTAGTAATTCTGGATTCATAGATTTTCTAAAAATTACTTGCTTTGTCTGGGAATCGAACCGACTTACATGTAGAAAAAAAAACTCTATTTTTATGATACCAATCGAAAGAATAGCTAAAAAATAATAACTCTGCTTAAGTAACATAGTATTTTAAAAGAAAGGAACAACGTGAAATTAATTATTTTAATCAAATAAAAAACATGAAACATTTTTTTTGTAAATTAATTAATTAAATTACTTACTTTTTTTTAAATAAAATGAAGTCTTCTTTGAGCAAAATTCACTATCAACGATATATATGGTACTTCCCCTTCATGGCCCATAATTTTGGAACGCCCTGTATATAAAATAACACCCCTATTCACGTTCCCACTGCTGGGATAGGGACTTCTCTCTTGACGAGATAGATTAGGCCTTAATTCACCACGCTGGCCAAGTGCGGGTTGGTTTTTTTTTAATATATAAATGAAATATTTTCAAATAAGTTCGTAATAAAATAAAAATAAATAGTTTATCAAAATAAAAATATAATGGGAATTATTCAAGATGACATATGTAGATAAATGGATATTCTACATCTGTGTATGACATATGTAGATAAATGGATACCAATAAATATAAAAATAAATATAAAGTTCGAAACTACAAAAATAATACCTAAACATAATTAAAACCTTCATTAACGAAACTTTTATTTATTCAAACACAAATATACCATCTAACAAAACAAGCAACTTAAATATAGGTAATATAATTTATTTGTTTTGTTATAATTAGAATTTGTATTTAGTCCGTTCAATTTAGACTTTCGAACTTACATAAAGTCCCAACATTCGACAAAAAAAAAACATTTAATTACAAACCTACACACCAAATTTCAGAAGAATCGGTTTAAAAATGAGCCCATAAGATGAGATGAATGAGGACATTTAACTTCAATAAGACTATTTTCAGTTTTATTCTTATATATATAATTATTAATCATGAATGTTTTAATTTAAAATTATGTACCTACTTAATTGATTTCAAATAATCAATCAGATTTAAAATAAATATTGATATTATTAAGATAAAACATAATTGATTCAAATATTGAAATAAAAATATCCACCATTTTGAATTTAGGAAAATATATAAACTCCTATCAATTAAATAAAAACATTAATATAATAATTATTTCGGAATGAAACTGAAAAAAAATCCACTCAATAAAATGGAATTTATTCGATGCCATTTTCTACAGATCTAAAATAATTATTAGTATATTTGTATGTTTTAGATCGACGAAGTATCAAGATCATTTAGTATTTTTCATAGAATTCGCGTGACGCGCCGGTCACGTGGTGCATAAAATATCCAATTTCGCAAAACTTCGTAACGTCACAAGGCTCTTAAGGAACTTTCGTTACTCATCATTATCTCTTTCTAATAAACAAAAGATTTCAACGCGCCTCTTCGATTTCTTGTTCCAGTTTCGAGAAATCATAACAATAATAATTAAAATCTCTCAAAAGATAATTTGTCTTTAAAGAAATATTAATTAGCTATGTTTACGTTTGATTATACTTATAAAAACAAACATTATAACTTGTAGTTAGTATTCATAAAAGGAATCCTTATTGTTTAAAAAAATCTAGATTGAGAACTCACCTAGTGTCCTATTACCATGATTAGGTTATTGATTACCTCGTGTGATTTATTAACTCAACTATCCTCATTGTAGTGTTTCTATTACCATCCATCATTGGTTACTAAAAGTATTATAATTTACCTACCAACTTTGTAGTATTTACCAGTGGGCCAGCCACTAGTAATTAACAGAATAGCAGCCATTTTGAATTTAAATGACAAAACTAGATTTTCATTAAGGTCAATACTTCAACAGGTTTGGGATGATTCTACTCACGCTGGAACATGTTCAGATTAAAGCTTTAATTTAGCTTCTTACCTGACTATGCTACAAAAGGACCGATTTTAATTATAAAGAACAACATTTGATTGTGTTTTGGCTTCAGTCACGTGTATAATGAGTGTCTCTTTAACCAACTTTATTTTAGTAAGTTATTATTTATTGCATACATAAAAACATACGCTTAGTTTGCTTATGGCAACTAAAAAACTTATATTAAAAACTTTAGTCTATTCTATGTAATAACAATTATAAATCTACTCGTATAATTAGATTAGATCTTTAAGCATGGAAAGAAATGCTTTTGATGAGAGCTGATGTTGATGATGATGAAAATTAATCTTTGGCATAAACTCTGCTTCTTACGATATTATCACATTATTCTCTATATTAGAAACCGAGCACATAATATGCTGTGAAGGTGATTTTCAAGTGAGCAATACTAAATGCCTTTATAACGTGACATGCAAGCAAGAAGCATCCAAACAAACACTTGTTAGGGTTCCGTAGCCAAATGGCAAAAAAAACGGAACCCTGATTGAAGGTGTCTGTCTGATCGTCAATATGTCACAGCTATTTTTTTCAAAACTATAATTATGTTGAAACTTGGTTAGTATCTACTAATCAATAAATCATATATAAATCATATATCTCTATTCTGTGAACCGCATTAAAATTTACAATAAAGCAAGAAACAATACATTGGGGGTTCCCATACTTAGGACTAGATTTTTTTACTTCCTACACTATTTCATAAAAAAATCCTTCATGCCTTCATGGGCGAGTCCAACTCGCACTTGGCCGGTTTTTGTTTTTTTATTACTGAGAACCGGTTCGCCCTGAGCAAAAAGCGTAATACCCGAATGCGTGACCTTTGGGAGACGAGGTGCGATTTTCAAAATGTTTTTGTTGCTTGTTTATAGTGTAGCTTACAAAGTTATTAAGGGAGCTCTTAAAAGGGTTTTATTGAACTGGCTTGTGAAATACTTGTATTTCAACATTTGAAAGAAGAGATAGTATTTGGTTAGGGCCGTGGTGTTATATTTTACCAATAAAATTTTGTATTTATGGAAGCCACTGTACTCCGCTTTTCTAATATAATCTGGATTTGGAGCAGATTTTCAGAAATGTCTTAAAGTGAATTAAGCCGCTCTCACGTGTAAACACAGAATATGTGTTCATTTTCTTGTTCTGTAATATTTGTCAAGACAGTCTACTCAAAGAGAAAAGCAATTTTCACAAAAAAGACTACATAAATTACGAAAAATCTAGTCCCTTGCTTCATTGGTTCATTAAAACCAAATGCATACAAATGAACACAATATAGAACAGATGTTTATAATATCTCTATACACGATTATATTATCTATGGAATCAATTATATAATTGTTAAGGAAACCTTGATATCGTGACGTAGTAGTCAATGAAATTCCAAAAGTTCAAGGAAAATGCCTCAGTCCTTGTAAGTGGGGGCTACCCCAATGTCTCGTGTTTTCCTACTCGTGACGTGAGATACCAGTCTTGTCGCTGTGATGTCATAGTAGCACCTGTATGTTTTAGTTCTGTGTCAACTGGCAGTTATTTTCTAACTGTAAATAATACAGGGTAAATCTTTATATAGAATATTTTGCAGGGGCTTATGACTTTCCTCTATTGCTAAGTGAAGATCTGGACAGATTATGATTTCCACAAATTAAATTTATTATCTGCATTATAATAAACTTTAGAAGCGTGATATAAAGTAGGTACGCTGTTAGACTGATACATTTTTAGATGGATGAGAGAAGCTTGTACCTTCTCAGCATAGTCAACCAGATAAATTTGAAACTGGAATACTATTTATCCCAAATCTGGTATTAATTGGGATGGTCTTAGAGGCAGGCTGGATATGTATGTATCTAATCTCCTATTATAATCTCGATACGAAACTGAAGATCAGGCTACTGACGAGACATTTTTTGGTCACCTGGCACTCTTTACAGAGTTAAAGTAAGTATATATTTTTTTATATTAAGACCAAGGTCTACTTTACCACTTGCTGATAAATTGTCTATCCGTAACTTATCTGCCACATTTTGGTAGCGATAACTACCCATCAGATCTAAATCCTAAGTGTAACCGGTGAAACAGGTTCCAAACCTTTTCATTTCGCAAGCCACAGGTTTCGTCACTTCCTCCACACTACGTTTTTCCTACACAAAACTCAAAGGATAATTATGTTACACATTTTACTATTTTCCTTGAAGACACGTTGTCAACAAGTCACCTAGTTTCCCGAAACAAAACACAACCTTGAGAGCATTCCGATCACAATCTGCACTCAGGCGACATTGTTGGTGACCTTTATACCATCATCATCATCTGCTGACTGCTGTACAATAGCTCTAGTAACATCAGAACTCCGTCATAATCAGTAATATTTGAAGAGTTTTAAGGACATGTGGCGTTCACTTTGGCGCTTTGGTCAGTTTGGCGAATAAAAAAACCTAAGTCTCTTTTCCAAAGAGATAACCCTGTGTCCCAGCTGCAAGAACGTAAATCTATATTTATAAAAGAAAATTGTTTACCTGAGTTTAACTATTTATAAGTCAAGAACGGCTGTGGGTAATAATGACCATAAAATTAGAGTAAATCTAGGTACTAGACATAGACAAGCCCTAAATTTAGATGTCAATTAGAAAAAAAAACCTTAACAGTCCACGGTCGACGCAGGCTGAAACCGACTGTAATTACTGGAAATTTACTGCATTATTAGGCATTAGGACTGCATTAGGTCACCCTACGTCCACTTGTGGACGTCGTACGGCTGAGATGATGATGATGAACCTGTTGCGTCCGTTGACCTCAGCTTAATTCCTCACTGTCAACATGTTTACGTTTTACGTCCCGTAATGGGCAGTTAGCGAAACTAGGAGGTCGCGCAGATACCATCTCGGCTACGTGATACGGAACGTAAATTCACGTCATGATCCTTTGTCTTTTAGGTCATAGCCTATATTAAACATTCATATTATTCTTAAAGAGTTGATATTGTACAGCCGTATACCGGCATATATTGACTATCTATACAAATATTTATAAGTGCGTGTGTGTCTGTCTGTTTGTAGTATTTCACGGTAAATCGCAGCGACATGAAGATAGTTATAAATAAATAAATAATCACATTCACACAGCCCCGTGGCAAGCTCGAAGCTTGTGATACGGGTGCTAGATTATAGTTGAAGGGATAGAGAGTGACATAAGCTTATTTCTACTTATTTCCGCGGGAAAACCATTTGTAACGCGAGTGAACCGCGGGCCGGAATACTAATAATATAAATAAATAAATATTGCTGGACAATTTATGCAACAATATTTAGCCCCGTGGTAAGCTCTTAGCTTGTGTTAAAGGTACTAGATAATTTTATTATACATATATATATATATATATATATATATATAACACCCAGAACAACCGGAAAAAATATTTGCAGATCGTACAAATTTTTATGCTGAGTGCTAGAATCGAACCCGCAGTCACCTGCATCGTAAGCAGAACTTCGCCCACTGCAATGGGCCACAGAGGTCGTCAAAAATGAAATAAATTATCATAGGCGCATTGTTCTATAATAGAACTCATTTTTCAGTAGAGCTTTATCCACCTACAATGCTCTGGCCGTTGTCTCTGACGTTGACCTTTGATATATTTGATGTAAAGGCCCACAGAATCAAAAACGTTTTATCTAAACGTTGGTTTGAATCAATATAGTTTGTTTAATGTTGTTATAATTTAAGTTTTTATAAGTTTCTCATTTTATTATTTCTTCAAAATTTATATTTATATATACTTTAGTTTAATTTAGTTATCTGTTTTTATATAAAATATGTACTTATGTGTGTATTTAGCTTCTATATGTGAAAACATTTAATTGGTTTTTAGTTTATTTAAGTTGTTAGTTACTAAGTTAATATAACTGTATGTTTTCCAAATAAAATAAATAAATAAATAAATAAATAAAAGGTATTTGACAAAAGCGTTCACCGAGAGGATGTAGTTATGTATTAGTGTGATTTACAGAATGTTTAGTTCACTATATATACTAGTAGTATACTAGTACTCTATATACTAGTTTTCCTCATACCATGACCATATGTATCGACCATTAATATTTATACGCATATACACAAGCGCTTAGTGATAATAGTGCTTAGTGTTAAGTTACCTTTAAGTTAGATAGTTAAGTTACCGCCTACAAAGGTACGATACATTAAGTACGTACCTAATTAAATAGTTATATTTGTTTATAATACAGAAATTCGCCTAACCTTAGTTTTCGGATTTTCAAATAGGTACCTAATAAACAAACAAACAAACAAATATATATATTTTTTTAATACAGTTTGTGGTTTAGGTAATTGTATTGTCTGGTAGAACAACATGTGCATAGGTACTCATACTCATAAACATTAATGAAAAACCCATTTATAAATACTACAGCCTGATAAATCTATAATTTTAAACCATAACACAACATGTAAATTGTATCATCATGTTTATTTTATAAATAAAATAATTGTTTTATTTTATGTTTACCTTGTTGATTCTAATAGACATACAGGAAAGTGAAATAAAATAACGCGAGCAAAGCTCTTTAGAAAGTTAGTTTTCATCATAATTATCATTAATACTTATTAGAAGATAATCCATTCCATGGCTTTGATCTAAAGAGTCGCACAAGTGATAAACGGTGGTCATTTTAATGTACTTAAACCAATTTTTGGTTGTCAACTGTATCTAAATGTCCATCTCTCTACCAAAAATCAGAGGAAATTTGGCGGAACTAATGCTTAGCTGTGCTCTATATTTTATCAGGAAAAAAAAGTGCTCTTTGAATACACATGCTCTAACGGTGAAGGCAAACCAGGCAGGAAACAAACCTTGAAAGTTTTCAGAATATGCCAAAAAAAGGACATGACTTTGCACTTGGCTAGCGTGGCGATTTAAAATTTAATTTAATTGTATGAACATAAGCTGATAAAACTCGTTCAATGCTAGATACTGCTCAAGTTCATCCCAGGCCATCCATTTTTACCTTGAATGAGCCGCCTTGTAGACCATACACGCCAAGGTAAGGTGTATGACACTACACTAGTTCATATTCAGCTCAGGTGTTCGTCGGGGAAGCACGGTAGAGCACTTTCAAATTACGAAATCACGTACAGTACAATCATTTTATATGTATGTGTCATTCGTGTATCAGCATAGACATCACTATTTACGTTCCCACAGCTGGGACATAGGGACAAATCCCTGTGCCTTGTGTCTGTGTGTGTATGATTGTGATCTTATAATCTAGATTTTAAAATAAACAATCCTTAATTCACCACGCTGGCTAAGTGCGGGTTGGATGCCCTGTTGAGCCGGTTTAAATACCATCCTGTATCGTCACAAGACTATCAGATTTCTAAACCAGAAGAAGAGATGTGTATTACCAACTTGCTGCGATCACCAACGCGACTGGTAAGCGTGATGAATATAAAAACTTAATATAAACTGTTACAATGACCAAACATCATCATTATTAAAAATACTTTAGTCATAGTCATACATTTTTAAGATAAATATAAAAAGATAATATAAAGAAAGTTACAATACCTTTAAACATTATATTCTAACACAATGATTACAAAAAATAAAATAAAAAAAGAATCCGATAAATCTGGAATAGTCTGGAATCACGAAGAAAATTTATTTTGTATTATTTATACTATAAGCAATATATAATCAATTTATTGGTTATTTAATTTTCAGTGTTTATATGGGTAATTTTTCTTAAATGACAGATGAAAACATTGGAAAATAAAAATTATAAAAAATAAAATATAAAAATAAAAGGAAAACTACATTCATTCATTATTATTATTAAGGTATTGTCTCATCCCGAGTAAGGAGAATTGGTGAGAATGTAATGTAACCAACCAGGTAAACCCCTTATAAAACACTTTCAGGTTACTATATTGTACCAGGTATTGATGACCATTATTGGGCATGGTTGTATAAAATTTTACCACAATGCTTAATGTTTATTCTGCGAATAAACTTTTTCACTTTCGACGCTTGTGCGAGCAAGTTCTGTTGGTTCTACAGGAGCTTAGAGAATACTTCATCTGTTTCATGAAACGTGTCTATTGGTCTACGATTAGTAACGTCCCATATTATTAACAAACTAGCCAACCCGCCAACAGCTTCGCTAGTTTTTTTACGTTATCTATGTACAGTCGCGGAATGAAAAGGTTCGTCACCTTAGAGGCGGTTATCGCTTGCACTAGTACGGCAAGAAACAATTATGCCAACATACGTCAGTGCAAGAAACAGTGCTGCAAACATTTAAATAAATATGAATCCTAACTAATATTATAAATGCGAAAGTAACTCTGTCTGTCTGTCTGTTACGCTTTCCCGCTTAAACCTCTCAACCGATTTTGATGAAATTTGGCACATACAATCTTTAGACCCTGAGACAGAATGTAGGCTACTTTTTACCGCGTAAAAATACATGTTTCCGCGGGAAAATATATTATTACGCGAGAAAATTCGATCTCGATGAAATGTAGTATGGAGATAGTTGCAAATAAAAGTATATGGCGAGAGACTTATTGCCGCGCAAAAATACATGCTTCCGCGGGAAAATATAAGCTTACTTATATTTTGATGAAATTTAGTATGGAGATAGTTGGAAATAAAAGTACTTATATGACGAGACGAAGTTCGCGGGGGCAGCTAGTATTATATAATTTCCAATTATGACATTGACCGATTGACAATGGTTTACAATAACAGCAATAATAATGGCAGCAAAGAGATTACAATACTACGTAAGAAATGGCAGGTTGAACCAACAAGAAGGTTTTAGTTTATAACATACTAATCTTATTGACAAGTTAAATTGTCAAACAACTTTGATCTGAATAATTTTGAACTTTATTATCGAAATGTTAAACATCATTTCTCTAAACCGAGTCAATTCTGTAACATAGTTTCAAAAGGTAATATGTGCTCGCGATACGTTAAACGAATCAATTTGAAAATTGACGAACCTTTTCATACCGAGACTGTACATACCTAAATTTAATAGCCTTCCTCAATAAATGCATTATCCAACACTGAAATATTTTTTCAAATCGAACCAGCGGTTCCTAATTTTTATTTATTTAATTTAAATGTGTTATTTAATTTGGTCATGTTTTATATAATTTGGAAATAAATAAATATATTTACGAAGGTGTCAACCCTACAAAAGAAAAATAGTCTATCCGTGGTGAATTCCGTGAAATGATGATGATAATGGTAAAAGATCCCTTAGTGCTAGGCTTCAGTTAGTAGGTATCTATATAGTCTTTCAGTGTGGCACTTGTACTGGTTATACAACGGCATTATGGCATGACTGTTATTCCACAGGGTTTAATAACAAAATTATGTAACGTTTTTAAATGAGGAACTTTCCGTAAGTGAGTTTGTTGCTATCCTGTATCTATGGTTTTCCTTTATGTTTTCCCGACAGCATAAAGAGAGTCATGTTTTACCTATATTTCACTGGTTTAAAGCCTAATGAGTCTCATTTTGTACTTGTGTTGTACTCGTATTTTAAGATCCATGAGAGGGACACTTGGTATTTACTTCAGCTTTTTTTCACTTAAACTTTTATTTATCCATTGTAAGTTACAAACGTGTATTGAACATAATTTTTTTCAGCTACGTAATTATAAACAGATGGTTTTAGAGATCCTGTTTATTTATAAATCCTCTTCCTTGTTATTTCCTCTTAAATTACAATCGGTGGTTTCCTCATTAACGTTTAAAAAGGGTATGTATATAGTACTGTTTTATAGCTCTGAAAAAGGTATTGTTGTTTTGTAAACTAGAGCCATAATATCAATGTTTTCCTTCCGTAAACTTTCTAAGATATACATAATTAATCAAAATGGTTGTGGTGTCCTCTTAATTTGTAATTTATTCAGATTTTAAAAACCTATTGAGTGAATAAGAGGCATAGCACCTTTAAAGGGCATTTTATATTTGTTTATTTCGATTTAAAGCTATGACTTTAAATAGATTTGCAAAGAGAAAAATTCAACCCCCTCTATGTCTGAATGCAAATCCTAAAAGGATCCTGAAAGGCGGAAAGCTAGTATTACGTATAAATGAGAAAGTGTGTGTCAGTTTATTTGTCCGTCTCTCACAGGAAAAATGGATCAACTAATTGACGCGATGTGTTTTTAGTAAAGTAGTTGAAGGGATGGCTAGTGAGATGATTATTGTTATGCGGTCGCCACGAGGCCGAAAGCTAGTATTTCAGCAACCAAACTTTCAGCTGTCTCAGACAAATAGTCTTTGCACAATATGACGACCTCTGTGGCGCAGCGGGCGAAGGTCCGCCTGCGACGCAAGAGGTTGCGGGTTCGATTCCCGTCTCGGAACAACAATTTGTATGATCTGCAAATATTTGTTCCGGGTGTCTGGGTGTTATATAGGTATGTATAATAAAAATATCTATCTATGTATGTATATTATATTAAGTATATCAGAAATCTAGCACCCGTAACACAAGCTTCGAGCTTACCACGGGGCTAGATGTCGCTGTGTAAAAATTGTCCAGTAATATTTATTTATTTAATAAGGGTTCTGTTTGACTCGGGAACCCCTTAAATCTAAATATTTCAAATAATGTAGCCCTAAAAGTTGAAGAATTGTTAATGCTCTGCAAAGCTTTATAAAGATTCTTCTAGAAGGCTTTACTGGCAATCCGCCAATAGGGTATTGGCGGAGTTCCACAGTTTGAATGTAAGTTTATTCAATAGAAAAAAATTACATACGTTCATTCAATTTTATTTACTACCTTAACTTTGCCCGTCTCATGTTTTTTTTACTCTTATTCATATCATTTATTGTGGAACACACATGAAACACTTATTAAATGTATAATACTTACAAAAAATACTCATTATATTGCACAAAAAGTATGACTCTAAACATGTAATTTATATATAGTAAACTTTTCTACTCATTTTAATGTATTCATAAAATTACTTGTGCCATGTGAATAGTACCTACTTATTACCTACCAAGGTAGGTAGGACCAATAATAAGATTTATAATACCAGACTGGCAGCAGTATCGTTCTGAATTAATTAAATTAATATAAACTTTCGATGTAACTAATTCTATAAATAGTACCTATTTTATTTTATAGATTTATTTATTTATTTAAACATTATAATACAAATACATATACATAAATATATATTTTTATTATACAATATACATATAGACGCAGGAACGAGACGAAATCAGAATCAAATTTAACTCTAAACAGACAATAATAAGCTTTTAAATTACGAAAACAAATAATATTATTTTCGTAATAATCACCCGACAATATGTTATACATTGACAATTTGTAACAAAATACAAGCATAACTGTTCCATACCTACATCGAAAAATGGGTTATTCCAATATTTATTATAAACCATATTGATTTATCAGTCTTGCGTCATGCCGTGCTGCAGATAATACTAATTAGTGAGCCGTATACCTACGTACCACACCATAAACAACCTATATAATAATGCTTATAAATACTCCTGTCGGCGATAAAGCTTTTCAGGGCAATTTAAACTAAATAATAAGGTGCTTCTTAAGAATATTCCCTACTAAACATCACAATATCTCCCGTGGATTTCGCCGAATCAAATAAAACAAATAAATAATAAATAAATATTGCTGGACAATTCACACAGCAACATCTAGCCCAAAGAATCTAGAATCAAAGCTTTAAAGATTTATGACATTTCATTATCATTTTCTTTCATTACATATCACCCCTATTTACGTTTTCAGTACTGGGACACGGAGACTTCTTTCGACACGGAGACTTTTATCAGAAATCTAGCACCCGTAACATAAGCTTCTAGCTTACCACGGGGCTAGATGCGGGGTGAATTGTCCAGCAATATTTATTTATTTATTGGGAAGATACGTGCTCAGTAGTGGGACTTTGCATTAAATTTTATATTTATAGATGATGGTTGTTAGAAAAGGGCGTGTTCTCCCTTTCCATTTAGTTTGATTCACAGATAATTCAGGCTAAAACTGTCGTATATTATATGTCTTATGAATATTATTCTCTTCAGAGGAAGAGGTCAAAAACCTTTCCATAGGTAACCTTTGTAGATCTCAACATATTCTTGTGAAATTCGATGAGTAATATTGAAATTTACACAGAACTTTTTTATGGAGATAGCATTACATTACAAATTCATCGAGAAAAAATGCAACAATGAAAAAAAAATATGAGAATGAATATATATTATAATGTAGAATGGTTGCAGTAGATTTGAGTTTTGCCTCACATAACATTAGGTACCTACCAATATTTAGTATGAATCAGAATTTTTGATAATTAGGTGACTTACCTAATTAGCTCGTCACATACTCACTTATATCCTTTTTTGGTGTTGTGGTTTTATGGCTAAGTACACTCCACTTTCATACGACGACATCGTCGCGCACCTCTAGATTATTTTCATGAAAATTGTATGAGCGCTATGAAAACACGTGCTCTAACGCTGAAGGCAAACATCGCTGGGAACTTTGAAAAAGTTTGAAGGACATTTGTCATTCACCAACCCGCACTTGGCCAGCGTGGTGAATTAAGGCCTCATCTCTCTCGTCGAGAGAGAAGTCCCTGTGTCCCAGCAGTCGGAACGTAAAGAGTGGTGCTTTGATTATTCTACAACTACTTGCATTAATGAAATATTATTTCTTAAGAAAGGCCTTAATAGGAAATATTGTAAGCTCCATTTTATTGTGGGAAAATATATGTTTCCTGGGAAAAATCCATAAAAAACGGGAAAAGCCGCGTGACGAAATCAACTCCTAAATTAATAAATTACAATGTCAGAAATGAATACACGCATACCTAAACGTAGGTATTAGGCAAAATGAAACAAACTAATGGTTAATATTTACGTATGGAAAAGTATATAAGTAGACCACAGAAAAAGTAGATCAATGTATTGTGGTCAAATGGGCCACTTTTTATATGTAATAAATAAAAGATTTAAGGCCAACGCACTAAACCTAGATCCCAGTCATTGTTAGGTATAAAGTATAAACGTTAGTACTTACTTAATCTATCTAAACATTAAACCACAGATAAAATAGACTCAGGGACTGAATATATTTATTATTGAACGGATAAATTAAAAGTGAAAATGGGAAACTCATAACTATTAACACATTCAACGCCTGCCTTAGGTCCTTACAAATTTAAAGCTGGTGACTTTTTTTAATATCACATAGAAATAAATCCCTTGAATTTGAATATGACGCTTATATTAGCAGTTAGAGGTCGGTAGTTAGTAGTGCGGTCCAGGGTTCGTGGGCCTTCGTCGCAAGGTGTTCAGCTCATCGGCTGAAATTACGACCTGAATGGTAATGATGATGACTCAGCTAAGGTTGTCGAAGCGAGGCCCGCCGTGTTTTGATTGCGTGGAATAAATGCCTACTCATTACTGGTCTGAGTAAAAATGCAAAGATTTCGAGATCTTAATAAAAAGTTGTAAAAGTATACTTATTATTAATCTACCTTATTAAAAAGAAAGTCGTTTATGTTACACAATTTATAACTCAACATAGGTCTGAATAATTTTGGTTGATATAGGTGGAGAGATAGCTTAGAGCCAAAAGAGAAAAATGATAAAGCAGACAAGGCAAAAAGTAGAATATATACTTAATTTAGTATTGGATCTTAATAATTTTAAGTGTAAATTTGTGAGTAAAATTTATAATTTATATAAATTTGATCTATTGCCCAATTTTAACTTTTAGTCGGAAACATTTTTTTTCTTCAGATAATAAGGTAACATATCTTAATTACATACCTACATTACTACTTGCTTATGAAGACATTATTATACACCATTTGATTATATTATAATTATTTTAGTTTCTCAGGGATAATTCAGGTGGCTTCTCACTTTCTCCGATTAAATATAAAGAATAAAGAGTTGATCTCATTATTCTATGAATAATTCCTAGAAGTCTATGTACAACGCCATCTAGCTGTTTTGATTTTAACTAATTAAAACAGTTCTCAACAAGCAGCTCACATTAGTTTTGCACCTCAACGCTAGATGTCACTATAATAAATAGTACCGCTATCCAACGCTAGATGGGGTTACAGTACGTTTAGGTATAGCGCAGTGGTTCCGAGCTATATTTTTTACTACAAATCGAAATGTAAATGGCAACTGAACTCCGCTAAAACGTGTAATAAAACGTAACCTTGTCAAGAAATGTACATTCTCTAATAGACCAAGAGCCTGTGATGGCCAGACCTTCCTTTAATTCACAAGCGTGAAAATTCTTTCATGTGTATGTCTAACATAGGTAAGAATAACCCCCAAACATGAAACCTGGATCGCGGTTCCTTTGGGAGATAACAACCTTTTACCTGTTATCTCCCAAAGGAACCACGATCCAGGTTTCATGTTTGGGGGTTATTCTTACCTATGTTAGACATACACATGAAAGAATTTTCACGCTTGTGAATTAAAGGAAGGTCTGGCCAGACCGGGCTCTTAGTATAGACTAATAACCTGTGATGGCCAGACCTTCCTTTAATTCTGAAGCGTGAAAATTATTTTATGTGTATGTCTAACATAGGTAAGAATAACCCCCAAACATGAAACCTGGATCGTGGTTCCTTTGGGAGATAACAGGTAAAAGGTTGTTTTTTTTTTTCATTACAAATTCATTACAAACAAACAAACAAATCTTTCCTCTTTATAATATTAGAAGATAATATATATTATTATTATAGTATAGACGAACGGCTGGGCCGATTCAGGTGCTTTTGGTTTTGAAATATGTAGTCGTAAAAGCCCACGGAAACTTTAAAGGTGAGAAAACGTAAAAAATAGAGCGAGATAAGCCGCGGGCGTGTCAGCTAGTTGTTTATAAAAAAATAAACCTACACTACATGGTCTACATCTACACTACATACATACCAAGTGATGAAGCAGTTAAGTACTTATAACCTAAGAGCCCGTGATGGCCAGACCTTCCTTTAATTCTGAAGCGTGAAAATTATTTTATGTGTATGTCTAACATAGGTAAGAATAACCCCCAAACATGAAACCTGGATCGTGGTTCCTTTGGGAGATAACAGGTAAAAGGTTGTTATCTCCCAAAGGAACCGCGATCCAGGTTTCATGTTTGGGGGTTATTCTTACCTATGTTAGACATACACATGAAAGAATTTTCACGCTTGTGAATTAAAGGAAGGTCTGGCCATCACGGGCTCTTAGGTTATAAGTACTTAACTGCTTCATCACTTGGTATGTATGTAGTGTAGATGTAGACCATGTAGTGTAGGTTTATTTTTTTATAAACAACTAGCTGACACGCCCGCGGCTTATCTCGCTCTATTTTTTACGTTTTCTCACCTTTAAAGTTTCCGTGGGCTTTTACGACTACATATTTCAAAACCAAAAGCACCTGAATCGGCCCAGCCGTTCGTCTATACTATAATAATAATATATATTATCTTCTAATATTATAAAGAGGAAAGATTTGTTTGTTTGTTTGTAATGAATAGGCTCCGAAACTACTTGACCGATTTCAAAAATTCTTTCATCTTTGGAAAGCTATATTATCCCCGGGTAACATAGGCTATAATATAGCAAAGAAAATTGCGGGAAAGTGTAAAACGCGGGCGAAGCCGCAGGGCGGAAAGCTAGTAAGTTATAAAATTACAAGGAAAAGTGGCATTGATTTTTATATACTTATTAAATTCCCATACAATTATTTTCACTTGAAAACCTCCTCCTTTTTTAAGTCGGTTAATGATATATAAGGTAACTACGAAGGTAGGTAGGTACTTCTTACCTTTAATTTGAACTACTATCTACATTATCTTCCACAGGATTCACGAGCCATAGGATTAACCTAATCAAATAGTAGGTAGTACCTAGTTACTACTTGGTACACATGTATTATCTAGGTACTTACTTACCTAAATGGGTAAACTACTAGTTAGGCAGATTGAGCAATTTGCCTGAACGGAAATTATAAAAAAACTAATTGATACGTAGGTAGATCTATTTTGAGTTTTAAATGATTGTTTATGACCCAACTGCTAAGAATCCTCTCCTCATAGGCATAAAAGACAACTAGCTAGATTAGCTTTTCCAGTGTGAAGGATTATTTTATAATAACAATATATGTTGAGGCCGTTATTTGTGTGATTTTGGCATTCCGTCATTTATTTAGTAGGTAAACTTGTGTGTTACATGCTGTTGAACAATGATCACTTCAACGTCAGCTGACTGTCAGAGTCAAATTCGTTTCACCAAGGACCTGCGTAAGTTACGGTAATTTCACACTAATTTTTTCCACAATAATTACCTAACTAACTCCTAATTTCGACACCAAAATAGGCCAAACACAATAGCACCCAAACGCGCGCCATCTTGTTGTCACGGGGCCGCCATTTCACGGATAATTGGCGGGAAACGCGGAAACACGGCCTTGGCACTTCCGCAACAAAGTAAAAACCTTATCTAGATCCCATTTAAGCAGAATGCCTAGTTTTCAGTGATTTCTCCGTGTTTCCTGTCTAAACAATTATATTTAGTACTGTAAAATTCACATTACACACCTAGATAGATAATAAGATAGATATAATATTTATCTTCTTGTAGCAACCTCAGTGGCGAGGCGGGCTAAGTTCGAGGGACTGCGTGATTTGTAAGACCTGTGGATATTTGTTTTGGGTATTCTAGGTCTTTTCTACATTATGTTCTTTTAATAAAACATTTCGCATCTTTGTACTGTATTGTTCATATATCAGATAGGTACCCGTAGGTAACATAAAATTTGAGCTGTCCAGAGCTGTTGCTGTGTGAACTATCCAGCAATATACCTTAGAGAGCCTAGTAGCCATAGTTTTACTTTGAGACTTATTCTGGACCTTATTTTTTAAAACGCAACATCTACCCTTGACTTTTGAATGTCAATTTGCAGATCAGTGGAAACAGTTAAGTAGTTAACCTGTTAAAGTAAAATACCATAATTCACCTACATTAAGAAAGGAGAAACGTTGATAGGACTTAGTGACGTCAATAAAGAACTCGGAAGGGCACTATATGGATTGATTGGTCACGGAACTTACCATATTATTCATATGAGTAAACTAAACTTAGATTTTGTCCCAATATCTTTAACAATTAAATTTGTTTAGATTAGTATCTCGTATCAACAATATTTATCAATCGTGTGAATGCTATTTTTTTATGCAACAGAGTTACTTATACTTATAAGTATCTATTTGTTTTTCGAACATAGGAATTTTCCATTTACCTGAATAAAGGCCCTGAATCACTCAAGTTTCTGAAGACCTGCACCTTGTATGTTGTATGCCCGGAACTCACCAATTACCGTACCCTATTGTTTCAGCAGGTGTTTAGTAGGTACCTACATTTGCATACTCATCTCATGACTAGATCTTACGTCTGTCTAATTCAAGGTATTACATAAAGCTACCTAATTATATACCTACCATATAAAAATTAGAAAAATGTAGGTAATACTTATTACATTATTTCAGCCGTCGGAAGTCCACAGCTGGACATACCTTACTGCGAATCTTACCACAGAGATCAACCAAATCCTACCAAACCTATCGAATTATACTAATAATAAATTTCTGAAGAAGAGCCGTGTTGGCTAAGTGGGAGCACACTCGACTTTCATTCCGAAGGTCGTGGGTTCAATCAAACACCGCCGCGCACCTCTGATTTTTCTTCTTTAAAAATTATGTGTGCTTTAAAAAACACGTGCTCTAACGGTGAAGGCAAAACATCGTGAGGAAACCGGCATGTTCTGAGAACTTTGAAAAGTTTGAAGGATATGTTCATTCACCAACCCGCACTTGGCCAGTTAAGGCCTAATCTTTCTCGTCAAGAGAGAAGTCCCTGTGTCCCAGCAATGGGAACGTGAATAGGGGTGTTATGATGAAGGGTCGGTCATAGAGTAAGTTAGTTTTTTTTTTCAAAGATATTCTTCACAGATGACACACGAGATAGCTCGTCGAATCTACCTATCATCGACCTAATGACAATGATGAGTCATCACAAGATGCACAATAGGCAAGGGAGCAGCCCTTCACACAGACCTTGAGACTCCCTTGCTCTTGGGGTGAAATAGTGCTGACTACAGTCCGGCCTACGTACCTAATAGGTACATTTTCATTTTTCCGGCCTTTTTTCGAAAAATTAACTCGCGTTTAAAAAAAAATTTATTCGTATTATTACCTATGTAATGCAACTATTAAAACTATTATTAGTCTGTTTAGTAGTTTTTAATTCAGGTACATACAATCCTTATTTTGTTATATTTACGAAAAATAGAAGTATTCAAGTGAGACTAGAGAGATACGTTCTTCGTCCAGATGGGAGGTTTCTTAGGCCGGCACCACACGTCAGGTTACTAAGATATATTTTTCAATCAAATATTTAAAACCAATAATGTTAGTTTCGGCTGACATAATGGAATACGTAATCCCAACTCTACCTCATTGCGGAATATTGGTACGTTACCTACGACCTCGTAATTGTCGCCATAAACGCCCAAGCCTTTATTGATACGCACTTTGAATAGACAAAAAATATACGAAACAATTTGTTTTGTTACGTAAATGTTACATTCACGTGCGACGTGTTAGTTACACTATTACACATAAGGTTACATTACGATTGGAATAATGGGATGCTGCTATTTTTTTCATAATGACGTGAAAATCGCCAAATCCAAATACCACGCAGCCATGACCGGAAGCCTAAGTTCCGTTTCCTGGTTCAGACAACTAATGACGTAACAACTCTGCTTATAAATTTAATCGCATAAAATAATGACCTATTTCGACGCCCTATATCAAGGCCCGGATAGCTCAGTCGGTAGAGCATTGGACTTTTAATCCAAGGGTCCAGGGTTCAAGTCCCTGTTCGGGCGGTTCTTTTTGCGTGATCATTTTCTTATATACCTTTCGATTTTACATTTTTGATCTTTTTTTGTATCAAAAAGGTAAAATTGATTTATTTCGTTAGATGAAATAACTTAATTTTATTAATCGCTAATAATGAAGTTGTCTGGCGCAGAAGTATTTTTTTAATAATAGTATATTTTACCCTGTTCATTTAAACTAGTGTAACGAATTGACGAAAACGAACTTTACCTACATAGTAGTTAAATATGCTAGATATCTTTAAAAAAATTATAAAAACCATCTTACATAACCTGAAACGTGACCCACTAACCTGTCTAAACATTATCAGAGAATTACAAAATGTATAACCGGCCGATAGTCATAAAACTATAATGGCTGATTTAGACAGGGTCAGTAGACAACTCAGTCGCAGCGCCAATGTCGGCGCCGCGACTGACTTTAACTGTTTACATGAAGTAAGTAGTAGTGATGCGTTTCTCACGGTGACCACACGTGTGTGAAGTCAGTGGGAAAAATGAATTCGCGAAAAGAAATGAAACGACGATTTAATTATTTGTTGAAAAATTTATCAATTTTGCTGTTGAATGAGTTAATAGAAATGGTAGAAAATGAGATAACTAAAAATGAGATAACGCTGTTGACCGCATTTCTTTATTGCGGTAATTTAGGGATTTAATATCCCAAAGGCACTCGTTTTCGCCATACAATTGCACCAATTTTAATGTTTCGTCTTCGCTAAGCTTACGCGTCATTTTTATCGAAAAAAACGTGGTCACTCTACAACGCAGCGGCAGTGACTAACCACGTACTGACTTGTCTGTTTACACGGGGTTTATTTGGCTGGCGCGGGGGTGCGCGGGTGGCGGGGGGCGCCAACTGACTTCAAAATATTCGTGTCCGAATATTCAAGTCAGCGCTGACTTCAAGCCACTGTACTGACTTCAAATCAGTTTACACAGGGTTTTTGTCGGGTCAGCACTGACTTGTCTCTATTTCGAAGTCAGTCACTGACCCTGTATAAACCAGCCATAACTTCAGAACAAAACAATGTTGAAAACTGTTGAATTTTCCGAACAATTCCTTCAGCATTCCACCGTGACAGCCGTTCGCGGCATTTGTACGCGCGCTTTCCGCCGGTGCGCGCGCATCGCGATTTCAAATCTCGAACGTAAAAAAAAATTCAACAAATAGTTCCTATATTGTGATAAAAACCTGTGATGACAAAGTGCTGTGATATCAAATGAAGAAAAATGTCCCGCGCGTCTAACTTCAAAACAATATTCTAAAATGACGAAATACAAACTAAATAACACACTACGAACCCCCCAAACCGTGACCCTGACTGCGTACCTGGGTCCAGAGCTGGACTCTAATGACAACGGAGAGATGAAAAACCTGGAAGTGAAGAAATGTGATTGTTCACAGTTTTTAGACTCTGATAAGATCGCGTCGTTGGTGAAGCCAGGGGCTAGTTTCGGCCTGAATGAGCTGAAGGTTGAGGGGCTGGACGTGTGTTTGTGCGAGAAGTACAATGGGGGCTGCAAGCTGTGCCCCCGGGCGAGCCTTGCGCCGGCCCTGGCGACGGAAAAATCTTGCCAATCTTGCCGTGGATCCAGTTGTACCACGGTTCTTCCTAGTAAGTATATCTTAAAACTCTGGTAGGATAAATTAATTGCGATAGGATCGCTGAGAATAGCTACCTGCAGTAGGTATAAACCGATGACGTTTCAGTACGTCTAAACTCATAGAAAGAGGATAAACAGAATCCTTTTCACATTCTAAAGTCTAAGTATCCCCATAAGTGTTAAACTTTGCAGACAAGTCAATAAACTAACTTGTAAATTACCGGATCTAAAAAACCACTTAATAAATTCTGAAAATCATTATGCAAGGTATGCTAATTAGGCGAATTTCAAATTAAAATGCGCACTATTTAACATTTCGAACCATTTTAGAGCTTTAAGGTCCTCTTTTCCTTTGTTATCAGAATAGGTAGGTATAAGAATTAATAAACAAGTTATAACCTATCTGTCTACGTGATATTTGTAAAAATAGATGCTTCAAGTTTTATCTAGAACTAACTTATTTAGATTTAACGTATGAATAGGCCGGGATCCGTAGTACAGGGAAATCAAGTGATTACTAACAAGCTAATTTTTGGTGAGTAGCTTCGTTTCGATGAGACGACTACAAATATCCTATACCCAAATCTCGATTGTGGTAGCTAACAGAGATATCAAGGATTAAAAAAATCAAGGATGTAAAACCGGGATAACGGACCACGAAATTTGTCGGACAATATGTCCGTTAGATTTTATATATATTAATTAAGTATACAACAAAAAATCAGCTGGTTAGTAATCATAGTAATCATTTAAATTGACCTTGTTTTCGATACATTTTCGAAATGGCGGACTCTTTGATCAAACCATAGGTTTTGTAGGACAAACATGTTTTTATATAATTTAGATAATTATCTTGAGATATAACATATTGTCCTACAAATTTCGTGGTCCGTTATCCCAGTTTTACATCCTTGATTTTTTTAATCCTTGATATCTCTGTTAGCTACCACAATCGAGAGTTGGGTATAGGATATCTTTGGACGTCTCATCGAAACGAAGCTACTCACCAAAAATTAGCTTGTTAGTAATCACTTGATTTCCATGTACTACGGATCCCTGACTAGAAGTTTCAATAATCTGGAGGTTTCGCTATAAATTATAATAGAAAGAGCAATAATAAGAACTGCTTTTATAATTATATCAGCTTTATAATAAATGAATATTGCTGGACAATCGATCTGGATAGATTTATCCAAATCGTAATTATACAAAATCAGTCGTAATGTCGACTTAAATCTTCGAAATTAACCCGGCAGGTGCAAGTTAACCCCCCGACACGTTACAAAACGGCTTGACATGTTTCACACGGTGGGTCGAACATGAACAAGGAACTCACTCTAACGCTTATCTCCAAAGTATCTTCATAACATCTTCATAATCATTACGCTTATCTGTAAAAGATTATGTCATATGAAATTTTAAAAAAAGTCTTGTTGTTGAACGCGCCAGGTTTCCCGCGAATCAGCCATTGTTCCTAACTTTGTTTATAAGCGTTGTAAAGTGTAGTGTCAGTGCAGTTTTCTTTGGATTGGAAAGATGAATGCGTTACAATTTTAATGGGTTCTGAGAGAAAAAATAATTCAAAAGAAAAATGTCATATTGAAAAATGAAGAAAAAAATTATGTCAACTAAATAGAATAGGTACCTACAAATCCAAAAAAGACAATACAATAACATTAATCTCATTTTAGATTTGAACGTAACTAAGTTGCCAAAAAAAAACGATTAGAAAAATAAAATTAACATACAATATCGTTATGTTATGTTAAATATAATGAAACATTCCGTTATTTGTTCTTTCATCTTCCTCCGAATATAAGCGCATAGAGGAACAAAACAAACTCTAATATACCTAGGTACAGTTGGCGTGGGAATAAAGTAAAATGTTGGTGAGCAATCCACTTAGTTCCCAGTCCTACCTAGACTCCTAAAGTGATATGATATCACTGTAATTGCGATTAGTGCGGCAAGGTCCCGGGAAGTTCTGGATGCTTTGCGGTTCGTCATCACTTCACTACTGAATAAGAGAAACATTAGTACTTAATAATATTATACCTACTAATTTTATACTTTTTATTTTGATTATTTTAGTTGTAGATTGTACTCAAAAGTAAGGTAACACGATTTGAGGACTTACAAAAATATAGGGAATATCGAAAAATCACCGCTAGAAAACATTTTTTTACAACAAATCAAGATTTTATATAAGTACATTATAGAAGATATACATTAGGTACGGCGTAATAACGCAGACATGCAGACGCTTTACAATTTTTATTTTATCAGATTTCGTTTCACCTTGTACTGGGTACACAAGACGAATTACCGAAGAACTAAAGATGAAGAAAGTATTTAACAAATAAAATGTTATTTTGGTTATAAATACGCCATTTAACGAGCACGTGTTTATAGTTTAATCAGCAAAGCCGATCGAATCGTGAAAACTGACGATTTTTTACGAGTTTTCATTATCCTAATTAGGATTCGGTAAATTGGCGTTCAAGGTTGGTTTAATTAAAATAGTTTACCTACCTTATATTTACATTACAAAACTTTTAAAAATTATTTCCATAAAATCTCAAGGTTTATGAAGTAAATTAATTACTTAGGTACCAACTATATTTTTGTTATGTGTAAAAAAATACATACCTACTTAATACTTTTTTAGTTTTAACAGAAAAATGGCGGTGAAAACTTACAGAATTAAATTAATAAATGTAGAGACTGTTCCTTTTTTTTAAACATAATGATTTCACATTGATGCTAAAAAGGTCAAAACTGGCCCAAAATAACACACCACAGAGACCACAGACAAAGCATCACTAATCAAAAACAAAAAATCTGTTCGTAAGTTATAAGGTCTACTTAATAAAATTTCAGTTTCAGTTTCGGAGAATAGTCTGATACCCTTGTATCAATAATAGGGATCCTTATCCCGATACGTATTTATAAGGCTAACCCACAGTTATATCTGTGGGCTAACCGGTAGAAACCAAATGATCCTTGACAGTGTCCCCTTCTGGAGTGAAATTGGATTGGCAAAAACGGATGTCTATAAATCCCTATTATGTTTGGCCACGATAAGAATACGTTTAGGACACATGTCAGTTTGACACGTTAGTGATGGGCACAACATAATGAGTTCGTAACCGTTCCTCCAAAATGAACCGCCGCGTTATTTTTAACATTATTTTCGTTTTAAATTGGCGGAATCCTTTAATATTTATATTTTAGTAATTTAAGTGGAAACCGACTGTTTTAGCGTCACAAAATGGCGGCCCATAACGCCATTTGGGGTTATTATTTTAAACATAAATATAAAAATGCCACTTTCTTTCGCGCGTTCGGTTTGGTCGTAGTTTTATTCTTATATTTAATAAAATCTTATAGTCCATTATTTTCAAATTCTTAAACGTATTATTTTTTAAATATAACTGTAACAGATAACGATACTGTTGTTGCCTGTTATTTTTAGCACAGCACTACCTACAAATATAAAGCACTGACATAACCTTGTAATAGCGCAATATTATCGCAATATTATTACGCAGATTTAGAAAAATATTGTTTACCAAGTTATTTTACACTTAGTTTGGCACAAAATTATTAGATTCATTGATTATTGATATAATAATGTAGATTTAATCCTCATCAATTGTTAAAACGGTAAACAAACAGTAAAAATATTTTTATCGTAACTGCAACGCCATTACAAAGTTACGTTATCAGTTCAATCGCGATGTGTCAGGAACGCAAAGTCTCGGCGATCAGACCATACAAGACAATAGGACTAACAAGAAAAATCTAGATTTTGATGTCGATCCATACGTGTTCGAGGAGATCATCGATGGCTAGCTGGCTAGCATGGCTGGCTAGCATGGCGATGGCTAGCTGGCTAGCCAGCAACTAGATTATCGTAGAAAACATTTTTGTTTGTTTGTTTGTAAGTGCTAAACTCAAGAACGGCAGCTCTGATTTAAAAAAATATTTCAGTGTTGGATAGTATATTTATCGAGGAAGGCTATCCCTATGTACCTATATAAACTATAAATGGATAACGTAAAAAAAATGCAAGCGAACCTGTCGGAGGGTCGGCTATTTATAACATAATAATATGTTTATAACAATACTAGCTTTCCGCCCTGCGGCTTCGCCTGCGTTTTACACTTTCCCGCAATTTTCTATAAATCTCACGGAGCCCGAGATTTTCCGACGAATGCAAAACAGTGGAAAGCGTCAGGAAGGAAAACCCGACTTATTTTTATCTAGTAGACATGGCCAAATCGATAAAATAAATTAAATTGTAGAGATATTTTAAATCAAATAAAGATCTGTAAATATACCTTTGTATTATTTCGTGTCTGTCGAACTTAAAACTAGGTGACGCTGTATAAATTAACCGAAATAAACGCGAATTACCTTATTATCATAAAGAACAAATTAAAATAACTGGTAATAATAGTAATAATTATCTTGAGCTGACATTGACTTATGTACCTACACGTTGTACTTAAGAAACATGTGTTACCATTATTAGTATTTATTTTCTTTGTATTATTTCTTTGTGTTTCGTGTATTATATTTTAATCGAGCTAATTAATGCAATGACGTAAAATTTGCACATATAACTGCTCTCTTTAATGATCTGAAATAAATATTTGCTTACATAAATAGCAGACACGAGTTAAAAGGTAAGTAATATTGATTTTAGTATAGGTATATTTTTTTTATTTCTTTAATTCTAGGTTAATTTTGTACCGAATGTTTTGTATTGTGTGTGAGCAGCTAATAAATTATGTCTATGATCTAAGTTTAAAATTATTATTTATGTACCTATTTAAAGACTTAATTAAAATCAAATTTCCTGGGCGTAATTGGTAAGAGTAGGTAATTACAATTAGCTTTTTCACGTAATTGCTGGCTCAAGGCAGGCAACCGAGTGGCGCTTCCTTTTATCGACACTTTTTATCGATACTTTTTATGTCACATCACTACAAACTGCAATTTTACAAAATTCATAAAATGATAGTACCTACACACATGGAAACAGATAGGTAGCGAATGTGGAAAACAAAACATAGTTTGGTATACTTATATAAAAAGCTTCAAGGGGTTTTCTAACAGCAAACCTTGACATTGACACAATAATTAACTTCAGGAGAAAGCGTATTGTGACTAGGTGAGCTATTATTGGGAATATACAATGTATTTTATTTAAACTTTTTTTAATATTATATCGTCAATAATAGAAATATTTGACGGTTGGGTAAAAGTACCTATGTATATGGTTAAAAAATGTTCAAACCACAAATTTATCATGATAAGTACCTACCTATACACAGTAAATTTTTTTTTAAGGCGATTATACAATTATTCAACAATATTTAAATTAGAAATTGGTGCGTTCTTTCTAAATCCTACAGGTCATTAATTATTCGACGCACGCGCATTCTACTTCCGAATATAATAATGTAAGAACTAAAGAGAAATTTACGTTTTCTTATACGCTTTCTATTTATGTGTACATAACTTACAATGATAATGAATTCTTAAGAAAAAACACAATACCTATCTACTGTTCCAAAATTATGAAATCTAAGTACCTAAACGCGATATTTAGGTGAACAAATTCAGCAAATGGAAAATAAACAATACAAAAATACCCATAGGAAAAAAGTTTGATGTTTCTTAGCCTATATACATTTTTCAGCATATTGATAGTGACGAAGCGTACAATTACAATAATAAGAACGATTACACGAGAAGAAATGTAAATATTATCGCGAGAATCGATGCCAGTAACTCGAAGATGCCCACCACTATAGAATAAACTAAACAAAATATTTTTTAGCTTGGTACATACAATAGGTATAGGCTGTTATGATTGTGTTTTAGTATGAGTGGTTTATACGTCTCACTACTTTACTAGGCACAGGTCTCCTCGAGAAAATCCATTAGATTGTTGGGATTTGAAATAATCACCATGCTTACCACCAGGCGAGTTGGTGATCGCAGTAACTTGGTATAGTCCACAGGTCGAGGCTTATATTCGTCTTCTGGTAGGTACCTACTATACTAATGCTGGCACCACAGGACCTAGAATAAGTAGGTAGGTAATATAATATATTGTTGTAAGGAGAAATGGAGGAAATATGCGCTTTGCATTGCATGGAAATTTCACGCTTCGCCGGCCCTTTACCATACAAGCTAACAACAAACAACAACAATTTATGTAACAACAAAATATATTATGTACGTTGTTTGGACTGTTTGTCTGTCTGTCACGGTAGTATGTTATTCGTGAGTCAGTTGTTATCAACACAATAAATTGTCCACATTGTAGTAATATTTAAAAGAACCGTCACATAGTTTTTACTGACTAATGAGCATTCCTATACGTGTCTTGAATGAGGTAATAGTTACTAGTTCTAGCTAAGCTGATAGGATAATCTAAATTATTCTAAATGGGTATTTAAAAAACCAAGGTAGCTAGATATGCTAAAAAATCTTTTTTTAGCTAGCTTATTTATTACTTTCTAACTAACCTGCGATCTAGAGTCCTGTAGCTACCTAAGTCTAAGTCTAAAGTCAAAGATTTCAATATCACAATATCTTACATATATTTTAAGATTGCAGGATAGATTTGAACAATAATAAATCCATTTTAGAAGACCGGTTTTTAAATCGTCATTCAAGACATTTTTTTATGGAAAATTCCTCAAGATAATGGCAAAATAAATAAAACATTAATTACCTTGTGTGAATAGCAACAAAAAAATCAGTGCTCTATCATGAATGTTACATAACTTGTCTAATAATGATAACCTTTAACATTAACTCTAAAAATTGTGATTCCCATTTGTGATTTTAAATTATTATTTAAATTAGGTACACGTGATTGTTCGGTGACTTACATAAATTAAAACCGTTTCCGAGTTAGATAGGCAATTATTTTAACATAGTTATAATAATAAATATATGAAAATATAATAAGAATACTCTTTTTTTAAACCTAAACCAATATTCAATAATTCTAAGTAAAAATAAATAAATTAATAAGTTTACAATATTTGGTCGATAGTCGGCCTTATCGTTGACAGCGATCTCTTTCAGGCAACATTTGGATGGACTCAGAAGGATCTAGAGACAGACGCACAGAACATAATAAACTAACAATCGGTGTACAAGGAAAAAACAAATAGGAATTTGTGAGACTACAGTGTAAAATTATTATAAATGTAATGTTATTAATAGATATTATATTTAATACATACTTCATGTCATACGAATACGAAGTATTTATATTAAATAAAAATATTGTTTAAGTTTAGATTTTATATATTTTACCTAATACGCTCGAGGTCGCAGGTCGATTATAAATTCGCAAAATGAAAAAACCTAGTTTTATTCAATCTTTATGAGTTGTGGATTCAGATGTGTAATGTGAATGGTAATAATATTATTAGATATTGACATAGTTTAGTAGGTAACGGAATATTTTAGAGTTTACTTAAAATTTTGCTGTTTGTTTTGCTAACAAAGGTTGAGGCTTAGGCTAATATTTAAGACAATTATTGAGCTAAATTGTTCAATGTCATATGCATAGATGACCTTTATGTTTTATACCTACAGATGTAAAACTATTGATATCTACTTTTAGAATTATAAACCTATAAAGTAGCTTAAAGTAACATGATATTTGCTTAGTTAAGGTTTCACCAAAAATAAACAAGAAATAAATAACAACCACGTAAGAATGGCGGAAATTGGAGGAGGCTATACCCAGCAGATATACGGGATGGAAAATCATGATGATGTTGTTAATTTATAATCATCTTCATTCATAATTTTCAAAAACATCTATTTACTAAAATTTTATTAAAGCCATTGTAAGATTCTTGAACATTTTGTTCTGTATCTTCAGATTCAAACGGGACATACCTGAACGGGTTCCCCTCAAAGCCTGACAAAGAAGACCAGACTCCTCGCTGGCGACGGCGGCTGCAGCGACGCGCGCGAGGGTTCTGCAGCCGGAAGACCCTGCTGCGGAGGCTGCCGATCCTGGAGTGGCTGCCCCAGTACTCGCTGCGGAGCGGGCTGGCTGACGTCATCGCCGGTAAGACCAGCTCCTGCTGCATCAGGCGAGGGTTCTGCAGCCGCAAGACCCTGCTGCGTAGACTGCCGATCCTGGAGTGGCTGCCGCTGTACTCGCTGCGGAGCGGGCTGGCTGACGTCATCGCCGGTAAGACCAGCTCCTGCTGCATCAGGCGAGGGTTCTGCAGCCGCAAGACCCTGCTGCGGAGACTGCCGATCCTGGAGTGGCTGCCGCTGTACTCGCTGCGGAGCGGGCTGGCTGACGTCATCGCCGGTAAGACCAGCTCCTGCTGCATCAGGCGAGGGTTCTGCAGCCGCAAGACCCTGCTGCGGAGACTGCCGATCCTGGAGTGGCTGCCGCTGTACTCGCTGCGGAGCGGGCTGGCTGACGTCATCGCCGGTAAGACCAGCTCCTGCTGCATCAGGGGAGGGTTCTGCAGCCGCAAGACCCTGCTGCGGAGACTGCCGATCCTGGAGTGGCTGCCCCAGTACTCGCTGCGGAGCGGGCTGGCTGACGTCATCGCCGGTAAGACCAGCTCCTGCTGCATCAGGCGAGGGTTCTGCAGCCGGAAGACCCTGCTGCGGAGACTGCCGATCCTGGAGTGGCTGCCGCAGTACTCGCTGCGGAGCGGGCTGGCTGACGTCATCGCCGGTAAGACCAGCTCCTGCTGCATCAGGCGAGGGTTCTGCAGCCGGAAGACCCTGCTGCGGAGACTGCCGATCCTGGAGTGGCTGCCGCAGTACTCGCTGCGGAGCGGGCTGGCTGACGTCATCGCCGGTAAGACCAGCTCCTGCTGCATCAGGCGAGGGTTCTGCAGCCGGAAGACCCTGCTGCGGAGACTGCCGATCCTGGAGTGGCTGCCGCAGTACTCGCTGCGGAGCGGGCTGGCTGACGTCATCGCCGGTAAGACCAGCTCCTGCTGCATCAGGCGAGGGTTCTGCAGCCGGAAGACCCTGCTGCGGAGACTGCCGATCCTGGAGTGGCTGCCGCAGTACTCGCTGCGGAGCGGGCTGGCTGACGTCATCGCCGGTAAGACCAGCTCCTGCTGCATCAGGCGAGGGTTCTGCAGCCGGAAGACCCTGCTGCGGAGACTGCCGATCCTGGAGTGGCTGCCGCAGTACTCGCTGCGGAGCGGGCTGGCTGACGTCATCGCCGGTAAGACCAGCTCCTGCTGCATCAGGCGAGGGTTCTGCAGCCGGAAGACCCTGCTGCGGAGACTGCCGATCCTGGAGTGGCTGCCGCAGTACTCGCTGCGGAGCGGGCTGGCTGACGTCATCGCCGGTAAGACCAGCTCCTGCTGCATCAGGCGAGGGTTCTGCAGCCGGAAGACCCTGCTGCGGAGACTGCCGATCCTGGAGTGGCTGCCGCAGTACTCGCTGCGGAGCGGGCTGGCTGACGTCATCGCCGGTAAGACCAGCTCCTGCTGCATCAGGCGAGGGTTCTGCAGCCGGAAGACCCTGCTGCGGAGACTGCCGATCCTGGAGTGGCTGCCGCAGTACTCGCTGCGGAGCGGGCTGGCTGACGTCATCGCCGGTAAGACCAGCTCCTGCTGCATCAGGCGAGAGTTCTGCAGCCGCAAGACCTCATTCCCGCGGAAAGATAAATTTTCCCACTGTAAAAAGTCTTATGCTCTTTCGCGGCACTGAAACTTCATACCCAATTTCGTTCAAATCGATTAAAGCCAAAGATTTTTATTACATTAATTAAAATATTTAAGTAATAAATTTAAGATAATACAAAAAGCCCATCTAAAGCTAAACATACTCGTATTATTAGCCCTCCGAATAATTAAGGTTATTTCGTCAGAGAGCTAACTTAATTAATGATAGAATTATCATCACAGTAGATGTTTCTAAAAGAATCTTGTACACAAAAGTGTGCTATGAGTCAACTTGCACTTTGGGTCGCGTGCCCAGTGATCCGCGACACGAGCGGTGTTGTGTTGTCCCATTGTGGCATCCTGTGTTAGTTTCGCAATCTGTTACAAATATTATTTAACTTACAACTTAGTTACAGGAATTAACAATGATTTTTTTAGAAACCGTAAAAATGTTTTTCATTTTAAACATTCATGGTAAGAGAAAGTAAATAATTAGGTAATTTAAAATTAACAAAAAAACATTTTCTTGTGTTTATCTCTATGAGAGAATTCAGATAGTAATGTTTATTTTCATTTATTTCCTAACATATTTTTAATTGAGGCGCAGATTAATGCTTAGTTGGTACCTACCACCTAGCTATATTATAACGGAATTGTAGATGTCTTATAAATTAAGCATTTGCAATTTCGATGTTTAATTACCATCAGAAAATGTTACTGGTTTATCATTGCGAGAAAATTGTAAGTGGGTTCTATCTATCTATAGTATCTATTTAGCTGGGTACAAAAAATACAGCTAGGTACTTGATCGGAAGCAAAACTGCATAGCATAGTTATTGCATGGTTGGTTTAGCTAGTCTAGTATCATCAACGATGCGATCTATCTGACTAAAACCCCATTAGACTAGTTCTCGACTGGACTCGGGCGCTAGATATATCATTTTACGACTAGGAGTAACTCGATGTGACTAGGGAGCTACACACAAAATCTCTTCGTAAATAGAAAAAGAAAAAAAATATAAATACTTTTAAGTGCCGCACCACACGTGCTGGCTTAGGAAATGCACCACCTCGTTGCCTCCCGTGTAGTAGAGGCATTAAACCGACTAAAGGATTTAAATACCAAAAGACATGAGCATTCAGTGTATCAAATTACTGCGATGTGAACCGTCTGGTAAGCGTGGTGACTTTACCAAATATCCGAAGGCCTAAACTGGGTTCTACTGGGAAGAACACAGTACCTAGTGCCCAGAAGTGGGCAAAGTGAATGTCGAGCGAGTCTATGTCTGCTTATTCTAACTAAGCAACCTTGTTTCTTAATTCAGATGAAAAGTAGAGTTTTTGCAGAACTCGTCTTGAACTTCTTTGAATATTTACATCATCTAGGTCTAGGTTTGGATTACCTAGATAATTAGTAGCGTTAAGTTACCAGCCTTCGGAATTAACTAAACTTAGTTATAAATATTCAAGTTTGATTTACACAAGAAAAACGTCTAAACGATTAAACTAGAAAATTAAACTGATTGAAACGTACCTAGTACGGTTTGTAATTTGAAAACCGATTTTTGCCAAAGTTCTGAACTGAATTCTTTGTACATAAGTAGTTGCCCAAATGGTTATTTACTAAGTACATTAGTAGTAAGTAAATAACCATTTGCACTGTTACAAAGATGTAGGCAACTTGCATCAGGTTGTTGAGTTAGAAAATCTTTCAACGTTGAAACGTAGCTATATAATGTAGAGATAATAAATTGTACCAAATGTTTGATAGGTAATAAAGTGTTTGCCTAGTAACAAATTGCCCGTTTTGTTAAACGGTTGTTTGTTAAATTATCAAACCTTTACCTATCTATAAATGGCTTAATTAGCCACCGAGTAACTAAATACCAGCATAGATACACACAATCCGTCTTCTCACGATAAACAAGTAGGTAAGCATGGCTGATTCTGTATATGCAGTGTTAGTAAATAGTAGGTACATAAACATAATCAGATTATGTAGTGACGGTTGGGTCACCTAGCGCACAGTACAAACCCGTTCACTGGCCACTCGCAGTGGACGTCCAGCCGAGCGTGGCGACCGTGACAATGGCCGAGGTGTCTGTTACAAGACAAGACAATATCATGCACGACACGCTGTTTACTTCCATAATAGTGTGTGTTACCGCTGTAAATACCTCTTATGATATAACTATTAGACGTAGCATTAGGTATAACCACTTTATGTTTATGTATACTATGAATGTATTAGTGTCAGAATTTAATTGTTACACAATTTCTTGGTATAAGCACTTGAGCTATGATGTTCTTATTATATTAAAGGTTTAATCATCTTCATATTAAGATAAACGGGCAATAGGTACACGAACCTTATTTAGGTACGTTGACTTTTGATCGAAACGGTTGATCAAAAGTCAACGTAAATAAGGTTCGTGTATTGCCCGTTATCTCAATATGAATTTATCAAACCATGACAGTTTTTATAGTTTAATCATCTTATTAAACTATTGCATAGCTATGACGAATAACTCCTATCGCGGGCCTTGAGGTTGGAGACCGAATCCAGAAATTCCGTAACGAAAATAACCTAACCCCTGATAAATATGCTATGCAATATCTTTACCGCGGCAGTCTCCGATTGCCACACTTATTTTGCAGGCATAACATTTTTTTTCAGTCTTTCTTTTTATTTTCCAGGCATAACAGTGGGTCTAACAGTGATACCTCAGGCCATAGCCTACGCGGGAGTGGCAGGTCTACCGCCTCAGTACGGGCTATACTCCTCCTTCATGGCGTGCTTTGTGTACACGGCGTTCGGCAGCGTGAAGGACTCCGCTATCGGGCCCACCGCAATCGCCGCCATTTTGACGCGAGAGAATCTACACGGCTTGGGGCCAGAGTTCGCGGTGCTGCTGGCATTCTTGTCCGGCTGTGTGGAGCTGGTTATGGGGATATTGCAGCTTGGTAAGTTAAATAATCTTAGTTAAGCTTCTATCGCGGGCTTTGAGCGTGGAGACCGAATTTAACCTAACACCCCTGATAAAAAATGATATGCAATAGCTTAACTCCCGTCTCCGAGTGACTAGCTGATCCACCCGCTTTATTAACGTGTTTTACACCTTTTAAACCTTTCCTGGGCTACTACGACTATTTAAAAACCTTAAGCAACTAAATCTTCTTGATTTATAAAATCATTAATCATTAATCAACTATTGCAGAGTATTCTATTTATCATAAACTTCTAAAGTAAAGTGTCTTTTTTAAACTAGTACATTTAGATAAATTCCTTATCCGTCGTCGGATTCTTAAAAATCATAACAAGAACACGAATAAAAGAACAGGTAGGTATTCCGTATTTATGAATATAAAATTCATGAATTTTAGCACTGGCGCCGATGTATACCTACAGTAATAAATAAACATGGTACCTGCATAGATACCTATTTAAAAATTAAGACATCCAAGGAATTTTCAAATGGAATGCGCAAAATTAAGAAAAAATATTTTAATATAGGAATTTTTCCGCATACAAACTTTATACCTACTGTCATATTTCTCATTCTATAAATATTCACTTATATGAATAATTTTATCTTAATTAACTTAGGTAATTGTTGAAGAATGGCATTTGAGATACGCTTCTATTTTAATTTACATAATTTAATTCACCTAGTCATAACTAAGGATTTTTAAGACCTATAATAATTTTTCAAACTTCAAGCATAAAATAACATTGAATATAAATGACAGGGTAGCGTATTAATGTGCGCAACTATGTAGGATCAACTTAATTGTTTTCTTAGTAGTCCTACGATGTCAATTCATTTATCCAAGTTGTAAGAGATAAATTAATTATGATTTAATTGAAATTATTGTTATCTGGTTAAAGCCTCGAGCAGACCGGATGCGTATACGTACACGTAAGCGTAGACGTGCACGTACCACTGAGTTGTAATGGCCTCTACACACCAAAGCCGGCGGCCCGCCGGCACAGCCCGCCGGCTTGATGCCGGCGGGTTAGCCCGCCGGCTTCAGAATGTCCAAGCCGCACGACTTTGCCGGCGGCAATGCCGGCGGCACGACAGCCCCGGCATGTGGTGTTCTAGTAATGAAGAATGTTACTAGGTATGCCAAATCGCTTGAAATGTTGTATCAGTAAAGCCTGTATGTATACAAATATACTAGTGTTTGTTTAGTTAAAAAGTACCTAGTAGTTTTGATTTTATAGGCATTCAAAGTTTCGAAAAATATCGAGTCTCGCTAACAGTCACGTGAGCGCTTGTGACGTAATACCACAACTTCGCGCGGCCTACGGCCCGCTTAGTATCGCCAGCAGATTATAGTAGTAGTGCAATAACAGCTTGCGCAGTATTTTGATGTGTTTTCGTCCGCGTATTAAATTAATAGTTTAATAGTAGTACTTAAATATTATTCGATTGATAAAATGGATGAAGATAACTCAAATAGTAGAAGTACCTACCATTAAACTTTGACGTTAAAGACATTAAATATGTATTAAAGTTTTGTTGCTATTGGTAGGTACGTAAGTATTTATTTATATATAGGTAGGTACCGCTCTTCTTAGTAAATTTAAATGAACAATACATTGATTTATGGCAAACTAGCTTCTTAGTAAATTTAAATGAACAATATATTGATTTATTGCAAACTAGCTTCCTCCAGTCTTCGGCCCCGTTTTCCTCAAGAACTGTACATTTTCATAGGATTAAAAGTAGCCTATGTGTTATCGTTGTCGTACGGTTACAACTTGTTTTACTTCTAAATCGGAAACTAATTGATGTATCGAAGTAATTCTTTCACGCGTATTTTTTATATTAGACATAGAATATGGAGTGCTAATAATCAAAATTAGGTAACATTCTTTATTGCCAAATACGTCACTACTCTATGAAAGCCGGCGGGCAACTGACTGAGTGAGTGGAGAGGGATGCCGGCGGCCTGACCCGCCGGCACAGCCCGGCGGCCCAACCCGCCGGCATGATTGTAAAAAATAAGGCCGGCGGGTTGGGCCGCCGGGCTGTGCCGGCGGGCGGTGTGTAGAGCGCTTAATGTATGGGAATGTATTAGACAGGACACACTGCACGCGCACGTCACGTTACGCAAGCGGTGTGTCCTGTCACATACATTCCCATACATTACAACTCAGTGGTACGTGCACGTCTACGCTTACGTGTACGTATACGCATCCGGTCTGCTCGAGGCTTAATTGCGGTTCACACGACCTATTATTTTTTTCATAGAAATACTAAGTACCTTCTTTTACTACTACTTAAATTGTGGATGACATAACTATTCTGAAACTAAGGAGGTAAGGTTATACCAAATCCTTAGATACTTTGTGCTCTTTTGAGGAGACACGTTTACACGGTAGCACGAGGTGGCCCTACAGTCTACATAGCCAAGCGCGGGTAGAGAATGTTGAACAAAGTAATACTGTATTTATTGGTCTGTGTCTAATGTTTGTGGGTTCCAGTCGTTCCAGTATTATGTCTTCATTTAACAAGTGTTATTTCCACTAAAAAAAACATTTGTTAAATCGACACACAATACTTTATTGATTTTATTTCAATTTAAACAGTGTTCTTTTTATATGAAAAACCGGTCACTAAGCAGTTTAATGTTTCCATCAGAAATTATAGATAATTCCAAAACGCATTCTCAAACTGCTCAGTTCCTTCGTAAGTACCTGTATATTTATTGAGAGCGCTACCTTATTACAATGTCACGTGAAATCAAGTGTGTGTGTGTTCCAGGGTTCCTGATCGACTTTATCAGCGGGCCGGTGTCCGTGGGCTTCACGTCTGCGGCCGCCATCATCATCGCCACCACGCAAGTGAAGGACATCCTGGGACTTAGCTTTCCAGGGGGGAAGTTCCTCCAGGTAGGTACTTGCGAGTGTGTGTGTGTATAACAGTTGCCTTTTCTCTTTTAATTAAAATAGATTGAGGGGGAAATATAATTTTAAAATTAAATGCATTTTCCTTCCTGAAATAAATGAATCAATAATGTTATATAATAATGCTTTATCGATTCATTTTTTCCAAATTCCATTAGATTAATAAATAAACGCATTTCTTGTTTATCTTAATTAACACATTATCATAATATGAAAGTTCAGAGAAGTTTTGTCATTTTACCACGTTTTTTTAGTCATCCCTACGATTACAGTCATAATGATATAGGTACTACATTATATCGTTAATTATTTTTAAAATCGTAAAAGCTTAGCAAATCTCTTAGATCGTTACATCACCCACTTAAATATTCTAATTAATATCACGATAAAAAAGCAATCCTAGTTGTTATCTAAATGTCCATTGACTGTTTTTGTGTTGTTTCTTTATTCAAACAATTTGTCTTTTTTCTTCGACTCCGATATACTTTCTATCGACCTTCAGCTTCGTGAAATTAGCTCTACGTATTCCTAAACAAAAAACTTAAACAAAAGTGTTTACGGCTGTTTTAATCAACTTTGTTTGAAACTCAGAAAATTCCGTATTTAGTGGGAAGATCTTTACTTATTACTATTTTTTTTTTTGATGATTAGAAGAACACCCATGTCCTATTTAAATATCATATCTCTTTTGCATCCAAAGGTTGCTTGGAAGATACCGCTCTTTAGCAAAAAGGCCGCCTATTGTACGTGTTTTTTGTTGTTGTAATTATGTGTTTTGTTTTTAGTGTACAATAAAATTAAAATATCATCTTTCTTTTGCATCCAAAGGTTGCTTGGAAGAGATCGCTCTTCAGCGATAAGGCCGCCCATTATATGTGTCTCTTTTTGTGTTGTAATGATGTGTATTTAGTGTACAATAAAGTGTTATTGTATTGTTTAGGTGTGGCGAGGTATATACGAGCACATCGGCGAGACGCGTCTGTGGGACACGGTGCTCGGCGTCACCTGCATAGTGGTGTTGCTGCTGTTGAGAGTGAGTTCTTTTATCTTACCGTGCATGTCGCCCAATTAACTAAGGGATACGGAGGAAGGTGGCGGTATTGTTTAGTGTACCATCTTACTGCCACCAACCCACCTGGTACGCTTAGTAGGTAGGTAATTGGAGCTAAGGATTAGCATAACAATAATAGTCCGGGATCCGTAGTACATTGGAATCAAGTGATTACTAACAAGCTAATATTTCGTCAGTAGCTTAATTTTAATGAGACGCCCAAAAATATCCTATACTCAACTTTTGATTGTGGTAGCTAACAGAGATATCGAGGATTAAATATGTCGATTTGATGATCCAAAAAAATTGATTACTAACCAGTTGTTTTTTAGTTATATCGTAAGATAATGATCTAAATTATATGAAAAAATATTTGTCCTACAAAACCTATGGTTTGATCAAAGAGTCCCCCATTTCCAAAATGTATCGAAAACGAGGTCAAAATAAATGATTACTAACCAGCTGATTTTTTGTTGTATACTTAATTAATATTTATAAAATCTAAATGACATAATTGTCCTACAAATTTCGTGGTACGTTATCCCGGTCCTACGGTCCAAAGTTGTAGTACACATCCTTGATGTAAAAATAATTACTATCAAGCTGAATTTTCGTGAATAGCTTCGTTTCGATAAGACGCCCAAAAATATCCTATACCCAACTCTCAATTGTGGTAGCTAACAGAGATATCAAGGATTAAATATGTCGATTTGATGATCCAAAAAAATTGATTACTAACCGGTTGTTTTTTGGTTTTATCGTAAGATAATGATCTAAATTATATGAAAAAATATTTGTCCTACAAAACCTATGGTTTGATCAAAGAGTCCTCCCTTTCCAAAATGTATCTAAAACAAGGTCACAATAGATTATTACCAACCAGTCATAATAACTTATTTTTAGGGTCCCATAGCCAAATGGCAAAAACGGAACCTTTATAGATTCGTCATGTCTGTCCGTCCGTCCGTCCGTCTGTCCGTCCGTACCTTAGACCTTAGCGGTGCGAACTATAAAGGTGGATGGGAATCGCATAGTGCGGGTGTATGAGATATATCCAGTTACCCACTAAATACGGGTTATAATTCGCCGTGCGTCTGCTTGTCCTGGAGTGGAAAGGAGATGGTGGAATCAGGTCATTAAGTATTTTCAAGTCATGTAGGTGGTTTATTTTTGAATATCCTTGGCTTTATAATTATTGCTGTTACCCACGACTTTGTCCGCGTCATTTTCTGATATTATTTTAGACAATTTAGTTTTTAATAATAATTTTTTTAATACTTCTGCGTAGCGCGTTCAAACAAACTCTTCAGCTTTATAATATTCAAATAAGTATAGTTGTATAAATACTTAATACCTACAATATTTTTTTACCTAGATAACTATAAAATAAAGTTATTTAAATTAAAAAAAATCACTATCTTATCCATAATCACAAAAATAACATCACAAAAAGAACTCTCTTTCGGGGGATCGAACTCGGTGACGCACAGTCGCCGAGTTCGATCCTTGCCATTACGCCAACTGAGTAGATGCGAAAACCGACGAAATATGTCTTTGTTATAATTACAAATTATATTTTATTGCGGGTGTGTTGTTACACTGACGCCGACTTAACTTTCTATGTTACAAATAGGCAAACTTAAAAATTACAATTCTTGTCGGACTAGCGATACATACCTGTTTTTTTGTAGGACATTGTTACATTTGGGCAAGGAACACACTAACCTATTCTGTAATATTTTTGTCCTACAGTTACTAATGAGATAAATGGTCTTGTGGTATTAACAAAGTCTAGGCGTAGGACCGGGATAACGTACCACGAAATTTGTAGGACAATATGTCAGTTAGATTTTATAAATATTAATTAAGTATACAACAAAAAATCAGCTGGTTAGTAATCATTAATTTTGACCTCGTTTTCGATACATTTTGGAAATGGGGGACTCTTTGATCAAACCATAGGTTTTGTAGGACAAATATTTTTTCATATAATTTAGATCATTATCTTACGTTATAACTAAAAAACAACTGGTTAGTAATCAATTTTTTTGGATCATCAAATCGACATATTTAATCCTCGATATCTCTGTTAGCTACCACAATCAAAAGTTGAGTATAGGATATTTTTGGGCGTCTCATTAAAATTAAGCTACTGACGAAATATTAGCTTGTTAGTAATCACTTGATTCCAATGTACTACGGATCCCGGACTATAATAGCGGTACCATAATTAATTTACAAAAATAATTAATTTAAAGTTCTCAAAATGTTATGCTAGCCTATAATAGGCACATGTTTCATAGAATAAGCCCTCAATATAGTAACCTACAAAATATTTTGTAAAATTTGCTGTTAGCTGTGCCTTAATAAATAAATAAATTGTTCTTTTGAGACCCGTTCTCAATAGTGAGCAAGTTTCGCTCCGTTTAATTCATTTATGCCACAGAACAAAAATCCTACGCAATATGCTAAAGAGATATGTTATGTATGAACTCATTCCAGAAAGTAAAGGACATCAAGGTCTCCTCAGACAGCACGGACTCCAAGACGCGCGGGTTCCTCAGCCAGGCGCTGTGGTTCCTCTCCACCACCAGGAACATCCTGGTGGTGGTGGTCTGCTCCGCGCTCGCCTTCTACTTCCACACCAGGCAGCTGGCGCCGTTTGTACTTACCGGTGAGCTGATAAGGTTATGAACTTATATTTGATTTGTTATTATGTCAGTAACTAGATTAATAAATAAAAACGACGATTTTTAGGATTTGTTTCTGTAAGTATGTTATATCCTCTTCATAACATTTAAGCCAATGATCTGAATCTGATGCAATTAGACGTCTGAGACACAGGAAAGGATAGCCTGTTTAAATTTTTGCTCCAGTGATGAGACGTGGCCCACATACAAACAGAACTTAGTAAAGTTTAAAGGACCATAATGTCATTCGCCAACCCGCCCTTTACAAGAGTGTTAAATCAAGACCTTAAAGCCTCGAGCAGACCGGATGCGTATACGTATACGTAAGCGTAGACGTGCACGTACCACTGAGTTGTAATGTATGGGAATGTATTAGACAGGACACACCGCTTGCGTAACGTCACGTGCGCGTGCAGTGTGTCCTGTCACATACATTCCCATAGATTACAACTCAGTGGCACGTGCACGTCTACGCTTACGTGTACGTATACGCATCCGGTGTGCTCGAGGCTTTACTCTCTCGTCAAGATAGAAGTCCATGTGTCCCAGCAGTATGAAAGTAAAGGATGTAAATTATAAATGACTTGTGTAACTTCTGGAAAAGTAAATAGGGATAATGAGGAGGATGTAATTTATTACTTGCTTGTGTAACTTCCAGGTGACGTAAAGGCGGGCCTGCCGTCGCTGTCGCCGCCGCCGTTCTCGGCCACCGTCGGCAACCACACGTACACCTTCGTCGAGATGACCTCTACGCTGGGCTCCGCCATCTTCGTGGTCCCTCTGCTCTCTATACTCGAGAACATCGCGCTGGCGAAGGTCTTCTGTGAGTAGAAAGAAGTAAAGGTGAAAGTTCATTTGAATGTTCAAATAGTACGCGCGTTATAGCTGTGTTTTTTTTCTGTTGAAAATCCTAGTTTGGGAGGAAAAACAGAAATGAAAGTAATTGTCCTAAAATCGTTTCTTAGATGGATTGGTAAAATCAGGCTGGTTCAAGGTTCACATAATTGGATTTTTAGGAGAGGACGATATCCAGCAGTGGACTAAAATGATGACGATAATAAGATCCAGCAAAAAGAGACTCCTTGTCAACGTAGAGTGTCTGTGCATCAATAAACAGAGTATTTTTTATGTTAAACAACAGCGGAAGGTCGGCGCGTGGACGCCAGCCAGGAGATGATAGCGCTGGGCGTGTGCAACCTGGCGTCCTCGCTGGTGGAGTCCATGCCGGTGTCGGGCGCGCTGTCCCGCGGCGCCGTCAACCACGCGTCGGGCGTCGCCACCACCGCGGGGGGGCTCTACACCGGCGCGCTGGTGCTGCTGGCGCTGCAGGTGAGAGATGATAGCGCTGGGCGCGTGCAACCTGGCGTCCTCGCTGGTGGAGTCCATGCCGGTGTCGGGCGCGCTGTCCCGCGGCGCCGTCAACCACGCGTCGGGCGTCGCCACCACCGCGGGGGGGCTCTACACCGGCGCGCTGGTGCTGCTGGCGCTGCAGGTGAGAGATGATAGCGCTGGGCGCGTGCAACCTGGCGTCCTCGCTGGTGGAGTCCATGCCGGTGTCGGGCGCGCTGTCCCGCGGCGCCGTCAACCACGCGTCGGGCGTCGCCACCACCGCGGGGGGGCTCTACACCGGCGCGCTGGTGCTGCTGGCGCTGCAGGTGAGGGATGATACCAGAGGTGTATTTACTGGTAGTACACGGTACTTCATGTGAGACACTTGGAGTCAATTATTACTGACGTGACGACCTCTCGAACTCAGCAGATGCAGGTCAAAGTGGTTCAGTTCCGAAACAAATATTGATAATTTATAAATAAATATCTATCAGGTGTTCACTTTTGCTCCTAGGCTCACCTAAAATAACACTGTGTTGTGTTTCAGTACTTCACTCCCTACTTCTACTTCATCCCGAAGGCGTCGTTGGCGGCCGTCATCATCGCCGCAGTCGTCTTCATGATGGAGCTGCACGTCTTCAAGCCCATCTGGAGGACCAAGAGTATGTTTTGACCCTTAATTTATTAAATATTTAAATATCTAGGAAGCGAAAAGCTTTGAGTAGCATTTAAATATTTATTTATTTATTAATTTGTGCAGAGATGGACATAGTGCCGGGTCTGGTGACGTTCGGCGCGTGCTTGCTGCTGCGGCTGGAGCTGGGCATCGTGCTCGGCATCGCGGTCAACCTCGCGCTCCTGCTGCACGCCTCCGCGCGCCCCGCCGTGCGCGTGTCTCGCGCCGTGGTGAGTATTAAATTCACATAAGAACATCTAATGTTCACGTTAAAAAAATTAAAAAGAAATTACGCTTTAACAAAAAATTTACCTATTAGCAAAAGAAAAAAAAATAACTCCGCCGCGACAGTTTTCACTGCCGTGACCAGGATTCGAACCTGGGTTACTACGGCCACAACGTAGGGTCCTAACCACTAGACGATCACGGCTATCGGAGCTGTTGGTAACGCTTTCAAAAAACTTAAACTTGTTCAACGAAACTGGAGCAGTGTTGCGCAAGAGTAATACGGTAACGAGAGCAAAATAACAGCGCAACTAATCGGTCACTGCCGGTGCAATAAGAAAGTGATTGCTTGTAAAATAAGATCATGAATGATGAGCGATCGGTTGCGGGTTCGATTTATGGAGTTGAAGATTATTGTAAAAAAAACTTCTCCCGGTTACTTTTCTTGATGTGTAGTCGAAACGTGGAGAGTTTATCAATTCTAATATACGTAAATAAATATGTTAGTAATTCCTGTTGTAATATAAAAAAATATTGAAATAAGTATTAGTTTCTTGTTTATGTTAATATAGCTAACACTAGCAGTGCCCAAAACGCACTGACTCGGTGCGCGGTGTGGCCTCTAGCTGCACCGCACCGCCTAGCGTGGGCCGTGCAATATTTGCCTTGATGTTTCACTGACAGTTGACGTTGTTTACAGAGCAGCGACGGCATCGAGCACGTGGTGGCGGTGCTGGAGAGCGCGCTGTCGTTCCCGGCGGCGGAGTACGTGCGGCGCGCGCTGCTGAAGGCGGCCGCCGGCGCCGCGCCCGCGCCGCTCGTGCTCGACATGTCGCACGTGTCCGCCGCGGACTTCACCGCCGCCAAGGTATGTATACGTTGTTTACAGAGCAGCGACGGCATCGAGCACGTGGTGGCGGTGCTGGAGAGCGCGCTGTCGTTCCCGGCGGCGGAGTACGTGCGGCGCGCGCTGCTGAAGGCGGCCGCCGGCGCCGCGCCCGCGCCGCTCGTGCTCGACATGTCGCACGTGTCCGCCGCGGACTTCACCGCCGCCAAGGTATGTATACGTTGTTTACAGAGCAGCGACGGCATCGAGCACGTGGTGGCGGTGCTGGAGAGCGCGCTGTCGTTCCCGGCGGCGGAGTACGTGCGGCGCGCGCTGCTGAAGGCGGCCGCCGGCGCCGCGCCCGCGCCGCTCGTGCTCGACATGTCGCACGTGTCCGCCGCGGACTTCACCGCCGCCAAGGTATGTATACGTTGTTTACAGAGCAGCGACGGCATCGAGCACGTGGTGGCGGTGCTGGAGAGCGCGCTGTCGTTCCCGGCGGCGGAGTACGTGCGGCGCGCGCTGCTGAAGGCGGCCGCCGGCGCCGCGCCCGCGCCGCTCGTGCTCGACATGTCGCACGTGTCCGCCGCGGACTTCACCGCCGCCAAGGTATGTATACGTTGTTTACAGAGCAGCGACGGCATCGAGCACGTGGTGGCGGTGCTGGAGAGCGCGCTGTCGTTCCCGGCGGCGGAGTACGTGCGGCGCGCGCTGCTGAAGGCGGCCGCCGGCGCCGCGCCCGCGCCGCTCGTGCTCGACATGTCGCACGTGTCCGCCGCGGACTTCACCGCCGCCAAGGTATGTATACGTTGTTTACAGAGCAGCGACGGCATCGAGCACGTGGTGGCGGTGCTGGAGAGCGCGCTGTCGTTCCCGGCGGCGGAGTACGTGCGGCGCGCGCTGCTGAAGGCGGCCGCCGGCGCCGCGCCCGCGCCGCTCGTGCTCGACATGTCGCACGTGTCCGCCGCGGACTTCACCGCCGCCAAGGTATGTATACGTTGTTTACAGAGCAGCGACGGCATCGAGCACGTGGTGGCGGTGCTGGAGAGCGCGCTGTCGTTCCCGGCGGCGGAGTACGTGCGGCGCGCGCTGCTGAAGGCGGCCGCCGGCGCCGCGCCCGCGCCGCTCGTGCTCGACATGTCGCACGTGTCCGCCGCGGACTTCACCGCCGCCAAGGTATGTATACGTTGTTTACAGAGCAGCGACGGCATCGAGCACGTGGTGGCGGTGCTGGAGAGCGCGCTGTCGTTCCCGGCGGCGGAGTACGTGCGGCGCGCGCTGCTGAAGGCGGCCGCCGGCGCCGCGCCCGCGCCGCTCGTGCTCGACATGTCGCACGTGTCCGCCGCGGACTTCACCGCCGCCAAGGTATGTATACGACCGCTGCGAAATGTTTACCTATGTGGATGTTTAGCGGAATATTTATTGTATATTTAATGGGGCGTCTAAACGGGCTATATTTTACGACAATTTGTGGCCAGCAACATTGCTAGCAATACCAGCCACACTCCTCATTTCTGATTCGATCGCGTAGAGAAACCCCGAGCATAGCCCTCTCCATATAGCTCTTTGAGCGACTCTGAGCCTGTTCATGAGGCCGATAGTGAAGCACCACGTTTCGGATCCGTAAGTCATCACTGGCAACACACATTGATTGAAGACTTTCGTAGACACTAAGGTATTTTGGATGAAAAGACATTACGTAACTTCCCGAACGCTGCCCATCCGAGCATTTTACTCAATTCTTACTAAAATCTTTAATTCATTAATTCTCTAATCCAAATTCTCCTTCCGCAGGGCATCAAATCCTTGATCGAGGACTTCCACACTCGCGGGCAGGTGATCATCTTCTACAACATGAAGCCGTCGCTGCTGTCGGTGCTGCGCGCCGTGAAGCCGCGCGCGCTGCTGCACTGCGCGTGCGCACCCGACCTCGACCGGCTGCTGCGGCAGGCGAGGGACAGAGCCATTGTTGTAAGGAACTTTGACCATACAATAATTACCTAATGACTAATTTTATGGTTATAATTAGTCTATGCTTTGAGTTATTTTAGTTTTAATCATTTTAATACTTTTTTTTTTTGCTTAACCTGTATTTTACCACTGCTGGGCAAAGGCCTCCTTTTCTATTTGATTTCATAATTATTATTACTTTAAAGTCTATACGAATATATGATAGCTGATACTTCAATATAATTATTTACGTTCCAACTGCAAGAACACTTCTACTTCTCCCTTGACGAGAGAGATCGCTGGCAAATGGCCCATATCCTTCTAACTTTTTAAAGTTCTCAGATCGTGCCGGTTCCCTCACGATGTTTGCCTTCACCGTTAGAGCAAGTGTATTTTAAGCACTTTTATGTAAAATATATAAATTTTATGTGACTTAGCCTTCATTTTCATTGAATAATAGGCATGTTATGTGGTTGGTTGGTATTATTCAATGAATCTATTATGCACCTATTATGACTTTACACCTGACTTTACCCTAAATTATTTATTTACTGTTTGTTCCAGAACACCGGATGAAGACGAATTTATGAAGAGATCTCCAAGTCTCCGACAGACAGACAGTATTAGTTAGGTACACATATATTTTTATTATCGTTTGTATTGTTGTAGTGTAGGTACGATCTGAGATTGAGTTGAATAAAGTGAAGTGTTAATTACCTAACTGGTTGTGTTTATGATAAGTAGTACAAATGTTTATTATTATATAGGTATCACAGAATTTTATTTATTTATTTATTTAACATACTTAGGTAGGTACCTAATCAATCAAAACATTATAATATCTATACTAATCAAATGACAATCATATGGGTGTTATGGTTGCTTATTTGACGATAGCTCTCGTCAAAGATACTAATCAAGTTCTTATCAGGGAAAAATAAAACAAAAGATGGAGATTAATCAAATGTATTCATTACCTTCCGAACGCCCCTCCTTACAAAACTTTGGTTACACTAGGTACCACATAACCATTAGCCTACATACATACGCTAACATTTATCCTATCCATACATTACTTTGCACCGTCGCGTCGCTTTAAACAAATCGATAAATGTTGCTTCGTGTCTTAGAGATACTAGTGGATTTGATGTCATCAAAAATCTTAAAGTAGAAAGACTAATTTTGAACACAAATAATAGTCCAATAGCGTTTATGTGATATGGACATAGAAAGCTAATCTCCCTTACCGACTAACAAACCATTAGGTATTTAACTTTTTAAAGTTATCAAAACATGCCGGTTTCCTCACGATGTTTGCTTTCAACGTTCAGGGTTTTTACGATAAACACTTATAGATTGGTAATCATTCCTGATGATCAACTTTCTACAAGCAAACCACATACAGCTGACATAAAGTCATTGTCATAAAAACTTCATAATCCTTCCATAAAGCATCTCTAAAATACAAAACGTGCTAACTAAACAAGACACTTTGAGCAGCGGTCAAGTAAACAAAACATTCTGAAAGTTCTAATAAAACTGAGCAGGGAATTGGCACCACGAAGCAAGGGCGTCAGTCGAGTTACAAATAAGGTGCCCCCTGCTGAAGGGCCAACGAGCGTTCAGGAAGACAACAGAGATCTATGAGAAAGATGTCTATTGGGGCTGTAATTGTAAAGTATCCAGCCCGAAGCTTGTCTACAGATCCAAGGCTTGAATAGAGCTAGGATAAAATAGTACAGTAAAATAGTACAGCCTTGTGTGAAAATGCCTTTATTAAAGCTGCTGAAAAGAAATAACAACATAATGCTCCGTTACGCGTTCCTATGGTGCAAATTGCGCAGTTTAGAGCATAATCGACGCCCGTTAATTGACCGTTTACGGACGATCTATATATTTCAATAAATGTAATATATATCTAGTATGTACCTTGTTTTGTTATTCATAAAAGCGCTTTAAAATCGCATTAAAAAAGAACCGAAAAACGGTGATCTGTAGTGCATCAAAGCATCAGAATAAACTTGGATGCGTTTTCCCCGTTTCTAAATGTATTAATAAAGGCATTTTCAGTAAATCCATAGAAAGCTCAAGTTTAAACAAACCGTTCGATATTTGGCATTGCGTACATTGGACTTACACTAAACGATATGACACATTAATGTTCTAAATAAAAATTTGCACTTCGCACACGAGTCAACAATTAAAAATATAATTATATTTGAATAATCACAATTAAACTAAAATAGGAAGCGATTAGTGTAAATAGACTAGCACTAATCATCGCTTCGACTTTTAAATGTTATTTTCTAAATAATATTTAAAAATAAAAGCCAAGAGTATTAAATTAACGATCTCGTGATCACAAGAACTTATGTATAAAAGCAAAGGAAAGTTTGGCAGTCATTCTCATTCCAATACTTACTGCTAGATAGATAGACTTTTGCAATCCTTTATACTAATATGTCCCACTTTTGCATAAAAAAATATGTAGTAAAACTTTGACTATTTTGAAAAGCAAATGAAAAAAATCTGTGTCAAAAATGCTGACAGTATTTAACTAAAAGAGTTTCTCTTCGCCTTTGTGTGTTTAAGGAATTTTACTTTCATAAGATTGTCCTTACACATAATAAAGCAGAAAGGATTACAAAAGGTATTTTCTATTTTACTAGATTAATTAGCTATATAAATGCAATACAATCTCGATACGTGATGCTTAACGGTTCCAACTTCTACTCCATCAAATTATTGACAAAAATGGCGAAATTTGATATATTCAAGAATTCACTTCATTCCTAAGATTTGGCTGCGATTTGACATGCATTTATTAATTCCTCCATAGATTCTTTACCCTAAATGCATTAGGGTAAAGAATCTATGGAGATCTAAAATAAAATGCATTTTACAAAACAATAGATTTGAAAGAGTAGAACCACCTGATTAAAAGTTTCACACACAACACAAATTAATATATCAATTTATAGCAAATAAGAAATTTGAATTGTTAGACAAAACATACTATCTTATGTTTTGTGTTTTTATTGTCAGCGCGATAAATATCTCAAAATTGAAATATGTACACAAAACAAAGCAGTAGATACTAAAGCTTTGCGATAATATTGTATTGCTGTAAATTAATATATATCATGATGGTAAAAACTGTTTTTTTAACTTAGAATAGTATTTCTTGGACTTTGCGATGTATGTAAACATAATATTTTTGATGCTGTTATAATGTTTATGGTAGAACATGTGTGAAACTTCTGCCCAGCAAACCGGCCATTTCCAGTCCTATAAACGTTATGAAAGAACGCGTTATAATCTAATTACATCTAAAGTTTACATAAACAATCTCTCAGATTCAAATTAAATTTACTCAGAAATCAAACATTTTGTGCGAATAATTTCGCCTAACAAATTTATTTATAAACGTTATAAAACTTATCTTGCAAATTAATAAATACATCAATTCGTAGTGTTACTTAACAACGTTTATAAACAAAGTTTAAACAATTTAAAGCCAAAAGACCAAGAGGTCGATATATCTAATATTGAGCCGAAGAAATAGAAATTTTCTAAAATATAATAGAAAAATTCGAAAATTACTTTTGTGGCAGTTACCGAGACTCATAAACTTCAGCGACTCATATGCTAGACCGATTACTACGACTTTTCAACTACAAATAACCTATTACTGTTTGTATCATTGAGTGTCTTTTTGAGTTTTTATTTTTATAACGAAAATATTTCTTCCCTTGAAATATTCCTAAAGTTAAATTCTTTTTAAAACTACAGAGGACGATGTCGTTTGCCTACTTATTGAAATTCGCAGCTGATTTCTACCAATTCTGAGAATAACCTGAAGTTACTTTCAAAGAACCAACTTCAGACAGATCGGACTATACTATCCACTAACATACTACAGCTATATCGCGTGTACCAAGAACTATGACAATGTATGAAGGTTAACTTGACTGAAAATAAAACCAAATTTCAAAAGTATAAATACTTCGTATACCTTTAATCGACTTGGTTTTAGCGGAAGTAAATTTACTATAAAAGCTTTCCAAGATAGAGTATCGATAGAATGACAACATTTTCGATTCAAGTACCTAATCGAATTTGTTGAGTAACCTCAGCTTACGAATAATCAAGAACATTATCTCCTGAAATCGGATCAAGGTTGTAAATACATCGTAATTTACTGATAAAATTAAGTTCGAAGTGATTATGTACCACTTTATACCAATACTCGATACTTATACAATCGATTCACTCGATATAACGGATAGTTCTATACATCGATTCGCATTTGTAGTCCAAGACAGTGTAGGTACTATGTTATGGCCTGCGAGCCTGTGGCCTCAATACTTCAGAAATTCTTCTTCCAAATCCGTGAGCGGCAGTTTACTGTCTATCACTGTAATAGAAATAAACTTTTAAAAATAATTATGATAGATATAATTGGACATGTGTATTTACAAGGTGAAATAAAATAATATGTGGAAATATGGATATTCGGTTCAATACGAATGCAATTGATGAATTAAGCTTTCATCGGCTTTTATTGATAAACAAAACATGTTTGTAATTATTTCCACATTGAAACGTATTTGTGCGTAGAATGTGTCTAATATTAGTGATAAGTATTAAGGTAAGCATGTTATTTAAGGGAAACTAAATGTACCCAAACCATTATCTAATACACTACCCTAATAAGTATGTAATAACACTTACAATTTATGCTTGAAAAGAAACTCATTATCGAAGCTGATTTAAGCTGAATCTGTGCTAAACTTTATATAGCTTGTTCAAAACAATAAGATAAACATAAACACAAAAAAATACAACAAAACTGAACCCTGCTTAGGTCTGTATAATAATATTTTATGTATGATAAGAAACGTCTAATCATGCCATGATTAGACGTTTCTGATCACAGCAATGTATGAGTGTGACTCTTAACCACAATGAGGCACAAAATATAGAACAAAATTAAACCTTTCAAAGACCCCACAACTAGAAACCCAAAAATATATTAGGATATATTTTTGGGTTTCTAGTTGTGGGGTCTTTGAAAGGTCTCTCGAAATATCGAATACCAATAAACCAACTTCATATCTACATTTACAAAAATATGTCGCAATAAAATCCTTTCAATACCCCACAAAGACACCAAAAGACACCCCATCAAAAATATATTGGATCAAACAAAGTCCATGTCTACATTATGATGCCAAAATGTCCCAAATGAGTCCCAGCTAGCCTCCAAGCCATATGACTTCCATCTATGAATCTCCATCTCATCTCATCTCATCTATGAATCTATCTTCCCTTGATGCCCCATCTAGCCCTAGTATTTACCCCTATTGTTTAGTGGCAGTCGTCGTAGACCTCTTCTCTGCGCCGGCGCAGGTGGGGCGCGTTGCCCAGCTGTGCGCGAGGCATGCTACAAGTTAGTGCGGTTATAGGCATAGGCTTATTAGTTAATGGAAATGACTGATCTAAGAGCTAGGTATGTAATTGTGTTGTGTTCTGTAAAAGATCATAGATTTTTACTAAATGAAATGATTTTTTTTAAACTGTGGTTAAATGCAGGATCATGCTCATTATTTTAATAACTCATCTTAATCTCACCTACAAGGTAATAGTGTCTGTATTCTGAATAATGATGGATTTTAACAGAATTATATGAATAATAATTATTATAAATACTGTGTGTCAGGGGCAGGATATAAGGATTATTTTATAATGTGTATTTCAAAGCACCCAAACCATAAGGAATACTATATCGTTAGCAAGCTGAGAGTGCATGCGTGTCAGATAACTATCGCGTTACTTTAATCTTGTCACCCATGCAAGTTACATTTTTAGGAAAACAGTAGTGCAGATACTTCTGAAATCAAGATCAGTCTCAATGTATTCTTGGAATACTGAATACAAAAAAATTTAGTTTTGTATCAATTGTAAACTATTAAATAATTAATCTTGTAATCACTCTGTTTTTTATTATGCATTATTTATATTCCACTAATATTAACGTGATTTGGCCGTAATTGGATTCCGAAAATTCGACTTTCCTTTTATGTGCCTAAGCTGAGCAGTACTTTAAGGAGATACCATAGCATCGAACTCGCATGTTTTCGTCGAAATTAAGACCTCAGTCGTCTTACTAGCTACTCGTACCAGGAGCAGTAGCAGATCTGATTTGATTTGGAACATTATTTTTTGACTGAGTGTGGTGGTAATGGTCCGACCTCGCAACCTTCTAACGTTGCTCGCGGCGGATACAAACCAGAAAATGTATAAAACAAGAAAGGAGACCTAAGTAATGAAGGCATCATTTTGCTGAAAATGAAGTTAGCGAGCCAACTCTCTCTGGACTCTAACTCTCCAGGGATCGATAACTTCAGAAATCTTCGGCCAAATTACGTTCGAAGCCCTAACCACTCACGTTGGTCCGGGATAGTAGTACGGAGGCGGTCGCTCGTACTCCGTGGGTCCGTGGTATCGCGGGGGTCCTTCTTCCCAGTGCCTGCAACATGCGGCCGTCACCCAGTGCTCTCAGGGTTTATGGAAGGGTTCATGGGTTCATAGCGTAGGGTCATTGACATGCTAGTGTGGTGCAGAGACACTGATGTTGACTTTGTATGGCTGTTGACGATTGTGTCTTCGATTCCGTGCCACTACTTAAGTTAGATAGATTTTTAGGTTTCAGGTCAGGAGTTTGTGAAAAAACTTGAGTGGTAGCGCGGTCTCTATTGTGTCAATGTTTTTTATTAAGGGGGTTTACAAATTAGTCCCCGCCTCATGTTTGATCTTTGCAAATGTAAATGTTGAAAGATGACCATGAAATAATTTTATGTGAGAAAATCCGTCAAAAAGTTGAAAAAGTACATGCCGATAAAGATTTAAAGATTTATGTCATTTATTTCCATAAAATCCTAAAGATCACTTGGACAAATCAATAATACAATACATTATTAAAACCCGCCCAAACAGTGGTAGCGATTTCATGTTTGAATCAGATATCCTGTATATGTAACTTTGGTTGGGGAATCGAATAAATCTGAACAACTAGCAGTATGACAAAAAGGGCATCATATGTAAGTGGCGAAAAGCGACATATATTTAGTTTGAATTTGTTGATGAGGTCAGAGAACCGCATGTCACGCACGACCACGACCTCTTAAGAAAGCCTGCGTTTGTGTAGTTGCGTATGTGTGTGTGTGTACTCACTTTGGCGCCATATCATTATATCTGCGCGCGTGTGGGTCGCGGGCGGCGGCGGGGAGCGGCGCGGGGGCCGCGGGGCCGGCGCGCGCCTCACCCCCCGCGCCCCCCGCGCGGGCCTCGCCCCCCCGCGAGCGTGCTCGTCCGCCGCGCTTCTCAGCCTTGTAGGCGCTGTAATACGAGCAAGTTACTAACTTGTGCAAGGGAAGTTTGACGTAAGCTTAATAAGGTTTCAGTTTTATTTGGTTTTGGTAAGATTTTATTTGGTAGGTTTTCGATAGGCTATGTTTATAACATTCACCGCCTGGCCTCTGCCACAGCTATAATGATTCTGTGTCTGATACCTTATAAAGCTTACGTCAAATGTTGCTTCTCAAAATAAAAAGACCGCATATTTTATATAAGAAACTGAAGGGAGGCAAAGCATTACTTTTAACAGAAGTAGATACCTGCGAATGGATAAAAAAAATTCTTCTATGCAGTCTGATACATTATTTACAGTATATGATGTAAGTATCAACTTTGATCAATATGTATAAGAAATGCTATGCCTTCTTGAGCAGGAAGCTTTTATAAAAATCTGGAAATAATAATTGTTACGGGATTTAAAGTAATCCCAGAGGGTACTAAGTTCATAACCACTACTAGCGAAAGGCTTCAGAAATTCACCTTAAAATTGGAAGCTAGAAAATACCAAAAAACATGCGAATTTTTTTTTAAAACACCAACTATCTACAGTTAAAATGAAGAATACAATTAGTATGTTAATAACCATCAGAAGTAAACCACACAACACAGAAGCCAACACTAACAAGGGAACATAAATTTGTCAACACATTAATATTATATTCATAGGATTTGAAAATAGCAAATTAAAGGATCACCCAAAAGCTGAAAACTCAGGCAAAAATACCGAATTATTTTTACCGCGATTAAACGAGACGACAAATCTTTGAGTCCGAGTAACTTACACGACTAACAAAAAGAATGATACTAAACTAAATAATTAAATGTTTTTTAACCCACATCTACATTCAATATCTGAGTTCAAAAATGTAACCTTTAAGTAGGTAATAAATGCAGATACAATTTTTACTTAATTACATTAAGGTAATTATATAAAAACACTACAATATACATTGGACTTAATTATAATGATAATTCACCTTTCTAGCTGCAACATTAGATATTATCTATAGGAGTAATATGATATTTTATTCCCAATATTTTAAATAGATACTTACTAAATATTACAAATGGAAAACAAGAGATTTTTCTCTTAAATTTGATTGCATATAATTTACTGCGGTGAAATATCAAAATTGGCGATATACCGTCTACAAAATACTTAGTTAAAGAGTACACAATAGGTACAGGATACATTTATGTCAATTCACTTCAGTGCCATCACTTCTTTCGACAAATTTACACGCAAATTCTAATCACACACGAACAGGTTTAGAAATAAATAACTAAGTTTGAACGTTATAGTAAAATTTAGCACGACAGAAATCTAGTAAAAATTCCAAGTTTAAATTTGGCAAACACTAAAAAACAATGTATTTTTCTACTTAAATGGGAATTTACTGTTAATAATATGACAAAACATTAGAACTGCGTTATTTCTAAAATTCTGTTCATATGGATTGGTAAATTTTGTCAGCCAGTGACCATTACATATAGATAAATTGATTACAATTATTATTATATTCAAAAGGGTTAAATGTGTAATAAACTAGTGAGATTCGTTAGGAAGCACATATTTATTTATGGAATAAGAAGTTTGATATGCAAAGTTTTTAGATTCAAAATATGATAAAATGATCCAAAATTTCAGGATAACTTTAGGAAAGTCGTAGTTATTTTAGTCGTTACATTACGAAAACCTACAAAATACTTCAAAAATAAGCAATTGTACATTTTTCATTCGTAAATTCCTTACAAAGTGGTATATGTATACAATATGCGAAAATGCTCCAAAATGCTTAATTTACCAAATCTACAGTATGAATAAATACATCATTATTTAAAAATAATAGTGACTTATTTTTTAGAACTGAGATCAAGAAAAAGCGTTTCGTGAGGTTAGTTTAGATTTAGGTTTGTCACAAAGCGCCCGAAGCCATTTTTATATTGGGAATGACAGTAGTAAGTTTACTGACATAACCTTTCGAATATACATTTGCATATAGGACGCTTTTTAAAAAACAAAAATACAGTATCTTCAAATGAACAACGGACCATCTAACCGCACCGTTAAGTATTCATTTTAATTATTTAATGTTTAATTTATGGATGAATCCCCAGTTGATTTGAAAACACCATATTTCGTATTAGAGAGCATGAGGTTGATTGGTTACTTTTAAAAGCGAATGGACGATCAAGTTTCACATACAAGCAAGCATTATCCACTAACATAATAGTGATATGGTTATTTAACAATGGACAGTGTGCTTCCAGAATTAGTCAGTGTATACTATTAAAATTATAGGTAATTTAGATTCACTTCTCCGAAAATAACTCAAAAATCGTTAACTTATCCTTTCTTAATCTTAAAATTGAGATTCGAGATTAAAAAGTATAAGTTTTCGTAGGTATCTAAAAAGTCTATACCTATACACTCAACTGAGAAAAATGTTCACAGTGAATTATCTTTAAGTTGTCTTTGTTGTAGTATACACTGACTATAAACTCAGCAGCATCGCTGGAAGACATTAAACCAAACTATATTCAATTCGTCCTAGGTTAAAATTGGTCGCATCCAAAACCCTCAATCGAGGTTCTAACGTTCAAACATTCTTATAAAATTTATTGTTTAAAACTAGCCAAAATTATTATAAAACGAGTAAAATACAGTTAATGGTCAATTCGACGTTAAATTTCGATAAAAATACGACATTATCGTTAAAAACGATCCAAAAGACGTAGAGTTATTACAAAACCTGGATTTTCCAGATCTAATCTAAAACAAACTTATAAAATAAGATTTACCATTACAAATTAGTCTAAATGCCAATTTTATTTTCTCATACAAAAAATGTGAAGGTATTAGCGCTAGATGGCGATTGTTTCGTTAAATATATTTTTATTTTGGTTGTTAAGTTAAATAACAACTAGCTGTAGAGCATAACAATACGTTTTAAGCTAGCCCTAGGTTAGCTTATATGTTACCTAACAATAGGTGTCCTAAAATGTACGTAAACAAAATATTGTAATTTTCATAGCGAATTGCAAAAGCAATCACCTTATAACTTTTTAAATTATAATGGTCTTTAACAATATTTGAACATAAAACGGGTTAGATACCATAGTTTAAACGTTTTTAAGTTTCCCGATATTACGCAGTGTTTCAATCGCCATCTTCACGGCTTTGAAACAGTGTTTAAATATCGGGAAACTTGAAAGCAATATATCTCTTTATGAGAACCCAAATTAAATTTGAATTTCCTGCTCTAACGTATTACGTACATTCTAAGACCACCCATAACAAAACACTTCAAAATTTTGAGCGATCTAGATGAAACGATCGGCTACACGTAGCGCCACCTATGCAGTTACTCGGACTCGTGAATGCCGGACTCGTTATCCTCGTCCTTGGCGTCGAGGCGCGTCTTCAGGTCATCTATGAGTGCGGCCGGTACCAGCTGGCAGACCACGTCGTCTCCGGCCAGCAGCAGCCGCGTGCCTGAGTGCGGTGGGGAGTCGGCGGGCGGCGCGGAGGGCGGGGGCTGCGGGTTGCGCTCGCGCCACTCCGCGATCTTCCCTTCGATGTCCAGTGTGCTTCGTTTGGAGCCGCTATGGTTTATGGTGAGTCAGATTTGTTGATAGTGTGCTTTGGGTTGTTGGTTTATAACTTTGGATTATGTGATTGATTTGTATCACGGTACTTACTATACTTTAGATGTTGTATTTTGTCAACTGTGTATGTTATTGAACTTGTAATTTATTTTGATTTTTACTACTTATATGAGTGATTTAAATCTCTTTATTTGGATAATATAGCACAACTGTCAATAAATCTTTATTCTTATTTAACAATCCTTCACCAGTAGATCTTAAAACCTATCGATGGAATGTGGTCCCTAGCCGTTGTTAACAAAAATAAAGAAATGAAAAGAAAACGAATAAAAAGTAAAGTAACATTACATGCGGGAGGTTCACAAACATGCTTAGAATTTAAATACATGCTTAAAGTTTATTTACAAGTAACCTAAAAATTATAAGTAAAGAAAACATGCAAAACTAAGCCGTTTGCGATTGCATAGAATACAAAGTGTTACAAAACGAAATACCTAAATGAGCGCTTATCTTTACAACGTCGGAGGGAATGCCGCGCGCTGATTGGTCGCAGGTGTTGTAAAGGTAGGCGTACACTTAATATTTCCGCCGCTAAGCCATGCGTTGCTCGGAGGCTAGGGCACTTACTTGGCAAGGGGTACGTTATCGCGGTCTGCGTACGCGTCATACAAATACTCGCTGCAACAGACAACAGACGCGACGTCAGTCATCGTCGCGACACAGGGGCACAAGGGGGCCGACATTATACAAAAAAAAGCTATTTATACCGACAAATTTATCACTACCAATATTTAAATTATGTCAGTCATCGTCACGACACAGGGGCACAGGGGGACTGGGACAATACCAGAGTTGCTACATATATTATACCGACACAAATCTATCACTAAGAAATTTTTAATTTGATAAAATTCAAGAGGTTAAGTAATTCATTGTTTTATAGGTATACATAATTTAGTTAATTACATTTATTATAAAAAAATTAAAACAAATTTCAGCTGTTAAACTTTAGCACTTTATGAGAATTACATTAAATTGTCACTACTGCCGTTTTATGAACTTTCTAAGCTTTAGTGCTGTTATGTAATTTATAATTACAATCGTTCACAGAGTGACAAATGAATACGAGACGGTAAATCACATTCCAATGTCTTCGAAAGGTTTCCTTATTTTTTTTTTGCCGAAATATTATTACTGCTTGATATTAGCTAGTATTGTGTGTATACAGAACAGCTGCTGATTCTAGGTGTCATTAACATTATAATCCAGGAACTTTAATAATATTTTACAATAGGCTTCGATGGATAGTAGTCAAACTATTTCTTCTGAGAACCAATTTCAGAACAGTAAATAAACAAAAACCTAGACAAAAACTGGAAATTACTGGGAATTTAATAGAGATATTAGGGACTATAATTATTGATGAACCAACTTTCTATTGAGACACAAGGAATCTAAACGCTATTATTAGAATCGATATTACATCTATAGATGGCTGTGATGATGAAGAACAAAATCAAAACAAAACTAGTCAGGGAGCTGGCAAATAAAAAGGTAAACTAATCGAGGTATCTTGTTGCGTTCTACGAGTATTGGGAACGAACCGGGCTCAAGCGATGGTCAGCGATACATGCCCTTACTCTACAACCAATTTCAAAAATCATTTCAATAATAAAATCGATTTATCGATTAGGGGTCGATAGAAATTGGCCGTTAAATCTGCAAACACCGAGCATCCATCATGAATATTGGAGCATTGAATGTGTATTGAATTTGATAGTAACATAAAGTATGATCCAATAAACAAAACAGACCTAAATGCTACATACGATGTCGTGCAAGCCGCTAGTCGAAGAGCTCACGCCACGAACTATACCGAACATTGAACCAATGTACAGATATTAACTACAATCCAAACTTTCAACGAACAGAATAGATCTATCTCTTTACATCTATTAGTTTTCAAATTGAGAAAACCCTGTAAAAGGAATATTTTTTTAAGTTTAGAACGTGTTGTTCGTTTGAGGTTTGTGTTTATAGTTTGTATGTGTTGTATAATATCGGTACGTGTGTTCGTCTGTGTGTTACCGGTCGAGGCGTTGTGTCACCGCCACCAGCCGCGCTTCGGGCGCATCGGCGCATACTCGCTGCCAAAACAACGATACTACACTTACTGCACTTGTTTATGAAGGCTATAGGTTTTAAACTATTTACATAGGACTGTAGGGTAGACTTTACTCACATAGGATAGAACTGGTTGATCACCAGAATGAACTAATGCTTTAAAGAGCGTAGGTGTTTTAATCTATTGTAAGTTAATGAGACGGTTTGATTTAATTATTCAAACCAATTTCTTTTTTTTATTTAATTATTAAGTAACTACTAATCCGAGGAAGCTAATTGAGTGAAGTTACATTTAAGATTGATTAAGTTGTAAGGAAATATGAAAGGTTTTTAAAAATATATTTGGTAGTCTTTTTAGTACTCAAAATGGAAAATAATGAGAGGGATATGAATTTTGAAAAAATAATAAACGCGTTATGGCGATGGCGTGACAGAACCAGAAACAAAAATTAAACTTGATCTATGGGTTTCCCAATCAATTCGGTGTTGTGTAAAATATTTATAATATACAAAAGCGCAGCGCTAGCTCTTCTACTTGCGACTTACAATAATTTTATATTCATTTAAATCCATTAGAAGTCGGATCATGGTGGGTAATTTTGATTTTCATGCCAATTTCGTCGTGCCTTGGACGACGTCATGATCCAAAATCGTATATAAATTCCACACTGATTTATTGGCAGTAGGAGGAGCCGAATAAGGGATTCTTGCAATTACTCGAACGCGTCAGATTAAGACATGGTAGTTATTTATACCTAGCACGATGTTGTGTACCAACCTCGCGCAATATTGTCTTTCTATCTAGGGAGGGACCACGCCTAACCTAAAAAATATAAGGTGTTTTAAAAATTAATAAAGCTATTACAACACTGTTATATGAATAAATTGCGGAATTAATGCGTCGGATTTTATACAGTCAATTACTTACGTTTGCTACTGTTTCTCAATCTGTTTCTATCAAGGATAGAAACAATTAAAAACTAATGCATCACTGGATTGATAACTTAATTTTTTTTGAGATATTTCAATAGTCCCAGAAATTTCCCATTTTTTAGTTTAACGCTCGAGTAACTGCAAATTAGGTATCCCGTGCTCCCTTACTATAGAAAGAGGTATTATACGTCCGGTCTAACGGCTTTGCTTCGACAAGGTTCTACATACGGGAGGGGACATGAGGGGTGCACAACCAAACTCAGGCACGAACAAAATGTTAAACATACCCAAAATGGACAACTCAATCGAAATTAGTCAAATTAACGAAACAAACCAAAGAGAAATTAAGTGAACTATTTGCAGTTTATGGACGTTGCTCTTAAAATCTGAATACGTAAATTACGTATAGTAATGTTGAAAAATGGATGTAGAAACATATTCACTTTTTTTGTAGAGCCAAAATAAAATGCAACATTTTACAATTTTAGGAAAATTCATAAAACTTAAATTTTGAATAATATAAAACTGCAAAAAGCTCTTAAAATGGAGATGAGCTATGATAATCTGATGCTCAGATCGTGACCACATTGTTATTGAAGACACAAGATAAAGTAAACACATTAAAACAGAGCTGTTACTCTCAATTAAAATGATGCCAAACTATATTTTTTATAGATACATATATAAATTAACATATAATTATGCATCATTTAACAGAATATAAATATGAAAAGCAGCAGTATTTATATCTTGAATTAAAGAATTTTGTAAAATATTTTACGCATTTTATCATACATTTTATTCGAATATACTTCAATGCTATACAATTAAAAATATAAAAAAGAAACAATATCTAAGTAATTCAAGATATAATTTATGCTGATTTGATATGAATTTTTAATCTTAGCGCGATCTTTAGCACTAGACATACAGCAACTTTTTTGAATAAAGCAAGGTTTAGTAAATCACTACACCTTATTGCAGTAATTTGTCACAGTACTTCCTTAGTCACTTCGACAACACCCATGGAAACAGATTGGATGAACCACACGGCATAATGTTCAATGTAAATTATATATGTCGGGGCAGACAAGAACATCGGAAAATAATGGACGTTTCTTCGTGGTTTTATTATCAACATGAAGACGACTGTGACGTTAGACCTGGTGACGTCATAAGCAACCAGATGCCCTCCTGATAAACACTCACTCTCCTCGACATCCTCTTTATCTCTCTCCGATATATATTATTCTGGTATGTGTCTTCCAATTGGGTGTATTGTATTCACCCAAATAAAGATCGCGCTAGACCAAACAGAACAGCTGGTACAGTGAGCCAAGAAAGTGGTCTACCAGTTTTGACAAAAGTTTCTGTCAGATGTAATGATCGCTAAGGTTGACTTTCTAACATAATTAAACTGTCGTACAAACGAATCACAACCGTGGTAGACCACATTTTTGGCTGACTGTACACGCCCATTAACAAGTATACAAAATACATATACGTACGCTTCGACGAGCGGGCCGGGGTAGGGATCCAGGTGCAGGTAGAGGCGCGCGAGGCGCTGCGCGACGAGCAGCAGCGGCAGGAACAGGATCACGCACCACCCTAGCGCTATCCAGTAGCCGTTCTAGAATATTTGTGTATGGTGAAATTATTAGTACATTAAATTTGGGTCGGGAGCAAGTTTAAGTTAATTTTAAGTTTAAATATAACATAATATTATAAACATTTATATACTTAAGTGTTATAAAAAAAATCATGACGATGTCTCACAATCGTATGTCATTCTGCGAAATTATTGCAAATCACAATGTAATAATCATCAAAAACAAAAACCATTTCTGAAAAGTTTTTTTCACTTTGAACACTTCGATTCACTTACTTGCTGTAACAATAAAAAAATAAGTAAAAAAATAAACAGCGAATGAAACTGCAAAACAACAATTCCCGTACCGGGAATCGAACCCGAGCCTCCTGGGTGAAAGCCAGGTATCCTAGCCACTAGACCATACGGGAGAAGACAAGAATGACGAATTTCTATAATTTATGTAAACGGATTCATACAAGCCTGGGTGTCGTACCGAACAAAGATAGTTGGTCTTTAGCTTGAACTTGTTTGTAATCGACAGATCGATCTGAGGATATCATATTATCTGTATATATAAAAGGACAAGTTCCCACTGACTGACTGACATATAGACGCACGCACAGCCGTAACCGCTAACGGTAGAAAACTGGTTTGTAGCTCTCTTTTGACGTATGTTATGAAAAAATATTATTAACTAGCCGACCCGCCGAGAGCTTCGCTTGTCAAAATCGTTGTTAATGCAAAGATTTTTCCATATAAACTTGCAGCCCCTATTTCTCCAAACCCCTTTTGAAGTTCGCAAAACCCCTTCTTAGTCCTACACTATATAAATGTCCTTTTATGGTTAGGGGTATGATAGTATCAGTGAGTACGTACAGTCGGCATGAGCAGCTTGTGGCAGGCGGCGTCGCGCGTCGCGTTGAAGGCGTGCGACAGCGGCCCGCAGCGGCCCACGTCGCGCCGCGCCGCCGTCGCCACCCGCTCTAGATACTCGTTGAGGCGCACTTCGATCACGGACGCGTAGTAGCGGGTCATCTGTGGATAAGGGACTGTCACTGATGGGCTGGGGTAAGACGTTTACCAACAAAGTAAAGGTCGACTCCCGCTAGACCGTGTCGGGTCCGAGCCGAGTGTCGGCCGTAGCACGGTCACTGAGCCGGTTCCGTGTCTAAAATTACAAAGACGGCCCGCGACGTGTCGGGTCCGAGCCGAGTGTCGGCCGTAGCACGGTCACCGAGCCGGTTCCGTGTCTAAACTGCATGAGCACTGTATAGCATCACTACTGACTGCTCGGGCGCAGCTCGGCGGCGCTGTATTGATGCAACGGGCCGTGGCCGAGCCGAAGCGGGACCGAGGTGTTTCCGAGCGATGTCCGTTGCTCGGGCGTCACTCGGTTGCCGCTCGGCTGCTTAGACCGACACTCGGCTCGGACCCGACACGGTGTAGCGAGAGTCGACCTTTATTGGATTAAATGATGGTCATTCTTAACGCAAATTAAGAATATGATTCAGCTATTTGCCAAGATAAATGTCATTTTTGTTAAAACTTCCCAAGAAATGTGGAGACTAAATGTCCTTGAAAAAGTAATTTTAAAATTGACCAGCTAGCTTCGCTCGCCGAATAATATTTAGTTGTAGATTATATTTAGGGAATAGAAAACATGTCACTCCCCGTAAAACATGATTGATTTATATTTTAAAATGCGTTTGACTAAGGTTAACGCTTATAAAGCAAAGCTGAAATAGCTTATGCAATAAACACACAAAAATCGCGGCTCCCTTCGCTCGCCAAATATTGCCCATAATTCGTATAGCATTTTAGCACTTACATTGTGCAGTCTCTCCGGGCCCTCCTTGTTGAGGAAGATCTCTGCCTGGCTGGTCTCGTGCATGAGGTGGTCGATGGCGCTGCGCAGGGACGTGTAGTTGAAACGGACCTCTTCGCGCACACGCAGAGCTGTCTCCTGTTGATAATCACTATATTGTATAAAAAATAATAAGACGACCTCTGTGGCGCCGCGGGCGATGGTCTGCTTGCGATGCAGGAGGTTGCGGGTTCGATTCCCGTCTCGGAATAAAATTTGTACGATCTGCAGATACTTGTTCCGGGTGTCTGGGTGTTTATATATTGTGCTTTAGTAAAGCATAAGACAAGTCATCATTGGCAACAGACACTAAAGACTTTCGTCTTCAGACATAATCTATACTAATATTATAAAGAGGAAAGATTTGTTTGTTTGTTTGTTTGTTTGTAACGAATAGGCTCCGAAACTACTGGACCGATTTCAAAAATTCTTTCACCTTTGGAAAGCTACATTATCCCCGAGTTACATAGGCTATATTATATTTAAAAAAAAATTAGGGATCCTTACTAAAACTCCAATAATGTAACATAAGGTGTAAAAAAAAGACCTGAAAAATTCCTTTCGTCGCGTGCGCTGCGAAAACTATTGATGATAGAACAAAATCATGTACTACGACTTTGCAGAACTCATTATTGTCTACAAAAAGTGTCGCGACAGCATATGTCTAAATATTATAGTTTTTACACAGTAAGCAGTTTTATTCTAAAATATTAATTAAAATATGCCGCCTCTTGAAAAGGCTCTTCATTTGTACCTTGGTATTAATCCTTATCAAAATAAATTACTTTATATTCAAGACGGCTTTAATACCTTTTCATAACTTTTTGAATTATATATTATATTATATACTAGCTTCCGCCCGCGGCTTCGCCCGCGTGGAAATAAAAAGTAGCCTATGTTCTGTCTCAGGGTCTAAAGATTGTCTGTACCAAATTTCATCAAAATCGGTTGAGAGGTTTAGGCGGGAAAGCGTAACAGACAGACAGAGTTACTTTCGCATTTATAATATTAGCAAGGATTATGTATAATAAAAATATCTATCTAGGTATATCAGAAATCTAGCACCCGTAACACAAGCTTCGAGCTTACCACGGGCTAGATGTTGCTGTGCGAATTGTCCAGCAATATTTATTTTATTTATAAATAAAAAAGATTTAGCTGATAGACACTGCAGTAATGTAATCTGCAAATTACTTAAAGACTTTACTTTTTTAGTGTTAATTTTATTTCTTATAATCTCTGTGAACTCAACTTATAACTTATATTAATATGGATTTGTTTGTTGTCCGAAATAAAGATATTATGGTGAATGTAGTTGGAAAACCGTCGATTCCATTTGCATTTTTGCACAATTTCCTTCATTATTTCTGCTTTCTTTTCCATATTTAACACAATAAACTTACATTAAGCTCCTTGGTCGCCTGCTGCATGGGCTGCAGCGTGTCGCGCAGCAGCGTCTGCAGCGAGTCCGCGGCGCGCAGCAGCGACGCGCGCTCGGCCGCGAACGCGGGCAGCGGGAGGGAAAGCGCCGTGTTGTTCAGTTGTCGAGATAGGCCGTCTAGGGCCATGGTCGTCATGTTACTCTCCAACTGAAATATTGTATACATCCAGACTAGTCATTACGATAGGGCAGAAATAATATGGGTCCTAATATGCTCCCTTGTCGACCGCCATTATCTATTTATTTCGTTAAAACCTTATAACTATTAATCTATTTTCTTGTATATTGCGAGATTCCAGATTCTTGTTATTCGTGGACGATCACTTAAGGAGCTTTTAAGCCAGGTCTTCGAATTCCAATATTTTTGATCCATCTGCAATAAAGTGAAGTGGTCTACAAGATCTAACGCCTTACCAGGAATACAGCAGTTGGAGTCAGACACATTGAAGTAAGATGCTGTTATATTAGATATCTAGCACACCTTACACAAGCTTCAAGCTAACCGGCTAGATTTTGCTGAATTGTCCACAACTATATGTATATAAACTAGATGAAAACTCAGCTTCGCTTGGGTGAAATTTGACGAAATCAATATTTTTTTATGTTTTGTTATTCATATAAGGTTTCGATCGAGTCTACCGTACCCCTTGACGAAATTATGAATATAGATGATTGTGATATACTCACGGCATCCAGTATCCTGTCGAAATCAAACTCTGAGAGGCCGGTGCTCGCCAGCAACGTCAGCTTCTGTCGCGCGGCGGGCCGCAGGATGGCGGTGGGCGTGGGGGGGAAGGCGGGCCGCAGCGCGCGCACGCGGGCCGTAATCCCGCGGGACACGGACTCGCGGATCTCGTCCAGGTTGTACTTGCGGCTTAGCTGCAGAGTCTGGATAGCACAAGCCAATATTCATACAATACAATGAGAAGAAAGAGAAATGATCGTTCATCAAACGTTCAAAATTGTCCGTCATTCGTTTCGTTCATTTATCAGTTATTCGGGTGATATGGAACATTTTTATACTACCAAGTTTGGCAGACAAGCATGCGGCCCACTTGGTGGAGAGCGGTAACCGCAGCCTATGGACGCCTGTAGCATCAGAGATGTTACCTGCGTGCTGCCGAACCCTTTAAATGCGCATGCAGTGCAGATGACGTTCAGAAGAGTACGATAACATGGAAAACCTGGAAGTAGTTACTAATGACGCAGTAAAATGGTAACAAGGTTGACATAAAAGTGCGTTTCAGATTTTTAAACACTGTGTTGAGAAACTTAAAGTACCACCAGATCATATCTAGAATCATCTATCTATATATCGATCATCTCTTGAAATACAGTACCTCATAGATAGTCTTGTTGGCGTGACAGTTGACCAGCACGAAGGACATGTTGAAGTTGGGGTCGGGCTTCGGCGAGTCTCCGTGCACCAGCGCGTCTAGATTCACCATCTTCTCAGCGTCGGTGAATAGGCGGTTATCGCGCGGCTCGCTAAGAAACAAAATTATGAATACAGTTTGTAGTCTGTGTAAATATAAAAGAATCAAATCAACGTATTCTAAAGTCCTAATAACATATCTGTAAAACAAAAACGGAATGTATTAAATTAAATATTCATTCTCAACTGTAAATCGTCAGAAGTAAATACTTACGTAAGTGGATCACAGAAGAACCGTTGTGAAGAAACTCCAACCAGGAAGTAAGCAGCTAATACGAGCGCCACGCACCCGCCTACCACGAAGATAACGCCGATGCCGCTGGAAACAATAATTTATAATTATTATTTGTTTGCTTGTTAACCGAAAATAAATTGTTGTAGAGGTTAAACTTTTATTGTTCTAATTCTAATGGCTTCTCAACATCGGCGCGAATTTTTTTTGCAAAACTTCATGACAATATTATGTATCTACTTAATTTTTACAAAACAAAATTGATATTAAACCTGAATAGAATAGGACAGTTCGTCACTTTATTTACGTAATATTTTATTGGGGAGGATTTTTAATTTTGTGTTTTCTCAAAACATTTAATGACTACAGTGACAATAGCTTAATTAAAAAGCTGAGAATGCTTTATCCGCATGTGGCATATTGTTTTTCAATGTACTATAGCAGAACTTCTCGTTGTCCGGTACTGTTGCGGCATTAACGCGACACTCACCAGAAGAGGCACGTGGCTCCGGCGCCCTTGTTGCAGCAGTCACTGGCGCCGTAGACGTCGGGCCGCTTGCCGCACACGCCGCACACCAGGCCCCACGACATCAGCACACAGATCTACAGAAAAATCATAATTACAAAGAGGGATACACGGATGACTAAGAGCTCTGCCTCACTAGGACGCCATGGCGACGTAGCAGACTACGTCTCCAAGCTAGTTTATATTGAATTTGGCGACTTGGCGACGTTGTCACACCGTTGCTTTTTGATATAAGTAACATACATTTCAATAAAAATAGGTAACATTAGTGCTAACTAACTTTTAACTAACTAAATAACTAACACAAAAATAGGTTACTTAAGTGCTATGAATCGTGAAATAAAGAAATTTTATTTATTTATTTTATTTAAGTCATTTGAAGGTCCTCGCGGGCAATTCATCGGTTAATTATTTCATTTAATTTTAACTGCTTGGAGACGTAGACCGGGCTACGTCGCCATGTCGTCCAGAACTCTAAAGCTGCATGATTATTGTCGATGACTACGTATACTACGTGTGATACTTGCCAGTAGCGGGGCCGTGGCGGCGCCCAGTCCGACGTAGCGGCGGTAGGGCCCGTACTGCGAGATGTACTCCTGCATCTTGTCCGCCAGTACCTTCTGCTCGTCGATCCGGGCGCTGGCGTTGCCGGCCTGCCAGGTGATGTCGTTGGCTACGGCCTCGAGGCGTTTGCCTATAACACAATGTAACATTGAATCGTACAAGTAACTAATATAAGATTTGTCATATTGGAGTGAGCTGTTGTCGAGCAGACATTTTTCGCTCTATTTTAGTTCTAATTTAACTACGTTTTATAGTTGTCAGTTGTGTTGCCGAGCCATCAGTTGTGGCTCAGCCTGCCTCGCGAGGCGGCCTCGCTATATGTGGGTACGCGTACGCGGCTATTTGTACAGGAATGTCAATCTCTCTAAATCAGACGAAACTTAGACTAACACCCATATTCTTAGTCGTTTCCTCATCATATTCCTCCACTCAAAAATAAACAAGCGTTGATCGTCGTGGTCTTGTAGGAGTTTCAAGGTTGGTTATGAGGTACCTTACGTTTGACAGTTCCCACCTTATCTCGAACTTGAGGTGAGCTGAAAAAAAAACTGAAGTGGAGGACGTTTTTGTCGTATATTCAGATACGGATTTGCTCAAGTGAGGTTGAGTTGAGTGGAGAAAACGACTAAGAATATGGGTGTAAATATTGTGAGGGTATTAGAGGTAGTGGATGTTGGTTGTGTGTTATACAGACCGGTGTCTGCCAGCGCGGCTTCCACGTCGGGTATGTGTTCCTGCACGCTGCGGCGGATGGCCGCCAGTATCTCGTGGAGCACGCGCGGCCCCTGCGACACTTCGTCCTTGATGTTGCTGTTCAGGATGTCCGACACGTTGTTCAGCAGCTCGGATACGTCCGGCATCTGCAATTTTTTTTTTGTTACAAAAAGTTTTATTTATAAAGTTTTATTACACACACCAGTAAACAATATTTACATAAGACCTTAAAACTACAAAAAAGGATGCGTAATGGGCGGTCTTATTGCTTAAAGCAATTTCTTCCAGACAACCTGAGGATGGAAAGAAAAACTGCAGAAACTGAAGAAAGACTGCTTGGTATTTTGCTAGGTACTACTTTAATAATTTATAATTAATGGAAAACAATTTGTTGAAAAGCATTTTATTTGCAGAAATGTAAACAATTATAATTCTATATATTTTTTATAAAGTAAATTGAACAGAAAAGTAATTTACCGATTAAAATCTTTCTCTAAATAATTATTTTATCTTACCCTGATCCAAAATATAAAACGCAAAAAGATATCTCTCCGGCGGGGAATCGAACCCCGGTCTCCCGCGTGACAGGCGGGGATACTTACCACTATACTACCGAAGATATTGAAATGCAGTTCGAATTTATGAATCAGTTGGTTTGCGATAACATTTCAATAATAACTTACCGTCGGGAAATATTTATCGAGCATCTGTTATCCATGAAGCGTGAAATTATACAGAATTTATTTATTTTTATGTTAACTAGACACTGAAAGCATTACCCATAAGTATATAAAAATTTTATTGATAAATAAATACACAGAGATTTAATTTTCAAATTGTTTTTTTTTCATCAACAATATGATTGGTTAGTTAGGCTATAAATTTATTTAGATCATATAGGCATACAATTGTACAAGAGCTCGAGCAACAACAAAAAAACTAGTCCACTTTTCTAACATCATACACTATAAGCTTGGATTTGGTATAATCACCAAGCTCACCAGGCGGGTCGATGATCACAGTAAGAAGCTTCAGTTCTTGAGAAAGACTGCTCTTGTTGGGGTCGAAACGCCGAGAGTGTATTAACTCCTTTGTAAATACGTGAGTAATTCCCGTTGTTATGAAGAAGTTATTTTAATGAAGAAGATTCAGTTCTTTGTATATCTGTGTGTGATTTTATCATATCTAATATCGTATGTAAATAGCCATTTGCCTTCTGCATTATTACTCCACTGAGTTAAACCATAGCAAGTTGATCTCTAACAATATCTATAATAACAGTAAGCTACGAGCTTAAATCATAAATATTTATTTGCATGAAACATAGGTTACATTAATGATCTTATAAAATAATTTTGCACAGCCATGTCGCTTACCACGGGGCTAGATGTTGCTGTGTGAATTGTCCAGCAATATTTATATTTATTATTATTAATATCAATAATTCAAATATTAATATCTAGGAGATTACCTGGCTGTAGTTGATCTCAGTGCCGAGCTCTCCAATCTTGTATTTCTCCTGCAGTTGTATGCACTTGGGCTGGTTGCACTTGGCCAATGTCTGCAGCAGTTGGTTTTTTACTTTACGGAGACCTGTAATTAATTTTCAAATAGCTACACTATAGGTGCTTTATGTATGATGTCACTCGAATCACAAATGACCTAATTAATATTTAAGTAAATAATATTCCCAATTTATAAATAAGTATTACAATAAGGATAAAGAGTTGCTACAAAATTTACAACAATATTTGTTGGTGGCATCAAAGAAATGAGAACAATATTTATTGCAATATATTACACATTTTGTACTATTGTGCGAACCGTACAAAGTTAAATATTTTTCTTTATAAAAGCTTGAACATCTTAAAAGCTAATGACAAAATATTTAGTTTGCGTTGCGAGTAATCAATGTCTTGTGCACAATCAGTCAAAGAACGCAAAGTAAATATTTTGTCATTAGCTTTTAAGATGTTCAAGTTTTTATAAAAAAAAATATTTTAGTTTATTTAACTTTGTACGGTTCGCAGAATAGTACAAAATGAGTAATATATTGCAATAAAATATTGTTCTCATTTCTTTGATGCCATCAACAAATATTATTGTAAATGTTGTAGCAACTCGTTACTGCTCCGGGGGCTACGGCCCCCGGGTCTTGAGCCAATGCCGGCGACACCCCCACTTATATAGCCCCCCCCCCTCTGCTGTAACCTTAGATTGCGCACATACCGAGGTTGAGCGTCTCAGCCAGCGCGCGCAGCTCGGCCGTGAGCGTCTGCACGCGCTGCAGGTCGCTCTGCACGGAGTCCAGCTTCACCACGATCTGGTTCAGCGTCGTCACGGACACCGCGTGCGAGAACTCCCCCAGCTTCATGGCTACCACCATGCCGCTACCTGGAATCACATCACCTTAGTAAAAAAGTAGCAAAAAAGAACATATAAAAAAAACACAAAAAAAAAACACTTTATTGTACACCAATAACAAAACACACAAATAAAACACAAAAAGAGACACGTACAATGGGCGGACTTATCGCTAAAGAGCGATCTCTTCCAGGCCATTTATCAACAGCGGGTTAACATATGTATTGTTAACCCGCTGTTGATAAACAATTGACTTCTGTGCCTATTGAGGGAAATGGGTAGCTACCTGGAATCATATCACCTTATTTAGCAAAAAAGAGCATAGATATTGTTAACCCGCTTTTGATAAACAATTGACTTCGGCGACGACGGACTATCTATCAAATATCAACGAAAATGGGTGGATTTAAATCGAGCGCTACTTTGTTCCAAAACCAACACAAGCTGAATTTGCCCAACTGTCTTTTATCGCATACTAGCTTTCCGCCCGCGGCTTCGTCCGCATTATAATAGATTTTTCCGTGGTAAAAAGTATCTTATGTCCTTCTCCTGGTTCTAAGGTCACCAATTTTCAGCCAAATCTTTTCAGCTGTTCTTAAGTTATAAGTGGTGTAACAAACACAAACTTTCTTTAATATATATTGATGATACTTATGTGTGACTTACCGGTCATAACTAGTTTGAGCTGGTTCTCCAGCTCGCGGTAGTTGGTGACGAGCAGCCAGCGCGCGTGCGCCTGCGTGGCGTTGAGGTACTCCCGCGCGTCCCGCAGCGCGACGCGCAGCGAGTCGGGAGCTTCGCGCGCGCCGCTCTCTACTTGCGCGTCACTCGCGAATAGACAGACTACGCCGAAGCTGAAATAACGGCAATTGTTTTTTAGCAAGGAATTCAAGGTGAATTTTTGAATGTGTTGATGGCCTACAAATGGACATAAATGGCATTATGATTTATTGATTCCACCTAAGAATACGAAGACTAGCAATTCGTGGTAGGCCTATGGCCACAATAATATATTTATTTTTGAAACTGCTGTCTCCAGAAAATTGTGTTCTATAATGAAACAGAGTTTAGATCAATTCGTGTGTGAACTGTCTAAGTACTCCCTGCACACTATAGGGAAATAGCATGACTTGCTATGATGATACTCACAGGAACAGAGTGAGCAGACAAATGAGCAGTATCGCCAGAATGCCCTTGACGCACGCGTCGTATTTGCGGTCGAAGGGACGACGGCGGCGCCCCACGCGGCACCAGTAGCAACAGCACCAGAACAGTCTGGAACATCAAGCATATTATCAATTCATATTCATAAATATTGTTTGGCAACACACAGAGCAACATCAAGCTTGTGTTACGGGTTGCCAAGCATGAAATTAATTAGACGCATAGCTAGTAGTGTCGCTTGCAGTCTGCAGCTGCAGTGTGCGTCCTGTGAACTGGCGTTGCACACTAAAACACCTTGCAGTACTGCAGGGCCGAAAGTTTTGACGTGTGGGTATAGTCCAGGGTGTCGGACATCTGATGGAAACATGTTACAGATGTTACTGACCCGGCTAGAGGCAAGATGGCGGCCAGCAGCCCGGCCACGACGAGCACGGCCGTGGGGCCCGCGTAGTGCGACAGCAGAGGGCGCCACTCAGAGCGCGGGGACGCCAGCTCGATGTTGTGGTCCATTATCGTTACGATGCCTGAAAATAAACAATCAGTAAGTACATACTAATGAGTATTCGCTAGCAGTGGCTAGTGGGATTAAATATTACCTATACTAGCGCTGCAAGGATAAAAATCTTCTTGCCCTAACCCATGCGTTTTTATCAGCATAGTCTAGGGCGCTAATGTTTTAAAAGACTTCGAGGTACCGAGAAAGATCGTACGTAATCTAGCTACGGAATTTCTCAAAATTAAAAAGAATAGTAGACTAGAGAAATGTTCCTACTGCAGGCGAAACCTCAGAACCATCCTTCCAAGTTTTTTAAGATACCAAGGTCTAACTTATGTCAATTTAACACAACTTTAACACAATTAAACAAATGTTTCTTTTATAAATAGTTCTTATTCTCTTAAATCCTGACAAAATCCTATGCTGCCAATTTTATTATTTTAAACCTATTGTATTTTTTCGATCTAAGTAGAAGAAATACCATGAGTTTAATTTGTTACAAGTCTTAGTTGATATAAGTGCTTTGAACTTCACAGTCCGATGACTGACGAAAAGCCGTTTGGCCTCCATTAGCTTAGCCTTCGCCAATAGGATTTGACGAGCTTATGGCTGCAAGCGCTTACTTCGCTACAGCTTATGCAAATGTGCAAATTATTGGAACAGGATTAGGAACTATTGAGTATTTTAGACGCACAATACGTAACTAGGTGTGTATACCACACTGTAATTCGATCATTTTGATGATAAGCGAGTCTTGCACCAGGTAGGTAGTACCTAGAATGTTACAATAATTTAAAATCAAAGTAAGGAATTATCGGCAATCATCCAATCGCATAATGCCAGTATTAATTTGTAGTGAGTTAAGAGAGGATAACTATAAATAAATCTACAGAATAAATAAACCATTCCCATGCCCCATTGACGACATCTTTTATCGTTTGCATTCAAACATGATAACTCTAATTTAGTGCTGACATACCAAACAAGCTGGATATACGGTTCAGATTCGTGTAGCATACATGGCAACTAGATGCCCAATCGTGTGTAGTTAAGTTTATTAGTTGCAAGTTTCAATTAACGACGGCCTAGTTTGCAACAGCTGCTAATCTGATAGGAAATAACAGTTTCAGAAACCAGTTCCCAAAGTATGTGAAAGGTGAGTGACGTCACTACACGCGCTGTTTCGTGTCGCGCACAATCTTAAATTTCGAGCACACTGTCAGCCGGCTCGTTGGTCTAGGGGTATGATTTTCGCTTAGGGTGCGAGAGGTCCCGGGTTCAAATCCCGGACGAGCCCAATTTTTTTTTGCTTTTTCCACTTTTTGGTCAATTTTTAGAACGTATTGAGTAATTTGCGCAGTTGATAAGAATTTATAAACATATTACAGAAGGATATAATTGTTTTGATATTTTCTCACGTTTTAAAGTTTCCATTCCCATTATGTTAAATAGTCAAATACGATAACAAATGATCCCAAAACAAAGACACATAATGTCCAAAACGCGAACAATTGCTCAAGAACAATGGAGTAACGGGCAGTAGGTTCGCCGCGACCTCCCGATGAGCATTCACCGAGACAGGTGAACGCACTTCCATGTTTTATTATACTAGGTGGTGCCCGTGATCGTTTGTGTTGACGTCTTACGGGATACTCAAGTCCACACTTTAAACTCTAGATTCTACTGGAAAGGATCTTATTGTGTTTGGAACGATTATTTTACTTTACTTTAAATTATTTAAAGGTTGCTCGTAGAGTACTAAAATTTTGTAAGTTACAGAGAAATTCTAAATAAATTAGGAGTTAACCCTAAAAATCTACTAGATCAAATAGACACAAATTGTGTAAATTATCGAATAATCTAATTTGTAACTACTAAAAATTCAGTATAAGTCCTGAAATAGGTAATTTTAAGTAATAAGTAAAAGTGATATAAACAAACATAAGATAACGTTTATGATTCATACATAATACGTTACGTATACTCGTCACATATTAATCGCATAATGAATCGAAAATGTATTGCAAACAAATCCCTTAGTTTTATAAACAACTTTACGATATCGTGATAATTTTAAACAACCTCGACTGATTCACACTTCATAGTAATTTTGGAAGTGCAATACATTATTTCACAGTGATTCCGCGCATCAGGAAACGAATCTGCCCTTGGCCTAGCGAGGGTCACGCTCTGCCGATCTCGAACTCTTTGTATTATGTAGTATGTTATGTACCATGCGTAAATAGCATTCGCGTGTGGCCGAATTATTAGCAGCAAATTTTGATCTCTGCTATAAATAAATGCATTTCACGTGGTGCAAAAGAGCTTTATTTTGAGCGATTGTTTAACCCTCATGGGTAGTGGGTACCCCACGCAAGAATACTTATTAAAGAATACAATTCGTTATATTGAACACTAGCTTTCCGCCTGGCTTCTCCCGCGTTATAATATTTTCCGTCTGTAAAAAGTATCCTACTCTATCCTTTTCCTGGTTCCACCAATTTTCAGTATTTTGTATTTATATTATAAAATAAAATATATATTTCCTTGTTTACCTGTATTATACATGTTTGGTTTAACTTATTATTTTCCCTATTAGGAATCTAATCAAATATATCTACGTATTTTCCTATACCAGTGTAATATCCTCATCAGTTTTTCCTGCGTGGGATTTTCGTATAAATATGAACTGTTGCGATAACCTAAAATATGTTTATTAAAAATATATATATATTTATAGAGTTGCGTAGCAGCGAATCAGTCTTAATTTTAGACAAACATAAAAATGTTTAAAACACAAAAATCAAATTTTCTTTTTTTATTAACTTTCCTACAATTCACAATCAGAAATGAGGAGATCCGTAGGAGAACGCGGGTCACCGACATAGCCCAACGGATTAGCTCTTTGAAGTGGCAATGGGCAGGCCATATAGCGAGGAGAGCAGATGGCCGATGGAACCGAAAAGTCCTCGAGTGGAGACCACGGATCGGGAAACGCAGCGTTGGGCGTCCACCAACAAGGTGGACTGATGATTTGGTGAAGACGGTCGGCTCGCGGTGGATGCAGGCTGCGAGCGACCGTAATGACTGGAAGTCATATAGGGAGGCCTATGTCCAGCAGTGGACGTCCAATGGCTGATATTATGATGATGATGATGATGACAATTCACACTTTTCCCAGCGTTATAGGCGTTGATGGTAATGAAAGAATAATTAAATCAGCACCTGATTACACTATGAGATTCTCAAGGTCGGTTCTGAAATCTAAATTGACCATGAGACTAGGTCGATTCTGTGGCTATTATGCGTTTATGGTAATTGATTAAAATATTCGAAACCTGTTTAGTGAGCAATGAAGCTATGGTGTAATCAAGGTCAAGCCATACATACCACAGCGTTATTTTTGATATAAAAACTATTATAATTTAAAATAATTTCAATTCTTTGTAGTATTGATGTAATCAGAATCACACTGAAATAAACTATGCCGCTTAAGCTTTACAAGGTCATAGCTTGATGATTAATTTGTACCAGTTGAAAATATTCTTCCAAAATATTTCTAAATAAAAAGAAAGACAAGGGTCATTGAAATGTTTTGTCCCTCATTACAGTCGCACTTGAGCGTATACCAGGGACGTTCGAGTACTCTCCCAGAGGTGAGGTCAAGACTTTTCCAGACACTCTTGTGAACAAAACTTTATGCCTTTTGAAACATAAAATAAAAGAAGCAAAATTATTTTCCCGTACCGGGAATCGAACCCGAGCCTCCTGGGTGAAAGCCAGGTATCCTAGCCACTAGACCATACGGGAGATAACAGTTGTCGCGAAATATTAATACAGTACCGGAACATCATATATAACAATCTTTATCAATTTTATTCATGATAAAAATGTTATGTTTTAAGTGCTTTTTGTTTCCGATGGATAAGATAATAAAAACAATAAAGAATAGCAAGCAAATAGGCACTTAATTCATTAACAATATCAATAATTTCATTTAAATTAAACTTTTCATTCAATTATTCATATCATTCGATTTACCGTTTTAGTTGAGATGCCACTAAATGGAGATAATTAGCTATGGTTCAACTTATTCTGTTATTCAATAACAATAGTTAAAATCAATGAAATGATATTTCAAAGGTATATTTAAAAAATAACTAGCTTTCCCGCAATTTTCTTTTTGCTATAAACCTCACGGAGCCCGAGACCTTTCCAACGAATGCATAACCGTGGAAATCTGTTCGTGCGTTCTGGAGTTATGGCGTCAGGAAGGAAAACCCGACTTATTTTTATATAGTAAATAATAGGTACCTACAATCGAATAGTAATTTAACTTATTATCCGGTGTTGCTGTGTGAATTGTCCAGCAATATTTATGTATTTTTTATCCTTCCCTTTACGTAGGTAGGTACGTCAAGGTAGGTAGGTACCTAACAGTATATGTAATGTATGATATATGTATATGTATTTTATGAATTTACTAGTATGTTAATTTTATCTAATTTATCTTTATTTTATGCACCCTACCGTCTTTAAGTACTTGTGTTTCGTGTCCATCCAAAGGTTGCCTGGACAGAAATCGCTTTTAGTGATAAGGCCGCCCATTGTTACACTTTTTTATGTAACTTTATTTTTTTGTAAAGTTTTTTGTTTTTTTGGTGTGCAATAAAGTATATCTATTGTATTGTATGTGTAGCAGACAATATTCCAGCGAGGTCATCGCACCGAGCTCGAATCCAGCCTGTTGATAGAACCTCATTTGGTTCGATGTAAATGGCCCCCGCCCCGCACGAGAAATAATTAGGGCCACAGTTTCTGCCACGAGCATACCATTTGCAGAATTACTTTGTAAGTACAATATAAGTATGCCCAGAGGATTTTTTAGAGGCATGAATTTGGTAAGATATTTTGTTTCGTTCCGACCCTTAGAAACGTAGGTACTTAGGATATTAAAATGATTACAATCTTTGGTCATTATATTATCGCGAAACTAATTATTTAAGTTATCTAACCATAAAATATTTCGGCGACCAGCGTTCGGAATGGGTAAATTTTAACAAGCTTTTTCAACAAGCAAATATGTTTTTTTTTATTTTAGATTAAGTACTTTTTATGTTTTTTTAACAAGTTTGCAGTAAATAGATTTCCTTTCTGTTTTTTAGAACAAACGTACATTATGAAATCGTTTAAAATGAAATTACACGTCAAATTCACTAATTCAATCTTACATATAACATTTACCTGAGTCTTATTTATGTATTTATTTAAATTTATAAATAACCAACAAGCTAATAACCTAATAGCAGGGTTTTCTTTCCCATTAGCTTTGTCGATACAAGTTGAAAGTGCTTATTAAATAACATACCATTTCCACCCCTTATTTCCAAAAGTATGTCAGTAGAGACAGGGGCTTTCCCGACACCCCTATTCCAAAATGGCGGTGAGAGGGCTACAGAGCACATAAAACGTCAATAAACAGACAACACTCTTGTAGCTACTGTAATTCATCGATATTTTATAGCCTAACAATCGTGTTTTGTTTCTTTCGAAACATAATAAGTAGGTAGTTGTTTTTCCGAGAATAGATTTATTATTAACCCAGAATCTAACCATTCGGTCAGATGATCCCTAGATTATATGAATTTATGAAAAATTTTTTGGGTGAAAATCTTTTAAATACCTAGCTTATTTTAGTTAAAATTTTGATGACAACAAAAACGCTATTATGGTTGATAATAATACAACTGCAGGAGTGCCCAACTGTTTGTTTTTGTCTATACCGTTTGCTTACAACTTTAGTTTACATTTAACCCGTTCCCGGTACATCAGTCCAAACGGCAGTGTTAGTGTTAATGTCCTGCGAGCGGCGGAGGCGTCTAGCTCACTATCGATCCGGTGCAGCACAAAGGGCATGCCGCCCCCGCCTCCCTCCAACTCTATTACCTTATATCTATTATTGGACTCTATTTATGTAGAGTTTTAACTCTGTTATAGTTTTGAATTGATGAGATGGTGCACCATGGCACTGCACTAGTGTATATTAAAGGGGGTAGTGCACCATGACACTAGGGTAGAGTTTTATCTGTAATTAGATTTAATTTATAACATGACTAAGTCCAAGTAAAGTCCATGAAAATTTAAAATAATATCAATTCAGTAGTTTTAAAGGTAAAATATATCTGCCTGAGAGGATGTGGGGGATATATTCATGCTAGGTTAATTTAAAATAACTTTGGCCTGCCTGTAACCTGGTGCTGTTCATTCACTTATTGAACAGCAGGTTACCATTATCAAATCAACCTGAGGTTGTCCTCAGAAATGCCTGTCTCCAACTGTATGTCCCAAATGATACGAATAGCTTATATATATGAAGCAGACCACGTACCGATCATTATAAGATTTTATTTGCAGCGATAAAAATTATATTGCACATAGTGGTCGTTGAATTTAACGAATAAATACCAACCATTCTAACGATTAACAATCCTCTATAATAGTTTCTTAGAGCTTATAACATTAACAGCGGGTGTTTATAATTTACTTTTTATGTTAAGATTACCAGAAAAAAACAATAAAATGTAATAATATACTTGCACCCAGACTTTAATTACCAATTTTATAGACCTGCTCTAGGATTGGTCCGGACTAATCCTTAAATTACAGGTTTTAATCCTTCCTTTGATTCGATTAATAATTGAGTTAGATCAAAATTGCCAGGGATTAAGGAATTTGAGACCTGGGTAATCTAACCCAATTACTTTCAACACCCAGTATTTTAATCTTTGCTTCCAACATTTCGCTATACTATACAAAACAGAAGCTATATACTAGTTTCAGTTGGAGTTGCGACTACTTGCAACTCTATCTACCTATATCCTTCGGAAGCAGAACCCCCTATAACTCACACATATAGACAACACGTGTGAACTGTGGGCTGTAGCTGTGTGCTCATTGCCGGTATAACTCGCATTCGCACACATGCTCGGGGGTATTGGCAACATGCGACCAGGATGTTGGGTGGGAGTGAGAATTGCTCGTCTGGCTCTGCTGAAACACACTGGGAACTTCGGACGTGTTCGAGATCGGTTTAATAAAGAGTTACCGGCGCTTTGCTCCGTCTCTCTCAGTTGGAAAATATGTATGCACTTATGCATTCCAAATGTTATAGTAAAAGGGTGGTCGAGAAAAGGCAATGCATAATAAAATTGCGTAAATATAATAGATTCTAATGAATTTTGACTGAAAAGACTGGTAATATAGTAGGTTGCTATTATAAGAGTACCTACAGCCGATGGTCCAAGATGATAGATAAAATCTAAATAGCCTAGGAACTAGGGCATCGAGAACCGGACCTAATTTAAGGAACCGGTTCTTTCGGTTCCGAAGCGAAAAAAATACCGGGATCCCGGTTCTTTCGGTACTTTCGGTACTGGTGTTGAATATTAAATTTTTTTGAAATAATTCATGAATTATAGTCAATGAAATAATAGTAAATAGTAAATGAAATAATTTTGTAATATTAATTGCTTGGAGACGTAGCCGGCTACGTCACCATGGCGTCCTAGTGAGGCAGAGCTTTTATTCACAGTGTTTTGTTCTGAATTTTGATTCTGTCATATCATATCATATGGCGCGTCTGGTTTGGCATCACGCTATGGTAAACTAAACACGTGGTATTTAAAATATGCTTAATAAATGGCTTCAACTTAATAACAAAATATAGATTTTTTCGTAAATACAGATACAGATACTTTATTAATAACAAATAAGTTACATGTCAATTTCTTTACATAAATTAAGTACTAAGTACACTAATAGCATAGAGTTATACTTACATTAGAGCATAATAATAAATTATAATATTCAATACATTAATAAGTACACTTATTTTTAAATAATTAGTAATTCATTAAAATCATGAAATTAATGGAGCAAAAAGAGCGTTCTATTAACCATTTTCTTAGTCTTATTTTAAAGCTTGTTATAGACGGACAGTTCAGCTTGATGGTATTTGGTAGCCTGTTGTAGACTGAAGGGCCCATGATGTACACTGACCTCTCGGATTTCCGCAGTTTGTGCGCTGGCGTTATAAGAATATGGGAAAACTTATTGCTGCGCAGAGCTCTGGTCGCGTTGATGCCTATGTCATAGTCAATGTATACCCAACCCAACCCACATTACAGAAGAGAATTTAAAAATCTTTCGACATGTCTATCACCAGAATCACCACTTTACCAATTCGAATGATTTTTCAATCCTCTTCCGTAATCATTTACTAAACAAACTTTAAATACCACGCGAAAACAACTCGCACTGTCATGGCATGGCTATCATTTTAATTCATAATTAATAAACAAAATAATTATCCTGTTGAGTTATTGAGTTGATGTTATGCAATACAAGTTTATAAAGTGTTTGTAGTCTACAAAGTAATGAGCAAAAGTTGTTAAGTTTTAACTTTCACAACATTACAAAAACAATATTTCGCAATTACCGTTTTAAAGAGTTTTGAATCCACAGTGCATTAAGCTGCCGTGCCGCACTACACACAACACAACAATGCTAGCAGGTAGAATTGAACAGAATAACACAAAATGGCAGCGCGGCCAGTAGTTTTAAGACCTGATAATCATCATTTTTTTACTTATATTATTAAAACTTTATGTAAATTAACTTTAAAAAAAAATCCCGAAAGTACCGAAATCCCGGTTCTTAATGTGTTGAGAACCGGTTCTTCGTGTATCCAAAAATTCCGGGAAATCCCGGGAATTTCGGTTCCGGGAAAAACCGGTTCTATGCCCTACTAGGAACCTTCAAAAAGTTACAGCAAAACTCTCATTACATCAAGAGAGCGGTGGCTTCGCAAGAAACACTTACTTGAAGTATGCTTATAACGTTAAGTATTGGCAAACTGTTTCTAAAATATCAGGTAATAGACCATCAGCAGTTAATGAAACAGTCTGCGACATCCATCATGATGTATAGAAAGGAAACGCGAAAGCTGCGAAAGTCTTAGTTTCAAAGCTATTTGTTACGAAGTTTCACGTAGCCTTCGGGCAGACAGTGATAAATTCACGAGAATGTCGAACGGTGATCGTGTTCTCGCAGGCACCCAGCTGCGTGATAAGTGATAACTAGGGCATAGAACCGGTTTTTCCCGGAACCGAAAATCCCGGGATTTCCCGGGATTTTTGGACTCACGAAGAACCGGTTCTCAAAACATTAAGAACCGGGGTTTCGGTACTTTCGGGATTTATTTTTTAAAGTAAATTTAAGAGAAAAATAATGCTTTTTTATTAAATTACTAATATTTACATAAACTATTAATTATTATAACATAAAATGATGGGGACAAATGACTATTAATGTAGACTACAAACACTTTATAAACTTGTATTGCATAATATAAACTCAATAACTCAACAGGTTAATTATTTTATTAAAAACCGAATGTACCTATCATCCGGAGGGGGGCGTTGGTGTCTACGACACAGTTAATTATTATAACTAATGCAGTCACCATCGTTTTTCAACCAAGTTTCTTGTATAAGAAAATGGTTCAAATAAAGAATTTTGATTTGATTTGATTTATTTTGTTTATTAATTATGAATTAAAATGATAGCCATGCCATGACAGTGCGAGTTGTTTTCGCGTGGTATTTAAAGTTTGTTTAGTAAATGATTACGGAAGAGGATTGAAAAATAATTCGAATTGGTAAAGTGGTGATTCTGGTGATAGACATGTCGAAAGATTTTTAAATTCTCTTCTGTTATGTGGGTTGGGTTGGGTATACATTGACTATTTACGAAAAAATCTATATTTTGTTATTAGAGCAAAGTAAAACGTATTGGTAATGTTGTGAAATTTTAATTAATAAACAATAAGTTGAAGCCATTTATTGAGCATATTTTAAATACCACGTGTTTAGTTTACCCTAGCGTGATGCCAAACCAGACGCGCCATATGATATGATATGAAAGAATCAAAATTTAGAACAAAACACTGTGAATAAAAGCTCTGCCTCACTAGGACGCCATGGTGACGTAGCCGGCTACGTCTACAAGCAATTAATATTACAAAATTATTTCATTTACTATTTACTACACTCACCGGCATATTTAGAGGAACAAAAAAAATGTCCATAATTTGAAAAATATGGTTGAAATTTAAAATCTACTTACTACATTTCATTTATTATTTCAAGTTTAATTCGATTTAATTAAAATTGGATCACATTAAGACCAAAATTTGCGAGTAAAGGCTATTTGTAAAAAGTGGTACTTTTTTGAACTTTTCACGTAACCGGGAAAATGGAAAATTAATAATAAAATAACAATAAATTAAATAAGAAAACTGGTGATTAATAATGCTTAATTCCTCCACGTGCTCTTATTAAAGTTTCTACTCGTCTAGGCATACTGAGAATGATGTTATCGATGGTCTCCTGAGATAGTCTCAACTACGGCGATTCGCAGTTCACCCACGTTGGCAGGAGCTGAAATCCTGGACTTAACCTTGCCTATAAGCAAGTCACAAACGTGCTCTATTGGGTTCATATCCGGTGATCTCGCCGGGCACTTCATACCAGTGATATTCATATCATTAAGATATGCCGAGCGGTATGCGGCCGAGCATTATCGTGCATAAAACCAAAATCGTCTCCGATATATGGGACAAACGGTACGACATTTTCTTCTAAATCTTCTCTGATATAGCGGTCTGCAGTCAGACTCCTTCTGTCAATCACTACCAAGTCTGTACGAGCTCCCAAACGAATGCCCGCCCAAACCATTTTTGATCCACCATTGTTTGCATCTGTATTTTCCAAATTTGTCTGAATGTATCGTTCTTTTTCGACGTCTGTATGTTCTTTATCTACCGTTAAATGGATTTAAGAGAATTCTGCACTCATCACTAAACAATACTTACTCCATTGGTCCGCGTTCCAACAACAATGTTCCTGAGCAAAAGTTAACCTGTTTCTACGATGATTTACCTCTATCCTTGGACCCTTGGCGGGCACAAATGAACCCAAACCAGCTTCGAACATTATTCGTACCCTACGGTCACTTACGGTTACACCCCGCACTACTTCTAACTCACGTTGAGCTTGGACGGCCGTTAAACGGGGATTCCTACGTACACGACGCCGAATGAAACGATCGTCCCTACTCGAAGTGCGTATTTTTCTGCATTTTTCTGCTGTTTCCACATAAGTATCGGTCTCCCTGAACCGTTAGATATTGCGATGGATCGTTGAAACTGGTCAACGAAGATCTCTCACCGTGGCTGAGGAACGGCGGTGGCTGTCCTAGGAAACCATCGATAGCATCATTCTCAGTATGCCTAGACGAGTAGAAACATTAAATAGTGCACGTAGATGAAATACGCAATATTAATTACCATTTTTCTTCCTTAATTACTTGTTATTTTATTATTAATTTTCCCTTTTCCCGGTTACATGAAAAGTTCAAAAAGTACAATTTTTTACAAATAGCCTTTACTCGCATATTTTGGTCTTAATGTGGTCTAATTTTAATTAAAACGAATGAAACTTGAAATAATAAATGAAATGTAGTAAGTAGATTTTAAATTAAAACCATATTTTTCAAATTATGGACATTTTTTTTGTGTTCCGCTAAATATGCCGGTGTGTTTATTATTTCATTTACTATAATTCATGAATTAATTCAACAAATTCTAATATTCAACACCAGTACCGAAAGTACCGAAAGAACCGGGATCCCGGTATTTTTTTCGCTTCGTAACCGAAAGAACCGGTTCCTTAAATTAGGCCCGGTTCTCGATGCCCTAGTGATAACGTGTGGATTGCTGAGCTGGCCATCTGGTGTCATGTTGCATGTGGGCTGGATTGAATTAATTCCGCTGTTGTAAGAACAATTACTTATTAAGTAATGTAGATAGTTATTTATTAGATCTTTGTCTCTAAGACGACACCCACGAGAAAGGACGTGGTGATTATGTAGATGACTATTCCTAGACCGGCTTTACACGGTGTAACTATTAACTTTGCATAATAAATTTACATTAAATCTCGATGTTTGTGTCTGGAGTAACAAAACAAAGAGCTTATAAAAGAATATAACATGTTATTTTCTATGACAAACTATAAAGTATGAAGTTTATTCGAAGCCAAGCAATATCAAGACGACTATAAACTTCAAAGACTCGTCCTCTATTTTCAGACGGCTTATAACTGGAAACTTCCTTTTGCATTTTCTATCTTTTAAAATAGAATAAATAAATATTTTAGAGATGTTTCTTAAGCCGTACGATTAAGAAACACGTATAATCTTGAACAATTAGGTTAAGAAGTAAATTCATAAAACACGAAAGAAATAACGAGCATAGAAAAACCTCTATCTGGATATTTCAGATTAGAACAATAAAACTTTGAAACGAAAGAAATTGATTGACGATGTAGAACAAAACAATTATCCAAATGTGTGTAACACGTGCATGCCGACTCGTGGCGTGCCACTCGATGGCCATTAACTCGATACGGGGACTCAACAGCTGATGATTAAAACGAAGACCATGATAAGCTGGTTGCGCTAGATACTACACCAGACTACACTGAGCTTTGAATCATAAAAGAAACCCCGGAGTCGACCACCTTACGTAGGTCTTGATAATGTGGTTATTAGTTAAGGACTATCGGGTGTCATTGTCAGCGCTCGGCCTGACGCACAAGTGGCTCTTAGCTGATTAAGAAGCAACAGACCCCATTTATTTACAAAACATATTTTCAATGGAGAATGAAGATTTAATCTTGAGATGAGTAACACCTTACGGGAAATGAGCACCGTCGTCTCTCGACATCTATACCAGATGTGAGATTTTGAGATAGTAAAGGCAAAAGCTTTATGAATCAAGATGTAAGATCGTCGCTATTATCTCTATAACTATATTTTGTATTTGTATTTATTTTATTTAATCTTTAAAGTAGGTACATTTCTTTACTAATTTTCTGCCAATACAATAAACTGCGCAGCAGTTTGTCGGCAGCCGTTCTCGCGGACATTTACTCGTTTTTGCACCTTTCTTATTATCTTATCTTAGTCTATCTTGGTACTTAACGTTATTTATAAATCTAATGTAATCTACTTACTAATTAATTAATGGCGTGGCTTAGCAGGCAATGGTCCGCCCGCGACGCAGTAGGTTGCGGGTTCGATTCCCGTGACAGTAATCCTCAGGGCGACACTTTATCTGATCTGCAGGTATTTGTTACGTGTTAAATATTGACATATGTGTAAAACAAAAAATCTTTGTATGTGTGTGTATTCCATTAACTTTATCAGATTATCTAACACCCGTAACACCAGCCTACATTGTATTATAACTAGTTACTTATCTTACGGATACTGTTCTGCTAAGATACGGTACTGTTAAATCCATCATCTTACCTGTAAAGAAAGAAAAGAAACATTAATCTATGTTACAATTGCACAACATGGAAATAGGAGAATTCCACCCAAACGGTCGTCCACCCCACACAACACATTTACAAACAAACAGTAAAACCCTAGGGTTGAAGCTTTAAATACCTTCGCAAAGGCAGAAAAACGTAATTATGTGCGTGAACATTGCAAAGGAAAAAGTTCAAGGGCCAACCCTTGTAGTTCCAAGCCAATGGGTCGTGCGAGGGCTGGGTCTCACTGATGACATTTTAGTATTGCCTTGAAAATCACAAATGCTATTTTAGGCCGCTTTAGATACTCTTGGCTTGAGTCCTTCGATTCATGTCCATATTATCAACGTTACATTCTATTATACAATCTACACATGGCTTAACCATGAATAATGTTTTGATGACTTACGCAATATTAAGTGGCTAACGGTTAGCTTGAAAGGTCTATGCAAATGGTCTAACTGCAGCTAATTCAATACTGAAAAGTTCTTGAACACTTCAATTTTATTAAATGTTTGCGTGGTAACAGCAGTATTCAAGTCCGTACTTAAAATAATCATTTTATTGTTGAATATTTAATTGGAAACATGCTTGAACCTGTTATTAAAGTTGGAGGCGTACTTACGATTTGATAGGAACATAAAGATAATGAGAAGAAAGTTTCGTGTTAATAGGATACATGTTAAAGCCCCTGAATTGAATACGTTTAATGATAACTCTTGAATAAATTATTGAGTAAGAGTCAAGGTGGCAATATCGGCTTTTTAGAGGCATTATTTTAGGGAAAACAATAGGGTATCCTAGCGCTATCTTCCCAGATGAGCCTTAGAACGGCACGGCTTGAGGGCTTAGATATTACGAGTTTATTCAATAATTATTCCCATCTAAAGAAACAGAACAAGATGTAGGTACATAACCAATATAAACCCTTTATATAAATCTCTATATATGAAGCTTTATAAATTATGTTTGAAATCACAATTACTTAAAAACCAACATGCCCTTTCAACGTGACAGTAAGAAGACTTCTCAGAAACGACCAGTATGGAATGACCCAGTGGCATTATAGATAGAAGATACGCGTAAATTTTAATTGCCGGCACTATGGTCCACTTTCACGCTACACGATTGCCGAGAAAGTCTGCAATGGCCACTACTTAATGGAATAGAAAGATAGAATCGCATTAGCACAATAAATTACTGGCTTACACTTGCATCAAAAGAAAAAATAACCTGTTAATTATTGAGTGAGGCAAGTGACTTCCAAAGAAAGGCTATTAACTTTTACACAAACGAAATACGAACAACGGAACGATCGATAACTCTACGAATTAACTCTAATAAAAATAATATCAATGCGTGAACTTCGTGATACTCGTATCATTCTAAAATGAATTGCATTGTATCCGTGTTAATCCTTATCTGATTCATACTCGAAATTTTAAGAAATATTCCAAGGCCATTAAAATCGGCTCATATCCTCATAAAATATCTAAAGACCTTCAGAGCGATATACACTGACCCAATCACATTTGTCAGCAACAGCAGAAACCAGTAATAAGATGGAAAGTAGCGAATGTGTCATGCCACAGAGAGGTCGACGCACCGAAGCCAGCTGATAGGACGCCGTCACAGACTCAGCTGAGCCGCAAGTGCACAGTAGGTCAGCCGACTGCGGTCAGACACTAATAACATGTAAGTTTAGGAAACTAACTGTTCTCCGAACACTGTGGTTTTGATGTCATTTTGAACGCAAACATTTTAATTATCGTATTTACTTAATGAAGCCATTCATGACTCAATACTTTTTAGACATAACACTGACACCAGTTCATTGATTTATTGGAAAAAAGTTGTGCAAATGCGATGTCTCGTTGATAGCATTGTTAAAAACCTGAAGAATCACTAAACCTGCAATGAATCTCTGTAGCTGGTTTTACTAGACCAAGTCATATAAAACATACATTTGTATTGCTAGACCTGTTCAGTGAAAATTAATTAACCAATAGTACTAAAAACAACCAAAAACCTCGAAGACTCAATGCCAGAAGTAGATGCTAAATAGGATAGCATTGCGTGACAAAACCAATTGAGCCCGTCCGTTGTCCACTGTATTGAGGGCAGGACACGTGTAGCGATACAGTTATCTACGGGTCTTCGAGATCGATGGGCTGGCACTGCCTTATCTGGGAGACAAGTCTGGAAAGCGATTTGCCCATTGGGGCAGGTAATGTACCAGATAAGGACTTGGGCCAATATAAAACGGTGGGTGGGATAAAACGGGAAATTTTCGATTGGTAGTGGAAAAGCTCATAGTTTGTGATTTGCTTAACGTTAAAAGTTAAATAACTAGGTACTTATGAAAGCTGTGAATTGATATTAGGCTGTTCTTATCATAAAATGCCAATTGATTATCAAACCAATGCAAATATTCACTTGAAACACAAATAGTACCTATAATGAAATCTCTCGAAAGTCCCAAGTTCCAACTAATAATACAACAATTGGTTATCAATGCTTTTGTTGGTTTTTTCCAAAAACATGTTTATTATAAAACAAACCGCCATCATATCTTAGTTCATAACCTTGTAAGATTGCAGGTTTTTTTGTTTATTTTATCGTGACTTACTTCGCCATTACTTGACAGCTAAACGCATAGGAAAGAAAGTAAACACAATCACTTTCTAATAATGCATTAATGCTTGACCACATCTCTAACACTATAGGCGTCAGAGGAAACATAAGAAACGCATAGTTTTTTTTATACGGCAAAACTATTAACATTCATTAAATTCTAGTCGGGTTTACCTACTGCTGGATTTAGGTCTCGCATAGTGTTATCTACAACGGTCCTTAACTGGCTTAACATTTCTATTTATTTCGGTAACAAAGTACCTACTTGTTTATTTACATCAAAGATATTCATAAAAATCTAAATATTCTTATCCATCAAATAAGAGGCAGAGTGCCTAGAAAGCTGGCGTCATTACTCTATCCTCTCTTTTCTTGTAGATGGGATGGTTACCGCGATTATTAATGTTATAAAAAATAAATTTGAAATATGTTTTCCTCTTAGGAAAACGTGCATTAAACATGAAGAAAGTTGGATAGCTGCTGACTCTAAAAATTATAAATTATTATTATTTGACATAATTAAATTAGGTAAATTAGATCCATATAATGATACAATTCAATCTTTAATACTTGACATGCAAAATAATTATGAATATATTTTAAAATGTAACAAACGTGATTTTTATCAGAGTAAGTTAGTAGCAACGAGTAATACCTCTAAAACCATGTGGGGCATAATAAATAATGAACGAGGGAAAAATAACTCTCCGCGAATTGATTTTACGGACGTAATATTAAAACCGGATGGAACTTTGTTTACAAACAAAAAAGATCTGGTCAATACGATGAACGCTAGGTTTTTGAGTGCGGCGGAGACCTGCGGAGCGCCAACAGCCAACGTTGCCGGTGTGTGCCGGGCCTTAACATCGGTACGTAAGCCCTCAGATCGTTCTCTGAGACTTCAGTCGTTCAGCGCTGATGAAATAGTACGTATTGTGATGACCCGCATTCCACCGAAGGTGTCAAAAGATGTGTATGGCATATCTTCAAATGTACTTAGATACGCCATCATTCCCCTCGCGCCTATACTTGCATATGCTTATAATACCTGCATCAGAGAGGGTTGCTATCCCTGCCCGATGAAAATAAGCAAGGTGTCTCCTTTATTTAAAGGTAAGGGAAAGAAGAGCAACATTGACGGGTATCGACCTGTCTCAATAATACCAGCAATAGCCAAGGTTTTTGAGAATGGTCTTAGTTCCCGGCTTGTTGCATTTCTCTCAGCTACGAAAGCTCTTTCTGATAGACAGTATGCGTATCGCGAAGGACGCTCGACGACGTCACTGGCGCGGGAAGTCATCCGCTGCATAATGGCCGCTCGGGAGGCGAAGCAGCAGGTCGCAGTGATCTGCTGCGACCTATCCAAAGCCTTTGATGTCGCCGACCACAAAATACTGGCGATTAAACTACAGCACTATGGGATTTCCGATAAGGTTCATGATCTACTTTGTGACCTTATGCGTGACCGTTCCCAAGTAGTGCTGGGCAGCGGAGGGGAGGCAGTATCCGACCCATTGACATCGAGGATGGGGGTAGCCCAGGGTTCATCGGTGTCAAATATATTGTTTTCCTTGCTGCTTAATGACTTACCCGAATACATCAGTGGCGCGGAGGTGTATATGTACGCCGACGACGTGGCTGCTGTCGTCGCTGCCCCTACGGTGGACCTTCTGGAAGTTAAGCTAAACAGCACGGCCTCACAGCTGGCGCAATGGTTCGGGCTGAATGGACTCTCTCTCAATCTGAGTAAAACTCACTTTATCCACTTTTTCCTGGCAGGTCGCGCTCCTAGGTCATTAACAGTGTTAATAAATGGGAGTCCGATAAGCCAGGTTAATAACACATCTTTCTTAGGGTTTCAGATTGACAGAGGGTTGCAGTGGAGAACTCATATCGACAAGCTGTGTGGAAGGCTGGCTGGCGCATGCTACGCGCTGAGCCGTATGGCGCGTGTTGTGACAGCTGACGTAGTAAGAGCGTGCTTCTTTGCTACAGTGCAGTCGCTGCTGCAGTACGGCACCGAGCTGTGGGCGCGCGCTGCAGACTGGGAGCGTGCGTTCCGAATGCAGAAAAGGGGCGTACGAGCAATAGCCAAGATCCCCAGTGACCAATCGGCGAGGCCATACTTTAAGTCACTTGGAATATTAACACTCCCATGTCTGGTCATATACCAAGTGGCTCTGTACGTTCGGCAGAACCTCGGGGACTACGCCACTCGTGGCAGCACGCACGGGTACGCCACGCGCGGCCGCGACGCTCTCGCGTCCGTTTCGCGCTCTCTGGCTAAGTCTGCCAAACAGCTGACACATGTCATGGGACCACAAATCTACAATAAAATTCCCTGTGATGTTAAGGAAGCCCACAGTTTACCTCAATTTAAGCGCAAACTAAAACGCTGGCTTATCGAGCAAACATTCTATAGCTATAATGAGTTTATAGCTCTAAAGACACCTTCATTATAATGATTATTATTTGACATTTTGATTGATTTAATTATTTGTTGTATTTATTTGTTAATTTATAATTATTTTATTTTTTATAAACCTAACAATACGCTGTATCATACTTTTATAGTATTATGTTTTTATATTAATGTAATGTAAATTCATTGTATTTAAAATGTTTGACATGTAATACATAATTATTACCAATAAATACTATTATGACTATTATTATGACTATTATGACTATTAGATTCTCTGAAACATCTAGTCTAGGGTTAGGTGACGTTAAGCAAGATTTGACTGATTTATTTTATTAAAAAATCTAAGGCTAAAATCAAGTTATTGATGCCGTCATGTGTAATGGTGTTTACGGTGAACGCCCATTACATTTAAAAGGCAATAAATATGTAGCGGTGCGGTTCGAGGAAAATGAAATATTAACGGGATGTGACGATGGGGAACGAGAATACACGTTCGTACTTAACATTAAAACACCGTTAGGAAAACATTTTATATTGCGCGTAATAATGTGAGATTTAAATAATGTTCGAAATAAAATTAGGTATCGAATAAGGGTCAAGAAACAAGATACGGTTAGTGTCAAAAGGTTAAAGCGGCCGCAAGGTAAACTTAAATCTCTACTATTGGGATTAATCCTAATTTATTACAGGTCAAATTGACCCGATTACTGTTAGAGATTACTTCTTAGAGACTTTTATTTTATTCTAATGCAATTATGCAATCGACAAAATTCTAGGTATCAAAGTTGAACAAAACGAAAAATGCTAGATTTCGGCGTGTGCGTTTATGAGCAAAGATTATAATGTTTGTTATACATGGAGGAATCGCGGAAAAACTAGCTATAGTTTTCCCAACTTTTTCCCTCTTCTCTAAGACATGAAAACCTAAGCAGATTTAAAATATTATTAACTTCCATTTTATAATAACGGTTAACGAGTGTTCCGGTCGCATGTAGGTAACAAGCCGTAAAGATAAATAAATTCTTTTGTTTAATTAGAGATTACAGGCGTTACGAGTGTATTATGTTTGCTTACGTAATTAATTGCGATGCGAGCTCTGTGTCACGCGACATGTGTGTCTGTCACTAATTCACTTTACAGATTCAGTTGTTATTCCTAATTTTTAATTATTTGGTAAAAAAACAACCAAAATTATTAGACTAATAATTTTAGAATTTTACTAATCATTTTAGACTAGCTCCTGCTAATTTACACAAAACATATAGAAATAAATAATACTATGCATTCGTCGAACTAACTATAAAAAAGTATTTTTAGTTATTCAAACTTTTGAGAATTCGATCGCGAGTAGTATTCCAAGAAAAACTATAGCAGATTGCAAAAATATGTTTCGGTAGAAACTGCAAAACGAAATTCCCGTACCGGGAATCGAACCCGAGCCTCCTGGGTGAAAGCCAGGTATCCTAGCCACTAGACCATACGGGAGATGACGAAGAAGTCGAATTTTTTAATCTGTCTAACCGTACTGTTAGTACAAAATAATTTCAAACTTTTAACTATTGAAAGAGTAGGTAACTAGGACATTATAAAAGTTTTTCTATTATCGGAACATTCTCGTAACATATTATAATTAATACGCAATCAAATAGTTCCACGTTATAAGCTTATTCCTGAAATTTGCTTTTGACAAAGGAGATTCCTGTAAAAAAAACCATTTGTAAGGGATATCTGGATAAGGTCCGTACTTTTAATAAGGTACCTACCTACCATCTAGTGGTAACATGGTGTTTTAATTGAAACATTACGTAATTATTATGAATTTACCATCTTTTTATCATGAATTGCCTTAGTAATCATTAGGACATGTTTAAATGAACGGTTACAGAGATACTATGTATAAAGAATGCAACTCTGTAAAGCACAATAGCCATACTTTTTGAATGACTGTACCACCGGTTACCTGTCGCCACGTATCTTACGATTACGACAGCCAAAGGAAACAAGACTTTAAGCTAATACAGATAAGTTCTGTAGTTTGCCTCACTGAATCTTGGCAGTAACCGGTAAAAGGTACAACTTTAATTTATACAGGGTTTTCGAAGATTCGCCGAAACTCTTCAACTTCCAGACTTTTGGGTTAAGTAAGGTACGTAACGAATTATGTTGTTATTAATCATTTAACACTAATTTTAATTTCTGTGCTCTCCCATACAATTATAATGTGTAGGATCAGAGCAATTGTTTTTTATCTAAGTTTTTTTTACTAGAGTTCCGTCCGCAGCTTTGTAGTTTGTACCTGGTGATTGATTTCCCCACGAAAACAATATTAACCGCGTAAAAGTATCTAGTAGTATAGCGTTGTTTTTGTAGGTATCTGAAGGTTTAATGATGAGTCAATCGAGAAATCCAAACAAAAAGCAATAAAGAGAATATTCATCATCCTGTCATAAAAGCCGTACTAAATCGTAAAGATACCAAATTCCTATCAATGGAAGAGTTAGATATGACGATTCGAAATAACGGTTTTTCCCCACAGATTACCCAACTGTCCTCGTCTCTCGGTGAAATTGAGCATTTTCGATACTAAATTAAAATGACTTGAATAAGAATGCTGAAGTACCTAATATTGTTTTTATTATAATATTTGTTTGGTTCAACAGCAAATCTCATTATTTACTTTGCGTTCAATCTGAAACTTATACGCCCACGAAAACATGTTTTTTTTTCGGGAAATCCATTAAGCTCGGGCAAAGCAGTGTGGGCTCGTATGAATATTAAAATACCCAAAGTGACCCAAACTGTTCTAAATAGAAATATGATGGTTATTTAATTTCTAGTAAAGTTGATAGTAGGTATTTCAATCAATATTTTAATCTCTACAATACATGCTAAGATAACTTTACTTGTAAGTTGTAAGAATAGGTAGGTAGCTTTTATATTCTACCGCACTGATAAGTCTAATCAAATAATACATTGTATTTGTTCTATCGCCGGCAAATAGTAAGCCATGTTATTTATTATAACTATCCACATATTATTATAACGAATAATTTTACACTATAAGGTGAATCAATTAAAGTTCATTAAGTTGTATAAAAACCAATGAATCATATTTTATAATTTCTACGTCCTTGTTAAAACTATGTTACAACAGCTATTGTTCTGCTTTTGTTAATACGTATATTATTTAAACCAGGCTTGCGTATAACTATAATCGTATAACAAAGTTTCAAAAATTACAAAAAATGCAACATTATGCACTCTGAAGTTATCAAGTCTGTTATTCTGTCACAGACGACCAAATCTCTACTATTCCTGAAACACAAGCTATTGGGGAGATGTACGTACAGCTGAAATAGAGATGACCTCTATGCACTATGCGAGTTGAATCATTTGAGTCCTTCCTTTCAGCTACCCCGACGACATCTTAAAATTATGTAAGTACCCATTCTAGACCAAGAGCCTGTGATGGCCAGACCTTCCTTTAATTCACAAGCGTGAAAATTCTTTCATGTGTATGTCTAACATAGGTAAGAATAACCCCCAAACATGAAACCTGGATCGTGGTTCCTTTGGGAGATAACAGGTAAAATACTTGTGTGTATGTGTATCTAATATATCTGTCAGCACAGAAGGGGACGCGAAGGTTAAATCAATTGCACCCATTATAGAATGGTAGAGCAGAATGGCGCGGACGAATCCTGTACACTGCTTCTGTCATGAAACGCACATACGAAGGCTATATTATTGTAATAGTATGGTATGTTCGTAAAATTTACCAAACAAGCTTATTTTGGAATGTTGTATTTAGAATAGAGTTGTATTTTGATCAAGTCGATTTTCTATTAGCACTCAGCTGAAATCACTCAAGATGATCCAATGCATATTCTATTCATATTAATCTGAATGAAGGCAATTGACTTAAGTAATACTTGACCTAGATAGTAAACAAATTATGTAATTCTATTTCTGATAAAATACAGTACACAAAGCTTGCAACATTGTATTTTGCGTACGAGTACCTACCTAAGTGTAATAAAAAAAAACTACACTGCAGCAATTCTTTTACTAGAGCAATATGCCAAATCAGCTACAAGACAAAAAGCAACAAGACATAAGAGACAAATAAACAGTATACGACCAGTTGCAAGGCACAATAGCAATATCTCCGTATATCAGAGAGCCAAATGCATATCACTGCTATAAACAGTACTTCTCCTATTTGACCAGTTGCATGCCACCGATATCTCAGTGTTACAAAGTGCCAAACGCATTGCACCGCTGGTAAAGAGGTCGAGTGAGGGTCGCGGCCCGCGGCCCGCACTGCAGGTGCGACCCAAATCCACGGGCTGATACCCCCCAGTTGACTAGGGCTGGCGTGCGGGCCATGGATTATCTACTTTAATCTACCAAAGAGTAATGAGAACCTCTTCCTCTATCGATGACGGACGAAGATGATATATGTAACTGTTGATTAAATAGTTTTGATTCTAATTTTAAAGGAATTGTTTTTAATGAAGCATGACTTACAATTCAAACCTTCTTGATTTCGATTGTAGTTCAATAGAAATTGGGAAGATCTTCAAACTGTTCGCCATGCTATACCTAATACATAATGACAATTTTCACAGCTAGGTGATTATAGTTTCCAAACAAACTTTAAAACAATTCAAAATTTTCATACCCAAAGTTATTTTATAACAAGCCAAATAGCTCGAAGGTTTAAATTAAATAATAGAGGCATACAGCCCTGAACTCAGTGACACAGTTTTCAGCAAATATTTGGCAGTCTTCTTGTTTTCAACACTCAGTTTTTACACAAAAGGTTCTATTGACCTAGTCAGGCTCTCACACAAACAACGATCTTTATCGCCATGAGAATATAAATTATGAATGGTAAATCGAAATTAAATGCAATCAAAGGAATTTTAACAGGTCGCTGGCATAGAATTATGGTTAATAAGCAAAAGAGATCTATGTTTCGATAGAGAAGTTTGATTGCTTGATTCATAATTTGAAACAACAAACAATTCGATAAATTAATTCGATAAATTATTGTATAGTTTAGAAACAAAGTACTTAGTAAATAATTTCAGTTTTCTGAAAGGTTAAGCGCGCCGACTGTTTACAGCCTCGAGCAGACCGGATGCGTATACGTACACTTATGCGTGCATGTGCACATACCACTGAGTTGTAATGTATGGAAATGTATGAGACAGGACACACCGCTTGCGTGACGTAGACGTGCGAGTAGACGTAATGTGTAGCCCTACGGAATGCAGCTCCCATGACACAAACAGGCTGCGTGACTTACGCCATGCCTTACGCAGAACAGAGCGGCAACGTCGCATTGATGACGTTGTATTCAATGGCGCGCCATTATGGACGTCACACCGAACAAATTTGAACACGCACGTACCTTTGCAGTGCGTGCGAAATTACTGTCAGTTGTATTTTATTACAAAATGAAGGCGTATCTATGGAAACGGAACGTGTTTGTTGACACCAAAAATGGCGACAGCGTTATTATTTGTATTTTTACAGTCGGAATTTAACGAAATTCTCCATAAGGGGCCGTCCATTAATCACGTGAGGCTCAAAAGGGGGGGGAGGGGGTACGGAAAACATCACGAAACATCACGAGGGGGGAGGGGGGGTCTCGTTAGACATCACGTGTATTAATTTTATTTCTTTTTTGTTAAAAATCGCTTCCTATTTCTGAGAATACCTTAGACCTGTATTGCCCTAGCCTGCAGAAGGATCGTAAGCTTCTTGTGGAAAAAATATGTCAGCAGTGTGGGCAGTACTTCTGCACTAAAAAATGAGCAAATGAGTGCCATGGGCACCATACTGCCCACGAAACTGAAACTGTTCGGCCCACGCGTATCCTCACGCTTCGACTACGAGGGAAGGAGGTTCTTTGCGTAGTGCGCGAGGATGTTGGTGCCGAGTGGCTTGACGAAACCGAATTTAATATGTCACAAACCTCTTTGCCAATAACAACTGCCAGTGAAGAAGAAGCTTTACCAGTTGTAACCTTAAATGAAAGTCTTGCAACTCCGTGGGACGAAGACAACATTAATTAATTATTCATTAATTTTATTGCAAATACAATATAAATGTTTTTCGAATCAAAACGCCATTTTTAAATATTTTTTTCCAGTCAAATATAGCCTTTACATAGACTTCCAAAAAAATACACGTGATCCAGGGGGGGGTAGGGGGGGTTATCCCAAACCTCACCAAATATCACCAGGGGGGAGGGAGGGGTCAAAAAATGTGAAAAACGACCTCACGTGATTAATGGACGGCCCCTAATACGAATTTTCCGGATATATGTTGTCGACTCAGAATCAATATTTTTTTATGTTTCGTTATTTAAATAAGGTTTCGATCGAGTCTACCGTACCCCTGCACGAAATTATTAATATAGAAAAAGTGATTTTTATTTTGTTTTGATTAGTAATTAATAGCGATAAAAAAGAAAAACTTATTGAAATTGTGCATAAATATGAATGTTTATACAGTCAAATCATTGTATATAGGTACATTCCGTTCATTTATATCATGGACCCATTTTTTTTGGACAAGCAGAAGTCATAATTTATTCGCGTTCCCACTGCTGGGACACAGGGACTTCTCTCTTAACGAGAGAGATTAGGCCTTAATTCACCACGCTGGCCAAGTGCGGGTTGGTGAATGACAAATGTCCTTCAAACTTTTCAAAGTTCTCAGAACATGCCGGTTTCCTCACGATGTTTTGCGTTCACCGTTAGAGCACGTGTTTTTTACAGCACACATATTTTTCCAAGAAGAAAAATCAGTGGTGCGCGGCGGGGTTTGAACCCACAACCTTCGGAATGAAAGTCGAGTATGCTCCCACTTAGCCAACACGGCTGTAAAAGTGTGTCTGGCAAGCAGAAGTATTCTGGCACAATAGAAGTAATATAGCTTCTTCCTCGACAGATGAATTACTAGAACAGATGAACTCCATATACCCAATCTTCGTAACACATAGTGCACAACACCTTCAAAAACAGTAATATGGTTGCTGGAGCCGGGCACGAGGCATGCGTTGCGTTCTCAGCTCTATTGCGTAAGCGTCAGGGTAGACGTATCCGTAGCTCGGTGTGACATTGGGTTACGTCGTAAGCAGGCGCGTGACAACGACGTGGTTACGTCGTTGTCACGCATACGCATCCGGTCTGCTCCAGGCTTAAAGCCTCGAGCAGACCGGATGCGTATACGTACACTTATGCGTGCATGTGCACGTACCACTGAGTTGTAATGTATGGAAATGTATGAGACAGGACACACCGCTTGCGTGACGTAGACGTGCGAGTAGACGTAATGTGTAGCCCTACGGAATGCAGCTCCCATGACACAAACAGGCTGCGTGACTTACGCCATGCCTTACGCAGAACAGAGCGGCAACGTCGCATTGATGACGTTGTATTCAATGGCGCGCCATTATGGACGTCAAACCGAACATATTTAAACACGCACGTACCTTTGCAGTGCGTGCGAAATTACTGTCAGTTGTATTTTATTACAAAATGAAGGCGTACGTATCTATGGAAACGGAACGTGTTTGTTGACACCAAAAATGGCGACAGCGTTTGTTTATCATTGTATTTTTACAGTCGGAATTTAACGAAATTCTCCATAATACGAATTTTCCGGATATATGTTGTCGACTCAGAATCAATATTTTTTAATGTTTCGTTATTTAAATAAGGTTTCGATCGAGTCTACCGTACCCCTGCACGAAATTATTAATATAGAAAAAGTGATTTTTATTTTGTTTTGATTAGTAATTAATAGCGATAAAAAAGAAAAACTTATTGAAATTGTGCATAAATATGAATGTTTATACAGTCAAATCATTGTATATAGGTACATTCCGTTCATTTATATCATGGACCCATTTTTTTTGGACAAGCAGAAGTCATAATTTATTCGCGTTCCCACTGCTGGGACACAGGGACTTCTCTCTTAACGAGAGAGATTAGGCCTTAATTCACCACGCTGGCCAAGTGCGGGTTGGTGAATGACAAATGTCCTTCAAACTTTTCAAAGTTCTCAGAACATGCCGGTTTCCTCACGATGTTTTGCGTTCACCGTTAGAGCACGTGTTTTTTACAGCACACATATTTTTCCAAGAAGAAAAATCAGTGGTGCGCGGCGGGGTTTGAACCCACAACCTTCGGAATGAAAGTCGAGTATGCTCCCACTTAGCCAACACGGCTGTAAAAGTGTGTCTGGCAAGCAGAAGTATTCTGGCACAATAGAAGTAATATAGCTTCTTCCTCGACAGATGAATTACTAGAACAGATGAACTCCATATACCCAATCTTCGTAACACATAGTGCACAACACCTTCAAAAACAGTAATATGGTTGCTGGAGCCGGGCACGAGGCATGCGTTGCGTTCTCAGCTCTATTGCGTAAGCGTCAGGGTAGACGTATCCGTAGCTCGGTGTGACATTGGGTTACGCCGTAAGCAGGCGCGTGACAACGACGTGGTTACGTCGAAGTCACGCATACGCATCCGGTCTGCTCGAGGCTTTATTGTAATCGCAACGTAAACTGGGGCATTCTGTGAGGCAACCGCGTCACAGCTGTTTCGTTTACTACGTCATTAGAACTTCAGTAACCAAAACCTAAACAAACACTACAATGAATATGTCCAGGTAACGCAGGGCACGCTCTTCTGAAATAAAGCTTGGCAAGGGGCCCACTAACAGCGCAATATCGTTCATACTCGACACGCGATGGATTTAGACTTACGTGATAATGCCCTATATCTAGGTCAAATGACTGCATGCAATCAATGTTTTATCTATTTCCAGTATTACTGGAAAAACGGTATGGTACGGTGAAAACTGCTTTTCACAGCGCTCCTCCTGAAAAAGTACTAGGGCAACATGAGTCGATGGCAGTTATTGTTATCAGCGCGGTTGTAAGAGGGGACGGCGACGCACGCGGGAGGCGGAGCGGCCTTCGTGACGTTGAACCGCATCTGTGTTTAGCGCAAACTACTGTTACACAACGCTATCTTATCAGCTATGGTCGCCGTACAAAAAGATCATTGTCACCAACAAGCTAACTCCTAACGTTTATGTCAGCCTGGTACTTCGTGCAAAATTACAGCTATAATTCCCCATTTTCAGGGAAATTGTTGTTTACATAAGATATAATAATAATAATAATATATATAATCAGTAAGTAAATATAAAAATCAACCTACAATAAATACCTACTACCTATTTTACCTTTTGAAGGAATAATCTTGAAATTTCCATTCCTTGCAACTTGATTTATTATGACAACAAAATTAGATTAAATTAATATTTGAGTAGGTGGTGGTGGTTATGGTTTGCTAAGAAAAGAGACACAACAATTAATCGAATTGAAGAACATTCATAAAATAAATATGTATAGAAACGTAAGTAACTGTATTTAATAGTTGACTTCCATGATAACCTGAAGCAGGCCGCAGTAGAACAATGGAACAAACAATAGCTAAGCTGTGTCAATGCTAGCCTGACTGCACAAATAAAGGATGGCAATGGCATACGGCGCTGGCAGCCGGCAAACATCCGCCAGGAAGGAACGCATTACCGGGAACTGGAAAATACAGGAGAAGAGAGGTGACAATACTTAGGATCAACGAAAGACTGATGCAAGTACATAAAGTAAATGCAACAAGTTAGATGCTTAGAATAATGCTCTGAGAAATTGGCGAAATCTGGCTGCTCGTGTTGAGTATTGAATAACAAACAACACGTGGTAGCTCCCACAGATTATAAAGGAAGCAGTACCAAACAGTTTATGTTTAAAGCATATGCAATTAGTATGCGATGCGATCCATGTAGTTCTTAGGTCACTGGGGTCAAGAAAAAGCAATGAATTTTTTTATGGCAGAAAGAATTAAAGTTCCTATTAGTAGTATGTAATTAATATGGGATGCTATTATAATAATGGAATAATCTACGATCTAGGGAACTGAAAATACTTAATGCTCGAAATAGTAAACATGGCAAATTTATATGAATCAAGTATCTTGAGGAAAGTGGTAATTAACAGCTCTAGGCAACTTTATTAATTTCGAGCACAAAATGCAAAACCCCAAAACAAGCAGTACTTTGATAGTAATTAATGAAGGTACCTTTTTGTTATGGAAGCGTAAACTCAAACTCAATAATTATTACTATCCTAACAAATTGAAGGAAATGGGAACAAACTATAACATATTCATTATTTGAGAACTACCTTGATGAAATCCTCACCTCCAAATAAAGTTCACTTGGCACATGCCAGCCAGGTGGCCAAACAAAAGACACATGTATCTGAGCAGCAACTGTTAGGGAAAAGAAGCATGTGTGGTCGCCTCCAAGTCCAGACGAAAGGTACACTACAAATATTTACAAGGCGATGTAAATATTGTTGTAATGAAGGTTGTTACGTTCAAATGAAATAGCTATTTGTAGATTTAGAATTATTTTTCTACAATGGTATGAAGGTCACGATTTAAAGCCGTACCACGGACGTCCAAGTGAATGGTTGTTGCTCGTTAGCTATGAGTTGTACAGTACATGGAAAGTTGTTGCTAGGCATAAATTCAAGCGTTGTAATTCCCATCTCAGCGACACAACACTTCAATTGCGAATGCGCACTTTGAACTCGACACACTCGCTCGTCAAAAACGGGAGGATGCAACGAAGTATCACTCTGATTAAATGTAAACTCTATTCTAAAAGGGACATGGGTTATTGTTGCTGGCGCGTCAGTAAAGGAACACCGCGGTTATCTTATTCATTTTGGGGTCAGTCGTACGCCTACGTCAAGACACGCACTTGGGGAGTGAATATGAAAGGATCTACTCTTAGTAGATATTTTTGGACCAAAGCTATGCGGCGATTGTCCAGCATTGCACGCAAATGAAATCATAACGAAGCACAACCTTGAACAACTATGCACAAGCAAACACACGTTTTGACCTTAATTGAAAGGCGGTAGAAAAGCGCAAACACATTGATTCAGTATCGCAATGCAGACCGTAATTGATCTTCAAACGAGCATACTGTGCTGTCCATTTTGCAATGTATTTATTACTCGCGCCAAGTCCCTAATAAAGGTATTGTACTGTAATCATTATTGAGGACATATTGCGGTATCGAGGAGCAAGCCGATTCACAGTGAAAGTCGTCACAGATCGTTGGGAGTGATGAAACAGTTCAGCTGTAGGCGAGAATAATGCGGATTACAAGGCCACATGAGTTCATTTGGTCGCGTATTAACAATTGACAGTGTTGCAATCCATAATCCTCCACAAGTCACAGTCTTCATCCTTACTGCTGCGAGTGATACTGGTTATTCTAGTAGCTTTAATAATTTGTAACTGGTCAGCATCCAGACGGGAATGTAGTTCAAAGGGACCGTTGCCCAATCGTGACAGTACACACTGGAGGCACGCAATCAGAGTCACAAAGCGATTGCCGCTTTGTACAGCAGGAGTGGCCGCGATCGGGCGTGACTCGCAGACTCCGAGGGCTCTATTATGTTACAATGATTGCATCAGATCTGTTCTTGCATTTGCATACGCGTTCGAGTTATCTTTAATATTTACTCAAATTACTGCCTATTTACAGTGTTTCATTCGTATAGGCAAGAAGTTTGCTGTTGGGTTAGGAAGTCTATTTTAAATAATTTATAGGTGCATTTATATTTAGTTCCGAGTTGTAATTATTAATTATTTGTTAAGTTCAACTTGTTTTATGATTCGGTCATGTCACGCTTTAGCGACTACAATACGGTTAGTCGAGAAAATAAACCATAACAGAAGGTTTCCTCGACTAGAAACAAGAAAGCAATGAGTCATACTACACAAGTGAACAATAACGGCTCATATCTCCAGTTTATCCAGGCACGTCGTAAACTTCGCCTGCTTCGTAAAGTTCAGAAACTCGATCTAGACTGTACATGAAGCTTCTAATGAACGTGGCACAAGACTGCGAGTTGTAATTTATAGCTTAGTATGGCCATTTATTGTCTGTGTTACGAATTCAGCGGGTTGACTAATTTAAGTAATTACCATAAACGTAAAAAAATATATAACAGCTAGTTTTAAGGTCCGTTCTAGGTTTTCTTGATCTAAATACTAACAAAAAGTAAAATGTCGAGTAATTAAAAAACACTTAATAAAGGGTTAGAGAGAGATAGTCTAGCTAGTCTAATGCTTGCACTGTACAATTAAGGATAGCATTCTTCATTCTCTGCTCTATGAAGATGGCACCCAGAGTTGTTCTAAAAAACTACAAGTACATAACTGTTGAATATTGAAAACCTCTCACGCTCTATCGGACACGAGTGTAATGAACGACCGACTGTGGGAAACGACAGAATGATAATATTATGGAAATCATTGCATTGCATCTCGAATAACAGGACGGTGTTCACGGAAGCTGTATGTTCTCTGCAACGAATTTTGGACTCTGCGATCCTTTCTGACGGTTGGCAACAATTTACGTACCTAATGATTTCTTCCAGGAGCATCACTGTGAAGTATAGGTATCATCATATTGACGAAATCTAAGTGCGTGTCGGCATACGCGGGACATAGTAGAGTTTAATAATAATAGTAATAGTAATAATAACATAGTCATAGCATTGCACGTAATAGGCGTAGTAGTGATTCAAATCTCTACATTTTCGACAGTTCCAGCACTGATGCCATTTTGCAACTGTCATCGGTCAAATCGAAATATTTATTTGAGCAACAATTATTCTGTATTATTTGAGCAACAATTACTCTGTTTTGTTATATTTATTTATAATTATGTATATTTTAAAATAAAGATATCATATCTTCGAAATGCAAAGTAAATCTTTACTAATATTATAAAGAGGTCACATTTGATTGTTCCTTCAGAACTAAGTAGTAAATAAATTAAATAAAAAGTTTTTAGTTAAAAGTACATTCCAGATTTCTTCAGATGACGGTAACCATTTTGATATTTTCAGATAAGACCTACATTAAACATAACTTATCGCTGTAAATTTAATGTGAATAATTCTAAGATGCAATGCTGTATTTTTAGAATTTCCCTGAACAATCAACTTTAACAAACTTTACGACATAAGCAGATAAAGTTCATCTTGTCGTTAAGGACTTCAGCTGACTCGTCTGTCGTCTAAGTGAAGTTAATGCTCTCTGGTCTGTTTCCTCAATAATTCTCGTAGGAGTTTATTTGAGGGACAACGGACCACCCAACTGTAGTCAATTAGGTTATTAGGTTGCATGTATCTAAGAGCAGAACCTTTGATCTAAAAGGACTCTATGAAGCTTATGAGTTTTAATTTGTTTTGTAGTTGATTATGTATGATGCTGTTGAAATTTACAATAAAATATTTCTGTACTCTAATCGGTCTACAATATCCATCCATACCCGAGGCGATGATTGTTGGCCTAAGTTCTTGGTCTCAAACTCCGTAATATTATTTAGAATTTTAGAGCCGTTCAATAACTTTTAAATTATTCATGGAAAAAAGGACTCAAGCTCGATCAATAAATTTATATCCCAAAGTAAGTTTCTAAGAAATATGCCAGTGAGGACTACAAAAATATGTTTTATAGTCTTCATTGGCATCGTTATAACTATGACCGTTATGAAAAGTGCTTTGGTTGGGTTAAAAGCTGCACATAGTACCATAACAATTAAGTACCGTTTAGAGATAAGATTTTTAGAGAAAAGTAGTACTATTCTTAGGTCTGAACCTCACGACGACCTACTTAATTAAATAGATTTTATATTAATTATCAAGACATTTGTCTAATAATATAATAAGGAAAATCAGAGAGGTAAAGGAGAATGGTAATTATTAAAATTAATACAATGAGAGAAACAATTCCGTTAATGAGAGGACTCCTTTGGAGGACTGTTATTGTTCTGGAAAATCAGTAGAGAAATAAGCTAATGAATTTGCTAATAAGTATGATGAATTAATAAATTAACAATGGTCTAATTACACAGTTAAATTAGAAAGCAATTAAAAATATTTGCATCACTGCATTCAGCTAGTAAAAAACACATGCATCAGTGGTATATAACGAGCTGGACTTTAAAGCCTAGCTGATAAGCTAAGCTCATAAAGCCTGGATGCACTGAAGAAGTCACGCGCGAATCTGCCAGCTTCATTCCAGTCGCAGCCGCAATAGGGAACAATAGCCTGGGCACAGAATATCAAACACATTCGAGGAAATCACACACATGTCGACAATTCTTGGAATGGCGACACTGCTCGACGTTAAAACTTAAGGAATATTGATTAAGAAATTCATTATAACAACGCGTATTACGTCACACAGGCTCGGGTCTCCCAAATAGAACCCATTATTACCACGCGGGTTGGTGATTGCGGAATCGTGAATTTTTCGAAAGCGTCTTGGGTATCGGCGATGCATAGGAGTTATATTTTTTACTACAATAGCTAAGTGTAGTATCAATATTTACCCTATGCGTTCGATGTAGGTAACTGAGTCTATCAAGCGCAAGAACCTAATTCATATTGTAAGATACTTCCATGCGTAACAGAAAAAAGACAAAAAGTCATCAAAAAAGATGCATTATGACAAGTGCTGTAGTGATGAACGCATTATAAATAGCAGCATCACTTCACTGGGCTATCGGAGGCGGGATGCAAGGTCGACGCCCGACGCGGCGCGCGCGCAGTCGACAACGTAGGTAAACTTATTATAATGGTCGTCAACAAACTCCAACAGGCCTTGTTGTGGCACCATGGAGTGGCAAAAGGCTGACCATATAGAGAGGAGAATGGATGGCCGATGGGGCCGAAAAGTTCTCGAGTGGAGATCAGAGATAGATCGGCAAACGCAGCGTCAGACGTCCACTAACAAACGGATAGATGATCTTGTCAAAGCTGTCAGTTCACAGAATATGCAAGTTGCATCCGACCGTAATATCTAGAAATCATTCAGGAAGGCATATGGCTAGCAGTGAACGTCCGATGGCTGAAGTTATGATGATGATAATGAACGTTGAGATTTCAACACTTTCAACTTAAAAAAGGAACAGGAAATGCAGTTTTTGCCGTTTTCTTGAATCAATTTCCTGTTGTGTAACTGCTAACCATATACATTATTTACCATAAATATTATACATAGTGATAAAAGTAACTATTATTATTTTATCTGATAGTATCGGTAGGTACCTGCCTAGTGTTATGGACATACCTAGGTATAATAAACTTTTTATTTACATAAATAGCTTGCGACTTACGGTTCAGTTCTCTTTCAAATTCCACAAATCAAAAATTAAGAAAACTTAAGCCATTCTTGACTGGTTATTTTATTAAATCAAGATATGTTAATATTCCAACGTCAGACTTGTTACATTCAAAGGTAAAAATGTAATTAAGAGCCCGGTGACGCTTGCAGGGAATTTCAATTCGAGGCGCGTGCGAAAATCGGCCCGCATATCGCTATCTCTATTTAGCCGATGACGACAACCACAGTGTTTGACTGTGTGCGTGAGTAGTTAGGATAGCTCACCTGATGTTTCATGTCATGACCATAGAAAAAGATATCTAATGTTTTAATAATCGTTTGACGGCACCGGCTTCGCTTTTGAAACATTTGCTGCACAAACAATACGTGTTGAGAGTGTTAGTTATCAAACCGGTATGTTAAAAAAATCTCAGTGAATGTTTAGTTTGCCAATGCGTTTTTTTCTTTCAAAATTTGGCTGGAGTGTAGGTAGGTTCGTCATACGGTTCTGCTTCTACATGTATATTCTGCTTCTACTAAATTTAGGATTACAAAATTACGAGTACCTATTATAAAATTATGATTAGAGAACAAAAGAAAGGATTTAGCGGTAAACATTTATTTTGCTAGACAGATAATACTTTTATTCATCACCTTAAAAACTTAATTTAAACATTATTATAAAGAATAGCAATAGAACTTATTTATTCATAGAACTGGTGGCCTTATCGCTCAAAGCGATTTCTTCCAGGCAACCAAAGTGCTTTATAACCTAGATTTACACAATTACCATAGGTACCTACTAAAATGTTATACTAAAACGTACAACATAATAATAACTCTAGTGTTTCATCACATGTCATCACTTTGTTCGATCATATCAAAAATCATATTTTTATTTTTTTAGTGTGTTTCTTTTCTTTACGGGAAGGGACCTCTTTTTCCTGGGAACTGATAACCACAGGCGTTTTTTGCTTGATTGTCGTGGCTCTGTAAATATTTATACAAATTATAATCTAATCAATTTACTATAGCTATAAGACCTACTTATAGGTACATTGAAACAACAGAATAAATAATAATTGCCGGACAATTCACTCAGCAACTTCTAGCCCCATGGTAAGCTCGTAGCTTGTGTTACGGATGCTAGATTTCTGATATCAGTACTTACTATAATATACATACATACCATAACACCCCTATTCACGTTCCCACTGCTGGGACACAGGGACTTCCCTCTTGGCGAGAGAGATTAGGCCTTAATTCACCACGCTGGCCAAGTGCGGGTTGGTGAATGACACATGTTCTTCAAACTTTGAAAAGTTCTCAGAACATGCCGGTTTCCTCACGATGTTTGCCTTCACCGTTAGAGCACGTGTTTTGAAGCACACATAATTTTCCAAGAAGAAAAATCAGAGGTGCGCGGCGGGGTTTGAACCCACGACCTTCGGAATGAAAGTCGGGTGTGCTCCCACTTAGCCAACACGGCTCATAATATACATACATAGATGGATATTATTTTATTATACACTAGCTTTCCGCCCGCGGCTTCGCCCGCATTATGTTGGATTTTCCCGCGGTAAAAAGTACCCTATGTCCTTCTCCCGGTTCTAAGCTGCCTCCCCACCAAGTTTCAGCCAAATCGATTCGGCCGTTCTCGAGTTATAAGTGAAGGCACTAACACGACTTTCTTTTATATCCGTTCTCGAGTTATAAGTGAAGGCACTAACACGACTTTCTTTTATATATATAGATTATATAACACCCAGACACCCGGAACAAATATTGGGTTAGTTTCGTTTTCACCCAGTCCCGTACACCCCCGGTCCGTTTTCACCCGATTACAATTAAGTTTATATCAATATTTTTTTCGCTTTTACGGCAAGTACCTGCGAAGACAAAAGTGCTTCAGAATTGTGTTCTAGTAAAAATTATTTGGTTTTCACTTTTGTTATGAAATTTGAGTATTTATAATGTTCGTATTTTTATGTTACATACAATTTACATGAGTTATTATTCTTCCTTCTTTCTTTGAAGTGATGTAATGCTTAGTCCCTTGAGTTTTGTTATAAAGAGTACTTGAGTTTAGTTAACACTGTATTTTAAAATTTAATTGTGTAATAAGACAAGATCTGACATTGTTTAAAATTACTTAGTTAGACTCATATTTTACAATCAGTACTTACCTATCTACACTGTTGCAATATAGCACTACTACCTATTATAACAAAAATCGAATAAATAAATATCCTTTTAAATATGATTTAGTTACTTATTTCAAGTCCTCTATTAATATAATATTGTCCTTACATAATCATAATTAACTTACATCCATTATTTTAATATAACAAAAGCCGAACACATTTACGTGCCTGCCAGTACTTTTCGTCAAAAAATGCTTTTGATTGAATTTATTATACCTAAACCAAATCGGGTGAAAACGGACCGGGGGTGTACGGGACTGGGTGAAAACGAAACTAACCCCAAATATTTGCAGATCATACAAATAGTTGTCCCGCGGCGGGAATCTAAGACTAAATGATTCTAAATGAAACATCCAATGTTTCGTACATATACCTACCTGGGTACCTAGTACTTCCCTTCTTCACTTATCCTTAGATATAAGTAAGTAATTACCTAAACAACATGTTAGATAAGTACTTACCTACGTAGGTAGGTAGGGACAATTACTGAGTGGGTAAGTTTTTTATAGGTAAGTAGGTACGATTGTAGGTTGATTTTACTTGTTGTACTTTAAAATATAACAAGCAACAATAATATAAGTTAGGCACTTACTGTGAGATACACCCCGACGTTCCGAGTCCATTATCAGCTACCAAACCGTAATTCAAATACAAATTCTTTATTTTAACACACAATGTAACATAACAGTTTACACTAAAGCATTACATGGGACTTACAATTTATAAAATAGAAAAATATCAAAATTTGTAAACAAAGCCAAAGTCACAGTAACGTCACAGTAACTTTTTAGACACCGATTTAGAAAAAAATAAATATAATAGACTCCAAAGAGAATATAATCACTACGTTAGAGTATTTATTGGTTATTGATAGACTCCTTCCCTCACGACGAAAGAGTTCCGAGCGTTCTTGTAAATACGCGTTGCACTAGTGTGAGTTAGTGCGAGCGATAAGCAATACTAGCTGTTGAAAATTTGGTATGAATTTGGATGTGTTCCGTAATACCAAAAATGATGACTGAAAACATTATGTATTCCTCACAAAGTATTTTTATTCGGTGACTTAACAATATAAGCTATGTTTCTATGCAACTAAAATTTATGATATTGTTGTTTTTCATACCAAACCAATAAGAAGAAAACATGCATTTTTAACGTAAAAAATTTGCAAAAAGCGATTGGCTTTAATTTCATTTAAAGTAGGTATTTTGTAAAAATAACTCCATAGGAACCTAGATAAATACTATTTAAATAATAATAATGCAATAATATCATGGAAATATGCCCGAATTACAAATAATTTTGGTATTACGTTTGTATGGGAAATTCGTCTTCCGCTGGCCCCTTAATTCAAGCTATTAACTAAGTAAAGTAAGTACTTACTTACCTACTGTTAATTTAATCATGACATGTTTCTTGTCTGTTAGATGTATCAATTTCAGGTTATCAGCACTTAGCATAGAATTATCTAGCCGTTATCTACTTACCTCTATTACAACCGGACTAACATTATCTATTATCTATCTATAATTAACGTGTGCCGTGTGGTGCCGGACAAAGAATTGTACTACCCTGTCTCTTTTCGTGTGGTCGACAAACGACTAATGTATTTTTGTAATACAAATCTCCGTAAACCGTAAGATTTTGCGGATAAATTAAAAATAAAAAGAGTTCAATCTGGTGGGTTCTTTAATTCATAGACTATGTCTATGACTGTTTCTGTAAAGATTTTAAATTATTTAGGATTTGAAACTTTTATTAAGACATTGTATGCTTTTTGCATTTGCTTAATAAATGTGTGGAAATACAGTTTCTAATAGAAACCCGTATTACTGTAAGTAAATTAAGTATATCAATTATAATCGGATATATTTGCGGTACTGCACCGAAGTTGCACTGCCCAGCGTAGCAAGCAACGGGACCCGACAAGTGGCGGGTATCAATCAATCGACAATGCTATAAGCCTATAAGGCCTAATAGCGGATCACGTACCACATGACGCTTCACAGAATTCGAAACACGATGCTTATGAAGCGTTATCAAAATACCTACTTAATGCGTGATTAAGTGTTCATGAGCAAGACATATTCGCTCTTAATAGTTCATCTATTTGGCATGTGGTGTCGTTTTCGGCTAATGTATACTTAAACATGTAGAGATGCGAGATACAGTCATTACGAAACAATCCATGTTAAGCCCCACTTCTGGGCTAACGTTTCCCCAATAAAACCTATAATATTTCTTCAGAGATTTCGTACTACGCTTACCCGGCGGGTTGGTGGGTTGGTAATCGCAGTACAGAAACAGAACACCGAACGAAGCTGATGCCTATCTTCTTGTATTCTGGTGCATACTTTAGTCGGTTAGACAACAACCACGGAAGGCGGGACTATTTTTAGGTCGGACTACACAGAAAAGTGAAAATTAAAAGATTATACTAATTCCACTGTGGTAATTTTTACCACTTAAATTGTGGGCATGAATGTAATGTGTGCAATTTCTACTTTTACTCTATCCATTCAAATGTATATGTAGATCGCTGATTAATACAAATGTTCGTAGCTTCAGTAAATAATTCAGGCAAGTGTGAGCACTGTTTGTTTATTCATCGCAAAGGCTACTCTATTTCTGTACATCCGTTGTCAACTGCCTTGTGGAGCATATTTAAACCGTTGAGTTGAGATATGCTACAGATATTAAGATAAATGTGAATTGAATAGAGACCAGTTTACGCTACGACATAATGCTCTTACGCTTTTGTTGCAATCAGAAAACTTTATTTTTAGAAAAAAATATCGTAAATTGCTTATACGACTTATCGCACAAATGTATCGATATTGTCTAAACAAAATTAAAGTTTATGCTGAGGCTTAGTCGATAATTCATAATTTATCAGGATCATACAATTATATTAAAATTTAACGTGTAGAAATAGGTCTAAGAAGCTAGAGTCGGAAGTATTCTACACGATTGACGCTAGCGTTTTTAATACTAAGCTAGGAGCACTTGGAAAATGGATAGCTCTTCAGTAAAGTCGTCAGATGTGGTCTTCAACGCCCTTTGAAGAAGCTGTTTGCTGCAATTTTAAAAGACTGGTGACAAAAGAACTATCATAAAGTATTATTCTCGGATAATACAACTTTCTTTTATATTTTTAGATAGGTATTTATATTTATGTTTTTTTAATAGAATAGAATAATTTATAAAATTAAAATAGTTTTTAATGTGGGACAAAAAGTTTCCATGGGAGAATATAAAAAATGTGGACATAGTCGCACGACAGGCTGAGTATTTCTTGATAAGCCATATGGTTCATATGGAATGTTTATAAGTCCATTTGCCTCCATTGTTCCGAGTATATGGGTCTCTTAATCTGAGGTGATATGGCCATTGTGTGGTAATTACTTATGTACCCTTGATATTCATGGTAAGTGCTTGGGTAATAATTTATTTTTACAACTGACTTGTGCCAGCCTAAGAAAATTAACATATAAGAATTAGAATATTACTTCTTTCACAGATAAAGATCAGATTTTTTTTTAAAAGTGAAATATTTTTACTTAAAGTAATGATTAAGTAAATATATAACATAATATTGTAAACATTATTTTCTTACTAGATCGCTGAACCCGATATGAATCTACTTATCAGGGAACATCCTGTTTTTTACTTTTACAATGTTGTGTATAAAAGCCATATTCCAGTGAATGTACAGTCACATTCACTAGTGACTCAGACTGAGATGATTGCTTTCAATGCTAATAACCACTTACAATTTAAATTTAGTCACATAAAGTTGTAGACCGATACAACTTATCTCTGTCTATGCCCCAAAATATATTGGTGTTTATAGGATATTTTTTGAATAAAAACCACAATATTAAATTATATAGAATAAATGTATACCTTTGTGTAGGTACCTATGTCCAAAAAAGCATTCAAGATGAGTCATGTGTTCTTGACATTAACAAAGAAAAGTTCAAGTAAGCTCAAAGTAATAAACTAATTTCAACCAATTTAATTCTAGATTTGAAGCTAAAAAGCTGTGTATGAGACAAGACAGCTTATTTATAGAAAAGCTCAGAGTTTTAATTGATTGAAGTTTTATGATAACTTTTCAATCCTAAATTTATTCTCAAACATTTTTTAAGAATTTGCTTATGTGAATTCAGCTGTCCATACTCTCTCTGTGTTGGAATCCAATGCTGTTCTAGCTTAAGGTTTCGATCTTTCGCAATGCAAGCTCCAGGTAGATAAACTACATAATTTATGAATAAGAACTTTACCTTCTGGATACGCCTGTTTCTCAGCAATAACGTCGATGATCATGTGAGTGGAGTTGTAGAGCGGGCCCATAGCCCTCATGTCGAACTCCACGCTGGCTCGGTAGGTCGCGTTGAGCACGGGCTCCGAGTAGTTCACCGTGGCCATCTCCCACACGTCGCCCATCTCCTCCTGCAGGTGCCGACTCAGCAGATCCATCTTATTCTGCATCTCCGCACCCGCCAGGCACACCAAACACAACAAAAACCACATCTTGATTTCAACTACACTTCTCACACATTTACCATCCGGACGGTAGTCTGTTTTGGAAACAAACGCCGAGGTTTCCGACGTAAACACTCGAATATCGGATAAAATCTAGTATTTTATTACATACGCGCCGAGTAAGCGACGTCCATAAGCAGAAGCACGGTTTTAGAAAAAAAAAGTCCCGTTTTCAGTCAGGATTTACATATTTTTGCTAAAATCCTTTGTAGTGAGAAGTACAGAACCGAAACACGACCATCGGAACGGGCGGTCGATGAAAACAGCGGAACGAGTGAAGGTGAAGTAAAGTAAACTAGTAAAGTAAACATTCCGTTCCAGCTTACTTTCGTTCGTTCAATAGCCTTGTTCATTTCTTCCGGTCTATTCTAGAGTTACCAGCTAATAAAGTTATATTAGATAGGATGTTATGATCAAAGCAAAACTTTACAATCGGTTTTAGAATAATGACAGAAGCAGAAGGTCAAGGCTACTGAGCAAAACGGATATTCCAAGTTTGTATGAGCATTAAGTGAGCATCTCAACAGTTCCATTACGCGTCATCATATGATATTATAAAATGTTGCCCTTAAGTTTTTGTTTAAATCTGCTAAAAGCTTCGTGTGAAAATTACTTTACTTATGAAAAAATATATATATAGCCATTTCACAATGTAAAAACACAATAGACCGAAAGAAACGCTGAAATATATTATTTTAAATTAAAAAACGTATGTTCATTATAAAAATAATTATTTTTGTTACTGTATTTAATTTTGTACACAACACTCATAGTCAAGGCGGTGATATTTTTACATGAGGATACTCACATTATGTTGGCAACATAACATCAAAACAATCTGGAGACTCGAATCATTCACTCAATCAGAATCGATTCGATTTAAAATGGTACCTAAAATGTACCAGGTTACACCAGGTAGGTAGGTAGGTACTTATTCTATTAATTAAGGAATATGATTTAATCGTCAGGTATTTAAGAAGGTATCTTTGCTGCCTCTATGTGAAGTTTTATATTTTACTAGCAGCCCCCGCGAACTTCGTCTCGCCATATACTTTTATTTGCAACTATATCCATACTAAATTTCATACAAATCGAATTATCCTGCGTAAGCATATATTTTCCCGCGGAAGCATTAAATTTTTACGCTGTAAAAAGTCTCTCGCCATATACTTTTATTTGCAACTATCTACATACTAAATTTCATCGAAATCGAATTTTCCCACGTAAGCATAATATTTTCCCGTGGAAGCATGTATTTTCCGCGGTGAAAAGTCTCTCGCCATATACTTTTATTTGCAACTATCTTCTGCATACTAAATTTTATCAAAATCGATTTTTTCCGCGTAATCATATATTTTTCCGCCGAAGTATGTATTTTTCCGCGGTAAAAAGTAGCCTATGTTAGGATTAGGATATTACATATTATATTACATTACATTGACTCCCCCCCCCGTACCCCAGTGACGCTTAACATGGAGTCTACATCGCATGCTGGCTAGCTGAGCGCGGTGAGCGACAACCTCTAGACTTTTTTCTAATACTTGAATTATAAACTCGTGATATCTTCCGAATGAAATGTCCGAATTGAATAATTCAAAAAGTTATAAAAAGGTATTAAAGCCGTCTTGAATATAAAGTAATTTATTTTGATAAGGATTAATACCAAGGTACAAATGAAGACCCTTTCAAGAGGCGGCATATATAAATTAATATTTTAGAATAAAAAACTGCTTACTGTGACATAACTATAATATTTAGACATAGGCTGTCGCGACATTTTTTGTAGATAATGATGAGTTCTGCAAAGTCGTAGTACATGATTTTGTTCTATCATCAATAGTTTTCGCAGCGCACGCGACGTAAGGAATTTTTCAGGTCATTTTTTTACACCTTATGTTACATTATTGGAGTTTTAGTAAGGATCCCTAATTTTTTTTTAAATATAATATAGCCTATGTTACTCGGGGATAATGTAGCTTTCCAAAGGTGAAAGAATTTTTGAAATCGGTCCAGTAGTTTCGGAGCCTATTCGTTACAAACAAACAAACAAATCTTTCCTCTTTATAATATTAGTATAGATATAGATAAGTTCAGGTTCAGCTTTGATTAGTTAGGTACATACTTATATAATCTATGGTGCTCAGGTACCTAGTGACTGAAGAAATTTTATTGAAACTTTGTTTTAAAAGAGCCAAAAATCTACCAACTATTACTGGGCAGAAAGTTCTAGCTTTTTCGGTAAGACTTATTTCAAGTGAAAGCCATGTATTATGATTTTAAACCTTCAAGGATTAATAAAATATCAATTCGGTACATGGCATTTTTAATAGTTTGAGGGAATTTGGTAAATATAACATTTAAATATAAGATATACTTAAATGTTATATTTATTACATCACATCCAAATAAATATTACTAGAATTAGAATATTAGAATATTTCTATAATATAGGTATCTTGTACCTACATAATTTTAATAATGATGCATTATTGCATTGCATTTCTTAAATATTTTGGACAAATGAGAAATTATTAGTATTCATTTTAGTAACCTACAATATTATATTACCTACTTATACATATATCTAAATGCCGTATAATTGATGTACAAAAATTACATGTAAGTATTATATAAATTAATTTGTACAAATTAACATAAGACTAGTCACATGGATACAAATAACATTAATTCTATCTTAAATATATCTGAATATTTATATACAAGGATATGTATGGGATGTATAAATATTGTATATTATATCAGATTATGTTAATACATAATCTGATATAATACACATGTTACCTATCACATGTTTCTGTGAGAATTGTGATAATTGAATAGGTAAATGAAGTTTCTTTTAATTTTTTTCATTCAATTCATTCATCATGGTTCCCCATGTGAATCATCCAGTTATATTATAAAAAAATAAATTTCAAAGTACTTATGGTATGGAATGTTTAAGTACATATAATTTTTTTTGGTATCCTTCCAATTCAATTAAATAATCATTGTTCTGTAGACTATATCAACAATGTCAACGCCAAAAACTAGGTGCATTTAACTGAGGTATTGGACACTGCCTAAATTGTTTTAACAAAAAGCAGCAAGCCATAAACTAAGAAGAAGAAGAACTGAGGCACTGGATTGCCAAAATGGCAATGGCGTCCACACATTAAACAACTATTTAATTTTGTAAATTTATAAACTTGACACTGGCAAATTGCGCTTAATTTAGCGCAGGGACCATTATAAAAAACAAGATTAACTAACTGAGGTACTGATTGTGATATTGCAAAAATGGCCATCACACAGTAACAACTTTATAATTTTGTAAATTTATAAAACACTTGACACTGACAAATTGCGCTTAATTTAGCGCAGACACCAAAAATAAAAGAAGAAGAATTATAAAAAAACTAGAACTAGGTACTGACTGAATGCAACTACAACAAGAATAAGAGATAAGTTATGCTTTAGCCACGACATCGTTCAAGAGCGCCGTGGCCTCCCCCGGCTCCTTGGCGTCCAGCGTCGCCAGCGCCGCCGCCGCGCTGCAGGCCGCCAGCGCGCCGCACTCCAGCCCCTCGGCACGGCCTAACGACGCGCGTAGCCCCTCTCCAGCGCCGAACACGATCAGCTTCTGTTGGGATTGCTTCAGCTCTTTCGCTAGGCATTCTAGCACCTAGAATAAAATAACATTGTTTGTTTGTTATTTAAATTAATTTGTAAGTTAACATTGTAAGTACTAGAGCGACATTATCACTTTGTGACAAAGCTCTTTTAAGTATAAAGATTTAAAAAAACTTAGAGATATAACTTTTTAAACTAGTGGTTTTTAACAAATTTAGAACACGAAATGGGTAACATACTAACATACCATGATTCAAATGTTTGTCCGTGAACATGGCGCTTGCAACAGTGTCGAAATATCGGGAAACTCAAAAACATTTAAATCATGGTATTTCACTTTCAAAATTTTCGTGAGTTATAGTATTCATTTTATAAAACGGGAATCACTCACGTATTTACACAGGAGTTAAACAACTCTCGACGTTTCGACCACAACAACAGCAGTCTTTATCAGGAGGAGTGAGCGTCCCGCCGTGCTCCGTCTCAGGTCGCGCGCGCGGTTCTCACTAGAGAGTCGAGAGTTGTTTAACTCCTGTGTAAATACGTGAGTAATTCCCGTTTTATAAAATAAATCATGGTATGTTACCCGTTTCGTGTTCTAGAATAAAATAATTCATTAATTTCAAAGTGCACATAATAACGTATTTTTCATAAATTATTTTTGTTGTTGTTTTTTCGTGAATAAATAAATAAACAGAATATGTACTGAAAACATACACCGTGTCATATACATATAACATGTAATGAAACTGTTGTATTAAGATGTTACGAATTTGGTTTGTCCTGTCAGACAGGACATAGAATAAGGACTTGTTTGTACATTTGATAGATAAAGGATACTGTGATATCTAAGATTAAATTGAAGTATTTCATTTCTTTTGATTATGTATATTATTTGTGACCCGAAAAGAATAAGAGGTTGCCTTTTTGCCAAAGCAACTACATTTTAGTGTGAAAGAGCAATAAACATACAGCCTCACAAACTTCGGATTTATTATAATAGGAGAATTTATTTCTTTCAAAAGTTACAACGGAGACTTGTTTCATATTAAATGCTTTTAAGTTAGTTTATGAATTATTTTGTATATGTGTAAGAATTTTTTTATTGATTTAATGAATAGTATGTAGTTTATGTTTAAGTTATGTCAAATGGAAGAGCGAAATCTTTTCACACAAGTAATTATATTTACTTAAAAAAAGATTTCGGCCACTTAAGATTAGTTAAGATATGTGTTAAATTCCGTTAATGATAGAAAATAAACTTTTTGTATGTTATTTTGTAATTATTATGACTTTTGGGTCTGCGATCATATTTATATTTTCAAGCGTCAGCTGGAGAATATAAATCAGGACTTAGTAAGAATATTATGTTACGAAGGGGACGGCGCGTACGCAGTCCCCACTACCAAAAATAACGCACCCGAGTTATCCACATTAGGGATAATCGCAGAGGTCAACCCAGCCGCAGTGCAATGGAGGGGCCTCGCTCTGGGGGAACTGCCTTTGAGATCACGGTGTCCCCTGTGCCAGGTAAGTATGATTCAACTACATTCGTGCGGCGTAGTCGTTTGAACCCGCAAGTTTTCGTCAGCGCGATCTAGAGCTCGCACGTTTTTAGTAGCGCCCTCTAGATACATTCTGAGTAAACTTAAATGCCGTCATGATACGCGGTACATGGCGGCACCAACCTTGCGTTTAACTCAAGCTGGTTTTTATGCCTCCTTGGACTGAATAAAGTTTTGTACCAGTCCATTATAATATTATATCCTTAATTAGTATAGCTTAGTGGTGCTATTCATACCCAATTTCCCATAAATATTGTTGTGGCAGATTATTATAGGTTCACTAAATATGTACCTACATAGTTTTCACTAAATGCTAAAGCAACAAAACAAAAGGGCTACGCAGATTTTGTCCTGTTGCGCCTGAAAGTTAGTGTGTATTTATTGTAAAACTGTTGAACGTATCGAACATAGCGTGACTTTACATCGTCTCTATTGTTAAAATTAGGTGCCTGAAGTTTAAATCATGGCACATGAAATGTATTTATATTTTACAATCAAAGGCACTTCAAGTGTACGCGCTGTCCCCTGCATAATTAATATCTTAAGTGTTGTCCAATGTTGTTTACGCGTATACTTCATCGTAGGTATGATTTGAATAATGATGATGCTTATCTACCTTAGATTTAAAAGGTTTACATTTCTCGCTGTGGTATATACTTTATATGGGTAGAATTCGCCGAGCCATACCTAGTGCAGTGTGCAGAAAGCTCTCTGATTGGTGGAGACCTTTTTCAAGATGGAGTCAGTCTGTCACCGCTCACGCTTGTAACCGCAAGGTCAAGTGAAAACTAATTTATCGCCGCTAATTTATTAAAACTCCGCTGTTCTCAGTATCACGCTGATGCTGAGAAATTTGACTATTATTAACGTGTTGTTATGTGTTGTGCCTTTATCCAAAAATATCCTGAACTGAAGGTGTACTGTGAACGATTTGTGTTCTTGACGGAAGAAGGAAGTCCAGAGCTTCCTGAGCGAGCAACATCCGACGAAGGTTGGTGGTGTTTTTTGTCTGTATGGGGTTTATACCACAGTTTTGCAATGTTATGCCCGTTCCTTCGGTAGATAAGCTAATTCCATCATCATTATATTCGTCGTTCAGGTACAACTAAGTTTTGGTTAAAATCCCCGCGTCTAGGCTGCTATTTACAAGCATCTAGCACCCCCACATTATGGTCCTTTAACGAGTCGGATAGTAAATCCAGTAGAAATTTCTCGGTCAATTTACCGCCACGCCGGTCGGTAACGCCTACCCGCACCTTTGTTAAACATTTTATTCAAAATTTATATTAACTTACGCTAAACACGCATAACAACATTCCTATCTATTGTTTAGGCATAGATATTACTTTATATAAACTTATTCAACATATTTTCATTCGCATTTCATATATTTCGCTAGTTAAATATCATATTCCTTTGTTCTCAAATTTGTCGAACGTTCGTTATTCCTACCCGCATTAATTTTGTTCATAAATAATTATTCTCTCGTTTCATTTAATTTAAATTCTTATTTACCATGGCTAAAGTTACCACAGAAATGAAAATAACCCTTCTTCAACATAAGAAAGAGTTATTGTATAAACGCATTAATAAATTGTATGACGCATCGAAGTGCATACAATCATTTGATTCCGCGACTAGGTCAAACGAAAACTTTATGACTGAGTCAGAAACGATTGATGATATCCACGATAAATTCGGATCTATTGTTGATCAAATAAACGAATATCAATTAAGTTTAAATCCTGATGCACAACTTGACTATGGATGTTTAGAGTCGTTTGAAGATCTTTACATTCGTGTCAAACGAGTACGAAATAAAATAGGTAGTCATTCTTCACCTATTCACACACGCAGTTGTGATAGCAATAGTGTCAAAATAAACCTACCGCCGATTAATATACCCAGCTTTGACGGGAACACTGTAAATTGGCCCGTGTTTTTCGAATCTTTTAAATCGAATGTACATAACAATGAACAGCTGACCGATTCGCAACGCGTGCAGTATTTAATAGGCAAACTTACACATAATGCTTTGAAGGTTATCGCCGGGATAGTCCCCACAGGGGAAACTTATAAGATTATTTGGAATTCGCTTGTTAAGAAATATCAAGATAAACGCTCATTAGGTACTTATTATCTTAACAAAATATTTGATCTGAAACAATGTAATCATACCGCTTCAAGCTTAGAGGAATTTATAGATACTTATTACGCCGCTATCGCCGCCCTTAAACAGCTAGGTGTTGACGACCTTGCTGATTTTATTTTTACGCATTTCGCTTTAACTAAATTAGATACACAAACAGTGCAGTGTTTTGAACTCTCAGTGCGCGATGTCGAAATACCTAATACCACGCAGGTAATTAGTTTTGTTCAAGACCAGGCTAAAATATTACAGCGAACTTGCTCGCAGACGGAGTCGAACCCGCGACAGTCGCTTAGGAAACCTGCCACCGCTAGGCCGCACGAGACGCTCTCGCGCACCTTCAATACTTTCTTATCGGCAGGTAATGAGTCATCGCCTAGCGATAACGCGTACAAGCGTGCTGAGTCTCAACAACACTGCGTCTTTTGTAATGATAATAATCACATACATTTATATCAATGTACGCAATTTAAGAATTTAAATGATGCCAAACAGCGATTTAATTTTATTAAATCCAAGCATGGTTGTGTGAATTGCCTTAGCATAGTACATAATTTATATAACTGCAATTCAAAGTCTGTTTGTGTTTTATGTAAGAAACGGCATCATACGCTTCTGCATTTTAATTATAAAAATAATTTAAGTTTATCACGCACGCACAACGCTAAAACATACATAGATGAAAATATTAATTTTTCACCGCAGACACATTTACACCATAGTGTCAATAAGCCCGTCGCCGGCTCTGGCCACTCAGTCGAGCCGTGTTTCGTTAACCCACAGAATTCGACCGTAACGCTTTCGGCCGGGACTGTACCTAAGTGCAACGTGTTGTTGGCCACTGCGCAAGTGTATGCGCGCGCTAAGGATTGTGCAAGTCACAAGTCTATCATACGCTGCCTTATAGATAATGGCTCGCAGAATAATTTAATTACAACTGAATGTTGTCGCTCGCTTAATTTACCTATTATTCCTTTGAGTAATTCTTTTGTCAAAGGTGTAGGTTCCGCTTCGCATCCTATTATAGGTTATGTATATATGGATATTGAATCCCGCGTTTACCCTGAACAGAAATACACAATTTACGCTTTTGTAGTGGAGTGTATTACTGAACAGTTACCATCGCATTTTATCGATTGTGATAATAATGTCGATTTTATTAATTTGCCGCTCGCTGATTTATCCTGGAATATTCCAGGGAATATAGACGTGGTTCTTGGTGCTCAACTTTTTCCGTACATTTATTTGGGTGAAAAGGTTGAATTAGGATCACGGCTCCCGCTCGCTCTTCACACCACTTTCGGCTACGTCCTTATGGGTGATTATTCACGTGATGACGTCACTGCGACATCAACCTGTAGTTTTTCCGCTCTCGCTTTAAATATACCGTCGAAGCGCTTACTATCTCCTGAAGACACCGAGTGTGAGAATATTTTTGTCTCCTCCGTTTCTCGGGATGAGTCTGGTAGGTACACGGTAGCTTTACCCTTTTGCAAAGACCCATCAGAACTCGGTCACTCATTCGCTATGACTCAGCGTCGTCTTATAGCATTGGAAAGAAATATTCGCCATGCTCCCGACTTACGTGAAAAATACAATGAAGTCATTAGCGAGTATATTGACAAGGGCTACCTGTATGAGGTCCTAGATTCGCATGATTTGAACGCTACCGGTTATCACATACCTCATCACGCTATTTCGCGCGCAGATATCCCCGCACCGCGTATTGTTCTTGACACTAGCGCCAAGACACACACAGGGTTGTCTTTTGATGATGTTTTACATATAGGTCCTAATCTACAGGCTGATTTGTTTTTATTGCTTTTGCTATTCCGCTTATTTCGCATCGCTATGCACGCTGATATACAACAAATGTATTTATTTTTGTTTGGTGATCTATCTCAACGCTTCTCTTCTTGGGAGAAATTGCTTCGGACAATCTCGTATGTCCTGAAGTTCGCACGCATTAAAGATAACTCTGATCCCCGCTCGGTCAGAGGTTTAATTTCAGCTGAACATGCTCTGATCAGAGACGTTCAAAAAGCTAATTTTGCTGATGACATAAAGCTCATCAAAAATAATAAAACGCCTTCTGCAAAATTGTTACGCTTAGCCGTATTCTTAGATGAATATGGTATTTTAAGAATAGGAGGACGGCTTATTAAATCCGACCTACCTTTCGAAGTTAAGCATCCGGTTTTGCTTCCGAAACGCAATCATATTGTCAACTTGATAATTAATCATTTTCATGTAGCAAATTGCCACGCTGGCGCTGGTATGCTTATGTCCATTATCCGTCAGCGATATTGGATATTAAACGCTCGTACCATCATAAGATTTAACGTTCGTAAATGTAACGATTGTTTTAGGTTCAATCCTAAACATCCTACTCCGATGATGGCGGATCTTCCGACGTCTCGTATTTCAGAGGCGAAGGCCTTCACTCACACCGGCGTGGATTACGCTGGTCCAATACGCATCACGCTCTCACGACGTCGAGGTCAGCATGCACAAAAGGCCTATATTTGTCTTTTTGTGTGTTTGGTAGTTAAAGCTGTACATATTGAGCTTGTCTCCGACTTGACCTCAGATTCCTTCCTCGCTGCTTTTAAACGCTTCATCTCACGCCGTGGTCCTGTTTCTTGTATCTATTCCGATAATGGTACCAATTTCGTTGGCGCTAAAGCTCAGTTAGACGAACTTAATAATTTCATGTCAGACAAAGACTTCAATTCTCGTGTCGCTAATGAATTGTTATCACGTCGCATTGAGTGGAAGATGATTCCGCCAAGAGCCCCACATTTCGGCGGTTTATGGGAATCGAACATTAAAAGTTTAAAAACGCATCTCTATCGTGTTGTAGGAAATCAACTATTGACGTACGAAGAACTACATACTGTTTTGGTTCAAATCGAGTGCATTATGAACTCGCGACCTCTCAGCGTAGTTTCCGCTGATCCGCACCCTGATGTTATTACACCCGCACATTTTCTTATGTCTACGCCATTACAATATTTACCCGCCGAGGAAATATCCGACCAACGCATTAGTCTTTCACAACGTAAGAAATTGCTCGATAGTATTGTCCAATCATTTTGGAAAAGATGGAGAATAGAGTATTTGCATACGTTGCAAGCTCGTCAGAAGTGGACTCATCCTGAGAAAGTCGTAGAAGTTGGTACTGTTGTACTCGTGGGACAGGATGACTCCCCTCCTCTCGCCTGGCCAATTGGAGTTATCACAGAGACGTATAAAGGTGATGACGGTATCACTCGCGTTGTTACCGTAAAGACAAAGGCTGGGTATTTTAAACGTGCGGTTGCTAAACTATACCCTATTCCAACGCAGTAGTTATGATTAATGCAATCTCACTACATAATTTAATTTAAGTTAATATTATTTAATTTTATTATTTCGCACTTTCTTTCTTCTCAATCATAAAGTATTCAGTTTGATGAATTCTTAACGCTCGCATATTTATTAATTTGTTAATACCTACTTTCATAATTATCTTTGAATACTTTCACTCTTGCTTTGTTGAAAAATCTCCCGATCTTTCAAGGCGGGGTGCATGTTTACGCGTATACTTCATCGTAGGTATGATTTGAATAATGATGATGCTTATCTACCTTAGATTTAAAAGGTTTACATTTCTCGCTGTGGTATATACTTTATATGGGTAGAATTCGCCGAGCCATACCTAGTGCAGTGTGCAGAAAGCTCTCTGATTGGTGGAGACCTTTTTCAAGATGGAGTCAGTCTGTCACCGCTCACGCTTGTAACCGCAAGGTCAAGTGAAAACTAATTTATCGCCGCTAATTTATTAAAACTCCGCTGTTCTCAGTATCACGCTGATGCTGAGAAATTTGACTATTATTAACGTGTTGTTATGTGTTGTGCCTTTATCCAAAAATATCCTGAACTGAAGGTGTACTGTGAACGATTTGTGTTCTTGACGGAAGAAGGAAGTCCAGAGCTTCCTGAGCGAGCAACATCCGACGAAGGTTGGTGGTGTTTTTTGTCTGTATGGGGTTTATACCACAGTTTTGCAATGTTATGCCCGTTCCTTCGGTAGATAAGCTAATTCCATCATCATTATATTCGTCGTTCAGGTACAACTAAGTTTTGGTTAAAATCCCCGCGTCTAGGCTGCTATTTACAAGCATCTAGCACCCCCACAAATGTAATTATATTATTTAAATACCTACTGACTTAACTATATGCTGTTAAAATTCAAATTTATTATTATTATTATTAGATGTTAATTTTAACACAACAGTACTCGTATTTGGAGACCTTCTTTTAAGTATTTACATACTTGTATTAGAACGTCACGCTCTTCCTTATCTTACATTTTGATTTTTGATAATATCACCTGTCAACTCAAGAGTTAAATATACTCTAGTTGAACTCTACGTTTGTGTGCAAACACTAAAACGCGCCAAGGAAAGAAAGCCAGTATTGAATCGTCCGTACCTGTATCGCGAAGCAGTCGACGGTCGGCACCATGGCGCAGTCTATGAACACGTGCGGCGCGCAGGTGGCGGCCGCTACGCTGCGCGCACGTCGCGCCACGCGCGCCGCGTTCAGGTAGCACAGCGCGCCGTACGGACGCACCACCGGTACACAGCCCTGCGACGACTGGAAGAACAACGTAGTATTAGAACATGGAACGGGTAATAACATACCACGATTAAAATGTTTTAGAGATTTCGGCCTCGTTTAAGCGCCATCTTCACGGATAGACAGGCGAATAGGCAAACATTTATTTATTCACAAACCGATCTAGCCTCTTTCTGAGTCTTTTAAGCAAGTTTGATAGTTACTTGTGATGCTCTACCTGTTTCATTTTCGAATGCAAATCGGCCATTTATTTATCTTTCGACTCTTACTTATAGGTAGTTTAGTCAGAACAGTATTTAAAAGTAAACATTATCTTACACAACTTAACAATCTCTCCTGGTCCGGGATGTTAGGAATTAATAGTAGAAGCTTGTTACAAAACAGTTCAGCTGGCATCAAATCGGTGCCAGCTCTTGAAGCTATTTACGTAGATACATACAGTCGTTTGTACGTCAGTTAAATTATGTTAGAAAAATAATACTTGGGGGCTTGCAATAGTGTCGAAATATCGGAAAACTCAAAAACATTTAAGTCGTAACCCGTTTCATGTCCATATGTTAGAAAAGTCAACCATATCGATTACATCGCACTTTTGTCACACTTTTGTCAAAACTGGTAGGCCACTTGGGCGACTGTACCTTGACAGTGGTGGAGACGCGAGGCCTCAGGAGCGGCTGCAGCTGCAGCGCGACGGAGGCCAGCACGCCGCCCGCCACGGCCAGCTCCACGGAGGCCAGCACGCACACCGCCAGCGTCAGCAGCAGCACGCACAGCTGCGCGCGGGACCTGTGCCACAGGCGACGGATGCTGGTTATGTCCACCTGGAACGGAATCATATCCTCTTTGTTGTATGACGCTAATAATATTTCTGGACAATTCACACAGCAACATCTAGCCCCGTAATAAGCTCTAAGCTTGTGTTACGGGTGCTAGATTTATGATATACTTAATAGAAAATACATACATAGATAAATATTTTTTTTATTATACATATATGTATAACATCCAGACACTCGGAACAAATATTAGCAGGTCATACGAATAGTTATTCCGAGGCGGGAATTAAACCCGCAACCTCTTGCGTCTCAGGCGGACCTTCGCCCGCTGCGCCACAGAGGTTGTCAAATAAGATGAACAAATGCATACCTATAACCTGCGCAATTAAAAATGAGTTCTGTAAATGGCGGCGGGTAGCTATGGTACGGTTGGCAAAACAAGTTCTCAAACAGGCCGGCGTCACGACGAATTTCCCATACAAACGTAATACCAAAATTATTTGTAATTCGAGCATATTTCCACGGTATTATTGTATTATTATTATCTAAATAGTATTTTTATCTATGTCCCTACAGAGTTTTTTTACAAAATACATAATTTAAATGAAATTATTTTTTTAGTAAAGAGTTTAAACAGCTTTGCGTCCGGCGTCGGCGCTTTTATAACGTCCTCAATGTGATCATTCATACGAACGATTTGTGATCATTCACTTTCGTCTCGTCCCTCGCTTTAGATTGCCGTTGGAATGTTTTCTGCTAAATAACTAGCTATAGCGATTTGTGTTGCTAGAAGAAGAAGAAAGAAAAAAGGACATTCTGGGTACATCCTCTGAATGAACAGAGATACTTAAAATAACAGTTTGTGACACTGTACGAAGATTTGACAAGTATACAAGATTTGACGAATTATTGGAATATTTCTACTAATACTCATCGTACCTACTAATCGCAGCGCCGGCGTTTTTTTAATCGTGTGAATAATAATAAAAAGTTTCATACGGCCTATTACCAGCACTCTGCGTTGAAAATGCAACACTGCTCGATAAAAAAGCGTCCCGTTCTAAAATCGCCGACGTGTGAACACGTACTTGGGTATGCATAAAGCGTTCAAATAGAACATAATTATTATGTTCTATTTGAACGCTTTTTTAACGGACGTTAAAAAAGCTCTCGTGCGAATTAGGCCTGACTGACTATTTTTTTGTAGCGCGTACTTCACTGTGTGAGTATAGACAGCGATAGAGAGTGAGCGAGAACGCATGCGAGTGGACGCCATTTCTAAATATCTTTTTTATGTGCGCAGGTTATACCTACCCTAAAATGTATCTATATAGGAAGCTAAATCAATAGGAACGCATACCTTTTATCTAACCCCAAATTAACTATTAACAAACAAGACCAGACTCACCATAAAGATGACGGCACAGATGAGAACCGAAGAGAGACACGCCTTTGGGATGAAGTAGAAGAATTTCGTCAGGAACATAAGTGCTAGAAGTGTTATTACACCTGCAAAGAAAACCCACTCTTAAAATTGGATATTGGTTCTAGCATGTAATACCCTTACTCCAAATACTATACAACAAATAACTAAGTAATTTCATGTTCCTAATATCCCGGAACAAATGCAAATATTTGAAAGGGATTTAAATGAACGGGAAAAAACCAGTTTGATCATTAAGATAACGCCTTCTGGTTCAACTATTTCGTGTTATTTGTCCATGTTGCACAGAAGTGGACTCACCGGAGTAGAGCCCCGCGGTGGGCGTCCTGACACCCGAGGAGTGGGATACGGCGGAGCGCGTGAAGGCCCCACACGTGGGCATGGCGTGGAGCACGGCGCCCGCCATGTTGCATAAACCCAGGGTGAGCATCTCTTGTGTGGCGTCTACGCGACCGTCTTCAGCTGGAGGAAATAAAAAATAAATAATTAAGTAAAAATAAATAATAATAAAGGACATTTACCGAACTTAAAAAAAATATTTAATTACTTAACAATATCTGTGTGCCATTTACTGCATCTCAAAACAAACAATAATGTTAAGTCTATAAACAAGTCTAGTTCATTTATCGGCAAATAGTGCTACGATTGAGACAACACAATTTGTATAATTGAGTTAATAAGAAAAATATATCCAGCAATGGATGGGAAGAAAGAAATGCTTCGTTGCAAGTTCCTTGCGCAGCACTAACACGGATAGAGCTGATAACAAAGGCCGTATGTTCGTACCGACCATATTTACAGACGCCACCAATCATCGTAACATTAAAGCAGCTACGCTTATTATGTCCAACCATAGAAAGACCGGAATTCAGGCTTTCGCTGCTACATAATGCTGGAATAAAAACCCACCCCCTAGAAACTTTTTGGATATTTATTATTTTCTTTATCTTTGAGAATATTCAACCCATCCCTTTCACTTAACTCTAATGCATTAGGTTTTTTCCTGTAATAAGATGTAAGTTTAGATTTAAGTTTTGGATGGAGTAAATAAATAACTACTTACAAAATGCCTTCGCGATGGCAATGTTGGCGACCACCATGACAACGGGCATCATCATTATCCCTGGTCCCAGTTCGCGGACCATGTCCGTGAAGCCGAGGGTCTGGTTATTGTAGACGACGCTGAAGGGTGGCAGTGCGATCTTCGGCACTCCGGCTTCCACGCGACCTGATAGAAACATCATTGTTGAAAATGGTAAAACCAACTTGAGGATTTTTGAATTTCGATTTGACCTTTCTTGCACCAACTAATTATTTAAAAATTTATTTATTTATCATGGCTAAGTCAAATCGGTCAATTTGTTGCCCAATTTTCTATACTGAGATCTATGGAGGATCACACAATCAGTCTTCCTAAGGGAGACTAACTGGCCAAATTCTGCTAGATTTGAAACTTCAGTTATTAACAAACAGCTCTTTAAAAATAATAAAACGTCCATGAATCAAAGATAACATTCTAAAACGCAAGATAATCCGTAAGAGCCCGCGCCACCTTTTAAGTCTTACGGTTAATGCGGGAACTATAGTATTAGATACGTTAATATCTATGCAAGCAGCGCCACGTCTAACAGAATAGAAAATCAATGATTTCGGGAAAAGTTCTTTTTGAAATACGTACTTTATGAAGATCAGTAGGTACATTTTGACATTCAGACCAAACAAACCGTAAGGGACTTAAGTGCGTGTAGTCTACCTGAAAGTTTGAGCAGCGGCGCGTCGGGATCATGAACCACGAAGGCGAACAGTGAAGCGGCGACGACCACCAGCGCGTTACGGCCGATGGATACCAGCCAGAGCGCCTTCTTCAGCTTCTGTCGCTTCGGAGACACCGGAAGGTCTTTCAGTTTCTGGGAGTCAATGTTTTATTTATTTATTTATTATGTGTCAACATGTTATGCACTATGACAAGAATAAAATTACTTAAAAGACTAGACTAAATATAAATGCTAACATAATTATAGACACATACAGCATGCATGTTTGGTACGTAGGGAGTAGAATTTCATCGCATTTAAATATAGGATGTGGATTTGGAAAGTTTTATTTACCATAAAGCGGTTTTACCAATAAAATGTATTTGTGTATTTCTATTTAATTATTTACTCTCCCACATTTACCAATTATGCTAAAATAACGCCGTGACACATTGACTGCAGCATTTTTGGCAAAAGGCTTTTTTTTAATTTTCATAAAAATGTTCAAAATAGGAAACGATATTTGTATTTACCTGAAGTTTATAGCAGAAGCTGAACAAATTGTTTGCCTTAATAATGTACCATTGACATTATTTGCACTGCAAACAGTTGATAAGACAATATAACTCAAAGGCCAAGTTTACTAGATGCTACCTATAAATTTACCTATCGGGTTTAACTAGAGCATGTCGTTTTTGGAAGTAATTTAAACTAAGATACTTACGATCGTCATTATAATCGTAATAGGATCACTGACTCGTTTTTTTAAGTTTAAAGGATCAGAATGGATCAAAAGTATCAAAACGTTGGACATTAAAAGGACAGCTTTATTTTTATTTTTCAGTAAGCATGAAAAACTATAAAAACAATGTTAATTCCAGAAGCAACGCGTAATCTGACAAAGAGCGATGTGTGAAGATGATTTATTTAGCGCGCTCCCAAGAGTGGATAACATCAAACAGTTTTACATCGCCGTCTCGTCATTTAGACAAATGTTGACTGATTTTAAAGATTTACAGTCCATGTACACATTATCTAGATGTCTCGAGTCAAGCTTGTTTTGAAGCTGAATATATCTAAGGCGTAGTACACATTGATGGATGCTATGCACTAAAAGCAAATGTTTATTTAGTTTAGAGTGTAGGTACCTGGGGGATGCAACCGCAGTTTATATCATTTGCTGGTCAAGTTTATCGTCTGATATGAACGCCGGTATATCCCTTGCTTAAGAGTGAGCAAGGGATATACCTACTTACTCAAAGGAAAGCTGAGTATGTGCACTGATTAACGGAAATAGCGTATTTTCATTGGCTGTTATTTACAGCTGCACGTAAATAACAGCCAATGAAAATACGCGCTGGTAGATCGGCGTCGATATTCAGCATTGTACGAGCAAACAATCTCACTTAGGTTAGGTACAGCATACTGGAGGAATTTTACTTATTATCAAGATTTTCAGAAAGAAGATAGGTATGCATTTGTCTAGGAGCTTACCAGGCAAAACATGCTTAAAATCTAAACGTGGAAAGTTATCGAAACTCCACAGTATTTAATTGTTTTTATTTGCTACAGGCGTCTATAGGCTGCGGTAACCGCTCTCCACCAGGTAGGCCGCACGCTTGTCTACCAACTTAGTGGTTTCAAGAAAAATTGCGTGGTAAGAATTAAGGGAGGCTCAGCATTGTATTTATTTATTTATTGAAAACTAGTACAGATTATTGGATAAAGTCTTATTGAAGTAAAGTCGTCAGAGAATTATGTTTTAGTTTCAGAATATATGTAGGAACCATTTACTCTTAAGGCATTATACATTCGACCTTATCAAATCACCAGTGTAAATATTATCTTTATAATCATATTTTAATATTTAGGTACATAGGCTTTATTATATGGGTAATGAGATGAGGTAGTAAACTTTACCAACAAGTTTTTGCAAACAACCCAGCATGTTTTAAGGACATGATAGTTTGAATGATTTCCACTCAAAAGTAGATCCACTAATCGTTGCGTTTTAAATCTCTAGCACAAATGTAAAACCTCTCCAGTGAACAATAGATAATAATTATGTTCATATACAATAATATGCTAAGAGTGTTAGGTAAGAACAACAAAACCTTTCAATGGTTGCACTTTGCACGATAAGTGATAGAAAAGAGGTGTAGCCAAGCGTCCGCATGTATTGCGCTACACTTTTTCTTACCTTAGACCTATTTCTTAATGGAAATAAAAATAATTTATAAGTAGTAATTGATATAGACGAGTTATAAATGATTTGTTAAGTCATTAGTTTTTCTAAAGTGTCCATATAAATCCCTGTGTTTCTATGGAAATCAAGTTTTTAACTTTGACTTTTCTGTACATTGCGACTACACGAAAGTCTTCAGTATTAATGTGCAGGAACCTTCAGGATCAGTCGCAGGTTCGACACTCGTCCTCGGACAGTTCACTCACCCTAAGCGCCAGCAGCAGCGCGCAGCACGTGACCCCCAGCAGCACGTCGGGCACGCGGACCTCGTGGATCTTCTGCAGGATCAGTCGCAGGTTCGACACCACGTCCTCTGCCACGAAGGAGAGGCCCAACAGTCCTTTCACCTATAATAACATACTTATAAGTTACATTTTATCTATAATATTTACATTTTCATTGTGAAAACAAAACAAATTATCCTTGTAAATAATCAATTGTAATTTATAAATTATTTTTTTATTTTTAATAAACCTAAATCAAAAAGTCATAACATCACACATTGGTGTCTATCCTATAATAAATCATTGTGTCTATCTATAGAGACGAAATTTGATAAAAAAATCTTACCTGTGACACTGTGATGATGATTGCTGTACCGGATGTGAACCCACTAGTCACCGCTGGAGATATCAGCTCTACCAGGAAACCTGGGGAAATAAAAAATATTCTTTAGTCAAGTAGACATGCCTGTATCGTGAAGCCTAGTAATAGATGGCTCTGTTTCTGAATAAAGATTTAAACATTTTGAAGATTTACTCATTTACTTCCATAAAATTCTATGATCACTTGGACAAGGCAATAAATACAAAACCTTCTTAATATTAAATTAAAATATAGGTAGAATGGAAACAAGGTTGAAATAGTACGAGAGAAGGTTGAATTAATTGCTAAACACACCAATTAAATACTTAACGTGTATTGTAATAGATAATTTTACTATTTGTCTATATATAGTAAAACCTTCTGCTATAGGCCATCTTTACTGTATAAATTCAAGTCAGTTCAAGAGAGTCAGGTAAATTCAAGTCCAAATTTGAATCCACTAGGAGTGTAGGTTGATGAATCAGTCATACACTTTTTTAATTCAGCTATAGATTCTCCTTCTATCTTGCTCAGACAATTTTATTTTGTGCGCAAAGATATCGTAAATAATTTCTCAATTTTTTTAACCAACACCCCAATTCATATTCAGACAATCAACCTTGTTTATTAATTAATATAATTTGGTATCAATTAAGGCAAAATTTTGAATTTCTGAAGTCACAGATAAGACTCTCTTGGTACCTAAGTAACTGCCGTTACAATAATTATACAAAATACTCATTATCACCACAGTAATTTACAATGAGATTGAATCAGTTATCTTTAAATGAAATTTAATATAATATACATAAACAAAAATATAACGCTTTAAAAACACTTTATTGTACACCAAAAACAAAACACATGATTAAAACACAGAAAGAGACACGTACAATTGGCAGCCTTATTGTTAAACAGCGATCTCTTCCAGGCAACCTTTAATAATAACTCACCCAGCCGTAACAGCCCCAGAATCTTTGGAAGGGCTGCCTTAAAGCTAAAGAGCGATCTCTTCCAGGCAACCTTTAATAATTCCACTCACCCAGCCGTAACAGCCCCATAGTGAACACCATGAGCCCCGACAGGAAGGTGAGCAGTATGATGAACTCCACCGGCAGCCCCCGGCACAGCTGCAGCGTGAACAGCGCCATCAGACTGGTGGGGCCGATGGACACCTCCTTCACTGTGCCCAGGAACACGTACAGGATTGTACCTGGAAGACAGAACAATATTACTTTAGCATGACATAAGTGGCTTTGAGTCTTCTGAATATCGCTGCTTTTAAATGTTAGTATTCAGAACAAAGGACGCTGTATATTTGTTGATCAATAACACATGCATCATTATCACATCCCCTATAACGTCTTACTACAGGTCTCCCTATAAATACCTAAATAACTATTTACACTTCAACTACACCCGTTATTTAAGTCTATTGTTGTAAGGAAAGTTTAACGGTTCTTAAAGTAAGAGAGTAGGTAAGTACATAATTTCCCTATGTACATAAAATTGAGGCGAGGATGGGATGAAAATATAATTTTCGTTGACAAACCCACCTCTTTTATCTATATTAGCTTTTTCACTCAATTAACTCAGCATCTTAAATACATAATCTCCCGTAATATCTCTTGCCTTACCTTCCGATTATTAGCAAATAACCGTTAATACTGGTTCACGGTGGATGCAAGTCGCATCCGACCGAAACGTCTGGAATTCATTATGCCTATGTCCAGCAGTGGACGTCCGACGGCTGATATGATGAACCGTAAATAAGCCAACTTACCAATATAAGCAGAATAAAGTCCGTACTGCACCGGCAAGTTCGCCAGCGAGGCGTACGCGATGCTCTGCGGCACCAGCGTCAGTCCCAACGTGACTCCGGCCACCAGGTCGGACACGGCCGCTGTCCGGTCATAGCTCGGCGCCCATTGGAGGATGGGTAACCGCTTGCGTACCAGGTTCATCAGGGTAGCCTCTGGTTTTGGAGGCTCGAATGGAACCCCTTCATCGTGCATGGTGATTTTAAAAATCGAGCTTGGGTTGCTCGTTTTCGGTTGATTTGAAAATCGAGCTTGGGTTGCTCGTTCTTCGAGGTTTGAATGGCTGTCTATAAACCATGCAAGTGGTGTGCAGTGCAACCTATTGCATGGTCTTTATGTATTTGTCAAGTAGAGTGGTGTGAATGTATTATCAATTAGTTTTTTTTGGGAGTCTTCTTGTCTTCTCTTAATGACCAAAAGGCACTTCGGATTTTATACGTTTGGTAATTTTCGGGAAAATTTTCAGGAAAAGTTAAATGGTAAACACTTTAGTTTGTGGTTTAAAAATTTTGGAATCAATTTTAAAAACTTGCGTATAAGGATTCTCACTTATAACTGTTCCAAATTATGACTTATAGAACAAGTTTTTAATGTTGCCGGACATAACTTTTTAGAAAACCTGCATTAATCAACACAAGATCATAATATCAGTGTATAACAACATAATATCGTGGAACTGTCGATGTAAAAGCTTCATTGGATTTTTGCAAATGCGCGGCGAACTCAAATTTCGCTAAAATTTTAACATTTTTAAGTGACTTATCTGAGTTTTAGATTTTTATTTTTTGGGAACGTTTGCCGTAACCTAGCCAAGTGCAAGTACTGTTAAGAAGCACAAGAGCAGGGTTGTATTAGCTCATTATCACGCCAACTGATAAGCAGGTAGCTGCCGCGTGTCAGCTTTTCAATCATCTGTCATCATATTTTCCTATTTTCTGCGCAGTTTACAGATAAAATAACTGTACCTACATTGGTGAGAAATGATTAAAGATCCGTTGCAGTGATATTTACTCGCCGTTTGTTTAAGCGCTGAAGAAAACGATAATATTTGAATACTTTGATTCCAAAACAAACTTTAGATAATTATTATGATAACAACAAAATTATATTTTCGATTGATTAATTTTACTCATAGGTTTATTCCCAAGATTACTTACCTATTAGGTACATTTTATGAAATTATTTATTAGTCAATAATTAATATAAATATATAATTATATTGACTCTTTAGCGATAAGGCCGCCCATTGTACTTGCTTATTTTTGTTGTTTTTTGTATTTTTTATTTATTTGGTGTACAATAAAGAGTTTTTGTATTTCTATTTGTAAATTGACTGTCGCATTAAAACCTTAAAATCAATTTTGTGTACTATATTATCTATAAAATGTATAAAATCAAATATTTTTACCAGTCCAAATCAATATCACAATAACTAAAACTAATATCACATCACACACAATATTTCTCTTTTCACTGGTTCTCAACAAAATCACTAAATAAAGAAAGAAATAAACAAAATAACATTAGTTTATTTCGGATAACTTGAATCCATAGCTTCCAATAGGTCTAAGTCAACGGGACCTGCGTTACGCCGACAACACTGAGTATCCCTGTGTTAAGAACATTCGAGTTTGATAGGTACCTACGCATCTTATCTTAACACATACCTAATCGTAGGTATATTATTAAACAGGGAGACCCATTCAAATTGCGTTTATAACAAAAAACAATAATATATATTTCATATTTTTAACACACACTTTGTATAATTTTAGACGTGCTTCGGATTGTTCACAATTTTATTTATTCATTGTTATTTTTCACTTTTTGTTTATTATAAACGTAAGCGACTTCCTTCCACTGTTTGAGAAACGCAACTCACCAGATAAAATATTAAAAACAAGTTTAATAAATAAAATAAGGCTGTTTTTTGTTTGCATGGAAATCAGAATTTTGACGAAAATCTATAAAAGGAACAAAATATTGTTTATCATTGATTCAAAGTACTTTACATAAAAAGGCAAATCGATCGTGTAATTAATTAGGCGTCCTCAATGGCGCGGCTGAAAAGAACTCCTGCGACGCAGGAGGTTGCGGGCTCGAATCCCGCCCAGAGACATAAGTATACAAGCTGCTGATATTTGTTCCGGGTGTTTTCTTTATTTGTATACTTAGTAAAAAAAATACTTCTATACTTCCTGAACTAAGTGAACCAATGACAAAGTATCGCAACATTAATATTTTATAAGAACATACAATAATACAATTAATTATCTATCAATTATTTAATTGTAAATCTGTCTCGAATAGTATCAATTAAATTAGTTTGTAGAATAATTTTCTATAACTCATAAAAATAAAATAAAAACAGTTTTAAACATAATAATTTATTAATACATAACCTCTACATACAGTGTGTAAGTAAAGTGTAAATGCACGCGAGTTAGTGCCAACAAATAAATAAATAAAATAACATTCTTAAGCTCAGGTACTTATCCTAAGTAACCTTATATTAAGTTTTATTTACATCATAAATTTACTATAACTTTTTGTCCCATGCGAGTTATAAATTACTCTGCGATTGCACCTAACAAAATTTGCATACAACATTTTAGTTTCCTTTTGTAGAAATAACCGGTCAAAGGCTTGGACTCGATACAAAATCTAGGACTTTATGGTAAGTAATATAAACTCTTAGCATCGTCGTAAATGGCATAAATAAACAAACAAGAATGTCAGACATTTACACATTTTAGCATTTACATCATTACGCGCTACGCTTTGAACTACGTACTGCTTGCTGTTTACAAGTTCGTGCTCCACACTTTCGTGCACACAAATGCGAATCAGTAGGCGAGCCTGAAACTAATAACCAGCGTAATTAAACATAACGCTCGTTATTTCACTTTCAAAATTTTCGTGAGTTACACTATTCATTTTATAAAATAAAATGAATAACCGAATAAATGAATAACGAGCGTTATTCATTTAATATAAAATGAATAACGCTCGTTATTCATTTAATATAAAATGAATAACGCTCGTTATTATGCAAGTTTGCTATTCGCCTCCCCATTCGCACGAATGTGTAAATGTCAATAAATAAAATACATGTGCTTTACATATATTAAAATCTTGTCCCCCTGAAAAATACTTCTTTTGTTGTAGTCCTACAAATCACCAATAGAATTATTTAACCCCAAAACAAGCCGTATCATTATTTATATTAAAAATTTTATATTAATAAAAAAGTTCTAAAATAAAACTTTCACCATAATTTATTAAAATGACATGTGTGTAAGATTTATCGAACTATTGTGTAAATTTTGCGAGAAGGTAACATAACAATTTATAATCTTTATGTGGCTTGAGATATATAGGTATGTAAGTAATATTACATGTATCCATTTTAACAATAGGGAAAAATAATGATAAGTCTATTCTATCTACAGTAAAAACGAAATAAATTATTTAAAAGTAACCCAAATTTTTCTACCTATTAATTATATAAGTATAAAGACATACATAGACTGAGTTGAGCACTAGTGTATTACAAGCGATATAAAAGGCCCCTAGTAACCCCCTAGTATTAGAATTTATTCAGGATTTACTTGACTTTCTTCATAATAGCGTCAATTTGCTCATCAACTCGTTGACTTGTACCTCTGAAAGAAAAAAAAGACGTTTTATTTACTTACTTGTATTAATTAGCAATAGACAATACATAAATTGTAAAAATAATAAATATCTTCCAAGATAAAAAATATTTACGCGAGCAACCGCAGAGCGGCGAACCTTTAAAGACTTACAGTGCATATTTCCACAATGCATTTTAATGCACTATTACTCAGGCACCTTATTTAAAGAAATACACACGAGTATTGCAAAAACCAAGCCTGTTAAGCCTTCCTTTAAACTTAGACAACTTCCCAAGCAGGAAGAACAACTTTTCAATAGTTCAATTGAACTTTGGAAGTGGGGCTTAATGGCACACTCTCACTTACGTTACGATTTTACTATTCATAAAATCGTAATATATTAAGCTTGTTTTGTAATCTGATACCGCACAAATCCTCGTACATAAAATGATATACTTTAGTACCATTAATGTGCGAGAAACCTCTTTTATAACCATATCAAATTACCATTTTGTGCTAAGGCCTACTGTGTAAAATAATGTTGCTATTTAAGTTTTTGCATACCTAAATCAGCGCAGCGGCAACAACATAATTATCATCTTATTTTTGTGAATTTGTCACAAACATTTCGCTAATTACCATGAGATTTATATTTGACCGAAACAACTCAAAAGAACAAAGGTACGCTGGCGCTAAGATCTCCATTATTTGTGTTTTTTCTAGGTACAATAAAGTGTAAATTCATTCATTCATTCCGGGATAGCTGCTGACATACGATTTCTAATAGACACTGATGGAGGGTAGCGTACCTACCTAGAGGTGCAGGTGCTCTACGGAGATGCTAATACCTGTGGGTCTACGGAGACCGCGCTAGCGCCCCCAGAGCGCGGTGCAGGTGCTCCTCGGACGGCGCTCATACCTGTAGGTCTGCGGAGACGGCCCCACCATCGCGATCAGCTGCGGCACGTCCTGGGAGTGCGCCGCGAGCCGCGCTAGCGCCCCCAGAGCGCGGTGCAGGTGCTCCTCGGACGGCGCTCATACCTGTAGGTCTGCGGAGACGGCCCCACCATCGCGATCAGCTGCGGCACGTCCTGGGAGTGCGCCGCGAGCCGCGCTAGCGCCCCCAGAGCGCGGTGCAGGTGCTCCTCGGACGGCGCTCATACCTGTAGGTCTGCGGAGACGGCCCCACCATCGCGATCAGCTGCGGCACGTCCTGGGAGTGCGCCGCGAGCCGCGCTAGCGCCCCCAGAGCGCGGTGCAGGTGCTCCTCGGACGGCGCTCATACCTGTAGGTCTGCGGAGACGGCCCCACCATCGCGATCAGCTGCGGCACGTCCTGGGAGTGCGCCGCGAGCCGCGCTAGCGCCCCCAGAGCGCGGTGCAGGTGCTCCTCGGACGGCGCTCATACCTGTAGGTCTGCGGAGACGGCCCCACCATCGCGATCAGCTGCGGCACGTCCTGGGAGTGCGCCGCGAGCCGCGCTAGCGCCCCCAGAGCGCGGTGCAGGTGCTCCTCGGACGGCGCTCATACCTGTAGGTCTGCGGAGACGGCCCCACCATCGCGATCAGCTGCGGCACGTCCTGGGAGTGCGCCGCGAGCCGCGCTAGCGCCCCCAGAGCGCGGTGCAGGTGCTCCTCGGACGGCGCTCATACCTGTAGGTCTGCGGAGACGGCCCCACCATCGCGATCAGCTGCGGCACGTCCTGGGAGTGCGCCGCGAGCCGCGCTAGCGCCCCCAGAGCGCGGTGCAGGTGCTCCTCGGACGGCGCTCATACCTGTAGGTCTGCGGAGACGGCCCCACCATCGCGATCAGCTGCGGCACGTCCTGGGAGTGCGCCGCGAGCCGCGCTAGCGCCCCCAGAGCGCGGTGCAGGTGCTCCTCGGACGGCGCTCATACCTGTAGGTCTGCGGAGACGGCCCCACCATCGCGATCAGCTGCGGCACGTCCTGGGAGTGCGCCGCGAGCCGCGCTAGCGCCCCCAGAGCGCGGTGCAGGTGCTCCTCGGACGGCGCTCATACCTGTAGGTCTGCGGAGACGGCCCCACCATCGCGATCAGCTGCGGCACGTCCTGGGAGTGCGCCGCGAGCCGCGCTAGCGCCCCCAGAGCGCGGTGCAGGTGCTCCTCGGACGGCGCTCATACCTGTAGGTCTGCGGAGACGGCCCCACCATCGCGATCAGCTGCGGCACGTCCTGGGAGTGCGCCGCGAGCCGCGCTAGCGCCCCCAGAGCGCGGTGCAGGTGCTCCTCGGACGGCGCTCATACCTGTAGGTCTGCGGAGACGGCCCCACCATCGCGATCAGCTGCGGCACGTCCTGGGAGTGCGCCGCGAGCCGCGCTAGCGCCCCCAGAGCGCGGTGCAGGTGCTCCTCGGACGGCGCTCATACCTGTAGGTCTGCGGAGACGGCCCACCATCGCGATCAGCTGCGGCACGTCCTGGGAGTGCGCCGCGAGCCGCGCTAGCGCCCCCAGAGCGCGGTGCAGGTGCTCCTCGGACGGCGCTCATACCTGTAGGTCTGCGGAGACGGCCCCACCATCGCGATCAGCTGCGGCACGTCCTGGGAGTGCGCCGCGAGCCGCGCTAGCGCTCCCAGAGCGCGGTGCAGGTGCTCCTCGGACGGCGCTCATACCTGTAGGTCTGCGGAGACGGCCCCACCATCGCGATCAGCTGCGGCACGTCCTGGGAGTGCGCCGCGAGCCGCGCTAGCGCTCCCAGAGCGCGGTGCAGGTGCTCCTCGGACGGCGCTCATACCTGTAGGTCTGCGGAGACGGCCCCACCATCGCGATCAGCTGCGGCACGTCCTGGGAGTGCGCCGCGAGCCGCGCTAGCGCCCCCAGAGCGCGGTGCAGGTGCTCCTCGGACGGCGCTCATACCTGTAGGTCTGCGGAGACGGCCCCACCATCGCGATCAGCTGCGGCACGTCCTGGGAGTGCGCCGCGAGCCGCGCTAGCGCCCCCAGAGCGCGGTGCAGGTGCTCCTCGGACGGCGCTAGCGACAACAGCTGCAGCGCCGCCATGCACAGCTCTACGCAGATCTCGTCGAACACCTGCAAGGGGGGAATAGACACAGAAACGAGGCATAGACCAATATAAAAGAGACTAAACGCATCTCAGACAACGCGACCATAACGGTAATCAAGTAGACGTCATCTGTACTGACTACAGCAAGGCTTTTGATCGTATTGATCATAATATTCTCCTACTTAAGCTGAGTCAGTCAGTGGAGTTCCTCAGGGATCTTTACTTGGTCCGCTTCTGTTTATACTGTATATTAACAATATTGATAGATGTTTTACTTCAGCAAAATTATTAGCGTTCGCAGATGACATGAAGATTTTAATTTATAATGATTTTAAGAAAGCGAACTCACTGCATTTTGCTACATAAAATCAGTGTTCTAACGATGTGAGAATATAACATTTCCTACGATAGTGAATAGCGGTGTTTCAATTTTTTTGTACTTGTACAAATGGTGGCGAATAAGCCCCTACAATACAGGATCTAAATATCAAAACTGTTTTTTCAGTGTAAACAAAACATGTGACATTGTTTTGGCCTGAACTTTTTTTAAGTTGTGTATAATGGCGCATCGGGATGTTTAAGATTTATTAATGTTTTAGTTATTCTTATACAGTTAGACAACGATTTCAAAAAACATAAAAAGGATATACAAATAGTATTTTTAAATAATGTGCATCAGATTCTAGCACAACTGTGTTTTAATTACATTTAAAATCTATAATGTATTTAATGTCTAGCATATTTATGAAACTAGTCACGATGATGTCTCTAAATCGACGTAATTACGATCGTAAATTCATGACGTTGTACTTATTATCTAAATTATTAACTATAACTTTAAATAGTGGTATCATAGAAGTGACACTGATTTTTGGATAAAACATTCGATAGTTCATTCAGTGCTATTGAAAATGGCCATGCTTACTTTTATCATAAAACAGATATTAGATAAAAACAGTCTTAAAACGTAACAAGAATATTTTTTTGTTAAGAAGTAAAAAATGTGTAACCTTTATAATTAAAATAACTCTAATGTCTCTAAGTATATAACCTGCTTATAATAACTACATGGTATTTTGGATAATTAATCAACAGTATTAAAACAATTTACATAAGTATATGTAGATGACACTCAACATACCAATTACATGGTTTTACAATTTCTCTTTAGTTTTTTTAAACTTTAAATAGGCTCATTATAACTACAGACGAAACTTAACTTAAAATACGTAACAGACGTAGCCCGTTCGCCTTAAATAAGCCTACGTATCTATGCACTTGTATCCCAAATTGGTCGGTTAGTATAGGATTCTAAAGTTTCGCTTCTATATATATTATTCATTACTATTATGTTTAGACCTATCTAAACCTGTGTAATAAGGAGGCTGGGTAATAAAACAATCTAACTATGTTATTAAGATAAAGTTTCCAAGAACTTGTGGCGTCTAATTCAAGAGAAGCGAAAATATTTTACGATGTTACATGATGTCAAGGGTATTTTTCCTCTAAGAATAAGCTATGTTATGACACTTTGTAATTTTATGATTTATCAATAAAAATATTTTTAATATACAAAGAACAATATTAAAACAATAATAAAATTAATGCACCATAATAAATGTAGGTACAAATACAAATACAAATACAAAAACACTTTATTGTACACAAAAAATACAAATAAAACATGAATAAAAACACAAAAAAGACAAGTACAATGGGCGGCCTTATCGCTAAAAAGCGATCTCTTCCAGGCAACCTTTGGATGGAAAAGAGAGATGATATATAAATAAGACAGGGGTGTACTAATACTTATTAATTATTTGTAGGTATTTTATTTTAATACAAAACATTTTATCGCAACTTTGCTTAGCTAGAAGAGGATCCTTAAAAGGACAAACAAATATAATCAAATGGACTACGTGGAAAAAACCATTATACTGCGTAAAACCGCGGCTTGGCTTAGATTCAGGAGGTGTGAATAACATATTAAACTGCGCACTTAGATAAAATTTTAATAGAAAAGGGATTCCCTTTCCAGTCCATCCTAAATATTGACTCTACCATCAGCGATAGTTGATAAAAATCGTACGATTCCAACTAGATACTGTAGATTCTTAGGCAAATAAACAGACATGTTTGTGTTTAATCACAGTCTTTAGGCACAGTCAACACAGCTTTGCTGTTTGTTTGTTAGTAGATTTCAGTAAGCTGGCGGCACACAATTTTGACAATAAGTGAGAAGTGAAGCTGTGTGTTTAGAAGAGGAGAGTTAAAAAGAAATGTCATGTTGACGAATACAAGGTCTAAATGACGTAATTATGTATTATATTACAATCAAAATGCAAAAGAAACTGTTAATAATTTACATTTTGTGGAACAATATGCTTTAGGTTGACCGCATAAGAGAAGATTGTGTTTATTATGGAGCATGAATGCTTAGAAGATCCAGATCTACAGAGAGATGTCCCCTTTTTAAAGAGAGAGAGACCGAAGACTAGTTGTCTCTCATAAAAAATATGTAGGCGAAAGTGAAATACTAGAGTAAAATTTAGTAAGTATTATGATCAAGTAAAACATTTTAGCAAGGGAAAATTGTTAATCATTCAAAAGTAAAGATATGTATGTGGCCGTATAATGTTGCGATGTTGAATGAACTACGCCTGACCCACATAACATGATCATAACATGTTTTGTATGAAACTTATTTACATTACAAATATCAAACGGAGAATTTCAAAAATGTCCTCTAATATTATTTTCAATGAACATCTCTCAGTCTATATAAAAGCAAACTAATAAATGAAAGGATTCAGATGTTGCTTTGCGGAAACATAGGTAATATTTAACACACACTTACTAAAAAACCCCTCTGGATAGATTCTACAGCATCGTGTTAAGATTTACGAGTAAGACTAGGGTTATGAATAACAAAAAAGCTTAAAGCTTGTCACGGGGCTAGATGTCTCTGTGTGAATTGTCCAGCAATATTTATTTATTTATTTATGAATACTACTATGTAAAACTGATGTATTTTCCTTATTTTAAGTGAACTTGTTCTGTTCTTATGAGAATTAAAAGCTTTAAATCGAAACCGAAGTTTTCGTATGTCACACGTCCACTGGATGACCAGCTCATGAACCACCTCAAACGCAGAACGAACTTAACTAATTTCTAGAAGGTGTATCTGTAAACTGTAAAACAGGCCCTCAGATCTTTTCTCACAATACCAAGGACATAAAGAATAGCTGTAAATTAAACGTGCGTTATTTTCTCGAGCGTTCTAGAATAGTCTCAATGCGATATATAGATATATCAAAGAATAGCGATAGTATACATGGTAGTATAATCATAGAGGTACAATGAGCATTCAAGCAGTTAGTGGTACCTTAGACTTAGCTCGCTTGGGCAGTAGGTCACGCAGCGGCTTGCCGACTTGGAAACGCTGGAAAACACACTTTCTGCAGCCGGAATAAGGTGCATATTTGCATTTCACAATAACGAATAATATGCAAAAAAGGGGATTTAGAAGCTGATTTTAGAACTAGTAAAGTTGACAAAAAAACGTTTAAAATGGTTTTTCAGTTTCAGTTATTTTAATTCAACGTGAATTTTTTTATAATTTAGTTTTATTTCAAAATAAATATTATTCATCCAAGCTAAGCTATGCTATGTTGCGTTGAATATAGAATGCGTCTGATATGCAACAAATCAGGTCATATAATATTGACTTTAATCTATGTATTGCTAAATACAAATATGCATTTTAAATTTGGAATAAATCAATATATTTATGTAAGTATTTAATTTTTATTAAGCACATGGATATGTGTAAGGTAAACTAGGTAATTTGTATGTTAGATTCAAAAGTTAGCACAAGCATAGCGAATGTTAAAACGTGATATTTTATTTTTTATTTATTCCTGGTAACCCTGTTTTAATTTTGTAAAATAATACTCTAATTTCTCAAGATACTCTAAAAACTAAGACCACCAAGATTTAACATCCTAAATATCCAATTTTTGAGGCATGGCTTCCTATTTCCGTAACTTATCATGCCTAAGTAATGCCTTAGACATAATATCTAAAAACATCACCTTGATTTCGTAAGATCTATAATTATTTCATTATGTAAAATAAATTTAAACAGCCGCAGATAAGTCCGTCAAAATTCGCAAGGATTCGTTTACATAATGATATTTTTTTGTCTTTACATAATGTCCGTTTTTAACTATCTATTTCTGGTTTCCGTGAGCTTATGATAACAATTTGATAACAATTTGAATAATATTTTTATAATTTTTTGCAAATTTGAATGAATGAAATTATGTCATTCCAATGTACACAGTGAAGTTTACATTGGGAACATCAAACTTATATTTATACGTACGTATATGATTAGGAGATATATTTCTAAGCGCTTCGGCCGTCTACAGAACCGGAGTTTCGAAACTGGTTCCGTACGAAACTTTTAAATTACTTGTATGGAACTGGTTCCCTAAGAGGCTTTTTTTTTCGCCTGAGACGCAAGAGATTGCGGGTTCGATTCCCGCCTCGGAACAACAATTTGTATGATCTGCAAATATTTATTCCGGGTGTCATATATGTGTTTTTTTTTTTTTTTTTTTTATACCTAGTAGGCCTACCTATTGCCACATAGTGACCGTCGGCTATGACTACTTAACTAAATCAACTGTCGCTATACTTGCGACAACATTTAATACAATATAATACATAAACTAAAGGTATATAAAATAAAATGTCATATATGTGTTATATGTATATAAAAAATATCTATCTATGTAGGTATGTATATTATATTAAGTATATCAGAAATAGAAAAGTTCTACCAAACATTACAAAAAGCTCATAGTCTAATAGAAAGCGACAAAAAATTAATAGTAATGGGAGACTTTAACGCAAAAATAGGACAACCAAAAGAAAATGAAAAATTGATTACGGGAAAATATGGCTACGGAAAAAGAAACAGAAGAGGAGAGAAATTAATTCAATATGCCCTAGAGCACAAACTTTCTATCATGAACACTTATTTTAAGAAGAAAAACAGTCAAAAATGGACTTGGCAGTCACCGGACCAAAAGACTAAGAACGAAGTCGATTTTATTATGTTTACCTGTCCCAAAAACGTTACCAATATAGATATAATTAACAATATAGAATTTCCATCAGATCATCGACTAGTAAGAGCAACAATTCATTTAAAAGAGTACAGAAAAAGTAGAAGAAGCTTTAAAGACGCTACACTATCTCTAAAAACAGACAACGAAATTAATTCATACCTCTCTAATTTAAACAGAAATATCACCAACCACAAAAATAGCGACAAGGATGACATACAAACAATCTACGATGAATTTGAAGCCTGCATAAGAAACAGCATAAAACCAGAAACAACAACAAAAAGCGATGATAAAGTTTGCAAATTTTTTAGCGACACCACGAAACAACTAATCAAAAAGAGAACAGAGCTTTTGAAAACTAAACACAGATCTCAAGACATGAAAAAGGAACTAACAAATATATTTAAAAAAACAAGTAAGTCAATAAAACACGACTACAACAAACATAGACAAAACATAATTAAAACAAGCCTAATACAAAATAGAAGCGCGAAAAAAGCTTATAAACAACTGCTTACTCATACGGACTGGATACAAAGCTTAAATAAGGGCTCTGCCAAAACCAGATCGAGAAAGGACATAATATCATGCGCAACTGATTTCTACAAAGAGCTTTATGCGAAACCAATAGACGCACCACCTACACAAGAACCTGAAATATGTGAGTATCCCTTGACCATCAATAACAACAATATATACATAACAGAAGATGAAGTTTTGAACCATATTAAAAAACTTAAACAAGAGAAAAGGCCCGGACCAGACAATCTAAAAAACGAGATGCTGAAGATTGGAGTGGCACACCTTATAACCTAAGAGCCCGTGATGGCCAGACCTTCCTTTAATTCACAAGCGTGAAAATTATGTCATGTGTATGTCTAACATAGGTAAGAATAACCCCCAAACATGAAACCTGGATCGCGGTTACTTTGGGAGATAACCACCTTTTACCTGTTATCTCCCAAAGGAACCACGATCCAGGTTTCATGTTTGGGGGTTATTCTTACCTATGTTAGACATACACATGACATAATTTTCACGCTTGTGAATTAAAGGAAGGTCTGGCCATCACAGGCTATTAGTCTTTACTAAGAGCCCGGTCTGGCCAGACCTTCCTTTAATTCTGAAGCGTGAAAATTATTTTATGTGTATGTCTAACATAGGTAAGAATAACCCCCAAACATGAAACCTGGATCGTGGTTCCTTTGGGAGATAACAGGTAAAAGGTGATTATCTCCCAAAGGAACCGCGATCCAGGTTTCATGTTTGGGGGTTATTCTTACCTATGTTAGACATACACATGACATAATTTTCACGCTTGTGAATTAAAGGAAGGTCTGGCCATCACGGGCTCTTGGTCCATTATTAAACCTCTGACGCGAATATTCAACATGGTAATACAAACACAGAAAATACCAGAACAATGGCATAAATCAGATATTATACTGCTATACAAAAAAGGTAACCCGCTCGATATCGCCAATTATCGCCCAATAAGTCTGCTCTCGTGTGTATACAAACTATTTACGATGATAATACACAATAGAATCAGTCCACTAATAGATAGCATGCAACCCGTAGAGCAAGCAGGTTTTCGTTCAGGGTTCTCCACAATAGACCATATACATACCATGGAACAAATTATTGAAAAGTATGTAGAACTTAACAAATACCTATATATAGGGTTCATTGACTACACAAAAGCTTTCGATAGCATTTATCACGATAATATATGGAAGGCTTTAAAAAACTGCAACATCAGTCCACAAATTATAGAAACTCTCAAAAATATATACTCACATAATGTAAGTAGAGTCAAACTTGAAGCAAGAGGCGACGAGATAAAAATAGATAGAGGAGTTAGACAGGGCGACCCGTTGTCTCCTAAACTCTTTATAGCAGTCCTACAACAGATATTCAGCGAACTAAACTGGATCAACGAAGGCGTCTTAGTAAACGGCAGACGGCTCAGCCATCTTAGATTCGCTGATGACATAGCAGTCTTCGCCGAAAGTCGTACAACTCTGCAAAAGATGATAAATCAATTAAATATTGAAAGCGGTAAAGTCGGCCTACACATGAACCTCACTAAAACAAAAATAATGACAAACCACAAAAAAGAAACAATAAGGTTAGATGAGGTCGAACTAGAATATGTGAACCAATACATTTATTTAGGAAAACAAGTCTCATTCTCTAGCACGAACCATGAAGAAGAGGTAAAAAGACGAGTTACGATGAGCTGGAACAAATACTGGGCACATAAAGAAATTCTTAAAGGTAAGTATGATCTACATTTTAAAAAAACCGTGATGGATACTTGTATTCTACCTTGCTTGACATACGGCTCTCAAACATGGACTCTGACCAACAAAAGCAAAAACAAAATCACAACCTGTCAGAGAGCCATGGAGAGGAGCATACTAAACCTAAGAAAAATACAAAAAGTGAAATGTCAAGAAATACGCCGCAGAACAAAATTAACAGATGCACTTCATCAAGCGCTGAAACTAAAATGGCAATGGGCTGGACATGTGGCAAGGTGCACAGACCAACGCTGGACACTAACAAGCACGAAATGGCCCGGCCCACAAGGAAAAAGAAACGCAGGACGGCCACGAAAACGATGGGCCGACGACATTCAAAAACAAGCTGGAAGAAACTGGATCGAAGTAGCCCAAGATAGAAACAGATGGAAAAACCTGGAGGAGGCCTATACCCTACAATTAGGGGTTCATATACCAACACTATGAAATACCTACATTAAGAACTTAATACTAATCACCTAGTTATATTTAATAACATACTAGATATAAGAAAACTTTTTGGTTATCGAAATAAAAGGCTTTATTATTATTATTATTATTATATCAGAAATCTAGCTCCCGTAACACAAGCTTCGAGCTTACCACGGGGCTACCATGTCGCTGTGTAAATTGTCCAGCAATATTTATTTTATATAAGTTATATAAATATATTTCTATTTACTATAGTGTATAAAAAGTTTTGTTGCTAAATTAAGGCTAATGAATAGCGGAGCCGTAGAGATAAGCTTACTGAACGTCTATGTTAGTGATAATTTCTCTGATAGACATCGATCGTTTTATCCCAGGCCGGAAAATTACAAAATTTTCAAAATGGCGGATAAGTTTAGTATGCAAAACTGTTCAAAACTCTTTTCACTGCAAATACCTACCCAGAATTTAGTGCCAGCTATCGGATGGTAATAATTTATTTATTTCCAAATTAGTAACACTATAGGTTGCCCTAATAGTCGTAATAAACACAAATAAAAAGATAATAATAAGAATAAAGTGAGGTACGTGTACTAAAGCGATACAGACCACGGTCTTTACCTCCTTGGCGGCCATGTTGTGCAGCAGCGCCGTGCCGCGCTCGCGCAGCTCCTCGTCCGCGCTTAGCAGGCTGTGCACGCACACCTACCAAACATATAGTATTACAAAGAGGAATTTTTATTTATTCTATATACACGGTGTATCATAAAGGGTATATGAAGCCGAGGGGTGTGGATTGACCGCAGCGAACAAAATACAACCCCGAAAAAAGATTTCAAAAAGACGCACTTTTAATTTTTTTTAGAAAAATTATATTCGAATGTTTTTTAAAAACGTGACAACCCTAGATACAATGCGAATACGAATGAATGAAAGCTGTCTCATTCATTAATCACTGGACTAGCTCCGTCTCACTCACACTCACACCCAACGAATACGCTTAGCTACTTAGTTCACTAAAATTCATAACAGATGGCAATATGGTCCGATATAAGCTTTATCAAATTATTTTCTAACTCATAGTAAAATTACTGTTGGTGAACTATTTTATACATAAATAATTCATACTTTCTAGGTCTAGATAATATGGATTTAGGCTTAATAAGTTCTTAAAATATTTTAGAAGAGCATAATCAATATCAACTAGTTACCAATTTTATTCTGTGTCACTGGGTTAAAAATAGTTTTTACGCAAAATTCTACGTAGATTATTTCATTAATCACAATTTTAATTACCTACTATAATACCTTTTATCTATCAATTTAAGACTTCGTCAGTAACAGGTAAGTATGTAAGTACATTACCTTGTAGGGCCTGCTATGTATCAATGCTAAAATCTACATTTAAAGTTACTTACCTCTAGCGGTATGTTGGAATCCAATTCACGCACATTTCTAGAACACATCAGTCACATCACAATCACAAAGCCACTAACACATTTTTACAACTATTTGTTTATCACTGATGAAGTAGGTAGGTAAGTAGGTACACATATCTAATTTTGTTGATAACTGACCACCAAAATGGTACCTAACCAACGTTCAATGTGGTGCCCGCCCATTTGGATGCACGTTCTAGCTCGCTTCACCACAGAGCGAAGCACCCATAGGAAGGGAGATTCCTATGAGGATACTCCTCCGCATACCGTCTCCTCGCCTCCATAAGGTTACGGTCGGCTGCACCAACACACATCACCATGTCGTAATAGACGTTATTGTCGTACATCATTATCGCGCGGCTCAAATCACAAGACTGAATAAACATTCTTCACTAATACCTAAATAGGCAAATACATATTCGGGTTCCGTAAACACATTGAATAATCCAAAAGTTTAGAATATTAAATACATACCATACATAATAACGAATATTAAATCAAGGAAATATCTGATTGTTCATTAAAATAATATTTCACCATTAAAAACATACATTACATTTTTTAAACTAAAATCAAATAAAGAAATAATTGTACTGAACCATGATTATTTTTGCACCAAAATTACAAAGGGCGCCGCGTGCCGCACTTTCGCGTCGGCTTTCTTTGGCGGTAGTTAGAGGCGGTTTGTAGAAAAGGACGTATCTTACTACACTGTAATAGGAATTTGAACCTTATGTCAGTAGTCATATGTGCGATAGTCGCGTCTCAGTAGTAGGATTGTCGGACAATGCAAAGGGATTTCAATGTTTTCATTTTTCTGCTAGAAATGTTTTGATCAATTTTTTATTTAGTTGGAGTCGATTACTAGACTGAATAGGTACGTGTCGTGAGTTTGTGTTTCGTGTGTAGATTTCCTAACCTGTTAACTTTACTAACGTACCTAGTACCTACCTACCTGGACATGTACCTACTTTAGTGTTTTGTGTTGTACATAATTATGTTTAGTGTGAGAGAGTAGGTACGTACGAACAATGTGATTGATGTGCTACAGCAAAGCTCGAGGACAAGCATCCAGCTCATTTTTCATGTACACAAGTGCGAAAGAGTAGGTACGTCCAATTAACACAAGGACAGGAGCGGTTAGCTCAAAGCTTAAATTGAATGTGTTTAGTAAGTTTGTAAAATAGGTATTTTAGTTCGGGCCAGTGACCAGTGTGTGTTGCCAGTGATGAGATATGGATCCGAAACGTGGTGCTTCACCATCGGCCTCATGAACAGGCTCAAAGTAGCTCATGAATAAGGGCCTCCCTTGTCCAGCAGTGGGCGTCCTACGGCTGACATGATGAGGTATTTTAGTTAGGTAATTAAAATTGTGATCAAATACCTACGTAGAATTCTGCATACCTAGTAGGTAACTATTTTTAGCGCAGTGCTACAGAATTTAATATTAAATTGAAATAAGTTGCATAATTTTCCACAAGATGTCAGGTAAATAAATACAATTTGTATTATAAAGTTACATATTTAATAATTTACGAGTTCTATTGCAAATTGCAATAATAACACTAGCTTAGGCTGTATTGTGTTATCGATTTCATAAAACTTATTTCTCATCATACCGCCATCTATTAGAATCATAGTGAACCACTTAGATGAATGAACTTAGATGACCTTTGCATGTGAGTTTCCATTCTAGGGTTGTCAACGCGTTGTAAACCTACCGAAGGTGTAATTTTTTATGAAAATCTGAAAATGCGTTTTTTTGAAATCTTTTTTCGGGGTTGTATTTTGTTTGCTGCGGTCAACACGCACGCCTCGGCTTCATATACCCTTTTTGGTATACCTTGTATATGTCGCTTCGGCAGTCAACAGAACCGGGGTTTCGAAACTGGTTCCGTACGAGGCTTTTAAATTACTTGTATGGAACTGGTTCCCTACAAGGCTGTAGGTAGGCTGTGTCTATTGTAGGTCAAAGGCCTCCCCCATGTCCTTCCATTTGTACCGGTCTATTGCGGTATCCCACTATCCCCGGTCATACCCGGTCGCTTTTGTGGGCCTAGACACCTGATTGTCTCTAAATTCAAAACTTATATACTTAATTGTAACATAATTCAATAGCCGAAATATGCTGGGATGCTGTCAAATAAAATAATCATCTTCATCGGTTCACCCTGCGGAAATAAACATTAAATATTGATATATCTATGTATAAATAAAAGAAAGACGTGTTAATTACACCATTTATAACTCAAGAACAAATGAACCGATTTGGCTGAAACTTGGTGGGAAGGCAGCTTAGAACCAGGAGAAGGACATAGCCGCGTGGTGGAAATGTAGTAATACTTATATAAATACCTTAGTAGTGGCGCGGATGTTGGAGAGCGGCTGCCCCTTGTGCTCCCACTCGCTGATGTACAGCAGCCACTCCGACGAGGAGATGTTCTCGAACAGGTTGCACATCTGTAAGTACACATCATTCAATTGAAATAGAAAAACGCCATGGAACTCGGAAATTTAGACGAGAATCGTTGAAGATTTTTGACACGTTCAATAAATCCTAATCGTGTTTTTTATGTTTTTATAGAATTATTTCTATAAAAACATAAAAACACGATTAGGAGCTACCAAGTGCCAGGTGACTTATGAGCCACCCAGTAACCGGTGACTAATGAGCCTTCAAGTGCCAGATGACTTATAAGCCACCAAGTGCCAGGTGACTTATGAGCCTACTCACCGCGAGCGCCAGCGCACGTTGCTCATCAAGCGGGTGCCGGTCACACTCGTGCGCGTAGTTGAGCAGCGTGTGGTGTCGCCGGTCCTGGTGCAAGAGGAGAGACACGTCGTCGCGCAGCGCGGCGGCCGCGAGGCAGCGGAGGAGACTCACGCGGATCGACGAGCCACCAAGTGCCAGGTGACTTATGAGCCACCAACTGCCAGGTGACATACGATACGAGCCACCAACTCACCGCTAGCGCAAGCGCGCGTTGCTCATCAAGCGGGTGCCGGTCACACTCGTGCGCGTAGTTGAGCAGCGTGTGGTGTCGCCGGTCCTGGTGCAAGAGGAGAGACACGTCGTCCCGCAGCGCGGCCGCCGCGAGGCAACGGAGGAGACTCACGCGGATCGACGAGCCACCAACTGCTATGTGACATATGAGCCACCAACTACCAGGTGACTTATGAGCCTACTCACCGCTAGCGCCAGTGCGCGTTGCTCATCAAGCGGGTGCCGGTCGCACTCGTGCGCGTAGTTGAGCAGCGTGTGGTGTCTCCGGTCCTGGTGCAGGAGGAGAGACACGTCGTCGCGCAGCGCGGCCGCCGCGAGGCAACGGAGGAGACTCACGCGGATCGACGAGCCACCAACTGCTATGTGACATATGAGCCACCAACTACCAGGTGACTTATGAGCCTACTCACCGCTAGCGCCAGCGCACGTTGCTCATCAAGCGGGTGCCGGTCACACTCGTGCGCGTAGTTGAGCAGCGTGTGGTGTCGCCGGTCCTGGTGCAGGAGGAGAGACACGTCGTCGCGCAGCGCGGCGGCCGCGAGGCAGCGGAGGAGACTCACGCGGATCGACGAGCCACCAAGTGCCAGGTGACTTATGAGCCACCAACTGCCAGGTGACATACGAGCCACCAACTCACCGCTAGCGCCAGCGCGCGTTGCTCATCAAGCGGGTGCCGGTCACACTCGTGCGCGTAGTTGAGCAGCGTGTGGTGTCGCCGTTCCTGGTGCAAGAGGAGAGACACGTCGTCGCGCAGCGCGGCCGCCGCGAGGCAACGGAGGAGACTCACGCGGATCGACGAGCCACCAACTGCTATGTGACATATGAGCCACCAACTACCAGGTGACTTATGAGCCTACTCACCGCTAGCGCCAGTGCGCGTTGCTCATCAAGCGGGTGCCGGTCACACTCGTGCGCGTAGTTGAGCAGCGTGTGGTGTCTCCGGTCCTGGTGCAGGAGGAGAGACACGTCGTCCCGCAGCGCGGCCGCCGCGAGGCAACGGAGGAGACTCACGCGGATCGACGAGCCACCAACTGCTATGTGACATATGAGCCACCAACTACCAGGTGACTTATGAGCCTACTCACCGCTAGCGCCAGTGCGCGTTGCTCATCAAGCGGGTGCCGGTCGCACTCGTGCGCGTAGTTGAGCAGCGTGTGGTGTCTCCGGTCCTGGTGCAGGAGGAGAGACACGTCGTCCCGCAGCGCGGCCGCCGCGAGGCAGCGGAGGAGACTCACGCGGATCGACGAGCTGAGGGCTTCGTCGCTGAGGAGACGGCCTGGGGAGACATGGAATTAGATATGAGACACGTCTCTAACTGTGGAGGAAGAGAGATACGCGTCAGTATCTAAAAAAACTTAAGATAACATAACTTCCTTTGGACGCGCTATTATAGTCACAATGGTAACAAATTGTTTAATATTCATCGTTGGTTTAGGAAAAGGTACAGAAAAATCTAAAACTTTCAAAATAGCATAGCTTTCGTTAGCAGTTCATCTAAACATTATATTATGCACGATGCTCATAATCCAAACTCCGAAAGCAAAGATAAATTTAGTTCTAATTCCCCAAGTACCGAGGCTTAAACTGCCATAGCCATAGCACTTTAAAGTTTAAAATCCTTTAGTACTTCCGTGTAATAAATACATGTACACTCACGTTTGTGGCCCAGCGCCAGTTTTTTAATGAGCCTCGATTAAATACTTCACGCGAATTCACCCAAAATTATACTTAATAACGGAATCGTACCGGCTTGTTTCAGGAAAAGTGTTCTTCAGTGTTGACCTAATTTTCGATTTTTTTTGGGCAGACGTTTTTTCCTGGAAATGGTTGTTTTCTTATCGCAGAAGAAGAAGAATATTATCTTCTCTCTAAGTGTACAATAAAGTGTTTTTATATTGTATTGTATTGTAATATTAACATTATCCTACATCTGTAGGATAATGTTCAAACAATCGAAACAATTCAAACGCCCAGCCAGTGGACACCTAGATATTACGTTTGGCCTTTAAGGTGAGGTGAATGCACCGCAGATATTGAGACCGTCCGTTAATAATAAAAACAATCTCACACAATCTCGTTACGAGTGTCGTATTGTGCGGCCTCATCAAATCATCTGACCACCTCGCAGTCCTATGTTTCTGATAGAAATCCTGGAACTGAACATGATGATGAAGCCACTCACCGATGGAAACCAGGAAGTCATCTCCCAGGACCCAGCTGCCTTCGCCGTGCAGATACTGCTGAAGTTCATCCAGGGACTGCTTCTCTTCAGGAGATAGCTCCACGCCTTCCAGGGCAGATGAAAGCTTCTCAAACTCTTGGAGACCCTGGAAGAACAAGGCATAAGGTTTATGTCTAATTTAAGTAAACTATATGATAGCAGTACTGCTTGGAAGATTATCAAGCAGATTTAAAGATTTTCCATAAAATTCTACAGATCACTTGGACTTGGCATCCCAGGCAGGACCTAACAATCTAATTTTAAGGATACAGTTCTGAATATGCTCTATTTTAAATGATAGAATGCAGTCCAATTTAAGATCAGATCAGAAGTGTGGACTAGAATTCCGCTATTTGACCTATCTAGTTCACTAGTTCAATGACCGTTGAAACCAGAGTTCACCTTGTAAACCAGATCTGTTGCCAACACTACAGACAGGTTTATAAAAAAATATAAACACTTTATAAATATATCTTTTACGCAAGATTTTGGTCATTGACAGGACTTTGATGCAGCAAAAGGCCTAAATGGAAAAGGAAAAGCTGAAAGCGTCTAAGCTTTTATGACAGAGATATACTGTGTCATTTACCAAATGTGCGTCTCACAGCAATGGTGTAGCACCCCGATTGGTGGATATCAAACGCATTCTTGAGAAGCTAAAACTAGGGTACGAATCTACCAGACCTCTATCTCCAGACGATTGAAATCCACCAATCAGGCGCTTTTCCACAATACACGTGTCACGTAGCTTTTCGGTGATTGGTCAACACCATAAACGGTAATTCCGAATATCAACATCCTTGCCAAATCGTTTTTGTATAGTGACTAATCGGAGTTTATTCCAGAAACAGACTAATGTAATGAACTTTGGCTCGAGTCTGTTGACAAATGCTCTAAATTTACCTTACACCATCATACCGCCTACATAATCCGCTCTTAGTCAATGACTTGTTCTCACTATACAGATTTGTATTGTACTGTATATCGCCGTTATACTGTTCAAACCAATTAACTCGAAATTTTGTCCAAATTGAACTAAAAATGCCAAAGTACTTAAAATTTTGTGATCTTTCGTCTGGTAAAACCCATTAACTGCTATGTCTTCTAGTTTTGATTCTATAGAATGTGATAATCAAGTAAATCAAGCAAATTATGATTTGTGTACAACTACAAAACATTAGGCCGATTTAACTTGACTGTCACCACAATTGTCTCCAACGAATGTCAGTTAAATTGATTAAATTTATTTTACCCCCAAGATACCTCTTTAAATACTTTATTTTTTTCCTCAGGGATAACCATTTATTTCGTTTTACTCAAGGTATTTCATACGATTCAACACAAATATCGTCTAAGAAAAAAGGCTATATCCAGATAATTGGTTTTACCTGTCGAATTTCATACGTCTTAATACAAGTTATCATCTAGCAAAAATGCTATATCCAGATAATTCTGCTCTGGGCTGTACATAAAATAGAAAATTTACAGTTAGTTGAACAAAAATTCCTTGAAAGTGGACATTCACACATGGATTTGTTTTGATTAATTTAAACCCCCCACTAAAAATAGGTTTGTTTGTTTATCGGCTTGATTTTGATGATTTTTAAGCTGATTTGTGATGGTTCTAAACTTTATAACAGTTTTATATCCTACTTAAAATATTTGTTAAGAAGGATATTAGGCTGTAATAACCTGATGTTATCATCATCATCATCATATCAGCCATTGGACGTCCACGGCTGTGCATAGGCCTCCCTATATGACTTCCAGTCGTTACGGTCGTTCGCAGCCTGCATCCATCATCAGTCTACCTTGTTGGTGGACGCCCAACGCTGCGTTTCCGTTTTGTTTCCGTGGTTTCCACTCGAGGACTTTACGGCCCCATCGGCCATCTGTTCTCCTCGCTATATAGCCTGCCCATTACCACTTCAAAGAGCTAATCCGTTGTGCTATGTCGGTGACCCGCGTTCTCCTACGCATCTCTTCATTTCTGATTCGATCCCGTAGGGAAACTCCGAGCATAACCCTCTATATAGCCCTTTGAGCGACTCTGAGACTGTTGATGAGGCCGATAGTGAAGCACCACGTTTGGGATCCGTATGGTCATCACTGGCAACACACACTGATTGAAGACTTTTGTCTTGAGGCACTGAGGTATTTTTTAACGAAAAGACTCTGTGAAGTTTTCCGAACGCTGCCCGTCCGAGCTGGATTCGACGAATGACCTCCTTCTCAAAGTTGGACCTACCTAATTGGACTGTCTGTCCTAGGTATACATACGCGTCATCAACTTCAAGAGCCGAGTTCTCAACCATAACAGGGGAAGGCTCTACATTAACATTGGAAATGACTCTCTTCTTATCCATGTTCATTTTGAGACCAACCCGTTAGGAGACTCGATTGAGGCCTTCGAGCATTGTGCCGAGTTCTTCCATCGAGTTTGCCATGACAACGATATCATCTGCGAATCGAAGGTGAGTGCTGTATTCGCCGTTGATATTGATGCCCAATCCTTTCCAATCCAAAAGTTTGAAGGCGTCTTTCAAAGAGGCAGTAAACAGTTTCGGAGACAGAACGTCTCCCTGTCTTACGGCCCTTTTCAAAGGAATAGCCTCCGAACTCTGTTCTTGTACTCGGACGGTCTCGGACGGACATGGTAACGTTTCTCTACAAACACTAACATTTTTCCTTACTTTTTTACTCTAATATTATTAGGGTGAAAGCTTGTGACTTTGTTCCTTCTTCACGCTCAAATGGTTAGACCAATTTTGTTGAAATTTGGTGAGGACATCGCCGACATCTTGTATTAACACATAGGTTCCTTTTCATCATGACCATCATCATCAGCGAGCAAATCCGTGGGAAGGAGCAAGTAAGATAATAATTACATTTAGTGGCTACCTGAAGTGGCCAGCTTCGTATAGGTATTTAAATTTTCAGGGAAATTTCTATACAGTATGATCAAAGGTACATCTAGGCATAATTTAGAACATCAAGCAAGCTTCACTCTTGATTATTTTGACTTTAATTTGAATTATTTGAATTTCAGTCATTCATAAAGTATTTGTCCAAGTTTCTCCATTTACTAATTGGAATTGGTTGGCACTGATTAATGACTATTGAAGTTTGATATTATTAATATTCAAATAACCAAGGCACTATGTGTTTGTATAGTTTTATGACATTAAAATTACAATTACAACTGAAAGACCTGAAACCACAAAAATTTGTATGCAGAAATCATTAGTTCTTAAAATTTTCTACAGGGAAAACCAATTATCTTGACGCCTTTTATCTTGTAACTTAACGAGTGACAGCTATATAGGTGTTTTTAAATCATGGGTAGCTTTTATTATACAAATGTAAAAACTAATTTCTCGCGTTTCGCTATATTCCTACTAATTTAGAAAATAAAGAGATTTGACATTTGACAGGGAAAACCAATTAAATAGGAGACCTAGTGACAGTTACCTCCAAATTTTGATAAAAGCATTTAGCTTTTTATATATCTGAGGTTACATACTAATAGAACATGAACAAATGTACTTTTTTTAATATACCGTAAAACACTCCAACATTGCCCACATTTTTCGAATAATTACAATTTTTGTTATTTTTTTGTATGGGGACACAAGTATTTTCTATTCGCATCTGCAACTATAGGATATTTTGCATGTATTATTTTATTAGATTTTGTTATTCGTCAATATTAAATCAAGTATTTTATTATTTTTAAAGGCGGGCAATGTTATCTCGACTTATTGCCAACATTGCCCACGTTGATTTTTGACGCAAATATCTCCTCTCCGGCCTCTAATCAGCTGACAGCAAAACCTGTAGAAGAATTATGACCAAAACTGGCCATTACTTTAAAACTAAAGCGAATCCATGACAGGTTTCCTACCAAAATCCATGTTAGGCTAGTTGGGCAAAATTACCCTGACCTTGTTAGCATTTTCCATACAATTCGCTTTTCGCCTTTAGTAAAGTGATAGGGTTGGTACATCTCAGTAAACTGTTCTTGACTTTTTATTTCTTTTTATGTTAATAAAAAAACAAGATTATCTTCTATTGAATTATTTAAAAAACTTTCAAGTAACATGTTTGATTCAACAGATTCACATGCAAGTATTCACATTTATTCCGTGTTATTTTTAATACATTCTGGTTCCAATCTTTCGTCTTGACTTTCTTTGACGAATTCGAGATTTGTTCTTGCTTTTAAGAAATAATAAAAATAAATTATCTTAATAATCAAGATAATAATAATTAGCAAAAAAAAAAAAAACTCGGATGTGTCAACCCTAAGCTTATTTTGACTGCGGGCAATGTTGTCAATAGTAGATCGCAAAAATACTAGATAACTTTGCCCACCTTTATAACTTTAGTTATACAAGAGCTGCATCAGTGACAATAACGGTATAATAATACCTTAAGTTTTTTGTACAACATAATATAAATTAAACTCATCTGTGTTTTCTTCATCACGCACAATCCACTTTTGAATTTTCACCAAAATTTGCCCGCAAAAATACACTCTGTCTTTGACGAGTTCCAACAAGTTACTGAGTGACGTTAGCGTTACATCCAATAGACAGTGGTGCTAAACACAAAACCTATTTTCTACCAAAGTCAATAAATGTTACCATAGTATTCAGATATTTTTGCTATTAAAAGTTTTGCTTAAAAATTGGTCTTCGGGCAAAATTACCCTCGGTGGCAATGTTGGAGTGTTTTACTGCTATGACTCTAGACTCTAACTAGACGATTGATATCCACCAATCAGGCGCTTTTCCACAATACACGTGTCACGTAGCTATTCGGTGATTGGTCAACACCATAGACGGTAATTCCGAATATCAACATCCTCGCCAAATCGTTTTTGTATAGTGACTAATCGGAGTTTATTCCAGAAGCAGACAATGTAATGAACTTTGGCTCGTGTCCGTTGACAAATGCTCTAAATTTACTTAACACCATCATACCGCCTACATAATCCGTTCTTAGTCAATGACTTGTCCTCACTATACAATACAGCTTTTTGTATTGTACAGTACCTATATGGCCTATCATGAAAATATGAAACTGAATACTGACCTACAGCGAAAGCTCTACAATAATTTGCATACTGTTATCAGATTTTTCATGGTACTATTATGTCTATGTAACGCTGTTACCAATCTTTTTGGATGCTTTTCAACTGGTGGAATGGCTATGGATGCTATCCACCTTAATATTTGGGTATGTCTAATGCGCCCTCAGAAATGTCCAGATTAGCTTAGCTGTGATAAATCAGCACTTGTAAATCTCAAAAACATATGAGTTTAATAAAATATTTGTTTTACTATTTTTGATATTTTGAATCTTTTTCTATTTTTTAACTGTTGTTTACGAATGTATTTATGCGCAGTTATACTTATGAATCTTGAGTCATATGACCTTGCACGAATGTCTGGATCATAACAAAATTAGAAGTTAGCTAGTCTAACAGTATACCGTTACTTCCGCTCCTCATGAATCTTATTAATTGGATCTCAAAATAATATTCATTAGTTTTCATGGTTCATTATCATAACAAACGACATATTATACGTGAAAACTTACAAGGCTTACTTAAACTATTGTTATGCTAAGTTATTTAAGAAAAATGCTGTTTAGTTTTCCTAAAATGTAAAAATAAAATTATAATCAACTATAATATATTCTCTGAGACCATCCTAGCAATAAAAATGATGAAAACATTTTATATATTTCTTAATCTAATTTAAAATTGTGCAATTTTATAAATGCAAACATTTGCGCCCAGACCGTCTCGAACCCCCACGCAATTATCTATTGAAAGCTCATACTGAAACATTCAACAATTTACTTATGCAGAATATTTCATAATTCAACGCTGTCCCTTTATATATAAAATCGAAAATCGCTTGTATTGTTTAGATACGAATTCTAAACACTAGCTACAGAATAAAAATGTAATAGTCCGTATTAGCAAGATATAAAGTAACTTTTTGTTTGATTCCACCAATCTCGTCGATTGAGTTAAAACATTACGTTCTGGTTAGTCATAAATCTTCAACGTTTTACGAGTTTGACATGAAAATAAATATTTTTATGCTGAAATTAACTTTGGTCAGCCGCTTTCAGACATGATAATGAATGAACCAGATTTTGCAGTATTTCTCCCATGTTTTTTAGATTACTTTGTTATACCGCGATACATTCGTAAAGTACTTACCTACTCCGTGACCGACCCTTACAGATTAATTATTAGTAATATAGATATAGTAGACGTTATTAAGTAGGACCGGTTGTCACAGTAAGGAAATACTAATCGCAACTGTTTTCATTGGTTATCAAAACAAATAGCTGTGCCAGTGCAAACTCAGATTGAAACCGACACTGAGCAAATCAAGTGGCAATTTCCTCTTACTGGGGAGGGTGTAAAAGATTTCCACGACTAATTTAATCGAGGTTAGCCAAATGCAATATTTGCATATTTTGGTAAGTATTTATTTATTATGGTGTGTCAACAGGTTATGGATTATGACATAAATAAAATTTCTAAAATACTAGACTAAATATAGTATTAAATGATACATACGAGTAGGAGCTTAGGATTATACCAGAAGATAGGCAGCAACAGCAACGTATTTATGTGTACTGTACCAACTACAATGGTTTCATCAGTCATCCGGGCCCTATCGACGCACGTTATATTGGTGAGTTATATTGGATGATGAGCACAAAAGGATATTAAAACTCCTATTAAGTCTTGTTCACTTGTCCAAATGATATTTAGGATTTTATGAAAATAAATCTTTAAATTCATTTTGGGTCAAATTAAAAATGGCTGCTATAAAATACGACATATCCTGTGCATTGGTTCACCAATACCTACGCAAAGATAGCTAGAAACCATGTACAAAGCATCAACATCATCACTAGACTAGTGCACTCACGTCGACGTCCTTGTACACGATGGGCGGATGGCGGTTCTTCTTCAGCTGTTCCTCGCGTCTCTTCTCGTCCGCCTCCAGCTCCAACGCCTCGGAGCTGGGCCCCGCCAGAGACAGCTCCTCGTGCGCCACCGACTCTACTGCTTCCGCCATGTCTGTGGAATACACACTTTATAATACTCATAGTAGACTACGCGCTAACACTCAAGTCCGTTAGACGTGGCGCTGCTTGCCTAGATATTAACGTTTATAATACTGTAGTTCGGCGTAGTGTCGATTGTACCATTGATTATTGATTGATTGATTGATTCAGATTTTGTCCGTAAAATCACAAAGATTAACTTGGACATGTCATCACTATCAATCACCCCCCCTTTTTTTTTTTTTCTTCCCCTGAATTTAATAATGAAAGTTCCCATGCATTATTATCATTTAAATAATCTGAAATTCTATAATAACCCTTCTTACAAAGATTACCCTTTACAATTTTCTTGAATTTATTAATTGACAGTTGGTGAAATTCTTTGGGCACTTTATTATAAAAGCGAACACAACAGCCCTTAAAAGAAACTTTAACTTTACGTAGTCGAATACGGGGCAATGCAAGTTTATCTTTATTTCTAGTATTTACATTGTGATAATCACTTTTCTTAGGAAAGTTACTTAAATTCTTGTGAATGTAAACTAAGCATTCGAAAATGTACTGGGAAGCTACTGTCATTATATTTATTTCTTTAAATTTTTCTCGCAAAGATTCCCTTGGACCCATATTATACATAGCACGTACAGCCCTTTTTTGCAAGACAAATATACTATTGATAAGAGCGTCAGCAGCACATCCCCACAGCAGTATACCGTAAGACATTATACTGTGAAAATAGCTGAAATACACCAATCTAGATGTTTCGTGATTAGTCAAAAAACGAATTTTTTTGACAGCATATGCCGCAGAGCTTAGTCTTTTAGATAATGCGTCTATGTGTGGACCCCATTGAAGCTTGCTGTCCAAGGTTAGGCCCAAAAATACTGTACTTTCAATAGGCTTCAATGACTCTCCCTTGATATTAACATTTACTGGTACCCCGTTCTTTACATTAGGTAAGGTAAATCTAATGCATTTTGTTTTCTTTTCGTTCAGCAATAGGTTGTTTGCGCTGAACCAATCCACGACTTTATTTATAGCATTATTTACATTGTCAAAATCATTATTACGTCTATTTAACTTAAACACTAAGGAAGTATCGTCAGCAAATAATACTATGTCGTGATTTTTCTTAACAAGATGGGGCAAATCGTTAATGTAGATCAAGAATAGAAAAGGACCAAGTATGGATCCTTGCGGTACACCCATTGTTATCAAAGACCCCTGAGACCTTTTACCATTTACCTCAACTCTCTGAATTCTATTACTTAAGTATGAGGTGATAAGGTCCAAAGATACATCTCTTATCCCATAATGACATAATTTGCTTATTAATGTTCCGTGATGTACGCAGTCAAATGCCTTAGACAAATCACAGAAAATTCCAAGAGCATCCTGCGAATCTTCCCAAGCATCGTAAATATGCGTTAGTAACTCGATGCCAGCGTCGGTAGTAGACTTGCCTCTAGTAAAACCAAATTGTTTATCGTGTAAAAGCTTATTATTGTTGAAATGTTGCAATAATTGAATTAAAATAAGCTTTTCATAAATTTTGCTGAAAGTAGGCAATATTGATATCGGTCTAAAGTTTGTCGGATCTAAAGTAGAACCAGCCTTGAACAATGGTATTACTTTACTATGCTTCATCAAATCTGGAAACACACCACAATCGATGCAGTTGTTAAAAATCAAAGCTAAATCAGATGCTAATGTATCTATAAGTGACTTAAGAATGTTTACTGATACACTCCATAAGTCCTTTGTTTTTTTTACATTAATTAATTTAAAAGCTTTTTTGATGTCTAAGGCATCTACATATCGAAATTTAAATTCATTTTCACATATTGGTACGCATTCTTTAAGTAATGATTCGGCGTATAACTGGGACGAATTTAAAGCTTTTGTTGTAGTAGTTGGGATATCAGCAAAGAAGGTATTAAAAGCCTCCGCTACGTCAACATCTTCCTTTACTATATTATTATTTATATTTAATTTAAATGAACTACAATGATTATCCGTGGCTTTTCCCGTCTCGTTATTGATTATTTTCCAGGTTGTTTTTATTTTATTCTCACTATTTATTATTTTATCACTAATATAATTTGATTTTGCAATACGACAAACTTTTCTGAACAGTTTAGAATAATTTTTCAATTTTTTTTTGAATGTATCACTGAAATTGTACTGTTTTTCACTATATAACTCGTACAACTGTTGCCTACTTTTGTGTATACCAACCGTTGCCCAATCGCTGAACGCACACTTGTTTGTGATCATCTTTGACTTCGTAGTGAATATTGAGTTAAACAAGTTATTAAATGCATTGAAGAATTGGCAATATGAATCATTTGGGTTTACACATGAGAGTGAGTATGAAGAATCTGTTACCCAATTAAACTTAAATCTTTCTATTCTATTGATGGTTACTGGTACATAATTTATTTTCCTCTTAACATTCAGCTTCTTTATTTCTATTTTTATGTTAATTTGTTGACCCAAATGATCTGATGGTATATTACTAATAATACTTCTGTGTATAATCTGTATTTTAGGATCTATAAATATATTATCAAGACATGTTGAAGAAGTTTCTGTTATTCTGGTAGGTTCATTAAACAATGGTTTCAAATTATATGAATTGAATAAAGTTAATAATCCAGTACTTCTTGAATTTACTTCTAATAAATCTATATTAAAGTCACCACAGACAATGACTTTCTTTTTATTATTAATTGTTTTATTTAAAATTTGTTCTACTACTTTTTCAAAAATATCAAAAGATGCAGAAGGCGGACTGTAAATACAGATTAGGATACAATGCTCAACCTCAATACAAGCCAATTCTATATTACATTCAACAGATAAACTAGTGATGTCTTTACGTTCTTTGAACTTAAGATTATTTCTCATCAATATTAATGAACCACCTCGGATGGCCTTAGATTAGTACCATCAATGGTACAATCGACCCAAAGTAGTGTCACTAGTACCATTGAAAATCATACAAGTTTATACCGTGTATTTACTCGTGAAAAAAAAAACAAATTAAAAGTAATAATTTCGTCTCAATCTTATTTTATTATATTTTTTTATTAGTTTACAAAACAGAATAAAATTACTTACAACTTGAGTAACTCAATTAATTATTAAGATCTAGATTTTATACAAACATTGTAAACATTACAACATTATAAAAGTGTTGCAATAATAACAAAAATTTTTGCTGAAAACTATTCCTGAAAAATAACAAAAATATTTAATATTATTATTATTATATTAATATATTTAAGTTTGACAGCTGTCATTGAAAATGTTGCTCTCTCTAACACCTGTCGATTGAGCTTAGTAAGGTATCTCTAGGCCAAGCCGTTTCAGAGTTATGGCAGTTTAAAGTTTGACAGCTGTCATCGAAAATGTTGCTCTCTCTAACACCTATCGATTGAGCTTAGTAAGGTATCTCTAGGCCAAGCCGTTTCAGAGTTATGGCAGTTTAAAGTTTGACAGCTGTCATCGAAAATGTTGCTCTCTCTAACACCTGTCGATTGAGCTTAGTAAGGTATCTCTAGGCCAAGCCGTTTCAGAGTTATGGCAGTTTAAAGTTTGACAGCTGTCATCGAAAATGTTGCACTCTCTAACACCTGTCGATTGAGCTTAGTAAGGTATCTCTAGGCCAAGCCGTTTCAGAGTTATGGCAGTTTAAAGTTTGACAGCTGTCATCGAAAATGTTGCTCTCTCTAACACCTGTCGATTGAGCTTAGTAAGGTATCTCTAGGCCAAGCCGTTTCAGAGTTATGGCAGTTTAAAGTTTGACAGCTGTCATCGAAAACGTTGCTCTCCCTAACACCTGTCGATTGAGCTTTGTACGGGATCTCTAGGCCATCAGAGTTATGGCAGTTTAAAGTTTCACAGCTGTCAACGTAAATGTTGAAATAGTACGGCATCTCTAGGCCAAGCCGTTTCAGAGTTGTGGCAGTTTAAAGTTTGACAGCTGTCATTTTGACAAATGTCATCTAGACACCTATCAGTTTATAAGTTAAACTGTTTCAAGGATAATCATTTAATACCTTAGGACAAAATACATACTTCGTCATCATCATGTCAGCCGTTGGACGTCCACTGCTGGACATAGGCCTCCCTTCCCTTAACGACCTCCAGGTATTACGGTCGGATGCAGCCTGCGTCCACCGTGAACCAGCATTGATCATTTTCAAGAAAATTTTCAAAGTGGCCAAGATATTATAAGCAGAAACATCCAAGAAGGTTTTGTTCCTCAATGAATTGATGGAATTATTTATTACAACTAAACACCCTATTATATTTTTTTATGTATATATTCGATGCAATGGTACTATCGACCCAAAGTAGTGTCACTAGTACCATTGATGGTACTAGTGACACTACTTTGGGTCGATTGTACCATTGATGGTACTAATCAATGGTACAATCGACACTACGCCTGTAGTTCACGCATTAACCGTAAGACTTGAAAGGTGGCGCGGGCTCTACAGCATCAGGTGCACCAACAAGATGGACAGATGAATTGTGATATTAGAAGTCCAGATTCTTCAGCGCAAGCACAATTGAGTAGGCTTTTTCGTAAGAGATAACAACGGTTGTAGCCCGGTTAGCGAGCTTTAGTTTGTCTTAAGTATTTTTTCTGTTTTTACTAATGGTGCCTGTCATGTATTCGGTAGTCACCAGTCACCACCAGTTTTATAAAAGTGAGAACCTTTTGACTTTATATTTGTATTAAGTATGTTATTTTCGTTGTAAAGCTGTTGGTTTTACATGTATTCAATAAAAAACACGCAATGGGACCCTATAAAGATTGGTGCTTTCGAGGCCAAGCAGCCAATTTCCCTAAAATCTAAAATATTTAATCACTTTAGAATGCCGATGAATAAGATGGCAACAAGCCTCAGCAAATTGCATAGTATCTGTAAGACGTACATCAAGATGTCCCGGCAGATAAGCGCTAAATAAACAGAGCCGACGTGTAGCCGTTGGTAGCCGCATTGTTGGGGAGTCAACTGCGCCCGCGCAATATCTAAAGGTGCCTTTCGACTAAGCAGCTTAATTTTCGTAACCAGCTGCCGTCTAGAATGTTTATAAGGTGACTTTACCATCTAGGAAACCTTAAAAAGGGTGTTATAAGTATAATCACTATACGTATGAGTTTGGTACTATAGCATCTGCACGGAAAACAGGTATTTTATTCTTTTCAGAGCAAGGTTATTTGTTAACAAAATAGGCACTGCATTAGGTATGAGGACGAAAATGGGGATAAATAACATAATTATTTAAATATTTCCAAAATTAATATCAATTGATTGAAAGGGTATAGATAAAATATAAGTCTGTCCGATCGATTATAACATATGTCAGTTTTCAAATATATGAAAACCAATGGGAATAGGAATCAATAGAACGCATCTGATTTCTACAAACATTACGACATAAAAATAAAAATTTTAGTTAACCTCTATTTAGGTAGGTATATTTTTTATTTTTGAATCGAGTTTTGTTATTAATAATCATATCTCCGCTCTATAACTTAAACATTATTTTGGAAACACCATACCATACCTCTTTTCACGCACTGTCCACTAACCTAACAAATCACCACCACACCGAATCACTCACTACATAAATAGACAAGATCCGCTTACACTCCAAAAATAGACTATCAGTCTTAATTTCCGAAGACCAGCTTAAAAGACCATACCTGATAGAAGAACTGTGTATTTGCACTGTCTACTGCAAAGGTGGAAGAACCAATGGCTGGAGAGATGTTGGCTCTGCGCCAGAGTATTTATAAGTGTCGATCGCGCGAGTCGAAAGTTTAGAACAAATGGGTCAGGGCATTGGGATCAGCGTGATTTCAACGGGTTCGCGGAAAGTTTTCGGAGTACCTACTGTTTGTTTTGATGCGGTTCTTTTGATGCAAGAGACGTATAAATATCAAAGCTGTACTTGTAATGGTAGCCTCTCAGTTGCTATTACAATTTTATTGTGGTTTTCAATGTATTGAAGGCAACCTTCGATAGATATTGAATATTTGATCTAGATAAGTACTGAATTTGTTAACAGACTTTCCAGTTTAGCACCTTCTTACATAAAATAAAAAGTACATAATATTATGTACCTATCATAAGATTTGAACAGTCTGCAACGTGCAATTGCAACATTCCATGTGTTAAAAAAACACTTTTCATAGATTTGCGTTACTTTTCGTGCAATAATATTCGCTTACTAAATAATTAAATCGTATGTTGCGCCTACACAAATTTTATAACACAAGAATAGAACATCTAACGCCATCTGTGAGTCCATAAAGTTATTTATCGCAATAAATTTCAGAGACTATAGAGAGATGGCGTTAATATTCGTACTCAAATCTGTTGGTGTTGAAATGATAAATTGATAATACATACCTTCAAGTTTATCTTACCACCAGCTGATTTGATTTAGTCTTGTTCAATTTTTGAGCAGGCTCTTGCGTTTCTCCTCCTTGTAAGCTTGTAACGTTTTAACATCAGCTGACAGATGAATGACTAAAGAATGAACGATTGAACAAGTTCACTCACCACTCTCTTCAGTTATCTCTCCATTTTTGAGCAGTTTCTTGCGTTTCTTTTCCTTGCGTTTTTCCTTACGCGCCAGTTTGTCTGCCAGGGTGTTGCGTCTCTGCTCCAGCTCGGCTGATTGGGCCCTGAGGAAAACCTTAAGAATTTAGCACGCATTAACACTTAACACATTCAATGCTCGTACGCCGCGATGCGCAGAGCTGCGTCGAGGCACACTGGTGATACAACACGCCCGTGCATCATGTCATGTCGTTATTACATTCAGTCATGGCTTCCCTATTTACGTTCCCATTTCCAGTACAGAGGCACTTCTCTCTTGGCGAGAGATTATGTCTTAATTCACTATGCTGGCTGAATACAGGTGAATGTCAAATGTCATTTTAACTCTTTATAGTTTTCAGAATATACCGGTTTCCTCATGATGTTAATGTGTAAATATAACTTATAAGAACAGCAAAGTTCTATTATTGCACAATTTACTTACTAGGGGGCTAGGATGTTGCTGTGTGAATTGTCCAGCAAAAAAAAACAGTCAAGTATTTTGATCGATTTATTCAGCCAGAGAAATAGAAATAAAATCATTGTGTACATATTTACTACAATTATAAGGCATTGATTTATTTAATGTGCTTCAATATTATTGGCACAATAAACGTCAGAAGAGAACTTTAGATACAATGCAAATAAATGTTAAAAATAAATAATTACATTAATAAACTTAATTCCTCATAATTTCTTGATACATGGATTGAGAGAAAATGTTTATTTTAAAGGAAAATAATATTTTAAAATTCATCTGATTTGAACTTTTGATCGCATCGAATTCAAAGGTTTTTTTAATTGACCTCACACTTTTCCTTAAGATAAGAACAAGTAATTTAAATCACAGTAATATTAAAAAATTGAAAGTTTGTCGGTGGGTGTTTTTAAGGTGGGGGGTTGGGGGGAGGGGGGCACGGCACGGGCAGGCGGCGGCGCACGGCGCTCCACAGCTGCAGCAGCCGCGCCAGCGCCGAGGCCAGTGACGCTATGTGCCGTAGGCGCGTGCGCTGGGACGTGTCCAATGGGGCTCTAGGGAGAAGGAAGGGGGTTAGGGGGATCGGCTGATAGTTGGATGTTATGAGGAGGATAGAGGATGTACTGCTTCTCTACCTGTTATTTTGGCGTTAGAAAAAACTGCTGCAAGTGCGAACTGTTGACGAACTCTTATTTAGCCTCATCCAACTTAAAGCTGGATAAAGACTTTAACCCATAGTGCGCTGCGGATTATTATGCGGTTGTGACAACTTGTGACTCTTATGCAGCCCTGTTGATGCCTTAGGTACCTTCTGGTATGCAAACTTAAAGGAATGTATAATGTATTATTTTTGATTTTTTTTATGTACTTACACTATGTTTTCCTTAATCTAACGCAATTCCCCTCCAAACCCTACAAATTATTAGCAAGATCCACCTTCGCTTTTCCGCGTGAAAAGCAAGAAACTTTCATATAGAAATAAATAAATATTGCTGGACAATTCACACAGCAACATCTAGCCCCGTAATAAGATCTAAACTTGTGTTACGGGTGATTTCTGATATACTTCATAGAATATGCATACATAGAGAGATATTTTTATCAGTGTGATAGTAACTAGGCCAATGAGTTCTTACCTAGCCTCTTCTATCTGCGTGTTGAGGGTGAGGTAGTCGGGACTGTCCCTCCTTCCTTGCCGCAAACCGTTCCGTTGGATCTCCTACAACAAAACACGATGTCAAATACTGATGTTTAACTGCAGGCTGTAGTTAGAAATGAACTTGAGTGTGCCCAATTCAAATGTTTTTCTATAAAATAAGATAATAATATTTAATAAATAAATATTTCTGGACAATTCACACAGGAACATCTAGCCCCGTGATAAGCTCTAAGCTTGTGTTACGGGTGCTAGATTTCTGATATACTTAATAGAATATACATACAGAGATAGAAATTTTATATTACACATATATAACACCCAGACACTCGGAACAAATATCTGCAGATCGTACACATTTTTGTTCCAAGGCGGGAATCGAACCCGCAACCTCCTGCGCAGGCAGACCAACGGCCACAGAGGTCGTCATCAGGTCGATTACGTACAAGTATTTATAAATGAAATATTATCTTCATTATCATCTTAACAATCTATTTTTCTTAACACTACTAACACTCAGCGACTAAGGCACAATCTCGTAACTGCGTGACGGTATCGCGGCGTCCCAGCTCTTCGAGCTGCACCTTCGAGCATGGACAGTGAATGTGTTAAACATGTGCTGTGTTTCAAATCGTAAAGCAAACCACAACGCCAATCTGACTGAGTACAATAATTTGTTCGTTTTTTTACTTTAACGTGATGCGGATTCCCATGCATTTTGTGAATCATAAACTTATGGTATAGGTATTGCTCTTATTTTAATACATGTTAGCTAACGAGAGGTTCTACAGATCGTTGTGAAGCGCGATCGATCTCAGTTTTGCTTGGATAACCCCTCTAGGTCCACGACCACGTTCAAACTTCATCTTCCTGTTATATGAACCAAGTATTTAAACGTATCATTTCGCAATCTGCTTCACACAAGCCTCCCATAGATTTAATAGCGGATAGGGCCGCGAACTAGCAGCTTATTATCATCCTTCCATCTCGTCGGTATACGAGTAGTAGGGACCAGCATCTTTAAGATCCATCCATCCACTTATAAAATTAAATAAATACCTACGCTTTCATCGTACAAGAAGGCTGTTTGTTACTTTTCAACAGATCAGATTTTAATTAAATTTTACGTGTAATATATTCAATATTCATACATCAGATTAACAGGTAGGTAGGTAGTTATTTACTGGCGGTTAATCTATTATAATCAACTAAGCCACGAAAGAATAGCTAGTATTAAATATACAGAGAAATAAAAAATATATTATGTTGTGTATTTGTATTTATTTATTTTAAACTACAGTAGGTACATGTTCGGTGGTGTGTATCTATATTATAACTTAACAAATAAAATGAGGTAGTCAGTAAAAATACTAAACACTTATGGTAAAACCACTTGATACAACAAGACATTACAATACTAACACAGGTACATTAATCTCTTGAACTATACAGAAAAAGGTTTAAATGTTAAGATATAAATAAGTATAATAAAACAGCAAAACTTTTGAATTCTATCAAACATATTATAACATTTCTAATGGTGAAAAATATTAGGTGTGAACACTATTGCTTGTTGTGGTGTCAACTATAAGCGGGAGCGGGTTCATAAGCTGAAGCGGCTTAGGCAGGTCAGTCTTCACCCTGAAAAAAACCTTTATTAATGTTCTAATCACAGGCAAATGCAAATTGTTAGCAATTACGATAACTCACAATATTATAATACAACGCAAACTTGTATCAGAAAACCCGCAATACCAAATCAATATTAGACTAATATTAAGTTTATTAAAAAAATGTTAATTATCAAGTGTATTCAAATACATTATTTATTTTTAAATTCACCGATTCCTTGGGTTTAATTTAAAATATTTACTAAATAAGGAATAAACAGTGTTTAATCTCATAATGTCATTTAATACACTTAACATTTTAAAATAAAATCTCACACGCCAGATCCAAACAAAAACACTAACTTTTGAGGACAAACACAAATCAGTAGAAAATAAACAAACAAAAATTAGCAAATAAAATTGTTTACCTTGAACATGAGCTTCTTTAGTATGAGTATAAATAAATCACTTCAAAAATACAATAAATAAATAAAAATAATTTACTGGCGCCTTTGGTTCGCCTTAATTAAGATTTTGGGAGATAAAGGAAAGGATTGATAAGTATGAAGTAATCTTTATCACCACTATGAAAAAAAACTGACAAAAAAATATAGTCTACAGCTCTAGATCGCGCAAATATATATTATAATGAACGATAGCAACTTATACTATATCTATATGCAACTTAAAACGGCAATAGCGGATGGGTTAGTGGACCCAGACAACAATGTTGATCGACAGAGACCTCTTCCTAAAGGAGTCCCTAGGTCCCCCCTAGTCTAGGAGACATTCTACATTCCTCAAAAGTGTAAGCAATACTTAACATGAGCTCCCCTCATGTTAAGTATTTCTTACACGTTTGGGGAAACATAAGTGCTTAGACAGTGAAGGCAAACATCCGTGAAATCAGCATCTCTGAGAGCTTAGACGAGTTTGAAGGACATGAGGCATTTACCAACCCGCACTTGACCCCTGTGGTGTGTCCCAGCAACGAGGACGTAAATTGATTTTTTTTTTATGTAAAGAAAGGCTGTCGCCATCTTTGGTGTGACGCACGTTCCGTTTCATCGTCAGGCGTTGACGTTTTATTTCACCCGAGCGGAGCCGGGTTTTCATTCCATCCATTTCATCTAGTTTATTCATATACCTGTCCATAAGAGCCGTGTTGGCTAAGTGGGAGCACACTCGACTTTCATTCCGAAGGTCGTGGGTTCAAACCCAGCGCACCTCTGATTTTTCTTCTTGGAAAATTATGTGTGCTTTATAAACACGTGTTCTAACGGTGAAGGCAAACATCGTGAGGAAACCGGCATGTTCAAAGGACATGTGTCATTCACCAACCCGCACTTGGCCAGCGTGGTGAATTAAGGCCTAATCTCTCTCGTCAAGAGAGAAGTCCCTGTGTCCCAGCAGTGGGAACGTGAATAGGGGTGTTATGATATACCTGTCCCGGCGCCAGCTGCTGCAGCATGGCGGTAAGCGCGGCGCGGTACGGCGGCGGCAGTATCTCCGGCTGGTGCAGCACGTCCTTGGGGATGTGCGCGCCGCAGAGGAACTGCGCCACCTCCTCGCTGAAGTGATATACCTGTCCCGGCGCCAGCTGCTGCAGCATGGCGGTGAGCGCGGCGCGGTACGGCGGCGGCAGTATCTCCGGCTGGTGCAGCACGTCCTTGGGGATGTGCGCGCCGCAGAGGAACTGCGCCACCTCCTCGCTGAAGTGATATACCTGTCCCGGCGCCAGCTGCTGCAGCATGGCGGTGAGCGCGGCGCGGTACGGCGGCGGCAGTATCTCCGGCTGGTGCAGCACGTCCTTGGGGATGTGCGCGCCGCAGAGGAACTGCGCCACCTCCTCGCTGAAGTGATATACCTGTCCCGGCGCCAGCTGCTGCAGCATGGCGGTGAGCGCGGCGCGGTACGGCGGCGGCAGTATCTCCGGCTGGTGCAGCACGTCCTTGGGGATGTGCGCGCCGCAGAGGAACTGCGCCACCTCCTCGCTGAAGTGATATACCTGTCCCGGCGCCAGCTGCTGCAGCATGGCGGTGAGCGCGGCGCGGTACGGCGGCGGCAGTATCTCCGGCTGGTGCAGCACGTCCTTGGGGATGTGCGCGCCGCAGAGGAACTGCGCCACCTCCTCGCTGAAGTGATATACCTGTCCCGGCGCCAGCTGCTGCAGCATGGCGGTGAGCGCGGCGCGGTACGGCGGCGGCAGTATCTCCGGCTGGTGCAGCACGTCCTTGGGGATGTGCGCGCCGCAGAGGAACTGCGCCACCTCCTCGCTGAAGTGATATACCTGTCCCGGCGCCAGCTGCTGCAGCATGGCGGTGAGCGCGGCGCGGTACGGCGGCGGCAGTATCTCCGGCTGGTGCAGCACGTCCTTGGGGATGTGCGCGCCGCAGAGGAACTGCGCCACCTCCTCGCTGAAGTGATATACCTGTCCCGGCGCCAGCTGCTGCAGCATGGCGGTGAGCGCGGCGCGGTACGGCGGCGGCAGTATCTCCGGCTGGTGCAGCACGTCCTTGGGGATGTGCGCGCCGCAGAGGAACTGCGCCACCTCCTCGCTGAAGTGATATACCTGTCCCGGCGCCAGCTGCTGCAGCATGGCGGTGAGCGCGGCGCGGTACGGCGGCGGCAGTATCTCCGGCTGGTGCAGCACGTCCTTGGGGATGTGCGCGCCGCAGAGGAACTGCGCCACCTCCTCGCTGAAGTGATATACCTGTCCCGGCGCCAGCTGCTGCAGCATGGCGGTGAGCGCGGCGCGGTACGGCGGCGGCAGTATCTCCGGCTGGTGCAGCACGTCCTTGGGGATGTGCGCGCCGCAGAGGAACTGCGCCACCTCCTCGCTGAAGTGATATACCTGTCCCGGCGCCAGCTGCTGCAGCATGGCGGTGAGCGCGGCGCGGTACGGCGGCGGCAGTATCTCCGGCTGGTGCAGCACGTCCTTGGGGATGTGCGCGCCGCAGAGGAACTGCGCCACCTCCTCGCTGAAGTGATATACCTGTCCCGGCGCCAGCTGCTGCAGCATGGCGGTGAGCGCGGCGCGGTACGGCGGCGGCAGTATCTCCGGCTGGTGCAGCACGTCCTTGGGGATGTGCGCGCCGCAGAGGAACTGCGCCACCTCCTCGCTGAAGTGATATACCTGTCCCGGCGCCAGCTGCTGCAGCATGGCGGTGAGCGCGGCGCGGTACGGCGGCGGCAGTATCTCCGGCTGGTGCAGCACGTCCTTGGGGATGTGCGCGCCGCAGAGGAACTGCGCCACCTCCTCGCTGAAGTGATATACCTGTCCCGGCGCCAGCTGCTGCAGCATGGCGGTGAGCGCGGCGCGGTACGGCGGCGGCAGTATCTCCGGCTGGTGCAGCACGTCCTTGGGGATGTGCGCGCCGCAGAGGAACTGCGCCACCTCCTCGCTGAAGTGATATACCTGTCCCGGCGCCAGCTGCTGCAGCATGGCGGTGAGCGCGGCGCGGTACGGCGGCGGCAGTATCTCCGGCTGGTGCAGCACGTCCTTGGGGATGTGCGCGCCGCAGAGGAACTGCGCCACCTCCTCGCTGAAGTGATATACCTGTCCCGGCGCCAGCTGCTGCAGCATGGCGGTGAGCGCGGCGCGGTACGGCGGCGGCAGTATCTCCGGCTGGTGCAGCACGTCCTTGGGGATGTGCGCGCCGCAGAGGAACTGCGCCACCTCCTCGCTGAAGTGATATACCTGTCCCGGCGCCAGCTGCTGCAGCATGGCGGTGAGCGCGGCGCGGTACGGCGGCGGCAGTATCTCCGGCTGGTGCAGCACGTCCTTGGGGATGTGCGCGCCGCAGAGGAACTGCGCCACCTCCTCGCTGAAGTGATATACCTGTCCCGGCGCCAGCTGCTGCAGCATGGCGGTGAGCGCGGCGCGGTACGGCGGCGGCAGTATCTCCGGCTGGTGCAGCACGTCCTTGGGGATGTGCGCGCCGCAGAGGAACTGCGCCACCTCCTCGCTGAAGTGATATACCTGTCCCGGCGCCAGCTGCTGCAGCATGGCGGTGAGCGCGGCGCGGTACGGCGGCGGCAGTATCTCCGGCTGGTGCAGCACGTCCTTGGGGATGTGCGCGCCGCAGAGGAACTGCGCCACCTCCTCGCTGAAGTGATATACCTGTCCCGGCGCCAGCTGCTGCAGCATGGCGGTGAGCGCGGCGCGGTACGGCGGCGGCAGTATCTCCGGCTGGTGCAGCACGTCCTTGGGGATGTGCGCGCCGCAGAGGAACTGCGCCACCTCCTCGCTGAAGTGATATACCTGTCCCGGCGCCAGCTGCTGCAGCATGGCGGTGAGCGCGGCGCGGTACGGCGGCGGCAGTATCTCCGGCTGGTGCAGCACGTCCTTGGGGATGTGCGCGCCGCAGAGGAACTGCGCCACCTCCTCGCTGAAGTGATATACCTGTCCCGGCGCCAGCTGCTGCAGCATGGCGGTGAGCGCGGCGCGGTACGGCGGCGGCAGTATCTCCGGCTGGTGCAGCACGTCCTTGGGGATGTGCGCGCCGCAGAGGAACTGCGCCACCTCCTCGCTGAAGTGATATACCTGTCCCGGCGCCAGCTGCTGCAGCATGGCGGTGAGCGCGGCGCGGTACGGCGGCGGCAGTATCTCCGGCTGGTGCAGCACGTCCTTGGGGATGTGCGCGCCGCAGAGGAACTGCGCCACCTCCTCGCTGAAGTGATATACCTGTCCCGGCGCCAGCTGCTGCAGCATGGCGGTGAGCGCGGCGCGGTACGGCGGCGGCAGTATCTCCGGCTGGTGCAGCACGTCCTTGGGGATGTGCGCGCCGCAGAGGAACTGCGCCACCTCCTCGCTGAAGTGATATACCTGTCCCGGCGCCAGCTGCTGCAGCATGGCGGTGAGCGCGGCGCGGTACGGCGGCGGCAGTATCTCCGGCTGGTGCAGCACGTCCTTGGGGATGTGCGCGCCGCAGAGGAACTGCGCCACCTCCTCGCTGAAGTGATATACCTGTCCCGGCGCCAGCTGCTGCAGCATGGCGGTGAGCGCGGCGCGGTACGGCGGCGGCAGTATCTCCGGCTGGTGCAGCACGTCCTTGGGGATGTGCGCGCCGCAGAGGAACTGCGCCACCTCCTCGCTGAAGTGATATACCTGTCCCGGCGCCAGCTGCTGCAGCATGGCGGTGAGCGCGGCGCGGTACGGCGGCGGCAGTATCTCCGGCTGGTGCAGCACGTCCTTGGGGATGTGCGCGCCGCAGAGGAACTGCGCCACCTCCTCGCTGAAGTGGTTGCAGTTGTGCTCCAGCAGGTTGTACTCGGCGCCGCTGGAATACACGGATTGTATGCTGGATTATACGCACAACATTTTCTTATACGGGACTAAACTGAGCTTAGAAAGTGTTCCGTAATGGAAATGGATGACTGATCAAATACACTATTGTAATGAACACGAGAACCCGAACAAGATTTATAAGAGAGCACACAAAGTACACAAACACTGGTCTCTTACCGGGAATTGCTTCTCTTATCTCATGCATGGAATGGACGGATCGTATGCTGGATTGTTCACACAGCATTTTCTAATCCAGAACTAAACTGAGCCTAGCAGGTGTTCTGTGGTGACTGATCAAATACACCTATTGTAATTAACACGAGAACCAAGATTTACAAGAGAGCATACCAAAACTGGTCTCTTACCGGGAATCGCTTCTCTTATCTCATGCATGCAAGAAAGGGAGCGGAAGATCATTGTGTTGCATTCTTACTTGTATGTGGTAGTGGATAACCCTTGCAGGTACTCTTTGAACAGCTGTTCAGGCACGAAGGTCTGGCCGAGGCGCTCTACGCGCTTCGGCGCACCCAGCTGTGTTGTGCCCTGGAACACCCAAACATTACAATCTTTATAATCTGAGAGCTGGCACCAATTTTGGGGTAGGTATTTGAGGCAAACTAAAAACTTGTCCCGCACTTCTCTTATTATACCCCAATAAAAACGGATGAAATGGCTGATGAAAAGCGGGACATGACTTTTTAAAGATCGATAATGGCGTCCATGAAATATTTTAGCAACATAAAAAGATTACTGATAACACAGACAATTTTAATTCAACAGTGGACCGGTCAGTCTATTTACGGGCTATTGCGGGCACCGAAATGCTATTTGAACCTAACAAGTTTATTTTATCATCGACTTTATAATTCGAATGCAAGAATACGTAAATAAATAAATTATATATGAACAGAGGTTACCCAAGAGCAAAAGACCAGTAGGTTTTGAAGAAAGGGTGGGAATTATACGCAGAGACAAATAAATCAGACAGTTTCAGCGCGAATATATGAAATATTCAAAGATTTATGAGTGTCACTGGAGTCATCAATAACAGCAGAATAATAAATATTTTTGGTGCAAATCTGACTAATAGTCCGGGATCCGTAGTACATGGATATCAAGTGATTACTAACAACGTGTATTGCCCGTTTATTTCAATATGGATTACTAACAAGCTAATTTTTGGTGAGTAGCTTCGTTTCGATGAGACGTCCAAAGATATCCTATACCCAACTCTCGATTGTGGTAGCTAACAGAGATATCAAGGATTAAAAAATTCAAGGATGTAAAACCGGGATAACGGACCACAAAATTTGTCGGACAATATGTCCGTTAGATTTTATAAATATTAATTAAGTATACAACAAAAAATCAGCTGGATAGTAATCATAGTAATCATTTAAATTGACCTCGTTTTCGACACATTTTGGAAATGGCGGACTCTTTGATCAAACCATAGGTTTTGTAGGACAAACATGTTTTTATATAATTTAGATAATTATCTTGAGATATAACATATTGTCCTACAAATTTCGTGGTCCGTTATCCCAGTTTTACATCCTTGATTTTTTTAATCCTTGATATCTCTGTTAGCTACCACAATCGAGAGTTGGGTATAGGATATCTTTGGACGTCTCATCGAAACGAAGCTACTCACCAAAAATTAGCTTGTTAGTAATCACTTGATATCCATGTACTACGGATCCCGGACTATAACAACCTACCCAACAAAAAATAAACCTGACGATTTTAAGTATATTTTTAATTCTGAGGGCAATAACCTCTTTAATGTTTCAAAATGCAGAAAACCCTACAAACAGACTTCAATAGTTAAGTAACAAATACAGATATCAACAGACGATCCGTGTCCAAAAACAGCTGATCAAAAAGCAGTCACGTTCAACTTTCCATAGTTTCTTGAGAATTAATATAACATCAAATGTGATTAATAGGAGCACGAGTTCGTAATAAAAAACTAATCAAACAAGCAGACAGAATTTGTTTGTGATGTGACTGGAGCTCATAAAATATTTTATGTAAAATTCGGTACTGTCAAAGATTGGTGAACGCTATAGAGTCTAAAGCGTCTAAAGTTTAGACCAATTCACGTGTGTTAATTAAATAGAAAAAAAATTGCTGTGATATCGAAGTTTGGGAATCATATCACGGAGCTAAAATGGAGGGTCAGGACACCAGGAACCGATATATGGCATAAACTAGTTGAGGCATATCAGTGCCCAGTAGTTGGTTAAAACAGGCTGCGGATGATAATGAAGTAGTTTTTACCTTATTTTCAGGTTTTCTGATGCAATGTTCAAACAGAAGTTAGAGAAAATTATAAATGTTATTTTATAACAAAGGGTATTTGTATATTCTTCCACAATTCTAATTTCCTATGTGTGAACACGAACAGCTCTACACTATGACAGGTATGCAATGCATTTCAGGAAATCCAGTGAAATCTGCACCCGCAGACATCTCCGCTGCTCCAAATTTCATAATAGAAATAGCCCGAGCCCGTCTCACCCACACTTCACTGCCAGACAGGGAACACACGACAATTTCTCTGAGAATTTTCACAAAGGTGACTTTCTTTGTCTGAACACGAATGCCAAATAACCAAGGCAGATTATTGAACTGATCGCTGCAACTAAAGAGTGCAAACTACGCGGCGATCAGGGTTGACAGCAAGACAGGTGCCGTCGAAACCAATGGCGTTGTTTTCGCACCTGTTACAAATATACGCTGCAAGTTTTGTTGCCAATTACACCTCCCCAAATCCAGATTTATGTAGACTTTACAGCGCAATTAAGCGCGAATTCCCAAGCGGTGAAGTAACTCTCAATTTAGCGATTGAGGTCCAAATTATTACTGCAATTATCGCGACTGCAATTCGGATATTGGCACCTCGCCCTGGCTGAAATAGATTATGTTTGGTTCGTTGCACAAAGCACACTTATAGTAAACCAGTGTCTAAAGACCTGCGCTTCCTGCTGTAAACTGTGTCATTAGAAATGAATGGAGAGCTCTGTTTGCAATGGTGATTATCTCAAAAATACCACCACAAGCACGCGAGGTATTCGCGCTGAGCTTATAGGCTTACTAATTATAGAAAGAGTATTTATTTCGAATAATAAAAACTTGTAACGAGTATATTAATGCTGATTCCGAGTTACTGTTTGTTTATGATCACGAGTCTATTAACTTATAATGTGAGAGTTTGCGGCGGAATCTCACGAGTTTTGTTGTGACATTCACAACTGTGATTTGTTGACGTTTCTTCGAGAGTGGGTGCAATTGTGACATATTTCAGGAAATCAGTGTTATGATGATGCGCAATGTATTTTTGTGTTTATAGTCCTCGTCTTGAATGAGATGTAATGATATTTCAACGCTATGACAAAACATTTTTCGCGCAAGAATAGATTCGCGTGGGCACATTAATGTGCTATTGAAATAGCAGTGAAATTTTTCACGTTCTAAGTTCGATTTTTGGCAGTTTTATTTGTGGATGAGGTGTTTAGGGAATTTTATATCTCTGGTCGTTTTTAACTTTTCTTGTTTTCGTTTAATTTGGTAGAAAATTTGTATTTTGTAAGATTCGTTATGGTAGTCCTATATTTTAGGTAACTTTTCCCTTACCTTGGAGGACTTGAACAATTATTATTGAGAGTAGCCATCCTGTCTAGAATACATGAAAATGGGCACCCTATAGCCAAGTTCAATTTCCTTCATAACAAAGAGCGTCTTCTAAACATAGCAGATAGTTTGATGGGAATTGTTTACGACACACGTGTTTGGTTCTGGATTTATACGCACTCCATGATGTAAGCTTGGCCGTCGTGATGAGATTCTATGCCAATTTCACCCTCCTACGAGATACGGCTGATGATAAGGCTTATACTCATAAAAATGGAATTTTTGTTTTGTCTTTAAAAAATAAGGTTTCTTTGACATAAAAGATATTTTACTAGTATTAGACGACCTCTGTGGCGCAGTGGGCGAAGGTCCGCCTGCGACGCAAGAGGTTGCGGGTTCGATTCCCGCCTCGGACAATAATTTGTATGATCTGCAAACATTTGTTCCGGGTGTCTGGGTGTTATATATGTTTAATAAAAAAATATCTATCTATGTATGTATATTATATTAAATATATCAGAAATCTAGCACCCGTAACACAAGCTTTGAGCTTACCACGGGGCTAGATGTCGTTGTGTAAAATTGTCCAGTAATATTTATTTATTATTATTATTAGTAACATAGTTACAATTAGTGGAGAAGACAAAAGTCACCGATGATAGGTGGGTCGGCTTTTTATCACACAACGTGCTTAATGGCAAAGAAAAACCTTTGGGTTAGATTCTCTCCATAGATATTGACTAGCTGTTTACTCTGGATAAGCCCGCCCTCCTTAAGACGATCTCTAACCTTAGTAGGTTGAGGACAGTAATAATCATGAACATATCCGTCAAATGATTGGCGAGCTAAATTTTTTTTTTTACTTACATAACAAGGATTTGTCGCTAAGCGACCACTTCGCCTTATCGGAATACAATGAGCTAAAGATAATAGCCCTTTGTTGGAGATAATGATAATGCTTACCGGCGAGCAGATGGATATGCCACTTCCTCCATAGAAGTGCTCTTTACCGTAGACCACTACAGCGGTGTGCCACACGCCTTCTACGGAGCGACCTGGAGACAATCATATTCATTTAATGCCGCGTTTTTACAAGATAGATAGATAGTATTTATTGAAAATTTGGTACATTACATGGTTAGTAGCGTCTTAAATCCTATATAAAGTCCTATATAAATAAGAGATTATAGATGCGAAAACTATTTATTAAATTCAAATAGTCTCTAGTGCAAACTATTTAGTTTAGAAATAAATGATGTTAGAAACCTTTATATGATTTTTAAAGACCTATTCATAGATACACCTATATGGTGTCGGAATAAAAATATTTAAGATTCCGTTCTAAGTATGTTCTTAGTTTGGGGGTAAAATTAAGGTAGGTACGCTAAGATAGTTATAATCCCAGAGCAGAACTACGTTAACAATTAGTCAGATACTTGTACTTCCTACCGCGAGAATATCCATTAAAACGCAGAGAAAATGCAAAACATAAATCACTAGCCCTGACAAGACCACTGTGACGAGTCTAGGAGTTAATGTGTCTAATCTCCTGTTCCCCCCACTGAAAGACATTGACACAATAACACAGCATTTAAAAATACTGACCTATGAGTAGACAGGTAGGAGATCGGTGATAAGAGGTGAATAGATAGAAATGAAAGTGTAAATGCGCTAGTAGTTATACGCATTTATATTTATGTATGAATGTGTGTATATTATAATAAGTATATCAGAAATTTAGCACCCGTAACACAAGCTTCGATCTTACCACCGGGCTAGATGTTGCTTTGTAACTTGTCTAGCAATATTATTATTTCTGAAATAAACAAATGCACTGTTGTGATCAATCAGCTTACTCCAATCTCTTACTCCCCCCCCCCCCGGTTGTAATGAAGACAGCTATATTAGACTTAGTATAAGCTGTTAACGCATTACAGCTACGCTCTGCGCGACATTTATCTAACACACAATGATCAGTCCTTGAAACTCGCAAATACGACGCAGTCACGGAGGAATAGTATTCGTGTTATTTACGTTTTTCTTTATGAATATTACTCTTTTGACCCATTACAGAAAGTGATAATAGTTAGGTGCTACTACATTGAAAGCAAGAAAGCAATTGTATATTAAATGACTATCATCCACCAATACCTTAAAATTCTGCTTATTATTACCAATAATACAAGAATTGCATGCTCTACCAACTGAGCAATAATCAATTCCTGTTTACCTATTTAGGTGAATAAATAGTTAGTCTAAGAGTGTAACAGTAGCAATAACTCACCAATAATAGATGGAGCGAGGATTGAAGCAAATCCATGTGTTAAATCATAAATGTACAGCTCCACTTGGGATCCTGTGTCTTCCGCCATTTCTCACTATTAATCTGCAATATACATTACATTCAACTACATTATTCATTTCATCAATGAAACACGACATCAAATTAAAAGATCTACATATTCAAGTAGGTATGTCATGTACTTAATTAGATTATTAGAACAATGTTGGTTGACTGTTGGCCTAGGTCAATAATTAATAATGTTACTGAAAACCAGACCATATAAATACCAGCCTATTACATCTAACTTCTGAGTTACAGGTCTCCATAATAGAAATAGGAAATTTGTATATTGCTCAATTAAAATATAATTCTTAAACACAAAGTATGTAATGGATGAAAAACTAGTGATTAGGTATTGTATTACAGAAGATTTGGTTTAGATTTCCTTCTTAATGAATACTACCTATATATTGCAATATTTACCTACCAGGTATAACAATCTAGAATCACACAGAGAAATTCACTGTTTATAATTTTACTAAATTAAATAATACAATTCCATATATTTAAATTTTCAAAAATGGAATATTACGTAGTGCAGCGATGCACCGCGAGTAACACGGGAGCGCGGGAGAGAGCGGAAGGCACGGCGCTCCCGACCACGACGAAACTTACACTATCCACCTTGCACTATTTATAAACACAATCTCTCACACCTTCCCACACGACTGAGGTGACCATACTCTTAGGAGTGCTGCTACTTTATGGTACGCTGAATTACGGAGAGAAAAGTAAGTTTTACAGGAACGAATTTCTTTGAAGTTGGAATTATTTTTTATGACTATTGGAATATAATGAACGTACTTGCTTGTTATTACAATAGGTGGACAAGATTGTTGAATGCGTGTCAGCTGTTTCGCTTTGATTATTTTATTTCACAACATTAAGTTATTAACCAAAAGTTCTAGAATCTTATTTCTGTTTCTCTGGCCGTAACAACCAACCCAAGAATGATTTGTTTTTTTTAGTTTTGACAATATTTTGAAAACGACTGACATTTGACAGATCAAAGGAATTGTGAAAGACTTTGACGTTAATTGAGTAGCCCTTTAATAGTAGTTTCCTGCTAGTCACGTTCGCCAACCAAACAAAAAAGAAGTTGGGTTTAGGAGATAGATTTTAGTTGTAGCTTGTAGTGCTCAAGCGGGGTCATATTGTATTGTGATACATACCTCTAAGACATACCTACATAAGAATTTTATGTAGGTACCTACCTACCAATATAAAAGCAATGAATTAATTCGATTTAAGAAAAAACATTTTTTTTATTCAATTAGGTAGGTACCTATTTAGTTCGTAGAATACCTATCACTTTTGTGTAGCAGTAGTAGCAGATGTTTTGTTTATGCCGTATGGTGCTGGCTCCATATCTTCCTGCAGATATTGGATTCTATTGGGGAGGTCAATAATAGTGAGATTTAGTAGTTGCTATGATGATGATGAGATAAATGTTGATAAAAAGTTTAATTTTAATTTAGTGAATTATAAACAGAATCAAGGTTATAAATATCATGAAGATTATCAGTATCACCGTACACAACTTTGGCCAAAAATTTGGAGGCGCGGGGTATCGATCCCCGTACCTCTCGCATGCTAAGCGAGCGCTCTACCATCTGAGCTACGCCCCCGATGTAGAAAGTAAAATAAATACTTACCGTTAGGATTTTACTCATGGAACGACCTTGCTAATGTTTACGAAGCAAAAAAAATCAAAAAGCCAACATCACGCGGTGTTCCCAGGCGGTCACCCATCCAAGTACTGACCGCGCCCGACGTTGCTTAACTTCGGTGATCGGACGAGAACCGGTGTTTTCAACGTGGTATGGACGTTGGCGACCGAGTGAATGAATTTTTAATTTTCTAACACAAGATTATTGATAAATTAATAATCATTTATCAATCATACATAACAAAGTAGGTAGGTAGGTATTTACTAGTAAAAAAAATTACTTTATTATTCCCCATTTCGACAGTCTAATCGTATAATTTATAAAGTAAGTACCTACCTACTAAATATATAGACCAATAGCCAATTTTTTCGTAGTTTAAAATAATATATAGTGGAGTTTCTTTTTCCGTTCTATATTCCATATGTTTTATACATAGAGCAAACTGCTCTGCATCGTTATCGTTATCAATATAACATAATCACACATTTTTTTTTAAATTTCAATGATAATTCCATACATAGGGGTAAAATCTGTGCACAAAAAAAGAACCTGCTCCCCACCAGCCTATTTTGCACCACCTTGTCTGAGTCCTAAGATATTATTAGATAGATAGAAATATAATAACTTTATTGCACACTTTATAAAAGACAAAACAATACATAATAAGAACACAAACTAAACTAAATGTACAATAGGCGGCCTTATCGCTAACAGCGATCTCTTCCAGGCACCCTTTGGATGGATAGGAACTATTGAATGTTGGAGTGGCGGTGTACCTATTACAGTTACTATCAAACATTTATATTATTTCAGTTTCAGCTAAAGTTATCCAGTTACAGTTAGGCCAGAGCTGGCAGGGCAAAGGCCTCCCTATCCCTATAATGATATATGTATAAATATTTATGAATAAAATAATAGGTGCCCTGTAAAATTTCCACCACAAGTATTTTGTTATTATAACAATTTTATTAACATCTAACGCTGCGTTTTAGTATTTAATTATTAAAATGCTAAAACTCGTTGATCTGGATCCGAAACAAAGTATCACTGTATCATCATGAAGTAGCATGTCATTCTGTTGTGTTCCACATTAGAGTGTATGCCATAAATAGTGGTTCTAACTAGAGATAGATATATAAAAGTTTCTTTAAGAAAAGTAGAGAGGGACAATATTTCTGTTTAATATACGATAATGACACACGAAAATCTGAAACACTAGTTTGACAGCTCGTTGACTGATCAAACGTCAATCTCTGTCTGCATTGTTGGTGTTTTGCAATTTTTGATTTAGATTTTAGATGGATTCAACAAAAATGGTAAAAAAATATTAAATTTATTCACCTTTCACATATCTATCAGATAAATTTAAAACCTCATGCATTAGCAAACCGTACACAATACTCGACATGTTTAAAAGGTCGCGTCTCATCAGTAGACAACTCTTCGAAAATTTAAATCTTTGTTTCCGTTTCTACGCCTATCACAATAAAACAAAAGCTGTTTCTTTGAGTTGCAGATAGCTTGAATCACGGACTATAGCTAAGCATTATGTTTTGGGAGGTAAAGTGTTGTTTTGAGTGTTTGTGTATAAGTTTATTGTGTGTAGATATTGCGGGTGCAGTCTTCGGAAGGCACGGCGCGTGTGGAGGCTCGGGGGTCGGAGTGTTCCGCGGCACTGTTTGAGAATGTGCGCGCGGCGCTGGCGCTGACATCTTTCGCGTTCACGCTGCACAAGGACCGCGCGCGCCGCGAGGAGATCGTCTCCAGCAAATCACAGACATTGCAGGACTTTGGCCTCAAACATGGGGACATGCTGTTCCTGAGCCCCATCAATGGAGCTGTTCTGTTCGACCAACCAACCACCAGTGCTGAGGTGAGGAGTCTGTCAGTAGAAAACTGCTGTTAGTAACTATAAGTCATTTTATGCAGATTCTATATTATGTTTATCTAGGCTTGATAAGAGTCCAGTTGGCAATAAGAATAGGCTTATCAGAAACAGCCTAGAAACTAGGAGAATTTTCTTATTGCAAACCAAATGACTGCTCATTTCAATTGGTCTCATTCAATATGAGAAGTTGAGCCTATTCCATAGTTTTCAATCCTATAAAATCTTGCAATAAAAACTTACATAAATATAAAACTCGCATTATGCAATCAATAAAGTAGGTTATTTTCGATTTCTTATAATCAGTAGAGTTTGCAGGCAAACAACACAGCAATGGACCTTGCAGTGCCAAGCACATCTAGAGGCTCACTTCAGTCAGCAGCCACCCCCGCAGTCACGAAGCCGCTCTCAGAAGCACCAGTAGAAGATGATGTGGACCTTGAATTGTACAAATTATCAGGCAACATTGAAAGGCAGCGTGATGAGAAATTGTAAGTTATTATTATGTTTTTTAAACTGCATATTTTAAATTCCATATCACCTATAAGTACTAGTTGTTTGCTCTTACTAAGCTGGCATTTATGCTAAAGAGCAATCTCTTCCAGGAGATATTGTGTCTAACAAAAGCTCAGAGAAAAGAAGAAATATACAGAGTAATATTACATACATTATGTATCTATTGGATAGGGATCATACCCATATGATAAATCACATAAAGCACATCTTAATTAATAAATCACAAATCAACTTGCCATGTCAACAAAAAGACAAAACAAATATGTGATATTACTCTATATATTTCTTTTTTTCTCTGAGCACTTGTCAGACACAATATCACCTAGATGAGATCGCTCTTTAGCGATAAAGTCATTGTACTTGTTTCTTTTTATTGTATTTTGTAACTTTTTGTTTGTTTTGGTGTACAATAAAGTGTTTTTTTGTTGTAATAACACATTTAAAAACGTAATTTGTTATAGATGTAGACACAACTCTGCCGGCTGCTGTGTACACTGCGCCCCACTGGAGCCCTGGGATGAAGGCTACCTCAAAGAACATAACATCAAACACATGTCCTTCCATTCTTACCTCAGGAAGATACAGTCCAAGAACTTCATATCACTAAATGAACTTAGTTTCAAGATTAAACCTGGTGAGTTAGCAATTTAGAAATCGTTGTGTTAATGGGACATGTACAGTCATTGTTTATTTCTTGTCATCTGTAGTTTATTTGCAGTTTGTAGTGCTAGGTGGCACACTTCTTCAGGTAGTCTGTTCCAATTCTGATCAACTCTGTTGGAAAGGAAATGATGTGCAGAGAGAGTGTTCATATTACTAGTCCCTTTACATCACCAAATCTCCTTCTTTAACAAAGTTGTGTTATTCCCCAGGTTGCACAGAACACCCGCCGTGGCCGCGCGGCATCTGCTCTAAATGCCAGCCGGGCGCGGTGACCCTGACGCGGCAGCCCTACCGCCACGTGGACAACGTGCTGGTGGAGCACCCCTCCATCGTGGAGCGCTTCCTGTCCTACTGGCGCGCCACGGGCGAGCAGCGCATCGGCTACCTCTATGGAACGTACGAGAGACATCCGGATGTGCCGCTGGGTGAGTTATACACCATTATCTGTTCAAGAAATTGTGATTTTTGTAGATGTGTTTTCTGTAAAATGCGTCGGAAAGGAGTTATTAAAAAAATGATTTTGGGTGCCATTTTTTTTCAATATGGCGGCGCGAGCGGCTAACATACCAGGTGGCAAAGTTGAAATTTGGAAAGAGCATATGAAAATCTATAAAATTACCAATTTTCTATACTCCTTGAAAACTTTCCAGGTAAAAATACCAAATGACTGGACTTTATGTGAGACTGAGAGACTATTTATGTTAACACTATACTCTAAATTATAATCGAGGAGAAATTTTGTAAACAAATGTGTTACCATATCAAAAAAATAGTTTCGAAATGTAAGTTTATAAAGATTTACATCATATTTATAAATACTTATGGTAGGGTTTATTTTCTAATCAATATCCATAGAATAGAAAATTGATATGGTTTTGCACTATTTATAATATTTTATTTTATTTTGAAAACAAAGTTATAAATTGATGAAGAAATAGTAGCAGAAAATATTTTACGACACTGGTAACATCGTTGTAAATAATCGTAAATCACAGGAGTTCGGAACCATTACCATTTCATGTATTTTGATAGACAATATGGTGCATTGTATGGTAGTTTCGTGTTTTTCATTCGTCTCTTGTCCCTCGAAGTCGAATGTCTAATATGTAATTTAAATATATTGTTTTATTTGTATTTCCTAATGAATACAGGGAAACAAAGTCCCGACGATGCCACATCCACGCTAGATCTTTTAGCTCATAGCTAGATCATCATATAAGAAACCTACTTTTCAGTGTTCTGAAGTAAGTAGTAGGTATGTTAGTTAGGAATATTTAGGATTGCACAAGCAAAACCGCGCGCCATTGTTACTGATAATGATCCATGGAAAAAAGGTGGTGTCCACCCCTGACTTGTCATTATGACAGTGACATCTCATGACATTTATTTGTTTACAAAATTTCTCCTCAATTCTAATTTTCACTATAATTTAAGTAAACATAAAATTCGAGGTGCAAATTGTTTTTTTTTTTTTTTATTGAAGATAGACCCTTGCTTGACCACAATCCCACCTGATGGAAAGTGTCGATGTGGCCGAAGATGGATCGCAAGGGTCTAGAAGGTACTTGTTTACTCGTGTCTTGAAGAGACGAAGATTATTTGTTTCAGGAAAAACAGCAGCAGGCAACGCATTTCAAAAAAGAGTGTGCTTGCCCTGACATACCGTTGTTACTTCGGCTGTGTTTATAGGTATCCGCGCCCGCGTAGCCGCGATCTACGAGCCGGCGCAGGTGTGCGGGCGGGACGGCGTGGCGCTGCAGCCCGACGCGCTGGAGCCCGCGCTGCAGCACGTGACCGCGCGCCTGGGCCTGCGCCGCGTGGGCTGGCTCTTCACGGACCTGCTGCGGGAGGCGGGGCAGGTGCAGCACCTGCGGTATGTGTGTCTCACAGGTGCAGCACGTGACCGCGCGCCTGGGCCTGCGCCGCGTGGGCTGGCTCTTCACGGACCTGCTGCGGGAGGCGGGGCAGGTGCAGCACCTGCGGTATGTGTGTCTCACAGGTGCAGCACGTGACCGCGCGCCTGGGCCTGCGCCGCGTGGGCTGGCTCTTCACGGACCTGCTGCGGGAGGCGGGGCAGGTGCAGCACCTGCGGTATGTGTGTCTCACAGGTGCAGCACGTGACCGCGCGCCTGGGCCTGCGCCGCGTGGGCTGGCTCTTCACGGACCTGCTGCGGGAGGCGGGGCAGGTGCAGCACCTGCGGTATGTGTGTCTCACAGGTGCAGCACGTGACCGCGCGCCTGGGCCTGCGCCGCGTGGGCTGGCTCTTCACGGACCTGCTGCGGGAGGCGGGGCAGGTGCAGCACCTGCGGTATGTGTGTCTCACAGGTGCAGCACGTGACCGCGCGCCTGGGCCTGCGCCGCGTGGGCTGGCTCTTCACGGACCTGCTGCGGGAGGCGGGGCAGGTGCAGCACCTGCGGTATGTGTGTCTCACAGGTGCAGCACGTGACCGCGCGCCTGGGCCTGCGCCGCGTGGGCTGGCTCTTCACGGACCTGCTGCGGGAGGCGGGGCAGGTGCAGCACCTGCGGTATGTGTGTCTCACAGGTGCAGCACGTGACCGCGCGCCTGGGCCTGCGCCGCGTGGGCTGGCTCTTCACGGACCTGCTGCGGGAGGCGGGGCAGGTGCAGCACCTGCGGTATGTGTGTCTCACAGGTGCAGCACGTGACCGCGCGCCTGGGCCTGCGCCGCGTGGGCTGGCTCTTCACGGACCTGCTGCGGGAGGCGGGGCAGGTGCAGCACCTGCGGTATGTGTGTCTCACAGGTGCAGCACGTGACCGCGCGCCTGGGCCTGCGCCGCGTGGGCTGGCTCTTCACGGACCTGCTGCGGGAGGCGGGGCAGGTGCAGCACCTGCGGTATGTGTGTCTCACAGGTGCAGCACGTGACCGCGCGCCTGGGCCTGCGCCGCGTGGGCTGGCTCTTCACGGACCTGCTGCGGGAGGCGGGGCAGGTGCAGCACCTGCGGTATGTGTGTCTCACAGGTGCAGCACGTGACCGCGCGCCTGGGCCTGCGCCGCGTGGGCTGGCTCTTCACGGACCTGCTGCGGGAGGCGGGGCAGGTGCAGCACCTGCGGTATGTGTGTCTCACAGGTGCAGCACGTGACCGCGCGCCTGGGCCTGCGCCGCGTGGGCTGGCTCTTCACGGACCTGCTGCGGGAGGCGGGGCAGGTGCAGCACCTGCGGTATGTGTGTCTCACAGGTGCAGCACGTGACCGCGCGCCTGGGCCTGCGCCGCGTGGGCTGGCTCTTCACGGACCTGCTGCGGGAGGCGGGGCAGGTGCAGCACCTGCGGTATGTGTGTCTCACAGGTGCAGCACGTGACCGCGCGCCTGGGCCTGCGCCGCGTGGGCTGGCTCTTCACGGACCTGCTGCGGGAGGCGGGGCAGGTGCAGCACCTGCGGTATGTGTGTCTCACAGGTGCAGCACGTGACCGCGCGCCTGGGCCTGCGCCGCGTGGGCTGGCTCTTCACGGACCTGCTGCGGGAGGCGGGGCAGGTGCAGCACCTGCGGTATGTGTGTCTCACAGGTGCAGCACGTGACCGCGCGCCTGGGCCTGCGCCGCGTGGGCTGGCTCTTCACGGACCTGCTGCGGGAGGCGGGGCAGGTGCTGCGGTATGTGTGTCTCATTGCACGACACCCGCGTCAAGACCAAGCTTAGAATAATCACAAAATTTTGTAATTCCAGAGGCGTAGACAGCCACTTCCTGTCGGCGCAGGAGTGCATCATGGCGGGCCACTTCCAGAACCTGCACCCCAGCGCGTGTCGGCACGCCACCTCGGGGTACTTCGGCTCCAAGTTTGTCACCGTCTGCGTGTCGGGTGAGTGCACTAGTGACCGTGGTCTGTGTGTCTAATGGTCCTACCATTGGACGACGTTAAAATCAAGTGCTTTGTATTCGTGTTCTTTAACCTCACATTATGTACCCCCAGGTGACTCTTCTAACCAGGTCCACCTGGAAGGCTACCAGGTGTCGGAGCAGTGCTCGGCCATGGTGCGCGACCGCGTGCTGCTGCCGACGCGCGACGCGCCCGAGCTCGCCTACGTGCGCGAGTCCGCGCCGCAGCAGTACGTGCCCGACGTCTACTACAAGGTGGGCTGCTGCACGGTGTTTTTTTTTCTTATGAATTTAAATCCGGTCGCTTTTAAATTGCGACAACAGTTTCGCAAACTCATACATACCTACTTCCCGGTGTTATCGTCTTGTCGTTTTGGGACACGGAAAAATATTATAATGTATGTTTCAGGAGAAAGACGCGTACGGCAACGAAGTGGGCGTGTCCGCGCGTCGCCTGCCCGTGCCGTACCTGTTAGTGGACGTGCCGTGCGGCGTGTCCGGCGCGAATGGACGCGCGCCGCGCCTGGCGCCGGCGCCGCCGCACGCGCTGCCGCCGCCGCACCGCCTCGCGCCCGCCATGCAGGACCTCGCCATGCTGCACCGACACATAGAGTCCTCGGACTCGTTCTTGGACGTAAGTACCTGCCGCCGGACATGATTGCAACCACTTACTGCTGGAATAATGTTTAACCTTCATAATCTCCATTTCTTGCAAGCTTACTCATTAAGATCTCGCAATGCTGCATCGCCATTGTCCTCAGAGTCCTTTTAAGATGTGATTATTTTATTATTGTGTTTCAGTCTGAAATGTATTGCAGTTTTTCGATCTTGGAATGTACACTGTTCTTCCACCTGTTGTCTGCATTACTTTAGATTTCTTGTACTAACAAAAATTCTAAAACCCACAGATTAAGATTTAATTTTATGCATCTTCTTTCTGTCGGAACAGTGTTCCACCTCCATTACATGTAAAAATAATAAAATAAAAAAGCTTTTTATTTACCACTACTTCTGAAGTTTACAAAACACATTACTTAACTAAAACTAAATCTAAATTCCTAACTATATGTATACAATACATATTTATGTTAAATTTTTAGTTGAATTTGAGTAGGGTTCGCCTGTGGCGATAAAAGCCTCCTCCAAGTTTTTCCATTCTTCTCTGTCCCTTGCTTTTCTGGCCCATAGCTTCCCAGCCACTCTTGTTATGTCATCACACCATCGTTTTATTGGTCTTCCTCTAGAACGTTTGCTATCTCTTGGAAACCAATTTGAAAACCAATTACATGTACAAAATACAAAATTTGGCGAAAGTAATTCAAAGGTCTCTCTTCCATAGGCAATGTCAGACCTTCACGTCCTAGTATACCTGATGACGAACGAGGCGCTCGCTCTGACGCCCGAGCAGATGGACCCGCTGTTAGAGGCTGTAGCGTTACGCGACGAGACCCGCGCCGCCGCCTGGCGCGCCTCGCCGCACGCCGCCACCCTGGAGCACCTGGCGGGCGCCGCCAGCGAGGCGCCCGCGCACCTGGCGAACAGGTACGTGTCTGTAGCGTTACGCGACGAGACCCGCGCCGCCGCCTGGCGCGCCTCGCCGCACGCCGCCACCCTGGAGCACCTGGCGGGCGCCGCCAGCGAGGCGCCCGCGCACCTGGCGAACAGGTACGTGTCTGTAGCGTTACGCGACGAGACCCGCGCCGCCGCCTGGCGCGCCTCGCCGCACGCCGCCACCCTGGAGCACCTGGCGGGCGCCGCCAGCGAGGCGCCCGCGCACCTGGCGAACAGGTACGTGTCTGTAGCGTTGCGCGACGAGACCCGCGCCGCCGCCTGGCGCGCCTCGCCGCACGCCGCCACCCTGGAGCACCTGGCGGGCGCCGCCAGCGAGGCGCCCGCGCACCTGGCGAACAGGTACGTGTCTGTAGCGTTGCGCGACGAGACCCGCGCCGCCGCCTGGCGCGCCTCGCCGCACGCCGCCACCCTGGAGCACCTGGCGGGCGCCGCCAGCGAGGCGCCCGCGCACCTGGCGAACAGGTACGTGTCTGTAGCGTTGCGCGACGAGACCCGCGCCGCCGCCTGGCGCGCCTCGCCGCACGCCGCCACCCTGGAGCACCTGGCGGGCGCCGCCAGCGAGGCGCCCGCGAACCTGGCACACAGGTACGTGTCGGTAGCCCCTGGCGTCTGGCGCACTGGCGCTTATAGGTGGACCTGGCACTTACAAACATCACCGTTGTGACGCACTTCACATGGTCATTAAAAGTTTTATTTGGGTAAGCATCCAGAAGCAGCTTGAAACCTCCTTCGTGAACCAACACAACAGGTTTTATCAAAACGTATACCTATCACCTATTTGTCTCGAGGGTAGTTGCACAAAACTCAGCTAACCCATATCTGAATATCTCTTAATTTTTTTAATAATTTAAATTTGTTATATCTCCTCAATACTTCATTGTATTCCAACAAATAAATTGTAATGTTTAGATGAGGTGACTGTAGTGTTACATTGTTTTCTAAGTTGTAATGTGTTGTGTTCGTTGCAGCGGCGCGGACGTGTGGACGTGCGGCGTGTGCACGTTCCACAACACGCGCGAGCTCGCCTCCTGCGAGATGTGCGCCATGCCGAGGTAAACTAATATAAGAACTGACCACCTCTGTGGCGCAGCGGGCGAGAGTCCGTCGGCGATCCAAAAGGTTGCGGTTTCGATTCCCTCAGAACAATTTGAAAACAGAAAAATCCAGATGTTTTCTTTCAAAAAAATATCTATCTCTGCATGGACATTCTATTAAGTATATCAGAAATCTAGCAGCCGACAAGCTTCGAGCATACCACGGGGCTAGATGTTGGTATGTGAATTGTCCAACATTTCATTAGGCTGTACTTTTCCACTCTTAGGCAATGGCCCCCCTAACTCTGTCCAGCAATCTCTGTCTAGTTCAGTATACATACAGTGTATATTTTAAATACAGTTTTCTGTTTCCAGGGTACCAGGTTCGCAGATGCTGTAGATAGGACGCGAGTGATCACTTTTTATACAAAGGACGATAACCGCTGTGAATATTAGCCTTAACTTATTTTTATACGAGAGCTGCGCGTCGGGATTGGTGGGCTGCCGCCATTAATTATAAGTCTAAATTATTCAAAGTTATGACTGACAGCGGGATTCCAAAGAGTCTAATTACTCAAAAATTGTTAAAATATCGAATTCACCAAATTATTTTAAACAAGTAAAATGCTATCTAAATGCTGTAATAAGTTGAATATAGTCCAACATCATCACAAATCTGTCAAATAACTATAAAGAAAAGGACAGTTCTTTAGCTTAAAGTCGTCCTTGAATTTAACTCAAATAGTTTTAGTTTATAAATTAAATAAATCTAAAAACAGCTAGCCAATCCCGCTGCGTCTCACTATAAACTGGTTTATCAGACTGAATTACTTCTTGACGTCGCTTCAGATGATGGAAAGTATGGTTTACTCAGTCTAGCCGGAAAGAGGCGGCTAATCCAACGAGTGCGAAAGAGATGTCTCTATTACTGAGCTGGTACTCAGTTACGTCTTCAAATGTTCTTGGTACCAATTCTAAACTGCCTATACAGTTAAAATATTAGGTTATGAAAAATATTAATCCAATCGTTAAACTTCTGTTATGTCCACGATCGAAATAAATGATATAAAATGCATTTCATATCGGAAATAGTTTGATTTCGTTAAATTTGCTCACAAAATCGTTACTATAACGCATTTTTATACAGGGGCGGACTTATTCAGTGTTTTTATAACTTTTGAAATTATCATGGTTGATAGGAATAGTATAATTAATACACGGAATATCTACTTATGAATATTTGTTGGTTTTTGAGTTTAACGACATTGAAATTAGTAAACACTAGTTAAACTAGTGAAACATCGACTTATCATCTATCTTGCAAATTAAGTTCCTTCATTATACTGGCCCACGAAACTGTAGCAATATATCGAGAAACTCATAAAAACAAATCTAAAAATCCAGTGTTTAAAATCCTACAATGTATTACAATATTATTCAGCTTTCTTGAAAATCTAAATGTCGAAAAAAATACATATTATTATTAATTGAGTCCAATTTACAACTGATAAGAACGCCCCTAAACTATGTAAATAAGTAGCTAATATTAATTCTAAATTAGGAGGTATATTTTATTTCAGCAGTTGTTTTAGGTAAATTCTGTATGGTTATTCAACAGATAGTTTTCTATGGGATGTTTGCTTACAAATTGAAATATTGTTCACCATTCACAAGCTTTACTTACATCTTTGTTAGAAGTTATCTTTCTCGTGGCAAAAGGTACTTAGAGTCAAGTGAATTAAGTCTGAATTCCTTTGGCCGACTGTTTGTTTGTGAATATGGCAGTATCTCGGATTTGGAGTCGTTTGCTAGAATGGCGGATCGCAATGTACAGTCTTAGTTATAATTTGTATCCAGTAATTTGTGTATTGTTTATTTATCCTTAGGTGAAACGCTGTTTGACATTTATGCTTAAAGTGTATTTGTATTTGTACCTTGCATTTTTATAGGTGTTTGTTTCGCTCAAACTCTATCTGTCAAAAAGTTGAAGCGAGAAAGAAAGGATGATCTACCTATTTTAAAGTAATACGGCTTATCAATTATTAAAAATGGTATGTACTTTAGGATGTGGATTATAAATTTGTACCTACATTAATTTCTAGAATGGTTTAACTCTTATAAGAATTGTAACGTGTCAGTTATAAGGTCGGTATTTGCGTAAGCCCTCGGATGTGAGACAGCGTTTGACCGCGTTTTGTTCGCGAGATCTGTCGCCGTTCCTCAGCTACCTAGTAGCGCTATGAGAGATATAAACTGATAAAATACAGTGTACCTCGTACCAATCATGACTTTTATTCACTTTCCCTTACAATTATTTTACCATACCTTTTCAGTACCTAGGTAGATTCTTCAATTCATCTTGTGGTTAAATATTTCTTTACTAGGTTTTATCATCAAAACCCATATTACGTCACTACTGCGCACGGGTCTCCCCAGTAGAAACCATTGGTAGGGTTTTAGTGTAAACATCTGCGAACCTCTTCTGGTAAGTTTGTTGTAGTACGGGAGGCGACGATGCTAAATGGGGATTTACTCGAGCGTCAAAGAGACCTATTGGGTTGCATTTGGTAGATGATAAGAAGAAAAAAATTGTATGAGGCCGATGTGTTTCATCAGTGGGGGAAGCGACCATAGATAAATAAAAACTTATTTAAAAAAATACTGATGTATGGACGTACTTAAGCGCGTCAGTTAGTGATAGATTCTATGAATCAGATTCAATAAATTGAAAATCAGCTTAACATGCTTACATACTTAAAAATAATTTAGGAAATATGATTGATAATATACGTTTGTAAATCTGATTGTTTACACGATTGGGGTGAGTGTACGTAAACGTTAAAAAAATAAAAATCGCGACTCATTTTTTTTGACTCATTTTCAAAAATATGAACAAAAAAATCGGCATTTCTAAAGGTGTTAGAGCGTCAGATTTAGATGTATATGGTTCATCTCTATGTTCTGATTCTACCATATCTTAATCTGACAATTATCTAAAGTGATGCTCCTAATATGACAAAAGTAAATTTTGTTCCCTTATAATTCACGTTCGAACATAGATAGATTTTTTATATTTGGTGGAGGTACTTATCTGGGTACTAGCTATCTCCAGTATCTTAATCTGACGCGCTCGAGTAAATCCCGAAATCCCCTCTTCGGCTCCCCTACTATTGGTTTGACTCTGGCAAGGAAGGGAACTTTCTGTTATATACAAAAAATAATAAAACCATTCCATTTTGTAAAAATATTTATTCATTATGTACAATTTTGTATAAGCAGCGCACGGGACTATAGGTACAGATTGAACATTGATGATTCGATAAATTTACTTTACTTAAAACGGAAGCGCGAAATGTCATGGGCGCTAAAATGTTTATAATTAAAACTTCATTTCGTTGACCAAATTATAAGAAATTTGACAAAAGTAGGTACCTTAACAATGTTCTATCTTCCGTATTGAGAGTACGGATTGAAGCGTGCATAGTAATAGTAATTTACATTTATCTTCCATTAATTAATTCGACGAAGTCCCGCCGCTTTCGCTTGTAATTTAGATCTAATGACGATACCAACATACATTTTAGATCACAATGTTTCGAACACTGATTTACATTACGTCTACTGAAACTGATTCTTAGCCCTTCCACGAGGTTCTACGAGATGCGCCTGAGACTGTTGTACTACATGATGATGATGATGAGAGAAAATCTCAAGGTAAGTTAAGATATTCATCATTTGATTATGTTTATTTGAGATAAACGGTCATCAGTTTTGATTATGTGTAGACACAGAACAAAGCCTTTGATCATAACAGACTAACGATAATATATGGTGCGATTATCAGCATTGATAATTAGATTTTAATATTGAGAAAAATTACTGTTTTCATAGCTTGATGATTTGATTTATAAGATTTCTTGTAGTCTTCCTATATGCTACGAATCATTACAATACAACAGCCATGAACGGCAACCGTCTAATTTACAAGTACAATTTTATTTTAATATTTTACGAGCAGCAGAAAAACTTACACTTATGTAAAGCCGCGTGCGTCGGGCACTTCCGAGCGGTGCGATAGCGAGACATTACGGAGTAAACAAAATTCTAATCAAACTCAAAAAAGGTTTTCAACTTATTAAATTTTTAATTAAATTAAATCCTTAATTCGAGAGTTCTAGTTATCCAAGAAATTTGATTCAAAGAGTCTTATCACACCGCCTCAAAGTTTACAAGTCATTAAAATGTCAATACATAGGTATTTATGGAGCGTAACATATTCGCCTCCGTAGAACCGCTATTTACAAATTTTGGTATTTTCTAAGTTTTCATTTTTTTTGTCTATATTTTTAAACACACAAGCATCCAGAAAGACATCCGTCGTCAGTTATCACATAAAATTATAATTAACTATTTTACATAAGTGCATCCTATAATAAGTAGAGGTCTTTTATACTGGCAACACAGCAGGCTGACAGAATCTTAGACATATTTATTTTGGGAGTAAAAATCTTCCCCAAAAATCATTAGTGTTGCCAGATAAATAATCCTCCTTAATTAGGTACCTATATACAAAGGTACGGGAGCGAGCGCTAGGTTGCACCTCAACTATAAAACAAATAGAAGAATAGTATTTTTCAATTCATTTATACTTTATTCAAGTATAATAATATATTTTTTTATAAAATGTCTCGATTATAATGATTAACTAGATTTAAGATTAAGAAGATATGCGTGGTCCGTGTAACAGTAATTTGTTGTACCTATTAATAGCGCGAACCCCCGACCTATAGCTGAACGGCCACTGATGCACAACGTACCATACGTACTCTTGTATATAATACAATTAACCAGTAGCAGTATCTGCGTGTATGTAGGTATGTGTGTGTAGTTTAAGAGTAACATCAATTCATAGATATAAGGTTGTGAAATCAGTGACCGTCAGCAAAAAATGTCCTATCTCCGGAATGAATGCGCCAAAGCGCGGTCTTGAGTGCTATAGCATGCTACTACGTTCGTTATCAGCTGCGGAAATCTAACCTTAAGAATATACGATTAGGTCGTAAAGGTCTAAGTCTTCAAGTGTTCGCATAACAATCTGATGAACTTGTCAGCAGTTTAAGGAAAATCCGGAGTTTATTAATTAAATAAAAAAATATAATACAAATCGTTAAAATAATTCTTTTTGTTGATCAATCCGGGCGCTCAAAGCAAAATGCCTACACTAGCTCGATATAGTAATAACCGCTGATAATAAGAGGGAAATATATTAAGTTATATAGCATCTCCGGCACTGATCATTTTAATAACAAATTATTCACTAAATCACATTGAACGCGCGTGCGTTTAGATCCTTTCATCACAAGACTTTCGGAATGGGGTCATCTATTAAACAAAATTAAAAATTAGAAGGCTTTAAACTTTAAACCTTCTAATTTATAGATAATTTTTATTAGAGAGAATAATGTAGTTCGGTTCCTTTTACATGATTATACCCCATCCGATTATAAGTGAAACTTGATGCCCAGTAAACTTACAATAAGTGCAGAAACTTAATAATACAGATATTACTACCGCAATTAAAAAAAACCTTCTGAAAACTATTTTGATAACATCTCTAATCAATAAGATCCCCAAAAACCTATGTTTACTAGTAAATTATCGCGATTTCGAATAATCCCTTAAATTAAGGTAATCGCAATAAATAACCGTTACAATGATAACCAAAGCCACTGCTTCCTTTGAACTAAACTAGACGGCGCTACATGTTGAATACCGCTGGGCACCAAGTCACTTCACACACTCTTTACAGAATCGCTGACGATACGGACAGTATATATAATCTGTCGTTAGCATATCGTTGACGAGATCTGTGCAAAGCCAGCGTTAGAAGTAACTCATGAATTTTATTTAAATATTGAAATGTTACATCAAAATACAATCGAAATATTATCCTGCAATAATGAGATGAAAACCTAAGAAAAAGATGATTTTCGGAATTATAATTTGTTACAATCTCCATAGAATCTACTCAAAGTTAAGAGCAATTATGGCAAATATAGTTTATTTTTCTTTTTCAATAGAATCTTGGTTAATTCTTGATTTAAACAGATACCAAAACGAAAGCCATGATTTCATGAGTTACTCGTAACACTGACAGTTGTCTAGCCTAGTGGTCGGTAGGCGCGGCGGCCGGCCGCATGGGGGGGAAGTGCCGCGGGTCGCGCAGGTCGAAGTCCCCGCGCGGGGGGGAGCCCTCCAGCGCCGCGTCGAGCTCGCGCGTGCGAGCCGTGTCTGCGCAAGTGGGGGAGGACCTTTAGTTGTAGTAGTAGTGGGGGTGGGACACTCAGAGGAGGCAGTTGCAAGTATCTGAGGGAAGCTGAGGTCTAATCTACTGTACAGATAATTTATAAAAAATTAATTATATTTTAAGTCTTAAAAGTTTTAATAAAACAAAAAGAATTTTTCGTTACTTCGTAGGTACTTCAGTACCTACGAAGTAACGAAAAATTCTTAGATATTTGTAACTGTCTAACCTCTTGAGTTATATTTTATGTAGCTCAACAATTGAACCTATAATTGTTTATATATAGTTATAACCCATTTTAGGTGTTTTCACGATTTACTTGAAATTTTCCACATGTTATCTGAGGAGTAAACATCCAATTGTAGTTCCAAAGTGTTATCGTCTATGTAATATTTACAGTGAATGTGCCCGCCTCGATGAAGCTAACTCATAAAGCAATGACTGAAGCCGGACTGTGAACTTCCAAGAGCTTGTTTTCGTTGCTGTCAGGTTCTCGGAACATTCTGATTTATTTTAAGATTCCTAAACGTAATGGACTCGTGTTTTATATACATTAATAGTAGGTGGTATTATGACTGCTTGCTAACTACAGGAATTGAGCGCAGTGCAAAACATTTGTTACGATCGTGCATTCTATCAAAATACTAGTTTACGTTTACATAACTATTAAAACAGGGACAATTTATCAATAAAATTCCACATAGAATTAAACAGCAGCGAAAGAAGCACAATTAAATGAGAGGCAATGGTTTTGTATCGAAGCGGGCACGAAGCAGAGACCATGAAATTCCCAGACCCATTTTGACATTGATCACAGGACAATTAAAATACCAAGTTTTCAAATCAACCTGAACCTAGGGTATAGAAATTATTGGAAAGTAGGAGTCGATTGAACGTAGATATTGCCACACAAAATTCACAGCAATCAGACGGACAAAAGCTAATAAGCAGTAATCTAGATCATAGAGCTACGGTCACACAGGAGTCTTTGCAAACGTATCACTAATTTGATTGTCTTTTCGACTAGAATAACCTCAGTGGACATTTGGATTTTTTATAGGTCGATAATATTTGACAAATGTCAAACGATATCTTATAAAATCGCCATGATAGTACATGATGTCATTAGTAAGTTTAGCTGTTGCATCACTTTAAAGATTATGTACATTTTCAACGATGAAGTTAATGATTGGACTGAGTAGTTCTGACCACTTTGTTTGTGTAAGTACGAGAATTAGAGATTTACTTGACAAATCACAAGGCTGCAGCTTTCTTTTAATTTTGAGTATAATACATAAATCACAATTACTTTCCTATTAAGTAAACAAACATGTTGGAAAGAGTATGCTTTGGATAACTCCCGACACAAGACAGGGTTCTTACGGCCCATAACTTCGAATGGAGTTTACAACAGTTTGTGGTATTGGTCCGTTCCCGTGACAGTTTGCATAGACGGGCCCAGTGCGCAGGCGCCGGGCACTCACCTGCTACTCTATGGCCAGGCAGCGTCCCCCGCCTCAGCCGCGCCCGCGCCCGCGCCTGGCACACACGTGAGCTCAGACTCGCGGCTACGGCGACGCAACTCATACTGAACGTACGTTTGTCAACGCACACTTACTTTAGTTCATGTTAAGGTGTATCTATTTTTTGAGATACTGGGTCCAAATGAAAAAGGTATAGATAAAGAAAGGTTTAATTTAAAGATTTAAGATTTTAATTGGTAATGCGTATCAGTGGAAGACTTTTAGAAGCCCTTAATTAGGGCAAATTTTGGCCCAAACTATCCACATTTTTTCTCTTCATGAGGTGTATCTATTTTTTGAGATATTGGGTCCAAATGAAAAAGGTATAGATAAAGAAAGATTTAATTGGTAATGCGTGTCAGTGGAAGACTTTTAGAGGCCCATATTTAGGGCAAATTTTGGCCCAAACTATCCAAATTTTACTGTTTTAACACAAGGCACAAGAAATAATATAAACTTGAAAGAGTTTTGTTAATAAATCCATGAGACACCTGTCACAATAAATAACCTAGGTGAAAATAACAACTTCTCGTGAACTATTTCTAGAGATTTTGCCAGTCTCTTAAATAATTTTTTTTAAGCGAAATTTTCATTTATTACCCCCACATGATAGGTCTCAAGTTAGGCAGTGTAACGTGGAGAAACGTGCATCATAGTATGTGAATATTAATCAGATCAATGATAAGCTGCCTCGCCGTAACTCGCGGCGAGATCTGTGCTCCTAAAACTAAAACACTATACAACATTTCACTACCTCACTTAAAATATACCTTAAATACTTTGCTGATGTACATAGTCTATTATTTCATTATGTACCTTTCATTGTTCAGTTGAGACTGAAGTACCAGGGTAGCATAATAAGTGAGGTGGTGAGTTCTTTACATCTAGTGAGTTAGTGGCGCCGCACGTACGCTAACACAGGTCGGCGCAGAGCGGCGTATGCCAGCGTTATAAGCGGATAGGGGGAATTTGAGGGGATTTAGGGAAATAGGGTTTATTGTAAAGGGTGTGGACATAGATAATACAAGGTCCAAATAGACATGTTGTTTATTAACCAGACTTGTTTTGTTCTGAAAATTAATGGTAAAATCTTAACCAAACTTAATATTTTAATCGAATGCAAGCCACAGCACACATATTATTCTTTCTACTCCAATTGAAAAAGTAGTCAAATGGCCGAATGTGCAAAGTATTACGCTGTATCGAGCAAGCATTCTTAAAAATATTGTTGTTTGGTAACACGAAAGTAATTATAAATATTAAAATAGTTTCATCATCTTGTCCGCACCCAATTAACCCGATCGCAAGTAGAATAGGCTAGGTAGGGGTAAGTCTCAACCAAGTAGAGGAGTAAGGTAAGTTGTTGGGAGTGATGAGTGTCCAAGGATCTAAACACCTGTTCGGTATCGGTAGAGGCAGGTAGTGGATAAGGGTAGTGGAAGTAGTGGGTAAGGACAGCGGTGGGTGGTGGGTAAGGGCAGCGGTGGGTAGTGGGTAAGGGCAGCGGAAGAATTGGGTAAGGACAGCTGTGGGTAGTGGGTAGTACCTGCGTCGCGCTCGTCGTGCGCGGAGAGCGCGGCGGCGTAACTGGCTCCGCTGGCGGGCGCCGCTGCGAGACAGAGCGCTTAGTACGGACCGACCGACACACATCCCACCGAATATATCGCCTATACTTCTACGCTTTAAAGTAACTGTATCGTACTAAGAATGACTAGAGTGAATGTATAGCTTTGTAAATTAATATAACGCTTTGCTATGAACTAATTGGCGTACTCAAGATATATGATAAGTGAAGCTTTAAGCGATGCTTAATCGACGCCTCTCATATATCTGATTTTGTATATATCTACAATAAAGGGAAACATAATTCCTTTAGTGATAGTATAGTAAGAATAAGGACTATTACTTTGACGGTATATCGCGTTTTGATAGTCATAAAAAGTATGCTTTTATTTTATTTCACTATTTTCCAATTGCAAAAAGGTATTTTTGTCATGATGAAATCTGAACTGACTTAGTATTTAGGTTGATTTATAGTATGACTAGTCGATGCCGTAAGTAATTAGCTGCACAATTTAAACCGAACATAACTTTTTCATGAATTTATATAAATTAAATTTTATTTCTTCGTAGCACAGACACTTATTAACGAATCTAGACCAATAAATTATACTTAATCTAATTTATGTAACAAAGTTAAGTTTGGATTTAGATTTTTGTCGGTTTTGTGGAAGTCACATTGAGAGAGGGCTGGCGTACGGTAAATAGTGCAAACTATTATTTTCACATTTCGCTGACGTTAATAAGTAATTCTATCCCCCAATCCGCTCCCAGTGAAGCCCGCACTCATCGGTCGGATGTGTGTCGTCGAAGAAATACCGCACTTCGTTTGAAACAACTTTGTTCAAAAACCGAACACGCAGCAGTTTCATTTAAATAAAATAAACATACTTATATACAATACATCAGTGGGTGGGTGAATGGAAATATAAATAAAACTTCAATTTTGATCAGTTAAAGACAAAAGTTGTCGCTAGATTTGACTAGATGGCGTTAAAACAAATATTTACCTTTAACACTTACCTTCTGAAAAATGATATCAAAATTTGGTATAATATACAGTACATAAATGAGTGTTATAGTCATGATAACTTCAGAATGAGGAAAGGCGATGGGATATAGGACGGAGTGAACGAGAAAGAGGGAGAGAGATAATGTGCGGCAAATGGCGGTCAGAAAAGGACGACAACATCCGAACTGACCGCCGAGCCTTCTTATTTGCTGGCGACATTTATACAGGTAAGGTAGCTGCCACACACATACCTTTACACAACTTAAGACACAAGTCGTCACTCGTAGCTTAAGTCGGCAAAGATACAATACAAAACAAGACGAAACAAAACCAATGACGTCTCATTGATCTTATTTCGCCTTATTACAAACCTAATTTACAATTTTCTATAACAATTTTACTGTAACTTGAGACTTCAAAATTGGATTTTGTAAAACAATTGAAAATCAAGAAAGACAAATTAAATGCAGCGTTTTTTAAGTTATTATACTTATTATCTTTACTGAAATGATTTAATAGTTCTGGCTCATTTGTTTACCAATTTAATTTGAGCCAAGACTAACAAAACAAACGTTAGAATGAGGGTTCAGATAATATAATTTGTCTTTCCTTAAGGGTTGAAATCTCAAGCTACTTTGAACCTAGCTGTTTAAACTAGCGGTGTGTGGCGGCATAGAGCGGGTCAACTGAATAAGGTTCAAAATGGTAGAGCATGAACAAATCAGTCAGTGGTTGGAAAAGATGTTGTGTGTTATAATTAACTAGTGTGTTTGTTTGGTAATGGCGACGCGCTAGGCTAACTATTGGTTCTAATTATTTGGTAAATGATAATGGTATAATATAAAAAGTAGGGATTGACATCTTTCCACGAAACTAAATATGTCATCTTTGAAAAAATAAATTATTAAACGGTTGTCTTCGACTTTACCTTTAGCAACACCACTCTCCAACCCTCTTTTCCAAGACAGAGTTAATTTGAAGGGTGGAGTTCCCTATGTCAAGCACGTTAAAGACCTAGCTCAAAAAATTATGTATGTGTAAAAATATGTTGACTTATAAGAACTTGTAAGCTATATTTCTGGCATAACATAAAAATGTATGATTTTATGTATTAAATTCCAGATCAGTATCTACGGCACAACGAAACATGAATAACGTTAAGAATTAATTTGTTTTATTCTCTTTTGTATTAGTTGTAGGTTTATTATTTCATATATTAATTCTAATTTTAACACCACCGTCCAGTTAAATTCTGCAGTTTATCTTTCTATCCTAAGGTTGTCTGGAAGTAATTACTTTAAGCAATAAGACCGACCGCATACGTTTTTGTAGTTTTTAAGTTCTTTTGTAAATATTTATTATTGGTGTGTGTAATAAAGAATTATCTTATCTTATCGCGATCTAGCGCGTCGCCGCCTACTGCACCACAGGGGGGCGCTGCGTGGTGCGTTTGGTACATACCGGGTGGCGGCGCGCCCGGGGCGTCCATGAGGCGGTGCGAGCGCAGCAGCACGCAGTCGCCGCCCTCCGCCGCGTCCAGCGCGTACACGTGCAGCAGCCCCGCGCCCGTCGCCACCAGCAGCCGCGCCTGACCAGACCGGGACACGCTGGAAACAAACACACATATTATCAGCAATACTTCACAATATCACTTTCAAAATTTTCCTGAGTCTCCTGACCCGACCGAAACACGCTGGAAATGAACACATGCTACCAGCAATACTTGATAATTTCACTTTCAAAATTTTTCTGAGACTCCTGGCCCGACCGGGACACGCTGGAAACCACATACAAGCTATCAGTGATACTTGACAATCTCACTTTCAAAATTTGCGTTACACTATTCATTTTATAAAGGGAATTACGGAAAAAGACTGCTCTTGGCGTGGTCGAAACGTCGAGGGTGTTAACACTACTTAGTTAATACGTGAGTAATTTCCGTTGTTATAAAATGAATATTTATGTACTTGACAATGTAATCTATCTATACTATACTGATATTATAAAGCTGAAGAGTTTGTTTGATCGCGCTAATCTAAGGAACCGCTGCAGCACTGGTCCGATTTGAAAAATGATTTCAGTGTTTTATAGAAAAGTTATCGAGGAAGGCTATAGGCTATATTTTATAAAGTTAAGGTGTTTAGATTTTAGATAACGTAAAAAAAACGCGAACCTGTCGGCGGGTCGACTAGTACTAGATATTATAAAACTTAAGAGTTTGTTTGTGAGTATGAAATTTTCAGCGATTTAACTTTTGGAGAATGTCGAGTGTGCTCGCACTTAGCCAAAACAGCTCTAGATTTTGAACAAGCGGCGGTAAGTTGTTCCAACAGTTTGCTGCGGCACAGCTATAGGCACAGTGCTTACTTGGTGACGGCGGCGACGGCGCGGATGGGGCGCGCCGGCAGGCGGGCGGCGGCGAAGGCGCGGCCCTGCGCCAGCACGTCGGCCACCTGCGCCGGCAGGTAGCCCGCGCCCGCGTGCACCGCGGACGACAGCCACCCCATCCAGCCGCTCGCTGCGCCTACAAACAATACTCATTAGAGAACATTCAAGATTACTGCTATTTGCTATTTTATAGTGATTAACTCTCACTTAAATTTTCAAATTATTAGAACATGGTATGGGAAAAATTACAAGATCACAACGTAACCTAGTTCGTATTGAGTAGTTCTTAACAAAATTGATAGATGGCGCAATCAGTGCTTAACTGATGATATGAGGTATGGGATCAATTCAAGCTCTTACGTAACCCCTCGATAGCATAGTTGCTTTAGTGCAACCAGGGCTAAACTGCGTGGGTTCGACTCCCACTCGAGGATCAAGGTTACGTTGTGATCTTGTAAATTTTCCCATACCATTTTGTGATAATTTCAATGTAATAATTTTTTTCGAGACAGGCTATATTATATAAACTATATGTAGATAGCGTAAAAGACGAAAACTGTCAACCGATCGGCTAGTTATTATATATTCCCCCCCTTCCCCCTTACCGGGCGCCGGCGTGGTGGGTTCCTCTGGCGGCGCGTCCTCGCCGGGCGCGGCGGGCGGCGCGGGCGCGACCGCCGGCACCGCCGCCGGACTGCTGGTCGGCGTATCCTGTAACGCATAACATACATAAACAATAATGGAAATAGAAGTATACATCCTGCAGTACACCCAATTTACACTTACTATCAAATATTAAAATAGTAACTAGTTTTAATTTAACAAAAAATATTTACTTTTATTTTGGTTATTAAGGTATAAGGCTTTGCGATCAAAAACTGACGTAAGAAGTAGAGTTAAGTTTTTATTAATTCCATGTTAAATAAAGTCAAGTGCCTTCGGAAAATCAACAATTATGAAAATGAGTCAACATATTTTGATGACGTCCACTGACCTGCGCCTTGAAGACGTGCACGGTCTCGGTGTTGGAGGTGGCGGCGAGGTAGGTGCCGCAGCTGCTGAAGGCGAGGCACGCGATGGACACGCAGCGTTTAACGCCGCGGCGGAACTCGTGCAGCTTCACACGCTGCGGGACGCTGGAGTACAGGGAACGAGGCGTTAACGATACACATGGCATGTGGCGCATCGCTTTAAAATTTTCACGTATTCGTAGGTAAAGGAGTTCATAAACACTGGCAAATTATAATGAGCACGTACTATAAGCTAACCTAAAATAACATAAAAACAAACAAAAAGCTCAAAAAGTTGTAATGTTTTAGTGAAAGCATAAAGACAGATCGCATTTATTGAAGAAATCAGTGTCCAATCAAAAAACTCTTGGATGTAATTGTATAGTGAAAGTATACAGACGATTCCTCATTTATTGAAGAAATAGTATACGTCTGTCTGTAGGCAGTGTTACTGTTATTTTCTGTGAGTGGTGAGGGTGGGTACCTGAATACGCGGATGACGGTGCCCCTCTCGGAGGCGGTGGCCAGCTTGCGGCCGCACATGGACCACGCCAGCGCGGCCAGCGGCGCGTCGTGCGCGGATATCACGCACTTCGCGTTCTGAAACGAAAAGGTTAAAAATCACTGTGGTTATGATAAACTCCATTTATAGTAGCAAAGGTGTACCCGATTGGACATTTTGTCTCTCTATTGCTTGCAGTCGATGTCCTAGTCCTCGCTGAAATTATGACAAATAAATAATGGCACAGAATGACTAATTATAAAAAGAAGATTGTCACATATTGTTCTGATTCTTCCTAATCTACCACTTAGTCAAAAACACGAAAGATACAGCCTGCTTAAGATGACTGAACTGGTGAACTTATTTTGAAAACATATGCACATCTATTATCTACAACGCTTGTGAGCCTAGCTAGAAGCCTAGAGGTAGAACACATATTCCACATAAGGTTTAAGGAGATTTTTGCTCGAATATCGGGATTATGAGTCTAAAGTGTTAAGGTAGGTACAATACAGACTCGTCCAAAATCTGCACCTTTTCCACTGCGCCAGAAAACAGGAGCTTGTGAGCCTAACCGTCGCCGCACACGAGCCACTCGCCACAGCCACAAACGCCGCCACGAGAAGCTAGAAGCGTGAAGCGTGTGGCCGCCACCGGCGTCAACCGTGTGCGGCGAGTCCATATAAAATGTATGAAAATTACAGGAAATATGCCAGTGGCGGCGTTTTGTGGTTGTGGCCGGTGGCTCGTGTGCGGGAGCCCTTAAACTTTACTAGAATACAGAAGCTTATAGAGTTGTTAATGTGTGACTGACCAGATGCACCGCGTCGAAGATCTGCACCTCCCCCACGGCGCTGGAGCCCGGGTACGCCACGTAGCAGTGCTCCACGCAGGGCGACAGGGCGCACAGGCCGCGCGGGTTGGGCGGCGTGTCGCGGATCGTGTGCAGGATCTTCATGTCGCGGATGTTGTGGATGTGCAGGGACTCCTCCAGGCATACTATCAGCCGCTGGAAGGAATATCACACCCTCAAATACTGGAATATTAAGGCCACGCATAATAGACCGCCTCTGAGTCTGAATGCGGAAAACTGAGCCACCCTAACTAGGCCATTCTACATTTTGGGACATAATGGATTAACAAATGGACAGTTTTTATTTAGAAGAGCACTACCCCATCTTTACACGCGGGTGTTGTTAAACCGACTGAAGACCAGGAGCCTGGCATTTCTGTGCACTGTACCAACTTAATGCGACCAACCCGCCTAGATAGCATGGTGATTATATTTATTGTCATTTGTCATAATCATTTATTTCCATTGTTTGTATTACACAAATCTTAGACAGGTCAAATAAGAAATATAAAATGTCATGCTTACATACTAAATAAAATAAAAGAAAATCAATATCATAACCCTTAACACCTACATATAATGGGTTCTATTGGGAAGACCCGTGACCAGTTGTAGACGTTTTGGGTTGTTATTATGTTTTCAGAAAAAGGCATTGAAACTCCCAATATAAACGACCTTTCACACATGCGAGAATATATTTTTTATATTTTAAACAAAAACTCCACTTTAGAAAGATATTTAGGTATGTGGGATAAGGGTACATGTCTCTGATACAATCTGCGGAGATTACATAACAGCTAGTTGTAGTAAAGCGAATGAATTGCTCTTCTAATAACGTCATCACGGTTTTGGCAGTGAAGTGAAGAATTTCCACATAGTTGTGAGGTAATTTCAGCTTTCGTATCTCAAAATAGCAACAACATTTCTAGCATTAACGGCTTGGCAACACTCGGATTGGCGACAATTTCACTTGGTGATTGTTATTGACTCTGATATTATCAGAAAACGTAAAATTAACTGACACGAGCCGTGTTGGCTATGTGGGAGCACAATAGACTTTAATCCCGATGGTCGTGGGTTAAAAGGCACCTCTATATTTTTCTTCTTAAAAATAAGTGAAGGAAAACATCGTTGTGAGAAAATTGGAGAACTTTAAAATCAAAGTGAGGTTAAATCTAATAAACAATAACTTACTGATCTATTGAGCTTGACGGCAAGAATAGTATTGCTGTAGCTATAATTGCAGATTTCTGTACCCTTCTTGTAATGGCACACTATCAGCTTTCTGAAACAATTAATTAATAATAAATTAAATTATTTTCGATTTAATTAATCAATTTGGCTTGATAAAGTGGGCCTTTATCCAACAGTGGGCTGAAATGATATGATTATTTATTTTTAAAGTAATATGTAGTTAAATCAAATGACAACGTATTTTATATTGACTGTTTGCTTCCAGTAAGCACTAGTAAGTAACAATCAATTTAATTGTTAAGTTTTGCCGAGTACAGTAAACAAAAGACAACCAAGACCTAATTATTTGATAGTGTTCAAATATTGATAAGTTAGTTTAATACCTGTTTGAACTAGTACTAGTGCTAGATAGCAAACATCACCTTGGCGCTCAAGGTGAAGTCTCGAAGGCTTGCCTAGATCTAAGTAACAAAATTGCATTTCAAATTTAACATTACCATTTATTCAAATTACATAGAATTTAAATCTAGTGATATTTTATACAAACTGGATTTTTGAGATTATCTAAAAACGATAAAATTAAAATGTTTTTGATTTTAAAATTTAATCAATGCGTGTTATACAGGGTTTAGGTACTGCATTTTAAATTTCTAATTTCTTCAATTGATTTGAAATGATATTGATAATTATTTATAAAGAAGTTAGTTTCTTAGATGTCTACTCTAGAAAACTATTAAACCATAAAAGTGGCAGTTTGTATGTCAAAGGATTGATTTCGTGTAATTGATATTAAATTTGATTTCAAATTAAAACTAATTAAATCCATTATACTATTGTACCCTAATCTAATGCATGTATTAGTGCAGGCCGGTGTTATTTAACACTATTAGTGCTCAAAACCGCGTCCGCAGCCGCGAGCTCACGCAGTAAATGTGTTAGGGACTGTTTCGCGATTTCCATCACGTCCGTGCACGGCCAGATCAGTGTGAGTTGACCTTAAACAACCGAACTTGTTCGCGGTTACAGACAGTGTGCTACTGTAGGCAACGCACAATACACTAGTAATGCTGATTTGAACTGAGTTCGCCTTCACCTAGAAAAGGCGTGTTTTATTTACATTATTCACACGGAGTTAGTATTTCTTTGTATTGCTATCGTATAAGTTCGGTTCTAGTTTTGGCTTGTTTTAAATCTACCATCATCATGTCAGCCCGTTGACACCCACTGCGGGGTAAAAGCCTGTTTAAATCAATACGAATAAAAATAAGCCCCCAAATATACATATTGCGTATTATGACATGAATCACCACATCTAATGGAATATTGAACTCAAAAATATTATGATCATCAATGTTTATAACACACGTGTAGTTTACAAAGTTGCTGTTAGATAAGATAGTGAATTTTAACGACTTACGGAAACAATACTTAGAACTGTTTTTTTTATTAACAGAGTATTATGGAATTTTGTTATTCTAAAACTATGCAGATGAGCTAGTATAAAAGCATATTAATTTTATTGTAATAAACCTCGGAATACCTTATATGGTGGTATTTTTATTAGACTCTAACCAACTTATACATAAAGTGTATTTTCTTACCACCACCAAGGTAATAATACTACTAAAACATCATTTCGAGGACAATGTCACGAGCAGGAATCGAATAATGTAAGTTGAAATTAAAGTCATATCACTAAATATGTACAACTAATTCAATAACTACGCAAATCTATGCTGTCTACTCAAATGGAAAATCTTGAGGAGTTTTCTGAAAACCTTTGAGTTTTATTAAGATGTCCTTTGCTTAAAGAAGTTTACTTAGGTTTTATAAATTTCGAAAAATAAATGAATGATATATGTACCTAAAGGTAAATCAAAGATTGGAACCTTTATAGCCTTCGACTGGGAATAGAACCCACACTTCCCAGTATACGCCTTAACAGATTCGTATTGATATCTTATCTACATATGAAAGGGGGCACGTCTCACTACCACAAGATAAGATAGCAGCAAGTCAACCAGTTGACCAATTAATCTAGATAAGTCAGTCCAGCGCCAATAGCTCGACGACCTGTGGGGCAACATGCAAAGATCTGCCTGTGACGCAAGAGCCGCAACCTCTTGCGTCACAGGCAGATCTTTGCATTCGATTCCCGCCTCGAAAAAAAATTTTACGATCTGCAAATGTTTGTTCCAAGTGTCTGGATAGCTATGTACAAGAAAAAAAATATCTGATCTTTGTATATTATATTAAGTAGGGCTGAAATCTAGCACCCGTAACAAGCTTCGAGCTTACCACGGGGCTAGATGTTGCTGTGTGAATTCTCCAGCAATATTTATTTATTATTATTATTATTTATTTAAAATATATCTATGTATGTATGTATATTCTATTGAGTAGGTATATCAGAAATCTAGCACCCGTAACACAAGCTTAGAGCTTATCACACACGAACATCTAGCTCCGTATGTTCGTGTGTGAATGGTCCAGTAATATTTATTTATTTATTATTATTATTTATTTATTTATAATAGCTTCGATAAGGCCACATGAGGGCAGTGCGCTACGTTGAACTCGACAGATCTCCGGGTCACGACAGCTCTGCTGTATGGTTGTATGTATGTATACATAACAGTTTGAGGAAAACAAGATTGCGAAGCCACTGTTGATTATTCATTTCTTCTTTGCGTGACACGCGATTTGTTGTGATACTAAACATATAGACGAATGTTTGTTTGGTAAGGTGTGTTTGCTTTTTACGCGATACCTACTGTAACTACTGGATGTCATTAATGAAAGATCACAATAATCAAAATAATATAGCTGATATATCAGAATAACACATAGGTTTTATAATCATCATTTCAAATGGCGTATCAGTTGATCCGCATTTTAAAACTGACTACTAAAGTCACTTTCGTACCAAAACTTACACTAGCAACCCTGAAAGGTCAAATCAAGTCTCTGCCACCAGTGGTTTATTTATCAATTCAGATTTGGGGATAAGATTATATTGGGGAGAGTGTCTCGATGTTATGATGACATCGTTGACACTATTAGCGCCCATGACACACGCTCGTATCTATAGCAGACGGCGCAGGCCCTCGTTCAACACTGCCTTGGTCATGGAATGTGCTTTATATTGTATTTGATAATAATCCAGCCAACAGTCACCTTTGTTTCCAACATCACTTGACGCTAGTTACTTAAACCGCACATGTGTAAACCCGATTCGGTCTATCAGTCATGCCTTGATTAGATTTAATTTCATTATATTGTACGTAGACATTAATGTAGAGGTAAATATAACGATTGAAACTATGTATGATGGTTGTCGACGCTTGATTATTTACGTTTGTTTAATTTACGGATTCCGTTTAGTCTGCAGTTCCGCAGTTTCACACGCTATGAATATGGAGGAATTGATGTTAACAACAGAATTTGTTAATATTGCAGTTTCAGGATAATTGGTAAAGAGATTCAAATAAATAAATATTACTAGATAATTTTTATTACATAGAAACACCCTGAATACCCAGAACAAATATTTGCAGATCGTAGGTACAGCTATTTATCCCGAGGCTGGAATAGAACCCTAGATCTTGCTCCACAGGCGGATCTTCGCCCGCTGCGCCACAGAGGTTGACCGAAAGGAGTAGAGAAGACGATCAAGAAAGTTGACGTACACAGTTTAAATTTAGAATTGAATCAAAAGCAACCGTTTAACTTTACTTTAATCAAGCTATGTAATATTATTCGGGCAGTCAATAAATAATATACCTACCTATTACTTTTAGCTATATTATGTATAACAAATGGCATGGAATAATCCTGAAATAAGCTGAAGTGATGTTATCTGCCGACTGTCGCTAGCCTAATGTGATATTTTTATCTACATAGATAACCTACGGCAATGTTGCTATGCATAGAACGTAGAAACAAATCATTGATTGCAAACACAAGCATTAGATGTTATTTAACGTTTTGTTCGAAAATATTCGTTCCATTATCAGATCTTTTCGAGAAATCTAATTCTGATAAGTGGAATCTGGAAACTTCCCACTATTGAACGGCACTATTCTTAACCCGGCACCAAACTGCAGTATAACTTAAGCTCGCAGTACTTAATATAATATACATAGATATTTTTCATTATACATTATAATAACACCCAGACACTTGGACACGGAAATATCTGCAGATCGTACAAATTTTGTTACGAGGCGGGAATCGAACCCGCAACGTCCTGCGTTGCAAGCAGACCTAGTCCGCTGTGCCAATGATAAGTAATACAATGGATATAAATATCAAAACCGAATTTAAACACCGACAGCAAAATATTACACCCGGAAAGGTCACCTTGCAGATTACGTAAGGGCATTCAATGTTCATCTCCTACATAATTCGATGCATCTTGTGTGATCAGCTGTTCGTTCACACAGACACACCCGTCTCGTTATCTATATATACGTCTATACAAGCATGTACTTATATGTATAGTCTACACTACATCATGACGTAGCATTCAGTATCGATTGATTGCTGTTTTAATTAGAATGCGTATAATTTTATTCAAATTGCAGAGGAACTGCGCACGTAATAATGGTTTAATTAGTTTATAGCAAATATGTAGGTTTTATAAGATTATTAATAATAATCTTACTTGTCAAACACAGGCCCATAATAATTTATTATGGACCTGTGTTTGACACTAATATTTTGTTTGCATTCTAATTATCTTCTTATTGTAAATGATGATTTGTTGGTTATAGACATATATGGAGTCCTTTACCTGACCCAGTAATTAAGGTTACCTATCTTATATACAAAAAATATGTATAAAAGAAAGTCGTGTTAGTTACTTCACTTATAACTCGAGAACGGCCAAACCGATTTAGCTGTAAATTGGCAGGGAAAAAGTTAAGAACCGGGAGAAGGACATAGGATACTTTTTACCACGGGAAAATATATAATTACGCGGGCGAAGCCGCGGGCGGAAAGCTAGTTTAGAATAAACGTTTTGTATTGTTTTATTATACTTAAAATAGCACCACTCATTATTGAGAAAGGTACGAGTTTTATAATTTAAATTGAAAATATGTGGTATCGTTTTTATAAAAAGATGCAGGATGCATCTTTTTATTCGACGAAAACGAAACTCGAACGCATGACCTTTCGTTCAAGGGACAAGTCAAAGTCATGTATTTACTTTTCTATTTATTTTTATTTACATTCGACACAAATTTTATAACTATACTTAACTATACAAAGATGAAATAGGTCACTTGTAAGCCTAGTTTCATCACAATGGACAATCGTACATGTAAACAGATGGTGTTAGTTATTGCAATTCGTGCGAATGATGTAGGAAATTAATCTATGGATCCCTGAGGCATTGTTGTCTACGAACATGCGATGCTTGCTTATAACGTTCAATTAATAATAGATACACACTTAAGGAACAACTGGACTGGTATAAAAAAGGCAGAAGAACTATTCAGGATAGACAGATATAAAGAGAAATTCAAGAAAATAACTTTCAGTAATGGAGAGGCATAATAAAAAGAAGAAAGGAACAACTGGGTATTTATAAGGCAACCTTTGTCCAGCAGTGGAGGTCCGTCAGCTGAAATGACGATGAATCACTGAATGTTGCCAAGAACAAAGCATCTCCATCAGTGACTAAATAAAATGTGATTAATCTTCATCAAAGTCAATATAAAATAAAAAAATATTGCTGGACAATTTACACAGAAACCCGAGGTAAGCTCGAAGCTTGTGTTACGGGTGCTAGATTTCAGAAGAACTGTTGTCGATACACAATCTAGACACATTACAACATCTCTAACTCGGTACATACAGGACAAATATACAAGTCGTCATAACCTTGCAGTTTTAAGGCCTAGAAGTAGTCGTGAGAGCCCGCGCGAGTTCAGAAGGCCGGTATTGTGCAAGCCACGGCCAAGTTCACAGGAACACAAATAGCGGCCGGGCTTGTGTTATATATGTGCTGCGACAGTACGTGTGGGCGGGAGGTCACCTGTTCTGTTGCAAGGGAATTAGATATATAACACAAATCGAGCGGTGACTATGGGGAATGAGATACAACTCTAGCTATACCGATATCTATAGAGATCTTCGCTAGGAGTTATTTCGGGTTAGCTTCGTTTTCACCCAGTCCCGTACACCCCCGGTCCGTTTTCACCCGATTACAATTAAGTTTATATCAATATTTTATCCGCTTTTACGGCAAGTACCTGCGAAGACAAAAGTGCTTCAGAATTGTGTTCTAGTAAAAATTATTTGGTTTTCACTTTTGTTATGAAATTTGAGTATTTATCATGTTTGTATTTTTATGTTACATACAATTTACATGAGTTATTATTCTTCCTTCTTTCTTTGAAGTGATTTAATGCTTAGTCCCTTGAGTTTTGCTATAAAGAGTACTTGAGTTTAGTTAACACTGTATTTTAAAATTTAATTGTGTAATAAGACAAGATCTGACATTGTTTAAAATTACTTAGTTAGACTCATATTTTACAATCAGTACTTACCTATCTACACTGTTGAAATATAGCACTACTACCTATTATAACAAAAATCGAATAAATAAATATCCTTTTAAATATTATTTAGTTAAGTACTTATTTCAAGTCCTCTATTAATATAATATTGTCCTTACATAATCATAATTAACTTACATCCATTATTTTAATATAACAAAAGCCGAACACATTTACGTGCCTGCCAGTACTTTTCGTCAAAAAATGCTTTTGATTGAATTTATTATACCTAAACCAAATCGGGTGAAAACGGACCGGGGGTGTACGGGACTGGGTGAAAACGAAGCTAACCCGTTATTTCAGGGAGAGACTAGACTAGTCCTAGGAAAAGACATTAATTGATCAGAATCAATGTTTAAAGTAGAATTGCATACCATAGGAGGGGGAAACGCAAGGTCGGATGTCCACCAACAAGATAGACAGACGACAGTCAAGCTTCAGCTGAGTGTTGGACACGCAGCGGCATCGAACCGAAATTACTACTTGGCTTTCAAAGACTGAAACTATACAGGATAACAGGATTTATATAAGAATTCAGATAGTGCTTGAAACAGCAGGATCAGCATAGGTTTGGAATTGTTTCATGTACCTATTTATGTAAACGTAGTTAACTGGTCTAGTTTCTGAAACTTTTAAACTTTCGTTTTCCAATGAAACATAAACTAAAATTACTCTAAATTCATCCACAATACCAACTCCACCCAATCCACAATACCAACTCCATCAATTACACAGTTCATCACGAAATGCCGTAACAGCAACCTTGGCGCGTGGGCTAGAGCACAGCTTGGGTGCGCGCGCGTCGCTCGTTGTTATGATGACGCAACGCCATCAGCTGAGACCAAAACATTGCGTAGCTGAGACCAAAACATTGTGTACCGTTTCTAACGTACTTTCCATAATAAAATGCGTAGCGTGTCGAACGGCGCGAGTAATCCGTAGGATAAATGCGTAATCGTTGAATAATATTTTTGATTGAAAAAATAAAGATTTAATAATGTGCGAGTAAGTATAGATTGTTATTCTAGAACAAATCTATGTTGGTTTTTAGTTTAACATTCAATTATAGTGATCAGAAAATGACGTTGTGTTCACAAATGCGCTTAGTAATCAGACAACAATAATAATTATTACGTCTTAGCGGTAACTACGGATTCATCACATGTCATATAGATGACGGTTACCGGTACCTATGTACGTCCTAGATAATTATATCTATGTCAAGATTTCTACAGAAGCCGTTAAGGAGTGGTTTCTTGCCTTTCAACGTTTATAGCTATCCTTATAAACGACATAAATATCCAAGATATCGATCGTGACTTCAAATACCGTAAAACACTCCAACATTGCCCACATTTTTCGAATAATTACAATTTTTGTTATTTTTTTGTATGGGGACACAAGTATTTTCTATTAGCATCTGCAACTATAGGATATTTTGCATGTATTATTTTATAAGATTTTGTTATTCGTCAATATTAAATCAAGTATTTTATTATTTTTAAAGGCGGGCAATGTTATCTCGACTTATTGCCAACATTGCCCGCGTTGATTTTTGACGCAAATATCTCCTCTCCGGCCTCTAATCAGCTGACAGCAAAACCTGTACAAGAATTCTGACCAAAACTGGCCTTTACTTTAAAACTAAAGCGAATCCATGACAGGTTTCCTACCAAAATCCATGTTAGGCTAGTTGGGCAAAATTACCCTGACCTTGTTAGCATTTTCCATACAATTCGCTTTTCGCCTTTAGTAAAGTGATAGGGTTGGTACATCTCAGTAAACTGTTCTTGACTTTTTATTTCTTTTTATGTTAATAAAAAAACAAGATTATCTTCTATTGAATTATTTAAAAAACTTTTGAGTAACATGTTTGATTCAACAGATTCACATGCAAGTATTAACATTTATTCCGTGTTATTTTTAATACATTCTGGTTCCAATCTTTCGTCTGGACTTTCTTTGACGAATTCGAGATTTTGTTCTTGCTTTTAAAGAAATAATAAAAATAAATTATCTAAATAATCAAGATAATAATAATTAGCAAAAAAAAAACTCGGATGTGTCAACCCTAAGCTTATTTTGACTGCGGGCAATGTTGTCAATAGTAGATCGCAAAAATACCAGATAACTTTGCCCACCATTATAACTTTAGTTATACAAGAGCTGCATCAATGACAATAAAGTTATAATAATACCTTAAGTTTTTTGTACAACATAATATAAATTAAACTCATCTGTGTCTTCTCCATCACGCACAATCCGCTTTTGAATTTTCACCAAAATTTGCCCGCAAAAATACACTCTGTCTTTGACGAGTTCCAACAAGTTACTGAGTGACTTTAGCGTTACATCCAATAGACAGTGGTGCTAAACACAAAACCTATTTTCTACCAAAGTCAATAAATGTCACCATAGTATTCAGATATTTTTGCTATTAAAAGTTTTGCTTAAAAATTGGTCTTCGGGCAAAATTACCCTCGGTGGCAATGTTGGAGTGTTTTACGGTACAAACAAAACAAACAAATCAGTCGAAAGGATAACAAAAACAAAGTAATATCTTGAATAATTATCATTATAGGAAACGTAGATACCTAACAAATGACGGATATTACTCACGAGCGGCGATTGCCCAATGATTTCCATACCGTCATAATAACAAGTAGTCAAAACACGATACAGCTCGCAGTTTACGTAAAATATGCGCATGATTCGTTTATTGTGTAAATTATACTTTTAACTGCACATAGACAAACTGTATGCCGTATGGTGCTGGCCTATGTGCAGTACCGCGCCATCAATTCCTGCGGGTTTCGACAAACCGACTAAGGGGTTTTTGCACCAGAAGACGGCCGCAGTAGCAACTTTCTGTGTACTAAGCGTAGTGGTCTACACCAAATCTCCCAAGAACTAATATAAGAACCTATTGTGGTGAAGTGGGTCCAATATGAGTTACCATAGAGTTACGGTGATCGGGTCTAAATTTATAGAAAAAATACATTATATACCTAAAAAATTATATACTTATAAAATGTTCACTGAAAGGAAAATACATAGTAATAACATATATAATTTTGATCTACAAATAGACCGGTATAACAAGATCCCTTTCAACATGACTCACAAAACAAAAAATAAAATAAAAAAATTCACAGCCGCAGAGGTCGTTTGGTTTAAGCTGATGTCATTGTTTTCAAATGCGATTTAAAATTTATTATTATCAGGCTGTTCATTGTCTTGGTCATTAATACTAAGTAATGTTTCATTGCCCTCTGTTTAATCAGTGTGTTTTAATTTCCACAATCAGAGCCCAGATTCTGGGGAATATATCGATAGCTGAAATATATTGTTATAAAAGAATTAATGGATTACAGTTTTGTTCATAACATAAGACATCCTAGTAGTTGCTTAGTTGTATTATGGAGTACCTTGGGACTTTACATTCAACCGAAACAGAAACTCAAATGTATGTGCTAAGATCTTGTTATTCTAGAGACAAACCTCTATTTTTAACGATGATAACCAAGCAAAACATAAAATATATAAAATATTTTTTCTACATCAGCTGAGCAAACGAAAACGACTACGAAATTTTACAATTTTTTAAGCGCATTACTCAGAGAAAACAAGGAAAATCGAGACTGGAAAAAAATCATCAACATTTTAAAAGAATTAAAGTAGATTCTCATAGGTTGCCGATTCTGTTATCTAAGAGGAACTAAACAATACGTTTTATAGCCCTATTAAAGCAGACTTATCAGCCAAATAATTTGACAACACTCAATCTTATCTTACTTGCAGGTCATTGTTTGAACGGAATTGTTTTGATCTTGACATTAGAATAGCCTTAAGACTAAAGAACAGCGATTTTTTTTATTTAAGTTAAAGAATCTGCCATTAAGTTTTACAACATTGATATGTGCAAATCAAAAGTTTAAATTTACTTTGTTTATGTTAAATATAGCAATTTTGTTTATATTTATTTTAACACTATTAAAAATTGCCCTTAAAGCACCTGTACTCATCCTGGAGTGTGGCCATTATTTCCCATCCATTTACTACAATGTCACAATCATTAAACTGGTTATTGAAACAGTCTCATTACTAGCAATGAAGAACATTCCTTGATATCTAATAAGACATAATTATAATAAAACATTGGCCTCCAATATTATTACTTGTGTGATGGTAGAGACTAAAACATACAGTTTATTTACTCCACTATAAATAAATAATTATTTTCAAAACTTATGAAAAATACCAATTTTGTATAACATCTGATTGTTAATTGCAAGCTAATATTTGAATTGCATGATAGTGAGAATATAACACATCTCATAAAATACTCTTATATCATTGTAAAAACAAAGGTTCTGTTTGACTACCACAAGTTCTATTAAGTATATCAGATTACTTACCCGTAACACATCTTCAAGCTTACCACGGGTCTAAATATTGCTGAGAATTATCCAGCAATATTGATTACTAGTAAATGTCATACCTGGGAGCGGATACTGTGACAATAGCGACCAGCGAGCTGCTGAAGAGGCGGTCGACGAGGCATGTGTCCTGCCCCGTGCGGCTCGCATAGATCTCCTCCACTCCATCGTCAGGGGTCAGCGCAAACAGGTGGTAACCGGTACTGCTACCAGCCACTAGGGAACTGCCAACAGGAAATTAAAATTATGATAATTAATTATGAAGTAATTGACTACAACCATGTTGTATTTGATTTAAAAACTGATCATCAATAGTTTTTATTACATAGTAATTCTGCTACTAGCTATAATCAGATAAATATTTTTGTTTCTCTTCTTCTGGCTTAATCTCCTTAAATCATCCTTTCCAACACTAAAATGTGTTTTCTTTTTAATGATAAGATTTGTTATTATTGACTCTATTTTTCTGTAATATAATAGCTAACAATGCTTATATGCTTATGTATTATTTAAGTTTAAGGATTTGGGACCTTGACTATTCAGAAAATATGAAAGGACATTCATCATTATTATGTCTAAAATAAAAAGTACTTTTTAGGGCATAACAATAGAATATAAAACAGTTTAAAAATATAAGTCAATGTAAAAGGCTTTCATATTATTAGCTCTCTAATAAATTAATTATACATAAAAACTATAATATTTAAATAATTTGAATAAATAAATGCAGAATACAGATGCATGAGTCACAATAACTTTCCAAAGTTACCTAAATAGTTTAGTTTACATAAAACAGCTATAAAATCTCATAAATGTTTGTAAACCAAATCAGCTGTTGTGCCTGTTGTAGTAGTCAGATGTTTGTCAACAAAAGCCAGTTTGGTCAAGCTGGTGGGGAGCATAATGGAGGTGGACAGCAGGCTTGCGAGGGTTGGGTCCTGGAGATGTAATTACGGAATCTAGTAATGACATATTGCATCACCTCGCAAAAGACGGCGTCTAATACGTGAGAGAATGGCGATTCAACTAGTTACAATTTCCTTTCTCAACCAGAAGCCAACTATCGAAAACCCTGGGTTTCAATACAATAATTGCTTTGAAGCACAAAAGTTAAGTTTTCAAACCAATTGTAACAACTACTTACGTGCAATCTTGGTTGAATTGAACAAATATTCCTCCTGCATTTATTCCCTCTGTGTTTTGACCTCCTCCCAAACTCATTGGAACGTATGGAGTGCACGGGTTTCACTAAAACCTAATGACTACGCACGACATACACACAACACGATAGTTTTATTTATACACAAAATAGTCAATCACTGAAGTATATTTGATGGTAAATTGTAAATTTTATCGTCACAAGAAGTAATTTTTTGACACAAAGAACGACCTTGCTACTAAAAAAACAAGCCCTCTCCCGCGCGAACAAGAGACAACAAACGAAACGAAACGATCCGTCTATCGCCTGATGTTTAGAGTCCAAATAAAAAAAGTTGATTTAACTTTTTATAGTAAAAATAAGAAAAACCTTGGTAGCGATAGACTGTAATAGATTTAAAAGTGAGACTTGCAATTTATTCAAGTACTCAAAAAAAATGTGTGGTGTAGTACATTACTAAAAATTATTATGGATGAGACCTTTAATATGTTGAAAGGTCCAACAAAGAAATTTAACTAGATTTTAATAAACTTCAACGTCAACGGTGACATTGGCATTTGGCATCAAAACATCTGATTTTTAAGGTTATGTTATGTGTTTGTTGACCATCAACAGACACCGTGGTGTGAATTTAGATAATAGAAACTAAGAATAGTGTTCTGTGGAAGAAATACTTGCTGAATTTAATAATATAATACTATTAACGTCTTGTTAGAAACTTGTGAATTATTGGTTGAGCCAAAAATCCTTTTTCACTTCGAGTAATCGTTATTTTTGTACACATGTGATACTGAAAGAGGATCACACAGATACTTTAATTTAAATCATACCTAATCATGGGTCGAAAAATACCAGCAAAAAAGCACAGAGGAGTAAAAGACCCTTTGGTACAACAAGCAAGGCGTGAAAGAAGGTAATTATCGAACATTATTATCAAGTTTGTGCCTTAATATTTATAACAACACTTCTCTATTTGTTACAATCTATATTTCAGCTTAAAATCAAAGATAAATGCACCACCAAAAGATCCCGATGAACAACCAGTACCCAAATCACTATCAAGATTATTTGCTTTCCAAAATAAAGATGTGACTGAAAAACCAAAAAAGAAGAAGAATTTGAAGAGACTACAGCATGGTAAAATTATCCATAAGTCTAATAATGTGTCTTACTTGTAATTTAAAAAAAAACATACTTTAGTGTGAGGCGCCCACCATGCCTCTGCCTGTACTGATGACTTCCTGTGGTGCATTAAGTTTCCTTTTCAATGTAATAGTTTTTGTTAAATTATATCATCCTGCAATATTTTTTAAATTTCTTTTTTAGAAAATAAAAGTGGAGACAACCCAATAGCAAAACTGCACAAGTTGCCCGGAGAGTCGGGGCGCGGGTTCTCTTTACGCATCAACAGTGCTATACGAGCCCTGCATGGACATGTCACAGAGGAGGATTCTTATCCTGTAAGATCATTTAAAGTTTAAAAGTGATTTAAAAAAACTTTTCAACTGGATTATCCACACTGCTAAAACAAGTTTTACTTATTTCTAAGTAACACTCTAAGTTAACAGCTTACACTAACAACACTAAAAGTGTCGTTTCTAGCTGTTGTTCATAGAGGATTTGGTATAATCATTGCACTTACCAGGCAGGGTGGTAAATGCCGCAAATTAAATACATAAATAATAAAATGTATATTTGGAAGATAAAGCATAGTGTACACATTAAGTAGAAAGAAATAATACACACACTAGTTAAGTAACCTTGTCACGATTTTTAACTCCCACCTCCTGATACAAATAGAGTTCCAAATGTTAAAGTTATATAAATTTTGGCATATTTTGTAACTTCAAATTTTATCTAAAACTAAACCCCAGTGTTCTAAATCTTGTTTTGGCAATGTTGGCATACCTTAATAATTAAATGAAAGACGATATTATTCATATAATTAAAGATAATTGATTATTCTAACTTCAAAACTTGTAACAATAATTTCCAGCTAGACACGGAAGATGCCGAGGACGTGAAAGGCGCTCGAATGGCCGACTTCAACCAGTACCGCGACAAGAAGGCCAAGCGCGCCGCCCGCGCGGCCCCCGGGGGCCCGGGGACGGAGAAGGGGGCCAAGCTGACGCGCACACAGAAACAGGCGCTCAAGAAGAAGGCACAGAAGGAGCGCCAACAAGAGGTATGTCTCTTTTATTTTCATTGATCCTTTGCTTGGAGACATTGTTAAAACCGAAATAGATACAAAGCTTTGTTGTTCTAAAATGCTACATGTAGAGCTACCTGTAAGTAGGAATTCATTATATATTTTGTATTGGCTCCTGAAACACAGTTTATACTAGCTCACTTGGATCACTATATTTTTCTGTTAACTACTTTTATGACAAATAAACAAATTTTACTTCTATTTTTCTCTGTGAATTTCCTGTAGGAAAGTCAATAAATGAACTCATGCAAATATTAAAGCGATCTTAATTTTAACGATACGACTTACGACTTAGGTGGCTTTTAAGTTTACCGATAATCAATCAACACCGTCCGTTACCACTGCTGCAACACAGGGACTTCTCTCTTGTAAAATTTTCAGCAATATTTATAACTTTCAGACTCAGAAGGATCTCCGCGAGGTGGTGTACGAGCGCGTAGCGTTCGGCGACGTGAGCCACGCGCCGCCCGCGCTCAACTTCAACAACAAGAAGCTTGCAGCAACGCCCGGAGCGCCCCGGGTAACAATCACATACATATTTCTCATGTTTTATGGTTATGGTCGTTATAATAATGGAATGTTAGCTAAGGACGAGAGTTGCCTCCTAACATAGGGCTACTACGAATATTTTAAAACCAATAGCACCCAAATTGGCCCATCAATCTCAGAAATCGCTGGTGTTATCTGAAAAATTATTTCAGTGTTGGATAGAACATTTATCGAGAAAGATTTTAGCCTTTAGGTTTAGGCTTCATTATAAAAACCTATAAGTATATAGATAATGTAGGTTGGCTAAGTATCCAATTAGAAAGATATTTTACCGGAGTACAAAGCAGCCATTCCATAATATACCTCGTCTTCATGTTCTAGATGCTAATATACTTAGTTTTGTTTCCAGCCCGGTCGCCGCGATCTCCTGCTAAACAAACTCCTGAATCCAACTCAAGAAAGTTCCCCTGCAGCCTGCAAGCCGTCCACTAACGTCGCCGACGCGCTGCGCAGGGAGCGTGCACGCCTCGACGCGGTGCAGGCCTACCGCGACCTCAAGAAGAATAACAAAAATAAACTTAATAAAACTTGATAATTCACTTACAACGTTTTCGTCATTTAGACTATTAAAAAACTCTACCTTACGATTTCTCAACAGGAACGTTTTCATACGAAAGGTGTGAGCGTTTTGCTATAAAAAAACGAATTAACTTGGATATGTTATCACTATCAATCACGACCTCTTTTTTTTTATTAAATATCACAGTTCCCCAAGAATTTTAGCAACTTTACTAGTCAAAATCCACGGCTAATATAATATTACAATATGTATAATATTATTCTACTAGGCATAATAAATAATATTTCCTTTTTATTCACGTTTCTTATATCTATAATTTAGACAGTATTTACGTATCTATTATAATGATACCTACTAACAATAATAACAGCAAAAAAGGAAAAAAAATACCGTTGGGAAAAAAATTACGGAACTAAACCGATTGGGGAAAAATGCGCTACAGGAGATTAGCTACTTACTCCCTTAGATGCGCCTGAATTTACAAATATTTTATCGTAATGTTTTGCTTTTTACAAATTAACAGGACATACCTAATACGTGATAACATACACGTAGATTTTTATTGTATGATTAACCGTCCAAATTAAAAACCTAATATAATCATTATTTCTTTAATATAATAAAATATGTTTCCTATAATAAAATAAAATATGTTACCCTAGGTACATTTGAAAAGTATTTTAATGTGTTACTATAGCTCGACAGTCCATGGAAGGCTTTTACCTCGGGAAACCCGTTAAACATTAGTAGAGTAGGCGGTTTGTGTTTAAAAATAGAATAGGAATTCTGAAAAATTTCATGCTGGTAGTAGGCAGCATACATATCTCGCACATTTATCCAAAATGAATGTGTGGTCTGTTTAGTATGCAAACGATGCCGCTACTTGTATGAGGCTTGTCTACCCGCATCGTTATAATTGCGGACATGAAAATACCTATTGTTAAGTACCTATTGTTTAAAATACCTAGGCACTTAAGAATCAGGATGGTCCTTTTAAATAATAACGGAGTTTTGAGGATTTTCGAGCGTACTTAGGCATTTTTTACCGCGGGAAAGGACAGCTCTAATTAGGTTTAATACGTACTCTATTCGCCGTTATAGATAATATAAAGGGGTGCAGGTTATTTCATTATAATCAAATTTAAAACATAACGAGATCGTTAATTAATTGATTTGGTTAATTATCATGTATTGACGTTCCCACTGCTGGGACACAGGGACTTCACTCTTAACGAGAAAGATAAGGTCTTAATTCACCACGCTGGCTCTGGCCAAGAGCGGGTAAATGTCATATGTCCTTTAAACTTTTTGAAGCTTTCAGAACCACTTGGGGGTAAGTAATCTATGTTCAGAACATACCGGTTTTCACACGATATTTGCCTTCACCGCATGTGTTTTTTTTCGTAACGCACCTCTGGATTTTTGGATGGATTTAGAAAAATCCAGAGGTGCGCTTCGTGGTTTGAAACAACCTTTGGGATGAAAGTCGAGTGTACCTACTCCCACTTAGCCATCCCGGCTACTTTTTTAAGGCTTTGGTGTAAACAACATTAATTAGTGTACCTAAGTGATTTTGAGTCTGGGTTTATCCTCAAACCACGCTTCAATTTGAGTAGAAGATTTTCCTTATAATCAAGTATACCTATCTCACAGACCGGCTAGCCTAGTCCAGATAAACATATCACAAATTATTGTAATTTTATACCATTTATTGAGGTAGAGCAGTTATTGCCATGTTACATGTTACTTGTTTTGCAGCCATTTATCCTCATTTCTACCTACTATGACGTACCTACAGGCTAAAATATCGGATGGGTGGGCACATGACTCAAAACCTATCTAGTTTTATACGAAACAAAATGTTTATTTTCGGTTACAAATATTCTTATTATCTACGAGTAATATGTACAGGAATTGTTACCAACCTCCTTGTTTTAGTTTTATATTGATAGGTACTACCTACTTATTATAATAATCTTAAATCTTCCAAAATCAATTTCAGATCTAGAGGTAGGTACTAAAGGAAAAAGTAAATACAAATAAAACAAAATTGTCCTTATGCCAATTAAAACTTTTGGTTTTTATTTACTGAGATCAAATCAATTAGTTGCCACTTTTTGTTTATTTCAAATACACATCAATAGCTTTAGTATCTATAGTTCCGGTTTTGCGATGCCTGAAGTATTTGCCTTAGGAGTTCAATGACACTGCCGTTCCGTAAACATGGGTGTTGTTTACTGTTTTTCGATGGGTAGGTAGGTATAATTTATTAGAAAACAACATTCAATTAATTACAGGAACTTAGACTCTGTTGAAATTCTACTGTTTACCCTCCTATACCTCATAGACTTATGGAAACCCTAAATTTATTTTGGAAAATGACGACGAAGAAAAAGTTACGAAACTTTCCGCCCGCTTTATTCTCCCCACAGATGCCTTTTAAACTTTGCCTGGGCAATTACGACTATTTTAAAACCAAAAGCACCTAAATTGGCCCAGCCGTTCTCGAGTTATAAAATTACATCTAAAATTGGAATAAATAATTAATATCAGAAAAAGGACGCTTATCCATCTCTATGCACATAGAGCGGACGTTTTGTTGAATTACATCAATTTAATCACGCACATTTTTAAATAAGGTATTAGTTAACTATCAATCTCCCATGCTAGAATTTTCAGAAGGTCATCTCCATGTACCGAAAATTCGAACTTGAAGGTCAATTGTTGACTGGAATAATAAAATTAAACCAAGTTCCTTATAGATCTGGTTTAGGAACTTGGTACCTACAAAATATTTAAATTTACTAACTTGGCACTTACATAACATTTAAATATTCAAGTCATGAACTTATGTAGCCTCATTTTTAATTATAACAAAGAGAAAAATACTGGTTTTGAGAAAAAAACTTATTTAACATTTATATGGATATAAGATGAATTATACTAATCTAATATACTTACCTTAATTTACGAGATTGGTTTAAAGGTTACTTGGTTGTCCACTAAAGGCTTAAAACTTGATATAGACTGATTAATCGACTTAAGGTGCGACGGACGACTAAATTTCTGGACGAAAAACCAATAAATGTATACTTAATTGGTTCCACAAATTTTCCATAAATTATAAAATTCCATGGAAAAAATCTTTGTAGTTTTTTTATGCTGGAAAATTTTTGTAGGTAATATACCTATATTATTATTTCAGTTATAAGTCGTATAATAAACAAAATACAAAAAAAGTGGCCGCGTGCGAGTCGGACTCGCCCATGTAGGCTTCCGCAGCAATTGTTTATATGAAATAGTTTATGACGTATTATAAAAAAAACTACTTGATAGATTTCGTTCAAACCAATTTTCGTTGGAAGTTTTTGTACTAATGTACATTATATATTTTTTCTAGGTTTATCATTCTCCTATTTTAGAAGTTAGAGGGGGGGGGGGGGGGACACACACTCTGTTTTCCACTTTGGAAGAGTCTCTCGTGCCAACTATTTAGTTTAGAAATAAATGATGTACCTTTTTGAATTTTTGATTTTTGAAGACCTATTCATAGATACCCCACACGTATTCACGGGTTCAATGAACGTTTATTTTTAAATTTTCGGTTCAAAGTATGGGGACCCCCAAATGTACCTAATTGATTTTTTTTCAGAAATTTTCTGAAATCTTAGTGCGGTTTACAGAATACATCTACTTACCAAATTTCAACGTTATAGCTCTTATAGTTTCGGAGAAAAACGGCTGTGACATACGGACGGACGGACGGACGGACGTACACACAGATGTGGGGGTTATCTGTGGACGGACATGACGAATCTATAAGGGTTCCGTTTTTGCCATTTGGCTACGGAACCCTAAAAATAACGTTAGATTTATATAATCGTTTATCTATAAGAACGGTCACTATTTCAATTAATGGTTGGGAAAAGATTATGTACCTAAACTTCACTAAAGTAAATGAACAGCACTTAAACACAAAACAAACAGGCAGACAAGGAATTGTTGCAAGTGCAGAATAAATACAGGGAACATTCTGTGACTCGTATCTAGATTACACATTTCGATATGACACGGTTATATACCTATCTGACTATGTAGCTTATACATAAGTATTTATATGTTACATACAATTATAATCTGTGAGATATCTCTTGGAAGAATGTCAAAATATTAGGAAACTAAAAAACATTACAATGAATATCGTGTAAAGAAAAATCCACGAACCTTTATAATCATTGTTGAAAAAACTTGTACGTTATTAATTTCTCTGTTATTGTCATAATTCAACATAATATTCGTGGATTTTCCGTTTATACGAAAACGAAAACCATTTATTTTTCAAATAACTAAGTGCGTTGCAGAGTTGCTCCATCTAAAGCTGCCGAATTATGCAATTAATTAATTCATCATCATCATCATCATCGAACTCTGGCCATAGGGCTCCCGTGACGTTTTCTGTTAAAGAGATCGTTTTCTACGGAATTATTTACGAGTATGTATTTATCTTTAAAAATCACTAAGCTTGTAAGTGTCTAATTATTCACATATAGTATGTTTGTAGTTAACAAAATGTAACTTATCTTTCCTATTGTTACAATGTTTAACCAGATTTGTATGGAATTGTCATACGTTTTTTGTAGAATCACATGACTCTCACAACAATACGAGAAAATAAAACAAAGCACAGTTACCACGTGTTTGCGTAATGGACAAATATTACTGCAAGAAAATGTATTATAGCAGCTGTTCACTTACAAAGAATTATCTAGAATCTAGACTATCGTCATTTTACTGCAACGCCAGAGGTTGCAGGTTCGATTCCCGCCAGAGGGATAACAATTTGTATGATCTGCAAAAAAAATATCTAAGTATTTATCTATTGTATGACGGAGATAGATCTTGCTGTGTGAATTGTCTAGCAATATTAATTTATTTAACTACACGTAAGTGATAGATACGTAAGATGTGTATTTTATTAACATCAGAACAATATAGAATTAGTGTCACGTGAAATTACTGTTAATAAAATTTCTAAGAATGCGATCGGAAGATCCCACTTATAAAATAACTACAATTAGTACTTACTAGCATTATGCGAAGTTGAGAGTGCATTATAATAATAAACAGTTATTATAATAACCCATTATGTAATAATATTACATAATATATTATGTACACTTAGATGTCCTAGGACAGCCTGGTGCAAAAGGAATATTTCTTGAATGAAAACCGAAAAAATATCACGCAGTTAAAAAAGGTAATTAATTTCACCTTTTTCAGTATGTTTTTTTTAAAGCCATAATTGGGACACAATTGACCCAAATAAACTGTCCCAAAAGTCGTGATTTAATTGTAACTTTAAATTTTTATTAATTTTGTTGCGACAATTGGGCCAACAACAATGATTGCTGTTATGTACAGTCAGAGCCAAAAATATACAGCCAATATATACAAGCTGCTTGCTTGCACCCGGCTTCGCCCGCTTTTTCCGACGTGTAGGTATACTTTTTTGGGCTACTACGACTATTTTAAAACCAAAATAACATTATAATTTCTACGTAACCATAAGCAACGAAATCGGCTCAGCCGTTCGTGAGTTATAAAATTACAACGAGAAGTGGCATTGATTTCTAAATTTATAGATATCGGAAATCGCATGCTATGTCCAGTAATATATCTAATACGGAAGTATTCGCCCAGCCAATTTGACAATTGTTACTTTTCCCGTGTCTAACATCGTCGTGACTTTAAAGTGGTTATTTATCTACGATTTAAGGAAAATGTTCGTAGTTCTGCAAATTACCTGCATGAGATAGGTATCCCCGAGTAACAAGCGAGTCGTGAAATTAATCTATAACTTATATTAGAGTTGAAGAGTTTGTTTGTTTGGATGGTTAATCTCAAGAGCCGTTAGATTTGAACAAATATAATGTAATAGTTCAAAATCGAATTTTCATTTTAACTTTCACTGACATTTATTATTCAGTAACTATTTGACATTTATTATGATTTATGTTATTTGACATGACGTAAAATATTTTACCAATAAATCGAATATTTGATTATTACATGCAGAGTGTAAAGCACGATGTAAGGTGCATTTCTCTGCTTGTTTCATGTCATGGTGTCTGACCATATTTAAGGAAACCCTGCCCTAAACTCGTTTTTTTTATTAATTAATAAAGGGTTTTTTCGCACACGCGAAAAAGACACCCTGGTGAAAACAATCAGCAATTAATTATAACTAAGTAAGTATGTACTACATTCTAACTATTACTAGGTCTCTTCTTTGCACGTTTGCCTTCCATAATGATGCCGGAAAAACCGCATAGTGTTGGCCTAGTTGGGTCGGCTAGTTAGTTATAAATCTCAAGTCACTCTCCTTGCCGCTAAATCAAACGTAAAAGGAAAACTGATCAAGTTTTCCTAATCCGTGCAGGACGAATTTCTGTATAAACAATCGTTATAATAAATCAATATTGCTGGACAATTTACATAGCAATATCTAGCTTGAAATGGTACTAGTAAACTGCCCTGAATTTGCGAACATAATATTTTGAAGGATTTATTATTATGATTTTACTATGATTTAATTCATATATTTTTTCTGATAATGTTTACAAATTTCAAAATTTCGTCAAGAGGACGAAATTTATGGATTTCTAAAAACCGGCTTTAAAAGTTTATTTACTAAGAAAACTGCATTTCCTTGCATCACCTACATACCTTCAAAGTTGATGGTAGGTACAGTAATTAGGCAGTTATTAAATACCTAACTTAATAGCTTGCAATTATAATTACGGTAGATCATCTTAAGAGTTGTTAGAAGAACAATACTGTTTCCGCTAGGATGAAGCCTAAGATAAGCCTTAAGATGTCGCTCGTTGAATTAATTTGTTAAATAATAGTGCCAAGAATAGATCCACCCTATTTCTTTAAGTGGGTTAAAAGCGTCTACGGATTTTACACATTCGATACAACAGCGACGATCTATGTACTGTGTCTATCTATTAGGGCAGAATAGAGTAAAAAGGTCCTATAAATTAAAAAGGTCTTTTATTGATCACAAAATCTTTAATTTGAAATAGGCTTTAGAGAACTATTATAGTAATTAAAGTAAATGAACAATGGTATTAACTTTTACCGTAAATGTGCAGAAAAATGTCGCTTCTGCATTTTGCAAACCTTTGTCAAGTTGATGTATTTCCTGATTTGTAGGTATCTACTAGTAGCGTGTCGGAGTCTTGAATGAGACGTTAATGTTAATCCGCTACTAGAGCGTGACGCAGCTTTGCCTGCGATTAAAATTAAGATTTATTAATTTAAAAAAAAACATACAATTACATTTATACTTAGCATTAACTTTAAAAAATAAAATAAAAACATCCAAGTAGGTATCTAATCAGAAAAAAAGCATTCGACCTGAGATCGTCCTCCTTTTTCGAAGTGATTAAAATTGTTTTTTTTTTTATTTTAGGGAGAATTTCTGTTATAAATACCGACCTTTCAGTTTCAGATTTATCTATAGCTTTAATTTTTTTAGCTGGACAAATTGAATATATTTATGTAACAATCTTTGCTACTTCTCCATTCTCATCGGATTCACGTGCGTCAGGACAGGACAAAGAATTTATATGTAAGTATATAACATTGTAGAAATAATAATCCAAACGAGACAATTGTAGGAAGTCGCGGGTTCTTTCTATCGCAACTCGAACTGTCGAGGTTGCGGTTCGATCAATTCCACTAGCCCTTCGGAATGCATGGAGCTCTATAATTATTCTAATCGAAGAACTATTGAGAAAAGGATAAAAATATTATAATAAGTTTATAAAGTTGGTTGTATATTGGTTGTCAGCAACTCGTTTTTCATAATCCGCTTTGTTTAGCGAATTAAGAAATCTCCATTTTAGTCGAGCAAAACATGCAACATAAAGAACAACAAATAAAGAATGAGGAAATAGGGATTTGATGTTTGTTATATTACCTTATTTTGCGAAACCTATAATTCCTACTGGGCTCTACACTATAGACTTTAAGCATACACAGATGGTCAACAGCACAGTCAAATAAACTCTCAAGTTCAAGGTCTTGCCGTGAGTTTATTTCGTAGACACGTGCTGAAGACCGATAGTACCAAGATAATGCCGATAGATCATGTAAGATCATGTCGAGATACGAGCGTATTATACGATAAGTAGATGTCGATAGTAGATAAGCTTTAAGGAATATCCGCTGTAAAGTGGAAAAACAACCGGTTGAATTGCAAATCCGGCAATTCAAATTGGTTGAAATATCTTTGTATTATTTAGGTACGTGACGCGTGTTGGTTAAGTGGGAGCACACTCGACTTTTATTCCGAAGGTAGTGCGTCGAGTAAGACACCTATTACTCAAAATAGCAATTGAGGAAGAATTATAAAGCTGCTTTAATAATTTAACTGGTAGATTTGAAATGTTATAATAAGGATTGTGGAAAATTGGGACAGGCTTTATATTTTCTCACCGAAAAAGATTTTTTGAATCTTTTACGAGAATGAGACTAGACTAGATTATGTATTAGGTATAAGCCTTAATAAGAGTGACTATTTTCATTTTTTTTTATAAAATTTACTTTATAAACTTTTTTCTAAAACGTTACATAATGCTCGTTCAATCTAATACCCGTAACACAAGCTTCGACCTTACCACGAAGCTAGGTGATGCTGTATGAATGACCAATAATATTTATTATTTATTTATGCTTTTCTAAAACAATTGGGATATCTACTACGTAGTATTTCGACGCAAAATCACGTTTCGTGTCACATGTCCATCGTCATAGAACTGGTTTATCGTTGATATATCTCACTATTTTTGGTTACGTCATTTTTAATACGCATTTCATTTTATAACCAGAAAAAGTTTAATAAATTTTTGTCCATAATACGATTTTATGTTTATTAACAATTTTTTACACTGTTGTATACATTAATCCTTGCAAAACCAATTAACCTAATGGGGAAATGGATTTATTCCACATTCGTCCCGATATATTCAGCCCGCATAAAAAAAAACTACATTATTCGGCTTAATGATCGCAATAAGTTGGTACAGTACACAAAATTAAACTGCTGTCTCCTGGTAAATGAATTCCTTTTAATGTTGTATTTGTATTTTATATGTGTGGTCAATCACTGCCTAAGCATTCCACTGAATCTCTTCCTGTGGGTGTCATAGTAAGATGGGATGGCATTATTCAGCTCTGCACCAATCTATTGCATGCTTGCATGTGGTGACAGATTGTACCAGCCAGCGACAGGTACACCTTGGCCGATTTGAAGCAGATAAGGACAAGTGTTACGACCCCTCAAAACCAGTTTTGCATGCACACACCCACACTACATCCTTTTTTGATATTTAACCGGCTTTCGTAATAGCTTTATCCTTATTTTTGTATTGATTTCATGATTCTCAAGATTATTTAAATAAATAAATATGGTTGGACCATTCATACAGCAACATCTAGCCCGTGGTAAGCTCGAAGCTTGTGTTATGGTTGCTAGATTTCTGATATCTCTATTTATAAAAAAAATTAATCCCTATTTACCTTGGTCACGCCATCACGCGTGAACGGCTGGGCCGATTTAGGTGGTTTTAAAATAGTCGTAGTAGCTCAGGGAAGGTTTAAGAGGTGAGAAACCATGGGAAAAGTCGGGCAAAGCCGCAGGCGGGTCAGCAATTTTTATTCCGTGGCGGGAATCAAACCCGCAAATGTACCCGCTTCGCCTCGGGTACCTTATCATACTTATGAACCTGCTACTTTATACTGTGTTTTAGACTAGATAAATGTTCAAGTAAACACCAAGTCACTGCGGAAGTAAGTAGGTAATCAAGGTCTGTCCTAAGCTGATCTAGAATGGTTTTATTAAAATTGTTGTTTATTTGCAACTTCAATTAGATAATAATTCATTGAGCGTCTCAAGTTCCGACAGTCGAGGAAAACGACTTTTAGATCGGAAATGGATTAGAATTTTATTTTAGTTTATTTTGTCTTTACGTCAGGTGAGATTGAAGTTAAATAAGGGTCTGCTTTAAAAAGTTGCAAAATTTTTAGTTTATATAATTTAGTTTAGAAGAAAATATACTTATTAGAATAATCTCTGATAATTAAGACTATTAGAAAATAGACAGAATTTAATAAAAATATGTGGTTTTGTGTTTATTAAGCAAAAAAAAATATTTTACTTTTGATAACATAAACCTAGAAAATAATAGCATCATACAATTACAACAATAACACTGGTAAAATAAGACCTAAGAATAAGAGATAGTTTTTTAAAGTGTGAATCTTAAAAATCATGTTAGCCAGGTAAAATTGCGTTTTCCAATTGACCTCCACAAAGCCTATTGCAAATCCACAAAACTGTGCCAATAGAAAACCCCCTTAAATGTTAAGGCCGTCAATTTGTTACTGACAGCTAGATTAGGTTTTTTCTCAGAAAAAATATTTATTTGGTCCATCTTAATAACAACCATATCGGTAACACTAGATTAATGTTTAACAATAGTTGGCCAACTCGTGGACGTTTTCCTTATAATAAACTACTCACACTAATAATAATATAGAAACGCGAAATCAGTGTGTCTGTGTTATTATGTCACTTCTTCACGTGAAAATAGCTAAGAATATAAGTAACTTTTCGCTCCATTTCGGTTTTAATTTTTTCGTTCATATACTAGTTGAGCCATTTTTTTGCCATTTAGTGACTTGTCGTTAGCACAGAAACGTTAGGTAATCTCTCAACCAATGTGGACTAAATTACCAAAACTCATACAAACTTAGAAGGAACCAAAGCTTAACTGTGATAGGAAAATCGCATAGTCTAATAAATAGATAAAAGTATTTATAAATATCGATATAGATACTTCAAATAATCTATACTAATATTATAAAGCTGAAGAGTTTGATTGTTTGTTTGTTTGTTTGAACGCGCTAATCTCAGGAACCGCTGGTCCGATTTAAAAAATTCTTTCAGTGTTGGATAGTCCATTTATCGAGGAAGGTTATAGGCTATATTTTATGAAAAAAAAGCAAGCGAAGCTGTTGGTGGTCGGCTAGTAATAAATAAAGCTCTATTTCTATAGAAAAGCTGCGGGACGGAAGCTAGTTTGTGATAAATTTTTAATCAACGATGACAACATTTAATGATTAATATTATATTGCACTGCAATTAATGTTATTCTTTTGAAATTTATGTTGGCTGATTTTATGGCAACACAATATTTTTGTGGAAAGATTAATGTGTAAATCGCAAATATGTAAAACAAGGTTTAAATATTAATGAAAAAAGGAAAAATAATATGAACGATCACGTGCGATGGATATAGGGAAAAATTTAAACCAGAAAGAAATGAATAGGTATCCACTTTTCGGTCGGAACAACAAATGCTAGGTACTTTAGGTACTTATACTATTATTTTTCTTTTTATTAATTTTTACCTAGGCATTCACTGTTAAACAAAGAGGCCTCCCTCATAGATATCCAATAACGGGTGTTCGTCCATCTTGTTGGATGTCCAACGCTCCTTGTTTCCGCGGAAAAATTCTACGACTACTTTATTGAAGCCTGGATCCGACTGCCTCATTAATTCAATGAAAGGAAATATAACAAACAACGCGTTAAACTGTTTACGATTGTGATTTCTAAAGGAAAGTATTTCGTATTTCGCCTTATTTGAGGTCAACTGGGTATTATGTATGCAACTTCAGAGGTCACGTTAAAGAAAACGTGAGTTTTTTTGAAGAAATTGGAATGGGCAATACTTTAAGCTTTTCAAGGTAGAATTATTATTTTTATATTTAGTAGGTACCTACTCTCGGAAAAAATTACTATAGGTATAGGTACAGTATATTCAAATACATGATATTTATATTTCGAGCTTTTATATTTCGGGGCTAGATGTCGCTGTATAAAAATTTATATTTATTATATTTATATTTATTGTATTCATCTCTAAAAACAATGATTCAAAACTTAATAATTAAATTATAAAAGAACTTGCTTTTCTAATTCATGGTTAGTGCTGACGCTTATAATTTTATGGAAGAAAAACTCTTCATCATCAATATAAATACCGTTTCGTGAGATATCACTATTTATTTTAATTGACGCCGCAGTCACTTAGTCTCTGCAGTGGTTGTTTAATCTCAACTAGTCACTCTTTTTAAACAAATACGTAAAACCTGAGTTTAACATCTACTTGTCCCGTCAATCTTGTGACAGATCTCATCAGTCACATGCACATGATAACGACAATCATACAGTACATACAAATGCCTTCCATACAAACAGAGACAAATACAGTCGTAATCTTCCAGATAAGCCGGTAGCGATGAGATAAATGTAATCTTGTCGGAAGATTCGATATGAAAATTTTCCGAAGCTTGTAGTAGGTATTCTGATAATTCGATGTTTTATCATCTAATAACAATGATCTTCGGATAAGATCTCTCGATCTAGTGAGTTTACCAGCGCTTTCTTAGCGCTTTTTAAAACTAACCAACTTTCAGATGTAGAAGTTGATTGATGATGATACCACTGGCATTTTGTAGTAGGCATAAAGGCGGTTGATAGTCTATACTAGGTAAGTACCTAATTTACGTAGGCGAGTGCAATCAACCTTCTACTTAAAATAAATGTTTTGTTTATCAGCAAAACAGTGTAAACATGAGAAAGTTTCCATTGTTTACCATGTTGTTTTTAAATTCCACTAAATTGCCGTACATCCAAACAATACAACCATCCTATCCGTCGTGGGTTCAAACCTCGCCGCCACCTCTGTATTTTTCTTCTTGAAAAATGTATGCGCGCTTTAAATAAGGGTGATGATGATGATGAAACAAAACAACAACTGTACAAATAAATCAAGCCATTATTGTATGAGATTATGGAGAGCTGTGGTAGAGTGCTTGCCTTTGGGAGACAGAGTCTCACAGGACGTGTTAATATTGAAATGAGATTCCTCTACTGGATTGGATGTCAATTCAGTGAAGGTCGCTGTCAAAAGTCGGATACGACACCCGAGGATCCCCCTCGGGTGTCGTACATATAATATAATTATGTATATGTTTTACACATATACATAATTATATTTTCAGCACGTTGGGTGAGGTCAGGGGGAGATAAACTCTTGCTTTCCGCTCACGGCTATGCACGTTTATGGACTTTTTCGCGTTATAATATTTTTTTCCGGGCCAAAATGTAGCGTATGTGTTACAGTGATATGTAAGCTATAATTATTGTGAATTTTCATGGAAATCCAGTTGGTAGTTTTTGTGTGAAAAAGCAACAAACTTCCTTACAAACTTTAGTTAATAATACGAGTATTACTAGGATGACGTAGAAATCAAAATCAAGACACATGACTAAAATATAACATCGACCCGCCCGAAGCTTTTGCTACGAAGCTAGATATCAATACAAATGGTTAATGGTGTAGGTAGGTACAATAAACAATTCTATCTACCTATCTATCTCTATTATAGATAGATATATCTTTATACAAAGAAAACACCCAGGGACAGGGTCTACCCGGATCTGTTGATCGTACAAACAAAAAGTTTCAACCTTCATTGTTTTAGGATCAAAACGATTTAATCAACTTTACCACCCATTGGTGTTCAAACATGAAAATTCAAGGTTTTTGATCTCCCACTCCCCCTCCCCCTCCCCCTCCCACTTGCCGGAGCGCTGGTGCTTAGATGCCCTAGAGGTGTCCTAGTCCTAGTTTAGTGAATCAGGGTTACTCGTAAATGGGTTATCAAATGCTCCAATTCAAGTAGTTCCATTGTCTCTTGTGAACATCCTTCACAAGAGACAATGGAACTAGTGCTATGACTGTTCGGTCGATAACTTTACCATGCTACAGATTTTGGTAGACTTATTCCTCTGAGTTTCGTCTCAGTTTAGATCTAGAATATTAACAATTGATAACCGTTTTCGCTTTTATTTTACAAAACAATTGACGGTTGGTTGCTGTTGACCAGATTAATGGTGATAATAGCTCAAGTCTTAAGACCTCCGATGACCTTAATGAGGATAATGAATCTCTAAATCGATGAATATCATTATCATCATTTCAGAGGAGGTCCGTTACTAGCATTTAGGCCTACCTTAAACATTTCTGATTTATTCGAATGGCTCCATCCTGAACTAAAGGTCTAAAAGATCAGTTCAAATCCGGATATTTACATCAAACTGCCAGTTTATTTTTGATGAAAGCTGTAGATTCCCTGTAAAATAAACAGTAATTACCATAATGGAGACACACCTGCTCTCATGCTAATTAAACTGCAGCCTTGAACCTACAAGTTACAAACTGTCGTAACGTAACTCTGATTACAATATGCATGGAATCTGTACTTATAACAGACGAGTGATACATATATTTGTTCAGTCACGGAACTAGTGACATTGACATTGTTCTAAGTGCACAATATGTTTGCCTGAGGAATAAATAAACTGAATTGAATTGAATTGATTGTTTTTTTGGGGTTATCTTGATGGGGAACTTTTTTGAGTATCTTTCCATTGTCCATTGCTGTCTTTTTAGATCTCTTCGGTGTATGTTCTCATCTTCTCGTCTACAAAAGAGAAAACTATAGGTTAGGTTAGATTCTGTAAATTTTCTCTCTTTTGTCTTTTGCCTTTTCTTTGGGAACCACCACCGGAATCCACCGCAGGAAAACTAAAATGATTAAGCGGATGACCCCTAAAGGGTTAAGATAGGGGTTGGATCGATGAAACATATACATAAATGTATCGATGAAACAAAACATATCATTAGGTTTGTCGCGGTTAGAACGTGCTTTGAAAAAAAAATGACAAATGGGTTACTTTAATACAAAAATTTGGAAATTCGACACAAGTAGTTCTTATGAAAAGCGCGTTATGCACAACAAACTTAGGTACCTACTTGAGCTTGGTAGGCGCGATAAAACAAAAAAAAAATACTTTCCTTTCATACAACCCGCTACAACGCTCTGATAAAGCAACAATGGCTGCACCAAGTACGGTTATACATTAATAGTATCGATTGATCGGGAATGTGTTGACTACACGTGGTCACGTCCAGGGCTAGCACGCCATTAACTATTCATTTTAATTAATATGAGTGAACTTGTTCACAACAGTTTGCGAGTTCAATTCCCGTCTCGGAACAAAAAACATTTTTACAATCTGCAGATATATATACTCTACTATACTAATACTAATATACTAATACTAATCTATACTAATATTATAAGGAGGAAAGATTTGTTTGTTTGTAATGAATAGGCTCCGAAACTACTGGACCGATTTCAAAAATTCTTTCACCTTTGGAAAGCTACATTATCCCCGAGTAACATAGGCTATAATATAGCAAAGAATTGCGGGAAAGTGTAAAACGCGGGCGAAGCCGCAGGGCGGAAAGCTAGTATATTATAAGATAATGGTGTGTCTCAAATAAATGGTTTATCTTTCTTTCTTTCTTTCTTTCAGTAAAAATAAGTACTGAATAAACATTTTTTCTAGTTGTTTATTTAGATATTTGTTCCGGATGTCAAAGTTCTGTTATAACAGAACACTGAAAAAAAAACATATCCTAGAAACGTATTAACACGCTCACTGCGGCACCATTTTTCGTAGACTTTCAGCCAGTGCGTATGAGGTCTTTTCGAGCCAAGATTGAACTTTTTTGCAGTGCGTTTGAGGCCTTTTCGGCCTCAAAAAATATCGTCTCTAAAAATACCTTGTATTGAGCTCAGAAACGACAATATTGGCTTGAAACTTTACTATTATAAACTTAAATATATATTTGACTTTAAACTAGCTTCGCCCGGAGTTACGACATTTCGGTACGTAATAAATTAAAAATATATATATGCCATCAATTATGCCTCATATCGCACTGAAAAAAAGTTCAATTTGTGTCTCAATTAGGGATGGGATTAAAACAAAATTGCAGTCACGATAAATTTATATGATTTGTTTTTAATTATGGTCTTTTTCATAAGCGTTGTAAAAAGAGACTTATATCATGTGATAAAGATTCGTCAAGTGGATCGGATGAGGTGAAACAATTAAAATATATAATTTTTTTCAGAGGATATCTTCAACCAGAACTGCCTCTGAGAACAGCATAAACATTTTGGAAATTGTTCAAATTTGCCCTCCATCTATTGCAATGTCAAAAAATAACATTGACAGTAACAATAGATGGGGTTCACTTATATTTTGTAAAATGCGGGCGCACTGGCTAGCAGCGTCCGTCCGTATCGAAACTTCATCACGTCACTACGCGGCGCCCGCGCCGCCCGCCCCTCACTCAGTGCGGCTATGGGTCCTACAATTTTTGGGGCCGTTCTGAACCCCCTTCGCACTGAACGTGAATCATTTCTATCTAGTGCGTATGGGATCGAAGCAATCCCATATGATATTTCCTACGCCATTAAACTAGTCTTCAAAAGATAAGAATTTTGATATATTTGTCTCTGTTGTACTCATAGAAATGTCAATATTGTCACCCCCCGCACAGGGTGAAAGAACGCGATTTTGACTGCCGCACCAGCGGAAAGTTACGCATGGGCTAATTTGATCCCATAACGCAGTGAGCGTGTTAATTGCCATCAAAACTATCGATATAGAATCAAAATGCCATTAAGCTTGCGTGTGAGAAGCAATACCAAACAACTTGTTGTTTATATTATACATTACCTACACGAAAAATATTATTGATCTTTTTTGGACTGTAAAGTATTGATAATGGTTAATGGCGTATTTGTTACGAAAATCCTGTTATAAAAAATACATAAAATTATTTAATTCAGCAACATAAAATTGTAACATAAAAAATCAATTAAATTTATTTCCATATCGGGTTAGTAACAATATCTTAACCTATTTAGGTAGGTAACCTAAAAGTGAGCTATAATCTATACTAATATTATAAAGAGGAAAGATTTGTTTGATTGTTTGTTTGTAATGAATAGGCTCCGAAACTACTGGACCGATTTCAACAATTCTTTTACCTTTGGAAAGCTACATTATCCCCGAGTAACATAGGCTATAATATAGCAAAGAAAATTGCGGGAAGCCGCAGGGCGGAAAGCTAGTATATTATATAGGTAAGTTATACATTATTCTTAAAATGTTCTGAATGACTTTCGTAAACTGGTTCATTGAAGAATTCATAATCTTTACCCGCTCACTAGCTATCTGAAAATGTGGTACCTATAGACCACTTATTATAGTTATAGATAAATGCATAGATGGACTATTCTAAGATGTGCATTAATGCATACATGTACGCATTGTAAAGACATAATAATATTATAAGACCTATTGTACAGTCGGCCAAGAAAGTGGTCTACCAGTTTTGACAAAAATTTCTGTGCGATAAAATAATCGATATGGTTGACTTTTCTAAAATAATTTAACTGACGTACTAACGAATCTCAACCCTAGGGTGGTACACCACATTTTTTGCTGACTGTACTCATGAATGCAATTAATAAACTTTGAACTGTGCACATGAAAATGCGTCGTGCGTATCATAATTGTAAACAAATCAACAGGCAGGAATTTGTTATGGTCTTCTAGGCAATTTCTCAATTTGCCCGCTAAGTTATGTAATATTTGTGCAGATTTTCACGCATTCCATATTTTATTCGCATTTTATATATTAAACTCTCTATTTAAAATTGTTTTGTTGTTGCTTACTATCCCAAGAACCAGCCCTGTTTCATCTCTAAATTGGGAATCATTATACTAAATGAATGTCACATGACGATCTGTTCAAAGAAGCTCCGTATTGATTCGTTCTATTTATATGATTATGTTGCCTGTTCGGATATAGCCTACTAAACTTTCATTGTGAAATGTCATAAAAAATCCTATAGGGTCAAAGCTACCAATTTTCAGTCAAACCGATTCAGACGTTCTTGAGTTTTAAATAGTGTTACTAACACGAGTTTATTTTTTATATGTAGATATCCCACTTAGCCTGCAGTTAGTTAGCAGTTTAGTAATACGGAGTACGGACTTAATATCGGTTGAGAATGATGAAGATCAAGATGCTACAAAGATAAAAGATATCTAACTTAATATTTATAGTTTTATACAATGTTTGGAAATGGCTTTACCTCTAATTCCTGTGTTTGACTTCAAGATAAGTGCATCATTACCTACGTCGGCTGCCATTGATTTGTATCACTTGATCCGGTTGATGTATCTCGAGAATTGATAAGGATTCACTGATTATTGAGAGAGTTGGCTTGGCTCTTATCACTGTCAATCAATATTGTGGAAATCCCAATGGCATATACTTTTTTGACCGACGATTTCAGTAGTCATCATCATGATGATGAAATTCTTAGCCGACATAGCACATGGATGGCATCTTTACTTTATTTCTAACAACATGTAGTCTTATAAGATTAGATTTTTAAATTTGAGAGGGCCAGTGCCCATTTAGAAACCAAACAAGCAGGGCCGGATCGTGAATTTGTGGGGCCCTGGGCTGAAATATATACTTATATACTTATACTTGGGGGCATATCTAAGTATAGTAAAACCATTTCTAAAATGAACGCCCCTCCACCGAATTCTGATTTTTTTTTTCTGTGTATTCTGTCTTTCTGTATTTCCTCTCACACGTTGAAATCATCACGGTTTTGTGGAGGGGAGTTCATTTTTAGAATGGTTTTATTATACCTACTCAATTTGAGTTTAAAAAAATCTACGCATATAACAATAAGTCGGGTTTTTCCTTTCTGACAAAAATTCCAGAACGCACGAACCGATTTCCACGGGTTTGCATTTATTGGAAAGCTCTCGGGCTCCGTGAGGTTTATAGCAAAGAAAATTGTGGGAAAGTGTAAAACGCGGGCGAAGCCGTGGGGCGGATAGCTAGTTTTTTTATAAATATATAGGTTTATATTCCTTATAATTTCTATTTCTATTTTTTTATCTCGAGTTTCACTATTTTTATGTATAATGTTCGATTTTATTCTTCCGAAAATCAACTTTGATGTTATCATAACTATTTTTTAACGCTTTGACAGCATCATAGTCTGGCTTAAACTTTTTAACGTAAATTTAATATTATTTCACAATTCAACAGTTCCCACCACAGGTCGATCACGTAAAAATCTCCTCCGTAAACCGACTTTACAGACAACTATTTTTTTTTTTTATTATGGCCTACTTTCTTTCGGGATCTGGGGGCCCTTGGAACCCCGGGGCCCTGGGCTGCAGCCCAATCAGCCCATAGGTAGATCCGGCCCTGCAAACAAGTAATAAATAAAATAGCTTTTCCTTTAGATCAAACAATATCGCTGGAGATCTCAAGGCCTCGATATCTCCTTGACCAGATTTCGCACTCGTGACAATAACCCACAACCGGTTTGTAAAGTAATATCGTATTGAGAATGGCGTAGTTTGTCATTTCGTGTTTTTAATAAAGTTTCACTTTATCATGGCGGCACCAAAGAGATAGGTTTTTTAATTCGATATTGTAGGGTATACGAGTGTTATTTTTCCTATTGTTAGGCTGGTTCATATAGCGCAAGATGCTCAGAGCCTCATTTCTATTACAGTTTAGATTTGGTTCCATCAAATTTTTGTTTGAGCGACTAGTCATTTCTAAACCATTGTTAAATTCAGGGTGAAAAATAAAATGGGAGGGGGATGATGGATAGTGATGACGTGTCCAAGCTAAACTTCATGATTTTATGGACAACATCTGAATTAATCAATTAATACAAATGACAAGTCGTGGGACTAGACCACTCGTCAAATCAGGCATAGTGGCATAGTCATGTTGTTTTCTATCCATAGTTTCCACGCATGCTTGTGACCACGTTGCTCGTCGAATATGACGCTAAATAAATCGGTAGCTCCTGTTGCCAATATCAATAAGCTTCAATCAACGCTTCGCTTTGATTGGAATGAATCAATAGTTGAACACGATGATGATATATTTGCGGATATGCGGAGGGACAAAGGTCGGTGTAGTACAGATTCTATATCATTTAGATAGTAAATTCAATCTGGACTCTGAATCAATATGGAATCTGGACTTGCATTGGATAGCTTTTGGTAACAACCTCTAAACGAGACATCATACGAACTACGCCACAACTCTTGACTAACAACAGTCTTGTTACGTCGGCGATGCTTTCCTGGGAAAAACAGGTTGTTTTGTAAAACTACAGAGGTGGTCTGAACTAAATAACAAAAGTCACTATTATTGAGTCATTGCTTAAAACCCAACCGACAATGCTTTACTGCATCAGTTCTACTGCGTCACAAGGCCACAAGCCGCACGGTAAAGTCCACAGCTACGATACGTTCTCACTACGTCATCGCTGTGATGTCACGGGTCCCGCGTCAATCTATTTATGATGTACCCTTCAAAAGGACGAGACTCTACTGTGAAACGTGATTAACGATAGGAAAGTAATATATTTAATATTTAACAGCTCTTTGATAGGGCCGAAATGTTTTCGCGTGGACATCACGGATCGGCACGCAGCGTCGGACGTCCACCAACAAGATGGACAGATGATATTGTCAAAGCTGACTAATACTTGGATATCAATGTCCAGCTGTGGACGTACGATGGCTGAAATTATGGTAATGAAATAATTTATTTAAGGATTAAAGAAATAGAAAAAATCTACACTCATTAGCTTGTTCTCTCGTTTGGATATGGGGCAGAACAGGGTGATTATGATTTCTTATGGTGCAATAACATGACTGACGAGTGGCCAGGTTCTCGAATGAAGATTGTAAATAGTCAATAGAGACAGGGTTGAATGTCCACCAACAAGGTGGACGAACGACTTGGCGAATGTAGATTTCGAAATAACTGAATAATAAAATATCAATGACGCAAACGTACAGTAGTGCTCTACGACTTAATGATAATAATGGCATTTTTGATTCACCTTTTATAAGAGCTATTACTGTCCCGTATCTTCCCACGAAGGACTTATTAATACTGAATTTAAATTTATAAAAGGCGATACACGACAGGCTTCGTCACGGGATCTAATAATAACCTCTTCTATGACGACGTTTCCATAATTTCACTCAAATTATGTATTTAGTCAGGGATCCGTAGTACATGGAAATCAAGTGATTACTAACAAGCTAATTTTTGGTGAGTAGCTTCGTTTCGATGAGACGTCCAAAGATATCCTATACCCAAATCTCGATTGTGGTAGCTAACAGAGATATCAAGGATTAAAAAAATCAAGGATGTAAAACCGGGATAACGGACCACGAAATTTGTAGGACAATATGTTATATCTCAAGATAATTATCTAAATTATATAAAAACATGTTTGTCCTACAAAACCTATGGTTTGATCAAAGAGTCCGCCATTTCGAAAATGTATCGAAAACGAGGTCAATTTAAATGATTACTATGATTACTAACCAGCTGATTTTTTGTTGTATACTTAATTAATATATATAAAATCTAACGGACATATTGTCCGACAAATTTCGTGGTCTGTTATCCCGGTTTTACATCCTTGATTTTTTTAATCCTTGATATCTCTGTTAGCTACCACAATCGAGATTTGGGTATAGGATATTTTTGGTCGTCTCATCGAAACGAAGCTACTCACCAAAAATTAGCTTGTTAGTAATCACTTGATTTCAATGTACTACGGATCCCGACCTAATTGGAAAGGTCAGGGCCCAACCAGAGCTATAGCTGAATATTGGAAGGAATAACTAGTGGAATAAACTCATTCTTCCGGAGTAAACATACTTCCTTACTCAAGTAAGTACTGTCAACAGTATTGGTAGCACTTTTACGAATAATCTATAAATGAGATACTTACCGATTTTTACTTTGAAATTCGAAATACAATCATGTTTTTTTATATGTTTGGTGGTTTGCAAGGTTTCCTCATCTAAGACGGCCAGATAAATTATTCTTGATAAGCTATATCAAGTTATTCCAGTCAGAAGCGTCTACTAAATCTAGCGTGTCCAGCCTTTGTCGAAACATCCATTCATCTCGTTGCACGTAAAATTGTGCGCTTATCCATTAGAGAACTTATCAGCCCAACGTTATTTATGACTGTTTATTAATAGCGATATATTCATTGTGCTATAATTAACATCTGTCCACTATCACTGCAATGTTCTAATCCGCTTCATTATATCGATGACCCACATAAAATAATAAATAGGTTTTGTTTGACAATTCACACAGCAACATAAATTCACTGAGATAAATGAGCTCGAAACTTGAGCTACTGGCTATTAAAAATATCAATATAATAAGAAGAAGAAGAATAAGAAGAAATATCAATGTATTATGAGATCAAATTAAATTTGATATTTTTTATTATACATCAAAAGAGATAACACCAGGAACAAATATTTGCTGACCATACAAGTTATTCTCCCGACAGAAATTGAACTCGAAACCTCATGCATCGTAGGCGGACCTTTTGCACATTCTCCTGCATGAGTAGATACTAATTTCTGATAAGATGTCGTAAATAAGCACCAACAATAGCTATCTTCATTCATCTTTAGGCAACCTTCAGTCCTTAAAGTCTAATTAAGTAAATAGGGCCTCCTTAGTATTCCTGGCTCGCTATCAGGGAAATCCTAGGAGAAACCGCATCCCAACCACTTTCTAAACAACTGTTACGACTAGTCACGAGACATTTTAGTACCTGTAACTTAGGTCGATATGGTTGTTAAGTTAGACCGATTCTACAGAAGGTAATTTGAATAATGGATTAGAAGAATTGTCGATATATCCAAGGTTTGCCTGTAAGCCATGATAACGATTGTATTGTTTCTAGAATTAATATGCTGATTTAAAATTCAATTTTCGCAATTTACTTCTAAATGCATTAATGTAATTTACGTGTTCTTTATAACATCAAATGGGTCGATTGTCTATGAAATAGAGCTCAACATTTTCCCCTTGATTTCAGAGATATCTAAGTAGTTACTTAGATTGACCAGGTAAGGTAACCTGGTTTTATCTGAAGGAATGTTTTTTCAGTTGCAACAATTGTTTTCATATAAAAAAAATACTTTTTGTCGATTTTTATATAATATTAAAATATTTAAATCTTGTTTTTGTGTGAAGTATAATTATTAAGACGATAATTGTATTTTTTTTCGTTGACACACCCTCGCCTAACTGACTGTTATGCCGGTTGCAGACCGAAAACTAAGCTATTCCAAAGCTAAGCTAGGGAAGCTAGGCTAAGCCAAACTAAGCTAAGATAGAAATAAATGGCGTGCACACAAAGAGCTAAGCCAAAGCTCAGTTAGTGTTGCGGAGTTCAATTAGACGGACGTCAGGCGATTGCTATGAATATAATCGATGAAGAAAGTTCCGATGATGAATACGTTACACATAGAAAAAGAAGATTAATACTGACTTATTATTATTTAAGAAAACGACATTCTAGACCTTGGATATGTCAACACATTGAATCTCGGCACGCAAGTGGAGAGTTTAGAACTTTATTTTACGAATTAGATGATGAACATTTTCAGTTATATTATCGAAAAGGAAACTGTTTAACGACTTCGATAAATTGCTCCATATTCGCTACGAAACGACCGTGCGTCCGACAAAGGACACTGGACAGCACTGGCGAAGGATGTGCGAAGGGCGTGCGGGGAAGGCGGGAGGGAGGCGGGAGGGCATACACAACTAACTTAGCTTCGCATATTTTAGTTAGCTCACATAGCTTAGTTCACATAGTTTGCGGTCTGCACACAAGTATGGAAAACTGCGTCAGCTATGCGAGCTAAGCTAAACTAACTTAGCTTAGCTCTTGGTCTGCAACCCACATAAAGGCTGCTAATAAAATAATTTTATAACCTTTTCTAAAAACAAAAATTCCCACAAACAAAACACAACGTAGAATTTCTATTAGCAGAAACGTGCGAATACTTGAAGCCGTTAGTAAACACGCGTCACAGAACGGGTCCTCTGAGTCACATCGAGGGGGGACAGTCCCCCCCCCGCAAAGTCACATGACTCCCCCCCCCCTCAAACCGGCCTGGACTTTCCTTACCCCCCCTTGATGCGTGTGAGTGCAACGTTACGAATGCAGACTTGAAGCCACTAGGGCTGTCACTGACGGATCATCGGCATTATTTATATTTTTTATCAAAAGATTCAAAGATTCATTTAGCCTTATAACACAAGGCTTGCTATACTAGGCAAGTAATATAACATTATACAATCATTATCATTATCAAACATTTCAATAAATCCATAATCCATACATTATTAACATCTTTATTTATAAAACCACGACAGTTTAATTACACAGTAAAATATTTTATGTTAACTGTGAAAATCTAAATGTACTTTATTTTTTGTCCATAAATTCTATGTAGATAACGTAAAAAAAACTATTAATTATTGTTTCACTTTCCTTCTCAAGTTTATCCTTATTATTAATTGTAATTTATACTCGTCTCTTACATTGTTTCTATCCTGTTGGGCTTTTGATCATTAAGTCATTAAATATCTAATTATTTAAGTATCAAATACAAATTTAATAAATACTCTAATAGCCAGTGTTTACATAATTGGTTCTTAAACAATGAATAATAAAATTTTAAATGAGCACCAACTTACCTAACTTTTAATTGACTAGAATTGATTTCAATTTTTTTGTTACATTTCTTATATTTTAGGTATGGATTGAATAATTGATTCAGATTTGTACGTAAAATCACAAACATCAACTTGGACACGTCATTATGTACTATCAATCACACACTTTTTTATTAGGTATATTATTACTTACATATTTTTTTACATATTTCAGAAATCTAAGATACCGACCATTGGTAACACGACAACGTTTTTTAGAACACGAAACGGGTAACATACCATGATTCAAATGTTATTGAGTTTTCCAATATTTCGGCACTGTTACAAGCGCCATCTCCACGAAGAGACAACCCTGTATAGATAAGCTCTGCGCGTAACTGACTGCTAGCTATTCTGTGGAATGCAGGCGCTGCAGCAGAGGTCGACGACCCCCCGCATCCGGCGAAGGTTCGCAGTCACGTGCTCACGCGCACATGCACACACTGACCGCGATTCACATACACGCACAGTACGTACTATTATGTCAAAGTATTACAGTGACCGTAAAATGGGTAGTATCTACCTAGTTCAGTATGAATACAGCTCTTGAAGTTGATTATGCTTATATTTATTACCTAGAACAGAGAGAATAATAAGGTGGAACCAACTTTTTGAACTTTCAGAGCGCTCTCAATTTACATTCTGAAAGTTGAGGGCTCAATCAAACCCCGCCGCACATTTGGATTGTAAAAAATGTATACGTGCTTTTTAAAAACACGTTCTTGCTTTAACGGTGAAGGCAAACATCCTGAGGAAACTGGCATGTTCTGAGAGCTTTCAAAAGTTTGTAGGACATGTATTCACCAAGCCGCACGTGGTTAATTTCACATTCCCAGCAGTGGGAACGTAAAAAGGGGTGCTTATGATGATGATTAACTTTGAGAAGGAGGTCAATTGAATCCAGTTGGGCTTGGTATGTTCAGCGATCGGGCATTTAAAAAGTTTGAAAGCTTATAAGATGAAAGAGGGAGCAGGCGAAACTGACGAGAGGTTGACTATCCACAACGTTAGCAATTATCTTAGTCACCTTTCCTCTAGTCACGTTGCTCGCTTATATTATTTAGTAATATCACCTACAAGACATTTCCTTGTAATTTTCCCTTATGACGCTTGTAATACAAACTTCATTTACAGCACAAATTATAATAAAACCAGCTGACCCGCTCTTGACTGCTCCCGCGGCTTCGCCCGCTTTACATATCACCCGTAACACAAGCTTAGAGCTTACAACGGGGCTAGATGTTGTTGTGTAAATTTTCATGCAATATTTATTTATTTATAAACATGTTTTTTACCAGAACAACGGCCGCGTGCTGAAATAAGCGGGCTAGTATCAGTAGTCCGATGATGTAGTCCGATTATCGGACTACTGATACTTTTTTGTATCAGTAGTACGATGATTACAATTTTTCAGAATCCTCGGACTACTGATACTTAAAAAGTCTCAACAGTTCGATTATCGGATTAAATTATCGTAAAACATAACAACTACTACTGAGCCTTTTAGTTTATAAATTTTATTATTAATTTCGACTTTACCCAAGAAAATGAAATATTTCTAACTTAATTAGGTATATCATTTTATTTTTTTGAACATGCAAAATATAAAGCTATTTTATGCAAAAATATAGGTATTATATACAAAAATAAAGCCCTGACTATTAGATTATTACACAAAAATCCAAATATTCGTAAACGAAACTGATATAATATATTTCATAACATCCTTAATTTCTTATCCATATCCGAAATGTAATCCCATTTGAAAAGTACTAAGTATCTATTCATACATCTTCAATTTCTTATCTATATCCGAAATTTTATATCCATAACATCCCCTTTAAAAAGGGGTATTTCCCAACTGATCATATGATCAGATTGTAGTTGCATCTGATCACACAAAAAGTTCCCATCTGATCACGGATCCGATGCAACTACTTTTTTTAATTAAATTTTGTGCCAACGGATCACAAAAATCCTATTATTGAGTTACATTAAGTACTAAGTATTCATACATCCTAAATTTATTATCCATATCCGAGATTTTATATCCATAACATCCCTTTTGAAAAGTACTGAGTAGACTCGTAGGTGATCATTTCTAGAGCAAGCGTCCGTGACCTCAAGGGGAGATGACCCCCTCCCCCCTCCCCCCGTTTGACGTCACAAAGCTGCGCTGTACCAGGTCTTCAGGCATTCAATTAAAAGGAGAGGTTTTGCTTGAAAGTCTAACACATTACCATCATGGAACATGAGGAAACTCGTTGAAACAATATGAAACTGTATTTATTGTATCACGGCTTTGCAATAAATAATATCTACGGGAAAATGTTTTTTTCGTAGATTGTCCTGCGGTTAAAGGCAGCTAATTTATTTTTTGTGATACCTATAGGTTCTTATAGCTTAATTATATTTTGTACCATAATGTAGTTCCGTTCTATAGTTTTCGCGTACTTACCTATAACAAACATAGTAAAATCTCCGTAAGCATACTTTAGGTACATGTGAGCGGCGATCATGTAACTTACCATTTGTTGACAGCCGATTACATTCTCTAAGCCAGAGGCTACTTCGTATCTATAAATCTCAAATTAGTCACAAAGGCGTCTGTTTTGTCTGATCGTCACATGACTGTCGCGGTAGGTACATTCCATACTTAGCGATAGGTAGCACATTGACTCGAAGGTTGCGGGTACGAATTCTGAGTTGGACTTTCCTTCCGTTTTATTTTGGAAAAACCTTCGATTGGATTTTCCTTATAGTACCTAGCTTCCTTAATAGATTAATCATGTGTACCTAACCATTTTATATATAGTTGTGGACGTCCGATGCCTAAAATGATGATGATGAATACGAAGGAAAGCGCTTACATAATTAGAAAATATTTTTCTTAAACTACTTAATACTTTTCTTTATAATTATGGTTTACTTTTCTGTTTGCTTTCATAAGCCTATAAGAAATCAATAATTAAATCAGAAATATACCATATTTAATAACATATATTACATATAATTAACACTGGATGTCATATCATGACTATCCAGTACCTATTAAAATATTCTAAGGCTGTACAACATTGTAGTACAACCTTATGTTATTTCATTGAAATGTAATTATTATTAATATTTACATTATGTTAATAGACCCTCTTATTATTTAGATTAGTATTTATTACCAACATGAAAGGATATTCAGATGTAAATGTAATTTATTACAATAAAAATAACTTATATACATGATACCTACTGTATGTTTCAGGTCCAGAAATTGCGTTCTGTATTCGTCCAAGATAAAGACTTATAATAAAATGCGGGAAAAATCTACTAAAATGCGGTAAATTCGACTACAAAATGGGAAAGTTAGTTAAAACACGGGAAAAGCCACGGGTGAAAACCTAGTGTTCAATAATTTTAGTAAATTGTGCTGAATACTGAAATAATTTCCAGTGCCCTCGAATTGAGAAAGCGGCCAAGCGCGCTGCGTGTCTGAAACAACGTTGAAATAGCCGAAACTTGTTTTGCATTGCTTGAACAGCTAGTTTTCACCTCGTTACTGCAGAAAAGTTCAAAGTTATTACTAAATAAACAAATAGGTAAGTAAGTGGGAGCACACTCGACTTTCATTCCGAAGGAAGTGGGTTCAAATCCCGCCGCGCACCTCTGATTTTTCTTCTTGGAAAATTATGTGTGCTTTAAAAACACGTGCTATAACGGTGAAGGCAAACATCGTGAGGAAACCGGCACGTTCTGAGAACTTTGAAAAAGTTTTAAGGACATGTGAAACCGAGCAATTTGGCTCCACTTTCCGCTCTTTCCTTTTCAACAGCGGCTTTCCCCGCGTACGCGGACGGAGTCGCGCCCACCACTAGTTTATTATATTTCGTAAAAATTCCATATTTGTTTATCAAAAACTGGCCTTCCGCACGGGTGTTAATATTTTCCAGCTATAAAAAGTAGCATAATGTTCTTCTTCTGGTTCTAAGCTAACTCTTCACCGATTTTGTGCCAAATCGATTCAGCCATTCTCGAGTTAGGTACCGTAAAACACTCCAACATTGCCCACATTTTTCGAATAATTACAATTTTTGTTATTTTTTTGTATGGGGACACAAGTATTTTCTATTAGAATCTGCAACTATAGGATATTTTGCATGTATTATTTTATAAGATTTTGTTATTCGTCAATATTAAATCAAGTATTTTATTATTTTTAAAGGCGGGCAATGTTATCTCGACTTATTGCCAACATTGCCCGCGTTGATTTTTGACGCAAATATCTCCTCTCCGGCCTCTAATCAGCTGACAGCAAAACCTGTACAAGAATTCTGACCAAAACTGGCCTTTACTTTAAAACTAAAGCGAATCCATGACAGGTTTCCTACCAAAATCCATGTTAGGCTAGTTGGGCAAAATTACCCTGACCTTGTTAGCATTTTCCATACAATTCGCTTTTCGCCTTTAGTAAAGTGATAGGGTTGGTACATCTCAGTAAACTGTTCTTGACTTTTTATTTCTTTTTATGTTAATAAAAAAACAAGATTATCTTCTATTGAATTATTTAAAAAACTTTTGAGTAACATGTTTGATTCAACAGATTCACATGCAAGTATTAACATTTATTCCGTGTTATTTTTAATACATTCTGGTTCCAATCTTTCGTCTTGACTTTCTTTGACGAATTCGAGATTTGTTCTTGCTTTTAAGAAATAATAAAAATAAATTATCTAAATAATCAAGATAATAATAATTAGCAAAAAAAAAAAAAACTCGGATGTGTCAACCCTAAGCTTATTTTGACTGCGGGCAATGTTGTCAATAGTAGATCGCAAAAATACCAGATAACTTTGCCCACCATTATAACTTTAGTTATACAAGAGCTGCATCAATGACAATAAAGTTATAATAATACCTTAAGTTTTTTGTACAACATAATATAAATTAAACTCATCTGTGTTTTCTCCATCACGCACAATCCACTTTTAAATTTTCACCAAAATTTGCCCGCAAAAATACACTCCGTCTTTGACGAGTTCCAACAAGTTACTGAGTGACTTTAGCGTTACATCCAATAGACAGTGGTGCTAAACACAAAACCTATTTTCTACCAAAGTCAATAAATGTCACCATAGTATTCAGATATTTTTGCTATTAAAAGTTTTGCTTAAAAATTGGTCTTCGGGCAAAATTACCCTCGGTGGCAATGTTGGAGTGTTTTACGGTATAGGTAAATAGTGTAACTAAAACTTCCTTTTTTCAATATAATACATACATACTAAAAATCATCAAATTAGTTTCAATATCATATATTGAGCCTATAAACACAATATCTCTGAAAACAAACTTTATTACTCCATGACCGAACATTGGCTTACAGATTAGTTAGATTTAGTATAGATGAGATGTTAGGGGGATTTTGCGACTATCATTAATCCCCTGTCATCCATGGCTACGTTCCCTGTTCCACCAGATGAGTGTAACCCCTATAAACCAGCTGCACAGCTGTTTCCCCGGAGAGCGAAGTAATCAATAGGACCTTGGAACGCCCGCGGTCTGCGCGTGTTCAAAGTCAAGATCATGCAACCTGTTGCATAATCGATACATGGAAACCGCAACATTATGTAGGATCACTTGACAAGTTACAGTTGGGTAGACTTTTTGGAATAGAAGTGAGATTGTGAGATATCACTTTTAATAAATAAATATTCCTGGACAATTCACACATCAACATCTAGCCGCGTGATAAGCTCGAAGCTACGTGGTTCGGGTGCTAGTATCTGTTTATAGTTTATATATGCATAGATCGATATTTTTTATTATTCATCTATAACACCCAGGCACTCGGGACAAATATTTTCCCGAGGTGAGAATCGAAACAACCTCTTGCGAGCTTTTTAATAGTGAGAGTTTATTAAAATTAGTAAAATGACGAATGATATTAATTCTATTGGGGAGACCCGAGCAAACTTCTTGGGCGTAATACCGATATGATGATAATGATTATGATGAGTATTTCCAATTTCTATTCGATCAAATCTAATCTAAAACAAATTTCTAAAAAAATTGCTAATTGCTAAAACAGGCTTTAGACCGGAAAAAAAGTAAATTCGTTTTCGTTAACATCAAGGAAAAACTTACAAAATACATATTGGTAGGTATTTGTAAGTTTTTCCTGATAAAGGGACTTTACTTGTTGTAAGCGGAAAAAATATGTGCAATTTTCTATGACGTAAATTATATTGCGGTTAGAAACGTTATTTGCCTTATTAAAGATTTTTATTTGTGGTTATCTATGAAGATATTAAATGATCGCTGTGGTGAAGGAGAATCGTATTTATGCAAAAGAAGATTTGCTAGCTGTTTTTGTAATTATTAGTTTTTTCCACACTGGAAATATTCAGAAACGAGTTTAACTAGTGCCTTAAGGCCTCTCTCGTCAAGAGAGAAGTCCCTGAGTTACAGATGATGATCTGTGCTGTGGTGATGATGATGATAAAAGCTACCTTCAGGTTCTAGTTCAAAGGTCCCATGGACTCTAGAATGTAAACATCACGAGGGTCGAGCGATGCCAATCGATACTGCAACCTACTTCCATACATTATGCTACGTACACATACCTACGACCTATCAGGTTGGGATGCCTAGCACTTGTCTAGGTTCGTAAATAATTTTTGTTTTTATTTATTTATTTTATTAAAAAAAAATACGACCTCTGGGCGCAGCGGGCGAAGCTCTGCTCTGGGTTCGATTTCCGCCCCGGGATATTTTTAGATCTGCAAATATTTGTTGCGAGTGTTCTCTATGTATTTAAAAAGACATCTAGCACCCGTAACACAAGTTTCGAGCATACAACGGCGCTAGATTTGAGATGTTGCTGTGTAAATTCTTCAGCAATATTAAGTTACTTACATGGAATAACGAGTATCACCGAGTTTAGGCGCTCTAGATTCTAGAAAGCGGATTAGCTCGTTGAAGTGAGAGTGGGTAGGCCAAATAGCGCTTAGAACGTAGAAAAGACATTAAATGCGGATCAGCAAACAAAGCGTTGAATGTCCACCAACAAATTGAACGGATAACATAAGCGTCCCTATTTACGTTCCCACTGTTGGGACACATAGACGACGAGAGAACAGACCTTTATCGCGCTAGCCAAGCGACGCCGGTTGGACGTATAATAAGGCGAAAACTTCTAGCCTTAGCTAATGTGTACAGGTTGGTTCGATACTCGCGGAAGAAGACGCGGTGGTATCACCACAGGATACAGCTATTCACTAATAGGTTTATAATTACAAAAGGTCTAAAAGACAGCCAGTTAAGCTCACCTGAAGCAGGTAGCAACTCGCTAATTAGGGTCGACCCGATCCACCAGTATTAAGGTTTTCTACCTTTTGAGGGATTAAACAGTTTGACCTTAATCTGCTAAGGACGGAAAACTTGATGGTTGTGAATACGAATGGCAATATCGTTATTTTTTTGTGGAATTCATCAACATTAAACAACTACAATAAAGTAATAAAAAATATGAAAAGTTACATAGTTTAAGTCTAGTCACAAACCCTTCAGTAAAGTACCATTCAACTATTCACGTAAAGACAATAAAGACTCGTTGTCTCAAGTGTCTTGTTCTTGGGATAGTACTTAAATTGACAATAGGTTTACTTTTTGTCAGTAATGGTAACTATTGTTTAATTTACTTTAGAGGGAATAAGATTGTGGTTACATAGAAACTTAACAAAGACATTTCGATGAACAGGGAATATTTTCTTAAAGTTTCCTTGAAAAACTAAAATTTTAACATTTATTATTTCTAGTAACAAATAAATAATTTATTGCAAATTGAGATTTAGTAGATTTTACTCCGTAACCACATATCTAAAATATTTATTGTTTTGGCAAAAGTAAAAGATGCCACAGAACTGGGAATTCGATTCTATCTAAATGTCATAATTCATAAGGTTTTTATTTATTTATTCACTTATTAGCCACACCAAACATAATAACAAAAAAATTACTATCTTACACTACTCATATACCTAATTATTTATTGCAATTTATAATTATTTCTTGCTTCATTCAATAATATAGAGCACGTACTATTAATATTTTGTAACTGTTTATCTGTTATGACGACGAGAGACACGAACCAAAATCAAGGACAGATTCTTTTTTCTATAAAATCTATTTTCAAATTCTCTTGTTCTTAAGATTTATCAATTTTAAATTCACAAAGGACAACAAGCTATAATCTTGCCGAGCCCTACACAGAAATTAAATTTAAGTCAAATTTCTATGGTTAAAATATATTATATGCCAAGAAACAAAATCAAACTGATTTTGTTTCTTGGAATATAATACTTAGAAATAAAGTTACCGTAAAACACTCCAACATTGCCCACATTTTTCGAATAATTACAATTTTTGTTATTTTTTTGTATGGGGACACAAGTATTTTCTATTCGCATCTGCAACTATAGGATATTTTGCATGTATTATTTTATTAGATTTTGTTATTCGTCAATATTAAATCAAGTATTTTATTATTTTTAAAGGCGGGCAATGTTATCTCGACTTATTGCCAACATTGCCCACGTTGATTTTTGACGCAAATATCTCCTCTCCGGCCTCTAATCAGCTGACAGCAAAACCTGTAGAAGAATTATGACCAAAACTGGCCATTACTTTAAAACTGAAGCGAATCCATGACAGGTTTCCTACCAAAATCCATGTTAGGCTAGTTGGGCAAAATTACCCTGACCTTGTTAGCATTTTCCATACAATTCGCTTTTCGCCTTTAGTAAAGTGATAGGGTTGGTACATCTCAGTAAACTGTTCTTGACTTTTTATTTCTTTTTATGTTAATAAAAAAACAAGATTATCTTCTATTGAATTATTTAAAAAACTTTCAAGTAACATGTTTGATTCAACAGATTCACATGCAAGTATTAACATTTATTCCGTGTTATTTTTAATACATTCTGGTTCCAATCTTTCGTCTTGACTTTCTTTGACGAATTCGAGATTTGTTCTTGCTTTTAAGAAATAATAAAAATAAATGATCTAAATAATCAAGATAATAATAATTAGCAAAAAAAAAAAAAAACTCGGATGTGTCAACCCTAAGCTTATTTTGACTGCGGGCAATGTTGTCAATAGTAGATCGCAAAAATACTAGATAACTTTGCCCACCTTTATAACTTTAGTTATACAAGAGCTGCATCAGAGACAATAACGGGATAATAATACCTTAAGTTTTTTGTACAACATAATATAAATTAAACTCATCTGTGTTTTCTTCATCACGCACAATCCACTTTCGAATTTTCACCAAAATTTGCCCGCAAAAATACACTCTGTCTTTGACGAGTTCCAACAAGTTACTGAGTGACGTTAGCGTTACATCCAATAGACAGTGGTGCTAAACACAAAACCTATTTTCTACCAAAGTCAATAAATGTTACCATAGTATTTAGATATTTTTGCTATTAAAAGTTTTGCTTAAAAATTGGTCTTCGGGCAAAATTACCCTCGGTGGCAATGTTGGAGTGTTTTACGGTATATTAAAAAAATATTTTGCAACAAATTGGTTTCAAAATATACTAGAAAAATTGTATTTAAACCTAAAATTTATGCCATTTTGTATGCCATGTCAAGGCGCGACATGGCTGTCAAAAATATTTTATAAGATCTTAACCTAATGTAACCTATGTTTCATGCAAATAAATATTATAGTACGGGAGGCGACGATGCTAAATGGGGATTTACTCGAGCGTCAAAGAGACCTATTGGGTTGCATTTGGTAGATGATAAGAAGAAAAAAATTGTATGAGATCGATGTGTTTCATCAGTGGGGGAAGAGACCATAGATAATTAAAATGGTTCATCTTTATGTTCTGATTCTACCATATCTTAATCTAACGATTATCTAAAGTGATTCGCCTAATCTGACAAAAATAAATTTTGTTCCTTTATAATTCACGTTCGAACATAGATAGATTTTTTATATTTGGTGGAGGTACTTGTCTGGGTACTAGCTATCTCCAGTATCTTAATCTGACGCGCTCGAGTAAATCCCGAAATCCCCTCTTCGGCTCCCCTACTATTAATGATTTAAGTGCAAAACAGAATCTAAACAACTATCATCTAACGATAGATATTCAAACTATAATAAGAACGAGCTATACGAAGCTCAATAAATATTGCCGAACAATTCACACAGCAACATCTATCCCCGTGGTAAGCTCGAGGCTTGTGTTACGGGTGCTAGATTTCCGATATTACTATAATATACATACATAGATAGATAGATATTTTTTATTATTACATATAATGTAACACCCAGACACAATAAGGAATGCATGGTCGTCGTCAATCGATGGGGAGGACTATAACTATCAAATTAACACCTGGTCGTGTCTAAGGAGCGCCAGGGCTCCCGCGGCTTCGAAGCCCCGCTGAGAACTCATTACACTAAGTACTTGTGAAAGCATTATTCCTGGGTAACGATAGTTTCCTAGAAATATTTTATAGGTAGGTACTTACATACTTAGTTGATATTTGCCTACGTTTTAGTTCTTGAAGAACTGAGAGTAGCCAGTGTCGAGTTATAATCATGATCACCCCTAATTATGTTCCCACAGCTGGGACACAGGACTTCTCTCTTAACGAGAGAGATGGCTTTATTCACCACGCTGGCCAAGTGCGGGTTGGTGAATGACACAAAACTTTCTAAAGTTTGTCCCAGAGCATGTCGGTGTCCTCAATATGTTTTTCTTCACCTTTAGAGCACGTGTTTATCGTGTTACATTATTTACAAAAAAAAAATCAGATGTGCGCGGCGGGGTTTTTACGCATGACCTTCGGAATATAAGTCGAGTGTGCTCCCACTTAGCCAACACTCTAATAAGGTGCTTTATAAAATTCGTTATGAATTATAATTTATTTATCATTATCCTCATTTCATTGAAAGGAATGCTGGACTGTTTTATTTGTTAAAGGCTTATATTATGTAGGTACTTACACAATAATTTATTAATTTAATTAACAAATTATTTCTTAGATTATTGTTCCTCCAGTTATAGGAAGTCACATAGTTTTTTTTCAAACATTTACATGACTCGTAGATTTCCTGCATTTTGTTTGGAAGCATGCAAACTACACCGTACACCGACGTCATACGCTGCCCTTATAGCTGCAAGCCTAGCATCCAGATATAAATACAAACAAGTACCAGATATTTTTCAATCTACTGCTCTAATAAATCTGTTGCGCAATATGAATGCTCTACTTATGAGTCCAGGTTTGTTACAAAATTAATACAATCATTAGAACTATTTATATGAATTCGATGATTTATGTGATAGAAATCACAGTTCCCTATCTCATCTTTCACCTAACTCCCAATAACGATTGTGACGTCAATCGTTAAGGCTGACTGAACACGCGAATTCCGATTCTGCAACACTATACTGTGAGAACAAATTCTAATGTCTCTGATAATGTTGTTTTTGTGTTTGAATGCTTAAGAAAAAAGCTTTTAGCTCGTGGTCTTTTTTTATTAAGAACCTAGGGTTTTTGTATAGGTACTGAATACAGTTAAAAGTAATTAATCTATTTAAGGTCTATCGCTTAGTATCTAGTGCAAATATTAGGTTAACTAATCCTAGACTTTCTATCCACTTAAAAACAACTTTACCCGCAATCATGTGACTGAATATCAATCGACATAACACATTAATCCCTTGGGTAATGTTTACAGCCATTACAGCATTCTATTTCTGACGCATGTAAATAAGTAAATCAGTACAGGTTATTGTAACAAACTAACAGATCACCTTTATACGGGAGGGGAGGTTGTGATGACGTAGATGGTGCTGCCAGCTTAATTCCGGCGCGAGATGTAGCAAAACTTTCCTTATGAAGTTAAAATTTAAAACTATAACAATTTGTTTTCTGTTCTTTTCTAATATCTATTATTTCATTTGTTTAAAGTTATGTAATGAAACAATTGTAGTTCAAAAATAGGTAGTAATTTTATAAATTTTTATTTTAACAAGATCGTAGGTATTAATGATTTATTTTAATGATTTTTTTTTATTTAGATATTTGAGACTTGAGGTACATTTTGTAAGTTAAATAAATTAAGTTCAAAGATTATATCCAACTGAAAATGCATTCTACTTGCCACTCGAGTTGAAAAGTGAACTGTGAGTAATTTTTTATTTCCTGTGATTACAATAGTTCTTCAAATAATACAATTAATTCATAACATTTAATTATTTTATTATTCAACAAAAGTGTCAAAAACATTTTACCCAGCTGGCAACACATAACTAAAACCGGCATTTCACTCGTGGTACTAGTGTGCGCAGGGAGGTCCGCAGACTCCGCGCATCTCACCGGCCGCCGCCAGCCAGTCAGTCGCGCCCCGACCGCGCCGCCGACAACACGCGTCCCCCGCGTCCGCCAACCGCCGACCTGTCCACTATTACGAGCACCGAGCCCGCAGACAGCCGGCACATGAACTCCTGACACAACGACAATACCCAACACCCTTACAAGTGAGTGCGACAAAAAAGTGAACAAAGCGTGAACCAGGTAGCCTTGCTATTGCTACCCTCGAATATATTGTGGGGTGCCGAATGCAGTTGCATATAACTCGTATTTTTCTGGTAATGTGAGTCAGGGACGCATTTGAGCGACCTAATGTCCCCACGAGTTCCCATGACCATCGGCTCGTGTAAGTGAAACTGTCAATATATCCGGAGATCTGTGTTATGTTTGATCAATTCGGTTTCCAGCGCGCGAACTTTCACATCTAAAAAATTAAAAACGTAAGTTTTAATTTAAATTTAAATTAAAATGTTTTGATTTACTTCCCTAAGAAACTGATAATGTTAAGCGTAGCGCGTGCTCTTATAAATTTTAATAGCTATACCTATCATTAAAATGAGGAACTACCTAATAATCGACAACTTGATACATATTTTAATTATTAATACCACAAGAAATATCGTTTTCCATTAGGGAAAAAAACACGCCAAATGTACATAATAAAATTCATCACATTTAAATTCACGTGTTTGTGCTTCGGTATACCTATGTTATGTTTTTGGTAAAAACACACTGCAAGATTTTTATGTACCAAAAATTATAACGAATATTTATTTTTTTGGAAAACCAACGGCTAAAGTATACAAAAATAGATTCATTAAAATAGATAAGTAGGTACATAGAGCCAATGAGAGGTTCTCACGGGTAGATATTATACTTAAAAATTAAATATGCGAAACATGATTGTGGCACGGGACTTGGGCCACATTGATCACATTTCCAAGCACTTATTCTGTGGCACCTGGCATAAATTGAATACAATGTATTCATTAAAATTGTTAAAACCTTTTTTGCGAAATTAACTTAAACTAACTATAAAAATTATAGGTACTTATAAACATTATTATTCCAATAAAATAAGTGTTTGATTGATTTATAGTATTATTGAAATAAATTTTAGAACGAATACATTATCATATCTAAAATATTACTGGGCTAATTTTATAAACAATACGAATTATATAAACGATACTTATAAAAAAACATAAAGAAGAATTTGGTTTTCAAATGAACCATAAAAATTCAGACCGCAATGCGCATTATTTCTTGGAATAGAATAGAATACCTGCCTAACTAAAACTGATCGCTAAGAAACTTATAAAAATATCTTGCCTATATTTATTAAACAATTTCTTATAAGCACAATCTGCAATAATTACATTCAAACTAACTAACATTTTAAATTAATGTAGGTAAAAACCTACCTAACTTATATTTTTTTACCAATTTCCAAAAAGGAATTCTTAATTCGACCATTATAATTATGCTTCTTAGGTTTAAGTGTTTTTCTATTGGACCAAGAGCCTGTGATGGCCAGACCTTCCTTTAATTCACAAGCGTGAAAATTATTTCATGTGTATGTCTAACATAGGTAAGAATAACCCCCAAACATGAAACCTGGATCGCGGTTGCTTTGGGAGATAACAACCTTTTACCTGTTATCTCCCAAAGGAACCACGATCCAGGTTTCATGTTTGGGGGTTATTCTTACCTATGTTAGACATACACATAAAATAATTTTCACGCTTGTGAATTAAAGGAAGGTCTGGCCAGACCGGGCTCTTAGTATAGACTAATAACCTGTGATGGCCAGACCTTCCTTTAATTCTGAAGCGTGAAAATTATTTTATGTGTATGTCTAACATAGGTAAGAATAACCCCCAAACATGAAACCTGGATCGTGGTTCCTTTGGGAGATAACAGGTAAAAGGTTGTTATCTCCCAAAGCAACCGCGATCCAGGTTTCATGTTTGGGGGTTATTCTTACCTATGTTAGACATACACATGAAATAATTTTCACGCTTGTGAATTAAAGGAAGGTCTGGCCATCACGGGCTCTTAGGTTATATTGGTTGGATCTAATAATCACTATATAAAATCATTGATAATCACCGATTTAGATTATTGTTATACTTGGTTGACTTTCGATATTTTACTTTTGTTACGTTAGATTAAAACCATAAGATTAGAATTACTTTATGCAGCTTTCCGAAAGTTATTAAAGTTATTATTCATGAAGCATTAAAGATAAACAAAAAATATAAATACCTACATAATAAGAATAGAAAGAGAGAAAATGATAAGTTTTATTTTTTCTTCACAAACATTCAATACCTTTGTTATCTTACCAAATAATTAATAAGTAGTTAAATTTAAAGAGTATTTTATGCATAAAAGGATCCAATTGAAAATCAATTTTATTATTAACAAGCTTTCCGCCCGCGGCTTCGCCCGCATTGTGTTAGATTTTCCCGCGGTAAAGTACCCTATATGTCCTTCTCCCGGTTCTAAGCTGCCTCCCCACTAAGTTTCAGCTAAATCGGTTCGGCCGTTCTCGAGTTATAAGTGGAGTAACTAACACGACTTTCTTTTATATATAAGAAGATAGATATCAGTATCTAGTGAAACTACCTAGTTTTTGCATTAATCCTTTATTTCACACCCTGACCCAGTTTCAAGAATGTCTCGAAGTGTATGAATGTATTTCCTGTAAGTTGTTGATAAACAGCGCCTTTCCTGGACACCCAAGGCTTCAATTTTCAACAAACAATGTCAGCTAGTTTCGCAGCCCGTGGCGTATTACACACTGCATTCAATTCTTCGTTGCTTATTTTAATGTCTGTCTTATTACTTATTCAAAACTGTCCACGTTCTGGGACGAAACAATTGTTCAAATCCAACGTAAATAAAGTTAGTGGATTTCCCGTTTATTCCAATCTGAATTGTAATTGCTTGTTCCATATTCTGTGGAGAGTTACATCTATGTGATTGAATTCGCAGAATCTTAACATAAAACAATCGAGAACAAACTAAAGATTACGTTGTGATCTTGTATTGTTTTTATGTAATTTTTCGAATGATTAAAAAAAAGGAAAAATCACGAAGACTTATTGGTAATTTAAAAATTATCGAATTAAATCCTTGAGATATCTTATACATAAAACAAATATTAATTATTTTATAACTTAAAAAAAACATTTCATTTTGCATCCCATCAAGTAAAAAAAATTGAAGTTTTCAATGAATTAATGTTATTATGAGCTGATTATGATGATGACGTTAGTTAGAAGTAAATTCCGATAAATTTGCATTGTTTATGAGGATTACTATGATACTTATTTTTATTAGATCATTATAAGACGCTAAGTTAAACTAATTGGGCTTTGTAATAGTAATGATCATTAACTATTCAATCAGACAACGTGACTAGGCAATTGGTATTTACCGGGTTTTTGGTTCATTGGAACATACTGATACAAAAAATTGGTACATAGGTTCGCACATTTAAATGAGCAAAAAATATTGTGAACGTACCTAATTTAAGGTACCTTCTTCAATATAATTCCCTATAGGTACCTACCTTCTTACATACCTTCTTAGTTATTCTTGCTGTAGGTTTAGGCAATTTGAGTAAGGGAATTTATAAATGTGTGTAAGATTGAATATCAAATGTTAATTATTTCCGTACCTACACATATTTATTTTTATTAGGTAGGTAAGTTTTATGAAACAATTTCAAATGTGTCCTAGCTTAACATTATTTTATTATAGGACATATTTCATTACCTAAATATATTAAAGAAAACTAGTTTCTATATTATATATGGCTATATTTTTCTTTAAATAATACACAGGAATTTCACAATGATAAACCAATCGTAAAATTTATTTTCCTAAAAGTATAATGACAAAGCATTTATAAAGGTTAACTTTTACCCGCCAGCGCCGCGACTACAAAGATAGTGCCAGATAATACCTTTCTTATTTGTACGATGTACGTGTCACTTTACATAAGGTCCTGTTTACACTAACTGCTAAAATGTATGACGTGTAAAGTATGCCATATGATATGACCATGACCATACTTTTGTCGCGTGTTCTAAGTTTTGTTTGAAAATAGAAGACATTATTTTAACAGGAGGAATTTATTTACAACATCAGTTATAATATTAACGTAAAACTATAATTCTTCGCCAAAATGCTAGTATTATTAGTAGTAGTGAGTTATAGACTATTTTTGACCCTCACCAATATGAACTCACCTTTAGAACTCGGTAGCAAATAGAGTAGGTACTTATCGTATCTGAAATCTGAACGTTTAGAAAGTTAAGTTAAATATGTGCTAAAGGTGTTAGATTCTCTGCGAGTGTGCTAATGGGGCTTATGTCACGATTTTGGAGAATGTAGGGTATGTATGTTATGTACCTAATGTGGAAAAAAAACTCTATTTATACATAATGTATAATTGATAAGCCCACAACGCGACTTTGGTCGTGTTTAACGAAAAACAGCGAAACATTTATACAAAACCTTCTTATAGTGTTATAGTCTTGTGGTGCCGGAATAGTACCACCCCATCTCTTACCGCGGTTGTCTTCTAACTGACTACCACTGACTTATAATCTTACAATCTAAATATATTCGCAAAGGTCTGCTTGCGTCGCAGGAGGTAGCGGGTTCGATTCCCGCCTCGGAACAAAATTTGTACGATATGCAGATATTTGTTCCGGGTGTCTGTCTGTATTAAAAGTATTTGCTCTCCTCTTTCAATTAAAATTTTCGAATCAATAAGTCTACTGCTGGACAAAAGACGATAAGACATTTGATCTAGGTAATTTATTTTCTTTTAAAGTTAGCTTCTCGTTAACAAAACCATCGATATTTTAACTGTAGCATACCCAACAAAACCGTACATTTGTTGTATAGACTAAGCCGTACCTAGGTACAGAATGGTACTCAACTCAGTACCTACTTCATACAATTTCATGCGTGCCACACGCATCGTAGCTAATTTTAAATTAGCTTCTACTGCGTTACACTTATCATCATCATAACAGTTCATGTGGTTATAAGTTCTCCACCAATTTTCAGCCCAAATCGATTTAGCCGTTCATGAGTTATAAATAGTGTTCTATATATTATATAGAAGAAGATTGATAATGTCTTTGAGGAGTTAACTCCTTATAAAAGTATCTACATTCGATCGTAGTAATTTGAAATAATACACAGAAACAAACGCTGTTGCCTGATTTACCTCTATATTTACCACAATTAACACCCAAACGCTATATCTTTTAAAATCTTTTATGTATTGTTTACTCTTGTATTGTATAGGTATACATTATGTTTATTTAACAAAAACAGTTAAACTCGTGATAATTAAGAAATCATACAAAGCTCTGTAAACTACCGAATGACGAGATGACCCAACTTGAATCATCGTATAGTCAACACTACAACATCATCAAGTTACCAATTAGACTAGTCGGTGCCCGCGACTGCGTCCGCGTTAAATTATATTGGGAGAAAGAATATTTAAATTGGACATGAGATAGTACAATTCTTAGATCAGCACCACACTATAAGTTTAGGTACCTACTCGTATTTGCTTTTAAAAGTTCCGAACAGACTGTAGTTATTTTTGTTACCTACTTACGAAAATTAAATTTACATTCCATTTAATATTTATCTTTAAACAAAAAAATACGCTATTGTTTGTTGTGAAGTATTTATTCAGCCGCTTATCACGAGGTTCCCCATGCTACGTTTTCTACTTCTGTAATCATTTAATTACGGACAATCATTTAATGACTAATTGTGATTACTCAATGATGACGTATTCGAAGATTGATAGTGAAAATAATTAGCTTAGTCTAATTAGTTTAGTCTTATTGTGTTACGACGTGACATGACTTTTGTATACAAGTAATTTGAAATCTTAAGTTTAATTATAGACATCATCATCATTACACAACATGCCTCCGATCAAAGATCTTAGCAAAACAAGGAAAAATCAGTTTCCTGTAATTACTTACCAACTTTAATTAGTTTTGCAATATCAACTCCATGACTAGCAGTTGTCTGATTTGTTCCAGTTAAAATTGAACCAATTCTTTTTGCGAACGCAAAAACATTACTTGAACAAAACGGAACATTAATGATTGTCATCATCATCGTTTCAGCCCTCGGACACTGAATGGACCTGAAAATAGATACGTAGGCATTTCTTAAAGATTTCCTGTTAATTGAGTGGTTTGAACACACGACCTTCGGAATGAAAGTTGAATTAACTCCCACTTACTCAATGTCCACTCAGTGTCCGAGTGCTTATTTCCAATTTTTGACGCGTGCCATTAGTACGATACGATGTATTAATATGTATAACTTGATAAATAATAATAAATAAATATTGCTGGACAATTCACACAGCAACATCTAGCCCCGTGATACGCTTGTGTTACGGGTGCTAGATTTCTGATATACTTAATAGAATATACACCCAGACTCGGAACAAATATTTGCAGGTCATACAAATAGTTATTCCGAGGCGGGAATCTAACTCACAACCTCTTGCGACGCAGGCGGACCTTTGCCCGCTGCGCTACAGAGATCGTCTATGTCGAATAATGATGAAGTAAGTTGTATAAGTGGCGCGTTCGACAGTACACTCCTGTCCACTTGAGATACGAATCTGCGTATCATCTCGGAGACATTACAAGTGCTGTCGGTGATAAGATAGGAATCTCAATATCTCACCTTGTATCGAAATGATAATACCACAGATTCATACAGGTAGCTACTATTAACATCCCTGAATTCAAAAACCAAATTGTTATATTTACCTACTACTTTTAATGGATACTTGCGTTTCCCGTTTTTAAAATTGATACGTTTTTTATATTTTGCAGTAAAAAAGCCTTTGTGATTTCCGGGTATAAATATTAAGTAGTAGGTAAACATACTGACTAACTTTCGCATTTGTATATATGTCTTGGAAAACGACCAACAGTGGTATCCCAAAAAGCGGATGATCGTCAGACCGTTTACGCTGCGCGTTAAATAAATCAAAATCAAAATCGCGTGCTATGAATTTTACCCCATAAAATAGGGCCATAAAACAAAGGTTTTTATTTAGACTAAGAATTGAATCGATACAGTCGATATAGAACCATTTCAGTCTATTTGAAAATCATTCTTTAGTACCTATCTAGGTACCTATAACATGAAGCTGCGTTTGATAAGGAAAATCTGAATTGCACATCTTAAAAATCCAGTTAATCCAATCTTAAAATACAGTCTTTGTTAATTTACCTTCCCAAGAATAAATTTACTGAATGACTCTTAATTTTAATCATGTTCATTCCAAGAGAAGAACCCTAACTACGAGTATATTTCTCATCAGTTTTTATACGTCCTTGACACCACATGTCATGTTGACACTGAATTTCGGGGGATAATCCTTAAATTGGATTAATGTGGCATAACGTCGAAATACGTATTATGTCACATACACACATTATAGACCAAGAGCCTGTGATGGCCAGACCTTCCTTTAATTCACAAGCGTGAAAATTCTTTCATGTGTATGTCTAACATAGGTAAGAATAACCCCCAAACATGAAACCTGGATCGTGGTTCCTTTGGGAGATAACAGGTAAAAGGTTGTTATCTCCCAAAGGAACCGCGATCCAGGTTTCATGTTTGGGGGTTATTCTTACCTATGTTAGACATACACATGAAAGAATTTTCACGCTTGTGAATTAAAGGAAGGTCTGGCCAGACCGGGCTCTTAGTATAGACTAATAACCTGTGATGGCCAGACCTTCCTTTAATTCTGAAGCGTGAAAATTATTTTATGTGTATGTCTAACATAGGTAAGAATAACCCCCAAACATGAAACCTGGATCGTGGTTCCTTTGGGAGATAACAGGTAAAAGGTTGTTATCTCCCAAAGGAACCGCGATCCAGGTTTCATGTTTATGTTTATTCTTACCTATGTTAGACATACACATGAAAGAATTTTCACGCTTGTGAATTAAAGGAAGGTCTGGCCATCACGGGCTCTTAGGTTATTATGTAATTAGGGAAATTTTACATCAGCATAGCAGACTGTTTGCGTGACTTGGATATTTTACAATTTTTACGAAGTTACGGCCTTTACGGTGAAATTTGTACAGTCGCGGAATGAAAAGGTTCGTCACCTTAGAGGCGGTTATCGCTTGCACTCGTACGACAAGAATCAATTATGCCAACATACGTCAGTGCAAGAAACAGTGCTGTTAACATTAAAATAAATATGACGTTTGTTATCGAATAAGGTTTTGCTTGTTTTTCTATACCGTATATTCGTAAGAAATGGCAGGTTGAACCAACAAGAAGGTTTTAGTGCTTGTCCAGACAGGGGGAAAACTCCGCAAATCGTATCGCGCGTATTCATACGCGCGTCGTCGAGGTACTAGACATCAATACATCGCGTCCACATGAATCGCGCGAATTCTAAATACGCGCGTAAATCGCGTGCGCTACGCTAGACTCTCGACTCGCGCGTATTGCGCACTTGTCGAGATACTAGGGACGCCTTGTTGCGTCCAGCTAACGCGCGAACTCTAAAGCGAGTGCACGTATAGATGGAAATGGAGCGCCAACATTTTGACACGGAAACGCGCGTTGGTACGCACCTTGTGGACGCAACGGTCGCGCGTAATACGCGCGAGAGAATCGCGGCGTATTCGCCCTTTCTGGACAAGCTCTTAGTTTATAAAACATACTAATCTTATTGACAAGTTAAATTGTCAAACAAATTTGATCTGAATAATTTTGAACTTTATTAACGAAATGTTAAACATTATTTTCTCTAACCCGAGTCTATTCTGTAACATAGTTTCAAAAGGTAATATGTGCTAGCGATACGTTGAACGAATCAATTTGAAAATTGACGAACCTTTTCATTCCGAGACTGTACAACAATTCAACAAAAACCTTTTAGGTACTAAATTCACAATGATAATTCAAGATCTGGCGCACGATTATCAGGCATTCGTATTTTTTCAGTAGGTAGTTTTTCAGTTGGTAGGTAATTGTTATGAATGTTTCAGTTCTACGGTAAAAGTTAATGTTAAACTGAGTTTTTGTAAACTATTTCGATTGTGAAGTCCTGATATTCTCATGTCTCCATCGAAATATTTCGTTAACCCGAGAATTCCTTTTAACAAGGAGCTTCGATTATTTAAAGAAAGTGATTTTTTCGAATACTTACCTGAGTTTCGTGGCCCTGGTAAACCAGGTTATTATAATCTTTTAATGCCAATTATTGCACATGTGTTATGATCCAGCCAATCAAACCATATTTCACGCTGGTAACTTTTACAATACTTATCTGAATTCTTATTTAATTTATCCATATCATAGGTTAAATCTTGGTTCAATCAAATGCACCAAAGAGAAATCGAATTGAGAACATGGTTTTGTTTTTGTTGTTGAATTGCGTAGCGGTATTTGTTTATGTTGAGTTCATAATCACCAAGTTTTAATTTAAGTTCAAATGGGATACAGAATGCACAAGTTTTTAAATCAAAATCATCTTATTGTCCACAAAAAATAGGTTGCTACTTCATTGCACAATAAACATAAAGGTTCCTCTATACTCTATTCATTCTTTTAGTATGTACAAATAACAAATTTCGTGTATAAAATTTAATAATGTATTTTATTTCCTTTCAGAATGATTCCCCGGAGAAAACACAACGCCTCATCAGGATCGCTGCCGCCGCCCGATGACAAACACGCCAGCAATGACTATATTAGTAAGTATATACTACTGAAACTAGCGTCCAATAAAAACAGTATGAATTTTCGAAGAAAAGCGAAATAACGGGCAAAATCCATGGCCTTAACCTAAAACTCTAATAAATTAAAACCACGATTCTTTATCTATTGTTTGTTTATTAATTTATTTTAAAGGCGAATTACTGAATCACATGGATGTTAATCATATCTTTGTTCAAAATCACACATGTTCACGTGACAATAGCGTCAAATATAAAAAAAACGTCTATAGATATAAATTGTTAACACAAACAATAAAATCCATTTTAGTTTTAGAGTAGGTATATCTTAGGTAACTTCGCTTTAACATCACTGTTAACTTCATTTGGCGCTGTTATCAAATACTTGGTAAGTGATGACGAAGCAATGACGCAGTGGTCGTCAATCATCGCGCCGACGCCCCCTCGGCGGTGAAAGCGAGTCAGCACTCAGCAGTCATGTCATGACACGCCAAAGGAATTTGCACTATCGGGTCTATGCAACTAAATCATCAACATGACGGTTTAATTTAATGTTACAGCAAAGAATTTTTCTTATCGCAAATTTCAATGGTAATGGACATTCATGTCTATTTTTTTACGGCACTTATTAATACAATGGTCTAATTAATACAATAATAAAGTGCAAGTACACTATTCTAGTTTTTTAACATTTTAAGTAAAATACAAGTTTTGATATTTGAACGCCTAATATTTTTAAACGATTTTTGGTATTTACAAAACATGGGCAAAACCGCATGATAAGCTGCAGTGCTTCAATAATGTGGCAATTTACGTGTAAAAACTATAGGTATAGGTATTTTTATTTTTACTGAATTTTATTTTAAATTCCTTACAAACAAAGAGTAAAGGTATTTAAGTAAATTAATTGTAAATTAAGGCAGGTGAGTATTTTTATTTTTACCTGCCGGCAGCGTATTTGATAAGCAGGTAGGTTTATTAAACGGAGCCTGAAGTACCTAATGCCTACTACAGTTACTGCAGTTTCAATCGACTCGACAGATAAACATAAAATTTTAAACAAATTTTGTACTGAATTTCGTTAAGTGCGATATTAAAGTCTAGTAATCACACAGAATTTCAATCATTTATTAACATAATACAGGGTGGACCAAAAGTCCGGTAACATTTCAAATCGTTATAAAAAATACAAAAAAAATATGAGAGAAAATATGTTTATTGATTATAAAAGTACACAAATTAGGGTTTTTTTTGGAATATTAACATCGTCCAAATGTGTCCCTTGTTTAGTTTGGTACTCCTGTAACCTAGATCTTCGTTTTCTCAGACGAGGCACAGTTACACCTAACTGAGCATGTAAAAAGGCAAATTCGTAGATACTGAAGTGATGCTAACCCGCAATTGAAGCACGAAAAGCCCTTACACTCGCCTGAAGTTACTGTATGGGCAGCCAGTGGAATTATTGGTCCGTATTTTTATGAGGATCAGAGAAACCGTCCCGTTACCGTCATCTCACAGCGATACCTTGACATGCCATAGAACTTTTTTGCTGCAGCATTACAGGACTGTAATGGTTTTAATCAACGAAAATGGTTTTAACAAGATGGGGGCCACATGTCACACCTCCAACGACTCAATAGCAGCGGTTTGTGAAATTTTTGGGCAAAAAGTCCATATCCAAAAGAGGTGAGATTAACTGGCCACTCCGCAGCCCGAATTTGTCACCAATGGACTTTTCCCTTTGGGGATACCTCAAAGTAAAGTTTTTAATAACAATCCTCAGTCTAGTGAAGAATTAAAAGAAAATATACACGAGGAAATTCACAACCATTTCTCCAAACACTTGTCGGGCGGTGATGCAGAATTTCCGCTCTAGTTTTACAGGAGTGCCAAACTAACAAGGGACACATTTGAACGACGTTATTTACAAAAAATAAAACCCTAATTTGTGTAATTTTATAATCAATAAACATATTTTCCTTTATATCTCTTTTTGTATATTTTATAATTATTTGAAATGTTACCGGACTTTTGGTCCACCCTGTACAATACAATATACAGTTTAATTCAATCCATGGGTTCCTGACTTGCTCGATCATTCTTGTTATGTAATATCTCTATTAAACCGTCATACTTAAGTGCAATATAATGAAAATGATGAAATGTTGAATATAGTAGAAAGACGATGATGATGAAGTAAGATGAAACCAATACTATTATAGTCAAGTAAGTTATTTTTTATTTTGATCTAATATCTTGGGCATTCAGCTATGAGTTGTACATTTTCTTTAAAAAAATTATAAAAGATCTTGCGGGATAATTCTCTTAAGTCTTCAAACTGTTGTATCTCGCTGCATGGGGTTGTGGATCTGTGAATCACACAGAAGTGATAAAGTTAAGTTAGCGTAACTATATCACACTTGCGCAAGAGTGCCATGTTTCACAGCTGAGTTCAAATTCAGGGCCGCAACTTAACTGCAGTCCTGAACTTGACCGCCAAGGCGTTCGGTGTGAGTTGACGACCTCTGATATAAACAATATCAAAAGTCTTTTACTTTGCTAATGGTTTTAATTTGCAAATTTTAATAAATAAATAAATAAATATAACTGGACAATTTTACACAGCGACATCTAATAAATATAAATATACATTGATAAGTTTAATATTATGCTACTAAATAATAAATTTACCCGATAAAGTTTGTGTTATTGCCAAAGGTTTTCGATTGAATTTATTGGTTTTCGAGCATTCAAATCGATTCGCCATAGTTAATTCATGAGGATGCAAACTTATCGATAACATATACCTACTGTAATCGTACCTTACGGAAATAGTAACGGAAAACCTATATTATGTATATATGTATATCTATATTTTTTATTTATAAAAATCAATGCCACTTACGTAGTAATTTTATAACTCAAGAACGCCTGGGCCGATTTGGTTTTAAAATAGTCTAGACTAAGTTTAAAACCAAATAATAAATCGGCCTAGGCGTAGGTATCTAATAAATTCTCGTGTAATAATTGTAGTTACTACTGTAATAAACTTTCGGTAAATCAACTTTATATTACTGTGTTACGTACGGCAACTATTGATTTCGAAGTTTGGGACAATCATTTCAAAGTCATTCATTCATAATTTTAAATTATTTCACAATTGTTTAGCTGAAAGAACATTCGACTCAATTCGGAAGGCCATAAAGTTCATAACTCTACGCGAAATGGATTTTAAATTCGAAAACTATCGGTCACGAAATTTTAATAATTCGGTAGTTTTAGTTTAATGTTGTTTTTTTTTAGATTAGTTGTTTCTCTTCTCAGTAACATTAAATTAATCTTACATAATTTATTTCCAGTATCAGACTCGGGCTCCCGCTGCGACTGGCGCTCCGCCCTCAAGCGGCGCTTCAACCGGAAGACCCTGCACAAAAGACTGCCCATCACTTCATGGTTACCACAGTAAGTAATAAATAATATTAATATTACTGGACAATTTACACAGCGACATCTAGCCCCGTGGTAAGCCAAAAGCTTGTGTCACGGGTGCTAGATTTCTGATACAGGTAGGTACCTACTTGATCCATACATAGATAGATAAGTGCCGCCAAACCAGTCGAACGCAGTATTTACGTTACCAATTCTGGGACACAGAAACTGCTCTCTTTATGAGAGCGAGAGAGAGATTATTCTTTAGTTCTCTCTGCCAAATGCTGGTTGTTAAACGTCACAACATGTCCTTCAAACTGTCCTAAGTTTTCAGAACATGCCGGTTTCCTCTCGATGTTTGCCTTTACCGAGCGCAATGTGCAAGCGAGTGTGACTTTGCTAACACAGCGTTTTCATGAGTTTACAGCCAATATCAATTTCAGATACAACTCCAAGAAAGCAATCGATGACTTACGAGTGATAGCCCCATTTAATGCTCCCACTTTGCTAACACAGCTTTTTTAGAGTTAACAGCTTTAATCAATTTCAGATACAACTCCGAGAAAGCAATCGGTGACTTAATAGCCGGCATCACGGTCGGTCTCACTGTCATCCCGCAGTCGCTGGCCTACTCCAACATCGCGGGCCTGCCGCCGCAGCATGGGCTATATGGGTCCTTCCTCGGGTGCTTCGTGTACATCGTGCTCGGTGGATGTCGTGCTGTTCCTGCCGGACCTACTGCTATCGCCTCTCTGCTCACGTGGCAGGTGAGATATTACCTATATGGCTGAGAGTTCAAGGTCAACAGCACGGGCGTTATGGGTCCTTCCTCGGGTGCTTCGTGTACATCGTGCTGGGAGGATGTCACGCTGTTCCTGCCGGACCAACTACTATCGCCTCTCTGCTCACGTGGCAGGTGAGTTATCGCCTATACGGCTGAGAGTCCAGGCTCAACAGCACGGGCGATGAGTCCTTTCTTTGGTGATTCGTGTAGGTACATCGTGCTCGGAGGATGTCGCGCTGTTCCTGCCGGACCCACTGCTATCGCCTCTCTGCTCACGTGGCAGGTGAGATATTACCTATGTGGCTGAGATTCCAGGCTCGGTGCTTCGTGTAGGTACATAGTGCTCGCAGGATGCAGGGCACTTTGCCATCGCCTCTGCTCACGTGGGAGGTAAGATATCGCTTCTTAAACGTATGCAGTTCTTATAAGAACCGTCTCTTATCGGTCTTCCCACGTTGTGCGCAAGTATTTGTCGACTCAGCGCATTATCTCTGATGAGCTCGACATTTTGCATGCTACTTGTAGAGATGTAGTTACCAGTCGCTAACTGAAAGATGACTTAACGCTAACATAATTAAATTACCAGAAGACAAACACCAGCATCATTTCGTGTACTGTGTCAACTTACTGCGATCACCAACCCGCCTGGTAACCAAATCCCCAAGACGGCAACGATTTCCATTAGACCCATGTTATTTCCATTAGACATCTAACAGTAATAAGTTATGATGCTATAGGATCTGCTAATGTATCCTCATTCCAGGTGGCCGGTGGAGTGGTGGAGAAGGCGATCCTGCTGACGCTGCTGGCCGGCATCGTGGAGCTGATGATGGGAGTCCTGGGGCTCGGCTTCCTCGTGAACTTCGTCTCCGGACCCGTGTCGTCGGGCTTCACGTCCGCCGTCGCGCTCATGATCGCTACTAGTCAAGTCAAGGTAACTTTCAGATTCATATCCAATAAAAAAATATCCTCATCCTTGCATCGATTTCCTCAGTGCTGAGGGTCGTAAAAAAATATAGAAGCATATATATGTCATGTAACGTAGCGGTATCATAACTGCGTATCCAGTACATAGCGGTAGGGTAGAGCGGGGCTAGTTGAGCATAGGGGCAAGTTGGGCAATCGAAATATCTCGAAAACTATTCACCGCACGCGTGGGCATCCTATGGCGGAAAGAAGGGGCCGTGGGAGGGGTACTCATTGCGCAACCACTGGTGGTGGCTCGACGAGCGAGTGAAGCGTACGCGCACGTGTTTATTTTGATACCAAAAAGTAAAAAATTCGTTCACCGCAAGTTTTCGTCTGTATTAGTCAAATGTTATCCGTTTTCAACCGGGTAAGTGTTAATCTTTTATAAATTTACTGTACTTTTGATATAAATAAAGGTTCTTGGTACAATTCTTACCGTTTTTTCAGAATCTCGCTTTTGATTTGAAATTCAGGGGTTAGTTGAGCTAAGTTGCTCAACTGCTGGATGGACACATACAAAATGTATGCCAGGTGCTCGTCTTACTTTCTTTTGTATGAATTGCAACAGTGATAACGATGATTAATAAGTAATAAGTTCTAGATTTAGTAAGATCTAATTAATATAACAGAAAAACTGAATCTAATCCTAAAATTAATCTTAAGATACGTTGATGTTATGTTGATTTTATTTCCAGTTAATTATTCAAAGAAAATTAGCTTAAGTTTTGTGGCTAAAAGACTTTTAGTAAAGGGTTGATTGTTAAACCGAAGTTGTATTTCATTTCTATTTAACAGTTAACCCATGGTTTGGCTAGACTTTCTAACTGCTCAACTTACCTCATACCCTTGCTCAACTTACCTCACCTATGGGGTACGTTGAGCATGCATGACATTCTGCATTTAAACCGCTATAGCTCTTAAATCCAACTTATATAAAGTAAATTACTATGACACTTTTGCAAAAGGATATATTACTTATCCATCAAAATGCGTAAAAACACATTGAGACTTATAGTTGAAGAGTTATATCGTCTCAAGTGAAAAATTGCTCTACTAGCCCCGCCCTACCCTACTGGATGAATTAGAACCCGCATCTTTAGTGGCCTTTTCCCAATGACATTTTCCTTGTCATTCTATAATGTTTGTACCTCAGCGAGATATTATATCACTTAAAGAAATATACAGGGTGATTTGTAGATGGGTGCAAAGCTTCTAGGGGATGGTAGTGTGGACTATTTGGAACCTTTTAAGCCATAGTTGTCTTAAGAGAAGTCGGACTATTTTTTTTTTATGAATGGTCGACATTATACACTCTCTCTTTTACGACATTATCATACAACTTTTCTAGAGAAAATATTCAGGATAGACCTAAAGCTTCCGAATAAGTTCGCTGACGAAAGTCGCCTGTTAGCCTATCTACCTACTAAGTACTAACCAAAACAGAGGTATAAAATATTTAAAAACTCTTTATTCCCAGGATCTCTTCGCAATAACGGTGACTGGGACGACGTTCCTCCAGCAATGGATCTCCATCTTCAAGAACCTGCACAGCGCCCACCTGTGGGATCCAGTGCTGGGCTTCAGCTGTATCGCGCTCTTACTCATCATGAGAGTACGTAAAAATATTTCACTTTCACAATTTTCGTGAGTTAGTATACTATTCATTTTATAACAACGGGAATTACTCACGTATTAACATGAGTAATAACACTCTCGACGTTTCGACCACAACAAGAGCAGTCATTTTCAGGGTCATTGGGTCCCGCCGTTCTCCGTCTCCTCTCAGCTCGCGCGCGCGGTTCTCACTCACTGTAAAAATAAATATTTTTTTACAAATAATGCCATAGATAATTTAAATTCACAAAACGTAATTAAATCGAATAGTAGAGAAAAATCTATTATACGATTATTGTATACTTACGTGAAACAAAAATAAAAAGAAATAAATAACTTAAATCTTTGTGTTCTGCTGATATTAAAAATAAGTAGACGAGTATAATCATTATTATAAAGAAAATAAATAATTCGTAGTAACCTTTAATAATAATGATCTTTAAGCACACTATAAGATCTACTCCATCAATCGACACTACAATAGCTAATTAGGCTAAACGTACCACATGATGCAATAGATAATTTTATTACACTTATTCATTGGAATTTATGTAAAATTTAATCTTTTCGTGACTGGGTATAGAATTATGATTTTTTATTGATTGATAATTTATTCTTAATAATTTTATTGAATGGTTCATTCTGTAACAAAATGGTTAATGGCTACAAAATGTAAAATTATACGTTGTTTTTGTCTCATTGTTTTGATGATTAATGTGTGAATTTGCCTTGTGGTACCGGCCAAAGATAGTACCACCTCATCTACTTCAAGCTATTTAACCTCCCTATCTACCCGCACGGATTTGGGATTTGGCTGCATCGCTGGCAGACTTATTTGTTTGTTGATTAAGATAAATCAACAAGTCAACCACTATTGGACATTTATATATTACCTAAAGGATAAATTATACTTATTATTTATTAAGTGTCATTGACCAACCCGCACTTGGTCAGCGTGGTGAAAGAAAGAAGAAAGAAAGAAAATATATGTTATTAGTGTATTTTTAGTGAAAGGTCTAATCTCCCTCTTCAAGAGTGAAGTCCCTGTGTCCTAGCAGTGGAAATGTAGGTAAATAGGGGTAATAATCTATCTATATTAATAATTACGTCAAGGGGTATGGTAGACTTGATCGAAATCTTATATGATGAACAAAACATAAAAAAATATTGATTTTGAGTCGACAACATATATCCGCATAATTCGGATTATGGAGAATTTCGTCAAATTTCACCCGAGTGAAGCAGGATTTTCATCTAGTAACTAATATACTGGCACAGGAGAGGGAGTCGTGGAGGGATCTGGGGGAGGCCTTTGCCCAGCAGTGGGACACCACAGGCTAATCGTAAATCGTAACTAATATACGATCTGTCCACCAGAAAATCGGCATGATAAAGCTGGGCGAGAAGGAGGACCAGGGTCCCAGCACGCGGCAGAAGGTGGTCACCAAGTGCCTGTGGATGGTGGGCACGTGCCGCAACGCCATCGTGGTGGTCGCCACCGGCGTGCTGGGCTACTGGTTCGTCACCACCAGCGACGGTACACCGCCTTTCAAGATTATGGGTAAGGATACTATTCATATCTGAATATATAAAAGGACAAGTTCCCACTGACTGACTCACTGACTTATAGACGCACGCACAGCCGTAACCGCTAGGGGTAGAAACGTGAAATTTGGACCGTGACGTATAGGTCCACTAAGGAAGGGTTTTGCGAAATTCACCCCCTAAGGGGAGAAATAGAGGTTGCAAGTTTGTATGGAAAAATCTTTAAATTAGCAACGATTTTGACAAGCGAAACTGTCGGCGGGTCGGCTAGTTAATTATAATAGGTTTTTAAAATTCTGGGTGGGGATAAAATTAAAAAATAGCTATAAGTATGTTACAAATAATGGTTCCTGAAACACAATGTATATTAGTTATGGAGCCTTGAAGGATTTTATGAAACTTATTGACGTTGTATTATTTGTTTGTGCCCCAGCGGAGAACATCCGGACTGGTTAGTAACTACTCTTGTAGACCTGCAGTAATGTAGTCGCCATTCTCTCACTATCCACTAGCTCCGTCTCACTAGAGTCACAGTTCGTCTCATGTAGCAGAAATCCATTTATTTCTTACCATTCTATTCTGTAGTTTACCTCCAATCTAGCTCTAAATTTAAGACAATGGTAGGTATGGTTTTCACTTAAATTCATTTGGGACCATACATGAAACATTAGCGTTCAAATGATGATCAGAAACTTCAACTGGCCACCCAGTTTTAGGCCTAATTTCACCACTCTCTGTTTGTAAGTTTAACATCCCGTTATGTTTATTGACTGACTGTTTTTGTATATTGACGGACTGTTAATATACTTAATGGGATGTTAAACTAACTCTTCTTTTAAAAGGTTTAAATAATGTTGAACGAGTAAACTATCCAGACCTCCAATCCACTTATTTTTCTCGTTTTTCACTTTAGTCAACCTTAGAACCACTGTAGTTTCAAAAACCTTTTTCTGCCTTTGGTCTGTGGCGAAAATCTTAACCGTATCTTCTGTATTCCACAGGTGCAATCCCCTCAGGAGTGCCGGTGCCCCAACTGCCGCCCTTCTCGTACGTGCGAGCTGACAACACGACCGCCGACTTCCTCGACATGGTCTCCGAACTGGGCTCTGGGCTCCTGGTGATACCGCTCATTGTGCTTCTGGAAGACATCGCTATTTGCAAGGTACCTACTTCAAAGATTTATGTCATTTATTTCCATAAAATCCTAAAGATCACTTGGACAAGTCAATAAGTTTTTAAGTTTAAACTATCGTGGTCCATTGGGTGGTAAATTTTTTTGGGTTTCCCTAGAAGACATGGCTATTTGCAAGATCGTTATTAAATTATACTATCATGGTGCATTGGGTGGTAAATATTTTTGGAATGCCCGATCGATTCTGATTGCGAAACCCAAACTAAAGAAGATCCTACTCCTTACAGATTTCATTCAACATGAATGGGATAGATACGCGATAAAAGTAACAAGTAATACAATACTACTTTAACCTGTTCAATAAAACATTTCAAGGTGCTCTTTGGTCTTTGCTTTACGATACCGTTAGGCCGATAACAGCAACAGGAAATTTCACAAAAAATACCAGTTGAAGTTGACCTAATCGCTCGTAATACGCAACAATAAGGAAAATATCGTCTAATACAAAATGCTAGGTCACTTCTGTCATTAACTTTCTCTGCGTAGGTAATACCGTGGGTGATGATGACTTTTAGAAATACGTTCAAAATTTAAATTGAAATACAAAATGCTAGGGGATTTCTATTATCGAAAAGTTCTGTTTGCGTAGCAATTATAAATTCTGTGGTTCTGTCACTTTTGTCATTAACTTTTACCGTGTTCTAGTGATGATGACTTATGAATATTGTTTACCCTTTTCTAGGCTTTCTCGGACGGTAAAACCATAGACGCAACACAAGAGATGATAGCCATGGGCGTGGCAGGCATCACCAACTCCTTTATGCAGGCGTACCCGGGCGGCGGGTCGCTGGCGCGGTCAGTGGTCGCCAACGGCTCCGGGGTCAAGACTACCTTCAGCGGACTTTATACTGGTGAGTTACATAACACCCCTATTCACGTTCCCAGTTTCCCACTGCTGGGACACAGGGACTTCTCTCTTGACGAGAGAGATTAGGCCTTAATTCACCACGCACGGTGAGTTACTTTCAACGAATATATTATACACTAGCTTTCCGCCCTGCGGCTTCGCCCGCGTTTTACACTTTCCCGCAATTTTGTTTGCTATAAACCTCACACAGCCCGAGACCTTTCCAACGAATGCAAAACCGTGGAAATCGGTTTGTGCGTTCTGGAGTTATAGCGTCAGGAAGGAAAACCTGACTTATTTTTATATTTGACTAAGTGTCAATTGTTTACTTTGGCATATAGTTGGGTTTCCCATTGGCACGACGATAACTTCCAAAGTGGATAACTTTGGTGAAGTGGAAGAGGGCAGAGGTTATGATGGTCAAGAGGACTTGAACGATAGCGTAGCGTTGATCATCCAACAAAATCATGAAGAGATACAAAACATTACAAAAACACTTTCTTGTACACCAAAAACAAAACACATGGTTAAAACACAAAAAGAGACACGTAAATTGGGCGGCCTTATCGCTAAAAAAATGCATTTTGATTTGATTTGATTAAAGAGCGATCTCTTCCAGGCAACCTTTGAAGAGATGATTTTGTTAAGGCTGTAGGTTGACGGGGGATACCAATTGCTTATGGGAAAATCAACTGATAATCTTTAGAAGGAAGTACCAGTAGTTCATCATCAGAGTGAATTAGGCCAAAGACAAAACAGAATTTGAAGCTACTTCTCATTTCAGGTGTGATGGTGATCTTGGCGCTGCAGTTCTTCACGCAGTACTTCGAGTTCATCCCGAAGGCGGCCCTGGCCGCTGTCATCATCAGCGCCATTCTGTTCATGGTGGAGTACAACGTGATCAAACCTATGTGGCGAGCGAAAAGTAAGTACAAGTGGAATGTTTATACTACTTTGACTATCCACATGGCTCTTATCAAGCTACTAAAGCCGTTTATCAACATGGATCTAAAAGATCGTTTTCTTTCCAGAACTAGACCTGGTGCCGGGAGTGGGCACGTTCGTCCTCTGCCTCACGTTGCCGCTGGAGCTGGGCATCCTCACAGGGGTTATCGTCAACATCATCTTCATCCTGTACCACGCCGCGCGACCCAAGTTCTCCGTGGAACTACTCCGGACTGAAGCCGGCGTGGAATACCTCATGATCACCCCTGATCGCTGTCTCATGTTCCCCTCCGTCGACTACGTGCGGAAGTTAGTCACCAAGTGCGCTGCTAGCAACTCAGTACCGGTGGTTATAGAGTGTACGCATATATACAGCGCGGACTACACAGCGGCTACCAGCATCGACCAACTCACGGCTGATTTCCACGCGAGGCGACAACCTCTGTACTTCTATAACGTGAAACCGTCAGTTTGTTCCATCTTCGAGGCGGTCGCTAAGCCGGAACATTTCGTCGTTTTCTACGAAGACGAGGAGTTGGATCGACTGTTGGCTGCGGACGAGAGATTGCAGGATAAGAGGATTCCACAGTTGACGCCTGGACATGTATGAATTCGCGGTTCTTAATTTAAACTTTTGGATTTTAATTTTTTAATTCACGATATTATTTCTAGATGTCGCTACGGCTAAAGCTGGAACGTTAAAGCGTTTTCGATTTTAATTAAGTATTTTAGCCTCAGGGGGAAATTAGCGAACAAATTACCTTGCGCGAAGTGTACATGTGTTGATGTGAATTTCTAGTAGACTGTGAGTTCAACTCGTAGATGTCGTGAGTATCTTGGACTTGTAAATAGAGTTGTTTGGATGATGATGATGGCTGTGCGTGCGAGCTGTGATGCCCGGACACAACCGGATAGATTTAGTTTCGTTTTTAAGTTATTTTGGTTCGTTTGTAGGAATTCTTGCCTGTGCAGCCACTTTGTTGATCTTAGTCACAAAATATTTATAAATTGAAGGTATATTTATTTATAATACCTACGATTTAATGATAAATAAAACCCAGCGGATCTTTTATTACACTTTCGAAGATTATTACAATCAATTTCGATAACAGTTTAGATTTTTAGTAATCAAAATTTGAAAATTAATGTGAATGAATCAAGTTTAGTGGCTTTGGGGATACTAATTTTATTGTACTGACGGTAATGTAAATAAACCGATTTTTTGACAGTTGGTTGTGCATGTATGTAATGTAAGGCGTACCTAAATAAAATGTGTGAAATACAAACTCTTACCACAAATTATGAAATCAGAATAAATGAATACTAATTTTGTATGAAAAATATTTAAAATGAGATTATTATCTGCTATTTTTGTAACAATAATGACAAATTATTTATTGATGAAATATTTTGCATTAAACGCAATGGATAAATAATATTTTTCGTAAAAAATATATCTTCAAAGTAATAACTGTGAATTTAATTGTTAACCGTAAAACGGACTCTCTGTCTATAATTTTAGATGTTAGTTTCTGGTAACGACGTAGAAAGAAATTTACTAAATAGTAAAGTGATAGCGTAGGTATAGGAACCCATAACTGAATATCGTAACGTTACTCGTTACATTTCAAGGATAACGTTGCGATAACGGTTTTTTCTAGGGGTCTAGTATTATAATTAGGTGTCGCTCTATTTATTTTAGATAGGAAACTACAGTACAACTTAGGATAGTCCCTCCAATTATGTTTCAAGCTTTAACTGGCCTATATAATATCAAATAATTAGCTTTCTCTCAAGATTTTAATAAAAGTTAAACTTAAATCTAGCCTATGATCTAGGTATTTAATATTCCTTACTGTTACTTGTCGAGTGTTTGTGATAACATTGAATTATAGTTCTTCAATGGCTCTGTTAGATTTTTAGCAAAAGTGAAGTACTTAAAGTAAATTTAACACTACTTGCCGATATTTCACCGACGACGTGCATAGAAGTGTAGTAGCGACAAATTATCATGATTTGTGGGTCTTTTGCAGTAAAACTCGCCTTGTGATTAGATAGAGGTAGATTGATCCCACCAGTCTCTGCTTTTCCGTGTAACGCTAAGAAATTGTCAATTTAGAGTTTTAATGCATGAGACTTTTTAGTGGTAATATGGGCCTATGATGAACACCATTTTATATTCTTTTGTAGCACTCTATATGTTTTATATTTGTAAAGACAAAACCAGTTACTAAATTCAAATTCGCGGATTGTTATGTTCGAAAAATAATGGAATTAATCTATCAGATGAATTAGAAGCGGTGAGAATAAAAATGTTTTTTTTATGTGAAACATGGAGTCTTAAATTTTCAGTGTAGGTACCTACTACTATTATAATAACCAAAATGTAGGAATTGTACTTAAACAATATGAATTTAAACATGTACTTATCTTTAGTGTTTAATCCTCTAGTAGGTAGTTACTAATGTATGATTCCTTCGGTAATGTGATCTACGTAGAAAGATAGAATACCTACATTGATTATTAATTTATTATACTTTTGTAACAGCACTGTCGAGCAAAACTTAATTCTAATACCTACTTAATTTTCTGTTCTAACTGACTTTAGGCAATAGATTAATAATGGCACCATTATCAATGTTTGTGATGTTGAATAATAATATATTTTCAAATGTATTGTAGGTTATAGAGAGCATGTGATCTTATGAGTGCTAAGAAAAGTCCTTGAACCAAGTAACCAATAGCTTTGATTTTCAAAAGAAAACAATTATTTTTATACCGAAATCTATATTGTGGCCATAATTAAATAATTAATTAATTTTGTAAACTTTTGCTACTTTACAACCAGGTCTTAGTTCAAGTTATTAGGTATGATATCAACCTGGGTGTGTAAGTGTTAAAATAGTAGGTATAATTTGGGCATCAAGCCTTTTTGCCGGCATTGTGTAGTTTTTTCTAGTAACTTATTTGTATTTTGTTGATAAAAAAGCCATAATAACAAAACTCTTATGTAGCTGGCAAATATTCATACATGAATTCAAATGGCAGATTGACACAAAATCTAAGATTAAAAACTTGAGCTAAGACCTAGAGTTGTTTTACAAAAGTTAAAATATCCCACGTTGATAGTAACTGTAACGTTATAAATAACGGTTGTTTAACGTAACGAGTAACGTTACGACCACTCATTGTATTTCGTTTCGTTGCTTGTCCGAGGACTGTAAACTGTAACGTTGTGCCGAGTGAATGAAATCACAAGTTCAAAGAACAAAATAAATAAATTAACTCTTTGAGAGTATTGTAAACTTCTATGGTTTTATTTGCCTTCCCGTGAGTTTTATCAAGGAGTTTTCTCGAGAAAGTTATCCAACCACGGGCAGCAGCGTAGGCCAATCTACTGCGATCAATTAATACCTAATTAGCCCCCTGAGTCCTGCTAAGCGTAGATTAAATTAGGTTCCCTTAAGATCTATAATGGATTCTATTGGGGAGACTAATGCCCAGGTGTGGGACGTAGGTAACATGGTTGGATAATGATGATGTTGACATTAAATTAGTGGCGCCATCTTCAATCGCACATACAAACTAAAATACACCAATTAGCACCTACATCTACAAGCTCTTTAAACGAAACATTTAACGTAGTTCTTGATTACACCGCTAGAGGGGGCTAGCTAAACTACAAGGCAATTGTTTACCATGTTCATTTTAGCTGGTTTTAACATAGTATTTCGGTACAGCTCGAAGTAATACTAAAACTATAATATTAATAAACAAATAAGTTACTTAGATCTTTATTTATACGTATAAAAAGGTTGTTTACAAGTTGTTTTCTTGTTTGACGCTCCCGGTCGAGAAAGAGCCGGGCTTGCGGGCTGCATACACTACATCTACACCCAAACAAAGTCTGCACAGAGCGGCAACGCCGCGGATCGATCCCGTAGACACGACAGGTTCTGTGCGATGTAATAAAAGCTTAATTACTACACCAGATAATAATACCAAATTACTTATTTTTCTCTGGTGCACTTAAATTTTATGGTTAAGGAGACTAGTTACTTATTAGTACTTCTTGGTTCTAAGCTTAGATAAGCTACGACTACGAAATTACAATGGTAGGTAGTATTTTCTACCTATCTAGAGTCAATTATAAGTACTTATGTATCTAAGTTTTAAATACCTATATGAGTTAGAGACAAAAGACAATGAACAGTGTACCTATAAAGATCAAATTGAGCTGAACTTTTATGATTCAAATACCTACTTGACAATGCGAACTAATCCTTCCTTACTTATAACCTAAGAGCCCGTGATGGCCAGACCTTCCTTTAATTCACAAGCGTGAAAATTCTTTCATGTGTATGTCTAACATAGGTAAGAATAACCCCCAAACATGAAACCTGGATCGCGGTTCCTTTGGGAGATAACAACCTTTTACCTGTTATCTCCCAAAGGAACCACGATCCAGGTTTCATGTTTGGGGGTTATTCTTACCTGTGTTAGACATACACATGAAAGAATTTTCACGCTTCAGAATTAAAGGAAGGTCTGGCCAGACTGGGCTCTTAGTATAGACTAATAGCCTGTGATGGCCAGACCTTCCTTTAATTCTGAAGCGTGAAAATTATTTTATGTGTATGTCTAACATAGGTAAGAATAACCCCCAAACATGAAACCTGGATCGCGGTTCCTTTGGGAGATAACAGGTAAAAGGTTGTTATCTCCCAAAGGAACCGCGATCCAGGTTTCATGTTTGGGGGTTATTCTTACCTATGTTAGACATACACATGAAAGAATTTTCACGCTTGTGAATTAAAGGAAGGTCTGGCCATCACAGGCTCTTGGTCTATTATATTATAAATGCGAAAGTAACTCTGTCTGTTACACTTTCCCGCCTAAACCTCTCAACCGATTTTGATGAAATTTGGTACAGACAATCTTTAGACCCTGAGACAGAACATAGGCTACTTTTTATTTCCACGCGGGCGAAGCCGCGGGCGGAAGCTAGTAAGATAATAACTCACTTGGTAAAGTCAACCATAAAATATAAAGCTACCATAAAAATACATATAGTACTAGGTAGGCAGGTATCAACATAATAAAATGTTATGGAATTTCCCGCAGTAAAAGTAGCTCATGTGACAATTTTCTTGTGAATTCTGCTAAAACTACTAAGTTTTAGCGTGAAAAAGTAACAAGCTAATACACCCTCACAATCCTCTGCGTTACAACATAAGTTCCTATAAGTTAAATTGTAAAGTCCCTTACACTTCTGACACCAAGAAGGGAATTTGACAAATGAAAACAAAAGCTTTCATATCCGAAAGTATCCGTGACGCCACATTTAATTAAATAACAATGCGGCGAGATTGCGAGGGGCAGACACAGGGGCATTGAGGGCACAGACAGGGGCATAGAGGGGCATCCCCTGGTTCCCGCTATATTGTGTTCAGTCCCGAGTCCCGCTATTCTTTGATTTGTACTCTCGGCGTGAAAGCCCGTCAATCCGTCACCGTGCTACCGGCTTCCGGACATAGTAACGGAAACTGCAGTATTGCATTATTGTAGTGTAATACATTATTAACTATCACTTCTGGTTCTTTCACGAATAGAAAAATATTTCAGCAAATTAGTAGTTAATAATCACCTTGTTTGCGAATGTTATAAGGGTTATTTGCCTTATGACTTAAAAATGTTCAAAATTTTCGAAACTTTCTAGCTTTGTTTTCTGTAAGTAGGTATAAAACGTACCTAGGTTATCTATTAGGTAAACCTTGAATTAATTTCATGATGTTTTTTTCACAATTCTGCAACTGTGACATTACTGAGACTGATGATAAAGAAACTTTGTCATTCTTCTAAGTCCTCAACTGAGTCATACAATACAATGGAAATGTTTGACCATTCATAAAAACCCGCGGTTTCAATTACCTACTCCAATTGTTTATAAATATTTCCTTCAGTTCAATGGCATTTGACCATGAACCACAATGACAAACCAAATTAAGCAGTATTTTTTAAGTTCGAAGTATGTACCTACGTAGTGGCGTACGTGATATTATTGTACCTTCTAGGTGAACCACATAATTGTGGTGCTGGCCTAAGAATAGAATCATTCCCTTTGTACTCCCTAGTGTCAAATAATGACAATTTACTGCGATCACTAGCCTACCTGGTACCTAAGTATGGTGTGTGTGTATACCAAGTAGCCCAATACTCTATTCTATCCTATCCTATCCTATCATGTTCATTAATATTTACGGGATGAATGCTTATTTTCGTCATCGAAAAGATATACGTAGGTAATTAATAACATAGAAGAACCAAACATAAAGATTAAAAAGAATACCTACAACTACAATCAATTGCGCGTCTGTATAAGCATTGTACTGTGTTGTCAGCTTCTTCCAGGCCTGTCATAATGAGCCCGTATTTCAATTTGGGATCCGCTGGTGATTCATCTATTGTCGCTTTATTGTGAAAATACACATTCGGTAATAGTGGCTAAGTAATGTGTTAAGTTAGGTTAAGGAAATAACATCCTTTTATTTTTATTGTGCATTGTAATTTTGATATACCTATATCAGACTAGCTGTCCCGCCGACAGCTTCGCTTGCGTTTTTAAGGTAGGTACCTATCTACCTAAACATAATATATAGCCTATCTATAGCCTTCCTCGATAAATGTACTTACCTACTTTACAACAGTGAAGTAGGTAAGTACAGAATTTTTCAAATCGGACCAGCCGTTCTTGAGATTAGCGCGTTCAAACAAAAAAACTTTAGCTCTATAATATTATGGTATGGATTAATATAACGTTCTATAAATATTCATTTATTTTGCCTAGAAAATCGCGTTTCATGATCATAAAATTCCAACAGAATTATTCTTACATCGAAGTTAATGTTGGATATCTAGTTATTCTATCTCTCAAAGAAGTTTGTTTGTTCGAACTGGACCCACACAAGCTACAACTTGTTGACAATTCTTCGAAACTAATAACCGGTTGGTCAAAATTCTATTCAACTATAAGAACTGTCTTCGAGACGTCTTGGCAATTTCTTATTACCATCATATTGAATACATTTCTGGCAAAAAAATGTAGTAAGATTAATATAATGGATGGTACCTATGTTCTATTTAATTAGACAACTTTAAAAAAAAATTGTACCTACCACTGTTCAGCGATTTTTGTCTCAATATGTAGCATTTTTTTTTCAAATCTAACAAGAAACCTTTTAGCTGTACGTATTTTCGCCGCTATAACGACAAATGCTGTATGGAACCCTTCGATGTGAGTTAAAACCTCCTCACTTTACGTTTTATAAAATTTTCCTATTAGGTAGGTACCTACTTAATGTAAACCACTAACATTTTGTCCGCAGCTTTGCTTGCTGGTGATAGTTAGGAATCTAGATTATAATAAATTAATATTTTCGTTTGAAGGCCTTCTTTGAGTTTAGTAAGATTTATATTTTTTTATTTGATTTATCTTGTCTTGAAAAAATATTTTTCCATAATGTGAAAAAATAATAATAAATATGTCAATAAATAGCCTGATCAGTGTACATAATTTTGTAAATAAAATTATAATAGACGGCATTTATTTATTTCATCTGAAAACTCGTCTGCGATACCATGACTCTTCTTGATAGGACAATAAATAAAATATGTTTTTTTTATCTTCCTCTCTCACGTAAATTGACCTATATCTCTCTCTTTCAGACGCGTCTGCCTTCGTGGAAGTTCGTTTTATCGCTCTTCAAATACTTAGTTTTCAAGTTCCCTTCTAACCTTGAGTTGTTGAAATTATTTTACAATCTGGTAAAAGGTAGGATTAGAATATTAAGTATATAAAATAAATATCTAAGTGTTTTATTTTAGGTACTCTATTCATGTTCAATGGGCTTGGGCCACCTTGGACAGAACCCATTACTTACATAAGTATAGTAAAACCATTCTAAAAATGAACTCCCCTCCACAAAACCGTGATGATTTCAACGTGTGAGAGGAAATACAGAAAAACAGAATACACAGAAGAAAAAAAAAAACAGAATTCGGTGGAGGGGCGTTCATTTTAGAAATGGTTTTACTATACCTACATATAACTAGCAATACTTATTAGGTCCTCATGATCGACGCTGCTATCCGTCGTTACCGACTCTATACATAAAACTCAAAACGGTTGCAGCGATTTGGCTGAGAACTGAAAAAAACATAGGATATAGATATTTACAGCGGGAAAAAATAACGCGGGCGAAGCTGCGGGTCGGAAAGCTAGTTAATTATAGAATAACATCCGGCTAGTTTTACCGCAGGATAACAGCTAGGTATCTCCGTGTGAAGATTCACTGTAAACACGGGTGAAGCTGCGGGGAGTGCCTTTAAGACCTGGGCTAGTCTCAGATATAAGATTGATTTTCATTTTAAATCGAACAATTAATTAAGTAGGTAATAAGAGCTGTGCGGTGATGAGATGGAGAATTGGAGATTGTCGAAGTGAATTGATTTTGCTTTTTCCGAAAACAAAATTGTGACGGAGCAGCAGAAATGCAGCGAAGTCAACAGAGTCTTACCTTTGCTTGCAGTATCAGTATCGTCGCCGTTTCTGCGTAGGTAGGAGGTACCTTCCTGTCAACTTGGCGTCTTACATGAGTCACCTTTAGTGCCAATTGGAAGATTTTTTTTTCCAATTCGGTTCAGATTGCGATCTTGGTTTTCGGAGAAAGCATTTTTTTTTCAGGGAAGAAGCCAATTTTCTCGTTGTAGTATGCACACAGTCTTATTGAACCAGGTATAAGTATATGGTTACCCATGTGAAAAAAAAGTAGGTATGATGAGGTGATGATGAAAAAAACTTTCCTTCAGGTAGATTTAGTCTTAGGATTTAGAATTAGGAACCTGTCATGTGAACTAGGTCTGCCTAGGACGTAGACAAGACATAACTCAGAGATAGTTCCAAAACTGAGCCCGTCCGAATGTTCTGGTTAGAAAGACCGTTGCTCCGTTCGAATGGCGGAATCCTTACAATGCAGGTTGTATACAAAACTTGTTTGACCAGAAAAAAAAACTGGCGGCCAAGCAAGTTCGCCTACAATAGCATTCCTAACCCCGCCCCGCCGCGCTCCGCCCCCCGCCCCGCGCCCCGCTCGCTCAGTCCGCGCCATGCCTTGCCCGCGTGCGAACGCAACGTGCTCACAAACCAAACCATAAACAAAACACTTTGTTTTCACACAAAACTGCAAAATCATACTACTTTCTACTATATTATTTTAACTTCTAGTGTCAGCAGTTGCAAGTGATAGTGGAATCAGGAATACGGTGATCAGTGTCTGTGTGTTTTGTGTCCCTACGATATTGATTTCGGCTGTACTTCAAATCAGCTGATTTCGAATGCGGAAGAGCGGTCATTGCCCGCTCTGTGAATCCCTATTCAAAATTATATCTTCAAAACGGTGTTAAATATTCACAAAATATTTCGAGAACAAAACTGTAACTTACCTACCAAAAGTTGTTGCTAGTCCGTGTTTTAATAAAAATGAGTGGAGATCAATAAATAATTGTGGAAGATAATCAGAAATAGTGAAGTGAAAAACAAAAATATAAGTAGCTTGACATCCGTGTGTGCGCTACCAAAACCAAGTGAGGTGTAAAAATTGTGTACATTTTGTGTATTAGATGTTACATCTACTGGATTCACACAAAGGATTTGAATTTAAACCTGTCGAAAAGGTATGTGTGTTTAGTTATCTTATTTATTCGTTTTTTGTTAAGGAAATGACGTTATAAGTTTGTAGCTGTGCAAGGTCGTGCGCGGCGTAGGCCTAACTTTATCCGTGACTTGGCTCGTTCTAACTATAATATCTACGGGAAAACTAAACAAAAACACGATTATTACTGTAAATTTGATAGTTCATGTTAGTTTCTGTATATTTGATACGATTTGATTGAGTTTTTTATCTTAGTTTTTGTAAAATGTTTGTTGGACAGATCACTCAGAAAAAAGTTCCAACACAATAGCTAAAAGTGCATTGAGGTCAAAAGATGTCCACTAGTTAAAAGTGATGGCAGTTTTGATTGAGATAATATTACCTACTTAAAAATTGTTTATCAAGCTAACCTAATAATAATGAGTATAAATTATATAGGTACTTTATTAGGTATATAAAATAACCTTACAAGTTAAAAAGTCTCTGATCAAAATCTTGAATTTTTTAACCAACAATACCTACCTAATCAAAACCAGATATTGATTTTCTCATTAACTAACTTTTTGTTGTAACTTGAGTACCAGAACTACCTACCTAGTAACTTAAACTAAATGGTGGACAATATCTATACTTATATTATGAAAGCTGAAGAGTTTATTTGAACTTGCTTATCTCAGGAACCATTCTAGTCTAATTTGAAAAATACTAAAATACTACTTGCATCTGTCTAAAGATGTTTAATGTAAGTATATTTGTTTTATTAAAACTTAAATCCCAACATTACAGTAAGTATTACCAATATGTAATGTTGATTTAGTTCACATTCAAACCATGGTCATCGGCCCACATATAAAAATCTAAATTCGTCCTGAATTGTTGTCTGCATTCGACTCTAACTATTCTAGTTATACTAACTAATCTAAACACTAAATCTATTTATTGCTAACACAAACACAAGAATTAAACACAAGCTTACCACAGGGCTAGATTTTGCCATGTGAATTGTCCAGCAATATTTATTATTGCACAAAGTACCTATACAATATCAGCTATTATTTATTAGCTACTGTAGGGTCCTAACTCTGGATCCTAAGTGGTAAGTAATACATCAACAGGGTTTGTAGAGCTTTCTGTTCTGCTATCCACTATGTCTTCAACATAAAAACAAATGAATGTTACTTCATATTCACTCCTTACCTAATATTACCTAATATTCACTCCTCTAGCCCTTATTTTATGTTAATAAAGATTTATAATAGAATACCACCTTAAAAAATATTACAAATGACATTTCTTTTACTCGTAATAAACATCTTAACAAATTATAAGATACCTAAATGATTACTTACCTACTTGTATTTGAAATTTCTCTATTATAGTATAGTAGGTACCTGACCAAGTCTAATATTGAGTTAAGATTTAATTTTTAGGAAAATTATATAGGTAGCTAATATAAAATTTATTGATTGATGGATTATATAACACCTAAATAATATAATAGTATATGGCTAAGTACATTATAGATAGATAGATACATAGAAAATTCTTTATTCCACACCACAAAAACAGAAACACACAATACACACTTAAAACTAAAACATTTGGAGTACAATGGGCGGCCTTATCCCTGTGAGCGATTTCTTCCAGGCAACCTATGTATTTCTAATTATATACTAGAAAGTCTTGTTAGTTACACTATTTATAACTCAAGAAAGGCTCAATTGATATGGCTGCAAATTCGCGTAGAAGTAGCGTAAAATAATTATAAAACGGGCGAAGCCGCGGGGCATAAAGCTATTTATATTTACAATACAAAAATACTTTATTGTACACCAAAACAAAACACATGATTAACACAAAAAGAGACACGTACATACAATGTATATTACTCGTATGCAATCAACCGGTAGGTATGCTATAAATATTAATTATAATAAATAAGTCTGTTTATTTGTATTAATAAAAAAATGCATTTATTCAATAACTTAGTAGTTTTACATGGGTGATAATTGTAGAGACCTTCTTTTAGATTTATTGAAAAATCTGTGCTAGAAGGTCCCAACTCTTGCATAACAATTAGTTTTTTACATAAGGAATAATACATCTAATACCTTCGTATACCATCCTTAATAACATCAAAATAAATCCGATAATACGATTTGTTACAAAAGATAGGCTGAGGGAACGAAGTGGGATTTTTTGTCGTTAAATAATGCATTTGATAATTTATTTATGTAAGAACTAAAATTTTGTTATTATTTCTTAATGCATAGGTACTTACTTACCTATATCAGTGTGACTTTTTGATAGAGTGATTACGTCCCACTAGCTATGGTCATTTGGCTTACAAAACCACTAGATGTGCCAGACAGGACCATGTTTAGCGGGTTTATGTTGAACTAGCCGACCCTGCGACTGCTTTGCCTGCGTTTTTTTCCGTTATCTTTTATTAATTATTGTATTTAAACTTTTAGTTTTATAAACCTGAAAAATCTATTGCTGTTTCTCTTTTAGGATTAATGGCACATCCGTTTCTAAAGAAAATACATAATATTGCTGACAATACGTGTAAAACTACCATCAACGTAAGCTTAGCAAGACCTACCGTTCATAACTTCTCTAAAAACGAATGCATCGCCCGAGGCGACGCGACGCAAGTAAAATGCTCAAAATCCATTCCATTTTATCTTAAAACATTACATTCCCCACCAAACCGAACCTTACTACCCGGGAATAACGACCAAACGTCTACACCCCGGAGATTTTATCCTCGAACTACCGCGCAGGGGGATAAAACGAACAAGCTACTCTGAAACTAAAACTCTTGCTTTTAAGTCTAAACTCCCTTGAGCGAGTTTTCATTTAGGGTCGCGTAAACTACACACTGTATTTTCATCTCTGTGCTTAACTGTTAAGGTCGGTTTTGTTGTGCGGTTGTTTTTGTGGGTTTTTTATGGTGGTCCGTCTGCAATCAGCTGTTTCGGCACGCGTTCGGTCCCCTACGGCTCGCACTGGATATTTTCGATACGAATTTACTAGAAGTTTAACTGGCGGAGCGTGCAAATTCTACTGGGAATACGCGGTCCGGAGATGGGAAAAAATAATTAATTACTTACCTACCCAGAATCCAAATTGTCGGACTTCTTTTATAGAAACGTTCTGAAACCTGTTCTATAGCATTTCTATTCAATGGGTCTCTTTTGGTTTCGTTCTCGCAATTAATATAAAATGTCTCTACTTACCTATCTTTATTACGTTTTCTGAATTATTCAATGTACCTACAAGTATTTAGGTGTCTGATAGATAAAATAATATTTGAACATGAAACGGGTAACATACCATGATTTAAATGTTTTTGAGTTTTTAATATACTTGGGGTATATTGCTACAAACTTAGTGTAATTGGTTTAAGCCTGGAGCAGACCGGATGCGTATGCGTGACTTCGACGTAACCACGTCGTTGTCACGCGCCTGCTTACGGCGTAACCCAATGTCACACCGAGCTACGGATACGTCTACCCTGACGCTTACGCAATAGAGCTGAGAACGCAACGCATGCCTCGTGCCCGGCTCCAGCAACCATATTACTGTTTTTGAAGGTGTTGTGCACTATGTGTATATGGAGTTCATCTGTTCTAGTAATTCATCTGTCGAGGAAGAAGCTATATTACTTCTATTGTGCCAGAATACTTCTGCTTGCCAGACACACTTTTACAGCCGTGTTGGCTAAGTGGGAGCATACTCGACTTTCATTCCGAAGGTTGTGGGTTCAAACCCCGCCGCGCACCACTGATTTTTCTTCTTGGAAAAATATGTGTGCTGTAAAAAACACGTGCTCTAACGGTGAACGCAAAACATCGTGAGGAAACCGGCATGTTCTGAGAACTTTGAAAAGTTTGAAGGACATGTGTCATTCACCAACCCGCACTTGGCCAGCGTGGTGAATTAAGGCCTAATCTCTCTCGTTAAGAGAGAAGTCCCTGTGTCCCAGCAGTGGGAACGCGAATAAATTATGACTTCTGCTTGTCCAAAAAAAATGGGTCCATGATATAAATGAACGGAATGTACCTATATACAATGATTTGACTGTATAAACATTCATATTTATGCACAATTTCAATAAGTTTTTCTTTTTTATCGCTATTAATTACTAATCAAAACAAAATAAAAATCACTTTTTCTATATTAATAATTTCGTGCAGGGGTACGGTAGACTCGATCGAAACCTTATTTAAATAACGAAACATAAAAAAATATTGATTCTGAGTCGACAACATATATCCGGAAAATTCGTATTATGGAGAATTTCGTTAAATTCCGACTGTAAAAATACAAATAATAAACAAACGCTGTCGCCATTTTTGGTGTCAACAAACACGTTCCGTTTCCATAGATACGTACGCCTTCATTTTGTAATAAAATACAACTGACAGTAATTTCGCACGCACTGCAAAGGTACGTGCGTGTTCAAATATGTTCGGTTTGACGTCCATAATGGCGCGCCATTGAATACAACGTCATCAATGCGACGTTGCCGCTCTGTTCTGCGTAAGGCATGGCGTAAGTCACGCAGCCTGTTTGTGTCATGGGAGCTGCATTCCGTAGGGCTACACATTACGTCTACTCGCACGTCTACGTCACGCAAGCGGTGTGTCCTGTCTCATACATTTCCATACATTACAACTCAGTGGTACGTGCACATGCACGCATAAGTGTACGTATACGCATCCGGTCTGCTCGAGGCTTTAAACGATAGTGTCTCTTCTGTTGAATGTCCTTTAATAAATAATTTTGGTGTACTTACCACGCGTATTAGACGGGAAGTATTCATTATTAAGTTTAATCGCCAGTTCTGAACAACTTACTTGCACTCAATCAATAAATCGATGTTTTCGCTAACGTTTTCTTCGCAAGCCCACTGAAGCAAAACCATCACGCACATACAGATAAAGAACGAAATAAAACAACCCCCGGAATCGAATAAACAGCGAGTATCGATATGTCTGGCTCATTTGGGCTTTGTTAGCTTAGTTTGAATTTCATTCTTAGGTCGTGGGTTCGGATCCTCGACCCACCACCAAGATTGAAAGTGGTTCGTTGGGTTAGGTTAGGTTAGGGCTTAATTCACCGCGCTGGTCAAGTGCGGGTGGTGAATATCACATGTCCTTCAAACTTTTCAAAGCTCAAAGAACTTACTTAACAGCTGTCCTCACGATATTTGTCCTCTACTGTTAAAGCACGTGTTTTAAGCGTACATTTTTCAAAAAGAGAAATCCAGATGTTAAACCAAACGGGCCTCTGTACCTCACCCGTGGAATAAAAGTCTAGTGTCCTCTTACTTCACCAACACGACTTATAAAAGAAACGTTAAGTACCAACCTAATATAAAATGGATATTCCAATGTAAATTACTATCAGCAATCTCGAATGGTTTCGTTTTCAGTAAACAAGTTCTAACGCGAGTGAAAAAGTGCATACGTTATCGCAGCCCTGAGGAAGTGATCCATCAGGCGATCGGAAACGTCGTCCGCTCATCGATCGATAAAGGATCCAGTGTTAGCCCGTATCGCCAGTGATATGGATTATGTAAATATCGAGATTGTATCTTTGAATTGGATTTGTAGGTGATATCTTTGAATAAGATTTAGAAGGGCGAGAGTTAGATTTAGAACAGCGAATTCGTTCGAGATGGTGATTTAGTCCTTAAAATGTCCGGGACGTTTTTCAGTTAAAGCTTGGCCATAGAACGTAGAACCGATGTCTACTGGGGATTATAGGTTCTCAAACTCACAAAGAAAGAAATTTCAATATGTATATTGTTCACTTTTTTATTTTTTTTGTACGTTACTCATAATTTAAATTCAAAGTCTATATGATTAGGTAATTTAAATGCTAATAGGCTGGCCATAATTTAGCATGCAGAACAGATAAGTCTCATCATATCAATTCATATTACGACTTCTGGGCACTAGGCACGTGTCTCGATAGAACCCATTATGTAGGGTTGGTCTTGGGGGATTTGGTATAAACGCAACGCTTACTAGCTCCCTAGAATCCCAAATAACGCTCACAATGTCACTCATAACCACCCACCATGAAAATAAAGACACAATCTAAAAGAAGAAGAAAAATTTAGTTCTTTAGATTGTGGCGAACATGACTGAAGAGCCGTGTTGCCTAAGTGGTAGTATATTCGACTTTAATTATGAAGGTCGTGGATTCAAAGCCGCGCACATGCAAAATATGCGCGTTAAATACACGTGCTCTAGCTCACCGCTATGCACTATGCACAACATAATTAGGAAACCAGCATGATCTGAGAACTTTGAAAAGTTGAAGGACATTTATTACCAACCCGCACTTGCATAATGCTGAGTGGTAACCGATTTGTGTCATTTCGTTTGACTCTAAAAATATTTTAAGTTTGCTGATTGTACGACACAAATACTATTATTTTCATTTTGTACAACGGGAATTACTCACGTATTTACATAGGAGTTAAACAACTCCAACTTCAACAAACACAACAACAACTTAAACAACTTCAACTGGTGTGAGAACCGTGCGCGCGACCCTTAGATAATAGAATACCAATAGATATGTTTCTAAATTGTCTATGGAATTAGTTTATAAGATGACTAAAATAAAAATGATGACATCTCTGTCTTATGTATGGAATTAAAAGGAGCCTAACTATATACTCAACAGTTGCGCTTGGTTGCCAATATTTATGGCACGTGCCTTTCTTCAGCTTCCTTCGATATCATTTACTGTCACTTTGGATAGTTTGGATATCATTTACTGTCACTTTTTGGTTTTGTTTACATCGATAGTGGTGTTCTTGTATATTGCACGAGTTATCGATATTTTGATTTTAGACTTAGGTAAAAAGTTATAGACCATGTTAATTTGAATAAATGTTGATAATATATTGTGTTTTTGCAGAATAGCATGAATCGTAGAATGAAATGACGGATTAGATTTCAGGTTTTTTATACAATATTATATAATTTTGAAATATAAATTATTTTGATATATAATAATATACTAAATATAAGTAAGTATATTGTATTAAGTATATTGTGTTTTATAATTATCTAAAACATTTGGCTTATTCAGGTCTTTCATTCGTTTAGTTATATTTTGTGGGTATATTAATTTAGTTAAAATGAACTTTAAACATTAAGTAGAACTCAAACTAGTTAAAATAAGGTTAAAAGTTCATTTTCACTAAATTAATATGCCCACAGAATATAACTAAACGAATGTTTGAATTTGAGTTCTACTTAAGTACCTATTTTTTTTTGTTCTAGTTAAAATGTTTTTTGTTTTGCTTGGTTTTATAACTGTATTAATTCTATAATTCTATAATTTAATATTTACGTACTTCAATTTACAATAAATACATTATCATAAAAAAAGTTCAGTTGAAAACAAACTCTATCGATAAATTATTATAATATACCTACCTCGTACAACACTAATTTATGTTAGCGTAGGTATACACGATGTATTCGTGGTTAGGGCCATTCCATTAAATTCGTTCTTCTGAGGCGCGACCTGAGAGGAGACGGAGCACGGCGGGACGCTCACTCCTCCTGTTGAAGACTACTCTTGATGTGGTCGAAACGTCGAGAGTTGTTTAACTCCTATGTAAATACGTGAGTAATTCCCGTTGTACAAAATGAATAGTATAACTCACGAAAATTTTGAAAGTGAAATACTATTATTTTATTATTTCTTGTAGCCGACGCACGAAATCATACACCCTAAAGCAAAATCAGCCACTCTTGAAACTGAGACGCAAATATTCCACAAACATGTGCTTTCCATAGATGCGAGCGTTGAATATTAAACTTGAGCCATGGAGAGCCAAATTGCTGTAATTATCAACATCACCCGACTCCGCCCACCGACCCACATAGCGAACTTATGTTACTATCGTTCTAGTCTAGATAATGTCGAGAGGCTTATTGTAGACCGTGAGATCTAACTAAACTATAGAATTCTAATTATTAATAGAATACTAGCCGATCCGCCCTCGCTTGGCCTTCCTTGGCTCTGGTACCTAATTATACCCTGTGTGCAACACAGGTTGTGCAGTCACAACCTGTGTTGTACACAGGTTTTTTAGAAACCCATGCAGGCACCAGTGAGACACTCTGCAGGATAATTTTACAGAAAGCTAACTTGACATCTTTATGATTAATAAAACGATTAAGTACTTACTACTTATATACGAGTACCTAATCATTGAGTTAAAAAATTGTAAGTGTTGAGATTTTTTTATTACAAATCAGTTTTCGATGTAGGTTAGGTAGGGGAGAGCGGGGTTCGAAGTTCCGATTTTCAAATAACACGCAAAAAGACCGTCAGTAAATAGACTAAAATTAAATTTAAAGGAGCTCATAGACGCAGAATTTATTCTAGTTTTACTTGGTGTTGTCGTATTTACTAAATGATTAAACGTGTTAGCGTCAGGACATTTTTTCTGTGTAAAATTGACAAGGAACAACTGACCCCATCATGGGGTTGGTTGTTCCATCGTTGAGGCAAGTTGTTCCGACAGCAACTTCAATTGCTAAAGTTGCAAATGTAGTGTATATAATATGTATAAATGAAACACAAAAGTACTGTGCCAAAAATTAAAAAGTCATTTATTCAAAATAAGGATTAAAATTACTATATTTGGCAAATAATCATCAAAACTAAGTACCTACTAATAATTTATGTATTTTTAACTCAGGAACTTTGTTTTAGGACATTTAGATCAATAAACTAGCACTAACATTTATAGTAACAGGTAATTATAAGTCTTTAATCAGTCTAATATCTATTCTTCTATCAGAATAATGTCATATGGCATATTTTTAGTTCCCGTGCTACGGTTTTGATTTTCCGACCGTCTTCCATTACAGTATCAACTCCCCGCCGCAATAGTTATTCCGAAGTCTTGCCCCGTTCCGTTTTTCTTTTGATCCTAAAACAATTTTTTAAAATTAATTTAAGTACTACTACGCGGAACAACTAGCCCCGGTCAAGCGGAACTTAGAGCCCCAAATTTCATAAAAAAGCAAACCAAAATTATTTTGAAAATAAGTATTATTACATCAATAATGACAATAATAAAACATCCCCAATAGATTTTCCAACAATTAAATGCAAGTCAGATATTAATTGCTATAAAACTGTTCAAAATAGACCAAAAAGTTTCAACACAAAAATATTTACTCACGTTACAATTATGAGCCTCCATTCGATTACCATAGTTGCCGGTTGCCGAGGCGTCACTAAAATAGATGACGCGGTAGCGCCACGGTATGACGTCTTGCACCGTACTTCACACGTATTGCTATCTCTTTTCTTTCGAAAGTTATTTGCATCGGAACAACGTGCCCCGGTAACTTTGAACCCCGCTCTCCCCTATTGCATTATTTTGAAGCACTCAGAAATGACTTCACATCACGTGACCTCACTCTATCACACCAAATTATCTATTCCTCACTACTCTGAGTGGTCATAGAGTAAGTAAATGCAGAATTACCATCTGCTAAAAGTTATTATGTATCTGTGAGAAGTTCTTTGAGATTAGGACAGAGTAGGTAAGGTATTTGTCTATATCCAATTGATTAAATATTTTCTATTTTGTACTTGTGTGCGCTGTTAGGTAAAGCGTAGGAAACCTCAAGTATAACACCCGAAACAAATATGTGCAGATCTTTCAAATTTTGTCCCAAGGCGGGAATCAAACCCGCAACCTCTTGCGTCGCAGGAGGACCTTCCCCGATGCGCCATCCTCAACGGTCACCTAGTTAGACGTTAGAGTTAGACGCGTTCCGCTAGCTAGACGCTCGTCGAATCTCTTAACATACCAATAATACTTATGAATTCACCTTAAAAGGCAGGTTATGGAAATAAGTTTAGTTTGATTGTGTAATTGCATATAATTTAAGCGTTTTTAACCGTGTTATTAGCTTGTTAACTTGTGTTTGAATTTAGTTTTTTTTGCCAATGTTAGACAGTAGTTTGAAATTCAACGAAACATTAATATTTAAGCATTTTTTGTATTCAAGTAGTTTAATACTCTACAAAAAAGTTTAACTTTCTGTCGTGTATTGAACTAGTAACTATTCTCTGTAAAAAAACTAAGTTGTTAAACAAATAAAGTAAGTATAAAAAGAACATTTAAATTTATTATATAAAAACTTCTTTTTGAATGATATAATTCACTTTACTCTTTATTAATGCGTCCTTTCGTTCATTGGCGTTCTTAAAATATTTTTTTCTTTACTTAGTTTTACTTAATTATAGCTTTATTTTGAACGATTTTATTTTCTTAAATAAATCGTGTTGACTGTTCTGTCCACTACTCTGTGCCCATCTCCATACAATGGGCGATGTTCGTTAGTCATTACTGCGGCGCTGGGTACAGTGTATAGAACAGACAGGCTTACCTAACCCTAGAATCACTGACCTTTCGACGTAGGGGAAATCTTGCCTCATTCCAAACAATCGTATCAAAAACAGAGATGATCGCAGAGTCAGCCATGTTGGCTAAGTGGAAGCCACAGATGTTATCTGTGGTGGAAGCACACTCGACTTTCATTCCGAAGGCTGAAACCGCGTACTTGTGTTTTTTATCTTAAATAATTTTGTGCGCTTTAAATGGTGAATGGTGAATGAAAACACCGTGAACAAACCAGCATGTTATGAGAACTTTGAAATTTTGATTGACATGTGAAATTCACCAACCCGCACTTGGCCAGGTGCCGAAAAAGAACTTAAGTAAAATAGCTTATGTTCTTACTGCGGAAAAAAACATTATAACGCCAGCTAGCCTTAAAACGAATGACTAACAACTTCTGATCTTTGCTCTTAAACACCAGCTACTTCGCCATTTTAGTTTGAAATATTGCTGACCCAAAAATTCTGTAATAGATTATTAGAGTTGCCAGCATAAATCAAACAAAACTTATTTCCCGTTTAAGTTGGGAACATAAAATGTTATTCCTGTCATCCTGTCCAAGCTATTTCGCTAACTGCCATACGATATTCAGGATGACTCACAAAAACTTTTCTGTGCTTTCAAACAAAGCCTATTCTTTGATTCTTTATTCGAATTTTATTTTAGAATGAATTTAACTTCTCGAAAGAATATTCGTCTAAATTAGACAGGTTGATTATGTAAAGTTTTGCGGTAGGTATGAATCTTAATTTTTTATTAAACAAGTTTTTTTTTACAATGTTGGGAAAACTATCAGATATGCTTATAAATAATTGACTTAACTTGCAACTATAAGTAAGGAAATATTTAAAAAGGTAAAATTTACTAGCTACATTTAATAAAATAATTTAAGAAATGCCTATATGCTCTACAATTTTTGCATTACCCAGGTAATTGCATGCAGTGCAACCTTTATTTTAAGTACGTTATATGAAATTTTACCCGCAGTCTTAAAATGGTGACTCACGCCCACTAACCAAAATAAGCTACAAATCTTTATTTTCTACCGATATCGGTTACTAAAATATTTCCACCAAGATTGAACACAAAGTTGCGAAGAACAAAGTTACAGGCCATAGATTACACAATACTGAGTACATACTGGCTACTTGCCACAGATTACACAACACTGTCTACATACTAGCTACTTACCACAGATAAGTGAATAGTTTAGCAAGTTTTACTAAGTTGGTTTTAAGTTACGCACGCTATGGTAAAGTTTCATAAACTGTTCTGGGAACGAAATTAGAATTTTGATTAACGTTTTCTTGGAGGCAGAATAATGGCCTGCTCAGTTTAAACGAAAACTATTTATAAATATAGGATAAAAAAGATACCATCTGATCCCCTCCAATTACCATCTGAGACCTGAGTCCAACAGTGGGACGCGAGAAATATGATTATCTTGCTGGACAATTCACACAACAACATCTAGCCTCGCAGTAAGCTCGAATCTTGTTTGACGGGTCCTAGATTTCTATTTCACCTATTATACTTATGATAATATTAAATATTTTAAATATACCTAGAAAACATCCAGAACACCCGAAAGAAATATTTTCAGATCGTACAAATTTTTATTCTAAGGCCGCAAGTTGAATTTTATGAATGAAACCGTGAAAGACTTGTTTACCAATTAAAAGCTTCGAGTATTATCATTATTGCAAAAAACGCTTATCTCCATTAATTAAGACAAATACCTATTTGTTTTTTTGTACGCAATATCCTGTTATCTTAGAATATTTCTGAGAACTAGAGCTACTAACAAAAATATTGTGCAATGTTTAATTCACGAGCTACAAATTGTAAACAACTCACGTAATATGTATAAAATATATGATAAATATGTAAATACGTAGTTACTATTGTTATAGTAATAATTAACTAATGCCGGTCCTAACTTCACACTAGTGCGGGTAATTAGGTAGTAAGTTAGGCACTTATAAATTTTAATTTGCCAATTAGTTTTAGTTTCTACGTTATTTTGATAGTGAATATTTGTAATCTTGACTTCAGTTTCAGTATGATTTTACAAGACAAAACCTGTTTATTTCACATAATTTGTGAGGTTTGCAGAGCTTTTCCGCCTGGACATTGGCAGATGTTTGTTCAAATAATTGTTTGCATTATTATAGGTACTAAGACTAAGATCAGATATCTAGTCCCATAAAACAAGCTTACCACGAGGCTAAATGTCCAGTAATATTTATTTTTATCTTTGCATAAGCATCAGAGCGAATCCACATACATATAAGTATCTATTCATTTTGATTTAATTTGGAATACTAACCGCTAAGTCACCTAGACAGCTTGATTGGTTATAAGAAAACAACAGCAATAGCAATGTTAGTTTATAAAGGTGGAAAATCACTTACACCATACATCTTAGTCTCAGGCCTAAACTACCCATAGTAATCGAACTTTAACACTATCAGCGCCCATGATACATTCTCGTATCTGTAAAGCGGTGTGGGCTTTGAATGTGTTAACTAACAAATAAAGTACCTACCACCGGATGTTTGAAAGGAATTGTTATATTTCACAAATAACCGTCCCATTGGTCCATTGTTTCATCTAAAAATATCGTTGTTTAACTATAAACTTCGCTGGAAAGTATTCAACCAGATTATGTTTCAAGTTTTAAGCAAATTCATTAATGTCTGAAAAAACTGTAAGTGCTTAAAAATTTAAACGTGATATAATGATAATATATTAATTGTATGGCAGGTATTTGATAAATTAGTAACCAAATAGCTCGACGATTTTATCGAAATAAATGACATAAATTTTCATCAACTTCATGAACTTTAAAAACCTTAAATATAATCTTTTTAGGAATAAGTTTGGCAAAAGAAAATAAGGTGATCTTCCATTTCCATACGATCAGTTCTCCTAATTTCCGAAGCTACGGAACATTTCTGAGATTAAGTGTTCCCACCTGATCTCTATCTACCCTCGTTTCTTTACCATCCACTGCATATCATGCTCTAACACTACGGCATAAAGCTTACTATACAATAGACTCGAACCGGGATTCTTCATCGCCACAGAATACGCGTGATATTTAATTCGAACATGGATTTTGCATCGCCACAGAATACATAATAGTTCGTATGTCAATATTGTGGATAATAGAAGTTGTATGCAATTTAGTATGAGTTTGGTTCGAAATTTGAAAAATCATTCCTACATTACCACTAATAGTTTGTACTTAAGGCTGGTTGTGATAAGAATAGTGTTCTTATTGCAAAGGTGTATGGTATAAATTCCCGTGACCCTAGATTGGCAGCTCTCCCTTCAGCGCGCTTGCGTTGTGAACTTGATCTCGAGTATTTCGAATTTCGAATTCAGTTTTTCGTTCCTTTAGGATAAGTGCGTCTTTTATAGGGTAAGGCAAATATTTCGTAAAGAAAGAACATTTAATAGCTCACAAAATGCCGTTGTCTTTGGCCTCGTAATGTATGAAATAGGTATGTGATGATGATAATGAAATAGAATATTTTTTTGCTGAGTTGTGGTATTGGATTCGTAGCTTGGAGATTTCACGAACGGAGAGCTACGAATCAAAAATATCAAAAAATACAGTTAATATCCCGTAACGACACGGAAATTTTTTCTATGTAAGTAAATTATTCACAGGAAACCTATGACAATATTTATGATGCCTATAAAGAAAATGGCACTATTAATTTAGACTGAACTTGAGACTAGATTATAACTAGTCTTTTCACAGGAAGTTCCATTTAAACGTGGACAAAGATTAAGACAAAAGCTAAAATAGGCAAAGGACGGGTATTTTCCCGAATGTCGGATTAGGTGCAAAGTTACGACGCGCGTGGGAGTTTAATAACGGCATACTTGATATTGGAACTGAAATGGCTCCATTTAAAGGAAACCAGCTCCTAAAATAGAAATATATTGTTTAAGTAGTATCTACTTACTTAGTCTTATAATTTGCTAGCTGTCCGCCCTGTGGCTTGGCCCGCGTTTTCCCGTAGTAGCTAATGTGCTTTTGCTGGCATTCAAACTATCAAAGCTGCACTTCAGCGATAGATCCGTAAAATTCCATAGTATTTAGACTAAAAGCATCGATAAGTCAATAAAAATATAACTTAGATCATTATATAGCTTACCTACATATAATTGGTAGAGTCTCTAGTGCCATGTAGTGACAGCCTAAGAATAAAACAATCCATTTTCTCCCCGTTTGTCCTCAGTCCCACTACAAGCACTACGATACGAACGTAATAATACCCTAATTATATTCCAAGAATCGAGGACCTGAAAAGGTAATATGTAACATGATTTAAGAGAGAAGGAGAGAGAAGATATTATTCATACAATAAGAGGATATTAATTCGGAGTTTATCGCTCTCTTGACCCAAATATCTTTGTCATGCGTAATGCGATACCCTCTTTGTTTTGTCAACAGAGAGTCATCAATGAAAGATAACTATTATCATCAGCATTCTATATATAGGTAACATTAATTTTATTTTAAATGATCATCTATGACTTTATTTCGTAGTGGTTTTGAAGAGCAAAAAGGTCGAAAATATTATTTTTAATGGGGTTATTGAAAGATGCAGATTTTCAAAAAGTTTAATTTTATTTACTATCACACATGAAAATTCACATCGAGCGATAGAGCAGAACATCCTAGGCGTTAGTATTAACACATTTACCGCCCGGCTTTGGTGCACCACCAAAGCCTGCAGTGCGTCACGAGCGCAAATAGTGTTAAACATTCGGACCAAATACGAAATTCCGAATTCGCTTATCAAGTTATCACGTACAAAACGTCTCGGTTTAAAGGGCGGCAGTCGGCGATTTACCCTACCGACGTACAATCGTACATCTCTATCCAAAACTATCCTTATCCAACACAATCCGCTCAAACTCTCCCCCTGGAACGATCGCTAAGATCGTCTATAACCATAGTAATCTAAACCATAGAGGTGGTCACTTATTTCTTACTAATCGCGTGTCGCCTTTCTCGCACACAAGTCACCAGCTAAAACTATGTACGAGGTATCAATACAATAGCAGTACCTTCTTATATTAGGACTTGCGGCATTTGGTTTGAATTACAAATACCTTGTTTGACTTTATAAACTATTGTACCTACCCATAGATCATAAGAAAGTTTTAATTAATTACAAATGTTTGAGATAGGGGAGAGTCACACGAATTTATGATTATGATGTAAATTTCCAAACTATTATTATACTTATTAGATTTAACAATTTCTCATCTTATTAGATTTTTCTTCACCGCCCGCGCCGTTTTAATTCAAACTTCTGCTAGATTCCTTCAACACGAGTCTCTCAAGTCACCTAAAGTGGTATCACTAAGTGATAATGCGACTTCCAATAATAAAAATATGTTGGATTTCTATGATCGCCACCCTATCAAGAGGGGGATGATAGACGGATGTGCTTGTGTCTCGTTTTGGCACTCTAGTTGTGAGTGACCAAAGATTTAAGGCATAAATCATATTATCGCCACCGAAAATACCTACTCTATAATAAAGTTCGACAAAACTGCAGTACTGTAGGTACCTACTGTCAGTGCACACAATACATTTAAGATACCTAGTAATAATGATAAAAGTATGAATGTTTAATTTTTGTTTTCTTTTCAGGTAATTACAAATATTTTACAAATACAAATATTTTTATTGATTCCAGAAAAGTTTCACAAAATAAAATTAAAAACCATTGGCTCCGTACTAGTCAAAAGACTGTTTTACGGAATTAAATTTAAGAAAATATTCTATTCAGAGAACGGTTTTTAAAAGCTGTAAGTATTATTTAACTTAGCCAAGCTTTCGGGTTTTCTTATAGATCTTAACAGGGTTAATAACAATTTTGTCTAATGAGGACAACATGTAGTCAAGCAAACATGCTGTTTATCATAATTTTAATGAAAACCTATAAAAAAAATCAAACAATCTTAACCCTTAATAATTAACAACCGGCTATAAACGGACAAAACAGTCAGATAATAATTCATGTTTTAATAATAATTTCTAATTAAAAAGTAAAAATGTTATCTATTAACTTAATTTGCGTGTGATGTGTATGCTGGGTCTAAGTTGTCTAAATAAAAAACATTATTATTAAATAGGAAACACTGTAGTCCCTTTTCCAATAGGAATAACGCCCCCACTTTTATTCAAACTGGAAAAGACCATTTCCATGTAGCCCTGCATTTTGCAGAATCAATTTGCATACAAGCATCTAGTGGAAAGGAAGTGAGTACTCGTGCCAGTACTAGCTGAGAATACTAACAACTAATACTAAGTACTAACGTGTAAGCATTAGGTGGCATTAGCAAGGACCGGATTTAGTTAGCACGATGGACGACAGGTGTCTCGGATGTGGAGAATGGTTCTCTCGATTTTGCTTTCTAACGTTATTTAATCTAGCATTTTCAGTAATCCCGCCTTAGGACGAAACTAAGTGCGATCTGCAAAAATTTGTTCCGAATGTTCATACCTACACTTAACCCCTAAAATTTTTGTAAAGACATACTTATAATATAAATAATTTGTGTTCTTGTGCAAAAAATCGTCTAGGAAAGCATTTTTTAAACTGTTTTTAATTTATACTGTTCATTTTATTTTATCTGAAAAGTTTGTTTCTTTGTTTGAACGTGCTAATCTAAATCGCTAACCTAACCACTGATCTGATTACAAAAAATATTTTAGTGTTGGATATTACATTTATCGAGGAAGTTTATAGGCTATATTATAAAACTATAATTATGTAGATAACGTATAAAAACTCAAGCAAAGCTGCCGGCGGGTCGGCTAGTAAACCATAAAGGACATCTCGTGGTTACGCATCTCGGCAACTGTGGTTATTGACGTATCCGGATACAGCCGACTTAACTGCAACTTATCGTTGAAATACTCATACGTGCCTACTGATGTTGGAAATAAATCTTACTTGAGATGCATAATGATGATGATATATGAAATAATCTATACTTCTCATATGGCGCCCGGCATCCGGGAGTTCTAAACCGACTTCAAGAAAGTCGGTTCTTTAGTCAACTGTATTTTTTTTTCTTTTTTTATGTTGCCTATGTTATTATATTATTGCCTCAGAAATTTTGATCGAATCTGAATAATTGTATTTTCCTTATAATATTTTAATTATAACTTTTTTTAAAATAACAATTGCTACTTACCGACTAAAGATTAATAGTGTCTATAGATACATTCGTCAAAAATAAGTAGGAATCTATTTCATATTTTGGACGAAATAAATGTGAAAAGAAACCAATATGTTTTTACTGTCTAACATCAGTCATTAGCCACAACCGAGAATCATAATGTAGGAAAACACTAAACATAGAACCTTAAACGTGTCGCGTACTCACGATGATTCACACTTCACAGTAATTATTCTGCAATACCTACAGGCTACAGCCAAGATACAAACACCTTGATTATGCTATATTTCGCACTAAATCATACATTTTCTTATATCACTATTCACTACACCTAGCTCTACGCTGCGCGCCTTTTTCTCTTGCCCCATAATATAGATTTTTCGGAATAAAATTAGTCGCGACAACATCCCTTTATAGTACCTAATTAACAAAAGCGTTCTAATTAGGTGCCTATATATTATAAAATAACAGAGCTAAAACATAATCACCCTACCAAAAGTGCAAACTATAAAATGCTACTCACCATCATACTCCTAAACCAAACACTGATTACCTACATTAACGGAACCAAAACGATAAAACTAAAACGAACAATTATAAGCCCTTTATAATTGTCAGTTAGAATTGAGCAGTATACCTGTCCTGCAGCGATTACACCCGTCGCCAGCGCTGTGTGATTTGCACTCGACCCCTTTGCATATTAAGTGCGTATTTTACACGAGCTGATGCGTTTTAACCACGTTTTTGGAACATAGACAGTATACACATACAATGAAGAGAGACACAGTTAGAGATCATACATAATTATCCTGGAACAGAAGTACTATTGGTAGATAATGATATATGGACGATCTTACATAAGAGTCCAATTCCCTTAAAAATGGCTTAATTCGTTAGTTCTGTGCTCATTTTGCTTTGACTGGTTACGATTTTACAGACTTAGACCTAATTTCACCACTCTCTGTTTGTTAGTTTAACATCCCGTTATGTTTAATCACTGTCAGTTTACGTATATTTATGGACTGTTAATGGGATGTTAAACTAACAAACAGAGAGTGGTGAAATTAGGTCTTAACTGACCCGCTGACAGCTTCGCATGAGTTTTTTTTACGTTATCTAGATACCTATTGTTTATATAAAATAGCATTTACCCTTTCTAGATAAAATATGTTCTATCGAAACACATAAAGATTTTTTTAGCGCGTTCAATTAACTGATATATATTTTCAAAACCTTCCTTTCTTCGTCATTTAGGGTGAAACTCATTCGATAACAGATTATTATAACTATGCACTAAGAGTAAGGTTGATATGCATACGTTTTTAGAGAATATATACAAACATGATCCAGAACCCATTAATGCAAAGCCGTGAATGTTCACCCTCTCATTAAGCCCTTTGACCGTCAGCGAGCCGTGTCGAACTATCTGCTCCGTGCGATGCTATGGGAATGCAGTTCACGCCTTTACGGGTCCTGATTATATCCTGGTATCATCATCATGTCACGCAACCACTGCACTTCCTTACAAATATTATATTCTCGTATTTACTTTCTATTAGGTATGCAATATATATTCTGCATTCTGCAATTAATTGGTGTTTTTGAGCCTTTAGAATATATTCCCGTTCGATTATTTGGAATAGGAACTTATGCTATCTCCCCTACTCAATGATATTCGAGCACGTAGTACCTACCTACACTACCTACCTACTCGTATGCAAACAAAACGGTGAATATTTGCCAAATATCCCGTTTCACAGCGCCGCATTCCACAATCCCAGTTCACATTGTTCCTGAAACACTAGGTGAACAAAAACCAAGCTGTCTAAAAGCAGATAGCCCGTAAATTGAGTACGTTGTGAGGTCGGAAGCCATTAACTGACGACCACAGGGACGGCGAAAAAATTGTCCAAACCGCTACGCCATCGCGCTTTTTCAATTGGCTGGTTGGATGTAAAAATATGAGTTTCGTGTCAGCCAGTCGTATTGAATTGTGCTGAATTGCCTATAGACTATTTTCTGGTAACCACGAACGTGGTTTTCTAAATGGGCTCTTTCTTTGTAACGTAATTACCAGGTTCGACATAGTAAGCGGTAACCGTCCGGCTTTTCTATGGAGTATAATTAAACCACAGTTGCAAAAATCGTTTGTGGCGAATAAATTACTTAAACGATATACGCAACCCTTACACATCGTACAAACTTAAGTTTTAACTTAAATATTTACTTACTTTACAGGTTAATGTAACATTATAAGTTCATAACATGTATGTAAGATTCAATACGATTTTGAAATAGTAGGTATTTGCATGCAGTTTGTACTTTTGATAGTGGAAACTTGGTGTTACATAAAAAATAAATATATTCCTCCATGGTAACATATTTTGCACCGCGCCATGATTGTAAATTGTCAAAGAGTTGTTACTTAGTAAACTTTAGTTGTAAGTAATAGATATTCCTTTCTCTCATAGTACCTAATATTCAATGATTGGAACGACGAAAGTTTATGACCTAAGTGTGTCTTTACTTATAATCCTAAGACTTTTATGAAATTGGAGGCTACAGTCTTGCAGTAAGTATATTGTCTAAGATATGTCCCACTTTAAACTTTAATACTTACTTACGTTTTAGTGGCACTAGGAAATAATATTTTGCCATACATTTTTACCAGAGAGAGAGAGCGAGAGAGGGAGAGAGAAGGATGACAGTCGAAGGGCTCGTCGGGGAAGTCATTTCAGCAACTGGATATCTATGACATAGGCCTTCGTCTAAAGTTTCCCGCTTTAGCATAATAGATAATGAACGATAAAAATACGTCGTTCTGTATATTGTAGGTACCAACTTACCTACTGCGATCATTAACCCGCCTGGTAACGTGATAAAGTAAAGTTTTTTTTTGCATAGTATAATTTTAACGAAGGTGGCTCGTGGCCTCTTAGCTTAAAAGCAAGTTGCAGGTTCGAGTTCTGCCGCTATTAAAAGAGCCACACTTTCATCGAAATAATTTGCCAGACATGTCAAATTATTTCGATGGCTATGGGTGACTTATAGTTAATAATTTTCTTCATTTCTACTAAAGGTTAAACCTAACGTGCTGTTATTTCGTTCCCCATCAGTCACACAACGCACCGGTTAACTGTCAAATAATCCCCATACAAATGTTCCAGCGGTGCGCCGGCGCAATATAATCCACCATGATATGGGTCCGGCTATTGTGGGAATGACAGCATAATTGAGCTCTTCATTTTATTTTGTCTATGTCAAAAATTATAATTTAACGTTGTAATTTCAGAGGATTTTTTGTTCAACTTCTTCAGAAGATACCTACTTCCTACTACTTATACATATTATGTACATTTCGTAATCCAATTTAGCCATAATCACGTTACCTACATTCTTTTTTCAAAATGAAATAGATATTTATTTTTTTACTTTAAGCTTATTTTTGAGTCTATGTAGCTTAAGTAATTTTTTCCTAAATATAAAAACTCGTTCCAATTAAAATACCAAACAATAAGCTCAAAAATCGATAGGCCTGTGCCGTAAATCGTAAATAACCATAAACCGCAGTCCCAATAGTTACAAATTACAAACGATATAATTCATACAATAACACCTCCAGCGGGTTTTGTCGAGTGGGACTATTCTCGGAAACTTCTACCTAAGCCCGCCTGCCCAGGTAGCGCCGGAAAAAAATACTAGAGTTGGACACATTGATTTATTTTTATCGATGGTTATTTTCAGCGTCGATGCTGCTACCCGTTAGAATTCGATATTTTATTTAAAAAGGTAAACAATTGTTGATTTACCTGAAATGTCCATAGTGTAGTTTTTCCGTTGGCTCTGGCAAAATAGACACTGAAATACAATAAGTACTCGTACATATCCATAATAATGTACTTTTGTTTTACCTACTTAGGTTTACAATCACTTAAAGAAATTTAATGAATCTTAATGTAAGAACTAAACATTATGAACATCGATTTCGACACATCAAGTATTTACTTAATTAGGCAAATTATAAAACACAGAATAAGCATTAAGAATACTACTTATTTACTCCTATAAAATTACTTGAATTAACACAAAACGAGGAAATAATTATACGCAAAAAACGTAAAAGCGCTTTTACATATTAATCAAATATATTCGTTTAATATGTTAATAGTATAGTGACTGCTTAGAACATTTTTAAATTATGAATACCGTGCCTATCTAAATGGACAGGCGAATCTTGCTTTCGCATGCAAATTAATTCACTGAATGAATAAATTTATTTACAAAACATCCCACGCTTAAGCCATCACTTATCATAAATTCTGTTACATAGACACTATCTTGTCGATAAGATAAAATATGTTCATCGATATCGAAGGCACTCTGCCACATCCCAACTCTAGATAAGTTTTTTGTTTGGATAATGGCATTGTAATTTTTTTCGAAGGCCGTGTTATCGTAGGTCCTATCCAAGTTTATGAATCGAAAAGCTCTTGTTACGGTTAAAAATTCGTCAGGAATCGGATTGGTTTATTTACTGTGATTGCGTCGTTTTTTATAGATTCATATGAGGGCCAGTAAGAAAGGTATTTTAAGTGTATTTATCACACGACTAAAGATCATATAAATCCTTTAGTCGGTTTGAGGGGAAAAGAAAGAGTAGTACGGTTAGCACTTAATATGATACACTGCAGGTGCTAATTTACGTTTCCACTGCTGGAACAGCAGGGACTTCTCTTTTGGCGAGAGAGATTAGGCCTCAATTCACCGTGCTGGTCAAGTACGGATTGGTGACTGTAACATGTCCTTCAAAGTTCTCAAAACATGCCGGTTTGTAGTGTATTGTCAAAGTTCGTGATTTTAAAAATTCAAGGCTTGGTTCGAACCCACGACCTTCGGAAGAAAACTCGAGTGTGCTCTCACTTAACCAACACGGCTTTTAATGTACGATACTGACGCACTGAATAAAATCTTGAATCTATAAAATCTAGCTCGAAAGTCTCAGCTTCCAATGCTTGCTCATGAATACGAAATCAGAGAATAAAGAAAGCCTTGTGTGGTGCATGGAGAGCGCTGTTTTTGTGAAAATATAGACTCATAGTCAGAGTTTTAGTGTTTAGACGTGACATGAATACCTAAGTTATTATAGCAAGCATGTTAATAATATTTATGAGAAATAGGTTATGATATTTAAGTACCTATATGGTAAAATCATTAAGCTTTAGGAAGTTTTCAGTGTTTACAGTTATTTTCTTATGTCGTTATCAAAATAAAGGTATACAATACATACAACCCTGCCTAAGTAAAGCGAGCACTTACCACTCCCCTGATAGCTAAAAATCACATAACATCATTAATTTGGCACGGGGGGAGAGTCCCCTATATAATTACGTTTGAGTACCAGGGTCGCATAGCATCGCGGAGGTAGGAAACCCTAAATAAACATAACTATACCCCGGTATGCTCTGAAAAACTAGTCTGGAGGTAACGACAGCAAAAAAAAAACGAAATATCATAGATGATAACTACAACTTGCTCCATCATTGGTTAATTAAATCATTTTACTTACCTTCATTTGTATTTTTAATATTTCTTGAAGAATCCCTGAGTAAGATAGTACTCACTTATCTAAACTTTCTAGATTCTGTGTCGGAGTAGGTATCGCAAAACTGTGATAAAAGTATTTTTCTAAGATTTATAACTGGAACTGTAAACGGGTAAGGTTTAAATGTCCAATTTCGAGATTATCATCGGAAACATGGGTGCCGAAATAATAAAATGGTTTTGCTAACCGTATTGCGCACGCTCTAGGTAGAAATTATGACGTAGTAACTAGGGACTTTCACTAGATTCCTGTTTGTAGTGTACCTATATTGTTGGTGAATACCTTCTTTTACGGTCTGTAGGTATACATTTTACTAAGCTTCTTTGGAGGGATGATACTCCACTTTATTTCTGAAGGCCGTGGGATCTTTTCTCTAAATCTTACTTTTTCTGCTGGAGAAATAAGACAGACAAAATAAATATGTATGCTCAATTTTACGCGGTAATTAGGTAGATACCGCGTTAAAATAAGTTATTATTGTAAAATAAGTCAAGTTAGTTGTTGCGTGTAAGAGTATTTATGAATAAGAATTTAATGAGTAACAAATATCGACCCATCTATTTTAGCAGCATCTACTACTACGACATTACAGGTCCTGAAAAGCATATTACTCAGAACGAGTAGTTCCTGAAACATTTGATGACCTTGCATACTCATCTAAGCCAAGGCTTAAATCAAGCTTTTACATTTTATAGCATCATAACATCCAATGCAAATGAATTATCTTTATCATTACAATATCTAGCATAGCTCTGGTACAAAAGCACTTTGAGTAAATATATTAAGATAAAACTGCTATTAGATCGTCTATCGAATAGTCGGTATAAAATGCCTTTTTCTCGCTAACGCAAACTATTATCTCATGCTTCGTATAATCTTATCACTTTCCCGGAACTAGGTGATAATGTATCGCTGGTAGGAACGTAAATAAATGTGTACCTACGGCATTGCAAATACTTACTTGTTTTTGTAGAGCGTGATTCATTCATACATCCAAATTTACAGCAACAACCAGCCCCGTGGTAAGCTCAAGCTCGTGATAATTATTGTGTTATAGGACTAGATATTTGGTATGATTACTGTACCTCTGTAGTTCGCCAATAATAATAGTAGTACCTAATAAAATATTTTTATTCATAGTGAAAAATTAAAAACCAAAGTATTATTTGAATTTGCACACCAGCTAACATTTTATAATAAAGTAGGTTTGTTTGTTAATAAAATATATGAAAAAAGTAAAAATCATAAAATATTATCCTATTAGGTATGCATTTTATATGTACTAGTAGGTACTTACAATTTGCGTTATTTCTGGAAAACGTCTCGCGAGTGACTTCAAGTGATAATTATTAATTACCCGACCGCGGCGCCGGAGGGTTATGCTCTAATTGCTGTTAATCTCAATTGGTTAATTCACACTTTGCTGCTCTACAATTAGAGGTCATTACTAATTACTGGATTGTAACTCTTAGTTCATGGCTATTTTTATTTATTTCAACTGTTATCTTTTACGGAAGCGGTTTGTGTCGCTATTAAATTGTAATGCTTATGTCTGTAGGGGAGAGTGGGGTAAACGCGAACGCGGGGTAAATCCGAACGCAACGGTTCTGATATGTTAGAAAGAGATATGCATATTTCACTTGTCACTATCTCAAAGATCACGCCACCACTAGTGCCAGACAACGACCAGAGCAACGCGGACGCACGTACTTTTTAAGGTATGCATTTTATTATATTTTGCAAGATTTTGATGTAATTTTTTCGTAAATGCAACTTGATATTACTTGATTTTTATTAACAATATGTATTTAACTTTTACTTCCAGGAATTCGTACATAATAAGACTGATGAATAACAATGACGTAATCGCCAAAAGTATTACAACCTAAAATATTTAACTCAATATTGTTTTTTCGATTTGGTGGGGTAAAGGCGAACTATCCATTTCGGATAATCTCGAATGTTCGTCATTACCCCATCATTTTGTTGATTCCCAGTTAATCTAATGTGCATTATTTTTTCAGATGCCTCTTAATTACATACGAAAAACAGTGACAAAATACAGTCTAGAAGATCTTAAAAAGGCTATAAATGATGTTCAAACCAATAACCGTAATTACCCCACTTGGTGTTCGTATTTACCCGACTAATGTCGGGTAAAGCCGAATACTAAGAGTTTTGTTTTTTGTTCATATTTTCATACTTTATTAAAAAAATATAAATGTTGTCTAGTTAATTCGTTGCGTAGATAATTAAATTTTATAATAAAACAATTAAAGAAGCTATGCGATCAAATTTCACTGTTTCATTTGAGTTTTCCCTTAGGTGTTCGTATTTCCCCCACTTTCCCCTAATAACATAAGCATAATGTATGCAGTAGGTAATGTTAGCTTTTTATAAAAAATATTAATTAGTGCTTTTAATGAATAGTTATACAATTGTTGGGTGTTATTAACAAAACAAACGTATATTACGAATTATAGTAGGTATATTAGGAATGTTAGGTTAGGAATAGAATTGTTGTGTCGAAATTCGTTCTTGATTACAGCTAGATATTTCTGCCCAGTAATCAGAGGGCGTTTTGCTACTCCCATATCATTAGTATCGAATTAATAAATTATAGATTATTATTTGTCCAACTCCAGTAACTGTTTGGGCTTTGCGGGACTAACCACCTATTATTCATTAAAGTTTATAAATAAGAGTCCAATACAAATATTTGGCTACGCTAGCTCGGTAGATTCTCACCTCGAAAAGCTAAGAAGCTAGAAAGCTATAAAGTCTAAACTTCGCATTTACTGAAAGTTGTGATGTATAAAATCACCTATCCTCAGCTTCCAAGATCAATACCCTGCTCCCGGCAGCGTCTGCTCCATCCGTGGGGGTCTGGGGATAAACCTGGTTAGAGTTAGTGCCGAGTCGGCGGGCAATACCTTGGCTATTTCTAATCTCCTGGTATTGCTTTTTGATTTAGTTGACGGCTCGTCTCTTGATATTAAAGTTTTGAATCTGAATAATATCCGTTATAGTTAGGTATAAGGTATAAGATTGCAAGGAAATGGCTCATTTATCATTTTATTCTCTCAAGTTAAAGCTTTTCATCAGTAGGTAGATCTTGTCCTATCAGAATTCTTTGTCAGTTTCTTCTAAGTTTCCTAACATTCATACAATGACAAACCGCACTTGATAAAAACTTGCAAACTCTACGAAACACACATTCCGGTCGATTGCGAATAGTTGCGTTAATAATCTACTGCCTGATACTGATTGGTCATACATAACAGCAACGAGGCATAGATACTATGCCTATATACTATGTTTTCATTTGACCAAACACGAATCAGCTGTACCTACTCTTGCAGAAAAAGAAAAATACAAAAATCTAGCACCCGTAACACAAACTTCGAGCTTATCACGGGTCTAGAGATGTTGCTGTGTGAATTTACCAGTCATATTTATTTATTTAAAGAATGCCCCGCTTGAATGGAATAAAACGCAGCAATGTATTTTCGTTTTTGTGGAAAAGCACCCGTATCAGCTGTAAGAATCATCTTCAGCTGTAATAACTCAGAAATACATGTAAAGACAAAAACAGTAACCCTATGCGTCTCTGCAATAAGACTATACCTAGTGTTGTGTTTACGATGAAATCTCCGAATTATGAGTCGTTTGATATCCGTAAACACTTGGCCGGTTATTAAATTGTGTGGGTTTGCCGCGAGGGGAGACGCGGGGCGCTGCTAGGCAACAGACAGGGAAGCAGGGGAGGTTGCCTTGTACATTCACAGATGTGCTGTTGATATTATATTTTCGTAACTAGTCTGCACGATTCTTCACCTACTCTAATAGGTACTCTAAGATCTTCCACCATCTTTTCTATAATAAGTTTGTAATATAATTTATTATGAATATTTGATAATAAAACCTGTAATATATCTTCGTTTAACCCGATCATCTCATGATCACAATAACCCTTTCCGGTATTTCTTAAATCTCAAATTCTTAAGATGTTTATGAATACTGGTGGGTCACAATTCCCCTTTATTCCCACATTCCGTGTTGCAGCAGTGTACCGACGCCAAGTCAAGACAGAAGTACTTCGACTAAAGAATGGGTGATTGAGACAAATTTTATGAGCTTCGTTGATGGACCTCACGCGATGGTAACTCTCACCAATGTCTACTTTTCTTTACTAGTATTGCTACATTGAACGTTCGACCGCTTCAAATCGCTGCTTGGATTTTGGCGTTAGTAAAAAGCCTGATTTTTAATGAAGGTCATAAAGTTTGCTTTTCCACCAAATCTACCCAAAGCTTATTAAGGATATACAAGCTATCCTTGTTGCTATGGATGCGTTGGACCAATCACGAAATTGCTGTATAACTCTTGTAAAAAGATCATGATTGCTTGATATCAAACGCATAACAACGTAGCATGGCCAGTTTTGGCATGGCATGTCAAATTACTTGACGATAGTCGGACAAGAAAAGGTGTGCTTAAGTATGCCGAGGCGTGCTTAGGCGTGCAAGAGCTTGGAAATGCCGCCTTGACAGATTTTTTACTCACCCAAAGCATGATTTATAGTAAGAACGGTGGTATCTTCCAATCAAAAATCTCAAGGTTTCCTTTAGGCGGTATCGCTCTATCGTTGATCTCAAGTTTTCCTATTAAACTGTAGTCAATACTGAGCCTATTTTAGGTTTAAAAAGACGAACTTTAAGTCTGACTTCCGTTTCTTAAACCATCTCGTCGAGCAAGTTTCGTTGATCCCTTGACATTCCCAGCCAATAATGGCGCCAAACCTCCAGGAATCGCCGAAGACAAACACTCAGTGGAAGTCCTAGCCTGTCACAATGATGAACGGTTCTTGGCAATGCACACAGACGCAATAAACCCAGACAAAGGAATCGTTGATGACGTCATAACACGTTTTAGCGCCGAACTGCACTAGGCGGAGTCAGTCAAGTAATTTCGTCAAACAATAGTCATACACATGCTACTTTCTTTGAAATGGCTTTGTTCAATTGTGTTTTCTCTGTGTTGAAATTAAAATGGATGTTTGTCTATTGATAGTTATTATCCGCCGTAAACGACAATTGGTTTTTAACTTCAACTAACCAACCAAGTAACAATTGCTTTTTTCTGGAATAAAATATGCTTTTAAAATTAAAAAAAATTGTTGGTCAATCACATAAGATCAATACGCATTAAGATCAAGCACTGTGCGCGTAAGTTCGAAGTTGAGTTACAGGTAGAAGAATATCTGATATGTACTCGTATACTTAGGTACTTTATATAATAAGGAAAAATCAACGTCACAATCCTAATTCCTTCGCAATCGGTTAAAAACTCGAAAAAGGTTAATTAAAACAGCTGAAGGATTATCGCCGCTTAAAAACCTGCAGATATTTTCTAGATGCGTTCCACAAAAGATGATCACGAGTAGTTTCATAGATATAATAAGCTGACTTAAATCGATTAATCGGTCGGATTAGGATCTGAATCGAAGTCAGATTGTCGATTTATACAAAAAAAATATCCGTTTGATTACTGATCCACATTGCACGTTATACCTTCATCTCGTGCTTTTAAAATGTAATAACCTTTATCTTCGAGTCAAAGAAACCCAAAAAATCTCTATGCCCTGTAAGAACCCCGAATCTTTTAATTATCCAGAAAACAATAAAAGCCGGAATGCCGGATGCGTTTTATCGTCTGGAGGGTTCCGAACCGCAAATTACGATCGGGCTCCGGCCACGCCGACGGAACCCTAATTGGGAAGTTAAGCTCGGGGAAAGAATTTGTCTTCGCCATTGGTCATAAGGAAATAATCAGGGCTTATATCATTCGGCTTCAAAGTATTGTATATCTATATCGCAACTTCTTTTAGCATCAGCGAGCCATACCTACCTATTGTGACTGATATGGACTCTGGCCTATGAACAGTTAATTTTGTGAAAGCTATTAAAGCGATGGATGCAAGCCTCTTCCGGCCGAAATAACTGCAAATCTTTTTGTCTTACACATGACATGACTCAATTACAGCCTGAGATTAGCTAAGTCTAATTTGGACGTAACCCTTCAAGTGCCCAAATAACTGACATTTCTGTTCTACAGTATAACGTCTGACCTTTCAGAGCTGGCAACAATAGTGCATTAATGCGACGTGAATCACGTGTGACTTATTGATGTGTATCGGTGTAGAACCGACCGTGTTAACCCGTTCACTGCCCGAACTTGTAGCGGCGATCGAGCACGAGCGTCACGGTCACTGACAAGTATAGGCTACTATTTACCTACCACAGCTTAATCAATAATTCATAAAAAATTATTAAATCTCAATTAACGTAGTATTTAGGACATGCATCCAAAAAATGACATTAATTATGTACCTACCGGTTATTCAAACATAAATTAATAAGGGAGAGAATATTCACAAAATGGTCGTGTCTTGAGTCGTGGAGTCAATCAATCCGACTAATGTATTCATTTACCAGATAGCAGGGTCTTGTCTGTGCTGTACCAATTCACTGAAATCACCAACTCGCCTGGTAAGCGTTGTGATTATACCTACCAAATCTCCAAGATTAGGTTGGGGAGATTCGAGTGAGATGTAATATGGGTTGCTATGACGATGATGATCAAAAACGAGGGCAAAGCGTGGCAAGCTAGATTATTATAATAACTTCTGAAACAACGTAATATCATAAACAGTAATATGATAATAATGGAGTAACGCGACTGGGCATGTAATCGTGATTTCCATGGTTCTGTTCTCATGGTGTACTGTTTCGGTCGGTAGCCAGCGGTCTTACAATATAGCATTTACGTTTGTATTTGTATTTAGAGAATACACTAAATATCTTAGAACCCTGACTTAAAACGAATCAACGAATTTCGATGCAGGTTTCAGCAATAATAACAGTGATTCAACAGCTTCGCTTGCGATTTTAAAAGTTATCTAAATTATAAGACATTATACAGGGTGGGCCTTAACTGTATACCCGGTTTGTTTCGTCTATATCTCAAAATCCAGCGGGCGGACGGAGACGCGGGGGGTGTGGTAAGACGCGCCATTTCGTGGAAATTTTAGTCGCAATGGAGCCATTCACTGGAGCTCAGCGTGCGGTGTGCGTTCGCGCATATTATGGGAACAATAATTCTGTGACAATTGCGAGGCGCAATCTTTGAATATCAAGAGGACCACTTTGAGGAGGATTTTGCATCATGATTTGCATCTTAAAGCTTATAAAATTCAGAAAACTCAGTTAACGCAAGAATCAAAGCCAAATGATGCTAATCTTCGACTAAATTTTGTCAATGTAATGCTGGAACGTTTTAACAATTTCTCTAACATATTGTTTAGTGACGAGGCCAACTTCCACCTCAATGGCCACGTCAACAAACAAAATTGTAGGTTTTGGGCGGAGACTAATCCCCGACAGATGCATCAACATCCTCTGCACAGCCCTAAAGTCGTTGTGTGGGCTGCAATATCAGCTAGAGGAATTATAGAGCCGTATTTCATAGAAAATGCGCGTTCATAATATGCGCGAACGCACACCGCACGCAGAGCTCCAGTGAATGGCTCCATTGCGACTAAAATTTCCACGAAATGGCGCGTCTTACCACACCCCCCGCGTCTCCGTCCGCCCGCTGGATTTTGAGATATAGACGAAACAAACCGGGTATACAGTTAAGGCCCACCCTGTATGTATATAAATTACATAAGGTATAAGTAAGTACTAACCGTAATCAAAGACGAGACTCTTGCTCAGATAGAAAATCTTCTTAAATTTTATTTCTTTATTCTATAGACGAAATACCAGTTTGTATCCACATCCGCATTCTTTACATTTTAATTCAATTTTGTCAATTATATTGCGCCGACATACCTACACCAATAACTCTTCAATGAACAAAAACTTCTCCATAACTACGAAAACTCGTTCTATAGAACAGCCGAGACGAGTTGCTTGCGTCATCGAGAGCGATCCGAATCGTAATCGTGCCGTTTTCACAACGATTTGAAAGTGAGTGGCGATCGCGAGTACCAGGGCGCCAGGAACGCGAGGCGGTGACGCGTGTCTCAAGACGCGTCACAGAATACAACATGACTCACAAGCGCAGATTACATAGTAGTTTGTAAGACTATAAAATTAAGCTAGTGGTACATCGGCTTTAATTAACTTAGTCGAATAGTACCGCGAAGTTATTTATTATTTTCTTGAATAATTAAGTATTTAATATGCATTGTAAACGGAAATAAAAACAGCTTTGCTCGTTTTTACACAAAAATTAATTAAAATTGGAAACGTTAACCACGTCTAAAATATTTATGAGAGCTTGTTACAATTTACTAACATTATAATTTATGCCTCTTTGTTAAACACTAGTCTATTGTTAAAATTCAAATGATTCGGGTGTATAAAAACGCGGTGTAATGAATATTATGGCTCGTTACTTGTGTACTAGCTCGGAATAATGCGGTAATGGCGCTGGGTGACTGATAGCATCGCGTCATTCCGACGAAAACAAAGGTTCATTTATAATGCGTTGAAGGTGGACTGGTGAAGCTGGATGGGAGTTCGGCGTTTAAACGCAGACGGAATTGTTTATTTTTGTGTATGGGTATTATTTAATAGAACTTGATTATCCCCACTTTAAACGTTTATATTTGTTTGTTACTTCATTTAATTAAATAATATTATTACCAATTAAACACATTTTTAGTAACTAATCAAAATAAATAAAACTTTTTGAGTTCAGTGTGTATTTTTATTCAGTCAACGTAGGTATATCTTGTTTCTGCATGAAATTAAATATGAATTCACAAAGTAGATAATAATACCTACTCGTATTCGAACAAATGAGTTAGTACTTATTGCGAATACAATATTGATAATAGTTTTCTGCTTAGGTAAAATTAATTGAAATTTTAAAACAATATTTTTTTAATAGAACATTCAAAATGCAAATTCCAAAAATATAGTAAGTGTAGGTAACTTACTAAAGTAATTACAAAATCTTTAAATTACTATGGCTTGTTATTCTTATACGAGTAAACCTCCTCCTAACCTTTCAAATATCCAAAAAAACTTAGCATAATGAATACACATTGCGAAATTCCTAATTTGAAAAGTGCTTTGTATGTGTGTGTAACCGGCCTATGTTTGCAGGTGGTGAGGTGGTTCTACGCGAGAGGCGATGCTGGGCGGGGCGGCGGGGGGTCGCTCCCGCCCGCCCACTGACCTCCAACAAGGTATGCGCTCCTGGTACTTCGATATCGTAACATCGGTATCGTCGTTACTTTTTTTTACAATTTTACAATTTGTCATTGTCGATGTTGTTGTTGTCTGTTCGTGAAAGCTTTGTTTTCATACTTTTCATTATTGATTTTGTCCACGAAAAACCTAGTAGGTACTTAGGTTTTTTTAGAAAATCATAATTTATTTTCGCATCTTTTCATTAAAATTTAACATGAGAACAGTTCACAACAGAACACTTGTAGTGATTTATTTCGCCTATTCAGTTAGCATTACGTTCCAATTTGTTTTATTTATGTCGCCCCAGGTGTGTCCCGATTCCCCCTGTACTCACTATTCCCGGCTCAGGGTGGCAATCGCCCTACTTTCCATAAAGGTAAGTTTTATTTCATTTATTTTTCATTTTATTAACCTGCGAACTTTAACCTCTAGTGGATTGGTGCCAGTGTTTACAATTAACCACAGTTGACTAAAAATAAAACATAAATAATAGATGCTTGTCACGCCTTTGCATGTGCATAACTTAGTGTATTTTTATTTTGTACCATTTCTAAAAGCTAAAGTAACAAAACAAAGAACTTCCAGTTATAATAAGGTCTAGTTTTGCCGATATTTCCAGAACTATAAATAAAGGCAACAAGTAACTGTTCCAAGTATTTTTTGCGATGATGACTGGAATGACTATCATTTTTACCTCCTCGCATTTAACTTTTAAAGTAATTTTATTCACATGAATGAAAGAAAACTATTCAAATTAGCCAGTGTGCCATTGACTGCAGTTTCTCGAACCCTGGTTTGCATGCTGCTATTCCGTGATCGCATGTTCTGTGTTAAACTATCGCGGCAAAACAAAGATCCTTATGATTTGTAGCTATTAAAGCCATTAGCTACGGTTAAAAGCGTGATTTTAAAACGGTTTCTTTAATGATTCAGTGATTATTTTGATGATGATAATTCATTTTGTGTTTAAAGCTGATTCAATTTGCCGTGATAAATGTCTATTTAATAAGCGTCTTCTTTAAAATAATTAGTTGGAATTTTTCGATAAATCAAAATTTTAAGTAAGTACCTATATTAAAAGTATCTACGATGATTTATATACTACAACATAAATAATTTAACTCAATCATTTCAATCGCTGAAGAATGATCTTCAGTGTGAATAAGACGTACGGGATAAGTTTTTAGCTTGCCTCAAATACCTACCCAAAATGGGTGCCAGCTCAGATTATCTTGCGCGTTTCCACCGATCTCGGTAGGTAGGTACCCTCGTGTCTCCGCGTCTCTCGCGACAGGCGTGAAGATCGCACTGACAGCTGACGGACAGCTGTACCTTCTAATATCGAGGCTGGTTCTCTGGAATTACTGAGCTGGTTCGGTATTAATCAGAAATGTTAATGTTCTCGTGTAGTGAAGATGTATTATAAGGCTGCCTATGTGTAGTGCTGGGATTGTAATACTTTATTTTCTAGAGAAGATCAAAATAAAAAAAGTGGCCAAGTGCGAGTCGGACTCGCCCATGTAGGCTTCCGCAGCAATTGTTTATATGAAATAGTTTATGACGTATTATAAAAAAACTACTGGATAGATTTCGTTCAAACCAATTTTCGTTGTTAGTTTTTATAGTTATGTACAATATATATTTTTTCTAGATTTATCATCCACTTATTTTAGAAATTAGAGGGGGGGGGAGGGACACTCTGTTTTCCACTTTGGAAGAGTCTCACGTCCAAACTATTAAGTTTAGAATTAAATGGTGTTAGAAACATTGTTATGATTTTTGAAGACCTATTCATAGATACCCCACACGTATGGGTTCGATTAAAAAAAAGTTTTTAAGTTTCAGTCCTATGTATGGGGACCCCCAAATGTAATTATTTTTTTTTCAATTTTTTATGAAATCTTAGTGCGGTTCACGGAATACATCTACTTACCAAATTTTAGCTTTATAGCTCTTATAGTTTCGGAGAAAAACGGCTGTGACATACGGACGGACGGACGGACGGACGGACGGACATGACGAATCTATAAGGGTTCCGTTTTTGCCATTTGGCTACGGAACCCTAATGATAGCAATTGTAACACGTATCCTAGAGAATCTATAAGATTTTGCCTCGCGGATTCTCGCGTTCTCAAAAAGTGTGATTGGTTTGTTATGACGATGATGAATTTTCTAACTGCGTAAAATAATCTTTAGGGTTCCTCTTCAAAATATGTCGGTCTGCTTACTTATTCGTATGTTACGATATAAGTATAAAACCCTATTATTGAGACCTACTATTCTGGGCAGTTGGTTTGAAGGTCATGATGTCATTCACCAACCCGCACTTGGCCAGCGTGGTGAATCAAGGCCTAATCTCTCTCGTCAAGAGAGAAGTCCCTGTGTCCCAGCAGTGGGAACGTGAATAGGGGTGTTATGAAGAACAAATATGCCCGAATGTGTTTGTCAAATTATGAGTATTATATGCGTGTGCGCAGAACACGCTACGCACGTAGTAAACTAGTAACGCTGCGCTGTGGGGCGTCGGGATAATGAACGCCAGGAATTAGAGCCATCCGACCGGTTGAACGGTGCGATCTGTGCTTGTGTGTGAAATATTTCACTTATTAGTTAGTTGGGCATCATTTCATAACACATTCCATGCCCGCGCTTGCGGTACATCGCCAAACCGTCCCGTAGCTAGTCATCTTTTATGTGTCAAAATCAATTGCTGTTCGTTAGTCTCGCTAAAGATTTTGGTTTGAAAAGTTCGTTGTAGTCCAGAGATGGTTTAAGTTTTATGTTTGGTTGAAAGATTTGCGCGCGGATGCACTAGTGATATATAAAATTCAAAACTTATCCTCGATCACAAGATATATCTATAGATTCTGTAGGTACTAAGCGATCTTCTATTTCTGTAAAGGGCATTTCAAAGCACATTAATGTATTTGCCCTTTTCTAGCCTCAACCAATGACCATGACTTATTCGGAGACTCCAATAGAATTCCTAGCATTTTCGCTATTCAACTTGCAATCTTATAGGTCCTCAACAATTATTATTGATATTATATAAAAGCTAAGCGGTTGTCGGTGCAATGGTAAAATTTCCTTCACTTTACTCTTTCTAGAGGCCGTATACTCTTTCACTTTTATATACAATTTGCCAGCTTTCTATTTTATGAGGCATCGTTATTTTTAGTTAAATAGAAGATGTAGATCTACGTACCCTAGCTAGACTTGCTCAATATCAACCTTAATTCTATGATACGTTTGTCGGTTGATTGAGGATCGTTGCTTTGACGATTATGTGATTTTTCTTTGACTATTAAGAGCTCTTCTGCCAAAATCATTCCAGCTTAATAATAATTTAGTAAAACTTTTCAGAAAACCGCAAAATTGTTTAATCGTTTACTTTTAGCAGTATAGAACTAAAATGTCCCTCAAGAATCAATAGCCCATCATAGTTTTCCCATACAAGCAAGCTCACATGTGCGCGGGAGTCTGTCATGCGCAGTAATTAAGGTCCCTCCCTTGGGCCGACGGAAATAGACTCTTTGTTGCGCATGCCCGAGCCCGCATCAATTCGCTGCTGCTAATGATGTGAGACTTGAATTGTGAACCCTCTGGAATTTATGTGGCCCTGGTTGCGAAGTTGAAATAAAACTAATATTGTAGAGAATTTGGTGGAAGTTTTAAGATTAATCTCACACCATTCTTTTATTTATGGTAAGGACCCTAAAATACCCTTAAATAACAACATAAAAGATCAAACAAATGGCTGTTATTCAAATGATCGATCACCCGTGCATCTGTTTGACTAGTCAGTCTTGACAGCATGTTTTAATTATGTAAATTGTAAGACGTCTAAAAACAACAACTTAACATCTATTTTGCATATAACCGCCCTTGTTTTATCTATTACCATTAATTCTGTTGTCGAAGTTTCGAGCAGAAAATTTTAAAACTATGTACTTACATTGGTCACCACCATCACCAACAACTTGCTTTGTCGATTGTTTATTTTCATAGTTCCAATATTCCAATAGGTACATGTTTGCGCACTTAATCATTGAACGGAGTTGTAAGCGACCAACCGGGATAATTCGTAATACGAGTGACTATAACAGGCTGCCAATACCTCGCATGCTCTCAATCAGATGCTTCTTACCAACCTACTTATCTGCAAACCGCATTAACTACTCTAATTGATCTTGGTGAAACCTGAAACCTAACCCATGTTATTTGTCCACAGTAACGGAGAGCCTGTTCTCGACGTCTCTGTCCGCGTTCGGGGTTCCGACCCCGCCCCCCAACTCCCCCTACTCCCCCCTGCAGCTGGAGCTGCTGAACTGCTCTCAGAGGATCCTACTCACTGACAAGTAAGTATTCATCAAAACTGACGTGGTTTGATGGAACCATACCGGGATAAACGGAAAAACCTCAAACCTTCACGACGAAACTTAAAAGGATGATACTAGTCAGTGAACCTATTGCGTAAAATCAGAATGCAGAATGAAATCATCATTTCATCGTTGCTATTTAATCATTATGATAGAGAACCTTTTGCGGCGGAAAAGCTTATATAGACATATCTCTGATGGTTGTTCAATCAATAGAATTGCAAAAAGAATATACCGATATTACAACAAATCGATAAGTTGTGATAATTAACCCCGAACGATGTTTCTGTGCGCTACAGTTACTACTATGTACCTTATCTCTCAAACTAACAAGTCATTAAGATCGTGTATTAGATTCTCGCCAAGTGTGTATGACCATCACGAAACAAGTGTTGAGCATTTGTTTCCACAGTGTATTCGTTGATATCACCTCGACCGAGGACCCGATTTAAACTTAGACTCAACGTAATACTCAGCTGCGGATGATGATGTGTCACCAACACGCACTGATCGCAGCGTGGTCTAATCTCCCTCGTCAAGAGTGGAGTCCCTGTGTCCCATCAGTGGGGAAGTAAATAGGGGTATATACGCTATGATTATGCTCCACTGGAGCAAACGACGCATATAGCAAGTTGATACACAGTTACATATAGGAACGGGCGGCAGGGTCGATCGATAGAAATTGTATTAATAGTGGAGTGCGGCCCAGTGACCCGATTTCGAGCTGCAGTATATAAGGTCAGCTGCTATTCCATAGATTGGCTTTTATGCAAATTGTCTGATTTGCATCCCCGAATATCCGTGCCAAATTTCTGTCTATTTCGGAATCTGTCGTCAGGCTTAGAATATAAGGGCTAGAATTTATTCTGTTGACAAATCGTTGTAGTTATTTCAGCTGCTCAACAATTTACATGTTTATGCTTTGAAAGTCTGGAAATATTTTTCATTTGTTTGATTTAAAATATTATCTTGAACATTGACTTGTAAAAGACTCGCTAAGGCTACGCAACGAAGTGTGGCTATCGCAAAAATATTTTATTTTCCGCCAAAATGATTCGATATAATCTTGACTTGACCATGCTTTCCACAGGGATCCTAAAATGGACGACAAAATGGGCAAGTGCATGCCGGACCTGTGCTGCGTGGACCCTCACCAGCGACAGCTGATGGAGACGCTGGGGGTCATGCAGCCGCTCAGCATCAAGACGGAACAGGCTAAGCGGGCTTGCAATACATGTCTCACCAATTCTCCTAAGAAGGTTAACTATCATTAAGTCTCCTGTCTTAAGGTCCAGTGCTTCTATTCCCATCACAGTTAGTTTTGGTTCCGTCTAAGTTTTGGTTGGGTAACATAATTTTTTTTTAAATATCATTTGAATAGAAAAGTCAATCGCTCTTGGTTAAACGATTTTCATTTGTTTTTCCAGAACTCAGACGTACGTAACCAAAACAAAATCGTGATGGAAATAGAGTTTGTCTTCTTGAACTTTAATTCTGACGTTCGGACAGTAGAATACAAATTATTTGATTTATTTTAACGCTATTATAAGGACATTCACTAGTCCTGCTTTCCTTAGTTATTGACGCAATAAGTGTTAAGGCTAATTAATGATTTTATTTCAATACCGTTGTTAATTTTCCTTAAATCCAACCAAAGTAAAATTAATTAATGGACAGCTGTTTTGAGATACATAACCACCCACGAAGTATGACGTTTTAACTCTTGTTCAAATACCATACGTTTCAAAATTACACAACTACGCAGAATTTCCATATAACCTCGAACTGTAGATCACACTCAGCTCATCAAGAGCTCCAAGTTTGTTGGCGCTGAACAAATAAACTAGTTGAGCGAATCAAAGTTTGTTAGACTGTTATAGAACTAAGTGCTGATCGATACATCTGTTTATAGGAATTTGAACTGTATGGACTATGGACTCAGTATTAAATATCCCTCATTTTTATGACGAGATAAGTTGCGCGATAAAAGATGATATTAAGCAAAGTTTCCTAGAAGTATCCCAGAAGTTTTCTATTTTATATTTATAGGAACTTTTTATTCGGTTATATTATCGACTCTTAATCTAGGTCTACTATCTATCACAGGGCAGGCACTGGTAAATATAGGTAGATTACAGTGCGAGTGGAATGAAACATTGGGAGAGAGAGGGCAAAAAGGCTAAACAAAGCCGAGTCCGCCCATCACCAAATACAGGAGAAATTTCGAACAATGGAAACAAATATAGATTCTGCTTCGATTTTAAAGTAATTGTTTTTATTTATTGTATTACTATATGCTACAAAAGTTTTAACAAAGCAATTTCGACCGTGTGCTCATCAAATTATTACGCGTTATGGTAGATTTTTGTTTCCGGAGTTTGTAATCCCATTTTTCCTTCACATGCCCTCTTTAAGTTCTAATCTTGTCTCAATACCTTAATGAAATAAAATGAAGGTTGAAGTAAACATAAGCCATATTATTTCAGATCATGTAATTTACCCTCCCCACTCATCGTTATCAACCGCAGCCAAATCTAAATCCATATCACTGCCGGCTAAAAGCCTTCATACGATCATGCACCAATCGCATCCATACTAAGGCCTGCTAATATCTCCTATTTCCAGGTGATCCACACCGATGGCGGCTGCAGTCGCACCAACCCCGTGACCTGGCTCGGCGTGGCCGGCCAGAACGTTCAGGTGCAAGTCAAGAGGGAGCCCCAGCATATGCACATGTCAGAACTGGTGGCCGTAAAGTTGGAGCAGGCTTCTCCCGGCAACAAGCCTGACCACCCCAGTATACCGGCCTCGCTGAATAATGGTGAGAACTCCTGCGTTTTATAGCTTCCTGGTAGATCAGGTTCATCATTAGAAGCTTTTATTATGTCCCACTAATGAACACGAGTCTCCGTTATGGTAGGCATTGGGGGATTTGGATTACCAGGCGGGTTGATGATAGATCAAGATGGCGGTAGGTACTTATGACTCCGACGTGCTACTAACTTAGCACTCACATCGTAATCATGCCTAAATCAATCCTTGCCTTTTACTTGAAGACCTACTCTTACGATAAACGAGATCATTTTCTGAAGTAAACTTTCTACTCTTAAGAATGATAACACCGATATTTCAAAACTGTTAGATAAAGATTCTGAGCCACCGACCGTCTTTTGTTAGTTTTTGTATCCCAGCGATCTTCATTCCGTTCACAGACATTTTGGAGTAGCGTTTGAAATAGCAACACTAAATGACCGGACGTGACCCGTCATCGCGATAACAGTGAATCTAATCTCCTCCGGCTCATGGTCGCCTGGTAGATTTGGTAGCAATCGTCAGCTGCTACGACACCGCTACCATCTAGCCCGTAGACAGACAGACATACATAATTTTCTCATGATAAAAACTTATCGCTATGTGATCATCACAGTAAAATTGAAAACAAGTTACGAAAGGATTATAGAAATAGTCATTCAGTCAGAACGTATTGAAGATAATTGACTTTTATTGAAACCATAATGGACACACTAATCATTATTAACACATGTATAATATTTTATTCGGCCGTGTAGTGCCAATCTAAGAATAGAATAACACCTTCCTTGTGTGTCATCAAACCAACTGAGAAAATGTCTAGCCCATACTGGCCATCATCCATCTCCCTGCCTTTTTCCTAACAGATAACAAAGTTTTACTAAAAGATAACAATCGACTCTAATTAAAAAATAGTATTTTGGAAAGATAGATACATAATATAAGTTATTTAAGAGGGTGTAGAATAAAGCCTTATTCCGGAGTACAACTAGGGTCTTCATAAAACTTATTAGTTATTACCAATTGCATTCTATTCTGTATAATAAAATGACTTTGTATTGTATTTTTCAAAGACGTGTTGTATCGCAGGTTCGATTCCCGTCGGCATAGCGGTGGCAAGACAGCGCGTAGGCGACGCGGGTTTGCTCGCAGCGCTGTCACAAAAGGACAACCAACGGCTGCATGATCTTGGTAAGTGAACCTTAACACTCAACCATAAGGTCCAAACTACCCTGACAATCTCTCACCCTAATCCTTCCTTTTTGAATAGGGCGTTGATTCAAATTATTTGAACTTTATTGCAGTTGAATAGAGTTTAAAGTCACACGGTTGCTGAAAGGAATTTAATTGTAAAAGACAAAGAATATATCAGTAGGGTAAAGCCTTTAGGAAGCCAATTAACGCTAAGCCAATTTGTGGAAGAATATTTTAGAAGGTTATTTTGAATTAGATTTACTAAGTTTTTTAAAAGTATGGAAAAAAATAGTTTTTTTTACAAAACGTAATTCCGTGGATAAGGCTACTAAATTGATAAAACGTCACCTTCTTTCTATCTACGCTCTAATCCTAACCTCTCACTAAAGTATGCTGCCCTGGTATCTCTATGTATCTATAGTGATGCGCTTGGTAATGAAAAAAATATTCAGTCGAGGTCAACGCGCACAGACCAAAATGTAACTTGGCTAGTTGACATAGTGACGACTTTCGAAAAGCGACCTATTTCAAATGTATCGGAACTATTCGAACGGAAAGACAATAGTAGACAAAATGTGTGAAGTTACTAGGAGTGAAGTTTGATGTTCGAAATTTAAGTGTGTTCGTTTATTTTGTAAACACAGGCAGTAACCTAAGAGCCCGTGATGGCCAGACCTTCCTTTAATTCACAAGCGTGAAAATTATTTCATGTGTATGTCTAACATAGGTAAGAATAACCCCCAAACATGAAACCTGGATCGCGGTTGCTTTGGGAGATAACAACCTTTTACCTGTTATCTCCCAAAGGAACCACGATCCAGGTTTCATGTTTGGGGGTTATTCTTACCTATGTTAGACATACACATAAAATAATTTTCACGCTTCAGAATTAAAGGAAGGTCTGGCCATCACAGGTTATTAGTCTATACTAAGAGCCCGGTCTGGCCAGACCTTCCTTTAATTCACAAGCGTGAAAATTCTTTCATGTGTATGTCTAACATAGGTAAGAATAACCCCCAAACATGAAACCTGGATCGTGGTTCCTTTGGGAGATAACAGGTAAAAGGTTGTTATCTCCCAAAGGAACCGCGATCCAGGTTTCATGTTTGGGGGTTATTCTTACCTATGTTAGACATACACATGAAATAATTTTCACGCTTGTGAATTAAAGGAAGGTCTGGCCATCACAGGCTCTTGGTCCACAGGATGTTCTTGCAACGAAGCAATTATATTGCAATCTTAAACCTAGTTTGCAATTTTTTCAACTAGTTTGCTAATTTAGTGTACAAATTAAATCAATGATTCGAAAGCCAAAAATTCGCAATTTTAGCTAAAAACAGTTTTTTTAACTTGATGAAAATAGATTTTCATACTACAACACATTTTTACTGGGCCATTCAACAAAATTGGCGTGCAGAGCGCTACTAAATTACTCGACCCAATGTAGTCTTACGTACCTACCTGCCTACTACCTACTTGGTAGGTACTTTAACGACAGCAAATACCTACCTAGTATTTTCTCGCTGTAAATTAATCAAAGGTTTGCTGTTATGAGTAAAACATTGCTAAGCAATTATTTTGCCGACTAAATGAAAATACTAGTAAACTGATATTTTACAGCTTTAGAAGTCGTGTTGAATACTCACGGTTCTAAGCATGGTCGGTCACATTGGTCACTTGTGTGAATTTGAAATGAGTTTTTGTATAAATTATTTACAATTGTGTTTAACTATGTTTGGGCTGTGTAGTAATTATGCGTTACTGTCTGTTTGGTTCAACTTGAGGTGTCAAGTTAAAATAATTCGTTGTTCGTAGTGTTGAATAAGTCTTATGTGGAATATTTAGAAGAAACATGGGTAAGTTAGCATTACTAAGTATTTTAATATCAAAATTAATTGGTTATGTATTGTTTTACCTTATAAATTCGTGTAAATCTCTCCACCCAAGCGAGTTGTTGATCGCAGTATGTTGGTACAGAACCTAGCAACACACTGTCATCTAAAATGATTGTTTGTCGGTATGATGATACCCACTTGAGAGTTGGGTGGTACTTTTCTTAGGCTGGCACTATAGAGCATAGTACATCATTATATGTATCTCTGTAGGTATTTATATATTTTAAAGCTGAAGTTTGTTTCACCGCGCTAAACTTAGGAACCGCTGGCTGGTCCGATTTGCAAATTCTTTCAGTGCGTTGTTTATATAGGTACATGTTGTTATAATATATTTATTATCGAGGAAGGCATTGGTAAATTATATAAACTATATGTAACGTAAAAACAACGCAAGCGAAGTCAGTGGGTCGGCTAGTATATGTATAATCTCGTGATTTGCCTTGACTCTAAGTTTCTCAGCCCGATCGTGAATCACACTCATTTTCATTGCTAAATTGCTAGCCAACGGATATCGTAGTATCGATTAAGTACTTGGGAAAAACGTGGCTCGTTTATGATAATGATGACATTCTCAGAACTTATCTATAAAATATGTACAAGGTTGTCGCCATGCTTTGCCTGCGTTTAGAGAGAATAATTGATGATTAAACGAACTTACCAAGTGAAGTTCTATCATAATTATACGTTGCGTTTTTTCCGAAGAAATAAGTCCTGAAATAATAATTATATACAACATGTAGTATGCATTATTGTGCACCGTTATAATCACTATCGTTTAGAATATTAATAATCAAAATCTTTAGTCGCTGTCAGTGTCACTGCCTGCCGCCTCTCTCGCTGGTACGTCATTTCGTTTAGAGATATATTACATCAGATATTCTTGAATAGTTTTTCTTGATTTTGTTGACGAAATCAAATCAGCATCAGGGTCCTTGGGTTGGGAGGGAATTGGTACTTATTTCTTCGGAAAAAACGCAACGTATAATTATGATAGAACTTCACTTGGTAAGTTCGTTTAATCATCAATTATACTAGCGTTTTTTCCTTCAGAAATAAGTCCTGAAATAATAATTATATACAACATGTAGACTTTTAGAGCTGATTGAGGAAATAAAATCATATTAGAATTACTCAATAGAGAAATTATACTAAATTAAGTTGAACTTAGAATTATGAGTAACTTTACTCAAAATCATATATGTTTTATATGTCATGATGTGGGAAACCACTGTTTCGTTTATTAAATAAATTCCAAGATTCTTTATGTACCCTGTTATAATTATATTATTTTGAACAGTATTTTTATTACACTATCAACATAAAATGTTGTGGCTTATTATTTGTGTGTTAAAACAAATTATCATAAATGAAGATGTTCTCCAGGTTTGTATGATTGTTCTTTTGCAGAACCTTTCCATTGCAAAGGAAGAACCGTTTTTGTTGTAATTAGTAAAAACATAATGTTTAAACATTAGTAATTACATAATGTTTAACTGTAGCTGTTAATCTCTATGGTTAATGCGTGGGTTTACAATGATTTTATTCATAGATAAAGGGCTTTCCCAAACGCCAATAAGATACACTGGTGATAAAACGATCATACTCATATCAAAATTTATTTAGATTCTATTCGGTTTACTAGTACCAAAAACATTTCTAAAGTCAGTAGGACATTTTTTGTACTATTTTTCACTGAAATCGATAGTTTTATTTACAGGGGAGCAAACTCCAAAACATCCATAGAGGATTTAAACTTGTGATCGAATATTCATGTATCCGATCGTCTGAATATATTATGTTAGAACTATTCAAAGGAGTACCAATAGGAACACTATCTTGTTGCTATTGAGTATACATACAATTCTGTATGTAAAGTTAAATAACTGTGGTGAAAAGAATAATATAAGATATAAAAATTGTTGTAAACGACACTCAAAACTGTAAGAAATATTAAATTCACAAATGTGTATGTATGGTATATATTTAAATATACACGACCTTCCCAGACAACTATTGTGCTACATACTTGGTAGAGATTATACTAAATGATTATTGTGGATGTCCCCGTATGGTGGAGATAATATATAATTGTCTTAGCGACAAAAAATTAATTTAACACGTTATTGTTGCTGGTCAGAGATTAATTATTATGTAAAAAGTTTCTAAATAACAGATACAACGGCTAAATATAACCTATATAAAGCCTCTTCTTCGGTTTTGTAAATAATTGTTTAACTGAGAGTAAAAAAAAAACCGTAGAAACGTAGTATAAAAAAATATTTTAGCCCATGACAACGTAAAGGGAAGATGTCAGGCGTGTCTAGACACTTGTACTGTAGATAACCTTACAAGTCACTTTTTTTTTTTTTTTTTTTTGTATTTGCAAAAGACAAAAAGATCTGGGTTAATTGTACTTATTTAGTAACGTTTTTCGAGGACTCAGTCGTGACAGTAGTTTAATTCACTTAGAAGGGAGACTGGTTTTCTCTCATTCTATTGATGTATGGATGCAAAAAAGGAAATATATTTATAACCTATAATGATAGTAGATAACTTGCAGCTTTATCTGTATGGAAATTGATATTATATTTCGACCAAGGTCTACAGCCGGTACCTTTTCTACAACCACACGAACCATACCCCGTTGTTGAGGCGCCAGAATTAACAATACAACTCTTATCTACAGTATTGTCATTTTAAATTCTTTAAAATGATTATAGGGTAGCGTGGAGCTACCATTATTTTCGTCGAATGGAGAAAATAAAAATATACAATTTTAAGGCTTATAACAAAGCCAATAAATTTCTGGGCAAGCGCACACTAGAAAACCGACTATGCAGTGGTTGAAAATACCAACTTATTTCATATTATATGTTTTGATAACTTTATCCAGATGTTAATTTCTTTAAAAATGCGATGTGTTCCATTGCATGACAGCTGGTTCATCCCGTGGATGCAAAACAGAAATCATGGGGTTTAACTCAATAACATGTATTTGTGAAACCCTGGATTTATATTCAAACGAAGTTGAATTCATAATAGGTCTCCAGCTAACCCAATCATAGACAAGACACTATTATAGAAATCAGTTATAAAACTATTTATAATAATATTTAGTTTACATAGTAGGTAACTATGTAAGTTTGAAACGGTTACATTGATAGTTATTATAATATGAAATGATATTAAAAATGTAGCAACGCTAATAGTGGATTATCTGAAGCGATTCATGGTTCATAACTTTAGGAAGTTACTATACACTTAACAGCAGAATGTTCATAATTATATTTTGTATCATGTAAACATTGTAAACACGTTAGTGTATCACATTGAGAGAGAATTTGGAAATAGTTGTACGTATTATCCGTAACTCAATGGACGTAGGTAGCGTAGAAAAAACTCTCCGACATGCACACATGAAAACTGACAATAATTTCTTAGTCGCCAGTGATGGCGCACCCTACAGCATACAGTCAAGTAGGTTTGTATATTTCATGTTGGTAAAACACGCTTGGTCTTGCTTGACCCGATATGTACATCGGTCATAATGCGGCTGGTGCCGCGAGGCGGAATCTTCTTTCGCACACCATAGCAGATTATCTTTAAAATGCACATTTCAATTCGGTATGGATTTTAAAAAGATTCCAGGAATGAACTTATAGTAATATAAGATAGTTGAGCACGCTGCGATGTCTTAATTGCTGCGATCCTTCAATGCTGGATTATATTATTATTGTACACAAACCTTTAGTTTTGTACTTAGGTCTCACCAAGAGGCGGACCGAATGTAAAACAAAACAACTGTTTATAAGCAGATATCTGTACCAAGATGGTAGTTACTATGGGTTATTGATGTCGGAAATACGGCCACTGGTTTTTGGGTACCTCGTCTCCTCTATGCTCGGCGGCTGTGTCGGCGGTGTGTCCACTGCTGCACTGGCGTCTTGGATGAACTGGACTACGGATGTAGACTTCTGGATGTGCGGTATTATTCGATGCGATCGGCTGTTTCCTTGTAAGATTAGCCAGTTTGCATCAAAGGTACTGAAAAAACCTAATAACAGATTCAGAATGCTGAATATTTCATAATTCATCCTTGTAAACTTCTTCATAGCTCGTTCTTATTGTTTTACAAGTCTAATATTTATAAAGTTGCGTATGTTGGTCACAAGTAAACCACTTTATAGTTTGCTTATATATTTCGCTTCAATCCCAAAATAATCGGATACGTATGGAAGGAAACATTTTATGCAGGAAAATTTACAACTTGCAGGATGTAGTAATAATAAAAATAAAACATAGGTATTGTAGGTATACATGGTATACATTATAGATAATTATGATATCTTGATAAATATCTAATGGTGATTGTTTGTATTATTTATAATGCAAAAGTAGGTAGGTATTATGCATAATTACTATGCATAAATCACCAAGTAGGAACTACTCTATTCCATATTTATTTTTCAAATAAATGGACGTTAAGTATAATATTTAAAACAATTTAATAATTACACGTAGGATAAACCCAAAAGTATATCCGAATGTGTCAAATAAATTTTACTTGTGTAACACTACACTGTAATAATGTCAAATCTATATTTGTGTTTTGTTTTGCCAAAAGTGCCGTATGGCGATGGCCTAAGAATAGTGCCACCCAATATTTTCCCATAGATTTCATCAAACCGACGTAGGGATATGTTTATCAGAAGATAGGCTGCAGCGTCATTTGTGTAGGTAGGTACTTAACCTATCAACTCACTGTGGTAAATTAAATTTGCCGCTAACAAACCTTTTAGTGTGGTGGATACACAAACTCCCCAATCTATGGGGTTTATATTCATCAACTCCATGTCCAGTTGCAATGAGGGAAGTAGAATAAGTGAGACAGCCCATAGAACAGCTCGATATAATTCTCTTCTAAATATGTTGTACAAATGCGATGAGTCAGCCCAAAGATCAGCTCGAGTGCATTAACTTGTTAATTTGATAGTCAATATGCGATGAGACAGTCCTGAATACTGCTCGAATGCATTGTATGACTGTCATAGTACATTATTAGTATAAATACGTATTGTTGTACACAGAACTAGCACAGTATCTGTTTTCAATAATCCACATTGTAAATGCGGGTAGCGCTTTATGACATCATTGTTGCGATGAGGCTGTCCGATGCCCGAATGCATTTTTGTTGTTTTTGCGCACGATATGAGCTACATAAGTAGGTACGCTTGTAATAATAAATTGACTTTTCAATAAACCACATTGCAAATGCGGGTAGCGCGTTATGACATCATTGTTGCGATGAGACTGTCCGATGATCAGCTCGAATGCATTTTTGTTGTCTTTGCGTACAATATGAGCTACATAAGCTTTCAATAACCTACATTGAAGATGAGGGTAGTGCGGCATGACATCATAATTATGAGACTGTCCGACGATCAGCCCGAATGTATTTTTGTTGTCTATGCCCACAAAATAGCTAAGCATATTTGTAATAATAACTTGACTTACCTTTTTCAATGGTATGATTTGGTTCCGAGTCACTTGGACTCAACTTGGATTTTTATAACAAATTTTATGATTTGTAGTTGATCACTTACGTAAGAATGGCAAATTAAACTTGTTTTGGCCATGATAAAACGTAATTATATTGGTTCACAATTGTTTATTTTACTAGTGCGAAACTTTCGCAATTTTACGTGACGAACGGTTGAGCACTAAAATGCGAATGACGTACCAGCGAGAGAGGCGGCAGGCAGTGACACTGACAGCGACTAAAGATTTTGATTATTAATATTCTAAACGATAGTGATTATAACGGTGCACAATAATGCATACTACATGTTGTATATAATTATTATTTCAGGACTTATTTCTGAAGGAAAAAACGCTAGTATAATATAATATATATAAGCTACATTTTACCTCTGATTTTACCCGTAAAACGTAGTGGAAGTTACTTGCTGTGTTTGTAGCTTTCCATTAGTGAAAGGTAATTTTATGTGTGTCAAATTTGATGAGTTGTTTTGAGTAGTGTGATTCAAGAGTAAGGTTTATATGTAAGAAATTAGGTACCTACCCGAGGTAAAGCGAGGGCGGGTCGCTAGTTAACATTATAAATGTGTGTAAAAATAAATAAGATAGGTAAGCCTAGTGCTGTAACTTAAAAACATGATAGGTATAATTTTTCGTTTGTTAAACTCTAAATAATTCCTCCATAAACCTGCAAATGAACTAATTTAAATTTTATTAGATCATTTGTATACTTGTTTCACTTTATTCTTTCAAAATAAATTCATAATATATTTTCCTTAGGTATATAAAAATACAATAAGTGATTAGGTACCTTTATTAAAAATATAATAATAATAACTTCTATCGTTTATAGCCCACGTTATTTAATACAAGTATTATAAGTTTAACTGCGGTTTTCCTCCATTAAGCCACGACATTATAATTTAAATAATGTTTAATGGAATAATATCCTACTACTAACTAATATACGACATTGCAATGTCTGACTGTTGAGATATTTCGCTTCGATACTTCATTATTTTTATTAGGTTTAATAACAATAGAATAGTATGATCTGAAAGCGTTTTAGCTCAAACTTCCGCACTTCATACCATTTCGGTACCTATACATAAGCACAATACCAATAACTTTCCTCACTTGACCTCCGAGCTTGGGCATTGAATGTGTTAAATTCAATGCCCAAGCCCGGTCGCTCGGTGCCTGGCTCAGCAACCCGACAGACATGCCCGCACCGCTCAACGTGCCGTAGATACGAGCGTCATGGGCACGGATAGTGTTAATGCGAACTATTTCCAAATAAACGTCCCCACTGCAGTGAAGGTCAGGATCGATAGCGGGGGCTGCAGCCCTACGGGTTTTGAGTGGGATGTGGACTGTGGTGTGTGGCTGTCGGAATGTATTGGTTTGATGTTATATTTTACGATGTGATTATTGCTAGGAAAATCATTGTGAATGGGATATAGAATGGGTTTGTTGAGAACAAATTTTACGTGTTAATTTCCAGTCTTGATGTTTTTATATTGAATGATTTAGATTGTAAATTTTGATGATTACTTGGTGCTTGTTTGTTACATGTTGATCTCACAACATGTCTTTTATTAAACAGGATCAAAATAAGGGTTTATTACTTATTATAAAACTCAATTGCCATACATTAGTGTAAAAAGAAAATACTCACATCAAAACAATTCATACATTCCAAATAAAATAAATAAAAATACAAAACAAAACAAATAACCCAAACACAAAACCTATAGTACTATATACTAGTTTTCTTACATGGCATGTTAAATGGACTGAAGAGTAGGTATTTAATAAAATACAAAACTAGTTCTCTGTCTAGAGCTTAAACCAGTTTTTTCTGGTTCAAAACCGGATATTTATCATCATCAATATCACCTGGCGTACGAACGTGTGAGCTGACCTTTCGAGAGATTTATGGCAATCGACGTATCCGACAATTATATATGCTAATGGAGCTGGCCTACGCTTAGGGCACTATGTTTTAATTACTTTGTAGTTTACTACACTATAGTTTGTATGTTTTTTAACCGTGTACTTAGTTTTATTATCGTAGGTATTGAAAGTTGTACGATTATGAGATGTTTTATGTTAGTTGACCCCAGATGTTTTATTGAGTTATTATTTTCCTATATTACTAATTATGTCATATCACATTACTAGAGACAAGTCTGCCCATTTGAACCAATTCAATAACCGTTGTGATTATCCCTACGGAATACATCTTAGATCTTCATAAAAATATTTTTTTTATTCATTGATAAAGCTTTTTTTCGCACAAGCGAAAAATACACCCAATAAACAATAAGTTATAACTCTCAAGTTAAGACAAGTCTCCCCAAATGAACCCATTCTGTATCCGTTGTGATTATACATACGTTATCAAAACCTGAAAAGACTTATAGGCAGTGTAAGTCTTTAGGTCTTTTAAAGACCTATAGTCTTCCCGCACCCTACGTCAGTTTGACGACTATTCATAGGCTGGCACCACACGACACACCTTAGGTTGGATTGGATGTGGACATTCAAATTAGAATAATCCGAAGGATTTATATGATACATTATAATATAATTTATTGTTATTGTAGAACTCTGCCCTAACGACGAGGCGTAACTATCCATCAATTAATATGCCACGTCCAGAGTCTGTTATATTAATCTGATAACCGTTGAATCTGACATACAAATGTACCTTAATTATTAAGAATATTCTTAGTTATTCTAATAATATTAATTCTGGTTGCGATAAATGATATGAAGATGTTATGTTAGATTTAGATGCTACATAGGTATTTCATGTGGTATAAGTTACAACAACACCCTTAGTAAAATCACTTAATAATTCACTTAGTAAAAACTCTTTTCGAATTATAATTATGTTCGTGTATAAATTGTGTGTTATGCATTCCATCTTAACACAGACACTCAAAATAACTACTCATCTTACAAAACGTCTAGTCTAATTGACTAGGTAAGAAAACTAAGAAACAACCTAAAAACTACCTTAATTATGCTATAATATATTTTCTTTAGTTTTTAATAAAATAATTAAAAACAGTTGTTAGTAATATACTTACCTACCTAAATTTACCTAATATATTCTCATTAATAAACCGAAAGCACCTGTAAACGTACCTTTACATCTAATTATAAATTACAATGCAGGTGTATTTATATTACTTCACTTGTTCATCGGTAATTGCAATTATTATCGAAAAGTATTGCGGATATGGCTTTGATCGCTGTAGATGGCGTGGTGTCGTGTGGTGCATATCAATGCGATTGGTATTATACCAGTATATACACATATGGTTGGTAGGTATAGGTGCCTATCTACCAATTATACTTGCAGAATGTACCGTATTTTTTATACGAATTTCGGCAATTTGCCGCTGGAAAATATATGTAATATTATGTAATAATTAATAGCTTTGCTGTGTTTATTGCTTATTGCTGTGCTGTGTCGGCGACTTTGGCTGTGTTTATTGGATATTCCCGGGTAAAAAAATAGTAAACTTATAAAATTTAATTAATATTAAAACATAGTCTTTTATGCCTGTATACATCCTCACAAATTTTCGCGTTTATGTTATTAGCAAGGATATATCTCTAGAAACGTACGGACATTTGCTAGATCCAAGAAGAAATGACATTTTATTCGTTTAAAATCCTAAAGATTGGGTACTTGAAGTTAATAATTTTCATTTGCAACTAATACCTAGTTTAATAGAATGAAGAAATAACAAAGATTAAAATAAAAAAAAATACGCGTGACCGTTATGATGACCTACGCGCTGCTAAGAGATGTAACTTTAAATTAACTACACATTTTCGACATACAATATATTGATTGTTATAAATTCAACTAAAACCTCCGTTTTAAAACCGCAATTAATTATCTAATTAGTTGTCAAAACTGCACCCAACCCGAATATATTAAACAAAATTATTTCCCCAACGTAATTTAAATTGTAAATTTTTGACAAGTTGCATAATAATGCAGTCATTGAATTCAGAGCCGGGTCGTCATCAAGTTAAATTGCCTGGCAGGTGTTTTATAGGAACACTAAACTAAACCTTGTGCTAACGAGGCAGAGTTGTATTTAAAAGTGAGCAAAATGCTCTTTAACCCTTTATCGATCGCGCCGTGACGTAGCATTGCATGACTCCCGCTCGTTCGATTGAAATCCATCGACAAAAAATTGGTACATTTTAAGTAACGAATTGCTTTATTTATGCACAGTGTAGTCATCGATTTCATTTTAACGGCGAGTACCTACTGAATTCAAAACATTTCGACACAGCTGTTTTGGGAAAATGTTAATAAAAATTTAAGTTCGTAGCTCCATTAGTTAACTAAACATTTATAAATGAATTATATCACAGTTATCACTAAAATACATTTTTTCTACTGAATTAATTCAGATTACTTAAAAAATATTTTCGGGAAAATTATTTTTAGTTGGGATTTCATTTTCAATGGTTAACGAACAACGCGTTGTTGAATAGATAACAATGTTAAATAAGTCTGTTTTATAAGTCCTTTATTTTTTGTGTTTAACAAAATTACCCAAAAAGCTTGGTTTACATTGAACCAACCATAAATGGAGGCTGATAAAACCCTATACTTGTCAAGTTCCGCTCGGAACACAAAGATAATGCGAACAGATAAGATCTGAGCATTAAAATGTTATAATTAAAACAATATAAAATACTGATATCAGATACGCCCCTATAGAAAGCCGGTGGATCCAATCGCAAGAGTTATTTACACAACAAAAACCATCCAATTACATGCTAATCACTTCCACAATTATGAACCGGCTGAAGCGTCGTGTGAAATAATATAAGCGGCTAAGTACGTGTCGGGACACGTGCGTATGAGCTTCCGTAGTCATAAAAAATATATATATTGCTGGACAATTTATCCCGGCTAAGCTTGAAACCAGCTTTCAAAACCAACTCAACATTTCATATTAAGGTTTTAAAAGTATTTAGTCTTATCGTAAAGTTGCTGACAGACAGACACGGCGAAACTTTGAGAATTATTTTTTTATGAAGCTATCTAAAGCAACTAAAGTTTTATTTTAGTTAAGCATCATAAATTATTAATAATAACATCTATTCCCCGTAAAAGCGTTTGCGTTTACTTGTCATGCAAGTAAAATATGGTTTATTTTTGTTTGTCTTTAAACTTTTAGTCCCTTCGTAAAACCGCTGACAGACAGACATGACGAAATTATAATTGGGTTCCTGTTTCGACTACGGAATCCTAAAAACGCATGTGTTCTTTGTTTTGCGTGCCATAAGGCATCAATTTACTGCTGTTTTATAGTTTTAAAACACGCTGTGTGTCGTGCCTATGCGATTTATTCAAATATTTGGATTTAATTTCAGAATTAAACACTCGATATTAACTCTAGTCTGCTCTAGATTGTTATTAGAACACGCTGTAATTAGATATTTTGGCAACACCTACGGTATTTACTTTTAATTTTTGAATTAAGAATACTTAACCATTAGTTACACCTTAAGATAATTTAAGTTTGACAATATTTGACTTTTCAATTATTTTTTTTAACATTTAAATCATGGTATGTGATCCGTCTCGTGTTCTCTAATATTCTCAAATATTATTATAATATTCTATTAAGTATACCTATCAGAAATCTAGCACCCGTAACACAAGCTTAGAGCTTATCACGGGGCTAGAAGTTGCTGTGTGAATTGTCCAGCAATATTTTATATTTATTTATTTTATTGTCAAATTTAAAATATAATAAATTATATCTCTTAAGAAATAGTAATAGACTTCTCTCGTCGAAAAAGATGTCCCTGTGTCCAAGCAGTGGAAGCTACGCCTTTGCTTGCTTTTTGTTTTTTCTGTTGAACTTTCCAAACAAAATTGTATACTCGAATGAGTCACTCCCAAACCTCGTCTACCAGGGTATTAGAAGCCTCAGGCAATAATAAAGTGCCGCGTATTTCTAATCAGGGATCCCCGCTCTCCCGTCACAAACATTTGGCGTGGTTCCCGTCTTGTCAATTCAGGGTTGCCAAACTTGCCAACTACCATTAGAATTACCAATTGAATTGTCAATTATCCATCAATTAAAAAAAAATCATTATTATTTATAATCTATACTAATATACTAATACTAATACTAATAAACTAATATACTAATATACTAATATACTAATATATACTAATACTATTATAAAGAGGAAAGATTTGTTTGTTTGTTTGTAACGAATAGGCTCCGAAACCACTGGACCGATTTCAAAAATTCTTTCACCTTTGGAAAGCTACATTATCCCCGAGTAACATAGGCTATATTATATTTAAAAAAAATTAGGGATCCTTACTAAAACTCCAATAATGTAACATAAGGTGTAAAAAAAAGACCTGAAAAATTCCTTACGTCGCGTGCGCTGCGAAAACTATTGATGATAGAACAAAATCATGTACTACGACTTTGCAGAACTCATCATTATCTACAAAAAGTGTCGCGACAGCATATGTCTAAATATTATAGTTGTGGTCACAGTAAGCAGTTTTTTATTCTAAAATATTAATTTATATATGCCGCCTCTTGAAAGGGTCTTCATTTGTACCTTGGTATTAATCCTTATCAAAATAAATTACTTTATATTCAAGACGGCTTTAATACCTTTTTATAACTTTTTGAATTATTCAATTCGGACATTTCATTCGGAAGATATCACGAGTTTAAAAATGCAAGTATTAGAAAAAAGTCGCGAGGTTGTCGCTCACCGCGCTCAGCTAGCCAGCATGCGATGTAGGCTCCATGTAAGCGTCACTGGGGTACGGGGTGGGGGGGTTAGTCAATGTAATGTAATGTAGGTAATCCTAACTAATATTATAAATGCGAAAGTAACTCTGTCTGGCTGTCTGTCTGTCTGTCTGTCTGTCTGTCTGTCTGTCTGTCTGTCTGTCTGTCTGTCTGTCTGTCTGTCTGTCTGTCTGTCTGTCTGTCTGTCTGTCTGTCTGTCTGTCTGTTACGCTTTCCCGCTTAAACCTCTCAACCGATTTTGATGAAATTTGGCACATACAATCTTTAGACCCTGAGACAGAACATAGGCTACTTTTTACCGCGGAAAAATACATGCTTCGGCGGGAAAATATATGCTTACGCGGGAAAATTCGATAAAATTTAGTATGCAGAAGATAGTTGCAAATAAAAGTATATGGCGAGAGACTTTTTACCGCGGAAAATACATGCTTACGCGGGAAAATTTTATTTGGATGAAATTTAGTATGGAGATAGTTGCAAATAAAATTATATGGCGAGACGAAGTTCGCGGGGGCTGCTAGTATAACATAATTTCATTATTAGTACCCCGAACCTAGAATATGCAGTAATGCAGTACCTAGCTAGAGTAACTACTCACAATGACACTGCGGTCCGACTTTTGGTTTATAAATCTTTGCGATGCCAAGCTGCCTTAGCTACGTGTTGGTTATGCTAACTCCCCCCAAAACCTATTATGGGTTATATTGGTTATTTAGGCCTGTAACCAGTACTATGATGTACCTTAGGTTGATATAGGATATGATGATGATGACCAAGAAACAACTTAAACTTGAAAAACATTATTGCATTAGGTATTATGTCATACTATCTGACCCGCCCGCGGCTTCGTCCACTTTATTCCAATTTCTCACCTTTAAACCTTCTCTGGACTACTCAGCTATTTTAAACTCAAAAACAACTAAATCGGCCAAGCCGTTTTTGAGTTATAAAATTAAAAATAAATCCAAACCTTAAATAAAACTGAAGACATTCAAGAGCCAATATTGGTAAAAGTATGTTATTTCATTGACAACCGAGTGTGTATGAAAGGCGTGTAATTAGTAATTACATCGCCCACTCGTGGGATAGACGCGGTCGTGCGATGCAACTGTCATTATGTGATGACCAGATCGAATGCGATTCCTTCTAAATGCAGTTGATCGATTTCAAGCTTGACAAAATAATAAATGAAATTTTGTTAAATATTAATTTATTGTGTAAGATAATATTATTATTTAATACACACACCAATAATCAACAATTTACCTTAAAACTACAAAAAAAAGTATGCGTAATGGGCTTATTGCTCAAAGCAATTTCTATCAGACAACTAATTAATTTAATTTTTTATGAGAGAGAGGAGTTTTTCATATATTATGTCAAATGATTGTTTAACAGAACCTTTGTAAAATGTAGAATACATATTATGTAAACAAAATCTTACGCCACTCATCAGTTCTCCGATTGTGTTATTTTAGTTATAGTTTATTCGAACAAGCAAAACTGATACTTTGTTTTAGCCACTACAATTCCGTTTAATGCTACGTAAGGTCTATACCTTGTACTTGACTGAATAACTAGCAATAATTCTGAACTAACCTTGTTAACTAGAAATCTACATATAAGTTGCTTCTGAAGACAAGTAATTAGACAACCCTAACAGACGCGACGAGAATCGACAAGATATCTCCCCTCGACCCTCCTCGGGGTCGCATTCCGTCTAGATAACTCCTGTCCGTTTCTGCTCCCCTGGTATATTCCATGACGTTTCTATCGACTGGCGCTGATCAGCGCTTCTCATACAACTCTGTGATGTCTCTACACAACACAGATGGTGCTGATTGTCTAGAAAGTTTGACGTGTTTTCAATATCATTTTTACAAGTAATATAGACTATATATTATAGTATATAGACTTGCCGACAGCTACTCTTGGGTTTTTTTGTTATCCAGGTAAAGAATAAATGAATAGCCTATCCAACACTGAAATAATTTTTCAAATCGGATTTGCCGTTCCGTTGCTGAAATAAGCGCGTTCAAACAAGCTAGTTACACAGCTAGAAATATGATAAGTATGTGAATAATAGCAAAAATAGTAAAACTAAGTACTAGCGGTTTCCGCGACTCTGTCCGCGTTAAATTATCTTTGTAGGGGCCACGTCTTATTATCAAAACTGGATAAATAATTTAAATAGCCTATCCGTGTCCCAGACGTCTCAATGTATATCTACCAAGTTTACAGATAAGTAGAAGTATACAGATTCATTATTAGTATAGAAGTAGTTACAAATAAAATTGAAATCAACATCATACGACATAAATACAAAAACTTACGCATAGTAGGTAATATGTTTATGTTCAAAAAGCAATTGTGTATTATAGATACATATGAATTTGTTCAAAGTAAGCCGCTGCTTTTAGCCTGAAATCCACGCTGCCATTAAGTTTTCAATTCCATAAATGCACGACCAAAATATTTCGTACCAGATTAACAACAAATATACTGGTTTTTACTTTATGGCATTCGGAATAAGGTTTATTTTTAACTGCGCTTCTTCTATTAGGGTGAGGGTCCCTTTGTTTGGGCGAAATGTTGACTTTGCTATTACGGTGCATGTTGACATTTATTTACATTGCAATTATAATTCAGATAAAACTCAAGTTGAACAATAAACAACAATTTAGTTTCCCACGTCAACATTTTCACCCTTTGTAGTACCTTATTTTTTAGAGCTAACATTATTTGAATTGGTACCTACTTAATATTTAACCATATCTTTTTGAAGAAACTGCAAAAAATTGCAAAACACAAACTTTGTATCCATCTATAAAAAAATCATCTCTATGCTTCATCATTTTAAACTAAGAACTTGATCAGATCGCTGCTACTCACTATGGCGTAAACTGTGATCTAGCCATTCTACCTCCTCGATGGCTATGCTGCCCTGGTAGAGTTTTCGTCTTACGATTGCCCTGCGCACCAAAGTGGACTTCCATAATTTTTTGTTGTTTTGCTTGTGTAACTCTATTTCTGTACAGCTAAAGTTAATTTTCCTACGACTTGCTGAAACACTTTGGTTGAGTGAATTAAAATGATCTCCGTGCAGCATCCGAAACTTATGTTGTTCGTTAGAGTAGGTAAATCTGATTCTGCACAAACAACGTGCTTACTACTAAAATTTTCTATTGTGTTGTAGGCATACTTAGAAAGTGTTTTTATTTATCGCATGCTTTTTGCAACATAAAATAGGTGGTAGAACTTTTGTGTCTATTTAAAAATGTTTTAGGTTTTAATACGCAGTACTGCAGTAGTAGTTGTGCCGTGAATTTCATGATCAAAGTGTTCAAATGCAACTATCTAGGCTAGCTAGCCTCCTTTATCAATTCTATACGTATCGTAGCGAAGCGACACGCAAGAAGCGACACGCCGACGACGATCTATTTCCGATACGCTTGACTACTCTACGCGCATCACCCGTTGCGCTTGCGCTTCTAGACACGCGGCTGTCTATTCTAAATGGTGACTTTTATAGTCGACCTAGATTTTCTAATTAGATTGGAAAATTCTGAAACCACCCCCAACTTTCACTCGTGTTTATCCCCTTGTAACAAAATCTGAAATACAGACGATTTCGATCTAAACGCGATATTCATCAGATGTAGAATGTTTTACAAAATTTACGTTTTTCGTGAAAAACAGAAAAATAGCTTTCTGTCGGAAAATCCTAGCTGCATCCGGGTCACTAGCGTCGGATAAACCCTTTTCTTGAGCGCGCGTGATACTAGGCGAGCAGCAGACACGAGGAGGTGTCCGAGCGCGCGCCGCCGGCGTTGTTAGCTGTGCGAGCGAGCGAGATCCACTTATGTTTGGAATGCGGGGGCGAGAAAGAGACGTTGCGCACGGTGAAGGTCAACTGATTATATTAGTAGAGTAACAACAAAACACAGAAAACTGGTTTTTGGATTATAAAAAAATATTTTAGATTAGTATTTAACGTTAAAATGCGTTTAATAATGTTAGTGTTTTTTATGAAGCTGCTAGTAAAACCGTTTCTTAAACTGTCATATAAAATAAAATAAAATAATTTAAGTATTCAAATTCATAGTGCTATAGATTATGGTATAAATACATGATAATTTAATTCTTAAATGAAACAATTGCCTAGACTAGGTTAAAACCTGTATTATAGGCTAAATGTGCATAGAAACATAAAATCTCATAAAAACCTATACCTATTTATTAAAACCTATATTTAATATATGTATTTCAATTTTACCAAACTTAATTATCTATTAATTGGCAAGATGTATACATTTTATATCATGCTTTTTAGAATACGTCTTAGAAAGAAATAAACAGTGGATGAACAATTTGGTCTTAGAGTCTGTAGATTTAACTCTATCCACTAACTACTCTGCGCAGCAACAAGCGGTTGGGTTGTTAGACCGAGATAAGACTGCATATCGGAAATGCTAAGTGCGAGGGAGACGGCACTATCAGCACGTGCTTCCTTTCATAATCTTCATTTTGCCTCCTCGCAGCCGCTGCCGTTCGGATATTACTTCTCATTGTGGGAATTTGTTTCATGAGAAAAATAGCGGTTTGATTTTTACGCTTCTTATTTTTAGAGCTTAAAGTTTTATTTAAGTTAAAAAACGCAAACCGGTTTTTTGAATGTGAGCTAAGATTCTTTTCAAGTCTTTACGTTCAACAATTTCTGAATTCGTTTCATTAAAGCTTTATTATTGGCCATTGGTGTTAAGTTTCGAAAATTTTGCGTTTAAGAATTTGGGAATCTTGTGCAAATACCTATGTATGTTATTGTTATTATAACTTAATTTACAAGCCATTTCGTGATATTTATTACAAAATCAATTTCAATTGTGAGCCAGAAAGAAATATTTTCGCCATCTTACTTAATCCTAATCTATAAAGTAGGGACCTACCAAAAGACAAGCAGGGATATTTTACTTCAATCACAAACCCAAACCTAGTAATGAGATGAGTAGGTATCTAGGAAGAAGTAGGTTACCTATAGGTAGGTACCTACATTAAATATGGATTGAAAATGATGATTAAGATGAAATCTATCTACTTTTGTAAACTTTTTTAATAATTTTTATTATTTATTTAACAACTGGCTGAATATGCCACCGCCAGACTATAATAGTTGATTCTTCATCATAATTTTTTCTTAGTTCGTTAATTTGAACCTTGAGCAACGTAGGTAAAGACTACTACGTAGGTAAAGACGAACTTCCTTTGTACCTACCTATTTGAAAGGTCTTCTAACAAAACACAGCAAGTTATTTCTAACTATAATGTATATCGAGTTACAGTGGCCAAGACAGTAAGAACCTATCTACCAAAGTCGAAATACACATAAATTATTTTATTATTGTACAGCCGACCAGCGAAGGTAGGTACTATCTTCGCTTGCGTTTTTTACGTCATCTACATAACTATACCTACCTACCTACTTAATATGATATAATAGGTATGTTGTTTTCTTTAGTAGGTAGCTATGTAGACATCTATTATATTCTTATGCTTTCTCACTTTTTATAGCTTTTTATGTAACTAATCTAATAAAACTACATATTTTGAAATCATAGAAGTAGGTGTAGGTAGATTAAAATATGGTAAAGGAAAGCGTCAGATGCTCAGCATCCAAAGCTAGATGAATAACATATTACAAGTCATAGGTATCTAGGTAAGGCCTATAGTTTTGTCTGTCTCAGAATCTCTTCACGTTAAGAGAGAATTCAAACCAACACTTCTAGAGTTCAAGACCCTTCATAGGCCACATCGACACCTTTCAGGTGAGATTGTGGTTAAACAAGCTTCTAATCTATATTATGTGTTGAATAATCGAAGGTAGCACAATCAATAATAACGTGCCGAAAAAGTTGGTAAGTATCAACCTATAGAAATAATAATAAGATAGAACCCTTTTCAAAGAACTTATGCAAGTTCATGGAAAAAGTTTAAATGCCTATTTGATCGGCAATTTGCATAATTCACTAAGAAGTAGGTACCTACTCTTCGTAAAGTTTCTAATGAGATACAATGTTGCATCTACACTGTAGAAACGAGTGGTACCTACGATAGGTTTACAATGCAAAACTTGTCTTAATTTCCTCTTTTTTCGTCTCCCAGGAGGGAGAAGGAAAAAGAGGAAATTAGTATAGTTATATTAGTAGGTAATAGCAGTGCCCGTACCTATATGCTGATGTATTTATTGTATTCATTAAACGTTGTAGGTACTGTAGGTATGTATAACGTAGGTAAAACACTAGATATAGTTAGGTACTGTAGGTTACTGTAACGTTTCGACAGTTTATCAATTGCAATCTACCTACCAGCTGATTAAATCGCGCTAATTAGCGCTTTGCTGTCTAATAATAACACCAACACCTACTCGTATTTTCCTTGCATAAATACCTATGTATCCTACTATTGTTCAGATTATTATGGTTTTATTTTTACACTTTGGATAATAATCTTTTAATACCTACCTTTTAGTAAGCGTGTGGCGATTCAATACCTTAACTACTACATCTTGAGACAATTTCCTGTTGTATTGTGGATGGATCTGAATGCAAAATACCTTTATAATGTAATAAATAAAGATAAAATAACTAAAGTAGGTAAACGATGCTGATAAGTGATGACGATATCTACTCATCACAGAACGCCGAAGTCCACTATTTATTTTTACGACAGAACTCCGCCATAATTTAGTAAAGATTAATTTGATTTATTGAAGTGCTGTTAGCGGGACACGTGTGGTGTTGACGATTACATCAGCGTCATCTTTGTTTGCAGGCGGCGAGCAAGCGGCCATGACGGTGGGCGTGGCCAACATGCTGTGCGACGAGCGCTCCGCCCCCCTGGCGTGGCCGGCCGCGCCCCAGGCCCCCCCTCCCGCAACCATCTGGCCCTACCCGAGCGGTAAGACACCTCCTCCTTTTTCTGCTCTCCTGGTAGAAACGCGCCAACTACATTGCGAGACCGCGCGCTTACGAAACCCGCTGCCGTCGGCCTACATTCTTCAAAGTACTTCTATCTCTGTTTTTGGTGGAATTAGAAAGGGATGGAATAATTGTATGCCAAATTCTTGACATCCCGCTACAATCCCGCCTGTTGGTATAACGCCTTCGCGCTCATGATGCTTTGGTAGCGGCATTGCAACTGTGCCTGTCCAGTCGAGCAGTCTTCCGACCGGTTGTCGAATAGCGACCGATTTTGATGCTGCCTTTGTTGTATGAACGGGACTAGGAAAAAAGGCTCTTTGATTTTGCCGGTATGAAAATGTTTACTATACGTTACGGAGTAAATTATGTTTGATGTTATCCAATTTATTTCCAGTTTATCTAAACTAAAGCATTAAGTTATTTTTCAAAAAATCTTTATCGATTGCATATACCTACTACCTACCCTACCTACCTACAATAGGTCTCTAACTTAATACATTATAGGTACAAATACAAAAAAAATCAAATTAAATCGGAAATTGAACATGTTTGTAAATTCCAAGCTAAATAATATTCCCAAATCCCCACCTGCTTCATCTTGCGTAATCCTATCCCGGTTATTGTCGGCTTTCAACGTTCTTCATCTTTTAGTCATTATTCTCTTTTTAATCTTTTTGTAATCTTTTTTATAGTTGATGAATGATAAATGCGCTGTTAAATCATTGGTGTTTGATTTCTCACTTGATTGTGAAGGTAATTAGAGCTGAGGTCAGTTTTTGCTGGTTTGGATAGAATTATGTGGTAGGTTTCAATAAATAATATAGGTTATTACGTGGTTTAGGTGCCGAAGTATTCATTTCGTCCTAATTATTTTCATTGATAGGTTATCTGAAAAGTGTTTTTTGTGAAAGTTTAATCAGAAATTGTATCTGTTTAATCAGATATAAAATGATAAATCATAGATTATTGAGTAGGTCGGTAGTTAAATATTTAGAATTGTTATGTCGAAAACCCCTAAACCAAGGTAGGTAGGTACCTACTTACCTACCTACTTAATGTGGATAAAGATTATTTAGATTTCTACCTCTCATTATTATAAATAATTAAATTTAGTAACCTACAGAGATCAAATCGATGTTATTTTAATTATTTTTATTTATTCAGAATAAGCCTTCTATAAATAAATTAATAATAAATAATTTAATAAAGGTCCTTATATAGGTGATCATTTATCGTATATGCCTACGATAAATGATCATCTAAATACCTACTCGATAATAATCAATATAATGATAATCAATTAGTTACCAACATAAGAGAGGTTAGACTCGCAACATATAATGTAGCTTAGGCCGTGCTATCTCACAATTAGGTATGTTCATAATTATCTCTTCCAATTTAAAAATTAGGTAGGTACCTACATGTAGAAGATTACCCCTACTCTATAGCGAATAAACTTGCCTAAATGGTTCTAATCTATCATCAACTTGCAACTGTAGACTTATAGCCTGAACGTGCTAAAATATCGCAAAATATTCCCGACTTCCGTTGAGCACGGAAGGACCAAATCACGCGATCTGTTAGACTCTGCATAACTTATCCGGGTATATTACTCAAATCTTTGCACTTTTCTGCATTTCAAAGGAAATAGGGTAAAAGCCGGATAGTTGCCGCACTTTTTAATAAACTCCTTTAAAAAATTTGTATCAATACATTTTTTATTAAAAATGTATTCTCAAAAAAGGTTCATTACTCTTCTAACGTACCCTATCAATAAAAAAAATATAAATGTTATAAATTTTAAGTAAATCCAGTTTAAAATGACCTCTAAAAAGGGGGATAGTTGCCTACTATGGCGGATAGTAGCCTCACGTTAAAAATGGTTGGGTGGGATAGTTGCCCAAGGTGCGGATAGATGCCCATCTGTTATTTTTCAAATAAAAATGCACATAAATTAATTTGAAAATCAGTTTTTATTATTAAATACAATATTTTATTAAGTATTAGTTAAGGTTAAGAATAATTAGGTAAAAGAAATATAACAATAATAGACTCCAAAGTAGTAAATAAGTGTCGTAAATAAAAATGTAAAGTTATTATTTATTTTGAATATGAAACAATAAACAAAATTGGCATGAACTGGCATTAGCCTCTATTAGGTAAATATTCAGCTTTTATGACTTACTGAGATCCTTTATTATGTACTAAGTACTAAGAGAATTTAAATTATTACCTAATCAACACTTAAAAACACTATTGGTTTTTAATTTTAGGTTAGTGAACTTGTAATTTTTAAAAGTTAAATTATAATAATACAATAATAGACTCCAAATTATTAAATAAATTGTCTTCTTCAAACGCAAGTATTAAACTATATTCTGTCCAGTTGATGTGGCGCGGCACCACGCCTGATTTTCGTCTATACTTGCGAGGCATTTTTCATTTCTGTTGAGTATTAATTTGATTTAAAACAAACCATAGTAAAACCAAATACGAAATCATCAAAAACTACGTTAAAAAAATAAGCTACGGATAGTTGCCGCAGGGCAACTATCCGCATAAAACAGCGAGGCAACTATCCGATTTGATACGGATACTTGCCCTTTTTATTTACAAAATAAATAAAACATATTCAACAATAAAACCTAATAAACAGTGTAATTTAAACTCTAATGCACCCAAAAAAATATAATTTTGACTGGTATCGCAATCAGTTATAAAATTATTTAACAGAGAAAACTTACCAATATAATTCTGGAGCTCGTCAAAGTATCGCCGCGGAAGATATTCTCTCACTAGGACAAAACACGTGCACCTACTTTAACGGTTTATGCGACACTAAGGTCTACGCAGGGGACGCTTCTAATTACTATCAAAAAGAAACACTGTCAAAACGTCTAACATAGAGAATTTGAAACTGCGGCAACTATCCCCCCGCGGCAACTATCCGGGTTTTACATTGCAATTTTAAATAGGTGCCTTTTGGTAAAGTGAGTTAATTTTACTTTTTTATTCTATCTTGAGGAATGTTTTTTGACATTCTGGTCGGTTTTTTTGGATATCATTGTCACATTTTTATTATTGAGTTCGTTACTTAAACGTATACCTACTTATAACGCTTTTATAGTTACCTAACACGATACAAGGATACCAAAGGATACCTACTAGGATTGCGAAGACATTTAATGAGTCTGAAATGCATGAATTTATTTAATTTAATGAAATTTTTTAGACTTCTTATATTAGTTTTATTTATACCTATGCAATTTTTAGCAGGTGAACCTATCAATTAGCAAATAAGATACAATCATCCAACAGGCGGATAACACCCACTGCTGGGTTTAAGTCTCAGCCATCCTCCTTGGTCCTGTACCATTAGTTTCTACCTAGTCAAGTCTTCTAGTTGAATCAATTTAAATTATTACCAACTTAAGGTTTTAAATATTTGTTTTAATAAAAACCAATATTTACAATTTCTTAATAGTTACCTAGTTGTTTTTATAACCAAGTTACTGAATAAGTAGGTGGGAACCTTACCTGACTATCACGTTTCTCAGAATCCAGCACATTAATCCCATCATCTCAAAGCACCCGTCGTTCAATCGCACTAAGTCCCTAACCCGCTGAACGGAACTGTCATTTCCTCACCATAAATTATCCACCATAAAAAAACTAATTTATCGATAATACTCTACTCGAACGCACAACCCTAATTTAAATCGCCGCACCCACTTGCCCCGCCCACTTTGCGTCTCAGCCAATCAGATCGCGGCGCGCTATCAAAGGAGGTCTTAACCTTCATCTTCACCGCCTTTCACTAGTGTTGTGAATTACTTTTTTGCGTTTATGTTTTTCTTGTTGAAAATAGCGATTTTTGTGCTTCGCTTGTTTGGTGTTTGACAACTCACGCGATATGAGATCAACTAAAAAATACAAAGTGGAACGTAGATTGATTAGTTATGACTTGCAGTTTCCTAATATAACTATAATAATGAAGGTTCGGTGAGAAAACTCATATTACTCAGTTATTTCTTTCTTGTGTACCTATGTCAAACCAGCAATTCAATTCATTTATGGAATAGGTAGGTAGGTTGGTACCTGCCTATAGTGCCTATAACGAATCTTGAAATGTTCAGACAACTAGGAGAAAACTAGGTAGGTACCTAGGTACTTGTTATTAATGTTTCGTTTCACTGTCAATTTATATTTTGATAGAAGGTAAATTATATTGGGAATAGGTAATTATCTGTCTTATTAGTGTGTATCTATAGGTAGTCTATCTATAGGTATTTAAAATGAAGATCCTATGTAAATCGAATTATTTATTGGATCGTGTGTCTAAAATTATTATATGTCATATAAATAAGTCTAGTTACTGACAAAGACTAGTTAACTTAATAATATTACTTTTTCAATAAGAAACCCTAAAGTTCAGCTCACAAGCTTACCCTCTAACTGAAGCCAGGTCATCAATTACACCTTCTACCTGCTACCTTATTAAAATTCAATACAACCGTTCAATTTAATCCAAATCAATCCGTTTATGGCTTTTAGTTAGATATGCTAATGTATTCCGTCTCCCTTCCGCTGCACTAAAAGGTGAATTCCTCTCTCACTCTGGCATGTGGCATTATGCATTTAGTGAAGCATGCAACTCATTCAGTTAAAATGTTTGAAGGTTTTTTGTTTTGTTTCGTGTGAGAAATTAATGGTTGTTCGTTGCATAACTTGGATCCTTATTATTATAATTTGAAAGAATGTTTGTTAGGGTTTTTGTTGATGTTTGTTTGCTAGAACTATTGGAAGAATTTAGATACATTTTCGATGGCTATATTCATTGTTTCACCAGGCTATCCACAGTTGGTTTTAGTAATATTTGTCGAACATTTTAGTATTCCATTTTAATAAAGTCCCATTTGTGTGTTTATTTCAATCGTTTGTTTTTATGGAAACATACCTATATACATACCTACCTTGGTATGTAAGTAATCCTACCTAATTACTTACCAAACTTCTCTCCTCGACTTTACCCAAATTTTTATATCTCGCGAGATGTTTTCTCTCAGTAAAATGTTTTCTTATAAGCCAAGTTTGTACTTAGGTACCTACTTATTTAAAATAAGTAAGTAGGTACCTATATCTTGCTTTCAACCAGTAAACGCACAATGCACCTAGTAGATAATAAAATAAAAAGAATAGGTACCAGTTTCTTTTAAAAACTAAAAATAAATAAATGTTAACACTACCAACACTATGGTAAAACTTTCCTTATTTGAATACTATATAAAGATCTATCGGCTCGAAGAGTAAGGTTTATTGGCTTCAATGAATCGCACATTAGGCGAGCTCCCGCACTACTTGTCATTCAGCGGCGCGTTTCCGCAGTGGTGTGTGATGGCATGTTAATGTATGGGAATCGGTGCTCGTCACCGTCACTATACTAGAATTCGTATACTAGAATTAAGTTGGGTGCCGCCGTGTTTCGGATATTTTCTACTCCATAACTGCTCACAGTTTCGTCAAACCGAAGGGATTTATAAATGAAAAGATTTATTTTTTCGGCATTTTCATTTTTCGATAGTTTTTCTTTTACTTTATCTACTATTCCATTACCTTTCAATTATTATTATTATTTTACGTTTGCTTTAAGATTTTTTGTTACAAACCCCGCCTAACCTGAAGCAGTCTGTGCCCTTCCAGGTCAGATGCCCGTCTCCATGGAGAGCATGGTGATGGGCGGCGTCGGGGTCAACAGCCTCGGGTCCATGGGCGGCGGCGTGTCCTCCATGGGCGGCTTCCAGATCGTGCGCGAGCCCACCTCCGGCACGCTCATCCTGCTGCCCGCGCCGCCCGACCTGCCGCACACCGTCGTCTGGGGCGGCATGCCCTACTCCTCGGCACCGCTCATCCTCCCCCCGCAGCCCCACCCCTCCCACCACCTGCAGCTCTTACCGGGAGATCTCCTCGCCTCAACGGCTACTCTCCAACACACCCACACGCACTCGACAAGGCTCGTAACTCTCGCCCCCGCACCACAACAACATCAACACAAGGTGGAACAGAGAAAACCTATCATACAGCCGATGATCACCCCGCATTTGATAAAGATAGAACCGGAACCGCCGCAGGAGAAACCGCAGCCCACGTTCGCACCGGAGCCGGTGCCGGTTCCGCAGCCGATGGTGACGACGCACGTGTACTACCAACCTGAGTTCAATGACCAGCCGTGTCGAAGCCAGGCTACCTCCCCCGCCGCGCCGCCCACCCCTCCCCCGGAGGCTGCAGAGATACCGGCTCACAGGGACGCCTCCAACCAAACAGATCACGTGGACGATGAGGAAGAATCCCCCAACAACGCAGACGATGACGAGCGCGAAGTGGCTTGTGTAGGCGTCGCGCATTTCCCCGAGGAATCCTCACCTCAGAGTCAAACAATACCACCGATCGAATCAGAGGATTCTTCTGAACTACCAGCGTCGTCTGTGTCCGGCGCAGTAGAGAAGGCGATCGATGCCATCGATGAATCTATTCAAAACTCAAATTCTAATAGCGGAGAGCTTGTCATAGATACAGCTCATTCAAGTCCTTTGACTGTGTCTCCGCATTCTAGATCAATGGTGGACGTCAGCGGACTGGAGCTGCTGTCAAACAGCATCGAGCAGTTTGAGAGGACGACACCTAGCACATCGATGCCTACATTGGAACCTGCTCCATTGACAATAGACACTCGACCACCGAAACTAAGTATTCACATCAAAACCTCACCTAAATCTCCACCAAGAACAGAGGCCGAGCCTCTCAGAAGATTTGAGTTCCCAGATCCTAGTACCAGTGAAAGGGCCAAGCCCTCCCTCGATGGCCTAGGTTTGCTGTGTGCGTTAGCTGAACAAAGATTCATGGAAGAAGTCGTTGAGAGTCCACCTGCATCCCGCCCTTTCATAAAGAGCGAACTTCTTAGTCCTACCGAAGACAGGAATAGAATATCAGAATCATCTAGTAAAAAGGACAGACATAGGCACAAGGACGGAGATTCGTCTAGTGAACGACGAGGAAAGCGGAGCCAGGACCGAGAAGAAAGGCTAAGACATAAGTTGGAAAAGGTGCGTCGTCATAAGCGGGAAAGAGAACGGGATGCTGCAAGAGGCGGGGAGTTAGAAGCTAGTTTTAAAAGGGTAACTGCTTGTCCTTGTGAATTAATACCCTGCCCGCACACACAGAACGTCCCATCAGCGCATGCGTTGGTCAACGCCATTGAAAAAGATATGAGAGAAAGATTACAAGAGCTTGAGAGACAGTTCGATGAGAAGAAGGCCCAAATCAATGCACTTACGCCGGTAACAGTTATACCACCAGCATTATCCAACTCATCAACGCCATCCACCCCAGCCCTATCCCCCGACTCCGATAGAGGTTCCTCTAAGAAACGGAAAGTGGGAAGACCACGAAAAGTCTCAAGCCCCGACTCAACTGAAACAATAGTCGCGAAAAAGCCAAAATCTAAAAGCAGCCTTGTCGGTTACCTGTTAGCAAAAGGAAAGCTCAAAGGAGGTATTTTGTGCACCAAAGGTGATCCTCGTGAGGACGTCAATAGAACAAGCAAAGTACGTCCCAAGTTAAAAGCTGAACCAATCCTCAAAGTCCAATCAGAAGAAGAAGAAAGAGATTATAGTTTAAATAGATCTGCCAGTTCTTCGATGGAAAGTTTGAATGAAGTCCGACAGAAGAACAGAGAGAAAGTAGACCGTCTTGCTAGGAAGCATTCTAGAGACGACTTCCCTGAGCTTGAATTTGCGATTCGTCGCGCCAGCGCTTCCAGTGACAGTGAGAAAGAAAGACGGCGCGCCAAGAAGCGTCGAAAGAGTCTTAAATCCAAGGAGCGATCACTCGTTGCGGAGTCGAGTCAACCAGTTGTGCCAATTTCTAACTGTACCCTTACAGAAGACAAGATAGACACGGCTCCTAGGGTTCTGACGGCTATGGGTGGGCTGTTCTACGCGGGGAAGCTGAGTGCAGTCACTGCCCCTGATGTTTACGCGATCACGTTGGACGGGGAGAGAGGCAATAAACCACATATCCTGTCGAGAGAGGAAACGCTAAGAGATGCCGTTAGTATACTTTTTGATTATACACTTCATTTTTTCCACAGATAATAATCGTATCCACCTTTTAATTCAATATAACTAGAACCTACTTTTGATTTCTAGATTAATTCGTTTAAATTAAATGTGATATTTTGTTAAAACAGCCTTTAAATTTAATCTATATAATATTTACTCAGCCAAAGTATTGATTGAATCAGCAATTAAGATCATCCTTACAAACTAATTCCGATTCTAAACGTCTTCTAATGTTTAAGAGAAAATTACATTCAAATCCAAGTAGTCAAGATACGGTATTCCACAACCACTTGCACAAGTTCAATGTTTATAATAGCCAATTTATCTTCCAGATCCTGGAAGTAAGCCCGAGCTCAGTAGCCGAGCTGCCCTCCGGCACTCGCGTGTGCGCGTACTGGTCGCAGCAGTACCGCTGCCTGTACCCCGGCACGGTGGCCGTCTCGTCTCCAGACCCTCACGACGACAAGTTCGTGGCCGTGGAGTTCGACGACGGGGACTCCGGACGCATCGCGATCGAGGATATCAGGTTCTTGGAGCCGAATTATCCTGTTGTTGGTAAGTTGTATTTAAAATTAAATTCGGATTAAACCCTTTTAAGACTTAGTTTTTATATGTACACCCAATCATAAGGAAAAGTTCAAGTTCAACATTTGAGATTTGCCTCTCGGTTTAATATTACGAAAAGTCAATAAATTTGTAGGCGTTGGCCATATCAATCTGCAGCAAATTCAAAGATGCTCTGATCGAACGAACTGATTTCGAACTTCGATATTCATGTATATGATGTTTAAATAACCCAGTTTAGATGTGCAGTAATCTATAGCTAAGTTATTTGGGAAATCCTATCAAACCACATTACTATTATCTGCCTTAACACCTTGATTTCCTCTATTTCAGAATACGAGAACCCCCTATTCACTCTCGGCAAACGAAGACGCAACACAAGCGTCACAGAAGACAAGAAAGCCGCGATCGTAAGCGCCCTACCGACCGACAAACCGGAACCCTCCACCAGTCAAGAAGAGGATCGGAAAGACAGAAAGAAACTCAAAAAGCACAGAAAAGACAAAGTCAAACGCCACTCCAGCGAAGACGATCCAGCAGACTACGTCAAGAAGAAAAAGAAGAAGCACAAATGCTGCGAAGAACACTGCAAGCATCGGAAGCATCACAAAAAGCACAGGAAACACAGAAAACGACATCACTCAAGCAGCAAGGAAACCAGCTCGTCTGATGAACAAAAGAACGCAACTACGGACTTTGCTGATAACAAATCTGATGCCTCCGGAGATTCAAGCGATAGACACTCAATCTTGATAGCAGTGGAGAAATCTCCGGAAGAGAAAATGAAGACGGTTATCAAAAAGGCCATTTTATCTAAGAAGTGCTTGGTGAAGACAGCTGTGCTAGACTTCAACACGTTGAGTAAATATACGAAGTCGGATGATGGGGAGAAAGATAATTTGAAGGATAGTGGAATATGTTTGGATGACGAACCGGGGACTTCTACTAGTGACGATACTAAGAAGGTAAATTTTAGTTTGTGTATGCCTTGTTATGATTTAGATTTTTGGACAACGTTTCTATTACTTTTAACTACAATATCCCTAAAACGGATCATGTTCTAGTGTACAAGAAAATAAAGTTAGTAGTTAAATAAATAAATATTACTGGACAATTTTACACAGCGACATCTAGCCCCGTGGTAAGCTCGAAGCTTGTGTTACGGGTGCTAGACTTCTGTTCGTTTCTATTACTTTTAACTACAATATCCCTAAAACGGATCATGTTCTAGTGTACAAGAAAATAAAGTTAGTAGTTAAATAAATAAATATTACTGGACAATTTTACACAGCGACATCTAGCCCCGTGGTAAGCTCGAAGCTTGTGTTACGGGTGCTAGACTTCTGTTCGTTTCTATTACTTTTAACTACAATATCCCTAAAACGGATCATGTTCTAGTGTACAAGAAAATAAAGTTAGTAGTTAAATAAATAAATATTACTGGACAATTTTACACAGCGACATCTAGCCCCGTGGTAAGCTCGAAGCTTGTGTTACGGGTGCTAGACTTCTGATATACTTAATATAATATACATAGATAGATAGATATTTTTTTTTATACATATATAACACCCAGACACCCGGAACAAATATTTGCAGATCATACAAATTGTTGTTCCGAGGCGGGAATCGAGTTAATTTATTTGAACATAAAAACCACGTAAAAAACATCGAACCCAAATCATTATTTTCTTCTGCCTTTGCGTGTCTACTGCTAGATCTAGAGAGCGTAATTTTTTTGTTCTCGTATTCTATTAGATTCATCAATTCAGAAGCAAATTATTTTGCACATCTTGTTGCCTTTGAAGCTCTTACTAAAATATAGCATAACGCCAAAAACTCCTTTGTTCCAGAAGATAAAACGTCGCACCGTATCATCAACGTCATCGGACGGCGGCGCGGGCGGCGGCGTTTCCAAGATGGCCGCCTTCCTGCCCGGCGGCGCCCTCTGGCGGTGGAGCGGCCCGGCCTACAGGCGCACCGCGCGCCCGCGGCACAGGAAACTGTTCTACAGGGCCATACAACGCGGGGAGGAGACTCTCAATGTAAGTAACCACTGCTTTAGTTATATGAGGGCCTGGTACTTTTTGGGAAGTTTGAAGAGTTTGTTGATAGCAAGAATTTGTTCTCTGGAGGATATTGGAGACCATGGCCTTGGTTTTATAGGTACTTGGTACTTTTGATGAGGTGTTTCACTCGGCAAATTTAGCACCAATATTATATGTGTACCTATTATATTATATTTTTTCTAAGTACACCTGTCAATTTTTTTTTCTTTGCTCTCTTTCCATCCAAAGGTTGCCTGGAAGAGATCGCTCTTAAGTGATAAGGCCGCCCATTGTACTTGATTCTTTTGTACAATGGTAGTGTAATTGTCTGACAATGTTTATTTGTATTCCAGGTGGGCGACTCCGCCGTATTCCTGTCGACGGGCCGTCCGGACCGGCCGTACATCGGGCGCATCGTGGCGCTGTGGGAGGCGCGCGGCGCCATGGCGGTGCGCGTCAAGTGGTTCTACCACCCGGAGGAGACCGTGCCCTGCCAGGACAAACTGCACTACCCGGTACTAACTGTTTACATTGATTATTATTATTATTTTATTTTCAGCCATTGTTGTCCCACTGCAGGGCAAAGGCCTCCCCCTTCCATGTATAACGATCTTGTGCTATTGTGGACCAACCAATCAAGATCATTTCGCCACCTATTCCTAGGTCTCCGCGGTATTTTAGGTTATTACATGATCGTTTGAGCCTTTGAAAGGGGTCATTTTAGTTTACCCTTTATTCAAACACTTGCTTATTTATGGTTTCGGTTGAAATTAGATTGTACCGTCTGGTCGACTGTTTAACTGATGATGGGTTTAAAGAGATAAATATATATTGTTAAACTCGAGCTAATAAAAATGTTATTTTCCAGGGCGGCCTCTTCGAATCCCCCCACACGGACGAGAACGACGTCCAGACGATATCGCACAGATGCGAAGTGCTGCCACTCGCGCAGTACAAGGAGCGACTGGGCGACGACCCGCTGCGGTACAGCGCCGTGTACGACAACAACGACGTGTACTACCTCGCGGGGCACTACGACCCCACGCCGCAGACTTTGAAAATGGAACCCGATATACCGGTCGAACCCACCGCCTAGACTTTATGGACGCCTGGTACTTTTGATCTTGGAAATGATGAACTTTGACGAATATTACGGGAATTTTGACAGAAAATTATTATTGAACTTAGATTACGACATAACTTTTGTAATTTAAAATGGCAAAAAATATTGACTTTGAAAAATAACTAGGTAGTTCCGATTTTAGCCACTAAGTTAACTGACGTTTAATGTCGTCAGCATAGTTTCGTTCACAGTGCAATCAATCTTGATATTTTCAATTAACAGATTTTAGTATTGATGTTAGAATGTTGCAGTAGATATTTTCGCCAATATATGTGTGTAGCTTGTTAATACAGATTTTAAACTAAGTTTCGAGGCTCAATGTCAACTTATTGGCTCTGAAGTTACCCTTGTTGTGTTGTCTGTTGACATTTGTTTGGGTCGAGTGGAGTATTTGATGGGATTGGAGTGATAATGTGATTTATTTTTATACATATAACGCTATAATCTCAGTGTATAAATAAATAGCTATATTAGATTTGTATGTATACGTGTATCTAAACTTTATGCCCGCAATATTACGTTTCAGCTAGTCTCTTATTTTATTCAAAATTGTCCAGTGATTTCTCTTAGTCGCATTGGGAATTGGCATTGTTTCAGAGCTGTTGTTATTTGTTTTACAATTCTTTATAACTTGGTTGATAATTTTATGTTGATAGATGATTTTGGAGTATACTTTATCGAATGGTGCTAGACGCTAACTGCTGTTTTTTTCTCTGTAGTTGTAGATTTGTATATAGGCGTCCGGAGTTTTTATATAAGTTTTTATGTATCGCTTGTACTCTAACCGTTGCCATTTACTATAATAATTATGTATGTTTAACTGTTTAGTGTATGTTTTTGACAGGGTATTGACCCTTTTTAACTCTGATTACACTGCCCTAAAACCTAATTGCAAATGAAGCTAGAAATAGCATGTAACTTTGGAATTTGTAAAGCGTTACTGTAGCTTGAATCGAAAATTACAGCGCGTTAAGTGTTATGTATAATACTATCAAAGCGACATATCATAGACATGTTTTATTAAAATAATCCTTTTATGTAAAAACTACCTACATAAAACTTAAATCAAATTTAAAGTTGATGGTTATTAAAACTCTGATTCAATATTTAAGAATAATTATGGATCTGTTTGGTCGTTGCTGTCAATTAGGTTTGTTCGGCAGTGTATTTGGGGAATGTAACTTTTTATTCATATCTTGGTAGTTCGAAGAAAGGGACTGAAAAGACAGGGATGTAGGTAAAGACACGCGGGGTCACTAGCGTAGGTTTTGTACGGGACGGCCAAGATGTTTCTAAGAAAAAGCGAATTCAGCCTAAAACAATACTGTTGTTAATCTGTTGTATTTCTCATTAACCAGTCTTCTTGTAAATTAATCTTCCCAGTACCTACTCAGGTTTAAGCAGCATATTTTTGTTATTATTCTAGATGTAAGTAATACGTATTTAGATGATTAAATTTTAATTTTAAACCACAAATATATTGGGAATAAATCGTGACAATTATTATAGTGAACGAATGAATTTGGAATCAGAATTATGTAAAGTGGTATTTTTATATTTCATAGTGATTTTTATTTTATTTTAAACGTCATTATGTTGTTCTGAGCTTATTTTATGTATTTATTAATTATAAATAAGTATATAACCTGATATGCAATATATACACAAGTTACGTTTACTTTTAAAGGTATGATTGAAATAAAGTTGAATTATTTTCTTTCATGAAATGAAATAGATTTATTGTCCAATCTGAAATGTAAAGTTATGTTCAGCTCAGAACAAGATAGTTTCGTAGGAAGTTATAATAAGTACAAACGTTATCACGGCTCGGCCCTCTAAGTATACCAATCTGGATGTTCTTTAAAACTATGCAGCCTTCATTAGACTGTTTAGATTTATGGATACTCCTGTCAATCGTAGCGTATCTATGGGAAAGCCATAAATATTAGATTTAAAGATTAATAATATATCAGCATTGATTATAAAGATTATAAATACGCTTAAATAAAAATATTTTTGGCTGAATTTTGTGTTTTATTGTTTTTTCAAACATGCTCGATAATAGTGTAGGCACATTTATATGTATTTAAAGTAGTAGCCTAGAGAAGTTTTAAAAGGTGAGAATAAAGTAGGGGAAGCCGCTGGCGGGTCAGCTAGTTATGTAAATTTTAATAGAAACAAACTAAGTGTTTTAAAACATAATTTTATTTAAATCCTAAAGATACGCTTCTGTCCGTTAATTACATTAAAATAAATAAGTAACAAAATCCACTGGTAAAATAAAATCTTAACATAATTTTAATTCTAACACATAAAATTAAGTAACTTCAAATTAGATTCTAAGGAAGCCAGCCCATTATGATTAAATATATTTAGATCTGTTCGTCAATAGAAATACAATTATATTTTTACAATTGGTGCTCAACATTATTGTACCTTTATTATTTATTGTTTTTATTTTTCATTACTTTATTGTGTGCCACCAGATCACTTTCATCCTGCACAGATATTACTTAAATAATAAAAATAATATATATCAACTGAATAATAAAAAAAACAATTAGTCATTAAAAATTACTTATCTTACATAAGAGGGGGATTCAGTTAACATAACACCTTACTAAAACATCTCTTAAAACTAATCTATAACTAAACTAAATCTAAAATCAAATTCACCGTTTGAGGTCAACAAAGAATCTCGCTCTTACCATTACTAATGATCTCGTAAGTGTCATCGTCAATTATCTTGTAGATGTCTTGTCGGTAATGTTTGAGGTTATGTAGAAACCGAATGGATGACTCTTCGCGGATTTTGGTGAGCACTGAAGGCAGGTTCTCGGTGTTAGCTTCTGATGCCAGGGATGCGTAGTATTTCTCCTGAAACAAGATTTAATCAATGTTTTTATTTCCATAGAAACAACGATTTACATGGACACGTCAAAAAACGTATAACTAAATAAATCACATATAACTCACTTATCCTAGAAGGTTTTACATTTACAAGCATGAAATAATATATACAGGTAGGTACCTTGATTTAATCGTTACTAATAGTGTGTAGGTATATTATGTTATGTTCGGCTAAGTGTTTTATTATTTGTAGGTACATACCTACTATATTCAATGATTTTTATAATCATGCTGAACTTCAGCATAAATTAAAAAATCCCTAAATTACATTAATTAATATTTTTTATACATAAGTAAGTACCTACAAGCTTTAAAAGGCCGTTTTCTTCGAGGCGAAGTTGAATAAAACAACCTAATTCGAATTAGATACATTAGGAACGTAATATAAGTACTAATATTATTATTTTACCTAGTAGCATGATAGGTAATTGATTAAGAATAAAGCTCTCCTCTATTCTGTGGTACCTAAGTTCAACGATTCTTCTGTTGCGTAAACAACGCATAATTGAAAACGTCCTCGAAAAGACGATAACCCTCTTGATAAGAGTTAAGATACAGTAGCAAAAATATATTCTGGAACATTCAGCAGCGAATATTCGCAGAGTGCGGTGAATATACAAAACAAGAGATTTATAAAATATTCTCTAGGATCAAGATATGTTGTACGGTGAAAGTAAAAGTGAAAGAGCGGGACGATTTGCGTGCTTCTTTTGTGCTTATGCGACCCTGGTACTTTGTATTTTCTTTTATGTCATGATGCTGATTTAATAAAAGTGTTGTGTTACTTTTGTTTTCTTTAAAACCCCATTGAACCATAAAATAGTGTAGGTAATGTTTATCTACTAAATAGAACATTCGATAGAACTAGAGTAAACTAGTAGGTAGATTAGTTAAGTAGCAACCTCGTATTTAACATTTTTGAATTTTGCTGAACATACCGAACATAATAGTCAGACAAAAAGGTACTTAATAAAATATGTACAATCGACACTCCGCCATATTTTCGTTAGGTTGTTAATACCTAGGTCCCCGACGCGAAAAAACAAACTTGGATATTTTCGGTCTTTTACATAATAAGTATTGGGGGGGATTACATTTCTACAGCTGAGACACAGGGAATTGTCTCAATTTATATTCTACGAAATAATTATTGATATCAATCAGTATTTTATCTAATTCCCGTATTCTAAGTAAATGATTTATGTATGTAAGTTACCTACATGTTACCTTCTTATTATCTATTTCAAGTAGTCAGATTTAGTTTAGCTACCAGGGAAATAAATTGAAAATAGCCATGGTGTCATATATTTTTATTAATATGTACCTATCTATTCAAGTACCTACCGATAACATTGGGATTGGTATATAAATGCTCTCAAACCTGTTGGTACAAATACCTATAAGAAATAGGTTCAAGAAACCCTTATCATGACCATTATACTTTTCTAAAAATATAGACACAAAAATATCTTAGACATTAATGTTAGGAACTTTATTAAACTTTTACGTAAATATAATAATAAAATGCGAGTATTATTAATGAATATATCATGTATAGTTTTGGACTGTCAACCTATCCCACAGATCACCCATCCTAAGCTAATGCTTAAGATGGGTGATCTAGCATAGATCAAATTTTAATCTAGTCTATGGCATTAGTGAAACACAGGAATCGATCACAGTCGATAACTTTGTAGACATCTTTGCGGTATGTCGTCAGGTTGTGCATTAGTTTCTGGCTACTGTCGTTGTGTATTTTCGTGAAGACCGGTGGCAGCGGCGGGGTACCACTCTCGGTCGACAGAGACACGTAGTACTCACCCTATTCAGTGGAATAAACAAAATACTGCCAAAGATCAATTTTGCTTCAAACAAACTTGTTCTTTTGTTGCAAAATTGCTGCTTGGTTTTAACTTTCGCAATGCAGTTATTTTTAATTAATATATTTAGTATGAAAAGTGTTTTTGCTACTATTGTAGGTAACATATCCTATTCGCTTTTTAACCTTTCTCCCAAAAGTCATCTGCTTTTGGCCATTTTCAACTTCTTTCTTCTTTTTCTACCTAGAATCTTGTCATAAGTCCGTTATCTCCTACCAGCTACAACGCTCACCTGGTCAGGCCCCATCATATGCGTCTGCCGCTTGCTGTACCCTCGTGCGGCGCGGTCCTGCATCTCTTCCTCTCTGCCGCTCTCCATCTGTGACCGCGTCGGCAAGGAGAAGGTGCCGTTCATAGAGCGGATGTAGTAGCGGACCTGAAGGGTTTCATTTGTCATTTATTTCAGATATGTAGAAAATAGCTTTTGATTAAAAAAAACAGCAACATTTAGCTTCGTGGTATACTCGTAGCAAGAGACTTTTTAAAAACTTTTAATACGATTCAATTGTTGCAGATTGCAGGAACCTATAAAAACCATTTGTGTACTTACTAGGCAGTCCATACAGCATGTAGATCATATCAGTAAAAAATGAATGAATGAATGAATTGACACTTTATTGTACCTACTTAATTAAATAGAAACAGAGTTGTAGAAAAACTTTACTAACTTAAACTTAAAAGTACAAGGGGCGGCCTTATCGCTGAAAGCGAATGACAAAATGAAGCTAAAATGGACAGATCTAGTCAAAGCTTTTGGTTAACGGTGGATGCGTGTCGCTTTGGACCGATATAACAGGAAATGTTTTAGGGAAGCCCACATCCAGCAGTGGACGTCTGACCGTTGAAATTATGATGATGATAAAAGAAACAGTGAACCTCACCTGTAAGTCGAACATGGAGAAGGCACACACGTAGTAGGGGACGCCGATAAAGCACATGCTGGGGTGCTTGATGCTGACCATGTGTTTGTAGAGCGGCTCCACGCAGTTGTCGACCACTGTGATGTCGCAGGATGGGTTGAGGAACGGGAAATTGTAGAGGTAACCTGGAATATAAACAAATCATTTTTACAAAACATTCAAATGCATTAAATACTTCTATTCTAACTTTTAACTAAAATAAAATGAAAACGGTTGAATTAATTTAGGAATCTGTATAATTCAACGGTGGACATCATTCATTTGAAGTAGGTAAGTGTCATGTTTAAAAACACTAGATTTCTTAATTCTACTTTTACCCCTGCAAAGGATTGAGCTGATTTTCATCAAACAGCAAAAAAGAAGCAAGACTAAATATTTTTTAAACACTAAGATAATCTTAGTGCTTAAAAATATTTAGTCTGCATTTCTTATGCAGTATATTACCAGTGCAGAGGAAGACTACATCCACGTCTTCCTCAGTGCCATCCCGGAAGAACGCGGTCCTTCCTTGCAGCCGCACCACGTCGGGCTTCTGCACCAGGTTGTCAGGGAACACAGTCCTTGGTTTCTCCTGGAGATTAATAATAAAAATTTATCTGTGGAATGCAATGTTTACGATACTAAAAATTGGCGTCCTACGGTAAAACAAGCTTTAAATTAAGCTAAAAAGCTGGAAATCTATAAGTTCGACTATTTCACTTTCAAAATTTTCGTGAGTTTATACTTTCCTGTGTAAATACGTGAGTAATTTCCGTTGTTATAAAATGAAGTTAGACTATGTCCAGCAATGAACTCCCGACAGCTGATTATGAATGCTGCTGACCTATGGATACAAGATAAATATAATACCTCAAGATGGTGACTCAGCACCACTCTTGGCGCCACTCCAGTGACCTCCAGCGCGATGTCCATCCCCGAGGGTCCCGCGCCGATGACCAGCACCCGCTTCTCTCTGAAGATCTCCGGGACTCTGTAGTCGTGGCTGTGCATCACGTCACCTGAAGTAAATAAGGAGGATCAAGCTAAACATTCTTATAATTCACCAATGGAAATCAGAAATCAGATTTTTTACTGCAGGTCAGAGGTTATAGAGAGGGTAATGTTAATGTGCCATGTACAGATTGTACAGTCAGCCAAAAATGTGGTCTACCACCCTACGGTTGTGATTCTTTGTACTAGAAAAGGCAACCTTAGCGATCATTACATTACATCTCATCTCACAGAACTTTTTGTCAAAACTGGTAGACCACTTTCTTGCTTGGCCGACCGTACCGTAATAAGCATACGGACGGAGCGTCACCTAACTATATTTAAACAAAAAAAGTAAAACGGCGAAACGCATTCTGGGACTTAAATCCTGAAAAGTTTTTTTATTGAAACTTTTCAATAATCACCTTCAAACTGCTTCAGCCCTGGTATACTTGGTATGAACGGCGTGTTGTAATGTCCGTTACAGACGAACACATAGTCGTACTGGCGGGTAAGGCAAGCCCCGCTGCTCAGGCACTTGGTGGAGACGTCCCACACTTCGCTCGAAGGTCCAGCCCTCGGCTTTACCAGCTGAACGTGGGTTTTGAACTGAAAGACGTAGGATATTCAATTATTAATAGATGTATGTAGATAGGATTTGGTATAGTTACTTTGGTGACAATGGTGGGTCGTATACTAAATAGAATAAACGCATAATAGTAGACATCCATAAACCAAATTTATGTTACGATATATCGCTCAGACACCCTACAACTACAATTGAGTGCTGTGCCGCAGAAAGTTGAAAACATAGTTCGTGGTTGGTGAATAGAAAAGTTTAAAGTTTAGTAGGTATAGCGTTACCTAAAGATCATTCACGTTTTATAGGAAAGTTAAAATAACATGTTTTGCATCTAAATAATCTCGCTTTGCATTTTATCAGAAGCGGTTTAATAAGTATCATACAAATATCCCATAATACGTTGGTAATTTACAATGATTGATAACCTTTAACGGTAAACGATGCAATAGTCAACCTTTGCGGGTATTACCTGGATGTGTTCCGTGACGCCATGTTCGTCTGAATACAGCTGTAGGAACGCCAGCATATCCTTGGAAGGTAGATAGGACCTCTCGCTCTCAGGGATTGGGAAGTCTGGGAAACCCATGATCTCTTTTGGAAGATTGGTCCTGAAATAAAACATCAGACATTAGGTGCAACTGGAGATGATTCCATTTTCGGAGAAATTACGATTAATGGAGATCTTTCAGATTTCTGGTAACTTTTAGATTAACTCTAGATATTTAAGATTGCTATATGTATTAGTATAGGTACCTACCATTTTGTTAATATAGCGAGAAATTAAATGATACATAGAAATCTGGCAGGCTATAGCTATTCGATTATTTAATTTACGATTACATGAATATGGTAATCGTATGAATTGTTATCGTAAATGAAATGAATTGTTATCGATATGTCACAGCAATTCATATTGCTTCATGGTTTCTCACACTACCATCCCATGACATTACTTTGTCTGATAAGAGAACAGTAGAAAGATAGGTTTAGAACCCAAGCGTCACAACATCAACATCTATTTATAATATTTCTAGAATTAACCTAGACTACTTACTACAACCTAAGCAGAGCCGTGTTGGCTAAGTGGGCATATGACATTGACCAAACATTCACCAATCCGCACTTAGCGAGCGTAGTGAATTAAGGCCTTATATCTCTAGCAAGATATTGTAGGTCCCTGTGTCCCAGCCTTAGGAACCTAAAGAGGGGTGATTATGTAGCAGTTCTAGATACCTACTCGTATCTTCTATAAACTTGCTGATGCAATCACAGTAATGCATAAATCATGTCATTAGAGCAATTGCGTGATCTGGATGGTAACTTGGCTGTTTACACAAATGATCTTCTCGACCCCTGTTAGTCTCTTAATGCCACGTTACGTTTGATTAGCTTTTAATTAATTGCATTGTAGTTCATGTAGCATGTTGGCTTAATTATTACAATTATTAGTTAATTGTTCCTTTAAATTACTTAAACTAATATGAGGGAGGATGGACAAACTTACATACTAAACAGGCATAAGCCTCACCTTTAGAACCTATAAAGATAAATATTTGTGTATTTATTAAATAGGTACTTTGAAAATTTACGGCACAATAAAAGGCCCATAAATAGTTTTCAAGAATAGTTACATAAAAATCTATAAAATTGTGAGTCGGCAAATAAATATACGGAATCCGCACTAAGATATAACTAAATACTTACCTATAATATAGTCACAACAGTTACATTATAAAAAGTTACAATTAGATTATAGAATCATAACAAGGTAGGTAACCCGCAATCGCAATATTGGTCATAGCGATACTTCGCAAGTCTGGCGATTAAAGTTCACGACCTATATTTTTTCCATTCATTGACGATTCACGATTCGACGTAATTTTATAGCAGACCTCTGTGGCGTAACGGACTTTGATCTAATCTATTTAATACTACACCATTACCTATTTCAAATTTAAGATATCGACTGCTCTAAATAAGCTTCTTATTCTCTAGTTATTCGTTATTATTCTAGGGTTATTTTACCATATATCGGTTCAAGCAGCTTCTACAATAAACCACAAACCAAATCATCTATCCTTCTTGTTGGCAGACTACGATCCTGTTTACTATTTTAATAATGACCTTTCTGACAATCAACAACAATACCATGCAACAGAGACGGGCAAAAGGAGTATGCAACTAAATTGCTATTTTTTGTAAGTACAATTGGTCATCTCTCAACATAGATATATCAATATAGGTACTATTATAAAACGATTGTCCAACGAACATAAATACTATACTATAGAAACTGTCGTGGTTTGATAAATTCATATTGGGATAAACAGGAAATCCACGAACCAGTCACTGCGGACCGGCGAGTGGTCGTGATCGGTGTCCTTGCAGTTTTGGTCCTGAAGAAGTTTTAGGACGAAACTGTTGACCAAATCCAACGTGGATTTCCCGTTTATCCCAATACTAGCCGACCGCCAACAGCTTCGCTTGCTTTTTTTCATAAAATATATAGCCTATTACCTCCCTCGATAAATGGACTATCCAACACTGAAAAAAATTTTTTGAATCGGACCAGCGGTTCCTGAGATTAGCGCGTTCAAACAAACAAACAAACAATCAAACTCTTCAGCTTTATAATATTTATATGATATAAGTATAGATGAATAGGTAGATACTTCAACTCGGAAATTTGTGGCTTCACACACCGATTCTAGCTACGGCCCTGCTTTGAGATAAATGAGGAATTTCTATCAACAACAACAATATCCACAACAGACGGTTTGAGCGGTTGACGCTGCGATGGCCCCTGACCCGGCTATCTCAATTTAACGGGTCAGTTCTGTTGCTAACACAGATTTTGGGAAAATGCTTCTAGATTACCAGTAAATAGAGTTCAAGAGTTTGTGGCCTCTTTGATTTATTTATTGAAGACTAGTACAAATTTATCCAAAAGGTAACATCAACATAACATTAATCTCATTAATATTAACATTATCATGCACTTATGCAATGATAACAGATTCAATACTGTTATTATTGATTATTAATATATCAATAATAACAACAGTTGTCAATCATTTGCATTAAAATAATCAAAGATTTACATAATACTAACATACGTACCTAGTACCTACTCAAATCCTTAAGAAATATTTGGTGCTATATCTTTCGCACTTACAATAGTTACCTACCTACATATTCCCGAGAGTATCGTGAACCGACAAAAACGATAAACAAAATAATAAGCCGACTAGTGCCTGAGCATAATGAATTGATGATAAATTCCTGTAATAAGACTTTTGACATTTTAATTTTCATTTAATTTTTGAGTTGCAGTATATTTTGAAATTTGCTTAGTACCTATGTGCTATTAATATTTTTATTAATTTTGCACGCCATGACAAGTTAGATGTATAGGGGTGATTATTTTATTATTAATATACCTATGTACATAGTACATTCTAGCAATTAAATGATCTGATTTTAGTCCACCTTATTAGGGACAGGACTCCCCACTAGTTGTGACGTAAAATGGGTTGATAATGATAATGCGAAGAGTTATGTAATTGTAAATCATGAGAAACTCCAGTGCTTACAGAATGGTACAGATACGAATATCGGTAGTATTCTTAATAAGAAGATTATCGTTGATTGCAACACTGTTGTAAATAATTAAGCTTTTCATTATCAAGGTTACTGATATGAATGTGGTTTTCGCAAAATTCATGCCCTAATTGGATACCAGAAATGTAATTAGCCAGCTATTATTATTTATTTATACATACTGGGGAGTAGTGGAAATTTATAGACTTGTTATTACATGAAAATGTGTTTATCTCTTCTTAGTTCACCTCTTATCAGTTCAATAGATTTGATTGTTTGTTTGTAAGTTTGATGCGAATAAGCTTCGATGCGGTTTTATATGAATTAGAATTCATAAATTATCCGTGATGTATAAAAAATAATAAACTATATAAAACATAAGGAATTCGTATGATAACCTCGATCGTATTAGGTAGTTACCTAACACTATGAGTCCCTATGACGCACGGGTGTGTTTTAGCCGCGGTGTAGGTACGGGCATTCAATGTGTTATACTATATAAATATAGATAAATAGTATATCCTTCCTATAGCCTTTCCCGTAAATATACTATCCATCACAGAAATAATTTTTCACATCGGACTAGCCCAGCGGTTCTTGAGGTTAGCGCGTTTCAAACAAACTCTTCAGCTTTATAAAATTGGGTATACCTGGATATAGATTGGTATAGATATATCTTACCTAAGGCTCTTGTACATGCTGGTGTGTATAGGCAGGCCGAAATCGTCGTAGCCCACGTTCTCCGTGTACACCCAGGTGCCGCCCAGCTGGCCCGCCTGCTCCAGGATATCCACCCGGGTGACGCCCGGGTCTACCAGTAGGTGTCGCGCCGCGCACAGTCCCGCTGCGCCCGCGCCGATCACGCATACCCGGGACATGGCTGGAAGGGGACGAAGTAAGATTTGCTTGTAAACGTACGTTTGTTTTTGTTTACATGTTAGTTTATAGGTTTTCGTGTAAGCGAGTTGTTTAATTCTTAAAATGAGAATAATGATTGTTAAACCTGAAGTTATAGATACTTATTTATCATATTATTTATATGTAGATACCTACTTATTTATCAACAAAAATGTTGAAAACCACTGTGGTGCAGCGGGCGAAGGTCCGCCTGTGTTCGATTCCCGCCTCGGGACGGAATATTTCAGTGTTGGATAGTAGGTAGTAGGTACATTTATCGAAGAATAGGCTATATTATATAAACTATGTGTAGGTATCTCTACCTACGAGTATATAAATAGTTTACAGACTACTTAGTTGCTACCGACCGATATTGTTATTAGCAAACTAGCTATCTAGGGTTAATCTTATAGTTACACGTTTTATCTACCAACTAGCCGACCCTTTTTTACGTTATCTACATAATATAGACTTACTCGGTAAATGTACCTACTATTCCACACTGACAGAAATTTTCGATGCTGCGATCATTTATCTCTTCCAATCACTACACGCGCGTGTAGCTTTCGACGTGTCACTCGGGCGAGTACTTTGTCCATGGTAAGAGCGTTTTGTTTTGTCGCTGTGTGAAAACTCTCTAAGGTACGCAAATATTAAGAATTTTTCGTAAAAATATTGCAAATAGGATTGTGTTTATTGCTTCTTTGTACTGTTTACATGTTTGTTTCAAAGTTTTAAAGCAATTTTATAGGCTAAGTTTATTGAGTATAAATGTATGAATAGAAGTTTAAACTAGTAAGAAATTCCAAATATGGAATAGGGGAAATCTGGAACAAATGTCTCATGTGCGGGCTCTGGGCACATACCTAATGATTGCTCTGGAGCAGAGTTCTACACCTGTATTTGTGATTTATGCAAATGATTGATGTTAGGTTTAATTTTACCAAAGTTCCTAAAATGTATGATACAATTTCAGGTTGATTTTTCATAGTTTTTACAGAGTTCCATATTTGGGGGCCTATTCCATAATTAGCTACCTTTTTGTTGATTTTGTTTTTGAGAATTTTCAGTACTTAAAATTAATAATATTAATACAAAAAACCGTTACCATATAATAACTAAATATATGGTTGTTTATAATTACCATTAAAAGTTTTTGATTTTTTATATTTGTTTAAGTTATGCCAAAAAAACAAAATGGTATTCCATATTTAGTTACTTTCCTCTAAGTAAAGATAATAAAAACACGATGAGAGGATGGAATCTGGTATTGGGCAATGTAAATGTTAAGATTAATTTACAGTTGCTGACTTTGTATAAGTCTAGGTATCCTATTTATTAGGCACAACAATCTTGAGACATTGTCGTCCTTGTGGCTTAGTGAAGGGCTCCTTTCAAGTGATCATATGACGGGGTCATTGACTTGTACACTCTAATCTAATATCTAATGCTTATAATAAATAGGTAGGTATAATATATCTTCGCGCAAGTGGGTAGGACAATGATAATTGTTTATTATCTATTGAATTAATAATGTCGCTGTTAAGCATCGGTCAAAATTATATTAAACAATAAATAAGATGTATTAATAAGATGTGGGGATCTTCCCCACACATAAACAACTTTTTAATACTTAATTAGATTGAAATATTAGATTTCTTAGATTCAGGTTGCTTTTTAGTTTTTCTCTGCATTTAATTAAAAATCATATGTTTTATGAACAAGAATTAATGTTTCAGTAATTTTTGGCTTGAGAAATTTTTACGATAAATTATAGACCCCTAAAATTAAAAAGTGCTGAATAATATGGATCATTGGGTTATCCTGATTCATAGGTTCTACATAGGTACATGGAAAGATAATAATGTTAGACTAACCTATAAATTCCAGTAAATATAAACTTCACGACAAGCTTTCACAGTCACTGATTGCGGGTAAGCGTGAGTAGTGCAGTGGATGACGCGCCGTTACTGAATGACACGGTTGCGCCCGCGCACCCTATTTAAATGCAATCGACTTACTATTACTATTTATTATCATAGTGTATTTTAGGACACGCGTTTAAACAATTGATTTGTTTCTTTCTACTATGTATTTGAGGTAGGTAGGTACCTATCTAGATTTTTATTATAAATTAGCTTTCTGCCCCGCGGCTTCTATTGCTATGCTATCGCTCCACCAATTTTCTTGAAAAAAGTGTAACTAACACGACTTTCTTTTATACATATAGATAGATAATTATAGATTATATAGAAATAGAAAAAACGTTTAATTAATAAACTTAAATTAAATATCTATCCAATACCTATCACCTAAAATAAATCTGGCTATTTACCTACTACACCTTCATTATGTCTGGGTGATTTATATGTAAAAAAATATATATTTCCATGTACCTATGTATATTATTTTCGAGCTTACCACGGGGCTACATGTTGTTGTGTGAATTATCCAGAAATATTTTTTTATTTATTCATTCATTCGAAACAGAATGATGTAACCACGCATCAGCCACCGTCATGGTGATGGCCATGTCCAGCCTTTGGCAAGCGCCGGAAACTGGGTCAAGTCGAGTCGACACTTATCGTATCTATGATGCTCCTTTTATTTTAAATTGTACCTATAAGTAGGTAGTACCTACTTATTTTATTTTAAATTTTAAAAATTTAGACATTGAACTGCTATGTTATTTTTAATATCCTTTGTACATATAGGTAAGTAAAAAAAACCAAAAGCATCCGAAGGTGTGTTTGATAACCCTCTTACGCTGATGAAACCACGAAAGCAGCTTGCATTAGAAACGAAAAAGCAACACAAACAATCTCCCGTCTCTCTCCAACACACGCCGGCGATCTAAATTCAAGACGCTGCATTTTATTGATGAACTTGAGCTATGGGTCTTTCAGATGACGCAATGTTCTATCGATTTTGCGTTGATTTTTATTAACGGACTTCAAAAAAGGGAGGTTTCTCAATTTAAAATACATAAGTAGGTACTTAAGTGGGGTTGAAAAGTTCAACAAACTGTTGAACAATAAGATCTTACATATTAAGTACCTACTTAAATACAAATAATGAATCTAATCTCTAAGGGTCATGGAGTATGTTAGTTTGTTTTCAGAGATATTTTGTGGCTCAATTTATGATACTGAATCTAATTTGACAATTTTTAGATTTTTTTTCTGTATGTTTGTTTAATTATGTTCCTCCATTACGGACGGAGTGGCGGGCACAGCTAGTAAAACAATATTATTGTGACTCAATGACGCAGGTCGCAAACTTGTATTGTTTACGTTATTAGATCTAAATAGGGCGAAAGATAAGCCAACTCCATAAGAATTGATAACCAGGCATAATTTATTTATTTATTTTATTGTTGAATGACCTACTGAATAATTCTAAAGCATCACAGAACATAGTAATTACTACGTAACTATTAATAACTAAATCAATAAGGTTCTTTAAATGACTCACTTTCCATCAGGTGAGATTGTGGTCAAGCAAGGTTCTATCTTCAATAAAAATAATTAAAAAAAAAACTCTTGCTGATAAAGTACCAGATAGCATATCCGTAACTTATCTTCCATTTAAACTAAAAATTTTGGTTTCAATATCAATCAGACAAAAGCGCGAAAGTAATGCCATAATAAAGACCAATTCACTTAGGTACTTAGGTACCTAGGTAGGTACTAGGTATCTACCTACGATTTATTATTAGCATTTTGACGAATTAGTTCTGCTTCAGTCTTGTAGAACTAAAATGCCAAATTAAACGACCCATTTTCTTAATAAGATATCGGTCACTGTCGATGAATGTAAGGTCAGGTGGGGTAAGAGAAACACCGGGGTAAGAGAAACGAGAGGCTATATTTCGTAAACTATAAGCTTTAAGTCTTAGAGTAGCTCTGTCGATAAAACAGTTACAGTTATGAGTTCCGCCGTTCATACATAGATGTCGCTACGATGTCCCAGTGTCGAGAAAAAACCAAAACAAATTTGACAGTTCATAACCCCGCGAAGACGAGTTGGATGCGTTGTCTTTGCCTCGGTATAACTTTGTGAAATAAAGCTGTTTTAGACTGTTTGTTTTCACCTCAATAACAAGTGAAAGGTAAGTTATACTCTTTACCAAGTATTTACGGTCTATTAATACAGATAATACGAGTTTTGTTGCTATCAAAATCATAACATATAAAATCTTTGTTGGGGCAAGAGGAACAGTCACATACGAGGTAAGAGAAACATATGTTTCTCTTGCCCCATGTCAGGAATGGTAAACCTTTTTCTAGTGCTGCTGCTGCTATTACCACTGTCTATTTTATTCTTACATGTCCAGTCCATCCCAAGGTTGCCTGAAAGAGATCGCTCATAGCGATAAGGCCGCTTTTATACTGTTAACTCTTAGCATCTATTTCTGTATTGTTTTCTGTCTTGTGTGGTACAATAAAATATTATCTATCTATCTATTTACACTGCTAGAATGGAGATGACAAACGGGTCAAAATATTACTATCAAATACACCTAACATCGGAGCGTAGATCATGTACATTACATTAGTTTTTATTTCACTTCAATACATGCAGTATTTCCGAAGTTATAACGACGAGAAGTTTAAATTTCTGAGTTTTCGCGGGCTAATGCTGCGCACGGTTTTTACGATTGTGACGTCACAGCGGCACAGACCGCGCGCAGCTCACACACTTATTTAATGTAAGGAAAAATAACAAAATGTTTAAGGTTGCTTTGATTTTATGACTGATTATTTAAAGTAAAGTAATCGTGATTTCGGGTACCTATACAACGTGTAAAAAAATATGTGTGCTATGCCGAAAGGGGGTGATTCTGGACATCGACAACGTTTGTTCAACGAAATTTATAAAATCTTAGAACAAAAGTTGACTCCCTCGATGTCCAGATTCACACCCTTTTGGCATAGTACATATATTTCGTCACACGTTGTATAAATGTTTATTCAAGGTAAAGAAGTAAAATGTTTCAGTTATTATTATTAAGTAGTTTGTACGAGTATGAGTAAATAAATTGTGCTGATTAAAAAATTTAAAACTGTTTTTTATCTCTGCTTTGGTGTATATGTTTCTCTTACCCCAAATTTAAATTTTTCTACTGTAACAGTAAATTAAGCTCTATTTGAATGGAATATGGCTCATACTCGATTGCCACCAGTTTTGCCAATCTCAGAGTCTCTTTATTATGCTTATATCTATTATATTTACATAGATATTAAAAGTGTTTCTCTTACCCCAAACCATGGGGTAAGAGGAACATTAGCACTACGAAAGTATTTTGCCATTTATTTTTGAAGATAGTGGTACCAGAAGATTATGTATCAAAGTCATAGACAGCTAATGAACCGAATATTTATTTGGATATAGCAATATTAACGTAGCTGGTTTAGGTAAGGTGCTGGGACTCGTTGATCTTGATATATAATAAAGTATGTTTCTCTTACCCCATCTGACCTTAATAACAATATTTGTAAGTGTAACTCGTGTCAAGATGCACCGGACTAGATCCGGATCAGACCGGCCGGCTGCCACGGCACGCTATGGGTTATCGCAAGGTTTCGTTTGGCCGTGCCGACCTATTTAGAGAACGTTTGCTTGCAAAATAGGTACTTGAATCCTTATCTTACCATTTTCCCACTTATTGTAGACTTACAAATACAAATTCTTTATTTCGGAACCAATAACATAATGCCTACAATAAATATCTAAGAAAACGATGATGTATAATTAAACTCATTTTTAAAAATAATAATTTTATACATTCCCGTTACTCCAACATTCATCTCAACGATAACACTTTACTGTAAAATTGTGTTACATTCAGGTGGTAGTGGTAGGTTATGGTGTAGTTTATTTGAACCAACAATTTATATCCAATGTCTGAAAACAGCTTTATCTAATTTTTTCAAAAATCAAATGTATGTTAAGTAGCGACACCTATTGCAACTATTGCAAGGTTTAATAAGTAGCTGATCATCAAAGGTTCCTGTTTACCACACAAACTCATAGATGACGCTACGTAGCGTAAGATTTTTATGGCACTGTCAAAATTATCATGATACCGTCACTGTCAACTGTCAATGTCAGAAACTGGTCGGTGTTTTTCTTGAAAGTAAATAAACAGAAACTATTCAACAGCTGTGAAACTTGAATTTTCCGGAGTTTTCGTGTACAATACTGGGTATAAAATAATGTTTTGACAAATTACAAATAAAATGGACGAAGACGACCCTAGAAGACCACTTTTAGGTAAGTTCTCATGAAATTAAAACTTCTACGCAATATTTTTATCAGTAGGCGTATTAATTCTGCTAGTTCTATTGCATCCCTTGACCTGATAATGTTAAACGTACGTTGAACCGCGATTTCACTTGCCTAGCTGCTGCAAATTAGTCAGACATGCACTGAATGGGATTAATCAAATTATTAATCTAAGAACCACCATTGGATGTACTTGCATACAAAATTTGTAAAGTACCTGTCAAGAAATTAGAATAATTTGTTTTTGTATTGATAATATGTTAAAACCCGACTAATTTAATCATGTTAAGTACTTTATAAGTAAGTCTAAAAATATTTTTATAAATTTAATATAGGCACTTAAATACATACCTCTTGTAAACACTTGTAAATTTATGAATAAATTTACCGAGTTAGGCAATTGCAATTGCCAATTTAATTTCAGCACTGACACTTAACAAGTAAAGATATACTTAATTAAATAAATTGGGACCTCTGTGACGAAGCAAGCAAATGTCCGTCTGTGATACACAAGGTTTCATACCCAGCTCAAGACATCAGGACAGATTTTGAGTTTGAGCCAGAATTCTAGCATCTATAAAAAATAAATAAAAATAAATATTGCCGGACAATTCACACAGTGACATCTAGCCCGGTGGTAAGCTCTAAGCTTGTGTTACAGGTGCTAGATTTCTGATATACTTAATATAATATGATACATACATAGATATGTAGATATTTTTAACACAAGCTTCAAGATTACAACAGGTTTAGATGTTCTCAGAAATCTGACTGTCCAAAAATAGGTACCTAATCGATTTCATTATGTACATTAAAAGATAGTCAGTAAAACTTTTTATTACAGTTTCTTAACATCTTCATAACATAACCCATGATAAGATTTGGGCTTAATCACTACATGCTTATTGTGGGTTGGTGGTCAGAGTTAGATATATTTAAATTTCAAGAGAGTAAAAGATGTTACCGATATAAACACTGTTTTGTTAATGAGTTCTGTAGTTAGTTCTATGTTAATTGTATGTTAATTGTAGAAATCCTTCAAGATAGTAGCCCACTGTACAAGATGTACAGCATCATCCCTAGGTCACATGTCCTTTTTTATCTTGCAGATTTATAGAATAAATAAAATCTAGACATTGTTACAAGCAAATATTTGCAGATTTTAACCAAATAAATACCTAGTGTAAGGATTATCTTAGGCTTGCTTATCAGTCACGATTTTTCTGTTTATGATAGTAGATGAGATGAGCCAAATAAAAAATACTTTTAAATAACACATTCACAGCCCAGACTCGGCGGTGCAGACTGTAGGGCTGCGCCCACATTAATCTGTGGCTGCGCCCCTTCGTCGCGCCGCCTTGTAGTTACACAACGTAGGTGCATCATGGGCGCTGAAAGTGTTAAACTATTTTTTAAACAATTATTATACAAAATCCCCTCATAACTATAACCGGTATCAGACTCTTGCCCATTAGCGGGAATGTTATATGGATGTTATGATGACTTCTGTTCCACTTGTAATATAGCTAGTTATTGTTAATTTCACCTAATCTAATAGCCTTTTTTCACGGATTCTGACTAAAATATAACATTATTTACCCGTAAAAAAATACTATTTGTCGCTAAACTTGGCATAACTAATGCATTAGTTAAGGGTAGCTGTCAGGTGTGAGTCAAACTTGCATGGTTAGAGTTCCAATGTTGTTGATCGGTTTTATTTAAAACATTTCATTGGTTGATAATGTAATTTATGGATGAATTTGATCGGGCGAGCACTACACGGCAAAAAGATCTATACAGGGCGTCCCACGGCCATGCCACATGGAGGGAAAGTACCTTAAATATTGTAGATTGAATATTTTACTGAAAGAAGACATTATTTTAATTTAAAAAACAATTTAAACTGCATTCATAGATATTTAAATAATTACATGGTTGAGCCGGGAATCGAACCTGTTACACGAAAAAAATTATTATCCTGTAGTTTTATCATACCGATCGAAAGGCTTCATCATAAGGATTTTTTTTTGCTAAATAACATAGTGTCAGAAATAAAAGGCAGCTTGAAGTTGTTTTTTTAGTAAAAATATTTTTTGAAGAGAATTAAAATAATGAGCCCTAAAAATATCTGCATACCACTAAACAATGTAAACATAAGTGTTCAGCATTAAGGTACCAAGTAGTTAAGTCTTAACAGTGTTGTAGAATGTCTTAATTATTCTTACATCATTAAGTCGCCGGCCACCGCCCGCGCGGCACGTATCGAGTCATTGTGGTGTTGTGTGTTCGTGTGTGAATATGATTGTAACTGAAGGTAGGAGTAAATACATAAAATATTGTAAATATTGCTGGACAACACACAGCTACATCTAGCCCCGTTGTAAGCTCGAAGCTTATGTTATGATATTTCTGCTATACATAAAATAATAACGCATACATAGATATATATTTTTATATATCTATATATATATTTTTATATATTTATGTATGCAGATCGTACAACATTTTGTCCCGAGGCGGGAATCGAACCTGCAACCTCTTGCGTCGCAGGCGGACCTTCGCATGGAGTTATTGATATCTAGTGTCGATTTGTAAACAATAGGTACCTACTTAATTATTTATGTTGCAGTAGGTTTTGCATCTCGACTCGAAGTAATGTATGTCTGTCTGTACATATCTATACTTAATATTATAAAGCTGAAGAGTTTGATTGTTTGTTTGTTTGTTTGAACGCACTAATCTCAGGAACCGCTGGTCCGATTTACAAAATTCTTTCAGTGCTGGATAGCCCGTTTATCGAGGAAGGTTATAGGCTATTTTTTTTATGAAAAAAAGCATGCGAAGCTGTTGGCGGTCGGCTAGTGTTATATAATTAATCTTTATTTCATTTAAGATGATTTATATACATATAAGTACCTACTACTGTATATAATTAATTAATATAATATTTTTTTGTTGAGAATAATTAAAATTATTGTTTTCGTGTAATAATAACAATAATTAACTAATTAATTAACTAGGTATGTGTTGATTATAATAGAAAGTGCAACAAAAATAACTAATAATGACAGTAAGGATTTATTAATTATGTATATAGTTTTCTAAATAATTGAATGAGATATTAAAGTATTTACTTATTGTTTATTTAAAGGTTCTTAACCAGATAATACCTCGCGTTCATTAATGAATTCCAGAGATAAGACACGATATTCTAGTTAAACAATTAATTCAATTAAAACACAATAAAATTAAATATTCTGTCAAGATTGAGTTAAACGTGGAGAGGGTTTCGAGTTTTCGACATCATAAATTTATCACAGAAATGCGTTGATAAATTTGTGATATCGGACTATTACCGAGTATTCCCTATTCTACTATTCCCCCCGGTGGAAACCAGTATAGGTTTAAGAGGATTAAGTATAATTTCTGGTACGAGACTGGTTGGTGTGATTTGGTATTTGGTGGCACATAACTACGCTGCTGCCAGAAACTAAGAATTCAATTGGGTTGCCACGACACGACACTGCTATAAAAAAGCTTTTTTTAAATCAATTGGGAATATTCATGGTCAATAGCAATCAATGAGCCGATTCTCCGTCTAAATCATAGCTTAAATTAACTCAGTTTCTGTAATCTATGTCAAACCAATAACCGAACTGATAAAATTATCTTAATGGTCTCGTGAACTTAAACTGTATTTTAATATTGCACAATTATTTTATAAAATAGTTAGATTTTTTCTTATGTAATATTAGTCACTCTGCATGATTATAACATTAAATATGAATTATTGAATAATTCACATTATTGAACTATTGAATCACCTTAAATTAAGTGTATAGACTTTCACTCTCCATTCATAACTTACTAACTTTCCACCCGCGGCAATAAGTAATGTTACTAGGTATGCCAAATCACTTGAAATGTTGTATCAGTAAAGCCTGCGTGTATACAAATACACTAGTTTTTGTTTAGTTAAAAAGTACCTAGTAGTTTTGATTTTATAGGCATTCAAAGTTTCGAAAAATATCGAGTCTCGCTAACAGTCACATGAGCGCTTGTGACGTCATAGTTTAACGTCGCGCGGGCCACGGCCCGCTTAGTATCAAGTCGCCAGCAGATTATAGTAGTAGTGCAATAGCTTGCGCAGTATTTTGTTGTGTTTTCGTCCGCGTATTAAGTTAATAGTTTAATAGTAGTACTTAAATATTATTCGATTTATAAAATGGATGAAGATAACTCAAATAGTAGATGTACCTACCTACCATTAAACTTTGACGTTAAAGACAATATTACCTATATGTATTAAAGTTTTGTTGCTATTGGTATTTATCTATATACTATAGGTAGGTACCGCTGTTCTTAGTAAATTTAAATAAACAATATTGATTTATTGCAAACTAGCTTCTTAGTAAATTTAAATGAACAATACATTGATTTATTGCAAACGAGTACACTTCTTATCAATCAACATCTAGAACTATACATTTTCTTAGGATTAAAAGTAGCCTATGTGTTATTCTAGACTTCGTCCAGATCCGTTCAGTAGTTTTTTCGTGAAAGATATCAAACACACCCACTCACTTTCGCATTTATACTATTCGTAGGAAGTAGGATAGATACTTAGGATGTAAATGTAGTAGCTTGAACGTTACAGATGTACTAAACCTATTTTTTTAGGGTTCCGTAGCCAAATGGCAAAAACGGAACCCTTATAGATTCGTCATGTCCGTCCGTCCGTCCGTCCATCCGTCCGTCCGTCCGTCCGTCCGTCCGTCCGTCCGTCCGTATGTCACAGCCGTTTTTCTCCGAAACTATAAGAGCTATAAAGCTGAAATTTGGTAAGTAGATGTATTCCGTGAACCGTACTAAGATTTCATAACAAAATTGAAAAAAAAAAATACATTTGGGGGTCCCCATACATAGGACTGAAACTTAAAAACGTTTTTTAATCGGACCCATACGTGTGGGTTATCGATGAATAGGTCTTTAGAAATCATAACAATATTTCTAAAACCATTTAATTTTAAACTCAATAGTTTGGACGTGAGACTCTTCCAAAGTGCAAAACAGAGTGTCCCCCCCCTCCTCTAGTTTCTTAAATAAGAAGATGATAAATCTAGAAAAAATATATATTGTACATAACCATAAAAACTAACAACGAAAATTGGTTTGAACGAAATCTATGAAGTAGTTTTTTTATAGTACGTCATAAACTATTTCATATAAACAATTACTGCGGAAGCCTACATGGGCGAGTCCGACTCGCACTTGGCCACTTTTATTTGTATTTATTTTACTAACAATATGCGTGAGGCCGTTTATTTTGATTTAAAACTTGTTTATGCGCTTCTATACACTTATCTATAAGAATCTATACTAATATTATAAAGCGGAAGAGTTTGATTGTTTGTTTGAACGCGCTAATCTCAGGAACCGCTGGTCCGATTTCAAAAATTCTTTCAGTGTTGGATAGTCCATTTATTACATTTTCAAAAAAAGTAGGGATCCGCACGGAAAACCCAAATATGTCACCCAAGATGTAAAAAAAAAATCTTATATCGCATGCGCTGCGAAAAGTATTCATTTTAGAAATATACAATGTACTACAATTTTGTAGAACACATTAATATCTACAAAAAATGTCGCGACAGCATATTTCTAACTATTATAGTTACGTCACAATAACAAGCGAATGCAAGCGGACTGAGTGAACCAGACTGATCGTGCTAAACTATGACGTCACACCGTAACCGGCGGCTCGCGTCGTACGTTTTACTTCTAAATCGGAAACTAATTGATGTATCGAAGTAATTCTTTCACTAGTATTTTTTATATTTGACATAGAATATGGAGTGCTATTCATCAAAATTAGGTAACATTATCAATTACCGCGATAATGTATTTTCACGTGATAAAAGCCTACTTGTGATTCTGAAGTTATATAATTTTAAGTTTTAAAAAGTCCGTAGGTACTGTAGCTTTTGCGTGCAAGAGTTACAAACATCCATTGAATTCGGCGATTCATACAAACTTTCACGTTTATGATACGTAAAAGTAAGTAGGTACCAATAGTCAACCAAAGTTACTTATTTTATTTAAAATGCAGTAAACATCAGTTTGTCTTTCACACTTTTGTTTTGTATATAAATTAAAACAAGTTACGGTACTAACCAACTTCCACTTTCCCTGAGAAACTTGTTATGTTTTTCCTGTGGCTATAACTATCGTGGTAGTCTGCTGCAATCTGAGCAATCATTCATGACAATGAACCTTATACCAGAGCTAACACTATTCGGGACGGTATTTTATGACCACGACCACTCTGTCAAGAGTGATACCGACCAAGAAGAAGAGAGCTTGTCCTCTTACTCTTACAGTTGTTGGTGGCAAGCTATATACCACGCCATTATTGTTATTAATAATAAGTAATTATTCTTCTCAGATGCCCGCAAGGCAAACTAGACAAAGGCAAGCTAGCAAGGCAAGCTATGTGTACTTAATCTCTCCTATTATATTCTTACAAGAACCTACAGACCTAGGTGAATCATTTTCGGATCATCATCATTTTAGCCGTCTCCCTTTATAATTTCCGATTGTCTCGGTCGGAAGTCATGAAAAACGGTTTATATCTAAAATAACTTTTTAATAAAATTTATGCTAATATTATAAAATAGAAAAATTAGATTTAAGATAATTTGTAAATAATATTTTAAAAATTTAATTTGACATAATTTGCAATTAATTTCTTATTTTTATTTAATAATTTTAATTAGTGTTTCTTGAAATGTCGTTTGTATCTATAATTAAGGTGACATTTGTAAATTAGAAAATCATTTGTACAATTCCCATAATGTTAAGCTGATGTTTACTTTGTTGATACAACCCAAATAAATAAATAAATAAATAAATAAATAAATAAATAAAATAAGTTTTTATAAATAAATGATCCTTATGCTGTTCGGACTTTCCACTTGTCAGGTAAAAGTCATGTCCCGCTACTCAGTTCTGTTCTGCAGTTTCGTGTTGGTGTACTACCTATAATATGATTGGTAGGTGCGGGACAAATTTTCAGCTGGCCTCAAATATCGACCCAAAATTGGTGCCAGCTCTCGTAATACTGTAGAAAGTCCGCAGAGGGCATTGCCCTGCCAAATATTGCGTCACCAAAAAGAAATCCCGGCATTGCATCTGCATTCCAATGGCGTCACCAAACAAAAATCCCTGCATCTGCATTCTGACAGCACTGAAGGTGTTTATACCCTAAAAGGAAACACTGAGTTCTTGTCAGGTTATCGACCTTATTACCTTGTCCAGGCCTTTTTTCCAGACAACTTGGTACTTAAGAACAGATATTAATTCCGAAGTCAGATTTCAAAAACATTAGGCTCATTAGCCGCGTATATCTTAATTGCTTGCTAATATATGTATCGAGTTTCACGGCACAGTTTCAATTTACGCTGTGTGCATGGTGTACTCGTAAATTGAAGTGCAAACGTACACAGTTATGTTTGCAGTTTTAGTAAATCCTAAGTAAATCATGAGTAAAACTATAAATTGGCGTGTCTCAGGTAGGTCTGCCTCGTGCGTTGGTGCAATTATGACACTGTCATTTAGCGCAAGTACTACAACTCATACTTTTTCATTCGTAATTAGCGTAGATGCATTTTCTATGTGTTGAACTTTGCTTGTTTTATAACTTTTTAAAGTACAACTCGCCATCATAAACACGTGCCTTAACGGTGCGGTGTAAACATTACGTGGAACCTGCATATTCTGAGTTCTTTGTATAGTTTGATTGACATGTGACATTCACCCGCACTTAGCCAGCGTGCTAAATAAAAGCCTAATCTATCTTGTCATGAGAGAAGTACCTGTGTGCCCGCAGTGGGAACTTAAATTATTTAATGTCCTTCAAACTCTACAAAGATCTCAGAATATGCCGGTTTCCACGTAATATTTGCACGCACCGTTAAAGCACGTGTTTTTAAGATTCAAATATATATACCACGAACACATAGGTTGTCGAATGATATTCTTTCCAAGGTTTTCCCAAAGGACTATAGTATGGGTTTATTCAAAAAGCGTATTCTGAAGCATTTACAGGATTCGGCAGCATGCAGGTAACATCTTTGATGCTACAGGCGTCCATTAGGCTGCGGTAACCACTCTCCACCAAGTGGGCCGCATGCTTGTCTGCCAACTTGCTAGTATAAAAAAAAATAGGGTCTCTATTATAGAGGTGCTTATGATGATGTAAACTTGTGTCCAGGTAACAGACAGCCGTCGAGGGCGCGGCGCTTGGCTTCGCGGCTCTGCAGCGTGGCCTCCTGGCGGCGGAGACTGCCCATCACTATCTGGCTTCCCACCTACACCTTCGAGTTCTTCATCAGAGATGCCATCGCTGGTGAGCACTTGTCTTGTAGTCTATGGATTCATTCAAAGCCTAGCGTAGAACACAATACATCAAGAATGCTATCGGATAGTCGTTTATAGTTTGAAAATACGTGAGTTATTGCCTATTTATTTTAATGTTTTTTTTACAAAAATAAACCGATTTCAAACTACCTCTATAAATTTTTAGGAATTTTACCAATTTCTAAAGGATACCATCATCAGTTCATGTCTTGATGATTATAGGACCACCTGGGAAGTATACTCTATCAAACAATTTGATTTAGCAGATTAGTCCAGCAAGCGTCTTTGAGTAATCGATGAATATACATAAAAAAGATTTCGACGAATTGAGAACCTCCTTCTTTTTTTAATTCGGTTACAAATGGATATAAGTATCAAAGGCTACTGATTTTTTTATTAAATAAATAAATTAAGAATGAGAATAAATGAATAATTCATATCGATATTAATTATGTGGTGTTTTTGTTAATATATTGAAATTAATTAATTATCCTGTTTAAGTTACATCATCTGTTGACTTTCTATTTATGACATTTTTGTGTTACACTAATGCGGAAGCGAGCTGTTACCGATCCAAAACACTTATTTACAAAATAATATATCTGAGGATCCTATATTAGTTCAAGCTTGTGCTGTGCGCTGTAGCGTGAGAATTGTTCGTTAAATCACAAATAATGTAAACGTCATCATTAATTATCCCAAAAAAAAAATGGAGAGCAGAACTATAGAACAATTAGTAGGTGGGTAGGTAGTCTTCTGCAAATTGACTGGAAAATTTGACTTGAAACTGACACCAAGGCTATTCCATTAATTAAAACATTTGATCTATTTCTACTAATTAAAAACATCGGTTTATTGATGATGATGATGATGAGTCTACGCACGCAACCAACCAGTTAGACGGGATTACGCGATAATCGCTTTTATTGCTGTGTAACTAGATGTTTGTTTGCCTTGCTGTCATGTGAGAGCAATAGAGTATGTATACTTAGTTGAAGTACTCGTAATTTAAATAATTTATGATAAATCTTGATACTAGGATTGAGGAAAAACGTATAATATCATTTATCACAGTCATATTCAAGATCATTCTCAAGATTATTGTTACTTAAATTTTCATTCATCTCTCAACTTGCTTGTTGAAAGTTCGCTCATTTCAACTACTTAATTAAAATTACTAAAGATGGATGGACCGATTTGGTTCAGGGCGGATATAAATTGCTATCAAGCAGTGGACGTCCTACGGCTGTTGATGATGATGGAGTATTAATCACATTGATATCAAAGAATTTGGTCATGATATCAAAGAGTTACGGTCAGGATAACTCAAGAGTGACGTCACGACATTCGTAATTATAATGTGTTGCCGTCGTAAAAATCAATGGTCTGATTGTCTAGAATACATAAAAATGTTTAAAAACAAGTTGTGCGATTACCTAGAAGATGCAACATGCGATGTAGCAGAAATTTTTTTAAAGAATTTAAGAAACTAAGGCGGTTCTTGATATTTATCAAGAACTTTTTATTTCCGGGACTAAAATCCGCATCTTGGACTAAGTCTAGGCTAGTCTACTGATCCAATAAACACCTAAACACCTGAGTCGAACCAATGACTAGGTAGTTTAATTTAATAAAGCTTAAAATTAATTGTTTTTGTATATCTATTTCAGGAATCACAGTGGGGCTCACTTCTATACCACAGGGCATCGCGTACGCTATAATAGCTGGCCTACCTGCTCAAGTTAGTATATTTTATTTATAAAATGCGTGGTACAGCAGTAAATAGGCTACAGCATTGTGTTCACTAGATTACCAGTGAACGCTGATATTCTGCCGCGACCTCTTAGTCAAAAGACTTTGCGAGACACATAAGTAAGAGTTTCCTAATAGACCAAGAGCCTGTGATGGCCAGACCTTCCTTTAATTCACAAGCGTGAAAATTCTTTCATGTGTATGTCTAACATAGGTAAGAATAACCCCCAAACATGAAACCTGGATCGCGGTTCCTTTGGGAGATAACAAACTTTTACCTGTTATCTCCCAAAGGAACCACGATCCAGGTTTCATGTTTGGGGGTTATTCTTACCTATGTTAGACATACACATGAAAGAATTTTCACGCTTGTGAATTAAAGGAAGGTCTGGCCAGACCGGGCTCTTAGTATAGACTAATAACCTGTGATGGCCAGACCTTCCTTTAATTCTGAAGCGTGAAAATTATTTTATGTGTATGTCTAACATAGGTAAGAATAACCCCCAAACATGAAACCTGGATCGTGGTTCCTTTGGGAGATAACAGGTAAAAGGTTGTTATCTCCCAAAGGAACCGCGATCCAGGTTTCATGTTTGGGGGTTATTCTTACCTATGTTAGACATACACATGAAAGAATTTTCACGCTTGTGAATTAAAGGAAGGTCTGGCCATCACGGGCTCTTAGGTTATAACCTTTCTGTATAAAAACTGTCGTGGTTTGATAAATTCATATTGAGATAAACGGGCAACACAAGAACCTTATTTACGTTGACTGTTGATCAACCGTTTCCCAGACAAGTTTCGAGAAGTCAACGTAAATAAGGTTCGTGTACTTATTGCCCTTTTATCTCAATATGAAAACATTTCTGTAATGTGTTTTTCTGAGATTTTTTTATTCTGTGACGACGCTACAACTAGTAAGACTGAGTTTGGTTTTTTAAAGTTTGTACTGAGTTGAATTTCTATATGATTTCCAGGTAGGGTTGTACTCCAGCATATTCCCCGGCTACGTGTACGCTCTGTTCGGCAGCTGCAAGGACGTGACGGTCGGGCCCACGGCCATCCTCGCCGCGCTGCTGGCCAAGTACGTGGCGCTGTCGCCCGACTTCGCCTACCTCGCCGCCTTCCTCTCCGGCGCGGTCATACTGCTGCTGGGCATCGCGCAGCTGGGTAAGATAGAAAGACACATTTCAGGCCAATGGCCGCCAATCCGACCATTACGGTTGCCTGGAAGAGATCGCTCTCAGCAATAAGGCCGCCCCTTGTACTTTTAACTATAAGATAGTATTAAGTTTATCCGACCATTACGGTTGCCTGGAAGAGATCGCTCTCAGCGATAAGGCCGCCCCTTGTACTTTTAACTATAAGATAGTATTAAGTTTTTGTAACTCTGTTTTATGTTCTTAGTACAATAAAGTGTTAATTGATTGATTGATTGTCTACCTACCAAGAGAGCCGTGTTTGCTAATTGGTAGTTTAATTATGAAAATGGGTTCAAACCCGCCGCACTGCTAAGTATCACACTCGACATGCATTCTGAAAGTTGGTTCAAACTCCGCCGCACTGCTAAGTGGTACACTCGACATGCATTCTGAAAGTGGGTTCAAACCCCGCCGCACTGCTAAGTAGCACACTCGACATGCATTCTGAAAATGGGTTCAAACCCGCCGCACTGCTAAGTGGTACACTCGACATGCATTCTGAAAGTGGGTTCAAACCCCGCCGCACTGCTAAGTAGCACACTCGACATGCATTCTGAAAGTGGGTTCAAACCCCGCCGCACTGCTAAGCAGCACACTCGACATGCATTCTGAAAGTGGGTTTAAACCCGCTGCACTGCTAAATAACACACTCGACATACATTGTGAGAGTGGGTTTAAACTTCAAACCCCGCCGCACTGCTAAGTATCACACTCGACATGCATTCTGAAAGTGGGATCAAACCCCGCCGTGCACCTCTGGATTTTTCTTCTAGAAATAAATAATATCTTTAAAAACACGTGCTCTAACGGTGAAGGTAAACATCGCGAAGAAACCGGCAGGTTCTGAACGACCTCTGTGGCGCATCAGGTGAAGGTCCGCCTGCGACGCGAGAGATTGCGGGTTCGTTTCCCGCCTCGGGGTTTTTTTACGATCTACAAATATATATGTCTGGGTGTTATGTATAGAAAATCATATCTCTTCTTATTTATATTTATTTTTTTACTAAAAAAACTAGACCGGAAACTGTTTTGTGACCTTTCGCAATAAACGCAAATAAACGGTTTCTTACATTTTTGCCATCTACTTTATTTCTCAATTGCCTTGTATTTTCGAAATTGCTTCAGGTTTCCTGCTGGACTTCATATCTAAACCTGTAATCAGCGGATTCACGACCGCTGCAGCGCTGCAGATCAGCGCTTCACAGCTGAAATCACTGTTCAGGGTCACAGGTAAGCTTTAAGCGTAAAAACCAAATATAAAAATAAATCCCTATTTACTTTGGTCACGCCATCACTCGTGAACGCTGGGCTGATTCAGGTGATATTGGTTTCAAATAGTCGTATATAGCTCAGGGAAGGTTTAAAAGATTAGAAAACATGGGAATAAAGCGGACGAAGCCGCGGGCGGGTCAGCTAGTTACAAATGTGAATTATGGATGTTTGGTTAAAATGTTCCAGAGAAAAGCGCTTTTAAACAAACAAACCTTTCAGCTTTATAATATTACTATTGATTATCTTCTATTCTCTTAATTACTTATTCTTATTTTATTTATTTGTTCAGGCGCCGGCGGTGGCGGGACATTCATAACGGCATTGATCAACTTCTTCAAGAACATCAAAACGGTCCAGCTGTGGGACACTGTGCTGGGCATCGCGTCCATTATCGCACTGCTTCTGTTAAAGGTATTATAAAATTGCAATTATAACGCAGACAAAGCCGCGGGGCGGTACATTATAGCTAGTACATTATAGGAGCATAATAGTAGTATATTATATAGGAGCTCGTACATTATAGAAAGAAATGTTTGTAGTTATGACAGGTTTACCCGTTATACATTACGAAAAACGTTAGCGCTAAAAAATAGTCTTGTAAAAATTTGGGTGAAAATCAGTGTCCTAAAAATAATAAGAACTAACATTTTTGAGCATCAGACGATGGAAAGAATTATCAAAATCATCTATCCATCAAAACGATGGACATACACTTAAGCTTGAAATGGAAAGATGATCTTGTGAAAACTGTTGGTTCTCGGTGCATACAAGCCGCGTCATAAAACTCTTAACAGGCGAAAATTAACAACATAATTTACAAGCAAATCTTCCTTAACATTGTGAAACTGCACTATGAGGTATATGAGGTGATATGAGGTTAATGAAAAGAAACTTACCATTAACTAGAAGCTCTAATTCAGGCAAAATTTGTTTAGGCAGGCAGAAAAAAAAATTCCTTTCTTTTAATCTTTTTCCTTAAATCACTCATTTGTGCGTTCCCATGTGGGTCCCCATATATTGAGTTCTAGTAAATATTCTGATTGAGTTCTAGTAAATTGTTGAAAAAATCCTTTTTATTTGAGAACATTGAAATGGACTCAGTTTAGTTAAAGTTTTACACAGTATGATTATTTAGATAAACATATTTTTCTTTAATGTGTATGACAAATGTATATGTCTATGTATTTAAAACACGATAGATATTCTTAAAGGAAATAAAAAAAAAAAATATTATTCGCTTTTGAAATACAAACTTATTGAATTTTTTGATGTTGGTCTTTAGTGGCACGGATATAATTTAACAATTATGGTATAAAATTAGCAATTTCACCTTATTCGAGTTTGCATCCAAATTATCATTCTACTTAGTTGTAAAAATATAAATCATACATATTTGTTAAAAAAAATGGAAAACAAGTGGCTCAGGTGTGTACAAAACCGGAATCCTTGTTTTCCATTAAAAAAAAAACTTTCACACGTAAATATTAATGTGAATTCATCATAAATTCATCTAAAAAAGGGCTCGTGTGGGCCAATGACAGTTATGGAAAAAATCAACCAATACGCAAAAAACCTAAACACATTCACAAAATAAAAAAATAAAAAAACGAAACGCCTGGCCGGGGCTAAGTCTCAACAGATCGCAGCAGCACTGCTCTGCCACTTACAGCACCCCGCCAGGAACGAAGGTCGTCTACAAACGCTTCCGAGACCCGACATCGAACTGAGTTACATCCGCACTCAGAGCCGTGGCATGGACGATACTCCATCACCGATCTCTGAGAGCATAAGCCTCGATGCCGCGTCTTGTGGAACAAAACGCGGCTATAAATGTCACATTGTTTAGAGCCTCTCGACTCTCGGGTCTCCATTTAGTATATCCTCGCATTCGCCTAGACGGGTTTCTCTCTTATATGCGTTCAGACATTATCCCGCGGATTTAGCGTCGCACCAGCGGCCGCTCGGCCGAGTGCTCAACCAGGTATCCGGCGCCGTGGTTATTGTGGGATTAAACGGTGCTACTATCGCGACGACTCGCCATCAGTAGGGTAAAACTAACCTGTCTCACGACGGTCTAAACCCAGCTCACGTTCCCTGTTAGTGGGTGAACAATCCAACGCTTTGCAATTTTCGCTTTGCAATGATAGGAAGAGCCGACATCGAAGGATCAAAAAGCAACGTCGATAGGGACTCTCAGCTGCCACAAACCAGTTATCCCTGTGGTAACTTTTCTGGCACCTCTTGCTAAAAACTCTTTATACGAGAGGATCGATAGGCCTTGCTTTCGCAGTCCATATGCGTACTGAACATCTGGATCAAGTCAGCTTTTGCCCTTTTACTCCACGCGAGGTTTCCGTCCTCGCTGAGCTGACCTTAGGACACCTGCGTTATTCTTTGACAGGTGTACCGCCCCAGTCAAACTCCCCGCCTGGCAGTGTCCTCGAACCGGATCACGCGGGAGTTGACAGCTTTCACTGTCAAAGTCACGTTTGGATCTACCGTAAGTCCGCGTGTCGTAACGACAACAACGGATTCCGCTCAATCGAGTAAGTAAGGAGAATTATGAGAGTAGTGGTTTTCCATTGGCGACCGCGAGCGATCTCCCACTTTACTGCACCTCGCACCCCTCCTTACAGTACCAGACTAGAGTCAAGCTCAACAGGGTCTTCTTTCCCCGCTGATTTTTCCAAGCCCGTTCCCTTGGCTGTGGTTTCGCTAGATAGTAGATAGGGACAGTGGGAATCTCGTTAATCCATTCGTGCGCGTCACTAATTAGGTGACGAGGCATTTGGCTACCTTTGGAGAGTCATAGTTACTCCCGCCGTTTACCCGCGCTTAAATGAATTTCTTCACGTTGACATTCAAAGCACTGGGCAGAAATCACATTGCGTCAACACTCGCTAGAGCCATCGCAATGCTGTGTTTTTATTAGACAGTCGGATTCCCCTTGTCCGTGCCAGTTCTGAGTTGACCGTTTTTTGGGGGCCGTATAAAACTGCGATGAATCCTGCACAAGACAGAAGCCTCGCTATTTTAAACTTGAAAGATTGACAAAGAGCTAATGCGTAACCGAGCCTTAGTTATTAGCTTCAGGCTAGTCAGTCGTGCACCACTACTCTGTTTCACTCCCAAGCTCGGCCGCCCCCGGTCCCCAGAGCCAATCCTTATTCCGAAGTTACGGATCCAATTTGCCGACTTCCCTTACCTACATTATTCTATCGACTAGAGGCTCTTCACCTTGGAGACCTGCTGCGGATATGGGTACGAACCGGCGCGACATCTCCACGTACATCCCTCACCTGAATTTTCAAGGTCCACGGAGAGGATCCGGATACCACTCAGTTGCGGTGCTCTTCGTGTCTCGAACCACATCGCCCTACAATAGGATTCCATGGTTCTTAAACACTCAAACAGAAAAGAAAACTCTTCCCAGACCACTCGGTGGCGTCTTCAGGCCAGTTTGGGTTGCCCCGTCGTTTCTCGCTGAAAGCAAGAGTACGATTTTGAAACGGTTCCGCTGCCGGGTTCCGGAATAATAACCGGATTCCCTTTCGCTCAACGGGCGTTATTTATCGCTTGATAACACGCCTCATCTACAGATTTCTCATTAAGCTTAGGATCGACTGACTCGCGTGCCATTACAGTTCGCGCGAAACCCTTCTCCACTTCAGTCCTCAAGGCTCTCACTCGAGTATTTGCTACTACCACCAAGATCTGCACCGGCGGCGGCTCCAGGCGGGCTCACGCCCAGACCCTTCTGCGCGCACCGCCGCGCCGTCCTACTCGTTACTGCTTCATGACGTCACAACGTCGCACATGCACGTAACGGTAGTGTATCGGCAAAACGCTTAAGTGCCATCCATTTTCAGAGCTAGACCTTCTTCTCCAGGTGAGTCGTTGCACACTCCTTAGCGGATTCCGACTTCCATGGCCACCGTCCTGGTGTCTTAAAAGGTCTCACGTCTTTTTGAGTACTTTGAGCGTTTATTTAGGCGCCTTAACACTACGTTTGGTTCATCCCACAGCGCCAGTTCTGCTTACCAAAATTGGCCCACTAAGCACCGTCATCAGTCCGTGGCTTCACTTAAGCAAGCCACTGATCTCACCCATTTAGAGTTTGAGAATAGGTCGAAACCATTTCGATTTCGATTCCTCTAATCATTCGCTTTACCAGATGAGACTGATTTATCGACGCCAGCTATCCTGAGGGAAACTTCGGACGGAACCAGCTACTAGATGGTTCGATTGGTCTTTCGCCCCTATACCCAGTTCCGACGATCGATTTGCACGTCAGAATCGCTACGGTCCTCCATCAAGGTTCCCCTTGACTTCAACCTGACCAGGCATAGTTCACCATCTTTCGGGTCCCAGCAGCTGTGCTCAGAGCGCATGCCCGTCTCTGCTTGGACCGGGCACGCCTCGGGAGTGCGAGAGGTCGACCGAGATCGAGGCTCCATCCTCCCTGAGCGGCCGAACCGCCTTCACTTTCGTTGTGCCTTTGAGTTTACAATCTCAATGACTCGCACACATGCTAGACTCCTTGGTCCGTGTTTCAAGACGGGTCCTGCGAGTGCCCGAAACTGAACCATCGCGAACAGTCGCACACAGTCCGAGACATCACGACGACTGACAAGCGCACAGAACTATCATCCATCAGACGATGTACGAAAGCTCAGATTGCCTCGTGTCGGGCCGGACGCGTCAAACGCGTGTACGATCTGAATATACCGTCCGAACAAGTCAGTGTCACCTCCTGGTCTCCCCATTTAACTTAATAATTAAGTAAATAGTTCGACCTACAAAGCAAATGACACATAGACAATATTAGAACGAGTTGCGATGTATTAGTAAGAGAAAAGTGCACGCCGTCACTGTCAAGCAATGTTGAGTAGCAACAGCGCTGAATCTCTCCGTTCATTCATTCGAGTTTCGCAGGTTTACCCCTAAACGGTTTCACGGTCTGTTGAACTCTCTCTTCAAAGTTCTTTTCAACTTTCCCTCACGGTACTTGTTCGCTATCGGTCTCGTGGTAATATTTAGCCTTAGATGGAGTTTACCACCCACTTAGGGCTGCACTCTCAAGCAACCCGACTCTAGGGAGAGTTCCTTTAGCCACTTCCTACGTCACTACGGGCCTACCACCCTCTGTGGGCAAAGTCCCATTCAAGATGAACTTGGACGCGTGTCTGTGGCCAAAAACGGAACCTCCTAAACACCACATCTCCCAAAATTGTGACAATATCAGGATTCAGTGCTGGGCTCATTCCTGTTCGCTCGCCGCTACTAAGGAAATCCTTGTTAGTTTCTTTTCCTCCGCTTACTGATATGCTTAAGTTCGGCGGGTGATCGTCTCTGATCTGAGGCCAATAAACAGAATCTTTTAACAAGAATTCGTACAGAGTCTCAACTACCAGAGCTCTACACAGAGCAGTCAATCTCTCCGACTAACAGTCTCAGAGACTTAGCCACAGCTGTATAAAACAACTGAAAGTTGAACACTGTTTATTTTTAAACAGACCGTTTTTAAACAGAACTGTCAAAAGCATACATGATGCAATGTGGTTAGAGTAATTTCAATCGGCCCTCAGACAGAGATGGTCTTGAAAGTATCAAGACCGCAATGTGCGTTCGAATAGTCGATGTTTGTGAATTGCAGTAAACATTACTTCGCGCAGTTGGCTGCGTTCTTCATCGACCCACGAGCCGAGTGATCCACCGGTTAGGGTAATCTTTGGGTACAGTTTTAAATACGACCATTTCTGGTCTCATTGGTACAATTTTATACGCCTTTTGGGCTATATCAGTAAAAACTAAAGTCAAAACTTATAGTTTCCACATTTTATAAGTCCATTGCTGGAGTTATAGTGTTTCAAATATTGTCTGTCTCTGACACATTTGTTTTAGGTACAGGTTTATACGTCCATTGCTGGACTCATTGGTACAGTTTTGAATACTGTCTATTTCTAGACATAAAGGTACAGTTTTAAAAACGCCCGGATGGGCTATAACAGTTAAAACTAAAGTCAAAACTTGTAGTTCCACTGATTTTGTTTGCCTTCCAACTTTCTGTCCGCAAAGACTTGTGTTGGTTGTGCGTTTGTAACAGGCGTGTGTGTAATAGGGCTTTGTTTCATATCTATGCGCTCTGTTAGTCGACTCGGTCCCACTACCGATCGACTGAGTCACTTTTCGTTCTTGCCTTCCTACATTACACGGTGGTGACTTTGGTTAAACATATCTACGTTTTCGATAAATATGAAAAAAAATGCAAAAAAATGTGTTAATTATTTTGGATTCCATCAAAGAACTGGATATAATGGGCTTAATTTGCGCCCAATCCATATTTTATTGTTTTCTAAAATATAGAGTCATAAATTCCTAATATATATTTTAAATGCATCAGTAAACAAAACAAAAATAATAAAAAAAATATGTTAAAAATAACTAAATTATCTTTTTCCACGACGAGTTTTTCTATGCCAAACGAAATGTCAATGTACTAAAAACATCTACTGTTCAAACAATCTTAAAAATATCTGTTTTCCATAGAAATTCCCATTAAATCAGTTCGTATTGTATTGATCCATTGCATCACATCTAGTAACCAAAATGCCACAACAAGAATGACGCACCATTGACCTTGGCTTCGGGCCATCCGAACTTAAAACGCTGGTAAAAACAAACAATTTGAGCCTACTATCTCTATATTTTCTCTATTAAATGATGATGCTGAGATTTAAGGTGTTTCCATATTTTAATATGCCTTTTATTGCCTAGCACTTGAACTTCGAAAACTGCTTAATCTACTGCGAGATTTGAATTTGACTGCACAAAACTCAAATGTCATAATTATGATAATTATGGGCTCGTGGGAATTCGTTCATAACATCAATTTACAAGGAAAATCATAAACACAAAATAATAGCATACCAACTATCTGTTAAAACATTTACTAGATACACTATCGGATAAAAACACTTTCATCAAACATTATCATAAATTCAACCAATATATTTCCGCGAACTAATGATATGAAAAGCCAAATAAATGTTTTTTTCTACGAAGACTATCTCAATTAATTATCATCATCCATTGTTGTGAGCCGTGTTGGCTAAGTGGGAGCACACCCGACTTTCATTCCGAAGGTCGTGGGTTCAAACCCCGCCGCGCACCTCTGATTTTTCTTCTTGGAAAATTATGTGTGCTTTAAAAAACACGTGCTCTAACGGTGAAGGCAAACATCGTGAGGAAACCGGCATGTTCTGAGAACTTTTCAAAGTTTGAAGAACATGTGTCATTCACCAACCCGCACTTGGCCAGCGTGGTGAATTAAGGCCTAATCTCTCTCGCCAAGAGAGAAGTCCCTGTGTCCCAGCAGTGGGAACGTGAATAGGGGTGTTATGGATCCATTGTTATAGTAGTACCAGCGCCTACCTGCTCTCTCGAGTGGTAAGCCATGATTGAGTAGAGACCCTTTTACTGCTGTGTCACAGTCTTTAATTATACGTTTATCGTTAGCCTTATACTTTTTTATATATTTGTTCCTTCTCTTTGACTTGAACCTAATATTTAATTTTGTTTTTTATTATTTGAATTCCTTAATTCTAGTTAATGTTAATTTTGTAGTGAATTTTTGTATTGCGTGTAAGCCGCAAATAAATGTAAGTCTATGTCTAGTCTATAACTACTAGTATACTATATAGATAGTGTATCTATATAGTATACTAAAAGTTTTGCTTCATAAAGGTACATTATATCCTAAATCTATTTTAGTTATACTCTACATAAAAGATTACACAATATTATGTGAACTTTCATGTTATGAATGTAGGTCAAGCTATTTATAGATACATACTAATTTTAACCGATACCAAGGTAAAGAAATCGATGAGTAATCATTTAGTGAAATGATAATGTTTGTTTATGTATACAGTTATCAGATAAAATAAATTCTGTTTGTTGATTAATATTGTGCAATCTCACAATACTGTGGGGCTTGGTTGAACTTGCTTGCATTGCTTGGGTTCGAATCGCTTACGTTTATTTAAGAATGATAGATGATGATCGACCTCTGTGGCGCAGCGGGCGAAGGTCCGCCTGCGGCGCAATAGGTTGCGGGTTCGATATCCGCCTCGGGACACAAATTTGTACGATCTGCAATATACAAATATTGCAGATCGTACATATTTGATAGTTTACATACAGAAAAAAAATCTAAAAAATCGTCAAATTAGTTTCAGTCTCATTATGTTGTACCTATAAACACAATATCTCTGAAAACAAAGTAACTTACTCCATGAATGACCGACCCCTACTATATTATTAGTACTCGTATAGATATTTTAGTATATTCGGAGAACAGACAGTCCTTAAACAACATTACTTTAACAAGAAAAAAAAACACTAGGAACATTTATGTGTTCCCGCAACCCGCATATGTAAAATACTACAAGCTTTATTCTGTTTACTTGGCGCGCATCGCAAAGCAAGCGCGATGCAAGCAAAGATCTGTACTATTGAATATGAATATCCTTCCACCCTTCCAGTGCGCCGTCCTGCCGGTGACATCATCATCATCGTCGGCCCGCGCGCGTGCGTCGCGCGTGTTGCTGTACGTGGTGCGCGCCAGGAACGCGCTCGTCGTGTTCGGCGGCGCTCTGCTCGCATACCTGCTCTACTTGAACGGACGGGTGCCGTTCGCGCTGACTGGTTAGTGTTATATTATGAGCTGATATGACGAATGGTGTGACTGGTTACTCTACAGTCTGACGTCTACAGCTGGATGTTTACGGGTTACAGTTATCTGGGGACAAGACAGTGCGCCTGCCAAGTTGAGCAAAAAACAGCCTTTAAAGATTTTCTGATATTTTCTGTCATTTATCTACCTTGTTGGCGGACATCCCATGTTTCGTATTATTCCGAACGCTGCCCATACTTGCATTATTTTATGCTATACATTTATTTATTAAAAGAACGCCAACAATATACTATATATGTATTTTAGTATATTTTATATTTTACATAACTAGCACAGACAATCTGATAACGTAGGTAACGTCCTAGGTATACATACGCGTCAGCTTCAAGAATCTTATTTCAAACTTAACAATCGAAAAGTTCTTACAACTGGAAAATATAGCTTTTGTATTGTTGTATTGCAATATTCATATTCCAGGTAAGATTGAAGGCGGTCTGCCCCACTTCGGTCCTCCTCCGTTCAGCACCGTCGTGAACAACCAAACCCTGAACTTTGAGGAGATGTTGTCAGTGTTCGGAGCTGAAGGTCTTGTGATGCCGCTCGTCGCTATACTTGAGAGTATCGCCATTGCAAAGGCTTTTGGTGAGTAAATCATGTTTAGATGTATTTAGTTGTTAAACCCCGCCGCGCACCTTTGATTTTCTTCTTGAAAAATTATGAGTGCTTTAAAAAAACACGTGTTCTAACGGTAAATACAAACATAGTGAGGAAACCAGCATGTTCTGAGAACTTACAAAAGGAAATGCATCTTTCACCAATCCGCACTTGGCCAGCTTAGTGAATTAAAGCCCAATCTCTCTCGTTAAGAGAGAAGTCCCGGTGACTGTGGGAACGTAAATAGGGGTGATAATGATGATGATATCTGGTCCCTCGAAAGCGATGATCACGATATTCACGTCTGCTGCAAACCTGTCGCGAGTTATATAATCAAGGGATGGATTATGACAGTTCGGCTTGACCAGATCATTTGTTCATTCAATATTGAACATCCGACGCTGGTTGAGTTTAATTAGAGAATTTTCTTGAAATCTTCAATTAATTTCCAGCCGGCACCACTCCAGTGGACGGCACTCAGGAGATGATCGCCATCGGCGCCGTGAACCTGCTGTCGTCGTTCTGCCAGAGCATGCCGGCCACGGGATCCTTCACCCGCACCGCGCTCAACCACGCCAGCGGGGTAGTCACGCCCGCCGGCGCCGTGGTCAAAGGTAACTAGAGTAGTAAAATCGTTTCTTCTTCACTACCAACCAACACTAAGTAGACAGCAGTATGCAGTTATGACGCATTATAAAATAAACTACTGGCTGCATGATAATGTACATCATATATTTTATCAGCTAAATGAGAGGGGGGGGGGGGGAATCATTTTACCACTTTGGAAAGTCTCTCAAGCAAATTTAGTTTAGAAAAAAAAGATATAAACTTTTATATGATTTTTGAAGACCTATATATCCATAGATTGGTACTCTACACGTATGAGTTCGATGAAAGAAAAAAATAGTTTCAGTCCTCAAATTTTATTGCTTTTTAGGGTTCCGTAGAGTGGCAAAAATGGAACCCTTATTTAAAATAGATTATTGTGCAATGAGTATATGTTTGAACGGCTCCTTGTTCCAGCTACCCTGGTGCTGCTGGCGGTGACGCTGCTGTCCAGCGCGTTCTTCTACATCCCGCGCGCCACGCTCGCCGGCGTCATCATGGTGGCCATGGCGTCCATCATACAGTGCGACATCGTGCCCACGCTGTGGAGACACACCAGTTAGTATTACACTTTAAAAATTTTCTTGAGTTACTATTCATTTAGTTAAACAACTCTCGACGTTTCGACCACAACAAGAGCAGTCTTTATCAGGAGGAGTGAGCGTCCCGCCGTGCCCCGTCTCCTCTCAGGTCGCGCCCGCGGTTCTCGCTCTTGTTGTGGTCGAAACGTCGAGAGTTCTTTAACTCCTGTGTAAATACGTGAGTAATTCCCGTTGTATAAAATGAACAGTTACTATTACTTTAACGACCTCTGTGGCGCAACGGGCTAAGGTCCACCTGCGACGCAAGTTTGATTCCTGCCTCGGGATAAAAAAAATACAATATGCCCGTGACCGACCGACGCGTCCGCGTCCACGTTAAATAATGTTTGTATGGGGGCCACGTCTTATCATAACAAGGAGCAAGAATTTAAATAGCCTATCATGTGTACAAGACGTCTAAATGTTTGTCTACCAAATTTCATTACATTCGGATCATTGATTATGGAGGCACATATACATATATAAAAAAATCTGTGACGTCATCGACGCCAGGTCTCAAGATAATGTGACCGGGTTGTACATAATTTCTTGTATTGTTGGTGTTACTGTTAAAATATTTAGTATTGTATTGTTTTAAGCCCTTTTCTCTCAATGTCCAGAGTTGGAGCTACTAGTGTACGTAGTGACGTTGGTGACGGGCGCGTGCGCGGGGCTGGAGTACGGCATCCTGTGCGGCGCCGCGCTTGATGCACTACGGGTGTTGGCGCGCGCGGCCGCTCCGCACGTGCACGTGCAACACTACAAGGTGAGCCACGTGCCCACGTGCCCACGTGCCCACTGCTGGGACACAGGGACTTCTTTGACAAGATAGATTAGACTTTAATTCACTAAGAGCGGAGTAGTAAACTAGTAGTTTTCCGCATTTAGACTCAAAGATTTAAAGATTTATGTCATTTATTTCCATAAAATCCTAAAGATCACTTGGACAAGTCAATAAAAAAGGCGGTCCATTATGCGTGACTAAGAGCGGAGTTATTGTCACCCTTTTCAAAGATCTCAACACAAAGGCTTCCTCACGGTGTTTACTTTTACCGTTAGTGCAGGTGTTTTTAAAACGCAAATATTTTTTTTTAAAAGAAAATTTCAGTGGCGTCACCGCTGAAAGAAATATATTATGTCACCATAAAAAATATTGTATCACTATTAAAAACCGCATCAAATCCGTGTAACATGTAGTAAAGTTATTTTTATTTGTAGGTTGGCAACCAAGACTGCGTCAGCGTGTCATTACTGGGTCCGCTCAGCTACGCCGCCGCGTCCAGGGTGCAGGACTGCCTGGCCACTGACGCGAAAGTGCTGGTCGTTGATGGACGTCACGCGGGACACATCGACATAGGGGTCGCGGAGGTACCTAACACTGAAATTATATTCAAAAAAATAAGTTCAATACAATACAATACAAAACACTTGTACACCAAAAACAGAAAACATGAATAAAACACAGAAAGAGACACGTACGATGGGCGGCCTTATCGCTAAAGGGCGATCTCTTCCAGGTAACCTTCGGATGGAAAAGAGAGATGATATTTAAATAAGAACAGGGGTGTACTAATTAATAAAAAATATAAAGTTGAAATATTTAATTAGAATTTCGACTAAGCATAGTTAAATATTTGTTTCAATATAGTAACTATGTTAGTACACCGCCACCCCATGATTCTATAGGTTCCTATCCATCCAAAGGTTGTTTGGAAGAGATCGCTTTTAGCGATAAGGCCGCCAATTGTGCAATAAGTTAAGTTTTTTATCCTGTATTTTGTTTTGTTAAATTAAGTGTGCAATAAAGCTATTATCTATCTATCTTTTTTTTATTTTGCGTTTTTTTTTCAGAATATGTCGCTACATCTGATAGAGCTAGAGAAGCGAGGAACCCGGTGCCTCCTGTGGAACTTCAAGGAAAGTCACAGGCTGTTGCTAGTGCGGCTACAACCCACGCTCGAGACGCGCTTCGTGCACGGACCCAGTGTGGACCAACACGTGCTAGGTAACACATACAATACAATATATTTTATAGTAATACATATATAATAAGGTCAACCAGTCTAAATGCGTCTATCGGGGAAAATGCGTCTTTTTGAACTTATTCGAGAACTGTTAATTAATAACTCTTAATTTATTGACTTCTGTCATCTAGTTACATTTGTTTGAACTAAATACTGAACATGTAGTTCGTGCGGATAGCGTGGCGAACTGCCATCTCGAATAAATTCAAAAAGACGCATTTTCCCCCATAGACGCATTTAGACTGGTTGACCTTACAAGAAAGATACATAACAGTGACACAATGGACGGCCTTATCACTAAAAGCAATCTCTTCCAATATATCTTGGGATGGAAAGAAAATATTGAACAAGGCATTGGCGTTTTGAAACATTAAAAGTAAACATTATATTTATATATTTTAGCTTATGTTACGGGTGCTAGATTTTGCTAGACTTAAATAAAATAATAATAATAATAATAACTAGCTTTCCGCCCTGCGGCTTTGCCCGCGTTTTACACTTTCCCGCAATTTTCTTTGCTATATTATAGCTTATGTTACTCGGGGATAATGTAGCTTTCCAAAGGTGAAAGAATTTTTGAAATCGGTCCAGTAGTTTCGGAGCCTATTCATTACAAACAAACAAATCTTTCCTCTTTATAATATTAGTTTAGAAGTATAGATAATAAATATTACTGGACAATTTTACACAGCGACATCTAGCCCCGTGGTAAGCTCGAAGCTTGTATTACGGGTGCTAGATTTTAGATTTTTTAAATATACATAATGTATATAAAACATATTATAAGAAATACCCAGAACACCCGGATCGTAATTTTTTTTGTCCCAAAGCGGGAATCGAACCCGCAACCTCCTGCGTCGCAGGCGAATCGTGTCTCAGGCTCCGCTGCCTTAAAATAATAAGCCCACCGTTTTGTATCATTATTTGTACTGATTTATTTTAATCATAATTTAATATTTTAAAATGTTTGTTTCAGGTTTGGATTTGATTCGGTAGTACCTAATAACTTATTGCTTGACGTAAGAAAAACTATATTTTCTGGTAAATAGTATTTATTTACTCGTTGTATAGTTACGTTAATAGACGATTTTGTAAATTATTTAACAACCTTTGACCTAATAAGGCAAGCCTATTAGGTCTAGCCTTATTCGTGTTATTTGTATTGTTTTATACTTTTACATTTCATAGTTTTAGTTGTATAAACAGTTACATAATATACTAGTATGTAATAAGAATTAAATAAGCCAAATATAATAATAAGATTATTATGCCATTGTGATAATTATTCTACATTCCCTTTTTGTAAAGGATAATTAAATTATCTTGTTTTGTACATGTTGCGTACTTAATTTTTATGATTTTTATTACCATTGATTTGTTATAGAAATATAGATGTTATAGCTAGTATAGATAATAAATAAATATTGCTATAGTAGTAGATACCTATAGACATATAATTTATAACTACATTTACACGTTCATCTTCGCTATACGACGACCGAAAGTTTCATATACGAATGTGTCACAAACTGTTCAAACATTATTTCTTGACATTCGCACACGATGTTCTCTGACGAACAGCGAACGAACATTGTTTTCTATTCGCCTCGCCATTCGCACGAGTGTGTAAGTCTAGTCTGATAACTGTGTAAATGTACCTATTATGCCTTTTATGAATTTGACTATAAATATTTTATTACCAATATTTTGTTTCATTCCTTCAATCAATCATAAGATCACAACGTAACTTTGGTCCTTGGGTATAGATTTAATTCGAGATCTTAACGATATCCTCGATAGCATAGTGGTCTAGCGCAGCCAGGGCTAAAGAAGGCGTGGGTTCGACTCCCACTCGAAGACCAAGGTTACGTTGAGGTCTTGTTATTTTTTTCTATACCATTTTCTAACAATTTAGCTTTAAAAATATATTAATCACTATAAAAATAGAATGTAATCATAAATCATTTTAACTGTATGACATCTACAGAAAACGGCTATCTGTTTTAGGCGAGCCATTCATTTCATTTAAAGTTCCGAGGCGGGAATCGAACCCACTTGCGTCGCAGTTAGCACCTTCGCTCTCTGGGTCATAGAGGTCTTTAAATAAGGCCTTACTTCGTTAAGGAGTACTTAGATAAAATACTAAACGAGGTTAAATGTATTGTTGATGTTTTATCGTAACTTCGCGCCTGAAGTTATATCATAATCAATTTACTTACCTCGGTACTTATTGTTGTTTTTTGTTCGGATGTACCTAGTACTTGGTTTGTGGGTTCGTTATCTAACACCTTGAAACATTAGGAAAAAGTGAAGGTATTGTACGGTGACCGCGGATGCAAGGACGTGTTCCTTTTAATTTTACTAAGTTGCATCTATCTAATATCACAATGCTGCAGAGTCGTTTATTTGAACGCGCTCTCTCAGGAAGCTGGTCGGATTTGGTCGGATAGGAAAACTAATTCAGTGTTGGATAATAGGTAGATTTAGGTACCTACCTACGTTTATCGAGGAATCCTATAATTATATAGGTTTTGTTCTAAGTACAAATCAAAAATATATATCTACTAGTCGACATGCCGACAGCTTTACCTGCGTTTTTTTCGTTAAATAAATATAATTTACATAATATACCATAGCCTTCCTCGATAAATGTACTATCCAACACTGAAATAATTTTTCAAATCGGACCAGCCAGCTGTTCCCGAGATTATCAACGGCTGTGTTGGCTAAAAATTTAAAAAATAAACTTTTTTACTTAGCCAACACGTACCTATACGTACCTAAATATATTTTTTTGTTGCAAAATCTTGCGCATCTAAACGCGCAAAACTCTAAAGTTAAAATAATAAACAAAATTAACAAATTTATATCCTAATTCTTTTGAATATAACTTTATATTTTTTTATGTTAATCTAATGTTATTCTTTTTTTTACTTTAAAATTCTTCCATTCTTAATAGCATCTGCAATTAGCCACCTTAATAGATGGGGTTAGGGACAAAGTTAAAGGTAGGTATAGAATACAAAACCCCTAGCACCTAAATATCACGATTTTCCTTAAAAATACAGGTTTTAAGATTTGTTTAGTAGGTAGGTATGATAATGATTTGTGATTCGGACTTGTTCATTATGCGCGGGCGCACTCAGTTGCGAAATCTTGCGCACCGTGAAACACGTGCCGCGATCCGTTTATTTTATTATTATTTTTATGACATGACAACAAAACATTTCACTTTTTTTTAAATAGTGACAACATTACAATATTTTAGCAAATGAAAATAAAGTAAAACTAAAGTCATACCTAAGACAATTTAATTTATTTTTGTTTTAATATTCTATTGTGAACAAGATAATTTAAGGACATCATAATTTGTTTGTTGACAATAATTTTGGTAAGTTTAATTTGTTTTATATTCATTTAATTGTTTATTCACGTGGTACCTTTGTAAATTATTAAAATTGTAGGTAGGTCCTTAACCCCGTTTTCGCCGACACGACATTTTATAACTATTTATTACGATTACTCAGAAGACTCGGTAAGAAAGTAGCTACCTACCTACCTAATAAGTTAATTATCTCTAACAATTAGAGACGTGTTTGAATGTTTACATTTGAATAATAAAACATAACCTTGATGTATAAAAAATACATTAGGTTCTATTGTGGATCTAAACATGAAATTTTTTTTGAAATTTCGGATACTTATATATTTCTAAATTCTATGTTAGGTTAGTTATCATCAAATTAACCGAATATTACCAACGTCTACTAAAGGAATTGGTCTGTTTATTATATGCCTATTTAGATATTTCACCAACCCGCACTTATCACGAACAAACAATTCGTCAAACATTTCTGAATAAAGAATGGAGGTTTTATAAAACATTTACGCATAGATTTAGATATAAAGGCAAAATACAATTTTAAGAATTAGATATGCTATAAGTAGACAATTAAGTAAAAGGTAGGTACTTAATTAAAACGGCAGATACAACTAAAACTATGTTTATGTTTCTATTGAAGTCATCGTATTTGACGTTTATTTATATTTTTATCATACGACTGATTGTCATCTCGTTGCATTATAAAGAAGCACTTTAGCAGTCATAAGTGGAGCCATTACAAAGATCATATAAGTGGACATAATTTCAAAGGACATTTCCGGCGAAGGGATTGAATACAAACCGTATAATGAGTTAACCCATTCAAATTATTGGTCAATGCACCAACTCTCTGACTCGCACTTGGCCAGCGTGGTGAATTAAGGTCTAATATATCTCGTCAAGTGAAGTCCCTGTGTCCCAGCCGTGGGAACGTAAATATACCTAAATAGGGGTGAAACAGAACCTGCAACCTCCAACCGTAGCGCCACTGAAGACTTCGATAAAAAGTCTTGAAATAAAGAAACTATTGTTTATCATCACCATTTAAGTCATTGAAGAATGAATACTGGATTAAGACGTTGCCTAAAATAAAATCAAATCATAATATTTTAAATTAAGTAATCAAAAATAGTCTAAAGTATTGTAAGGTATCGATAATTTTGTATACTTACCTATTACTTTTTGATGATGTTTGTCCTCGCGAGGTGTACAGCGCCACAGACCCACTAGTTAAAATACCTAGGTAGTAGGTAGATATTATTTTCGTATAACCTAAGGGGCTTCTTCATTGTGGTTAACCTATAATAACTCAATGAAGAATATTCTATAACTTATGGCATATAACTGAATATTTGCCAATGTCACATGTACCTGAATAAATACTTTGTAGTTTATGTGATATGGTAAGTCTTTTATTATGGTTCTATAAGATAATTGCAATTAAATATAGGTATTTTATTATGTTTAGTTAAACGTGATAAGGGGGGAAGCAGCTAGCTAGTTCCTACTCTCAAATGGGTGTTTCTTACTCATGCAGTAGGTAATCTATTTATACGAGGAAAGAAAAAATCTAATATCAAGCAAGATACACAATCTAATAATTTTCAAATTAATAAATTAACTAGTCGGCCTGACGATAGCTTCGCTTGTGTTTTTTACGTAATCTTCATACGGCCCGGGATGAAGAAGATGACGTCAGAACTGGTGTTAGGATCTCCCTGCTCAAGGCTGAAGTCTTCACTATTCGAGCCAAGCTAGATCAAACACAACAGGAGTACCTATCCGATTTAGGGCTTGTACTTACACAAAACTGCGATGCGACGCAAAAATCTGCGAGCTCCCTCTACGCATCGCAAGAACTTGCGAATTGATTCGCATCGCGCATTCCTGCGATGTACGATGTTTAGTACGGTTAACGGTCGTCGAAGGAATGGTCACACTGGGAGACGCCATGCCGCACAAAATCGCATCGCAGCAATTCGTGTCGTAATTTTCTGCGTTGCGAATTCGCATCGCGTCGCATCGCAGTTTTGTGTACAAGCCCTTAAGGATCGAGCTCACGGCACTGTGTCCTACATGCAGTGCAGTCGACTTCGCCAAATCAATCATAACAGGAGTATCCAATTTAAGGATCGCGCTCACGGCTCTGCGTGACCTAGTGCAGTCGACTTCGCAAACGTGTGTGCTGTGGTGACACCGTCATCAAATATCTCCGGTCATCATTACTTTGGGAAATTGTAACGCGAACGTTGACACCGACACAGGTCGGTGTATTAGTGTCGGCACATTACCATCCCTTCTTAGTAGATATAACGTCCACCCGTACGAAGCGATACTCCTCCACCTTCATTATTCGCACTGCTAAAGTTTGGAATGCGTTTCCTGCTGCTGTTTTTCCTAAAACTTAAAATCTGGGTCTCTTCAAGACAAAATTGAATAGGACGGTGCCTTCTAGACCCTTGCCATCCATCTTCGGCCACATCGACACTATTCATCAGGTGAGATTGTGGTCAAGTAAGGGTCTATCATCAATAAAAAAAAGGTGTCAATGTTCACGCTTTGCACTGATGACCGCGGTCCCAGAAGCGACTACCCCGGTTTCTATGGTGGAGCCCTCTCACGTGCAGAGTCAGAAGAAAAAACCTACGCTCAAGCATTTTGCTCGTCTGCCTCAAATCCTATGAACTATGCATACTGTACCTTAGTATATCATTAAAATCTTATTATGTTTATAATAACAATAGGCAAGGAAAACAAATTGCCGACTTCCCGGTAACAACTATTACAGTAACTAAAATATTTTATAATAGCTCTCCACCCACGGCTTTACCCATGTTATCACTCTATCATAAAAATATAATATTTTCTTTTCAATGACCACTAATTTATTTTAAGCTAAGGCTATAGGTATTAACACTATCATTCATGCCCATGGTATGCCCATAGATTTATACTTATTACATACTAGCCGACCGCCAACAGCTTCGCTTGCTTTTTTTCATAAAATATATAGCCTATAACCTTCCTCGATAAATGGACTATCCAACACTGAAATAATTTTTTAAATCGGACCAGCGGTTCCTTAGATTAGCGCGTTCAAACAAACAATCAAACTCTTCAGCTTTATAATATTAGTAGGTATAGATTATGGGTTGCAGGGATTAGAAAATTAAATGAATATCGTCTGCGAACATTTTACGGTTAAAAAGATTTTTAATATTACATTCAGGATTTGTGATTTAATTATTTCTCCTTGTTTCAGATTCGATAAAATGAAGAAAGAAAAGGTTAATCTAAGCCACATCAGTGGTAGCGTGGTGTCTTTCAATACTGACGATAGGTAAGCAATCATACATAACATTTAACAATAACAAAAGATACATAATAATTACCTACTTAAGTATTAAATTACGAACTATTTTTAAGTTAGTCCTCCTTCTATAAGAGGAAGTCACATGGTAATTATTAACCATAAAGATTATAGAAAGAAAGAATGAAAATTATTTATTTGTGTATCTGGTCTTACGATTTTGTTAGAAATTATAATTATAAAATAACTAATGTAAGAACATTCTGACAACAACTTCAGGACCAACACTGAAATTGCGCTGCGGTCGTGATCCGTATCTTTCCAGTGTTGGTCCTGAAGATGTCCCATGTTCTGGGACGAAACTATTGACAAAATCCACGTAAAAAAGGTTCGTGGATTTCCCGTTAATCACAATATTAATTGATCTTTAGGATTTATGAAAATAAATGAGATAAATAATATACTATTCTTAGGCCGGTACCGGCTAGATAAATAACGAGTGGATAGTAAATAACAGTTAAAAATAAACTGTAATCTTCGAGTGCGCGACCGTCGGATTGAATGCCAAGAGTTAGTATCTAGGCCAAAACAGCTCAACTAAAGAGGTCTCCTCAGATTAGAGCACTAAGTTTACATAAACAATCGTAAATGGAGATTCTAAAATCTTGAAAAGTAGGTTACTAAACAAAGAAATCTCGTCTTTCGGAAGTGTTTTATTAGTGTTGGTGTTTGGCTATATGTACGGCCTTCATTTACTTTAGATTAGATGGATTATACACTACTGAGGTTAAAAAGTGTTTAACTGTTTATCCTGCTGTGAGTGAATAAGGCTAATGATGAGCCGTGTTGGTTAAGTGGGAGTACACTCGACTTTTATTCCGAAGGGCGTAGGTTTAAACCCCGCCGCGCACCTCTGAATTTTCTTCTTGAAAAATTAAAAGAATATTCAATTTGGTTTCGATATTACCTATCAACAAAGAATTACCTACTTCGTTTTTTGCCTGAACGTGGGCGAATTTAGGCATAAAATAAGTACTCGTTTCGCCTCCTTTCGGTTTAATACTCATAGCGAGAGAACTATCAAACCTCTCAATAGTAACGACACTGACATAGTTGCTATATTGAAGTGCTAAACTTCACACTAAACACGAAGGTAGGTAGATACTTAATGATGAAGGAAAACAAGAAAAAAATGTCGTCACACGAGAATATTTTTTATAAATTAGCAATTAAATAACCATGTTATGAAAAAAAAGACTACAGAGAAGGACTAAGGAGTCTTCCTTAGATAATTTTCTCATTGATGTGCCTTCTTTTTTGTTTTCATATTCAGTATTCTGTTTTTCACATTGATGCTTGATATTGTTGTAACTCTGTGTTGTAACTGGACCAAGTTAAAATGGGACCACACAAGCACCAGATTTTTAAATAATTCGTTCATCTAGATCGATGGTTGCACCTAAAAAACTATTGAAAGGAGGAACTCCTTCCTCCTTTTGTTACTTTAATTCTTGTGAATATAAACTAAGCATTCATAAATGTATTGGCAAGCTACTGTCATTATACTTATTTCTTTAATTTTTTCCCGTAAAGATAAGTCATAGTCATTAGATTTACTTGGATTAATGGATTAATTAGCATGCGAGGGCAAGGGCTTGCAGTTACTAAAGGTTACACATGCTAGTTAGTAGCATCCTTTTTAGTATACTCATTAGCATTCTTGTTTTGAGCATGCTATGCACTTGTCTATATTTACCTGATATAAGCATGCTATTTTTGCTGCTCAAAGCAAATACCTACACCGGTACACATGCCATTTTATAGCGTGCTCTTTGCTAGTTCAAACAAAACCATCACAATCAAACAAACATTCGTATAAATAAATAAATAATGACAATAATTCATAAAGACAAAAAGTAGCATGCTTTCGTGCTACTAACTAGCAACTGTACTTTAAACTAGTATGTACTTTAACGATAAATAATTTAACAGATGGATTAGGCCTTACAAATTTCAGGCATTAATACATAGGCATGTAAATTTATTACTAGAAAATTTCTATTACGTAATATGTAGAAGAATAACTTACTAAATCAATGATTACCTACGTTTGAACCAACGTAATATTATTTCCCAGAAATAAATCTTATTAGTACTTAATAATAAGCGTGTGAAATTTCTAGGAATCTGAGCAACTTATGTGTTACTTAGGTCGTAAAATATCTAAACCATAAAATATACTTGTTATTGATGTTCTATATTATTTACTATGTGTTTATAATAATTAAATATAGTTAAATTGATTTACCTTCTCATATGTTAGTGTGCAATCTTATGACAACGACTAATTTCTACAATATTTAATGGTTGTTATACCTACCTACTGTAAATAACCGTTCAAATTAAATAGATTTTTCTTATCACTTCATGTGATTATGGTTTGCATATTTCTATTTTAAATTATATTTACAAATAATAAAGTTCTGATATTTGGTCGGCATAATAGTCAACATCATTTTTAGAGTACCTACTGTACTTAAAAACTGTCGCGGTTGGATAAATTCATCATTACGGGAAATCCTCTAACCTTTTTGCTTTTTGTTTGCCTAATCCAACGTATAAATGGTTCGTGGATTTCCCGTTTATTATAATATGAATAGTTTTCGTAATAAATTAGTAGGATTTAGGTACGTATGTGCCGTAAGTGCACTTACTCATTCACTGATGTGGTGCACCACATCAGTGAATGAGTAAGGGTTAAATCTCTTGTATATTGCAGTGTACATGACAACGGAAAATTCCAGTCACAAGAACAGATAATCAAGAACCAGAATGCAGCAGAACTAGGGCAGGAGTCTGACGACCCACATCATCAAGTAACACATCCCACCTCGTAAGTACTATTTAAGTTCCCACTGCTGGGACACAGGGACTTCTCTCTTAACGAGAGAGTCCACGCTGGCCAAATGCGGCTGAATATCACAAGTCCTTCAAACTCTTCAGAGTTCTTACAACATGCTGGTTTTCTAAATTGTTCACAATCTTTTCCTTCATTCTTAAGAAAAAAAATTCCAGATGTGTAATGCTAGGTTTGTACCCACGACCTTCAGAATTAAAGTCAAATGTACTCTCCAATAACAACCACGGCTTTTTTCATGCGAAATTCTAATGAGTATCTCTCCTATCTCTAGACAGACTTTGAAGGTTTCAAATAATTTCAAGAATCCGTCTAGATCGAACAATTGAATTATTCTATTCATTAACAATTCTGTTGAACCAGCTGTTATTATTTTTTCATATTCGCTTATTATATCTAGTATTAATTAACAGATACAGTGCTACTTTGCTACATTTGCTGCGAGGTAGCATCGGCAGCGGTCTGCTGGCGATGGGAGATGCCTTCAAGAATGGAGGCATCGTGTTCGCGCCCATCATGACAGCTGTCCTCGGCCTCATCTGTGTCCATGCTCAGCATTTATTGGTAAGATTCTATGGTACAAAGTTCCTCTGGTACATACCAGAGGGTGTATAAACTTCGTGGCTTGCATAACGTTTCTATTCGTCATAATGTTTCTATTCGTCCTCTGGTATGTACCAGAGGGTGTATAAACTTCGTGGCTTGCATAACGTTTCTATTCGTCATAACGTTTCTATTCGTCCTCTGGTATGTACCAGAGGGTGTATAAACTTCGTGGCTTGCATAACGTTTCTATTCGTCATAACGTCTGTATTCGTCCTCTGGTATGTACCAGAGGGTGTATAAACTTCGTGGCTTGCATAACGTTTCTATTCGTCATAACGTTTCTATTCGTCCTCTGGTATGTACCAGAGGGTGTATAAACTTCGTGGCTTGCATAACGTTTCTATTCGTCATAACGTTTCTATTCGTCCTCTGGTATGTACCAGAGGGTGTATAAACTTCGTGGCTTGCATAACGTTTCTATTCGTCATAACGTCTGTATTCGTCCTCTGGTATGTACCAGAGGGTGTATAAACTTCGTGGCTTGCATAACGTTTCTATTCGTCATAACGTTTCTATTCGTCCTCTGGTATGTACCAGAGGGTGTATAAACTTCGTGGCTTGCATAACGTTTCTATTCGTCATAACGTTTCTATTCGTCATAACGTTTCTATTCGTCCTCTGGTATGTACCAGAGGGTGTATAAACTTCGTGGCTTGCATAACGTTTCTATTCGTCATAACGTTTCTATTCGTCCTCTGGTATGTAACAGAGGGTGTATAAAAACTTCGTGGCTTGCAAAACGTTTCTATTCGTCATAACTTTTCTATTCGTCCTCTGGTAAGTAACAGAGGGTGTATAAAAACTTCGTGGCTTGCATAACGTTTATATTCGTCATAACTTTTCTATTCGTCCTCTGGTATGTAACAGAGGGTGTATAAACTTCGTGGCTTGCATAACGTTTATATTCGTCCTCTGGTATGTACCAGAGGGTGTATAAACTTCGTGGCTGCGAGCTCAAGATACTCCGAGATGCAAGGTTAGACATAACTTGGTTCATTTTTGGATAATGAATATCAGGGTATTAGAATCTACTCAGAGGTCTAACAAAAGGTGATGTAACATCACTGATTACTTACAGGTAGCTACAACAAACACAGTTAATAAATTTGAGACATGACAAGGCGATCATAATAATTAAGAAATAAGTAGAAACATTTGTTATGTCCTCCTATTTGATTAAATGACTAGGTCTTGGTTTCCCATTCAACGACTATGCTAAATGACGTTCAGCCAAGACGTTGAACGTTTTTTTTTATTAAAATTAAATCCTGTCGCTATCATTTTGCGACAACATTTTCACATACCAATACAAATAGACGTTGAACGGTACATGGAATGTAACGTTCAACGTCGAAGTGAGAAGTTGTCCTTTAGTCATTCAATCAAATAGGAGATTCAAATAGATGACTGCAACATCAACATTATCATTAGGTAGAAATGGCAAAATAATTTTAACAAAATGCTGAAGAGGAGAGATAATACATAAACTTAAAGCTAGGTTTAAACATATCACCTAGATTATTGTTAATAAGATTTACCTACCTTATTTTTGTTTGTTTAGTTAAACTGCTCGTCTGAAATGCACCGGGAGAGTAAGCGCGACAAGCCACCCGGGTTCGCAGAGACGGTGCAGCTAGTGTTCGCGCGCGGCCCCGCCCGCCTTCGGCCGCTGGCGCCGCTCATGAAGAAGGTGGTCAACGCCTTCCTCTGCATCACGCAGCTCGGCTTCTGCTGTATCTACATCGTGTTTATTGCTAATAATGTTAAAATGGTAAGTGATTCTTAGTTCTAGTTTTATTTGCCAGTGTCAAGTGTTTTATAAACATAATTATACAGATGTTTTGTGATCGCCATTTTGGTAATCTAAGTGATTTAGTCCGGGATCCGTGGAACATGGTTAGCACTTGATTACTATCAAGCTAATTTTTGGTGAGTAGCTTCTTTTCGATGAGACGCCCAAAAATATCCTATACCCAACTCTCGATTGTGGTAGCTAACAGAGATATCAAGGATTAAATACATCAAGGATGTAGGACCGGGATAAATTTTAACATGGAAACAATTTTGTCATGACGATTCGCTTCACTGTTTTACTTAAAAAACATATATGTATATATATTTTGTTTTATTCAAGTTTTACAACCTTTAAACACCAGTTTATGACAGTTGAATACAATATAAATATAACTAAGTTAACAAAAATAATTTAACAAAAATACAATTCTTATTCTACAAACAAAAACAAAACTTAAACAACTTCTAAATTATAATTGGTTAATAACAAAACTATATAAAATAGCAGCATTTTTGCTATTAGGATATGACAATATATTATGGATAGCTCCTATATCTAAAGCATTAATATTAAGCTCTAGAAAAACGTGCCGCCGCTCGGCCTGGCTCCGGACACACTCCATCAGCACGTGGTACAGGTCCTCCGGTCGGTCGCACAAAAAAAAAAAAAACATATATTATCTCTGTATGTTTTACAATGTTTACAATAGTCTGAAGGCCGCTTAAGCATTTGAAAAATTGAAAAACTATTGTTGTGTCTTATTTACACAACGTCCGCTTCTCTCCGAATGGTATATTTCTGTATTCTGTGATAACCAATAACATGGTTAGGGGTCGCTACGGGAGATGCGGGTTCGAATCTTGCCGATACGTTTACATTAACTATGCATTATTTCTGTCTTTCTTTCTTTTAAAAGTTGATTATAACTTACATAAAATATCAAAGAGTGCTTTACACACTTTTCTGAATTTAAGATATTTTTATACCTTCCATGACGTAGTAATTTTCCTTGAAAAGTTTTCCTTAAACACCATAAACATAAAATATATAATGGACCTCTATCGTGGTTGAAGGTCGCGGGTTTCAAACCTGCAGTATAAAGATTAAATATCAAGTGTACTCTTTATTCAAAGACGCACTGTCCTAGTTTTTGAGTGTTCTTAAAAATGATTGTTTTATAAGTTGATAATAGTTTCTCAGACTCACGTCATCATCACTCTTATTTACTTTCCCATAGCTGGGACACCGGGACTTCAAACTATTTAAAATTTCTCAATACATGCCGGTTTCCTTACGATATTTGCTTTCACCATTGGAGCACGTGTTTTCAAAGTGCACATAATTAAGTGCGGTGGGTTTTTAACCCACGTCTTTCGGAATGAATATATCTCATATATACAAAAATATTTATTATGCCCTTTCTGGGCATTGTGAACCCGGAACAGAAATCTGTAGATCGTACAAACATTTACCCCAAGCTAGCATTACATATACACGTGAAGCACGCCCAAACGCGTGTCAGTATTGTTTTAAGCTAATCTTTACGTCATCGTTATCATCTAAGAAGATTGGGTAACTGTTGGTCGCATTCTAGAAACATAATGTACACTCTTATTCTATGCCAACACAATGTTAATATTCATTAATATAAGAACAGCTCTATCTTTTATAATCTATATCTTATATATACAAATCAGTTGCTGTTCATTAGTCTCGCTAAAAATAGGAAACGGCCGAGCCGATTTAGCTGATTATGGTTTTTAAATGTTCGTAGTATTCCAGGGATGGTTAAAAGGAAACAGCGACCTAAGCTGCGCATATCAGCTAATATTGTTATAAAAATTATGATTTTATAGACAAACTTCCATTTTTATTATTTTTAAGATTTCAGGAAGCATTTTCATTATCATTCACTAGCCTGTTATCAATATGTGTATTGTAGATTTTACTATCATTCAGTGCGAGAAACTCGAGACTAAGCCGTTTAATACTCTCTTCTTACACTTGTTGATCATAAATTTTCCACACGATAACAATATTTTTTACTATGTATGTTTATTTAACTTATTTGCCCTGTCATGTTTTTTCCAAAAGCTTGATTGGAATATTGCTGAAATTGGCTGTTGTTGCTTGTTAGGTACTCGTATTTCCAATAATTCAATCCATTTAAAAATAGCCTAGGAAAGTGTTATTCTGATGTATGAGATATGATCCACATTATTTTCTATTATGAGCCGCGTTGGCTAAGTGGGGGCATACTCGACTTTCATTCCAGAGGTCGTGGGCACACTCCAGGATTTTTCTCCTTGACAAATTTATGTGCGCATTCAAAACGCGTGCTCTAACGGTGAAGGCAAACATCGTGGGGAAAACCGGCATGTTCTGAGAACTTTTAAAAGATTGAAGGACATGTGTCATTTAAGAACCCGCACTTGGTCAGCAGCGTTGTGGTCGAGAGAGAAGTCCTTGTGTCCCAGCAGAGGAAACGTTATAAGCGGTGATGATGATGATGAGCTAGTGTTTTTTGAGTGAAAGAGCAACAATCATCATCATAATGTTATGATGATGATTGTTAAGATGTCTATACATCTGTTTATCCATCATAATTTATTACAAACTATCGCGTTTACGATATGTTTTAGTACGGAGATCTTTGGATAGAGATTGTTTAAGGCACTTTCCATAAGGCGGCTGTATAAAATTTTGCTTTATTGAAACTTTATTTCCACAGATATGCGACGAGTTCAACATCCACATAGATCTTTCCATTCACATGGTGATCGTCCTCATCCCGATCCTGGTCTCCTGCATGGTGCGGAACCTGAAGTACCTGACTCCGTTCTCCACGGTGGCCAACCTGATGATGGCTGTGGGGCTGGCCCTGGTGGTGTACCAGGCCACCAGGGACCTGCCGTCTATCCAGTCCAGGGTGTATCTGGCTGAGTGGCAGCAGTTGCCGCTGTATTTCGGGACTGCTGTTTATGCGTTTGAGAGCATTGGTTTGGTAAGTGATTTATATCTGTGTAATTTGTTTTCATAGTGGTTTAGTATAGTGATATTATAATTTCTAAAGGTGCACCTTTTGCCCAAAGTTTGGTAAGTAATATCGGTAATTTTTTTGATGGCAGTTTTGAGGACTTGATCAGCGGTATAACAGGTCTAATAAAATGTCAGCTGTTAACGATACGGGAGAATGGAGTGCAAGGAACGTCGTAAGATAAATATAAACTGCATGTAGTGGCAGCTGATAAAATGGGGTTCGAAACTTAGTATACTGAATCCATAGAAAATTTCATCTTCTTACTTATATATGGGCGGTACCCGAAATGAAATATTAAACATGTTTTTATTGTACTATTATCTCAGAGTAAATAATGTTGATAACCATGCGTAATTTTGGCTACCTGAAACTTACAGTATCTCCGAAAACTGTTACATGCGTATGGCATACAGGTATGGGGAAACAAGGATTTCTTGCTATTGACTAAAACTAGATAATACCGGCTTCAAAACTTAGGTACCTACAGATCACCTTTGGATCGCCTACTTGAGATAATTTTCCACTTTTTCCACTTCTTTAAATCCCCAGACACGCGTCCCGTGTTAAAACTTAGCTGATGTAGTATGACTCATTAAAAACAAATGTCAATGTCTAGTAATCCCCACTTACCAAGTATTTAGATATATCTTTCTGTGTCATCTGATAACACAATTCTGATATCTTAAGACGAAGGGGATTAACTTCTGGATTGAATAACACTTGAGAAAAGATCGAAAGAAATAATTGGATTGTAGCTTATAAAATCAAGGATTTAGGATACGTCAGCTTAAATTTATCAGCATAAGTGTTGAGTGAGTTGTAGATTTAGATAAAACTGGTTTTGAAAAGGAGTTACGGGCCTCCTTGTTGGTTGAAAGAGGTCAAATATAAGTCAATGACTTTTTAAAAAGGTAAAGAATGGATAAATTATAATGTAGGAAGTTCAGTAGAACCAGTATTCATTTTTTATAAAATTATAAAATCCTTAATAGTCCAGTCAAATTAGCTTAAAAATGACAAGAATCTCGGAATTCGAGATACCCAGCTGTAATTTTGTAAATACTTTTGACACCATAAAAGATGTCTCAAAACTTAACGATCGTAGGGTGTTCACAACCATTAATATTTCAAGGTCAAAGACCGGAAAAATCGATTTGTTGTAAATATCTCATTTCCTATGGTTTTTTTTGCTATTTATATCTTAAACCGGCATGTTCTGAGGACTGAAAAGTTTGAAGAACATTTGTCATTCACCATCGTGCACTTCGCCAGCGTGGTAAATAAAGGCCTAATCTCTCTTGTCTAGAGAGAAGTCCCTGCGTCCGAGCATTGGGAACGTGAGGGGATGTGAATGCTTACTTTTTATTTGTCTTCCAGGTGTTGCCGTTGAAGAACGAGATGAAACAGCCTGAGCTGTTCCAGAAGCCACTAGGGGTGCTCAACGTAGGCATGTTCTTCGTTGGCTGCATCTTCATCACCGTGGGCTTCTGCGGGTATCTGAAGTATGGGGACGGCGTCGCAGCCAGCCTCACGCTCAATATGCCTCCAGGACCGTAAGTTGCTGTCTAGTTGAGAAACGAGATATTATTTTTGATGACATTGAGATTTGAGATCCAGTCCCATCAGGAAATAATTCAGACATTTTCATTTAAATTGAAATGATGATGATGACGTATACTAATTGACCTGCCCGCTTTTAATCTCTCATTTTAAACCTTTCCTGATCTACTACGAACATTTCAAGACCAAAACCAGCTCAATCGGCCCAGCCGTTCTCGAGTTTTAGCCAGACTTACGAACGGCGATTCATTTTTATTTATATAGATAGATAGATTATTCAATTTCCATATAGCTATTTGTAACCCTGAACTCTTTCTATCTTGAAAAATATTTAAGAATGTAAAAACTATAACACGTCGTCGTGATGAATACCATCTTCATCCTTATTCTTCCACAGAATGGCCACCGTGGTGCAGAGCCTGATCACACTGGCAATACTGTTCACCTACCCCCTGCAGTTCTACGTGCCCGTGGCGATCTTGTGGCCGAATCTGAGGAGCAAGTATGGCAACACCTCGCCCGTGCTCAAGGAACTGCTATTCAGAACCTTTTTGGTTCTTGTTACATGTGAGTGACGTATATTTGAACTTAGAAGCTTTACTGCCAGTGGCTTGGCTAATTTTTTTAATAAGAATATGTGGTGTGGTGTTGTGGTATCTTAACTGGGATTCTAGGATATCTGATTTATTCTTTTGTAGTAATAATAGTCATAGTAGTCATTTATTGATAAAACATAATAAAAGTTCAATTGGTTATTAATGGTTAATTAATCTTTAGACAAGTTGTGGTGTTGTGGCACATAGATGTGATGTGATGTTAACAATAATCATTTTTTGTAAATAGACAGATAAATAGATCAATATCATCACCAACCAATTTTATGACAATTTTTTTTAAGAACCTACTGAAGTCAACTTTTTTGTTAACTCATCATTTCTGTTCAATTCCACAGCATAAACACTTCATAGAACTTGACACCAATTGTAATTAAAAAGTAATAACAGGTCATTATTGCGAAATTTTATTTATTTACAATTCCAACGTTTCAAGCGCTCGTTATCACGAAAGAACTCTGGAACCAACACCAAATTATTCCTTAATTATGTTTACAAATCACGAAGCTTAACAAGTTCCATAAGAATAAAGCGCGCGTTACAAGTGATTTGATTTCCGCCTCAGGACAAAAATCTTTACAATTCGAAAATATTTGTCTGGGTTTTATACATAAAATAAAAATATTATATGAAGTATACCTATCAGAAATCAAGCAGCGTCTTACACACGCCTCCGGCTTACCACGGGGTTAGATGTTGCTGTGTGAATTGTCCATCAATAATTCCACGTGTCCAGAGATTTCTACCAATATATTAAAAATTCTGATTAACATTTTTAACGTTTTGTTTCAGTCGCGCTAGCAGAAAGCATTCCCCACCTAGGCCTGTTCATATCCCTAGTAGGAGCCGTCAGTAGCACCGCGTTAGCCCTGGTCATCCCACCATTGATAGAACTAGTCTCCGCCTCACAGCGAAGTGGTTTAAATGCCTTCATCATCATCAAGGACTCTATTATGATCCTCATGGGTTGTTTCATCTTTGTCACTGGAACGTATGAGAGTCTTGCGTCTATCGTCAAAGCGTTTAGAGAATAAGATGTGTCAGTATATTGCTTAAAACACGGTAGATGCGGCACACTCATGCGTCGTGTGAATATAATTTAAACTGAAAACAACTACATGCAAAAATACAACCAAGTTTTGATATGAAATTGTTATAATAAATTTCATGGGATGAGTAGTGTAGCCTGTTCGAATGCGACTAACGCCAATTGTGTTCGTGGGCCTAATTTATCGGGTCCAAGTTAAAGATTGTGTGCCGCATCTCTCGTATTTAAATTATATCAATGTGTAAGTATAGGACGACCACAGTTTTAGAAAATCGTAAATAAGTAACCCAAGGGTAAAATAGCAATTAGGTAGCTAGTAAGAATTAGAACATGAAACGGGTATAATGCCATGATAAAATGTTTCCCTATATTTTAGCACTGTCCTTGCACCAACGGATTTTTTTTTATTTGTAATAACATTTGAATTTTTTAAATATGAATCTATGTATGTATTTCTATTATCTATATCATTATATTACGCTACGTTAAGTCTCCACCTATATTTTTTTCCTTATTCTATTCTTCATTTCTAGGTTTTCTTTCTGAAATCAACATGTAAATCCTTTATATTCATTTAACATTTGCGTATTTTTTGCATTATTTATTTGAGTTGTGTTTTCACGCCTCTTAGTAGGTTTTGAACCGGTTTTTGATCAAATATGATATAAGAAATTTCGCAAAATAACCGGCTTGTAAACTTTCTGTTCACAGTGTAAGAAGTATGCAATTTATTTCAATTGATCTCTTCATTTTCACTTTTTTCACTTATTGCAACATGATCCATAAGGATCAATAAATTGTTATACAAAACAGCTTTCTATTTTATCAGGTGTATGTATTATTCGCATTCTTGGTCATTTCGCGCCTTATTTTTCTGTTTTTCTTAAAAATATATGTAAATAGTATCTGTTATGAGCTTCTGGTGCCTTAGTATTTTGCAAATTGTACTAAATTAAATATTAGATCATTTTATAATTTTATCATCAACAATGATTAAGCAATTTTTCTATGTAGGTACAATAAAATGGAACTATATGAAAAAATATTATTAAATCAAATATCAGGTAGATACACAAGTTTCCAATTAATCCTGTGACTAGATGGTGCTCTGTAAATTTTCCAGTAATATTTATTATTGATTTTTAATTTATTATTAAATTTATTTTAACGGTGAAGGCAAACATCGTGAGGAAACCGGCATGTTCTGAGAACTTCTCAAAGTTTGAAGAACATGTGTCATTCACCAACCCGCACTTGGCCAGCGTGGTGAATTAAGGCCTAATCTCTCTCGCCAAGAGAGAAGTCCCTGTGTCCCAGCAGTGGGAACGTGAATAGGGGTGTTATGGTATGGTATTAAATTTATAATTTGATAGAACTGTGGACGTCCAACGGTGTGATGACGAAAGTGAGACTTTCTAGAGCTAAATAAATAAATACGATGTGCTAAAATACAATAAATATTGCCCAGCAATATTTATTTTATTTATTTATTTTATTCTTTAGACTAAGACGCACTGGATATGTGATGTGAGTTGTGTAAGTGTGATAATAATTTATAACAAATGTTCAATAATAAAAAAAGATTAAATAACTATTTATGAATTAAAAGTGTTTATTTTATGCACATTATTGTATAATTCGGTTCGATACCCACTCGAAGATGAAGGTTTCACTGTGGTCTTGTAATGTTTACTGATCTATTTCGAATAACATCTTCAAAAACAATATTTATATTGTTTTTTATTTTTATATTATACAATATTTGTCTATAAAATAGGTCATGAATACAAATATATAATTATGACACCATTAAAGGGCCCGCATTAAGTATTCACAATTAAATAAATTCAGCCGTTTCAACCTCGTTCCCGTCTGTTTACAAATCCTTAGCAGATGATCCTAGATTTATTACTTTCACGTCGAATACGATTTCCGTGCTGCCTTTGTTTGTGTTAGTTACTGGATCCATTTTGTAACAATGGATATATATTTTCACACTTGTGACTTGAATACAATTGACAATTAGTCACCTTACTTATATTATAAACTAGCTTTCCGCCCCGCGGCTTCGTCTGCGTTATTATAGATTTACATGCGCAGCATACGGCAAACTTTTGATTATTACCATAATTTTAGGGCCTATTGATCCAGTTAACACTATCAGTGGCATAAACACGCATGTGTTTCTAGGGCGCCTTACGGCCCTGCAGGATGCATCGCCGCGCGTGGGCTGTGACTGTGTTAAAAGAATTAACTGTTCGTCTGGTTGACTAAGATTCAAACGAGATAATAGTCTACCTTGAATTGAATTAACCTTCCCCAATGAGAAGTAATTTCCTCATTAACAGCAACTTCTGCCGGAGGTCAGCTATCATTCTGAGCACTCATCAGCATTAGATGATGATGATGATTCCGCTTTCCTTATTGTCGATGATTTTCCTTAATATATCAGTGAGGCGCCAACAAATACAAATAGACGAAACGGAAAACTTAGTTGACTGCGCAGTACGAAGGACTTCAGTTCGCTTCAGGTCTTCACTTATTTACGTTTCCACTGATGGGACACAGGGACTTCTCTCTTGATGAGAACGATCAGGATTTATTTCACCACGTGCAAGTGAGGTTTGGTGAATGTCACATGTCCTTCAAACTTAGCAAAGATTTAAGAACATGCCTCTATCTGGTTTAGTTAGTAATCTGATACGCTGCTATTAAACATATTTTTTTCTAATTTGGCCAAAAAATTCCTACTTGTCCACCAAACTGTACCATCTAAACTCTCTAAAAACCCAGTTAAAATTAAACAATCTTATCCCCCTAAATGATGGGCACCATCTATATCTTATACAAACAGACAAATGCGATTAGCTATTTAAATGGAATTCCTGAGATCCATCGCAAAGATTTCGAAGCCTGGGCTTAGATTCACGCTTAAAATTTGGCAATATAATTTGAATTTCAGCATTTGTTTAGCATTTTGCGGGATCATGGATCTATATTTTAATTTGAGGTAAACTGAGGTTTAATTGGGCGTATGGTACCGACTTACTCACATTCAATCGACGTGTATGGAACCCGTTACAGTTTAGGGCGAAAGGACCTACAAAGGGTTCTTGAGGAATAGAATAGAATAACATATTAAGTTCAAATAGATATCTAATAGTTTTGAGCTTAATTATAACTACCTAAGCTGACTTATGTGAGACCCATTTCCAAAAGGGGGACGTAATATCGATGATGGTAAGTAAAAGCTGGGTCTAGATACAAACATTATCTTCCAAGACTTAAAAATAAAAATATTCTTTGCCTTACATTCACTAAAACAGTATCACCCGATCCCTACATTATTTACATTACAATACTCCATACATTTTTGAGGTAAATTAAGAAAAATAGAATAAACTATTACGTTCCTTCCTATTCCACTAACAAGTCAATTGGTAGTCACCAGCATAAACAACGTAGGACGTAGATAAGTCAAGTATTCACGTTCCGTACGCCTGTCACGTACACGTAATTCACGTGAAGCTCGCGTGTAACGTAGGCAGTCCACTCAAGCGGGATCACAAATTCAGAATTGCTTTTATTGTCTTGCAAACGAATGCTTTTCAAACGTCTAGCTATTATAGATATATAGTGACGAAATATTAAAAAAATTGGCAACTTTTAGTTTCTTTTTAGGGTTCCGTAGCCAAATGGCAAAAACGGAACCCTTATAGATTCGTCATGTCCGTCCGTCCGTCCGTCTGTCCGTCTGTCCGTCTGTCCGTCTGTCCGTCTGTCCGTCTGTCCGTCCGTCCGTCCGTATGTCACAGCCGTTTTTCTCCGAAACTATAAGAGCTATAAAGCTGAAATTTGGTAAGTAGATGTATTCCGTAAACCGCACAAAGATTTCATAAAAAAATTGAATAAAAAAATAATTACATTTGGGGGTCTCCATACATAGGACTGAAACTTAAAAACTTTTTTTTAATCGAACCTATACGTGTGGGGTATCTATGAATAGGTCTTCAAAAATCAGAATAATGTTTCTAATATTATTTAATTCTAAACTTAATAGTTTGGACGTGAGACTCTTCCAAAGTGGAAAACAGAGTGTCCCCCCCCCTCTAATTTCTAAAATAAGAGGATGATAAATCTAGAAAAAATATATATTGTAGATAACCATAAAAACTAACAACGAAAATTGGTTTGAAGCCTCCAGCACACCGGATGCGTATTCGTACACGTAAGCGTAGACGTGCATGTACCACTGAGTTGTAATGTATGGGAATGTATTAGACAGGACACACTGCTTGCGTAACGTGACGTGCGCGTGTATTAGACAGGACACACTGCTTGCGTAACGTGACGTGCGCGTGCAGTGTGTCCTGTCTAATACATTCCCATACATTACAACTCAGTGGTACATGCACGTCTACGCTTACGTGTACGAATACGCATCCGGTGTGCTGGAGGCTTGAACGAAATCTATCAAGTAGTTTTTTTATAATACGTATAAACTATTTCATATAAACAATTGCTGCGGAAGCCTACATGGGCGAGTCCGACTCGCACTTGGCCACTTTATTTGCATTAAACGTAAATCTGTCAGAGGCGAATGAATTATTTACGAAAAAAGTTTTAAAAGGTTGTAGAATAACGTAATGTGGTCTTGGCACTCCAAATCCTTCTGATAGATACATTGAAGGAGAAGTGAATAACACATTGGCTACTCGGAATTAGGTACCTACATCTCTGTCTGCAAAAAACTTTATTACAACCCAAAAAAGCAAAGCCTGAGAGTATTTTTACCGTTAAGCCACTAAACGCATAAAATCACGTAATAGCAATTCCTCGTGAGCCTTCTTGAAATTTGCTCTGATATTTTGCTAGGAGAAAACCAAAGGATTTTTTAAGATCTTATAAGGTTTTTTTTTACAAAATGTCAACATATATTGTATTTGAAATGTATTTTATATTTGACTCAAAATTCATTATCATCGATATCGAAAGCTAAGAGTATGTAACTGCTTCCATAAATAGAAAATACATAATAATTAAACATTATCATCTTCAACAACGCATATTAAATTGTACTTATAACCCAAGCTGGAAAGAGACCGAGCATACCACTCACTCTGGGTATAGGTATACATAATATATGTAAATACCTTCTGGGTATTCCCCTTATCTTGAAACCGAAACCGAAAATGTTGAAAGATTATAATATGTAGGTATTCTCGAATTTACATTATTCCCATTGTTTTAAGTAGCTCACGCACGACACCTACCTAGTTACCTAGTACCTAGTTACCTTATATAAATAAAAAAAAATGTTATATTCAAATGTTACATAATAATTAGATCCACGTTCTTCGCAATGCATAAACAACTCTGTTCTTGCGGGATGTAAATTCTGCGACAATGTTCCAACTGTTTCCTTGTGCAGTCCTTGTGCATTGTCGACATTTTGCAGTACAACAATTTATGTTACTTCACATAATATATTTATTTGTTAATTCAACTGCAACTCTAACACCCATATTCTTAGTCGTTTTCTCCACTCAACTCAACTCCACTTGAGATTTTTTTTCAGCTCACCTCAAGTTCGAGATAAGGTGGGAACTGTCAAACGTAAGGTACCTCTTATCGAACCTTGAAACTCCTACAAGACCACGACGATCAACGCTTGTTTATTTTTGAGTGGAGGAATATTATGAGGAAACGACTAAGAATATGGGTGTTAGGCGCGCCGCTCTAGGCATCACAATATCGATTCCTCTTGTATGAGGTATCTACTAGTGGGCATGGCTCTTCCTAACAAAACCCATGATAAGTCTGGGGTGAGAAGACAGGTAGTCTTCAGACAGCGTCATCAGCTTAGCACATCTCAAAGAAAATTACAGAAGTGCAAAGTTGGGTTAGAAATCTTAGCCTACAAGCCGTTTTTGATGATTTACCATTTATTATTTACAGTGTCCTACTGCATGCCCTAGTTTCTCAACAGAACAGCTCCCAAGGAATTGGATATAAACCACAGCATATGACACCGGACAATATCACTATTTCACGATTCGAGAATGAGAATATGAGGTTTAGATATTCAGTGAATTATTTTGCATTCTATAAGAATGAATGGAACTTCTCTTGCATTTAAACGCTCCGTATGTCTTCCAGTTGCTTTTGGTTTTAAAATAGTCGCAGTATCCCCGTGAAGGTTTAAAAGGTAAGAAAACATCGTAATTAAGCGAGTGAAGCCGCGGGTGGGTCAGCTAGTAGACCTTAATTTTAAAGATCGTGAGTTCGAACATCTCTTAATTTTTATAATTAGGCACCTGCAACTAAGTGTAAGTTTGCGTGATAAACTAAATGAAACTCCGTGTTAGGTACTTATAAGGTGAGTATTCTGTTATCTGTGCTAAGGATATCAATTGAGATGCATTCCCTATTAGGTATATTGAGATTTGCCAAAATGGCGATCATAGAAGTAACAAGTTTATAAATTTGTAAATTTATAAAACACTTGACACACTTGACTAGCAAATTGCGCTTAATTTAGCGCAGGGACCATTATAAAAAAACTAGAATCTTATTAGGTAAAGATTAGGGTATGTTATAATAGGGCAGTTTAAAACCTCCTACATCGTAGTAATACCATCACATATCGTAGTCGTGTAGATATGAGTAATCGTATCGTTTGGAAGGCTCACATCAGACGAACTCATTGCGCAGTCAAATAACGTCCACAAGCCACTGGCGCGTAATAAATTCAGATTAGCAGGCAGAAGACATGGCAGCCACAGATAACGTAACACTGCCTTTATAATGCCTTGTATTTTTGGAGTATGAAGAGCATGTTAAGTTTATAGAATGTTACTGCCTTAATCCCACCGGGGTTATTTTCGTGTAAATATATGCCTAAAGTAGGAAGACATTGTGTCATTCACCAACCCGGCTTGGCCAGCGTTGTAAATTAATGCTTTATCTCGATTATCTCTAGGGAGAAGTCCCTGTGTCCCAGCAGTGGGAATGTAAATAGGGGTCATGATAATGATGATACGACGAGTACTTAAAAAAAACTCGGTACTCGACTAAAATACTCGTCTAGTCCGAACTAGGCATAAAAGTGAGTCTTTCCTCAATATTTGCGTACAAAAGTCGACCTCAAACCCTTTGCTCAATCGGTCAGTCCTTTGGGCTGGAAAAGCTATTTTTACGCCCAACAGAAACTCAACAAGTCATTGAGCATGAAATTCATCTTTCCACAATTCCACATGCGGTCGCAACCGCACTAGAGATGCGCCAACTTTTATACTAGCTGTGCCCGCTACTCCATCCGCGTTAAATTATGTTTGTATGGGGGCCACATTTTATCATAACTGGAGCACGAATTAAAATAGCTTATCCTCATTAAGTTAAACGGGTAATACACAAACCTTTTTTAAGTAGAATTTTGATCAATCGTTTATCTTAATATGAATTTATAAAACCACGACAGACAGTTTTTATAGTAAAGTAGTTATAGTGACCGGGTCGGTCATGGAGTAAACCCAAGAGTTACAGAGTTATTATTACTACTAGAATTGATGTGTATTTTAATAAGTGTCTAACTCTAATATGCAGATTAAGAATCAATTTAATTTAATATTGTTTGTAAGAAACCGTAACAGTATGTTTCGTGTAATATCCTAGTCCCGTCTCTAGTCACTGAAGTTCTTTGCTCGGATTTCTACACGAAAAGTTCTCTGACTTTGATTTTATGAATTTATTTTGACAAAGTGAAATGGCAAAGTTACGGTAAATGTGAACATTTAAATATTATTAAAAAATACTAGCTGACTCGCCTGCGGTTTTGCCCGTTTTATTGCCATGTTTTCTGACCTTTTAAATCGACTTCAAAATAGAGGAGCTTTCAATTCCACCGTACATGTGTTTTTTTTTGTTTGTTAACTTAAAGTGGCATTTATTTTTGTATAGATTTTTGAAATGGGTAAATTAATTAAGGTGTGTAGTCAAAATATCAGGTAGAGATAATCCATTCTAAAAATGAACTGATAATTTCAACGTGTGAGAGGAAATACTTATTGCATCACTATACTTGTGTGCGTGCTACAACTTTACTGTAACATTGGCTCATCTGTCTGTCAAAGTGATACCGTTTGCTTATACGTTAATGAACATCCAATGACAAAGATCAATTTATGTGTGTTGTATCTATACACCTTTTTGCATGTACGTGTAACCGCGGTGGAGGGGCGTTCATTTTAAAAATGGTTCATCTCTACTTACCTATCTACTTCGTTTCTTCATTCAGTGGGTGAAATCGGCTGAACTGATGATGATGTTTTCTGTGCAGTTAACCTTAAAAGCTATTGAAACTATAAAAATAGAGTAAGCCAATATCTTAGCCGTTCAAAAACTAAAGATAAATCCTCAGTGACTTCAATGGACTCCACTGATAGAGCGGTAGTAAATACGACCATAAATTACCAACTTTTTCGCTTTAAACAAAATACAGATAGCATAAATCAAGTTGACTTTACATTAGTTATCGAATGGAACTCGGGTACTTCCTTTGTATTTGCTTACTTCCTTTAAGTACCTTCTAGTGAAGAACTTTTCTATTTTCTTTTTGGATAGTAGAGGGGGAAACCAACTTGCACTCAGCCAGCATAATGAACTAAGGTACTCAAGGCCAGCTCGAATACAAATTAATGATAATTCACTAAATTGATATGTTTTGTATTAAATCTTTGAATTCTTCGATTAAAGATTAAAATTAATGATTATGACATGTTTATCCGACATGTCATAATAAACAAATCAATGTAATTTGACATAACTATAATATTTTTATCAATAAAAAACTATTATGGCCAAATACTTTTGAACAGACGGCACGGCGCCTAGTCTAGATTACAACCATAATCTAATCCTAGTACCAGGCTGCAAGCATTACGTAGGAGGTGATAAGCCTGAGAACAGTTATTGTTGTGTGTGGCGAGCGATAATAGCCCATGTGCCTCGGCAATACGGCTCTAAGTTACGTTAACTGCCGATAAACTACTGTAAGCTTACTGAGATAGCCATGGGACGCAACATTCCTAATATTGCATTTAAAACAATACTCTTTCCGCCTGTGACTTTGCTGGCGTAATAGCTAATAGCAGGGACCAGTAAATAGATATCCTATACAGTCTTCAAACTGTCTCCATAAAAAAAACTTACTAGTCACCCGTAAGATTTTTGCACATGCCGGGTTTACATCGTGACATTCTGTTTTTCGTGACAACTTTAAAAGTTTGAATGTCATGCGTCATTCACTAAACCAGACTAGGCCAGAGTGGTGACATAATAGTAGGGGAGCCGAAGAGGGGATTTCGGGATTTACTCGAGCGCGTCAGATTAAGATACTGGAGATAGCTAGTACCCAGACAAGTACCTCCACCAAATATAAAAAATCTATCTATGTTCGAACGTGAATTATAAAGGAACAAAATTTACTTTTGTCAGATTAGGCGAATCACTTTAGATAATCGTCAGATTAAGATATGGTAGAATCAGAACATAAAGATGAACCATATACATCTAAATCTGACGCTCTAACACCTTTGGAAATGCCGATTTTTTTGTTCATATTTTTGAAAATGAGTCAAAAAAAATGAGTCGCGATTTTTATTTTTTTAACGTTTACGTACACTCACCCCAATCGTGTAATCAATCAGATTTACAAACGTATATTATCAATCATATTTCCTAAATTATTTTTAAGTATGTAAGTATGTTAAGCTGATTTTCAATTTATTGAATCTGATTTATAGAATCTATCACTAACTGACGCGCTTAAGTACGTCCATACAACAGTATTTTTTTAAATAAGTTTTTAATTATCTATGGTCGCTTCCCCCACTGATGAAACACATCGATCTCATACAATTTTTTTCTTCTTATCATCTACCAAATACAACCCAATAGGTCTCTTTGACGCTCGAGTAAATCCCCATTTAGCATCGTCGCCTCCCGTACTATAAGGCCTAATCTCTCTCGTCCAACGTGTCCATGTAACTAGGGGTGATTATGTTGTAAATTCTGGGGCTAGCTTTCATTTCATTCTCGTTGCATTATTTCCCATAGTCGCGTTTATCGCTTGGGCGATTCATGAGAACAGAGCTACAGATTGAAAAGACTTGTCTTTCAAAACCAAACAATTACTTACATAATATTTCTCAAAGTTTCAAAAGATTCAATACCTAACCGAAGCCACTTAATGCCCCCAAAGTTCCAAAGGTCAATAATCCTGGGCTAAAGAAATCCATTAAATGCTACCAATTCCAAACTTTGGACCAAATGTAGGTGCCAATAAATTTTTAAGTTCTCAAGTTAAACTTGATTACGTGATCAGACTCTCTGAGGGTTTACGAAGTTCTTTTTTAATCGGCATTTCGATAATAACTTTATTGGAAAAATGGTAATATTATGAGAGTTTATGAAAAAGCATCTTATATCTTAAAGCAGAAAAGTGGTTGTATGCTCTTATATCTGGAAGGTTACATAATTATTATAATAACTATACCTATTATAACTACTTCCGAAATAACTACGGTCGATTCACATATGTTCATAACGCATATTGGCCGATTCAAGTACTGTTTAACATACATAATTTTAATTAAACTAAAGTTAATCACACTAACGAACGATTAATCTAATGTTTTTTTTAAGATATTGGATGTTTGCACTATGTTTGAAATACTTAATGGACGACTCGCCTACGGTTTGTCAATACTGCGTGCCGCGTTGGATTTTTTTCAATGAGGGTAGCGCCAACAATTTATTAATACTACGCGCTGGATTGGTTTACAAATTGTTGGGTAGTTATGTAGGTAACAATGTTTTTACGCGTTACGTGTACACATTTCGTGTTAAACTGAGTACAATTGTGATTAGTAATGTAATTATATAATGTACGTAGACCTTGTTAATCCTTGTCATAAAGGGTTCCAATTATCGGGGTGAACAATATCGGGCCGTGCATTATCAGTTGCTATTGAACGGCTCATATTGCACACTCCAGTAGCAGATCCAGTAGGTGAGTCGTCCATTATTTCAATCAACATTAGGTTACTTAATTGTAGTTATACAAACCGTAGGTGAATAAACCATAGGTGAATTCTCCTTTAGGGATATCGTTCATTAGTTATAACGAAATTCTGTGAAACGACCTGTAGGTTATTTAAACAGTAGGTCTTTTGGCTGTAGTTATTTCAAAAATAGTTGGATTAAGTTTAGTTATTATAATATGTAACCAACTTGGCTGTTACTTACTGCAGGAAAATCCATAAAACTCCTCAATTACAATTAGGTTATAATAAGACGCTTTTGGTCTTGTGACCAAAAGCGATGTATTCAATACATCAGCTTTATCCTGCGGAAAAAAGGTAATAACTCGAGCTAAAACCATGAAGCGGAAGACAAGGTCAAACAAACAACGTTAGAAAAAATTCAATTATCCTTGTACCTAAAAATAGGATTAGCGAATTTTAAGGCTTTACTACATTTTTAATTTTCCAACTGTGAGATTTAATTTTAAAATGAAACTCACTAAAAATCAGCTGAAATGGAAAACACGGAAGGGATGGCGCGAAATTACACAACTCGAGGAGGCTGGGCGGCCACTTCCGTTTCCGTTTCTTACATAGGGATGGGATGCAGTAGAGAATTTCAATAAATAATAATAATAAATATTTCTAGTCAATTCACACCGCAATATTTTTTTAAGATTTTTCGATTCGATTTCTGATATCAATCCGTATATAAAAATCAAAGCCTCTTTTCGTTGTTATTTTAAAACTTAAGAACGGCTAGGCCGATTCAGGTGCTTTTGGTTTTAAAATAGTCATAGTAGCCCAGGGAATGTTTAACAGGTGAGAATCAATGGGAATAAAGCGGGTGAAACCGCGGGCGGGTTAGCTAGTTTGTATTAATAATGTTTATTGTAGGTACATAGAAAATACCCATAATGAACTGTAACTATTATAATTATGCAGTGGGTACAAATTCTTGTCCCGAGGCGGTCAAACCCGCAACCTCTCGCGTCGCAGAACTTCGCCCGCTGCGCCACCGAGGTCGTTATTTAGATTGATGATAATGAACTTTCTTGCACACCCCTATCCAAGGCTTGTTATCGTATTACGTTTGAAATTTTACACACAAACCTATCCGGACATTCCTCCAAGCATTTTGTTCATTTCACCCTCATCCATTCACTTTTGTTCTTATTTCACCCTTTTCTTTTCAGGTTGTAATTTCATCCCATAGGTCCAAAATGGCTGTGATAGGCGATTGTTTTAGTGTGTTATGGCCTCTACACACCAAAGCCGGCGGCCCGCCGGCACAGCCCGCCGGCTTCAGAATGTCCAAGCCGCACGACTTTGCCGGCGGCAATGCCGGCGGCACGACAGCCCCGGCATGTGGTGTTCTAGTAATGAAGAATGTTACTAGGTATGCCAAATCGCTTGAAATGTTGTATCAGTAAAGCCTGTATGTATACAAATATACTAGTTTTTGTTTAGTTAAAAAGTACCTAGTAGTTTTGATTTTATAGGCATTCAAAGTTTCGAAAAATATCGAGTCTCGCTAACAGTCACGTGAGCGCTTGTGACGTAATACCACAACTTCGCGCGGCCTACGGCCCGCTTAGTATCGCCAGCAGATTATAGTAGTAGTGCAACAGCTTGCGCAGTATTTTGATGTGTTTTCGTCCGCGTATTAAATTAATAGTTTAATAGTAGTACTTAAATATTATTCGATTGATAAAATGGATGAAGATAACTCAAATAGTAGAAGTACCTACCATTAAACTTTGACGTTAAAGACATTAAATATGTATTAAAGTTTTGTTGCTATTGGTAGGTACGTAAGTATTTATTTATATATAGGTAGGTACCGCTCTTCTTAGTAAATTTAAATGAACAATACATTGATTTATGGCAAACTAGCTTCTTAGTAAATTTAAATGAACAATATATTGATTTATTGCAAACTAGCTTCCTCCAGTCTTCGGCCCCGTTTTCCTCAAGAACTGTACATTTTCATAGGATTAAAAGTAGCCTATGTGTTATCGTCGTCGTACGGTTACAACTTGTTTTACTTCTAAATCGGAAACTAATTGATGTATCGAAGTAATTCTTTCACGCGTATTTTTTATATTAGACATAGAATATGGAGTGCTAATAATCAAAATTAGGTAACATTCTTTATTGCCAAATACGTCACTACTCTATGAAAGCCGGCGGGCAACTGACTGAGTGAGTGGAGAGGGATGCCGGCGGCCTGACCCGCCGGCACAGCCCGGCGGCCCAACCCGCCGGCATGATTGTAAAAAATAAGGCCGGCGGGTTGGGCCGCCGGGCTGTGCCGGCGGGCGGTGTGTAGAGCGCTTTAGGGATTTATTGCAGTTTTTCGTATTTAAGAATAAATGACTTTTGCAGAATTTAGTTTCAATTTATTTATCAGGGCCTTGCCGATGTTCTATTCCATTAGCCGTGTTGGCTAAATGGGAGCACACTCGACTTTCTTTCCATAGTTCGTAGGTACAAATCCCGCCGCGCATTAGGTACTTGATTTTTATTCTTGAAAATATTGTGTGTGCTTTGAAAACACGTGTTTTTACTATGGTTAGTTACCATACTATAATAAAAACACTTTCTGAGTAAAATTACTTAGAATAAGCTATGTATTATCGTGTAGCACAGGAGGTAACTGCATATTTAAGTCCTAATTGCAGTTCCAATTAACAAGGAAATTCTGTTTTTATTGCAAATGGTTACAAAAACTACCCTTGTAAAACTTAAGTGCATGAAAAGTGCTTGACCACAGAGTAATAAACGAAAATAGCGTAGATATAGCTTTAGATCATACTGCTATAGATGAATTGTGCGCAAGTTCATACCTACATGTTTGTAGTGCTGTATAAATAATCATCATTATCATCACCGCTATTTACGTTCCCGCTGGGCTGGGGCCAATTGCGGGTTGGTGAATGACACCTTCAAATTTTTCATAAATACAGAAAAAAAAATCGTCAATATTGTGTCAGTATCGTATATTGAGCCTATATACTATACACAATATATCTGAACACAAAACTCCATAAATAACTCCATTACCGATCGGACCCTTACAGATTTATTATACGTAGGTATAGGTTAAAAAATATGTTTTTTCCATCTATAGCCAGGTGTCAGCGCCTCTGGCGGTAGTTTACAGAAGGTGTTGTTTACTCAGCGGCGGAGTGCTGAGTGCCAGGTGGCAGGTGTGTAGGCGCGTACCACTTAGAACACGCTGATTTATGTACCATCTATGGAACATTCTCTATTTAGCTTGTACCTTAAGGCATAATAAACGATTTGTTCTCAAAATTTGTAACTCTCTTAAACGACGTAAATAGAAATTACCTACATATATTATAACAAGCTTAGAGCTTATCACGGGGCTAGATGTTGTTGTGTGAATTGTCCAGCAATATTATAGATCTTAAAGCCTTGAACCGTGTTGGCTGACCGGCACCACACTCGACTTTCATTCGGAGGTTCGAACCCCGCCGCGCACTTCTGGATTTTTCTTCTTCGAAAATTGATATGTGCTTTAAAAACACGTTCTCTAACAGTGAAGGCATGTTCTGAGATGTTTGAAAAAGGTTGAAGGACATTCATTCACCAACCCGCACTTGGCCAGCGTGTTTACAAACATGTTTAAACCCTAGTCTACTATTATTACTATCTACTGTTTACCTTCAAACAAAAGGCATTATCTCCCGGAAAATGCTCAGTTGCATTTCCTGTATGTTGAGCGTGTTCAATTTCAACATTTCCACTTGTTATGAAACATTTGAAGCTTTGTTTCGCTCTCGTGCTTTGTAAGTTGTGGGATAAACGCCATAAAAGGACGAAATTGTTCAAATAGTATTATTTATTAGTTTTTTAGTGCCTTTGAAAATTACTGTAAGGTATTTGAAGATGATGAAAATGTTGTGTGTATATCGATTAAGTCTTAAAATCGGTGAACATCTATTATTTGCTTTCTTTAATTATGACAAGGTTTTTTTAATTAAGTTCATAAAGACTACATACACTTGGTCCGTGGGTACCTACCCTTATTAGCTTATAGTAATTATTACAAAACAACGTCCGTGGGTATCTATTATTAATGTATTTTTCATAAATGTTTATCGATTTAAAATTGCACGGTTGGAAATTGAAATGAGTCTATAAATTGAACACCTATAAAGTCATAAACGTAATTTTATGTTCAAACTTGGAACCATATTTGCACTCGCGCAAACAAACATTGTAAACTCATTGGAGTTTAAGCAGAACAAGAACACGTTAATTATAAGCAGATTGCAGAATCGCAGAACAAAATGTCCGATTACTTAAGTCCTAATATAAAGTATTACTTTATAATTCTAAATGCGATAGTTTGTAAGAATGTAGGAAGAGTAACAACTCTTTCACGCAAGATTTGATGAAACTTCACATAATGTAGCTTATAATATCGGAATAACATAGGGTTTTTACCGCGGGAAAATTTTAAACTTGACGGAATCCTGAAATTAAAATTAAAATATAAATTTTACCTAATAAAAAACTTTAATACTTACCTACTCATTTTAAAACTTTACAATCAACTTATAAATGAGACTTATAGACGAACATGCATATTAATTAGGTCATAAAAAAACTATATGAATATTTTACATACAAATTAAATGATTCGCAACCAAATAGGTAATCGGAGCCTACAAGGTTTGGATTCTGTATTGTTAGAACAAAGTTCTGACTTTACTCACTGCGTGCTTTATTGGCATTTGCTTTGAGAAAGCAAACATTAAATAATCTAAATCTTTATCGCATTTAAAAGTTTAAATATTTTGTATTCTTTTTTTAATGTACTTAATTAGGTAACTTACTTAGCTGGACATATGCCTATACATATATGGTGAAACAGTTCCTCAAATGTCAAAAACTATTGACCAAATAGGGAACGTGTCCCGTGTTGACGTGTAATTTTTTTCAACATTTGTAATTTTTTTCCCTTTTTATGTATGTATATTCTATTAAGTATATCAGAAATCTAGCACCCAAGCTTAGAGCTTATCACGCGGCTAGATGTTGCTGTGTGAATTGTCCAGCAATATTTACTTATTAATGCCTTTCCTTTCGTAGTCCTACTTAAAATAAATTACTAACAAAATTGGGTTGTTCGTCATCTCGCGGGAAAACAAAAGATGGATTCCCGCGAGTTGGCACATTGCAATTTTTCATAGTATTGTGTTCGTCATCTCGCGGGAATTTCAAAACAAATGAATTTATGTACAGGCAACTCAATAAAATTGTTGTAATAAAGGAAATGTAGGTATATATCTATCTATAAGTAGGTACTAACTCTAGCTATAAAACTGTGAAAACTTAATAGCTATAGATATATACATAGTTTGCACAGTTGTGACAGGACGAAATTCTAGATCGTAGTAGTAGAGGTCTATCTATGCTCGGGGTTTCTCTACGGGAGCGAATCAGAAATGAGGAGATACGTAGAAGAACACAGGTCACCGTTATAGCCCAGCGGATTAGTTCTTTGAAGTGGCAATGGGCAGACGTCTAACGGCTGACATAATGATGATGATAAAGTATGTATTTTGTCCTTAAGTTAACTTATATAATTCAATGATTATTCTTGAAACAGTTTAACTTTTAAACTGATATAGGTGTCTAGATGACATTTATTGTCAAAATGACAGCTGTCAAGCTTTAAACTGCGTTAACTCCGAAACGGATGGGCCTAGAGATGCCGTACATTTCTCAATCGACAGGTGTCAGAGAGAGCAATATTTTCGATGACAGCTGTCAAACTTTAAGCTGCCACAACTCTAAAACGGCTTGGCCTAGAGATGCCGTACTAGGCGCAAATGATTGGTGATAGAGAGAGCAACACTTTCGATGACAGCTGTCAAACTTTAAATGGCCACAACTCCGAAACGGCTTGGCCTAGAGATGCCGTACTAGGCGCAAATGATTGGTGTTTGAGAGAGCAACATTTTAGATGACAGCTGTCAAACTTTAAATGGCCACAACTCTGAAACGGCTGGACCTAGAGATGCCGTACTAGGCGCAAATGATTGGTCTTAGAGAGAGCTTCATTTTCTATGACAGCTGTCAAACTTTAAATGGCCACAACTCCGAAACGGCTTGGCCTAGAGATACCGTACTAGGCGCGAATGATTAGTGTTTGAGAGAGCAACATTTTCGATGACAGCTGTCAAACTTTAAATGGCCACAACTCTGAAACGGCTGGACCTAGAGATGCCGTACTAAGCGCGAATGATTAGTGTTTGAGAGAGCAACATTTTCGATGACAGCTGTCAAACTTTAAATGGCCACAACTCTGAAACGGCTGGACCTAGAGATGCCGTACTAAGCTCAATCGACAGATGTTAGAGAAAGCAACATCATAATTAAAACACGGTTCTTCAGTTTTTGTTTTTAATATTAATATATTTATTATTGTACAGTACAGCTACACTATTTGTAACAAAATACAATTTTATCATAATTTTTATGAATTGCATTAAACTAAAATAAGTCTCTCTTTAACACCTGTCAATTGAGCTTAGTACGGTATCTCTAGGCCAAGCCGTTTTAGAGTTGTGGCAGTTTAAAGTTTGACAGCTGTCATCTAAAATAATGCTCTCTCAAACACCAATCATTTGCGCCTAGTACGGCATCTCTAGGTCCAGCCTTTTCAGAGTTGTGGCCATTTAAAGTTTGACAGCTGTCATCGAAAATGTTGCTCTCTCTATCACCAATCATTTGCGCCTAGTACGGCATCTCTAGGCTAAGCCGTTTTAGAGTTGTGGCAGTTTAAAGTTTGACAGCTGTCAACGAAAGTGTTGTTCTTTCTAAGACCAATCATTTGCGCCTAGTACGGCATCTCTAGGCCAAGCCGTTTCGGAGTTGTGGCCATTTAAAGTTTGACAGCTGTCATCGAAAATGTTGCTCTCTCAAACACCAATCATTTGCGCCTAGTACGGCATCTCTAGGCCAAGCCGTTTCGGAGTTGTGGCAGTTTAAAGTTTGACAGCTGTCATCAAAAATGTTGCTCTCTATATCACCAATCATTTGCGCCTAGTGCGGCATCTCTAGGCTAAGCCGTTTTAGAGTTGTGGCTGTTTAAAGTTTGACAGCTGTCATCGAAAGTGTTGCTCTCTATATCACCAATCATTTGCACCTGGTACGGCATCTCTTGGCCAAGCCGTTTCGGAGTTGTGGCAGTTTAAAGTTTGACAGCTGTCATTTTGACAAATGTCATCTAGACACCTATCGGTTTAATAGTTAAACTGTTTCAAGGATAATCATTGAATTCCTTATGTTGACCTAAGGACCCAAATATATACTTCATCATTATAATGTCAGATGTTGGACGTCCACTGCTGGACATAGGCCTCCCTTTATGACCTCCAGATATTACGGTCGGATGCAGCCTGCATCCACCGTGAACCAGCAGCCTTGAAAATATCATCTGTCCCCATTTTTGGTGGACGTCCGACGCTGCGCTTGCCGATCCGTTGTCTCCTCGAGAACTTTTTGGCCCCATTGGCCATTCGTTCTTCGAGCTATATTGCCTGCCCAATGCCACTTCCAAGAGCTAATCTGCTGGGCTATGTGACCTGCATTTTACTACGTATCTCCTCATTTCTGATTCGATCCCGTAGAGAAACTCCTAGCGTAGACCTCTTCATAGCTCCTTGAGCGACTCAATTGAAAAATTAAGTAGGTATACTAATTCATATTGAGATAAACGGGCAATACACGAAATATCTCAATATAAATTTATCAAACCACGATTAGTTCTTATAAGTAGGTATACTAATTTATCTAACTGTACTTTTCAATTCCCGCGAGATGACGAACACAATACTATGAAAAATTGCAATGTGCCAACTCGCGGGAATCCATCTTTTGTTTTCCCGCGAGATGACGAACAACCCACAAAATTAAATTTAAAGTGATCAGTGCTTGAGTTCAAGTCCCCGAATTCAAATGAGTCTGTTGAAAGCTGAAAGGGCCGGAATAAATCAGCCGGGGAGGACAGACCGACTGATTTGTCGGACCCAATTAGGGTTACTTGTACTTGTTCGGGTTTTTGAGAAACCCTTACGTAAAACCCTTTGTAACGGATCCGCAGGACATTGTAAGCGTTGTGGCGTTCCATTTCACATGACATGAAACTTCTCAATCCTTTCCAGTACCTACAATTAATTAGTGGCTAGTTTAGAACGATATGACTATCGAGTGTTGTAAGGGAAGATTGCTGAATCGAATCTTTGTTTTTCCTAAACCATTTACCGTGCCGTGCTAAGCCCGATCTTTTTTTTTATTAAGATGAAGGGCTGCAGTGTAGTTCAAACCCACAACGGAATTAATTTGAAGGTACCTAATCCAAACATAACTTCATGCCTTTAAAACAAACTATTAATCAGTTACTATGATGAAATTATTAAAGGATTGAATCGGTGAGTGTGACAGAGTCGAATCTGCAGGTCCGTCGGAGTCCCACAGGCCCTTGTCATTCATGAGCTCTCGGTGGCTGTAAGGCCGGTCAGTGGTGATTAAAGGAGTCTTAGAGTGGCCGAGGATCAGCAGAATTCCCTCCTTTTTAACGATTATTCGATGATATTGAGTGATGCTTGGAGATCTGAGAGATTCATATTCATTGATAAAAGAGACAAATGATTTAAATATAATTGTAGATCAGACATTTCTGAATCGAATTCAATTGTATACGAAGCTTCCTTTCGTAGTTATATGTAGTTTTCATTCTACCGATTTTCAAACTAACTCCAATTAAAAACTAATTACTTAATACTAATTTAAAATGTATTATGGTTTTTCCACTGGACCAAATTAAAATGGGTCTACACGGGAAGCATCAATATAAAAATAATCATTTAAATTGACAATACAAAATACAGTCGACTTGAGAACCTCCTCCTTTCTTGTAGACGGTTAAAAATACAGAAATACTCGTGCTTTTTACCACAAGAACTTTATACGTGCGGGTCACAGCTAGCTTTACAATTTTGTCCATTCTTTAATATAAATCTAGCTACGAGGTTTTGATAGCGTGTGACGTCACTAAAACCGTAAAAATTTTATGTGTCAGTTCACATAAAAATATTGATGATATTGAACTGCATCTTGGATTTAATATCTCGGGAGATTGTGCGATAAAGTTGCGGAAATATGTCCTGCTATGTGAAATGTGAACGGAATGCGGTAATATTGTAACCTACACTCTTCACAAACAGAAATCTTAAAATATATTTATGTTAATAAAAATAACCTTGGATTTATCTCTAACTCAAGTTTGAAAGCCGTCTTGGCTAGTATGTGGATTATTCTTGAAAAATTTGGCGTGCGCTTAAAAACATTTGGTTTTAACGGTACATGCAAACATCGTGAGGAAACCGGTATGTTCTGAGAACTTTGAAGAGTTTGAAGAACTTGGCCAGCGTGGTGAACTTAGGTCTAATCTCTATCATGTGAGAGAAGTCCCTGTAAGTATCTCAGCTATGGGATCTTTAATAGGCGTTCTACATACCTATACTAAATGTAAAACTCATCATCATTAATATCAATATCATCACCGGACCATAATATTGTCAAAAGTTAAGCTTTTTTAGGTCAAAGCCAAAACACCTTCTATCCAGCTTTACATAACACAATGTTAAACATTATATCACAAACAGTCAGTCGAGACGTTAGTCATCTCAATCACACTTCATAATCATCATAACAACTCTTATTCTCAGCTTTTTGTAAGCTTTTTTTACTCTATTCGGTTATTACCTATAACTCGTGACAGTTTTTCAATTTCGATGAAACACCAACACGAAGCTCCCATCCGAAATCAAATCGGGCTCGACAGAATAAGCCGCTTATAGAAACACCGAAATATACGAGAAATAATATAAAAATACGACCCTGTATGTTTCAAATATTGTCACTGTCAGTTCGAAAATGATCTAAGCGGGTTTATTTTCACGTTGAAATATTTTTTGCAAACTACGATTTTTACGAAACAAGCTGACCCGTCCGCGGCTTCGCCCACGTTATTATATTTCCCCCCAATAAAAAAGTATCCATGTCCTTTCCCAGGTTCTAAGCTACACCTCCACCAATTTTCAGCCAAATCGATATGACATGATCACGACGGGCACAAGGCATTTGGTGATCGCTATGATAATAGTAAGTATATTTTTTTAAGTTCGTATGGTCCAAATAAATCTTTTAACATAATCGAATTAAATACGTATTTAATTCGATTCGTATTTAATCGCCTAATTATGATGAAGTCACAGATAAACATTTACGTTATTTATACATATTTTTTCACCTTTTAAGGTGACAGAACACAAATAATAAGAGAGGTTTTAAAAAATGCCCTGAAATTTTGTTAGAATTACTTAGAATAGAATGATAATCGAATAAACCCATTAGTCTGTAAAAAGATTTTTGGGTAACATTTTTTAAATTCTCAGAAAGATTTCGTGGGTGTTTATTTTATAAAATTTTACACAGTGACAAATTTAATTAAAATTTTATACACAGTAAGTGGGGGTGTCCGAGATGTATAAAAACATACCTATGTATGTTTATTTTTCTTTATCGAATTAGCTATTTGACGAGTCATACTTGTACATACGCTAGAATAAGTACATATTTAAAACTAGTTGATCCACCCGCTGCCGCCCGTTTTTCATCTTTCTCATAGTTTTTCCATATTTAAACTGACCCTGGAATATTAGCCGTTCTAGAGTTTTAGCAAGACTAACGTACAGCAATTTTTATTTTATTTTATGTACCTGTATCCTTAAGTGTTCTTGTGTGACAATAAATGATCTATAACTAGCGGCACGTAAGTTTAGCGCTGAACGATACGCGGCGGGGATAGCTGCGCATGGGTACTGTCGCGCGCGCAATACAATTATAAGTATTTACATTTAAGTACCTATTTAATTTATATTTTCCATCCAGCTTGTATTTCTCGTCACTTTTATTATTTATGACGGTTTTTTTGTATAGTTCAAATTTATTCACTGTCTTTTCATTTCAACTGTCGTGGTTACGGTTATCAACACTAATAAACTATGTACAAAAAACTTAAAAAACAAAATATAACAAACAAATTCAAATTGAACAAAAAATTAAGAACGCGACTGTACACTGGATGTGCGCGGGGTGTCGTATCAGTGCGGGGGAACGTAATGCAACTGAAGAGCCAATCGGCGCTTTGCACGCCAGCCCTTCATCCCGCTAGCTCCCCTCAGGTACCTTATTTTTCACTTCTGCGCAATAACGGTCAGCGCTAAAGTTACATGCCGCTGGTTATATCTATCACTATATCTGGTAATACCCTTAATAGATTGCTAGACGTGTCAGAAAGAGAAAGAGAGTAGAGAAACAGAAGTTCGTGATGAGCTCGCTTAGAGTTTCTGAATGCGTTCGTGGCTGTTTCCGCTACACGCAACATTGTGGCTTAAGTATAGGCGGTAGCGTTTTAATAAGGCAGTTAAAGATACACACATTATGAACTTGATAGAAACACTATTATATCTATCACGCATATTTTTTTTTCTATTATCCGTCGCGCTCAATGCAATCTTTCTATTCAATTCTCATCTTCCATCATATTTATTCTTAAAGATCTCTGTAGCGAAGCAAGAAGCGAGGAATGAAATCTAGTTAAATAAAAATTCTAGGATCCGGAACACATTAAGTTAAGCACAAGATAGTTTTCTATATAAATAGTCCAGCGACATTTATTTTTTAATATCACTCTTAGAAGCTTTATACTAGTAAAATATATCAAAGTAGAACCCAGCTGTTTTAGTGGCCCCACGAACATTCCGATTTTCATTAAAAGCTCCGCGGGTCGGAAACCGCTCAGTGCCATTTCCGGAACTTCCAACGCTGAAAAATAGTGAAATAGTCTTATACGAGATAAGGAACGTTTTGTGGGAATAGTGTTCTTAAAATGGCACGTCCATTTTAACTATATTTAAGTCTTGGCACCCTTCTTATTGGCAATGCCGAGGCCATATATCTCGGAGAATAGATGTCCGATGGGGCCGATTCTCTAGTGGAGACCCCGGATCGGAAAACGCAGCGTCGAACGTCCGCCGGGATTCGAACCAACGACCTGCGGAATGAAAGTCAAGTGTGGTCCCACTTAGACAATAAGGATCCTTTAGCAACTTACTCTGGTCATAAATAAATTCAATTTAATATAAAAAATAAACTTTTAATAAAAACTCACTGCATTGAAGAATCTCCCTTTTGCTCTATTTTCTCGAAGATGAGTACAAAGTGTGCAGCAAACTGTATTAGCAATCACAGACAGAAAGCACTCCAGTGCTCGGCCACTTCGCTTTGAAATGCAAAAATATCTGCGACGCCGTAACCTGAGATGTATTGGAGAGGATAGGATTGTTTCTCACTACAAGTTTTATATTTAACAAATTGGTGATATAGTAAGTATCATCCCGTTCTCGTTCCTCGTTCCCACTGCTGGGAACGTACAATTACAAACTTTTCAAGGTTTTCAGAAAATGCCGGTTTCTTTACAATGTTTGCCTTTGAAACACGCCGTGTTTTCAAAGCGAACATAATTTTTTGTTTGAAACAACTGTGTTGGCTAAGTGAGCCCCCCACTTAGCCAACACAGCATAATCAATCAACAGTAGAAATAAATTTGTTTCTGATAGAAAACAAACTAAAATTAGGCCTTTAAACAAAAAAATCAAATCATTCTTCTTTGACTTATATGGTACATAAAATTGTTTAATTACATACCATTCTAAAATTGAACAATTGCTAAGATAAACCATTCCATCGCCTATCTATTCAAACCCCGCAGTCTTTAGCCAATCGCCCGCTCGATAACCTCCATATTCTTTCAAGGCAGCTTCTAGAACGTTCTATTAGCCAAAGAAAGCCTCCTTCACACGTGGACTAGAGAATGCTTTCAGTTATATACGTTTAAAGAGCCATTTGAACTTAATTATTTTGAGTGCAGAAAGATTTCTTTGCAAAGCTTTTGTGGCTTAAATTGGTTGAGAATTGAAATGGCGAATGTTTGGTTTTGCTAAGTGAAGTTCTTTAGAGTTTTATTTGGTAGACTTGAAAACGCATCGACAGCTTCGCTTACGTATTTTACGTATCTAATCTACTACGTATAGTTTATATCCAGTAGCCTGTATCCTTACTCGATAAATATTATATCCAATTCTGATATAATTTTTCAATTCGGACTATATAGTGGTTCCTCAGATTAGCGCATTCAACCAAAGAAACAAATAACTCTTTAGCTTGATAATATTAATCGAATGATTATTATTGTGCTGTGTGAATTGTCCAGCAATATTTATATATTTCTTTGTTTGACGATGCCTCTATACAATATATTTTTATTATATTTTTTAGCTTCTTCGACCGCAGGAAAAGCCGCGTGTAAAGTTAGCGTGTAATATTTCACAAACAAATTCGGTGTTTTGGGGACACAGCGGCCGAAGCCTCATTAACTGAAGTACGTCGCCTTGGAGAGCAATGATCACAGACTTTCTACGGCTTTTAATAAGGAAATGTTCTACTTGTTATCATAATTCGCAGAAGCGTAAGGGAATTTTTAATGAATTTTTCTTTAAGAGTTTGTTAATGAGTGTCAATATTTATGTTTTACTTTTTTGTAGGATAAATGAGACTGGTCGTCTAATAATCTTCCTAAAGTGACAATACATTATTGTGAATTACACATAAAATATAAGAAAATGATGTAGAAATATTACAAGATCACAACGTAACCTTTGTCCTCGAGTGGGAAAAAATAAGGCACCCGTAATAGAATTTGAGACTGTGAATACATTGTTCAGCATTTTATTGTGCTTATAAAGGCATAGTCAGAAATAAATATTTAAATCTAGGCAAAAATTAAATGTAGTATCTTCGTTTAACATAAAATTATCTAGTAAATATCTAGGTCTTCCTAGTTCGGCTAAAAAAATTTTTCAAGAAGTTTTTTCAAAGTTTTCAGTTTCAAGAAGTAAAATCCAGAGGTGCGTGGTGACCTATGGACTGAAAGTCGAGTGTGCTCTCTCTTAGCCAACATGGCTCTCAAAACCAACAAACATTAATTAGCAAAAAATAATTAGCGAAATGACATCACTACAGACTACACTAATGAAAGGAGCACTCACAAGGCGTTCCGTTCACGAACAACAGACCGAAAGACATCGGCATCATTCTTTATTTTCCCTCGTATAAAAACGCAATGAAACGCAAAATTAACTCCTAAATCGGCGACGAACGGAACGCAATTTTCTTTATTTTAACGAAAGTCTTTTGAAAGTGACGTCGAGACTTCAAGAATCGTTACCTACCATAGTTTAAGTCCATGGGATTCACGAGATGGCGGGCGCAAGTTGTAGGAAACAGGCTTTATTGAGTTCAATTTAAATATAAATAATTATTTATCTTATTTATTGTAAAATTGAAGGTACAAAGTAGGTCTTAAAATTAAGTGTGGTACAGCCTGCCCACTTGGAGCGTACAAAAATATTTGGTTCTTAAATAAAGAGTAATGTAGATAGGTATTAATAAAAAATATTAAGTTTGTTTGAAAGCTACATTCACCCTGAGTAACAAAGGCTATTTTTATAGCTAGAAAAGATTAGGGATCTTTAATAATACTATTGCCTAATTATCAGAATAGCATGTAGGCTTCTTTTGACTGCGGAAAAATGCAGGAACATTTATAAAACAGTTTTAAATACTTACACATACATAAATATTGTAACTACTTATTTAGATAAATGTAAAAAGTAATAAGTTTTTCGCTTGCACAGTTCTATAAATCTAACTGGGCTTATAGAGCTCTTGGACTGGTCTTTTACGATATGAACCAACTGGAAACGCGATCTAGAACGTTCTTTATGAAACATTCCTCCAGATGAAGACTTCTCTTGATATGTATTCGAAACTTAGAGTTCAGTCACTCATCCTTCACGATTTCTTTAATAAATATATTTTATTATTTGAATAACAAAAATATTGGACAGAGGATCTGGTCAAAGCGGTTGTCTTGCTGTGAAATTGCTGTGTCCTACCGTAATAACTGGAAAGCCAATAGTAAGCTCTATATGGGGATGATAATAGTATACTTACAGTGAAAGCCATGAGTTGTGGGAATGAAATCTCCAAACAATGTAAGCGCTAAGTAATCTCTGCTAAATGTCCAATCAAAGAGCAAGTAATTAGTGTTCGTACTAGACCGACTTAGGGGGCTTCTGTTTCTATCTTGAAAACAATTTCTGTTACTATTTTCTTCGATTTTTTTTACTGCAGGTTCATATCTATTTGAACCGTACCAACGTCGGCATCACAACATTTTAAAATGGATTTTTATTATGTAATTCTTACAATAAAAAATATTTATTAAGTTAAAATATTACTGGACAATTCACACATCAACATCTAGCCTTACAGGAAGCTTGTGTTACGGGTACTTGATTTCTGATATACCTTATACATTATTCATACATCCATTTTTTTATTATACCCTAGCAGTACAATTACTCAGTGTTGTTTGTAATCATGAAATAAGCATGAATTTTCTAATTATAAACTATTCGCCATTAGTATCCCGGGTAAAGGTCCCCCCTCAATTGTGATATATTGAAGGAATAAAGTGTTCTGTAAGTTTCAAAAGTTAAATAAATGACTTGAATTGAAAGAGTCTTTAACCAAGATTGTTTGTCTAGAAATCGAGCCACCAGCACACAATGCGATGGGATCCTGTCCATCCGACTAATGGTCCTGGATTCGGCTGCAGAACCAATTTAAACTTGCTCCAATCCAGCACTTGTTTATTTATGCTTGTCCGGGGATTTAATGCGCTTGAAACTACAAAAAAACTACTGAACAATTAGTACACCGACTTTTTAAGCACATATTTGAATGGAAATTTGTGATTAGTTTTTAATTTACGTGCTATTTTTTTAACAAACCAAAACCACTGTATTAAAAACATTTATAACGTCGATTATTTTTTTCTGATTTCTAAAAATTTTCATTCTATTTCATTTTTAGAAGTAAAATCCATAGGTGGTTAGGGTTTTGAACATTTGAACTCACTATCTTCGGAATTAAAGTCGAGTGTGCCCACTTAGCCAACAATGGCTTTTTTTAAATGTTGGTAACTCAAGTTCGATTCTCTTAAAAATCGGCGGTGGCCAATTTATAAGTTGGGTCAATTACAGCGATAAAGCTGCGGACTCGAACTTATCAGTTTTTTAACGCCTTGTTAATTGCCCGAGTTCTTGATACTTGATACAGTACTTCAGATCTTATATTGAGTATCTATCACTTAATTGATGGATCAAAACCTTCGTTAAATTCCTGCATTCCCTCCGTAGTCTAAAAGAGCCGTGATGGCTAAGTGTAAGCACACTAGACTTTCATTCCGAACCGAAGATCGTGGGTTCAAACTCCGCCGCACATCTCTGGATTTTTTTATTGGAAAAATTATGTGGGCTCCAAAAATATGCTCACGTAAAGAATCTAAGCGTAATTGCTCTAAAAATGTCTCAGACGTCCTAATAATCTTACATTTACACCTCACCATCAAATCTCTAATCTGCCCATAAACACGAACACAAACTAAACACAGCAATAACCGCTATCCGCATATAATGTGAATAATAAAACATTATGGGGGCGCGGTGCGAGGTAGAGAGGGGTGGTAATCAAAACAAATGACAACCGCGCTACAGGTAACACACAATTACATACACTGGGGGACAAAATAATAGGATGTTAAAAAGCTTGCAGGGAAGTTTACAGAAAATCCTAATGTAGGTTTATTTTGACGACCTCTGTGGCGCAGCGGGCGAAGGTCCGTCTACGACGCAAGAGGTTGCGGATTGGATTCCCGCCTCAGGCCAAAAATTTGTACGATCTGGAAATATTTGTTCCAAGGGTCTGGGTATATATGTTTATAAAAAAATTGTGTCTTTGTATGTATATAAGGTATATTAAGTATATCAGAAATCTAGCACCCTATAACACAAGCGTCGATCTTACCACGGTGCTAGATGTTGCTGTGTGAAATGTACAGCAATATTTATTTATTACAATATTAATGGCAAGGCTTCATATACCTACTGTATATACTCGTATATCAAAAAATTCTGCTCGCAAGTATACGTGCGTATAAACTTTAGTTGCGCATTTATTCGCTTTGTTCTGAGCTCTGATTATGAGCTACGGCGGCGGTTTTTTACCCGGCTCTGTCTTATTGCGTTATATGACGAGATGGAGTGTCTGCCTGACTGTTTGTTTACGAAATAACAGTGGAAGGTGAGGTTTTCTCTAGAGAATTTAACATGGAAATAACACAACATGAATTTTATATATTGTTTTGCCCGCCATTTTTATGAAATTATGTACCTTTAAATTATACGATCTAGCTTATTAACTTCTGTAATTAAGAGCCTAAGTGTAAAGACACCTTGTAAATTAAACACTTCTTTTGTCTAATTTCATATCTAAGACATACAAAAATCGAGATTCCACCGTAACTTTAAAATTCTACATGCTAATTCAAAATTAAGTTTCCAGTGTGACTTTTATTTTCAACAGGCTTTCTCCTACATATCAAATTGTAAACCCTTACATAACTCCTCAATGTAAACTAAGCCGTTCTCAAGGCGCCTATTTAAGCACCCTCTACACTATCCCATGGGATTACAGTGACGTCACAGCTGGCTTACACTGATCCCACAGATTTTTTCGCACTCGTAAAAAACGCCCCGAAAGAGTGGCACATCCACGTTTCGAGAATAGTGATGGGACATTTTGAGACTGTAGGTATATCGGACTTTTTCGAAGTTGCGAAATTTGCACAAATCTTTTGAAAGTTAACTCAATTTTATTTATTTGATTTAGGGACTGGGCAGTCAACATGTTAAATTGTTCAAAGGCTAGAATGTGCAAGTGTCAAAATGTACATACAAACATGGTCACAATGTCTAAGTGACAAAATGTACACATCTCAAATTATACACATCTCAAAATGTAAGTACGACAAAATGTCTAAATACCAAAATGGTCAATTGATATAACGTGCAAAAGTATAATAGTATTAATGGGATGTTAAACTAACAAATTAAGTCTAAGTCTTTGGCCCAATTTCACCACTCTCTCTGTGACAAAAAGTTAAATGTTCTCGTGTATGTGGTCTATTGGATATTACCAGATGAAAACCCAGCTTCGCCCGGGTGAAATGTGATTCATAATATCCACAGATCTATGAACAAAGCGTAGGTTGGTATATTTTTCTAGCTTTAGTAGATTCTTTATAGCTAAGAAACTTTGTAAAAGTTTTTGGAGTTTAATCGAATTGAGTTTTATAGATCATGTGTGTCGAAAACTATTACGTAATCTTAACCAAAAGTACCTAGGTAGGTAGATACTAAGGATATTTAACATATTATACCTAGTAGTGACGACCTCTGTGAGTTTTGAACGTTTTTACATTTAAAAAAGCCTGTGCACAATAGCATCTGTACTATTTGACACTTGTTCGATTTAACCATAACACGTTTCAACTCCCTGTCCTTTTAAACCATGTACATTTTGACGTTTATACTTTTTGGCAAATAGATTGGCGGTACATATGTACATTTTGACCCTTGCATATTCTAGCCTTTGAACAATTTGTCATGTTGACTGCCCAGTCCCTAAATCGTCCTGACAATGTCAACCCTGTCATTATAAGACTATTATCCCCTTTTCTCATACTTACAATCAAATATGATGGAAATAGACGCCGCTTAATATAAGTAACAAGTTTCGTTTAGAAATGACACTGAATGCCGGTTTTAAATAGTTATATATAATTATGTATTTTGCTCGACTCACTTTATAACCTTCTAGAAGCTTTCTAGGAATCATAGTAACTTCGGAAGCGTTTGGCTGGTAACCACAAAATTTTGTTTTCTGTTACGGAAATATTTTGAAAAGGTAATGGCTTGAAACAAAGAGAATAGGTATTTCTTGAAACAACGGTGCTTGTACCTACTGCACTTGGCAAACAAACGTTGATGTGAATTCAAAGCACACCCTGCGGGCTAAAAGTTAGATAACGCCTTTTTCATATACTATAGGGATTTATTTTACATTAAATCTTAACAACATTAAAGATTTGTTATTTTACTATAAAAACTGTCGTGGTGCACTGCGGACCGGCGAGCGGGCGTGATCCGTGTCCTTGCAGTGTCCTTGATCCTGAAGAGGTCCCACGTTCTGGGACGAAATCTTAAAATAATACAATACAAATTTTACATCAGTGTCAGATATTTCGTACATTTATGAAATGAAATTCAAATAACTCTCCAATTGAGCTCGGCCTCGGGAAATTCTAAGAACACGTTAAGCTTATGAGAAAGGGTTTAAACTTCGAACTAACAATCCCATCCCTACGTATTATAATTTCAAATTTGCGATGTGTCGCTCCAGTTAAATTTTCTTTATCGCAGGAATTTGAAGTGATGTAATCCGTGCGTGGCGGTTACCCGATTGCGAAGATAAGGGGTAATGTTTAACTCGTGTTGTGTTTGTTGAACTCCCTTCAGGCCAATTTGGGACTCCTTTCGTAAACATGGACTCGCAATGTTTGGAACAACGTAATTCTTATGTAAAGTTATGTATGGGCTGGTTCATCTAGGTCTTTGTTTTGAAATGGGTCGATGTTTGCAGTATGTTTTATGTATTTTTACTTCAATTTTGGTTTCTCAAACTTTTTTTTACTTAATAATAGGTATAATAAAGGCATAACACGTTTGGTGATCGAAGTATAGAGACATAGAGTAAGGTCTTGCAGCTCGTATCTGGGACACATCTCGCCAAAAGTCGATTGGATTCATCAAGGACCTTGTAGTGTTGGTCCTTAAGAAGTCCCACGTATTGGGACGAAACTGTTGACCAACTCTAACGTAAAAAAGTTTCTTGAATTTCCCGTTAATCTAAAAATGAATTAATCAGGCTATGACAGTTTTTATTGTAAAATAATCAAGGATACATTATTTTCAGAAGATATTCTCCCTTCACCTTAACAAGTATCAGAAAGATTAAATTCTAAAAATTATTCAATAAGCCACTTAAGTAAAGATTATTTATAAGTAATTAAATCTTATTTTCTTTCCTCAATTATCTGTTTGGCCCAATTTTACACTAATATGGCGAGCACTCTTAGTAAAGCAAGCATCAGGTATTATATTATATAATTATCTTTATTTCCTCATTATTCAATTCCATTCCGTAGGGCAAATGGGGCTTAGCCTCTTTGGGTAGGCAACGGCACAAGTACCTAAACAATTCATCAGTCTATAAGTCGACGTCCAACGGCTAATACGATAATAATGAGTAGGTACTATTTATTAATTTTTTTATCCAAAAGTAAAATATATCTAAAACTAAACAATTTTAAGTTAATTGTGCCAATAATTATGTAAATAATTAACTATTCTTGTGAAATATTAATACATTACACGTGAACTGTTTATGAACTTCAAGTAATATTTTGTAATTGGAAATTCTCATAAAATCTTTTATACGAATATCTCTTTGATCTCAACATTGAAATATATATTTTACGCCTCGATGTATACTTGATAAACCACAGCTTATTTTACTCAAATGTCCTGACAATGTCAACCCTGTCATTATAAGACTATTATCCCCTTTTCTCATACTTACAATCAAATATGATGGAAATAGACGCCGCTTAATATAAGTAACAAGTTTCGTTTAGAAATGACACTGAATGCCGGTTTTAAATAGTTATATATAATTATGTATTTTGCTCGACTCACTTTATAACCTTCTAGAAGCTTTCTAGGAATCATAGTAACTTCGGAAGCGTTTGGCTGGTAACCACAAAATTTTGTTTTCTGTTACGGAAATATTTTGAAAAGGTAATGGCTTGAAACAAAGAGAATAGGTATTTCTTGAAACAACGGTGCTTGTACCTACTGCACTTGGCAAACAAACGTTGATGTGAATTCAAAGCACACCCTGCGGGCTAAAAGTTAGATAACGCCTTTTTCATATACTATAGGGATTTATTTTACATTAAATCTTAACAACATTAAAGATTTGTTATTTTACTATAAAAACTGTCGTGGTGCACTGCGGACCGGTGAGCGGGCGTGATCCGTGTCCTTGCAGTGTCCTTGATCCTGAAGAGGTCCCACGTTCTGGGACGAAATCGGTTGATCAATAGTAACGTAAATAAGGTTCGTGTATTGCCCGTTTATCTCAATATGAACATTAAAGATGTAAATATTTATTTTATTTCTGTAACTTAATCTATTAATTACAATTTATTCGTTGGAAACCCCCTTTTAGGTATAGGTAGGGGTTCCGCTCTTGCCTAGACTGGGTAACTTTACATAAAAAATACAAAATTGTATTTGGGTGTGTAGATATAATAAAATTGTACCTAATCTTGTTACGAAAAAAAATCAAACTGCCTCTACATTAATTACTTATGTGGTTTTTGTCAGAACTGCACGAAAATAAAATGACGACAAGAAAACAATAGCTTTCAAATAAAAACCGACTCATCCAAATCGTTATGAATTATGAATCGGTTGACCTAGTCTTTAGTTCTGAGGTAACATAAAAATTAATACAGTGGACTTGAAACCTCCTCTTTTTTTGAAGTCGGTTAACAAATGTAAAGAATTTTCTATGTATGTTTATTATTTTAAAGAATTAAATTAAAATACTACAGACATTAGCTTTTCTTTTGTATGGAAATAACACCGACTATGCGGTTTTATGTGGCAACTTGCATTGTATGAACTTTGACGTAACCTACTTGTTTAGCGCTAAACACAATCCCGCCGCATCGAATACAGATATTTTGTACATTTTAATACGTTTTCCTTTTTAGGTAGTTTTATAAAGGACTAGCGGTGCCCGCGTTTGTATGGGGGACACGTCTTTTAATAACTGGAACAAGAATTTAAATAGGCTATCCTATGTCCTAGACCTCTAAATGTATATCTACTAAATTTCATCGAAATCGGATAATTGTTTTAAAAGTTATGGCGGAACATACTCGTACATACAGGAAAAAATCTAAATATCGTCAATATTATCTCTGAAAACAAACTAACTTACTCCATGACCGACCCTTACAGATTTATTATTAGTCTAGATATTTTGGGCTGTCCTATAAACAAATATTACAATCTAAAAATATTATATCCCAGTATAATATAAAGAACCTAAACCCCTAAAAATGGTAGCCTGATCACGTCCACCGATAATAGCTGAAAAAAATAACGAAAAAGGAAAATCATGTTATCGAAACAAAAAGTTTTTCACCATAAAGTATAGGAAGTGACACGCGAGCCAAAAAGCTGTAAACATTGAGGTCTCGAGGGTCACATATTGTAACCGCTTCATGCCGCCACCTCGTTCCAAGGGTCAGATGCAGAGGTAGCTGTCGATATAGAACGGACCTTATAGGGCAAGACTTATAAGAGCCTTGAAAAATAGGGTAAAATATTTTAACGAAAAAAAAACGACTTATGACTGCTGCTACCTTTAAAGCTCAGTACTCACATACGGTATTACTCGATAGTTTAAATCGAAGTCGAGTAAAAATCAACGTATGGACCGCAAAACTCACTCTCAACTCTGTAATTTTGCAGTTCACTAATTCACAGTAATTTTTCAGTTGTATTATTACTCCCTGTTTAACTGTTGACTATCAACTGACCTCTAAAGCTTCTGATAGAGTATAATAAGATTTTTTCACAAGTGAGGTCTTTATGGTGTTTTTGAACGCTAGAAATCCAAGATCTTGGGTTTCTGCATTCAATTTGTTAAATAACTTTATGCCATTACACTCATAACTTTTGTTTACCTTTCTAAGCCTACACATTGGTTGACGAATTTTACAACCATTCCTTGTGTTATAGCTGTGTGTTGCCGACACAGTTATAAAATTTTGCCTATTTTTTTTATATACAAAAGACATTGTAGGATGTATTCCGAGTAAACGTTAAATTACCAATTTTAGTAAGGAGTTGTGGCATGTAGCTATTATAATAGATAATATATAGGTACCTAGATTAATTAATATTATATTTAAAAAAATATCTAACTAAATATCTATTTGCTTCAAACGATTTCACCTTAATTTTAACACTTCTACATTCGTCCAGTTCTGCGTCTACCCTTTAGGGCCGCGCATAAAACAACCAATGCTTTTACACGGGAAGTTGAGCGACATTTTGAGTTCTGCGTCAAAACTCATCATAAAGATAACCATAGATAATAACTGAAATGTCACTGACACTTTTTATCATTCAAAAAGAACTTTTTAGAACTGCATGTCACGGGAAAATGTAAGAAATGAGGAGATACGCATAAGAACGAAAGTTATCGACTTAGTCAAATGGATTAACTCGTTTATACGCAGATGAGAACAGCGGGAAAAAAATCCAGAATTCCATTCTAGAACCGCGATTTGGCAAATGCAATGTTGGAAGTACAACATCAGAACTTAAATAAAAATATCATCCTTATATCTATTGCAAACAAAATAAACGCAAAAAACACATTGCTTTTAAAATAACTCAGAAAACACAACAGCTAGTAAATAATTAATGATCTTATGCTGAAATCAAATCACTCTGCTGTTCTCGAAATAGAAATCCAAGGGAACAGAATAAACAATTGAGCAACCTCAAGTCATGCGGCACCTAACGAAGACAAACTTGAATTTGCTCAACTCATTACCCCTTCTTTGCATTGTCGGTTAGAACGCGAATTGACATACGGCTGGTTACGTGGTTCAATCTTATCCACAGGCTTTTGAGTGTTAAAACCACGGAGGTTAAAACAATAGACGAGGCCCGGACTATTTCTTACATGTCAATACTAATATTTTGAATGTTAAAGTGTCTTTATGCATGTCCGTCTGTTACGTCAACTAATTTACGTGATATAAGGGATGGAAATTGGCATAGGCTACTATATTTCCGCGGAAAATTCAATTGTAACGCGGGCCATGCCGCGAGGGTAAGCAATAAATCCTACAACCAAGTCATTAAACACAAGCATTATCTTCTTTATTTCTATACGAGAATAACCTTAATTCATTCTATAGGTTTCTATTCTATTAATAAAATAATTTTCCTAGCAATACCGGTCGCTTCTATGTAACCTTATATTATATTGTGGATAATAAACATGAATTTTAATAGGGAATCTCATTAAATTATTCCTCACCTCTAAAAACGCACCGTAACAGTGCAGCATTGGTATTGTGTCTTTTCAAGTGGGGTAGAGTGGTTCTTAGTCCTTAGCCACGACACTAGACCATGTAAGCTTTACAGAGTCTACAACGCTCACAAATGAGATTAGTCAGCTGACCTCCGCTTGTGTAAACCTTCAAATAATCATTTAAATCCGGCTAACGCGATTACTTCAAGTTTACGGAAATGTTTCTTGAGATTTGGGACAGCGCGTGTAATTTCGTAAACATTTTAAGGCCAAGCTGGAAGCCATCTTTGAGTTTGTAAGCATGTTTGGATGTCAAACTTCAGTTACCTACGTTGTTTCCAAGGACCATATCCTGGGACTTTTAATTGGTTGGAAAGTGAGTTTAAAACACTTTTGCATGCATTTATTTTCACTATTATCTGGTACTATAAATCTGAAGTTTGTTTGTTTGAACGCGCTAAGCTCAGGAACCGTGGGTCCGATTGAAAAAAATCTTTCATTGTTGGATAGTACATTTATCGAAGAAGGCTATAGGCTTTATGGCTATGTACGCTATATGTAAATAACTTAAAAAACTCAAGCAAAGCTGAAGGCGGGTCGGCTAGTCAGATATATAGTAGGTAGGTCCACGTAACACAAGCTTTAAGCTTACAACGGAGGGGTTGATTTATTGTTGCTGTGTGATTATTATCTACTATCAGATAAAAGCAAAATCTGCAACTCGCACCTTCGGAACCAGAGGGTCACTTTTGCATGTTTTTCAACTTTACAGGAGGAGCATTTTAAAGTTTTTTTTGACGTATTTTTTTAATAACTCTGTGCCGTTTTAGAGTATTGCGGAGTTTCTCATAGTTCTAGATTGATTAGTTTTTCATGGATAATCGTCACTAATTATAAAAAAAATACAAGTAGACGTTTCTGAGAAAAAAGCCTTAAACTGAGGGAAGGGTACCAAAAGTGTCTTTTTGTTACAAATCATTAACTGTACTATTGCAGAAACGACCTTTTAAAAAACTAATAAAATCATGAAAGTACTTATAAGAACGTGTTTTAGGACGACTTAAGTTTATTTATCGTAAAGATGTATATCAGTAGAAATCAATATAAACTGAAACGAGCACTAGAAGGAGAATAATCGCTAAATTTAACGTTTTAATGGAGAATTATTAAATAAAGTAGGAAATATTATCGAGTATTTTATTTGAAATTCAAACAAATGGCCCATAAATGAGGCAAAGATAGCAAACATTACGAAATAAATTACAAAAAATGGCTTTCAAGTTATACAACGTATAAAACCTTAGTATAAACTGAATAGGTAGTTATAATAACAGTGCTGAGATGCTGTTCTAGTATCTGCAGTCTTTATAAAAGTTAAAGTTGTACTTAATATTTAATAGAAGATCAAAACAATAGGCGTGTCTTTTAATAACATGCAAATCTAAACAAAATAGGCCTGAAATGTGGGACATTTCAATTTAATGATCTATCTTAACTAGATACTAAAGAAACTTATCAGCGGAATATATTTGTAGTTTATTTACTGGTTAATCATAAATCTGGAATAAAAACAAAACAATTACTCAATAGATAAGTTTCCACCCAATCGGGATCTAAATAATAATGTAAATAGAAATCTAGTAAGAAATTAAGTAGAAAATTATCATCAAAACAATGAGGACTATTTGACACTTCTATTCAAAAATAACACTCTAAAAATGCTAATTATTACAAAAATAATGGCACTTGTACACAGAAGTGACGTTTTGAGTCCAATGAAAAGAGAAGTTTTATGCCATAATGTCATTTATAACGAGAAGTGACGTTATGTTTACAGCAGACAAATGCCAAAATTTGGTATAAAAAAGTCATTTTTATTAAGAAGTAACATTATAATAGCAAAAAGTATGTAAGCAAATATGTCATTATTTAACTTAGTGCCCCTCTGTCGCCAGCGCACAAGGTCATCCTTCGGCTGTTAAAACTCTACTGACCAGAAGACACGTTTCGTTTCAAACAAACGGGCCGATTACGCAAAATAACATAACGTCTCATCCGCCCTCAAAACGATGTTATTCATGCGATTGTCACCGTAATTGCTGAGTATATAGAGTCGAATATGGCGGTTCTTTCTGCATATTTAAGTCGTTTTCGTAAAATGTTGCAGAAGTGACCCTTTGGTTCCGGACGTGCGAACTATTAAAACAGCTTTGCTGACTTTGCTTGCTCGATCCATAATTTTATAAGAATAAAATCTACGTGAAGTATCGATTACATTGCAAATTGCAGGCTCCAGACGCGTTGAGGTTTTTCTAGAATGTAGTTAAAAACTTGTTAGCATAACCGGGTTAATAGGCGCTGGCAGAGCACCAAGTTTTATGATGTTTTGTAGAAGCTGATACTTTCTACATTGATGCAAACTCTCGTTATTCAACTCATATGTAATTGGCTTAAGTTGGCTTAAGCTAATTCTGTTTTTATCAGGAGATAAAGAATGAAAAAATGCATTGATTGGTGATATAAAAAAAATATCTATATGTCGGGGCAGACAAGAACATCGTTTGAAATATGACTCAGAACCTGTTTGTACCGCGCGCATCGAACTACGGGTTGCGGCGCGCCGACGACATTACTTGTAAAACTGGTTCGGTCGCCTGCCTTTGCTGCCTGCGCTTTGTGCTTGGTATAAATACGACCGTCGGCCGAGCTAAAATTACATTCTTGTTTGAGCCGTTGGACGGAACAGTGCTTTGTTAGTAAAAAATGTATTCTTGTTCGAGTAGTCGTAAATTCAGAGTAGTTTGACCGAAACATTGTTAATTGGAATAAATAATGGACGTTTCGTTGTGGTTTTATTATTAACATGAAGACGACTGTGACGTTAGACCTGGTGACGTCATAACCAATTAGAAGCCATCCTGATAAACACACATTCCTCGACATCCTAAACACATCTCTCTCCACGACATCAGAAGTGGGATAACAAACCTGAACAAGTGGGATAACAAACCTGAACAAGTGGGATAACAGACCTGAACAAGTGGGGTCACAGACTTGAACAAATGGGATCACAGATCTGAACTTTGGAACTACCTGCATCTTTATAAAATGATGCAAAAACTGACCTAAGACCAAGAAGATGGCTTAGTTAAACCCTACTGACGACACATTTTTGGAACTACCTGCATCTTTATAAAATGATGCAAAAACTGACCTAAGACCAAGAAGATGGCTTAGTTAAACCATACTGACGACATATTTTTGGAACTACCTGCGTCTTTATAAAATGATGCAAAAACTGACCCAAGACCAAGAAGATGGCTTAGTTAAACTATACTGACGACATATTTTTGGAACTACCTGCGTCTTTATAAAATGATGCAAAAACTGACCCAAGACCAAGAAGATGGCTTAGTTAAACTATACTGACGACATATTTTTGGAACTACCTGCGTCTTTATAAAATGATACAAAAACTGACCCAAGACCAAGATGCCGAGCAAACAAACAATTGAGGATCATACTGACGTCAGAGTTTTGAAACTACCTGCATCTTTAAAAAGTGATGAAAACAAAATTGATGAAACGCAAATCGGTCAGGAAAAAGCCGAGCAAATCAATAATTGGATCAAAATTCCAATGAGAATTCCTACGAACCCCTTCTATGAAATATTCTTCAAGAACTAATTAAGTTTCTTTTACAGATTCACTTCCGCACTACGAGTACTTGATGATATACTCCGAGAGGCAGATGCATAGCACGCACTGCCTGTCAGTAGGGCTGTGTTGGTGGAAGAAGACGATGCACTAGGCCCTCAAAACACTACTGCAAGCGAGCCCGTGCCATCCACCTCCCATGCTAGACTGCCTGAGCAAGACTCCGACTGAAACAAAAGTTAAGTTGATCATCTTTATAAATTTTCCCCAGAACTCTTACCCTCCGAGAACCCTTACCCTCCGAGACCTTACCTATTCTTCATTAAAACTTTGTTGCAACTCGATGGAGTTGTAAACAGATACCAAACTCAAAAGCAAATATCTTTGTTACAGACAGTTGCAGACCAGGCAGGTGCAGAGCGCCCACCGCCTGTCAGTCATTTCCGCACTACGATGACCTCTTCGAGGCAGATGCAGAGCGCGCACTGCCTGTCAGTATGGCCGAGTAGGCGGATGAATACGATCCTGTAGTTCTACCATGCAACACTTCTACCTAGGCAAGTACCGTAAACTTTAAGCAATATGCAACCAAAACAAACAAACAAAAGAAAGAAAAAGAAAGAAAAGAAAAAAAAAAAAAAATTTGGCGAACTGTAGATTTTACATAAACACACAACTACCTTTTACTAACCTCTACGAAAAATTCCACAAATATCACGATGAGAAAATCCACGAGTATCTCGTTGAGAGGATCCCTTAGTATATCGTTGAAGATCCCCCGAGTATAACGATGAATAAAATTCACGAGTACTGAGTGGTAAGAAATTCCGCGAGTGTATCGTTAGGAAGATCCCCCGAGTATAACGATGAAAAAAATTCACGAGTACTGAGTGGTAAGAAATTCCGCGAGTACTAAGGCGAGACTTTCCACGAGTTACTTTATGAGAAATTCCCAGAGTACCTTAATAACCATGCAAGTACGAGGAGTGCAAGCATTGGCCATAAAATTATAAAACAATGTAAATACGTGGAGCATGAACATTGATAACAATAATAATAACTCACTCACTGTCAGTTTTCCTTATTCATTTTTCTAATAAACATTCTAAGTACTATGTCTTAAACTTTCGCTGATAATTTGGTGGTTGAGATCCAATTATCAGAACAAATAACCTTGCACCAAATTATCAGCTAGTGTACCTTTGAATGGATACCTAGCTCAGAGAAACTTTTTCATCTTTTTCAGAAAAACGACTGGTGCAGAGCGCGCACCATCTATCAGCATGGCCGTGTCGGGGCAGACAAGAACATCGTTTGAAATATGACTCAGAACCTGTTTGTACCGCGCGCATCGAACTACGGGTTGCGGCGCGCCGACGACATTACTTGTAAAACTGGTTCGGTCGCCTGCCTTTGCTGCCTGCGCTTTGTGCTTGGTATAAATACGACCGTCGGCCGAGCTAAAATTACATTCTTGTTTGAGCCGTTGGACGGAACAGTGCTTTGTTAGTAAAAAATGTATTCTTGTTCGAGTAGTCGTAAATTCAGAGTAGTTTGACCGAAACATTGTTAATTGGAATAAATAATGGACGTTTCGTTGTGGTTTTATTATGAACATGAAGACGACTGTGACGTTAGACCTGGTGACGTCATAACCAATTAGAAGCCCTCCAGATAAACACACACTCCTCGACATCCTATCTCATCTCTCTCCACGACATATATAATATTGGTGATATAAAATAATATAATATATAGGAGATCTCAATTGAGATGGGACTTCATCGGCAATTTTAGATTTCAAAAATAATTTAATTAGATTGTCATTTTATATACCTACTTACATTATTATTAAAATTAAAGTGTTGTCTCTTGTGGTTATGCTTATTACAAAATGGCGGCAGTCGCCAGCCCCTTTCCATGAATATGTAGATTGTAATTGCCATTTTTAACTGCTCATGCTCAAAGAGACAATCAGCTTAATACTGCTCTATAATCGATGTTAATGTGGTTGAAGGTGTTAACTGCCTGTCTGAATGTCACGAGTTCAAATGTGCGGTGATCCTACAAGAGTGATCACAGCTACAATACCCAGAGCTCATAATAACAACTCATATTACGCCTGATGGGTACGAGTCTCCCCAAGGTTATTTAAACCCATTAAAATAAATAAATGTATTTTGGACAGACCTATGGTTCGTGAGCCATATATATTTAAATATTGCTGGACTGATTGACACAGCAACATGTAACCTATGTAAGTATATGTATAAATTATTATTATATATATATATTATTTCCCTTGGCCACGCCATCACATGTGAACTGCTGGGCCATTTTGGGGCTATTGGTTTTAAAACAGTCGTAGTGGCCCTGGGAAGGTTGTAATAAATAAATAAATATTAAATATTACTGGACAATTATACACAGCGACATCTAGCCCCATGGTAAGCTCGAAGCTTGTGTTACGTAAAAATGGTGACAAAACGTGCGAATAAAGCGGGTGAAGCCGCGGGCGGGTCAGAAATTATTATTACTAGGTTTGTCAACAGCGTGATGCTACTATTCTCAGCCCGGGACAAACTATATGATAGTTTGTTTATAAAGAGATCAGATTTGACTAAATTTTATCTTAACTTTGACTGAAACAGCCAAAACTGTAACAAATTAGGTTTACTAAATAAAACATAGACTTTAGGTCGAAATAAATTATTGCGCCGGGCACAATAAATGTTAATTTTGCAAAGTTTAAGAACATATTTCATAATTTTACATAATTTCGGGCCTGTCGGCACATTACTGTGTAAATGTTGGCTTACTAGTGTGTTTCCCTGACTTCGTTTCAAGACATTCAATCAGTAAATTATTTTTATCAAAACTATCGACAATAATTAGGTAAGTACATATTTACCTTCTTTCTAAATATTGCTGCTGGAAATTCACACAGCAACATCTATCCCCGTGATAAGCTCTAAGCTTGTGTTACAGGTGCTAGATTTTTTGATATACTAAATAGAATAAACACACAATAGAAACATATATAACACCTAGACACCCGGAACAAATATTTGGAGATCATACAAATAACCCCGAGGCGGGATTATTTTTTTTTTGTTTTCCGAATGTAGGTACCAAAAATGTACCTAGTAACTTTTTTCCCATATAACTATTTCCCGTGTATAAACTGTAACAAACAAACTTCACAATCACAATTACCTTGCAATATTAAATCTGTGTAATGTTATTTAAATGAAAATCTGACCTCTCCACCCTGTTTACATTACATGAGAACATTTACGAAATTATGTTAAAACTCACTTATCGGGGTGAACTTTTAGAACACTCAGGTGGAAGTTAGACCCTAGGGGGTTGTTCTGGCTGAAAAGGGTACAAGGGGATGAATAAAATATTTAAGCTAGGTGAGTTTAAGTTGACTTACATTAAATAAAATAAATAAATATTGCTGGACAATACACAGAGCAACATTAAAACGGTGCTAGTTTAAATGTTGCTGTGTGTATTGTCCAGCTTTAACTCGTAACTTGTGTTACGGGTGCTAGATTTCTGATATATTTAAAAGAATATACATACATAGATAGATATTTCTATTATACCTAATATAAATAATAAAAAAAAATGCTAATTATAATATCTTAGACTAGATTAAAATAGTTATTGGTAAGAAGCCGGTGCCAAAAACTTTTCAACTTGCATTAGGTATCAGATGATACATGAAGCAAGTTTTCAGTTTTATCATTTTGGCACCCCGGGAGATATACTCCCGAGCTGAAAGTTTCTAGAAAGGTCTACGCATACATACATACCTACCATAAACATCATTATATCCCATATTACGTCCTACTACAGTTCACAAAAGCCGTGTTCGATTAGTGGAAGCACACTCGACTTTCATTCCGAAGGTCGTAGGTTCAAAAGCCTCCAAACATTTTTCTTCTTGAAATATTTATGTGTGCTTTAAAAATACGTGCTCTAACTATAAAGGCAATTATCATGAGGCAAACGGCAAGTCCTGAGAACTTTAAAAAAGTTTAAAACACATGTGACATTCACCAAATTGTACTTGGCTAGAGTTAAGGACTTAAGGCATAATCTAATCTCTTGACGAGAGAAATCCCTGTTTCGCAGCAGTGGGAACCTAATAAAAGTTTTAATGATGTAGGCCACAAGACGAAAGTCTCGATTAATCTTGTTTTTGACTAAAAAGTACCTACTAAAGACTATATAGCTAATGCCAACATTGTAAAAAATATTGAATACTTATACTTAACCTACTTACTCATTTTACAGGTACATTTCCGATATTACTACTCGTAACTGTAAACCGAATACATTACAAGGAATAATCGTAAAATATTTTATGTCGTATGGATAACAGTATCGTTGGATATGCTACCGTGTTTTACTATATATTTCATCATCATCATCATCCATTTACGTTCCCACAGCTGAGACACAGGGACTTCTCTCTTGACGAGAGAGATTAAGCCTTAATTCACCACGCTGGCCAAGTGCGGGTTGTTGCGTGTCACAATGTGTCACCCAACAACCTTCAAAGTTTTTAGAATATTATGTTTTTTTCACAATGTTTGTCTTAATTATACTTACTAGACTTAATATAAATATTACTTTGCATCATGATAACCCTTATTTCGTTCTTATACTGAATACAGATTTCCCCTAAACATTAGTTTTTAAGAGATTTGATATATAATACGCTCAAACCACGCTCCAAGACCTAAACTAGCTTTATTTGTTTATTTTTAATCTAGGATACATAATTAAATTTTTACTGTTATATTTAGTGTTTGTTTTTACTATGCTTGACAGTATCAAAGTACCTATTGTCTACTACGGCATAATTTCTACTTCAAAAATACTAAGGATTAAAGTTGCAAGTAGCACTCGCTTCTAATGACCAAAGCCATTTGTCACAGATCCCATTAGTGGGCACTGCAGAACTGGCGGGAGAAACCGCTTCTATAACGACTACTTGATTTAAGTTTATAGAAATAGACAAATAAATATACAATGTGTCTTTTTCACTTATGTATGAAATTGAAAAAACATAGGTCATTATAGACCAAGAGCCTGTGATGGCCAGACCTTCCTTTAATTCACAAGCGTGAAAATTATTTTATGTGTATGTCTAACATAGGTAAGAATAACCCCCAAACATGAATCGTGGTTCCTTTGGGAGATAACAGGTAAAAGGTTGTTATCTCCCAAAGGAACCGCGATCCAGGTTTCATGTTTGGGGGTTATTCTTACCTATGTTAGACATACACATGAAAGAATTTTCACGCTTGTGAATTAAAGGAAGGTCTGGCCATCACGGGCTCTTAGGTTATTAGGTTAATGACAGTGAACACAGTTTGAAATTAAGTATATAAAACATGCTGTACATGCCATTAGTATGTATAATATATATAGTTTTTATAAGTCGAAGTATAATTTTAAAAATAATAATAAATGGCTGTCTTTAAATAAATAAAAATAAAACAATTTTATTTCGAAATTCGAAAAACTTGCAATATCAATCCAATTTTAGACCAATACAGGATATAGATATAAGTGCCTCGCGCAGTGGCACAGTAGTTAATATTTGAGCAGACACTCGCGTCGGCACGTGACTGCGATGCTAAAGGACGCTCTGGAACTCCCAGAAACACGGTAAAGCTTTCGGAGATTGCTTAGGTATTTCAGGTGGACATAGAATACGCTTACGGTATACCAATAATACAAAGATTTACAAGGATTTATTTACCTATATATTTATGTAGGCACAACCAACAACACATATAACAAAAAAGAACAATGGTTTTATGAATTACTTACATATACTATGAAATATGGGCTTATTATAGGCTAGCACAACACCTAAGGATGAATGTGAAAGAATGGCCATTTTAACGGTTTTATTGTAGTGCGTGCTTCTTGGGGCTTACAGCTTGTTAAACTTTCGCAATTTTATAACATATGTAAGTAATTAAATATACGAGAATTTTTTAAACTATCTTGAATTTTAACAATAATTTAACATGAAAGGGGTCACACTCACACATGATTTAAATGTTTACGAGTGTCCCAATACTTTGACACTATTGCAAGCACCATCTTCAAATATAAAATGTTACCCGTTTCAAGTTGAAACTCAATAAGTAATTATTAAATAAATATATTGCTAGACAATTTACAACAACAAAAACTAGCCCTGTGGTAAGCTCGAAGATTGTGTTAAGGTGTTAAAACTGATAATCTTAGTACCACGGATGAAAATGTCTTGCTTCTATATTTCGAGCTTAAAACGGTGAAATAACTTATAAATTCGTAGCATTATTTGAAAGTTTATACCGTTTTTAATAAATCTCGAATTCTACCCAGGTTTACAATCCGAAGTGTAAATAAAGTGAGGAAATAACTCATAAAACACGTGCGGGCTTATAACCCAAACGATGCGTATCTTGCCAATTTTAAACTTCACAAAATTTGGATGTGGTATTCAACCATCTCTGTGTCCCAGGCAGTAGGAATGTACAAAAAGTGTATGAATGTGTAGTTAAATGTGCTTATGATATTCTACGCTTATTTGGTAAAAGCTGCTAGTTTAAAAACTACTAGTTTTTCAAACTAGCGTAACGTTTTATTTGCAATTTTTATCCCCAGGCGGGAATCAAACCTGCAACCTGTCTGGAGATCATTTCCTACTCCAAACCAAACTCCGAGGAATAAATCATAAAATACCGCACCAATCGTTCCTAATCCCGAATTACTCCGAATATTACTCTAAAACTTTGTTATTACACCGACAAAATTTATTCGGAAAATACTTACGTCCATTGCAATTTATCTACATGCGCCATCTATTGGCAGTGCGGGTGAGTTAATCTTTATTGTCTGCAATAAAAGAGGGTAGAATGACCTAGTCCGAAGTAATGACCAAAGGCCATTTTGATATTGGAACTTTTAATTTGTTTTCTATGGACCGGGTTGGATCAAAACAACAATTAATCAATCTGTTTAATTAATCGTGATTAGTGTATTTATTTATCACTGTCCGACCAACCGACAGCTATGCTTGCGTTTTTGACGTTATCTACATTATACCTAGTTTATATTTTATAGCATATGGCCTTCCTCGATAAACTATCCAACTATGTGGTACTGACCTAAGATATTGCTTCCACATTCCTTACCGTGAGTGTACATTATTATAATGCTTTTTTCATTCACATTTTACATATTTAGAAATCATTTCATTGCACGTAATGCTTACTCTTCAATCCTGAAATTCCTGAACTTGTCTTAGTGATCTTTAGCATTTTATGGAAATAAATAAAATAAACTTTAATATTTAAACTTATGTACTTGAAACGTAGAGAGTTTATTATCACTTAACCGCTAAAAATACGCAAGTAAAAGTAAGTTTTGAAAGTTATATACTCATTCAATCAAAAAGAGATCACAAACTTCCTTGATGGTCAGCAAATAAGATTCAATAACTCCTCCCAAATCATATTCCAAGTCTTTAAAACTTCGCAAGTTACCGCATAACAAACCGAGAGTATAAATCCGTTCAAACTTTAAGGTCGATTTATTGCTGTACGTGTCTGCGAGCGAAGCCGGGAACAAGAGTTATGTGAGAATGTTTACAAAATGATATATTTAAAAAGTTTTGAGTGGGGTGCCTTTGACTTTCGAGTAAATGGAGTTGATTTGTTGCGCTGAATGGTTAGTTAGGAAATTATTTATTAAGCTCCAGGGGTTTGTTATAAACCAGAAGACAAACAGGCAAAAAGCTCTTAAGTTTTGGTATCGGAGAGACCCTAGCCCATTAGTGGAACGTAATATAGATTCATTTATATAACTCACTTATGATAATGATGATATTATAAATGTATTTTCACTCCATTTTACGACACCAAAACACAAAGGTCGCTCATATCATTTAACCCTTCATCCCCAAAGCCCCATTCAACCCCAATCTGAACTCGAAATCAACCAACAAGTCACAATTATGTTTATTTTCTAACAAACCGGAATCGGGTTGATAACAGGGTGTAATGATCGATTATCCGGACCGTCCGGGCTATCTGGGCTATCCGGGTATGCCGGGTAATGGCGTAACTCGATAAAAGATTTCCCGGGACGACGATAATTCACAACGTTTCGTAGCGCGGGCGCCATTTAAACTTTCCACGCGAAACTACTTGTGTGATATAGAAATGAAACTGTAAGGAATATTATGGAACATATTGCACTATGTTCTGTTTATTTATTTTACCAACAGAAGAAACCCCATAACAGTAATTAGGATAGGTATTAATTTTTTTTATGACAAGAGCTCCTCCAATTACAGATTTATTCCCACATCTTACAATTGCGTTGTTTTGTTAATGCATCAGTTCCTACTTTTTAACCTTAAGACATATCAATAATATGAGGAGATTGTTATGCCGACTAATATCTTTTGTTTGTTACAATCGGTAAAATTACTAAGTATCCATTTCCGTCCACGACTTATAATTTTGGAAGGTATAATACGAAAGTTTAGTTAAAATTCCATAACAATTCAGTTTCAATTTCAAACATCCTGTTTCACCTCTATTCAACATTACCTAACTTCTCACCTGTTCAAGTTTACTGAGTGGTCTCTGTTCACACTTTCGATGAGTCTGTGATTTTGAATTAGGTCGTAACAGTGTCCGTCCGAGTGGGAAAAGGACAACTTTGTGTAGGTATTTGGTCTAATATAGATGGGGAAACGAGATAGAAAGCGATTTTCAAGGTGAATATAAGATAAAGACTACAAACAATGACCAATTACAGAATTTAGTCCTGAGAATTAAAATTTATTCAGTTCAGTACAGTTTGGTCTTATTATATAAATAACTAGCTTTCCGCCCTGCGGCTTCGCCCGCATTTTACACTTTCCCGCAATATTTACTTGCTATAAACCTCACACAGCCCGAGACCTTACCAACGAATGCAAAATTATGGAAATCTAAGTTATAGCGCCAGGAAAGAAAACCCGACTTATTTTTATATAGTAGAAGATTATCTGTCAAAGAATTTCATCGGAATAATTCACAAGACAGGGCAGGAGATGAGGTGGTCCTATTCGAAAGCCAGTACTATACAAATTGATGATTATGCTAGTATCGGTCAAATAAAATCGGAAACATCAAATAACCAAAATATGGTATAACATGATACTGGCATGTTCGTAGGTCCGTGATTAATTGTAACAAACATTTATCAGCGCTCTACTAACTCTTTATTAACTGTTCAGGGAATTTTATTGCGTTCTCTGAAAGGGAGCAATGTTAGACCCAGGGTTGTAGATAAGGCATAAGCACCCAATTTACGTTTCCATTGCTGGGATATGTCCTACTTTCTCTTTTCTCTTGACGAGAGATATTAGGCCGTCATTCACCACGCTTGCTAAACAAGTGTCCTGTAAACTTTTCGAAGATCGAACTTCGTAAGTTCTCAGAACATGCCCACTTCCTCACGACGTTTTACACAATTACAACATGTGTTTTTAAAGCGTACATAAATGTTTCAAGAAAAATACTTTTTCGGAGATTCAACCCACGATCTTCGGGATCAAAGTCGTGTGTGCCCTAACAATCACGGTTTTCTCTAACGGCTTCTGATTATTTTCAACTAAATAAAATGACTGTCTCAGTTATTATTATTCAGGGTAGAACTGTGGTGTGTCGCCAGTGTGATTGTAATAAATATACGCTATCAGGTGTCGTTGACCCGACCCTTTGTTGTGGTCGAGGGTGGGGCTATGAAAACAGAGATAAGGGCATACTGAAAGTTCAGAAATATATTTTATGAAAAGTTATTTTCTATTTTATTTATGAAAATAAGGGTTGATTTCTGAAGTGAAAGTTCTGTTGGTTTATTGATACAGGTACTTTGAGTACTTGTAATTCAAATTCAAAGTTGTACATTATTATAGTAAAGGATTTTTGTAGTAAATAATATTTGCGCAAAATAAAGCACAACTTTTATTTTCCTTTTAAAAGAGCTCTTTTGTCATTACAATTTTGCTTGTAGCGTAGACATTATTTACATGATGTAGATTTAGGTTTAAATCATACAGGTTGTAATTTAGTTAGTTGAATGGGCAGTGGGGCCAAAATGTTATTTTTTAGAACAAGCTGAGTGTCAGACGTCCACTGAAAATGTGGACGGTGATATCCATGATTTACCTTTACCAGCAGTGGGAAAACTTTAAAAATTTAAACCGTTTTGATTCCGCTGAATCCATAGCCAAATCCATTCAGTTGCAAGACAGCTCATTTAATAACGCTGTTATTGCTGATACCATTGTACACGTCTGCGGGAAAATATGCTTTAAGTGTGAGTGGTGTAAGGAATCAAATATATTGTGGTTTATGTGCAAAATTGCGTGGCTGTATAGCTGAAGTTTAGAGAAAATATGACACTTAATTGTATTAATGAAATTCTTAGACAACATTGAACGTTATTTTTTTAATAAAACAATAAGTTATGCCTGAACAATTCAAAGCAACATCTAGCTTTACTTAACTTGAAACTTGTGTAAGTGGTATAAATATTTGATAGAAATAATAATAGGTACCTTCATTGTGCCGAGACGGTAAAAAAACCTGTAGCTAACCCACTGTTAATTAACCTAATCACAGTTTAGACATATTAGAGCGCTGTACGTACAAAAGGTCATCGCAAGAAACCATCTTGTATTTCCCCCAGCTTTGCAAAGGTTGTATATGCCTATTTAAAAGTATCTATAATTTTTATAAGACCACGTACAGATTAAACCACAATAGTCAGGAAACAGTCCGATCAGCTCCTGGTACAAAAATGTGAAAATAAACTTTAAATTCTTATTAAATAAAATTAACGCATGAAATGAAACCAAAACTCTAGGTATTTCCATTCATTTTCAATCCGATTAATTAATTTATGGTCTCATTAAAAATACAATGCGCAACGAAAACGGGAATGCGAAATGTCGAATGTGTTGATAGCTTGCAGAATTGTCGAATAGGACAGAAATGCTTTTGAATGAAAACTTACATAACATTAAAAGCTTTAAGCTCGCTCACGATATTCTGTCTCGAATCCCAACAGCAGTAAATAACAAAGTTCGTTAAGAAAATAAACAAACGCAGGAAAATAACAATACATGTCACAAATTGGAGGGATTCAGATAATTGCCGGCATAAATCTAAGGGGATCTGTGTATTTACGGATTCGCAGAAACAGACGGATATAACATAAATACTTTTATAGATATGCAAAGTTAAGAGATTAAGGGAAATGTACATTAAGGTCGAGTCGTGGTAGGTTCTTCCTTTAGGTACCTAAATTAAAAGTAGCCCAATTTAATGAAAATAAAATAAATTATATCGGACAGTGTTAGCACTTAGCTTATACTAAGAGTACGACAGTAAACACTTGTTACAAACTTAAATAGCAGTTAGCTTAGAAATCGTTTAATTTAGATCAAGTATAAAAATAAATAATGAGATTAAATCAATCTCTTCATGGACCTTTCGTGAATCAAACCAGTTACGACGCTTGCACATTTAAATTACAAAATACGGGATCCGTCTCCTCGCACCCCTCAAACCGTGGGGCACTCACTCCTTCTAAAAATACTGATCTTATGAAGTCGAAACGTATGTAGTTCAATATAAAAACTGTCATAAATTATTTTCAAGCTTGTCTTAGAAGTTGAATTTCGAAAGGAATTAAATTAGAAATATCTCTTTTTGTCTGCCATCAATCATACTAGAGCCTATTTATAGCATAGTTTAGGTAATCCTTAAAATTGTTATCATCACAAATTCTATCACCAACACAACTTTAAAGCAATCCCATTGGTTTCGTCCAAGACAATTCGCCAAAAGCTTGGTCGAGTCAATAACATTGTCAAAAAATTGAGCTATAACATCTTTGTTCGTCCGTTTCGTTTTACTTGTTTTGTCGCAATGTCCTTCCTTATTCCCGTTACGACACTAAAGTCGAGTGCTACTGCCAAAAAACATTTGCGATAAACGATGTCACCACTAACTTTTGATCAAAAGCTGCCAAGTAAAGGCTGCCACCAGGAGATATGTGATAATGGTTGAATCTCTCACCCAGTAATTTAATACTTCTTGATTACTTTTCCTCGTCATATTAAATTTTATAAATGTCTACCGACTACTTGCTCTAAACTTGTGATGCAGGTGCTAGATATCTGTTATACTTAATATAAAGGAAGGATGTAGAGATAGATGGATGAGTAAGAAAGGATTAACATTATTAATAAGGTGCGCTTTCGTGGTACCCCTCCAAAGTTTTATCTTCTGGTAAAGATGACACAAGTCCCTGTTTATTATGATTGCGTCAGAATATCCGGACGTTTCTGCGAGTCCGTTACGAAATCTATTATGGAGATTGAGTTTAGATATCTCATGGTTTCTCTGATAGCGCGTTTATTTGTGCGGTTTCCCGGAAATTTGATATTAGTTTGATACTTGGAAATGTTTGAGAATCAACTTTTGAGAGTTACTAATGTGTATAATGTATTATGTTCCAAATCCGTAAAATTATTTCTGAGAATAATAGATCAGCCTGCACATATTCAGTAGAAGTCTTTATATGTAAAATACTTTTATGGTCAAAAAGGCTTCCATCCACCGTAACACCAGCCGACTTAATAATATTTCATCTCATTTGTCAAAATTAATTAGAAAATGGTTAATAATATTCCTGTAAATATCGCATAATTATTTCCAGTTCAGAGCTATCTTGAACGGGTTATTAATATTATCAGTAGGACTAGGACACAAAATCACTTTTTATTGTATGTGATTTTTAATTGCCATTTTATTTTTTAGATTATAATCCCAAAGACTCCGAGTTAAAAGTTTAGAATTGCATTGATTTTATCCAAAATAAACCTATTTAAAAAGAATCGATCTGAATAAAATTTTGAACATTTTGGTAGCTTATTGTGCCTGAAATGTCAACAAACCATTTCTTCTAACGACGTTACTCAGCCACAATGAAATAGGTACTTGAGATTTTAATAAATTTAAATATTTGAGAGCACTGAATAAATGTATTATTTAAACAAAACAGTTGTTTTAATTTAAATTACTCGAGTCTAGGTATTTTGCATAGAAATTGCGTCTAGAATGATTGATGAGTAAAATAATCTAGACTTTTGGTAGAAGTTTTACTAATTAGTTTCACAAGCTCATACCTACATGTTTATTATTTAGCTCTAGTTTGTGCGATATAATTTGTCTGGGTATTAAAAGACGTACCTAGGTACCCGTGCATATTAATTACAAGTTTGTAAATTAATCATCTATCTATGAAAATTAATCATCTATCTATGAGGAATGAAATGTTAGTTAATGTATAATTATAATAATTGATTGTTTTAATTAAAATGAATGGTTTACAATACATTCAAGACGAACAACGTAAATTACGATTAAAGGACACCTTATACATAATCAAAATTAATTCAGAAGACACTAGAAGTGATGTGCATTCTGTAGAATAAAAAGCCGTGTCAGCAGGTAAGTGAAAGCACTCGTCTTCCATTCCGAAGGTCATGGGTTCCAGCATTGGGAAAGAAAATAGGGGTGTTTATGCTATAAATTTGTTCGCGTACTTTATAATTACCTGTTTCAGTCACTTTATAAACATTAAGTGTATTGTTACCTACTTACAAATCACTACACAGTATAAATAGTCGCTGTCGCTGTCGGAATACTTCCATCGTTAAAACTACGCAAAGGATTTTGATGTGTTTTTTTAATAGGTATAGTGAACCACGAGGAAGGTTTATTAGTATAATTTGGTAACCGAGGCAAAGCAAGCGTGGGCAGCTAGTTAAAAGTAAAATTTTGAATTATTTGAACCGTCTCTTGTGGCATTCGAAGTTTCAGTCTTATTAATAATATATCCACATGGCTGCTCCCGCCGAAATATCACAAACAGATCGTTGAAGATAACAGTCGGAGAAGTTTGCTTGTTACGCATTTTCGAATATAATCGCAAGAAAAACAACTTATGAATATTTTATAAAATAATCTCTTAAGAAAACATTTATCGTTTTAATGAAGTCGAATTATACTATTTACAATTATATGAATGATGAATTTTGACGAGTTGCTAATTTCTCTTTTTGCCAAGTATATTTTATTAAATTACAATGATTCTAATGATTTTTACTATATATCTATAAAATGCAGGTATAAATTCAATGTCAAGGTTTAAAATACATACTAAATTTTGCGAAAACTTTTTAACTTCACAACTTATTTACATCAAAAATGTTTTAAACATTCTGAATAAATGGGTCTGAGAAATATTTTTCGCTTATTATTCTTTCTGTAAAAATACATGCTCCTATAACGCCTATAAAATCTGCGTTTTACAAGTACAAATCTATATATATAAAAGAAAGTCGTGTTAGTGCCTGAACTTATAACTCGAGAACGGCTGAATAGATTTGCCTGAAAGTTGGCAGGGGGGTAGTTTAGAGCCAGGAGAAGGACATAGGGTACTTTTTACCGCAACATAATGCGGGCGAAGCCGCGGGCGGAAAGCTAGTATTTTATAAAAGTCTCTAAAACTCCATTCCCTTAAACAATCAGAACAGAATCCCAACATTTTCCTACAAATTCAAAGTCTACTGGACAGTAAAACCAGGGAAGCCAGATCTCACAGACCAGCCAAATTTAACACAAAATCTAGTAGTTCTTCCAGTTGAAAAGGTCTACGTGATTTGGTTGTGTTCCGTACATTTTCAAATAAAATGTGGGAAAAAGTATAAAGTTTTGAACCAGTACGAGTAGGTATTACAGTTTCGTTGTTATTGGGTTGTTTGAGTTGTTCAGATAACTTTTTCGTACATACAAAATACAAAAGTAAAAACTACTTCAATATTGAGAAATAATTTATATGGAAAAATAAAAGTATATTTACACATTGACGTGTTAAAATTATATCTCTGGATATGGTTGTTGAACTAGGGAGAATGGATTTGGTGAGTAAATTCACCTAATAATCACAGGTGCTCTGTTTATAAGATGATTATGGAACAAACCGATGAATCTAATTACTCGAACCTTACTTACTTACGTCCGTATTCACATCGGAAACCATTAACAAGGCAATAAGACACAAGAGCCATTGTAGCGAACTTTATAAGACAAGGCTTAGATAACCCAGTTAGAAGCGAACGGTTTCGCAAGTCCATACTCCTCGGGGACTACTGGCGCTGTAAGCTTTTAGTTCCGTTGTGACTTCTACACGAATGTGCAAGTCTGGTACGTTCTGATTAACTTCCGAAATTCCCTTATAGATAGATTTAAAAAAAATATGTAGATATTTTATTGATTAATAAAAATTAAAACCAATTATGATGTAGGTGTGATTATGATAATAGTTTGCAAGTTAAGGTTGATATTTTGTATTACCAGAAGACGTTGTAGTGAAGTAAGTACTATGCCAACTGCGCTAGATTTGCTTGGTTGGTAAGTGAGGTAAATCTAACAATTTTTTCAAGACTTACACTATGAGGACTATGAGGTATATTTCATAACTTCTTGATTACAAGTTTGCAAAGCAATATCATATTTGGCTCTATTTTCAGCGCCTGCGAAATAATCCTACAACTTTAATCCAACAATCAATTGTATCAACAAAGCTTACACTATAACATGGCTATAACTCACACCATTAGGGAAATATTGCAACGCCGTCAGTGTAATTTAATCGTAAATTGACCAATAACAATCTCATCGGGAGGCTCGCAATAAAAACTCTGTGGGGCTTGATTTATGGGCTATTATCACTTAATGAATTCCTTTGTTAAACGAAGCTCTGAATAATATTACTTATTCGTCTTGCCAGCGCGGCGCCAATTAACGATTAATTAATTTACAGTATCATTACATCAGCATAATGCAAATGCTATATCCACAAAAAATCTGTAATATTCTTCCACCATACTAAAATTGCAGTGGTATCAAGGTTATGTAAGAATTGCATAACCTTGATACTACTGCAATTTTGAAAATTGAAATAGGTACGTAATGAATTTGTTATATTCGATCCCATAAAAAAACATATTATTGAATGGGTTATTTTATCCTGACTTTTAATGAATCTCGGTATCTATAGAATTTTTCTGCGTATTGTATTTTAATAATGTACAAATGATGCCCTCCCTAATGTTTTGTTAAGCCGATTTTGATAATATTTAAAATAATATTTTATGATGCGGCCACAAAATTTAATAATCATAATTCAAGATCTGTCTGACAAGTATGCGGTTAGTATCCCTTATAATGATACCTTTATGGTTTAGTTAAAAAAAATTAATAAAGTTTTTGTTTAAAATTTAGTAGGTTATCTTGATTAATCTTAAGAAAAAATAAAGGCTTAAGTAAAATACAGGTTGTAATAGCGCGCTGAGGAACGCACCCTTTCTTGTTCCATTGTAGTTTCATGTGAACACTTTAACTGTCACTTGAGCGCAATTACAAAATGGATTCCTTTTCCCATATGTTCCGGCTCTTTTACAATGGTTGGGAAAACTTTTAGAGCAAGAGTCCTCAGTTATTTATTAGAATTTCTCTACAGCATGCTCTTATACGGTTTCTCTAAATGATAGGTACATCTAGAGAAGATAAAACATTTTAAAAGATACGATTTAGTAGGGTTTACGTAAATTGTTTTTGTTTTCTAAGTAGTACTTTCATAAACTAAATCTCATAGTTTTGTTTCTCATAGATAAGAAAGTGTAGGTAGTTTATTTGTTGCAAGTTCCATGAAAAAAAAAATTCAAGAAGAAAAAAAGAAAAAAAATTGAATTGGACCGATTGTTATAATGAAATGCCTATATCTATTTACATAAAACAAAAGTATTAAGTATTAGTTACACTCTAACTCAAGAACGGTTTAATCGATTTGGCTGAAAATTGGTGGAGAGCCTAAAACCAGGAAAAGGACAAATGATAAATTTTACCGCGGGAAAAACATTTCTGCGGAAAAATTTAATATACCTTCGGGGCCGGACAGCTAGTTTATTATGAAATCACGTTATTGGAAACCTTGTTATTATAAACTATCGGAGAACTAACCGTCAATCGCTGCGAAGATTGTTATTTTTAACTTGCTTGGCTGAGCTCTGGCCTTCGGAAAATAATAAAGTTACTTGGACGCTTTATAAATAGAAACTCGTTAGTTACAGCATAATGCACTACAACAATTTGTAGAAGCCATTGCTGATAAGAATAAACCAGATTTTAGATACTTATATTTCCATTTATTATTGAGTAGTTTTTTTCTGACTTTATAATTAGTTTACGGCAATTAATTTTTGTGACCTATTAACTTTGAATTTCATTTTCACATGTCAATGCAGATTTGTTATTCCAAGCCTCTGAAAAATTAATGAAGCCTTGTCGGATTCATGAACAGTGAGGTGAAAAATTGCTTTCACACAAAAAGTAGTTGATCGAGTACAATTCAGTTTTCGATTTATTTGATATGTAAATCCTTTTGAGTTGAAGCCTTTTATTTGTGCTTAAAGCCTTGCTGTGATGTTTTTAGGGAAAACATGACCATTATAGAAACTCATATTGGTATCTATAAATTTTACTATTTTTTCGGAATCTAAGTAAGTCTGCTTGACTTCATGTAAAATAAAAGGGAAATCCACGAACCTTTTTATTTGTGGCTATGGCTGTCTGTTTCATCTTAGTAGCGTGGGACATCTTCAGGACCGCACTGCAAGGACACGGATCACAACCGCTAGCAATTGATAAATATTATTTTTCTAAAAGTGTGCGGTATTGGGTTCGGATTGTTGCGGTATAGCTAACCATTGAATTAATCTTATTTTTTATAGTAACAGCTAACCTTGCTTGCATTTGTGCAAACACGACAAAAAGCAGAAACAAATAAAGGGACAATTTACAAGGGAGATAGCTATTCTACCTATTCACGACGGCACATTAGATGAAACTCGCAAACTTGTATTCTCCGCTTCCTTATCTTTGGAGATTAGCTGGCTTTGACACAGGATGGCTTGTACAGCTGTGTTACTTCACTTATCTTTGTTATAGGTTCATCGAAATAGTTGGTACAGTTGGTTAATTATTGTAATACATCAAGATAAAACGAAAAACTTGGAGAGCTTCACTAATTTTTATTTAGTTCTTTTTTGGCAACCTGTAATTAAGAGATTAGTGAAAATTAAGATATCTATCTACTAATCTTTGACTGTGTGTATTATTCTCAAACTCAACTTAAATGGATAATAGAATCTACAACTACAAAAACTTATAATATTGAATATAATATTATGAGTTTCTCTAGTTTGCGGAACTATTATAGAAATAAATAGAACTGGAGCCATTTAGCCGCCAGTTTCATTATGATATTTCTTCACCGTTTTAGCGTATCTACACATATAGGTACCTACTTTATTAAAATAAATAAAAGTGCGCGACGGCGTTCTACCCCACGACCTTCGGTAGAACCTCCAACATCCACTCAATTAAATCAACATGGCTTCAAAGATGCACAACCTCTATCTTATGTACATTACTTTTATAATAAGATCACTCGTAATTACAGCATTCATTGAAAGTTATGAAAGTGTACGTTACTATTGCCAGACACGAGATGTTTGCTGAGCGAGGCACGTTCTTCATAAAACACATTACATTGCATCGCATGTCTGATGTCTTAGAACAGTAGGTAAACCAAGAGTTTCGTGGTAATAAGCTGGTAGTTAGAAATAGCTTCAGTGTCGATAAATATGCGCTTTCTTTATTATATTCGAGCACACACAACTGACCGTGGCAACAAGAACCTCTTAAAGCATTCTATTATTTACCAGATGAGATGGACGGACAGGTTTTTATATTCCCTGAGGCATCCTTTAAACTGTCAATCAATCGTTAAGAACCTTCCGAAACACCTTGAGATAATATCCGATAAAATACACAGTAACTTTTTTATTCTCCGTTAAAATATTCATCTGAGTCATAAATATTTCCCGAATATAGGCTTCTAGCGTGTAGCCTCGATAAAAGTTGCCGCTATATCACCTGCAATGTATGATGCGGGGAGGGAGTAGGTATGGACTCAAAATTGACCATATTTACGACTCCATTCCTAGGACACAGGGACTTCTCTCATGATGAAAGAGATTACGCCTTAATTCACCACCTGTTCAAAGTGCAACCCGCACTTTGAATGTGACATAATTACATAATTCTTCAAACTTTTCAAAGATCTGGGATCTTGCTGGTTTCTTCAAGATGTTGCACGTGCTTTAATGTTAAAGCAAAATTTAATATTGCCCATAGTTTGATATAAATAAATATTAAAGAATTCTGTTGAAACATGTTATGTGTCAAAGTGATAAATGAATTGAAGTGAAGTGAATCGTGTATTTTATTAAGTTTATTAAATATCTATTACCCGTTACACAAGTTGCTGTGTCCGTTACACAATCTTCGAACTTACACAGAGCTGTGTGAATTGTCTAGCAATATTTACTTCTTTTCGATACCTTTGTTATTTGAACGTTTTCTCGTCCAGCAGTGTACGTCCTCACTCCGTCGCCAGCACTCACGCACGTCCCGGCGGTGTTCTTATCTCTTTATGTTTTGTTTGTGTCGTGACCCTCGTTTTGTTCCCGCACTCTGCGGAGAAAACGTGTAGTACTTACCTACGCGTGCTTCTTACATTCTGTAAGAAATTTTATTTGTATTTTTGCAGTCTTTTACAGGTATGATAGGAAAAAAATGTAATTTCCTGGAGAAATGTTAGGTTAGGTTATGTATGTACCCAATTATTTTCCAAGTAATCATTTTTTAGGTATCCCTTGGAGGAAATAAACTTTCAAATTTGATTTTAGACTTCTTAACTTTCACTCCTCTACAACGACTTGGTAACTTATAACTTATGACGTCTTAAAGCATCTTATTCAACATATAAAAAATAAATAATAACAAGACAAAGAAAATAAAAATAAATACGTTAGTAGCAAAAGTTCGGCAATATCACGGAAATGTTTAAGTTTTCCTGTAACATTTTATTTTATTAAATTGTAAAAAAGTTATAAATAGATACTTGTAAAATACTACACCTTTTCGTGTCCTTAAAGTAGCACTATATACGGTTATGTAAAAACATGTTTGTTTTTATATACGGATTTATGAATATGTGACTGTCATGGGAAAGAGCAGATAATGCGAGAATTTAGGCAAGTGTCGTCTTCTTGATTCCCCATAACATTTCTTAGATGATAACACATACACTAGAAAGGCGAAAGTTTGTTAGTGTGTATCTGTGTTACTTTTTTCACGACTTAACGGCTGGAACGGTTTTAATAATAAATTGGCTACGTTTTATTGCGGCAAAAGTACGTAAAGTAGTAAATAACGGGGGTGAAGCTGCAAGGCTGACACAGTGCATACGAACGTGTCCTGGTTCGAATGTAGGTATATTAGGATTAAATTATGCTTTACTGCTACTACTCTTTTGAACAGTTTTTATTTTTATCCAAGAATTTTGTAACTTATTCTCCTTCTCCCCCTCACTGTTACGGAATGTTTACATAAAACTTATTGTCACGCGCGTAAAATAAATCGTAAAACGTCGACCTGGGCAGTAAAGTTCGATGTGTGGCCTTACATGGTCCCTAATATCAGTCTTTTTTGTATGAAATAGAAGGCAGCCAAGAAATTATACTATGTGAGACTTAGAAGAAAAGATCAAGCACAATGAAATGTCCTGAGTCCTGAGTCATCATAAGCACAATTTACGTGTACACAGGGACTTTTCACACAAGAACAATTACTACGCTGGCTTCTCCGCTCCTTTAAAATCTTCAAAGTTCGCAGATAATGCCGTTTTCCTCACGATACTAGCCTTCACCATTAAGGCACGTGTTAAACGAGCACATATTTTTTTCAAGAAGAAAAATCTAGAGGTGCATGTCGGGGCTTGAATACACAATCTCGGAATTAAAGTCGAATGTGCTCCCACATTGCTTTTCACCTATTTATTTCATCGAATCTAAGAACTGTAGTGGTCGTATACATTCTGCCAAATCTTGATAGAGGATCAGTGACAGCGCCCTATCTAAGGATAATAAAACCAGCTGGTTGGATGTTGGCTTTCTGAAAATTATTAGCTCACATGTTCTAGAAAGATCTGCACAGTTTTAGGTTTTTATTACATTGATTATGCTAAGAAATAAATAAGAATAACCGAAATTCATGTTGTTTGTACAACAGCATTATTTTAACTTTTAGAATTACACTCGCATCTTACAGTGAAGAATAGCTTTCCCGAAAAATGTGGAGAATCTTGTGGAATTCTAGCAATACCGCGTTTCCCGAGTTTTGCCTTGGGGAGTTTGCTAATGTGCCTTATAATAGATTTCCCAAAGCGATCGTTTGTTTCGGGCGCGCAAGCGCACTTTGACATCATTCTTGGTTGTATGACTTTTGATATATTTTCCGGTGACTTCATAATAATAGGGCAAATGTTGCTTTTCCACAAGATATAATGGTATTTGCTGATTTTTATATCCTTCAATCAGAGCGCTGTTCCACAACAGATAAGAATGCACATAGTTTGAGCCGCGACTGTACTAGCAACCGAAACAAGAGACCAATACTGGAGACCTTTAATTGTTTACGTACTAATATTAAAAAGCTTAAGAGTCTGTTTGATTATTTGTTTGTTTGTACGTGTTAAACTAAGAAACTACGCTGATGGAAAAAATATTTTACTGTTATATTTACTGGATAGAACAACTATCGAGGAAAGCTATGAAGGCTATATTAGATAAAAAGAATGTGTTGATAACGTAAAAAATGCAGCTAGCAATCGGCTAGTTTTTTTGAATGTATGTAAGTAAACAGACATGAAGTAATTTTATTTTTTTTATGTTGTTGGTTTAGTTAAGTCACTGGAATTGCCATGCTATATCTCTTACATTTTATTTAAAGTGAGGCATTAAGCGTAATGTTTTACCTGAGACTTTAATACTTACCGTATTTATCTTCAAACAGACTGGCGACTTAACGTCGTATTTTTGAATTATTACTCTTGTCTCCAGTCAAAATATTCCACAAAGAAAGTATAATTTGAAATGGACTAAAAGTTAATAAAATAAGTATGTTTCGTTTGTGGTATTTTTGTCATTTTAATAAAAAAGAAAATTCATTCGGTTCAACTCACGGAGAGTGTTAAGGTTAAGGTAAATAAATATTGCTGGACAATTCACACAGCAACATCTAGCCCCGTGGTAAGCTAATTTATTTACAAAAGCCTTTTATCCAAGTGGGTTCCACAAATATGCCGGTTTTCAGTTCTATAACATTAGCAACTTCAGTCGCATGGTCCACGAGTGAATAAGTGGTATTATTAAAGTAATGGCGACGCTGCATTAGCGAAGTGTTTGGGACTCCTCCGAGACGTAAACTGCACTGTGACGGTGTATAGACAAGTGGATAAGTAAACGTGAAACGAAACGTAATTATACCATACAGAGTAAATATACACTTTTACACAAATATACACACAAGGGGTGATTCGGACTGTGGTATGAATGTAGAAAATGTTGGCAGTAAGTTAGGAATAACTCTGGGATTGAAGATCAATGTATAAAATAAATATTTATGGACAATTTACAAAACAATATCTAGCCACGTGGTAAGCTCGAAGCTTGTCTTAAGGGTACTAGATATCTGATAAACTTATTGTCATATCCGCGGCATGTGTCTATCTGTGTAAATTAAATTAGTGTTATTTAATCTTTTTATTCCTCAATAACGGGATAAATAGATAAAGCTCAAAATTGTTGGGAAAGTAGCTTAGAACAAGAAGATATTTCCGCGGAAAATTGTATTATAATTCTGGCGGAGCCACGGGCCGGAAAGCTAAGTTAACAATACTAAGACGTATCATGTAATCAACAGAGATCGTAGAATATCTTAAAATCCATATCCGAAATTTCAACGGGTTTAAATTCCAAAATCCGCAATTATATATCAGATATTCATTTCCAAAATCCATTTGTCTTATCAAACAGAAACGGAACTGAAACTTGCCTTTATCTAGATTAAGGAAGTTTATTGTCGAGTGCTAGTTGGGGGCGTGAGGGCGTCATATCTAGTCCCTATCCCCAAACGGTGGCAAGTTTAGCGAGCTGGCAACTAACTCTGTCTTACTCGTTATAATTCGTTTATATATTTATTTCCTCTCACTCGCATAACTTTTTTTTTGTCACAGTGTACACATTTCAAGTCAAGTGTGATACAATTCGAACGGATATTTACGACTAAAGTAATGCCACAGACGCCATAACTGCTATGAGTTGCACTTGCATTACCCGCTCTAAGGCCAATATTGCTGGAATAATCTTCGGAATGGAACTTTAAATGGCAGTTATTCTGTTCAGTTTTTGACTACCAGCCAATTTATGGCCAGAGACAGCTATTCCTTATGAATTGCTATTTTTATAGCTCTGTCGGTTCATATTCCCTGATGTGGTTATGAGTGACTCGACCCGCCGACAGCTTGGCTTGCGTTTTTTTAAGTTATTTGTGGTTTGTTTAAAAGTTTATAAAATATACGCGTTCAAACAAACAAACAAATCAATCAAACTCTTCAGCTTTATATTTTTTTATAATACAAAAGAAGTGTTCGTGACATGTGTAGTTACTTTACTTTACAACATTTACAAAAGTTAATTGTCTGCGAAACTAAACTGCAAAAAACGAATGGCCGAAGAAATTCCAATGCCTATAATAATAAATAATAATAAAATAATAAGCCTTTTTATTTCCTGTTCTACTATGTTTTCTATAACTATTTACACTAAACTTAGCATATGTGTTAGTAGGTGATTTTAAATTAAAAATTAAATTAATTAAATTATGTTAGTAATAATGATTTTTTAAATAATTTGAATATAAATTAATATAAATTAAACAGGAACCCCGGTTTGGGTAAAGGCCTCCTCCAAAGATGCCCATATTTGTCTATCTTGTGCGATGGAGCACCAGTCTTTACCAGCAGATTTTTTCAAATCATCTTCCCAACGGGATAAAGGTCTTCCTTTTCCCCTTTTGCCTGGAGGTCCTTTCCACTGGGTAACTTGGGTGGTCCATCTTTTGTCTGGCATTCTAGCTACATGGCCAGCCCAATGCCATTTTAGTTTTCGAGCAAAAGTTAAAGCGTTTGTAGCTTTGGTTATATCTCTTATTTTTGTATGTCTTATTTTGTCTATTCTCTTTATATTTAACATGCTTCGCTCTAACCCTCTTTGACATGTATTGATCTTATTCATGGCTTGTAATGAGAATTTCCAGGTCTGACTTCCATAAGTTAAACTTGGTAATAGACATGTGTTCATAACTTTGGTTTTGAGAGTTATTGGTAAGTTACTTTTGAATATCTCTTTTAGGCTCCAATATTTATTCCAAGTTTGTTGGACTCTTCTCTCTATTTCTATGAAATTGCTGTTTTTCTCAAAACTTATTCTTTTCCCAAGATATATATAGTTTTCTACATATTCTAAAGGGTTACCGTTGATGTTAATAGGTCTTATATGTGTATTGGTCATTATTTTGGTCTTTGTTAGGTTCATTTCTAAACCAACTTTCTCACTCGCTTTTTGAAGAGACTCTATCATGAATTGCATCTCAGAGACTGTTTCTGATAAAAGTATAAGGTCGTCAGCAAACCTCAGATGGCTTAGGTAAGCGCCTTTTATACAGAGTCCTGTTTTACTCCAGTCTAATTTCTTCATGATGTGTTCCAGAATTGCTATGAAAATAGTGGGTGAAAGCGGGTCCCCTTGTCTTACTCCTCTTTCTATTTTAAAGGCAGGGCCTAAGGTTTCGAGCTTTATTCTTCCTCTGTTGTTTGTATAAATACTTTTAATGATATTAATGTATTTATGTGGTACATCTTGTTCTTTCAAGCTTTCCCATATACTTATGTGTGTGACGGAATCAAAGGCTTTTTGGTAGTCAACAAAAGTTATGTAAAGCGGTCTATTTAGCTCTTGGTATTTCTCAATTATTAACTCAATGGTATGTATGTGGTCGATGGTTGAGAACCCTTTTCTAAACCCGGCTTGTTCTACTGGTTGTTTTGCCTCTATTATCTTACTTAGTCTTTTGTTTATAATTGATGAGAATAGTTTGTATATATTTGGCAGCAAACTGATTGGTCTATAGTTGCCAATATTTTTTGGGTCTCCTTTTTTATATATGAGTATGATGTCTGCTTCGGACCATTCTATGGGTGTTTCAGAAGTAAGAAGTATTGTGTTAAACAGTTCAGTTAATGGTTTCCTTAAGATTTGGTGAGCGTATTTTATTGATTCGTTGGTGATGTTATCGCTTCCTGGACTTTTTTCAAATTTCAGGTTCTTTATTGAATCTATTACTTCGGTTTCATGAATTGATTGTATGGTCTGACAGTCTTCAGTTTCTATTTCATTATTAGTTGCGATTTTCTGTGTTTTGTCTTTATATAGTGTCTTGTAAAATTCAGTTGCTGTACAAATAATATCAGTTCGATTATATAGGTCTGTATTGTGGGGCTTCAGTCCTTCTATCCAAGATCTGTTTGTTCTGAGTTCTTTGTACGCTCTTTTTGAGCTACCGTACAGCTGAAGATTTTTCTCTATTGTATCTTGTCTATATCTTGCATAATCTCTCTTGATATATTTATTAACTAGTTTGTAGAGTGCTGAGAGTTCATTCTTCATTGACCGTGTTTTATTCTTAGTTTGTTGTAGTTCTTGTCTTCTTCTTAGTAAATTTAGAGTGCTTTTTTGTAATATTTTATGTTTTTCATCGTTATTTGTAGTTTTAGCAAGAATTAAACTTTGTTGTATGGCCTGTTTTATTTTGTCATAGGTTATTTGCACAAGTTTGTTCTCCTGACAGTCAGGTTGTCTTGGTGTTTCTAGAAGAAAGCTTTCTAGGTTTTCCTTATATTTGGTTATTTCATCTTCGTTCTTTAATTGGCTTCTCTGATAATTGGTGAAGTTGGTCCTATTTTTCTTTTGTGTGGTTAGTTTTATTGTACATCTGATAGGGCGATGGTCTGATGCATAGTTTATGTTCAGAACTTCTATATTTTGTATCAACTTTGGGTGGTTTGAAAGAATGTAATCAATTTCATTCTTATACTGACCGTTTGGTGATCTCCAAGTCCATTTGCGGTTCTGCTTTTTCTTGAAACAGGTATTTATTATTGTAAGCTCGTGTTCCATCGCGAAATTAACAAGTGTCTGACCTCTATTGTTCCTTTCACCTTTTCCATGTTCTTTCATAACTAGATATTCGTTTTCTCTAGGGGCTCCAACTTTGGCATTAAAGTCCCCCATTAGTACAATGTGTTTGTGTGCTGTTTCAAAGGCCTTTTCTATTGAGTTGTAAAATTCTTCTATTTCTTGTTCATTTGCAGATTCTGTAGGTGCGTATACTTGTATAATTGATATATTATTACCTTCGATATTTATGTTTAGAGTTGCTACTCGTTCTGTTATTCCTATAAAACTCTCTATATTCTTTTTCAGTGTCTTTTGTATTATGAATCCTACCCCATATTTTCCGGGTGTGGATCCTATGTAGCATAGTATAAAGTTGTTGTGTTCTTCTATTTTGTTTCCCTGTCTTCTAACTTCTGAGATTCCCATAATATCGTAGTTGATTTTACATAAACATTGTTCTAATTCTAGTAATCGATCATATGATAACAGGGTTCTGACGTTGTATGTTAGAATTTTTAGTATATGACTTGGTTTTGTGTTACTGTTCGAAGTCTTAGGAGTTGCATTTGTGATTTGTTCCTTTGGAGGGTTTTGGTCATTATCTTCCACGGTGACCAGCCGGATTGGAAGATTTTTAAAGTTTTTTATTGATCTTTGTTTATATTTTGTAGCGCTATGAGAGGAGGGGGCTGGTTGCTATGCATTTAAGTTAGTTGTATTTTTGTTTGTCAGAAAATTCAGCATGCTTGGTTTTAAAGTACCTTCGGTGGTACTGTTTGACCTTGTTGTCTTGTATTTAGTGCTTGATGTTTGTAGCTTATTTTTCTTTGTTTTATTTTCTTGACTTACATTATTTTCTGGGGATATTGAGAGATTCCTTTTATTTGCTGTGTTTTTATTTTTGTCAAGTATAACTAGTTTATCATATTTTATTATAGCTGTGTTTCCTTTTTCTCTCTCTATCTTTACTTGCTCTTGAAGTTCTTTTCTTTTATTCAAAATATAACGGGGGTAGTCTTCTTTCATGTAGTATGTTGTGTCTTTCAGTGTTATTTTCTGTTTTAATATAGCAATTTTTTGTCCCAGAGTAGCAAAAGTGACAACAATTGGTCTAGTTTTCTCTCCTTTCTTTCCGATTCTCTTTATTTCTTGTATGTCTCTGCGTTCAATATTTATATCAAAGTATTTTTGAAGAAATTCTGCAATCATGTTTTCTAAGATCTGATATGATGACTCTTTTTCTTCTATGCCGAAAAATACAACATTTCTTTGTCTCGCTTGTTTTTCCAAAAAGTAAAGCCGTTTTTCTTGATTTTCAACCTTTATTTGGAGGTTGTCGTATTTTTCTTCCAAAGTTCTAAATTTTTCATCAATTATATTGTTTATATTTTGTGTCACTTGTTCTGTAACTTTTTCTCCGCTTTTTTGTATGTTTAGTTTTTGTGCATCCAGCTCCTTTTGAATGTTACGAAGGGCAATCATAATATCCTCCATGTTTTTGAAATTTGTAGGTTATTATTATCTTTGCAATTCACAATTAGTCCACCAAAAGTTCACTTTTATGCACATAGATCCACTTTATAACGGGAATTCCTTTATATAGGTAGTAATTTTCCGTAATTATTGTCTTTTTATCTCAAACACTGGCCAAACACTGTTGGCTTCGCGTATGTAAGATATTCACTGTTTATAAGAAATTGGTTTGTTATTTCACTGTGTCCACCTTATATTGTTTATATCAGTTATTTATAAGTCCGTTTTATTATATTTCACTTGGTTTTAGTCACTGATTCTATTTTTAAAACAACAAAATACACAGAGCCTAATGTTGACCGTGGCACAGCAGCGCCCTCTTCTGCCCTCTTCTGCCCTCTTCTGCTCCAATGCCTATACCGAGGTACAATTTAATCGATAAATAAATAAGTACATATTCTGAGCCGTCTTAATTATTTTCACATACGAGTTGAAAACTGAGCCTAATCAGTTCTACTAGTGTACCAGGAACTACAGGATCCCGAATATAATGCTTAAAGATTTGTTGACTAATCATAAATTTAACTCATTCTCTTGTTTGCATAATAATTCGCGCCAAGTGGATAAAAGTTGCATAGATATTGCATTGTTGGCTCCGGCGAGTCATGCTTTGGAGAGCTTCCGAATACCGCTAACTACTGTAGACTGCATATCTAAAGAGCATTTTGAGGATTTTTTTTGAACATTTGATTTTTGGTACAAAAGTTGAGGAATCTCCTCTATGAGAGAAAATTGAGATTGAGCCATAATTAATTCACCACGCTTGCTAAGTTCATGTTGTAAATAAAAAAACTCGTATTATAAATCGTGGGTGGTAAATAAGGTTTGCAATTAAAAGAAAAAGCATCGAGAAATAAATATATAAGTAGGTACCTACATGTACAGCATAAATTTAATGACAATTTTGTTCTACAAACATATGGACATTAATCTTCTTGTTTGACATTTTTTTTCCAATTATAAGGAAATTAATATACTCCTACACCGTCTCCGTTTAAAGGTTAAAGCTAAGCTTAAATTACTGAAGTTAATTATCATCCAAATGATGACTGGACAATAATGGTGGTCACCCTCATCGTGCCTGCGCTAAAAACACTGTGACAACTGCCAAATGTTTCGACTGGGACAAACAGCGATGCTGTCAATTGAATAAATTAACTAGGTATTAACTAGGCTGCTGGGATTACTGCCTTAATTGATATCGATAATGTCAACACTGATTGTAACGTTCAATTTAGTTGCGGTGTGTTAAATTTTATTGACTATCATAAACATTGATTTACATATTTTACATTTACATGCTAAACCTGAGAAGATATCTCTCAAATGTCAAAAGTCTCTCAAAAGGTAGAAGTCACTCTCTTCCATCCAAAGGTTGCCTGGAAGAGATCGCTCTTTAGCGATAAGGCCACCCATTGTACGTTTCTCTTTCTGTGTTTTCTTTTTGGTGTATAATAAAGTGATTTTGTATTGTATTGTAGTTATTTAACAGTCGGAATATCAGTAACTGTGGTCAATATAACTTGTGACCAGTGACGTAGGAAACAGACAGAATGATGTTATTTCTCAAGTCGGGCTAGTTCCGAATGTTCGGGTTCTGGCGGCACGCGTTAACTCCCGCAGAGTCCGGCCGTGACTGGACTGTGTAAGGAATAACGTATGACCTAAATCATAGCCCTTTACGTTCCCATTGGTGGACACTGGGACTTTCTCTTGAAGAGAGAGACGGCTTTAATTCAAACGCCACGCATCTCGGGTTTTTCCTTCTGAAAACAGGAGTCGTATATTACTTCCGTTCACACTCACACCACCCATTGTTTAAGAGCTTTAAGAGGCAACGTTTTGAGGAAACCGGCATGTTGAGAAAACTTTGAAGAGTTTGTAAGACATGTGAGATTCACCAACTTGCACTTGGCCAACGCGGTGAATTAAGGCCTAATCTCGTCAAAAGAGCAGTCCCTGTGTAAAAAGGTAAAGTATAAAATAACATAACTTAATGATCAAATGTATTTTCTGTTCTACTTTAGTCGTCTATAACTTTTACCACACACACACACACGTCAAAACGTGTTGGTGTATTTCTTCAATATTTTTATCCCCATGCTGAGACGGACAGTATCGAACAACTTTATTTATGTTTCCGTGAACGTTTTATGAAATCAAAGTGCGGAAAGAAGAACCTCATGTTTGGGCACCGGTTGCGTAAGAGCTTTCCTGTATGGTAAGTACAATTTATATATGCGAATTGAATAGGTACGGTTACCTTTTTTATATAAAAAAACCCGTTAGTCTTGCTAGAACTCGAGAAAGTTTAGATGATTTTGGTTTTGAAATGTTTCTATTAGTCTAGGAAAAGTATAAAAGGTGAGACATTAAAGTGGGCAATGCAATGGGACAGCTTGTAGTTGCCAGTAGTTTTCACTAAACCAAGTATTCTATGTTAATACATTATCTATACTAATATTATAAAGAGGAAAGATTTGTTTGTATGTTTGTTTGTTTGTTTGTTTGTAACGAATAGGCTCCGAAACTACTGGACCGATTTCAAAAATTCTTTCACCTTTGGAAAGCTACATTATCCCCGAGTAACATAGGCTATATTATATTTTAAAAAAAATTAGGGATCCTTACTAAAACTCCAATAATGTAACATAAGGTGTAAAAAAATGACCTGAATGAATGTCTTACGTCGCGTGCGCTGCGAAAACTATTGATGATAGAACAAAATCATGTACTACGACTTTGCAGAACTCATCATTATCTACAAAAAATGTCGCGACAGCATATGTCTAAATATTATAGTTATGTCACAGTAAGCAGTTTTTTATTCTAAAATATTAATTTATATATGCCGCGTCTTGAAAGGGTCTTCATTTGTACCTTGGTATTAATCCTTATCCAAATAAATTACTTTATATTCAAGACGGCTTTAATACCTTTTTATAACTTTTTGAATTATTCAATTCGGACATTTACTTCGGAAGATATCACGAGTTTAAAAATGCAAGTATTAGAAAAAAGTCTAGAGGTTGTCGCTCACCGCGCTCAGCTAGCCAGCATGCGATGTAGACTCCATGTAAGCGTCACTGGGGTACGGGGGACGGGGGACGGGGGACGGGGTGGAGTCAATGTAATGTAATATCCTAATCCTAACATAGGCTACTTTTTACCGCGGAAAAATATATGCTTGCGTGGGAAAAATCGATTTCGATGAAATTTTGTATGTAGATAGTTGCAAATAAAAGTATATGGCGAGACAAAGTTCGCGGGGGCTGCTAGTATTGTATATTATATTGATGGACTTTAAACGCTGCGCTTGCCGAATTCGTGAAGTTTTTGATCATACAATGAATAATTTAATCCTATGACTAAAATTATTCAATTTCAGATGAACATGTTAACCGCGTGGCTAAAATCCTTTATTCTGCGGTTACGTGAGTTATTTTCCAGCAGACCATGTCGGCTTCCAAGTGACGTATGTACCGCAGCTCGTGTTTGGACCTGTTCCAACGTTGTCACGTCGGCTCGCCATGCTGCTGGCGAATCTAATTATTTGCTCTTGACTGGTAATTGAAAAATAACCAACTAAAACCGACCCTTTGTTTTCAAATATCTGGGCTGTTTTCTATCGATGCCTGTTGTTTTCGGTTGTAAAGATCCTATTTAGGGTTTTGTCTCAATTTATATATTTTTTAATTTTGATATAAAATTGACATTTCCATACAAATGAAAATCTCTGTCACACAAAATCTACGAATCATTGGCGGGGTTGTTTGGCCATACTCACTCACCGGTCTACTGAGATAATTTAGCAGGAAAAGATTCTAGGTTTAATCCAATTCACTGTAATAAAATGCTAGTGACTTAACGCTTCACTTGATGCTTTATTTACAGTAAGGTCTATAAAATACGTTCAGAGAGAATCGTTCAAAGAGCTAAAGCAGCTTTTGAGAGGAAACCGGCATGTTCTGAGAACTTTCAGGAGTTAGAAAGACATTGTGACATTCATTAACCCACTTAGCTGGCGTGTGAATTAAGTCCTAATCTCTCAAGAGAAAAGTCCCTGTATCTCAGTTGTTGGAACGTAAATGGGTGCGTATTCTTACAGCGCTGTAAAACCCAGTATTTTTAACGATTAGCCTTCACTAAAAGAACCAGCAAAGCGAGAAACTCGTTTTCCATATGAAAACTTGTATTTTTTCTGCCCACCGAGCCGCACTGACAGCCTTACTTTCAAAGGAAACATATTTCGCTGGAAATATTGCTCCTGTGTCACTAGATATTTCTTCTAGGTAAAATAAACTGAATATGTTAGTGAAACTCGGTATGAGTTCTTGTATTATTTTAGCAGAATACTGTCTTGGAAAAGGAAAGGTTCTCAATATAGAAATCAGTTGACATTTGAAAGCGTTTCCATCTGAAAAGTACTTACTTACTTTAAGTACTTAATTCAACACACGTGCTGTAATGATGAAGGCAAAACATCGGAAGAAAATGTTCTGAGAACTTTGATTACTTTAGAGGACATGTAAAATTCACCGACTTGCACTTGGCCAGAGCGTAGTGAAATAATTTTAATAATTTAGTGAGTACGTATAAATTATGATAGGTAATATATTAATAATACCTACATTTTACAAAGTAAATCCAAAGTTTGGTCTCAAATTATGGTTTTCAAGACTAATCATATTAGTTGGAACGTTGGTATCCTAATTAATTATACATTCTAGAAGATTTTTCAATAAATAAATAAGTTTAAATTTAATTTTAGTTGCAAGGACACGGCTGAGTTTAAACTTCTCCGAACCGGTCTGCTCTGGACTAAACTAGTTCGCTAGGAAAAGTTAATTCTCAAGTTATTGTAGTATTCAATTTAAGTTTGCCTTTTGTATCTACTGTACAATATGTGCCTTGGGAAAGTTATTAAATACGAAAAGTCCTTTTCCCTACTAATATTAGCAAGTTTGTTTGATTCTGTCCGTCTCTTTTTGGCTGACTTAAAAAGAAGAGGAGGTTTTCAGAACAACTGTTTTTTTGTATTGTCTCATAACTTTGGAAAGCGTGAACAGATTTCGATAATTCTTTTTGATTTAGAAGATAATCCTTAATTCCTCATGAAAACTATTTAACTATTCAATTTAAAGGCAGTTACATGTTGTTTTTTTTTGTAAAATTATTTTATATTTAAGATTATAGAGAGAGACATCAGACGTTTTTTCGAGTCCAATTCGAAAAACGTCTAAAATGCTATTTCACACCGTAAATAAACAATTTTTGAAGCATATTTTTTTACAAACAATAATAATAGAGGCAACAATACGTTCCAGATTTGAGACAAGTGCCCAACCTCGCTGGAGGGCCTCTCGAGGACTGTCCCTTAGAAGAGTCAAAGCTCAGTGAGGCGAACTCAGCGAATATCACCCAACGAGATGATTATGCTAGAATTAGTAGATATTGAACAAGGTGGAATGTAAAATAATATTTATTTTTTGAATAGATTCTCAGTTCGTTATATTTTAAAATACATTTTTAAGCCGTGCTTACGGTAAAATTTGAAATCAATTGTTTAATAGTTTGAAATGTTTATTGATTGATTCGATTCAGATTCTGTCCGTAAAATCACAAAAAATTGGACAGTCATCACTATCAATCACCCCTTTTTTTGATACTTTGTATTATTGTAAAAATATATATATGATTATAACGCGGGCGAAGTCTCGGGGCGGAAAGTTAGTTAGCTATATTATAAAAACTCTATAAAAGGTACTAAAAGTAATCCGATGTCCAACAGACGTCGGATCTTTACTTGCTTCTTTATTTTTAACACATCTGTGCTATGTCATCGTGCATTGCGTGATAAGATATCCTTTCTGCGTAGCTCAATATCTGTGACCCTTGCTCCGTGGTCCTCTAGTTGAAAGCTCTCTGTCCGTAATTTTCACGTGGGTTTGTGGCCTACAGCGACCGACTGCCGCCGGCGCTTTTTCTTATGATAACATACGGGAAGGAATTGAATAATAAATTATTTCAGCCAATTTTGGTATTTTAAGTGCAGTAGATATAATATTTATCATTCAATGTGAAGTGCTTTGCAAACTGTTTTGTGAACTTAAATGAATGTATAAAAACTTTGTTTGAATACAAATCTGGCAACAACTGTAGCGTAAATGTTTTTACGCCACAGTTGTTGCCAGAGTTATATTTTATTACCCGATATTTCGAAACTGTTTCAAGTTCCATGTTTAAAATATTTTAATAGTTTATATATTTTGTCTCAGTAGATAGCTTAGAAACGAAACGGTTATGATTTGTAGGTTGAACGCCTGTATGTTTACAGTCTTATACCCCTGCGGAGACGTGACAAATCTTCTTTGAACAATATCAGCGGATTCTGAGGTTATTAGAATTACAAATAAAGAAATAACATTATAATTGGAGATTAAAGAATTAGGAAAAGTTATCTATGTAAACATTAAATTTTTGTGTATTCCTAAACCATTTGGACTATACTATTCCGTAGAAAGCTCGAAGTTCGATATTTTTGATTATATCTATCACATATACACTCGGAACAAATGCAATTTGCAGATCGTATCCGCAACCTCTTGCGTCGACGGCAGACCTTCGCCCGCTAAGCCACAGAGGTCGTCAATCTCATAATACACCATGTTCTGATTTGGAAACAGATTGTGGAGCATGCTTACGTCGACCCATCAAAGTTGTAGCATGAGTTTACTAATTTAACTTGGGCCAAGGCGGGTTTGCACAGCCGGCTTCTAAGTCTTGTCTTAGGCTTCAGCCAGTTACTAAAAAAAAAATAATAGCTGTTCGTTAGTCTCGCTAATAGTGCACGCGACCGGATTAGCCGATTTAGCTGGTTTTGGTTGAATTATTTGAAGTAGTCCAGGGATAGGTCAAAAGGTGAGAAACTATAGCAAGCTGTCAAAACCGCTGGCAGGTCAACTAGTCAAATATAAATGTTTACTGGATAATCTATTAAAACCGTGCAAAAAGACAGGCTATTATATAGCGTGCATTTCTATCAGGTTACTAGGTCAACTAAAGCCAATTTCCACTATAGCACTATACTTCAAGAACCCATAAGTCTTCTAAAGGAGGGTTCCGTGCAAGATCGGCTTAATTACTTCTTAGGGATTATAGGACACCTTCCTCGGGATCAGTGGACAGTGGCCCGACTTACTGTTTATTGGCAGATGGTTTCTAAATGGTTCTATTACACGGAGATAGTAAGTTAGCTGCCAATTAATTTTACTCGCATGGTTACTAAACCTTATTGGTGAAACAAACTAGGAAAGGAATAAGAAATAATATAAGAATAAATTGATGATCTGATACTAAAACAAAGATTTGGTTATTTTTTTTATTATTTTCACTACCCATTCATTTCGGATCACACTTGTATATTATTAAAAAGTTTACATTATTTTAACAAATAAAAACCAAAAAATCCTTATAACAAACCTAAGCACTCGGAATATTTAAATAATATAAAAATCCGGTAATCCGAAAACACATACAATGTATAGGTACACCCCCAATATAATATAAGACAATTAAAAACTTACTCGCCTTTCCTACTGGAAGACGAGTAGGTCTAACTTAGTGAAGTCAGACCTTAGCATTAAGACTAAGACCGGGATTCGTACTGTAGATTTCCTGAGAATTCACTGAACCGAGATATCTGAGCTAAAGAACATTTTCTAAACTCAACGTTCATTTAGTTTTAGTTAATTTATTTCATTGAAGAATTGCTTAAATAAAACGAAATACATAAAATCGAAAATTTAAAAGAAAAATTAAGCTATATTAAATGCAACAATCCTAAGAATTAAGGTTCTCTAAGATATGGAGAAACTTTTTTCCAGATTGTCCAAAAGTCATAGCCCGTAATCGAACCCACGTCCGTCTCACATTCTCAGTTGGCGTAATTTTTATCTGTCCGCCTTGTGGACACTCACATACTGTCCAGCAATATTTAATATTTTCTTAATTCCTAAATATCCTAATGAGTTATGTTAATCATGGACAAGAAGACATTGAAGTAAATCATTTAAAATAATGATGATTAATTTAGCTAAGTAAGTTAATATAAAAAATACTTGTTTCTCTGACAAACCCTAAAATGATTTTCTTATTAGAATTAAGATAAAGCTTGGCAACAGAAAGTACCCTTATCTGTAACTGTCTCGACGAATAATCAAAGTAATTTTCTCATAATGGATGTACCGAATGGCTTCTCATAACCATAAACATAGACTTTGTCTTTGGTAGAAACAATACCACAGAGAAAATTCGTTTTTTGACTTATAGAAAACACTTAGACCAAGAACAAAATGCTTATAGAACAAACATTGGTTCGTAGGAATCGAACCCGTTACCTCTTACACCAATACGGATCTTCACCCACTAAGCCGTCGGTCGTCTTCACTTCCAAAACTTTAAAACCTTAAACATTTCCAATTTAAAATGAAATCCCTAAACGTATCAAAATCAGTCTCACAATATTGTTGGCGATAAAATTGAATCGAATCGTAATCCTGGCGGGTTACATTTAACTCGATTTAACTTCGAGATCCGAAGTGATCGGGGAGACTCGGGGATTGGGGAGATCGGTAATCCGGTTTGTCTAGTGACTTATCCGCCGGATATCCGGGGATTTTGTCGCGGTGACCTTACCCGGCTTGAGTGTTGCTGGTTTTCGTCCGGTCAGAATGGGATTTTGTTTATTTGTTGGCACCAAATTGAGATCGTGTGATATCTACTCTAACCCTCGCCACAAAAAGTGTGGCACGTGGCAGAAGATGAATCCTTTTGTGTAATGATTAATAACCTACATTTAATTTTTTTTATTTAGCATACGTAGTATTTTATATTAAGATTCTACGTACCTATATATTATAAAATATTTTTTTTGCGTGAGGTGAAGAGTTTTAACAGCTTTTAAAATATCGTGCACCAGTCAAGGTTACTAAAATATAATAAAGCTATCGTACCTCTTTGATAAGTAACTTTTGAACATCTCATGTGTTCAACGAACGCTGTAAAAAAGCCCACGATTTATCCAAATTAGACACGTCATAAAATCAGCAAACCGACGCTAAAACTCACTGAAATTGCATTAAGCGAATTGCTCTGCAACTTCGCGTTCGTGAATTGTGACTACACGAGCATACTGGCAACTAAAGTGGCAATACTTGACGACCTTTATAGCGCAGCGGGTGAAGAGCTGCCTGCGACGGAGGAAACATTGTACGATCTTTGGATATTTGTTCCGGGTGTCTGGGTGTTCAATATAATATAAAGAATCTGTCTATGTATGTATATTATAAAGTATATCAGAAATCTAGCACCCTTAAGTGTATATATACCATTCTACATCTACCATTCGTCAACATCAATTGGTGAATTTTCGTTTTTGATTGATGAAAATTTTCGAAAACGTGGGTGCAAAATCGCTGATTTGTCCGCACATCACGACTTCAGTACGCGGATTAATTACGTAAAAGCCAGCCTAGTTGCACTGACTCTTTGACGACCGTCGCTTTGTAGCGGCTGCATTGACGCTGCCATCTCGGCTACCTTTGAGCAGTATTGGGCAAATATTGGCCCAAAAGCACTCTCAGTAATATCAAAATGAGTCATTTAGTAGAAGGACGGCATCTGCATCAGCTCTGACTGTCAATAAGTCATTGAACAATCTATAAGCTTATTATTTTGGACGTTGGACGCCCACTGCTGGAATTACGCCTCCCTTAATGATTCCCGGGTATTACGATGGGATATTGAATATATTCGGTATTGCACGCACCGTGAACTGCCAGCTATGAGAAGATCATCAGTCCATCTTATTGGTGGACATCTGACACTGTTTACCGATTCATGGTCTTCACTCGAGAAATTTTTTGCTCCATTGGCTATCCAATCTCGATAAGTAATTTTTCTTCTTCCTCTCAACCTGGGAAATAACCATCTACCAACGTAATACCATTCACAAACTCTAATTAAACCCATGCGATAATATATCACCACTTTATTATCTTGTAGCTAATTAATGAACTATTCACACGAACAGGAGAAAAACAAGGAAACAATAATAAAAGATGGGGACGATAAAACCCGTACATTTATTTTACGGCCATCAATTACCAGCCAGTGTAAACCAATTAAAGCTTCGGAAAGGAAACGGGAAATAAGGATGCAGAATGGCTTGACATTTAGATTTTGAACTAATTGCTAGGGTTTTTAGTGACGAATTTATTGAATACTATTTGCTACCTTCCTCGCTATTTTTCAATATTCTCATGGTTTTTATAACTTTTTAAACTATCATGGTTTTTATCTATATTTGAACATGAAACGGGTAACATACCATGATTTAAATGTTTTTGAGTTTTCCGATGTTATCATTTTATGTTACCCGTTTCATGTTATAAACCTTGATAGTTTAAAAAGTTATAAAAAAACCATGCTATTAAAAAAGTTGTTTCATAAACAAGCATAATTAGTTAAAACACAAGCAAAATAGTTTAACTTCAATACTACGCAAAAATAAACAAAGACTCGATAACAACGCAAATTAAACAAACAAGATCAAAGACAAAACATACCTCTTAATACCAGAATGTATATCCAAGAAAAACAAGCTAAAAGCAATCCTATTCAGTGGAATTAAGAGCTTATGACAGGCTGTGTCGGTTTTCCATATGTACAGAAGATAATGTAGCCAGAAATGGAGGCAGAATGACAGCACTTACCTAATTAAATACTAATTGAGGCCGATGTTACTGTGTTTATGTTTGCTACGGAATTATAAGAAACAGGGATATTAGGGGAATTATTCTCTTGTAGTGCGGGAGATGAGGTGGAAGCTTTCATCATCATTATCATCATTTCAGTTATCGGAAGACCACTGCTGAACATAGGCCTCCATATATGACTTCCAGTTATTACTGGTTGGATGCAACTTGCATCTACAGTGAACCGGCAGTGTTTACAAGATCTCCATCTTGTTGGTGGACGTTCGACGCTGCGTTTGCCGATCCATGGCCTCCAAGTTGGTGGCGGAAGTTTTACGTTATTGAAAAAGGGTATTTTTAATCATTTACGCAGATGACATCTCTGATACATAAATAGATCCAACTCTCGTTCTATCTTATTTGGTATCACAAAAGCTTGTATCTATGGATACTTCTTTCAATATTGTTTGTATTATTTCCCCTTTCGGTAACTAAATGAAAGTTCGAATAGTATTTCGGTCCAAAATACACACTTTCAATACAAATTTGATACACGTTTTTAATAGTTTAAAACAGAGAGATAAAGGGTGGTACTATTCTTTAGCTAGCACCATCCGATTTACTTAATAATAAGTTCAGAGAACACAAATAGACTACAAAGAAACCTATCGATGTCAACGCCAATATCCGAGTCGATAGCGCCAAACACAGAACAACTATTTAAGCAACTTTCTTCATTATATCAGTGCGGATTAAGTTCACTATCGTATGACGTAGCAAATGATCCCATTCTGAAGTAATCGAGACTATATCGCAGAGTCCTGGGTAATGATGTCACAAACTTCTTGCCTTTCGCTCGTTTGGTGCAGAGTGAAAGAGATAGAGGATGGTAAGCTTTGATACTTTTTAACATGGAGGTATGAATTAGTATCTCCATGCTTTTTAATTTCAATATGTTTGTCTGTTATGTAGGTAGTTATAAAATTACTAGCCTTGTGCATGTTGTTTAAGTTTTTCTCGTTCTTACACATTATTAAACTACACTTATTTCTGATTCGATTATTTGGCATTTACTCTTATGTTGCTGTATTTTTTATTCAATATAAAAGAATCTAGAGTCCAACTAAGCAAAAGGAGGACTCTTCTAACACAATTCATGATTAAACAAAGAACTCCCATAACTGGTACCTTATTAACAAGTAAAATATTTATACAAAATGTATTTATTTCTTTTATAATAGGGCTTAATATTTTGTAAAAGAAATAAATAATTTTTGTATTAATATTTTCGTACCTACACTGATTATTTTCGTGACGGTGGGGAATTTTGATCAAAAAGACGTTTTATAGTTTCCTGACACTTAACCATGTAATTAGGTACCCATAATTAACCTATCTCATTAGCCAAACCCGCTGTAAGCTCTCACCACAAGCCCAAGGCACAAAATGACACCATGAGCCGTACTTACGAACTTACAGAACTATTTAACTAAAAGGTGCTTTGAAAACGTTCGCTTACTCGAATTATTTAGTAGGTACTTACGAAGGTATAGCATTGTTGTAAATACAGGTATGTGGTAAGGGCAGGGGCTAATTAAGTAATTTGGAGCTTATTGGAATTAGCTGTAGCAAATTTCATTTAATACGACATTTTTTCTGGGGAGGATCTTACTTTTCGAGGTAAGTATAATGTAGGTTGCCAACATATCAACTTGTACGGTGAAATTTTGTATTTATATTACTATAATTTTTCATTTGTAACATGTTTTTGATAAATAAATGATTCTATTCTATTCTATTCATAGCCCAGCGGATTAGCTCTTTAAAGTGGCAATAGGCTGGCTATATAGCGAGGAGAATAGATGGAAAACCATAAGTAATACTTACTTATAACTTTTGTGAGAAGATACCAAGTTTATATTATCTGAAGCGGAATAACTAAATGTTTCAAATTGCAACCGTTTCACTACATAAAAGCACGGCAAAAAAACATTCACAATATCCTATCTTCCCCTATTTAAGATCCTTAATCCGTCCCCTCGGTTCTTTTCACTCCAGGTAATAGCCAATTTACGCAACTCGCTCTGTTTTATCGAAGTTTTTTCGCTTAGCTTTTAGCTTTTGCTCTTATTTCTTGACATTAAAATACGTTCGATTATACTAAGAATTTGACTTGTTTATCAGTAATGTGTACTGTAATCATATTTGAAAACATCTATAGACATAATACGTTATTTTCTAACTAGCTTTCCGCCATATGACTTTGCCTGAATTATAATGAATTTTCTTGAGGAAAAGTATTAAAATGGCGTAAACTGCTTCTAGAAAAATATGGTACGGCCGTGCGCTTTTCTTCTCGACTCGGCACTACCGTCCCCTCATAATATTCTCGGGTTGAAAACAAGTGAAACAGAAAATCTTAGTATGCCTAGTCAAATCGAGTATTCTACGAGTCAAGTGGTTAAAATTAATTAAAGCCTACCACTAATCTATAACAATTATTTAAAAATAATATTCGAATTCGTTTTGTAGAAACAAATACCGGAATTTCTCGTGAAATGTTTTGTATTTTTTAATTTTCTATTGCCCCGGGCTTACAGGCTTGACGGGAGGGTAAATTGATTTTATTAAACTTTCAGGCAACTTATCGGAAACATTAGGAAATTCATGAATCTGTCTTCTCATATAGTATTTGCATAAACTTTAAAATAACCAGATGGCGGAGTGCCCAGAACTATTGTAGCAGCATGCCACGTTTAATGGCAATACAATACTAACACGTTCTCTTTTTGCATCGACTCGCCATCACGAATGAGCAAATGCAGTAAACATTTTTAAAAGTCGAATTATACACAACCATCTCGGCTTATCCAAAGTTTGCCAACAAAAAGCGAGGTGCTTCATTTAGTTCAAAAGCACACGTCCGTAGGCGTATCTTATTACGCGGCGTAGTGCCCTGAATAGGCGATAGTACGTCGTACGTAGCTTTTGTTTAGAGCTCGTTTGTCGCGTGACGCGCGGCTGCCGACGACGTTCGCGAACGGCGGTTAAGCCGAGGTTTGGCCGGAAAAGAGCAGTTTATCCAAATTACTAGCGACCCGCTCTCGCTTTGCATCGGGTACCTTATTGAACAAATAAACCTATTGAATAACTCAAACTATTAAAAAAAACTATTAAAATCTATTGTTTAGTTTTAAAGATCAAGCATATACTCGTATAGGAAGGACAGACAGCGACAACTACTTTGTTATATACCATGTAGTGATTATATCTGAGTTAAAAAAAAATAACATATAAAATATGCCGTGTTAGCTAAGTGGGAGCACACGCGCCTTGCATTCCGAAGGTTGTTGGTTTAAGGCCCGACGTGTACCGCTGGGTTTTACTTAAAATTATGTGCGCTTAAAAAACACGTTATATTACTGTGAAGACAAACACCACGAACAAACCGTTCTGAGAACCTTGACGATTTTCTAATCACTTCCACGCTACATGTGATGAAGTTAAAAATTCTGATAGGAATAAAACTACTGGTAACAAGTTTATCAAAACAGTACCTTAACCTCTGTAAGTATAATAAATCAAGTAGTCTTTGCTTCGCGACGACGTCTAAATCATGGGCTGGTTGCTAATTCACAATGTGCAAACCATTGTGTGGAAGGATTAATTATGCAGACATAAGTCCTGATTTACAAAAAGTTACTAAAGAAACTGGTTATTATTGAATACCATTTTGTCTTTGAGTACGATTATATTATGTTATTTTAAGGGTTAGCCGCATTGCGGAAAGCTATTAGTTATAGATAATTATAAGTAATATATAGTCAATAACATATCCAAATTTATATCTACGGGCCAAATAAGAATACGTGGAACGTCGTAGACTTTCTTCGTAGCAGTGCTACGCCGTTGCTACGTCGTAGCAATATAAACCCAAGTAATTCTCATAACAGGAAACGCATTGTACCAAACAGGGTTTCTCATAATGAACCTCAGGAATCACTTATCTCATTAGTCAACAAAACGTAGGCCTTCCCGCCACAATGAGGCGCAATTAGTTACACAATTAAACGAGGATTTTCAAGACAATTACCATTTTCCTGTCAGGGATGGGTGCGTTCTAGATAATGTCGCAAATATATGGAGAATGATGTCGTTGAAAACAATTACTTTTCCGTAAACGTGAATGCTTTACGGAAAAGTAATTGTGAAATATAAACATTACAATTAATTTGTATTTAACTAACGTTGGAATTTGTAAATTACTAAAGGTCATTGGGCGTATCTGACCCGCTTTGCGAAGAGTGGCGGACATTAATCAAAATAGTCTTAAACTAAGGGGAATAATATGACCTTTCATTGTATATAGTTATTTGTCTAAAAATCGATGGAGAAAAATGTACAGGATCGTTTAAAAAAATAAAAAACAAACGTTTTCAGAGGATTATTCCATCATTAAAGGCATAAAAGAATTTCGATAGCATACAGCATGGTGCACTGATGAGCCGAGAGGCATGTATACGCTGTCTCATTCGCACATTAGTTAGGGATTATTTAATAGAAATGTATCGACATGTACATTTAATTGATAATAAGATTTTGATCAGAGGGCGAATCCAGTCACGTCATATCCGATCGAAACAGTAATAAATATATAATATATATACATATATTTATATATAATATATACATATATTTTTATATAATATATACATATATTTTGTTAAACCCAACACAACACGGACGACAAAGTATAGAAGAGTACTACTGCTCATGTATACACGGCCGCCGAACTATCGGGAGCTGCGCCCATATCGCTAGCATAGTTCATTATCTGTCTTGGGCCAGACATCAGAAAGCAACAGACGCACCTGCTGCCTTCTTAAATGATCTTATGCTTGATTTGGATCATATTGAATAAAAACATTTTTATGAACTAGCATTTTATTCATATTCCTCATATCAGTTTATAACACTTGAATTTTTCAAGATTCCCGTGGCTCACATTAATGTGACTAATGCCATAGTAAATCAGAGCCTTACATCATTACACTCTACTAATTTCATTTGTGTTCGCCACGGGTATGGTTTCCATACTAAGGTGCCCAATAACCTTTGATCTATATTTTCCCTTTTACATAAAAAAAAACAAGAATGATAGTTTAAAATTAGTTAAAACCTTAAGATAGTCTTAAAACTTTTACTACAGAACCCAAAATCAGTAAAATCTTTAATTAACACAAGAGTGATGTCCCGCGGAACCCAAACTTTAATTAAGAATTAATTTCCTGTTTCATTAACGTTGTTAATCAATTTATGACTGTGTTTATGTAAATTATCTTCATTAGCGACGGCCTTAATTAAAGATCTCACTCAAGATTGTAAAAAATCAGGATGTTTTTTATCATCATCATCATAACATACTATACAGGATGAATATGTGAGGTACCTGTTATTCTAGACGATAACCAGGTATGACATTTATATGAATGAATGGGGTAATACTATTCTAGGCCTGCACCATAGGCCCACCACTCCTGTTTCCATGGGAATAAAGCGGACGGGTCAGAAAGGTTAAATATAATTATGTTATTCCTCACTTATAGAAGACCTCTGTGGCGCAGCGGGCGAAGGTCCGCCTGCGACGCAAGAGGTTGCGGGTTCGATTCCCGCCTCGGAACAACAATTTGTATGATCTGCAAATATTTGTTCCGGGTGTCTGGGTGTTATATATGTATAATAAAAATATCTATCTATTTATGTATATTATATTATTAAGTATGTATATCAGAAATCTAGCACCCGTAATACAAGCTTCGAGCTTACCACGGGGCTAGATGTCGCTGTGTATATTGTCCAGTAATATTTATTATTTATTTATAGACAATATCTATAAAGCGCAGAACACCAAGTATTATATAATTAACAAAAGTATCATAGTCCTCCGAAACAATTGGAAACAATAATCATCAGAGAATAGGCGCGCGTCACGCACCACAAAAACTTGGTCTTATTACTGCTAATAGAGGCCGGTGGAACTACCACAGAGAAAAGTCAGGGGAATACAGTAGTGCGGCTTTATTCCTTAGAAATAGACTAAATAGATAAATTCAAGCTCAAACTAAAAATGAAGTCTTCCATATTGATACAAAATTACTCTGGGAATTGTCAAGTGCATAATCAAACAGCTACTTTATTAAACAAAATACAGATTCATAATGAGTAAGCAAAGTAAAATTTTTAAGATATTTGTTAGAAATAATTTAATAATGAATAAATTTAGTAGTTAATAATTAAATTAATTCCTTAAAGTTTTAACTATATTTTCATTCTTATTTCTATAATACTGTTCAAGAATCAGCCTTCAAGAAATGTGCTGACTAGCAAAAGCTGAGTTACTGGATTACGTGATAGTGCGCACTACCCCAAACTCCGTAATAGTACCAATTGGCTCTTATCATCGGAAGAAGTAAGTTAAAATCGCATTACTCGCGCTTAACGAGTTGGTGCGAGCGGTAACTGTCAGGATTCTGTGGGCCTAAGGTAGAAGAGGACAGAGTATCTGAAGATCTTGTTCTTCTTATAAAAATCGGAATGTATTCTTGCCATAGTAAAACCTATCTTACCATAGGAACCGACTAAGAATTTATAACAAAATGGGCAGCGGTGTCGTTCACTGTAGTGTACCAAATTCATCATCATCCATATTTACGTTCCCACTGTTGGGACACAGGGACTTCTCCCTTGAAGAGAGAGATTAAGCCTTAATCCACTAAGCTCATAAATCTTCTTTTATATAAAATTCTCAACTGACCATACCTCCAAAGTGGCTTAACCGATTTTATGATCATTTGTTTAGTTATTGAATATGACTGAGAATCAGCTAATCTATTTTGTTACCGCGGGAAATATACGTATTTCTTCGCTTGATCATCTTACATCCACCAAGGGAAAACAAATACGCGGACAGCAAAATTGTTATTACCTAGCAATCCACAAAATGGTCTTGGAACTGGATACTGGATTACGGATTCGCCTTATTAAACCGCTAGCTTTGTCACTTGGCTTCTCTCGAAGACGGTTGTATATACATTATAAGCAGGGTGTATGTAAAAACGTAATAAGAGCTTTTCAATAACACTGACCATAATAAAAAGAGCGTTTGTTTAAAACAAATTATTATTTGTAAGAAAAATAAATAATGCGTGTATGCCTAATTTAAAACATTCGTGGTAGGTTCTCTAAAGTCATAGTCATAGGCTCATACTTTAAAATTTCGGCCAACAAACAAAAGACTGAAGTAAGAATATACTTGTAGGTGTCCTTTAAAGACTATTTGTTATTTCGGTAGGTTTACATTGACCGTGAACCAGAAGCTTTAACTCAATCATCCGTCCTACTTTGTGGGTACTGTAATGTCCATTCGAGAACCTTTCGAAAATCTTCTCATCTGCTTGTATGTTATTTGTACCCTGCCTCTTCAGCTCAAGTGAGTAATGTATTCGTTTGATATTTTCTAAGACTTTCCTTCAATACACTCATAAGACTGAATTGATACAGATATTGGAGGCTGGGATGGAGAGAAATTACAGGCATTCCGGTCATTGATCTCACGCGTGTGCTGAATACGCCTTTCAGTGCGTGACTGAGGAGGATTAACGCTACAGGGTTTTTTACATACATCAGGGATGTGGCCGGGACGACGCCGACGTCTTGTATCCGGCCTGGGACGGACGTGTGTAAATGGGTTCATGTAACAAACGTTATTATTGAGTAAACAAAAAAAAACTTAATCGTTTAAATGTTTACTTTGTATCAATTATGATACATATACATAATATTATTTGGCGCTAAAACCTTAAATTGATGCCTGTAGCACACCTCCGGCGCGAAACTCAAAGGGCGAAACCGCTGCGTGAGTTTCGCTGTGCAACAGTAGGTACTACACTTACGCGAAACTATAGCGTAACAGAGCAAAACAGACGCTTCCGAGATACACGCGGATCCGCTCCAAAATGGCGGACAACGGGTGGTGATGTAGACGGCGCCTAAGCAAATGAGCGAAATCATGTTAGAAAGAGACAACATCATAGTCAGTTTTGTAAGTTAGAGCAGGGAATTTCGCTATTGTTTCGCCGCCAAACAACTCAAAACTTACTGCGAATCTATGGCGGTTTCGCCCTTTGAGTTTCGCGGCGGAGGTGTGCTACAGGCATCATATCCAGATTCTCTCGCACAATTAAATTAAGTCCAAATAACAAAATAAATTGAGTTCAGACTCTAGAGAGTGCCAAAGTAATATAATAAATAATGAACACACATAATTTTATATAAATAATGTAATGAACACACACATTATAAACATTCACTTACGGCAATCCGGAAAAAAGTACACATCGATAATTTTTGATTCCTTAACGAGGCATGACCTTCGTCGTCCTTGGCCCAGCCCTGAAATGCGTGAATACTCCTTAAGGGTATGTTTATTAAAGCGTTAACCACAAGAATGTACCGTTCTTCTATGATAGAGGGAAAAATCTTGCATGATAAGGAAAAACCTCGTTGGTTCATTATCGTCGAGCGGTCAACGGTCAATGTTGTCAATGTGGCATTGTGTCAAGGCCGGGTTATGTTAAGGCTCACTACGCCACGCAGTATTTTTCTAATTTAAAAAAAATATAGCTTTTCGGTGAAGGCAAACATCGCGATGAAAGAGGCAAGTTGGTTCCTGTATAGCAGCAGTGGGAACATAAACACCATTGAAATGAAATAAAATGCACTATTTTGTCAGAGTTGATATGATAATGCTTATCGGTCAATAGTCAAGTCAGTCCATTTCCTTAATAAGTTTATGGTATCGCGTAACCGAACTCAGCTAGAAGAGTTTACGTTCACAGGAACTTCGTACACAAAGGTCCTTAAAGTCTGATAAATGTACGGTTATAAAACTACCTAATTTTTTTTTCCTGCATGTCGCATCAGTAAAAGGGCTAGGAAGAAAACAACACTGCATAAACTCTCCCTAAGAATGTAAAACTTTCTTGACTAATAACGAAGTCAAACGCACGAGTTAGTTCGTAATGATGCCGCGACTAACTATACCAAACTTGCGATGGTCCGTGAGTTTGTAGCGCCTTTGATTCGGAGGGAAACTCGGAATGCCCTGCGTTTCAGGAAATTGGCTTTCCGAGCATCGATATATTTCAGCTCGAGTCAATTCTGATACAATTTGTTTTTATTGTGGCTAGAAAGATATTGACCACAAGAACAGATTACAAAATGCTGTACTATTTCAAACAGGAGGCAGAAGCGATATAATTTAATTATATTTTATCACAACAACCTACTTATTCCTAAATGACGCAAAATTACTGAATAGATTTAATAAAACTCCAAAATAAATGAATATAAGTTAAATTGTCGGAATAACACAAAGGCAACTTTTTACCTCGATAAAACACCATTATATCGCGGGAAAGTCTTTAAAACACAGGCAAAACCCCGGCTGTAGAAAGACACAAGAGGGTGAAAATGATAATGATATGATAGAAACCAAAACGACTAGAAAAACTGGTTTAAATTCAAACTTGATCCATAGATCCTCCATTATAAACCTCATTCTGTAACTCGATTGGTGCCCACCCGACGGCAAATCACGTCTCAATCAGGTCACCGAGCCAATTGAGCATCGCGTCAGAAGATCCGCAGAGTTTTCCAATTACCCGGGTATCTCCGGATCCATCCGGTACAGTCCGGATTCTTTGTCAATACGGATCAAACGCACTCATTACTTGATTCAAAAGCGCAGCTGAGTTGGAAAGAGTGCATTGATTGGCATTTTGAACGAATTCAAAAGAGGAAGTTTTCCAGACTGTTTTTTTTGTTTGTTTTTTTAGATAATCTTTTAATTTAAATAAAGGTGCACGACGGATCCAAGTGATTGAGAAATATGTCGTTTGTAAGTAAGTATGACATAAGACATTCTTCAGTTATACAGACAGCTTGCTGGATCATAAAAGCATCCAGGTAATACTCTCTTTCAATATCAGTTCAATATTCTTCCTACTGAGACGCCATCTTGTGTCATATATTATCAAGTATTCGTCCCTTGAATCTTATAGAGCTGTTCGTAGTTGGCTTATTAGAGACCTATTTTTATAACTAAAACTAGCTTTCCGCCCGCAGTTTCGCTCGCGTTGTAATATTACCCCGATATAAAAAGTATTAAAATAGCCACCTATTTTTATATTAAACTAGCTTTCTGACCGTGGCTTCGCCAGCGTGAAAAAAAAATCCCTTCTAATTTTCACCATGATACAGCCATCGCTGATTTATGAATAGTCTAACTAACACCCATATCTTTTTTTATATAGATAAAATGATGGTCATAACTTTCTATGTTGTAATTCATCCCTTATACAGATTCTCAAAATAATTTGAGTAAATTCATGTTTAAGCTTCAAGTTATTATGATCACTTTGCACATGAATCGCGATGGTACAGACAATATAATACTACTTTTTATTTTCATACACCACACTTGCTTAAAAGCGGCTAAAAAGCTGCTATTTGATGATTAGCAATGATTTTTCGTGACTGTCACCCCAACCCTGTTATAAAGCGGTTACCTTATCCTGCGCGAGCTTGGAATACAAATAAGGATGGAATACTCTATGTGTTAGCGTGACTTCGCACTAAATAGCCGATGATAGGGTGAAGTTAGCTAACATTCTCAAGATAAGTGGACTTTAAATTGAGAATTTAAAACTGTGGAATAACTCTCTAAGTTGTTTGTAAAACCTTGGGGAATCGTTAAAAAATAATAAATTGTTGCACTTCAGTTTGTTCACTTATTTATTAATATCACACTCATTCGCATTTTACTTTTCTTTGTAAAACTATATTCTACTGCAATATAAACCTTTTGAACGCCGCAAATGTATGTAAAACAAGGAACACCTGTCTGTATAGAAAAATGTTAGAGTAGATAAATGGCTTATGCCACTCAACCCCAACCCCAAAACTCTACTTTTTAGTCCATACACCATACATTCATTCCACTACCACCCCATGATGATAAAAGGTGCCAAAATTTTATCAAATTAAGTAAACAAAATCTCAAAGTCTTCTTATTGGTAATGCAGGGTTAACTTCAAAATATTACAATCTGTGAATGTGTTTATACGAACATTATGAACCTTTAACCCTTTGGCGCTAGGGGTCATACACGGCCGACACCAAACGGGTTTATTATAGAGATGGGTAATTTCGCCCAGTTTTCGGCAACCTTTTTAGTCGGATAACCACAAAGCTGTAGTAAACGGCTTTTCATGCGATAAATACTATGTTCCCTAAAAATGAAATATGACACCGGGCAGAGGTTTGCCTGCAACGCATGAGACAAACTTTTACTTTTAAATATTATTTTAAAGAATAGTAAAACGTCATTACCAAATGTTAAAGGAAATACAATATAATACCTACCCATTTCTTTTTCAACTTGTAATTCAACTTATTTTAAGAAAGTAATTGTATGATACTTAAGTGATTTTAGTTAGATTACTTTTAGTGAGTCACTTAGCAATAATTATTTTCAAAATAAAATATAAACAGAAGCTGTCATACACTTTTTCTATAAAAATGTGCATTAACCGTCTTTTTATTATTATTTTTATTTATTTTCTTTTTTATTATCCTTTTAAAATATTATGGCATGATTTTAAGCCGAAACATATCCCAAATTAAGGTCCATATAATCTTATTTAAATCTTCATTAAATCTTAATAGTCCATATAGGCCTTACTGTGGTTTTGCATACGAGCGTTAGGTATTAAGCCACTACATTATAGTTCATAGTACATTATAGAATTAACGGTACGGTTCATTGAATCCATCCTATTAGCCCCTCAAAGCGGGTTAATATCAAATTTATGACAGGTTCATTCGATTATAAGCGAAATATTAAATGTGCGGTATCGAACAAACGTAATATCTAGGGTAGAACGCTCATTGGCCATCAACATCATTAATATGAACCCATAAAAAAAGAAAGAAGGATACAATAATTAACATGGTAGTGAAAATGTTTTATAAATATTTTTTCTGAATCTTCCCTCATTAAAATCGGATTCGATAGACACCATAATAATATAATATTATGTTTAGACCTACAAATAATTATTCTGCAAATTACAAATTGGACTTCATAAGGTTAAAAAGCGTAACACAATACTTTTCACTAACAAGAATAACTCGCTCCAAGTATACAAACAATTCCACAAAAATGATAAAGTTATTATAAAGGTCAGAGACTAATTCTTCGCTCACCCAAATGGGCCACAACCAATTTACAAGCGGACGTCCACGCCGTTTGTCAGCGGACACAAAAATAACGGAATAAACCCCACAATTTATCTAAGCGGACGTCTGCTAAGCCTTGGGCAATAAATCAGTGAAATTAACAGGAATCTTGAAGGCCTGGACAACGTGGACATGTCGCAGTATGGTGGAAACTTAGGCAAATCCAAAAACTCCGATCGTTCAGGTATTGGTTTTTTATGGGAAGTAGAGTAGGTATGATTTAGTTTTATGAAGTTGTAAAAAATATTTAATAGTTACATTTCAAGATAGACGAGCGAATAGTAGTAGATTAAACACACAGTTGTATTTATTATTATATCTTATCCTCAGCAAAAGGTTCATACAAAAATAATATTATTTTTTTATAACTTAATATTCACAATTGTGTGATGATAAAATCTGTTTTTTCGTCAAATGTCTATCAATATATAAATCCTAGATTTTAACAATCTCTTCTAGCAAGACTCTACAAAGTCTGAAAGAACAGTTTGGTAGTAACGGACATATTATATCGCCCGGTTGGCCGGCCTTCTTTGGCATGTAATAACCAAGCTTGTTCTAGTAATTAATATACACAAAAGTTATCGTTTTATTTTTGAAGAAATGCATACAGAGTACCTACCGAACATTTTAAATTAACATAAACATTTTATATTTCTCATGTTGAATTAATGACAGTATAATATATATTTTTTGTAAAATTAGTTACTTTTAAAAAGTCTGAATCAAAACTTGAGCAGCAGCAGACACGATCGTCGGGTCATCATCAATCAATAGCACCTCTGTGTGTAATTGGACGAGACGGGACTCGAAGGAGGCCAGGTGACAAAAGACAGAACTACAAAGGCCACATCACGGTGATAGATGTGGGTGTGACTGGAATGGTAAAAGTGTGTGAATTAATTTACTAAGTCGGATCGTTAAGGGTTATAATTGTGTTGAATATGCGGGAAATTATTCATTATACGCCCCTATTTTTATTTCCACTGCTGCACGGAGACTTTCCTCTTAGCGAGAGATTAACCACACTGGCCATGAGCGGGTTGATGAATTTCAAATATCCTTTTCTATTTTCAAAGGTCTCAGAACATGCCAGTTCCCTCACGTGTACTATACGTGAAAGTCGACGCTGGTTGATACAAATTTTAACAAATATAAATCCCAATTTTTTTATACATACATAAATAGTTTGGATGCATATGACATGATTAATACGATAGAATTCCGGAAATTTTTCACTTGTCATAGAAACGAAATTTAAATTTCTACTAGCTGACAAAATTTTTGAACATTGCTAGTGTTAAAACATTTTATCTATCTGTGTGAAAATAAAAATGTCTTATTATTATTATATAAATACATAATTTCATTTACAAATATGTGTATATTCTATAAAGAAATTAATTAGATACTCACCCAACAACTTTTTTTGAACGCGTTTTTAAATGATGAAAACATGATATAGTTGATCATAAAATCCAACGTGGTAAGAGCTAGGCTATGTTAAAAGATTAATATGAATTTCAGTTCGTTATAGAATTCACTCTCGCCTTTTACCAAAATCCGTAGCGTGCCATGTATCTGTCAAAGTGACGTATGCGAAATGTCATATTTGTTGACAATAATATGTGCGTTGGCTTTCATTAAATGGAATGTAAAGGTAAGGAGAACTATCACTGTGTATAAAAAAGTTTTCGTCAATAATGTAAATTTAGTGGCGCCATGATAGGGAGTGACTACATTATTGATTTTTCGTTTATGTTAAAATAAACAGAACAGTGTTTGTATGGTTATTTTAAGTTTGTTTACATTTAAGTTAGATTGTAACTAAAAATAAATATTTTTTCTTTCTTTTCTTTCTTTTCTATGGTGGAGTGGATTTTGGACTTATGACTTCAATTAGTAAAGAAATTAAATTTAATTGAGAATCTAAAGCTCACGAAAAGTTGATACCGGGATAAAATTGTTAGCCTTATCCCGTATGTTATACTCGTAACATAGGTGAGTAAAGGTCGCGAAATTCCTGTTAATAATTAAATTAAATTAAACGAATAAATTCATAATTATACTCTCTTTCAACTTTAGCGTCACCTATTTACAGCTAACATGTTACATCTTCGTCGATTCTCTCATACGTTCTCCTTAACTCTATTCTCCATGCATTTACTATTTGCTTTCTGTGTTTATTCTAGGGCTTATTTTGTTCGCTTATTTGGATGTCGTTTCAATGTTGATGTTAATGGATGCCTTTGTGAATAATCGAGAAAACGTATTTTATTTACCTACAAAAAAATACATTTAATTTAGGTATGTGTTATAATTTGAGAATTCAGATTTTTTTTTCATTATGACATCCCACAATATTCTACCAGGCACAGAATAGTAATAATAACGAAATTTAATATAACAGCCAAGAAACACATAGGACTATAAATCTATGAAAACCGAACCTAAAATTTTAGTAAATAACTGGTCAAGCTCCCCTGGTAAAGACCAATAAATTACTTTTCCCTCGAAAAAAGTACAAAACCCACTAAACAACAATATCCGCGCCATGCATTTAAATTTCCAAAGACATTAATCTTACCTCGGGACAAAGCATTCCCTATAAGCCGTTTATAACAATAACCGGATAAGTTAAATTTAACGTATTTACGGGTTTTATTACGGAGATAAAACCTTCTTTTAAGTTAAAGTAAAAGAAAGTCTTTTCAGCGAAGTTCATTGTCGTTTTCTTTGATACGGGGTACGGTGCGGTTATTGTATGAAGTCTGAAGATTATATCAGCGTTAATTACAAAAGTGGCAATCATAAATGAATGAATGAATAAATTAACTTTTTACTATTAGCCATATATAAATCACGCAAAAATAAATCTTTGTAATATCTGAAATAAATCCATTAGATGGTTAAGGGTTATTATTATTGCGGAAAACCTATATTTCCTCGGCAAATAAAACAGTAGGCTAGTACTTAAATAAAGTAGTATTCTTAAGACCTTACAAACGCATTAAACTGGTGGTTCTCTTGGAATACGCGAGCGGTGGCTTAAAATACGTTACCTAAGATCCGGATTACACTAGATTTATATTCTCAGTGTTATTAATGTACCTACTAAGGTCTGAACTGTGGAAAAATCTTACTTATATTTAAATGGAAGTTTTGTGTTCAATAGTGAATTTCCATTTAATCCATCCATTATATTTATCGAATGATTAAATAAAAAGCAAATGGACTTTACACACTTATTGTCGACCTCTTTGCTACCACCAGGTAACAGGTTTTTTAACCCAGGTTGTGGCTTCGATTCACGCCTCGTATCGAGTTAAGGCTTAAAATCTTACGGTAAAGGCAAACATCGTGAGGAAACCAGCATGTTCTGAGAACTATAAAGTATAAAGAACATGGTAACATTCACCGCACTTGGTCAGCGTGGTGAATTAAGGCCTAACTCCCTGTATCTCAGTAGCGGGACAGTCAATATATAAGGGTGATTATGATTATAATAATGTGAAACAGCTGCAAACTATTTACATAGACATGGACGCTGCAAGTTTCACGGTGCCGAGCGGGTAGGTATTAATTCAGTGCGCTGCACAGCGGTCGCGCGCTCAATTATGTAAACTGCTGGCGGATAGATGTATCTGACAGTGTACATATATTGCAGTATGTAAAAATGCAAATAAATAGAATATCGTTTATTTGTCGTCGTAAAAGATTTCAGAGATAGTACATAATGCCAAAAAAGGACAGAACTCGGCAAATTCAATGACAGAAAGTATAGTGTCTATTAATCTTGCTATACATTATTTGAATATTTGTTAAAACTGCCGCAAAAAACGTATATTTCTTGCCAACTTATCTAAAGTTTAAAAAAGTAAAAAGAGATTGAAAGAAGTTAATTGCTTAGCTTATCCCCGCAATGATCGTGATTAAACGCGAATAGCGTTTAATAACGACCATGTCTAACAAATGAATCCAATATTACCCTACCGTTTCAAAGATACTACGACAATAGTGTCAGTAGTATGTTAGTGGACGGCGTGCCCGCATCTATTATGTATTTTGAATTCGGTCGGATTACGTGGCTTCGGAGATGGTCGAAGGTATGCAAGCTCCTAATTTGCTTTAATGCAACCCGTTAAGAATTTAGCAGGTTCGAATCCCATGGTGGGTATTAGTTTTGGAAATAATCACAGCAAGCGCATTAACTTATGCTTCTTTAAATTAAACAGCAATTGTTGTAAATTTAAATAGTTGTTGGGTAAGTTAGTACAGTGGATAAAACGTCACTAATTTCCGTCTTTTGGTAATGAAACCATTACCATTACCTATCAAACTCAATATAAAAACATATAAAACAAAGTGGTTTTCGCTATAAACGCCCCTAAGTGTTTAAACTATTTAAAACCATGCAACGGATCTATGCATGCACGATTTATAAATTAATCACAAGTAAATCCGTGATGTACCTAATACAATCTAATAAAAATGTATGATTCAGCATAAACCATCAATACTGATTCAGACGATTCTCAGAGTTTCCAGCTTATAAATTATTCCCGTAAATAAGGAAAAAGTCATAACAAATTATCTCTAAATTTATAAAAGAAGCGTACGTAAGTAATGGAAAGAAGGCGTAACGAAGCGGGACTAGATTTCACCAGTGGCGGATTTACCAATAGGCCAAGTAGGCCATTGCCTAGGGCGGCAGATTTAGGGGGGCGGCAAATTTCGCTAATTTTTTTTCAGATTTTTTTTTTATAATTATACGTGTACACAATTCATATAATATAAATTAACTATCTACGATCTATTTTAAGTCCAGAAAAGCTTTCATACGACTATATAAGTGATGATTAATTTAAAATCTTGCAAGAAAATAATGTAAAACTTATTTGATCTCATTATTGTTAAAATGTTTTATTATAATATAAATTGTTTTTTAGTCCAGTATAATTAGACACAAAAATAGGGGCAAGGTTACATTAATTCGCACCTTGCTGAAAATTGGCATAAATGTTAGAAATCCTATAATAAACAATTTGTCAAAAGTTCGCATTGTCCACAGGCGTGGAAAAAAAGTTATTCAAGGTCTAATATCAGTTTTTTGTAAATATCTAATTTCCTATTAGACCAAGGTTTTTAATTTTTGAAAGGGAAAAAAATAGTAGTAGGATGAAACCCATTAGAAAAGGAGGGGAATATGATAAAAATGAAAGGAAAAATTAATTACGGTCGATCTGAGGTCGGGAAGTGGTAGGGGGGGGGGGGGGGGTGAGTTTTAAGGGTAAAAATGGTTTATTTCGATTTCCGGTAAAACTACAAGTCCTATGAAAAAATGTGAAATAGCAAAGTTGTAGGTAATAAAACGATCTACAATTTTTAATTCACAACTTTTTTACATAGGTAATGTCAAAATGTATGTAAAAATTCAAATAACTAAGTTTTTGATTTTTTATTTCTATCTTTTTCAAAACATTTTATTTTCTATGAAATTTGGTGAAAACTTACCTAAAATAAAAGAAATAAAAGATCAAAAACTTAGTTATTTGAATTTTTACATACATTTTGACATTACCTATGTAAAAAAGTTGTGAATTAAAAATTGTAGATCGTTTTATTACCTACAACTTTGCTATTTCACATTTTTTCATAGGACTTGTAGTTTTACCGGAAATCGAAATAAACCATTTTTACCCTTAAAACTCACCCCCCCCCCCCCTACCACTTCCCGAACTCAGATCGACCGTAATTAATTTTTCCTTTAATTTGTATCATATTCCCCTCCTTTTCTAATGGGTTTCATCCTACTACTATTTTTTTCCCTTTCAAAAATTAAAAACCTTGGTCTAATAGGAAATTAGATATTTACAATTAACTGATATTAACAACATTAGACCTTGAATACTTTTTTTCCAAGCCTGTGGAGTGGACCATGTGGACTTTTGACAAATTGTGTGACAGGGCTCCTAACATTTATGCCAATTTTCAGCAAGGTGCGAATTAATATACTTAACTTTATAATGTCTATTTTGACCGGACTATGCATCATTAAGTTCATAATCATACTAATAACGGGATTAAACTATAGGTACTACTACGTACTTATTGAATTTTAAAAGTCAGTAGGGGCGGCAAAAATTTAATGGCCTACTAGCGGCAAATTTGTAAATCCGCCACTGGATTTCACTCAGTTTCAATAAGTTACGAATTTCGGATGTGGCGGATTTTAACATGATCATTTACGTTCCCACTGCTGGGACTCGGGGACTTCTCTCCTGACGAGAAAAATCAGGTTTTCATTCACCAAGCTGACCATAAGCGGGTCGATAAATGTCAAATGTTCCTTAAACTCGACAAAGTTTGAAGAAAGCATATATATTTTTCATGAAAAAACCAAGGGTTTGCGGTGTGGATCGAACCTACGACCTTCAGAATGAAAAATGAGCTGCCACTTAGTCTACACGCTTACTATGGCGCATTTTAATAATGAAATAATAATAAACTATCATCTTTTATATTGATTGTTTTCTAAATTATTATTCGTGAAGTGTCATCCATTTTGTGATTCCGAACTCGGTTTCCTAGCAGCACACTTTACCTAAGTATCCGTGTAATGTTAGCTCAGATTCTGTCGTCTCATTCTTTGCTACTTAGGTACTATAGAAATTTATACTTACTTTTGAAATATGACTTTATACAATTTGCGAAATTTCTGAGGTGTAGACGTACGAAAATCAAAATACATCATTACATTCATATTACGTTCCTCTAGCTAGTGGATACGAATCTACTGGGCATGTGCCGAAATAAAAAAATGTATCTAAGAATTAGGTATTTACGTGGTGGTCAAAATGTATCTAAGAATTAGGTATGTATCTAAGAATTAGGTATTTACGTACATCGGTGGTAACGACCACGCTTTAAAGTTAAAGGCGGCATAGTAATCGCGGTAAGTTAACACAATACACAGAATGAATTAAATCTTTAATTAATCTTCAGGTAAATAACATTTAGATCAATTATTTATTTCCATAAAATTCTAATGATTCAATCAAAACACGAACAAACTAATACTTAACAAGTCAATAAACACAAGTAATACCTATCTATCATCAAATTCAATTATATTGAATTAAATGAACACAATGGTGGACATAAATTGAGTTTAAATATTTTTTAAGCGCTATGTTAAAAAACGTAAAGAAAAACCCACTCATATCTTGTGATATTATTTATAATTAGGCTGGCACTACAAGGTAAATTATTAAGTATTAAAATGGTAGGTAAATCCCGCACTCCATTCATCAGAGCATCGAAATTAAAAACCACAATAATTCATCAATATCGGCATATTGCACCGAAAATTTGATAGTCATTTTATCATTAAAAAGATGAAACTGAACAGAAATATTCACTGCATGCTGAGTCATATCATTAAGTTGTTAAATTGAGTGTCGGTATGATGGATGTACCTCATTAATTACACTCCGAGAGGAAAGCTGCAAATTTAAGCTTATGGTATTTAATATCAAAAATATCATAATATTATATATATGCTAAAATTACTATTTATTTTAATAAATAATAGGGAAGAAATGCGATGGAACTATTAAAACAAAGAAGATATTGTAACAAACCTACTTATGGATTTATTTATCTGAGGAAGGTTAAGAATCCGGCGGAGGACGAATTTCCCATACAAACGTAATACCAAAATTATTTGTAATTCGGGCATATTTCCATGATATTATTGCATTATTATTATTTAAATAGTATTTATCTAGGTTCCTATGGAGTTATTTTTACAAAATACCTACTTTAAATGAAATTAAAGCCAATCGCTTTTTGCAAATTTTTTACGTTAAAAATGCATGTTTTCTTCTTATTGGTTTAGTATGAAAAACAACAATATCTTAAAAATTATTTGCATAGAAACATAGCTTATATTGTTAAGTCACCGAATAAAAATAGTTTGTGAGGAATACAAAATGTTTTCAGTCATCATTTTTGGTATTACGGAACACATCCAAATTCATACCAAATTTTCAACAGCTAGTATTGCTTATCGCTCGCACTAACTCACACTAGTGCAACGCGTATTTACAAGAACGCTCGGAACTCTTTTGTCGTGAGGGAAGGAGTCTATCAATAACTAATAAATACTCTAACGTAGTGATTATATTCTCTTTGGAGTCTATTATATTTATTTTTTTCTAAATCGGTGTCTAAAAAGTTACTGTGACGTTACTGTGACTTTGGCTTTGTTTACAAATTTTGATATTTTTTTTTTTTTTTATTATTTTTGAATTACGGTTTGGTAGCTGATAATGGACTCGGAACGTTGGGGTGTATCTCACAGTAAGTGCCTAACTTATATTATTGTTGCTTGTTTTATTTTAAAGTACAACAAGTAAAATCAACCTACCATCGTACCTACTTACCCATAAAAAACTTACCCACTCAGTAGTTGTCCCTACCTACCTACGTAGGTAAGTACTTATCTAACATGTTGTTTAGGTAATTACTTACTTATATCTAAGGATAAGTGAAGAAGGGAAGTACTAGGTACAGTCACCAGCATTAATATCTGACAGTGAACAGCGCCGCAAAAATATGTGACACAGATTGCCAGCAAAAACATGTGATAAGGTAACGTGCATAATAATCTGACGCTTTCGCGGCGGTAAAAATATATGACATAGTCAACAGCATTAACATCTGACAACAGATGAGCGCGTAATTATCTGACATGCCCCGAAAGCAAAATTATGTGACGATACATTGTCATCAGATCGTCATTTGATCCGTCTCTTAATTTCACACACTTTGTCAGTTACCTCGTGGTTTAATGGCTATAGTAGGCGCTTCGTAATCCGAAGTCCGCGAGTTCGAGTTGCACCGGGTGCCTTCTTTTTTTTAAAGTTTTATTTAAAATGATTTAATGCCGCGAGACAACTATTTGTATGATCTGCAAATATTTGTTCCGGGTGTCTGGGTGTTATATAATGTATAATAAAATAATATTCATCTATGTATGTATATTATATTAAGTACTTATATCAGAAATCTAGCATCCGTAACACAAGCTACGAGCTTATCACGGGGCTAGATGTTGCTGTGTGAATTGTCCGGCAATTTTTATTTATTATGTTGTTTCAATGTTTAAGTAGGTCTTATAGCCATAGTAAATTGATAAGATTATAATTTGTATAAATATTTACAGAGCCACGACGATCAAGCAAAAAACGCATGTGGTTATCAGTTCCCAGGAAAAAGAGGTCCCTTCCCGTAAAGAAAAGAAACACACGAAAAAAAATAAAAATATGATTTTTAATATGATCGAACAAAGTGATGACATGTGATGAAACACTAGAGTTATTATTATGTTGTATGTTTTAGTATAACATTTTAGTAGGTAATAATTTGTGTAAATTTAGGTTATAAAGCACTTTCGTTGCCTGGAAGAAATCGCTTTGAGCGATAAGGCCACCAGTTCTATGAATAAATAAGTTCTATTGCTATTCTTTATAATAATGTTTAAATTAAGTTTTTAAGGTGATGAATAAAAGTATTATCTGTCTAGCGAAATAAATGTTTACCGCTAAATCCTTTCTTTTGTTCTCTAATCATAATTTTATAATGCTCGTAATTTTGTAATCCTAAATTTAGTAGAAGCAGAATATACATGTAGAAGCAGAACCGTATGACGAACCTACCTACACTCCAGCCAAATTCGGAAATTAAAAAAAAAACCTAGTTTTACTTAGATACTAAGTAGGTATTTCTTGATAGATTTCTTATGTAGACTTTGTTGAGAAACTTGAAAGAGAAAAACGCATGGGCAAACTAAACATTCACTGAGATTTTTTTAACATACCGGCTTGATAACTAACATATCTCAACACGTATTGTTTGTGCAGCAAATGTTTCAAAAGCGAAGCCGGTGCCGTCAAACGATTATTAAAACATTAGATATCTTTTTCTATGGTCATGACATGAAACATCAGGTGAGCTATCCTAACTACTCACGCACACAGTCAAACACTGAGTTGTCGTCATCGGCTAAATAGAGATAGCGATATGCGGGCCGATTTTCGCAAGCGCCTCGAATTGAATTTCCCTGCAAGCGTCACCGGCCCCTTAAGCTGCTTACTGATTGCTTAATCTTTGTGATTTTACGGACAAAATCTGAATCAATCAATCAATCAGCGTCGTTCTATGCACTTGACTAATGTATGACCAAATATACTGACTTAACACTACAACCAAATCCAACGTAAAAAAAGTTGATTTAACGTTTGTTCTATTACGAAGTTAAGTGGTATTTCTTTTTTCAAATCTGACAAAGGATCCATCTCGGCATCTCATTGTGAATCCTTTAGTGATGAGTCGAATGGGGTCCGCTGTCTTGGGGGTCTTCTGGATGCTGAAGTTCAGGATCACGTGGTACAACAGAGTTTTCACCTCCATGAGAGCAAAGCGGATACCTGGAGGTAGGAAATCATTTTTTAACGCTAATGCTAAAAAGCAAAATGAAGAAAGAAAGATTATTTTTTTACTACAATCCAACAATCATACCTAAAATAATTTAGAAATAAGAGCATTATGAAAGAACACAGCTATTACCTCTATTCAATATTTTCTTACGGAGTTATATAATTAAATTAATTTACCAAGTCTATCTGCTAGACTATGCCGTGGGCAGCTTTTAAATTAAATATCATCTAATCAGAGTAAGAAAAAACTTAGAAACGAGTGCGGCTTTGCTTCAAAGTTTTTCTCACATTAAAAAGTAGCATATTAATTAAAATTTGATGAATACCTTAACATTTTATTTAAATCGGGTTTAATGTAAAATTTTGTCAGAAAGAGTTACTTTCGCATTTTATAATATTAGTGAGGAAACTTACCTAGACAAATCCTAGGGCCAGATCCAAAGGGCATGTAAGTAAACGGTTTGATGTTGTGTTTATTTTCTTCGGAGAACCGATCGGGGTTAAATTTCAGTGGGTCAGGGAAGTACTGAGGGTCGAGGTGGAGAGAATTTACGCTGTTGAAGATGACATCTCCTGGGTTTAACTGGAAACAGAAGTAAAAGAGCATTTAACGTTATCCTCGGTAGCGCAGTAGTAGTGCAGTCAGGGCTAAACTGGAAGATCGTGGGTTCGAATCCCACTCGAGAACCAAAGTTGCGTTGTGATCTTGAAATTGTGATCACTATAAAACAATAAAACAGTCATAATAATAAATATTTACCACATATGGCTTAGCGCCATCTCTTGGAGGCGGAAGTTCATAAGTTTTGACGCATTTCCTGTCCAAAGCAATAGCTGGTGACCATTTTCTTAGAGTTTCTGGAACATCATTTTATTTTAAGAAACTAAGAAAAAGGAAATTATGATATATTTCTAGGGTTTCTTATATTTTTTTGCAAAATCAAAGAAAGTTTTGGTAAAATAACTAGAATAATAATGTATGATCTCTCATTAGATACATAAATATTTGACTTCCCACATCAACATTACATTCGAATTTGGTAGGTATTCAAAGTAGCTGACAAAATCTAGTAATAAAATTACAAATAAAGGCTTAATTACCATTTACAACACAGTCCAGGTACACCAACTCAGGCATGTTATCACTTATGAGTGTCCCTCTCGTCTCCTTGAAGGCTCTGATCTCCTGGTACAGCCGATCCTGCACATCTTGGTTGAGAGCGAGCTCGTGAAGACACATAGCTAGAGCGGATGCTGAAGTTTCGAAGCCAGCAGCGAAGAACAAAAATGCCTGACCTGTTAATTCTTCTGGGGTCCATTCTGTAATTAAACGATGTTTATTTTGCTTAAACTAAACACATTAACAGGAAATAAAAGAAGATGGATAGTAAAAGTCGCATGTAGATAAATGATGGCTAAAAATCATTTCTAATCCTTACGTTGTTTTACACATGTCAGGTGATCTTAAAAACCATGACCCGCTACTCACTAGCCAGGAAAGCAGTTTCGTCTATAATAGGAGAGGAACGGAAAATGTTTTCAGCTCGTCTTAAATACTTATCCAAAATTGGTGCAAGCTCTTTGACTTACCTTTGGGAGTCTCCATAAGTAGCTGTATCATATCTGGTCTTTTAATGTTATTGTTCTTCCTTTCTTGGATTGTGCTTGCCATAATACCATTGAAGAAGTTGTATATTTTCTCCGAGTATAGCTTCAGTTTTAAGGCCTGTAATATTTCAAAATCAAAGTTCAATTAATTTATTGAAGATCAATGCTATGTATGTCATCATTGTCAGGCAATACCCGTATTAGTTCATTGCTGTGTCCGAAGTCACATTTTATTTTTTTATTATACATTTATAATAACATACCTTCAGCCACTCGGAACAAATATATGCATATTATCTCTACATAATATTTGTAGAATAGAATAGAACCCGCGATCTCTTGCTTCGCAGGCAGTCTTTCGCCATGATAGTAAAAAAATTTTTATTAGGTTTATCATTTTGCCGTAAATTGGTTCTATATGTATAACCTACCTTTCGTTTTTATGATAAATTGTAAGTTTGTGTATTATTTGTTTGTGTTCGAAATAAACGTTTCCAATTCTTAGATTATGATACAATCAACTTACCCTACATACGTCAGGAAATGAAGCAGAGAACACCATTTTCACGATCTGCAGAAGGTCAAAGTTGAGGATCTTCTGTCCGGTCACGAAGAACTCATTCTCCTTGTCCTTGAGCGAGTTCACTTGGAGGCCGAAGCTGGTGGAGGCGATCACGTCGTTGGTGTACCGTCGCATCAGGTCGTCTATGTTGATTTCTTCAGAAGTGTGTTCTGGAAGAAAGTCAGTTAACTGTTTTAATGTATTATAAGTACTTCTTTCATGACGAGAAATGGGCTTAAGACCCCTGGGTTAATAAATAATGCATAAATAAAGCTTTAATGTATGTGCGCTCTAAATGTATTGCATGTCACTGCTATGACAAAAATATCATAAGGACGATTAACATTTTTCTCTACAGATACGGCTAATTAACCCTTTAGAACATCCTCTAAAGTCGACTCAGTCAGTTAAAAGAGACGTTAATACGAGACATCAATATTTAATTGGATTAATATCATAGGTTTACCAACGTAAGATGTACTTATTTAAGATGATTCATGCAACGTCAGCAACTGCAAGATTATATACAAGATTGTATTACTATTCGTTGGGACGTTGTAGTTCCACAGTAGAGACAATGAGTTCGGGAACCTCTGCTATATGCGGACACGGTATTGTTAGTTAAACCTTACTTAATCATGTACTGCTATTAACATAATCCATCTTCTTTTACCTTCTAAATGCTGAATAATGTTGTCACTGATTTCAGTAACAAACTGCATCATATGCCGCATCTTTGCGCTCGTGAAGGCCGGACTCAGTGTGGCTCGCATATCTCTCCACCTATCCCCTGCAAGCGAAAACACATCTTACTAACCAGGAATAAGGGATAGGATCCCGTTCCTTGATGTGGTATCAAACTAAGGTCGATTCAATTGAATTCAATTATTGTTTGTTCATTTGACATATTTGACTCTTCACAGCTATTTTGATAGCAATAGAAACATAGATGTACTGGTGAACTCCTAATATCATGCGGAAATTGGTAGGAAATTGGCAGGCTTTGTGATTGCAAAAAGTTTACGTTTATACCTACTCATTTAAATTAATGATGTCAACAGACTGTGTGTGCTGTTCATAATTATGTTTACCGTTCAATGCAAATAAGCTAGCTGCAAACAGTGGGTCCAGTTGGGCGTCGAAGAATTGCATGTGGTCCACAAAATGGTCGAAATCTTTCACAGTCGTGTTCCGGATGATTTCTGGGTCTCTAATGATTATCATCGCTTTTGTCCCGTCTACGTATGCCACATATCTGAAACATATTATAGTCTATAGACTGAAATAAATATTAGAGAATGGAATAACAATTGGTTTACGAATTTAACCCACGTTATATCATACTCATACATTAGGAACGCTAAGATTAGACGGTTAATGGCTTTTATCGCTATGGTAATTATGAGAGTAGAGTTATTTGCTTTGCACTCCGTAATTTACCTAAATGGATATGTGTTTGTGCGTTATGAATTAAGGTGTACTACAAAGTATTTTAAACTTGTACTAATTATCTATTTATTAGTGGTTATTTTACCGAATATCCTAATAAGACCCCATTTATTTCCTCCCGTGAGTGTCCTCAAAGCGAACCAAAGGCCAAATTAAGTACTTTGCCAATTTACAGCTAACACCAACTTGTCTGGTGAGGTGATTAATACAAATGTTTGATATGATGATGACTTGGCTAAATGTTCATACCTTTCATCAGGAAATGCTCTGTAAACAGCGTCTATATCCTCAAAAGCATGTCTCTTCTGCAGCGTAGAATTAAACGTGTTGCCAAAAAATGGCCAAAATGGCAAAAACTTCACTCCTTTAGACTCCAGGTTGTATTGCATACGCTTATATTTGTATAAGAACCAAACAATGACAGTGGAAAGTAGAAAAACTATTATTTCGACGAACATGTTCACAGTTGCGTGTGCAAGAGCTGACTAAACTAAACTGATTTGAGTTTTGTGACCTCTTATCATGTTTGTCACTTTGATTATGGCCGAGTACTTTGTTACTCACCTACGAAGGACAGAAAAGTAAACAAACTGGTGAAGTGTGTGTCGTGCCTTGCGCAGTACCTATAGGTTATTAGTCAAAGTAAATTAATCCATTGTGTAAGATACACAGAAACCTTAGTTTATTTATACGTATACTGTTCATTAAATCATAGTAAAACCGCAAATGTGGTGCCTTGGCTTAAAATTGTACCAACCCATATCTTTCCGCTGGTGTTGTTTAACCGATTGAAGACGTACTATAATATAGATCACCAACCACAAATGGTTCTATCGCACATTACCCCATTCTCCAGTAGCTCAAACTCACAACGCTGAGAAAGAATTTTTATAACCTAGAACCATCAGGTGTCGTATATTTGTAGGTTAAGTACCTACAAATGTGAACAATACAATAAGATAATGTAGTTCTAGTGGATAACGAAGGATATACAAATATAACGACTAATTGTAGTCATATATAATATTTTCTGTTAATTCTGTAGGTTGATGAACTTGTAGCTCAGCATATCAGTTTCAAGATCTAGATTACCTAAAGCATTGTTATTACTTTTATTGTGTCTGCAAAAAAAACAAACAAATGATTAAAATGGACCGATAAGAACTATCTCTATGCCAATAATCGCAAATTCATTGTTGTCTTGTTGACATTGGTATTATTTACTTATTTTTGTTTTGTCTGCGAATCTGTCTGTGTAAACATTTTCTAATGAAAAATAAAATAATATAATAAATTGCAGAAAATGCGACGTGACGGTACCTACTTAGCTTATTTAGTTAACTCGCTGTCGAAATTTCAAAGAGTGGGTATAAAATATATATCTCTTTAATGTTTTTTTTTGTATGTTATTTAAAAAAAACTCACGCCGCGTCGCTTTTTCGCCTGAGCTTTTGTTATTTAATATTCACCAATCTGAGCGCTCTTACACAACATAATAATATTCATGCCATTGTATTTTTAAATTCGATGTTGCATAACGGAAACATTGAATAGTTTTTTAATATTTTACTAGCTTACTGCCCGATGGCTTCCTTACAAAGGATTTTCATACCGAAAAAGGGTTTTTTTAGGTTAGGTACATACAGCCTATGTTTGTTAAACTGACTCAGGATTATAAAAAATCGTTTTTGGTACCGTACCAGCTTTTGCGAAGATAAGTTGATTATTACAAAAGCCCCCAAAAATATTTTGTAAATATTTACAAACCAATTAGTACTCATAATTATGTCTTGAGAGATTTAGTGTAATAGTACTAAGTGTAATATTATAGTATTAGTGTACCTAATAAGGATTATAATAGAATACGACGATGATTATGTTTAAACTAGAATTAGCCACAAACCAACGTACAATAGAGTAAATCACGGGTAAATTATAGCTTGCAGATTAGGTCGGACATACACGGAATATATAGGTAGGTACTTAAAATACAATAATACGACCACCTCTGTGTCGCAGCGGGCGAAGGTCCGCCTGCGAAGAGGTTGAATTTGTATTTACAGTATGCTTTGTCCAAAAACGATATAATTTGATTAAAGATTTATTTTATTTTATTTTTATTTGTTTATTAAGGCAAGACCAACAGCACACATAACAAAAATTGTTTACAAAATATTATATCAGACTTATTACATGAAACATGTGCCTATAATTTATTGATTGAAATTTAATAATAAAACGAACGTATTGTATTTTTTTTTATAAGTTAATATTGTACTATTACGTAAGGAGCTCGGTTACTTTGAACTGATTTCCCATGCATTTTCCTGCTTACTTGGTGTATATCTTTCAACCTCATTAAGTCACTGAAAATAAAGCAATTTTTCCAACATGGAGCGTTCTTTGACGGCAGTATTTTTTTTGCCTTGTTTATGTTTTGAAAAATAATGAGGCTCTCGGGGAGGGTTTGTTTTTTCATATTTATTGACTATAAGAGGGTATATAAGAATATTTTCAGTTTGAACAATACGTTTTACTTAGAGTTTAGATCCCGAGAGAGATCCAAGAGTTAGAACGAGACCCCTAGAGAGGAAATTTATAAATATAATTTGACTTGGCTAAGTGTTGTAGCCACTTCAGTGTGTTGTGTAAATAATAAAAAACTTTTCAGCTTTATCATATTAGTATAAATACTATAGAAATACATTTATAGGCATATTTCGTTTCTATCGCCACCAACACGTTGTGCGCAAAAATTGGCAAATTTTGATTGCCCCTAAACTCTAAAGGTAAGTAAGGTTTACTTAAAACATCACACAGGCATTTCTTACCTTTATTTAAAAAGTTTCCAGTTATTTTAGTTTTCAAACACCGTGAAGTTGCTGCTATCACCATCATTCGTAAATTCAATTTGACGTCGAACGGTGCGCTTTATAGATAAAATCTTAAAAATCTGAGCACAAATAAATCTGTAGTTGAAACTTTCAGACTGCTGTCTTACCCGCCGGGTACCAGGCTTTCATAAATTCTAGGCAGTGACAGAATCGCTTCGTCACTTACTTCCAGTGTGCAGTGGTTCGCGCTCTTATTTTTTATTACAATACTCTATTCTCACATTTTCTGAACTTTCTGTATAGTACTATGAAAAACGGCGAACTATAACTTCCTGGAAAATGTAGATATGGATAAGTTTCTTAAACTGATTTTTCGGTGAGTTTATTAATCATCATCTTTTTACCAACTTGTCCCACTATTATAGGCGGGTAAAAAAAAAACATCAAAATGAAAACATAAAATAAATATGCATTCACTTAGCATTATTTCGTTGCTGTAATACAGCAACAAACATACAATATAATTTTTTAAAATGCATTTGTATTCCGTCGATGAAGCCATGTAAAAAACATTTTATTCATTGACTTATCGCTTCGATCAAATATACCCATCGCATTTGTTTTGCAAAGTAGACCAACAGAAACGTAAAACTTAAACAGGAATAAATAATTCTTGAAAACGCTTCGTAATCCCCGTAGAGTAATAAGGGCTCCATATTTCGTTTCTTTTGTATGACGCCGAGTCGCAAAAACTTGGCCCTAAGCAAGATACTTTTTATGTTTCGCAGCATTTTTTGTTGGTCTTTTGAAGTTTTAATTTAACTTTCTGAGGAGAAATTAGTTATTCTCTTTAGGAGTTTCATGAGTGTAAACTTAATTATATTTTAGAGGTATCCGAAGGGTGAAAGCAAGACCCTATTACTGAGTCTCCGTTATTTGTCCGTTTGTCTGTAAGTCTGTCCTATAAGTGCTGGGTACACGATGTATCGCCGACTATTGTTTTGTCGAATAAGAGAACAGAACTACAAATTTGTAACAAATTGGCAGAGATATTACTCATATTATCATATTGAATTTCGTTAATACCGGAACTGAGCCTTTGAAATACCCAACATTTTCCATTGAAATTCAAATTACAACAGAAAATCTTACCGGGAACTATTAATCTGTTATTGAATGTATTCTACGAAAAACCCTAGCCAATTCAATCTCCAATTTGCTTTTTCACTAGCGCCGCGTTTTAATCCTCCAATCAGCGCATTTTTCTACGACATGAGTCATGCAATAATTCGTGATTAGATAAGAACCCTTATTTACATTCCCACTGCTGGGACACAGGAACTTATCTAATGACGCGAGAGGCACGTAAAATTAGTTTAGTTAATTTATTTATTAAAGTTATTTAAGCGTACATGTTTCAAGAAGAAAAATCCAGAGGTGCGCGGCGGAGTTTGAACCCACAACCTACGGAATCAAGGTCGAGTGTGCTCCCACTTAACCAACACGGCTTGGTGATTGGAAAACGCAAATTTAAAAAAGAAAAGTCAAATCTTCAATATTTTTCAACAAACCCGTTAGTTAACCCTTGACGCCGCGTTTACATTACACATTAGATACGACGATACGAGTGGCGCACCTCAGACGCAAATCTGCATATTTTTCAAAGGAATTGCTAAACGTGTTTTTGTTAGGGCAAGCACTGCTACGCCGACTGAATACTAAAACACGCGTTGTTAGGTGCCCCACACATTTGCGACTTGTTGGATAAAACAGCAATAAATAATAATACAATACTGTTTGATACATAATGTTCGAAACAAATCGTTAAAACGTACTTATTTGATTTTAAAACTATTTATTTCATTGTAGAATTTGTGCACCTACTTATTTTATTAAGTACTAAATTCTTACGTTAATAACCATAGACAGCCACATCTACTTATTTAAATAAATATTATTTAAGCAACTACACTGGATCAAGATTCTTACAAAAAATATAATAAAAATAAATGTTAATAAAAAAACAAATATAAAATATAAAAAACATGTTTATGCTATTTTTAAATTTTGTGACGCGAACATGCGTTGAACCTTACGCGAAGCGGGCGCGTTAACCATGATTAACGCGGTATTTAGGACAATGTCCAGCTAAATTATGGCCGGCAATTTGTATCGCAGATAGCGCTTTTCAAAGTGGAATAGCATTTGAAAACAGCACTACTTTGTTTAATATGCGCTTTAGGAAGCTCCCGCTTTTAGCTTTGAATATTTGCTCATTAATTTAGTGCACAGTTCCCCGCTTGCCACCTTGTTTGCGTTTTCCTATGTTTAATAATATTTCTGCTTTTCAGGGCTTAGGCACACAAATCAAATCATAAAAAAAATTGAAATATGACAATACAGGCTAGCTGGATACACAGCAACATCTAGCCCCTTAATAAGTTCCAATGAATGAATGTTACGGTTATTTATTTTCGAATTAAAATAGGTACATATGGCGAGAAGAACAGATGGCCGATGGTTAGTTAGTTAGTGATAAACGGATAATGAAACTTATATTATGTTTATTTATTTATTTGTTGTTTAGTAAAGAACAATATTTTTGAACTAAACTAATTTTAGGGACTCCTTTTTCCGCAATAAGACTCAAAGTTGTTCTTTTGTGCGTGGTTGGTCCGCTAGTGTACCCAGCCTTACTCCGACCAGACTCAGAATCAACCTAGGGTCAACGCAGGCTCCACGGAGTGACCTCGTCAGTTGGAGGATTTAAATTCGTTGCGCTGTTACTCCCTCGCATTCCAGGAATTAAGTTACCAAGGTTAATTTCCTTTGAATTATCAAAGGAAGTTTGTTTTAAACCAATTTTAATTTATAAGATTATAATAAATATTAAGATACCTTACCTAACTAGAAAAGTAAACAATATTAATTAAAATGTTACCTTAACTTCGTTTAGAAGTCTTGAACTTTGAAGTAAGTAAACAAATACCTAATATTTATTTTTGAAATTGTTTTAATATTTACTTTCCAGTCTTGTAATATTGTAATATAAAATACAAAAATAAAAGCTATACAGGGATATTTTAATTCATAATTATCTTCATGGATTCATAGATCTTTAACAAATTTGTCATCTTGATTTAAAACAGAGGCGCAAAAAGGCGGGTTTTTATAATAGGGGAAAAAGAAATTAAATTGAAAATCTAACTCGCTTATTGCTTCTAGTCTGTACAAAAATCGTATTTAAATCTTTTAACCCATGGCCACCCTAACCCTCAGCATAATATCCTACAGTTCTCTGAATAATAAATGCCAACTATCCTTTTACGCATTGTGTGGCACCTACTTACAACCTGCTGAAATATTCACCAGACAGTTGTAGTGGACCTGAGAACATCCCATTTAAATCTCTATAAATAATCAACTAAATGCAAATTAAAGTTACTTCCTCATTTCAAGTGATCCTGGCTATAATTCATCATCATCATAATTGTATTACGTCCAACTACCGGCATGGGCCTCCCCAATGAAACCCATTGAAATTGTGAATCTTGGGGGATAAGGTATAATTACAATCCAATTACTGGGCACGAAGATCCTTAATACAGACATGTAGGTCTTGAGTTATTTGGTTTAATCACCACGCTTATACTCAACGGTCCGGTTAATCTATACTAATATTCAATATTTCAGAAGTCACTAAAACATTTGATATAATTTTAAAATATTGCCTACTGAAGTTGGATCCTATAGACCAATTAGCTTGTTGCCAATACTCTCCAAGGTATGTGAGAAGATAATACTCAGAAGAATTGCACCTATGCTAAATAGTAATAAGATAATACCTGACCACCAATTTGGATTCCGCGCGGGCCACTCTACCACTGAACAAGTGCATAGAATTACAGAAATGGTTCGAGGTGCCCTAGAAAGAAAACAATACTGTTCTGCAGCGTTCCTCGACATTCAGCAAGCCTTTGACAAGGTCTGGCACAAGGGCCTCCTTAGCAAAATAAAAAACAGTCTTCCTCATAGCTACTTTGGACTATTGCAGTCGTACCTAACAGACAGAATTTTCCAGGTCAAAGAAATGGGCGAAACCTCGAATTTCCACGACATCAAAGCTGGTGTTCCGCAGGGGTCTGTACTGGGGCCCATCCTGTACTCGCTATTTACAGCAGATCTGCCCGAAGTGGAAGGAGTAACTACTGCAACATATGCAGACGATACTGCTATCTTGTCATGCAACAACGACAAAGCAAAGGCATCAGAAAACCTACAAAGAGGACTTAATGAGATTGATACGTGGCTAAAAAAGTGGAAAGTTAAAGCAAGCTCATCCAAATCCATGCACATCACATTTACATTGAGGAAAGGAGACTGCCCACCAGTACACCTTGGTGATGACGCGTTGCCACACACTCAACATGTCAAATATCTTGGCATGCACCTTGACCGCAGGTTGACATGGAAGAACCACATAAAGGCTAAGAGGGATGAATTAAACATTAAATACAAATCACTTCTCTGGATCCTAGGACGCAATAGTGTGTTGTCTATTGACAATAAACTACTGATCTACAAAACAATTCTGAAGCCCATATGGATGTATGGAATACAGCTATGGGGCAGCGCCTGCAAAACAAGTCTAGATACAATACAGCGACTACAAAACATAATACTGCGTAACATATCAAACGTCCCATGGTTTGTCACAAATTCAGAAATCCATGAGGCTTTACAAACAGATACAGTAATACAGGAAATCAGAAACACTGCTGAAAACTACCAACTCCGCCTAGCTAAGCATACTAATGATCTAGCTGCTAACTTGCTTAATCAAAGCTATCCAAATAGACTTAAGAGACAGGATATCCTAAAACTCCATGAAAGGATATGAATGAATAAGTAGCTTACTCAATGGAGTGAGCACTTAACCCGACAACAGCTCCACAACCGATTTGCTTATAGTCAAGAGACTGATCGCAAATAAAATAATAACAAAAAAAAAAAGCAATAAAAAAAAGTCATACTGACAATCTAAGTTTTAATTTTCCATCAACCATCAAACGGTCCACGAATCGTCCATATTTCGCCTGGAAACCGATTTACGTCCGCGATTCAAATCATGCATCTGCCGGGACTAGAATGATTTAGCTACGAAAAATCGATTTTTTTATGATAGAAACTGCGCAAATATTTTTGGGATTGTTTTGGGATTTTTGGGAGCCGCCGGGCGGCTTGGTAATAAAATAAATTAATAAAAAAATATACAAATAGTTGATGCCAAATTGGATATCAAAATACATTTTTTAAGAAACTAATATTGTAAATGGGCATCGCAGACAGAGTTTTTGCTTTCAATCTCACTGATTTTATATTCGCCTTACCACTTTAGCTTGATTATAAATTTATCTAAAGAAAATAATTTACTAAAAGGCTGAGATACAAAACTGAAAAATTGAAAGTGGATCTAATAAACATCTTAAATTTTAAATTACTTTATTTAAGGCTATTTTCAAACGAATTTTACGCGAATAAAATATATTTCTGGACAATTCACACAGAAACATCCATCTACTACCGTGCTATCTAACCAAGACGTAGTATAAAACACAGTCGTTATCGATGTCTGTCCGTCCATGTGTATGCTTCTATCTTTTAAACTACGCAACTTATTCTAATGCGGTTTTTTTAATAGGTATTGTGACTCAAGAGGAAGGTTTATACGTATGATTAGGTACCTGAGGGTGAGGCGAAGCAACTGCGGGTCACTAGTTTTATATAAAAACTTCAAGAAACGGTCGAAATCACAATAACAGCGAAAATCACCAGAACCCATCCACATTCCCATAAAATGATTTCATCAACCTTCATGAAATCCCAAAAAATCAGGGCCCAGTTACAAAAGGGACAATCTTCAATAGTAACACATCTATATCAAAAGGGACGCTATAAAAAGCCCCATTTGAGCGCCGAGCCATCATCGAGGACGGGTCGCTCGGCTTAAGGCTGTAATGGGTGAAAGATGACAACCGACGGGCTCAAAGATCTCTGTGATATTTTATTTCTATCCATCATCATAACAAACTATACTACGTCACCTGGCAGGAGTACATAACCCATTATATTTTAATGTTAAACTTGTCGTGGTTGAAGCTGAGCTGAATGCTAAGCAAAATTGGAATACACAAACAATTGTTGAAGCATTAATCAAAATATTACCTTAGCCTTCATATTTGAAATATTCCAGTCCCAAGGTATTCGCTTAAACATTTTCGTTAGGAATCCTAATTCGCACTTAATTAACTTGTTTTACCACTGACCCCCAAGGGGGTGAAGTATTTGTTCTAACTCTAATATAAAAATAATGTATAGAAATGAATTTACATAATTATCATCATAATAAATTAATAAACATTGCTGGAAATTCACATAGAAACATCTAGCCCGGTGTTAAGTTTAACCTTAATTTCCTTCTATATAAGAATAAGAATAAGAATAAGAATATTTATTTCAGTATACTTAAAAAACATTTAGTACTTAGTTACTATTTTAGTTACTATTTTAAATTAACCTACTTAACATTATCAAAGAAACTTTACTAACCTAACAATAAACATTAGATGTTGCATATTTATTTTAGTCACTGTTAAACTGTTTATGACAATAAAACAGCGTAACAGAGACCAATATTTGTTTTAATTAGGTAAGTACAAAAGTATTAAAAATAGCCTTTATAAAATTTGACGGTACCTTTAAAGTAAAAAATCTATACTACCCGCGCTAGATTTAACTGTGTTACGGCGTAGTATGACTCTCGTCCCATAGAAATACGGTTCAAATTAGCTAACTTGTGTTACCATTATTTCGCATTCACCTGTTTCATTGTTTAAGTTGAGTCGAGCGATAACGAAGGAATTTACACTTGCGGTCAAAAATATTAGACATTTAATGTTTATAATAAAGAGGTATTTTATGATGTAAAAGTTTATAGTTTTAAAGTAAAGAATTAAGTTTTTATTCCTGTTTATGAAAAAAAGAAAACAAAGTAAGCTTTACAATGTTTAAGATTATGCCATAAATATATTTTATTAATCATTATTTCTATCTACTCTTGTTCTAACTATATAAACACACATTTGCCGACTAAGTATTTATTTATATTTATCAGCCATCCAAAAAGGGTTTAGTCTAACTAGTGTTACCCTGTATTATTACAGGGTAATGAATTTAAGGCTTGGTCTCTCTCGTCAATAAGAAGTCCCTGTGTGCCGCCAGTGAGAACGTAGATGATGATCATGAACTAACTCAGTGTGATTAGTGGCAGTAGTTGTGAGAAGCGTGTTGCCATTCTATGTGAACCCACTCTCTTAGGCATTACAAGGAAAACATGCCAGCAACCAGTACAATGTTTTTGCTAGGATTTATTTCTGCCCAGGGATGCTCCGTCGAGTCGACTTCAGAGCTACATAAATCAAAACTGCTTAATATTCATTCTCTGAGTCGGACTAAGGCTTGCTGTTCTTAACTTAAAGTTTTGTTTATTTAAGCCTGGTTAAACCGATTCAGCAAAGTTACTGTTAACGAAGACATCTGTTAATGGAATTAAGGTTGTTTTACTTGGGCTTTTGTTTAAAAGAGATGAGTAAACTTAAGACAATACTGACTCATTACAATAATATAATTTATGCAAAGGTTCGGTAGTGCGTGTGTGTGTTTATGTTTTTACCCTCACGCTAAAACAGTTCACCGGACCTAAGCAATCAAATCAAATACTCTTTATTAACAACAAGCTTGGCGTGACAAATGGGCGGCCTTATCGTTGACAACGATCTCTGCCAGGCAACCTTGGGATAGACACAGATCAAGAGCACAAATAACACAATGTCAGTTGTTATAGTTTTAAGCAATATGAGAACACAAACCTGAACGCGTCGACGTCTGAATAAAAAAATCAGAAAGAGGTTTGATCGTTTCGTATATGAATGACTGTGCCTTCTCGCAAATGTCATCAGTATCTCCGAGTTTTGGCCCTAGAAACAGGTACTGGAATATCAAAAAAATCATAACATTTAAATCATGAATATTTAATGTTTCATGTTCTAATAAAGTCTTAAAATATCTCACATTGATAAGAATAAAACAAGCTGTTTTCCAAGGCTGGCGCAAACATAAGACGCCATATTTATTACTGAAGAATTTGCCAAAAACTAGATCGATTAATCAACATAACTTTCCCTTATTACCGCTCCAAACATAGGCTGGCCTGTGACGACATTTTCGGCCAATAAAAAAGCGTGCACATGGTTTAAAATTGTCGGCAAGATAGCAAAACTAAATTTTTAACTTGAATGCAATTAAAAAAATACTTTTGAGGAGCATAAGAGCTTAAGAAGAGCCCCAATTCTACAATCAGTGGTGGATGTAATAACATTTCGAGTAGATATACCAAAATGATATTATGTTAGTAGATTTAGTGAGGAAAGATAGTAGCATAACACTTATTTTATTGTAAATTTATACCCCTCCGCCTTCTTGACTGTTATGATGAACCCATTTTAGCTATTACTGATACTGTGGTAATTTCCATAACGTATTTTCCAACCGTGTACGAATAAGAAGTGTCCCTCTACCTTCTTCTCTCATTCAGAGAGATTGTATCTTGATTTATCTGAGACTGTCGTATGTTTATTCGAATGAAGTTGGGCTGTTGCCAACTGCCGCTTTTAAATAGGCTAAGACGAAGATTGATGGACTAACTTGATGACCCATTGGCAGATTTAGGGAATCAATGAGGGCGTAAAGATAAATCAATTGATGTTTGAAAATTGATTCCCACAAAATTAAACAACTAATATTATTTAAGAATTTTCTAGATATATTTATTGCCTGTAATAATTGATTTTTATTGTTAATTAAATTGAATTACGTAGGATTAATCCCAGATTACAATCAAAATTATAATAAATGTAATTAAATCAAGTTGTTCTTGATAACTAAATGTTTGCACAGAAACATAATTTTTTTTTAGCACGATATGGAATGGTTATAAAGAAACCCAGCTGCGGAGTATTTGTAGAAAGCTAGTTCAGAGCGAATGCGGTCTATTTAGTCTATGGAAACGGAGATGTAATTCTCTAGTTCAAAACAAATACAGAACTCACAGGAATAGGTCTACAGGAAACGTGTAAGCACAAGTGACGTCACAAGCCGCAGCAGCCTTCAGCAGAACTCCAATTGCGGTGTGGTAACCGAAGCCGGCTGCCACCGCAAGTATGTCCATTAATTAACTATTACTCGCAGTACTGATTCAGCTGGTGAAATAGCAGGAATCGCTACAATAATTCGATGTTCTGAATTCTGATACAATTTCAATATTGAGAGCATAGTATTATCACACACAGCGTCCTTATGTATGTTCCAAAGTCTGGGAACAGAACTTCTCTCTTGACAAGAAAGATAAAGCTTTAATATACTATATTTTTTAGTTTATTGTGGACTAAATCAATATAAATAAAAATTAAAACGTATTTATTCACAAAAAAGATAGGTAAGATTAACAAAAGTCATACGTAATTTAATTATCACATTACCATATCTGTATTTATATACCTTCTTGCGCTATAATAAGAAATAACTTATTACTTATTAATAGCGCACATATATTGAAAATGTCGACCTCTATGAATATGTTAGACTGTCAATTTGACAAACTGCGGGGTTGATGACCCGAGAACATATTACACTATCATTCTGTCTCGGGATGGATAAAGTTTAAATGCATAATACCGAAGGAATTTGAATTTCCTTCGGGAGTATAAGCTATTCGTAAGTGTAGTAATATGTAATATGAAACGTGTTTTGATTTTAGTTCGAGTTTTGAAACCACGACCTTCGGAATGAAAGCCGTGAATTCGGTGAAAACACTTCACCAACACGTCTAATCTTTTCTAAATACTAATATCGTAGTAATTATTATGTTCTGTGCTAATATCATAAATCTGAAGAGTTTGTATTGGCTTGTCCAAGTCCCATACAAACGAATACCAAAATTATTTGTTAGCCGAGCATATTTCCACGATATTATTATATTATTATTATTTAAATAGTATTTATCTAGGTTCCTATGGAGTTTTTTTTACAAAATACTTATTTTAAATAAAATTAATTTTTTTAGTAAGTATTTTATAAAAAATAACTCGATAGGAACCTAGATAAATACTATTTAGACAATAATAATACAATAATACGGTGGAAATATGGTCGAATTACAAATAATTTTGGTATTACGTTTGTATGGGAAATTCGTCTGACGCCGGCCTCTTAATGGAAATAAATGACATAAATCTTAAATCTCATCACAACAAACCACTGTTTCAGTCAGAGACCCGACAGTGACATCAGCTGTGTCATGAATCCTGCATCTCAGGTTACTGCGAGATTGCCGCGACACGTCATGATGTCATCCAGAGATATCGACGCTATTTGTTCATATCGTCGCTTGTGGGGTGAAATCTACTCGTAGATATGGGTAGGTACTTTATGACGTTTTTTACTATAGAATGATACATAGTTTATAATTATGGTCTTTACAAAAGAATATAAGATACAGAAAAAGAATGTAATAGTCTATGGAATGTCATAGGAAAGTAGGTATAGTGTTTATAAATACAAACAGTAATGTTTATCTACCTTTGTATTTTCAGTATTCTAATGTACGATTTATTTTAATTAAATGGATCATTAATGAAGCGGTACCACATAAATCGTAATTATTCTTGATATACCTACATATAATAAATAAGTGGTAGGTTTATCAATCTAACCGATGACGTTTTAAAATTATCAAATACCTACATGGTTCATGTATACGATCTGCTTGCTTGATTTTTGTAATATCGTGGGTTTGTTTGTTTGTTTGTTCTTAACAGAAACTTGTTTTAATCCCGTTTTTGACGAAGAGTCACTTCTTAACGAAATTTTGATTTTAATATATTAACTGACAAAATATCATGAAGAAGTCTTCATGAAGAAATTGAGTAGACAAAATAACCGCAAAAATTAATTAACTTGCAGCTCGCTACTTTATTAACTTGAGTGTCGCAAGAAAATGTTACCTACTCCTTTCTTATAAAATAGACGAAAATATTTTGCCGCGCAATTTTCGCAAAATTTCGCAAAATTCACAAAAACACAGAGCGCACCTCCATCAAAATTCATAATGAATTTACGGTTCCAAACTTTCAACACTTGACTCATACAAACAACCATAGTTAAATATTAATACGAATTTTCCAAACTTTCCCAACATGGCTTCAATCCTGGCAACATTATGCTCTGAGGTTAGCACCACAAGGTTGAAAACTCAAGATGCGTGTCGTAAGTAAAATACCTCACACTTTCCTTTCTGGAGTATGGCCTAAAGCTTTTAGGCATAATGTTTTTATACGCCTACCGCAGCCCTGGAGTGTTGGATATTGCTTGAAAGAATAGTCAGTTTTGTGGGAAATTGAATTATGTGAAACGGAGCGTAGAGCGTATAATATGTGCTATATATTTGAGTTCGCGCGGTAAGAAAATTGAAGATTTTATCAAGGGTTTACTGGGAGTTTCTTTGTTAAGAGTTTAACAGTGGTGTTGTAATAAGAAGCGTATGCATACTATCAAATTAACAATGCTGAGTTTTTGTCCACCGACAAGATGGATAGATGACCTGGTGAAAGCTTCTGGTTCACGGTGGATGCAAGCTGTTTCTAACCGAAATATATGGAGGTCATTTAAGGGTCCATCCAGCAGTGGCCGTCCGACAGCTAATGATGATTATATCTTCCTTATACAATATATTATATCTTTAGTGGTCGTTATATCTAGTATATTTATGGCATTTGTATTAAGCACGAGTCTTAATAGCATACAAACGACTTTACACATTGCATACCTTGTATAAAATATAGTTTCTGCATCCTTTGATTTATTCAGTATTTAGCAAGTCGCTAGTTCGTTACTCAATTAGTGGACTGCTCATCAGCGCCGCGGCAAATAGACGAACTGTGTAATCAGAGAGATTTGAATATTGCCGAGTGGATTAAATAATGCCTTTAAATAAGATTTTGTTTGCAGGAAAACTCCACGTAAAGTTATCCGTGTTGGCTAAGAGCACACTTGACTTTCATACCGAATGTCGTGGGTTCAAACCCCGCAACGCACCTTTTCTTCTTGAAAAATATAATGTGCACTTTGAAAAAACCGGCATGTTTTGAGAACTTTAAAAAGTTTGAATATTGTGTCATTGGGCTCTGATAGTGTAAAATAATTCCGCGATTGTTGCAAGAAATAATAAACGACTCAAATATTTTATGTGTTGGTTTAACAATTTTATAATTCAAAATAGGGAATTACATTCTACGATTCGACGATTTTCCCCGTTTCAATGTTTACGAAAATTACTCAAGAAGACTTCCTGCTATCACGCATGACTGAAAAATGGCAAATTTCCAATATCTATTCAAAAATGTGCTTGCCAATAAACAATTTGTTCTCCAATCACGTTCGATTTATATTCTAAAGGGAGGGAATTTGAGCGATTATTCGTGAAATCGGGTATATAGCGGCTGACTTTACACAGAAAATTGAATTTACAGGTTGAATACACTTTTAGCTCTTACTATTAGTTATGTCTCAGTTTCTGATCATTGTTGTTCAACAAATATAAACAATAATAATGCATTTGAATCAGTAAATATAAACAAATATTGCTAGACAATTCACACAGCAACATCTAGCCCTGTGGATTCAAACTAAAATTAACTATCAGTACCTAGATAGTTAATTTTAGTTTCAAGAAATTTCGTAGTAGTAAGGACAAGGCGTTCTTGCATTTCTAACAGGTCTCAATTGTAAAACAATCATTATCATTTGATTGTTTTACAATTGAGACCAATTGAGATAAAAAATATCTAGAAAACTGCAAGAATCAAAGCAAAACTGACCGCTTTGTTCAGGGGGCTTAAATGTAGATTATTTGGTAAGTAAGCGCTGAAAACCAGTTTCCATCCTGACCACATCTAATCGGCGATCTCTCGCCAACTGTTGCCATTTAGCATTACCATAACAATGGGCACCGACCGAATGACCTGCATAATGGACCTTCTGATGAGCCGGATTCTTTCTCAGAGCCGTTCCTAAGTATTGTTTCAGGTGCTTTGAATTCGATAGCTTACCGCTTGCGTTAGTTTTATAGATTTTGAATAGTGTGGAACGAGTGACGGCAGGTTAATATGGTTACTAGAAATGACATAAGTATCTTTTATTCTATCGCCACTGACAACACACTAAAACCTTAAACATTTAATTTAAAGATCGCATAAACAATTAAAAGTATTTGTTTACTGTCCCCTCGTAAGGTAAATCATCTTGACTTGGTCCCCTGATATGGTAGATCACCTTAACTCGGTCCTCTGGTAAATCAGCTTCTTTCTTTTGGCACAGCCGTGTCCCGCGACAATAACGCGCCTCTAATGATGCAGCCCGATTGGCTCACTGCCGGCTGCTCTGGACAATATCTTGATTTATTTTTTGGCTAGGTTACATTAAAGTGGAATAATCTGATAATTTATTTTTTATATAGTGAGTTGTATGGATTTTGACAATAATTACTGCCAGTTTAAGAATGTAGTAGTAGTAGTAGTGGTCCAAAAGCGCTTTTCGTAGACTAATCGATAGTCCACCTACAGGATGATAAGAGGAGAGGCCATTCATAGGCCAGTACCATATGGCAAACTCACCCACGTAAACCCGTTACATAGAATCCGAAAGGTCTGTTGTCTATGCTTGATTACACAAACAGATCACGTTTGGTTCGTCCGTGTTAGAGCAATCAGGCATTCTGTTAGAACCTGTTAGCTTTCACAGATCGTTGGTTCTAATAGATGCAATGGAACTTTTATGAAACTGTGACTGAAAATATTTGATTAATATAAAACTTGTTTGTGCCTTCTGACAATTATCAACCCGCACTTCGCCAGCGTGGTGAGTTAAGCCCTTCCCTCGTGAAACGTGCCCCAGCAATGGGAATGTAAATAAGGTTAATTATGAATCTAAAAACTCAAAACCAAAGCCAGAATAGCTTAAGAACAAAACTTAAAAATCCTAATCATGATTACACACGTTTAATAAATCTCATCAAATATCCCTTTAACCCTTAAACCAGCGCTGATTGTGCAGGCTACAATAGGCCATGTCGCATTGTGATATGGTCCATTGTGGCGTGTGTCGGAGGGCACTTAGCGAACTGTAAACATGGTTCAATCAGTGATGGTGTCGCACACGACCCCTTCAGTCGTACAAGACATGAGATAACGCGGGTATTGATTAGGAGCAGTAGCAGATTCGCATATGGTTTTTTTTTGCAATTCTAATTATAAATGGGAAACCGTGGTTTGCATCCATCATTGACATCCCGCTGAGAGGTGTGTTGTGGCATATCTAAGGCTCTACTTGATTTAACGAAGTAGGACTTTTGACTTTTTTTTCTATTATACGAGTATGACTCAACATAATTGCGCATTATTATTTAAATATAAATGTTTCTGGACAACTCACACAGCAACATCTAGCCCCGTGATAAGCTCGAAGCTGGTGATTTCTGATATTTTTATTTTGTACAATCTTCTGTGTTGTAATCTCCTTGTCACACGACATGTTTTTGCTTTAAAAATGGCAATCCCTGGACTCAAATTAAAAACACTTGCACTGCCAGCTAAAAAAAATACCCAAAACCATTACAAAGTCCATTTACCCGCTACCTCTCATAAATTAGATCGATATCTCTACTTATTGGACATATTAGAGGCTGGACTCACCCTGGGGCCTCGGTACTGTTAATTACTGAAATTGGTCACGCAGTAATGAAATGGCCGAGGCGGGTTGATAGAATTCTAGATTTCAGCCCATCGCATTACCAATATTAGTTTGTTATTCGGTTATCGACGGTCAAGAAAAACACTTTAAGGGCCCTAGCCAAGGCACCCAGGGATTGTTTACAAAAGCGCTGAGACTTGATGCTTTAATGAGATGACTAACTTAGCTTTCCCTCAGAATATAATGTCGACAGAACCCATCTAAACGTATGTAAAAATCAATGTCACTTTTCGTTGTATGTTTAAAACTCAAGAACTATCCAACACAGAAATAACTTTTAAAATCGGACCAGCGGTTCCTGAGATTAGCGCATTCAAACAAACAAACAAACAAAAAACTCTTAATCTTTATTATAAAATATTTTGCTTGGCTAATAACACTTTAACTTATTGGAATTTTACGTACTAAAATATAGTAACTATTAGTACACAATAAAGTCATAACCGCCTCTTAGACCAACATTGACTTTGTGGCGATGCATTTCATAGTTATGCGGAGGTTTCCGGGTAAACAATTTTTAGATACATACGGGAACGAAACGACACAATACTCCATTAAAGGTGTAGCCACGATTTGTTATCAAGGATCTTGTAGCGATTTGTCCACAACGATGCATCCTCTCGAGAAATTAAAAAACCATAATCGTATCACATCATCATGACTACTCATATTATGACATACTATAGACACCGTCCCGATTTAGAACTTTTAGAGGGATTTGTTATAATCAACCCACTTACCAAGCGGATTGGTGATGCCAGTTCTTAGAAATGGTTGTGTAGAACCAAGCATCTTGGTACTACACAGAACAACACAGCTATTCTTTTATTTGATTAAACAAATAAATAGATATAAATAACCGCGGTAAGAGATAGGGTGGAGAGCTTCTATTCTGCCAGCGCACGGCTCGTGTGTTCTAAAAACAAAGCGTCTACCACAGCGTAGTGCAATAAATACAATCGCACGGCAGTTGTGCAGAACGACAGCTGCTAACGACGCGCAAAGCAAACCTTACAGCTCCCTCCGTGATTGTATGTTATTGTAACTTGTTCCACTGTTTTGAATACGTTTACTGTGGTCTGCTTTGCTAGTATGAAAGGCACTACTAAAATGAGAATTTTATCCAAAAGTATAATATTATTAGTCTTCCCATTATGACCTATTTTTCCGCTTCTTTGATCCTATACAAGATAATAATTACAATAGCTCAAACGACAAAGACCTTGTTTAGTTTGGCATAATTCTGCTAACAAAAAGATAATTACCCCAGTTAAGCCGATAGACTTCCTTTGAGGCTTAATCCTGGATTTGTGGGCAGATTCACTTTAATTGAAAACGGTGGGCGAAACACAGCTCTGTATAAAGTCTTCGCTTTGATATTTAGTTTAATTATAAAGACGGTTCAACGAGTAACGAAAATATGGCTGATCTTCCGTGTCGCCTAGTTATGTATGTACTTGAATAACTGTGTTCTATAGTGGAGACTCAACTCTAAGTGTGACAGAATCTTTTATGATGATGATGTTATACCATTAGAACTTAATAATTCGAGGGTGACATTATAAATGATATCGGCCGAGGACCTTGACCGTTGTGTACTCTTTCTACCCTCGTCATCCGCTAACTATGTAAAAACAAACCCTTCCGAGACTCAACGACCGACACTTTGTTATACTCAATTCTATATATTATTGTTATAGGACAGTTTATAACTTAAAATATTTATGACGAACATTTATTGCTTACAACTATTTTTAACAATTGATTATATCCCATGTATAAATCCTGTATAGAGATATAAAATCGCAAGCAAGAAGCTATCAGTTTTTTTAATAGTAAAAGAATTGTAATTTTACAAAATAATATTGTGACACAGTATCTCAGTAATCAGTAATACCTGTAGGATCTTCAAAACAAAATATCAAAAATTTCAATAATTTTTTAAATAAACTAACGCTTAAACGACGTAGGCAAAACCATGGCGGGACTGCTAGTGCTCAATTAATGTAGAGATCTCGTTTAAGGATGAAATTATAAAACAAAATAACTTCTTTAAACCGGAATTATCACGAAGTTTGGTTTGTTTAAATGCTGCGTTTTTGCGGCTCTCGCCAACACGGCTTAAAAGCTAAAAGCATTCTCTTGTGAAGCCCTAACTTCCACAATTTAGTGCCCGTTTGTTCATTGTCACGGTTTTAAATAATGAAAATGTTTGTTACATTTAAATAGGTAGAAGAATAAATGTTAAAAAATAATTAAGTTATCTTATAAAAAATAATATAGTATTATTTATCATGATCAATAAACTACTGGTTTGCGGTGGACGCAAATCAACTTCGACTGAAAGAACTAGAAATTTACATGAGAGTCTATGTTAAGCGTCCACGGCTATTAGAGAAGTGTTAGAAATTCACTCATGGGTCGCTATTTTCTTATAATAACATATTTATCGGGCGTCCATACTTTGAATTTCTACGAACCAATAGTTCTAATTTCATCAGGTTTTACGCAACCGCAGAAACCCCTGATGCGAAATACAAATTCGTTGTGTAACGATATAAAATTTGCGAATCCATATAAATTAACAGATTGGTTCTTGTTGCAAACGAACTATTATGTAGTTGATAAAACACTTATTTCTTTCATTTGTTATTATTTATAATATATATGTACATACCTAATACATTTAGAAACATTACCAATGCGCTTTTTCAATAAAACATACATACGCTCTTTATTGCTCTTATAGACCAAGAGCCTGTGATGGCCAGACCTTCCTTTAATTCACAAGCGTGAAAATTCTTTTATGTGTATGTCTAACATAGGTAAGAATAACCCCCAAACATGAAACCTGGTCGCAGTTCCTTTGGGAGATAACAGGTAAAAGGTTGTTATCTCCCAAAGGAACCGCGATCCAGGTTTCATGTTTGGGGGTTATTCTTACCTATGTTAGACATACACATGAAATAATTTTCACGCTTGTGAATTAAAGGAAGGTCTGGCCATCACGGGCTCTTAGGTTATTAGGCATAGGCATAAATTGCTCTTAGGCTGTCATCTGTTTATCCTTATTGATTAAACGAGTAAATATTGCTGGGCAATTCACGCAGCAACATTTAGCCCCGCCGTCTCACTGGTCACCACGGACGGGCGTGGTCTCCACTCGAAAACTCTTCGACCCCATCGGCCATAATGTTCTCCTCGTCATATGGCCTGCCCAATTTATATTTAACTTAAATTTATTTAATAATGATGATGATAACTAAATAGAAGTTGCCAGTTTAGGTTCATATTTCGGAGGGACTAGTAATAGTGTAGCTGTACGTCGCTCTAATTGATATAAATGTAGTGAAACCGCATCGCTCCCTCCAGGGTATCGAATACCATCCAGTCTATTAACGAGCTAATTGCTTTTGTGAGAACTTTATAGGTTTTTAAGGTTTGTTGTGAGCTAATTGATTGAGAAGCCGGTCGTGGCTTGATTTTCTTTTAACTAGAAAATATAATACAAAATGTTCTTGTAAAGACTTAAAATTTGACTATAAATTCTTTAGATGTACCATTTTTGAGATACGAGATAATAAACGGTACAATAAGGAGAATTGTACTGACACACAAAATATTTCCTACCTAGAACCAGGATCAGTGTAGGTAGGTACTCATCTGTTTATTTGCATAAAACTATGGGCATTGTTATGTCTTTGTGGTAAATTTATTAGTTAATACATAATAGGCAGCGTTTTACTGCGAGAGAATGAATTACAACGCGGGCGAATCCACAGGTCGGATAGCCAGTAGGTACAACAACGAAACATTTTATATAGGTAATTCTCGTATTCGACTCTCGTAGCAATATGTCGTGAACTTACAAGCTATTATTCAAAGGCACTCAACCTCATCAGACTTGATCCCGGGATTGTTCCGAAACTTGTCATTTGGAGGCGAGATCAGTTTCTGTTTACATCCCTCGAGTAGATAAATACTGCACGCTGATTATTATAGTCTGAGAGTTAACATCAATTTTGTGTAAATATTAGGCTGAGGGAAACTAAATGCAGCTCACTTAAAACAGAGCAAGTTATAAGCGCGAGCGTGATAAGGTGTAGGCAAACCTTATCACGGGTAAAGACCCAACATAGTTTTCTAACATGTAAATGGTTGTGTTAGTATGGAAATATAAATCTTGACTTTTTTCGTTTATAAGTGGGTGTCGTCAACGGGATGAAATGATGATGATTATTTAATTAAGGCAACTAAAACCTAAAACTTCTCTGATTGGGATCGGAAAACTCAGCGTAGGACGTTCGCCTACTAGGTGGACGGTCACCAACATGAAATATCAGTTATATATAGTAAGTATCTATCTTAATAACTATTATCATTTATTTAAGTACTAAATTTTATAATATTTTAAGTTGCCTCAAATACAGTTTCTTATATGCCTAATTCTCCAGCTTTCGTCAAATGCCTTTGCAAAAATGGCTGCCAGCTCTCGTATTATTAGGATTAATGTGTTGTGCTTGGGTTGATGAGTTATACTTATGAATACATATTCATACACATTCATAATATACATAGGTTTCATGACTTACATACAAGAACAAGCTATTGTAGAATTGAATGTTGATCGCGTTAAAACACACCATAGTTTAAATTTTAAATCCAATTCAAATATGAATCACATATGAATTAATATCATCGGTGACTTTCTACATAGTCTACATAGTAGAAATTACATTTAGCATCAAAATTGCTCTCTATTTAGTGAACTGCCCTAATTTATGGGCAATTTCGTCTTAGTTATTCATTTGAATTTACTTTTGTATTACTATGGTAGATAAAATAAAAAATAATTAAATATGATAGGATTTCCACCCCTTTGTGATTCGCTGTGATATTTTCACCCTTTTTTCTGAAAAAATTCCAAAGGGCCATGGTTTTATAATCCCTTTGCAAGTCGCCACCCCGGCCGGGTATTAATTAGTTGGCCGGCTTCGCTTCCGCGCCATTTATTAAATTTTCACCGTTATTTAGTTTGCGGGCGATGGGCGAAAAGCTCATAGCACACGTATCAAACCGTAATGGTATTTATTTTATAAAATCCTATTGTGCTTAAATTTGTTTTCGCTAATTCCACCTTACCGCCATACTTCATGTTCTAGTTGGTGCAAGCCGTAAGTCTCTCCCCCTCGAATTGCAAGACTTTGTACCCTGTCTCTACTTGATTGGAGTGTAATGCTTTACTCCCACTCTATCACAATTCTTCGCCTCTACCGCACCGCTGTTTTCGAAGGTTTTGTTATTTCGAGTGAAACCTTGAAATTCTCACACAGCTGCCCCACTGCCTGCAAAATAAGAAGCAGGGGTCTTTGTCCGGAGTCGTGTAGCTGCAGCATAGGTACTACAATTGTGCATAAATAAGAAAAGTTGAAATGTACCCAACCTACTTATCTAAACCTTTAGCATAACTTAATTTACTTTTCAAGTTATTGTTTTTGGCAGAGCGAGATTCCTCTATCACAGGTTTTTATCAAACTTAAAAGAGGATCTCAAAGAATGTAATATTTAAGTACTTTAAGTTATAGAATAAAATTTTGTATTTGTATTTGTAGCCTAATCAACGTACTGGCACTACTGATCCGTTTTGGTTTTGTGATACGTTAGATTGATGTGCCGTTCCCTTTCTGTGTTGATCTTTGTGCAACAAACTTAATTTAGTTTGCGATGGACGAAACTCGTACGTCGATGAAAAGCTATTCCATGCATTTATTAAGTTGCTTCCTAGTTGGAACTAGTAATTTAAACTTTATAATCAAAATAACTACTAACGTGCTAAAGAGCCAGTTGGCAACTTTGGTAATCTTATTTGTTATTTTATAGTGATTGACTCTCACTTAAGTTTTTCTAAATCTGATGATATGAGGTATGGGATAAATTCAAGCTCTTACGTAACCCCTCGATAGCATAGTTGGATTTAGTGCAACCACCCACTCGAGGGCCAAGGTTTCTAATAATTTGATAATCTTGTCGTAATTTCGAAATATAAATATTGCTCAACAATTTACACAGCAACAGCAAACCCCGAATAACTGGCTTTGCAAGCTGTATCGTCGGTGCCGGGCGGTGAATGTGTTAAAAATACTTTATACGTATAAGATGCTTTAATAACCCAGCCCCGCCAACCCGGATATCTTGCAATTTACAAGGATTTTCCTATTATGAGAAGGCTCAATAAAAAAGTTATTTTCTCTGTGAAATATTGCTCGATTTAATTTGAGTCGGGCTAAAGCGCCGTAAATCAGGAACTACAATATACTAGCTTGTATTATGGTACGAGATACATTGCATGGGACATGGGATGTTAAAGGGGTTCCGTATTGCATTTAAGCTTTTGGACCATACAATACAATTTTAAATAATACAAACCAATAAGTAGTTAGTAATTACTCATTGCCTTTTTTTTTGTTTATTGTCTGCTGGTGAAAACCGGCTAGCTTAGCCGTGGTAAAAGTCCAGCAAATCACATTTGACATGTTCACAGACACGAGAAATAGAAGATTTTTCACCAAGAACGGTTCTCCTGAGGGCACAAGTGGTGAAAATCCGTAACGGGCGAAAAATAATGAGAAAAGAGCTAAAGTAGACTATTAAACAGTAGATACAAAAGAGAATTCAAATGCGTAAGGAACCCTAAAAGTTATTCTTAACTTCGCAGATAAAGCGGCAACCAGTTGATCCAGGATTAAGATAATCCGTGTTTATAAAGCCGCTAAATTAGCTGAACCTTTGCCGTGAAACTGAATAAACTTCAACACAGCCTTAGTGGAGTCTTTTAGGTAGAAAACTGACGAGGTTTAAAGAAACTGGTGACGCCTTAACACATTCAAAGGCCCGTCACACCGACTTGTACATACGAGCGTGTGTCACGGACACTTATAGTGTTAACGTTCCACACAAATACATACTTAAAAACAAAAACGATATCCTTAAATTTGCTAAATACTTGAACTATTTATTAATTTTACACGTTATGACATGGTAGAATGTATAGGAGTGATTATTTTATTTTTATGATCTATTTATTGTACTTACATTCTAGCAAATAAATGTATATTTTTTTTTTAATTAAAGTCTAACATTCCTAATATGTTTTAATTTAGATAAAATTATTTATGTACTGTATAGAATAGATTATAAGATGGTAAGGAAGGCGATTGGCGAGATTAGAAAACATCACAATTTTAATCACGAAAATGGTTTCCGTTTTTCTCATGCGTGGAATCCTGTTATTATTAAGTGTATTTTAAGTACGTTTATACAACAACCCTTCTTAAAATGGATCAATAACAATTAACAACAGTTTGTTGGGGGGAAGGCACCCAACTCGACTATTTACATCATTCTGTAATTGACTACATCCACCTATCATTATAGTCCTGTCTGTTTGTAACGGGTCCACAAGTGATCTGTTATTTGAGTTCTGTGGTAGCGATACTCGGTCGGGAGATTACAACAAAACGTAGGTAAGTGATTTTCAAAATGAATTTATGTTTGAATTTACTTTATACTTTATCTATTAAATGCAATTTATCTATTCGAAAATAATTTACACTATTATTACAGGATTTCTCTAACGATAACCATTGATATTTTAGCTCATGAAAAATTAAGTAATAAACACTCTATTTCGTTCAATTTATTCATAAAGTATTTTATATTATTATTATCCGCATCGGAAACCAAATTATGATGATAATAACTCATTTCAAAAGTATTTTTTATATCGTTTATTTTCGTAAACGATATAAAAAATATTATTATTGTATTATTTGGATTAAAGATTTGGCTTTGTATACGATATTTAGTCTAAAAGTATTCAATTGTTTTTTCAGTGGTCCAGCCAGCTATTTCTAAACATTAGAATTTTTCTCTTCATTGTCAAATCGAGATGATAATTGAATTATCAATTTTCGTGCTAACATTGATAATAACCTATTTTATTTATATAAATAAAAAGATTCTATATAACTTTGAGAAGAATGGAATTAAGTTTGTACGAGGCGTGCCTATCTTTGGGAATATTTATCAAAGTGTTTTTTTGAAGAGGTCGATTGTTGAAGACATCGATGCAGTATATACTGCATTTCCAAATGAAAGGTTTGTGCATCATCATCATTATATTTACCCATATTATACCTCACCACTAGGCGCTTAAATTATTTCAAGGGACGGTCCCTTGAAATAATTTAGCAATAAATATAATCTTTGTTACTCAAGGCGAATGGAGCTTTCCAATGGTGAAAGAATTTTTGAATTCCATAGTAGTTTTTAAGTTTATTCATTACAAACATACACACAAAAATATATAACTTTCCGATTTATATATTATTGTAAAAGTATAGACAACCTTTACTAGAATTTTCATGTGTCTATTTGTCGTAGATATGTCGGTTTCGTGGAAGGAACAACGCCAATAATCCTGATCCGGGATCCCGAGCTGATCAAATCGATCACTGTAAAGGATTTCGATCACTTTGTGAACCACAAGGACTTCTTCGTGGAAGGAACAGAACCTCTTTTTGGAGGGAGTTTGCTGATGATGAAAAGTAAGTTGCTAAGATAATGTTTGCCATTATTGACTTGTAACATATTCTTGGTTTTATGGCGATATGGGGGATAATTATTCACTAGTTATGCAGCTACCTTTTATTTATAAAAGAAAAGAAAAACAGTCATGTTACTTTGTTGAATTGGATGGACATGTGCAAACTTGGAGAAGGGCATAGGATACTTTTAACAATGGGAAAATATAATAACGCTTGCGCGGCTAATTTGTCATCACATCATAATTATTTTGTGATGCTCACTAAGCCTAACATACAAGATACTAATGTAACATGTCAAGCCAGTTTTCTTTAAATTAAAATGTATTTGTTTTCAGACGAGAGATGGCGCCATATGAGAACTACCCTCAGCCCAGCATTCACCAGCTCCAAGCTTCGCCACATGATGCCCTTCATGATGGAGATCTGCAACAACTTTGTGGATTATCTTAAAGGTAATTTGTTTTCATGCCGAGTTTTGCCAGCCTAAATAAATAATATTTGGACACACACATCAACATATCGCCCCGTGGCAAGCTCGAAGCTTGTGTTACGAGTCCTAGATTTCTGATATTTATGTTTATACATTCCAAGACACTCGGAATAAATATTTGCAGATCGTGCAATGCAAATTATTATCCCGAGACGTATATTGAACCCACAATCTCTTGCGAAGCTGGCGGACCTTCGCCCGCTTCACCACATAACCAGTAGTGGATATTTTTGGCTAATATTATGATTGTTTTCTTTCGCAGACCACACATCAGAAGACTTAGACATAGACGATCTGATGCGTCGGTATACCAATGACGTCATCGCTTCAGCCGGGTTTGGTCTCCAAGTGAACTCTCTAAGAGATAGAGAGAACGAGTTCTATAAATCTGGACAAAACTTGTTTCAAATGTCATCGATTCAGAGAGGATATCTGTTCTTTGCAGCGCAATTTCCTAATGTTGCTAAGGTATATAATAATTCTCTAAAGAATTTCAGCCGTAGGATGTTCACTGCTGGGTTATAGAACGTTTTGAAGTCAACTATATTTTTTCTATGTTTGTTACCTCAGAACGATGTATTGAGTAAAGCGATGGTTTTTTTATGTTTGATGTTTCCCGTGTGGTTCCATTTTAATTTTATCTATTACGTCGATGTGAAAACCTTATAGGGGTAAAATTGAGACGGAGTTTGAAGTCAGTTGTCTTCGTAAAATAATAATACCATGTAAGGTGATCTTTATTTTCAAAATAAAACATAATTTTTCTTAGTTTGTTATAATTATTGCAGACTTTGAGCTTCCAAGTGATACCAGAGAAGATCACAAACTTCTTCAAGAACCTCGTGACAAGCACAATGGACTATAGAATCAAGAACAACATTCAAAGGCCGGACATGATCCAAATACTGATAGAAGCATCTAAAGGTTTGTGTTATAAACTTGTGCATTCAAACTTTATGAGCAAAATTGGTTTAAGCTTCCCACGGGGATAAATATAAATAGTGCCAAGCACAATCGAATCTCATTCTGATGGTCGTAGGTTCAAACCCTACCGCGTACATCTGAAAAAAACACGTGCTCTAACGGTGAAGTCAAACATCGTGAGGAAACCGCCAGAACTTTGTTTGACGTTGTCATTCACCAACGGTTTGATGATGATGTTCAAACTTCATTGAGCGAAAATCGTATACATAACACATGTCTTGAGTTTACCACGGGGCTATATGATGACGCTGTGTGAAAATTCCGGCATTATATTTCTTTTCAGGTACTCTTAAAGATGACAAAGAGAATGTTGATACAACGGCTGGAGGAGTGCAGAAAATTCATCAAAATTATAGTAAGGATATAGTGTAGTCAACCGCATAAAGATAGCCCACAAAAATATTAGATAATTTATTGGCATTACAAATAAAATATGTGATGAAACCAAAATTGCGTAATAATCTTATGGGTTCACGTCGGCATAAATATTATATATAACAAAGCATATTCATTTGACATAATATGGATCCTCTTTCTCCTTTAATATTTTAAGGGTTTCGTAATCAAACGATCGAGGAACCCTAATACATAGTTTCCCCATGTACTTCTGTCTGTCAGCGGTATTAGGGCGAAATAAGATGTTTGAGCTGAAACTTTGCATGTTCATAGAATTTATATTCATTTCAATGTAACGTTAGAATTATATTTATTTCAAAATGCTCACAGATTGGACAGAGGAGGAATTATCAGCTCAAGTATTTCTATTTTTCGTCGCTGGATTCGACAGTTCAGCCACCACCCTGGTGATGAGCATGCACGAGATGGCCCTAAACTCGGAGATCCAGGATACTTTGTACCAGGAGATCAGAACCTTCATGGAGAAGCACGGAGAGATAACTTATGACAATGTGAATGAGTTGAAGTATCTGGATTGTGTAATCAATGGTAATCTTTTTATTTGTAACTAGGTATTTATTTGCTCGAATTTCGAATTAATAATAAATACTTAATTCGTGGCCGTTTTGGGGGACTATGATAACAAACATGTTTATATTTTTTATTAAAAAAAATTTATATGAAAATATCAATTTCTTATTATAACTCGGGCAAAGCCGCGGGTGAAAAGCTAGTATTTAATTGAAAACTGTCCAGGATTATATCAAACAAACCTCTCACTATCCATCAAAATACATCAAGTTCTACCTGAAAGTCCAATATTTTGACAGCAAAGTGTATTCATTGTGCCAGCAATAAAACAACGAATCGCCGCTGTCGGATGCACTTCCTGTTTCCATCCAATTGGGCCCAAATAATTCAGTTCACTTCCGATGGTAATAATTTACTGCTGCTATTGAGCGTTATATAGGGTTTGGCATTAAGTGCACGGTTGTTTCAAGTCTCATTATACCTATATTTAGGCAATTTAATTTTGATGAGGCTTTTTGAATAAGTTCTAGTATTTATTGCGGACCCTGCGTTAAATTAAGCGCAATTTGCCAGTCACAACTGTTTTATAAATACACAAAATTATTTAGTTGATACTTGCGTGTTTGCCATTTTGAAAATCTTTTTTAATTAAAAGCTGGTGTTTATCATTTTTAGCTCTGACAATGGCACCCATAAGATAACTATGTATATAAATAAGTCTTTTTTTTTTAAAGTACCTAATCTAATTGTTTTATGTAGGTGTGATATGAATCCTATGGCAAATGGCAAAGGACAGACAACAATATTATCCAATATTGGGTCCGTTGTATCCATTTACGAGATACTGAAGCTTTAAAAATATTCTACAAATAAAATATAAGTAAAGTAAAAGTTGTTAATTCAAAGACGATAAATATTAAATATATTTTTCAGAGAGTATAAGAAAATGGTCACCAGCAATTATAATGGACAGGGTGTGTCAGAAGACTTACGAATTGCCACCCCCAAGAGAAGGAGGAAATACATACAAGGTAAAATAAGTTGTACTGCTTTAGAATGAAAACCATACACGCAGTAAATCGTATTTACGGTTTAAAACAGCTTAATTTGTTTGTCTAGGGTAAGTAATTGCTTACATTATTCATATCCATTTATTTACAACTACATTAGAAACATGAGGGAACACTTCAACGAATATTCTTTGACAAAAAAGTTCTCAATGTAGAAAACTAAATCCATTGCAGCCTCGTCACCCTTTCACAAACACCATCAAGTCTGTTCTACATGTCGCCTCGTAAAATCTTTACGAGTTTTTGTCACGAAACAACTTTTTCCGACTATCTTAAAGTTTGAGCTTCGGTTCACAATTATTCTGCCATAAGTCGTAAAGTTACGTGGCTGTTGTAAAAAGTTAATAAAAGGCCAGAAGGGCTGAAGTAACCCAAATTATTTCATAGTTGGCAAAGTTAAAGAGGGGTTCATGGCATCTATGTTTTACAACGAAGTTTTGTTTTGGAATAACAGACGAGGATAATCGATCGTTGTTTTTCTACAACATCGAATTAAAAATATGTAGAGGAATGCGGTTCACTGACAGAGCCAAGCGGAATAGCTGGAGTGGTAGTGGGCCATTTAACACGTAGACAGTTGGATTATGGGTCCAAAAGTTCTCGAACGGATCCTCCGTTCAGCAAAAGCAGCATCGGACGTCCACTGAAAGAGTTTATAGATAATCTGGTGCAACCGGTTAGTTTTAAATTCAAGTTTTACTTAAGTTCAGTACTCACATACGGTATTACTAGATACCGCAAAGGTTACTGTCAACTCTGTGAGTTTTGCGGTCCGCACGTTGATTTTTACTCGACTTCGAGTAAAACTATCGAGTAATACCGTATGTGAGTACTGAGCTTTACAATGAAACAAATTGATAGTTACATAAGTAAAATTACAACACAAAAACTACAATATTGAAATAATAAATTGTCATCACATACGAAATCATCATCATCATCACCCCTATTTACCCCTATTTACGTTCCCACAGCTTGGACACAGGGACTTCTCTCTTGACGAGAGAGATTAGGGCTTAATTCGCCACGCTGGCCAAATGCAGGTTGGATCAACATCATGTACATCTAATCCCTCTCTCTTCCAGCTGAATCCCGGAGATATCGTGTACAACGTCGTGAACTCTCTGCACATGGATCCCAAATACTTCCCGCGGCCAGAGGTGTTCGACCCACGCCGCTTCGCTGATAAGAACGTTGCTCCAGGAAGCTACCTCCCGTGGGGAGTCGGCCCGAGGAATTGTATAGGTATATATATTGATGATGATTAAATATATTTAAATTAACTATTTGTTAACTTAAATATGTAATTCTCAAGTCTGTAACTATAAGAATCTAACGAATTTATTAAAAGTTTGCAAAGTTCTTAAAGACTTTTTGACTAATTGGGCTTCTTGCAACGTTATTCCTTGAATCCATAAGTTACTTCTAACTTTAACTTTTAAGTATGTTATTAACGAGCAGTGTATAGAATTGAGTAAACTCAAAAATAATTAATTAAAAATTGAACATCTATCTCATTCTCATAAAGTTTTAGTTAGAGATCCTGACAGAGGCTGACTTAACTTATTTTGTAAATATAAATTTGTTTTCCATCCCGGGAAGGATATTTCATTTGTGCCGGATGCTCTGGTTTAGTTTATCAGATATCAAATACCAATATAATCAATATCAACATTAATATAACCAACATATAATATTATATTATTATGCTTCCGGCAATATTTTATTATTTCTCCAAAAATCTTAGAATGCGCTTACTCAAAACATCTGTTTAGTTTTATATTTTTAACTAGTGGGTCGTGAGTGTGCGAGCTGCAAGCAGCTCGCATGTTGTCCCAAGTAGGGGGGGTTTTGGTACCTACAAGTTTTTTTTGGTGGAAATCGATAATCAAGATATATTGGAAACTGCGATGGGAATCGTCGTATTCAGGGGGGCCTGGGGGCGTGGGGTCACAGCACGGCTCGCTTCGCTCGCCGTGCTGTTCCCCGTGGTCGTGGTGCCACACACGCAGCAAGGCTCGCTTCGCTCGCCTTGCTGCGTGGCGAGTGTCGTATTGCGGTTCGCTTCGCTCACCGCAATCCGACCCACGCGCGCCGTCATCAAATTCGTAATCCTCACCCCCATATTAGTCGGAAACGACACCCATGTCGAATTTTTGGGGGAGGGAGGACAGGGGGACATTCCGTGGGTCACAGCACGGCTCGCTTCGCTCGCCGCGCTGTTCCCCGTGGTCGCATCGCGGCTCGCTTCGCTCGCCGCAATGCTCCACCCTAAAAATATTCGTCAAAAATAGGCCAATTTTCGGTTTTTTCATAAAAAAGGGGGTCTAGGGGGGCGGGGGGGTCAATTTTTTTTTGCCATTAAAAACTATCTATCCTCCTCTACATGACTGTGAAAAAAAAATTAATCCAAGTCTCACCGTTTGGGAGATACAAAAAGGGGGGGTGAAATTTGGGGGAAAAAGGGGGGGTAATTTTTTTTTCTTCCAACTCGAGAAGGAACCCTCTATACGACCCCGCCATCGAAAATCCTATAAAAGGACGATTTCTGGAAGCACACTTGAAAGGGGGAGTTTTTTTGGGGGAAAGGGGGGGAAAAAATTTTTTTTTCGCAATTGTTTACCCCCCTCTATACGACCCTCAAAAAATTTTTACTCAGTACCTTACCGTTGAGAAGATACCATAGGGGAGGGGGAGGGGGAGGGGGAAATTTGAAAAAGTCGGAATTTTCCCCAACTCACCTGGTGTTCCCCTCAACGATTCTGCAAAAAAAAACATACCTTCCCATCCACCAACAGGGAGAACAATTATGTCAATGAGTGAGTCAGTCAGTGGTAATTTAGCTTTATATAATATAACTAGTGGGTCGTGAGTGTGCGAGCTGCAAGCAGCTCGCATGTATTCTAAAATTGGGGGGGGTTTTGGTACCTACAAGTTTTTTTTGGTGGAAATCGATAATCAAGACTTATATGAAACTGCGATAGGAATCGTCATTCATGTATAATTTTGTGATGGGGGAGGGTATTCAGGGGGGCGTGGGGTCACAGCACGGCTCGCTTCGCTCGCCGTGCTGTTCCCCGTGGTCGTGGTGCCACACACGCAGCAAGGCGAGCGAAGCGAGCCTTGCTGCGTGTGTGGCACCACGCCCCCCTGAATACCCTATATTTAGGGTTAGTCATCAAATTCGTAATCCTCACCCCCATATTAGTCGGAAACGATACCCATATCAGTATACCACGGGCATCAGCACGGCTCGCTTCGCTCGCCGACCCCGGTCGTGCTGCCGTACACGCACACGCAGCAAGGCTCGCTTCGCTCGCCTTGCTGCGTGGCGTGGGTCGTATTGCGGTTCGCTTCGCTCACCGCAATCCGACCCACGCGCGCCGTCATCAAATTCGTGATCCTCACCCCCATTTTAGTCGGAAACGACACCCATGTCGAATTTTTGGGGGAGGGGGGACAAGGGGGACATTCCGCGGGTCACAGCACGGCTCGCTTCGCTCGCCGCGCTGTTCCCCGTAGTCGCATCGCGGCTCGCTTCGCTCGCCGCAATGCTCCACACGCTAAAGATTTCAGTTTTTTCATTAAAAAGGGGGTCTAGGGGGGCGAGGGGGACAAACTTTTTTTGCTTTTCAAAACTATCTATCCTCCTCTACACGACTGTGAAAAAATTTTTAGTCAAGGTGCTACCGTTATGAAGATACCATAGGGGAGGGGGAGGGGAAGGGGGAAATTTGAAAAAGTCGGAATTTTCCCCCACTCACCCCGACCCCCCCTACACGTTTCCGCAAAAAAAAACATACCTTCCCATCCACCAACAGGGAGAACAATTATGTCAATGAGTGAGTGAGTGAGTCAGTGAGTGGTAATTTAGCTTTATATAATATAACTAGTGGGTCGTGAGTGTGCGAGCTGCAAGCAGCTCGCATGTATTCTAAAATTGGGGGGGGTTTTGGTACCTACAAGTTTTTTTTGGTGGAAATCGATAATCAAGACATAAAGAAAACTGCGATGGGAATCGACATTCATGTCAATTTTTGTGATGGGGGAGGGTATTCAGGGGGCCTGGGGGCGTGGGGTCACACGTGGGGGCGAGCGAAGCGAGCCGTGCTGTTCCCCGTGGTCGTGTTGCCCCCGGTCGTGGTGCCTCACACGCAGCAAGGCTCGCTTCGCTCGCCTTGCTGCGTGGCGTGTGTCGTATTGCGGTTCGCTTCGCTCACCGCAATCCGACCCTCGCCCGCCGTCATCAAATTCGTAATCCGCATCCCCATGTTAGTCGAAAACGACACCCATATCAGTATACCCACGGGCATCAGCACGGCTCGCTTCGCTCGCCGAGCTGATGCCCGTGGTCGCATTGCGGTTCGCTCGTGCTGCCATACACGCACACGCAGCAAGGCTCGCTTCGCTCGCCTTGCTGCGTGGCGTGTGTCGTATTGCGGTTCGCTTCGCTCACCGCAATCCGACCCACGCTCGCGGTCATTAAATTCGTAATCCTCACCCCCATATTAATCGGAAACGATACCCATGTCAATTTTTTTGGGGAAGGGGGGACAGGGGGGACATTCCGGGGGTCACAGCACGGCTCGCTTCGCTCGCCGCGCTGTTCCCCGTGGTCGCATCGCGGCTCGCTTCGCTCGCCGCAATGCTCCACCCTTAAAATATTCGTCAAAAATAGGCCAATTTTCGGTTTTTTCATAAAAAAGGGGGTCTAGGGGGGCGAGGGGGTCAAATTTTTTTTGCCATTCAAAACTATCTATCTTTACCTACATGACTGTGAAAAAAAAATTCATCCAAGTCTCACCGTTTGGGAGATACCAAAAGGGGGGGTGAAATTTTGGGTAAAAAGGGGGGTAAATTTTTTTTTCTTCCAACTCGATAAGGAACCCCCTATACGATCCCGCCATCGAAATCCCTATAAAACGTCGATTTCTGAAGGCACACTTTAGAGGGGGAGTTTTTTTGGGGGGAAAGGGGGGGTAAAATTTTTTTTTTCGCAATCGTTTGCCCCCCTCTATACGACTCCGAAAAAATTTCCAGTCAAGGTGCTACCGTTTGGAAGATACCATAGGGGAGGGGGAGGGGGAGGGGGAAATTTGAAAAAGTCGGAATTTTCCCCCACTCACCCGGACCCCCTGTATACGATTCTGCAAAAAAAAATATACCTTCCCATCCACCAACAGGGAGAACAATTATGTCAATGAGTGAGTGGTAATCCAGCTTTATATAATATAAAACTAGTGGGTCGTGAGTGTGCGAGCTGCAAGCAGCTCGCATGTATTCTAAAATTGGGGGGGGTTTTGGTACCTACAAGTTTTTTTTGGTGGAAATCGATAATCAAGACTTATATGAAACTGCGATAGGAATCGTCATTCATGTATAATTTTGTGATGGGGGAGGGTATTCAGGGGGGCGTGGGGTCACAGCACGGCTCGCTTCGCTCGCCGTGCTGTTCCCCGTGGTCGTGGTGCCACACACGCAGCAAGGCTCGCTTCGCTCGCCTTGCTGCGTGGCGTGTGTCGGATTGCGGTTCGCTTCGCTCACCGCAATCCGACCCACGCGCGCCGTCATCAAATTCGTAATCCTCACCCCCATATTAGTCGGAAACGATACCCATATCAGTATACCACGGGCATCAGCACGGCTCGCTTCGCTCGCCGAGCTGATGCCCGTGGTCGCATTGCGGTTCGCTTCGTTACCGTTGAGAAGATACCATAGGGGAGGGGGAGGGGGAGGGGGAAATTTGAAAAAGTCGGAATTTTCCCCAACTCACCCAGACCCCCCCTACACGTTTCTGCAAAAAAAAATATACCTTCCCATCCACCAACAGGGAGAACAATTATGTCAATGAGTGAGTGAGTCAGTGGTAATTTAGCTTTATATAATATAACTAGTGGGTCGTGAGTGTGCGAGCTGCAAGCAGCTCGCATGTATTCTAAAATTGGGGGGGGTTTTGGTACTTACAAGTTTTTTTTGGTGGAAATCGATAATCAAGACAAAGGGGAAACTGGGATGGGAATCGTCATTAATGTAAAAATTTTTGATGGGGAGGGTATTCAGGGGGGCCTGGGGGCGTGGGGTCACAGCACGGCTCGCTTCGCTCGCCGTGCTGTTCCCCGTGGTCGTGTTGCCCCCGGTCGTGGTGCCACACACTCAGCAAGGCTCGCTTCGCTCGCCTTGCTGCGTGGCGTGTGTCGTATTGCGGTTCGCTTCGCTCACCGCAATCCGACCCACACGCGCCATCATCAAATTCGTAATCTTCACCCCCATATTAGTCGGAAACGATACCCATATCAGTACACCACGGGCATCAGCACGGCTCGCTTCGCTCGCCGAGCTGAAGCCCGTGGTCGCATTGCGGTTCGCTTCGCTCACCGCAATACGACCCCGGTCGGGCTGCCATACACGCACACGCAGCAAGGCTCGCTTCGCTCGCCTTGCTGCGTGGCGTGTGTCGCATTGCGGTTCGCTTCGCTCACCGCAATCCGACCCACGCGCGCCGTCATCAAATTCGTGATCCTCACCCCCATATTAGTCGGAAACGACACCCATGTCGAATTTTTGGGACAAGGGGGACAAGGGGGACATTCCGGGGGTCACAGCACGGCTCGCTTTGCTCGCCGAGCTGTTCCCCGTGGTCGCATCGCGGCTCGCTTCGCTCGCCGCAATGCTCCACCCGATAAAAATTTCAGTTTTTTCATTAAAAAGGGGGTCTAGGGGGGCGAGGGGGACAAATTTTTTTTGTGATTCAAAACAATCTATCCTCCTCTACACGACTGTGAAAAAATTTTTCCTCTAGGTCTTACCGTTTAGAAGATACCATAGGGGAGGGGGAGGGGGAGGGGGAAATTTGAAAAAGTCGGAATTTTCCCCCACTCACCCGGACCCCCTCTACACGATTCCGTAAAAAAAAACATACCTTCCCATCCACCAACAGGGAGAACAATTATGTCAATGAGTCAGTCAGTGAGTGAGTGAGTGGTAATTTAGCTTTATATAATATAACTAGTGGGTCGTGAGTGTGCGAGCTGCAAGCAGCTCGCATGTATTCTTAAATTGGGGGGGGTTTTGGTACCTACAAGTTTTTTTTGGTGGAAATCGATAATCAAGACTTATATGAAACTGCGATAGGAATCGTCATTCATGTATAATTTTGTGATGGGGGAGGGTATTCAGGGGGGCGTGGGGTCACAGCACGGCTCGCTTCGCTCGCCGTGCTGTTCCCCGTGGTCGTGGTGCCACACACGCAGCAAGGCTCGCTTCGCTCGCCTTGCTGCGTGGCGTGTGTCGCATTGCGGTTCGCTTCGCTCACCGCAATCCGACCCACGCGCGCCGTCACCAAATTCGTAATCCTCACCCCCATATTAGTCGGAAACGATACCCATATCAGTACACCACGGGCATCAGCACGGCTCGCTTCGCTCGCCGAGCTGATGCCCGTGGTCACATTGCGGTTCGCTTCGCTCACCGCAATACGACCCACGCGCGCCGTCATCATATTCGAAATCCTCACCCTCATATTAGTCGGAAACGATACCCATATCGGTACACCACGGGCATCAGCACGGCTCGCTTCGCTCGCCGAGCTGATGCCCGTGGTCGCATTGCGGTTCGCTTCGCTCACCGCAATACGACCCCGGTCGTGCTGCCGTACACGCACACGCAGCAAGGCTCGCTTCGCTCGCCTTGCTGCGTGGCGTGTGTCGCATTGCAGTTCGCTTCGCTCACCGCAATCCGACCCACGCCCGCCGGCATCTAATTCGTAATCCTCACCCCCATATTAGTCGGAAACGATACCCATGTCAAATTTTATGAGGGGGGCCAAGGGGGCCAAGGGGACATTCCGGGGGTCACAGCACGGCTCGCTTCGCTCGCCGCGCTGTTCCCCGTGGTCGCATCGCGGCTCGCTTCGCTCGCCGCAATGCTCCACCCTTAAAATATTCGTCAAAAATAAGCCAATTTTCGGTTTTTTAATAAAAAAGGGGATCTAGGGGGGCGAGGGGGTCAAACTTTTTTTGCCATTTAAAACTATCTATCCTCCTCTACATGACTGTGAAAAAATGTTTCCTCCAAGTCTCACCGTTTGGAAGATACCAAAAGGGGGGGTGAAATTTGGGGGGAAAGGGGGGGTAATATTTTTTTTCTTCTAACTCGAGAAGGAACCCTCTATACGACCCCGCCATCGAAAACCCTATAAAAAGACGATTTCTGGAAGCACCCTTGAAAGGGGGAGTTTTTTTGGGGGAAAGGGGGGGGTGAAAAAAATTTTTTTCGCAATCGTTTACCCCCCTCTATACGACCCCCAAAAAATTTTTACTCAATACCTTACCGTTATGAAGATACCATAGGGGAGGGGGAGGGGGAGGGGGAAATTTGAATAAGTCGGAATTTTCCCCCACTCACCTGGTGTTCCCCTCAACGATTCTGCAAAAAAAAATATACCTTCCCATCCACCAACAGGGAGAACAATTATGTCAATGAGTCAGTGAGTGAGTCAGTGGTAATTTAGCTTTATATAATATAACTAGTGGGTCGTGAGTGTGCGAGCTGCAAGCAGCTCGCATGTATTCTAAAATTGGGGGGGGTTTTGGTACTTACAAGTTTTTTTTGGTGGAAATCGATAATCAAGACAAAGGGGAAACTGGGATGGGAATCGTCATTAATGTAAAAATTTTTGATGGGGAGGGTATTCAGGGGGGCCTGGGGGCGTGGGGTCACAGCACGGCTCGCTTCGCTCGCCGTGCTGTTCCCCGTGGTCGTGTTGCCCCCGGTCGTGGTGCCACACACTCAGCAAGGCTCGCTTCGCTCGCCTTGCTGCGTGGCGTGTGTCGTATTGCGGTTCGCTTCGCTCACCGCAATCCGACCCACACGCGCCATCATCAAATTCGTAATCTTCACCCCCATATTAGTCGGAAACGATACCCATATCAGTACACCACGGGCATCAGCACGGCTCGCTTCGCTCGCCGAGCTGAAGCCCGTGGTCGCATTGCGGTTCGCTTCGCTCACCGCAATACGACCCCGGTCGGGCTGCCATACACGCACACGCAGCAAGGCTCGCTTCGCTCGCCTTGCTGCGTGGCGTGTGTCGCATTGCGGTTCGCTTCGCTCACCGCAATCCGACCCACGCGCGCCGTCATCAAATTCGTGATCCTCACCCCCATATTAGTCGGAAACGACACCCATGTCGAATTTTTGGGGGAGGGGGACAGGGGGGACATTCCGGGGGTCACAGCACGGCTCGCTTCGCTCGCCGCGCTGTTCCCCGTGGTCGCATCACGGCTCGCTTCGCTCGCCGCAATGCTCCACCCTTAAAATATTCTTCAAAAATAGGCCAATTTTCGGTTTTTTCATAAAAAAGGGGGTGTAGGGGGGCGAGGGGGTAACATTTTTTTTGCCATTCAAAACTATCCACCATACTCTACATGACTGTGAAAAAAAAATCCCTATAAGTCTCACCGTTTGGGAGATACCAAAAGGGGGGGGTGAAATTTGGGGGGAAAGGGGGGGTAATTTTTTTTTCTTCCAACTCGAGAAGGAACCCTCTATACGACCCCGCCATCAAAAACCCTATTAAACTAATATTTCTAGGTGTACACTTTAGAGGGGGAGTTTTTTTGGGGGAAAGGGGGGGTGAAAAAAAATTTTTTTCGCAATCGCTTGCCCCCCTTTATACGACCCCGAAAAATTTTTTTGTCAATGTGCTACCGTTATGAAGATACCATAGGGGAGGGGGAGGGGGAGGGGGAAATTTGAAAAAGTCGGAATTTTCCCCCACTCACCCCGACCCCCTGTATACGATTCTGCAAAAAAAAATATACCTTCCCATCCACCAACAGGGAGAACAATTATGTCAGTCAGTGAGTCAATCAGTCAGTGGTAATTTAGCTTTTTATTATATAATATAATAATATAACTAGTGGGTCGTGAGTGTGCGAGCTGCAAGCAGCTCGCATGTTGTCCCAAGTAGGGGGGGTTTTGGTACCTACAAGTTTTTTTTGGTGGAAATCGATAGTCAAGACATAGAGGAAACTGGGATGGGAATCGTCATGAATGTTAAAATTTTTGATGGGGAGGGTATTCAGAGGGGTCTGGGGGCGTGGTCGCTTTGCCCCCGGTGGTGGTGCCAAACACGCAGCAAGGCTCGCTTCGCTCGCCTTGCTGCGTGGCGTATGTCGTATTGCGGTTCGCTTCGCTCACTGCAATCCGACCCACGCGTACCGTCATCAAATTCGTAATCCTCACCCCCATATTAGTCGGAAACGATACCCATATCAGAACACCACGGGCATCAGCACGGCTCGCTTCGCTCGCCAAGCTGATGCCCGTGGTCGCATTGCGGTTCGCTTCGCTCACCGCAATACGACTCCGGTCGAGCTGCCATACACGCACACGCAGCAAGGCTCGCTTCGCTCGCCTTGCTGCGTGGCGTATGTCGTATTGCGGTTCGCTTCGCTCACCGCAATCCGACCCACGCGTACCGTCATCAAATTCGTAATCCTCACCCCCATATTAGTCGGAAACGATACCCATATCAGAACACCACGGGCATCAGCACGGCTCGCTTCGCTCGCCGAGCTGATGCCCGTGGTCGCATTGCGGTTCGCTTCGCTCACCGCAATACGACTCCGGTCGTGCTGCCATACACGCACACGCAGCAAGGCTCGATTCGCTCGCCTTGCTGCGTGGCGTGTGTCGCATTGCGGTTCGCTTCGCTCACCGCAATCCGACCCACGCGCGCCGTCATCATATTCGTGATCCTCACCCCCATATTAGTCGGAAACGACACCCATGTCGAATTTTTTGGGGAAGGGGGGACAGGGGGGACTTTCCAGGGGTCACAGCGTAGCTCGCTTCGCTCGCCGCGCTGTTCCCCGCGGTCGCATCGCGGCTCGCTTCGCTCGCCGCAATGCTCCACCCTTAAAATATTCGTCAAAAATAGGCCAATTTTCGGTTTTTTCAAAACAAAGGGGGTCTAGGGGGGCGAGGGGGTCAAACTTTTTTTGCCATTCAAAACTATCTACCTTCCTCTATATGACTGTGGAAAAAAATTCTCTCCAAGTGTCACCGTTTGGGAGATACCACAAGGGGGGGTGAAATTTGGGCCAAGAGGGAGGGTAATTTTTTTTTTTTTCCAACTCGAGAAGGAACCCTCTATACGATCCCGCCATTGAAATCCCTATAAAACGAAGATTTCTAGGTGTACACTTTAGAGAGGGAGTTTTTTTGGGGGGGAGGGGGGGATGAAAATTTTTTTTTCGCAATCGTTTACCCCCCTCTATACGACCCTCAAAAAATTTTTACTCAGTACCTTACCGTTGAGAAGATACCATAGGGGAGGGGGAGGGGGAGGGGGAAATTTGAAAAAGTCGGAATTTTCCCCCACTCATCCGGACCCCCTGTATACGATTCTGCAAAAAAAATATACCTTCCCATCCACCAACAGGGAGAACAATTATGTCAATGAGTGAGTCAGAGAAATCGATAATCAAGACATAAAACTGCGATGGGAATCGTCATTCATGTCAAATTTTGTCATGGGGAGGGTTTACAGGGGGGCCTGGGGGCGTTGGGTCACAGCACGGCTCGCTTCGCTCGCCGTGCTGTTCCCTGGGGTCGCATTGCCCTCGGTCGTGGTGCCACACACGCCCGCCGTCAACAAATTCGTAATCCTCACCCCCATGTTAGTCGAAAACGACACCCATATCAGTATACCCACGGGCATCAGCACGGCTCGCTTCGCTCGCCGCGCTGATGCCCGTGGTCGCCCGTGGTCGCCCGGGGTCGTATTGCGGTTCGCTTCGCTCACCGCAATACGACCCCGGTCGTGCTGCCATACACGCACACACAGCAAGGCTCGCTTCGCTCGCCTTGCTGCGTGGCGTGTGTCGCATTGCGGTTCGCTTCGCTCACCGCAATCCGACCCACGCCCGCCGTCATCAAATTCATGATCCTCACCCCCATATTAGTCGGAAACGACACCCATGTCGAATTTTTGGGAGAGGGGGGACAAGGGGGTTATTCCGGGGGTCACAGCACGGCTCACTTCGCTCGCCAAGCTGTTCCCCGCGGTCGCATCGCGGCTCGCTTCGCTCGCCGCAATGCTCCACCCTTAAAATATTCGTCAAAAATAGGCCAATTTTCGGTTTTTTCATAAAAAAGGGGGTCTAGGGGGGCGAGGGGGTCAATTTTTTTTTGCCATTAAAAACTATCTATCCTCCTCTACATGACTGTGAAAAAAAAATTCATCCAAGTCTCACCATTTGGGAGATACAAAAAGGGGGGGTGAAATTTGGGGGGAAAAGGGAGGGTAATTTTTTTTTCTTCCAACTCGAGAAGGAACCCTCTATACGACCCCGCCATCGAAAATCATTTCTGGAAGCACACTTGAAAGGGGGAGTTTTTTTGGGGGAAAGGGGGGGAAGAATTTTTTTTTTTCGCAATTGTTTACCCCCCTCTATACGACCCTCAAAAAATTTTTACTCAGTACCTTACCGTTGAGAAGATACCATAGGGGAGGGGGAGGGGGAGGGGGAAATTTGAAAAAGTCGGAATTTTCCCCAACTCACCTGGTGTTCCCCTCAACGATTCTGCAAAAAAAAACATACCTTCCCATCCACCAACAGGGAGAACAATTATGTCAATGAGTGAGTGAGTGAGTGAATCAGTCAGTGGTAATTTAGCTTTATATATTATAACTAGTGGGTCGTGAGTGTGCGAGCTGCAAGCAGCTCGCATGTATTCTTAAATTGGGGGGGGTTTTGGTACCTACAAGTTTTTTTTGGTGGAAATCGATAATCAAAAAGAAATTATTGCGATTGGAATCGACATTCAAGTCAAATTTTTGATGGGAAGGGTATTCAGGGGGCCTGGGGGCGTGGGGTCACAGCACGGCTCGCTTCGCTCGCCGTGCTGTTCCCCGTGGTCGTGGTGCCACACACGCAGCAAGGCTCGCTTCGCTCGCCTTGCTGCGTGGCGTGTGTCGTATTGCGGTTCGCTTCGCTCACCGCAATCCGACCCACGCGCGCCGTCTTCATATTCGGAATCCTCACCCCCATATTAGTCGGAAACGATACCCATATCAGTACACCACGGGCATCAGCACGGCTCGCTTCGCTCGCCGAGCTGATGCCCGTGGTCGCATTGCGGTTCGCTTCGCTCACCGCAATACGACCCCGGTCGTGCTGCCATACACGCACACGCAGCAAGGCTCGCTTCGCTCGCCTTGCTGCGTGGCGTGTGTCGCATTGCGGTTCGCTTCGCTCACCGCAATCCGACCCACGCCCGCCGTCATCAAATTCGTAATCCTCACCCCCATATTAGTCGGAAACGATACCCATGTCGAATTTTTTGGGGAAAGGGGGACAGGGGGGACATTCCGGGGGTCACAGCACGGCTCGCTTCGCTCGCCGAGCTGTTCCCCGTAGTCGCATCGCGGCTCGCTTCGCTCGCCGCAATGCTCCACCCTTAAAATATTCGTCAAAAATAGGCCAATTTTCGGTTTTTTCATAAAAAAGGGGGTCTAGGGGGGCGGGGGGGTCAAAATGTTTATGCCATTCAAAACTATCTATCCTCCTCTATATGACTGTGAAAAAAAATTTCCTCCAAGTCTCACCGTTTGGGAGATCCCAAAAGGGGGGGGTGAAATTTGGGGGAAAAGGGGGGGTAATTTTTTTTCTTCCAACTCGAGAAAGAACCCTCTATACGACCCCGCCTTCGAAAATCCTATAAAAGGACGATTTCTGGAAGCACACTCAAGAGGGGGAGTTTTTTTGGGGGGGAGGGGGGGATGAAATTTTTTTTTTCGCAATCGTTTACCCCCCTCTATACGACCCCCAAAAAATTTTTACTCAATACCTTACCGTTGAGAAGATACCATAGGGGAGGGGGAAGGGGAGGGGGAAATTTGAAAAAGTCGGAATTTTCCCCAACTCACCAGGTGTTCCCCTCAACGATTCTGCAAAAAAAAATATACCTTCCCATCCACCAACAGGGAGAACAATTATGTCAATGAGTGAGTCAGTGAGTGAGTGGTAATTTAGCTTTATATAATATAACTAGTGGGTCGTGAGTGTGCGAGCTGCAAGCAGCTCGCATGTATTCTAAAATTGGGGGGGGTTTTGGTACCTACAAGTTTTTTTTGGTGGAAATCGAAATCAAGACATATTGGAAACTGCGATGGAAATCTACATTCATGTCAATTTGTGATGGGGGAGGGTATTCAGGGGGGCGGGGGGTCACAGCACCGTGGTCGTGGTGCCACACACGCAGCAAGGCTCGCTTCGCTCGCCTTGCTGCGTGGCGTGTGTCGTATTGCGGTTCGCTTCGCTCACCGCAATCCGACTCACGCTCGCCGTCAAAAAATTCGTAATCCTCACCCCCATATTAGTCGGAAACGATACCCATATCAGTACACCACGGGCATCAGCACGGCTCGCTTCGCTCGCCGAGCTGATGCCCGTGGTCGCATTGCGGTTCGCTTCGCTCACCGCAATACGACCCGGTCGTGCTGCCATACACGCACACGCAGCAAGGCTCGCTTCAATCGCCTTGCTGCGTGGCGTGTGTCGCATTGCGGTTCGCTTCGCTCACCGCAATCCGACCCACGCGCGCCGTCATCAAATTCGTGATCCTCACCCCCATATTAGTCGGAAACGACACCCATGTCGAATTTTTGGGGGAGGGAGGACAAGGGGGACAATCCGGGGGTCACAGCGCGGCGAGCGAAGCGAGCCGTGCCCCGTAGTCGATTTCGACGTAATCGAAGTCGTTCCCCGTAGTCGCATCGCGGCTCGCTTCGCTCGCCGCAATGCTCCACACGATAAAAATTTCAGTTTTTTCATTAAAAAGGGGGTCTAGGGGGGCGAGGGGGACAAACTTTTTTTGCGATTCAAAACTATCTGTCCTTCTCTACACGACTGTGAAAAAAATTTTCCTCCAGGTCTTACCGTTTAGAAGATATCATAGGGGAGGGGGAGGGGGAGGGGGAAATTTGAAAAAGTCGGAATTTTCCCCCACTCACCCGGACCCCCTCTACACGATTCTGCAAAAAAAAATATACCTTCCCATCCACCAACAGGGAGAACAATTATGTCAATGAGTGAGTGAGTGAGTGAGTCAGTGGTAATTTAGCTTTATATAATATAACTAGTGGGTCGTGAGTGTGCGAGCTGCAAGCAGCTCGCATGTATTCTAAAATTGGGGGGGGTTTTGGTACCTACAAGTTTTTTTTGGTGGAAATCGATAATCAAGAGAGAAAGGAGTCTGCGATAGGAATCGTCATTCATGTATAATTTTGTGATGGGGGAGGGTATTCAGGGGGGCGTGGGGTCACAGCACGGCTCGCTTCGCTCGCCGTGCTGTTCCCCGTGGTGCCACACACGCAGCAAGGCTCGCTTCGCTCGCCTTGCTGCTTGGCGTGTGTCGTATTGCGGTTCGCTTCGCTCACCGCAATCCGACTCACGCTCGCCGTCATCAAATTCGTAATCCTCACCCCCATATTAGTCGGAAACGATACCCATATCAGTACACCACGGGCATCAGCACGGCTCGCTTCGCTCGCCGAGCTGATGCCCGTGGTCGCATTGCGGTTCGCTTCGCTCACCGCAATACGACCTCGGACGTGCTGCCATACACGCACACGCAGCAAGGCTCGCTTCGCTCGCCTTACTGCGTGGCGTGGGTCGCATTGCGGTTCGCTTCGCTCACCGCAATCCGACCCACGCGCGCCGTCATCAAATTCATAATCCTCACCCCCATATTAGTCGGAAACGACACCCATGTCGAATTTTTGGGGGAGGGGGGACAAGGGGGACATTCCGGGGGTCACAGCACGGCTCGCTTCGCTCGCCGCGCTGTTCCCCGTGGTCGCATCGCGGCTCGCTTCGCTCGCCGCAATGCTCCACACGATAAAAAAATCAGTTTTTTCATTAAAAAGGGGGTCTAGGGGGGCGAGGGGGACAAACTTTTTTTGCTTTTCAAAACTATCTATCCTCCTCTACACGACCCCGAAAAAATGTTCAGTCAAGGTGCTACCGTTTGGAAGATACCATAGGGGAGGGGGAGGGGGAGGGGGAAATTTGAAAAAGTCGGAATTTTCCCCCACTCACCCGGACCCCCTGTATACGATTCTGCAAAAAAAAATATACCTTCCCATCCACCAACAGGGAGAACAATTATGTCAATGAGTCAGTGAGTGAGTCAGTGGTAATTTAGCTTTATAGAATATAAACTAGTGGGTCGTGAGTGTGCGAGCTGCAAGCAGCTCGCATGTTGTCCCAAGTAGGGGGGGTTTTGGTACCTACAAGTTTTTTTTGGTGGAAATCTATAATCAAGACATAAGTATGGGATACTGCGATGGGAATCGTCATTCATGTAAAAAAATTTGATGGGGAGGGTATTCAGGGGGGCCTGGGGCGTGGGGTCAAAGCACGGCTCGCTTCGCTCGCCGTGCTGTTCCCCGTGGTCGTCTTGCCCCCGGTCGTGATGCCACACACGCAGCAAGGCTCGCTTCGCTCGCCTTGCTGCGTGGCGTGTGTCGTATTGCGGTTCGCTTCGCTCACCGCAATCCGACCCACGCGCGCCGTCATCAAATTCGTAATCCGCATCCCCATGTAAGTCGAAAACGACACCCATATCTGTATACCACGGGCATCAGCACGGCTCGCTTCGCTCGCCGAGCTGATGCCCGTGGTCGCATTGCGGTTCGCTTCGCTCACCGCAATACGCCCCCGGTCGTGCTGCCATGCACGCACACGCAGGATAGGAATCGTCATTCATGTATAATTTTGTGATGGGGGAGGGTATTCAGGGGGGCGTGGGGTCACAGCACGGCTCGCTTCGCTCGCCGTGCTGTTCCCCGTGGTCGTGGTGCCACACACGCAGCAAGGCTCAAAAATATGCCTTCCCATCCACCAACAGGGAGAACAATTATGTCAATGAGTGAGTGAGTGAGTGAGTGGTAATTTAGCTTTATATAATATAACTAGTGGGTCGTGAGTGTGCGAGCTGCAAGCAGCTCGCATGTATTCTAAAATTGGGGGGGGTTTTGGTACCTACAAGTTTTTTTTGGTGGAAATCGATAATCAAGACGAAATTAAGATAAGAAGAGGGTATTCAGGAGGGCCTGGGGACGTAGGGTCACAGCACGGCTCGCTTCGCTCACCGTGCTGTTCCCCGGGGTTGCATTGCCCCGGTCATGCTGCCACACACGCAGCAAGGCTCGCTTCGCTCGCCTTGCTGCGTGGCGTGTGTCGTATTGCGGTTCGCTTCGCTCACCGCAATCCGACCCACGCGCGCCGTCATCAAATTCGTAATCCTCACCCCCATATTAGTCGGAAACGATACCCATATCAGTACACCACGGGCATCAGCACGGCTCGCTTCGCTCGCCGAGCTGATGCCCGTGGTCGCATTGCGGTTCGCTTCGCTCACCGCAATACGACCCCGGTCGTGCTGCCAAACACGCACACGCAGCAAGGCTCGCTTCGCTCGCCTTGCTGCGTGGCGTGTGTCGCATTGCGGTTCGCTTCGCTCACCGCAATCCGACCCACGCGCGCCGTCATCAAATTCGTGATCCTCACCCCCATATTAGTCGGAAACGATACCCATGTCGAATTTTTGGGGGAGGGGGGACAAGGGGGACATTCCGGGGGTCACAGCACGGCTCGCTTCGCTCGCCGCGCTGTTCCCCGTAGTCGCATCGCGGCTCGCTTCGCTCGCCGCAATGCTCCACACGATAAAAAAATCAGTTTTATCATTAAAAAGGGGGTCTAGGGGGGCGAGGGGGACAAACTTTTTTTGCGATTCAAAACTATCTATCCTCCTCTACACGACTGTGAAAAAAAATTTCCTCCAGGTCTCACCGTTTAGAAGATACCATAGGGGAGGGGGAGGGGGAGGGGGAAATTTGAAAAAGTCGGAATTTTCCCCCACTCACCCGGACCCCCTCTACACGATTCTGCAAAAAAACACGATTCTGCAAAAAAAAATATACCTTCCCATCCACCAACAGGGAGAACAATTATGTCAATGAGTGAGTCAGTCAGTGAGTGGTAATTTAGCTTTATATAATATAATAATGATACTCGTACATTTAGTTTCAACTTATTTTGTCCTGACTTGTAAACGAATGTCTATTTCAGGTTCACGATTCGCCCTCCTGGAGTTGAAGGTGATCCTGTACAGCCTGGTGCTGAACTTCGAGCTGGTGAAGTGCGAGCGGACCACGGAGCCAATCCAGCTGCAGCCTGCAGACTTTACCGTCAGGGCCAAGGGAGGCAGCTGGCTGCGATTCCAGAGCAGATGTAGTGAATAGTCATCTCACAGTCGCCATTATAATTATGTATTGTCACAGCTGGCTGCAATTCAAGAGCAGATGTAGTGAATAATGTCCAGGCGCCATTAATGTCCACTATTGCCCTGATTCTGACACAAGTCTAACTGCCTGGAACACGGAGCAAAAATAAAGGAGGAGTAGAATAAAGGTTGAGTTTCGACAGAGAAACATAAAAGTAAATTTATAGTATTATCCCGTGTAAATTAAAATTATACGAAAACTTTTTCACTTGTTGAATAAATTAGAAAATAACGCTGGCGTAGCCGCTAAGTTGAAAGCTGTTAAAATATAAGATGATATTTTTTATCAAATGTGTCAATGTTTATTCATTGGTGTATAATTTGATTGACTTTATCTGAAACCATTCAGATGACCACGGGTGGCCAAACAACCTTTATCATTTATAAACTTTAGAATATTATTTAAAATTACAATGTTATTTTACTTAAAACAATAAATATTGTTTCTACAGCGAATAGTTTGAACAGTTTCTGCCGCAGAGTAAACAGATCGCTTCAATATTTATCCAATATCCAATACTGATCATATCTATTACAAATAATCCGATAAGGCTTCGGCTTTGTGTTTGTTTTCACTAGCGGTGCCCGCGACTCCGTCCTCGTTTGTATCGGGGCCACGTCTTATCATAACTGGAACAAGAATTTAAATAGCCTATCCTGTGTCTCAGACTTCTAAAGGTATATCTACCAAATTTCATAAAATTCGGATCATTGGTTTTTAAGAGTTATGGCGGAACATACATACTTATGCATACATACGTACCAGAAAAAAATCTAAAACGTCAATATAGTTTCAGTATCATATATTGAGCATATAAACACAATATCTCTGAAATAAACTAACTTACACCAGCATGACTTACCCTTACCCTTACAGATTCATTATTAGTATAGATAGACGATGAATGTGAGGTATTGTCATGTCTTGTAGCTCGGGCACAGTTCACTACTGGGTACAAGTCTCCTCGATATAATCTATTCCGGTCTTGGGGATTTGGAAAAATCACCACGCGGGTTCGTGATCTCAGTACGAAGCAAGTGTCCTCATCATAATCATAATCTCACAGCTGGGACAAAGGGACTTCTCTCTTGGCGAGACAGATTAGGCCATAATTCACCACGCTGGCCTATGTCACATGTCCTTTTCAAACTCGTTAGAGTTTACAAATCATGCCGATTTCTTCACGATGTTTGATTGTTTGTTTCTTCACTAAGTGAGCGCACTTAATTTTTTGAACGCACGGGTTTGAACACATAATCTTCGAAATGAAAATCGTGTGCGCTCTCACTTAGCCAACTCGACGGCAATCGAGTGTGCTCCCACATAAGTATAGAATATACAACTAAAATTTAATATCTCAATGGTATTGGACTAAAATTCGAATAATAAAATAAGCTTCGCTGCTTGGCATTGGCTTATAGCAGAGTATAGCTACAGTCTACTCGTATTTATTGCAAACAAAGGCTATAAACATAAGGCTGCATACAAATTATATGGCAGCTTTAACTAGCCAGAAATTATTTTTGTGTAATGCTGAAACCGATGCAAGCATACCACACAAAACAAAAATGGAACAATTTTAAAATAAGTAAAATGAAATACGATTTCAAACAAAAAATAAAATACGTCACTGATACATTCTTGAAATGGATTTCCCAAATTTATTTTTTTGTATGCATGACTAACATTTTCCAATTTCGCAATAGGTAATATAAATAAAGGAATTTAATATTTGTCCAATAACCAACAGCGATCATATCTCGATAAATAATCCGATAAATATTATCTGGAGAAATTGTTTTCTGAAGCGAAAAAATATGTCTTGGCAGGACATCGATCAAAAACCCACAAGTCACACCCGAACTAGAAATTGGAGCTACGAAAACTTGATAATTTTGGAGACCCTTGAAGATTTAAATCAATGACACAATATATTGATTTATCATTAATATAATGAATTGCTGGTCGATAATCTCGCTAAAACTCGAGAACGGCTAGACCAATTTTCTTGATTTTGTTCTATAAATATTTGTAGTAGACCAGGAAAGGTACCTAATAAGGGTGAGAAAACTATCAAAACCGGACTAAGCCGCGGGCTTGTCAGCTAGTGTAGTAAATAAATATTCTGCTGATTAAAGAGAATTACCAACCACTGAAATACTGAAATTAAGCCTGAAATAGTTACTTCATAATTTGGGTAAATAATTAGTTATTCGCTTTGGCTCGGCGCAGCTGTTCTAAATCATAGGTTAATTTTAACTAGTAGTTAATGGTTATTGGTAAACAGCATATTCAATGTTCAAACTAATATTTTAAACTAATAAGTTAATAACTGTGATATTTTGGAATGCCAAAATCTATAAGTTTTACAAGGAACTGTTATTTTAAAAACTGAGAGATGTCCGATCAGTACGTATCTGAGATATCAGGTATAGAATAAATTTGAGCTCATAGCGTAATCCTCGATATCGTAGTGGTTAGCACAGCCAGGGCCAAACTGGAAGGCGTGGGTTCGACTCCCACTCGAGATCCAAAGTTACGTTGTGATCTTTTAATTTATTCAACACCTATCTAATTTTAATCCAATATTAAGATCAGTTTGCTAGTAAAAAGGTGTTTTATAAATTAACAAAATTATAAAGTGGTTACTTATGTGATCGCCATTTTGGCAATATGACCTAAGTGATCTTATTACGATTTATAGAAAAAAATCAGATCACACTATCAAGATCGAACAACTATCACTTGACACTCTGAAATCATTATTTCTTGCAAAGGGTAAAAAATTTAGTACTTAATTTTTAGCCAAAATATAATAAAAATCCTTTCTCTATTCGTAGCTCACTGTGATTCCAGTTGAGCAGATTACGTCCGACGCGTCATCGCGACTAACGACTATACACTCAATCTCCTATAATACTATAGATACACGCTTATAATATTATAAGAACGAGAAAATAAGGAAATTGCCCCTCTCGTCCCTATCAAGATTAAGGGGAAATAGAATCGGTTTAGACAATAAGTTCACCGTCGCGCTGATATTGTTAAATAGATTTTCACGCTTAGATTTCTGCGGTAAAATATAGTGTCTTATTTAAGGCTTTGTATGTTTTAATACGAAAACTCTTTTACAACATTTATTTAATTTATTTATTCACACAATGACTAACATTTTATGAGAAAATGCTGTGATTTTTAAAGTTGGCAATACTTATATAAGATTTAAATTATGATTTAAAAGGTATTTCACTTTCAAAATTTTCGTGAGTTATACTATTCATTTTGTACAACGGGAATTACTCACGTATTTACATAGGAGTTAAACAACTCTCGACGTTTCGACCACAACAAGAGCAGTCTTTATCAGGAGGAGTGAGCGTCCCGCCGTGCCCCGTCTCCTCTCAAGTCGCGCGCGCGGTTCTCACTGCGGGCGAGATACCGCAGCGCATGGCTGCTCAGCGGCGGTGGTGGGGGTAGAGACGGTGCGTGTTGGCGCGCGCTACCAACAGATGTAGTTGCTGGCACTGAATGAATGTTCGCCTCCTCGTCACTACTATCATCTTCTCCACCTTGTGTAGCGTAACATACTGCACTGATCGTGTCACCAGACGAAGGCAACGGCCCTTTGTTGACGCGAAGACCATGAAGACACGGAAGCCAGGCAGGTGGTACAGCCCAGCCCTTGTCCCTATTAAAATTCGGAGTCCAGTTGATTTCAATAGCTTCGCGGATTTTTCGGGGCACGAAAAACCTCTCCCTGGCCAACACACGAGCCTTGTCGAAGCGAATGTAATGTGATGTACCCGCTGTCAGCGCATGCTCTGCTATGGCTGACTTATCTACATCCGCATTCTTCATAGCACGTATGTGCTCAGTCAGTCTGGTGGAGATGTTACGCTTCGTTTCGCCCACATATGAACTACCACAATCACATGGAATTTCGTAAACACCCGGTGTAGACAAAGGATCTCTATCCTTCGGGGAGCGTAGTAGATCTCTTATCTTTGTAAGAGGACGGAAAATGGTGTTTATTTCCAGGCGTCTGCGCAACAAATGACCAATTTTATCCGTCACTCCCTTGACAAATGGTAGATACGCTACAGCTCTCTCTGCGGTAACCGGGCGTTTCCTTGAAGACGGCTGCGCTATGCGAAAACTTTGTTTCCATCCATAGCCATTTGCACTTAAAACATTTCTTACATGCGAGAGCTCCGTATCCAGGTATTGGTGGTCGCATAGCTTCAAAGCTCTGTTTATAAGTGTCCTGGGTATACTGGCAAGATGGGAGGGATGGTGATGAGAGTCAGCGCGTAAATACCTATCTGTGTGTGTTGGTTTACGGTATACAGTGTGTGATAAGTGACCGAAACCATCTCGTTTCACCAACACGTCCAGAAAAGGTAACTCTCCGTCAAGTTCTCTTTCCACGGTGAACGCAATATTCGGGTGCCTCGAGTTCAGATGTTCTAATAACCCTTCAATTTGTTCCTCCTGTATAATTGCGAACACATCGTCTACATAACGCCACTAATATCGCGGCCTTCCAGGTGCCGTCGTCAACGCGTCATTTTCGAACCATTCCATGAAGAGATTGGCTATTACCGGAGCCAATGGTGATCCCATAGCTACTCCATCCAGCTGTAGGTAGTCTCCATGCCAGGAAAAGTAACCACTTGTGAGAACAAACTCTATCACTGGCATATATTCACTAGGTACCGTCGAAGAAAAACATAGGTTACGGATGATGGAGATTGTCTCAATAATCGGCACTTTAGTAAATAGAGATGTGACATCAAAGCTAACCATTAACTCTCCGGCATCTAAAACCACGTCCTCCAGCAGTTGTGTAAAGTGAGTGGAATTCTTTACAAAACTCTCTCTTCTGCCCTTGTTGTGACTGCTCTTGTTGTGGTCGAAACGTCGAGAGTTGTTTAACTCCTATGTAAATACGTGAGTAATTCCCGTTGTACAAAATGGATTTAAAAGGTATTAATAAATAAAAAAATATATATTAATCGATAAATATCCCTATTAACATGCATACTCGTATATTAGTGGCAACAAAACGCGGGTAAATAAACCCAGCCAATAAATTCTACACATCCAATGGGAATAGATACATTGAAAGATGAAAAATTCTTTGACAAACAACTAAAGATCAATTAAACCTTAGAAAGTCAATTCACAATCAAGAACAAAACTAATTTCAGAAATGATTTCAAACTTTTAAATCGAAGAAACTCAAATCCTTTATCCAAATAAAAGGCGGTTGATAAACACCCTAAAACTTTTTACATCCGCCCTTTTCGGGCCATTTTAATTAGCTGCAGAAAGACTTATAATTACCATTACCAACTCTAATTAGCAATTAAGCGTTGTTTTGGTAAGCGCAATTAAATTTACTGTGTCCATGGGAGTTAGTGGTGATTTACAGGGTTCCGTACCCAAAAAACGACAAAAAAACAAGGTCATATTGCATAACTACCTGCATAGGGGTTCCAGCAGTGAGTATGTACTTAGTACTGGAACTCCCCTAACACAGGGACTTCTCACATTTAACGGGATTTAGGCCTTAATTCACCATGCTGACCAAGTGCGAGTTGGTCAATGTCACATGACCAAATTCTTTCAATGTTCTCAGAACATGCCGGTTTCCTCACGATTTTTGCACGTTATTTAAAGAACGTTTTGTTTAACGCGTACATATAATTATATTTTACAAGAAGATAAGTTTGAATTGTGTTTGAATCGCAGCGTACCTTTCATCCAAGACATTCGGGATGAAAGTCGAGTTCGCTACCACCTAACGCGGCCAACAGCTACCTTGGTGGTTCTAAATGCATAACATTTTCCAGTCAGTGGGCTTGGACATTGAATACTGATCGTTCATTGCAAATTCATAGTTCAGCGTTCGTTCGGAAGTGCTTCCCTGGCTTCTACAGAGTTGTACCTACTACTTACCTTTAAACTACGTGAATAGATCGACATAAGGACACTTTAGTTATTATGATATGCCACCGACATTAGTTCGTGATCATGTCGCCAATTAACCCGAAAATTTTCCAAAGGGCCGAGGGGTAAAATATACAATTTTTTTTTGTAAAGGTTGGAGAAAATATTACTCTCGCCACATGCACGCGTTTTCAGGTGTTCAGGTTAGTCAGGAGCAAAGTTATCATCATATGTATGTTCTTAAGGTTTTCTATAGTATGAGATTGAAATAACGTAAAATAACACAGTTAAAGCACCTTTGTTATTTTAATACAAAAATTATGAGAAGCAGTTTTGTTTTGAGGTAGGTATTTAACAAAGCTTAACAAAAGAAGGTATTTTATCTAAAATAGTAAGTAAATTATAAATAAACGCAATAATTTCCTCAACGCTATAATATTTCCCACAAGCTAATATCTTTCACACCTTGAGTTTAATATCGGTTATACAGGGTGCGCCAGCCGGAGATCAAACAACCGCAGGCGGAAATGAAACTACGAGACACCCTGTATACCAGCTAATATATTACACAGCTTATTTATATCACTTCGTGCCATATTAGTAGTTTTGCGAAGTTTCGAAAATTAATGAAGTTGATTTGACCTGTCTTAAATTATTTTGTGCAACTTAACACTACTCAGGGTACGAGGGTAGTCAGGAAAAGAAATTCTATGGAGATTTAAGTACTTTCATAACAAATTAGTATTTACGGTACCTAGGCTTATTAAAATATTATCTAATTCTATAAAAATTTTTATTTCCAGTGCCGAACCTTATTTAAAACCTTTGGAGGTGCAAAGTGTAACACGGAACATCTGGTATTCGTAAAACAAGCTTCGATTTTATCGCGGGCTAGTTGCTTTGTGAATTGTTCGGCAATGGTATTTATTTTATTTATAATTGGTTCTCATAAAAATAAATAAGAAGATCCCAAGACCATGAAATGCAGTAAAGCTGCCCAACCCAATGTGAGACTTAATAATATAACAGTAAAGTAGCTTATCTGATGGCGATGTATCAAAAGGATAGAATGGTGCTTGGAGGTTTCATAACTAGACTATAAAATAATTGAATGGTTCTATGTTAAATTAATAAATAAAATAACATTATATTATAGTAGTATAGTAGGTTCAAGGAAAGCTGTGTTGGCTAAGTGAGAACACACTTGAATTTCATTCCGAAGGTTGTCGAAAACCGCCAGGTAGGTTCTGTGTACACGTACTGGCAAATAAACATTTTGAGGAAACCGCCATGTTCTGTGAAATTTGAATAGTTTTAAGGACATTTTGATATTCACCAAACCGCAGTTGGCCAGCGTGGTGAATTAAGGACTAATTCTCTCGATCCATGTGTCCCAAAATTGGCAACGCTATAGGTTTCTATAGAAACCAGTGTCAAAAACAAAGATTGATTTCGAGTATTATAACAAGTTCAAAAATCTGATATTAGGCTGTCATAGTAGACATGGTTTCTAAATAATAATAGTCTGTACCCAGACTTTTGAGTCCATAAGTATATTCTTCCAGGATTTGAGCCTAATACGCAAACAAGGGGACTTTCGTAGCGTAAATCTGTTTTGTTTATGGCTCACGAGTAAATAGAAAAGTAAAATATGTAGCTAAGTGGAGTCCACAATAGTCTATGACAAAAGGTCATTTAATAGTAGGGGAGGCGACGATGCTAAATGGGGATTTACTCGAGCGTCAAAGAGACCTATTTGGTTGCATTTGGTAGATGATAAGAAGAAAAAAATTGTATGAGACCGATGTGTTTCATCGGTGGGGGAAGCGACCATAGATAATTAAAAACTTATTTTAAAAAATACTGTTGCATGGACGTACGTAAGCGCGTCAGTTAGTGATAGAATCTATGAATCAGATTCAATAAATTGAAAATCAGCTTAACATACTTACATTATTAAAGATAATTAAGGAAATATCATTGATAATATACGTATGTAAATCTGATTGTTTACACGATTGGGGTGAGTGTACGTAAAAGTTAAAAAAATAAAAATCGCGACTCATTTTTTATCAAAAATATGAACAAAAAAATCGGCATTTCCAAAGGTGTTACAGCGTCAGATTTAGATGTATATGGTTCATCTTTATGTTCTGATTCTACCATATCTTAATCTGACGATTATCTAAAGTGATTCGCCTAATCTGACAAAAGTAAATTTTGTTCCCTTATAATTCACGTTCGAACATAGATAGATTTTTTATATTTGGTGGAGGTACTTATCTGGGTACTAGCTATCTCCAGTATCTTAATCTGACGCGCTCGAGTAAATCCCGAAATCCCCTCTTCGGCTCCCCAACTATAATCTCTTGCATGTTGTACATTTTGACAATTGGACAAACACGCAATTTGTACGTTTTGGCATTTGTACGTACTGTACCCGGCGTGGAAAAAACGAACGAACCTTTTGTTACTGATGAAAAAGAAAATTTGTTTGTGAAATAAGTAGGTTATTTATTGCATACAAAAACAATTTATTTGTGTGGTAGTAAGTTTTTTTTTGCATTAAAATTTAAAATATGTTTCAATTAATTGATTTAATACCATACCTTCTATTATCATCATCGTCATCAACATTTCAGCCGTCGGACGTCTAAATGATTTACGTCCTGCTACTGCTGGACATAGGTCCTGCAGTGGACGTAAATCATTTAGGGAGGTGTAGGCCTCCCTTAATGATATCCAGGTAATACGGTCCAATCCAGGTCGAAGCAGCTTGCATCCACCAAGAACTGGCAGCTTGACAAGATCATTTGTCACTCTTTTGGTGGACGTCCGACGCTGCGTTTGCCGATCCGTGGTCTCCACTCGACTACTATTATACCTACTCTACATACGGTTTACATCATAAATAAATAATACTAAATATACGTAAAATAAATTTGGCAGTTAGTAGTAGTTTACGGGTAGATTGTTAAATATGAAACTTTGAAACACACGAGACTGAAACGTCGTTTTCATTTGAAATTGGAATGGCAAGTTGAAACTAAGATGGAGAGACAAAGTTACGCTATATTTCTAAGTACAATTGAATAGTGACACAATCAAAAACATATAACTATATTTTATACAAGTTTCTATAGTCTACAAGTTAATGACGTGTTGGTTAAATAAAAGCACTTTCATTTCAACAGTCGTGGGTTCACAGAGCAAATTTATTTTCTCTGATTTATCTTCTTAAAATATGTATGTGCACTTTACACAGTACGTGTTTTGTCGGTGAAGGCAAATATCGTGAAAAAACCGGCATTTTCTGAGAACTTTGAAGAGTTTGAAGTACATGTCACATTCACCAAACCGCATTTGGCCAGGGCTATGAGTCCCTGTGTCCCAGCTGTGGGAACGTAAATAGAGGTGCTTATGCTTAGCTGATTAATCCAACAAAACTGAACAAGTAAATAGAAACACCATAAAGTCAATATAATTGTATTAACAGTTCGAGTATCGAAGCTTATAGCGGATTCAGTACAATTATTTATCTTGTATAAGGCGGCCTGTTACCATCGCCTATTGATTCGTAATGAATCGTCTGATTTGGTTTAAGCTAAGCCAAAGCCTATTTACTGTATTGTATTAAGTATCTGATAACTATTTATTCGTAATATGCTTCGAGCTTACCATTGGTATACTTAGACGCGTTGATTTTGCTGTGTGAAATGTCCAGCAATATTTATTTAGGCACTACAAAGACGGTCTAAACACGTACAAGTTAAACTTCCTTATTGTTCGGGAAGAACAACCGAATGTTTTCGAATAATAGCTGTATGGGATATCAAAGGAAAGCGAATTGTGTATAGTTAAATATACGTTATTAATAAAACAGTAGCAATCAAAATAGTCGGGGTTGAGTAATTTGTTTTTTTATTCATTTTGTTATGATAAAAGTTATGTGACTTAAACTGGTTAGGTACAAATAAGGTACAAAAGACTCTGTTGGACAGGCAGCCTTATTCTGAGCTTTAGCCCTAATTTCACCCAGCTCTGTTTGTTAATTTAACATCCCGTCATGTTTAATCACTGACAGTTTACGTATATTTATGGACTGTTAATTACTTAATGGATGTTAAACTAACAAACAGAGCTTGGTGAAATAAGGGCTTAATGTATTAGTAATTTATATAGTTACCCCTGTGAAAATTGTGTAATTTTTTATAAATATATCAAAGGATAATAAGCTGCTCATTTTATCACATTCAGTTTATTATTATTATCAATTCAAGTAGAATACAATCATGATGATGATTCCCAGTACCAGCGACAGTGACAAGCCGATGTGGGCCGAAGCAGGTTTTATTTCTCGGAAAATTGGCAAGTCATAATAATAAGCTGAGTCATAAATAAGGATCGACGTTGGCCCTCTAAGGATTTCTTTTTACGGTACATTTGACTCCCACTCTGGGTAATAACATTGTGATAAGCGAGAGCGGGAATAAAATATCATCATTTCACTTTCCAAATACGCAAGTAACACTTCATTTTTTTTAAATTGGGAGTTACTCTCGTAAACTATAGAATAATGGATAATCATCATTATAAACATCGGAGATTCGGACGGAATAATTATTTATTAAGCAACAAGCTAAGTAGGTATATATCTACGTGGGTTTATTTTTATTTAATAACTAGCTGACCCGGCGAACTTCGTACCGCCTTAGCGTAGCTTTTTTATTTTTTATTTTTTTTCCGTAAGAACCTTGTAAGTACAGTGTAATTGAAAACTACAAAAAAAATCTGCCAAATCGGTCGAGCCGTTTTCATGTTATGTCGTGACAACGGAAAACGGGTTTCATTTTTATATATAGAGACAGATTATTAAAATTCGCATAATGAATAAACCGTTGTCGCTTATGAATAAGAACTCTGCGTTGTTCAGCATTAAGGCCTTCTCATTGGTGACATATTTTATGTCTTGTTTATGTTTATATTCGCCGAATAAAGGCCTACATCTATTCTAGAATATCCGATATCAGCTACTTAAGGCTGACTTAGACGTAAGTTCAGTAAAGACCGTTTACTGTCGACCTAAGCGATTAATCATTCATTTATTAAGAACCAAATAAATTAGTCAACGTAGTTTTAAGGACATTACCTCCCGTGCTATTTTCAAACTGTGTTACAGCAAGGCTATGCCCCGTAAACCACGCTGACATAAAACACCTTACAAAGCGGGAAAATATTTAACGCGGGCGAAGCCGCGAGGCTGAAAACTTGTTTAAAAATAAATAAGAGGTTAAGTAGCTTTAAAAAAAAATTGTGCTTCAAAATTTTCTCCTCGCATTCAAAAAGTTTCTTAGTTTTAACTTTATTTAAATCTATGAAGTTATTTTCAAAGTCCGTATTAGATTCAACAGCTAATTAAAAGTCACAAAACAAAATAAATAACTTGGTACAGCTCGAAACTTGCTTGAATTTTCTAAAACTTTTCAAAGTATGCACACGATTTGTATAATTGACCAAGTAAATGTACATTTCAGTAATACAATTTATATTAATATAAATATTGTTGGACAATTCAAAATTGCAAAATTGTTAAATTTTAATGTTTAATTATACTGTATTAATAGATTTTGGAACAACGCGGAACCTGAACCACAGAACTTTTAGGGAGGTCTATATAGCGCGGAGAACGATTGGCCGATGGAGCCGAAAAGTCCTCCTTAGACGTCCACTAACAAGATACGTATATGATTTGGTGATATCTTCTGGTTCACGGTGGATACAAGCTATATCTGACCAGAATTCTGTGTAAAATGACTGAAAATCTTTAAGGGAGTCGTCATGTTTAGCAGTTTACGTCCTAAGGGTGGAATTATGATAATAAATTTATGATACTCGTTATATACATGATGTTCTAAGAATAAAATTTTGTTTCACTATAAATATCTAATATATTGTAAATCTAATAGATAACGTTTAAAATTAACTAGTAAGTAAAATCAAAGCGCGGATAATTACATTCGTAAATAACCAACACACAGTTAATTAACCTACATTGAATATTAGCCTAAATGTTCTGTAAGTTCATTATTACTGTTTGATAACCGTTGACACGTAATTAATCCCTGTTATATGAATTATGACAAAGTTCAATTGTAACCCCTTAAAGTGACGTCATTTGAATTCATGTTTGATGAAAAAATATTTTTTGTTTTTAACGTTATACTCGTATTATGTACAATCCGCGGTGTTGTTTTAATGATTTAGAGTTTTAGACAAAGTAGAATAATCTGTTATCTTTTCTAAATTAACCCGACATTATTTTAAAAGCATCACAAACTTAACATTGTTTTATATTTTAATTTATTAGAAATCTCTCTTCAGAAATTTAATAATTTCAACGTTTCTGTGGGAGTCACGATCGCGGCCCTAATTCTTAAGTAAATCTTAGGAATAACTCTTAACGCCCACATATTTCTCAATACCTAAGTCTTTTGGAATCGGCAAAAAACACGATTCTGGTATTTTCAGTAAAACGGTAGAGAAATTCCGTGATATAAATTTAAAAACTATTTTTACGTAAATATTGAACGGGTGTAGTTGATACAGACATTTTTATCTGATAGTACATTATAAAACGACTTAAAATACAAACACTATTTAGTAGACAGACGTGCTTTGCTGGATGCTGCAGTGACTTTAATCTCCAGAAGGATCGTGCTGCGGAAACTTTTCCTTGAAATGTGTTTTATTGCCGAAACTGGTTTCCTATAATACATAAAAATGTATTGCTTGAATGAACCCGAGAACTGTTGGGACGACTTTATTTATTTTATTTTAATGACATTGTAGTCCTAGGAAAGGTATAATATAAATATTAAGAATTGATTACCGCAAAGTATTCACTGAATCTGTTCGTTAAACTTTTATCAGAAATTATATCAGAAATCTAGCACCCGTAACACAAGCTTCGAGCTTACCATGGGGTTAGGCCCCGTGGTAAGCATCTAGCTAGATGTTGCTGTATGAACTGTCCAGCAATATTTATTTATTTAATTCAGCCCATACAGCGCTGCAGCGTCTTCTATCAGTATCCATACAAGATAATTCACGAATATTTTTGTTACCAAAATATCCACAAACAGGCGTAATCCCTTCACGGGCAGGTCGGTAACTATCCAACCCATATCAGTAACAACAAATAAAGGGTCATAGCCCGGGGCAATAATCAAGTCAGCTCTAATTTACCCGGGGAGAATCGCTAGAACAGTTTTATCTAACCCGTAAGACCACGGTAAGGGATATCGCACACGAAACGTTAAGAGTAATATAACCACTTTATATATCTGATACTTCTTAACCGACCTCTAGAGGTAGCATACTCGACTTTCATTTTGAAGGTCGTGGGTTCAATTCCCGTCGCGCACCGGTATGTTCTGAGCACTTTAAAAAGTTTGAAGAGCCATGTGTCTACTAACCCGTACTTGACCAGAGTAGTGAATTAATTCGGAATCTTTCTGTACAAGAGAGAAGTCCCTGTATCCCAGCTGTGGGAACGTAAATAGGGGTGTTGATGAAGGTGAACCGACGTCAAACAAGAAGGAGGTTCTAAAGTCGTCTGTTTTTATTTTTATTAACTTAGAATTATCATTAGGTTAAACTATATGGATGTTTCATTTGTTATTTAAGCTTTTTTTGTTATTTGTTGTTATAAAAGCTGGTGCTTTCCGTGTGGTTGGTTTATTTTAATTCAGCTAGTCCAGTTCTCACAATAGCATCTATGTGAAAACCATATCAGTTTTAAAATTACACTTTCATCAAATTACTTTTATAGTTTGAAGTTGATTTTTTCATAAAAAGATTACAAGCTAATAATTAAAAATAATAACGTATTAAAGTATTCAATTCTCGATGTATTTAGAGCTAATGGTACGATGTCCTTAACTTTGATAACAAAGAACAGGAACTAGGTCGCGAAATCGATGGAAATTGCCACGCAAATATTGGTTATCTGAACTGTAACATCTGTATACCTTTCCAAAGAAATGTCTCAGGTACTCAACATCCCACTAATAGGTTATATTGGGAGACATATACTGAGTATATTAAGCGGCATTAGTTGATAATGATTATGATGTTTCTTCTTCTTTTGAATGTAAATTCTACTAATACCTTCCAACACTGTGGCATAGATACATCAGCATCTAAGCTGCTCGTCTATAATAAAATAATAATAATAATATTATATGTTAAGTAATTAATATGTTATATTACACAAATGAATCTTATCTTATCTTATCTTATTATTAAACATGAATGTTTGTTAGGGCTCCCGCACACGAGCCACCGGCCACAACCGCAAAACGCCGCCACTGGCATATTTCCTGTAATTTTCATACATTTTATATGGACTCGCCACACACGGTTGGCGCCGGTGGCGGCCACACGCTTCACGCTTCTAGTGCGCTCGTGTGCGCCAACGCTTAGTCTATTCAATATAACGTGCGCAATTGAAAATGAATTCTGTAAATGGCGGCGGGTAGGTATGGTACGATTGGCAAAACAAGGATAAAAGTATAGACAGCGATAGAGAGTGAGCGAGAACGCATGCGAGCGGACGCCATTTACAGAACTCATTTCTAATTGCGCACGTTATACTAACAAACATTTATGGATCGATGGACTTTTTCACATAAAATGAATCAATGGTATATGATGAAACTTCGCATGAATATAACTTACATATTAGAATAACTCATTGGCTGAATTTACAGCGGAAAAATCCACTATAACAGTTCATTAAACGCGGGAAAGTCGCTGATGGAAAACTTAAATTAATAAAACTACTACAAAATATAACTCTGGAAACTAACAGAGCTTGAAGTTCATTAGAAGCAAGCCACAGCCTAAAATGTTCGTAGAATCACTTTGACCGGCTCAGAGAAAACAATTATATACTATTTCGCGACATTTTGCATACAAAGTTGTACTTTCCGTTATGAACTAAGTTCGTGGAACAACTTTGTTCAAATATGAACAGTTCTAATTCGTTTCCGTGCACCTTCGCAACTAAACTTGTTAGTTCCACCGCAAGTTGTTCACCGTAATGTTCATATTGCAGTGTATTTCATATTTAAATTATTGGTTTTATATTATAATTCAAACGTGTTTGAGAAAATACTAAGGGGATACCAAAAATATTTTTTTACATATCAAAATTATTTAATAAAATTATAAAATAAATTATGTTTTTTCTATGTGATACATAGAAGAAACATAATTAAAAACATAATTTATGTTTCAAGTACCTGTAAGATGTATCTTTAACTTTATGTTATTTAGTTTGCCGGGAAAGGTACGAAGTCTATATTTCCTACGATCAGAAAGCTCCTGTTTTTTCACGGAATAACTTGATAACGTTTAACTTTATGGGTACTAAAAACTTTGTTATGTTCAGGAAACGATCTGCCCGGTATTTTGCTAGATTTTTATGTTTGAGATGATTTATACGGTGTCAACGGAATATAAAGATATGGGCTCTGTTAAGGGAATAGGCTTAGACCTAATTTCACCACTCTCTGTTTGTAAGTTTAACATCCCATTAAGTAATTGACAGTCCATCAATATACATAAACTGTCCGGTAATTATAAATAATTGCATATTATCAGGAGTGTTTCCTGATGATATGAAGGTTGCTAAAGTGGTACCAATACATAAAAAGGGGAGTACAACCAACTGCAATAACTATAGACCAGTATCGGTATTGCCTAGTCTGAGCAAGATTTTTGAAAAATTTATAGCAGAGGAACTCACTAAGTTTCTAAATAATAAAGAAATTCTATTTCATCGGCAATTTGGTTTCCAAAAAGGTAAATCTACGGATGATGCAATCTCTAGACTAGTAGAGGATGTCTTTGCTGGCCTGGAGAGATCACAGAAAACATATGGAGTATTCTGTGATCTTTCCAAAGCATTTGACTGCGTAGCACATGATATTCTACTTGCTAAATTTTAACATTATGGAATTGTTGGTGTGGAGCTTGAAATCCTAAAGTCTTATCTTGCAAATAGAGTACAAGTCACGGAACTAAATGGTAAACGATCGATTGAATGCAAAGTTAAGTTGGGTGTACCGCAGGGTTCCATTTTAGGACCACTACTGTTCTTAACATACATCAATGATGTATCGGTTGTGCTAGACGATGTAGATGTTACCCTCTTTGCAGACGACACTAGCTTAGTTATTAAGAGTGCTTCTAATGAAAATGCAAACAAGAAAATTCTGGACTCGTTGGATAATTTAAAAGTATGGTTCTCAGTGAACAACATGCTCCTAAATGTAGATAAAACTAATATAATACCTTTCTCACTAAGTAACAGACCCAATGACCAATCCAGACAGCTTATGAAAGCAACTCTTGATAACTTAAATATACCTCATAGTGATCGAGTCCAGTTCTTGGGTGTCTGGCTTGACACTAAGCTAACGAGGAGTGTCCATATCGGAGCTCTTGCTAAAAGGCTGTGCTCGGCTACCTACGCCATTAGAAAAATAAGAGAAATTGGGGGAGAGAAAGCAGCACGTATGGTTTACTTCTCATATTTTCATTCCATCATGACCTATGGCATACTACTTTGGGGAAGAGCCGCGGAGGCAAATAGAGTTTTTGTTGTACAGAAACGTGCAGTACGGAACATTTTGGGAATGAGGTCTTTGGACTCGTGTAGGGAAAAATTTAGACAACTAGGAATAATGACTATGATTGGGGAATATATCTACCAAAATCTTATCTATGCAAAAAGTAATCTTCACAACTCCAAATTTGTTAGAGATGGACATAGTTACAATACAAGACATAAAAATGACTTACTTGTACCTAAAACTAGATTGAGTAAGGTGTCGAAAAGTTTTATTTGCAATTCTGTCAAATTATATAACATGTTACCAGATAGTGTACAAGCAATGTCAGATGTAAATTTTAAATTATTTATTAAAAATAGACTAATCATGAAAAGTTATTATCGACTAGACGAAGCATTTGCAGATAAAAATATTTTTCAGATTGATGATTGACATGAATATGTATTTAAATCTCTAATAATTTTAATTTTAATTTTTATTAATTTTTATTTTATTTGATAATTTACATTTTACTTATTTGACAATGCTATTGCTGCTTAATTTGTTTTTATTATTTTAAATATTATTATTCTTATATTTTATTATTATGTTTGACGTGACTAAGTGTTCTTTGTGATCCAAAAGTATTAATAAATGAATTGAATTGAATTGAATTGAATTGAATTGAATTGAATTGTCCGTCATTAATCATAACGAGATGTTAAACTAACAAACCGAGAGTGGTGAAATTAGGTCTTAAAGTTCTTTCAAGAAGAATAAATTAAATATTATTCCATGTACCTACTTAATAGATAACTATGTTGTGATCTAAGTTATTTTACTAATTTTATATATACTAATAAGTTCATAAGAATGTAAATAAAATTTCACGCAAAATCTATTTAATGATTTATTTAATTCTATTTCATTACAAGTTTTAATTCTCACAGTAATTTAAATCTTAAAGAAAACTTCAAATAAAATTCTCGAAAAATGTAAAACGAAATCAAGAAATATTTCAGCTTTGCCAGAGCGTCTAGAGTTGTTGAGGATAGTTGAAATACCTAATTCAAGCCAAGCCGCGGGAAGAAACTAGCGCATGCAGTAAAGGGAATGCTATATGAGCTGCATCTCTTGAGGATGAAGACGGTAAAAGTGCTTGTACATTTAGGGTACTAAGAACAGACTAACACGACGTAGCGAAATTTTTGTCAAACGTCAACTACAGTCATAAGCCTTCCTATTTATAAAACAATATTTTTACAACAAGAAATCGACTTAAAACTTGCCTCTATAAAAACTTAAAAACTCATTAATCGCCAGTACGAAAACATGGGAATAAAGCGGGTAGAGCTGCGGGCGTATCGGCTAATAATATATAATGTGATTGGAATTGGATATTTTTGAATAACACATCAGTTCAAACCTAGGTAGGTTTTTTAAGAGGTCTTAACGTCTATTGTAAACTCCACTTTATATTGTTCTTTGATAACTAGGTTTGTAAAGAACCCTGCACTCTAGCGGTATTGCATTCCCTGGAAGTTTCTAGAGCCACGGTAGAGTTCTCAACTATTATTATAGCTTCGATCTATTTCGATCTAAAACATAATTATGTTGCATGGAAAATCATTCATAATTTATATTGTAAAGAAATTTATTTTAAAGCTTAGCCACAAGAAAGAAAATACTATTCTTAGGCATAAACGACTAGCAGTAATCAAACTTAATAACACAAATATTGAGTCAATTTAAATCGGCTCATTTAATTCTCTTCACAATACAAATTCAATCCTAACTCCTTGAATGTTAGATCTAAAGTCAATGTAGTTTAAATGGTCCCAAGGGGGAGAAGTCCCAATTTTCCGGAAGATAAACCACCCTATTGGTTTGTTTAAGAATTTAGCGCAGTAATTACTGAACTATACTTGTATTGATTTGGAAAGCTTTAGAAAAAAGCTTTAAAAACGAAACGACTAACTCGTAATTGACTGAACATAATTAGAGGTTAAAAATATTATGCGCGCTCAGAAAATATGTGATCTAATGTTGAAGGAAAACACCGTGAGGAAACTGGAGCATGTTCGGAGAACATTAAAAAAAATCTAATAGACTGTGTCATTCACCAACCCGCGATCGGTCGATTTTTTCACATATTTACGAAAACAAAATACGCTTAAATCTACCTATGGTTTTATACACGCGATAGATAACATAAAAATTTAATCTGTGGTTATGCTAAAGCTTTTAAACAATTTGAAGTAGTTTCTGAGAACTGTGAGTGGCCGGGTCAATAACCGCCTCCCGAAGTTCGTCAGATAATATGGTAAACTGGATGAAGAAACACGGTCCCTCAATACAACCTGTTTTCATGTTTTTTTGGGGGTTTTTAGACTAAATTTCATTACGTCCCTACTGCTAGGACACAGGAACTTATCTTGGCTAGAAAGATAATACTACCCTTATCACTTAGGGGAATGAAAAATAGATAGTAGCCGATTCTCAGACCTACTTTGGTAAAAATCGGTCAAGCCGTTTCGGAGGAGTATGGTAACTAAAATTTTGAAATGGAAATTTTATATCTAAGATTATGTTTTCTGGGCACCCACCCTGCCTATAAAATAAAATCAAGCTAGTCTATCTAATTTAAATCTAGTATTTAGCCAACACAACTTGTTTTCTGTGTTTCTCTTCCGTGAGTCAACTGAGTGCAGTCAGCGCCTCCGCCCGCCTCGTTAAAGAGAGCGTATCAAAGCAAAGCTCTACTTCTTCCAACATTTTACAGATATTTTTTGTTTACAGTCAACATTCCATCTTTATGAAATTAGGGAGAACCTTGAAATATATTACTATATTATGTATATTGACGTAGAAGATTAGGTGTGTGGTCTTTAATGATGGCTTAGGAGAACAAGTCTTGTAACTTAACTGAAGAGCTCCCATAACATACAAGCCTCAATTTTTTTAAAGAAAGAAAATATATTTTGTTTTTGTATTATTATATAACCTATATTATGTATACCACTAGACATACCTATGTCTAGTCTAGGGTAATATATAGGTCACCTGTCCGAAACACAGTTAATTTTTTTGTGTGAATTATCACGCTTATCAGGTTTAGGTAGTGATTGCGGGCACAGTAGGTATACAGAATGACGATGTTGCTGGTATTGAAATCCCTTTGTCGCCTTGACGAAGAAACAAGTGCTAAGCTTAAATTTCTGGTAAAGAATCAATTCGAGCTCATGACGTAGCTACTCGATAGCATAGTGGTTAGAACAGCCAGAAGTATTATACTTAAAGGCGTGCCTTCGATTCCCACTCATGGACAAAGGTTACGTTGTGTTTTTGTTATTTCAAAGAAATTTTTAATACAATATTTCAGTTTTATCTAAGTTTTTCTCTAGATTTTATTCCAACTTATAAAAATGTTAGACACACAATCTCACTTATCGGGTACAATTTGAGAACTTGTTCACTTAGTGTCGGGCCGACACGAGAATTGTTTCAGTGTTTCTGAGAATTCTTGAAGTTATCTAGACAATAACTTTATCTAAACTATGTTATATTGATTTGCGGATTTGGGTCGAGGAATATCGGTATGTCTAATAGTCTGTTCGGCTAGGTTCGAGCTTAAGACGGCTTTTTATCCAAATTTTACTTTGTATCCACATTAAAATTGTTGCAATGTTAATGATTTTATGACTCGCATCACATGAACCCTTATAATTTTTTTAAGCAGAAAAATCCAGAGCTGCCTGGCGGGGCTTGAACCCACGACTTTCGGAATGAAAGTTTATTGTGCTCACTCCTACTTAGCCAACTTGACTATATCCAACACACAAATCTATAAGCTTATTAGATTGTACATTATACATCTAATAAGGGTGCGCTTTGGAATATGTTTATCCCATCCCTTAAGGGATCCATCTACAGGGGCAGATGGGAATAAACCCTACCATCAACCCCAAACATCAAGATCATTTAATCCACTTTCGTGTAGTTACTAGTTTCAAAATGTTAAATTACACAGCGCCTGCTAATTCGTACTAGCAGCTCCGCTGGCAAACTCCTTTCGCAAACAGTTCCACTTTGCCCAACACTGATTTGATTTAATCACTGATTGAAGGGAGGCTACATCTAAAGTTTCGGAGTTAGACAATAGATCTTTAAAACTTATGGATTGTTTTTATATTTTATGATCTTGATTTTTCATTAACTGAAAGTCATTATTTATGCATAGAATTACATTTATGAAAACCTTCAAATTCTAATCCATCACCAGATAGTAAAGTGCCAAGAATGTTATCGACATTGCCACCAATAAATAAAAAAAAAATATGTATGTACTTATAAAACTCACTAAAGTCTCGATTCCGTAACGAATAAAAACGCCAACGATATCAAAACAAATAAAAGCAATTAAAGCAATTAAGTTAGTAATTAAATTCCATGCAACATTTGCACTTAAAATAATAGATAACTGCACTTCCAAAGCCATCAAAACATTCCGTAAAGAGTCTTAGAGGACCCAACAGTTACTTAGTAACTCATAAAAAGCGTAAAAGACCTTGAAGTAAAGTAAGAAACTTCTCAACGAGCGCTATTTGAATGAGAGTGTCTATAGCATGAGGGTTATGTGTCCCAGCGTCCGCATTACCGGCCGGCGCTACCTGTTGCAAACAGCTGCTACGTACGAATCCATGAATAAATTGTACCGATTATTGTAATTGGATTCCAAGCTTTATTATGTCGGGGATGCAATTACGATTGTGGTTGCGAATTAATTAAATGATGAAACTATTAATTACACGACAGTGTTACTAGGGATGTGTTATTAGTTTTGGCTATGAATATATAAAGATTTGAAAGATTTTAAATAGTGTATAATGTATGCTGTTAGTACAAACAAAAAACAAACTATTATAAAAAAGAGTATAATATAGAAAGAAAGATTCAAAGTTTATCAATATGGAATTAAATAATCAATAAATGAATTTAAGTATGCCGATGACGGCAAATTTGCCACCGATCCACCAGTAGTACTCAAGAAACAAAATATAAAACTTGAGCAGTAGCGTCGATGTTCCACCACTACTCGCCTCGTGGATTTAATGTGTCATCGGGGTCGAACTCAGTTCACGCATTACCGTGCTGCCACTGCTACCTTCCTGCCATCAGCTGGAATGGGCAACTCTCTGCGGAGGCCTGGACAAAGAGTTCTGAAACAGTGTACGAGTGTGAGTGCAAAGTAGGTATTCACTTAGCTCGAGTGAATTAACAGGAGACAAGTTGTAAATGAGGCTTTTTCTAGAGCTATGTTACTATGTTTGCTAAATAATAGCATATAGAATAGTAGAAGAAATTAAACTAAATTTGCATTTTAAAGTGATTCATAAAATAATATTTTATTTACAGATCGAATCCGAAATGAGGAGATCCATAGGAGATCCATCGGTGACCCACCGACATAGCCCAACGCATAAGCTCTTTTAAGTGACAATTGGGAGGCCATATACCAGGAGAACAGATGGCCGAAAAGTTCTCGAGTGGCGATCACGGATCGGAAAACGCAGTGTCGGACGTCCACCAACAACATGGACAAATGATCTGGTGAAAGCGTTTGTTAGTTCGCGGTAGATACAGACCGCGTCCTACCGTAACAACTGGAAATCCAATAGGAAGACCTGTCATGCCTGACATGTCTAGCATTGGGCTTCAATGGCAGTGGGATAAAATATAATACCAGTTCTCTTATTAAAAACAATGTTATAACGTTAGTATTTACAATCTCTGTAAATCGATCGTTCATGGTAATAACTTCATAATCATCCCTCAGTCGCGCAAACAAAACTTTCAAAGAAATCACCGTCGCATTGCCCTCTTTTAAGTCAAACTCATAATCTTGTTTTCTTAATTTTTATTATTTCTTTAATTTGTTTTGTAAATATTATTGTACCCTATTATAAGTGTTTACAGTGCTGTACACAGCACACGGGCGTCGCTGAAAACCAGCGCTATGTCTGCAATATTGTAGGCACAGCCGATGCTGAGCCGACGACCCTTTTGTGTATTCTGTTGTGTCTAGTTTTAAGTCTTAAATTGTAATTTTATGTGCACAAATAAATCTTATCTTATCTTAATTATTAATTAATGCAATCTAAAAAGGTATTTGAAACGGCTCTCAGCATTTTTACCATTTCAAACGTCTCTTTTACAAATTTACCGACCACTCGCCGTAACAATTTCTGAAACAGCCCGAGATTTTTAGATAATCCTTTAATCCAATAATCTTGAAATGGGTTCAAAAAGTAATTAATTTGGGAAATTCAAAGGACTGTCGGTTTTTGATTGAAGTTTACTTATTGGCGATTTATTGTGCCTTCGATAGTAGGATCATACTTTATTATATTAGAATTTATTGGAATTTACTTGGAAATATTTTGTGAAGCAGCCGTGGGCTACTACCAAAAGCACCTAAATCAGTCCAGTCATTCTTGAGCTATAAAATTACAAAGAAAAGTGGCAGAAAAAGTAAGTCAATTCCCGTTTTGAGTTCTAAAAATCTTTAAAATATAATCCATCACCAAAGAACCCCCAATTGCCCAATTGCCAATTTGAAGCAGTAGGTATAGAAAAAAATTACCGTGTCTTTACATCATAATAGGTAAGTTTTTTTAATCTATTGGTTATATTTTTTATTATCATTACGTTATAATAAATAAAGGTTCATAGCCTACATTAATTATGCCTTCTAGACGATCTATTAATTAAAGAAATATCAGTTTCAGTCGTTGCCAAGTCAATTTCAGTAAATATTTTCTCTTTGTTCACTGAAATATCTATCGAGCCAGTTTCCACTGAGTATTTCCTAGAAATAATATCTCTGAATAAATTATGAAATAGGAAGGTAATTTAGGAATCTTATTTACTGAGTGTTATACAACTTTGCAAAACTAGAATATTGTATTTCATACAATACATTCATCAAAAATTTATTGATAATTATTAATTGAGTAAGATAAAGTTCTAAGGACTTTTACAGTACATGCCACATCTAGCCCCTTGGTGAGCTCGAAGCTTGTTGCTGGATTTCTGATATACTTAATATTATATAAATACAAACATATGTAGATATATTCTAATAAAATAATTTTCAAATCAATTTTATCCAAACCCATCATCTATAGGACCATTGAAAAAAAACATTCAATTCTCGATCTTTCGATATGCCATAATATCTTTTTTACCTTTGTTGTAGGAAATCGAATTTTACGCCATGTTTTTATATGGTTTTCTGTTATTTGATATTGAATGATATGATATTATGGTATCGTCATAATATTGGTTTGGAGAAAGATATACAATTCTGAGAATAACGTGACCAAGTATTTTATTTGGTTGATTCATCATAATCATAATCACCCCTATTTACATTCCCACTGCTGAGACACAGGGACTTCTCTCTTGACGAGAGATATTAGGCCTTACTTCACCACGTTGGCGAAGTGCGGGTTTGTGACATGACACATGTCCTTCAAACTTTTCAAAGTTGTCAATATAACACCCCTTGATTTTTGGTCCTGAGTATGTTACTAGCAATAAAAAAGATGATATAACACTTATATTTATATGTAAATGTAGCCGCGTGGTTGCTACATAATATTAATGCGTTTAATAAGTGAAATCTATGATTCCTAAATGTCTAAGATGAGGAGGTTTGAAATGAGAACCAGTAGTTAGTAGTATAAAATGGCGAATGTATTGAAAAATATAAAATTACATCGTTTAGGGAAGCAAGGTGCGGGGACAACCAATCACAACGCGTATTTAAGTTAGTTACGCGATCCTATTGGTCTAGGACCTAGCGTGTCCAAACAGCCAATCAGAGCACGTAACGTGGTTCATATTCGTTGACAATGACGCTGTCTCAACGTAGTAGTAACTGTCGCGTATTCCATATTGTAACTACTTGTGTTTTTGACCATAGCGCGTCGTCATTATCAGCATCAGTGAATTCGGCGCGAACATGCCCGCGGCCTTGAAAGCAGTAGCTTACAACAGCTTCATTTGTTTTCCATCAATCGGGTTGTATTCCTCGGTATTTTCCTCCGTTATGTTGCGGTCTCAGGCTCCAATAGACTCCTTGTTCCAACGTATCCAGAACTGCTGACGAAGCTGCTCCACCTTCTTATAGCGTGTGTCTCGTAGGCAGGCAGGTCTCGCAGGTGTCCTTCGAAGACAGGCGCGGTCAGGGGGTGACCAGAGATTAAGTGTCCAGGACTGATGCAGATGGTCTTGAAGGTCTGAGGACAGTACAGTGGTGCTGGTGCTCGAGAGTTGAGGATAGCTTCGATCTGACACAGAAGCGTCATGTAGGTACGCTTCGAAGGTAAGGAGTGCGTTTCCTAGGACTCATCCAGAAGGTACTTACACGATTTTACCCCAAATTCCCACAAGCCACCAAAATGACGTAAAGAATGCGTAATACGTTATATGAAAATTAGATAGATTAATCTTGTGCGTATTTAATACTATCTTTTTGAACATTGTGATAAAAACTGAGCATTATGATTTTTACGATTTAAATTAAAAAATGAATTAATCGTCACTATAATTACGTAACATTATTCGAATATATTTTAGCAGACTGACCGCATCTAGATAGTAAACAACGCTTAAGCGCTATAAATACCTAGGCGTCAGAAGAGAGGTCGCTAACGAGTTCTCAATAAAGCGCGTAAACAAAACGTAAAAAGATATAAGCGATATAAGAAATAAACGAAATTCTTCGATTAATATGAACACTGGTCCCGCGTTTAGTTTACCTCAATAGGTATAATAGAAAAATGACAACTATTAGCTAATCTGTTCAGGCAGGTTTCCCATAAGGGATCATAACATTATACCTAAATGCGTTTACAAACGACACGTTGATGAGTCACCTTACTAGCTAGGTTCCTACCGAAATCGTATACCTACCGAATTGACACAAAAAGTATAGCGGTCCATAATGTAAATAAAATATCGATTATGCGTAATATGCGTATTAATAAAAAATAATAAAAAATAATAATAATAGCGTAACAGTAGATATGATTCAAAGAAAAGTAAAATTATTGTTATAAATTGTAATTAAAGTTGATAATTATTATAATTATCATCTACGCGTTGAACAAACTTGCTATACGAATAAATTTAAATTGCGTTTTTAATGTTTGATTTAATATATGATTTTAATTATATAACTTGTATGTGTTACATAATATCGTTTATAAAACCTGAATAAAGCTTGTTATAGCTATCAGGTGCGCGTAATAATCGTTTATCTAAAGAGAAGAAACGTTCCTGGGGCTGTGTAATTGAGTTACCTAAGACTTCGGGCGATTGTTTGAGTGGGTTGCGAACGGAGAACCTTCCATCACTTTCGCGTAGTGGTTGTGATGAAAGAATCCTCGCAAACCCGCTCTTCTTGCGCATGACCCGAGGTGTGGGCATATCCTCACGCTCCCGGAATGAACGTACCCTATTTTTATCAATAGATTGTGTGTAGTTACATTGGACACGTCTATCATTTAGCGTATTATTGATAGGACCTGAAATAATCCAACCTAACTTCGTATTTTGTAAGTGCGGACCACTCGGTAGACGCATCTTGCCATTGATAAGCAAGTCCCAAAATAAGTCCGCGCCTATCAAAATATCTATTTTTTGCGAATTTAAATATTGTGAATTTGCAAGCTGTATGTTTTGTGGAATGTTGAAGCGTGCGCTTTGAACAGCTGGCAGCGTTGCCGTTATCTCTGGCAGAACAAAACATTTAATATTAGTTAAGTAGGTACTTACTCGTGATTTTAGAACTATATCACACATTTGCGAAGAATGTGATTTCATATTACCTACCCCTCGTATCTCGTGAGTGGACTGTATTAATGGAATATCTAGCGATTTACATAAAGAGTGTGTGACAAAACAGCTTTGACTACCGTTGTCGAGTAATGCGCAAACGACATGATAATTGTTATACTTGTCGCGAATCTCGACCAAAGCAGTAGACAATAAGACTGGTTGAACATCTAAACACTGCTGGTTTGTGTGCGTATGAATACTACTAACTTGAATAAATTGATTCGAATAAGTTGTCTCCACCTCCCGCTCCGCGCCGCGCGGGGGAAGGCTTGTCTCAATAGCCGCGGCACTCATGCTACTGTTGTTATTGTGAATTAGTGAATTATGTTTAGAGTTGCATAATTTACAAGGACCGAATAAACAGTTTTCTACACTGTGTCCGGAACGCAAGCAGTTTTCGCATAAATTGTGTTCACGGACTATCTTTAATTTTGCGATTAAATCTAAGTTTATAAAATGATAACACGAATAAATCGGATGGTTTCCTTTGCACACTATGCAAGGAAATTTAATAGTTTTACGATCAGCTGATGGTGCCTGCGGCGGTTTATTGGACAAAACATAGCATTGTGAAGTGTTAACTGAGCTATATTTTTTGTAATTAGTGTCATCTTTAGTGTGAGAAAGTGCTAATGTTTCTAATAGATCTGCCCGATTTTTGAGAAACTTGAGAAAATCAGTAACTTTTAATGTAACTTGACAGTCGGACAGTAAAGAACCCTTGTGTTCTTCCCACTGTCTTTCTGTTGTTTTATCTAGCTTGGAAGCCATAATATAAATTATCAGGGTATCCCATGAGTCAGTAGGCTCACCTAGTGTTTTTAAAGCGCGTAAATTGTTAATAATAACATCTATAAGTGACCTAATTAGCGAAGGTGACTCTTTCGACAGTGCCTGGACAGTAAATAACGATTTGACATGACTATGTACTAAAAGTCTTGTGTTATTATAGCGATTTAGAATGAGCTCCCATGCAACAGAATAGTTATTAGCTGATATTTCAATAGCGTTTATGACTTGTTGTGCACTTCCTTTTAGCGAAGATTTTAAATAGTGCATTTTCTGAATGTCACTAATATCTGTGGAATTGTGCACTAAAGATAAATAAGTGTCCCTATACTCGAGCCAGTGTTCATATGAACCGTCAAAAGTTGGCAATGAAATTGTAGGTAATTTTACAGATACTGATTTATTAGAATTATGATGACAACCGGAACAAGTAGGCACCTCTCTTCCTTTGCTTAGAATAGATTCAGCTTGGGCCAGAACACTGTAATACTGATCTTCGAACAGCTGACGTTGGTCTAACTGTTCGTCGATATTTGAGTCTGGCACAATTTCTTCTACTTTCGACTGAATGTCCTTAAATTCGGAGAAAAGAGTCCTTACACCGGTAATACGTAAATTTAAATCTATATGAGATTGACCAGTAAAAGTTAGTAAACTATTTAAATGACTTGCGAATTTGGTCAATCTACCTATAACGATTTTTCGTTTTCTAATTAAATCGCGCATGATTTGCTCAGTTTTAACATCACTTATCGTATTATATGGAGATCTATCGCGACTTCTACTAGTTCCCTCCCCATCTTGGGGCAACAAAGGCATTTTTGTGGCTTGTGAAAATAGGAGTACTTACGTGCAAGTACAAACTGCGAATCCAACAGCACCGAAATCGCGCAAGTCCTGATGGTGTTTTTATTTGCTCCGTGAAGTCTCCAATCCTTAGCACACTGCGAATAATCTAGACCTCGTAGAAGTCCTGCCTGTCTTGCCTCCGTGTCTCGTATCGCGAACAAAGGGGTCCGTAGGTTGCTTAGGACTTTCGGCCGTAATTTCGCCGTAATTGTCCAAATATCCGACGAAGAAGGATCAAATTATGTAGCCGCGTGGTTGCTACATAATATTAATGCGTTTAATAAGTGAAATCTATGATTCCTAAATGTCTAAGATGAGGAGGTTTGAAATGAGAACCAGTAGTTAGTAGTATAAAATGGCGAATGTATTGAAAAATATAAAATTACATCGTTTAGGGAAGCTAGGTGCGGGGACAACCAATCACAACGCGTATTTAAGTTAGTTACGCGATCCTATTGGTCTAGGACCTAGCGTGTCCAAACAGCCAATCAGAGCACGTAACGTGGTTCATATTCGTTGACAATGACGCTGTCTCAACGTAGTAGTAACTGTCGCGTATTCCATATTGTAACTACTTGTGTTTTTGACCATAGCGCGTCGTCATTATCATCATCAGTGAATTCGGCGCGAACAGTAAACAACTTCTTACCCAACAAAACCAACTATCAAAACTAACAATAAAATAAATTACCCTAAGACCCTCTTTTAAGTAATTGAAAAACTCGTGTTAAGAGAGCCTTCCTCTTCCTGTTACAGCATAAGTTAGTTACATTTTTTATTATAGGAACTAACACTTAAATAGACAAAATAATAAGAAACCTTCCTCGTAAAACGCAGTTGGCCAAAGATCTTTATTAACATTATTAAAAGTCCGGAAGTTGGTTCATTATCCAAACGTCCCTTCAGGTAAAATAAAATAATCGAGCATTATTATTTTGCTCGATCCTCTCCTGCAGGTGAAATGAAATAATCGAACATTATTATTTTCCTCAAGCTCGAAAACTCACTTTAGAAACAATAGGCAACACGAAACAAATAGAGGGCGGATTTAATGAAAAAATAAAACGGTTCGATATTAATATCGTAAGATATCGTTTCTATCGACAGTTCGCGTGGAAGGAATGTTAAAGACACGGTGGTATTCTGGAAGAATCAGAATTTGAATCAGCACACTTCCTACTACTTTGTAAACACGTTAATAGTCGGTAAGTACCTATTTTGTTAAATAAATAAATTTAATAAAATAAAATAAGGCAGTAGTAAGTTCACCCTGAACAAACATGATAGTGCACAATTTTGTTCCGAGTTTGTACTAAACAAATTATTACGAGTTTGTTTACTTTTTACTCCTGTAAATCAGAATAACATAACAAAAATATTCTACTTTAGACTTTTAACGCTTAAAAAAGACTCTTTCCGCGTTACAATCCAACTACATAAGTGTTTTGAAGTGTTATTATAACTAAACAAATAACTTGGTTTTACATACCTAGAACAGCAGGAACACGATTTGTTGAGACATAAACAATGCACGGATTTGATGTGTTCCACCCATTTCTCCTTAACTCCATAATAACTATACATAAAAGTGGAATAAATATATTTAACAAATAATTATAGAGCGTCAGCAACTAATAACCCAGAATACCCCTGTACAAGTTATTGGATAAGTTAGAAGCGCGTGATTGGCGCGGAGACGATATATGGAATTGCGCGGAGAATACTAATCACTGATTAGCTAAATCCGGAATGTTGACAGGAACTTTGGAAAGAAAACACTAAGTGTACAGATACTGGGAGATTATCTCGGTAATGAAATTCGCTTAGGTAAAGTTCAAAGGTAAAGAATATGAAATAAATATTTCTGTTTTGAAGATTCGTACATCAGGTTAGTAACTAGAAACAGAAATAACTAAATTTAAGAAGTATCATGAAAAACCTAATATTTTATATATAGACGGACACAAATCGGTTGCCAGCTCAGCTACAAAGCTGTGACAATATTGTTGTATAATGAATGACAGCGTTGGTTTTCAATGACACCGTGTAGGAGCAGTGCCAAAAACACATTTAATAATCACATCTAATAATGTCAAAACATGATGTAGGTAATTTCAATCAAGTAATCCGAACAGATAAAAATCAATTCTCTCAACCAAACCACTCTTGACCACTCTAGTGAAAAAGCCCTATCTTTCTTGTCAAGAGAGATTTCCTGAGTCTCAGCGGTGGAAACGTAAATATGGGCACTTATGCTTCAGGCTTTAAGGTGCTTTTCCACAAAATATGTATCATAGCTGCAGTACAAAAGCACCCTAAAGCAGGTGCCTACTTAATTACAACTCCATTACAGACCATCTAAGTAAGACAAAGGACAACTATACTAATCAAAGTTAACAAAAGCATAATTAAAATTTGGGATCGGCGCCTCAGGCAAGTAATTATTCTCTTGAGATGCTAATAAGGGAAATTTCCACTGTTCAGTGTTCAGTGCAAATAGATAGAAGTTAGGATGGCTTTATTTCCTACTTTGAATTCAAATGATGCTTCATATCCGGTATTAAATCGTTTATTTTGAGATTCAGATTTTTTTTTCAAAGAGATGCAAAGTTGCTTTGATAAGTTACAATAAGGTTTTTAAAGTTATATTTTTAAATGATTATCCATTTTTATTTAAGGTTAAAAGTATTGCGTTTATCATAGGATAAACGAAATACTTTCAAAAACAGTATCGACACATATGCGATTATTAATTAGTTAATGCCGCATCATAGGATGCGGAATTAGCTAATTAATAATTGTATGGAATTAATCGAATTGCAAAATTCATAATTAATAAAGTTATTCCAATTTTTCAAAACTGTTTCGACAATTTTAAAAAAGGACCTAGAAATTGTGATGGCCTATGTCCAGCAGCGGACGTCCGGCGATGGCTGCAATGATGATGATGATTTTCAGAATACCAGTCTTAAAGCAGCGCTATCAATGAAACGTTTCTGGAAAACCTACGGCGTAGATTATCTACGCGATCTCAAAAGACGTAGGCATTTCGTAGACACCTACGGCGTAGAATGTCTACGAATATTCTTATGCGAGGCACTATGACGGGTTCGTTGCATTTCGTGCGTCGTCATATTGGAGTAAACAACCAAATAAGTAAATAAAAAATAAAATATTAATAATAAATGTTTATTTCAGTACATTTTTTTACTTGTTGGATTCAGATTCAGATTATTTATACATAACTTCGTCGTTGGGAAAAGCGTCCCCTATCCAGCAGTCTTTGTCTAGAGCAGTTTGCCACTAGTCTGCCCAGAATTCGATGTTCGCGCTAGCACTTTTATGTGTTCTTTTAGGTCGCGCTTGGTCGCGGTCGTGGGTTGCGGTCGCTAAGAATAGAATGTTACCTTTATGGAGCAATAATTCTGGATCGCTAGTTAGTTTCCGGTCCACATCTCCGCAGTGATAAATGGAGAGAACTGCTTCAGGAATGGGACAGCTGACTCCGCCCATGGCTTTTAAATCTTTTGTTTAAGAAATTGTGAACAGTTTTTGTTAATTTTCAAAGACGATTGTTTATTTTCTATTCTATTCAGCTTTAGGGAGAATCACAGAATAATAATATTGGATACCTTTGTGGTTTATAAAGTTATTTTTTGTATAGGTAATTAGTAATTTTAATTTTGAAGTTATATTTATCTTAATCTTATAACTATCTTAATAAGTAATTAATGATACTTTGAAACTAAAATACCCAATAGGTTAAACAAAAATACCACTAAAAGCTTTGTTTGATAACGGATAAGGTCAAACATATCAAAACGCAGAATGTCCAGCATATTCGTACAAAAAAGCTTAAAATTTGAATACAAACATCCCTAACTCTCATAACAATGTGACAAAACAAACCCGGGTCCCGAAATTTCCAGAATAAAATGTCACACGAAAATCGTTTATTTTTACATTTTTCGCCGGAAAATTTTCCAGTGAAATCCACTGAACCAACTCGTCACGTTTGGTTTAATTCATTACTGGAGCTCAAAGTTTTAAGTTATTTTTCGCGCGGATGAGCAGCGGACAGTATTTTTTTTGCGGAAGGATGGTTTTGGTTGCTAAACATGCAGAAATAAGTTGGAAACACGCACATGCTACACTTTGCTTTCGGTCACTAGCTGCTGTCCATGCGAGGGGATTTTATACAGGGTAGCTTATTAGGAGCGGTCAGTGAACTATGAAAAAAATAGTTACCTATAAATAAACAGAAAAAGATCATGTGACCCATTTATGTTTATATTATTTTTTTGAAAATAAATAAATATTTATAGGCACGGGTTAGAATACTTTAGATATTTACCTGATTATAAGTTTACTTATTGTATTTTATTCTCAAACTGTCCATAACCTTTATAAATGTTAGAGTTTTTCTAGATAACTCTAACATTATAAGTGAAAAATAAGAAGGTTTTATACCAACTTACAGCACAAATTTAACAATATTTCCTTCCACAAAGACATTACAACGGACTGCACAATTGCAGGAGAAACAAAAGCAATGTTAATATTATGGAGGCAATTAGAAGCGGGATTATTATTATTCACGCAGTTGTGCTAGATCCCAGCATCCCATTATCATTGCAGGGCACTGAATATCTAGGTCTAGCGGAATTTACGTTATCAATTATTCGGAGATTTTAACTTAATCAGTGTATTCATTCATATTGAGATAAACGGGCACTGAGGACCGGTGAGCGGTCGTGATCCGTGACCTTGCAGTGTTTGGTCCTGAAGAAGTCCCACGTTTTGGGACGAAACGGTTGACAAAAATCCAACGTAAGATGGTTCGTGTATTGCCCGTTTATCTCAATATGAATTTATCAAACGACGACAGTTTTTTATCAGTTTAGTTTAATATTAAGAAATAAGAGGATTTTAAGAGGAGTTTGTAAATTGTCGTCATTCTGTAAACTAATTGGTACCCACTTTTTCTTTTTGAATTATAAGAGAATATTATTTACTAGATTTCACCCAAGGTTTTCATAACATTGCCTTTATTAAATCGCAAGAAATCACTTCCAATCTGATTCCATTATAATGCGGAATAGTTAATCAATTAGATGTTTAGCATTTTCTTGTTATAATAAAATTTCCGTCTTAATCTTTATTATAACTTTAATTTAGTTGTGAGAAACTTGTTATTTTCATAAAATGTATAAAATTAAATTATCAAATAAAATATTCTAGAATGGATGATTTAACTGGCAGGTATAAAAAAATACTTCATTCTTTTTCATTATTATTTTTGTTTGGAATGAATAATGCGGAAAATAGTTGGTTTTTAGAGAGTATTCAAATTCACGTTTTGTTTTAAAGAACCTTAAGTTAATCAAGTAATTCGCAAATGTTATGTTTCTTATCAAATTACAAAGCAAAAGCGATAATACTCGTGTGAACGCCATGTTGAAATCTATAGCGGATCAATCCTTCGAAGATTGCAAGATTGGTAGGCAGTGTGTAGTAAATGAGTTCTGACATTGACAGTTTTTTTCCGAAAAACCACAGGGTTGTTTACTTCAGCCATGTCAACTGTCAGATGATGGAGCTGTCACAAAAATGTGTGCGGAATATTTGGCACCACGTACTGTTTCAGGTTAAATAGATTTTACGGGGAAAAAGTTAATAGTATTAAATACTTTCCGTTTGGTTCTTAATGGCGTAAAAGCTACATGCTATTATTTTGGCTTTAAAAATCTGCTAATGAATACTCGGAATTTTCTCAGTAGGATCAGCGCCCGTAGATATAAGCACAAAGGTGTTGGTTTTGTGTATAGTAGAGCAAACATTTAGGTAGTATACATTGTGATATTTCCATTAGATTTTTGTTAGAGTTTACGTTCATGAAGGTCATAAAACATTGTGAAAAGTCCTTGAAACTTAAAAACTCTTGATTTTATACTCGGATGTATAAATAGTTACATAAATATTAAGAACTTCCTTAAGGATACTGCTACTGTTTCTGGTTTTAACCAAAACCCAGCAGCTATATCATAACATGACTAAAACGTACGATTAAAAACGGAAAAATATTAAGATGAAAGCCCTTAAATATCCCAGCAATATGGCCGTATCCGAGGTTAAGAGTAAGTAAATTTAAAACAAATATTTAGGGAGCACTCCGAACACCTGAGGCAGCCATTTTGTTTTTAGAATTATCCATTTTCTTTCACTTCTGAAGATAAATAAGAATTTATTTTGAAATAGGTCAGGTTGAGACCATGATACTGATATCGTACATTTTCATAATTTATCAAAGTGGAATAAATATTGGAATTTTATAATATTAGGATATTTTTGGAATGTTTGGCTCGGTGAATCGGCAGATCGGATGTAGCTCAATTCCTCTCAGGGTGTATTGTTAGTTTTTCAGAAACTCAACCGTGACTTAGTTAACATTAAATTGTAATGGAAAAAGATTTGCTTTTTTGATACCATAGAAATTGTCGTCAACGTTCTTTCGATCGAGTATGACACTTTCCACACTCAGATCTATCTCAGTATCGTCTAAGTTTAGAGCAAGAGTTAATTTCTTACAATTGAAAATTTAATTCCATAATTAATTAACACAAACAGTATAATTCAAGATGATTAGATAAAAACAAGATCTTAACCCAATATTTTCAGTTTTCTGACCAAAGTTATTTTACCAGGACATTGCGCGTTACTACCTAGGTAAGTACTAATAAAGGACGTTCAATGAAACCTGGTCATTATCGCCTTAGTTGCTGGAATCGACTTAATCCGGTCGGGTAGGCTACTCAGGAAATACAAAATATATATATTCCTATTGAGTAATATTCACATTTTATTTTACACATGGCCAGTATTATACAACAATAATATTCAATATATAGTGTAGACCACAGTGTGGAGAACACTCGACTTTCATTTATTTCACATTTTGCTAATACAAATTAATATTTTAACCTTATCTAAAGATAAATAAATAAATATTGTTATTATACATAACATTACAGACGTCTAATGCGTTAATGACTATTATTTATATTATTGTCATTATCAATTTATCATTAAATTATTATATCCAATATACTCACTAGATGCTTAAATTACACTTAATGCACATTCCCAATTATGAAAAAAAGCAATTAGTTTTCAAAATTTTCGTGTGTTAATACGTGAGTAATTCCCGTTTTATAAAATGAAAGCAATTAGTGTTGAAATCAAAGTACCACCTCCAATCGTTTCTGATCCCCAGCAGTTTTCAGAGTGCCCCTCCCGCCTCGCTCCCCGCACGGATTAATTAGTATCGATGCAATTCTGTTCCCGCACTGATTGTCAATTTCCGTCGAATTGCAGGCACGGGTTTTATGAGTGGTTCGTGTGCAGATTATGAAAGCTAATACGGTATTTATTCTAGATTTCAGAAAAAATCCTTGATCCTTCTAATTACTTCGTTTCATATTGTTATTTTCATATACTGAATATTGTTTTTATATATCACAGATCTTGTAATTAAGCTCGAGCTTACCACGGGGCTTACATGTAGGTACTATATCTATATTTATTTAGACCAGGAATTATATTGCTTGCAGAAGTGTTTCAGAGTGTGCTCCAGGACAGTAAGGACACTGCGCCACAGAGCTATTTATTTATTTAGAGAGTAGTACCACTAGTAAACATATTTTAGATTTCAAAATTCTACTTAGACTAATAAAAAACTATAAATATTTCCAGCTTGTGGAGAGTCCGGAAAAACCAGATAAGAGAAGTCCGGAAGAATCCAAATCGTATCGACCCCGATTATTTTGACATCTACTACATACAGAGAATGGAAGAGGATCGAGGAGGCTAGAAGATTAAGTTGTAACAGACATGTACTGCTAAACAAGTTTGTACAAAGTACATAACCTATTTACCTATTTTTTCCCATCTTTGTTTGGAAAAGGCAGAACCAAGAAATGTTTTATAGTCCTAAAGCTCTTTCAAACCACGTCCGAACTCTCATACCTGTACCGTGTACGAACACCACGTTAATATCAACACAACATCGTAGCAAGAAAAGTCAGTAATCTTATTAGTGTTGTCACCACGTCTCCTAGCTTCCATTAAAACTGTGACTTGACACAGTGCAGGCCCAACGGTAAAACAAACAAACTTTTTATCCGGTTATAGCCAGTTTGGTTCACCTTATCCGACTCGCTTTTTTGCCAGTTTTATCTGGTTTGTCGGGAGCTCGCATAGGGAATAGAATTCCCCATTCGCGGAAGCTGGCATGATGTCGTTATAGTGATTTTTGGTGCCTCATAAACAACCATTCGAAAACTCAAAGCATTACTTTTTTTTTTTTTTTTTTTTTTTAAATTTGGTACATTACATGGTTAGTAGCGTCTTAAATCCTATGTTAGGTTTTTCTAGACACTACGAGTTCTCTTTATACATAAATTCTAATCGTTTTTTAAAGCTACAAACAATTATGTACTTAGACACAGCGTTATAATTCAACACCGCTAAGTTACGTGACACGGAACGCGCGGTATGCAGTTGCAATTGACAGGCGCGCTCCGCCAATCACGAGCCTCCGTCAAGCGACCAATGAGTGATAACTGATAACGCTGCGTCTGAGTTCAGCTATAGGATGCTCCTTTTTTGAAGTAAAAATAGTGTTCATACATTTTAGGTAAAAAATAGATAAATAAGATTTTAGATATTATGTAAATAGTGTTTATGTAAAATGAATTTAATATTATTTTTAGTTATTTTATTCTTAAGTTCCATTGGCAAATTATTAATTAATTTTGGTATTAAATATTGAGAGGTTCGCTTACCGTATAAGTTGTTAAATAATGGAATTTTAAGTTTATTTTGCGTTACGCTTCTGGTAGACTTGTTATTATATTATAATTTTTGTACAAACATTCTTGGAAATAAATAAATGAATAATGTATATTACGTTGGTGGTCTAAATTATCGTCACTAACAACACAATCTGCCTCAAGCCAGTGTTGTTTTTTGTAACAAAAGTTTTATTGTTAAAGTATTTAGTTGTTATAATAACGATCAAACCACTGTGGCGCGGCGGACGAAGGGGTTTCGAGTTCAGATTTAATTTTTATCCCGGGTATTTTGTGTGTTTTCTATTTATAAAAAAAAAGAATTTTCTAGCAATACCATAGTACGTTGTTGTACTGGATATTATTTACTGTCCCAGGTATTCCGGGCACGGAGGTGGCAATCCTAGCAGCGTCTCGCTCACTAAGCTGCATTGTTGCTACGTCGCTCTCATTTGGGTTATTATATGAAGGTGAGCTAGAACCGTATGTGTATTGTGTATGGATGAAGAAGATTTATTACTGTAAAACAAATTTACAATTTACTTATTAATTATCTATACTAATATTATAAAGAGGAAACATTTGTTTGTTTGTTTGTTTGTAGGCTCCGAAACTATTGGACCTATTTCAAAAATTCTTTCACCTTTGGAAAGCTATATTATCACCGAGTAACATAGGCTATAATATAGCAAAGGAAATTGCGGGAAAGTGTAAATCGCGGGCGAAGCCGCAGGGCGGGAAACTAGTTAATTATCAATTCGCTATATGTGACGTAGATATTAAAAAATATTGTCATGAAGCGTGTCGTATAGTCAGGCCGCCCATTGTTTCAAATATTGATAAGTGTATATGTTACGGCTAATACCCGAAGTGCGGCTACACCTAGTTCTAGCCGGTTAGAACTAGGTGTAGCCACTTACTCTTGGTTAAACCTAGTATTAGCCGATTGTTTTCGGGTAAAACTAGGTCTAGCCTTCATCATGCCGGCTACAACTAGGTCCAGCCATTCCCTGTTGGATAAAACTAGGTCTATCCGATATCATTCCGGCTAGAACTAGGTCCAGACAATCCCTGTTGGATAAAACTTAGATGCGTGTCCCGCCTGTTCCTGATTGTTCCTATTATATTAAAAATTGCACTCCTAATAATTTGTGTTAATTATTACAATGTGATTTAAAAGAATAATAAAATTTTCTACGTTTCTTTTAATTGGATGTTTTTTTAACAACCAATCCCTGTTAGATGATCATAATCATAATCATAAATATTTATTTGCATGAAACATAGGCTTCATTAATGATCTTATAAAATAATTTTGCACAGCCATGTCGCGCCCACCTGGGCATACAAATAATTTCAATGAATTTTAGAACATTTTGATGATAAGTAGGTTCCTTCCCGTTGACAATGGGACAATGGGAATTATATTAAACAAATGGTACATGCATTATTATAATTATATCAATTTTAAACACTTATGTCATTAAAATCAATTATTACATTACATTCATAATTTCAATACGATAAAACTAAGAAACGCGCTGCTGCTGCAGACGCTGTGAGTCACACCTTCAGTAGATCAGCAGCACCTGGCACTCACAACCTGCAGAGGCACGTGCCTCGCTATGCCCTCCACCCTGCGCCGCTGCTGCAGATGCTGTAGGTAAGTCATGAGTGAGACGCGGGGCGGAAGGCTTGGCGGGACACACATCTAAGTTTTATCCAACAGAAAAGAAAATAAAGAAAGAAAATTCGTTTATTCAAGAATGTTTGGCTTACAAATATACATACAAATAAAATAAAATTACATTGGAACAACACACGGCTACACCTAGTTTTAGCCGGTTAGAACTAGGTGTAGCCAACTTACTATTGGTTAAACCTAGTTCTAGCCGGAATGATATCGGATAGACCTAGTTTTATCCAACAGGGAATGGCTGGACCTAGTTGTAGCCGACATGATGAAGGCTAGACCTAGTTTTACCCGAAAACAATCGGCTAATACTAGGTTTAACCAAGAGTAAGTGGCTACACCTAGTTCTAACCGGCTAGAACTAGGTGTAGCCGCACTTCGGGTATTAGCCGTAACATATATATTCTGTAATGTGGTGTTCTAATAAAATTTGTTTTTGTGTATTTTGTATTGAATAACTAATCCATTCTATTCGATTTTTCACTTAATATTCCAATTTTTAAATCACGTATTCAGCATAAACATAAAATATATAGGTACTTAATAGACAAAATGAAAAAAAAGATAATATTTTGCACACAAATAATTACACAGATTAACAGACACACAAACATAGCCATGAATACTTACAAAAAATACAAACAAAAGGCACAAATACTTCTTAAGTATGTAGATATATTATAATAACTAGGCAACACACTTCCTAGATGACAAATAACCAACCCTATCATAATTATTATCACTGACAACACTTGCTGACTCTAGCCTTTTTGTGACGTGTCCATGTAATAGAAATATTTTCTTTGAAATCAAATGTTTTGCTTTTGACTTTGAGAAGTACAGTTAACCCCAAAACTCCTTTCTCGATAACGCAACACCTGCGCAAACGGCACCAGGTATAAACTTTAAGCACAGGTTTGAGTACTTTTACTGCGGTAAAGCTGTTACCATTTCACTGAAATAACAACAAGAATTCCGTTATGGAAGTTTTCGCCGGAATTTCATTTAAATTCCAGCGTGTGAAGGAAAAAATCCGGAGTATTGCTAACATTAGTTCGGAAGACGAGTTCTAGATATTAGGTATTGAGCATTATTAACGAACTTCAAAAAACGAGGAAGTTCTCAAGCCAATAGTATTTTTTATGTTATGAATCTATGCAATGTGGGTCCGACAATATAATATAAGTAGAGAGACGCCCTCACATAATTTATCTGTCTGAGATTGTGTTAATTATTATTAATTGAAACTAATTTTATTTTATTTTTTAAATAGAGTAATATTTTCAATGTGCCTATATTATTTAAGAGATCCATTATAAGCTTGGAGAATATAAACTCCAAATAGCTCGCGGGTCTGCGCAAATAAAGACAAACAACGCTACAATTCCTACTGCCCTAGAAACTTTCTAGGTAACTACATTTGACAGTCTCCAGTTTACGAAGCACTCGAGATGTTAGCTGGATGTGCTTACATCACAGTTATAAATCTGTGGCTTACATGCAATGCAACACTATACGGGCGATCACTGAGCAACTAAAGTTGCCGATAGTTGCTTTAGGATTTCAGACTTTTCATTCAATATACTTAAGTTTTCTAAGCACAGTTAGTTTGTGTAGGTTCTTTTAAAACTAATCTTTATTTGCGATTTATCAAACATACAGAAAACCGTAGGTGAGATATGAATGCATGCTTGTTGGTCTTTCACTACCTACTCTATGAATTTTGATGTAAATCTAATTTATATTGTAAACCTTCAATATAAAGCTTACATATTATATAACACACTACTTAATATAGGTACTACTTTATACCGCGGGAAAATCAGTAATATCGCAATATAGTTAATTAAACGCGAACAATACTTTATAGGGTGAATATCTAGTTCACTTATAAAGTTGCTCGTATGCAGCGAATTTTATGAGGTTGTTTGCTAGTTCATTGCTAGTTTGAAGTTTCGGCGAGCTGTGCCAATTTCAAATATTTAGCGGATTCTTTGTTTTATTGCGGGACAGGAACTAAAATTTGGTACAATTGTTGCCAGAATTGTAGTTACATCATTTTCAGGCGTATTGTTTTATTTTGACAGTACTTTTGTATGATTTTTTATGCTGTATTACATTAGTTTACTATTTGGAGACGGCTTAAGAATTGTAACACCCAATTTTTTACCGCGGGTGTCTTTGAACTGACTACAAGTACTGGGCGAGAAGGCCGCCTCTTGTACTTTAAGCTTATAGCTACGAGTAGTATTAAGTTTTGTAACTTTATTCTGTTATTTATAAGTACATAAAAGAGTTAATTCTTTAATTCAAGATATAAGTATGGGTGTTTTATATGTATAATTAAAATATCTATCTATGTGTGTATATTTTATAAAGTATATCAGATTATCTAGTGCCTGTAACACAAGCTTTGAGCTTACCTTGGTGCTAGATGTTGGTATGTGAAATGGGTTTTATGATGAATTTGATTGCTTAGGTACTGAGTAAGATTCATTTTAAAGTTAAGATTTTGCGATTTTTAGAGTTTCGGTACCTAACTACTTTAATAATACTCTTTCCATGAAAACATGAAAAGGTCACATCGTATGTTCAAAGATTGGAACTTTGGTCGGCGAGTAGTCTGCTTGTTTGATAAAGGTTTACACACACTAAGTATGGTCATCATCATCATCAGCCAATATTTGTCCACTGCTGGACATAGGCCTCCCCTAGTTGGCGGCAATGCGCCCTGTTTTCTGTTTGACGCATCCAACATCTGCCAGCAGTCTTGCGCAAGTCGTCATCCCATCTAGCCGGAGGGCGTCCTACACTACGCTTACCTAGTCGCGGTAAATTTAAAATTTAATAATAATAATAATAAAATTAATAAGTAATTTCTAAGTATGGTAAATTTTATATATTCAATAAATTATATCTAAAATTGGGATTTTTATAACGCATTATTATTATGAATCACTAGCTTTCCTCTCGTAGCTTTAACGGCGTCTAAATGTTCTTTCCAGCTTTATAAACAATTTTCCCAAGGTAAAGTAACATAATGTGTTATTCTAATATTTAAGCTATAAAATTGTGAAGTTTGTAAGAGTGCCACAAACATACGGAAAGTTAGTCGATGTACGTATTACGTAATACGTACATCAACTAACTTTCCCGTTTATAAATTGATAGGATAAAACATATACATACTTTTAGTACAATAAAACATACATTTTATCTCTATAATGAGACCAACCAATTCATGTGATCGCGTTGAAACCCCTAAGTTAATAAATGTATGTTTATTTATACGAACAAAACCGCTGAACATATTGCGACCAAAAGTCATCAATTATTCCTGAACAAGCGACGTGTGCACCGTGCAGGGCGCGAAGTATCACGATCCGCTAGGTATGCGATGACCTCAACCATACATAATTGAACAAGGGCAATATACTGTTTTATGTAGAGCAAGAGCTTATAGGCAGATGTTATGTACTAGTAAAATATAAAACTAAAGACTACACTGTAATTCACAATCTATATAACAAATAAATAAAATATAAATAAATATTGCTGGACAATTCACACAGCAACATCTAGCCCCGTGGTAAGCTCTAAGCTTGTGTTACAAAATTAAAATCTTGGCCGAAGCAAAAGTAGTAGGTAGGTATTAAAATCTGCAAAGAAAATCTCGTGAGAAAAATGCCAAAGTAAATAATGCTTAAATTTATTTTTAAGTAACTGTCTGGCTCATTATTACCGCAGCTAAACGCAACAGGACTTTATGAAAAGGGGAAGATAAATTGTATCTAGGGGAGATCTCGGTTACCTTTTGTCTTGATAATAATCTTGTAAGAGGGTGAAATATGGCGGTCGGCCGGAGATAGTTCTATGGCTTCTTTTCTGTTGAAACCCATTTCGCATTGGTTTTCAGCGAGAATTTCAGTAACACACGGAAACAACCCAAACGTGTTCTTACAGTAAGTTACTGAATAATGAAAATACTGATTACTGTCGTATTGGCTAAGTGGGAGCACACTTGACTTTCATTACAAAGGTCGTAGGTTCAAACACCGCGGCGCGTAAGGGAAATTTGTCAATTTGCATATTTACGGCTCGACGTCTTTATAATCCAACGTGGGAGATGAAATGACTTAAGCCTAAAACTATGTTCATTCAGATACAGATACTTTATTTATAACAAAAGTTACACGTTCTTTAGATTAATTACTAAGTACACTAATAACATAGTGTTATACCCAAATGTTCAATTAATAAATACATTTCAAGAATATCGCGATGCTCTCCTCTGCGGTTCACGGCTGCAGCTGCAGACATTCTAACTCCTCGGCTAAGGATAGCATTACGGATTCATCAGCTTTAATAGAATCGGATACGTGCTCCGCGTGAGGTCAGACGAACGCTAGAGAAATTCTAAAACTAGTCCACATCAACTTAACTTTGCCTAAAAACTGTATATTTGAGTCGGTTTTCTTCATAATTAAAAATTATTTAATGACATAATTATAAGACAAATTTCATATAATTATGATAAAATTATAATATAAGCGATGTGTGAGAGAGGTGGTACCATACAAAGTCAAATGTTAAAAGATCTACAATATTTATATTGTTTATATTTTACAATCATTCCGCGCCGCGGCTTCGCCCGCGTTATAATATTTTCCCACTGTAAAGAGTAGCCTTTGTCCTTCTCCTGGTTCTAAGCTACCTCTCGACCAATTTTCAGAATCGATAATGCCGTAACAACATTAACTCTGTAAGCCCGCACACTAGGTGAAAATGGTGTACAGTTAATGTGGCTTAGTAAATAAAAAAAAGAATATGCTAAGCCGTTTCATGGTCTCCGATTTATTAGATGCTGTCCCAAACAACCATCGTAATATTTTGTTTTGAAAAACCAGCGAGAAACAAAATATTACGCAAAGCATACAGAGTCGCGGATTAAAAGCTTGTCTTAATTTCTTAATATCTTCGAACAAACACTTAGAATGTCAAGACAAATTCGTGGATTAAAACAAGGTAATTTTAAAGGAAAATATCATCTCTGAATTACGTGTAACTGATCTTTGGGTAAGTACTGGTATTAATCGGGGTTGTACCGCAATTCGAGGGAGCCCTTAATAACCCCTCTCGCAACTTGATATCGTTTTAGCATCGTTCTGTTACGATGCTACATAATACGAAGAGTAGGTCTATTGTATATTATTGTATAGATTACGAAGTTATAGGACTTCTTCGTGCTTTTATATAGTCCTGACTTATATACTACACTAGCAGACCCGCTGGCGTTTTTTACGTTATCTACATACCTTCATATATAAAGATACTAAGCTGTGTTGCGTTTAACTAATCATAGAATAACTGAATGAGAACTGTTTATCTATACCAATATTATAAAGCTGAAGAGTTCGATTGATTTTTTATTTTAACTCGTAAATCCCAGGAACTGCAAGTTCAAATTAAAAATACTTTTATTGTTAGATTGAACATTTATCGTGGAGATAGAGGAGATACTATATTATGCTATAATATATTTTAACTACTTATAGGTATCTAGATGAAAAACGCAAGCGCAGCTGTCGGCGGGTCAGCTAGTTATGAATAAGGGAGAATTTAATTTATTTAGAAATTGCCCTGATTGGTATTATCAAATATAGCTTTCATCATCATCACCATTACAATCCATATTACGTCCCACTTCTGGCAATGACAAGTCTACCCAAGTATAGCCAAGACTTTAAAAATAGCAAGAAATTTCTAGAAATTAACTTTTGATATTTTCAGGTAGAGATGATTGGAGGAAATTGGGGGAGGCCTTTGCCCAGCAGTGGGACACAATAGGATCATAAAAAAAAAATATCCATCGATCGAACAATTTCTACACCTATTCGGAAACGTACAAGGAAAATAAACACTAAAACCGTTAGTTTAAATTCTGCGTTCATCCGAAACGTGTCTCTGATCAGTGGAGATGGATACAGCCTATGTGCGGATTTATTACTCCAATCTAAATTCTGCTTTACGCTAATATAAACTGTATGTGTAGGGAATTCATGGCATTTTGGCCTGTAGTGGATTTTGTTAGAAATGGATCTGTGTGAAAGATTGGTGTAAATAAGGAATTATTTGGGATGATAGGAACAGTGCGTTGTTCGGTGATGTGTGGGTGACACTGTCAAAGTTTGTACAGGGTGGCTCAAGACTTTGCCCCCTGTGAACTTTTTGGTTTTTAAATAGCCTATTTACTTTTTTACTGCTTTCTTATTTCTAAGATACAAAGACCTTAAACTCTGTGATGATTTGAGTACTTATTTTAAGGCAATGATATTTGTGTAAGTTGATAGTTTTCTGAAGATCTGGTGAAATGTGTATCGGTAACTTTCTTTGTAGTAAAAAACTATTTTTTTTTGTCTTACCTTTTATCCATATTCTAACTTATGCCTTGAAGCTTTTAATAATCTTAACAAAATAATTTTGGGACGGACATTGGAAATCAGATTATCGATTTGATCTTTGAAAAACCTAAGTACCTAGTACAAATTCTTATACATTTATACATATAGATTCACTCGACTTTACTACTGAGTCTGTATTACTTTATAAAAGCTTTATTTAGAAAAAATTAGGGATCCTTGGTAAAACTTAATATCATGCTAAAAACGCGGGTAAGTCTATTGAACGCAAGCAAAGCCGCAAGCGGAAAGCTAGATGTTTATAATTTTCTAAGCATATTTAGTTAGTGCGTATGGTTAAGCTAAGAACATTATATAATTTAAGGCACATCAATATAGAAAAAAAATTAATTAGTACTTACCTAATGAAAAAAAACTACCTTAAAAACCACACAAGACTAAAGAGTTCCTCAATCCTCTTACATTTGCAGTAAAAAAGCCCATAGTAAAGGCTTTAGCCCTAGAATAAACAGAGGCCCAGTTATAAAAAGCTCTCATTCAGAATTCGTGGCCCGTAAATTGCTACGTTCTCTTTGGTATGGTATACTTAGCTGGGAGTTATGAAGACTCGGCTATAGATGGCTGTATGAACAGTAGATAGTATGGAATAGAAAATTATTAATTTACGTTCTCAATTCTAAAAAATGGTTTTTCAAAACTCAGCGTGAATCGCCAGGTCAGAGAGCACAGCACATCCACTTATCATAAAAACCCATATCACAAGCGTGGTTATACTAGCAACACTCATTATCTAACTAATGGATCAACTTAGTATCAAAATAAAAATTGTTCAAATTTCAATGTATAATAAAACATAATAGTTTCCAGTATTTAGTGTATTATATAGCTTACCGCGAAACTTTGCTTTCTATAATGGATTTTCCTGCGGTTAAAAGTAGCCTATGTATTTTTATTATAAAATAGGCTTATTGTAAAGTATCATCAAAATCCATTCAGTTGCGTGAAAGAGTAACAAACATACATTATACTTACTATTTGCGTTAGGTAATAGTTTACCTGTCAAGCAACCAAAACACAAACATCCAGCATAATGTGTCTCTACTAACAAAAGGGATTATGTTTAAATGAAATTTCTTTCTTTCTTATCAGGCACACACTCTATAGTCTGATGCTTAAAACACTTCTGTGCTAACATAACACAGTTCCGAGCTCTGCTATTGTGCTGGAATGTTCGAGAGGACTTGAATTTTTGTGAAAATGTTTATTTTCTTGCTATCTGGCAGCAAAATTGTACAAAGATGATTCACTAGAGACGGGAGGTTTTTATGATTTTATTTACGTACTTTATGACAGAAGTTGCAATAAGGTGTTGGATATAGCTTGAGAAAAGTTGTGTCTAAAACTATTGACCTACTTTTTCTGTTTGAACAAACGAGTATACAAAATAAAATAAACTAGTCCAAAAAATACCTACGGCCATTATGACATCGCCTTCATAAAATTTCAGTTACTGGATGTCCACTGTAGCTTGAAAATGAGTCTGCTTTCTTCCCTGAAGCTTACAACATGACTGTGTCTCTTCAAGACTGTATTGAATAAGTATTTTCGAATAATAACTTTCTAGACCATTATCACTCATCCTCGGCCACATAATCATTTTCTATCAGGTCTGCTATAATAAAAACTAATTGACATAATGGAAACGGGTTTCATTCGTGGATTTGTTTTGAAGCCTTCCTTGAAGTTTCATTAAAATATTACAATTTTTTTTTCAAGAAATCAGCCACAAATATAAGTCTATTACCTATTCTTCATAATCATATTGGTATCAAATTATTACGTCAGGTGGTTAAATGAAAAACAAATAAAATACAAAAATATGTATACACGTTTATTTAACGCCATAAGACATTCCATAATTACAATAACACTTTACAATAAGTTCTGCGATAACTAACAAACACTGTATCACAGAAAATTTTGATGCTGCTCAAAATTGACCATAATATCTTACAATGTGGACGACTGTCACAATAAAAAAACAAATGAAGACATTTAGAGAGAAAATAATCCCAGCTTTTATAAACTTCCATAATAAAGCTAAATCAAGGTGGTCGTTCGCGCCGCGACTGAGATAAGCGGCCAAGACAGGTTAGATAGCGACCGGAGACCGCGACCCAAAACCGCGACCTACCCAAAGGGGTAATAAAGATTACGTTTGCAGTGTTACTGTTGTGATCTTCGCTCACAAACGTTAACATAATGACAATTTTATATAACATACAAAAAACCACGACCATCACTTGACGTTACGTCACAAGTTCTTCTCTCTGTAGCGGAGCGAACCGCACTAGTAGCACTAGTAGTTTCTGGTATAAGGGCGTTTAAATAAATAAACTATTGAGATTAATATAAATTAACTTAAATATTAACATTATAAATAAAAAATAACTTAATATAAAATTGTTGTTCAATAACTTATAACTCAACAAACGTACAAAACGTATTCAACATTGGTATGGGGCTTTTTCATCAGTAAATACCTAAGAACTGATTTAAACTTAATTTCTAGAAAATAAATACCAATTACAATAAGTCCAACAATTTTATAGATATCGCAGGGGATGAATTAATGGGTCACACTCCATAATTTTGAAATTCTTATAAACTAAGTTAGACATTTATTTCTTCTTCTATCTATTTATTTTATTTACATTTTTTTACAAAACAAGAATAATTTGGCACACGTATTTTAGAAAAAGATTAAATTCGAATTACAAAAATCTTTGACAGTTTAACATAAATCTCGTAATTGAAAGATTTTAAAATAATTATAACAATGTCACTTACACATTCAATCATACAAATATTAGTAAAAATCGCAAAACGTCCAAAAATGTAATAAATTCGTTGCAAAAAAACCAACAAAATCTATTAAATAACATATGAAACAACAACAATATATAATTTATTCCTACATGTTTAGGACTAAAAATATTTATCAATATCTCCAGCGTATAAATCAAAATTTTAATTTTACATTTAGTGACATAACATCGAAATTCAGTGCTTGCTATTCATTATAATATAATTGATTTTCTTATAAAATAACTTATTTCTGAGCATTACTTTACCCCCTGTTTAGGTTGTGTTACACAGTGCAAGTTGTATTTACTATTTAACTTTTATATTTACTGGCTTTTTATATTAACTGGTTTGGTTTTAAAACTAAAATTTTATTACTAAAACGAGTTGTTAAGTTTACGCATAGGTCTATCTCTGACATAGTTTTTAGGGTATGTTTTATATTCAATTGAATTATGAATAACACAAAATGTCATACTCGTATTAATTGGTCAAGTCGTTTAGAGGTGTTTTGTTAGAAGCACTATGATACCAGAGTTTTGGTGTCATTCATAATACAGGTATGACACCTTGTACACCTTGTTTATCAGATTTTAGAGCTTTACTTTAACAGCAAATAATTATCAGGCACTATTGTAGTAAATATTGAAGTGGCGGAAACTACTTACACTAATTTAAATTAAATTTATTAACACTCCTCAGTGTATACACACAATTGTGTATCGTGAATAATACTCGCTCTGTGTAACACTGGCCTTTTTCTTTCCACAGACGCATCTCAAAATAGCTTATTTTTACTGATGGATTAATGATTACGTCTTTGATGTAGTAATCACCGTATCGGCTTGATATTTGAATACTTAGAGAATATATTATGTAAATCTATCTACGACGAAGGATGTAGATTCCAGAAATTGTAAAGTGTACCATATTGGAAATTAACGTCGAACTGCTCTTATACGAAATTTATACATGGTGAACCATATTTTCAATTATTTTATTGCGTAATTGAAATTTCGTAGGTAATCGTAGTAATAAAGAAATTCTTTGTTGAAATAGTTTGTGTCGGAATTAGATAGACGCATTCAGTACCGCGACAGCGAGTTTTCCAGTTGAACAGTAAAAAAAATATTTTTATTTAAAATGGAATATTGAAAGCATGGAATCTACAGCCAACATCATCAGTGATGCTTAGGTTAACTTACAGACTAGATCACTCAAGGCACGGTACCTATACAATATGTACACACTGCATACAGCCACCATCAGGGCATTGCTGCCCAGCGTTGGGGACAGACCTGTGAACAAAATAGTATGTTATTTTTTCTTAACAATTCAACGAACTTTATGCAACTTAATACTAACATAGCATAGCAACACCTTTTTTATATTCCCACTCCTAGGACACAGGGAGTTCTCTGTTGACGAAGCACATTGATTGATTGATTCATATTTCTTGTGTGTAATGATAATAATTAAGTGGATAACAAATAAATGATTTTTTACTTTATTTTTACTGTATAAAGACGTCCTTACTATCAGATAGATAAATAAACACGTCCTTACAGTGAACGCGTCGTTGGAGGTCCAACTGCTTGTGCAGTGAAAAGGAACATTAAACAGTATTGTACATTGAACCGGATTGAACATTGAACGACTGTTTGGGGTACACTAATATTTGCTGGTCGGATTGAATTCGCTCGGTTTCAATTTGGAATGACTTTAATCGTGCATTCGAGAGCCATAGGGGATAAAGTTTTATTTATTGACCGAGCGAGCGAAGCGAGCGAAGCGTCTCCGTTTCAGCGTCGAAGAAAAAGTTTTCGTATGTATGTGTGTATGTATGTTCTCCTCTAGAGGGCTCATTTCTCAACCGATTCTTCTGAAATTTGGTGTGTAGGTTCGTAATTAGTATAGAATTTTTTTGTCGAGCCATTTTTTTTAATTTTTTTTAAATGGCGGAGAAAAACTCCAAAAACTCATGTGAGGTGTCGTTGAATAGGTCTTTAAAAAACAATCATAGTCTGCGAACATAATTTTTCGATATAATGTTCCGTTAGCGAAATATTTGACTATTAAATGTTTTTAAAATTACATTTTGTACGAATTTCGGGTTATTCCCATCAGATCATATAATCAGATTGTAGTTGCATCTGATCACACAAAAAGTTCCCAACGGATAACGGACCCGTTGCAACTACTTTATTGAATTAAATTTTGTGCCACCAGACCATAATAGATATTTTTTCGTGTAATATAACTTTTTGTGTTTTCAGATGCAACTAAAATCTAATAATATGATCAGATGAGAATAACCCCTCATTTCTATCAAACTGAAAGAAAACACGCTTTGTATTTTCATAACTAGATGTCGCTAGATGAAAAATTAAAACGCGCTATAAATAGGTTTCATGGTTCAAATAAGTAATTTTTGGGTTCTAAGATTTTGTTAGGTGTTTCTTAGTATATTCGTTAGTTGAGTAGTTCGTTGTCTTCTCAGTGAATTCGCAGTAAAATATTAATTTATATTTATTGCATCTAAACTGATCATAGTACTGATAAAAAAAGTGCAAGATTAGAAGAGGTCTACCTACTGGGTCAGTTTTCCAACATTTTTTCTCAGCCAACAATAATGTTTCGGATGTGGCCTATGATAAGAACTTCATAAATTTTGATCGTGATGCAGTTCTTATTGCTATTTGATATTGAGGCAGTTCTTACTCGAGGTAGGTACACCTTTACCACTTAGGGACTTAGGGCATGACTTTGGGGTCTGGAAATGCCACAAAGAGTATTTTATTTTCGATTTTCATTAATAAACAAGGATTATAGAAAACTCCTTATTTTGGCGCTGGTTAAAGACTAATTTTGAAAATAAATTTACGGGTTTAAAAAGGTTTTGTTAACGGTTCTGTTGTAACCTACTGTTACCAATTTGGTGTATGTACCTAATACCTGATTTGTCATTTATGATGGTCATTTATGAAGCGATCAAAGTTGAATGGTTCTTTGACATCCGATAGTTTTTGAGCCCTTGAATGTGCATATGAGCTACGGCATGTTATCAAATACTACTTTTAGGCAAAGTCAATCCCTGAGACTTATGAGTTCTCAAATCTGAAACGCAGCACAGATTCCATCACTGTTGGGCCATTTTACATAATTATAGATAAGCGATGGATCTTCGTTTCTACTTGGAAGCCATTGTTTGGTTGGATGTACATAATTTATGGAAGATGCATCGCATTCTTTTGAATCTTTTACTTATAGGTAGATACTAATTATAATAATTTTGTCTATAACTTTTTGATGATGTTAGTCCTCGCGAGGTCTATAGCTCACAGAGCCACTAGTTACTAGCTGACCCGCCCACGGCTTCGCCCGCTTTGTTCCCGACTTTTCTCACCTTTTAAGCCTTGGGCTAGTACGACTATTTTTAAAACAAAAGCACCTAAATCGGCCTTGTCTTTCTTGAGTTGTAATTTTACAACGAAAAGTGGCATTGGTTTTTATCAAATAGTAGGTACTCTATATTTACACACCAAAACTCGGGCAGCAGCGTCGTTTTCTATGTACCTACAGTGTACCTACTTACTGTAAACGTACTGATTCCATATTCTATTAAGTATATCAGGAATCTAGAACCCGTTACACAAGCTTCGAGCTTACCACGGGCTAGATGATGCTGTGTGAATTGTCCAGCAATATTTATTTATTTATTTTATTCACTCCTGGCTATGATTGGGTTAGTTACAATATAGAAGAACTTTTCTTGATATGATGATGTGGTATAAAATACATTCTGATTAAATATCTGAGATAAAATATAACAACAGAACAAAATTCACCCCTATCATAACTAAAGCATTACGGTTGAGTTCCTGTAATCAGAAAACAGTCGGGATCGGTACAAAGTCAACAGTCGTGGGAACTAGCGACTGTTAGAGAGGTACTCAATAGAATAGTAGAATTGGTAATAGTAATCATTTGTTATATCACTAGCGGTGCCCGCGACTCCGTCCGCGTTTGTATGGGGCCACGTCTTATCATAACTGGATCAAGGATTTAAATAGCCTATCCTATGTATGTCCCAGACGTTTAAATGTTTATTTACCATCAATTTTATCAAATTCTGTACCCGTAACACAAGCTTCTGGCTTATCAGGGTCTAGATTTTACTGTGTAAATTTTCCAACGATATTTATTTATTTATTTGAATTAAAAATATCGTGGGATCTCTATCGCCAATAGAATAAAATACAGAAATATTTATAGAATGCAACAACCATCAATTCGAAGCCACTCAAGATCTCTCAAGATAAGTTTGCTCACTAATAAGTATTCTCTATAAGATTTCACGACAAAAACTGTCGATCGAAAGACAGGGTACGAGAAGCAGACAAATAACCCGGTAAAGACAAATCTCCAACCTTTGAGAGACATTCTTACCTCCCTCAAAGTTATTTTAATTTAAAACTTTCAGGCACAGGGAAAACTAATTTGGATAATATTTCAAAATGTCTCTCAGACCTTCTTAAAATAATATTATAGCTCCGTTTACTCAAAAGAGTGTATTTCATGCTTTCAGGCAAGTTAGCAAAGCGCTGGATTTAGTTTCGCGTCTAATTCGCCAAAGGGACCGGAAGTTCGTAAACTATTTGAGTTGTGCTTGTTAACTAACCGACGAACGGGACGGTGCTTTGAAGGCTTTACGCTGTTGTCGGGTTATTGATGACGGAGTTATGGCGAACGTTTCAACTATTAAGTTATTAACTTAAGGTTAAACTATCGAGAAAATATATCACAGTGAAAAGCAATTAAGCAAGCTGCTTTCCACCGGAATACCCGAAATCTTTATCAAAGGTTGTGACGAAGCTCTGAAAACGGCTTAAATAAAGGTTGCCTGAAAATGCACACCATCTACATCTAACCCCGTGGTAAGCTCAAAGCTCGAGTAACGGGCGGTACTAGATATCTCTTAGAATTAATATCTAAGTTAAATTTCTATTAATTTTCTAATCTGCTCCTAAGGCTACGCATAACTACTATTTGGGAGACATATTTACTATAGAGTTCATGTATTTATGTTTAACTACGTTACTAAGTATTTTTAGGGTACGTTTTAGTATATTTATTAGTACGTTCCATTATTTCCTATAAATAAAAAGGATTGTAGGACTTTTGAGTGCACAGTAGTAAAGCTTTGCTGTGTTACTAAGTTGAACATGCACCAATTAGGGCGCTTTTCCGCAATAGGTACATGTGACATGCAGCTACTCTGTGATTGGTGATTAATTAGACCCATTTATAGCAAAACAGCAAAGCTCCCTTAACAAGGAAATTGTTAGGCATGCAGAAGCTACTAGAATATCAAACGCATTTCGCTACGTTTTACGTCTGTTTATTTTGTTGTTTGCTTATTGGCTGCTGATGACGACATGCAAATATAAACCAATGAAACATCATTCCGTTTAATTGCACAAATCAATAGGAATAGGAAGCCCAAAACCGCAATATTGATAACTAGCCTTCTGAATGTGGTTTTGCCAACGTTATATTAGATTTTGTAGTGGTCAAAATTTGCCTATCTGTTATTCTGATGTTATGATTTATATTATTTTCATGAAACACTTGGGTTATTCGTTCATCCGCCCAATCTGTCGCGATTATAATAGACTTGCAGTGTTCAATAGTAAATAATCGACTATCGTACCTAAAAATATATTTAAAACAAAAAACTATAAAGAATAATGCGGGTAGTTTTAAACAAAGATTCCGAAATCTGAAAAGAAAGATATTTCACGTTCCTTTAAGACTGGTATAAAGCTTTCCAACGTGATTTAGAGACCGCACGTTTTTGAATTTTAAGTTGATTTATCTCGCTGGCGGCTAGCCAATGGGAGCCGAGTATTTTGACAGATGCGTTATGTCAGGGAAGTGCGGCGCCATTTTGTGCTATCGAAAACAGTTTGCGGTTGGTGGTAGTTATCATTTTGTCATGTATTTAGATTCTAGTGGAACAAGAGATTCTTATTATGTAAACGGAGTACCAAACTAGGATTGATAGAGCGTTAGTCAGCGTGGGCCGTGTGGTGCTGTATATAGAGTAATAACATTAAAAACATAAAACTAAAAAAATACAGTACAATGGGCGGCCTATCGCTGAAGAGCGATCTCATCTAGGCAACCTATATTATTTATGATTTGATTAGATGAAAACCCGGCTTCGCTAGGGTGAATGAAATTTGACGAAATTCTCCATAATCCGAATTTTGCGGATATAAGTACCTATGTTGTGGACTCAAAATCAATATTTTTTATGTTTTGTTATTCATGTAAGGTTTCGATCGAGTCTACCGTACGCCTTGACGAAATTATTTATTTACCTTTATTCTCACCTGAAGCAGTAAACATAGACAAATGCGGCGAGCGCGCGATGGAGACGCTGGCCTCCGTGCTCCTCCGGTAGGGAGGCCACGTGGGCTGCGTGGCCTCGCAGCGGAGCCCTATGGCGCCCTTGTTCACGCCGACGCGGAACCGGAGCGCACGCCAACTGCTCAGGAGCCCTTGCTCGGTCACCGCCGATACTTGCGTCTTGTTTATTAGCCATGGTTCTGTCTGGAGAGAGAGAATAGAGGTATTAAAAAATTGTAGAGAGAATTACAAGTTTCTAAAAGTACTTTTAGGCCACGAGTGGTAATCGGCGCTCCAAATGGTATATAGGATTTTACGGAAATAAATGACATAAATCTTTAAATCTTTACACTTCGGTGCGGAAGGTACCGAATTATTATTAGGTCAAGTGTCCCAATTTTCAGTAAATTTGTACTGGAAAATTATTACACTGTGGCGCTGTTTTGTTAAAAAATGACGCGGGATGAAAGAGGCCATTCATACTTGCTGAATTGCTAGAATATGTAAAACTTCAGCATAGAATCATCCAGACAGATTTATCGATAGATATAAATAAATGGTTAACTTAATTCTGTAGGTTCGAACAGCAAAACTAAGTCCAACGCCAAAGTATAAATAAACTTAGTTGAGACTGTAACTGGGTTGCCAACATTCACATCTAGTTCAATCAAATGATCGCCACTTGATACAGTCCGAATTGTTGTTTCATTCGGTAACTCGATATCAAGTGACCTAGTTAATTGCTAGGTAAAGGTTTTTTCCCCAATTACATGAAAAAATCATTATGTATCTATCATATTTCCCGTAAGTTATGAACAACTTATATATATGTATTTTATAGTAATTGACTATCACTTAGGTTTTCTAAATAATTAGAGAACGGTATAGGAAAAATTACAAGATCACAATGTAACCTTGGTCCTCGAGTGGGAGTCGAACCCACGCCACCCAGTTTAGCCCAACCAGGGCTATATTCTTTTCTAATTACTATTTATTGCAGTTCCTCACCGTCTCCGGTTTCCCGTCGATGTACCACATGATGTTGGCGGGCGGCATGGCCGGAGACGTGGTGCAGTTCAGCAGCACGTCCTCTCCCAACTGCACGCTGCTCGGCAAGCCCAGGATCACGGGCGAGTCTTTTGGCACCACTGTGGACAAACATTCAACTTATTAAGTCGAGTTTTAGCTCCACTCTGAAACCACGACATGGTCGCGAGGTCTGTGTACTATCTACACGACCTGTCTAGCAAGAATTTTAACAATCGGCTTGCGCCAATCACTCATCAATCTGGAACACGCATGGAATCGAATCGACAAACTGACAGTTTAACTAATATAAAGGGAAAACATTTATTCCATTTTAAAGGAATATAATTTATCCCTCACAGCTTTTGAATAGCTAAATGCTTCTTTGAGGGTTCTTTGAATAGCCTAGTTTCGACAAATATTGTAAATTACAACGCAAATAACTTTTCGTATTGCAAATGCATACAACGTTCTGACATGTTTTGCGAATATAAAACCTTCGACGCTTTTCACGTTGGCTGGAGGCAATGGAAATCAGATTTATATAGTATTTTTTTATTAGTATTGAAAGAAATCACCCACGCGTCTGGAACCTTGAAGAATTAGATTTCTATTATATATTTCTTAATTGAAGGTTATACACAAGACGAGTAGAAGCTAGAATTTCCGTAAAAAATATTATCGTGTGGACTGCGAGTGTAATTAAATAAATAAATAAATAAATAAATATTACTGGAAAATTTTACACAGCGACATCTAGCCCCGTGGTAAGCTCGAAGCTTGTGTTACGGGTGCTAGATTTCTGATAAACTTAATATAATATACATACATAGATAGATATTTTTTATTATACATATAATAACACCCAGACACCCGGAACAAATATTTGCAGATCATACAAATTGTTGTTCCGAGGCGGGAATCGAACCCGCAACCTCTTGCGTCGCAGGCGATTAATTAGTACATCTTTGACTTCTTTATCGCACATTTCTAAAATATGTGGCGAGACTGTCATTTGGCAATATGGATAAAATGTAAAAGACATTATGGTTTCTCAACATAAGCATAAACACATCAATAGAACTTTTCCAGGTGTCATAAAGTCACTTTAGCCATGCCAAGCTTTAGAAATTGAAGTTTCAACTCACCAGCCACAGTAAGGTTCTTAGTCTGCTTGACGACGGCAAAGCGCGGACCCTCCGTGGAAACCTCGCAGGAGAAGGTGACCCTGGTGTTGTAGGTCTTCGGCAGCCTCACGAAGATGGTGCAGTCGTGCTCATTGCAGTCGTGTCGGGACACGCCGGCTGTGCTGGTGTTGAAGGTCCGGGTTGTAGGCTGCGGGAAAACAATAAATTTATATATTTATTTTAGTAACCCAGTTATATTAAAACAGTTCGTGGATTTCCTGGAAATTCTAAAATGAACTTCTGATACTATTTAGCGTTTTCTCGTTTTATTTAAATCGTAATTAATTAATCAGTATGGCACACATACTTATTATTTCTTACATTGTTTCTATGTTTCAATAGGTCTTTTAAAAAATTGTGTCTCTCTTTCTATGTTATTTGTTTTTATAATTTGTGTGTGCTATTCAGTGAATAAATGTTTTATCTATCATCTAGCATATTGAACGATACGTTACAATCTTAGTTATATTGTGTGGAAGTTACTAATAAAGCGATGTATATTTAATGGATGAGGTAAGCTTAAGCTTTCCACTATCATTATCTAAAACTATTCAAGCGTGACTAGAACCCATAACTCCTTTGTTTTATGTTTAACCCCAACGAACCCTTACGTCTTAATTATTAGGCAGTAAATTACTCCTACATGGCTATTATGTGGCTTTCTTGACCTTGACGGCGTAGACATCAAAAAGTGGAGTAACTATTGACCTGATTACCTATCGATAATACGATACCTATACAGAAAATTGATAGGTTCTTCACAAAAAAGGTTTTAGTCTATTAATAACTTAACCTTCACAACCACAGATATGACGTAATACTAAATAAATATGTATAATTATTCTATTTATTTTATCAGATATCAAGGTTCAAACATTGATATTTTCTCGAGGCTAGACGATGCTGTTTTATTTTATAAAAATATACAAACATTTCAGCAAGGCTAAATAAAAACCAAAAACAGGTTAATTAAGACGAAATTATTAAGTACTTTTAATGTTTTTTTTTTCACAAGTAAATACACGGTATAAACTTGTATCTTTTTCAATGGTACTACTGACACAAAGTAGTGTCATTTGTCAATCAATGGTACAAATCAATGGTACTTCTGACACTAAGCCGTTTATTTATTTGTTCTGCATCACCCAACAAAATCGGCCCGTGGACACAGCCTCAGAATAATCCGGGTGAATACGAACACTCTCTCTGCACATCATTTCCTTTCCAACAGAGTTGTTCAGAATTGGAACGGACTACCTGAAGAAGTTGTGACAGCTAACTCTACAAACTGCTTTAAAAACAGACTCGACCACTGGTTACGCACGAATAAACTACAGATGACAAGAAATAAACAATGACTGTACCTTCCAACACTGTGACATAGACACATCAGCATCTAAGCTGCTCGTCTATAATAAAATAATAATAATAATAATTTAACGGTGCAACAGAAACAATACTATGCAGATTCGGCAATCCTCCCGGAAAGGTCAGAGCATTTCACAAGTCACCTCCAGGCTAACATGTCAAAACGTCTCCGCCATGTAATTTGGAGCCATTCTAACACAAACAGAGCCCGTTTTGATGGCCGAATAAATATATATTATGGTTTAGTGCAACGTTGTGTAGTAGCTACTAGAGCTTAGTAAAATTATTTAGTTAAATTAACATGAAAATCCATGTTTACCTACTTTAATCAAATAAGGATCAAAGCTGCAGAAACTTTCATCTAAAATAACTTATAATCAAAAGAGTTCATGCCTAGCAGTGCACTCCGAAATAGTGAAGAAGCTTTCAACAAAATTGAAGCCATTATCCTCCGTTCGAAACACAAAAGACAAATTTAGCAAACCCCGTACACCGTTATTGTATCAGTAACTAAAAGCCTGTATATACCCACAACATAGAATTCCTTTATCTCCGCTAAAGGTTATTTCAACGTTCAAGACCTCTATTCATGAAAGATTTACGCTCCTGCCCTAAATTACATCGAAATTACGGTTTAATAAATAAATCAGCGATCTGATAGCCCGCCGAAGTGCCGATAGTAAATTGGGTTATGGTAATTATAAATGGGATTATTGGAGACGAGTTTCGAGCCGTTCGTATTTTACCTATTGCGTAGTAATTAATGTTCTGTGTATAGGTATGTGCGGACGTTAACGAGCTCAAATAGCATCCGATTTAAATTATAAATACTGTTGGACTTTGATTTTGTGACGAATAGTTTGTTTGATTAATGTGATTGGTGTTTCGAACTATAATTAATTGCGTAAATAATATACTGTAATTCATGTAAAATGCACGAACGGTAAAGGATCGTGAGGATACCGACATGTTTATTCATTACTTTGAAAAGTTTGAAGGGCATTGTGGCATTCAGCAACCGGCACTTAATCAGCGTGGTGAATTAGAGCCCTAACTCTCTAAGATCTGTAAGAAACCAAAGGTCTCCGCTACATCAAGGAGTTAGGCTGGTTAGGGCCGGGAGTTAGGCAAGGGGACAATGCACAATACGCTCCATAGCGAGACGTCAGTGCAGATCCTAGTTCCCCCACAACAAATTAGAATTAGGGGTGATGATGAGCTTCTACCTGGCTGCCAGGCGTGTATCTGAACAGCTCGTCCTTCCCGCGGTACCACTTGACGGAGTGCAGTGCTGGGTCTCCCTTCTCGCTCAGGTAGTGGCAGACCAGCGCCGTCTCCTGCCGCGGGTCGCCGTACCGCGGCACTTCTAGGTGCGTGATGTTGTGTGCTGCTGTTATCACTGCAACAAACAAATAAAATTGTTTACTTATCATGTATTCTTATTTTTTTCACATAACAGTACAAAGTGAAACATAAAGACGAATATGTTAATAACACGGATATAATGTATAGGCATTTAGCCTTTAATTAAAAAGTAATTTTATCATGTTTACTAAGAAAACGTAAGATATGTGAGGCGCGAGAAAGTAAGGCTTCAACGCAAGAAGTTCCCTCGAGATAACATTTTTGTATGTTACTTTATGCTATTTTTATAACTCTAAATATTAGAAAAAATACACGATAACAACGTAACCTTTGTCCTCGGTTCCGGTTAAGTTATTTACAAATATCTGAAGAACGTAGGAAAAAATTGTTGTTTTCTTTGTAAAATAAAATATAAGTTTATCAATATGTAGTTTTTAAGTCACAGACAATATGGTAGTAATTATACCCAAAACATTATTGGTTTAGGATGGTAATAATTGTTGTGTGAGTTCTCCAGCCATATTTATATTTTAACTAATTATATCCAGTTCAGTTTAACCGCAAACCTCACCAAAATGTTGAATAACTTTTAATCAGATGAAAAGTGATAAACGTTAGTTACGTGGTAAACCACGACGCACAAGTCATCGAGCGACATTTCACCATCCCTGGCCACCACTTGTGGTTAGTTTGCCAAACAATCATTTATTTCAACTTAGTATCAAAAATTCCGATATATCAAAAAGTAAATATATCAAGTTTTTGATATATCACACAATGTTATAAATGACACACGTTATGCACACAAAAAGTACGTACACATAGATGTTTGCCTTTGATCAAATTTATTTTTTATACGTTAAAAACGCTCTTTATTATACATTCAGACATCCAGAACAAATATCTTCAGATCTTACAAATTGTCGTTTCGAGGCGGGATAAAATGTATAAGTATAAAGTCTTCATTGAACTTATAACTACTATACTTGTACGGTGTGTCCTATCATAGCAGTTTATATAACGTTTAACTGTACTCGCGTGTTATGTATTCGCAACTGCAAACTCAATTCACGAGATCAATAAAGCATAGAGCTCGCATTAGTTTCAAACGTAGTTTTTGATCGCAGCTGTGTACAAAAACATACTCCGCTATTTGTTCGCAAAATTGTGTCGAGATTAATGTGTTTGCTGTGGACATAAATACTAGGGATTGTACATTACCAGTTTAATTTATGTGTGGGGCAACTGTGGTTTTTGAACTTTAGTTCTGTAATATATCGTTTAACTATTCAGTAGCGAGATTGCGATTTAGTACTTGATGATATCTATAGCTAATCATCATCATAACATCTGTACTATGTTCCCTTCTGGACACGGGTTATCCTTCTTTATTTATATATTTAATCAACTATTTCCAGCCGAGATTTCCACCTGTCTGTTTTTCTGAGAAAATATTGCATGAAGAATTTCATATAACATTTCATCCTTTGTATGTCTGCATGGCACATTTTACTTCCGAGTTTTGTTCGTGATTATAATGCGAGAGTATCAAAAGATACTACACACATACAGTGCAATAAACTTATGACCATCCAATAAAATGATTTAATGTAATCAGTTAAACTGGGAATATAAAAAGAGCTTAAATGCGAATTAATCGTATATTTTAAATTTATTATTTATTTATTGATTAAAAAGTTTTTTATTTACATATACTTACTTATTAATATTAATAATATTCTAGTTACAAAATAGAATAGAATAGCATTTATTATTAAACAGATGACATTGTATGGTTAGTAGTGTCTTAAATCCTAAGTTAGGTTTATAAATGGCCTTTCCAAGCTCGAACACAATCAAAAACAAACTGTAAAGGGTTTTCTAATTCAATTTCCGAGTTTTATTTGGGCACACTGCGTAGACATAAACATTAGAAGAATAAGTGTTTCAATCACATTTCCTGTTCAGCAACTTTTGTTTCATGTTCATTTCTTTATGGCTCTCCCTTTGAGGCTCTACATTTTATTTCCGAGCTTAGTTCGGATACTTGTATACGTCCCGCTATATCCGGATGTCAGCCGTTCCGTTATTGGATATCCGTGATCGCTTTGTAACGCCAGTCTTTCATATTGAATAATCCGTGATATTGAATCTACGTTTATGAAATACCTAAATGAAAGTTGTGAATTTATTCTTAAAAATCCTAGTAAACCTTTAGCATGGATTTAAGATTATTTTGTTAATAGGAAATTGTACAATTATACACATTACACGTTCTCATATTGACTGCCACTAACAGAGTACCTATAAATGCATGAGTTATTTATTCATCATAAAAACCATTATAACTACTCGCTGTTGCGTACAGAATAAGAAATTGACACTAAGGAATCCTCTCTTAATAAGAGAGTTAAGGTTTTGATTTATCATTCTGGCCGAGTCCAGGTTAGTGAATGTCACATGACCCATAAACTTTATCAAAGTTCATAAATTTATCAAAAATGCAAAGATGTACTTTAAATTGTACGCCAACAACAGTCTTCGTTACAGTACCTACTTGGTTAAAAATACAATATATCTGTTACCAACATCCTATAAATTCAAATAATAGCTGCCATAACACAGTTTAAAGTTCCGTAACAACTGACTGAAACTTTGCCAAGGTGCATAGTTACTCCAAATTTATGTAAATTCAATGCAAAGGCTAAAGTTAACTCAATAGGAACTTTCAACAGCATAATTCAAATTTCATTTTAATGGCGATTATGACAAACACCTTCCAGACGCCTACATTTTTTATTTCAAACCAGAACTTTATTCCGTCGGGTTAAGACTCAAAACATCCAGGGAACCAGCTCTTTCCATGAATATTGTAGGCTAAAAGGTTCTGTTGTGGAACTCGAAAGTTGCTAAGTTATTCTTTAATTATTAACAAGTTTGGAAGTGGGTTATAAGTTAGCTTTCTTCGCATACTTAAAGGGACTTATGCTTAACGTGCTTTAAGTTGTTGGGGATAGTAAAAGTTTGAATAAATGTGCAAATTATTATAATAACTTTTGCTTTGTTTTGTCATTAAACTTTGTAAGGAGGTTTCTGGGAGAGCCTTGTTAATTCTTTCTTTGCTGGTGATATTAATCCCTCCTATTAGACTGGGAACTTTTTTTGGTTGCGTCTATTTTTCAGTAGCCTATTATCTTGTATCATCTTGCTGTAATCTTGTTGGTTAGTTAGGACAAGCGTACACATCAAGTCGTAGTCTTATCTATTACGTCGATAAGCTTTATCAATTTTAAAACATGAATATCTATGGTCTATGAAATAAACTTTAGTGTCCATTGGAATCCTAAGCTTACCTAAAACTGTCACCAAAGCCACACCTTTGTAGCCCAGTCAATTTAGACAGAAAAATGAGGGTGAAGTTACAGAAAGTCCCAACAAGCTGAATTTCTGTGAAATTGTTCAAAACATAATTATAAGCAATGTCTAGAAGTTCCCCATTATTCCCCATTAAGGAAAAAAAGTTATTCAAGGTCAAAGGTAAAAAAATAATATTTTGGCGATTTTCAGCAAAACGGTAAGTTTTATCATAAAAGTACCTGAGAACTAATTGTAGATCATAAAATTATCTATAAAAATGTATCAATACTTTTTTCTTACAAGCCACCGTTTCTGAGATATAACGATTCAAAAAGTTATTAAACTAAACTTTTTATAACTTTTTGAACCGTTACTACCTATATCTCTCAATACTTTTTTCTTACAAGCCACCGTTTCTGAGATATAACGATTCAAAAAGTTATTAAACTAAACTTTTTATAACTTTTTGAACCGTTACTATATCTCAGAAACGGTGGCTTGTAAGAAAAAAGTATTGATACATTTTTATAGGTAATTTTATGATCTACAATTAGTTCTCAGGTACTTTTATGATAAAAATTACCGTTTTGCTGAAAATCGCGAAAATCTTATTTTTTTTACCTTTGACTTTGAATAACTTTTTTTCCTTAATGGGGAATGATGGGGAACTTCTAGACATTGTTTATAATTATGTTTTAAACAATTTCACAGAAATTCAGCTTGTTGGGACTTTCTGTAACTCAAAATGTCTAAATTGACTGGACTATTGAACGTTTATTTCGTAGGGGATTTCAAAAGCGCATTAAAACATCGTTTGTGATCCGTAATCGGAATTCAGATTAAGGTTTTAGGCAATCAATGATTGAGCTTAAAAGACCAAAGCTAAGTCAGCCGTAAAGTTACTTCAAAGCCGTGTCTATCAACAAACATCAAAAGGCCAAACATGACCCCAAAATAGTAACAATATAAATATGCCCTCAAGGATTTAACCCTAAAACGTCAATCGGGTCAAAGTAACCCTGACAAAGGTATAGTAAAACCATTCTAAAAATGAACTCCCCTCCACAAAACCGTGATGATTTCAACGTGTGAGAGGAAATACAGAAAAACAGAATTCACAGAAAAAAAAAATTCAGAATTCGGTAGAGGGGCGTTCATTTTAGAAATGGTTTTACTATACTTAGCTGCGGAATCATAACTGCCAAAATGGACATAGGATTGTCCCTTATCGGGGTAAAGATTTTACAATCCCGCTGGGCCGAGTAGATTAGGAGTTTTGATTCAGGTTTTTGTTGTAGGGTTGTTTTGATACCTACTAATGTTAACAGGGATTTTTAATAAATCTTATTGTAATTTTATCGAACAAGTAAAGTATTGACAAAAACAAATGACACCACTAAATAAGATTAACTCTAATTTGCCAAATTAATTGTACTTTGTATTAAGGAATATAAATTTTCACTAACAACTTATTTCCAAAAATATACTTTAACAACAAAAGAACTAAAGCAAACACGACCTTCCTCCACTCACAAACACACAATGTACAACGAAATTATAAAGGGCATATTTGATTATAATATTCCTCCATACATACTTAATTAATCTCAACAATATACAGTACAAAATGCCTCGAAATAATTGCTCTCCGCGTGCCTTGAGACTATAATAAGTCCCTGAAACAGAACCGTATAGAGATCCTGTTGATGACAGCCTTGACATATTTTAAAGTTTCAGAATGTTACTCATGAAAGACGAGTCTACTATAAAAACAAAACAAATGGTTGTGTTATATAATTTTATTCGGCGGTAAGTAAATAAAAATATACATAAGTAAAAAATACATTTATATCCTAAATTTTAGTATTGTTGAAGGCTGTCGAGCTGTCAGGATAGTTTGATCGACATAATTCATAACAGCACTACCATTTCACCTTCAAAACTAACGCGAGTTACAATATTCGTTTTGACAAATCAGGAATTACGTAAACCATAATATGTTTTTGTATTTATTATTTATCAAGAGAAACCCTCAGAAAGCAAAAAAAAATACGGATTTAAGTTAAACAATACAATTATATTAGAGTAAAACATCAGAATAACACAAAGGCTAGTGCGAGTATCAGCAGGAGAAAAACTTGTATTAGTATAGATCGAGAGACTTTCAGTCTATTCAAAAATAAGCCATCCCAGGATCTCGGTCTACAAAAGCCCAGTTCGAAAACGACCTAAAATAAAAACGCTGTTAATCCTGTCGTCCCAAGATAAGAGTCCGTCGTCCCAAGGGCTAAATCTTATCTGTCTGAAGAAAGGACATTTCAGACAGCCCAACAGCCCTGGTAACTGGGGACGCGTTTGATTGAGGGCCTGTATTTCTTCCTTTATCAAGATTTCTGATGTGATCATTCAGTAAAATGCATTGGCCGAATGCGGACAACAATTCAAGACGAATGCGGATTTTTTAATGCGGGCCGATTATCAGGGGACGAATACGGACTAAATCATGCAAAGGCATCTATTTATGTGACAATGGTAAAATCAATGTTTATGCAACGTCAGTACCTGTTCCATTCTATTATGCAATTTCTGTGGATTATACAACAGCGACTCATAGATCAGATCAAATATCTAATATGAATTCCAGTTTTTATTTTCATTTATTAGAAAAAAATAAATATCTTCCAGCTTTCCACCCTTTGCCCGCGTTTTATTACATTTTCGGCGTTACAATGTAATTTTCCCGTTGTAAAATAATGTGTGTTATTGTGATATGTAAGCTTACTTAGGTAATTGTGAAGTTTCATAAAATCCATTCAGTAGTTTTTTATCTATGACATAATATATTTTTTTCGTACATATAATTTTTATTTGGATGTAGACTATCTAAACCTTGTAAGCGTTTTTGTGTAAATTATCCAGCAATAAATATTAAAGGGGATAAAGTGCTAATATTTTAGGGAAAAACCGAAACAATTCAATATCCGAAAGATTCACTCAAAACCCATTTCTCAGCTTTTCTTTCGCATGTTTATTTATTTAGGAGCATCTGGCATGCGGAAGTACCATCTGCTTACAGTTTAGAAGTAAGTTTTTGTTTGTGAATATTTTGCGAATTGTTTCCTGTTTTCTTTTTATGTACTTCACAATTTTGGGCAGTATCGGGAAACACAAATTGTAATAGGGTATATTTTTAGAATGATTTTCCGGGAATTAGACGAAGTCAATTGAAAGTTGACTTCAAGTAAATTTATAACGACGATTCCAGAAATATATTAAGTATATAAGTAAATGTATAAGTAAGTCGCCGAAATTACAAAAAAACTGTTCATAGTTATTTTTATGTCATAACTTTTTATTTTCTCATTAAAATGGTCGTAAAAGTGTTTTGCATCCCACAAAAAGAACCTTTAATTCAGTCGTAAATCATAGTAGGTCGATATTGTCGCGAACTGATAGTAACTTAAGTGCCAAAAAATATATTTTCTATTAGTTAAAGAAGGTATAAAGAAAGCATTACACACGAACGCGGAAAGTCATACGGATTTCAAATACTCGTAGAAAAAAATGTGTATTTTTTATTACACACATTTCTGATTATCTTTAAATATTTCTTGAAAATTATAAAATTAACCCTTAGCTCCAGATTACAGAGTATATCACACACTAGCAACAAAGAAAACCACAACAAAGAGCACCAACTAACCCCTTATTATCAACTTTCGTTAAAATAACTTAGATAAAACACAAAAACACTTTTACGCCGCCATTGTGCGCGCACCATAGACTTAATAAACTCAGGCCAGCTCAAAGCAAAACATGACGTTCTATTCACACCAGACGATCTTATTGCAAAAATATGGAAATTCCAACAGAGAAAAAACTAATTTATTATTATGGGGGATAAGACTGAAAATGTAAATGAGACAACGCAGATGGGCCACGAGATAATCTGGAAGCGAGGTTTCGGAATCCGTTGGTAAACCTGCTTTTGGATTTTGAGGATAAAAGTTTTTTTCTGGATTCTGATAAAACGTGAGTTTTATTATTCGGTGAGAGGGATAGAGCACGCCTGACGAGAAAGTAATGAGTTTAGGAAATAAATTAATCAAGTGCTGAGCAGTCGCGGCTAGAATGATAAACAGTTAGTAAGGTGCTAGTCCATCAACTTTACAATTTGTATTTTATGACGTTATTGATTTTCATATTAAATAAAATTTAATTAATTCCACGATAATTAATAAAATATATATATACATTAACAAATAAAATACAATTTGAATAAACAATATGGAGGAGAGTTAACAGCGTTATTTCAATTTAAATTTGAACGTATAAATTTGTTAACGGTAGCATTTAATGTGATAATTCTTATATTTTTTAATCTGATTCATTTTTTGATGGAACACACAAGAATTTAAAACTTGAATATAAAACAAACTAAAAATCTGTTGATTACATATGAAAAAATGTTTTATATGGGTACATAGGGTCGTTTTCCATTTGTTTTATCATATTATTAACATCTGTGTAACTCACTGTATTTCGAAGCTATACATTGAATACTCGAAAACTGAAATTATCAATAAGATATTACAAATACATATGAAATGGAGATCTTACAGGCTTTTATGCAAAAGCAGTAGATTATTTTTCTCAGAATCCAAAGGCCCTTCAAAGAACCCTTCCTTATTTAAATGATTCTCTTTTGGCTGTTACTTGGAAATCATTTAAATCTCCGTTCTCATTATTCATACGTAAGCAAACTGAAAAGGATCTTAATGTACGGAAACCGGCAAGAGAGAGTTAGATATCTACTAATAATCAGGTTCTGGTTAGGTCTGCTATTTTACGTTACATTTTGTGATCATCAATTGATTTAAAACACATTATAAAGGAAAATATACCTAAATTAATTTCTCAACAACGCTTCAAATAATAAAACAACATTGGTCAAGTTAGAATTCGGTGTGATTCTAGCTTACTTTCTAGCTGAGTTTCATAATTATAATTACTGTATTATACGATATACGTTTTGGGCGCATGTAATTTTTTTAAGAACTTTCCAAAACCCATTTTCTTAAAAGTTTACTTATGTTTCATTGGTTTGGTAACATCTCCGAAAAGAGATGGGGATGGAAACGATGGAAAGTCGCCCAAAATTTAAATAATCACACACAATTAGCAACAAATTGCTTATTTTATTTAAATCTTTTTAGATAAATATTAGGTGAAATATAAAACAAAAACTTATTTTATTAAAGTATAATGTGCAAGTAACGGATCCCTAAAATAAGTACGAAATCGAATGGAGTATTTCGCAAGTAAATCGGATTTTCACAAGAGTGCTCCCATATTCTTTGCAATTGTATATTTTTACATAGATATAATAATATCAAGAGAAATTGTCCAGTAACTAAGATATAATATAGGTAAATACTATACTATAATAGCGATCCTTTCTGTTGACCAACCATAAAGCAAACAAATAAAGGAAGCAAAAAATCATTATGATAAAGCAATTTAAAATATTAATCTGTTTGTTTATTCTCGTTTTTGTCCGCTTTTTATGGATATTTCCTAGGAATCATATTTTTTTGGAATATTAAAGAATAGGTACCTTACATCTTTCTGATGAATATGCATTTATAAAGTCATTAAAGTATGTCTATATATACTTTAATGACTTTCTAAACTATTATAGGTTAGCACCGCAATTAGCAAGAAGATTGTGTTGTGGCATCCATACCTTGATATTCAATTATTCTCAGAAGGTTTTAACCAAGAACACCTATGTCAGAGAATTCTGTATAATATTAGATCTCCACTTATTGCCGCCTACTGTAGATAATAAGGATGCCAGTAATTGCAAAGCAACTGCCGCAATGTTCGGAAAATGTGTCCATGATATGATTTTTGCTTGCTCGGACATTTAGTAGGTCTTCAGTGACGTAAAAAAATTAATCCATTTTTACGTTACATCCGCTGTAGACGCGTTACATCTAGACGAGAGAGATTAGGCCTTTATTTACTAGACGAGAGAAATCCCTGTGCCCCAGCAGTGGGAACATTATATAGGGGTGATATGAGTGGGAATATAAATGGGTTAGAAGCCCTGCTTAAGATTCTCAGATGCTGTTTTAGTCGGCTTTAAGAATAATGCAAACCTGACTAAATAAAGAGAAGGTTGACAGCATAAGCTGGGTTTTAAAATATCAGGCGCCGTACTAACAAGATCAACCTAAAAAAAGGGGCTGACGATACAGAAATAGGTTTCTGAAAGTATTACGTATAACAGGGATATAATAAAAGTTCCCTTTTGTGAACACTAAACTTCTGTGGCGTGGAATGATTTAGGTCTAAGCGGAACGCGCGGAAAAGGTTATTTGACATAATGAAGCGGGTTAGATGTATTTTTGACCAAGTGATTGAAGCAAGTTTTCTTAGAAGCCCAGGGAATGTTTAAAAGGTGATAAAACATGGGAATAAGCAGGCGAAGCCGCGGGCGGGTCAACTAGTGGGCCATATAATACATTTCCAGGTGCGTTTCACAGGATTTTCTGAGAAATACTACTGCGATTTTGATATAACTGTTAAGCCGTAAGTTTCCCAAATTAAATAAAAATAAAAATTGAAAACATGTTTTTCATGTATTGATTTGTGCGTTCACCCGATCTGATACGATATAGTACTAAGTTAATATCTATGCTCGTTCTCTCATGAGTTTTGCATCCACCGATCAAGCGATCATAAGTTTCCAAGAAGAAAAATCAAGAGACGCCAATTTGAACCCCCAACAGAATAAAATTCGAGTGTACCATCTAACACGGCACGTATATAATCATTGCATGATCAAGATGCAGGGATCAAGCTTAGTATAGTACAGCACATTTTATGCCACGGTGCGCTCGCACAGATAGCCCAGACGCCACACTCACAAACATACGAGCATGCATGGGCACTGATAGTGTTAAGCAGGTGTCAGATATAACAGCATAGGTCATCGACCGTGTGAGAGCAAAGCGGCATCAGTGATTCGAGCTGGATTGGATAAGTGGGCATCTCCAGCATGTATGTGGGTCAACGTGGTTTCAACTGCGAAAACACACCGCTTCCGACCGTTCAGTTTGGACTAACAGCGTCACTTCGCAGGAAATACCGAGATTTTATAACCCTTTGTCAGGATTTGAGAGAAATAATGTTTTAAAAGGAAAGCTGTTGTTTATGTGAGTTTTTCGGGTGTGTTGTTTCAGTGATAATAAAATGCTTACGTAAAGTAAAGGATGCTTGGAATTTGCAATCGGATAGACTAGGAGGAAGTCGATTCCAGGTTTCTGGTGTAAGTATCGAACAGCTAGTTTTTATAAAGAAAATTAGACAAATGATTTATCATATAGAGAAAGCATGTTTCGTTAAAATTAAACTTAACAATTTGTTTGATTTATTTATTATTATTTAATTATTATTAGGTATTTATAGTAAAACCATTTCTAAAATGAACGCCCCTCCACCGAATTCTGAAAATTTTTTTTTCTGTGTATTCTGTTTTTCTGTATTTCCTCTCACACGTTGAAATCATCACGGTTTTGTGGAGGGGAGTTCATTTTTAGAATGGTTTTACTATACTCGTATATACCAGAACGCTTAATAATAAACAAACATTGTCGTTACTTCAGAAACTTCAACTTCACATTAATGAATTAACTCTTTTTTGTACTTATAAATAAAATAGAATAAAATAACAAAATAATACTATTCAAAAACTTAAAGTACAAGGGGTTCTTTACATTTCAAATGGTTCTACGTTTCTAAATTTCGTCTAATATTTTAGTTTGTTATAATCTGTGTACAAATTTTATCACAACTTAAAACAAAGGCAATTTCCGGACTTATTTTGAGGCTCAAATTAGATCTCAGGGTATTAACTGTCATGACTGAGGTCTTCACAAAGACATGGCGTGGGCAGATTGCCGCGGTTTGTGGGCGAGAGAGATCAATGCAAACAATTTGACAACTCCTCATTTTGTACAACGGGAATTACTCACGTATTTACATAGGAGTTAAACAACTCTCTAGTCTAGTAGTAGTTGGGTTAGTCTTCTAACCCAATTTCCGTAAAAGAGTGATAGTGCTGAAACGGGACAAAGGCTACTTACCTTGGAGGACTATAATATTTCCTTTTCTAAGGAATTAAAATCTATTATGAGGCAAAGCTGCAGCACAAAAATCTTGAAGTAATATTAAAGCTTTCGTCTTAAGCCGGTCCTAAAGGATAGTTACAAGAAACAAGATGTATTAGGTAAGGGACCATTGAAAAGAACTTTTGAAATGCGGAAGAACCTTATTCTTGTAGAAACCCTATTATAACAAACAAAACCACGCCGCCTAGTAAATAAACTAGTTTACTCTTGCAATATTGGTAAAAGAGATATTGCGGACCGGAGCACATAAAACAGGATATAAAACAAAGACTATAAACATTACCTACCTCAAGAGGGGTAGGAATTGGCTGAAGGTTCCTATCGGGACGAGTTGCCTCACTGAGTTATCTGCGGACCTTTTTCGATTGGCAGCAGTTTGTGACCGAAACACGATGTAGCGGTTTGGAACTCGACACTCTTTTTTGTCCATTCAGACTATTAATTCCGTCTAACGTCTTTGTTTCTCACCTCGTGGATTTTGATTCTGAGCTTCTGGTCGGAGTTAGGCTGGTTACACTAGCGAACTAACATAATTGCGGAAAAAGGAGTCCCCAAACTAACTAACGTCTTTGTTTTAAACAGCAATGTTGGATAATTGGAGCAGATCGACTTTCAATCCCAAGACTTCCAGTCCAAAGGTCGTTGGTTCGTCAAACCCTCTGACTTTTTGATCTTAAATTTTTTTTCTGTTTAAAATACGTTAAGTAGAGCTTAAATTACTTTGAAGGATATGTGGCATTCACAAACCAGCACTTGACCAGCGAAGTGAATTAAGGCCTAATATGTCTTGTCGAGAGAGACAAGAGAAGACCCAACAATGAAAACCTAAATATGGGTGCTTATTAAACTATATCAAATACCTTCTTACATATCCTTTAGTGTTATTCGTCCTACAACTGGGCACAGGGATTCAAAATATATAGAACCCATTATATGTTTAAGGAGAATTGATATAATAATCTCGTTTACAAGGTGACTTCATCATCATCATCATTTCAGCCATTGAACGTCCACTGCTGGACATAGGCCACCCTATATGACCTCCAGTTATTACGGTCGGATGCAACTTGCATCCACCGTGGGCCTCCAGCTTATATTAGTAGATCATCTGTCGGCTTATTCCACTTTACCCCAAAACTCTACTTTTTAGTCAATAATATATCCATACATTCATTCCACTACCACCCCAAGACGATGAAAGGTGTCAAAATTTCATCAACAAATATCTCCATACTTCCATTCCACTTGCACCCCAAGCATTATTCGTAGGGTCTGCAGTATAATTGTAGCAAAAATAAATAAAACGCAAGATAATTATTGTTCATGGCTTATGTTATATTTTACTATAAAAACTGTTGTGGTTTGATAAATTCATATTGAGATCAACGGGCAATACACGAAACTTATTTCCGTAGACTATTGATCAACCGTTTCGTCCCAGAACTGAAAAAAAAAATTATACGCGTGGGGTAACTATCAAATCTATCTATCATTTCTAAAATAAGAAGAGAAGTATATAATGTACATTATCATACAAACTACCAACGAAAGTTGATTTGAACGAGATTTAGCAAGTATTTTTTTATAATACGTCATAAACTATTTCATATAAACAATTGCTGCGGAAGCCTACATGGGCGAGTCCGACTCGCACTTGGCCACTTTTTTCAATAAAACACTATGGTAATCTTATTAAATAGGTTTATTACCAAACCAACATTTCTTTTTCAGACTCTATACACATAATATTATATCTCTGACGATTTAAGATGTTGTAGTATTCAAATAGATTTTACTACAACAGCTCGCAACAGCATTTTTCGATAAGTATTTTTTTCAAATTGATGAGTTATCAGTCCTCAAGTATTATCTTGAATTTTTCTGTTGACTATACTAAAAACAAAAGATTAATTTTAAATTTGATTTTCAAAAACGTTTTGGGGTTGAAGTGGAAGTTTTTTTGGGGTAAAGTGGAATAAGCCCATCTGTCCACCTTGTTGGTTGACGTCCGACGCTGCGTTTTCCGATCCGTGGTCTCCACTCGAGAACTTTTCGGCCCCATCGGCCATCCGTTCTCCTCGCCACATGGCCAGCCCATTGCCACTTCAAAGAACTAATCCGCTGGGCTATGTCGGTGACCCTCGTTCTCTTACGTATCTCTTCAACAACAAGGTGACTAAATGTCCCTTATTTAAACGTAATAATACATAACGTTAAAATATGAAACACATAAGTAACTAAATATTTTCTGATAAATTAATTAAATAAACACTCCAAAACCTCACAGTAACTTGTATCTGCTTGTGACAATCTATATTAATTAAAAAATAATTAAGTCTGTAAGTCATTCATTTTCACTCTAAAATTAATTATTCATTTACATAAACTGTTAACAAAGGCTACAATTACAATAGTGAATTATTTCTTTTGTTACCCACCCTCTTTTCATTAGACATTTCAGAGAATTTTCTATTGTAGATAAATTTTATCTATGAATTTAACGAGACCGCAAGATAAAAGTAATTAGAACAAAAGAATTATCTTTTTTACGTTTAACACATCAAGGGATTATAAAGTGTGATTATTTCAGTTTATTTAAACGTGATTTAATCGTAAAATGTCAAGAAACTTGATCAAAATCAACAAATTATAGTAATCCTCTGTTAAAGCATTAAAAATATTTTCCAGAAATATCATACTCTGAAATTCCGTAATTACTTTTATGAGATCAAAATCTTTCTCCAAATTGTTTTACCGTGAATCCAACTAAAAAATGTTTGTTTGATGCTCCTTCTAAATAAAACTTTACTATTATAATTCATGTGGGCTAAAAGAACCACAGAGTGGACCCCACAGACAAGACGACCACGTGGAAGGCCCAGGATGAGATGGCGGGATGAACTTGACTCACACCTACGCACATGGCCTGTCGCAGCGTTAAGTCGCGAAGAGTGGAAGGAGGGAAGGGAGGCCTTTGCCCTGCAGTATGACAGTGCAGGCTAATAATAATAATTATAATTCATATACTTACATTCTACTTTTTACCGTGGCAAAATTCATTATAATGAAACTCCAATAAAAGTACCTATTAATTTACATAGATTATAATTAGTTTTTATATTTAGTTATAAGTTTTTCTGACTTGTCCATGTAAATCTTTGTGTTTCTATGGAAATATTTTTTTTACTTTGACTTACAAGGCGGGCAAAGCCGCGGATGGAAAGGTGTAAGCGAAAGGAAAAAAAATATATAATATACATAGTAAATAGCTAAGTGTATACAATACCTGTAAAAACCTTACTAGCTACACTCAATCAAAAATCCCCATCCATTCTGCAATCGGACCCTTTACAAAGATTGAGCATAAAAGGTCATCTCTGGTATTTTCTAAGGGTCAAGGAAAATAAAACCTTTTCGGATGAAGAGATTTTTTCGAATAATATTTGACATTTATTGGATTGATAATATCCATTTTATAAAATGGATCCAAGTAATAATCACGAATAAAATTATACAAAGGATAAAAACAACGACCAGACGAAATACAAAATATTTTCCCGCTGAAATTTAAATTAAATGTTTTGCTTACATTTCCATAAATGTTATGCAACGTATTATTTTATAGGTACTGCAGTATTCTGAAGTCTATCATATTATGTCGAGAAACAAAAGTTAATAGGAAAGCGCAATCCGCTTAGGACAATAGAAAAGTTTCATCAGACTTTCCTTTCAGTCAGTTGAAAAGAATAAAACCTTCATTCTGTTTTTCACTAAAAATCTAGCATGGTTTAAAAACTACGTTAATCGTTATATTAGTTATTTATAAAAATCAATGCCACTTTTAAATGACTCAAAAACGGCTAGGCCAATTCGGGCTTTTGGTTTTAAATAGTTGTTAGGGAAGGTTTAAATGGTACGAGAAAATGGAAATAAAGCGGGCGAAGCCGAGGGCGGGACAATAAGTTATGTTATACATACTTTATTTGGTTCGTAATAAATAATTTATTATTTAATATCTAGTGTTATACAACGTCGCTATTCATTATATAACGTTGCTATTCTAAAAGAAATTTAGAGCTTAGGTACCTATACCACTTTCCCTCTCCGATAATTTTTGTTCTGAGAGAAAAATCAGAAATGCAATTAATTTTCCTAAATATTCAAGCAAATAGAATGAAAAAAATTCTATTCAATTCCTTTTTTTTTCAGGTCAGAAGTCAACTAAGTACTAAAATCTACTAAATATTTTTAATTAAATATGATAAGACTTTAGAGGCTTCTGAAAAGACTTAATTCCTTAGATTTTTTTTTAATTTAACTCACCCACAAAAAGTCCAAAAACAAGCAGCACAGTCATAATGAACAATGTTACACGACACTATCAAATCACATCACGACCCATCACTTCACATCCTCGGAAAATCCTGGAGCGCGACACGTCTGCACCCTTCGGCGGATGACACGAGACTGGCGGTTGGCGCAGCATCCTACCCTCTCCCCACCCCCTGTTATCGCGATCCCGTAATTAGATAACTGTCATTGCTTTTGTCTATGTTTTTTGACATTTGGCGGAAGTGCTTGATGAAGTTGATACGGCTGGAATAACTGTGCCAATTTGAATAGAGAATTCAGTAAGTTGTTCTTACGTTGTTTTTTTTATAAGAACTTTAAGATAGGACTCTTAAAACCAATATAAAATCTTCTTATAGGGTGTTAGTAGATTAAGCTTGCTTTAGAGCAATATACAGAACTAGTTTTGAGCCCTTTAAAAAAATACCATTTAGCGTTAACTATAAGAGTTAACTATATTTCCTCAATATTCAACATGTGAAAATTATTTTTACCTTGTTTTATAATCTTTCCGATTGTCTGTGAACTCTTAATTTTCTTTCTCGGCTTTTCTACTTAAAACACTTCGAAGTATTGTTTTTAAGAAGTGCATATTATTGAAAACTTACCTATTCCAAATTTCTAAAAACTTTTAAAGTTACCTTTTATTAAACACTCTAACAAATTTAGAAGAAAGTTAAACTCTACTCAAAAAGTTGTTTTGCAACGCTAAGCCTATTTACTGAATTTAGTAGAATGTAGAGTTTCAGTTCTAAGATTTAAAAACTTTTGATTGGTACTAAGAAGCCTACTTCAGATAACTTAAACTTAAGAACTTTTACATATTTTATGCTTCAATTAGTTTTCCAAATATTAGAAAAATGGAAAAGAAATACCTACTCAAAAATTATTAATCATTATTATTAGGTATATCTATTATTATTTGAAAAATATTATGCCTAATAAGAAAAAACAATAGGATCAGTGTGAAAACCATTAAGTCTTTGATTTAGAGGCAGTAAGAATTCGGTGTTGTCGTAAATCGAAAAAATGTTGTAAAGATTTTTAGGAAATAAAGTAGAAGCCACTTGTGATAGGAGGTTGTATGGATTCGCGTCATGACCTCTTGTCAACTTGACAATAAATAATTCATGAATTTCAATGGAAAGATCTCACTTTTATGAGATTATTGGAATTTTTAAACAATGAAATGAGTTCTAACTTGAACGATTTTGAATGTCATTGTTCGAGTCTTAGATATTTACTTTCTTTTATGGTTACCCGTTTTGACAAAGTTTGAATATTATATTTATTTGCGAATTTAAGGTAAGTACTTATCTTGTTATTTTATATTTATACACTAAAAACCACAGCTTTTAATATAAATATATCACTTTCAAAGTGTTCGTGGGTTACACTATTTATTTTATAAAAACGTGAATTACCTACCTACTCAGATTTTTCTTCCTGATTTCGTGAATATTGGAGAAAATAATAACTCACACGGCATGCTTATTTCAGTCATTCCATTTATTCTGCTTTGAGTCAATTTAATCAATTTGTAAAATACCGTAATTCAATGAAAGTTCAGAGATGTAATAAAAATGAAACGAATTCAAATTGTGCTCGCATAGATTTGTCATATTCGTATGCCATACAAAACAATTGGACTCAGTTCATTAAGAGCATTCTACCTCGCTGTTAGTTAATTTCAGACTGTCACACGCTGCAGAGGGAAAACAATTGTAGGTATGTATATTGTATTCCGAACATAGTATAACTTGCATATGGGCATGAAACCATAAAATATGGATTGCATTTTTATGGCTACAAACTCGAAACTTTAGTTTACCTTCAAAAATTTTACCTGTTTAAAATTAACCGTCGTAAAGATCTAGAATTATATTGTGAGGGATCTTTTCCACAAATATTTGAAAAAAGAATAAACAATAATTACTTAAATATCATTTTTGTATAGTAAGCTTAGTTACGATCTGGCCCCCAGCAGATTCTCGCCGTCCAAGCGTGCGCACTACGCAATAAAAAGCAGCATCCAAACAGAATGATAGAATTGCTAAAAAGCCTTTGTTAGAAAATAACGCTACAGTCCAAGTCAAAAACGCAAAATCTCTAAAGCTAGAGAGCTTTGGCGGTTTTGCGTTCATACGTCATTTGATTAAAGCTCTTTATACCCGACTGCGCCTCAAGATGGATAATTTTTTTACAAATATAGATTCACACAAACCACATCCATACATTCGTAGCTCTTTTACACGCCATATTTCAAATTGCACATACCTACGCTGCATCTCGCCCATTAATTATATGAATGCTCGATACTGTGCAATTACTGACTTGTGCTTTTGTTTTATTTCTCACAAATGATGCGGATTTTTCAAGTTTTCATCTAAAATACTTTGGCCATATGGCCATGTTGGCTAAGACGGCCGTTTTGGCAAGGGACACTTAATTTTACACACTTAATTTTCATTCCGAAGGTCGTCGGTTCAAACCCCGCCTATAGATTTTTCTTCTTGAAAAAAGTATGTGCGCTTTGTAAACACATGCTTTATTAACGGTGAAGGCAAAATATTATCGTGTGGAAACCGACATGTTCTGGGCTTTTAAAAGTTAGAGGGCCACGGTATCATTCACCAACCCGCATTTGGTCAGCGTGGTGAATTAAGACCTAATCTCTCTCGTCAGGAGAAAAATAAAAGAATGAAGTTACCAATGATGGGAACGTGGTGATCTAGTCCGAAGTTCGAAAAGTTTTCAAACACGCTGAGCTCCAGTGAATGGCTCCATTGCGACTAAAATTTCCACGAAATGGCGTGGCTTACCATACCCCCCGCGTCTCCGCCCGCCCGCTGGATTTTGAGATATAGACGAAACAAACCGGGAATACAGTTAAGGCCCACCCTGTATAACCAAATCATCATTATTTTATTACCAAAAAGAGTAGTGTCTAATTTAATACAGTAATGTTCATTCGCCACTAAAAAACCTATCACGCCAGTAAGACAGCCAAGCGGCTCTACAGTCCAGCGGTGCAAACGAGGCTTCAAGAATGAAGGATTCACTTAGTTTGTTGCAAATAAACGAAAACATTCTGTTTTATCCCCGACTACGATGTTTCTGGTTCGCTGCTTGAAGATTCTTGATTTGTTACTATTTTGCCTAACTTTATTAGGTACTTTGTAGGCTCGTAGTGAGGAAAGGGATGTCTTGGCAAGTTATCTGTCTATCAGCTATACTTTGACGTCATTAGAACTGTCTTTATCTGCATAAGCACCTCTATTCACGTTGTCACTAGCTAGTGTGGCACAGGGACTTCTCTCTTGGCGAGAGAGAATGGACCATGTCACGTGCTCGTGCAAGTTGGTGAATATCACATACCTATGCTTCAATGTCTTCATAGTTCTCAGAACGTTTCCTCGCGTTGTTTGATGATGCACGTGTTATAGAATAACTTTTACTTTGGAAACTAATTTTGATATTGAACCTATAATATAAGTCAATAGAACTTAGAATTTGATATATTATTTTACTCGAGAATTACGCGTTTCTTACTAGAATCATATTTTAATTACGATTAGAAACTTGGGTAATTACTACTCGTATTTACGAAATTCTAGAAACTTCTACAAGTCATATTTCATGGCACTCGCTCGGCGTTTCGGTAGAAATTCTCGCGTGAAATTTCGGAAACGGTAAATTTATATGATTCCAATTAAAAGTTGGGAGTTGATAATTAGCTCTACGCTCCAGAGTTTAGTTATGAAGTGCGCAGACTCAATAATACTAGGTTTGACAATTTGTTCAAAGTTTCAAGTTTTTTGTGACTGCAATTAATAGTTCTTAACACTAGCTTCTCGCTAGTGATTATCACTTTGCCCTCGTTATAATTTTCCCATAGTAAAAAGTAGCGTAGCTATGTGATATTCTGCTGAAAGCTGTGCCTGTATAAATAATTATATATAAAATAAAATGCTACTTTACGGATTATACATTTTAAGAGGTACCTATACTTATACACATAAGTGTCATTTTTACCTATGTCATCACATCCACCTATAATCCATGTTAATTAATCTGGCAAAGACTCATGTCTTATTGCCTATTGAATTATTATAAGCCTTGTACAATCAATAAGTTGGTACCTATTCTAAAAACAAATGTTTTCTACATTCCAGTCAACAAAACCTCTTTGATGTTCTAAATGAAGTGAACCGACTTCAGAGCGCTGACGCTGAATGCAGCGCGAGCCGCCTGAAGTTAGCGCCGAGGCACACGGTTTGATTAACAGCACCAGAGAGGGACTTAGACTAGGTATCTAGTAAGTACTATTTTTATGAGATTTTCAAACCGCCCGATAAGTGTAGTGATTCATCATAATCATCATCACAAAATCTACAGAGATATGCATGCAACTCAAAATGATGAAATTCCCAATATCTTACCATGTAGAGCTGACAAAATCAGAGACAAAAGCTAATCATGAATATTTAAAATACAATAAAGCAGGGAACACATTATTAACACCCGACGCGACGCGACGTGTCGACACCCGACGTGTCGACACCCGACGTGCACCGTGCATATTACCGACACGCGACGCCACGACATACTAGCATTTCATCATCATTTCGCTAAATAAATGCAAAAATTTAATTTGAAATTGGCATAAAGTGACAGTTCACGAACGAATGACGCGTGGCGTCGAGTGTTGTCTAGAAACATACTGCGCGCCCACGTCGGATGGCGTGTTTACCCCCACCACGCAGACGCAACACGCAACACGCAGATCTGGCACGTCTGGATCAGGTGGCGTGTGCACGCGTGGCGTCGGGTCGCGTGTTCAAAGTGTGTTTCTGGTCTATAGAAAACCATACATTTGATTCGACTCAACACGCATCATGTTTCATCGGGTGGCGTCGGGTGTTAATAATGTGTTCCCGGCTTTACTCAAGTATAAAAACGTATGTTTTGGGTAGGTACCTAATTGATAAAGGCCTGGTTTAATACAGTGCAATGACTCGAGTAGGCACATACCTATTTATAACGCAGCTGTCAAGTCGCCTACAGTTATTTAAAGTGCCAAGCCAAGGCACAGATGATTAAAGTCGTCTTAGAAAAAAAGGACTCAGGCTAAACTTTCTGGGGCAAATTTATGATTTATCTTATAAAATAATGTAGAATCTACATTCGAGTTACGAATATATTCGAACGTCTAACGACAAATCACCAGCAGGACCAGATTCAGTTTTGATCTCTAGTGGCCAAATTTCAAGTGATTTGGAAGGAGCCGGAAAATACCTATGCTATGTTATACCTTTTTATAGGTATTTTCCGGCTCCTTTCGCACAAACAATGATGAAAATAAAGCTTCGTTAATTATCTCATACCTTCAATTTGAAACCATAAAAATCTAGATTTTATGTAGGTATTAAAGATTTTTATGAACAATTCTTCAAGTTTCAGGCAAATACATGAATTTACCACCTAGCATATCATTAAAAATAACTTTTAGTGGGAAAAAATCAAAACATTACATACATAATCTAGGTACTACTTTTTTTTTAATTTATTTTTTATGGCAGACAGATTCGTGGTCTCTCCTATGCTCGAGGTTCATGACAAAACGTGTGATGTAAATATTCGAATGCTTTTGATCTACCTATAAATAAATAAATTGATTGCTGGTACGTGTCGAACAACAACTAAAGTGCAATCCAATTGAAAATTCATTTGATTCGTAAATAGTTATTTTAACCACAAAACGTGATCATTGCAATATTTGCAATCACATTGAATGATTTCCTAAACTATTTGCTATGGTATACAAGTAAACTATCATTGTTAATTCGTTGATTTTCAAATCGATATTTGTGGAAAGATGTATGCGTGTCGTTATTTAAAACAATAAAAATATTAACAAATTGACAGTTACTTTGAGAATCGATAAGAGATTGATTTTTTCTTCTTGAAAATGAATGACCGCTTTAAAAACACCACCGTGAGGAAACCGGTATTTTGATAAATTTGAAGGGCATACGACATTCACCAACCCGCACTTGGCCAGTGTGAATTACAGCCTAAGATATCTCAAAGACTCTCTAAAAGAGAGAAGTCCTCGCGATTCAGCAATGGGAACGTCAATAGGACTGATTATGATGCATCTCAGAAGTACCTACCTGATCTTCATTACCTCGTACATCTTTATACAAAGAGTGTACAAATAGTTTTCTTATTTCTTTACCCCAATCCAATCCCTTAGTCCTCGCCTCAACCGGGTCGGACGTGCCAATAATTGAATCCGGTTTTTTTGCACTTTCAAGCGCAACCCGCTGATTGGGTTTTGAGTGGAGTTCCCGGCTTCCCGGCTCCCGACTAAACGCAGTGAAACAATATGTCCCGGGGAAATTTCCCGGAAACATTGGATTTACGGGCGACAAAAGACATTTTTCAGTGTCACATACCGGGACGATGAATATTGGAAGTGCCTTATGAAAAGGCAATGGCAATCTTGAAGTAAATTAGATTGTGATATCTGCATCTGCGATGCAGGAAGTTGCATAATTTTTAGTGACAGAATAATAAATGTGGCTTTGTGGCCTTGAATGTGCGTATATTAAAGATTAAGCCCATGCTATTCGGGACGCAGTAGTACGACTGGGATGTTTTTTATAAGTCTTCTTTTATTTTGATTTTTTATGAAAAATCTAGAGGTACGCGGTGGGGTTCAAACCTACAAGTAGGTACCTACCTTCGGAATGAAAGTCACGCTTCCTCCTATCACTATCACAGGCTTTTAAACATAAACCTACAATAAGTAGGACAAAAAATATAATTGAAAAAAATTAAGGCTGTATTTTCTTTAAATCTTCTATTGTTCTTTAAATTCCCAAAACACACATTTTTACAAAAATATAAATCAGTTAGCGAGATACGCAAGACAAAAATTCCTCGAATGCTTAAAAGGGGAAGTAATTTACTTCGAAAAGTATTCGACCTTACAGAGTTGTATTAAGGTAATAAATTAAGGAGTTTTATTAGGATTTAATAAAAAGGCATTAATTAGGAGGCTGGAGGCTTTATTTTATTTGTATATTTTATTTATCGTTAAGAGAGAAGTCCCAGCAATAGAAATATAAATAGTGGTGATTATTATATTTCATTTTTTTTGTAGGATAATATGGAAATAAAAGTGATATATCATTTAATCTAGATCTGGAATAGGACGAAACTCAGAATTAACTCTAATAAAGCTGGTGCTACCCTTGCTACCCTTGTGTGAGGTATAATATATAAAATATGATTATTACGAAAAATCACGGATAATAAATTTAGAGTATGATAAACTAGGAGCAAATCCGGGCTGAAAGCCGACTGCGCACCTACATCAAGATTGATGCGGAAACTGTCAACAATACCTACCTACCTTGGATTACTGGAAGCCACTTCCTTGTAGCGGTATTTTTATAACATATTTTCTCTACAATTGGTAGTGCCAGAATTTAGTTATAGTTTCACATTAGGTATATTGATAGACTAGCGGCCCGCCCCGGCTCCGCACGGGTACATACATACATACATACACCCTTTTTTTGCATCGGGTTTAAAAAAAAAAGTTAAATTATATAGGCAGTTTGAATTTTTTTTATTCATATTTTTTATTAATGTTTTTTTTTTATTTTTTTTTATTTACACTTTATTTTATTACATTGACTCCCCCCCTCGTACCCCAGTGACGCCTACATGGAGCATAGATCGCATGCTGGCTAGCTGAGCGCGGTGAGCGACAACCTCGCGACTTTTTTCTAATACTTGCATTTTTAAACTCGTGATATCTTCCGAATGAAATGTCCGAATTGAATAATTCAAAAAGTTATGAAAAGGTATTAAAGCCGTCTTGAATATAAAGTAATTTATTTTGATAAGAATTAATACCAAGGTACAAATGAAGAGCCTTTTCAAGAGGCGGCATATTTTAATTAATATTTTAGAATAAAACTGCTTACTGTGTAATAACTATAATATTTAGACATATGCTGTCGCGACACTTTTTGTAGATAATGATGAGTTCTGCAAAGTCGTAGTAAATGATTTTGTTCTATCATCAATAGTTTACGCAGCGCACGCGACGTAAGGAATTTTTCAGGTCTTTTTTTACACCTTATGTTACATTATTGGAGTTTTAGTAAGGATCCCTATTTTTTTTTTAAATATAATATAGCCTATGTTACTCGGGGATAATGTAGCTTTCCAAAGGTGAAAGAATTTTTGAAATCGGTCCAGTAGTTTCGGAGCCTATTCGTAACAAACAAACAAACAAATCTTTCCTCTTTATAATATTAGTATAGAAGTATAGACAATTCACACTGCAACATCTAGTGGTAAGCTCGAGGCTTATTTTGCGGGTGCCTAAATTAAATTTCGAATTCTAGTGAACTGAAGTTCCAGAACAATTCCAAGGTCACAGGCACTTAATCAATCCCTGTTCTACCACATAATTAAATTTGGAACTCAACGAATGTAGGTACGTTTTAGGACAAAGCCAGGAGGAGTGTAGTCTTGTGAGTTTCTAGTCTTGGTATTGGAAGTATGTACCTACGCTGCATTTCACCTTACCTATGTCTATGTGATACAAAAGCACAAAATACTTATGTTAACAGTTGTCTTAGAAACATTGAATCTAAAGAAAATTAAAAATATATTTAGAATTTAGAAAAATTACTGACAAACAGACAAAATTACGTCGCATCTGGCCTCACCTCGGCTTGCAAAACGAAATTCCGCCAGTCCCGTTGTTTGCGAATCAACTTATTGGTGGAAATCGAGTTACGTTGGATTAGGTAAATTGTTCTAGGTACGGGTTAGGCCCAACTCTCAAGGGCGAAGAAATCCGTGCAGAATTCCAAAAAGTTTATAAGTATCCTTTGCTTATGTTTATTCAACAAACAGATAAATGTTGCCCCCAAAAAGTCTGGTAAATCCGCTAATACTCATATGCCTTTAAATTATAACATTATGAGCTAAAGTTTTTCAATGCGTGTGCTTCTTAAGTTTCATATTATAATCTAGAATTTAACCAAATTCTAAATTATTTACATGATTATTATTACAAAGGCTTCCCAATTTAATCCATAGGTAAGTCTTGGGTGACTTGGTAATTATCACGCTTACCAGGCGGGTTAGAGAACGCAGTAAGTTAAAACGTACAGTAAATCCTTTAGAAAGTTTGTAGGTACTATTCTTAACCAGGCACCACAAGTTTCAAAAATATTTAGATAGAACAAGTAAGTATGTAAATTCGACCCATGCATTACTATTAAGTTAGTATTAAATATAAATAAATTACTTAATTATCAAAACCCCATTTCCCATTTCCGTCAAAATTATGTAATACGGTTCATTCAACATTCAACATTGACCCAAGGTAGATCCCACTCTGCCAATACCTACTTTCTAAATCCCCACCCGTGAGGCTCTTGTCTCTGACACGCGAAACTGTCGAAACGTGCCCGCGCATTAAAAACTTTTTAGTTTGCTATATCCGGAAATTCCAAATTTCTTTTTATCTAGATTAAATTCTCCTTTGAACTACCAAATTGAACTGTCATTGGATTAAATAACGAAAAGTTTTCTATTCCACACGCGTTCTTATATTGAATTACGTTTGTTTTCGAATTTTAAATTTGATCAATCTTTTCATTCTTTTGTGATTTGTTCTAAATTTTGTGATGTGGTACCTTATTGTGATATTAGTGTTTTGTCTTTATTATTATTCCCGTCATAAATTGAGGTACTTTGAATCTAGCGGAGTAAAGACTCTTCCACCGGTAGCGTTTTTGGGAAATTTGGCTGCGGCTACGCTTGGAAAAGAAAACTTCGTCGATGCGATATCATTAGGATACAAGAATTTTAAAAATGAAAGGTAAGGTAATTAAGTAAGAGAATTTCAAAACTTTCGACAATAATTTTATAATGATTTTCTTAATCTTAAAATACTGTTGTTCAAATTAATGCTATCACGAACTTAATAAAGTAAAATACTAATATTATTGAAGTGAAAGTTCATATTAATAAACGTTTAGTACATATCTATTCTATCTATACTAATACCACAGAATATATAATTACTATACGAGCTGAAGTGTTTGTTTATTAGAACGCGAAACTCAGGAAGCACTAGTCCGATTTCAAAAATGTTTTCAGTGTTCGAAAGAGTAGTACCATAGACGAATTAAACCGTAGTACGTAGGTGTAGGGAACACACAAACCAAGAAACATACTAACACCCATATCAACCACTTTTAGAGTTTACCATTAATTTTTGTTCTAGATATTTCGGACTCTATCAATACCTAGTGCCGACAATAGTCCCGCGAGATCCGGAACTCATCCGGCAGATCATGGTCCGTGATTTCAACGTGTTCTCGGATCGCGGGATCAACATCGGCGAAGACTGCGATCCTCTGTTTGGAAGGAACATCATTATTCTGAAAGGTAACGGTCTATGCAATCTCATCAGGTCTATGTACATCATCATTTCATCCACATATTACACATAACATGAAAGTCAAACAAAGTTAGTCGTCAGATAACTTTATTTTAATAATAACTAGCTTTCCGCCCGCGGCTTCGCCCGCGGCTTCGCCCGCGTAATTATATATTTTCCCTGCCAATTTTCAGATAAATCAGTTCAGCCGTTCTCCAGTTATAAGTGGAGTAACTAACACGACTTTCTTTATTATATAGATACCAAATCTATAATGTGTTCGACTTTTAAAATTTTTGAATGATTTTCATAAAACTCTTGGCTAACAGGTCCAAAATGGCGGACAATGCGCGCAGCTGTGACGCCTGCGTTCTCCAGCGCGCGTTGCAAAGGCATGATGCCTCTCATGGAAGAGAGTGCTCAAGCTGTAGAGGAACACCTTAGAGGAATGGTGCTGGGGGAAACTGTGATGGACGTCAATGATGTAAGTAGATCTCTACTGCTGTATATAAACTTTTTAAACTATCATGGTTTTAAACAATATTAGAACAATACGAATCTAAAGGTGATGAAGTTGATTTCAGGCAACGCAACTGCGAAATTTCTCCTTTCAATCAGGTTGTGTACTTACTGATTTTTTGTTCACTTGCCGGTTGCAAATTTGTTTGCCGGCCTTGTAAAAGTACCACATCATCTTTGCCCATATGTTTCATCCAATCGTCTGATGAATTTATATAGGTACCAAAATTTGGACAGCGTGGTTCTGTGTACTATACCAGATTATAGTAGCAATACCAAGTTTCCTCAAATTTCTAGGCCCGTCTTACAGATCATTATAGGTCTATAATGATCTGTAAGACGGGCCTAGAAATTTCAACAATGACAGTTCTTCTTCAGTCAGTTAATCCGTCTTCTTTCATCACTATCCAGAACGTCTAGAAAAGCGATCTCGAATAACATTTTCAATTTCATGCATTCCAGATCACAATGCCGTACGTGAACGACGTGATATCTTCCTGTGCATTCGGCTTTGCAGTGAACACACTGAAAGAGCCAGACAACAGCATTTTCAGGCTCGGCAAGACTGCTATAGTCCAGGACACCACTCAGCTACTCAAACTCTTCGGATACGCTAATCTATCCGGCTTGATGAAGGTAATTAGGAGCATTGATATCATCATAAATCATAATCACCCCTATTTAAGTTCGGAATGGTGGGACACAAGGACTTCTATCTTAACCAGAGAGATTAGGTCTTAATTCACCACGGTAGCCAAGAGCGGGTTGGTGAATGTTACATGTCTTTTCAAAGTACTCAGAACATGCCGGTTTCCTCAGGAAAAGATCTCACCCCAATTGACATGAGATTTAAGATTTAGTGAAAGCTGTCAGTTCACGATGGATGAAATCCTTTTTCATAAAAACACATGGAAATCTTTAAGGCCTGTATTAAGGAAGATCCTGACCTAATTTTAACCTTTGTCTTAAAATTACTTTTGTGTTTACAGCTGCTAAGAGTGAACATAATATCGAACAAGGACACCGAACATTTCTGCCATCTCTTCACGTCGACGTTGAAAGCTCGGAAAGAGGGTTTGGTGCCTCCTCGCCCTGACTTTATTCAAATCCTTATTGATGCTGAAGGTAAACCAGATCTATAGGAACACCCATGTTTAACTAAGTACAGAGAGTTATATAGAAATTGTTATTATTTTTTATAAATTTATTACACCCAGACACTCGGAACAAATATCTGCAGATCGTACAAATTTTTGTTCCAAGTTGGGAATCGAACCCGCAAACTCATGCGTAGAAGGCTGACCTTCCCCTGCTGCGCCACAGAGGTCGAGATATAAATGATCTCCTACAGTTTAATGCGCCACTACACCTTAATAAAGGATACACCGACAAAAGAATGTGACTCCAGTGTACTGTAGCTAACAGTCAACATAAAACTCTGTCCAAGAAAATAAACGAGTAAAGAAATGTGCGACACAGTTACCTCGTTACTTTCATCAACTCGACACAGACAAAGCTACGCCATTCCTTTCAAAACCACACAACTGCAACTTTTAAATAGCAAATGAGAGTTTTTACAGTAGATACTAATTAGAGCGCAGGTACCAATTATTGGGAAGGTACTTGAGAACCAGAGGTACCAGGTCTGCAGTTTCGTGTTGTAGTAGGTTTAGTAGGAGAAGTACGAGAAAAGATTTCAGCTTAACTTGACTCAAATAACTACCCAAAATCGGTGCAAGCTCTCAAACTATACACACTATTATTCGCTCAAAAAATCTAAAAGTTAACCATACACACTAAAGTCGAAACAAAACATCCCAACTACACTAAACATTTTGATTTTTTCCTGTTCTGCCAGGCTAATCTGAAACTTGCAGCAAGTCAAATAGACGAGTAGAGTCTGTCTAACAAAAGCTGGCACTGGGCATTTTTGCGAAACTTTTCACATGGCAATACATCATGTGTTTCCACCTACGGACATTATGCTCTATAACGGGGTAAAGTCAGGGTGATAAAAAATAATAATACTTGCTAACGAATTATAGTTCACTAAGAAGTAATTCTTTAATTTTTTATAAATCATAAATCGGATAAATATACAATTACGTGTGGTACATCCATAAAAATTTGACTTTAAAAGATTAGGGAAAATTGGTCTCGGTGTGTGGCAATACTATTCCTTGATGTTTTGGTGAATACATTTTGAGAATTTTGCGTGTTAAAATGCCTCAAACAATCAACGGTAGCGAGCGAAGGCTGTTATTCTGTATGATATCTAAGTATCAGAAGAAGCAGCAGGAAAAAGAAGCTGAATTTCTGCAGAAACAGGATTGTTTACATAATGTGGTTGATTTCCTAAGTTTGTAGTGCACAAACATTTTGATACTTTGATCCCATTTTTGTGGTTCTCGACTTTTATTTTCTTTTTATAATACTGTTGCCTTCTTTTATGATAGCTAAATAGCATTACTACATATTTGGAAAAAGAAACATTTTATTGAAGTAAATTTATGAATTATGATGCAAAATTCTGATTTAGATTACGATGAATAAAAAAAAACTTAAATAATTGAGACTTTTATTTATTACTTACACTAAGATATTTCTAAGATGCACCCTAGGCGTGTAGGTAATCTGAAGAATATTACTTGTTTATATCGGAGTAAAAAAAATGTAAGGATATTTATTTAGAATAATAGAAAAGTATCAAATTATGTTATTCCAAGTTATCACATTATTTAATGTATTGCCATACTAAATTTTTTTGAATTTGCCGGGGTTTTTCAGGGCCATCTTTGGTTAGACAGACTATAAGTTTCGAGAATCGTGTAACCGAGTTCATCGTTTCAGGGAAGCTGAAGGAATCGGATTGCGACGGGAACAACAACGAGACAAAGCCTGCGGAAAGTACGATTAAGTTTAATTTGTTACATTGTAGAGTTTTGTGGGGACAGTTTGACAGCGGGTTGGTTTTGGAACATCCAGATTACATTTACCTAATATTTTATTCGTACTCACTCTTTTAACCGAAATACAATAACTAGATGTTTAAGGTCAATGGGCGATTAATTCTGGTGGTGGAAATAATTATTTTGTAATAATTGACTGTGTAGCAAAGCGTCTTCGATTCAGAGAAAATGCTTTGGTATGTATGTATTTTCGTGTGTAAGTTGAAGGTGTATAAAGTGTGGATGGATTTTTTTGTCTAGCCATTTAAATTTGTTTCAAAATAGCGTGGGAGGTGTAATTTACTAGGTAGGTCTTTAAAATCAAGTGTCGGGGTAATTATGGAATAAATCCGCTGGAACTCAAACCACGCAAACCACGAACTTTTGACTTTGATTGACGAGACATCTCAGAATTTAATTATGACGTGCTCTTGACACAGCCATTGTTCAAGATTACTCCGGTAATATTTGTAAGAAGCACTTATTTACATGCCGGATTTCAGCTGAACTCCGTAATTTTGAGGCGAGAATTTGTAACATAACTTTTTACTTCCTCGCGCCAAAAGTTTCGGGTAAGACCTAGGAAGTGTGAAGATAACGTACGGATTTACCGCTTCATAAATTTATGATAAGGATATATTAACTTAATGAAAAGAAAATTTGAGTTTTCATTTCGTAAAAAAACAGATAAGTAATTAAATAGAAACTTACTGGAAACAAAAAATACATATTTACAAGGTATGCAACCTATTATGTAGCATACGGAAATATATATTATTTTTATTAACAGTAGACATCCGCAAAAGTTAAAAAAAAACTAAGTAGAGGAAGGACAAATGGGGCACATTTTTAATTGAGATGCGATAGAGTAGTTAATTATCAATCAGTAAAATTTAAACATCAATCAAACCGACTTAAACTTTTAATTGTATCTAAATGCTCTAGCTACATTCTACACGTCATATTTTTATATTCTGGGAAGCATTTGCTCACTTGACCTCTGACCTATGACCCATAAAAAATGGCGACTGACCCATGACCCACGACCCATATGAAAGTGCGTTCAGGTCAGGGCTTTGCATTCATGAAAGTCAAGAAAACAAAGTGAAGGGGAACTTTGAAAGACGGTTTAATGCAAGTTAGTTCCATTCAGGCATGTGCATAAAACGTATTTTTCTGAACTTGATTCGAAAACCATAATTACATATTGCATACCAGTTCTTTACTTGGTCTTATTCTAGGTAAATAAGTAGGTACCTAGTTTAATAGGGTATATTTGTTTATGCTAGTTTTGAACAGGCTAGGCAGGGCAAAGCAATATACCTAAACAATTTCAGCTTTTAGCTTATGCTGAAAGGCACATTATAAAACTATTATACATAACATGATAGTTAATATAAATATGACATTCTTAAATAAAACTGAATTGAATATCTTCTTTCCAGCTGTAACTTTCTCAGACCTCGACCTGGTCGCGCAAGCCGTTATGTTCTACACCGCCGGCTACGACACCACGTCCAACCTGATCAACTACTTCCTCTACGAGATGGCTGCGAACCCTGACGTCCAGGCGACGCTTCAGAGCAAGATAGATGAGGTCGATGTGAAGAAGAATATCTACGATCAACTCCAGGAGTTGGAGTATTTGGATATGTGTGTTAGTGGTAAGACATTTTGTACAAATGTAGGTATAGTAAAACCATTTCTAAAATGAACGCCCCTCTACCGAATTCTGTATTTTTTTTCTGTGAATTTCTGTTTTTCTGTATTTCCTCTCACACGTTGAAATCATCAAGGTTTTGTGGAGGGGCGTTCATTTTTAGAATGGTTTTACTATAATTAGGTATTTAGATTGTGTTGTCCGGTTTTATTACATTTTGAAGATTTATGTCATTTATTTCGATAAAATCTTAATCGATAGTAATTATTATTATCATTATGCTGTTTATATCTTTGAATTAATTAATTAATTCTTATTTATATTTGATCTTTAGTCTATTTACAAGCCGATAAGTATAGATTTTTTTATAGGTACCTACCTAGGTTGATCTAAATCAAATCCACGAATGCTTCTATCTGTTTCCAGAAGTGCTGAGGCTTTGGCCCCTAGTGGGTGCTATAGACCGACGATCACTGGCCACCTACGACTTCGGACCCACTTATCCTGGCAGTAAAGACAGACTGGTTGTAAGTAAACTACATTCATATAACATCCTCGAGGTACACTGAAATACTTCCGATTTCGGATCCTGAGATTAGCGCGTTCATATTTTTTTTTATAAACAAACGATTTTGTTTCGATAAACAAACTCTTTACTTTATAATATAATATTAGCTTAAATAGTACCTATAGATAAACGTTATCTCCAGGCACCTCCAGGCATCCACATATGGCTGCCCCTGTACTCGGTGCAGCGCGACGAGCGCTACTGGACGGACCCGGACCGATGTGACCCGGAGCGCTTCTCAGCCGAGAACAAACACAAGATAGTGCCCTACACCTATCTACCCTTTGGGACCGGCCCTAGGCATTGCATTGGTAAGTGGTACTTAAAGGTATCCGTAAATAATTTAAGTAAAAGTACCTACTAGGTACTTATAAGTTTTTTTATTCAATAAGCGTTAGTTTCCAAATATTAATTTGTAAATAAATACTTTTGAATACTTTGTTCCAGGGAGTCGCTTCGCAATCCAAACCGCTAAGGTGTTCCTCATTCGTTTCCTAAAAAAATACAGAACAAGACCTTTCGGAGACTGCGCCAAGCTGTGTCCTAAGGCCTTCGTGCTGCGCCCCGCCACTGGGTACAGGCTTATAGTGGAACCCAGGATATAGATATAGGGGAACTTGTACCTAAATTGGAATACCAGGCCTCTAGCGAACATATACAAAAAGCATTTATTGAAAACTGTTTTAGTTACAATAAGATCTTACAAATTCGGTAGGTACCTACCTACCTACATTAAAATTGAGGTCGGCGTATAGCTACCGGCAGGTAGGTACTCTCCTCTCCAGCCGGTTCCCGGTATAACGTAGTGATTATTTTCTCTTTGGTTCCCGGGGAATGTGAAAAAAAATTAATTTCATTCATATACCTACATATTGCTGTCTCCTTCTTCCTCTAAACCTTTAAGTGTTACTATAGGTCCTAGTTTTTAATACTAACTGTAATTTTTATGAAACTATTTATTACCATTTAGCATACCTATAGAACGTTAAAAAACTGTATAATGTGATAATATGTGAATAAAAAAGTTTGAACAGCTGTCTCTTTCTTGAAATGGTACAGTTTTTTAATTATAAGTTGAGTTGGTATTGAATAAAAACAAAATAAATCTTCTTTTTGTTTTGGTTGGCGGCGAAGGTTATTAAAAATTTGCCGTAATCCGCCATATCGAGTACCTACCTAATTAGACGACATTAAATTTAAACTTGACAAGGTTTTCCACAAAAATAAGTGCTAAAATCAGACAGCGAAGTTTTTTATCGGCGGTGTGTTGTGACGGCTTCTGACGTAGGTATGTAAGAAATATAGGAAACCGATACCGTTTCGATGCATCACAACACAACACGTCAGATAAATCTAGACGCGGCTTTAGTTTTACAAAGTTACAAAGTATTATTCTTTTAATTTTGGCGGACGTGTCGATCAAATTCAATAATTGTTTACAAAACTTCCAACCGACAGACACAGGCAAGTCGTACCAATATGCAAGTGCAAAGCCATTAAACACGAAGAAGAAGATGTCAGTGCTTATTTAATGTCAATATCAAAAACAAACAAAAATTTTCGCGGGTAATTTTGTGTTTTGGTTTTGGTCCGACACGACACCGCGCACTGTGGGTATCATTAGATTTTCGAGTGTATTTTAAAACATTTCTGAGCATGAAAGTGTATGTAAGTTTTGATTATTCATTCACGCTCTACTAAAACAAGACTCCAGGAAAAAGAGACAACATTTCCAAATCCAACCTATCCAACAATTATGTCGAATATGAAATCAATTGGGTCTGCAGCTCGGATAGCCAGCAAGAGGCCGTTTAGAGTGTCTATCGAGGGAAACATAGGTTCTGGGAAATCCACTTGTATTAAATACTTCGACAAGTTTCCAAACGTTGAAAAACACCCGGTAAGTTTGTTGTTATGAGGGAATGTCTTTATTCAATAATATTCTATGTAGACAGATTTCTTCTACTAAAGTGTGCATTTATTTTAAATATTAGAATTCTACTGTGTTTATGTTATTGGAGTTATCATATTTCAATTATGTAAAACACGTCTGCTTGTTAGCGTTGAGTTAACTCTGAATGACATGCAGATTTAGCTACCCTAAACTTTTATTTTTTCTTTCAGGAACCAATCAAAAAATGGAGAGATGTGAATGGCCACAATCTGCTTAGTTATGTGTATAATGATCTCAATAAATGGACCTTTCCCTTTCAACATTATGTGCACCTCACTCGATTGAAGATTCAAACCAGTCCACCATCACACCCGGACATTACTGTAAAAATGTTTGAAAGGTACTAAAATGTCTATTTTATAATGACAATCATTAAGTTAGTTTTGAGTCCTGGAAAAATTATATGTCACTAGTGGGATAATTTTCATGTTAATTTTTTTTCAGTATCATCCAATTAATTTTGTAGAACTTTGTAATGTATTATTATTATATTATTTAGTGTTATTATATACCTTTTAACAACTTCCAAATACCTAGTTCATAAAATTGCAATAAGGAAAATGCAACTGAGCATTTAAATAGAAGAAAATTTAGAATTTATTTACTTTACGATTACTTTAGTAGTCCCTATCCATTTGGACTTCCATGTAAATATTTTATGTAATAAATAATGTATTGCCTATAATTAACAGTAATACTTACAATAAAACGCAATTATCAGCTTAATTATGTTTTTATTTACAGGTCAGTTCAAAACAGCAGGTACTGTTTTGTAGAGAACGCTAAACAACATAACTTTCTTGAAGATGCTGAATATCAGACCCTGCTTGCATGGTATGACTACACAGAGGAATGTCTTGATATCAGCTTAGATCTAATAGGTAAGTTCTTAATTGGGTTCCTTAGTCAAACATAGAACCCATAAGGTTGAACCATGTCTGTTGGTTGTCTGTTGTACAAAGAAGTTTAGCAATTCAATGCCAATGCCACACCGCGCATTAATACGAGCATGTGTCATGGGCGTAGATACTTTTAGTATAGCACATCAATGCCCATGCTCGCCACCTCTCGCAGTAGATACAAAGTATGAATACAGTGTCAAAAAGAAGAAGAAAAAAGAAAGAAGAACTGAAAAAATATAATCACTTCACTTTCAAAATTTTCGTGAGTTATACTATTCATTTTGTACAACGGGAATTACTCACGTATTTACATAGGAGTTAAACAACTCTCGACGTTTCGACCACATCAAGAGTAGTCTTCAACAGGAGGAGTGAGCGTCCCGCCGTGCTCCGTCTCCTCTCAGGTCGCGCGCACGGTTCTCACTGCGGGCAAGGTACCGGAGCGCGCATGTAGACGATGTGTTCGCAATTATACAGGAGGAACAAATTGAAGGGTTATTAGAACACCTGAACTCGAGGCACCCGAATATTGCGTTCACCGTGGAAAGAGAACTTGACGAAGAGTTACCTTTTCTGGACGTGTTGGTGAAACGAGATGGTTTCGGTCACTTATCACACACTGTATACCGTAAACCAACACACACAGATAGGTATTTACGCGCTGACTCTCATCACCATCCCTCCCATCTTGCCAGTATACCCAGGACACTTATAAACAGAGCTTTGAAGCTATGCGACCACCAATACCTGGATACGGAGCTCTCGCATGTAAGAAATGTTTTAAGTGCAAATGGCTATGGATGGAAACAAAGTTTTCGCATAGCGCAGCCGTCTTCAAGGAAACGCCCGGTTACAGCAGAGAGAGCTGTAGCGTATCTACCATTTGTCAAGGGAGTGACGGATAAAATTGGTCATTTGTTGCGCAGACGCCTGGAAATAAACACCATTTTCCGTCCTCTCACAAAGATAAGAGATCTACTACGCTCCCCGAAGGATAGAGATCCTTTGTCTACACCGGGTGTTTACGAAATTCCATGTGATTGTGGTAGTTCATATGTGGGTGAAACGAAGCGTAACATCTCCACCAGACTGACTGAGCATATACGTGCTATGAAGAATGCGGATGTAGATAAGTCAGCCATAGCAGAGCATGCGCTGACAGCGGGTACATCACATTACATTCGCTTCGACAAGGCTCGTGTGTTGGCCAGGGAGAGGTTTTTCGTGCCCCGAAAAATCCGCGAAGCTATTGAAATCAACCGGACTCCGAATTTTAATAGGGACAAGGGCTGGGCTGTACCACCTGCCTGGCTTCCGTGTCTTCATGGTCTTCGCGTCAACAAAGGGCCGTTGCCTTCGTTTGGTGACACGATCAGTGCAGTGTGTTACGCTACACAAGATGTAGAAGATGACAGTAGTGACGATGAGGCGAACGTTCATTCAGTGCCAGCAACTACATCTGTTGGTATGGCGTACCAACAAGCACCGCCCTTACCCCCACCACCGCCCCTGAGCAGCCGCGCGCTCCGGTACCTTGCCCGCAGTGAGAACCGTGCGCGCGACCTGAGAGGAGACGGAGCACGGCGGGACGCTCACTCCTCCTGTTGAAGACTACTCTTGATGTGGTCGAAACGTCGAGAGTTGTTTAACTCCTATGTAAATACGTGAGTAATTCCCGTTGTACAAAATGAATATAATCACTTCGTTGATGACAAGCTGTACAATCGGCTGCAGAGAAACTATAATTCAATTTCTTAATCATATTCAATCTTTTTTAGTTTATTTGAAGACATCACCTCAAGTTGTGTTCGACAGAATGATGAAACGAGGAAGAGCAGAAGAATCTGAAGTGCCCCTGGAGTATTTACAGCAGGTTGGTGATGCATGTCATTGATAAAAATAATAAATAAATAAATGTTGCTGGACAATTTACACAGCAACATCTAGCCCTGTGGTAACCCTGAAGCTTGTATTACAGGTGCTAGATATCTGATTATACTTCATAGAATATACTTACATAGATAGATTTTTTTTACTATACATTTACATGTAGAACAACCAGAACAAATATCTGCAGATCATAAAAAATGTTGTCAAGGTGGGAATCGAACTTGCATCGCAAGCAAACCTTCGTCCACTTCGCCCCACAAAGGGGCAGTGGGTGAAGGTATTGCCCTATGGTTATTTGTGTATTATTTAGAACAAGATGTTATACTGACAAAATATTTATTTTCTTTAAAGGTACATAAAGCATATGAAACCTGGCTAAAATCAGATGTAGGTTGCGAAGTTCTAACTATTGATGCAGATCGAAATATAGAACAGGTCATGGAAGATTTAGACAGATATACCTTTAAAATTTTAGGAGGAAACCACACTAACTGATTTGATCATATTCTAATAGACAACATACATAGTTAGTTTTAATATTGATTGGACTAACTGAAGCTTTCACTATAAAAACAAAACTAATTGAAAAGCAAAGTAACATCATCTATTACCATTGAATCCTGAATGCAATTAATGTAAAACTGATGGATGTCGCAATCAGTGCTTATTTGAGATATCAGGTGTAGAATTAATTCTAGCTCATAATGTAATCCTTGATAGCGTAGTGGTCTAACTAACGCAACCAGGGCTTAACTACATGGCGTGCTTTTGACTCCTTCTTGAAAACCAAGGTTATTTTCTGATCTTGTAATTTCTGCTAAACCATTTTTTAATAATATTCAATAGTTTTCAACTTATCATGTTATAGACTTAAGCAAACTTGATCAAAGTAGGTAAATGTAAAATGTATAAGTATTTAAATATTTAATACTGTTGAATTTGCTATAGATTTGTTGCCAATTAATCGAATCATTTATTTAATCTTAGGAATTTTAATTTATGCCATGTTTTTTAAATGTAAAATAAACAATACAATTAGATACAACATTATTACGAATAAAAAGTGTTCACTATATTTATGTACATGAAGTGTCTAGATAATAATATTAGGTTTATTGTATAGGTCAATATAATGTAGGTTAAAAATTTAAAACACTACCTCCATGCATGCGAATGTAATTTTTTATGAATAAAATCAATGTAATATCATAAAACAAACATGTATTATTTCCCGATCTCTAGGCCTTATTTGAAGTTTGTGTCTGCCATAACTTTTTGATATGGCATAGCACACATTACCAACGAACTACTTTGAATTATTAGCACATCTTCAGATTTGTTGAAAAAGTAATTATTGGGACAGTGGAACAAAAGAATTAAGTATTTGATACAGCTATGTATAGATGATCCAGACTTTAAATGAACTCCCCTCCACAAAACCGTGATAATTTCAACGTGTGAGAGGAAATACGTTTTGCATCTATATACTTGTGTGCGTGCTACAACTTTACTGTAACATTGACTCATCTGTCTGTCAAAGTGATACCGTTTGCTTATACGTTAATGAAAATCCAATGACAAAGATCAATTTATGTGTGTTGTATCTATACACCTTTTTGCATGTACGTGTAACCGCGGTGGAGGGGCGTTCAGTTTAAAAATGGTTTTACTATACTCATTTATTAATTCTATATATATGTTATAAAATAAAATTGCAACAAGTGACGATAATAGTAAATTAAATATTATTATTTCTTTAATGAGATGATAATTACAATAAAAAACATGATTTCTTTTTTTAATTTTTAGTAACTTAGATTATAAAATATAAGTAAAGAATGTTTTTTATGAATAAAAGATTACAAAATAACTAAAATGATATCGATTTATTATCACAAAAACAATAATAATTTATTATTTCCTAATTATTAGTCACTATTTTGAAGCTTTAAATTAATGTCGTAAAAACTTAGCAATGATGAACTCTGAATATTTTAACCTATAATATGTACATGTAATGCATTATAATTGATAAAGAACCTGGAATAGGAGCCAAAATATTCAGAGAAGTGCGCTTTTATACGTATAGTCAGGGATCCGTAGTACATGGAAATCAAGTGATTACTAACAAGCTAATTTTTGGTGAGTAGCTTCGTTTCGATGAGACGTCCAAAGATATCCTATACCCAACTCTCGATTGTGGTAGCTAACAGAGATATCAAGGATTAAAAAATTCAAGGATGTAAAACCGGGATAACGGACCACGAAATTTGTAGGACAATATGTTATATCTCAAGATAATTATCTAAATTATATAAAAACATGTTTGTCCTACAAAACCTATGGTTTGATCAAAGAGTCCGCCATTTCCAAAATGTGTCGAAAACGAGGTCAATTTAAATGATTACTATGATTACTAACCAGCTGATTTTTTGTTGTATACTTAATTCATATTTATAAAATCTAAGGGACATTATTGTCCGACAAATTTCGTGGTCCGTTATCCCGGTTTTACATCCTTGAATTTTTTAATCCTTGATATCTCTGTTAGCTACCACAATCGAGAGTTGGGTATAGGATATCTTTGGACGTCTCATCGAAACGAAGCTACTCACCAAAAATTAGCTTGTTAGTAATCACTTGATTTTCATGTACTACGGATCCCGGCCTAGTAATTTAGTTTGTTAAATAGGGTTTAGGTAATATTGTTTTTACTGGTTCATGTAATCATAATCATATATTATAATATATTTGAAATCTTTACTGCACTTTGAATGTAAGCTTCATACTATTATGAAGCTTACCAGGACCTATGTCCTAACACTTTCACTAGTCAGTATAACATTTTAGCGGTAAAGATGATCAGCTCTGATGTTCGTAGCGATCTCACTCTCCCATTTGTCGCCGTTTGACAGAAGTTTTTCCTTATTGTACAGGAGCTCTTCGTGAGTTTCCGTAGAGAATTCAAAGTTGGGGCCTTCTACGATTGCGTCGACTGGGCACGCCTCCTGAATATATAGATTAATGTTAGAAGGTATAAAATAAATAAATCACCCCATTATTTATTTATTGAACAAAATCAACAGCCCTTAAATATTTTATACAGTCTTTTAGATAATGTATCATACGGCCAATTACAGATTTACTTTATATAGACAATTAATAATTACATATACGTTTCTAGTTCTCCGAAATACATATAAATAAACCTTTCTAAACATAATAAACAATTTCTGATCTAAAGACAGAACTCGCCGGCAGTGTGAACAGTCAGCGATCAACTACATAGTTTATATGCATCTCTTTTCTTTACACGGAAAGTACCTATATCTATTGTACGTTTCTTGAACGAGAAAATAGCCGATAGTCGTTTTCTCGCGCCGTCTTAATAGTGTTATTTGAATAAATAAATTGATTAATGTATGTAGGTAGCAGCTAGGTACCTGGCAGAATCCACAGTAGATGCACTTGGTCATGTCGATGTCGTAGCGCGTGGTGCGGCGGGACCCGTCCTTGCGCTCTTCTGCTTCAATTGTGATAGCCTGGAATAAATATACTAGGTTTTTATTCTTTCCTTAAAAGTATACTAGGTATTTTATTCTTGTCCCTAAAAATATACTAGGTATTTTATTATTTTCCTTGCGGTTTAAGAAATTTGTAACAACTGCTACTTTCTGTTTGAACCCACTAAACCCAGAAACGCTTGTCTGATTAAAAAACATATTTGTGTTGGATATCGAGCAATAGCTTGCTGCACCTAACTCATCTTTTTAAAACATTGTCTTGTTTACTGTGATTTATTTGTGACACAAGTGAAAAAAGCTTGGCATCTGTTTATGGAATAATAGGTAGAAACTATCTTGACTGGTCATCTATAAACCAATAATAATAAATGAAAAAAAATTGTTTTTTCTTTATTTAATTCGCGATCCATAGCAACTTATGGATATTAATACTAGAACTCACCTGTGCTGGGCAGATTGCCTCACAGAGCTTGCAAGCAATGCACCGTTCCTCCCCAGAAGGGTATCTCCTGAGTGCATGCTCTCCTCTGAAGCGCGGGGATAAAGGCCCTTTCTCAAAAGGATAGTTGATAGTCGCTGGTTCCTGAAATTGACATTCAAAAATTCAAATAATTTATTTAACTTAGTATATCAAATTTTAAAAAAACAAATTATACAATTCAAAGACTTAATAATAAGTATATAATTATATTCCTATTTGTTTTTAAATTAACATACAATATCTAATTTAGCATGTTGCATGGTACATGCTTATTTTCTAATTAAAAACATATCAAAATTACAAACCTATTCAAATTAATAACATTGAAATATTATTATAGATAATTAATTATTTAGTCAGGTATTGTATGGAGGAAACAACACTTTAGCAACAGCTTTGTTGTTTTCTAATAACTCAGCATGGATATACCAATTTATAAAAGAGCTGAGGTTTAATAGCATTTATAGGGATGGGATTTAAACAGCAATAAATAATGTAGTGCATCAGTATCTAGATCAACATTTGTTATATTAAACCTATTTTATAGTTCTTGCAAAATCACTCTCCCATAAAATACAACCTTCTGCTTTCTACTGATTTGTTCAAAATTACCTTAAAAATATGCGCCAGTGTAACAGCAAACCCTCTAGCCAACTCAGTCCAAAACAATGTCTGTGCAGCCCGGTTAGACATTTCTTTGAATGACATATCAGGATCCTCAGCATTCACATACATGTACCCAGGCTGAGATGGAGGGTACACCTTCTTGGTTTTCTCAGCGGGAGTGCTGTATTGGGCATGACGAACAACTGTGGCCCCAGCACCAGTGGTTCTTACTAAAAATTAAAGACATTGAAAATTCATCATACTATTGTAATGTCGATAAGTGTTCAATGTTCTAAACATAAAGCAACTAGCATTAACTAAACCAATATTCAAAATTGATATAATAGCAATAGGTTTAAATTTTAATTTGTAAGAAAATCAGCTGGCACAACACGAAATAGGTTATAAACAACATTGCGTAACAATCAATACGGCGTATATTTCCTGCCGGATTTTCAATCAAAGCTTTTGGCCTCTATAACGTACCTCGAGTAGAAATTGAAAATATTTTAGCTAGAGACATTTTCGCTAATCCTTCTCAAATTGAGCGAAAATTTAGATTAGGAAAACAAAATTTGTTTTTCCAAGTCCAATCTATAACTCAAACTTGGCTTTTGTCACTGTCATAAAAGTGACACTATAATAAATTTGACAGAGAAATGGGGAAAAGTATGTACACACACGGTTACCCGCGCAGGATTTATGTATTTTTCTGTCATGTAAGTAAAGTATGTTGTACACAAACCACACACGAAAAATATGATTTTTTATTAGCGGTTAAAGTTTGAAATTGCCGTTTTATTGCACTAAGTTCTTTGAATTGAAAAATCTTCATGATTTGATTTGAGGTTTTCGATTGAAACTTTTTTCCAAAGGATTCTGTTATATATTTTTTTAATGTGAAACATTTGAATTTCGACTTTCAATTGTTTTTGTTATGCAATTTAGACAAGAAAGATGGATACCCAAAGAAAATATAATCACTACGTTATACCGGTACTACATACCGTTGTGGATACCTACTGCGAAAATTCGACTATTCGAGTGACATTTGAATACGAGTTCCGACGCGGAACTATTGCGGCAGAAACGGCCCGCAACATCAATGCAGCGTTTGGAGAGGGGTCTACTAATGAACGCGCCGTGCGATTTTGGTTTCTTTGATTGATAGATTTTGATTCGATCTTTACTATTATTGCTCCACGACAACCCAAGACCTCACACAGCACGAGAAACCATTTTGACCCTTCAGGAACTGCAGTTAGAAATCATTCGTCATCCTCCGTATTCACCAGACCTTTCTATAACGGACTACCATTTATTTCGTGATTTGGACAATTATCTACGTGACAAGAAGTTTTCTGTCGGAGGCAGTACAAAATGCTTTCACACAATTTGTGCAGGCTAGATCGTCCGAGTTCTATCGCAAAGGCATTAATGATCTTCCCATTAGATGGCAACAATGTATAGATAATAATGGCAACTATTTTGATCACTTAAATAAATTTGTTAAAAATTAAAAAAATAAACAATTTAGATTTTCAGTACAAATCGGCAATTTCATTCTTTAACCCCTAGTATTACGTGTGCATAAATGATGTTGATGCTATGTCTCAATAGATGGCATTATTAACAAAACCATAGACAACTTTAAGTTGACAGCTTGTCAATAATGCCAACTTGCTACTGCCAATTTGGCAAATAAATTTATTTTATTGTCAAATCAAAACATTGCACCGCACCAGTGACGTTTACAGATTTTTATGTTTGTGCTGTAATTTCGCGATAAAATAAGCCACGCAGCATGGGAGATTCCCAAACATCAGACCCGGACTCCAGCAAACCCAGCCCTTCGAGCGAGGAGCAACCGGAGGCTGTAAATATCGTTCTACAACAGTTTACATAAAGCCCTTCAGATTTCTTATTTATCCATTTTTGCAGGACCGGCGTCCGTTCGGCAACTTAGGGTTCCAAGTTTCAGAAGTAGTAGAACGTCTGGAAGCTAGCATCAATGCGCTGGATTCTTCAGATGAGGAGAAAAGGCCGGAAGTGCGTAGATATAGCGGCGGTCCATGGATGGAACCGGAGCCGCTGGCACCAGACGCGATACTGCGAATCCTAGATGAGCTGGTGATGAAAACAGATCCACAGTTCGAACAGACAGATCAACCCTTGCTGCTGTCAGACTCTGTCACCAGAGCGGTGATTGTTTCTCATAGCATTGCAGCTTTACTGTCTCGGTTGGAACGGTCTCATGCCTCGAGATTGGGCGCTCACATCGCTGCGGAAACCACGCGATGGATCTTACACATGTTCAAGTAAGCTATATCTAATCTATATTTAACATAACACAATTATGTGTAATAAATAAAAGAAAAGTGATGCCATTTCATGCGTTCATCTATTTGTTATTTAGTGATACAGATAATAGGCTAAGAGGTTTATAAGTAATTTTCTTAACATACTGTTTAGAAAATTAGCTGTTTTCTCGTGGTTCCAGGATTTTGTCCCATTAATGGGACCACAAGGGATAACTGTTTCTCGTAGTCCCATTGTTGTGTAATTACCTCCTGTATATAAAAATATGTGGTTACCAAAAGAAACAATGATAATAAATGTAGCAACTTCATATTATTTAGGTAAGAATAATATTTTATCTCAATTTTTCTAAAAAAATGTCCCATCGAAATATCACCGTGGATCAACTGTAGTTGGTTATTCATCCCGCCTAACAAATTCTCGTCTATATTCTAATGATTCATCATCTAACACTTCACTACACACTCCAAAAAGTTTATCTATGCAAGAAGAATACCTACTGAAAACTGAACTGAGGTGCAGTACTGAAAGTACTGCACCTCACTACTCTAGAGGAAAGACGCCTTCGTGGTGATCTCATTGAGACTTATAAAATATTGAAAAATTTTTACAATTTACCAAACATTAAAGACATATTCGTTCTGCATCACCCAACAAAATCGGCCCGTGGACACAGTCTCAGAATAATCCGGGCGAATACGAACACTCTCTCTGCACATCATTTCCTTTCCAACAGAGTCGTTCAGAATTGGAACGGACTACCTGAAGAAGTTGTGACAGCTAGCTCTACAAACTGCTTTAAAAACAGACTCAACCACTGGTTACGCACAAATAAACTACAGATGACAAGAAATAAACAATGACTGTACCTTCCAACACTGTGACATAGACACATCAGCATCTAAGCTGCTCGTCTATAATAAAATAATAATAATAATATACAGGAGGATAAATACGTTACTGAGCATAGGAATGGGACTACGAGAAACAGTTGTCCCTTGTGGTCCCATTAATGGGACAAAATCCTGGGACCACGAGAAAACAGCGGTTTTATTTTAGTACAATCTATTAATTTTATCTGTTCATTAATTATTATTTAAGGAAAACCAACAACTTCTTACAGATACTTAATAACTGACACAGAAATATAAAACATAAAAGTCAATTACAGGTTTTCACGGGTAAATATCAATATAAGAAAAGAATCTGTGCAGCTTATTTATTAGGTAGGTTTTAATTCTAACGAAAAAAAAAAATTTCAATATTATTTAAAATGTTGTAATCATTGTAACGGCATCATAAAATCATTACACCTTTGTTCCATTAAAAATAAAATATTTTCATGTAAGTAATCAAATATTTAATTATCAAATAACAACACTAATACACTCTCTAATACATTTTTGTTTAATAATGTGTGTATTGGTGGCTATAACAGCAGCAAAGTAGTGGCTAATAATCTTGGTATATTGAGTTGGATAGTAGATAACTCATAGGTACTCAATGGCCCCTTATCAGGGTTTACTAATTGGTATTTTATGTTAGTTTTTAACTGATAATGAATCAGGAATTGTTGATTAATTAGAAACCTTTTGTGACTGGTAATAAGGTCTTAATTTCCAGTTAATAGTTAAGTTTTAACAATTAAAGTATTATATCAAATAGTAGGTTTTCTAATACCAGCAGACCAACTAAGCTGTTTTTGTATTATGTGTGTTAATAACCACAATATTATGAAGGTAACATCCACAATCATAGCTGTTGAACTGATATGAAAGTATATTATAATTACAGGAATTTAAGTCAATGATCATTATTACACCTAATTGTACATATAAACTGATAAGTAATAAAAATATTTATGAGTATGAAAATGTGAGCTATAGATGTAAAGATAACAATAAGCCTTAATACTTAAACTATTAATATGCAGTTCTAAGTACCACATAAATCTTCAATAATACAAATCAATCAGGCTCAGTATGCATGAAATGCAGGTATAAGACAGCTTTTTTATTGATTTAATGCTTGTTCTCCATTACAGATTAGGGGATTACCAAGCATACTACCATGTAGAACACATGGAAGGCCTGGTGAAGATCACAAGAATGCTGCTGCATCACAAATATCCAAGATATTTGGAAGATGGAGGTAAGATTATACTTCCTAAGCATTATTATCCTCCAACGAAATCACTGATTTAATAAACTTTTACCTCTAGATTTTTTTTGAAAATGTTTTATTATTTTCAATATTCGCAAACATCATGAGATAACGCATGTGAGATTCAATAATCTGCATTTGCCCAGCATGGTGAATTAGGCCTTATCACTCTCATCAAGAGATAAGTCCTTTGTCCCAGCAGTGAGAACGAGTATGGGTGTCTAAGCTATTCTAATATGTGTTTCAGCACTAGCGTTTGTCTCCCGCCTGCCCTGTATATACAGTTGCGTGGCGAGTCCGTTGAACGTGGTGCAGCATCTCTGCCGACAGCTGGGCCTGCCTCTGGCCTGCGTCAGGCCGGTGCCGGTACATGCTTCAGGTAATAAACCTGTTTATACAGTTGTGTCAGTCCGTTCAGATGTCAGAGTTCAAGTCAAGAACTTTATTTCTATATAAACAACGATTTACATGGACACGTCAGAAAAAAATTATTACTACATAAAAAAAACTTCTATTTTGAACTATAACGATATTATGCATATCCGAAGTTTTGGTTTTCTATCAAGAGACAACCATCTTCAGGGAAGCACTAAATCCTCTCCTGACATTCGGCGCGTGTCGCTGACTGAAATTAGTATACATAATACGCCATAATTCCCGATAAAAAAATTGAATTACACGTTATTCTAGTTTAAGACCGCATAATTTCAACAACAATATTTTCAATAACAGCTGTTTTAGTACTGCCATAACTCCTATAATGTTTTCAGGGCGTGGAATGGACACGGTCGCGTTGAGCCGCCTGTGTGAAGAGGATGTTGCAGCCAATCGCGTGCCTCTGTTAGTGTTAGGGGAGGCGGGCGTGCCCCCACTAGGCAAGTATTTATTATACTCTTACCTACTAGCTTCCCGCCCCGACTTCTGGGGAAGACTGGTGGCAAACTGCTTTCCATAGAGAGGGAAAAAAAATATGTATTATAAAAAAAAAACTACTATTATTTTGTAGTATTAACCCTCTATTGCATGAATTATTAAAATTGTAACAAAAAAAATATTTGTTTCATATAATGTGTTTTATTAGGGCTTAAGAGACAAAATATAAAATAAAATAATTAAATAATCTTCTTATTGAGAAAAAAATATCAAAAGCCATTTTTGGCTTCCTATGCATTTACGGTGATTACGCTTACGCCATATTTGGCTTCTTATGCACAAGAAGTACCAACACTCATACAAGGTTAAATTCTCTAAAACAGTTAATTCAAGCAAAGAAAAACGTCACATTCCTCAAATTTTATATAAGAACGCAAACAACAATAAATTTGGCATAATTGACGATTATTTGGTACCGATTTACAAAAAAAATGTTCAATTATCCCTGATGCCAATTTACATGATCGCACTGAATTTAGAGGTTGCGCTTTTATCGTAATCTTATGTGCCCTTTGCCGAGATGCATGAGATTTTACGCATACCAATTTGTGTGTACCATATATTGACGAGGTATGTTCGGCATTATGTGTACCAAGACGCCCTCTTTATCTTGAGATGGTCTTGCCAGCCTTGCAATAATGTTCGGTAATGACAAGCTTGAAATCAAATAGTGACATGGTATACGTCGCCACAAAAACATCTTCATCGGATTTGGATAAAGAAATATTGTTACCTAAGGGATCTATCGCCAGAAATATAATTAGTGCATTTATCAGTATCATAAAAGCCTGAAGAAAGCATTCTGGAAATATAGAAAAAAATAACTCTAAATGCATACGAAGCCATATTTGGCGTAAGCGTATTCACCGTAAATGCATACGAAGCCAAATATGGCTCCGATATAAAATGGTGAAAATAATAAACAAAAAACATATATTTAAAGAAATCTTCAACAGGGAATAAAAAAAGACGCTCTGTATAACATTATTAATATTTTTTTAAAGCAATTTTCTTACAATTTCCATTTTAATTTCAACAACAAAACTGCAGTAAAGTTAACTTGTCACAAGTTTGCGGACGCGTCGGAGAAAAATAAAAGTATACTGACAGGTGACATTTGCTATAGACAATAAAAATTGCTTTCCGTTTCAGTTTGATGTACTTAACATTATTTCAATAAAAGTTGAAATTTTTTGTTTAAAATTAGGGTAGAAAAAATTTACTAAAGTTAAAAAGCCAAATATGGCTCTGTATGCAATAGAGGGTTAACTTAACATTGATATTTCAGTACTGAATCGTTGTGAGAGACTGGTGCCTGATCTAGGTTCTAAAAGAACATGTGAAAAAATTGGGGAAGACCTTTGCTCTGGCTAAAAAATATTTTTTTTATTATGCTGAAAACATTCAATTATAATATCCTTAAAACTAACTTAAAAAAACTGTTACCAATTACATGCTCTAATTATAAATTGTGTTATTTCCAGGCTGTGGATCGGATATAGCGAGTATGGAAGCCATTTGTCGTGAGCGGGGAATGTACCTGCACCTCAGGGGACACGGCCTGGCCTTGTCGGCAGTGCTGAATAGGGACGAAGTGAGTATAGAGACGTGTGGTGCCCGCCTTGAAATAGTACTAACCCATCTCCACGACCCGTGTCCACTTGTGGGACGTAGAATTTGGGCAATAAGTGTAACATAATGATTTTATTCTACAGGTGTTCGAAGCGGCTGACGCCCTCACAATAATGCCCGGTTCGTGGTTTGGTGTTCCAGGGTTACCAGCTATTGTATCCTTTCAAATCAAACAGTTGGTCATACAGGAAAATATATATTTAACAAGTATTGTAAAGTTTTGGACTCCACCAATTTCCTCCAATAATAATCTTTTCATATATTAGTAAACAAAATTATTTTCTAATAATTCCGCCAAAAAAAAAAAGATACATTGGATTGTTTCTATAGCACGCTCCTTTAGACCGTATTAACGTTACTGTAGCACCCAGAAAAGATAATAGATTTTGTAAAAAATCCTTACTTAAACCATATCTCGAAATTACCCAAAATTCACGTAAGACGCAAATGCTTTATTAGTTCATTTCCACCTTCAATATGTTTCTTTATCGCCAATGCAGACATTTTACAGAATACCAGAGCCAATAACTTCAGGCGACTCAACGAAAGGATCGAACGGGGTATGATAATGTTTTTTACTTTTTACAATGTTACCTAGGCGTTCCTAAATTAAATAACATCATTATTTGATTTAATAATGATCAGTGTAACCTCACGTTAGTTACGAAAGTTAAACTAATATCTCTTTCATAACGTAGGAATTTTGTATTATGTATTTATTTTCACCGTAGGTACACTTTGATACACTTGGTTATGTCAGATTGAATGCATATTGAACGTACATTATATTCCAGATAAGTGCAAGAGAGAACGCACTAGCGGCTTTATCAGGTCTATCAGGGGGTAATGCGAGACTTCCCGCACTGTCAGTTTGGACGTGTGTGTTAGCGGCCGGGGCTAAGAAGCTCTCGCAGCATTTGTCCGCTGCCTTCAAGTCCGCTCGAGCTGCATACACGGTGCTGTCCGCTGCTGGGCTCAAGATATTGGTAAATATATGTTATATTAATCTGTTCACATTTCAAACCCCGTTTGAAATAGTGTCTACAGAGAATTAATGTATAAATGTTGAAATTTATTTACACTGAGATAGGAACTAAGTAAACTAAAAAAAAAGGAACTAAGTAAGTTCAGATATTGTTATAAACTTACCTAAAGTTTGCTAAAAATATTTCGACAAAAGCCTCATAAATCCAGCTTTCCATACATAGACATTCCAATTACCAGTTAAATCCATTCTGCGTTTATAATGATTATTTTCTGTTTTTTAAATTGTGATTTTGTTTCAGAGTGCTAGACCAGGAGGTGATGAACCACCGAATGTTGGAATTGTGGTGAGTCCTACTTTAAACCTTATACATAAAACAAAACTTCTTACGGTTTCAGATTTTCCATGAAAAGAAATGATTTATTTTATTTGGAGAACAAACAGAATTTTTTTTAAAACATTTTAAATTATTACACATCTTAAAAAGCTTTGGTAAATTCACCTGATATCCAAGTCAATCCATTGCTTTTTTATTCTCTGGATTAAATTAAAACTCTTTATCACATGTCTCTGTTGATTCTAATCCATATATTGTTTTGTAGGAAGCTATAACGCAGTCGTCCGCGTGCGTGACGTTCCAATTTGCGCCGCCGACGGACGCGCCCAAGCCGCCGCCCTACTACGACAAACTCAACTCCTGGCTCGGACAGGTGCTGCAGAGAGAGTCTGATATGGTAAGTAGAGGTACCTATAACTATAATTATATAATTGTAGATTTGTAGCATTCCATAACAGGGTTTAGCTATAAAACGTTCGTCCGCGTGCGTTACGTTCCAATTCGCGCCGTTAAATTTAAAGTTTGAAGTTTAAAAAAAAAAATCATATTGCTCATAGAAATACCATTATCTAAAATTTTTATCAAGAAAATTTACACAGTAAACATCTAGCCCCGTGGTAATCTCGATGCTTGTGTTTCGGGATAAATTGCTCAAAAAACGCCATCATCTTTCAGATAGTCATAGAGGTTTGCGACACCGAAGCCCACGGGGTAGTTCTGCGCTACTGCCCGCTAGAGGGCAGCCTGCTGGACGAGAAGCGGCTGGAGCAGTGGGCGACCGCGCTTGAGGCGCAGCTGCACGTGCTGCACGCCACCGTGCTGCTGCGGGAGCCCTTCCAGGAGCACGTGCGCGCCGCGCCCAATCTCAGGCTCGTGCATCTACCGGGGTGGGCAGGTCTGTATACGAGAGGCGCAGCTGCACGTGCTGCACGCCACCGTGCTGCTGCGGGAGCCCTTCCAGGAGCACGTGCGCGCCGCGCCCAATCTCAGGCTCGTGCATCTACCGGGGTGGGCAGGTCTGTATACGAGAGGCGCAGCTGCACGTGCTGCACGCCACCGTGCTGCTGCGGGAGCCCTTCCAGGAGCACGTGCGCGCCGCGCCCAATCTCAGGCTCGTGCATCTACCGGGGTGGGCAGGTCTGTATACGAGAGGCGCAGCTGCACGTGCTGCACGCCACCGTGCTGCTGCGGGAGCCCTTCCAGGAGCACGTGCGCGCCGCGCCCAATCTCAGGCTCGTGCATCTACCGGGGTGGGCAGGTCTGTATACGAGAGGCGCAGCTGCACGTGCTGCACGCCACCGTGCTGCTGCGGGAGCCCTTCCAGGAGCACGTGCGCGCCGCGCCCAATCTCAGGCTCGTGCATCTACCGGGGTGGGCAGGTCTGTATACGAGAGGCGCAGCTGCACGTGCTGCACGCCACCGTGCTGCTGCGGGAGCCCTTCCAGGAGCACGTGCGCGCCGCGCCCAATCTCAGGCTCGTGCATCTACCGGGGTGGGCAGGTCTGTATACGAGAGGCGCAGCTGCACGTGCTGCACGCCACCGTGCTGCTGCGGGAGCCCTTCCAGGAGCACGTGCGCGCCGCGCCCAATCTCAGGCTCGTGCATCTACCGGGGTGGGCAGGTCTGTATACGAGAGGCGCAGCTGCACGTGCTGCACGCCACCGTGCTGCTGCGGGAGCCCTTCCAGGAGCACGTGCGCGCCGCGCCCAATCTCAGGCTCGTGCATCTACCGGGGTGGGCAGGTCTGTATACGAGAGGCGCAGCTGCACGTGCTGCACGCCACCGTGCTGCTGCGGGAGCCCTTCCAGGAGCACGTGCGCGCCGCGCCCAATCTCAGGCTCGTGCATCTACCGGGGTGGGCAGGTCTGTATACGAGAGGCGCAGCTGCACGTGCTGCACGCCACCGTGCTGCTGCGGGAGCCCTTCCAGGAGCACGTGCGCGCCGCGCCCAATCTCAGGCTCGTGCATCTACCGGGGTGGGCAGGTCTGTATACGAGAGGCGCAGCTGCACGTGCTGCACGCCACCGTGCTGCTGCGGGAGCCCTTCCAGGAGCACGTGCGCGCCGCGCCCAATCTCAGGCTCGTGCATCTACCGGGGTGGGCAGGTCTGTATACGAGAGGCGCAGCTGCACGTGCTGCACGCCACCGTGCTGCTGCGGGAGCCCTTCCAGGAGCACGTGCGCGCCGCGCCCAATCTCAGGCTCGTGCATCTACCGGGGTGGGCAGGTCTGTATACGAGAGGCGCAGCTGCACGTGCTGCACGCCACCGTGCTGCTGCGGGAGCCCTTCCAGGAGCACGTGCGCGCCGCGCCCAATCTCAGGCTCGTGCATCTACCGGGGTGGGCAGGTCTGTATACGAGAGGCGCAGCTGCACGTGCTGCACGCCACCGTGCTGCTGCGGGAGCCCTTCCAGGAGCACGTGCGCGCCGCGCCCAATCTCAGGCTCGTGCATCTACCGGGGTGGGCAGGTCTGTATACGAGAGGCGCAGCTGCACGTGCTGCACGCCACCGTGCTGCTGCGGGAGCCCTTCCAGGAGCACGTGCGCGCCGCGCCCAATCTCAGGCTCGTGCATCTACCGGGGTGGGCAGGTCTGTATACGAGAGGCGCAGCTGCACGTGCTGCACGCCACCGTGCTGCTGCGGGAGCCCTTCCAGGAGCACGTGCGCGCCGCGCCCAATCTCAGGCTCGTGCATCTACCGGGGTGGGCAGGTCTGTATACGAGAGGCGCAGCTGCACGTGCTGCACGCCACCGTGCTGCTGCGGGAGCCCTTCCAGGAGCACGTGCGCGCCGCGCCCAATCTCAGGCTCGTGCATCTACCGGGGTGGGCAGGTCTGTATACGAGAGGCGCAGCTGCACGTGCTGCACGCCACCGTGCTGCTGCGGGAGCCCTTCCAGGAGCACGTGCGCGCCGCGCCCAATCTCAGGCTCGTGCATCTACCGGGGTGGGCAGGTCTGTATACGAGAGGCGCAGCTGCACGTGCTGCACGCCACCGTGCTGCTGCGGGAGCCCTTCCAGGAGCACGTGCGCGCCGCGCCCAATCTCAGGCTCGTGCATCTACCGGGGTGGGCAGGTCTGTATACGAGAGGCGCAGCTGCACGTGCTGCACGCCACCGTGCTGCTGCGGGAGCCCTTCCAGGAGCACGTGCGCGCCGCGCCCAATCTCAGGCTCGTGCATCTACCGGGGTGGGCAGGTCTGTATACGAGAGGCGCAGCTGCACGTGCTGCACGCCACCGTGCTGCTGCGGGAGCCCTTCCAGGAGCACGTGCGCGCCGCGCCCAATCTCAGGCTCGTGCATCTACCGGGGTGGGCAGGTCTGTATACGAGAGGCGCAGCTGCACGTGCTGCACGCCACCGTGCTGCTGCGGGAGCCCTTCCAGGAGCACGTGCGCGCCGCGCCCAATCTCAGGCTCGTGCATCTACCGGGGTGGGCAGGTCTGTATACGAGAGGCGCAGCTGCACGTGCTGCACGCCACCGTGCTGCTGCGGGAGCCCTTCCAGGAGCACGTGCGCGCCGCGCCCAATCTCAGGCTCGTGCATCTACCGGGGTGGGCAGGTCTGTATACGAGAGGCGCAGCTGCACGTGCTGTATACGAAATCTATTAAAAAACGTGCAAAGACGCGGGCGAAAAGCAAGCCAATTGATAGTAATAAATAAATATAAATATTGCCGGACAATTCACATAAACTATGCACATTTTTTGTGCCCAATCAAAAATAGTCCTACTGAATTCGACGACTGATCTCGAAATTGAACCTAGTGCGCGCCACCACTCAAGTCCGTTAGACGTGGCGCTGCTTGCCTAGATATTAACGTTTCTAATACTTAGTTCCCGCATTAACCGTAAGACTTCAGTGGTGGCGCGCACTCTATCTTGTCTCTACGCGTGTTCACATACCGCATGCGGCAACAACATAAAATTTCAAATGTAAGTGTCTAATCTGTAAGCTATTCCCCAGGTCTCGGAGGGGTCCGCTACGTCCCGCCCGGCTGGGACGAGGCGTCGCTCAAGGAACTGAACTCACTCAACGAGAAGTTGGTGGAAACGCTCAAGTCGACTGATAATGCCTTCTCGTGCGGCGACGGAGAGGACGGCATGTCTTGTGTTAGGTAAGATTATTTATTACTAGCCGCACCGCTGATAGCTTTGATTGCGTTTATACGTATCTACATAGACATACATTTATTTACTACCAAACACACACATAAAAGAACAATACATAATACACTACAAATACAAAAACAAACATGTAGAAATAAAAGTTGGACATTTTAAAGTTTGAGCTCATTGAATATAGCTATTATTACTTTAATTTGTATGATAAATGGCAATAAGGCTTTAGTTTTATTTTATTATTATAAAGATAAACTAATTTGATTATGTTTCTTTCAGGTTTGGAATGGTGACAGCAGATACGGATATAGAAGAGTTGTTGGAACTGGTTATTTCCGCCGGAAAGGAAGTTGAGGAAACTTCGGAGGCCTTGAATAACATGACTGAAGTTTTGAAGAAAGGTTAGTGACTTTTAAAATACTATGTTACTAAAGCAGAGTTATTATTTTTTAGCTATTCTTTCGATTGGCATCATAAAAATAGGGTAATTTTTTTTCACATTTGAGTCGGTTCGATTTCCAGACAAAGAAATTTTTTTTAGAAAATCTATGAATGTAGAATTACTAACTTTTAAAAATAACATAAAGTCTTCTTTGAGCAAAATTCACTATCAACGATATTTAAGGTACTTCCCCTTCATGGCCCATAAGCTTGGGACGCCCTGTATAAGACATCCAGACAGACACCCGGAACCAATATTATTTTTAATCGTTGCAGGTATAGAGGAAGCTCAAGCGGACTTGGAGCGCGAGAACGCAGAGCGCGCCTGGCAGGAAGGTCTCCTGCGGCGCGTGCCGGTGGTGGGCCGCGTGGTGCAGTGGTGGGCGCCCACCTCCCACGTCCCGCCGTCGGGCCGGCGGCTGCATCTCGCGCAGGGCACGCTACAGACCACAGACGACGTGTACAGGTACGTTATCTATACTAATATTATAATGACGACCTCTGTGAGTGGGGCGAAGGTCTCCTGCGGCGCGTGCCGGTGGTGGGCCGCGTGGTGCAGTGGTGGGCGCCCACCTCCCACGTCCCGCCGTCGGGCCGGCGGCTGCATCTCGCGCAGGGCACGCTACAGACCACAGACTACGTGTACAGGTACGTTATCTATACTAATATTATAATGACGACCTCTGTGAGTGGGGCGAAGGTCTCCTGCGGCGCGTGCCGGTGGTGGGCCGCGTGGTGCAGTGGTGGGCGCCCACCTCCCACGTCCCGCCGTCGGGCCGGCGGCTGCATCTCGCGCAGGGCACGCTACAGACCACAGACTACGTGTACAGGTACGTTATCTATACTAATATTATAATGACGACCTCTGTGAGTGGGGCGAAGGTCTCCTGCGGCGCGTGCCGGTGGTGGGCCGCGTGGTGCAGTGGTGGGCGCCCACCTCCCACGTCCCGCCGTCGGGCCGGCGGCTGCATCTCGCGCAGGGCACGCTACAGACCACAGACTACGTGTACAGGTACGTTATCTATACTAATATTATAATGACGACCTCTGTGAGTGGGGCGAAGGTCTCCTGCGGCGCGTGCCGGTGGTGGGCCGCGTGGTGCAGTGGTGGGCGCCCACCTCCCACGTCCCGCCGTCGGGCCGGCGGCTGCATCTCGCTCAGGGCACGCTACAGACCACAGACGACGTATACAGGTACATTATCTATCTATACTAAATTTTTTTTTTTAATTTTCGGTAAACTTACAGCTAGTTTAACATTAGAAAAACAAAATATACTCATTCTTAAATATATACTTAAACTTACAGCTAGTTTAACATTACAAAAACAAAATTACAGGTTTCCACTTATAAAAGATAAAACAAATTTATACATAACGCATATTTTGTTTAAAAAATATTTCTGTATGTGTGTGCCTTCAGTTGTAATATTTATTGAATATAAACTTTTTTGTATTTTGTATATGAATAAAGATCTTTGAAAACTGAACTGTTTTTGTATCAAATTATCTTATATATTTGTTGCAGAAACATCCAAAGAATCAAAGACATAGAGTCTGAGCCAGAGGAGGCGCATGCTTCGACGCACCAAATAGTAGATAAGTTATCTAACTCCGAATAACAGTATGTACTCTAATTATACATGTACAGAGTTCAAAATACAATGTAACGTAACACTTTCCATTCACGCTTTCTTTTATCTTAGAACGAAATATTTCACTAGAAAAGTCTATCACAAAATCTCATTTATGATCTCTGGAATTTCCCAGGTTGACTTTATTTGTATTTCGTAGTGATTTACTCACGTAAACTTTTAAATAAGTATATGAAAAATGGTATAGAAAAAAATTCAAGATCACAACGTAACCGTGGTCCTCGAGTGGGAATCGAACCCACGCACTCCAGCTCTGGCTGCGCTTGTAATCTATATTATAAAAACATAAGTTTTTTTTTCTATACCATTTTTCTAATATTTCCAATATTGTCTTTGAAGAAGACTTTGCAACGGTTCCTATTGTGTTAAATGGATTTTTAAGTAAGTAATTCATACGGTTTGATTAATTAATTCTATATTTCTCTAACTGGACAGTGTTCCAATGAGTAAAATGTATACATGTTCTAAAATCTCTAAAGTGTGTGATGTATTTAATTTTGTCCCATAGCTATCAGAGCTGTATTGTTTTGTCATAAATCATTTGAGTAAAAAATTGCTTGCCCTAAAGTAGGCTTAGCACTATCCCATTGCATTTAAATATTAATAAAACATTTAACATTCATTTAATTAAGTTATCAATTATTTATCTAATGAAATTTGAATTTGGTTAACCATCATGCTAAGGTTTTCTTAATTAAGAAATTAAAGCAATATTTGTAAGTATTATTATAATCCTGCATTTGTAACGAGGCTCTCACCAGCACTATAAATAGAAAATATATGAATAGTAAGATGAGGGATTCCATTAATTTAAATAATATACAGCACAAAATGTTATTTAGTAAAAAAATATCTTGATTTATTAAAATATTATTAAAATGAGTTTATGTGTCAAAGATAATGTAAAGAAAAGCCACCAAAAATCCGATTGAATATAGGTACTTAAATATTTGGATAAAATTTAAAAAGCAGGTTTTCGCTTTTTACAAATTATTGTGTCAATTTTACTTAAGATAATAAGTATATTACTGTATAATATAAGTTAAGCTTTCGCAGTGTGGCTTTTATAATTTTTAATTGGTTCAATAAGCTATTTAAAATAATTTAGTATGTTTCGTATATTACAAATAAATAAATAAAAAATACCATGCATTGTAATGTCACACCAACTGACTTACAATGTACAATTGCTATTTTGTAAAATAAAAGTAAGACTTTAAATCTACAAACGGTTTTAAATTAAAATTTTAGGAAGATTGTATTGTACTCATATGCAAAATGCTGTACTTTCAAACCCTTTGATGGTCCATCTTAGAAAATATGCAGTTTAATTCATTCGTAAGTTAGATTTCTTAGTTGGGCGTACATTTAAAGGACTTAACATTAATCATAATTAGTTAATTAATCAGTAATTATAAAAATGTATTTTAAAGAAAGTAGACATTCAGCGACTTATCGGTTTATTTAAAGTTTGACTGATTTTCATATTGTATCATTATTATTTTAAACTATTTATTTATTTAATTATAAATATCCATTATCTTTAAGATAACGTAAATAATGTGAAAGTTACCCGGTGTGGTCAAAAAATAGATTTAGTGGAAAAACCCATGTGCTTAGTATTAAGCTCAGTACTCACATACCTACGGTATTACTCGATAGTTAACTCGAAGTCGAGTAAAAATCAACGTGTGAACGGCAAAAGTCACTGTGAAGTCTGTGAACTCTGTGAGTTTTGCGGACCACACGATTTTTACTCTACTTCGAGTAAAACTATCGAGTAATACCGTATTTGAGTACTGAGCTTTAGACGTAAATATTAATGTTTAAAAGGATTGCCAATGTTAAATTCATTATGGCGGTACATTTTTACTTCAAGACTAAAGATGCCTGTGCACTAAATTGAAGATAGTGGAACTGTTTTATACCACATTTAAAGTGATAGGTATTTATGTCAGTCCCTCGAATTTTTGAATGTTTTTCGTCAGTTATTATTTCCTATCAAAATTTCTACTTTTTCCGTTCTTACCGAGATCGCGAGCCGATGATCAAGCGCCCTACTGCTTTGTATGAGTTTATATGGGGCACCAAAAAAAACCTTGCCTTTGTCGCGCGGTCTGCTCGCTAAGAACATAATGCTACCTAATTACCTAAGCCTAATTGACAGACGGTAATAATAATATAATGTTATCTTTTGTCTTTGTCTAATATAGATCGCTCTCCCGGTAGTTACCAATAGCAATAATTCGTACAAATTTCAAAACTTGCGTCATAAGCGCAAATTGTATTAAAACGAGTGAAATTCGAGTTAAAACGCATAAGCGGTATTGTGGCCTTTCGAAAGCCGTTGTGTTACGTCTTGCGAAGTGATTTTTGTAGCATGTAGTAGTGTTCCAAGGTTCCGTTTTGATTGTAAAGGAACGCAGTGTCTCAGTTTAAGATACTGGTGATATATTAACTGTATGTATAGAAAAAAATGTAAGTTATTGAATGATTTCAAAATAAAATATTATACCATGTTTATCTGTATTTTTAATGTTACTTTAATTTATTATGGTATTTTTGTGCCCAGAATCCTTAAGTATCTGCTGTTATTATTATGAAATAAATGAAACTTCGGCAAGCGTAAAGAGCAGACGCTTGACGCCGTACTGTACCACTTTATCGGTTTAAATACGTTTATTCCGGGTGTCTGGGTGTTATATATGAATAATAAAAAATATCTATATATGTATGTAGGTATATTAAATTAAGTAGGTAGGTATATCAGAAATCTAGCACCCGTAACACAAGCTTCGAGCTTACCACGGGGCTAGATGTCGCTGTGTAAAATTGTCTAGTAATATTTATTTATTTATTCTCATAAATAAATTTACAATGAGAATTTTAAATATAGGTAGGTATATACTTTACCTATGTTAAACTTATTACTTATCTAGTCTACGGTCTAATTAAACAAACAAAAAAACTATGTAAATATGCAGGATTTACATACTTTACGCTAATAAGTATTACCTACTGACTAAATATATATGTGGGTAGATTTATGAAATAATTTATTTCCATTCTGTACTTATATCTTTCTACCCACTTATCCACTCTAAAACTATTTTTTTTGTTTTGGTTAATTTTGTTCGTGATTTTGGCAATATTGTTCTGTCGTGTATAAAAATATTAGAATCAGTTTAATATAGATCCTATATCAGTGACCCAGGTGAATACAAGCCCCATCGTTATCTAGGCCACAAACCTACAATTTCGGCATTCTTATCTACGCACAGGTATGAATCAACGCAATCACTATCTGGCGATCCTATCGCACGATCGACAGTCAACCGCCATGTTTCACACCAACATAACACGGAAACTTCGAAAAAACAAACTTATTCTTCTCTTAATGCTATTCACAACCGTGTTCATACTAAACACAAATCTATCACCGGATTTATACTTCATCAACTTCAAGAAAGAAAATGTATCCTGCCATTACAGCGTAACCGGGGATGCGTTGGAAGTTATTGACGATACTTTCAATCCTCGTAACCCGATTTTCTTCCACGAAACGTCCTGTCACGGCTTTTTGAACTCAAGACAAGCTTGTTCCGTGGAGTCGGCAGCGAGAGCTCATCCTGATCGGGACATATACGTCATCTTCTCAGCTCCTGTAAATAAAATCGCCTTCGAAGAAGTGACGTTCGAGTTGCTCAAGAAATTCCCTAATGTAAGCTTCAAACGGGTGCATTTAGTGGATTACGCGAAAGAGACGCCAATAGAGGAGTTAATTGCCGGCGGTGCGTTGAATAGAACGAGATTTCCGATTTCTCACAGTTCGGATGTGTTGCGGTTTCTATCGCTGTATAAATGGGGCGGGTTGTATTTAGACCTGGATATTCTGGTGACGAAGAATATGGATGATCTGCCGAAGAGCTTTGCTGCTAGGGAGAGCTATGATGTGATTGGCTCTTCGATACTGGCGTTCGGAGCTGATGATGTGGGACAGATGGTCGCTTATGCAGCTTTGAGGTGAGAATCTAATTTAACCTATGAACTTATACCTACTCGTATTACAGTCAGATAAAACTACAGAAGACCTGGTATGTGTATGTAGGTATCTCATGTTAATTAAATAATATTACTCTGATGTTGGTCAATTGGTCATCCCTGGTTGTCGTCAAATCAATCAATAATGAACTCTTTATTGTACCTACTTAAAATAAAACAAAATTAGAAAACTTAATAGGCCGCCCCTTGTACTTTTTTTTTTAAATAGTACCTTTAAAAAAAATTAAAAGTACAAGGGGCGGCCTTATCGCTGAGAGCGATCTCTTCCAGGCAACCGTAGCGGAGATCAAAGAACTCTTTAATCGTATAGATTATCTTAAAACTTCATGGGACTGTCATGCTTATTATAGATAAAAGTCCTCGAAAATAAAGTTGATTTAAAAAAAAAAATCTTAAAACTTTACTGAAAAGCATTATAAAAACAGTTTTCTTGAACCTACTATAATTATATTCTTTATTATTATTTGCATTTGTGTACATTGCAGTGAACTGTCGACGAGCTTCAGAGGCGACGTGTGGGCTCAGAACGGGCCCGGCCTCATCACGCGAGTGCTGGAGAGGCTCTGTTCCACGAGCGATGTCTCCGCCATGTCGGCTGATATTTGCAAAGGTCAGTTTAATCTGGTTTAACTAGGTACTTAATACTATAATCGGATATTCCAGGCCGTGTTGGCTAAGTTGGAGCACGCAGGACTCGCACGACGGTCGTGGGTTTTACCCCACCGCGCACCTCTGACTACTCTAACGGCGGGGGCAAACATCGTGAGGAAACCGACATGTTCTGAGAACTTTAAAGATTCAAGGACATGTGTCATTCCCGACCTGCACTTGGCCAGCGTAGTGAATTAAGGCCAAGAGAGATTACTCTCTTGTCAAGATAAAAGTCCGTGTCCCAGCAGTGTGAACGTAAATAAGGGTGATTATGATAACTACCTCAATTCTTCCCGTTGTTGTCGTCAATCCTACGAGATGGCAGCACCACACGACACAATGTCTTGAGGTGTGCTAAGAATAGTACGAGTCGGCGCAGTGCGCGAAGATCCGACACAGCAGGTCGCGGGTTAATTCCCGCCTCGACACAAATGTTACAAACGATCTGAAGATATAAAATTCTGAATGTCTCTATGTGTAATTTAGCAGCTTGGAGATTTGGTATACCACTACGCCTACAACCGTAGTAGGTACGTACCACGTTTTTAAAGCAAAACTAATAAACTCTACGTTTCGACTACTCAAGGGAAATTTTACCTGGACGAATAAGAGTTCCGTCTGATTACTATTCACCTGCTCTGTGTTCCTAATATAAATTTTCTAATTTCTTTCAGGTTTTCAAGTCTTCGATCCCCAGTTATTCTACCCCATTCCATATCTCAACTCTCAGCAGTACTTCGAGCCCGGAGACACTCCTAGCCCAGACGCATATACCTACCATGTGTGGAACCGAAGGACAGAGGACATCAACGTGGAAGCGAGCTCGCTTTACGCGCAGTTGGCTAAAGCACACTGCCCAGTGGTTTATGAAACGTTTGGCAGGGTTTTTGGGTCATAGTTTAAGCACCTAGTAATTAAAATATCTATATTTATGGTGACATAATCAGGCCGTTTGATCCCAGTGATGGGACACAGGGACTTCTCTCTTGAGAGAGATAAGCCCTAATTCACCACGCTGACCATGTGCGGCTTGGTGAATGTCACATGTTCTTCTATTTTTTTAAAGTTTTCAGAACATGTTTCCTCACGATGTTTTCCTTCACCGTTAGAGCACATTAATATTTTTCAAAACAAAATCTAGAGGTGCGCTGCGGGGTTTACCATCGGAATTCAAATCAAGTGTGCCAAAATAAGTATATCAGTCAGACTATACATAGGACCTACCTACCAAAGCTATGTTACTCTCTTTACTTACCATTATGGGCATTGATGTTGTTTGTGATGTTTTAGCATGAAGGTTGTTTTGTAGATTTAAGCTTATATGTTTTTTTAAACTTTGCTGTAAATTTTTCACAAATAAAAATAGGTATGTACCTAGTTCCAACCATGTTCTATTATTATTTTTAACATTCATAAGTTATTTCTTTAAAATAAATTTAACATACATTTGGCAAGGCGCGATAGTGGCAGGTGGAGTATGTAGAACTGTAACAGACTGGAATCTTTGAGTCTAGACTCAGTACTGGTATAATATCTGCATGATGGATTGGCAAAGATAAAGATTTGGGAAATTAGTGAATTAAGACCTGGATACCAGCCCAATACTGCGTAGCGCAAATAATTGGAAAAGGTATAAGGAGTATAAGCTATGGGCCGGCAAATATGCCTGGATGATGGAAAAGATGGTCTTGGCAAGGCTGTTGGTAACAGTGGATGCAAGCTGCATGCCACGGCAATAACTGGAAATCATTATAGAGGCCTATATCCAGGAGTGGATGTCTGATGGCTGATTATGATGATTAGGAAATGCATGAAGTGCAACACAATATGGGTTATTATAATAATTACTTACATTTTAATATCCAATTGGAGTGGCTGTTTTGTATACATAGCACTTAAATGATAAAATATCCTGTCCGCTAGCTATTTACAAATTTATACTTCTTATTAATTCAAATTGCACATAATCAGTAAACCTTACTGTATTTTTTTTCAAAATCATCAATATCTTCGAGGCCAAATGAATGAAACATGTCTAACATTTAATGGGAGGAACCGTAATCTTTAAAAACTAATATATTTCTAATTATCACCTTTATTATTACCTACATTAATGATGACTATGGCAGTAAGGTATAAACATATCAATTAGCTCAGGACTTGTCATCAATAAAATTACATTTGTAAATGTAACAAGATTAAAGCTATCTAATGTATGAGAAAGTGTATAATGAGCTACATAAAAAACAGAAACTGAATAACATTTAAGACTAAGGTTTCTATTTGACAGGACCAAAACATAACCTATATTCAACTAATAACAAGGAAATTTAAGGAAATCTAGGAAAACAACAGAATATTTTTTTGGATTTTTATTACTTACATTCCTAACCTCATCACTTCTTGGCGGCCGCTCCTACTTTAGATTTCTTGGTACCACGCACCTTCTTCATCCTGTTCTTGCGTTCCTTGCGCTGCTTGCGTGTGGGCCTCTTCTTCTCATACAGTCCATGACGGGCCAGTCTGTGTTTGGGCTCGAACTTCTTGGCCAAGTCTAAGGTGTCGTAGATCAGACCGAAGCCAGTCGACTTGCCACCACCGAAGTTAGTCTTGAAGCCGAATACAAAGACGACGTCAGGTGTCACCTTGTACATCTTAGCGAGTTTCTCCCTGATCTCCGTCTTGCTGACGGTGGGCTTGCCTGGATGTAGCACATCGCAAACCATCTGCTTGCGCGCCAACAATCTAAAAATCACAAAACGTTTTCACATAACCTGACATGGCGAGGCGTCTTTCACACTCCACTTAGTTTTTAGACGTGATTATCGATAGATTCCATTGAACTGCACTTTTACCTGTTGGTCATGAATTTGCGAGTGCGAATCGTCGCTGTTCCTTCACTCATTTTGAATTATTTGCAATAATTCGGCGTTTAGTACGCACGTGCCCGTACTTTACGGAAAGAAAAAGAAAGAACGTGTAAGAGTTGCAGTGTTGCTATCGTAAAAAGTTGAGCTGCCGTATGTCACAGTCAGGATTGCCGTATTTTAGGGAAAAAAAATTAAAATTGCCGTATTTCAGTAGAATAAAGTCAAAAAAAGAGCGAGAGAGATGGCACGATATGGGGTTTTGGTCAAAATAATGGATTTTCTGGCCTATCTTTCTGAAAAAGAAATTTTAGATTCTAAATGCAACGCAATAAAGTTTTTTTTTTATTTAATTACTAGAACAAGGCTTTGTCGCTGAGCGACCACATCGCCTTATCGGAAAAACATAATAACAGGAACTAACTTAAATTAACAAAACTTAACAATTCTTATACCAAAACAAAAAATTTCTTAATTCAATAAGTATACATAAATAAATTGGCTAATCCCTACGGAGGTATTTAATAATGAGACTACACAACATTTGTGTCTTGTCAGCGAATGGTGAAGCCAGTAAACTGTGCAATAAAGTTCATTTCGGATTGCGTTGAACAGAAGGCATCTCTTTCTAGCCTATGCAAACTGAGCGAGACTTCAGACCTAGTTAGTCGACTAACGCGCTTACAGTGTAAATTCGCTATAAAATATGACCTTATGTTTATAGTCAGGAAAAGTCAGGATTTCCTCGGCTGTGTTCATTTATTACGCTAGTGAAAAACGTTTAGTTTCACTTTCGTTTCACTTACAGCCAATTGCCGTATATTGTGATACGGCAATGAGAGTCCTGCCGTATGCCGTATTTGCTGAAAATAAAACGTGGATTGCCGTATAATACGGCAATTGCCGTATCAATGGCAACACTGAAGAGTTGCCAACTCAGAAAAAATAAATTCTACTATTTTATACTACAATTCAGCCAACCACATATAATTAAATAATACAATTCAATCTCTAGAAGATCAGCATAATATGATATTTTTTTATTATTCTAATGAGAAGTAAATTTGAATTTACCAAATTACATACATATATTTCTCTTTTAAAATTTACACTATTCATTTTACAAGTAGGTATTCATAGCGTATACATAAATATACGCTATGAGTACTTGTCTCTTTTCCTATTTAGATTAATAAAAAATATGTTTTTATTTGAACACCAAATGGCTTTAAATTTAATATTAAAAGTTCGGTGAATTGCTTCTTATATAATAAAAAAAATTAAATATATAATTTTTATTGAACTTGACATTGTTTGTAATTCGGTTGAATATTCTTCTACACAATAAGTTATTTATTTATTTATTTAAACTTACATTAAATTTTACCATTATGAGAACAAAAAAATTGCCGGCAACACTTTATATCACAGATAAGATATAGTATTATTAACTTACACAGATTATAAATAATTAAGAAGTAAAGTCTTTATTGTCTATGTGACCATCACAGACTAAAAAGCCATTCTTGTCACACGGATTGAAAAGGCTTTTTTTGTTTCATCCAAATAAACAATGAAGTAGGAATTTCCTTGTTCTGAGCAAATAAATGATAACGTATGTAGAGCCACTACAACGTCCCGCCTCTTTGTCTACCAACACAGTATAGGGCGCCGGAATGGCGGTCGTGCTGCCACAGAATACAAGCGTACTACCACCAGACAATTTGATACTACCACATGAAAATCTCGAACCCGCAACCTGACGTTACGCTCGTTTGTAAGTTTTCGTACAAGCACCTCAGAAGCATTAAGAGTAAAAAATATATTACAATAAATGAAAATTAAAATGATTTCAATTTGTAATTAAGTAGCTAGGTAGATGTACGGTAGATGATACAGGTACCTACGGCTACCTAGAATTATCTTCTCTTTTCAGGTTAAGTTAGTTATAGAGCTGGTAGGTAGGTATTAGTGGTATTAGATAGGCCCTTTCCGTGTGTGTACCTTACCTATACTAAATACTCCCTAGAGAAAAATGAAACCTGGCAGTGATTTAAACAAATCCCTATGGATTTTTATTTGCAAAGGTTAATGGCATAACATCCCCTATTAACTTTATAAGCCAAGGTCATTTAGCCTACAAAAATAGAACCTTCATCAAATTACGCCTGGCATTATTTACACAGCAAACACAATAATGTTTTGTGTTCTTTGCTATTAAAAATTCTAGGCGCTTTATTTCTGACGGTAAAGTAGAAAATATACAAAATGAAATTACTTATTATGTACAGGTGCTTCTAATTGTACTATTTCAATTTTCTTGTTATAAGAAAAACCTCTATACTCACCTGTCAATACAGAGTTTCTTTAGCCAGCTAGACTGACCAGTTTTGTTAGATCTACAGATATTCAAATGTTAACAATATTTCTGTATCATTCATCGTTAATAGGGGTGGTAGAGGGTTCTGAGAAGGCTGGTGGGGTAGGCGCCGACCGTCCCAGGCGACTGCTAATGCTTCTGTGGCTTGGTATCGATCGCACGTTCCGTAGTCTTATATCCAGCCAGTTGTTGGGTCCAGTGGGTTCAGAGCCTTGGTAGTGAACGGATTATAAAGCCTCAAGTAAGTAAACCTTATGTAGTAAACCCAATAATATTTACTTGAGTTCTTGTCAATATTGAATGGTTTGGTAGGTACCTACTCGGAAGGTAGATTGGTTTTTGTCGAAGTATTATCCCTCCAATATTTAAGCAGCATTTCTGTACTTAAGTTAATGTTTTTTGTATTGGTTTTAATTTAATCAAAACTTAAAACGTAATTTTGACTTGGTTTCTATTTTGACTAGGTTTGTGGTAGGTTATTTAGTTTAGTATAGATAGATAATAAAATAACATTGACTTAAACAATAGATGATGCAAGCTAAATAAGGTAGTTGAACAGATTTCGTAAAATACATTGTACTTATTTAAAACACACACATGTGCCTACCGAAAACGCATAAGCAAATATAAGATCAAAACTCGATTAACTATTAACATCATTTAACATCTATTCGCACCAGTTTGTCTCATTTGTCAATCGGTGGCAATGTTTTGTTGTTCATTACTGATTATTTGAGCTTGAGAAATCTCATACCTATTCATTAAGAATAGGAATAATTTTAACTTTTTACTGCGGGAAAATTCATTTAACGGGGGCAAAACAGCGAGCGGATAGTCCTCCTGCTAAATTCAAACCTGCTATCTTTTGCCTTCATAAATTCTAAATACATAAAAATTGTAACATTTATCTTTTTGTGAAAACTTTAATACGAAGTTAACGTATCTTTAACTGCTAACAGATAAAGGCAAAATAAGTTTGATGTAAATAGCAATACAAACACCTTTCTTATAATTTCAGATGAATGCCTTACTAATATCCTCGACGAATAAGCAACGACTCTGTCAGTAATCCACGGTGGCGCCCCCTAGCGCCGTTCTCACTTCAACCTGTATGGGCATTCAAACCTCCCTTATGGTCCCCGGGCAAAATAAACCGAACACCCTTAAGCTCAACAGCGTGGCACGACAAGCCAAACGCTACTCCGCACGAGATCCCAGATTAAGATAATTCCCCCTCCAAAACAAAACCTACCAGTATTCAACAGTATTAAATAATGGAACATGATTTTGAACCTATAGTTCTCAAAAGTAGAACTCCTCGAAGCAAAGAAGCCAAAGATGGCAAAGTTAGAGAGTCTCTTCTCTCTGATTCCACTTCAGGAATCTGCAAAGGTGAGAATGATTCATCTAGCGTTGGCACCGCATCTTTCTCAAGTCCTGATTTGGAGAGCGGAAATGAAAAACTTTTACAAGTCCCTGAAATTAAAATTAAAATTTCTGAAATTCCAAAAATAAGAGTAAACCCAAACAGAGCTGATAGTGATACGGAGACTCCAATAAAAAAAGGTAGAGATATAAAGATTCCAGACGGGGGCTGGGGTTGGGTTGTTGTATTTTCCTCGTTTGTTATCTCAATGATAGCTGATGGGATCAGTTTCTCGTTTGGTTTGCTTTACATAGAATTTCTGGAAGAGTTCCAAGCAAGTAAGTCGACCACAGCTTGGATCGGGAGCTTGTTCATCGCAGTTCCTTTACTATCTGGCCCAGTTATGAGTGCTTTGGTTGACAGATATGGCTGCAGAAGCATGACAATACTTGGCGGAATAATTTCAACTATAGGTTTTGTCCTGGCTTCGGTTTCCACTACATTAGAAATGATGATGATAACGTTTGGCGTGATTGCTGGATTGGGGCTTGGGTTAGTGTACGTTACTGCGGTTGTATCCATCGCTTACTGGTTTGAGAAAAAGAGGAACTTAGCAACTGGTTTGGGGGCTTGTGGAACTGGAGTGGGTACGTTTATATACGCACCAATGACGCAGTACTTCATCGAAGAATACGGATGGAGAGGAACAATACTCCTGCTGTCTGGAACTCTGCTGAATTTGTGTGTGTGTGGCTGTGTCATGCGAGACCCAGAGTGGTGGATAGAGGAACAGAAAAGACAGAGAAACGATGAGTGTAAGCTGAAGAAATCTGAGAGTAAATTATCTTCTAGCTCATCTTTTGCTCCTTACTTGTTTGATTTCGATTCGCCCACCCGAGGTAAAAGTATGGGAGGGCTGATCAAGCGCGGGGTTGCTCCAGAGAAAGTCATCAGTGAAGAAGCAGCCAGCATCAGGCGTCATCAGAATCTGTTGGCGGTGAAGAAGAAAAATAAGATTAAGCAGCGATCACAATCTGTAGTGTATCTTCCCACTTATCTTACGTATAGCGACAAGGTTAGTATGAATTTAGATTTGAACTTGTTAAACTTTCTCAAAAAGCTTTAACGACAAAACGATCCAGCACGATTAATCATATCGTACCTACATTAGATTCAAATGTTTCATTCATCTGTAATAATTAATTTATCAACATTTTCCAGGTATCAATGAAAACGTTGGATAAGATTGTAAAAACCACAAGTAATGACTACGGAATCGAGGTCAAATACCCATCTTTTGCAATAAACAAAACCAGAAGACCTCTTATAAAAACAAACAAAATAGATGAAAATGACCCGCCTGTGGTTGTTCACAGCAACGCCATACAAAGAGCTAGCTCAGAGAAATACGATACTGTGGAAGCTAGTATAATCCAAAACTACGTATTGAAAGATCCAAAACAAGTTAGAGTGTTCCGAAAAGCAAAATCTGAAACTAAGGATGACAAAGAAGTAGTAATTAAGACAGATTTGAAAGAGAACAAACGTGATTGGCTAAAGAAACAGTTGTCTGTGAACCACCATTATTTGAAGGATCTGAAAATGCCTAAGAATTCTTTGAGCCACAGGAATGCCATGCTCAATATTGGAAGATATCGTTTGAAAGCTTCATCTTGTCCTAATATTTACAAGAATTCTATGATAACCATCGACGAAAAAGAAGAGGTAAGAATAACCTACATATTATTAACTGCTTATTAAGTTCGTTTCATTGTAGCTGTACTTAAGTCTAAATTTAGTGTACCTAATTCCTGATCAATATTAAACTGTAGGTAATTAGTCTAGAATTTGTCATAAAGTTTCTAAATTGGAACTTTACATGAGTTCGCAACTGAAATAGAGTTATCCTTTCTTGGCACGCATATGAAGGATTTAATCATAACTACACTTTACACTTTATGAAACACAAATAGGGTAAAAAAATATAATTTTAATGAATAGAAACCTGGACTAAATAATTTTACTACATCTGAGGTAAGATCTCTTGTAAACATTTTTCTGAAATAAAATGATTCATTGCTTGATAACGATCTTATTGTACTGTAGGCATTACGAATTATCTTCGGCCCGTCATATTAACAAAATGAGCTAATATACTTCATATCTACTTCAACTATCTATTCTTCCAGACTTGGTACGACGACTGCCAAGAATGCTTGGCCGATATGTTCAACGTAGACCTCTTCAAGAAGATGACCTTCAACCTCCTCTGCCTCGGCACTATCATCCTCTTCATCTGGTTTATCGTCCCGTACTTCTACCTCGCGGAGCACATGATCCACAAGGGTTACAGTGATGATGATGGCGCTATGATGCTGAGTCTTATTGGAATCACTAACACCATCGGAATGGTAAGTTTTTTTATTTAAGAAATTAAATAAGATACCAGCGACAAGGACCTTCTTTGCACATACCTCATTTGCACTTAAGGTGTTCCAAATTTTATTACAAGTACTCGTATTATTCATTTGCTTATACAGACAAAAGATCACAGCTTACGGGTACACGTAAGCAATTTTACATAATAACTATAAATAAAAATGAAATTAAACGCCACTGAAATCTAAACCAATCACATTTCAAAACGAAGAACTTTACACTCATATATAGTTATGGAACTCTAACATACCCACACTTAGGTACTCATTTTCATATGAAAACTCCTTAAACAGACAAAGGTCACAACAAGGTCTTCCATAACCTTGTCACAGCTAAAATGTAGCGCCAAAATAGATAACGTACTTAATATCCAGTTTCCACATGTCTGACGGTTTAGCAGCTTGCCAAATTCCTGACATCGAGGTGCTAAGTTCCTGCGTCTCTTGAACTAGTTTTTATCATGTGTATGTATTTAGTATTTACATAACATAGACTTATTTTATTCGTATTTTTTTTATCCAATACTCATTCATAATTAAGATGACACAACCAGTATTTGGTTTCATGATGACTACTAACCGTCTTTTTAATTTAGAAATGACTAATATAGCACGTATCAAACAGCTGAACGAATTTGGCTGAAAATTTAAATTAACTGAAAATCCATTAGCACACTCGGAAAGATAACACTGTAAAAAGTCATACAGGGTGCAGTGTACAAATTGCGACATCGCTTGTTTAGCAGTGACGTCAGAGTATAATCCTAAATCCTACCATTCTTTTTCCAGGTCGGTCTTGGTTGGATTGGAGACTTTCCTAAAGTCTCTATCGGAGGCCTCTACTCCGTCTGCCTCATCCTCTGCGGTGCTTCTGTGGCTGCCATCCCAGCAGCAGCCTCTAACTACTGGATACTAGCCTCTATATCTAGTGCGTTTGGGTTGCTTTTCGCTGCGTCATTCACATTTACTCCAAGCTTGCTGGTGAAGTTGGTGTCATTGGATGACTTTACTTCAGCGTATGGATTGGTCCTTCTCGCGCAGGGAATTGGACATCTGATTGGGCCTCCGTTGTCAGGTAAGCAAGAAGAACCTAGAAAAAAAGACTACCATTATTAGATGAAACACGCCAGAGAAAATGATTAACTTTTCTACTAACAAAATCTGAAATAAAGTAAGGAAAGAATGGGTCTTGGTGAATTAAAAGTTTTGAAATTCTGCATGTTTGCATACATAGATTAGGTTGAGATTAAACATAATTGTGGATCATACGAAACACATAAACGTGTAAATAAGGAAACAGCGCCTAAGTCATATGATTTTGGCACTTTAGTAAGATTAGATTAGGCTTAGTACTAGTTAGTACCACTTATTAATAATTTTATTTATTGTTAATATTACTGCAATCACCAATCCGATTCTCCAAAACCCGAAGATATGGCATACATATGATAATATTTGAAAATGTAAAATGATCACATTGAATGAGACATCATTATAATGTTGTTAATTTATAACTTGACACTGGCAAATAGCACTTAATTTAACGCAGGGTATATTAGAAATAATAACGTGAAATTTTCTTACTTGTACTATCTTATTACACTCATGTATGAAATGTCTACACAGCGAATCACGGTGGTCAGATCAAACAATGGCGATGCAATCGGGACATACTCGGAATTATGTGAATGTATGCAATGATACTAACAAGTGACGCATAAAACAAGCATTTAACTGTCGCTTGCTATCAGAATTAACTACTAACCAAGTTCCAAGGAATTATGAAATATTATAAAATGAGTTTGGCAGTATTCAATTGAATAGGAAGACGAGTAAAGAATCTGTCACAATTTTCCTTAGACTTATCTACTCCCGGGCTAAGGGCTAAGGTCTCCCCCAAACATCCATATTTCTGCTTTCTTCTGCTACCCAGCAATAATAATAATAAGTAGGTATCTATGAGGAAATGAAAACATAGAAAAGCTGTCAAAAATCTGTACATAGATAAAATGTTTAAAATTAAGTTTGTAAAACTAAACGTAAATTATAATTAAGCTTTTAAACATTCTTATAACACGTGACTATTGCTCTTTCAGGTCTAATCTTCGATTTGACTCAGTCATGGGAGTTGTCTTTCTATCTGGCCGGAGGTTGGATCGTAGTGTCTGGGATCCTGATAGCTTTCATCCAACCAGCTAAAGCCTACGAGGAGCGCAGAGATGACACCAGGAGCACAGTCAGCTTAGCATAAAATGAGAGAAAATAAATAGCTTAGAATCGAATCAGATGGTTCAGTCAAAACAATGAAACTATCCAGTGAAAAATACATTTCTTAACGCTACTTAACGGAAACGATATTAGTTTTACAGAATTTAACAATAGTCAATTTTGTGATCCATTAAAAGGGAAAACAGTAATCGCAATAAATTTAAGACAACTATTAGGTAGGTACCTACCTCTTATAACACCAATGTCCAACGCTGGACTAGCAATTTATTCGTAGTAGTTTAGACTAGAATTATACTGTAGTTGCACAAAAATATTACTCTAAGTAATTGTTAGAGGGTCTATTAATGCCTCAATAAATATTAATAAAACTTGTATAATTGTGTACTCATTACAAAAAATATATTCGAGTTTATTCCAAAATACCTGTCTTAACCTTATTAATAAATATTGTTATTTATATTGCGTTTGATTTAATAATTCATCTTATCGTCATCATCATTTCTGCCGACCTCTGCTGATCATATGCCACAGATATAAACATTTCCACTTATTTCGGTTAAGCGACTTGCATCCACCGTGAATCATTTTAACTACCTTTGCAAACTCGGTACATAAATATAAATAAATAAAATAAATGTACTGTCACACTTTCACGCAATAGCTTTAGAACCGATTTTTTAACCTTTTTAAACCTTTGTGGCGCAGCGGGCGAAGGTCCGCCTGCGCCTGCAAAAGTTTCTACGATCAGCAATTCAGGACATATTTGTTCCGAGTAGACACTCGGATATATTATATGTAAGTACCTATATTATTTTTAAGTATACATATCAGAAATCTAGCACCCGTAAAACATGATACGAGCTTATCACGGGCTAGCCCAATGCAACATCATCAGCATAGCAACATCTAGATGTTGCTATGTGAATTGTCTAACAATATTTATTTTCATTTTGTACAACGGGAATTACTCACGTATTTACATAGGAGTTAAACAACTCTCGACGTTTCGACCACAACAAGAGCAGTCTTTATCATTTTTTTAACTCTGTCTGTCTGTCTGTCTGTTACGCTTTCCCGCTTAAACCTCTCAACCAATTTTGATGAAATTTGGCACATACAATCTTTAGACCCTGAGACAGAACATAGGCTACTTTTTACCGCGGAAAAATACATGCTTCGGCGGGAAAATATATGCTTACGCGGGAAAATTCGATTTAGATAAAATTTAGTATGCAGAAGATAGTTGCAAATAAAAGTATATGGCGAGAGACTTTTTACCGCGGAAAATACATGCTTACGCGGGAAAATATATGCTTACGCGGGAAAATTTTATTTGGATGAAATTTAGTATGGAGATAGATAGTTGCAAATAAAATTATATGGCGAGACGAAGTTTGCGGGGGCTGCTAGTTATTTATAAAGACTGCTCTTGTTGTGGTCGAAACATCGAGAGTTGTCCTATGTAAATACGTGAGTAATTCCCGTTGTACAAAATGAATAGTATAACTCACGAACATTTTGAAAGTGAAATAATATTTATTTTATTTCTTTTTTAACGTAGGTTAAGTTACAAACAATCTCACATCAAATGATGATGTCAAGTAATAATGAATAATTCAGTTCGTGTGGTCTGGTTCTGCGAACACGATTGAAACTCAATGCATATTTTTAGTTACACAACAGAACACTTGTTTTGAATGATACCAAATTTTGTAGATTGTGTATGAATGAAGGTGCCGGTTTTGCCACTTATAGATTAAGAATCAGGATTTTTTATCGCAAGAACTCTCGCCCGCGTCCTTGCTCGCCTATAGTCTTCCACTTCCTTGTATTTTACATTTTAGCTCACATTTCCAGAGTATTTGAACCCACTAGCTTTGGATTGAAAGTTTGATTGAGGTAATTGGAACGCTAGTGCATGTAAGCATAACTCGTATACCTACAGATAAATAAAACTTTATTGTCCAAGTAGGTTAGGTACCTAATCTTTACGATTTTATAGAAATTTGTTTGGTTTAAGACATACCTAGGTACATTAGGAAAGTAAAATACATTGGTATCGTATTTTTTGTTGGTATATTTACTATTTGTTTAGGTACTTATATTTTATTTATTTATTGAAAAGGATGTGTCGCTCAGCGACCACACAAAATAACTACAAAAACAATTTAACAAAATGTTTAGGTACCTACATTATTCTGTGTGCATAATGTGTCCTCAGTTCTACAATCTGAGGTGAGCCTATTCATTGATGAAAAGGAATCAACATAATTACTACACAAATCAAAGAGCCTAATTATGTTGCTCAAATAACAAATATTATTGTTTAGTTAATCAGTATTTTTACAAATAATAATTTACCATAGAATACTTATCATTATATTTACTGTGGAAGGAGGGCCTAACAATATCAATAATTACATGAAACCTTTATCAATGAACCTAATGACCTCGAGATGCATGTCAATGTCCCCGTTATATAATTACCTAAAGTCATTTAGTCGCTATTTGACGATCATCACCGGCTGTGCAAATCAAATAATCCATCTTATCTCACGTAAAAAGACCATTCTAAATAAAGAGCGCTTGTAGCAATCGTACCAATGTAAAATTCCGCTCATATCTTTGGATTTACAATATAACAGTATAATGTAAACAATATTATCTCTGTGATAACTGGCAGTTGTCATTCGGAGTTGTGGTAATTATAAGTGCAGTCGTTTTTTGGTTGTGTCAGAGTGATTTTGTGGTGAAAATGCGGGGTTATTGTTTTGAGCGAGACGCTACGGCTTGCGCGGCTCGCTCTGGCCATGTTTGAGTCAACTAGTTGACGGGGAACTCGCACAAGTGCCTGGCTTGCCTCGCTAGTCGAACGTGTCCCGTTGTATTTGTACATTCAAGTGCCCAGCTGTTTTTGTGAGCTCAACTGTGACCGTGTCTTGGGATTCTCTCGCAGGTATGACTACGATAGACTCCGGTTTTTATTTGTGTGCCTTTGTGATCACGACAGCAGCTATGAATGGTTAGGTACTTTGCGAATCGGTTATTCAATACAGTTTGTTTATACACAGTTGTCGGTTATATAGGTTATTTGTGATATTGTTAGTACGTTTTATCAGTTCTGCATTTTTGTACTTTGTTAAGTTATTGTACGTTATTGTACGTGTGCTATTTGCATTTATCACTATTTATGTTTGCTTCGACGCGTAATTTAGGTTAACTAATTCGGCTGTGTGAATTTAATTTTATACTTTTAATGGTTCCTGCCTAATTTTACGCATATTGAAACCGGCACGTTTAAATTCTAAAGCTACACATTTTATACAACATTCTGACCCAAATAGATTAACAATGATTTGTTTGATAATTATTTATAAAATTCTGTAAGTTTTAATGCCTTTTCTCTGCGACCTTCACAGTCTGGAGACTTGTGTATTAATAATCATTGTCTCTTTAGCTCTTAAGTCTGATGACATCATGGCTGCGCCAATTTAGATAAAATTAATGTAATAAAAACAATAGAAGTTGAGATACACCACTATCAGATAAGGCATTTGTGATTTAGTTGATAATACTAATGATTAGTACCTATCTACTCAGGCAATTACAACCTTGCACAAAGTGGTATGTTTCCTACATACCAAAATTATAATTTTCAAAATATTTTCAACAATAAGTAATTTATTTCTATGAATAATGCTTATAACTATTTACTTATATAATTTATAATTATTTATATAATGTAGTTTCATGGTGTTCTTTGTCAATATTATTTTAATTAACAATTTTCTTCGATCATATTTATTGTATGATTCTTAGTCAATAATCATTGAATGTACCTACCCAACTAACATTTAGGTGATAAGAATAGGTGTTAAATAAGCTACTTAAGAGAAAATTTTAAACCTATGGTTCTATATAAGGGCTAGTAATTAGCGATATAGTGCGCTATAACTGACTTATAACTCTGATTTGGGCACACGATTTTATAGCTATAAGTGATTTAATAGTTGTAAAGAAGTGATAAATGACTGGTAATAAAGAGTTACAAAAGTGCTATTGAAGTAATGTTTACCACTTTAGGTGTATTATAAGCCATACACAGGTTACAACTGCAACTTAAAGTAATAGATTAGGAATAATATCCACTTTAATAACTTTTTTAGCAACAGATGAGTGCTTCCACAATACTATTTATACCTTGAAGATAAATTGCAGGTATTAATTCGTATTATATTTACTGATAGACCGTCAAAAGCGTAAAATATTAAGTGCAGTGCGCCATTATTCTATCTGACAGTGAATTTTGATAAGTGACATTTTATGGTAAGTACAATTTAGGATATCGGTGTTATAAATTATAAATTTTCGTTGCGGTGGTAAGTTTACTGTGATAATATATACGAGTTTTCATCTCAATTTTGAAGCGCCTCTTAAATAAACTAAATCTGATATTATTAAATAAGAGGAATTTTGCCGAGGCAGTAGCCGCGGCAATTTTTTTGTTTCAGTTATGGTTGTAAATATCAATTCTTGATACGTCTATGTGTACTTTAATTGCAAATAGTCAACAATGTAAATAATAAGTTGTTAAATTATGTTTAGAACTATTAATATACATTCAAAATTTTATAGGTTACGTTTATGTAATGGCGTTAAATTTTGAATCACCTAAAGTGCTCAATAACTCTGTTATTCGTAACGTAGTGTTAAAAAAACGAGAGCTAGCTCTTCTTTGCTACTTGCAGTTGTACAATGGGGTAGTAAAAGTGTCAATAAGTTCAGGTTGCTAAGGTCTTTATCTTGGAACTCTAAGCCGAATTACTTTAGGGTTCTGTTGTTGTTCGCGTAAAACCATTACCTATGTCGTGAGTCCATCCATATTACGTGCGGCTGAACGATTTCACAAGCAGTAAAAGCCTCAGTGGTCGCCAGCACTACAAGTGGTTCTTAATACCTACGTTAATCTTATGTGTTTCCACCTTGTTATTATATATTTTTTATTTCAGTAACTTTTCCCAAGACTTGCCGATACGAGTATCAAAGTGCCTACCTTCTCGTATTGGACAACGCACTCAGTTTCAACACGTTACTCGCGGCGCCCCCCGCGCCCCTCCGTCGTCTATGCGTTCGCTCGCTTCTGCTTCACCTCAGTTAGTCGTCAGTCGACTTAGAAACTTCAATAAAGCTAATACCAAAAGATGATTCGAATAAAACGATTTTTTTAGAGAAGTGAGTTTTTTTTTCACACTGTATGTATAAGAGGAAAAAAGAACATAAGTCCATTATAACTAATACAAACTAACTTGCATTTTACATCTTACTGTCAGAACTAATGAGAGGAAACAAAAAATTATATTCGCTGTCGTTGACATCAGTTATTTGTTGTACGGAACCCCGTTGTAAGTTTGTTGCATGCGCTTGTCCGCTACTGATTTCTATTACTCAACTTAAAGTGATAATTTATAGTTATATAAGCTGCACATAGCGTTTGCCGCTATACACAAATATTCCTAAAAACTTCTGTATTACCTAGGATTAGCCGGGTAATCCTGTTATATAACCTGCAGTGATTTAAAGGTGGTTCCTGGTGCTTGGAGCGCCTTTATCTTTATGACTTATAGTTAACACTTCTAAGACTCTAATAGCTTTTCTGTTAGCTCTCAGGGCTCCATTAAACTCGTTAAGGTATATAACTAACTCTTTTTAAGAACTTCAGCCGTTTGTAAGTCTTAACAGACTCCCTATAATCGCTTTTAGTGTTTTACGTTTCCTAAAGATGTAAGAGTTAGTTATACAATAGTTTTGACTAACTCCAAGCTAGCTCCTTAAGTTATATTTTTTTTCTTTATTTCTATTATGCCTCTTGAAACTTTAATTATTTATTTTTAACGCCGCAGTAGAGTCTAAAGCTATTGTCGGAACTCTTATATGTCGTTTATAATACTGTCAGTGGCAAAAAAAGGTGCTCCTTAGCGCCAAAATGTTTGTTGGGTATATTAAGACAAGTTCATTATCTTTCAGTGACCTTTGGTTATTGTCTTAGTAGGTAAGTAGGTAGGTACATATATCTGCCTATTAGGTATCAATATCAACCTACTTACGAGTTAGGTACAACAAAAGTATCAGTAGATAGGTATCACTTTCTTTGAGGATTCTTCATCATATTTGAACAAAATGACAGTTATGCTTTGCTTAACATTAAGTCTAGTTTCCACTAAAGCAGAGAGGGGAGGAGACTAGAAGAAAAACACCTAAATCAACCCAGCCGTTCTTGAGTTATAAAATTACAACGAAATGTGGCATTAATATTTGTAAGGAACAACGTAAAAAAAGCAAGCGAAGCTGATGACGGGTCTGCTAGTTTCGTGTATATAAGCAGGGCCTTAGTCACTTGGTTAGGGACTAAAATAAGTAAAAGAAGTACCTAATTAGTCAGATATTATCAAGCCATACAGGATGTTTTCAAAACTAAATGAATGGAACGTCTCACATTCATTACTCATAACAGTATGTATGGAATTTTCCATGGATCAGAATGTGTTGGGTATTCTGAGACTGAGCCTTATTTAAACACATAGTTTAATAATCGTTCGGGAAGCGTTTTAATCCATGAGAACGAATAAAACACCAATCAACGAATTGTTTTTCAAGATCGTCTGGGTGGTTTATAAGTATGATTCAATGAAATTTATCAGATACTAGCTGAGCCCGCGACTTCGTCCGCCTTCATGTTTGTATGAAGGTCACGTCTTATCACAACTGGATCTAGAATTTAGATAGCCTATCCTGTGTCCCAGACGTCTAAATATTTATCAAAAAAAGAAGAAATTTAAGAAAAAAAAATAGTTTCAGTATTATTAATATTGAGCGTATAAACACAATATCTCTCAAAACAAACTAACTTACTCCACGACCGACCCTTACAGATTTATTATGAGTAAAGATTTGAGAATATACAGGGAAGAATTAAATTAGAATTCTTTCGTGTTACTTTATTTATTCGCGACCCAAGGAGAAAAGGTTACGCGTCTGTAACGTTGAAATTTAAATGAATCTTTGTTCTGGGATGATAAAAATAATTGTAAGACAATGTTTTTTGGAGGTTATCCTCATCAAAATCATCATGTTAATGGCAACACAGAGCGACGCTACTACCCGTTTTCAACCACAGACGACGGTTCTGCTTGTGTTTTTTACGTTATCTGTGATCATATTAATATAGTTATTATAGTCGATAATGTACTAGGTATCCAACAACGAAAGAATTTTCAGCGGGTCCTGAGATTAGCGCGTTCAAACAAACAAACGCTATAGCTATAGTATTTAGTATATATTATTTCATTTGTTTGACTGCTCTCAAGGGGAGAAATTGGTAGGCAGGTACTTTTAGGTAGGCACACACGGCAATGCTACCTCTATGTATTCAGAGATAAATAAAATTAAAATCAATATTGCTGGACAATTTACATAATAACATTATAGACCCGTGGTAAGCTCGAAGCTTGTGTCTTGTCTTATTATAATTTACAAATTAATTTACATAGATATTTTTTATTATACGTATATAATATAATACCCAAACACTCGGAACAAATATGTATTGGCAGATCATACAATTTTTACTCCCGAGGCGGGAATCGAACCCGAAACCTCTTGGGTCACAGGCGGACCTTCGCCACAGAGGTCGTGAACTACTAATTATTCGGTAACTGATTAAATTTCATTGTTTCCTTGTGTTATCAACTTATCAGCTCATAATAATGTGATTGACGTCACTACCTAACGATTTGGTTTCTGATAATTTAAATTTATATTGCATTTTTGCATTGAAATAACTTTTCTAGACGCATCCGAAGCTGTCATTTACAGAATCATAATGTTGCCATTTTGATAAGTAACATTTAGCACTTAAAACGAACTTAAAATTGTGTTACGGGTCAAAGATATCTATAAAATGACTAGCGACCGCCCTCGCATCGGCTCAGATCCCTAATTAAACTTAAACTTTCCTCTTAAATCATTCTTCCTATTTAAAAACCTAATCAAAATCCGTTGCGTAGTTTTAAAGATTGAAGCATAACTGATAGACAGAGATAGCCTTTGTTTTATAATATTTAGTGATATATGTTTTTAAAATATTGAGCGAGTACTCAGTTATGAGTAAAGACTGGTTATTCAAAGGAAAGTGTGTGTGACAAAAAATTTGCAACAAAACCCGAGCTGTTTCGTTGCCAGTTAAATGACCGTCTTGTCTGGGATTCGTGTTTGTTTTTTTCATTGAAGGACAAGCTATTCTTGGAAGCTATGCCTCTTTAAATGTTATTGAGTTTGAAGTAGGTAATTTTTTGTATTATTGGACAGATTAGTGATTAGACCATGTAATGGTGTTTTTGTGAGCTTAAAATAAACTATTGACAAAAAGAAGATTAGAGCAGCAGGTTGGTTTTTGGACCTTTTTTGAGGTATAAAAATCAATTCCTATAATTTTAATTTCTTACAAATTTTAGATATTTACCAGATTCTTTAAAATGATATATTTGTAATTTATAAAACGTACATGAATGACATCGGAAACTAAATAAGGAAACAAAGTAGTGTGCTTTTAAAAAAAATACATCTCCTACCATATCAGGATAAAGGAACCAGTATTGCAAATTATACCATTATAATAGAAGGTTTTAAACACCAGCATAAATAATATACCTACGTTATAAAAATAACTTTTATGTAAGTACCAAGAAACTTGGTATTCTTCGAGGAAACAGTCGTATTTACCTGCTTGGATTCTGCAGTTTCCAAGGTACCTAGTATTTCCTACAAGCTAACACGACCTTCACGATGCCTAGCTAATCTTTAAATGGCCTTTTGAGAATAATATCAGTTTCAATTACTTCAGTGAGTTTAACTTTTTGTTTTTATTTAAATGGTTGGTTTTTGTTTCATAAAATTGGTTAGTTGCTACAGAATCCAACATTTTTCATGCTTTGTCAAGTTGACAGTTGCCTAGTCTTAAAGCGAATTTATATTGTTTTTATATTAGACCAAGAGCCTGTGATGGCCAGACCTTCCTTTAATTCACAAGCGTGAAAATTCTTTCATGTGTATGTCTAACATAGGTAAGAATAACCCCCAAACATGAAACCTGGATCGCGGTTCCTTTGGGAGATAACAACCTTTTACCTGTTATCTCCCAAAGGAACCACGATCCAGGTTTCATGTTTGGGGGTTATTCTTACCTATGTTAGACATACACATGAAAGAATTTTCACGCTTGTGAATTAAAGGAATGTCTGGCCATCACGGGCTCTTAGGTTATATTAGTAGCTACTAGCGACCCGCGCTCGCTTTGCCTCGGGTACACTATTACTTTTAAACCTTCCTCTTGAATTACCTACCTATTAAAAAAAACCGCATCAAAATTAGTAGGTACTATTTTTAAAGATAAAAAAGCGAATAAAGAATAAAGAGATAGATAAAGCACACACACAAGGACAGCGTTTTGTTTTTATATTATGCACCGAATAACGATACATTTCGCGTAAGTATATTTATACATTTAAATATACTTACGCAGTAATTATAATGTTCTGTGTAATAATAATACTCCATAGCATAGAATAGAGTATAGTTTTGCTACCTAAGTTTACCAGTTTGATAGTTTATTTTAGGTCTGTCTATGACTGACGACTGACGTCATGCCAGCTTGCCGTTGGGATTTTGGTACCTATAAATAGAAAACAGCTGAGATTTACCGATTTTACGGTGTTCGTTGTAAAGTGACTGATGAAATCTTACATGAAAAACATTGTTATTTTTAAACAGTCTGTATTATCAGAACGATTCTTAACCTTATTGTTACTGTAATACATAAGCATAATATATAAGTAAGTAAGTATTTAGCAACTTATAATACTTAGTAGCATAGCTCATTGGCTGAATGTGTAGGTAGAATGAATCTTTACACAATATCCTTGTCACGGCATTTTGATCTCTATGTGTATGCATAAAGAATCTTTGTGAATGAAACTTCGGGTAATAACCTTATGCATTACGGCAAGGCAGACCCACAGGGCAGGTTAAAGCCTCGAGCAGACCGGATGCGTATACGTACACGTAAGCGTAGACGTGCACGTACCACTGAGTTGTAATGTATAGGAATGTATGAGACAGGACACACTGTACCCGCACGTCACGTTACGCAAGCAGTGTGTCCTGTCTCATACATTCCTGTACATTACAACTTAATGGTACGTGCACGTCTACGCTTACGTGCACGTATACGCATCCGGTCTGCTCGAGGCTTAATGCTCCCTGAGTGACTCTAGAATATTCTAACTTTAGTTTTTCCTTTTAAGAAGTATTAAAGTAGGTACGCATAATAATGGTTTATTTTTTAATTTAAAATTTAAGACACTACAGACATTTATCCGTACCCTTGTCTGCTTATAGTAATTATTGTATTATTTTAAGTTACCTATACAATTAAATTGAAATATACACACGTTAGACCAAATAAAGATTAATTACCTACCTACCAATAATACAGGTTCTCTTGATCATCGAAAAATTAAACATAATTAGAAATTCGTAATAGAGTATCGTTGAAAATTATGTAGGTAGGTATATTATAATTTTTATTTGGTAAGCTTCGGTTCAATGAAATATTTATATATATTACATAGGTATATATTTAGTAATATTTTTAATTACCAACTAAGTTATATCTTGTATGTTATATTCATAAAACTAAATGTGAAACTTAGCCAAGATCAGGGTTTATATAATGTTTAAAGGGCTTATAGTTGGATTTAAAGGCAGTTTCTAACCGAACCGACATAAACAAGCTTAAAACAACTTATGTAGAGATCTCGCATAACCAGTATCGCGACTTGAAAGTTTTATTTTGTTGTATTGGAAACTGAGTATCGACCAAGACCAATGCTGGAAAAAATACCTTTAACAGGATTGATTAAATGTAAATAAGAAATAACTGGTATTTCTGGGAAAATATACAAGTATGCATGACATGACATTTTCCTTAGCTTTTTATTTAACCTAACTAATTATAGTATTCCAAAAAAAATATTGCTTGTTAGTTAGGTACTTCACGCAAAAAGTACCGATTATTTGCAATGTAACTTTACTTTTATTGTTAATTTTCAAAATATTAAATAAATAAAACTTTTTACGTAAGTTAGTAGGTAACACAAGTAAAGCCCCAGTTGGAAATATTTTTGCTGCATGACTATACAGGGTGTCCCAAAGTTATGGGCCATGGAGGGGAAGTACCTTAAATATCGTAGATAGTGAATTTTGCTCAAAGAAGACTTCATTTTATTTTTAAAAGTAAGTAATTCTGCATTCATAGATTTTCTAAAAATTACTTGCTTTGTCTGGGAATCGAACCGACTTACATGTGGAAAAAAATAACTCTACTTTTATGATACCAATCGAAAGAATAGCTAAAAAATAATAACTTTGCTTAAGTAACATAGTATTTTAAAAGAAAGGAACAACATAAAATAATTGAGTCAAGGTCAAATGATCGAGTTGCAAACAGAATTGTGCCATATCACATTGAGTGTTCACCATAAAATGATTAGAAAATCAACAGGCAGCCGGGTCACAAGAAGATTGGCGAAGATGCTTAAGACAAGAGGGATCACATTTGGAGCATTTAATTAATTAATTTACAAAAAAAAATATTTCATGTTTTTTATTTGATTAAAATAATTTATTTCACGTTGTTCCTTTCTTTTAAAATACTATGTTACTTAAGCAGAGTTATTATTTTTTAGTTATTCTTTCGATTGGTATCATAAAAGTAGAGTAATTTTTTTTTCCACATGTGAGTCGGTTCGATTCCCAGACAAAGCAAGTAATTTTTAGAAAATCTATGAATGCAGAATTACTTACTTTTAAAAATAAAATGAAGTCTTCTTTGAGCAAAATTCACTATCTACGATATTTAAGGTACTTCCCCTCCATGGCCCATAACTTTGGGACACCCTGTATAACCAATATTTTCATAAGGTGTTCAAAACTGACAATCTATAATTTTCACACTTCTATATTCGGAAACATTAAACATTAATTATTTGCGACCTAATTTGCGTTTAGATACCGAATATGGATTGTGATTATCAGTATTATCAAAACAAACCGCCTACAAGATTCCCGGAATTACAAACAAGGTTGGATTTTCCCACGGTAAAAAGTACTCTTTGTGGACTTCTGAAATGTGATGAAGTTATTGTGAAGTCCTTTGTGGCTTTATTATAAAAACCACGAAGTTGAGTCTTCGTGGCTTTACAATATTACCACTTTATAATGTACCTTATATCCTACACTAAAATCATTTTTAAAATCGGACAAACGGTTCCTGAGATAAATGCGTTCAAACAAGCAAATTTTTTAGCTGTATAATATTATTACAAATAGAAGCTTGGACCCACCTAGGTATTTACATGAAGATTATTAAACAAACCCTGTTCGTGTTTGCCAGAAGTATGTCCTAACTAATGGGATGTATCAAACTTTTACCTTTTAACCTTTGATGTTGGTTATGATTTATTTTAAGTCTATCAAAACCTTATTTTAAACTTTAACACACGAAATGATAACCAAATCAATCCATATTACGGCACAGTACTCTGACGGTCACCAGTCTCCTCAATGTAGGTTCTATAGAGGAGACATAATAATCACCACGCTTACCAGGCGGGTTGTTGATCGCAGTAGTGGCACATAGACATTGGAACAGCTATATTTCTGTAATTTATATTTTTATATACCAATAATACTTTGTTATGATGATTATGATTTAGGATTCAAATCAGTTCAGAAAGTAGTACAATTTACATGAGCAGTCAATAACAGTAGAGAAGAGACCTTTCCATTAGCTATGCATTATTCATTAAGTTATCTGTCTGAAGACGTCACGCTTTTAGTTCGGTACCGAATGCGTCATAAGCCAATCTAACACTTACTTCATAAGGTTTCTACTGATAAGTCAAATCCTTATACCTAAAATCCTTACAAAAACATAGTTCCGAGAACGTAAATAGGTGGTAGTTTCGTAATGTTTTGAAAGAAGTTGTTTTAAATTATACGCGACCGAAGAAAAAAAGGATGTGTCTTTGAATAATAATAATAATAATATATCTAATAAATAAATCCATTATATCCTTCGTAATGTAGAACCTATCACATTATGCATTGAAACAAAAGAATGTAAACATTGAAAGGCCAGCGCGCCGTCTCGCCTTTGCCGTATCTTTGCCTTGTGGAAAACCACAACGCATCATATAGCAGATATAGAATAATTTTACCACCACAAAAATATCAGCATAAACCGAACATTGTTGTTGAACATGTTATCGGTAGTAGCAGTAGCGACAACAAAGCATTATATATAAAAGGTTATTCTTACCAAGCAATTTATACAATCTATAAATAGATACAGTCGTATACAACGCTTCAATTACAGTGACCCGTTCAATTCTCTGGTCGACTCTGATCTATTAGGATGATTGTGCTTGTAGAAGTTTGAATACGTTTCAATTGAAGCTTAATAGCTTTCTATTTTGATTGACACTTTAAGCTTATTCATTGTTACCATAAGGGTTTAGATATCTTTAACCTTGGCTTTAAAGAATTTGAGAAAGACCTGAGGAAATGTTGAGAGAGTTGAGATGAGTAGTTAACAAAATGAGCCCAAAGAAGGTTAGGGTAAAATAAGTAATTAAACTCTATGATTAAACTTACGTAACACAGTCATGTAAATGCACACAAATTTAATAATATCCCGATTAGGCGATTTCCACTTATGCAGAAAAGAGAACGAGATGAGTAAACTATTTGCTTTGCTAGGAACCGGACCAAATCCACACGCTAAACCTAACATCACAAATAAACGTATTTCTCGTCAAACCAAAACTAGGCCAGCTTTTCCAAACAGCGCGGACGTCATAACATTAGCATGGTCCATCTATTTAGGGATAGGGTTTCACGTGATCAGTAAGTGAATCAGCGAACATATAAATTAACTTTAATGTGTGTGTTCGAAGTTCTTCTGGAGTTTATTGGCAAAGAGCTTCTACTCAAATCGGTTTTGATTATTTCGGGATTTCGTATGTCGTATGTATCTCTAAACTGACCAGAAATGTTATATCTAAAAAAACAGACGAGCAACAAGTTTTCATGGTCACAACATATTCAAATGTTGGACATAAACTATTTATCAGCTGTCGGAGCCTCAGGGCAGGATAATAAATCTTTACTATCTATATAAAAGTAATCCCATAATAAAGTATAGTAAAACCATTCTAAAAATGAACTCCCCTCCACAAAACCGTGATGATTTCAACGTGTGAGAGGAAATACAGAAAAACAGAAAACACAGAAAAAAAAAATACAGAATTCGGTAGAGGGGCGTTCATTTTAGAAATGGTTTCACTATACAATAACAGTACAAAAATCTTATTTTAGTCGTAAAAACTTTAAACAGTGAATAGCAACTAACAGATTTACAATATGAAAAAAAGCTCTAAGACTATTTTTTTATATTCAATACAAAAGCAAAAACTTGGCAAAAACAACTCTTGTTTGTCTAATTAAAAGATTTACTCGTAAAATGTAGATTCTACTATATAGATAGAGCACTCCAGACAAACCTACAGATTCCTGTCTAGAATAACGCAGATTGTTCAGTAGTTAGTATTGGCTTGACCATGTGATTTCAAGGCGGTTTCCAAAATAACTCAGTGACATCTGATGACGTCACTTGGCACAGTATTCTCCAGATGCTTGAAAACACAAGTCTTCATAATTTAGTCGCTTGCAATATATTGGCATCATAACTCACGGTTAAAACAGAACGCAATAGACTACGAGTTAACGTGATGATGACAAAGGTAGCTTATCAGTCTCACAAGTCTTGGTCAACTTGACAATAAAAACCTTCCATAGCCTGACCTCATACCTACCCATAGTCATTATTTTAACAATCTATATTCACTGTATGTAGGTCCATATTTAAATATTTAATTGGCCCTATTATGTATATATATTATTGGTTCTTATGACAATGATGATGATAAAATTCATGGCATTAATAAATAAATAAATATTGCTGGGCATTTCACACACATCAACATCTAGCCCCAATAATAGTAATATCAAAAAGTACTCTGAACTATCATAGTTCTTAACTAGCGTTAATAGTCAAAAGACTCTTCATGTGTTTGTCACCGGCGCCGGCGGTCATTTAGTTTCCAGCAGGAAGCCAATCATACGATGATGTGAAACAATTTGTGTCAATAGCCTCTTACGGCCACAATATGCTTACCTTCTGAGCGAACTAAGGACGAGACAAAGGGCTTTACAAAGAAACTTCGTGACACTCGTCCAAAGATAAACCATATGAAACTAGATTGATCAGGATTTGTGAGTCATTTTTTCGAGCACGTAAAGGTTTGCACGTTTAAGCAACAGTAACAAAAACACCCCTTATTATGTTCCCACTGTTGGGGCACAGTGTGATGAAACACTGTTCCATTAATTTCAAGAGAAGACGAGAATCGAAAATCGGTTGCGGTATGACTTTCAAACTATCTTACTTAATTTACCCATCTTATTACTAGTGGCTCTGTGAGCTGTAGACCTCGCGAGGACTAAAAAAAAACTAGCATTACATTATTCTGATGTTGTGTAATTTTTTTTATACTTTGTTCAGCAACGTTGTAAAAGTGTAACAAACATACACGAAAGTAGAATGTATGGATAATAATAATTCCCATTATTCATCATCATTTCAGCCATCGAACGTCCTCCCTTAATGATTTCAAGGTATCATGGTCGGATACAGTGTTATTCTTAATGATTTCCAGGTATTACTGTCGGATGTGTTTATAAAAGTAGGAAGATTTCTACGTAGTTTGTCCAAAGGAACTTGATCCTTGATTACGTCCACGGGTACTTCATAACCTAACCATTGTATTCAGGTTGGCGTCAGTTCAGACCGGTACTAACTACGTATAATGTAGATTTCTTGCATTTACCTGTATCTACATCCATGTCAAGGTACTTACGTTCACATTATTGTGTACACGCACAGATAAAACATGTTAAAATCCTATTTTCATAAACTGAAAAAGATGTTCGTTATGAGTGCACTATTTATAGTGGAAGTATCTTGTCAGTAGATAGCATAATATTTATCGAACATTCCGTAATAAATAACTTACCATGTCTGTCGTGTCAAAGCCAAACACTGTATTCAAGAATACAGTGTTTCTCCTTAACAACGCTTATTAAGCTTATTTTAAGGTCTATAATGCGATGGCACTTCAGATTTTGCCTTACGACGGTTAGTTTATGAGTAATAAACAATGAAAAAACCATGTAAATTTCAAAAAACAAACCTTTATCAAAGAATAACACTGTACAATACAATACAGTGTTACTCCTTAACAGCGTCGCGCATTCAATACGTTTAATGTATGGGAACGAGTAACGCTGTCAAGCTGAAACACTGTATAAATGACGGACCACCTATTGCTATCGCGCTCGCTCTTCTTTCCTCGTAGTAAGTTAGAGCAGTAGGTACCGCTGCTCTCGTCATCATCATCATTTCAGCCATCGGACGTCCACTACTGGACATAGGCCTCCCTCCTGACCCCCAGGTATTACGGTTGGATGCAGCCTGCATCCACTGTCAACCAGTAGTCTTGACAAGATCATCTGTCCATCTTGTTGGTGGACGTCCGACGCTGCGTTTTCCGATCCGTGGTCTCCACTCGATAATTTTTCAGCCCCATCGGCCATCCGTTCTCCTAGCTATATGGCCAGCCCATTGCCACATCAAAGAGCTAATACACTGGGCTATGTCGGTGACCCGCGTTCTTCTACGTATCTCCTCATTCCTGATTCGATCACAGGGGAAGGCTTTAATGAACATTGGACATGACTTTCGTCTTATCCATGTTCATTTTGAGACCAACCCGTTGGGAGACTCGATTGAGGCCTTCTTTATTTTTATGTTTGCTACAAATTGTTATGACGGAACATTCAAAGAAATCTCATTCATCTCATCTCATCTCAAAAAAATATTTTATTTATATTGACAAACTTATACAACATAACAGAACTTTACTGTATATTCTAAAAATTGTATGCAAATGAATTGTACACTATTAAGTGTAATGATACGTATACGTAATAATACGTAGTATTGTTAAGGTAAAACACTGTATTATTAAGTATACAGTGTTTCACCTTAAACGAAGTTAACAAATTAATGTTGTCTTGTTAAACCTGCGCTGTTTTTTATTATTTCTGGTTAACTATTTGTTTTTAGTGTAAATTTTATTACATGGCCAAAACCACAAGAAAAACACCTTTACAATGATACCAATTTTATATATTTTCATTCATTAGGTAGCTTGAAAATGACAAGAATCTGTTCCATATGCATTTTGGCGTTTTTCTCAAAACGGTGTTTTTCAACATACAGTGTTTGGCTTTGACACGACTTGTATGTACCGATATCATAGCTTGCAATTTATTTTAAAAATCAATATATCTCATTTCATCATAACGTAATGATAGCGTTTATTCTGATATAAAATCTTGTACTAACTACGCTGGTCAGCCAATCTATCGAAATTTTGGTTACGATTTCAATTTTATCTAATTTTTATATTTTTACACATAAGTAAAAATATCAGGGTTCATATTATTTTGAGTGTATTTTTGTTCGTTTCTTTCGACTACTGGGAGAAACTAAGCACCTGGCTTTATATGAATTGATGTGATAATGATAATACATATCTATACTTATATTAGTTTGATTGTTTGAACGCTTAATCTCAGGAATCGCTGTTCTTTCAGTAAAGTACATTTATCGGGGAAGACTATTGGGTATATAACTCGTACATATACAAACTATAGGTAGATATGTAGATAACGTAAAAAATGCAAGCGAAGCTGTAGGCTGGACGGCTAGTTTATTATACTCAGAACACGCCAGCTCCCCAGTGTCTATAGTTGTTTGTTACTATGTTGATTTCTTTCTGTCCCCGAGAAATGAAGCGATTTCATTACCGACCATTAAGTTTTAGGTCAAGGCTCTAATTACGTCGAGTTTATGGTCCTAGTAACGATATGAAATTGCTACGATGATAATAAAAGCCTACCTGGCGCCAGCCGCGCCTAACGTTATCATTGAATCAACAGACGCTTTTTATCATTAGTCTGAACTGTACAAAAATTGGAGTTTCCCGAATGATAATGACACATTGAAACATCAGTATTGAGCGTACAAAAAATCTAAAACCAAGCAACTTTCTTTGTTCCAGATAAATCAGCTGTTTATCTTCACTTATTAGTGGATTTGGAAATGTTGCATATAGCTCGACCAAAACTGTAACTACATGTCACAGAAGAGTAGATTTGGGAGCAGCGCGTATTACAAGAAAAGTGATTATTTCGACAAACTGGGATCGAGGACTTGCTGGTCCTTGATGTACTCCACGAGCTACGAACCCCTTTCTCTTACACGGTGTGTATCAAAAAGCCCCTGTCGCTATTCAGCCAGAGACCCGAGATTAAGAAATTGGTCACGAGAGATCTGCATCGTTTCGACGTAGGCAATCGTCTCGCTTGGATTTCAAATCCATTGCAATTGCCAACGTCCTACGGACAGAATTTGAGAATCACATTACCTAATCGACGTACTCGAAAAAGAGAGACGTTCAGATACTAATGGCCAAGCAAAATAGCTACGCCAATGGAATACCGGGTAAAGATCCTCTCAAGCATGAACAAGTACCGTCTGAAGAGGAGAAAGCTTCGTCGCCCCTCTTGAATGAAGCTAACGATATAACGTACATCGATGATGCCGATGAGCACGAGCATGATAAGAAACTGGGAAATAATAATGTTAACAATAAGGGTTTGGATAGTCTGAGTGTATCTTATCATAAAAATGGAAAATCGGAAGAGGATGCGACGTCTACGAATGAAGGCGTCAAGTTTTTTGGGCTTGGAGATGACGACAGTATTTGCTCAAGTAAGCCACCTCAGGAGCCGGGGCCGCAGATCCCGGACGGCGGCTGGGGATGGGTGGTCGTGGTCGCGTCGTTCTTCGTAGCCACTGTGGCCGACGGCCTCGCCTTCTCCTATGGCTTGATTAACGAGGAATTAGTAGATTACTTCAAGGAAGGTGAAGCAAAAACATCCATCATTGGAGCTTTATTCATATCCGTTCCTCTCATTGCTGGTCCCATAATGAGCGCTCTTGTAGATCGCTACGGATGCAGAAAAATGACAGTATTAGGCAGCATATCATCGACGATTGGATTTGTTGCAGCTGCTTTTAGTAATTCAGTTGGAGTACTGTGCCTTACGTTTGGCTTGATAGCTGGATTGGGTATGGGTCTATTATATGTAACTGCAGTTGTATCTATTGCGTTTTGGTTTGAAAAGCGCCGTAATCTCGCTGTGGGGCTTGGCTCTTGTGGAGTTGGATTCGGAACTTTCATTTACTCTCCAATCACGACTTATTTATTAGAAAATTTTGGTTGGAGAGCTACCTTAGTCTTTTTAGCTGGTACTGTACTTAACGTGTGCGTGTGCGGAATGGTGATGAAAGATCCTGAGTGGTTAAAATTAGAACAGAAGAAACAGAAACAGCTTAGTATATCGAAGAGAGCCTCAAGTTCTATGTCGATCTCGGCAAGATCTGCCAAGTCTGGCGGCGGAGAGTCGGTTTACCCAGGTATGGAAGAACTCAAAACTATGATCAAAAGTGGTGAAACCCCTGAATATATTTTGACACAATTAGTAGCTTCTATTGCGGAAGCTGAAGACTTGGATGCAGCGACAAAGAGAAATGCTGACTTAGGAAATCAAAAAGTCAGTTCTGTTATTAATCTGCCAACGTATTTGAGACAAAGCGAAAAGGTAAATCTCGATTTCATTTGTTTTTCATAACTTTATTTTAATTAATTTTTAATTATATTTAATTATATTATATTATAACACATAAAGTATTATAACAATTCTATTATATTTCTTGTTATTGTTATTTTAATATAGTTTGTATTTTAACAGTCGATTTTTATGCACGTTATTCTCAATCATACATTTTAATTTTATCCATCAATAATCTCTTGTAAGATTTAATTATTATTTTAAATCTTTTTCATAGTTAAACTCAATATTAATTTTTTTTAAATGAATTAATGAATGCAATTGGTTGTTATAATTGTCCTTATTATATAATAAAATTAGTAAAATAATAATTTTCAGGTACCTGCAGAAGTATTAGACCAACTCACATCGAACAAGCGCCTTTACAACATAATACTTCAGAACTACCCATCTTTATTGGCACTGAAATGTAACTCTGAACAGAAACTTCCAACTGAAGGGGCTGAGTCAAAAGGCAAACCGATAAGGATGTCAATGAAGCTTAAACTGAACAAAAAGAAGAAGAAAGATTTTGAGCAGAAATTGGAAATTGTGAGGGACAAGTTACTGCAGCCAATACCAGAGAAAGCAGTTATTGCTCCTCGCACGGAAAGAACTGATTGGATAACAAGGAATTTTGCAGCTGATCATCATTATCTTAGAGACATCAGAGTGCATAGGAACTCTATTATGCATCGCGGTGCTATGTTGAACATTGCAAAATATAAATTGCGGGCATCTTCCTGTCCAGACATTTATAAGAAATCTATGTGGTCTATGGAAGATCAGGAGGAAAAGGTAAATTAATTATAAAATGCTTGTATTGTACCCATTAGGTACAAGGAAGTAAGATTTACCACTATATTATTACTAAAGGAATACTGCAGTTGTTTCAATAGCTTTTAATTGGAATACAAGATGTTGAGAGTCCCGCTGCTTATAGCGCAAAATAAAGCGGGTTCACTTTCCGCGGAGGGGCGTAGATTTGTATGTTTTTTTCTACGTAACATTATAAGAAAATCTATGTTATTTCTTTTATGCAGATAGATTTAGTACAAAAGATTCGAATTTACCACGAGGTTTGATGTTCTATGAATAATCCTGATATTAATTCTGTTAACCTTACACTGTTTTATAAATTTCCAGACTTTGCTTCATCGGATTTGGGATGCCACTAACAAGACTTTCGACTTCAGCATGTTTACGGAGTTTCATTTTCTGATCATGAACCTATCTACCCTGATCCTGTTTATCTGGTTTATTGTACCTTACTTTTACATCACGGGCCTTTTGAAAAGCAATGGTTATGATGAGTCGGCTGGCAGTTGGATGCTTAGTGTTTTCGGCGTGGCAACAATTATTGGCATTGTAAGTATCGTATTGAAAATAAAGCTCTTTTCGTAAATTAAAATAAAAAAAAATGTACAGTGACGTTACTCTAAAATTCTGACGTTACTCTAGTAATTCAGTTAGTAATTCATAATTATAACACCTAGCAATCGACTTTATAAAAATATATTATGCGTTAGGACCTCAACTAATTTAATCAACACAGTGATTTAGTATGTCACATTACAAGAAACTCAAGTTTTATAATATTTTACTGGATTGTATTTCTGTGCTTAATAACCATATTTTTATGAACGTTAAGGTTGAATAAAAAAATAATTTTAAATTAAATTATTGATCTATTTCAGGTGGGACTTGGCTGGATAGGTGACTTCAAATGGGTCAACGTAACAAAGACCTATTCACTCTGTCTCGTCATCTGTGGGGCAACGATTATCTTATTCCCCGTTCTCATCAGAAGCTTGGACCACAAATCTCCTCTCAGCTTCTACATCATCGCTTTAAACGGCTTCATCTTTGGGCTAATGTTCTCCAGCTCATATTCCTACACGCCGAGTATATTGGTGGAGCTGATTGCACTGGAGAGATTCACGATGGCTTATGGCTTGGTGCTCCTCAGTCAAGGACTTGGCCATTTGATTGGACCACCTTTGGCAGGTTAGTATTTATTATCCTACTAGCTTTCCGCCCTGCGGCATCGCCCGCGTTTTACACTTTCCTGCAATTTTCTTTGCTATAATATAGCCTATGTTACTCGGGGATAATGTAGCTTTCCAAAGGTGAAAGAATTTTTGAAATCGGTCCAGTAGTTTCGGAGCCTATTCATTACAAACAAACAAATCTTTCCTCTTTATAATATTATATTATATTATATATTTGTATTAGTATAGACTGAATTCAGCCCGTGGTAAAATTAGATGTAGATACAAAGCCTTTACGAACTTTAGCGTTTATAATAGGTATTCGATAGGATTTTTTTTTGTAACAGTAATTAACCTGCTTATAAATTTTTGTATCATTTCCTCCAATATCGCCGTATTGTGTTTTTGATAACTTGACTGGTAATCGAAAGTGTAACTCACCATGTACAGTCACCAGCATTAATATCTGACAATGAACAGCGCCGCAAAAATATTTGACACAGATTGCCAGCAAAAACATGTGATAAGGTAACGTGCATAATAATCTGATGCTTTCGCGGCGGTAAAAATATATGACATAGTCAACAGCATTAACATCTGACAACAGATGAACGCGTAATTATCTGACATGCCCCGACAGCGAAATTATGTGACGATACATTGTCATCAGATCGTCATTTTATCCATCTCTTAATTTCACACACTTTGTCAGTTACCTCGTGGTTTAATGGCTATAGTAGGCGCTTCGTAATCCGAAGTCCGCGAGTTCGAGATGCACCGGGTGCCTTCTTTTTTTAAAGTTTTATTTAAAATGATTGAATGTTAGAGTATATACTTCTCTTATTATATTATAGATAAAACATTCCTAAAATTTCATTAAGATTCCTTGAGGAATTGGTGGAATTCATATTCAGATTCTTTTTGTAAAAAGATTCTTAACATTACGATAATTATTGAATCTATGAGCGACACAGATCGGAGGGCAGTAGTCAAAGTTAAAGTGTATTTAAACTTTTTCATGGTTTTGAGATCTTAAAGAGTTTTGATTTATTTATGAAAACTGTCATACATTTTGTCATGTCAATTCATGAAAAGTAAATTTAAGATATTTCATAGAACAAACGAATCACTACGTTTTTATGCTTCTTAACCCTACGTTGCTCTCAGTGCTTTATCACAACCAATATAATATTTTTTTATATCTTTTCAGTCTTCTTATTATTTAAAAAAAAAATCGACTATATTCCGCATACCCTGCGAATGATATTTTAAAATATAGGTAGTTCATTGCATGTTTTGCCATACCTACATATAATATGGAACTAAATATAAAAGCAGTTTTTCCCTTAAACTTAATATATATGAAATTTTTGAATCAATTTTAAATATTACTTCTTTATTTTACTTTATTTATCTAGAACACAAATATGACCATCACAAATATTTTTTAAGAAAAATAATCATGCAGTTTAGGGTTAAGGTTTAGGAACTTATTCTTTCATAAATTCCCTATTATCTAATATTAAAGTATATCATACGGTTTGACTTTTTATTTATAAAATCAATCAGAAATAAAAGGCAGACTATGAATTTTAACATTTCATGTGAAATTTAGTTCAGAAAACTTGGCATTTATTTATTTATTAATAAAATCCCCAGCCCTTTCATTTTTCTTATACCTGAGCTTACGGCCAAAAAACATAATAAATAAAATAAAAATCAATAAATATTGCTAATTGCTAGACTATTCACAAAGCAACATTTTAGCCTCGTGGTAAGCTAGAATCTTGTGGTACGGGTGCTAGATTTCTGATAATACCTAATAATATACATACACATTTAAGAAAGTTACTTAAAACACAGGAAAAGCCGTGTTTGGAAATTATACTTTTAATATCAAAATAACATTGAGGCTACTCTTTACCGCAGAAAAATACAAAAATCCGCATTAAGATATATTTTAGCGCAGGCAAAGCCGCGGGGCGGAACGCTAGTATTACCTATATCTTAGGGTCTACAAAATGAATTTCAATTTATAGAAGTAATTTGATGTGTCAGATGTTTATGCGTTCATTCTATTGTCAAATCATTTTGCAGTAACAGTGTCACATAATTTTGCTTTCGGGCATGTCAGATAATTACGCGCTCATCTGTTGTCAGATGTTAATGCTGTTGACTATGTCATATATTTATACCGCCGCGAAAGCATCAGATTATTATGCACGTTACCTTATCACATGTTTTTGCTGGCAATCTGTGTCACATATTTTTGCGGCGCTGTTCATTGTCAGATATTAATGCTGGTGACTGTACCTACGCAAAATCCTTATCAAAACTCGATACAATTATCTTGCAATCTTTATCGAATATTGATAAAATTCTGGAAAAATCTAAAATGTAAACAAATTTTGACCTTCACAATGACAGATGATGAATATTGATCGATCACTACCAGCGTTATTTATTTGTTTCAATATTTTTGTATTATAAATTATTTGAATACTAGCTTTCTGCCCCGCGGCTTTGTCCGCATTATTTTAGATTTTCCCGCGGAAATGCTATTTAGCCCCGGTAAAAAGCCTTGGTTTATCCAGCCTTGGTTTGATTTTTTTTTGTTTATGACCTTTATGTATCCAGCAATTATTGAACAATTTAAGGGACATACATTATTTCCTTTAGTTTACCTTTATCGGTTCAGGATACAGGATAACTATAATTCTTGTTACTTTTGATCACGTGTGGTAAATCGTGCGCACGTGGGAATTTGTCATATTAATGTAGCATGTCAAAATCGTGTGATTTTTATCATACAATTGGCGTGAACCGTTAAATAAACAGTAAACAGAAGAATAAGCTTATTGACCTGAAGTAGCGCCACTGAAATACCTTGAACTTTATGATAAGATTACATAAGAATTAAAAAACATTTTATACAATTTATGCAATAAATGCCTAGATAATACCAATCCCAACACAATTATGATAGTTACCGTTACTTATTAGTGAGGGATAGTACTAGTAAATAGGTTCTTAATAAAGATTTAAAGATTTATGTCATTTATTTCCATAAAATCCTAAAGATCACTTGGACAAGTCAATAAAATACAACACATTATTAAATAAAATAAACAATGGAAACAAGGTTGACATAAAAATATGTTTCGTTTTTTTAAGCACTGAATTGAGAAACATAAAGAACAATCAGCTCATATCTGAATTTAGTACAATTATTTGTTAGTTTGTTCTTTTCTTTAAGATATTGGAGCGGATTCCATCCCATGCAGTTTTATCTTCTAAATACTCTGATATTTTATAATACGACTAGTGGGTCGTGAGTGTGCGAGCTGCAAGCAGCTCGCATGTTGTCCCAAGTAGGAGGGGTTTTGGTACCTACAAGTTTTTTTTGGTGGAAATCGATAAGAAAGAAATTATTGCGATTGGAATCGACATTCAAGTAAAATTTTCTGATGGGGGAGGGTATTCAAGGAGGCCTGGGGGCGTGGGGTCACAGCACGGCTCGCTTCGCTCGCCGTGCTGTTCCCCGTGGTCGTGGTGCCACACACGCAGCAAGGCTCGCTTCGCTCGCCTTGCTGCGTGGCGTGTGTCGTATTGCGGTTCGCTTCGCTCACCGCAATCCGACCCACGCGCGCCGTCATCAAATTCGTAATCCTCACCCCCATATTAGTCGGAAACGATACCCATATCAGTACACCACGGGCATCAGCACGGCTCGCTTCGCTCGCCGAGCTGATGCCCGTGGTCGCATTGCGGTTCGCTTCGCTCACCGCAATACGACCCCGGTCGGGCTGCCATACACGCACACACAGCAAGGCTCGCTTCGCTCGCCTTGCTGCGTGGCGTGTGTCGCATTGCGGTTCGCTTCGCTCACCGCAATCCGACCCACGCGCGCCGACATCAAATTCGTAATCCTCACCCCCATATTAGTCGGAAACGATACCCATGTCAAATTTTTTGAGGGGGGCCAAAGGGGCCAAGGGGGCATTCCGGGGGTCACAGCACGGCTCGCTTCGCTCGCCGCGCTGTTCCCCGCGGTCGCATCGCGGCTCGCTTCGCTCGCCGCAATGCTCCACCCTTAAAATATTCGTCAAAAATAGGCCAATTTTCGGTTTTTTCATAAAAAAGGGTGTCTAGGGGGGCGAGGGGGTCAAACTTTTTTTGCTATTCAAAACTATCTATCTTTCTCTACATGACTGTGAAAAAAAAATTTATCCAAGTCTCACCGTTTGGGAGATACCAAAAGGGGGGGGTGAAATTTGGGGGAAAAGGGGGGGTAATTTTTTTTTCTTCCAACTCGAGAAGGAACCCTCTATACGACCCCGCCATCGAAAATCCTATTAAAGGACGATTTCTGGAAGCACACTCGAGAGGGGGAGTTTTTTTGGGGGGGAGGGGGGGATAAAAAATTTTTTTTCGCAATCGTTTACCCCCCTCTATATGACCCCGAAAAAATTTTTAGTCAAGGTGCTACCGTTATGAAGATACCATAGGGGAGGGGGAGGGGGAGGGGGAAATTTGAAAAAGTCGGAATTTTTCCCCACTCACCCGGACCCCCTGTATACGATTCTGCAAAAAAAAATATACCTTCCCATCCACCAACAGGGAGAACAATTATGTCAATGAGTCAGTCAGTGAGTGGTAATTTAGCTTTATATAATATAACTAGTGGGTCGTGAGTGTGCGAGCTGCAAGCAGCTCGCATGTATTCTAAAATTGGGGGGGGTTTTGGTACCTACAAGTTTTTTTTGGTGGAAATCGATAATCAAGACGAAATTAAGATAAGAAGAGGGTATTCAGGAGGGCCTGGGGGCGTGGGGTCACAGCACGGCTCGCTTCGCTCGCCGTGCTGTTCCCCGTGGTCGTGGTGCCACACACGCAGCAAGGCTCGCTTCGCTCGCCTTGCTGCGTGGCGTGTGTCGTATTGCGGTTCGCTTCGCTCACCGCAATCCGACCCACGCGCGCCGTCATCAAATTCGTAATCCTCACCCCCATATTAGTCGGAAACGATACCCATATCAGTACACCACGGGCATCAGCACGGCTCGCTTCGCTCGCCGAGCTGATGCCCGTGGTCGCATTGCGGTTCGCTTCGCTCACCGCAATACGACCCCGGTCATGCTGCCATACACGCACACGCAGCAAGGCTCGCTTCGCTCGCCTTGCTGCGTGGCGTGGGTCGCATTGCGGTTCGCTTCGCTCACCGCAATCCGACCCACGCGCGCCGTCATCAAATTCGTAATCCTCACCCCCATATTAGTCGGAAACGACACCCATGTCGAATTTTTGGGGGAGGGGGGACAAGGGGGACATTCCGGGGGTCACAGCACGGCTCGCTTCGCTCGCCGCGCTGTTCCCCGTAGTCGCATCGCGGCTCGCTTCGCTCGCCGCAATGCTCCACACGATAAAAAAATCAGTTTTTTCATTAAAAAGGGGGTCTAGGGGGGCGAGGGGGACAAACTTTTTTGCGATTCAAAACTATCTATCCTCCTCTACACGACTGTGAAAAAATTTTTCCTCTAGGTCTTACCGTTAAGAAGATACCATAGGGGAGGGGGAGGGGGAGGGGGAAATTTGAAAAAGTCGGAATTTTCCCCAACTCACCCCGACCCCCTGTATACGATTCTGCAAAAAAAAATATACCTTCCCATCCACCAACAGGGAGAACAATTATGTCAATGAGTGAGTGAGTCAGTGAGTGGTAATTTAGCTTTATATAATATAACTAGTGGGTCGTGAGTGTGCGAGCTGCAAGCAGCTCGCATGTATTCTAAAATTGGGGGGGGGTTTTGGTACCTACAAGTTTTTTTTGGTGGAAATCGATAATCAAGAGTAATAGATAACTGCGATGGAAATCGACATTCATGTAGATTTTTTTATGGGGGAGGGTATTCAGGGGGGTCTGGGGACGGGGGGTGCTGTTCCCCGTGGTCGTGGTGCCACACACGCAGCAAGGCTCGCTTCGCTCGCCTTGCTGCGTGGCGTGTGTCGTATTGCGGTTCGCTTCGCTCACCGCAATCCGACCCACGCTCGCCGTCTTCAAATTCGTAATCCTCACCCCCATATTAGTCGGAAACGATACCCATATCAGTACACCACGGGCATCAGCACGGCTCGCTTCGCTCGCCGAGCTGATGCCCGTGGTCGTATTGCGGTTCGCTTCGCTCACCGCAATACGACCCCGGTCGGGCTGTCATACACGCACACGCAGCAAGGCTCGCTTCGCTCGCCTTGCTGCGTGGCGTGTGTCGCATTGCGGTTCGCTTCGCTCACCGCAATCCGACCCACGCGCGCCGTCATCAAATTCGTAATCCTCACCCCCATATTAGTCGGAAACGATACCCATGTCGAATTTTTTGGGGAAAGGGGGACAGGGGGGACATTCCGGGGGTCAAAGCACGGCTCGCTTCGCTCGCCGCGCTGTTCCCCGTGGTCGCATCGCGGCTCGCTTCGCTCGCCGCAATGCTCCACCCTTAAAATATTCGTCAAAAATAGGCCAATTTTCGGTTTTTTCATAAAAAAGGGGGTCTAGGGGGGCGGGGGGGGTCAAACTTTTTTTGCTATTCAAAACTATCTATCCTCCTCTACACGACTGTGAAAAAAAATTCTCTCCAAGTCTCACCGTTTGGGAGATACCAAAAGGGGGGGTGAAATTTGGGGTAAAAGGGGGGTAATTTTTTTTTTCTTACAACTCGAGAAGGAACCCTCTATACGACCCCGCCATCCAAAACCCTATAAAATGACGATTTCTGGATGCACACTCGAGAGGGGGAGTTTTTTTGGGGGGGAGGGGGGGATGAAAAAATTTTTTTCGCAATCGTTTGCCCCCCTCTATATGACCACGAAAAAATTTTTAGTCAAGGTGCTACCGTTATGAAGATACTATAGGGGAGGGGGAGGGGGAGGGGGAAATTTGAAAAAGTCGGAATTTTCCCCCACTCACCCGGACCCCCTCTACACGATTCCGTAAAAAAAAACATACCTTCCCATCCACCAACAGGGAGAACAATTATGTCAGTCAGTGAGTGAGTCAGTGGTAATTTAGCTTTATATAATATAACTAGTGGGTCGTGAGTGTGCGAGCTGCAAGCAGCTCGCATGTATTCTAAAATTGGGGGGGGTTTTGGTACCTACAAGTTTTTTTTGGTGGAAATCGATAATCAAGAGAGAAAGGAGTCTGCGATAAGAGTCGTCATTCATGTCAATTTTTTTGGTGGGGAGGGTTTTCAGGGGGGCCTGGGGGCGTGGGGTCACAGCACGGCTCGCTTCGCTCGCCGTGCTGATCCCCGTGGTGTCACACACGCAGCAAGGCTCGCTTCGCTCGCCTTGCTGCGTGGCGTGTGTCGTATTGCGGTTCGCTTCGCTCACCGCAATCCGACCCACGCACGCCGTCATCAAATTCGTAATCGTCACCCCCATATTAGTCGGAAACGATACCCATATCAGTATACCACGGGCATCAGCACGGCTCGCTTCGCTCGCCGAGCTGATGCCCGTGGTCGCATTGCGGTTCGCTTCGCTCACCGCAATACGACCCCGGTCGTGCTGCCATACACGCACACGCAGCAAGGCTCGCTTCGCTCGCCTTACTGCGTGGCGTGGGTCGCATTGCGGTTCGCTTCGCTCACCGCAATCCGACCCACGCGCGCCGTCATCAAATTCGTGTTCCTCACCCCCATATTAGTCGGAAACGACACCCATGTCGAATTTTTGGGGGAGGGGGGACAAGGGGGACATTCTGGGGGTCACAGCACGGCTCGCTTCGCTCGCCGAGCTGTTCCCCGTGGTCGCATTGCGGCTCGCTTCGCTCGCCGCAATGCTCCTTCCGATAAAAAATTCAGTTTTTTCCTTAAAAAGGGGGTCTAGGGGGGCGAGGGGGACAAACTTTTTTTGCTTTTCAAAACAATCTGCCCTCCTCTACACGATTGTGAAAAAATTTTTCCTCCAGGTCTTACCGTTTAGAAGATACCATAGGGGAGGGGGAGGGGGAGGGGGAAATTTGAAAAAGTCGGAATTTTCCCCCACTCACCCGGACCCCCTGTATACGATTCCGCAAAAAAAAATATACCTTCCCATCCACCAACAGGGAGAACAATTATGTCAATGAGTCAGTGGTAATCCAGCTTTATATAATATAACATATCACAGCACGGCTCGCTTCGCTCGCCGCGCTGTTCCCCGTGATCGCATCGCGGCTCGCTTCGCTCGCCGCAATGCTCCACCCTTAAAATATTCGTCAAAAATAGGCCAATTTTCGGTTTTTTCATAAAAAAGGGGGTCTAGGGGGGCAAGGGGGTCAAAATTTTTTTGCCATTCAAAACTGTCTATCCTCCTCTACACGACTGTGAAAAAATTTTTCCTCCAAGTCCCACCGTTTGGGAGATACCAAAAGGAGGGGTGAAATTGGGGGTAGAAGGGGGGGTAAATTTTTTTTTCTTCCAACTCGAGAAGGAACCCTCTATACGATCCCGCCATCGAAATCCCTATAAAAGGACGATTTCTGGAAGCACACTCGAGAGGGGGAGTTTTTTTGGGGGGGAGGGGGGGATGAAAATTTTTTTTTCGCAATCGTTTGCCCCCCTCTATATGACCCCGAAAAAATTTTTAGTCAAGGTGCTACCGTTATGAAGATACCATAGGGGAGGGGGAGGGGGAGGGGGAAATTTGAAAAAGTCGGAATTTTCCCCAACTCACCCAAACCCCCTGTATACGATTCTGCAAAAAAAAATATACCTTCCCATCCACCAACAGGGAGAACAATTATGTCAATGAGTGAGTCAGTGAGTGAGTGGTAATTTAGCTTTATATAATATAAAACTAGTGGGTCGTGAGTGTGCGAGCTGCAAGCAGCTCGCATGTATTCTAAAATTGGGGGGGGTTTTGGTACCTACAAGTTTTTTTTGGTGGAAATCGATAAGCAAGCAAAAGTTGATACTGCGATAGAAATCGACATTCAACTATTTTTTTGAAGGGTATTCATGGGGGCCTGGGGGCGTGGGGTCACAGCACGGCTCGCTTCGCTCGCCGTGCTGTTCCCCGTGGTCGTGGTGCCACACACGCAGCAAGGCTCGCTTCGCTCGCCTTGCTGCGTGGCGTGTGTCGTATTGCGGTTCGCTTCGCTCACCGCAATCCGACCCACGCCCGCCGTCATCAAATTCGTAATCCGCATCCCCATGTTAGTCGAAAACGACACCCATATCAGTATACCTACGGGCATCAGCACGGCTCGCTTCGCTCGCCGAGCTGATGCCCGTGGTCGCATTGCGGTTCGCTTCGCTCACCGCAATTCGACCCCGGTCGTGCTGCCATACACGCACACGCAGCAAGGCTCGCTTCGCTCGCCTTGCGTGGCGTGTGTCGTATTGCGGTTCGCTTCGCTCACCGCAATCCGACCCACGCTTGCGGTCATTAAATTCGTAATCCTCACCCCCATATTAATCGGAAACGATACCCATGTCGAATTTTTTGGGGAAGGGGGGACAGGGGGGACATTCCGGGGGTCACAGCACGGCTCGCTTCGCTCGCCGCGCTGTTCCCCGTGGTCGCATCGCGGCTCGCTCCGCTCGCCGCAATGCTCCACCCTTAAAATATTCGTCAAAAATAGGCCAATTTTCGGTTTTTTCATAAAAAAGGGGGTCTAGGGGGGCGAGGGGGTCAAACTTTTTTTGCTATTCAAAACTATCTATCTTTCTCTACATGACTGTGAAAAAAAAAATTATCCAAGTCTCACCGTTTGGGAGATACCAAAAGGGGGGGGTGAAATTTGGGGGAAAAGAGGGGGTAATTTTTTTTTTCTTCCAACTCGAGAAGGAACCCCCTATACGACCCCGCCATCGAAAACCCTATAAAAGGACGATTTCTGGTAGCACACTCGAGAGGGGGAGTTTTTTTTGGGGGAGAGGGGGGGTAAAAAAATTTTTTTTCGCAATCGTTTGCCCCCCTCTATACGACTCCGAAAAAATTTTCAGTCAAGGTGCTACCGTTTGGAAGATACCATAGAGGAGGGGGAGGGGGAGGGGGAAATTTGAAAAAGTCGGAATTTTCCCCCACTCACCCGGACCCCCTGTATACGATTCTGCAAAAAAAAATATACCTTCCCATCCACCAACAGGGAGAACAATTATGTCAGTCAGTGAGTGAGTCAGTGGTAATTTAGCTTTATATAATATAACTAGTGGGTCGTGAGTGTGCGAGCTGCAAGCAGCTCGCATGTATTCTAAAATTGGGGGGGGTTTTGGTACCTACAAGTTTTTTTTGGTGGAAATCGATAATCAAGACTTATATGAAATTGCGATAGGAATCGTCATTCATGTCAAATTTTTTGGTGGGGGAGGGTTTTCAGGGGGGCCTGGGGGCGTGGGGTCACAGCACGGCTCGCTTCGCTCGCCGTGCTGTTCCCCGTGGTGGCACACACGCAGCAAGGCTCGCTTCGCTCGCCTTGCTGCGTGGCGTGTGTCGTATTGCGGTTCGCTTCGCTCACCGCAATCCGACCAATGAGACCAACCGCAATGAGTGAGTCAGTGGTAATTTAGCTTTATATAATATAAATAATTTTGAAATAAGATGTTTTTTTACCAAGTTTTTAAATTTAGTATATAGATTTATTTTAAATGTTTTTGATGTTACAGTACAGTTTGAGGTTGAGGAGTTAAAGTTATTCCTATTTACCAATGGATATAGTCAATTGTTATAGTCACACACCTAATCATACACGAAGCGAGTGTTTGGCAGTTACACGTATTTTTGTAAAAAAAAGTTAAAAAATGTTATCCTCAATTTTTATTCTTACCAACATATTGATGATGATTGATTTGGGTTATATTTATTTATTTAATACAGGCACAGCCAATATATTTATATATATATATATATATATATATATATTATATGCCAATATATATATATGTTATACAAGATGATATAATATAACATAACAAGATATTGATTGATTCAGATTTTGTCCGTAAAATCACAAAGATTAACTTGGACATGTCATCACTATCAATCAACATATATTATTATAGATAACATAGGTAGGTATGAAACGTAGGTATAAGCCCCGCACATTAAAAAGCTTTTTATAAATGGCGTCCACTCACATGCGTTCTCGCTCACTCTCTATCGCTGTCTATACTCACACAGTGAAGTACGCGCTACAAAAAAATAGTCAGTCAGGCCTAATTCGCACGAGAGCTTTTTTAACGTCCGTTAAAAAAGCGTTCATAGAACATAATAATTATGTTCTATTTGAACGCTTTATGCATACCCAAGTACGTGTTCACACGTCGGCGCTTTTAGAACGCGACGCTTTTTTATCGAGCAGTGTTGCATTTTCAACACAGAGCGACATCTAGCCCCGTGGTAAGCTCGACGCTTGTGTTACGGGTGCTAGATTTCTGATATACTTAATATAATATACATACATAGATAGATATTTTTTATTATACATACAACACCCAGACACCCGGAACAAAAATTTGCAGATCATACAAATTGTTGTTCCGAGGCGGGAATCGAACCCGCAACCTCTTGCGTCGCAGGCGGACCTTCGCCCGCTGCGCCACAGAGGTCGTTTATAAAACCTTTTCTCCCCTGTTGGTCGTTTCAAATCAAAGCCATAAAAATAAATTAAAATTAAGTTACACATCTTAAATAGTAAAAAAATTGGATTGCCCGATACAAATTCACCGTTTTGTTGCTAGTAGACCCGAATAAATTTAATTGTATTTATTAATATTTTATTATAATAATAGAAGATTTATTTATTACGATTTATTAAAAGAATTATAAAAAAATATTTAATTACCTATTTATTATTTTGTAATTTTACCTAACAATTTTACATTATATAAATAAGTATGCATTTTATTCCATTAACCAAAAAAAAATTATTATTTTACTACTTTAATTTATCTTGTGTATTCATTTTATGTATTTTATGTATGTATTATTTACTATATCATCTTATGCGCACCGTTTAGATTCTGTTGCCCAGTCTCTTAAGAGGCTGGTGCCCTCATTCTGAAGGTTAAAGTACATATTTTCTACTTATTTTATTACACTTTATTAGATACTATAGATAACAGATATGTTGTTATCATTTAGGAAACTACTGTGTCTCACAAAGTCTTTTGACTAAGAGGTCGCGGCAGAATATTAGCGTTTAATGGTAACCTAGTGAACACAATGCTGAGCCGTAGCCTATTTACTGCTGTAGCACACATTCTCCCTATACGTTAATTTTTAATGATTATTTCTACTAGTTTTGTTTTGTATATGTATAGTAGTGTATTACTGTGTACTGTTCCTTTATGTGTGTGTTTGGTAGTAAATAAATGTATGTCTATGTCTATGAAATTTACTTCAAATTCTCTGTCCGATTCGTACATTTTTAAGCTAAATCCTTCTCTTGTGTCTTGTAGAGAACTAATAATCAATTAGCTAGGCAGGTCTTGTTTAAAAACCAGCACCAACAAAAAAAGTCATTAAGAGGCTGGCGTCAGACGAATTTCCCATACAAACGTAATACCAAAATTATTTGTAATTCGAGCATATTATGTATTATTGTATTATTTAAATAGTATTTTTATCTAGGTCCCTACAGAGTTTTTTTACAAAATACTTATTTTAAATAAATTTAATTTTTTTAGTTTTGGTATTACGTTTGTATGGGAAATTCGTCGTGACGCCGGCCTGTTTGAGAACTGGTTTTGCCAACCGTACCATACCTACCCGCCGCCATTTACAGAATTCATTTTCAATTGCGGGGGTTATAGAAGTGCCTCCTTATCAAATTAATAACCATTTATAGAGGCCTCTTCAAAAAAAAGCTTTGTAGATCTTGTTGATGCTTGTCGCTTACCGATTCTTCTTTGTTCCAGGTTTTCTCTACGACCTCACTAAATTATGGGACACCGCTTTCTATATGTCCGGTTTTTGGGTGATGGTATCCGGATTCCTCGTGGCTGTCATCCCCTACACCAACAACTTCAGGCTGTGCGGCCACGGTCCACTCTCGAAGGACGCCGCCGGTGAACCTGACCCTAACATCAAAATCATTATTGCGCATTAGATCGACCGTAGATCTGTTATAATATGGGTGTCTGGGTGTTATCTATAATATGCATTACAAATATATCTATTTATGTATGTAAATCAGAAATCAAGCACCCCGAATGCAAGCTTCGAGCTTACCACAGGGGCTACCTAGATGTTGCTGTGGGAATTGTCCAGTAATATTTATTTATTATTATTAATTATAATATTCTCGGTTTAGAGAGTATACAAATTCGTGGTTGCATTCGGATATAAAGGAAATTTGGCTTTGAATAACTTTTATAACACCATGTAATTTAATTTATTGGAATATGCACGTAATTAATTCCAATTTTACCCTTTAAATCAAATTGTTATCCCGAATACTCGCGACACTCCTGGTATTCTGACAGATATAAATGTGAATTACGTTTATTTCTGATATTTTTCGGAGAATAATGATTCTAAGCCTTTTTAAGCTTAATATTCACATTTGAGGTCGGATGCACGATAATCATCAATCATCAAATAGTATAAATAAACATCATAGGTACGTAGTTAGAAATCTAGATAAAGACATGATTTTGTAATTTAAAGGTGTGTTTTTTGAATTTGGTAGCTTAATGAGAGTTGTTTGGGTATTTTAAGTAAATCGAATTTCACACCGGATATAGCATACATTATAATCTTTATAAAAATATACCGGTTATATCTTTTTTATTTATTGTATTGTAGTTTTCGTAGGCATAATGCGGAGACTGAGGAAAAATCTAATTGTGTTTTGTATTCACAATTGATTTTGCTTTTATAGAATGTCGTATCTCTTTGGAGATATCAAATACGTATCCTAGTAAGTAGTAGTTATAATAAAATACTTTTTGGCCCGTGTTATGGAGTGATCTGCATAAGTATTTGTTTTAACCTGTTTTAATTGCAATGCGTTTGATTGATGATTTGAAAGAAATTTGAATTTATAGTTTTAAATTGTATAACCCGCGCAGATAGAAAATTGATTTGAAAATGGCGGCGGGTACGTATGGTACGATTGGCAAAACAAGGATAAAAGTATAGACAGCGATAGAGAGTGAGCGAGAACGCATGCGAGCGGACGCCATTTATAAATCAATTCTTTAAGTGCGCGGCTTATATTCAATAACTACCTGTTGTATTAACGGTGTTCTTATAGATACTTAATTAAGTAGCCCTAATCATAAGGATTTTATATATAAACTATCTGAATCTAATATGAGTTTTTTTCTTCATTCAAAATGGATTTATTTAATAGTAAGATTAGTAAGTAGGTTAGTTAGACAATTTTTTATACAATTTTTAATAGTAAGATTAGTAAGTAGGTTAGTTAGACAAAACTTAAACACTGACCGATCTACTTGAAACCGATTTAGCTAAATATACTTACGTGAAGAAGTTTAGATCCACTAGATGGGCAAGGCTATTCTATAAACAGAAAGAAAAGCAAAGAAAGCCGCGAGGTGAAAGCTAGTAAGATATAAAAATTAGTATAATGCCATCTAGTTATGGAATGCTGTACTAAATCATAGCTATGATCACAAAGTTACCTTCTTGTGACTTTGTGATCATAGCATATACGTGGAGTAAAAGCTTCAAATCTAAATTGTCAGATGGCGCTAATTTAAACTTTGTGAAACATGAATTTTTTTCCTCAATGGACAGTATAAGGCAAAAGTTAATGATAAATACAGTCTCTGCATTCTGTAAAAGATGAGACAGCTTCTTTTATGAATGTGGGAGTTTTTGTCACGAAACTCAGGAAATGTAGAGCATTAGTACGGAATTGTGTAGTGCTGAATACTGTAAAAATTATTATGAGGCTCAATTATCATAGCTTAAAGAAAATTTTCGTACATTTTTCTTGTTAAATGACTTGGAATTAAACATGTTTTTAGGTATCTTCATGTTTTCCGGGATTTACATTTTTGACTCTTAATCTTTTTACTTGCACTAAATAATTTTGTACTGCAAAATGATAAAAATCTTTTATTTTAAATGTTAATGATTACCATTTTCCATGTAATTTTTAAAATATTTTGATGGTAATTAAAATAAAACTGAATCAGCTCTATATCATCTTCATAAATAAAAATCAATTGCTGTTCGTTAGTCTCGCTAAAACTTGAGAACGGCTGGACCGATTTAGCTGGATTAAATCTTGAAATGTTTGTAGTAGTCCAGGGAAAGTAGGTATAAAAGGTGAGAAAATTACAGAAAGCGGGCGAAGCCGCGCGGGGTCAACTAGTAATTTAATGAAATTCTAAAGTTATGCAGTTTTAGATTTGATTAGTAACTGCTATTTCAGCAGACGTTGAAATCACTTTAATTGGGGAATTATTCTGACAAATTCTTACTAATGGGAAGGTACTTAATTACGTCGGAATAAAAAGGGTTCTTTTCATGAATGCTATCTAAAATCCTTTAGGATGCCCCAAAAAGCTGGGCTTATACTAGGAACTTTACATAATAACTAAGACTAAGTAAGTATGATTAAATAAACTCATATTTATTACTCTCCCGCAAAACACTATTCTTTATTCAATTAAATAACTGCTTTGCGAATGCTATGTAACGAAAATAAGGCTTCAGACCAGTTCTCACTAATAAGGCCAAATAAGTTCAATTAGCAAAACTACAGTAATTGTGTTGTTTTCCTGCTAAAGACACAAAATCACATTTACCAAAGCATTGGTGCTTTGGTAAATGTGTGCTTCTGGGGTAGCAGACAGTCGATTTATTAAAAGGAAAAAAATAAAATTTTCAGTGTTGGATAGTATATTTATCGAGGAAGGATATAAAGGCATTCTTATATAAACTATATAATGTAGATAACTTAAAAAACGCAAGCAAAGCCGTCGGTGTAAATCTCGGTGAGTCGGCTAGTATAACTTATATAATATTTTCAGTTTTAATGTCGAACAAAATGACTGAGGCTTCTTGGTTCATCTCATAAATCTCCGCTCTAGTGTAGACAACGCTTCACATGCGCTTACGCATGCTGTACGCTGTAGGTAAACCACTTGTTGTCATTCGTGGATTGACCATCGGCGGGGTCAGACGTGCTATCATGTTTGTTCTATTTTTATTTGCTGTGTTCGTGTCGCAATCACGAGCAGACTGGGGGACATTCAAAACTTTGCTATATTCTGATTATATAACATGTAAGTATTCAATTGGTTGTAGGTTAAATAAGTTTAGTTATTACATGAGACAAATGATCATTTGATGGACAAGTTTATTAAAGTATTGGTAGTGTCGTAGATAAGAAAATACTAAGTATACGTATTATCCAATGAAATAAGTAAAAAATAGCTTTTATGATAACATGATTAATACGTTTACAACGGGATATAAAGATTTATGTACTTAATTTATTTACATAAATCCTAAATATTACTTGGACAATGTTAGGCCATAGTGTTAATGGCCTCCTTGACGTTTTCGTTGGCGAAAGTGGCTTAAATTTAACAACTTATATACTCCTTGTACTTAAACTTTTAATCACCTTTTGAAAAATTCAATGTTTTTATTTGCAATCTGAACGATAAATGCAAATTTACATTCACTCAATTACCAAAGCATCTTAATTACAGAACTAATCTATTAAAATTCGGGGTCTGCATAGTTTAAAAAAATATTATTGAAAATAACATTTATAAAACATAAATAAGGTGAAGTTTATCTACTACTTATACCTAGTTCCAATAGAATAAATTACCTTGATATATGCTCAAATAAGAAGTATAAACAGGTTTCATCTTTCCCTAAGATGATCTAACAAACATCAAATTCACAAAAATGTATCTATCATGTTTGGACCATTTGTTCCTTTTGTCTTTATTTTAAAACTAGCCACCGCCCACAGCTTTGCATGTTTACAATTTTTCAAGACCATCATGAGATCATGACCTGTTGAATATGGGACCGCATGAGAAGTACTTATATACACTACATATCAAACAAAACATAATTTAGCAAATCAATCCAGGCGTCTTTGAGTACCTAATCGGTGAACATACACAAAAAAAGGTTCTAACGAATTCAGGAGGTCCCCCTTTTTATTGAAGTCGGTTAAAAATAATCACAAAGGAAAAGTGACAAAGTGAAAGAACAAAAGACAAATGTATCATTTATTGCAATTGGTCTTGAGATAGAAAGAGGTCAGGCGTCATGTTACAAGAGGTCGCTTACCTTGTTAAGTAAAACGTTGAAATAGTTTTTATGGAAATATAGATATGAAACTATCTATAGATACAAAACAAGCTTTATGTCCACAGCTTTGCCTACGTTTTCTCTTTCTTTTCGTTGTAATTTAATAACTAAAGAACAGCTGGGCAGGTTTTGGTGCTTTTGGTTTTTAAAAAGTCGTAGTATCCCAGGGAAGGTTAAAAAGGTAAAGAAAGTGAAAAAGATACCTATACTGCAAAATTGAAAACTAAAAAAGAAGCGAATAGAAATGGTAAGGCATGTAAAATCACACGCAATCGCAATGCAGTGAATTAGCAAATGGCTAGCGTGAGAACCGAGACTATATCTTCGCTGATTATCATCACTGCTGAAGTTAAGAAGGGTTTTATTTATTGTACTTGTAAACTGCCGCTGCCAAATGCCAGGTATAAACAACAAGCTTTCCGCGCGGATAACGGAAAGTAGCTATTTTTTTACGGAACTTACTCTAACCAGTTCTATGAACCAACCGTGCTGCCGTAATTCGTGTTGGTACACAAACACACTCGACTTTATTTTCGAAGGTAGTGGGTTCAAACTCCGTGCTTTTGGTAACAAGTGCTCTAACAGTGAAGGCAAACATCGTGAAACCGGTATGTTCTAAAAAGTTTAATCAAATGTGACATTCACCAACTCGCACTTGGCCAGTGTGGTGAATTATCTCATAAGCCTAAACTCTCTCCGCATGAGAAAAGTCCCTGTACCCTAGCAGTGGGTACGACAATCGGGTTTTAATACTAAATGTGGTGTTGTCCGGGGCCAGAAAATAATTGGTTCTTTATGGGTAGGTACCTTCTCAATGAGAAAAAAAAAATTCTTAGTGTTTTCCTGTCGACTTTTGAGTTACCGGGAATTTTATTCTAGGAAAAACCTAAAACCTCTGTCATCTCAAATCACAGCTATAATGCACCATGCAACTCATCCATTGTTTACCAATGTAATCCATTTAACAGCTTTGTTTATTGTCTTTTATTTAAATCGATGCACAAATTACACAATAAAATAAGTATTGCTGTCCTTATCTACCTTCCGTTACATCCTATGTAAGGCATTAATCACTGCAAGCCTGTGCATCATCATCATCAATCAGATGACGTCTGACAGCCTTGATGTGGCCCTGAGTTTCAGCTATACAATGATTCTGAATCAAACCGTTGTTTACATGTTACGGATTTTCATGACCAGTCTAGCGTGATTGTTAATCCGATTTAACTGTTTGTATTTTGGAATGAAATAACTTTAGCATACTTATGTTTTTCCTCTCCAGGTTATTTTATTACGATGTTATATTAAAAATATTTTTGCCTTTATGAAAGAGAATTTTATACTATTTGGATGTAAACTGAGTATCGAATGTGAAATTTCGAATTTTATTTTCCTATTTTTCAATACTAAGCCCCGGTCAACTCCACCCTGTTTATTCATATTTATTATTTATCCCTTATACTATCGTACCTTTCCTACTGTGTATGTTTGTAAACTATAAAGAATTACATTCGTCCGTATTATAATGTATACATATAATACTCAACGAAATAACTAACTCAATACATTTTGAACGGATGATATATAGGACTCTATTTATAATTGAATATGCTTTTACAACAAGACAATGTAGATAAAATATGATATTAGAACAATGTAAGATAAAATAATAATCTCAAAAGTAACACTAATGTTTTACTTCTCATTCCAGGTGACCACAACAAAACCCTAAACTACGGCGTCAGCGAAACCCAAGTCTTCTTCTACGACTTTCAAAACAACTTCAATATCTCCTACCCCATCGACACAGCCGTCGAAGGCATCACGTCTAATTACAACCTTGACATCACCAAGAAGATCATCTTCTTCGTTCCCGGCTACAAATCACACATCAGCAAGAAGACAGAGGAACTAGTCAGACAGACCTTCAAAGACATTCCCAACATTTACCTCATCATCATCGACCATTCTGCCTACACATCAGCCAGGGGCGGCCAAGTCGTCAGCTACGAAAGATCCGTCACCCATGTCTACTACATCGGGAAAGCTTTAGGAAGATTCTTAGCTGGAATACGAGCTGACGGCTTTCCGTCCAAGAACATCCACTGTATAGGACACAGCTTGGGAAGCCAAATGCTAGGATACGTTGGAACTACTTACACTGAAATGACGGGAGAGAAGATCTGGAGGATTACAGGAATCGACCCAGCAGGTCCATGTTTCTCTAACAGTTTTATCGAGAATCAGATTCGATCTGGTGTTGCGGCGTATGTGGACGTCTACCATTGCAATGCAGGCGGTTTGGGAACCACGGCGGTCTTAGCAGATACAGACTTCTTCTTCAACAAGAAAGGGAACAAGCAACCTGATTGCCACGAAGGTCTTATACCAGTGAAAGGAGGTTCAGACGCAGCTAAGTGCAGTCACAAGGCCTGTGTTAGGTTCTATATGGAGACTGTGCATCATACAGACTGGTTTATGGCTTGGAGATGTAATTCGTATGACAAGTTCACACATGGGATGTGTTCAAGGAATGAGATTACTATTGCTGGCTATGGGAATCCAGGGAATGCTACTGGGGTGTTTTATGTGTCTACTGAAGGTTATCACTTAGATTAGTTAAATGTTATGCTTCACAGATAACTCATATGAACTGATTAATTTGTATACGTTATATGTAAATCGTACAATGAAATTGTTTACGAGGACACAGCTGTACAAGGCTATCGGAAAGTGATGACAAAAGATTTGAGTAAGATATCACCGATCACAATCAATGTTTAATGACAATTACTACTTTTTGTAATACAACCGATTTTAAATAAAATGCGTGGTCGATAACTGAAGCTAAAAGTAATTGTTTCTAAGAGTATTTTAATAACAAATATTATTATTTTTATAAATAATATCATTCACTTTAAATATTTGTCATCAGACCTGCGTGTCTACATCATATATTTTTCTCCTTTAAGAACCCAAAAATATGTTTTATTGTTAACAAGAAAATCTTATGAAATTATAGCCCTGTAATATTTCGTGTCTTTTATAATGTTGAGTCGCAATAGCAATTTTTCTAGGCACAGCTCATTAAGCAAATCTCTTGGCGACATGAACTTAACATAAATAATCCTGTGACGAATCACTTCCATTTATACACTTCCATAAAGACATTCCAAATAAGAAATGATGGCGCCCATAAGTCAGGATCTTAGAGTAAATATTTGGAACACACGGAAAAGCCGACTTCATGCTATTCGTAAGCATGTGTAAATATTGTTCAAATCTTGCGAAGGCTAGGTAGGATTGTACTTTAGGGTGCTAAATTCTTTGTGCTAAAAGTACACAAATGTAGAGTGGAGACCACGGTTTGGCAAGCGCAGCGTTAGACGTCAAGCAACCAGCACAAGTCAACAAGATTACCAAAGGATTTGGTATAAACTGCAGTTCATCAAGTATCAGCTGATAAATGAAATGCAATGTTGCTGGTTAACTGCTGCTGCCATACGGAACCCTGTGCATCATTTCAGTCCGTGTGTTGCTATGTGTGCTTTCTATACAGAGTTACTTGAGCGTTAGAACACGAAAAATGCAGCGCATTGCTTGACAGTGTGATTTTCTCTTTTCCTTTCCTTCTTACGATTCTTCTTCGTAGTTTTTAGTGTATTTTCTATATAAATCTTATTTTATATTAATTCCCAGGTAATCAGGTTCCGTTACGCCTCTGGCAGGCGTCAGGCGACCATGGAGGGAGACTTATTGTCGCTCATGGGACGTTATATTATACGTGCCGCGTGACGCCTATAATCTTCATGCTCTATTTATTGCATTGAAAAAGCACTAAACACATGAAAACCACTTAAATTAATTAATTAAGAAAAATAATTTTATGAGTTGTATAATCATCAGTAAAAGTAGGTGAAACGTCTTCCTTTAAAACCAAATCATCACTTGACCTTAATAAGTCAAGTGATGATTTGGTTCAAGGTGGATACAAGTTGTTTCCAAAAGAAATAACTGTGATTCAACGGCTGAAATGATTCGATGATGAGTGTCTTTTATACTTGCTTCAAGACAAAGACATACGTTATACGCAGTTCATACATCCAACCAAAGTACCTAAACTGAAAAAGGTAATCTCCTTAGTAGGTAGGCATAATATTGAAAGCGCTTGTAAATTCGATGCATAATCATGCTGTAAACTGAAGTTAGACCTTGAAATATGCCGTGCGTCTCCAACAAATGAGGAAAGGTGAAGCCGTGGAATATTAAGCAGAGTCTCAGGGAAAAGATTTGTTTGAGCTGTTTGTGTAAGAATGTCGTTTGATTTGTGATCTGTGCTTTTGGAGAATTATGTTTCATTCATGATAACGTGATGAGGATTTGTGAGAGAACGTTGTACTGGTTACATAGAAAGATTAACCTGAGTCAATAAAACATTTTATTTAAAGATTAATATTATTTATTTCCATAAAATCCTAAGGATCCTCATCAAAGTTTTCACGAAGCAAAGGTTTACCATTAACCTTAAACCCAAATCGCATAATAAAACGGGATCTAGTTGGCTTTATTGACTAAATTACCATTCGCTGTGTAAGTAAATCGCGCCTCGCACCAAGAAACAAGCTCGTAAATAACCATGCACATTTATGTCCTAATGTGCCCCCAGTCTACACTGCGCTATCTAGGACTAATGAATGTCTTTTGTGATTGCTAGTGTTTATAGTGCAGGCGCTAAGTCGGCCATTAACTTATATATCTGTTTTTCTACTATTTCATGTGTACAATAGGTCTTATAATCGACGACCTCTGTGGCGCTTGCAACCATGCCGAAATATCGGGACTCGAAAAAAATAAATAAATCATGGTATGTTCCCCGTTACGTGTTCTAATATAATTTAAAATATAAACAGGTACGATAACCACGACATATTTATAGTAATATACTTATTGGGTTATCGGAAAACAAACAGACGCTTATGAAATAAGTGGAAACACGTACCCAGGATAGTTTAAATTTCCAACTATCTGCGTTAGAACCAGAGAACAATTTAGCTGACCGAATTTCCCACAGAAGCTCTCTCATAAATAAATCGAGAACATTCGCCTAATGTGTTCCACGAAATAATCTACACTACACTACACTATCAGGCGGAAATGGGCGTCGTTTGTGAAGATTGCAAGGCTTCTAGGGCTGGTATATTGGGTAAACTACAAAAACTGCCAATAAATCTTATGGGAAAGATGCTGTAATCAGAAACCTTCGTTTTAGCGAAGGGACAACTATGGCCGGTTTTTATAGTGGAGAAGACTGAGCTAGGTATCTCTACGGGTTCAGAAATATGTAATATGTATAATAACGGACATTGTCAAGCTGATTAACTTCATACGAGTGGGTAGGTTAAGCATAAGTTTATCTGCAAAAAATAATTAAAAGGTCATTACAATAACCTATAAATAATCTAGTATAGGTATTTAAGTTCAGAACTGAATAGTGCTAGACTACAATATCATAAAGCAAAAGCTAACATTGTTGCAAGCTAGACATATTAAGCAGAATTAAAACAATCAGCGTAAGTGCTAGAAGCTAGATTACTTTATGCCGCTGCAAATTAGCAAACCACCTGGTTTTGATGTCGGAATAACTGGAATTGTTATTCTCAAGTGTTTCTGTAAAGGCGCCGCCGCGTTGGAAGCGTTATTCTGTAATGTTACAATCAACGCGAGCTTTTGAACTATACAATATCATCATCATTTAAGCATTAAAATACTAGATAGGTAGGTACTTATTAGTTCGAAGGACGTTTAACAGTCACCAAGCACAGCGTGGTGAATAAAAGCATAATCTCTCTCGTCATGAGAGAAGGCCCTTTGTCTCAGCAGTTGGAACGTAGCTATGGATACTTATGTACTTTAGCCAATCCACGATATAAAATAAAAAATATTCCACGCTCGAAGTAGCCAGTTTCTTAGCTTTCAATATATTTTCTGTAATAAATTGACATCCCAGGAGGAAATATGATGCCAATTCATATAAAGACCACATTATATAGCTCTGCATCCGCCCGAAATATCTTGAAATATCTACACGAAAGAATAAGACCTTATAGTATCTAGCAGTAAACGCCCGACGGCTGAAATGATGACGTGATATGACATGTCGTCTGCAGCTGAAATTATGATGATGATGACATTACACGGCACGTTCCAGTGAAACGTCAGTTATTGCGGTGCATTCAGACGCGGCTGGAATTGGAATGCAAATAGAGGTGCTTAGTTGCGACGACGCGACGGCGAGTGTAATGTAACAATCTGAGAAGCTATTATTTCTTCATCATCGATCAAGGGCAAAGGTCTGCTGCGACGCAAGAGATGGCGAGTTCGACTCCCGCCTATGAACAAAAATTTGTACATCTGCACATATTAGTTCTGTACCTACATTCTGTTACGTCTACTGATGATCTACCTATAGTACTCGTAATACAAGGTTATAGCTTACCACTGGGCTGTGTTAAATGTAAAGCAATATTTATTTTATTTATTTATCTTTTTTTGTCCAAGGTCGCCATGTCATCAAATTGGTTATATTAGTTACAATTTAGTAATAATTGACCTTTGTATTATTAGTTAGCGTGGTGATTAAGTAGGTTTGATTGGAATTTCCATAACCACTCCGATTTACGAGTACGTTCACACTGCTGAGACACAGGGAGTTCTATCTTGTCGAGAGAGATTTGGCCTTAATTTACCACGGCCAAGTGCGGGTTGGTAAATATCACATTAATGTCCTTAAAATTTTCCATAACATGCTGAAAAATGCCAGAAAAAGTTTTCCTTCACCGTTAAAGCACGCGCACATTTATTTTTCTAAAATCCAGAGGTGCGCGTCGGGGTTTGACCCATTTGATTGTGCTTCCACTTATCCAACACGAAAATATATCTTTAATGGGTTGATATAAATGGAATAGTTAGTAAAATTCTGGCGACTGTTTGTTGTATTTCCGGGCATTTACGAACTTTTGAATAGCTGGCAGTCATTACATTCAGTAGAATGCTCCCAGTGAGGCGTCGTCTAGAATGGCGCACTCGGCAAACTGTAGATGTAGGAATTGGAAATGCAAATAGTCGTTGCAATGTTTTCGTCCTATCTATCTATGAATTAAATCTACTTGCTCAAAGGAAATTTGCTAAAGGGTGTACCTATAGTCCTCAAGGAGGCAGGTGGTGCGTGTGTTTTGTCTGCGTAATTTAAGAATATAACGTTTAAAAATGAAAAGTGTAAGTAAGTACCTATGTGTGTCATTTATCAACCCGCACTTGACCAGAGTGGTGAAGAGAGAAGTCCCACTGTCCCGGCAGTGGCAACGTAAATAAGGACGATGATGTATAACACGTTGAACCGTTTAGTGTCCGCTAAAGCCGCACGACATACGTGCAGTGCTAGAACATCACAGTCGTTATTGGACGCAGTAAAAGCACGCCGCGACCCGCGCCTTTTGGCCGCGGGGAGTCCGCTCAATTTGCCGCTCCGCTGTATTTTCAGAGGCACAGCTATGACAATACAGCTAGTATAGGCGGCTTTGGAATTGTTAAAAAGTTAGAAAATCATTAAGGATTTAATGTTATACGGTTGAATTGATGACGCATTATTAAATACAATATTTTCAATATTGTCTCTCTTAGAGTCACTATCATTATGTAGAATGTCTTTTAAGCCAAATTATGGTACTTAAAGCAATACCTCTTATCTTGTTTGTGCCTTTTGCATTAATTTATGGGAGAATGTATTTTGTCACTAATGAAACATTATTGAACTTTCAGTCGTTAGCCATTTATGTATAATAGGTAGGTATTATAATAGGTTCAGATTACATAGTTTCCAATAAAAATACTTAAACCAGCGGACCTCAAAGTTTTATGTCAGCGTCGTCACCCGGAACGCAAATATTTCGCACGGCGGCGATCGAATTAAATCTACCGTAAATTGTGGAGTTTCGCATTTATTTTACGAGAGCAACCCCGGGACACGTCTACACGAGTGTTGCATGATTGAGCTGTGAACGTTACATTGAACGAAATATGATGTAATAGAGCCGATTTAAGAACTTAAAATAAAATGTAACAGAATAATCTGAAGATTTCTGGAAAATATACGTTGAAGGTAACACCGTAGAAATTTAAGTTGACTTTTTCTTAGCACGAAGTGCAAACAATTGGATCTTGGAATATTATCAGTATTACGGCTGGATCTCTCCCGCTTGACATAATAGTGAAATACTATGCTTGTTTAGATTATACGAAAATAGTTCAGAATTTATGTTTCTTAAATACCTTCATACAAACCGTCGCAACCGAGAATTGCTACGAAAATTGCTGTATATAAAACAAATTATGCAGATTTAATGTTGCTTTTCACAAAGCTACAGCCAAGCAAGCAACATAGCGTCTTTAATTATAACAGAAACACGGTTTACATTACGACTGTGAACATGAAACCCCAAACTATTCATTATGGCTTTATTCCAGCGACAATTCCCGGCTAATGGCCGCATAAAACAAGAATATTACACAGAAATCAATGCTTTACTTGCTCTTATTAACCATTTCGGCGATACCGTGGAGCAATAAGGTCAAACGAAATATTGAGATACAGAGGAATCTGTAAGGAATAATTATTGAATGACTACAACGAAAATGATATAATAAAAAATAATTAGAGCTGAAAACATAGGAAAAATACATTTCCGCGGGCGAAGCCGCGTGGCAAAAAGCAAGCACTTTATAACAATCAGTTTAATACACGTTTAGAAACAAACAATAAATCAAAAACTTTTAAAAACAACTTTCAATTGTTTTTTCATTTATTTAACCTCTTTTTGATGCATAGAACGACATTTTTTAAAACATTGAAGTACTAAAAGCCTCTGGGCCGTCTCGCCTTTGTTCTGTCTCGGTGGAAAACACAAATTTTTGCAACAAAAGCTGCCAAGCGTCGCACTAAGTGCATCTTACTGCATTACCGAGCATGAGCTTGCTTCACTTGTGTCGCACTGTACAGGGCACACTGTAAACAATCAACAGCATGCTAACTTTGTGTCAGAAAAGGTGAAAATATTTGATATACTGTTATTGTTCAGTATAAGACCATGTTATAGAGTTTTCACCACGATTGCATGTGCTCTTATAATAATGTCGTCACTCATTTTTGTAGTAGATACTATAATTGTAAACGTTCTAAAAGGAACTATCCCTATAATATCGTTTATCAACACAGTCAGTCTATTTATAATACTGCACAAATATTATTTATAAGGAGAGAAATATCGTACTTTTAATCAATCAATTAATACTTCCCACAGCGAGATATCAGTGAAGATGGCGGATTACCTAAATTATAATAATAATTTACTGTAGGTACAAGTTTATATAGAGAATAGATGCAATACCACTTCCTTTTTACTATGACATTTTTGTAGTGCTTTCTTATGCTTTCTTGTGACGGAAACATCACAGAATACTAAACATGATGTAGCATTATAAAAACATGTGATGCGAAGTCACTTCCTTGTTGAGCACTTAACGAACGCAAGGGTTTTGATGGACTAATTTATTTTGACAGCGCACATACGTTGAGATTCTGTTTAAAATATTAGGTACTTTTATTTAAATTATTTTGAAATAATCTCTACCAATAAAGAAGTTTAGATACGGTATTATCAAGTGTCATTTAGCTATTTAGAGCCAAATAAATCTATCACTAGCAAGCTCTGGTGAAAACACCTAACTAATAAGTAGCTAACTCACAAACCAAAGGTTATTCAAAACAGAATCGCTGGTCACGAGCGGTTCAAACTTTAGTAATATTCGTGAAGATAATGAAACAACTATCTGGGGCTATAATGAAATACTTGGGCATCGACATGGAAACTCGATTCAATGGGCGAGTGCCTTTGTTATAGGTTTCATCTTCACGACTGCCACCGGTATGCAAAATTGAACCTCGCTACTAATATTAAACACATTTCCAGCTATTCTTACGTGGTGATACATTGTGCTGACTTGTCTACGGATTCATTTCGATCTATGAATATGAACCATCAAGTTATTTTATTTTTATTTAAAACTTTACGAATGATTAAACACTTAATTTTTCACACTATTTAAGGAAAATTACATTTAATAATAATGATGTTTTCCTTATTACTGTAAAATGTAAAGACATAAACTAAAATAAATAATGTGATATTTATTATAATTTGTACAGGACACACGTTACCTACACCATATAAGGAAAATACCTGACTGTAAAACTAGTGTTTGCGTGCCAGTGGTTCGCGTATCAGTATGTAGTGGCATTACATGATGTAGTAATGTAACATTTTAAACAGCGAACAAAGAGCAGCTTACTTTACGAATGCTCCCGTTACAGATTTTGGGCAGTACCTAGCTTTGCACCCGAAGCTCTATTTAGTGTAGACATCTACTCTGGCGATGTAGATGTCTACTGTTAAACATAAGCTCTAATTTCTAGTTACTACATAATCATAATGTTAATTGAAGGCTTGAATCAGCTTGCAAGATCAGCAACTATTGAATACTAGCGGTTTCAGCTAAATCATTTATATTTACTACGATGGAAATCGTCCTAATCTATTTTTATTGGGTTTGTTAAAACTCTTACAAAACGCTTCATTCCTTATCTGGGGCCAGTCTGATCTCAGACTGGGCTAGTCACCGTCAGCCATTGTACGTTCCAGTAAGTTAATTAACAGCAAATATTTCACATTAATTTCATTCCGTTGCCTAATTGTGTAAGAAACAATGGAAGCTTCCCGCTAAAGGTTCTTTTACATGAGATCCGAGTTGAGTCAAGAATAATCATCAGATATGCATTGCATTCCGAAGGTCTTGGGTTTAAACTCCACAAAGCACCTCTTGATTTTTCTTCTTGAAAAAATATTGTACGCTTAGTAAACTCGTGCTCTAACGGTGAAGGCAAACATCTTGAAAAATCGGGCATGTTCTGAGAACTTTAATTTTTTTAAGGACATGTTTGTGTCCTTCACCAACCCGAACTTAGCCAGCGTGGTGAGTTAAGCTCTCTAGTCAAGAGTGAAATCCCAATCCCAGCATTGGGAACGTAAATAGGGGATTATAAAGATGCATTACGGATTAGACAATGTAAATATCGGATATACGAAATATTTGGATAGATACAGAAGCGTGAAAACTTGTGAAAAATATATTGGTTTAGAGACCAATATCATTTTCTAGAATGTAGATAAAATAAGTTTAAAGTCAAAAAAATATTATGATTCGTTTATAGCATACAGTAATAAAATAAAACAACGCCAAAAATATAATAGAATATAAAAAATAATGTAAAAGAGCCCTTAAAATGTGTTATAATACAGGCACAGAAGATACAAATACCCATGTTATGTTTTATTATGTTTTCATTTTGCTTGTTCATACATCTATTTCTTATATAAATAATATTGTTTTATTTGGGACATCATACAAAAATTAAACTTAACCTTAAGGTCCTTTAAGTTTAGATTTAAAACAAAAAGCACCTAAATCGGCCCAGCCGTTCACGAGTTATAAAATTTCAACGAAAAGTGGCATTTGATTTTTTTTATATATAAGATATAAATATCTAAGTTAAGGAACAATAACATAAAATTTGGGACATCGTACACACGTTTTCTGTCTTGACACAAAACTGTATTCGGAGCCAACGCAACGCCTTAAAACAGTCTAGCATTGGAGGCTAACAATCTAAAACACCAATTACCTTCAAACGTGAGATCACAGCGTCAGAGCAATCTAATAATCTTACAGGCGTTATCTGCAAATAGGTTTTTACGAGTAAATGCTCTTTGATAAAATTTTACATGATAAATTATAGGTTCAATTTTATCATTATTTATGCCGTTGATGTGATCTAAGATTTGCTTTTTTTTTTAAGAATAACGTCTTACGTTACGCCTAAGTTATGAGGAGTCATTAATGGATTTGAGGTCATATTCTGTAGTCGAAAAGTAGAATATACCTTTTACATTTCCCGGATTCGAAGCACCAGCAATTGTCTTCTCTGTACTGCAACTGCCTTTAGAAAACTGCTTGTACGAATCACATCTGTACGCGGGAAATAGGTCTTTATTCTTCACTGTAGCAGTCCAGATATCGACACAAGTTCTATGTGAACAAGTTGCAGCTTTCGATGAGTCGTAGAAACCCGGTATGATCGGTGTTCCGCAGTTTGGTTGACTTTGGCCTTTTCTGTTGATTATGAAGTCTACATCTCCTAGTATAGTGGAGGTTCCTAAGCCTCCGGAGTTACAATGGTAAATGTCAACAAAATCGGCTACGCCAGATCTGATTTGTTCCTGAACAAAGTTCTTTGAAAAGCAGGGTCCAGCTGGATCTAAACCGGATATTCTAGCGATCTTTTCTCCTGTTCCATTGGTAAAGGTTTCTCCAGTATGTGCTAATATTTGAGCTCCTAAGCTGTGACCAACGCAGTGGATATTCTTCGCGTTGACGCCTCCGTTGTTCAGCTCTATCAGGAATTCCCCTAAAGATTTTCCGATATAATGTACGTGCAGAACTGCATTTTTGTACCCTTTTATATTCCCTACTTCGTTCCCCGTGTAAGGTGAATGATCAATCAAGATCAAATAGTCATCCGGATGAGTTTTGTAAGCTTCTCGTATTTTAGCTAATGTCTTTTTATTTATCTGAGATTTGAAACCTCCAACAAATAAATGAATCTTTCGCTTTTTGTCGAAATTTTTGAGGTTAAGTATTTGTTTTGAGGCATCTGCGATGGGATAACATTCAGTGAAGTTTTTGGAGAAGTCATAGATGTGAATGTTGATCGCGCTTACGTCAAGCTCCAAATTCCTATTATGATCACCTGTAATAAAAAATAAATATTAATTAATATTGAAGAAACTTCCAATGGTAATATGTGACATACCCTATAGAAATAGATACATATCATCCATTTAACCCTTACACGTCGTAACTTCGAATTTAGACTAAATGATCGTTCCCATTTCTACGAGCTAATCCGCACGGCAATCGTTTTCGGTTTATCGATTTCTTATTTCGGGAACGTTGTGTTAGTTACCACGTTAAATATTCATAAAGATAAACCCAGTTGATGTTTAGACAGTACACAATTCTAGAGGCCTAAATTTAGCTAAAATCAATCTCGAACCGAGTTGTTTGTTTGTTGTGCGCTGTGATAGCGGGCATTATCAGCAAACATACAATGTTTATAGTCGTTGGTAGGATTGATGTTGTGTGAGGTATGCTGATAGGTAAATTTAAGAATCTTTAATTTTTGTTGTGCGAAAGTAACAATGTTTGTCTACTGGACCAATAAAAATATACATATTGTATGATTTCTCTGCCAGTGAGCAGTAGAAAAGTAAGTTAAGGTAAGTAAAGAGATAACCTTAGGAAGGGCATAGGTAACCGTTTAATGTGAATAAAGGGTTGTAAGTGATTGAAAGTAAATGGTATGAAAAATTTTAACGTACCTACCAAATATTTTATAACTAGTATGATGAACTTATTTTGGCTCTTGATAAATAAATACTCGTATGATATTTAAGTTTTTAAGAGTTTCATAATCAACTCGGGTTACTTTACAAAAAAGAAGGCCATATTTAATAAAAAATCGTACAAAACTGAAAAAGGGATATTTAAAAAAACATTTACCATCATTTAATGTATAAGGTCTTACTTTAAATTAATTATCTAATCGAAAACTCACATTTCATAAACGGGGAATGCAAAAAAAGCGAAAATGGTCCGTACTTTTCTAGGTCTCCTCTACCCAAACTAAATGCCACAGCACACACACATAAGTAGCACAACACAGTTATCTTCAAAATCATGTTTTTATCACAGCGAGAGATAGGTATTTTCTTTATGAGACGCGCGTTTGTAATGATAGCAAGGCCAAGAACTACACGGCTCGGCGTTACTCATTCCAAACACAAAACACCTGATATTAAGGACGAACAAACAAATTTAGAAATGGGGAAGTACCTAACATGTTTTTCTACTTTAAAGCCTACTAGATTGATGATTTGGTGCGAGACTTTTATCTGATAACCATGTTATTTGATGTGAAGAACGTATAATATAGACCTTTATTCAGACACATACAATGTTTCAATTAAAATTTGCAATACTTATCTAAAAGATTGTGAAATAAAATTCGCAAATAACTTTATAAATATAATATCAAAGTTAAAAGTAAGTTGCATTCAAAACATGTTTATTTAGTCCATCTAAACATTAATTAATTTCAAAACTTAACTTACAAAGTCGGAACGATCGTAAACTAATTACTGGAACTGGCCAGCAGTTTCCACTATGTACTTAACTCAATAGGAACTTTGGAAATTATTTCTAAAACTTGCTTAATCCACTTAAAAACTAATAAGGGTATGGGAGCTTAATTAAATTATGTACTTATTGAACATAAATAATTATTTCAGCTGACCCAAATCTTGACCCTCAGTCGATAAGAAGAAGACTCCTTTTACATTGCCATGGTTTCCACTTCCCGCTATTGTTTGAAGCACCTCACATTCTTCAGACTTTATTTTCTCGTAAGACCCGCACCTATACGCTGTAAACAGATTCTCATTCTTCACAGAAGCCGTCCAAACATCGATGCAGAATCTGTGATTGCAAGACGCGGCTCGCGAAGAGTCAAACAGCTTGGGAAAGAGTGGAGTGTTGCAGTTGGGTTGGACCTCACCACGCTTGTTGATGAAAAAGTCAATATCTCCCAGAATACTCGCGGAACCAAGAGATCCAGAGTTGCAGTGGTAGATATCAACGTGATCAGCTACACCTGATCTGACTTGGTCTTCTATTTTCCCGTTGACAAAACAAGGGCCAGCTGGGTCTAACGCGGTTATCCTTGCGATTTTCTCAGAAGTAATCTCTGTAAAGGTAGTTCCAGTATGCCCAAGTATTTGACCGCCTAAGCTATGACCAATCAAGTGCATATTCTTTGCACTGACTCCACCGTTTTTCAAATCAGCCATCATCTGTCCTATAGCTTTCCCGATAAAGTGTACATAAGTCACTGATCTGTCGTAGCTTTTCATTCCACTGCCACCAGCATCGTATGTGTAGTCTGAATGGTCTGGTATCATGAAGTAGCTGTTGGGGTATGTTTTGTAGGCTTCTCGCATCTGTTCTTCTATGTCGTTGTAGATTGCAGAAGTAAATCCTCCTACGAACATGATGAATTTCCTTGACGTATCGACTGGAAGGTTAAGGATCCCTTTTGCTGCGTCGTGGATTGGGAAAGACACGTTAAAGTCTTTTGCGAAGTCGTAAAAGTACAGGATAGTTTTGTTGACGTTAAGGTTTGAGCTTCGGTTCTGGACGCACTTAAACAGCGGAGAATGGAGCATGGCTCGGTATGGTCCGTACTTTTCAAGATCTCCTTGTCCTAAGGCTAGTACTATCCCGAGCAAACAAGCCAGAACAAATAGTTTCACTAACATTTTTGATTTATTGCTTTTGCTTTATTCCTTAAATATATATTATTTAACTGTTTTTTATTCTAAAGGTTGTTCCAGTTCAAGTTCAAGGGACTGTGTGGCGTTGTCTTGTTGAAATGTCCTCCTTTATAATAAAATTATGATTTAGTTTTTCCCAGCATGATGTGACTGAACTATTTTACCTACTTTTGTACTTGAGGAAACAACCGCACGCGCACGGTCAAGACTACGTAATTTACGTAACAAGGAAACTATATAAAACAATACGTCACAATAAACAATAAGATCAACTGAAATTGTAATAATACGTTGAGGAGATCTATCTCTTATATTCACCCGAGATAGACTTATTTATGTTAGTAAATAAATTGTTACAAGTCACAACTGAACTTATTTATAGAACACAGTCCAATAACTGATTCGACCTTATTTTCTCACCTCGACTTGCACAACCCACGTTGGATTAATTTCCGCAGTTTGTTTCCTAAATTCTTCATTTCATCTGTAAATTGTTTAAACATTTTATAAACTATATTATACTTTATTATTGCTGTAGTGTAGATGAATATTACGTTTACTTTGAGATTATTGAACAATGAATTAAATAAAAAAAATAAAAAAAATATTGCTGGACAATTTTACACAACGACATCTAGCCCCGTGCTAAGCTCTAAGCTTGTGTTACGGGTGCTAGATTTCTAATAATTTCTAATAATTGTGTATCTATTAAAAGTTATGCTGTTAGTTTAGGTTTGGAATGCGTTGCCTGCTGCTGTATTTCCCGAGACTTATGATCTGGGTCTGTTCAAGACAAGAGTGAATAGGTACCTTCTAGTCTAGATGTATCGCAAGGGTCTATTATCAATTGAAAAAAAAATAGTTTCCTTAGATAAAACATACAGTAATAAATATTTTTTTTTGTTAATTATAGTTTAATTTACTTAGAGTTAATAATTCAACAGGACACTCTTTGCAAGACACCACTTAAATTTTGGTTTAAGATCATTACTTTACGTCAAAAGATCCTATGACGTAAATGAAGAGTTTTAATGAGTATCGCATTCCATTGTTATAGTTCGGTTACTTGATAACACTTCAAAGTTCTGACCAGAATAACCTCGAAAATAAACAAATACCTAGAACTTGCACCAAATAGCCGGCATAGCCGTATATTCGAAATTTGAAATTCTCAGTTTTGAATCAAGATCTTTCGAGTAATGAGAATAGCTAAACCTACTTTAAATTTCTGACCGAAATAACCCCGAAACGCCGTATCATCAACAAAAGCAATGAAACTAAGGTAGTCCTAATGTTAGAAATTTAAAATTTGCAATTTTGAATCAAGATCTTTCGAATGAAACAGTGTATCTGATCTTTATGAAGTTTTGGCTGTTTCAGTATAAAATTCAATAGCCTTTGAGAGATTTTCATTTGGAAAGCTTGAGTTCTTTTGTCTGTCTGAAAACGAGACACGGAACAAATACTATTCAATGAAGAACCTCATTTCAAAGTCTTGAACATTGTAAAACGTTTTCTATAGGTAGGTACACTTTTTGCTCGGAAATGAAAGTTTTATAGATACTGATCTGTTGACATTACTTGTAGCATTTCATCATAAAAAATACATTATGGTTAATAGTCTTATAAAAAGTTTAAATTTTTTATACATAAACTTAATACTGAGGCTTAATTACAATATCGGACTATTTCAGTATTTATTTATTGCAATACACGTAAACAATATGCATTTTGTCTATGAGGTGTGGCAGTAAAAATATTAATAAAATATCCATAAACCACTTAGGTACAGACAATAAATACATCTAAATTAAAATAGTAAACATACATTTTTAAACAACACAAACCTTCAAGACGAATAATGGGATCTGTTGAGGAAACCCATACTCAGCCCTAATATGGGTTGTTTTTGATGATGCTGTAAGTCATAGTATAACTGGCATTGCCAGAGTATGACGTCAATAGATTATGGCGTAAGCGTCACGTAATTTAACCATTTTTGTGACGTTATAGTTCTTAGTAGGAATAAGTCAAATACCTCAAGAACCTGAGTGATTAAAGTCACCCTATAATTTGCCTACAGAACGTTGTTTAATTTACTTATCTTAGCTAAATGTCAAATAATTAGTGCCCAAGTTAAATTGAAAATTAGAACTACCTTTCCCGTGAGGCATTTTCTAAAAATAGCCACCGAAACCTATTCATCAAGGCAAGCTAATTGAAAGCTCTAAGCCCAATCCAGACTATTAATCTAACTCTGAATTCCAACGAATTTCCCTCGAACGCGGAAAGCCTACAATACGTCACCATCGGTGGATCATTCTCAATAGTCGCAAAATAATAGGCTTATCCTTCTCCCAGCCAGGCAAAACCCAACCGTACTCCATGGGAATAAACCTTACAGATCTGAAGCTTTAACTTGGCTGGCACACCCAGCTAAGCCTGAGCCGTCATTACTCCATTCAATCGAGCAGAGCCTGTAGTTTCAAGGGTCAGGTTGAGCTGGTGTGCTGATGAAACACATCACACGTCAGCGAAATCGCAGTGGAGAACAAAGTGCATCTAGTTAGAGCGGGTTGAATGACGTCATCAATATTGGCCCATGTCTACTTCCGAATGGGCATTCAACGGGCCATGTCACTTGAATTCATGGGGCATTTGAGTTGGGTAATTTATTAGTAGTTTTGTTTTAAACCGTCATTATTCCATTCAATTTCATTCATTCGTTGAATAAACGTATATAACATATAACATTGGACGCTGTTTGTGGTGATATAATGAAATTCAAATCTTTGTGTTAAATCTTACATTAACTGCATTTTACTATTCGTTATCACACAACTTTAAAGATAACAAAATATAATAATTTATACCTAAAGTTGGGAAGTAGGTATATAACGTAAACAGTATTTTTACAAGTTTACAAAGGTATTTTGGTATAGGGAACGGTTGCAATGCAAGCGTTTTGTACTATAATACTTTCATCAATATGACTAAAATGTAATTCGTTTTATTTCACTTTTAAAATTTTCGTGAAATACACTAGGTATTCATAACAACTCGCGAATTTAAAAAGACCTCATACCACGAGTAGACGCGAGTTGCGATACCTATCTGGCGCGCAGTGAGAAGGCGGAGCTCAGCGGAGCGCTCACACTTCCTGAAAAATAATTCTCTTGTTGTAGTCGAAACGTTGAGAGTTTGTCATTCGTTCTATTTGAAGGTTATTAACATGTCGCAATGAGATATAGTACCTGTAAATATCCACTGCTGGTCATAGGCCTCCCTTAATGATTTCCAGGTATTACGGGCGGATATAGCTTGCTTCCACCGTGAACCGGCAGCTTTGACAATATCATTTTGTATTTGTTCTATTGTTTAGTGTATTTGTTCTATTGTTTGGTTTAGTGACTACTTATCTGGTAGAACTCAAAGAGTTCGTCTCGATGGATTTAAGAGTGAGAGCGCCCTATGTACTTTTGGAGTTCCGCAGGGAAGTACACTAGGTCCTACTCTATTTTTAGCTTACATCAACGAGTTATGTGATACCTCCCTAAAAGGACTTGATATCCTAATGTTTGCAGATGACACGGTGTTACTCTTTTATGAAAAAAAATGGCCTAAAGTAATCCAATTAGCGGAAGATGGCTTAGCTGTGGTAAGTCATTGGTTAGAAAATAGTTTGTTAACGCTTAACACTTCAAAAACCAAGTTCCTATGTTTTAGCAAAACCACCACTGAATGTTCCAGACAATCATTTACCGTCAGAATACACACTTACCCGTGTAATGTAAGCAGAACACGTGAATTGTGCAGTTGCGCAATGCTTACAAGAGTAGCACAAATCAAATATCTTGGGGTAGTGATTGATGAGACACTTAACTGGAAGCCACAAATTCTAGCACTTACTGCGCGGATTAGAAAACAGATATATATATTTAAAGCCCTTAGGTCTATAGCCAATAAAAATCTTTTAATTCAGATATATAAAGCGTTGTGTGAATGCATATGTAGATACTGTATTTGTACGTGGGGAACTGCAGCAAAGACACACCTTATTGCAGCAGAAAGAGCACAAAGAGCTGTCTTAAAAGTGCTGATGAATCTCCCTTTCAGACACTCTACGACTGATGTATATTTGAAAGCTGACGTTTTAAGCATTCGCAAAATGTTTATATACGAAATCCTGAAAAGATACCACACTCAAATAGTCCCCTTTTTGCCTAAAACACAAAAAAGAATATTTCGTTGCCCCATACCCAAGGTGAAATCCAGTTTCGCCCAAAAACAATATAATATTATTACACCACATCTCTACAATAAAGTTAATAAGGAGCTTAAAGTAAAAGATATGACAAAATTTGAATTTAAAAAGAATATTATAATTTGGATAAGAAAATTTGATTATGAGCAAATAGAGAATATGTTAAAAGACTTTCATATTTAACCCCTCACTATATTATATCAAATAAACAAAATATACATATAATATATATACATATAATATATATACCTACATATAATAAATATACATATAACATTTATATACACATAATTTTTATATAATTTATATATTCTATATATCTATATTAATTATGTAATATCTATTTAATTATATGATAAGATAACTACACCTTAGTACTTATAATAATATAAGCCTATTTGGTTTGTAAACTTAATTTCATATCTATATCTACTTATTGTTATTTAGACATAAATAATTAAACCATGTTTGGAGAAGCCTAGGTTCCTGTAACACAGCTACGGCTAGTCAGGAGCCCATGTATTCATTTATATTGTACACAATTTTATGTCAAAAATAAATGATTGATTGATTGATTGTATATTGGCATTGTGATCGCTCGCAGTAGCACTACACCTAACCTGCCTCTCGAACCTTTCCCGCTAAACGATCGTTTTCTCCCTTTTTATTACTGTTTGCTTTTAGGCTCAATTTTATAGTACGCCCTTCGGGCAATTATGTACCCACAAGCCTTTTACCGGTGCCTTATAAAATTATATTATCTTGTACCCCACAGGTACCAGGAAGTATTTTTAGGAGAGCGCGTGTTACAAAGTTGACCGTTTTCTTTTCATTGTTATAGGAATATGAAATTGAAACTAATAATTAGGTATATTATAAAGCTGAAGAGTTTGTTTGTTTGTTTGAACGCGCTAATCCCAGGAAACACTGCATGCACTGGTCCGATACGAAAAATTATTTCAATGTCGGATAGTAGGTACATTTATCGAGGAAGGCTATTTAAACTATTTAGATAACATAAAAAACGCAAGCGAAGCTGTCGGCGGGTCAGCTAGTAATTAATAATTTTAAGTTGGTTATCGTTTAGAGAGGGCTATGTTCATACGAATAGTGAAAGAGCATTTGAGCGGACTAATGATCCCAAATGGCAAAATTATTCACTGATAAAAGGAAACCATATTTCAGAACGAATAAGAGGATTTTTCTACTAATTAGTAGGTAATTCATCAAGATGAAAAGTAAATCAGTCACATTGTTAAGTCCCCTGCAGATTCGATAGGTAACTTTTTAAGAGATTCTATAGGGAACTTTGGAATTACCTTCTAATTAGTGAGGATTTGTGGGAAGCTTCTAATTGCTTTAGGATTATGAGAACTTCTTACGAATTTTACTTTTTAACTTTGGAATCTTAACATTAACCGTGATTTATATTTCTTGTTCGTTTGTTTTATGTTCGTTACTTAATTTAAATAACGGGAATACATTAATATAATGTTAAAGTACTTGCATTTGTTTGGCTTACCACAGAGTTAGATGTTGCTGTGAGAATTGTCCAGCAATATTTATTTATTTGATAGGTAGAATTACTTAACAAATAAATAATTCCTGTGTCTCAGCAGTTGGGAACGTTAATAGGGTATTTATGGCTATGCTGTGTGCTGCAACCATTTCCTGTACTACAAAACGTTTGATAAATGTATATTCATCTCACTCTAGTTTAGTTAAGAACAATCACTTTGATGAAGGTCCTTAACAGTTTGTTGATCATTATTAAACTAGAACGAAGAAACTCTACGAGAAAAGCGTTTGACATCCTACCTCCATTGATTAGATCCTGTTATCATTACAAAGTTGCATGTATTGTTAAACAAAATAAATTACAACATCTGAAAAGCAGTGTAAGTCTTTTGTTTGATAAAATGTACAAAGGATGACTATGTTACAATGTTTTCCTAGTACCTAAGTATAAGGACTAGTGTTTTCTTATACCAAATCAGCTTGAAATACTTACTTTCAGTTGCACATACCCAATGAAGGTTGTTTTGATGATATTTATGCATAGTCAGAGATTCAGCACAATTGGCTCAAAATCTCTCTGTTCCGCTCCGGTTCGCAAGCACCCTACAGAATGCAGCGCACGCATGCTGGATAACAATATTTTGAAAACAAAGCGAGCAGGGTCGTAATGAAATCAGCGTTGCTTTGAGGCGCGGAGTGCTAAAAGCTGCCCTTAATCCGGTAATGGTGTACTTTGATGTTTTGTTGCGATGTACAATGCATTAAGGTATTCTAGTGGCATTATTAATGAAAATTCTAGGTATACATACTATCTATTTTAAAACGTAGGTAACCTAACCTAAAAATCGCAGTAAGTAGTATTTTCTATAGTATACTCATCTATGTACTGGTAGTTAAACCAATTTGAAGGCACCTACGACAAGATATAGATTATTTTAGTGATTTTTAGTGGGATTATTTTAGGTGGGTACCACAGAGGCGCAATAGTTACTATGGGTACATCTAAAATAGATGATAGAAAGCCTTTTCTAATTTTGCCCTGATTTACGTCCCCTTAGTTCCGCTTTAGCCTAAAACCACTCACTAAAAGCAAAAATATTTTCTCCGTCGACATTCCCTGCAGACGTTTTGGGCGAAAAATAAAAATTCTTTCCCAAAATTTATGTGAGAAAGCTTACGCCAAGAGACTGTGCCATAAATCCCAAAAAGGTAAACGCTTGAAATATTTAATTTAATTTACATTTCATATCATTTATGCTTAGCACTCGCCGAAAATTCAGTGGCACGAAAAAATTTAGTCGTCTGGAAAATTGCATTTTAATATGCCTCTTGTTTTGTTTGTATTCATAAAAAATATGGTATAAAATATATGGCTGTATCCCTTCACTATCTAAATGTTAATCTTTATGATATTATATAACCTAAACTTTTAGTTTTAGAAATAACACACAAGACCAGTTTCTAGTCTTTGGAAACGAGCTGGCTAGTAGGTAGATTAGATATATTATCTTTTTCTTTTTAATACAGGCGCACGGTTGGCTGGCAGTCTGGATATGTATGTAGGCTAAAGATATTAACGCGCTGCTACGTTCCTGTGTAGATTGTCTTGGAAAAATATGATTAAAATTATTATATTATCTGAGAATCGAAAGGCTATACAAAAACCAATATTTCATGCTTAAAGGTGATTTTTCTGGTTTTTACTCTTTTAAGGTGCTTCTCCACAATACATGTGTAATGGGGTTATTCCCACACTCCCCGCTGAAAAAAAAAAGACCATCCCCATAATACCCCATAACCCGAACATACTTTTGAACGAACGAAATTTTGACGAAAATGATTATTGGAGATTGGTCAAACGCAAACATAGCATAATTTTAGTGCAAAAGCATTTGAAATCAGATATTTGTATAAAACGTTTATGAATTAAAGTATTCAACTTCGTCTATCCACAAGTAGACTATCTAGCCAACATTTTATTGCTTTGAGTAAAATTTTGTGAAGTGCCAGCACTTTTTCGATTAGGTGACCATGCAGTTATTATTACAGTGGTCTATTATCCTCTGCATGAATATTTAAGAGTTGTCTACCGGGACTTTTGAGCTAGTTTTTTTTAGTAAAACTGCTCTGAAATTTTACTTTGCAACTGGAATATGTTAATGGTCATAGCATGATATTTAAAATGTACATATTTCTTCAAGAATTTTATAGAAAATTATGTTAATGAAATAACCTTAATCGTTAGATATATTATAGATTATATCTTTCCGCCCTGCGGCTTCGCCCGCGTTTTACACTTTGCCGCTGCAATTTTCTTTGCTATAAACCTCACACAGCCCGAGACCTTTCCAACAAATGCAAAATTGTGGAAATCGGTTCGTGCGTTCTGGAGTTATAGGGTCAGGAAGGAAAACCCGACTTATTTTTATACAGTAGTAGAGATAGAGATTAGTTCAAAGGACATGGGCCATGAAAATGTTGATAAATAGGTAATAGATAATAAAACATTAATTGTTAACTAATTTTATTTCCAGGGTACTTAAAATCACAATTTGACAACTCGAAACATTAACTAACAATCTGAGCTAAATTAGAAAAGTCTGGCCAAGTATCCTCTTTCTCTTTCGTTGCAGTTCCAAACTTCTTCTCATCTACAGTATTACCAGCTTTTGTTTCTTTTATCGTTTCAATAACTGTCGGTTTGATGTCCATTACCGATGAGTAGGTATCTACCGGTTTGTTTGTATTCTTCTTATGGTATTTGAGGATTAGCTCGAGGATTTCGTGTTGCATACTCAGTCTTAGATCAGCAGTAAGGTTCTTCATTGAGTTACCTGGAAGGTAATGAGATACGGAACTTTTTATTACTTAATAACAGAGGTCGTCAAAATTGTTAATGTTCATTTGTACTTACCCAAATACTGGCCAAAGACAAAGTTCTCGTCAACGTCTCTGGTTAAGAACTCCTTACTCAGCTGCATCAGTAGGTTCTTCACTAAGCCCACAGCCCCAGCGCCAGGCGTGGGTGGTGTTGGCGTAGTGGTTGTATGCAACCTGAAGCGGTTTAATGAACTCTAATTAGACATCAACATTTCAGCTGTGAAAAGTTTCCAGGGCCAGTTCAATTCAATTAATTTAGCTATTATCTTCGGATCACAAATTACAAACTTAATTAAGTTCTGAGTTTCTAAGACTAGCACGTTCAAACAAACAAACAAACTCTTCAGCTTTATATCATTAGTCATATATCCATGACTTACCTAACTGGAAACTTCCTTCTAGCTTTCTCGTACTTGGACCTGATGGGGGGTGGCCCGATCGCCACGGAGACCACCTCTTCGTTATCCATGTCTTCTTCGTCTAGAGGTATTAGGTGGCCGGAAGGCTGGAAGAAATGTTTAGTTTCTATTTTATTTTTTGGTGCTGCGTTGAAGCCTTGTTGGCCGCGCACCTATGGTATCTCTTCTTGAATAATTTGAAACTACCGTTACCTTTTTTCTAATTTCCCTCGGCTTGGATGTAGTGGCTCGTTTCTTTGTTTCCATTCCGTCGATCATCATGTGTCTTTTCGTATGAGAGTGGATACGGCGGTCCCTGTCCCGTCTGTACGGAGCTTCCATGGGGTCTTCTGATGAGGTCTTCCATGCCCCCTGAAATAATAGAGGAGTACCTAATTAATCACTGTTTATTTATTTATGGACAAAAAAACAAAGAAACAACTGATATACGTTTATTATGTTTTAGAAAATTGTAAAACTAGCAAGGTTTTGAGTTTTGTGTTTCCTCAATTATAAGATTTCCATTGATAACCAATCTCCCTGGCTCTGCTGTTGAAAATACTGTTTATTTGTGGCTCCGCTTATAGATGCCCACTGTGGTGAAGCGGGCGTGGGAATAGGCTTTATATAGCCCGACTATAAATATAAAAATATTGCTGGACAATTTACGCAACGACATGGCTATGACCCTGGCATGGCCCTGCAATGCAGTTCCCTGCAAGTTCCCTACAAATGATGGTTTGCTAACTATTTCTTGCTGATGAGATGAATTATTCAGATTTCCTATTTTATGACTACCAAGTCATGAATTTCCAAGTTAAAAGTAGTTTAAACCATTAAAAAACACTTACATTAACAAAACTTGATATTATTAAAACAAAAACAATTAAAAACTTGTCCATTGCGTGGAGTCTCTTGACAATAACTGTTAGCTATTGAACTACACAGAGTGATTTGCAAAATATTGATTTTTCTGTGAATCAGTACTTTTTGAGACAAAGGAGTGGTTAGTAAACAAATCTAGACAGTGATGACTAAATTGCATTCCATTCTTATCATCATATTTACGTTCCCACTGCTGGGACACAGCAACTTCTCAAGACAAGATAGAAGTCTCACATTTCTAGAATTGTTTGATTAATGATATCCTGTTCTTTCAGTCGAATGATAAATGATAATAGTTTCAACGTTTCCATTATCAAATCTATTTGATAAAGTTAAAACCATAAATCCTGATACACAAAATCTGTACCTAAGGCGTGGAATAAAGGGATATTAAACTAAAATTGTAAGCCTTGTTTACCAACTAAACCTCTCAAAGGCTTATCGATAAACTTACCAAGTTTCGGTAATTAAATATTCCTCAGCCCATCAATTGCTACAAACTCAGCAGCTGTTTGCCATGCAAAATGCTTCTTCTAACACAATTTATACAGAAAACATAAAACTTATAAGTAGCATCGTTTAAATTCACGAATTGTTCTTGCGACCATTCTGCGTGACCCTTGATCTCTCGTTAATTTGGTGTTTCTAAGGGTGTTTTGTTTGGGTTATTGAGGGTGAGATGGTTCAGTGTAGGCTGGTTATGTCGTGCGTGTTGAGAGAAAGTTGTACAAGTCGAAAACAGGCTCTTTTGCTGTTTAATTAGATCCAGTTGTAATTGAAAATATGTTCTTACATTAAATTTAAATGAATGCTTTGGGTTTGTAGCGTAAGAAAATAAATTTTATTCTAAGGAATAATATTTAAATTAAAATTTAACTTGGTAAAAGACACATTAGTAATTAATATTCTGTATTATATTATAGATACTCAAAACATTATTTAGATGTTAGTTAGTTAACTGTAAAGAATTATAAACTCAACGACGCGTGTTGTTAAAACATGTTGTAGCGGACTTTTTAAACGTTTTCTTTGTATGAATTTAAAATCATTAGCATTTTTTTGTTATATTCAGGTTAATCATAGTGCAACCTTAAAATAGATACTGTCCAATACAAACCAAAGTATCCTCATTTAAGAGTTTTTTGGCGAATAATAAAAAATAAATAGGCATGTATACGAGTACATACATAATCAAACAGTGATTTATTATGTACCTATATTATAATCACTCTATAAATTACAGTGTGTATAAAATTAAATATAGAGTGTAATGATTTTACCAACGCTACAATGAAGTCACGTATACTTCGCATGTAGGTACAACTCGTGCTTAACTTGAGTTGAAACTTAAGCTATATCTGTTTTGTGATATAAATGTGTTGACGACAGTTCGTAGATTTATTTCTGAGAAAATGAATGAGAAAGATCCGTAACGTAAGAAATCTAAGAGTATTCTTTAGTTTACGTGCGCTTAAAAGTGATAAATAGCTTGGTCAAATTACATCAAATTATACATAAACAGATTTTATCTAGCTAGTAGTTTCAAAGTTTCAATATCTCGCTGCATTCATTAGTTCACTGTATTCTTTCTCATAATGTATAATGTATTTTTCTAAGTATTAGTTCATCTGTTTATTTTTTATTTCACAAAAGAACTCGGATTCGATAATTTTCACTAAATAATAATTAAACCAAATTTTAACAAAATTCTTCTCTCTATATTGGTTTCCATAAATAAATGACAAAGCTCAAATAATTAAAAATCTACTAAAATAAAACGTGTAATCAAACTCCTTCTTGATATTTAATATAATACGATAAGCATTGCTCAGCTTATAACAGTAGGTATCTTGCACTGATATACTACCGTACTTTTACATTGCTCTGTTGATGATATACTACCATACTTGTAAGATAATGTTGACAGAGATATTAGGTTACTAATGATGCTGGCTAAGTGCCGATAAGGCGGACCAATCACTCATTGTGATGTATTACGGACAGATTATATGGAAATACAACTAATTGCTCTGAAACATTGGATATTAAAATTAAACTTATATACTTGTTACAACAATACAATAGTTACCGTATCATAGAATTATCTTATTTCTGATGGATTTTAAAGATGTTATTGACGAGTTACAAACAATTTTTTTACAAATAATAATTTAGTAAACTTATTATTTGCTTAGATAAATTATTAAAGTTGAAAAATACAATGAGATTAATATACATAGGTACTAGTTAGACCAAAATACAGGTTTTTGTTCTAGGTCACGTTAGCATAAAAGTGTCAGTGGAAAGTGTGTAAAACAGGGCGGTCCGCTCAGTGGCGCCCCCGGGCTATGAATAACTGAAGCATCAGATTGAGCTGAAATATTGAGAGGAGGTTCCACTTGTATTCGTACTGGTTTCAGTTTGTGTCGGGCTGCGGGTTTGCTTGTGAATTTTGTTTATGCTTTTCAAAATAATTATTTGAATATGTATGTAAAAAAAATTAAGTTTATATGCTTAAGTACCTTCTTTTATTTTACGATAACCTAACAAGCTTTTATTCTTATAAAAAATAGTATCTTCCGGGATACAGATATCCATTTTATAAGTTTAACTATCATTTAGATTCGACCTAATCGCTTCCAGTGAGGCTACTTACATCACATAGGTAAGTTGAAAAAATCAAACAAAGATGTGACGTGAAATGCGTTGAAACTCATGAAACAATAAATTAAAATGTCCAAAAATGTTGCATTAACTCCAGCAAAAAAAAAATGGTATACAGTCAGTCAAACAACATTTCTTTCGATATATCCCTGTGTTGATGAGCGGGCTGGCCGGAGAATTGATTGCACTGTATAATGCATGGCGCGGGATTGGTCGTAGCGAGGTGATGACTTACACTGAAATAAATTGAGTTACAACAGTTTCACGACAAGGGTTAACTAGTAGGTCAAGGTTAGGGTTAAAAGTAGGTGTTTTCTAAAATTGAGTGTTCTTTCTTCTTTTTTGATTGAAGGTCCGACTGCGGGTCGATTCCCACCTCGAGACAAAAATTTGAACGATATGTAAATATTCATTTCTGTGGTATTTATGTGAAAAAGAAAGTCCCTGTGTCCCAGCTGTGGGAACATAAAATAAACTGGTTTACAAAGTACTTATATGTATCATAATGGTCCAATTTAAAACAATTACTTACAAGGGTTGGTACTTGACATAAAACCTTACTCCTAAGATAGTACGTAATACCAACTCCGACTTAATGAATACTCCACTTTAGTGTCCTTAACCTGTACGGAACCCATTATAATGAAATTTAGATATCGTTAGTTACCATAGAACTAGGCAGTCTATTATTTCAGTTAAAATGGACAGCTAACCAACTAACTGAACAAGGAATAGTTTGTGTCTTTTGTAACTAGTTGCAACTATTTTCATCAAGATTTTCTATTAAAAGTTAAGTTTTATTTTCGATTTAAGAAAAATATAGAACATTAAGCGAAAAATAAAATAAATAATAAACAGGTGACACAAATTTCCGCTCTGAGAAAAACGATTAAATGTGAAGGAATTTTCTATAAAAGTCTAGTCTAGTCATTCAAATGAATCCTCCTCTATCAGCATATTTCCACACTCCTCTGTACTTTAATATACCCAAAGCAAGGTGCTAAGTTACATTCAATAACGAGGTACCCCATAATATCCAGCTGAAATGACTCCTTAATAAACTAAGGTGTTAGATATTACACTAGCTACAATATTGAACGATATTACAGTGCTGATAGAGGGTGTACCAGAATTACTTCAACATGATAAAAGTATCATCACCCCTATTTACGTTCCCACTGCTAGAACTGAGGGACTTCTCGATAGATTGTGACACCAGCGTGGTGAATTAAGGTGATTAAGTGGATAATTAAGTGGTGAATTAAGTGCGGGTTAGTGAATGCCACATGTCCATCAAACTCATCAAAGTTCTCAGCACATGCCGGTTTTCTAAAGATGTTTGCTTTCATCGTTAGAGCACGTGTTTTCAAAGAGCACATACATTTTTCAAGCGCCATTTTTCAAATGCGCCCAGTGCAAAGAACGACGTTGCTGTCTGTCTGTTTTCTATTTATATTTAATCCCATAATCGGTTTGATGATCCCGGGAATAGATATGAGGTCGTTCTATTCCTACGACACATAACATCCCATATAACAATCAATTTTAAATGCTGTTTTACTATTATACAAAAGCAATATGATTCTGATACAATGGTATGTTATATGACATGCTGTCGCGTGGATTATAAAACTCCCTCAAAAACATGAGCAATTCTGTTACACCCTATTTAGTTACAAGATATTACCGTAAACTGAGTGGATAATGGGGTATGGTCTGGTCGTGAAGCAATATTGTACGGTGACTTGTATATTCTCGAATAATGTAGTGTTAGTTTCAATGCTCCGTAACATGGTAATGGGATTGATATGGCAATGGATAAAATGACGATGGGTGTTTTGGGTTGTTTGTGCTTTCACTATAAAATTCATTATCATAACAACACAAAATTACGTCATACTTTTTAGTTGGTTGGTAGTTAAATATTAAAAATATTGGAGTAATTTTTTTTCGCTATTCTTTTCGGGGTTTGTGTTATTAAGTACCTACATTATACATAATATTAATTTACAAAACCAACCATTTAAAATAAAAATTCAGAATTAGCTGCATCCTTTTGTGAAAAGTAAACTAGCCATTATGATAACGATAATGAATTCTAGAGATATTGTTTTTATAGCCTATCCTTGGGGAATTTCTTTGATAAATCCGCTTTTCAGACGTATAATAGATAAGACACATTGTCTGTAAACACAAAAGGAAAGTTTAATTTGTTTTCTATTCTTTAATCTGTACTATTGAATCCGATTCACACGGGCGCTGGTCAGAAACAAGAACTTTGAACGTACGTTTTTGACCAAAACGGCTGAACATATACAATGAACAAAACTGATAAGTAGGTACGTGAAATCATAAGTTACTGAATGTAACAGCTATTATTTAACTTTGACATCAAAAATAAATAGACGCAAAAATTGGGACAAATTGATGCAGTTATGCAAATTGTATAAAATGTTGGCTGTTATTTACTGCTGACAGGGTTACAACAGGATTTGTTGTAGTTTGGTGTTTTTCCCGCTTAAGTGTACCGGGACCTAGTAAGTATTCTATACCACACACTAAAAACGCAATCTTCGATCAGACAACAAAGGTAACAAAAAAGATGCCACGCACTCACTCTGAGATTCAAACTGCAATAAAACGAAAAATCGGTAAAACTCACAAATGTAGCGCTTTTTGAACACGACTTTGTTCAGTAATTTGTGAGTATAGGTTTCTCTGTGGTCCAAGTTTCTGGAACGGAATCTTTTCTTCGTCTTTTCAGCGTGGACTAACTTGGGAATGGTAGGTACTATTATTGAATGGACTTTGGGTTGCAATTTTTCCCAATTCCTTTGCTTATTCAGGATGGGAATGATAGAATAGTTTATTATTTCGTATTTGCTTTGCAACATTATCCTACCACCAGGGTCATGTCCCTTTTTCGAAATAAGCAATAAGATTTCATCCCAAAATTTTTAGAGATAATGTCTAGGCACGAACTTTAAGAACTTATAGTCAGGGTCGAAAAAAAAGATATCAAAATATCTTTGTTCCATTCATAAAAGTTTTGTTTTAACTACACTTTAGCACACGTAACTTATTTTATCCCAATGTGTGGCTTGATTCTGCTTCACGTCGTCCAATTGTAATCTAGAACTATAAATTCTCAAGCTAAAATAGTTGGCGTCTTGGCATAAAATCACACTTAAACTTTTCGCACTTGTATAACGTTACAAAATATAGTTTTACCGTCAACAGAGTAGGTATTACAGAAAGTTATATAGGAACTTTTCTCATTTCGTCGCCGTTGGGAAAATCCTTTGCTTTTTAGCCGGGACTTTGAATAAGTCTGTTTGTAAAAATATGAATAAACAGCTTATTTCGTAATACTTTACTCTGAAAATAAAGGAGTTTTGGATGAGCTGTAAATATAATTTAAGATGTATCTTAAACCCAAAATCATCAGTTTGTTGTGAGGGTTTAAATAGGAGAGGTTGGATACCTTTTATCATCAAATACCTACCAGGTCTCGGATTAATAGTGGAACAACACAGGGCCCGTCCACTCGCATGAATAAATGAGGTGCCAGTGATTGTGACTGAATTATTCAAAGGGTTCATGACGGGCCAGGGACGAATTTGGCGAAGCAAGGTGCGTTCTTTTAAAAAAAAAATTGTACTTGTATAACTTTATATTCTTATAAGTCGATCAAACAGTTAATGTTTAAAAAATAAATTATACCGAGAAAACTGTTCAAATTGAAAACACGAATGAAGTCCAGCAATAATTATTATTTACATGTATATGTTAGTCTTGTAATAACATAACGCTGATCTAATATAAGTATATCTGAGAGAAGGGAACAGGTTTTAGAATTACTTTATTGAGTATTTTTCATTTTGTTTCCCTTAATCCGTCTCGTTTCTTTCGACAAACATTTCTGATCCTATTGTATAATTTTTTTGTTGGATATAATACTAAAATAACCAATCCCTAATGTTCGCAAAAAGCTCAAAGTTTTTACGAATTTCCATTTTCTTTCTATTTCCACAAAAAACGACATTTTAATATTAATATTCCCCTCAAAACTTGGTTGGATTTATTGCCAAATGACCGATACTAATAAAAATGTTTGTTTGCTTTGTGAAAATCAGAATTTATATGAAAAGACTATGCATGGAAATCTGAATTTCAAAGTGAGTAGATTTTTCATGGTGCTGTGAATCTAAATGAAACTGTCGTTTCCATTATTGCAACATTCTGGAAACTCTTTTGAGTATATATGTTTCATTTTTCATTTCGTACTCAATATACCAATCATTATTCTATAAAATAATAAATAAAAATACAAATACTTGGTATATTCCAAACCTGTTTTGTATTTGTATTGTATTATATCATAGATATATGAATACCAATCTCAGAAATTAACGCAACCTAGTAGGCATCTCCTAAGCTGTTGTTCAAAACTATTTAGACATGCATTAATTAAATTCTAATTATCTAGTCCTCTAATCCAATAATCTATACTAATTCGCTACAGTGATTAATAAATCACCAATATCAATACTGTAAAGCCCATAACGGGATTATCACACAATTGATTTTCCAACACATTAATATTTAGCGAGATGACGCCACCCAGTACCAAATCTGAAATTTTTTGCGATTTGATATTTTACCACCAAAAGACTCAAAAAACAACTAAGAGCTAAACTAAACTACATCAACTAAGAGCAGGACGCTCTAACTAGTTATAAATCTCCAGCTCAGTCTTTGACATATCAATCAGAGAAATAGAAACTATATTACCCTCAGGCTCCATTGAACCTCACAATGCCAGTTATGTTATAATTGAATCGGAATCTGTTTCTGGCAAGAACAAAATTAAATTTCACTACGCGTTTATTTGTTTTGTTTTGAAAATAAAGATTATTGTGGAAATTATCTGAAACTAGATACTGTTTCTGTTTCTATTAACTGCCTTATCTAACGTACCTAGGTTTAAAACTTTAAACTATAGGCAAACCTAGAACACAAAACCTCAACGTTGCTATGCTACACACAAACGGTCTAAGGGAAACTTATTAATTAAATTCTATGATTAATGTATCACAGTTGCTTAGCAATAATGGACCTTAAAACTTAGTCGAACTTGAAGTTTGTAGAATTATTAAGCAACATTTATATATCGGCTTTAGATTACGGGTAAATAATTAAATTATTTAGTTGGGTCTTAGACTAACATCATCATGCAACCCATATTAAATTCCACTACTGGCCTATAAATCTCCCTAATTATATCCATTTTTGACTACGTTTGACGTGATTTTAGTTAGTTGGATGATAATATAAATGAAAAATTACGACACTGTTCGTCGACAATCGTTGGCAGCGTTCATACACCAGCACCATACCATAACTGGTGCACAACATCGCCACAACTGGTTCTACACCCATAAAATGAAAACTCGTGTTAACTAGAATTAAAAAGGTAATACAGTCTATAATAAAATGGCCAGTAGGGAGTGACGTCATAAAGTTTAGTGCCTACGTGTCTGGAAGTCGATCAAAGCGCTCGTAAATACCTCGATATGGTTTTTAATGCTTTAGTGGAAAGACTTTATGCCTGGAAAATAGGTTTTAGTTTGCAGTAGATAAGATTTAACAACATTCCCGTAGTAAGCTCGAAGCTGGAGTTACGGGTAGATAAGCTCAATCTATAACATAATATAATACAGCTGAAGAGTTTCCTTTTTATTTTTCATCTTAAGCAATAAAGCTGAATATTTGGATTTTTCTGTGTTGGATAGTACAAATCCTTCATTTACAGTATCGAGGAAGGCTATAGGCTAGAAACTATAGGTACGTAGATAGCGTGAAAAACACAACAGAACTCAAAATTTAGTGATATACATATTTGGAACAAATAAAAAAGGCGCACCTTCTGATATTTTTGATATTTCTCGAAGATAATTCACCAGCTTATACATTTCATCATCTCTTCAAATCCTTGGTGTAGCTTTAACATTTTCCCTTTAATTTACGAACCACAGGGATGTAAGAGGGGGACGAGATGCTCATTTACAATTCCCCTTTAAACGTAAGATTCCGGACTCAAACTTGCCACTTAAGAATTGGAAATTTCCAAACAGCTAGGATCTATTCCTGTGTCGGCATAAATCAGGTTTCACTTTTGTGGTTCGTTGTCTCTGGTTTCAAGAGACTGCTGTAGAATCGACCGTAATGTGTTGACATACTAATAGGGTTTATTTTGGAAAAGCTACTAACTACTAAATGCTTACTGTATGGAATTGCTATGGATAGGATAGCTTTGAGAAATTAAGACGATGGTGCAGTGTAAAGATGGTCTACCAATTTGTGAATTTATTCATGTGATGTGGTGGACTTATTATTATGGTAAGGGCCTAAAAAAAGTACTTTCCCTTTTATTCCGTGGATCATCGAACCAATCGGATGGTCGATAAATAAAAATATTTCTATACATTTTTCTCAGCAACATTTAACCTCGTGGTAAGCTCGAAGCTTCTTTTATGGATATCTACTAGAAAAATCTGATGAATACCTTCGTCCATAATATGATTAAAAATTATATATTTTATAATAATATATTTTCCCTCAGTGGAACTTTATGAGTTAACCTATAGCTTAATCTACAATGTTTCCTTCACCATTCAGATTGAATGTTGAAATATAGCTTAGGGTAGAGGTGACAGTCTTGAATTACACCCGCCTGTAGGGTTACTACGCAGGTGCCATCGAATGAATGATTTGTAAGGACCGATTGGAGAGTGAGTGATTGAACGATCCAGCGATATGAGAAGGCAATTAATTGACAGGTAATTGAAGCGTTAACTTAAGGTAAGTTTAACGAAATGCTTAACATGAGTTTTCTAATAAGAGATGCATTGTTTGTGAAAACCATAATCTGTCTTAACGAATTCATTTCTGCTGTATGGAATGTTCAGTACACCCTTTGCCAGGCCATACGTTACTCAACTTAAGACTTGGCATCACCTCAAACTTCCGACATTAGTGTGTGTATAAATCAAAAAGTAATATAAGGCGTGCCATTAGCGTTGTTGTTGCAACATAAACAGCCGATTCAAATGGCTCAGCGCAAATTTAACAAATGGGATTGGCTGCGGGTTGAATTGCAATGGGATGGCTGCCTCAAGGCAGGGGCTACAGCGAAGGTTCTTATCTCGAGTGATAACTTCGAAAAGGCGGGATCTTGCGTCTTTTTCCTGTTCTAGTTTAAGCCCACTGTGAATATAATATAAGAAAAACATTTTACTGTTTTGGAAGATTGCTTCTATTTACTTATTGTACCCAAAAAAAAAATAGAAGTGAAAGACGTAAAGTACTTACTAATGCACCTGTATAATTATCATCAATGAATTGAGCAAAATTATCACAAAGACAAAAGATCCAATTAGGGTTCTCGATTAATGACAGTTCCGAATACCATATCGAGACACACAAATCTAAATTCCAATTGGAGGAAATCCTTATCCGATTCCTTAACTAAGTTAGAGGTTAATCTGATCGAAGGTTTTCATAAAGGTTTTAATGCAAAAAGGAACAATTCTTTTAAAAAGCGGTCAAAAGAAGAAATCCCGCATATTCTTGTAAACTAACCTAGCCTATAAGTAGTCGCGGGTTTCACGCACATTCAACAATGGCCGTGATTTATGCGGCAGTAAACCAGCCGGACCGACAACACTGACCGTGTGCGGGCTGAGGCCACGACTTTCCGAATTGACGCTACGATGCTTGGAGAATCGGCGATTCGGACTTAAATACCACTCTCTCAGAGTTTTTACTTCACTTCACTTAGACATATTGTAGCCTTAGCTTACTCAGTACTTCTATTTCCAACACTGTTCAGTTTTGGTTCCTTCTGACTTTTGGTTCAGAAAATTGATAATTGTATGAAAATGTCTATCGCTCTTGGTTGATCGACTTGGTATTCAAATGAGGCGCTTAACCAAAACTCAGACGGAACCAAAGCTGCTTTAACTGTATTTTTTAAATTAAATTACGCCCTGTCACTGTTATAATGCGAAAACATTTTAAAAACAAGCCCCACAGCTGCTACCTCTGGTGCAATGCATGTCTAGTCATTTAAAAACCGGTCTTAGTACTTTTTATTTTTTTTTCTTGACCTGTCTCAACGTTCTTCAGGGACTTGCACGTTCTCATTTCAGCTTAGCCGCCTTTATTGCCACGTTACCCAGCTTAGAAACTGGCACCGTAACCAGTTTTTGAGCTCAACTAGAAATGTATTATTATGTCAACTCCTAGTTTCAGATTACTACTGAGCTTGTGACGCAAACTCAAAAACTATATTCTCATTTTACTGCACAATTTGATATACTGAATGTGGCAATTGATTCGTTTTTCTAAAGCCCTACCCAGTGGCTAATGGTATTCCAATGGCATTCTAACGGGGTCAGTTGCAAATCACGATGCAGTATCAAATAAATTAGTAATTAGGATGATCTCGAACAAATGGTTCTAGAAATAAGACTGTAAATCGTCCACAGCCCTGAAAGTCCATCAACAAGATGGATAGAAAATTTAGATTTGTACGAATGCTTCAAGGTGAAATTGCTATAAGCCTTTTGACTATACTATACTTAACCTAACCTATTATGATATATTATCTAAACTACGGAACCCTAAAAAAGTCCGATTAAAAGCGTGAAGCGCATTTTCTCAAGCTGGTTTTGACAATACATGTGAAGTTTAGACGAAAGCCATGTCAACCAGTTAATTACAAAATAAAACAGAAACGTAGAAACAGAACCCGTAAAACCGATGATAAAGACAGTACAGTAATGACATAATATCGTATCTACTGTTTACGGCGTTGACATAAAATGTAAACACCATCACCAGATTGTAAAACAACAATGAAATTGTTATTTTTATTTGTTGGATTTTCCATTCATCAACATAAAAGAGAGATGTTTGTTTCAACACAAGGTTTTCCCAACATATTTTTCTTATTTTTAATGTATTTAGATACGTTCCTTTTGTTATAAATCAACATAATTTTAGTCGTCAGGCGTTAATTGCTAGGCATAAGACATCCATGCATGCTAAGGATAGCACTTATTAATTATACCTATCGTGTTTTAGGCTAAGTTCATAATTAATGTCAAAATAATATCCAGCTCAGACCTCCCAGACACAAGACATATTTCACCTAAACCGACAAGAACAAGAACTAAAGTTTTTACGGCTTAAAGCGTCAGGTGTTCCGCACAGCCTCTAAATAATACATCGGGCGAGCGCCGCATTAACTGTTACTAATAAATAATGAGCAGTCATAAGGGAAAATGAGTTTTATGCTTGAAATAGTAAGGTGGAAATTTGTGGGTACGCGGTAAGCCGATTAGTTGGGACTTTTTGGTGTGTTTTCGTCGTTATTGGTTGTAACTTTGGAAATTGAATTTTAAGGTGCATTTTTAATAGCCGTGGTTTTTGAAATTTTTAACAAAGTTTTAAATTTTAGTTAGCGTTTTATGTTTAGTCTTATTATGCTTTGGGGGCAATGAACCATGACAACAACTTTTTGCATTATGTTTATAATAGGTACCCCGAATTGCTTGATTTATTACTTAAAACTTAAAAGAAACAATAAATACATCTAGCTTACTATCCTTCCTATATTTTGGTGCAGAATAAAACCACCAGCCCAACAAAACCGTAAACTGGTTAAAATGTACACAACATTTTTCTATAGAGCGGTCGATATGAAGCCCGATACCAATATTCTGGCTAGAATTATGATTGCATAGATCTCTACACAGAAGGGATGTGCCGCGAACCTAATATTTTATCGATCTATAAAACTTATCTATGTATAACTCGATATTCAAATACGAAATTTTAATTTTGTTAATTGACTATTTTAAATACATCTTTGACATCTTTGTTTTTACAAAATTTCAGTCAACCAACCGTTTAATCCCAGTGTATTATGTGACATTATCCATGTAAGACACCGGCGAGCGGTCGTGATTCGTTTTATTTTATTATTATTTATTTGACTTTGATACTGGGGTGGTACTAATTTTAGGCTTGCACCACACGAGCAATATCGCCCATTTGACTCCAACTCTGAAACAGGCTGGTGAACCCGCGTACAGAATCCATCGAAATCAATCACATCCCTCGCGCCGTACACTCAGCCGAATAATTTATCATTCAATACTGTTACTGCGTTGTTTGGCGCTACGTAATTCAGGAGATTTTGACATCGGTCTGATTAACTTGTCTTTGTTAGTACGGGGAATTTGTGCCGAACTGTCTTAGATGAAATGTCGAGATTACTGTGTCAAATTAAATATGTCCAATCGGTAGGTATACATGTTTTCGCCTTAGATTTCTATTACTTGTCTGGATAGTATAAGCAACCTAAAATAAATTATGTACGCCTTTCTTTTTTTGCCCATATATTGCCTTTTTGCCTCAATGCATAAGGCTAAGTAAAGTATCACACTTTCTCGCCGCTTGGTAACTGTAAAAAAACCAGAGCTATAATGAGCTACTGGTAAGACCCATAGCCAGTAACCCCCAATTTGTTTATAGTTAGTATACATAAAAATGTTTTTATTTAATTAAAAAATAAATTAAATCACTTTTATGTTTTTATTTAATTAAGTATATAATTTCTTTAATTTAATTGTTGTCAATATCATCAATGCCACTTTTCGTTGTACGAGTACATGCTAATTCAAAAACAGCTAGCCCAATCTAGGTTTAAAAATGATGACAAATACACACAGTTCTAATATTTAAGGTACTGTCTGACTAAAAAAACCACATAAATAGATAACGCAGATAGTTGAAACATTAAATTTAGTACCACATTGAATCTATATTTTATCGATGAAGGTAATTGGACGGACCAATTTCTAATCGGGGCCGTATTTGAATATTAGAATCTCGATATTAATCATGATATCCGGCCGCATTCAGGACAGAATGGCGATTGCAATTTCCGCTCAATAAATTCTATCCGCACCCGGTAGATAAGATGCTAGTCGAAACGAAAATTATGATTATTCTAATCATACCAATGACATGACTAAACCCAGATGAACCCAACATCGCATGTAAGTATTCAGTGTTCAATTATTTATTGTTTTAATTAGAATTCATCCCACTGAATAAAATAAAATAAATAGAAATAAATAAATAAATAAATATTACTGGACAATTTTACACAGCGACATCTAGGCCCGCGGTAAGCTCGAAGCTTGTGTTACGGGTGCTAGATTTCTGATATATTTCAGCCAATAAGAAAGCCATATACACAGTTACATGATATTAAGAAACACCTAAAATAACACAGCTACTAAAAAGTATACTTTAATAAAAGTACAAATAAATTTAGAAAAAATCAATAAAATAAAAATAAAAGCCGTAAAACTTGAAATAAAGCACATAACACACGTAGAATTTGCCTTATCAAGACAGAAATAAGGCGGCAATTAAAAATTGAGTTCTCTCGTTTTGCGCTGTCAGTTGTCTAGTAAAGTATCCTAGTCCATAGTTTAATAAGTTAAGTTTAATAGGGAAATTCCAGAATTTTACCGTCACTGGCATCCTAAGACTCCTTGGCGGCCGATCACGGTGTTTTTGCACATGACTTTGTTAAGTTCTGTAATCTAAGAACGTAATAAATTTATCTAAATAAATATTTTTAGACGTTTAATACTTATAATTAAACTTGAGAATGGAGGTTAAAGTAAATTTATAATACCTACATCAATAATAGAGTACCTACTAACTTCAATTTTAAAATCACGTGTAAAAGAATAGTTAAGAATCCGGCGGAGGACGAATTTCCCATACAAACGTAATACCAAAATTATTTGTAATTCGGGCATATTTCCATGATATTATTGCATTATTATTATTTAAATAGTATTTATCTAGGTTCCTATGGAGTTATTTTTACAAAATACCTACTTTAAATGAAATTAAAGCCAATCGCTTTTTGCAAATTTTTTACGTTAAAAATGCATGTTTTCTTCTTATTGGTTTGGTATGAAAAACAACAATATCTTAAAAATTATTTGCATAGAAACATAGCTTATATTGTTAAGTCACCGAATAAAAATACTTTGTGAGGAATACAAAATGTTTTCAGTCATCATTTTTGGTATTACGGAACACATCCAAATTCATACCAAATTTTCAACAGCTAGTATTGCTTATCGCTCGCACTAACTCACACTAGTGCAACGCGTATTTACAAGAACGCTCGGAACTCTTTCGTCGTGAGGGAAGGAGTCTATCAATAACCAATAAATACTCTAACGTAGTGATTATATTCTCTTTGGAGTCTATTATATTTATTTTTTTTCTAAATCGGTGTCTAAAAAGTTACTGTGACGTTACTGTGACTTTGGCTTTGTTTACAAATTTTCATATTTTTCTATTTTATAAATTGTAAGTCCCATGTAATGCTTTAGTGTAAACTGTTATGTTACATTGTGTGTTAAAATAAAGAATTTGTATTTGAATTACGGTTTGGTAGCTGATAATGGTCTCGGAACGTTGGGTTGTATCTCACAGTAAGTGCCTAACTTATATTATTGTTGCTTGTTTTATTTTAAAGTACAACAAGTAAAATCAACCTACCATCGTTGGTACATGTACGAAACATTGGATGTTTCATTTAGAATCATTTAGTCTTAGATTCCCGCCGCGGGACAACTATTTGTATGATCTGCAAATATTTGTTCCGGGTGTCTGGGTGTTATATAATGTATAATAAAATAATATCCATCTATGTATGTATATTATATTAAGTACTTATATCAGAAATCTAGCATCCGTAACACAAGCTACGAGCTTACCACGGGGCTAGAAGTTGCTGAGTGAATTGTCCGGCAATTTTTATTTATTCTGTTGTTTCAATGTATAAGTAGGTCTTATAGCCATAGTAAATTGATTAGATTATAATTTGTATAAATATTTACAGAGCCACGACGATCAAGCAAAAAACGCCTGTGGTTATCAGTTCCCAGGAAAAAGAGGTCCCTTCCCGTAAAGAAAAGAAATACACGAAAAAAATAAAAATATGATTTTTGATATGATCGAACAAAGTGATGACATGTGATGAAACACTAGAGTTATTATTATGTTGTATGTTTTAGTATAACATTTTAGTAGGTACCTATGGTAATTGTGTAAATTTAGGTTATAAAGCACTTTGGTTGCTTGGAAGAAATCGCTTTGAGTGATAAGGCCACCAGTTCTATTAATAAATAAGTTCTATTGCTATTCTTTATAATAATGTTTAAATTAAGTTTTTAGGGTGATGAATAAAAGTATTATCTGTCTAGCGAAATAAATGTTTACCGCTAAATCCTTTCTTTTGTTCTCTAATCATAATTTTATAATGCTCGTAATTTTGTAATCCTAAATTTAGTAGAAGCAGAATATACATAGTAGAAGCAGAACCGTATGACGAACCTACCTACACTCCAGCCAAATTCGGAAATAAAAAAAAAAACCTAGTTTTACTTAGATACTAAGTAGGTATTTCTTGATAGATTTCTTATGTAGACTTTGTTGAGAAACTTGAAAGAAAAAAACGCACTGGCAAACTAAACATTCACTGAGATTTTTTTAACATACCGGCTTGATAACTAACATATCTCAACACGTATTGTTTGTGCAGCAAGTGTTTCAAAAGCGAAGCCGGTGCCGTCAAACGATTATTAAAACATTAGATATCTTTTTCTATGGTCATGACATGAAACATCAGGTGAGCTATCCTAAATTCCTAATATAACCTAACTACTCATTATATAATAATAATGTAATATTTATTGTTACTGTTATTAATTGTGATTTCATAAACTTATATTATTTTATTTGATTAATTTAATGATTTAATTTAATTTAATGCTTACATTAATTTTGCAGAAAAATTTTTGCTAAAGCATAATGTCGAATTTATTTAATTTTCTAATTGCTATGTATTGTTGTGTTACCCTACCCTACTCTACTTCTTCTTCTTTTTTCCCTTCTTGCAATAAAATTTAGGTGTTCTTTATTCATTTTATGTACCTTTAGTCTATGTATTGTATTGTATTGTATAAGATAATAATAGAATAAAATGTTGTCGCAAATATAGCGACAGTTGATTTAGTTTTAGTAGTCATAGCCGACGGTCACTATGTGGCATAAATAAAAAAAAAACCTAACTACTCACGCACACAGTCAAACACTGTGGTTGTCGTCATCGGCTAATAGAGATAGCGATATGCGGGCCGATTTTCGCACGCGCCTCGAATTGAAATTCCCTGCAAGCGTCACCGGCCCCTTAAGATTGTTTATAAGCAACCAGTAACAATAGATAATGCATACCTACACATGGGTTATTCGTCATCTCGCGGGAAAACAAAAGAATTGCTAGTTTTGAATAAAAACAAAAAATTGACCCGCTATATAAAAAGAGAATCAAGCATCTGTTTATATAACTTTTTTTTTGTTTTTTTATATTATATTATGCAACTATTTGTTACCGATGCACCATGATCGTGTGCCAGAGCCGTCCGTCCGGCAGAGTGGCATGCGAGAGTACTGTAAGCTCGAGAATGCATAGAATAGCCCGTAGAATAAAGTTATGCTCTAAATACCTCTTATCTCATAAAGATTCTTTATGCTCGAAATACCTGGTACCTTACAAAAATCCAGTTAGTGAGAAAATTCTATAAAAGACCACAAGATATCCTTCAAATTTGTTTTCAAATAGATTTTCCAAAAATAAAAAAAAACATTTTTTAAATATTTGACTTACCTACATGCAATGTTTCTGAATGTGTTTTGTAAAAGCTGCATGCACATAATTTACAGCCGTTGCCAGGATCATTTTGCACCACCTTCCCCTAATACATTAAAGTTAAAACCGGGTCCGACAAAACAGTTTACCTCTAGCTTTCCTAAATCCCATTGCGAGGAATAAACCAGAATGAACCTGAATAAACCTCAAATCGCTCCCATAAGCCTATCACGAAATAAACATACAAAGGCTAAAATATGGCTGAGTGCGGTTGAAAGCCGCATCAGGACTTAATCCGTCCGCTCGCTGGCCCACGGTCGGATGCTCAACACATTTTGGAAATATTTGTTGTATTGCCAACGCACTGTGATCACCAAGCCGTCTTAGTGTGGTATTTAAAATAAATACTGGACCAGCTAAGCAAGTCTAAAAGTTTCGCCTCTTCACAGAGCATTATTAGGACCCCGCCAGGTCACGCTCGATCTCACGCCAGGAAGTTGCACCCATGGAGGTAATAATACCTCCAAGGTTGCACAACAGGTGTCTCTTGTATATAATGGTGTATTTAGATTGAATTTCAGTAATGTAACGCCTGAACCTATTCATTTATCAATGCGCTACTGCAAATATCGAAGCTTATGTGGACCTCATCATAATGTAACCCTCACAAATTCCGCTCTGCACAAAGCTCTATTCACATTAGAATCTCTTTGCACCGCAATCAGTGTTCAACATTTCCAATTTCACAGTACATTTGACATTATCTTCGAATCGCAGAGTCATTGAAAGCTTCAAGCGTTTGATGTTGAAAACAGCTTTTCAATGGAACTTCGTCAAGTAATAAACGGTTTTCTTTCAGAAGGAATTGGATGCTGAATTGCTGTTTCTGTTTAGGAATAGACCAAGACCTTAATTGATGAGGTATAACAAAAAAGCTATGCTTGACGAATCAAAATATGGAAAGGCGAATGTTCTGTGCTAATTAAATGATTTCGATGTTGGTTGTCACCAACTAAAGCATATAAATATATATCGACTGTCCCTAAGTACAGTATCGAATCTGAAAATGGCTACTTTTCAGGACGGCCATTTGAAGTTGGAATTGGTTGCTTTTTGGAATATCTTTTTATTTGAAAGAGGCAGATCGACAATTTTTTCAGGATAGCGGCTTCAATTTATACTTAAACTTTGGATATTAACGGTAATAAGAAATTCTCAACAGATTCTAGGATTTTTCAGTTTCAATAGCTTACATCGTACAAACTAGCCCTCAAAACATCGAAACTACCCAATTCGACAGTATACTTAGAAATTTTACCCTATATTTTTATCGAAAGTGGTAATTTCATTAGTTTACGTGGTAGAAATCTGTATATTCGATTGTACTCCTATCATTTTGGTCAAAGATAATATTCTAGAAAGTTAATAAAAGTTCATTATTTTCATATGTAATATGTAGTACAAAGACAGGAATGACTAAATAAATAGATTATAAGGTCTGATTATTACTAAAATCGACAAACAATCAAAATAAAATAATATATTTTAACAAAAGTACACTTCTAATCAATATAAGCAAAATTAGAACGAATTCAGACTTTAGTTTGAGTCATCATATTTATCGGGTAAATTTTCTTCATGCTTAAGGTTCTATGATAATTGGTGATGTTTTTTGGGGTATTACACATAGACATCAGGTGCTTGTATTTAGCTTCGGGCAAAGATACATACACCTCTGTACAAATTATTTATTTTAATACATCTTGCTCCTCTCTGACCCTTTTTGTATCTTGTAACGTATTTAACAAGTGACTGTAATTATTAAAATTATATTTTAAATACAAACAGTTTGGGTCTTCTTTTCTGAACCTTAAATATCGCCTTGTGTTATTTCAATAACGTTGTAAGACTTACCCTCAATTTTGGCCTACCTGACCAATGTATACCACAGATCCAGGGTGTAAATGAGGATTCCTTTAGCCTTTATTATTTTTCTTTTCTCGTTCAATACGGGCGAACCGTATCACCTTCATTTTGGGCATGGCCTTGTTCAAGAAATCTGTGAGTTATGTCCATCCAGAACTTCACCAATTGCTGCACCCTAACACGGTACATGTACTTACATAAAGCAATCTACCACTTAAGCTTAACATTGTAGAATGTTTATATATGCAATAAATAAATAAACTCTGTTCATGTTATGGCCTAAGCAGTTATCTAAGCAAAATCAAAATTTCTTACCACCCTTTTTGACTATACATTTTATAAAGTGCATCAGGCAGCTTGACTCTTTATTGCCTCTATTTTAGCCGTGCATTTTGTCCTCAAAACAAAATGCCTCTTTTGTGCCAAAAAATAAAATAAAGAATTAACTTTCTCTTGTAGTAAAATAAACCTATAACTCCTTGAGGAGAATTAAGGATTTTCTGAATATCAAATGTTGCGCAAACCACTTCCGGGTACTTTTATTGAGCCAGCTGCTTATAACTCTCCTAAGGTTGGCTTAGATTCTCTAGGTAAAGATTGATCTTCGTTTTACTGTCACTGTTTAGACTTTTGTTTGGTTTAGACACAATAATGCTTGGCGAGACTGTCGTATTTCGTGATGGGTTATCGTCGATCATTCTTTCCAATAAAGTGAAATCATCTAAAGCATCTCTAAAGTTACAGTTTAGTGGTAGGAAATGAAGATTCAAATAAAATAAGTCGTAAGTAGTCCTAAGTAAAATTGGTAACGTGTATACGTTCCTATTAATCACTAGCCACACTGATAAACACAACAGGTAATGTCACTAAATATTTTAACGTTGATATTGTCTTGAATTTAGCTATCAAAAGTAGACGAAATTAAATAAATAATGTTGTAAAAACCACATAGCATCATCTAACCCAATGTAAACAGAGTTTGTGTTATGATGACTTATTTACATTATTATATTTATAAGATTTTCTTTTAAAGGAAGGTACATAGATTATAATCTATAGATCGTATAAACATTTGTCCTAAAGGCGGGAATTTTACCCGCAATGTTCGCCAGCCGAACTAGATCGCTCGCCTTTAAATTATTTATCTTTTAGGTAGTACTTTCGGTTGTATTTGAATTTATATAAGATAAATAAATTGACATTCGATAGCATTTATTTTATGTTAATACGTGGTATACTATTGAATGTGGCAATTTCGATAAGAAAACATTTTGAAATTGCAACGTAAACTGATGAAACTGCTATATTCGATGCAAAAGTCTCTTACTGTCTCGACGTAAAATATTGAAACGGTCACTATCAATACTTTACGCAGACATCACACAGTAGGTTTTTATGAATCTTATAAAAAATATTGTTTAACTAGGATTATAATTACTAAAAATTACCGTTAATTATTTCAGTAATATATTTTTATAGCGAGTGACGCGACGTATACTCGCGAAAGCGGTAGTTTCGTCTCGTTCGCATAGTGATCAGCACAGCGTATACGCTCGAAACTTAATTTTCGATATCCTACGTCCGAACAAAATGTTACATTCGATTGTATACGTTTAGCTAGAGGAGAAACTAATGAAAAATATTAATTTTTCTTTTCATCCAATTAAAGAACACATAAAAATAAGTCATTTAAGCAAATAAAAAAAAATTGCCAATTTTCATTTTCGATACTGTACTTAGGGACAGTCGATATATATTGAATGGATTTTCGCGAGGTCTGAATTCATTCAATATTTCACTAGATCACCCGCCCATCTTTTATCGTCATACCGACGCTGCTCTTGCCAAATTTAAGACACCAAACGTCAAATCAAAATTACAAAAAATATACAAACTCCAAGCGAAATCTAATGGCCGCAACAGAAAAGTGCAGTTTCATTAGAACTGAATCCAAACAGTGTCTGTCGCGAGGCAATATAGACTCTTGAGTCTACGTAACTGATACAGCGGGGCTTGACTTTTAATAAATCGCTCTGCAGTGCCCGGGATTAAATTCACAGACACAACGACCGGAAAGGTTTTCGAGTATGGGTTGTGTTGTCTTCAGAGAGGCTGTCAATTTTTAAATCAAGCCAGTTGTTTCTAACCGCGGCTTAACAACTAAGTTTCTCACATTTAAATGTTGACAGATATGTATTAAATAAAATCTGTTACTAATAAGTTTTTAACTAGTCATCAAATTTAAATTATTATCTTTAATCATTAGACTTAACATGATTATGTAGCACGTCATTGTATATAATTTATATCATTCATCGTCATTGTATATAATTTATACAATGACGTGCTACAATTAAATATTATTTAAACAAAGAGTGAAGATTGTCCGTTCTAGACCCGGTTCTACTCTATGCCAGAGAGCTATATTGATAAATTGAGCAATCGGGTTGAAGACGCCGGCCTGCAAACGACATAATAATTTCCACGAGTGAAGATAGAATCACGAATGCAGTCTGCTTTTGTACAAAATAAGGTGCTATACAATTCGATTACTATAATTATAAATGTGCCGAAAAATTACAAGATAAAATGCTGGTTTTCGTGTTTGTTATAGTAAGTTTATTGTAAAATCTATATAAAAAATAAAGTCGTGTTAGGTAACACTATTTATAACTTAACACGCCATACATAATTAATATTAGGTACATATTGAATGTGAACACTAAAGACCAAAAGCCACCAAAAGCCTTGTGAAAAGCATATCACAAAATATAACACTACCGATTCGCTCCTAGCTTATTTCGCCTTAACTCGAACGGATAGGTCAATACGTCTGAGCCTCGGACCGCAAATAAGTCCCCAATAAATCCACACAAATAATCCCATTACCGTATTTGCAGATACAATGTCACGCCTAACAAAGCGCAAAATCTAATTTAGACTTGAGACCCCGCAAATTAAATGATTTACAATCTGTTACGATCTGACCGAAACACATAATTTACGAATAGAATTAAGCTAAGCACGAGGGTTCCAGACATTTGTGACCGCAAAGGTTTGGGTCCGGGGGTCTTAAAGTCCGATGTAATATTAAAATGAGCCGGTCAGGCCTATTCCTTTTATATCCTCCCTAAGTATTCACATAAGGGAGAGAACAGGAATTAGAAGAAAATGAAAGTAAAGAAAAAAAAATTATTACCTCAAGATGTTTTATTCGAAGCAGCAGGTACTTCAAATTGTGTACATAAGTACATTTTTATAAAACTATTCAAAGTTATATTATAGGTACAAATTATTCAAGGATTTTTTTTTACAGACAATAAAAATTAAAATAATAATAAATCATTATTTTTTACGGTTTTCGTTATCTTTGTAGGATTAGTATTGATGAATTTATTTTTAATTTCCGTATCAACTTCGCAGGGATATAGGAGGGAATTCGGGAAATCTCAGTGAGGATAATAGGAATAATCCGTACGCCACCCTGCTGACCCCTGGTGAGAATTGATAGATGCGAACTCTTGATATGAGGATAAATATCTAGGTTGCAATCAAAAAGGTAAGTTTCGGGTCGGGTTTTACTAGCTTATTTAAGTTTTGGGATATTCAATGGAGGTTTTTGATATATGAGTTGCTGAGGTAGTTGTTGGAATAACTTTAAATGTGTTAGACTATAGTTTTGGTGAAGGACAGTTGGAAAATGCATTATAACGATGACTTCTGTGGCGCAGCGGGCGAAGGTCTGCCTGCGAGGCGGGAAGTTGCGGGTTCGATTCCCGCCTCAGAACAAACATTTTGTACGATCTACTTAGTAGAGGCAAGTAACACATTTCCTAATGACTACTTAAACTAAAAAACAATAGCGGCGTTCGAACCCACGACCTTCAGATTGGATGAGCCGAGCTAACTTAGTCATCATGGCTTACCATAATATACCTACCGCCAGATAAATAACCTCAATGTTACACAAATAACAGCCCTTTTTGCGTAATTAAGAACTGGGTTTCTTGCTAACAGATGTATGGCGATTAATGTTAATGAAATTAGGTTAGACCTCCATTTATCAACGGAGGGTGCAGTGCCTCGAAAATCACGAATTAAATGTTTTACATAATTAACAGATGTAAAATTTGTAAGTTTGTAAAAGTTTTAAGCCTAGATCTCTCTAAAAAAAAATTAGAAAACGGTATAGAAAAAAATAAGAATTCCACGAATGGGAGTCGAACCCTCAACCTTCCAATTTAGACCAGACTGTTTATACGATTTTCTCTGACCTTATATTACTATTTATACCAGAAGATATACGTTAAATTAGATTCTGTTAAAATAGTGGGTCTTAAGATGATGAAAAATATTTCAAACCCAATATAGATACTTTCTTTGAAAATAATAAACTTAACTTGAGCCTTGTATTTTTTATTAAAGGTTTAAAAGATTTAAAAAGAACCGAGTTACTAGACTTTGTCTTTATTGTATTAGGTATAGCCTGAGGACATCATTTCTGTGCTAAATCTAGATTTTAATTTACGAAATCTTTTTCATTTTTTCATTTCAAATTCTTTGAAGACTCTTTGTAGTTTAAATATATTTTTATCTTAGAGTAGTAATCTTTTCACAAGTTAGTAAATTTAAAGTTCCTACAATTGTCAATAAAAAACATAATTTTTGCTGGTTAAGTGGGATCACACTCAACTCTCATTCCGAAGGTCGTGGATTCAAACTGCGCACTTTTGAAATGACATGACACCAGCCTGTTCTGAGAAATTGGAAGAGTTTGAAGGACATGTGACATTCTCAAACACGCACTTGACCAGCGTAGTGAAGAAAGTCCATTTAACATAAATCTTGTTCAACAAGATTTTTCAAGTGACCCGTTTCTTTGCTAAGTTCTCTTTGAAGTGGTTTTTAGAAAACTCTCTTGAAAATTGTTGTACTAAGTCAGGTCAGTTGAAGTTAAGAATCTAATTATATCCGAACTTCAAAGTTTCTTATATCTTTTAAAGTTTTAATAAGGCGGGCTGCACAATTTACTTCAAGATTTAACTTGTAAATTGTATGAATAGTTTTTAATTGAAACTAATTGAGTTCGATGGAAGAGATTGAAGTTGATAATTGTAGATTTCTCGCTCGATGTTTCAGTTCATTTATAATAAAATTTACCTACTGCTGGGGTACAGGGACTTCAACTGCTGGGACACAGGGACTTCACTTTAGGCGAGAGAGACTAGGCCCTTATTTACCACGCTGGCCAAGTTGGTAAATATCACATTTTCTTTTCAAACTCGTCAGGGTTCTTAGATCATGCATGTTTCCTCACGATGTTTGCCTTCATCGTAAGAGCACGGTTTACACACCGCACATACATTTTCAAGAAGAAAAATCATGATCAAATTAACATGATTATATCACTTAGATAAAAATAACATTGATAGCATTCCATGGGTAAACAATATGGAATATTAAATGTAATGGGTAAATAATATGGATAATGATGATGATCATCTACATCTCGTGTGGTCGACTTTGTATCACGGTTGAGAAAAGAGTTATGTAGTAGCGAGCCAAACTTGAAACTGGATGGAACTAGGTTCTAGACGCGAGCTGCGGTTATGTGATATCCGCAACCGAGATTTATTCGCCCACTGGCTCTCTACTTCCAGATTTAGTTTGCTGGGTTTTACTAAATTATCTTGTAGTTTCGAGATATATTTTAGACTTGGTGAGCGGAAATATTTTTCGTGCTATAGCTGTAATCATTATGATAATAACTTCTTTATTTATTAATTGTATGTCATGGATAAAATTGTTGATTCACAGTATTAATTTTAAGACCATAGTTGTATCAGTGATACTTACACAACTTTTTAAAAAGATTTTCAAGTTTCATAACTTACTTTTTTAGTAAATTGTGGTAATAATATGAGAGATATAATGAATGTACATATTTTATGATACATAATACCATCTATAATGGAAATCCAACATTTGTACCAACATGGAAAAAACAATTCTATTTTGATTTATCTCGATCATATTTCCAAACATACTTCACTCCAACTTAAGTAAGATCCTCTTAAATAATTCAAGATATGATTTCCCTAATCGTTGATAAATAATGCCGCACTATTCGGTAGACACCTGCCACGGTATGCGATGAATATTACTGGCTCGGTTACGTGGTATGGCGTCCCTTGCGGCTCAACTTCCAGTTAGGTGTTCAGGGTAAATTCATATCATAGTTATTATAATAATAGCTGTCCTCGTGACTCCGTCCGCGTTAAATCATGTTTGTATGGGGGCCACGTGTTATTATAACTAAGGCAAGAATTTAAATTGCCTATACCGTGTCCCAGACGTCTAAATGTTCATCTACCTGCCAAATGTCACTTAATTCGAATTATTGGTTTAAGAGTTGTGAAGAAACATTCATTATTTACATCAAATATTTACAAAAGTATAAAGTTGTTAATAGTATGATCGACAATTTGGAAATCTGTAAGTAACTTATAACCGTAAGAGAAAACTAATCGATCGATTAACCAAAAACAGAACATCAAAGTGTACATAAATCAATCAAAGTGTACACTGAACGCTACTACTGAAACTAGTCAAAGTCTAATTCAAAATTAAAGTTTCGAGATACAAGGCAAGTTGTCACGATGTAATCACCCGAGCAGCCGCAGAAGACCCATCAGTAACCGAGTCCTTGTCAAATGAAAACGATGAATCAAAGCAAGCCCAAACAAAGTTGTCAGCAAAACAACTGTCTTTGAACTTGGAACAAACTTCTGCTGAAGGAAATTAAACCTTCATATCAAAGGGATAGGGTGTGTGAAGTTTGGAGTCCATATTTCATAAGGCTCTGTACTATGTGTTGATGTGAATTTGAATCGAGTAATGGTTTGTAGTTAGTGGAGCGTGTTTTCTTTTTCTTTTCCTCTTTCGTAGGAGCTGTGTTTATATACAGTTCTATACAGTTGTGATTGTAACGAGGCACGGTATAATTGGCTGTCACGTGCAAATTGTACAAATAATGTTTTAAGAAAGTACCGAATATTAACAGAAACACCTTTTTAACTTAAGTTAAATGTAGGTTTTCCGCACAAAACATTATTATTTAACTGGAAAAGCTAAAATAGATGGTCATTATTGCTTTTCTCAGTCTAGTAATAGAATGTTTGTGTAAACATTTGTAAAGTAAAAACATCTAAATTCTAGAAACCTGTTTGAGAATAAATAGGGACGGACAGACAGCGACAGCTACTTTATTTTATACCATGTAATGATAAAATAACTTCAGGTTAAAATAACATCAAGATGTATGTATTTACATCGAAAAGGAATTGCTAAAATGTTGTTCTCAATAACATCTTATAAACATTGTAATTTATTAATAACAATTACAATTTTCGTGAGTACCTATTTAATATAAAAAAAATTTAACAACGGGAATTACTCACGTATTGAGGAGTTGAGTTTATCAACTCTTTTACAAATTGAGCGTGTAATGTGAGTAATTCCCGTTGTTATAAAAAAATTAAAAAGACTAGAAGATTGTCTTAACATCAAAATGTTTATCGTTCGGTCCCTAGTAAGGGCAGCATGAGTCAAACTTTGAAGCCGTAATACTGCCGTAAATCCTGAACACATTAAATTTATAAGTTCCTTAGAAGACTTGACTTGGAAAGATAAGTGGCACTGCATTTGATGAACTTGAATGACTGTTTGGAAGTTACACTGTGTATTTTTGACAATATTAAGAATTATAGTCATAATCATAGTGTCTGGATCGTTTGCATATTATTATATTTTAAGATAGAATAGAAATATTTATATACTTACCTTATAAAAGCAACCATGTCATGAACATGAATTTTTATCGGGTGCGGTCGGAGATTCAGAGTGGATGAAACTCCCAAGATGAGACCACGTGGCACTATTCATAGACGGGCACCGCAATACACGTCCATTAACATGACAAATAAGTGATGTGCATGGGTGTTATATGCACACGTAGCATACCATACCATTGTAATAATAAAATAAAATAAAATAATTTTTATTCAGACAATGTAATAAATTAATGTTAAGTCATAGAAAAAATATATTTTCAATTAATTTTCATAGCAATATCTTTAAATAGTTTATTATAAATGTGTGTATTTTGTTGGCTCGCTTTTATAACTAAATTAAACATGACCTCAACAACTTCGAAGCTAAAAATAAACTAAGATTCTATTGCCTGTAAAGAAATCTGACTACGATAAAACGTTGCCAGTCATAAACGTACTTTACACCTCCGTCTCTCGTATCAAGTGAATAACCTTACTTGTTCCTCCTTGATCCTTCGCACCATCACGGACGTAAAGCGACTCTAATTCACCCCATAAACTTTAAATAACCCTTAAATGCAAATGTAGGGTAACGTTTCACATAGAGGTACGTTTTTTTTGGGGTCTGTTGATGTATGGAGTGTTCTTCCGTTTGAAATGAAATAAAATATATACTTACCTCGAGTATGGGAACCGTTGGGAAAATGTTCCGACGGTGCACAAGGAACGTTTTTTATAGCAGACAGACCCTTGTTTGACCACAATCTAACAGTCGTCCACTTTCAGATACATTATATCTTTCGCCAAAGATCTACGATCAATTATATTTATGAGTTTTTTTAAAACGTAAAATAAAAATTCACACAATAAACTCGTATTTTCGGTTTGTAGATTACGTATTACACTGTAACAGTGTGTAAAAGTTTTAAGACTCCACACCCTTTTATTTCTGACGTAACATTACACGTCTCAAAGGTTTATTGCTCATAAGACATAAAAAAAATTAATTGGTGTTCAAATTTAGCGGAAACGCCGAGAATTCGGGCTTTTGTGTAAATGCGAAGACGTAAAAGTTTTATAGCTCCTGTGACGGTTTGTATGTTCTGTTTTGTGGTGTTGTGTGTCGGTAATTTCGCTTTTTACTAAGTTGGCTCTGTATGTAATAACATACAACTACCAAAAACATTGAGTTTAGTAAATAATTACCATAACAAGTAATAGTGATCAACTTTGGGTATCACAATACGACCCTGGGACAGTACAACAATTTGTACTTGAAAACGAACTCCTCAGTTCTTTTTAGGTATATAATGCTGAAACTCAATCGGTTATGTATACCATAACACCCCTATTCACGTTCCCACTGCTGGGACACAGGGACTTCTCACTTGACGAGAGAGATTAGGCCTTAATTCACCACGCTGGCCAAGTGCGGGTTGGTGAATGACACATGTTCTTCAAACTTTGAAAGTTCTCAGAACATGCCGGTTTCCTCACGATGTTTGCCTTCACCGTTAGAGCACGTGTTTTTAAAGCACACATAATTTTTCAAGAAGAAAAATCAGAGGTGCGCGGCGGGGTTTGAACTCACGACCTTCGGAATGAAAGTCGGGTGTGTGCCAACACGGCTCCGGTTATGTATGTTGTAGGTTAATTCTATTTCAAGTTATGATGATTCATGTATTTTATGATGATGGACTAATAGGGGTGACAGATATCATACAATGAATGACACAAAAAATGCTAGAACAAAATAAAACAAGTAGGTACATAGACACACAATAAACGCTACCTCTGCTTAATTTGTCACATAACGGCGACAACCAAAGCTATTACACACAATTCATGGTATTTTCAGAACGAAACAAAAAGCAAATATATCACGGAAGAGAAATGTTCTTCCATTCCTGCTTTAAAGCCTGTTTGCACGCTATTGTAGCTTGGAGCAAAATTGCTGTTTACTTCTTGTCTTGTGGTATTGTGCATTTTTAGGTATCACATGAACATTTATAATGTTTATGGAAAGTTTTGTGTAGCTTAGAGATTCTTATACATTTTTGTGATTTCTTGCTTTTGGATGTCTGTCCGAGATTCCAGACACATCCACCAGCAATCGTCCACCAACAAGATGGACGATTGATTTAGTAAAAACTGCCCTAATTTAGGTTACCACTGCTGGGACACAGGGAGTTCTTTCGAGAGATTAGGTTTTAATTCATAAAACTGAGAAAATGCCGATTGTTAAATAATCCTGTCATTGAGCGTCTCATAGCCCAATGAAAACTCAGACGGAATTAAAATGTGATAGGAAATGACAAAATATGCTCTGATGAATTCTAAAATTACAAATCTGACCAAATAATTTAACGTATAATTACTTCTGTGGTACGGATAACTAAGTCCAGGCGAGGTAAATTGAACGTATTTAATTAAAATACTCTGTAGCAAACTCTCCGTGAATGTGTTGTACAAGTTGATTGCAACTATTTCAACTCATAGTACATATTTAATATATGAGAATAGTTTAGATAAGAATATTGATGTTATGTAAATTGCGTTTGCTGTGCCCATCCGGATCCATGATCGTTACTCTAACTAATGGGTTCAAACCTAGACGCGCACCTTTGGATTTTTCTTCCTGAAAGTGTGAAGACAAACATAGGAAGGAAACCAGCATGTTCTGAGAACACTTGGCCAGCGTGTTGAATTAAAACCTAGTCTCTCTCGGCAAGAGAGAAGTCCCCGTGTCCCAGCAGTGGGAACGTAAATAGGGGTGATGATGATGATGAATATTAATTCCCGTTGTTATAAAACGGATACTTGACTAAAGTTAGCCTGCAAGTATATCTATCTATTCGTTGATCAAAATTCACATAACAGCTTCTAAGCAATCAATTTTAAATGTATTGATTGGCCGAAATCGCCCTTACCGTAATGCACATAAAGCCTAAAATTACGCATCCCTTCACGGTTCTATGAACACGCTAACTAGTTCACTAAACAACAGGGTTTTACACCTCATTACTCCGACTTAATCTAAGGGACGTTAGAAAACGCTCTTTATCGATTTATTGTGTCCGACACGATCTGTCTTCCGATTCGATCATTCATCATCAATATCGCCCCTTGTTACGTTCCCACTGCTAGGACATAGGTAGTTTTAATTTTTTTACAACCGTGTTATTCACATTATCCATATGTTTTTTTGCTGAAATCAATGTTGTATGTAAGAACTTTAACAATGTAACACAAAATAAGAGCTCGTTTGTAAATTTTAATGAAACCTCATTACTGGCAATAACTATTTTTAGCTCCATAAACCAATTAGCTCATCGATTAATAAACATTTGCCTGTATTTATTATGCGCCGAAATTTTCACGTTACAAATTTTACACGGTACTTTATTAAATTTTATTTCAGCATGTTACATAACTTAAAAATTAACAAGTTTAATATGGTTTCAACTTAGTAAATAATTATTTCAATCTGAGGTGCTTTTCAGCAATATTCGTTTCATCATTTCGGTTCATTAAAATACATTTTTCGGTATAGCGTATTACTATTCAATTTTGGTAACTGAGCGAGCGAAGCGAGCGTAGCTTTTTTGAGTTTCAGTTTCTTATTGCTTTGTTGTTTTTGTTACTTAATAACTATTAGCTGCACAATCGATGCGAGTTGACGATCATCTATCAAGTTTAAGATAGTCCCTAGGTACCTACTAAGCGACACCATAATAGGATGGTTCATTATATAAGTCTTATATACCTTCCTCTTGAGCCACTCTATCTTTTTAAGAAACTGCTTTTAAATCTGATGCGTAGTTTTAAAGATTAAAGCATAAATAGGGACGGACAGACAGCAACAGCGACTTTGTTTTATACTATATTATAAAACTAACTCTGACTGATAGTAATAGGACTAATGCTCGTGTGTTGTAATAGTCCTCCGTCTAAGTTGGTAAGCTTTAGTATGTTAAACGTGTGAAAACTATGCTCGATTTACCCCACTTTCAACAAATAAACGAGTTAGTCCGCACACCCACGTTGGATTAACTCGTACCATCTCTAAAGAGAAAACTATAAAAGCAGAAGCTTAGATTAGGCGCTAGAAGCAAATTAAATATAGATTGAGTACATTAACGTTTTTGATAATGGGGGAATTTATCGTGTTGTGCCAGCTAAGGAATACTATCACCTCGTGTCTTCCGTGGATGAATATCCTATTTGACTTTCATAATAATAGCAAACGGCGTTCTGTAACCCATAAATAACTTTATAATAATATAATATGATAACTATATTTACATGCTTGAAAATGCGAAATGTTTGACTATGCATTTATGTTAACATGTAATTGACCATAATACGTAAATAAATGTTTTGAGTTTGATATCACATTCTTATATTTAGTACCTAGTACGAGTAGTTGAAATGTGTTACTGTTTTGAAGTATAGATCTATCAATAATTATCATTCATACTTTCTTTCTTTTTAGTCGTTACACTCTTAGCAGAGTGTTGAATAGTGAATAGTATATAGAATAGTGGTGGCACGCTTCACGATCCGGCGCCATTCCTCTCACACGACTGCTTTTCTGGTACATTCATGAAAGGGACCGCGCATGGAATACGCTTTTTGACACGAAGTAAGTAAAGAAACCTTGGTTGGGAATTGAGTCCATGATAGGTATGCCAAGCATTCTTCTCTAGCACCACATTTCCAGAGCGTCTATCTCTTTCTCCCAGAACACGAGTAACTCGAGTCAAAACCCCTTTAAAATTAATTCAACTTCTTATCTGAATTTCAATGAATGGGTTCGTTCTTCCAATAGTTTTCTTGACCGAGAAAATTTACATTCACTCAACTTTGATTGGCTGTTAGTGGCTCGCTCAACTGTTTAAATATACTCATAGAAAATTGTACGTGTTTGTCCATTTTAAACTGAATAATGTTTGAAGTATTTAAAATCAATGTTCTTTGACTGACATGTTTTATGAACGATATTAAAACAATGTCAGAAAAATAATTATATAGGAATTACTTAAAATATGAATTATAAAAACAACGTGTAACAGTCACTTTTAAAGTTTTAAAATTTTGTGAATGTTATAAAAACAGACACTTTATCTTTTATCACACGGAATTTTATTTTTATTTTACTAAACTTGACTATTTTCTAACATACAAACCCACAGACTGCAGCTACCGCCGAAACAAAAGGCAAACTCAATCTAAACTCGTTTAGCCACTCTCTCGTCTGTTAAAATAAATTAATTTTTTACAAATAGTCCGCAAGAACACTCCGACTGCATAAATAAATATTTACTTTGCTAATTGAAAAATTATCTGGCGTTTTAGAAAATTCAGTCTTCGAGGTATAATTAATGCAGAATAGGGGATTGTAATTGACGGGGTTATTAGAAATATACCAACAGACTGTTGTATTTGTATGTAATTTAATCAGATAAAAATGTATGCTGCTGGCCACATTACTACAAAGTTCTAGAAAGTACTTTTGAACTGAGACAACAGAACTAAAGAGTAAATAATGCTAATTGAATCTTTCCTTTAGTAAATGCCAGTATACTCTGCCGCGGTAGCTGTATTCTCACTACGCTTATTCTTCGCGTTTAAAACACGTACCCTAATGGTGAAGGCAAACATCGTGAGGAAATTTTAAAAGTTTGAAGGGCATGTAACATTCTCCAACCCGCACATAGAGTGGTAAATTAAGGCCTAATCGTCAAGAGAGAAACCTTTGTGTCCCAGCAGTGGGAACGTAAAAAAGGGGTGATTATGTCATGTTTAACTTACTCGAAACCAACCCGACACTTCAACTGAACCGGTAAAAGTTCGCGTTCACCGTGATTCAGCGCGATTTAAAATGCAAAGATGGACTTAAGAGGATATCTATGTATTATCTTAGTAACTAGGGTAAATCTCGCTTAGGGTAATAAGCCAGGGTTGCTCTATTTACATACTAACGGGGATTAAAGTATCTCGGAATATAACTGTGTTTCGTCCTCCATTTTTAAGGTTCTGTAGTCAAACAAGGATTTCTTGTAGGTAGTTTCTTTGTCTGTTAGCGGTTTTGCAAGTAAACTGTTAGTTCATTTCACAACAAAGAGATAAAAAATTAAATTATTAAAATAATAATAAAATAATAGGTTATACCTCCCATGATATACGAGGGAGAATTCTGTTTTTTCTCTCGTTTTAGTCGTATTTTGTGTAACCAATGTGTGATTCCTATCATATTGAAATTGTATTATAGATTGCAAAATATTTTTCTGTTACACTTTCTAAATAGGCGTACCAATTCAAAAAATATAAGCTTCATACTACCAGATTTTATAAGAAGTCGCCATTTCAGGAATGGAGACAGTTAGTTTTCGTATAGAGATTGACGTAATCTGACGCAAACTGCAAAATACTAACAGATAAAATAAAGCATCTTTATCACTTACCCGGAAAATGCTATCTTGCGGTTGTTTGGGGCGAATGGGAAAAAGTGACTGTATAATATTCCCATTATGCCTCCTTTACTGCTTCTATCGGCCATCAACGGTTGCGGCATGTTCGCGGGACTCGAAATGATATCATTAATGTCTGATGCCTACCCCACTCTCCCCGAGATAGTTTGCTGAATTTAGCTCTGATATTGATTTTTGATTACTTGTTTAGGGGAAGTAGGGTGGAGTTTAACCTAGGAGATAACTAACTGTTATTTTAAATAGTTGTACATGAATAAATATAGATGAATTATTCACAGACTGGGCTTGTCTTATTAAGTAACATATATTTTTACTAAGAACTTGAAGGTAGTTTTTTTAAGCAATAAAAATTTTAAACTAGTATTTTTGTTTTTTTATTCATAAAAAATGTGTTCATCCATAAGTTGTCAATGGCTAAACATAAATTAAGCTTTTCTCTTATTATGCATGTCTCAGAAGATCATTTGCAATAATAGCTACTGAGATTCACATAAACGAATTTTGCAAATTACTGAACTATGTCATCTTATCTAATAAGCAAATCTGTAAGATACGTTTAAAGGCCATTTTTGTAACACAAGATACAAGACATTAGAACAAAAAAAGACCGTAATTTGAATGCTCCAAGCGCACATACTTCTAGTTACAGCATCGGGAGCAATTCAAGATATTTCAATCTTGCTGCGCGCCTCCGAGGCCCGATCACGTTCGCGCATTCAAAACGTGAGCTTCCTGTAACGGCTATGTTCGGTAGTCTAAGAGACATTAGGATGCATGTTAGAATCATTACACTTCGCCAAAAATAACTGAAAATATCCTGTTTTTAATGGACGTTCTTATTAAAAGAGCGGTTTTTTCGATTAGGACATCAGAAATCATGTTGTTGGATTTTTTGTTTGCTACCTATGTTTTGAAGATTTTAACAGTGAAGGAGTCTCCCTAATTGAACCCATTATGGGGATGTTTAGTTGGTCATATTCCTACCCTCTAACTAAGTGATATATACAAATATACAAGAAAACGTGCAGTGCAACCAACCCACCTATGGTATACCCTATAATGGTAACCATGGTCATTATATTAAATCCCCCAAGCCCCAAAATTAAGGAGACTCCTGCACTGTTAAATGCCGTTATTATATCGGTCGATACATTATGAATGAAAAACAAACGGAAGTTTCTTGACTATCAGTAAGATCAAACCGAAGAGCCAAAGGCGCTCACGACATTTTTATTAAAATATGCCGCGAATTATGTCACGAAATGAATAACTTCATTTCCCCAACCTCCCCTTTGTTTTTACGACACGCTAGAGGTTAAAAAAATCTGTGTTGTATATTAAATTGTATTTATTTCGTTAATATTATCCCGGGGAACGTTGAAGTTCGCTTATGAATAAATTCATGAGTATATTTACAATGTTTTGTGTCAATATCCCGGGAACTTTCTGGCGCCCGGCGAAGACTTTGTTTTTAATTCTTTATCCGCTGAATGTATTAAAAAAGTTTCTGAACGGGATTCTGGGGAATTCAAAATGGCGGTGCAGATGTCAGGATCCAACACAATCCTATGCATGCATATGCGGTGAAGGAAATATCGCGAGGAAACCGGCATTTTTCTGATAATTTTGAAAAGTTTGAAGGACATGACCAACCCGCACTAGGCCAGCGTGGCGAATGAAGGACATTGAGGGAGAAATTTTAATTTTTTTTATCATTTAGGAATCTGTGTGGTATAATACAATCTTTGTTGTTTAATACTTTAACGATAGGTAACCGCGGGAAAAGATGATGACGCGTCACTTCTTCGTCACTTCTTTGTTTAGGTTCTTTCAGGACTTTTGACGGCCACCAAATAACGGTGTCCTTCATCCTGTAAATCTTAATGTTTGTCCCGTTTTTATCGTACCGTTAGAACTAAGTCGACTATAACATTAAGTCGCTGCTAAAGTCTGCTCATTCTTTTGTTATTTCGATACATTAATATTGATTTTAGGGAGAACTTGTAAACATAGACTTTATTTGTTGTAATTAGGATTTGTTTTATTAGTTCGGGAAAATGTAATATAAAACTAATATAAGAGAAATAAAGATTGAGTTACACAATAATGCGTAGGGCGAGGTAAATAGCAAACACGCGTACGTAAACAGTGTAAGCTCACTGTATGCCAGTTTCCTCACGATGTTCGCTTTCAACGTAAAGCACGTGTACTAAGCGTAAATATATAATCGTACAAGCAACGAGGCTTCAACCCACCTTAAAATTAAAGTCGTGTGTGTACCTACTTAGCTCACACGTTCGTTTGGAACTGTAAGAAATACCAACTACTAGTTTGTGTGACCTGTAATAGCTCGTGTCATGACGAATAACGAGTGTGTAAATCTATCTATAAATATAAAAAGCAATGCCATTTTCGTTATAATTTTATAACTTAAGAACGGCTGGGGTGTGATGTAGGTGTTTTCGGCATTCAAATAGTCGTAGTAGCCCAGGGAAGGTTTAATAGGTGAGACAATTTTATGAGAATAAAGCAGGCGGGTCTGCTAGAGCAGTATAAAATAATGGCCTAGAAACACCTATAGCGGGTTAACCAAAATTAATAAAATTTAATTTAGTACGATGAAATTTTGCTATCGTAATTTTAAATTTGATGCAAACGTAATTAATGACAATATTCACTATATATTTAATTTTACGAAATTTAATAGCGGTAATTAAACTACCGGTAATCAAAAAACCTACCTCCATTTGAATTATAATATGTATAAATGGTTTTTAAAAAACATCAAATGTTTCATTTACCATTACGCACTTTTCGGCGTGGTGAATCAAAGCGAGTCTCGTCAAGAGAGAAGTCCCTGTGTCCCAGAAGTGGGAACGTAAATAGGGGTGATGATACTGAGTTCTAATGGAAAGACCCGTGCGAAAGAAAATTGGTATAAATATGATGATAAAACATTCCTAAAGTTCACCAAAAAACCAACAAAAACTCACTTTTCTACTTAAATTAAATAACTTAAATTCCTTTGGCTTGCACAAAAAATAATCGACTACCGAAACACTCACATTCGTCAAAGTTTTTGCCTTGGTTTAATAATTACAGGCCTTTGTATAAAACATATTTACGAGATTCGAAGGATCGGTAAAAGGAGACTCAAGGACGTAAGGTCTAGAGGACTTTCAGGACGACTTGGCATTTGAAATTATTTTCAAGATACAATTTTAATCGCAGTAGAATTAAATACGCAGAGTACAATAACAGCGGGAAAATATTATAACGCGGGTGAAACCGAATCGCAAAAACGAATCCGCGGGGCGGCAAGCTAGTCTATATATGTATATAGTATGAAGGATAATCTATCTTAAGTTTTACTGATTATGGTGGTTGTAACTATTCTGGCTGGCACTAAATGCACTGTGTTTTGATGAAAGTATAGACGACTAAATCTATACAATATAACACATTTCATACGGACCAAGTCCACGGGGCGATCAGTAATTTCCCGGCTTGAAAGGGCGCTTGAAACAAATTGTTCGCCATCATAGCTTGTCCTGAGTTAATATGGCCGCCAGAGGAAGGCTAACGGATGTTGTGGGGCTACGAACTGTGGCAAAAGTTATTTCCAAGTTGCTTCCGCGCGCCCAAGCAAACGAGCACTCTTTTGATTATGCCGAAACGTTAATATTGTAATAAAGAGCACTCTCTTGATTATGTCAAAACGTCGATAGTGTATTAACTCCTTTATAAACTTGAGCAATTCCCATTGATATAATGATCAAGTGCGGGTTATTTATTTTATGTTGTGCTAGATAAAAAAAAAATAGATGACCTAGCGGTCGAGCGGCCATGATCCTGATATCTCACTTTCTGGGACAAAACTGTTAACCAAATCCAACGTATAAAAGGTATAAGGATTTCCCGTTTTTCACAATATAGTTAACTATTTTCTATAATACAAAAATGTATCAAAATTTACATACCTTTGACTACAAAATCATCAGGTTTAATGGCCCAAAATGTTACTGTGTAGTTGAAGAACGTGCGCTGGAGTCTTAATTGTTTCGCAGCAAATGCCTTTTGCTTGCATCGCCAGACTTCTTTAATCAACGGGCGAGTTTTACAACGTTTTCTCTTCGACGAAGGAACATTGTTCTTTTGTGATGTTTGAGGAATTTGTAAAAAAACTGCAAACTGGAATTATTTTTCGTTTATGCTGTAGCTATAAGGAAAGCATTTTATATTTTGGACATATTTCCTTTATGTTCATTCGTTGATGTTCAAGTTAATTCGTTCATTCATTCAATTCGTAAATTTTATTATTTATAAATAAAAAAATCTTAGTCGGTCTAAAGTACCTATCTACCTATATCTTGTAGACATTGAAAAATAATATTCCATCTTAAACAATAACAAATGCAAATTGAAATAGAAAAGATCAGAGAACTTAAATGCAATGAAAAATATCAAAAGCCAAGCATGAAACAAATCTAGCTCATTGCTATGCATGGAGCGAAGATGAACCTTCAAATCGTAATAGAGAATCGCAATTGAAAATTATATTCAACAGAGATTCTATGAATATTCTCCATTCTGTGGGATTTCATCTTGGACTTCTAATAGGGTCTAATTTGTTAGAATAACTTAAATACGAAACCAACGAAACAAGTTAAATAAATTATTATCTATGAGGATTCAAGATAAAACTATCATCATCATCATCATTTTCAGCCATTGGACGTCCACTGTTGAACATAAGCCTCTATATGATTTCCAGTTATTACGGTCGCTCGCGGCCTGCATCCACCGCGAGCCAAACGCCTTCACCAGATCATCTGCCCACCTTGTTGGTGGACGTCCGACGCGACGCTGCGTTTTTCGATCCGTGGTCTCGACTCGAGAACTTTTAAGCCCCATCGGCTATTTTTTGTTCTTTTCTATATGACCCAATCCTAGTTTTAGTTGATCTTAAATTCTATTGTTTGTTCCATAGTTCCTCTTCTTTAATAAATGCTAGTTGCACTTTGTATAGCGCAAAGCGTATGGTTAAGAAATACCCAGCTTAAATATAAACTCAATGAACAACGAGTAGGTATCTACAGTTGACAAAATAAAGTAGCTCAATAATAATTGTGTACATAAATCATTATTATCCGACAATAAAACGGCAGTCAAACAAAGTTTGAATAAACGAGATGGGATCTGGCAATTTGTTATCGGGGTGGTAAATTAATTTCAACCCAAATCATGGGGTGGTTCGCAAGTCATTATTTGCATAATATGCTTGATTTACCCAGTAATCATGAGTTTGATTAGTGTTAAAAATTACTAGGTTTTGTCCGCGACTTCGTCTCTTCTGCATTAGGTAAGTAATAAATAATCTCCTACTTTTTGTGGCCCCTAATTTTTTTTAGTCTATTTGGCCAATGGCTGTGCTAATTGCTGCCACGTGTTATATTCTTTTATGTGTATTTAAGCTATATATGGAACAAACTTGCCATTTTCCGATTTAAAAACCCATAGTTCAGTATAAATGAAAATTCGAAAATAATACAATATTGTATTCACATGGCTGGCAATTGATGACGCTTAAGGCCTCAGTCTCGAAACCAGCGGGCAGCGGGGCGGCGGCGGCGGCGGCGCGGGAGAGGGGCGGGCAACGCATACCTGTTCTCGAAACCAGCGGGCAGATCGCGCGGCACTGTAGCGGTGTAGTGTTGTGTTCGTGGTTGTGTTGTCGACATTCGCAAACGAAATGTCTCGGCGACAACATCTTTTTGATTCAAATGTATTCCTAACGCTCGATTTATTGTGGGGAAAAGAAGAAGTGGATCCCTACTATAGAGCAAGGAAACTAAATGGCGAGTTTTATCGAAATTATGAAGAACAGAGACAAAATCCCGATAAATTCTACGACTACACCAGAATGAGTGTAGAAACTTTTGACTATATTCTAGAAACTATCAAGAGTGATTTAGTGTCTGGAATTAATCCAAAAAGTTTAAGAGGTATATCTAAATAAAAAAAAATCTAATAAAACGCAGGCAAAGCCAAGGGCAAAAAGCTAGTTTAATATAATCAAGAGCAATAACTATTGAATGAATGAACCGATTTCCACGCGGTTGGCAGCATTCGACGTAGTTTTTCAACCTCATTAAAAATCTATAAGTTTAAAATGATCGATCGATGAAATTCGTCCGACTTATGTACGAATAATAAGAAATTGTTTGTCCGGTACCCGTATTAATAATTATAATTTATTCATAAAGTACCCGTACGAATAAAAAATAATTTATTCATACAGTACCCGTACGAATAAAAAATAATTTATTCGTACAGTACCCGTACGAATAGATTCAGTCCAAAAAAAAGTACAACACTATACTACAATGCAGACGCGCAACGCGGTACGGTCACCGCTCGACTGGAGTGCACCGCTCGTTGCCCGCCCCCGCGCCGCTCCCGCGCCGCTGTTTTCGAGATTCGGTCCATTTGACAATACGCATAAGATCCTGCCGCTCCCGCGCCGCCGCCGCCGCCGCCCCGCTGCCCGCTGGTTTCGGGACCGAGGCCTAACAAATAAGCTAAAATTAGTATAATTGCCGTAAATTGTGCATATTGTTTGAACTAGCTATGAAATATAAATATTTAAGAGCATTTCAGTAGTTTCACTTATTGACATTAATTTATTTCAATTTGCTGTACTGGAAAATAACTATCTTTAGGGATAAGGCCGCCCATTGTACGTGTCTCTTTTTGTGTTATAATCATGTGTTTTGTTTTTGGTGTGTAATAAAGTGTTTTTGTATTGTATTGTATAACCCTACGTGGAGCGGTATTGTTCCAAGTTTTCGGGAGATTCGTTTATCATTATTCCATGTTCTAACATCGAGGTACTTGCATCGGTATTCAGTAGTTGCAGCGCGCTGATTGGCTGCCGTGAAATCAATCAGCGCTTCGTACTATTTCAGTTCGTTAGATCCCGTAATGAAATCGGACCCGGAACGTGACGGGACCGTTTTATTTTATCTCTGCCAATCTGCCTTTTTTTGCGACATGTATTTTAACCCTTCAGGCAAAATGTTTGAGATTGCCTGTAATTTTTATTTACAGCATCTTCAGAAATTATGGAACAGAAACTGAATTTACCAAATTTACTTCGCATGTAGCAAATAATGACAACTCCAAATAAGTCCTTAATTCAAAAAGTAAAGAAACAAGTATAATGAATATCTCTATTGAAAGCTATCGGTGAAATTTATCGACAAACAATGGACCGAAAGGCAAGTAACACAAATATGATGCTCTAACGAACTGTGATCTCTCTGTTGGGCCACAACATGCGTGATAAGATGTTGAATTGTGCTGTCTATGTACCGAAGGAAAGGCCCAATTGGAAAACGTAACAGAGGAAGACTAATTACGAGATGGATTGAATTTGGGTTTATAATTTTTTTATGTAAGTACCAATTTTTTTTGCAAGGATTAAACTTTATTTTATTTAAACAGTGTTTTAAAAATGCCCCGTGTATATGGATTGATATGGCTGAACTGTCAATCACCGCTAAAATAAATGTGTTCGCATCGCAAGCACTTCAGTAAATAGCGATGATAAAAAATGTTACGATATTAAAACAAGAAACATTTCTATAAAGGCTTAAAGAAGTGCGGCAATGTATAATTTCTGCTCGCTGTGTTAATGGCCCGAAAGGCGTCCTTTCCGGTCACCGTCCTGTATCAATTACACAGACTGAGTAAATAAACCCTGATCCTGATTGTCATCGAAATGCTTCACCTCTGCCATGTTTATTTCGCTGATTATACTCGTACGGGGTATTGATTTTGTCAATACAGTTTATCAAAAAGCTGTGTTGGCTCAGTGGGTAAAGGTTCGCCTGTGACGATGGAGGTTGCGGGTTCTATTCTCGCCTGGGACAAACATTAGTAAAATGTAGTTTTCCGAATAATATTAAAAACATCATCACCCTTATTACTGCCCACTACAACAATTATTCATAAAAGTTTAGGTATGTTATTCCAAAAATTAAGGAAAATACTAAACGTTTAATTTTAAAGTACAATTTTAATTCGTTTGATTTATTAGATAAAGCGTGTTACAGCTTACAATTAATTTGATCGTTTGAATACTCATTTCCTTTGCGGATGTTCGTTCATTGCTCAAAGAATTAATTTGCTTGTTTTGGGATGTAATATATACAGAGAATTTGTGTGAAAACATTTTTACGTTCCCATCAAACGTTTTTTCTAAAAAAATCATTTATTTGTCTTTGCTATGCTGGCATTTTATTGAGTCGTGGTGGCTTAGTGGAAACACACTGGACTTTAATTCCGCTTTTTTTTTTGGTTTTTAATAACGCTGCGGACCTAAGATTAGATTTTTGGTCTTGAAAAAGTTAGGGACAACCTGCTCGATCTAAAAATATTGTAGCCCTTGCAATACAAATGTCATTCGCCCACCCGCACTTGGCCAGCGTGGTGATATATGACCCATTCTCTCCTCGAGAGAGAAAACCTGAGTCTCAGCCGCGGAAACGGATAATCGTTATTCGGGACAATTTTTTTTTTAGATGTAAGTTTGCTGTGTTGCTTATAGCAAATAATCTTCTTTATGAGTTATCTTTATGATTTTATTGAAATAAATGATGATCTTATTTTTATTCAAGTAATAACACAAATTATTTACAAAGTATTATTTAATTATTTGTATAGGTACTTAAGGAGGAAATATGAGATAAGATCGGAAAAGAACAAAAACATTCAATTATGTTATCTGCTGTTTAATGTCATAACATGCTGGAATCCAAAATATTTATTATATTAGGTTGTATGAGACGTTCACGCGTCTTATAATTTCGTTCCACCATTTATTATTTTCCAGAAACTCAATATAAGTTACAAGAAGGTTTAGCTCCACCGGAAGTCAGCCCGTCAAACGGAACCGGAAGTTAAGGCGGTATCGCGTCAACGCGCGTCTTACCCGATTAAAGGGTAAATTCATTTATTATGACTCAAAATGAAATCTTGCGATGAAAAATGTATTTTGTGATGTTGTTTCAAGATTTTTGTTATCAGGTTGATTGATTTTTATCTTGATGTGACGTGAAAGAAATAATTATCTTACAAACACAGAGGATGAAGATAGTAACGAATGAATTCCAGATGAGCTGAAAACAAAACAAATAAGTGGTTTATGTTTTTTCCTGGCATTCCAGATAAACAAAATTAAAAATAATCTATAAACTTTTATTTCATAATTTTTAATTCAGGAGTTATTCGCTTCACATACTTCAAGTTAAGAATTTAAATGAATCACTACCAATACACAATTATTTTCACAAGATACTTCCAAACCGCGATATGGCTTCTAAAAGGTTGCCGAGAAGAATAATTTAATCTAGAAGATAATAAATACGTTTTAAGATAATAAATATTGTGACTTTATTTCTCTTAGTTGGATACAGGGGCAAACTCTATTTTCATTTTATTTGTTGTTGAAATCTCATTATAAACTTATTTTGTCAAATGTGGGTTTTATTATGGCCGCGACCGCGACCACTAGATTTTAAATTCGTTTTTAAGAGCAGAGTTTGGAATTTGCTTGTATATATTTATTTACTATTATAACCTTATGAGTACGTGTTTTGAAGCACCACTGGCATTCCTACCTTCATCAACTAACACAATTCCGAGCCATTTCCCGCCCAATAACATCACCCGAGCAAGATTGATGCGTCCCTCAAACCCCTGCTGCGTAAGATTTGATCCTCTACTTCAATTTTTTTCTAATTTCCTGTCCCACATCCAAAATTATACCCAAAAACCATCAACATAAGACTCAATATACAATAAATACGGATATGGGAATGCGTGATCGGGGCCAGTAGTGGAGAATCGAGCTCATTTTAAAAGAATGATGAGACATTTTTCGCTGGTAACTATTTGCGATTTATCTTAGAAAAGTGGACTAAGACTTACTCTGGACTGTTTTGCCGTGAAAAATTTCGTTCACTTACTGAAATTGATTTTAGAGGGAGTGATAGGAATCTTAATAGCTTGCGGGGAAAGCGTGAGGAATAAGTAAAATATTACTTTAATTTAACCCTTAAAGAGCGGTACCTAAGTTTTATTTTTCCAGCAGAGGAAAACCACAAAGAGATTTCGATAAGATTTGGTTAAGATAGTTTGAGTTTTGGAAAAGAACACAGGTTACATTTTTTCGCCGGATTAGATGCCTTTTAACATCATATTCGTCATTCCGTCGGACGTCCACTGGAGAAAAGGTAAATTTTAATTTTATGAATAAAAATACATTTTGACTTAATCAATCTTGAAAGAGCCTATAGGTACCTATTTCTGATGAAAAAAAAAACCGTTTAAGTTGAAAAGTGGCACTCTTCTGGCCAGTCACCGTCATTATCCCACCTATCAGTTTGATCCGGCATCAGGCCTATCTCTAAATTGAACTTTCAGAAGATAAATCAGTCACAAATCCACGCTAGATATTGGAGAAATAGATTCAGGACCAGGAATGGAGAATTACAATTTTACATGTTTTCTGGTGTGAATAATCTATTGCAAGCGCGTGAATAGAGTCTTACAAGGATGGATAAAACTAAAGTGCGCTTTTGTGACGTCTACGTTATTTGTTGTTCAAAAATTTGAAAAATCAGTCGAATTTTAAGTCTAATGTTGTGAATGAAATCTTTTCCAATAACAAATTGTAGTTCAGTCTGTACAAAATTTAAAATAAAATGGATACTGTAAAAAGCATATTTTTATCGGAAAAGATATAAAATTTTCATATCTCCAATAAATTGAATATTCGAATTTAGAGTTTTTTGCTTTCTGATTTCGGTAATTGAATGGCCATTTATTACTCAATATTATGTACACAAAAATAAAATCTAAAAAACAATCAAGTTATTCGATTTAAATCAAAATATTCACAGCAATTCTTTTTTCTTTATAAACATTAAACGGAAGAACGTCACATGAACATGACAACTATTACCCTAAACCGGATGCAACACACGTCAACTGCACTCTACCGGAAGCAACGCGAATATTATGAATTCTGCCGGAAGCGGCGCCATGTTAAATCACGAGGAAACATCGAGGTGCAACGTATTATGGCGACGGATTAGATTGCTGTGGCGCCACCAATGCAGTATCTTATTTATTTATTTACGATGTGCCTTATAACCTAAGAGCCCGTGATGGCCAGACCTTCCTTTAATTCACAAGCGTGAAAATTCTTTCATGTGTATGTCTAACATAGGTAAGAATAACCCCCAAACATGAAACCTGGATCGCGGTTCCTTTGGGAGATAACAACCTTTTACCTGTTATCTCCCAAAGGAACCACGATCCAGGTTTCATGTTATTCTTACCTATGTTAGACATACACATGAAATAATTTTCACGCTTGTGAATTAAAGGAAGGTCTGGCCATCACAGGCTCTTGGTCTATTAGGGTATTTTATTTTTATTTAAAATAGTAGCAACCCTACTTTACTTAAGAGTTTAATCACACCGACTAATACAAACATATAAAATATTTTTAATATAGCGATAACAGTACTATCCAACACTTCTTCCCGATAAGGCAATATGGTCGCTTAGCGACAAAGCCTTGTTTTTGTAAGAAAATAAAACAAAAATTAAAAAAAGAATACTGAAATAATGACACGACTGTTCTGTATCATAGTGTAAAAATCTAAATAATATTTGAGAGTTCGATTCCCGCCTCGGTACAAAAATTTGTACGATCTGCAAACATTCGTTACGAGTGTCTGGGTGTTATAGATTTGTTATAAAAAATGTAAATCTACGTTTGTACGAGTATATTATATTTAGTATATCAGAAATCTAGCACCCTTAACACAAGCTTCGAGCTTACTACGGGGCTAGATGTTGCTGTGTGTAAAATATAAATAAAGAGTAGCGCTAGTCAACCCTCTCAGAATGCCTTATATAAAATGTGGATGTGAACGTCTGGGTTTTATTCGGAATTTTATACTTATGGTTAGACTCAGAGGTAATAGAAATAGACTTGGGTTTTATTTGACGGAAACAGGAATACAAAATAATTTTTAAGACGGAGCCACATTTTGAAATACCTTAAATCAAAATATAAGATTTATTTTTATAGAAACTTTTAAGATTACATTCACAAGTCAAAAAGCATACAACTAATAATTGAATGTAAATAAATATTGGAAATAGTGATAAGATTAGAATTGAATGATAATGTTCTATGGTAAACCATTCTAAAATAACGCTCGGATTCAGATCTTTTAAAATTATAGGTATGCTTAGTTTAATTATCAAGATAAAATTATCAATATTTGAAAATGGTAAGGAAAAATTACAAGTTCATAACACAACCTTTGTCTTTGAGTAGGAATCGAAGTCACGCCTTCTAGTTTACAGTTTTCTGCCTGCGCTGACCACGACTCTATCGAGGAGATATGTCATAGCGTAGTGGGTTTAGCACAGCCAGGGCTAAATTATAAGGCGTGGGTTCGACAACCACTCGAGGTCAAAGGTGTCCAAGGTGTAAAAAATTTGACAAGTCATACTTGTACATTGAAATAGTATACAGGGTGGCCCATTCAAATCGGTCAGTATGGGAAAGTCTGAAACTGTAAGACATACGAAGATTTGTTCTTAGGAACCATGTCACCGATTTTGATAAAAAGAAAAACTGCAACTGGGGAATCGAACCCGGTTGTTTTGAAAAAATAAACTTACACTATTTCTATTCAGATATCGTTTGTGTAGGTCTTAAGCAGTAAATATCTCTAAGAAACATAATGTCTAAAATGAATAAAATGCATTTTTTTCACATACATTAATTTATCATAATTTATCTAGAGGCGTTAAATCGGGCGACCTCGCCGGCCATTTGATCGGGCCGTTCGTACCAATCCACTTTCGCGGAAAGTTTTCATTTAAAAAGTCTTTTGCTATAAGACTATTGTGAGCCGGTGCTCCATCCTGTTGAAAATAAAGTTGTTCTCTTATTTCTACTGCCATTTCTCCTACGGCCTCTAAAAGATCTTCTAAGATTGCAAGGTACTTGAATCTGTCCAAATGTCCATCATAAATTTACTTACTTTAAGTGGGCTTTTCAATTGATTGTTAGTGATTAATAGAAGTAAGCAGTTGCAATAATAGATAATAATATTACTGTAGATAACAAAACTTCCTTAAACGTTTAATGCAATGCCAATGCCACATGATACATAACACGGTGTATGTAACAAGTAGAGAGGTACAACCATAGAGACAATTTTACATGCCTGAACTTGCTGAATATTGTAACGGTGCTCACTTTGAACACCTACTATGATAAATTAAAGTATGTGAAAAAAATGCATTTTATTCATTTTAGACATTATGTTTCTTAGAGATATTTACTGTTTAAGACCTACACAAACGATATCTGAATAGAAATAGTGTAAGTTTATTTTTTCAAAACAACCGGGTTCGATTCCCCAGTTGGGTACACTTTTTTTTTAATTGTATGAATGCAGTTTTTCTTTTTATCAAAATCGGTGACATGGTTCCTAAGAACAAATCTTCGTATGTCTTACAGTTTCAGACTTTCCCATACTGACCGATTTGAATGGGCCACCCTGTATAAGAATGTATTTGTTTTAAGTGTATTCTTGTATGACAATAAATGATCTATCTATCAATCTATCTAAGGTTAAGTTGTGATCTTATAATTCTTTTTCACAATTTTTATTAATAATCACTAGAAAATATCAAAAACTAAAATCGGCTTAAGAATAAAGCACAATCTTATTTATCTTCACAATCGAGCAGAAAACACAACAGTAATTTTTACCTCACAACAAAACAACTAATCTTTTCACTTGCTAAAACCAACCTTATTCCTACGACTTAATGATAATAATTGCTTGTGAGAAGAATAGAGTTTCGGTTTACCGGAAACGAGAAAACCGCAGCCCGGAAGTAAGTACCTGCATGATACTGAAAAGTGAAGCCGTTAATTTGAACTAGTTTAAATAAGTGTTATATTTAGCGGAAGTTTGTTTGAACGGGTAAGCGCTGGAAAGCTTCATTAGGAAATAACTTTTAATTATTTAGTTGTTTTTGGGCGTCTACATGTTAATGGTTGTTTCTATGGAAATTAAATTTATCAAGTTGTTGTCGTGAAGTCCTTTATAGATTATCATTCTCAACATCAAAATAAGACCGACTTCACACACTGCTGCCTCAATCAGCATATACAGCCCTTGATGCATGCTCGTACCTATCTACAAATACGCGAGTAAAACTCTAAAACGAAGATTATAATGCCATAGTTTGTATGGGTTCATTTAAGAGCGAGTATGCAGTGAAAATCGCGGCAGAAACGACTACGAGAGTTGACAACAGCGACCGCGTGCCCCGCGTGGCGCTGGCGTATCGAAAATATTACGCCCAGCGCTAACCAGAATTAGTTGTGTAGCCTACAATCATAGATAAACCCCACCAGATACCGCATGACAAGCGACGACCGCGCGCCAAACATATGGTTAAATCAACCATTATGAAAAGCCCCGCCTCGAAACACGGCTTTAGTTGCGACCAAGTGTCAGACCCGTGAACTTCATATACGTTTCTATAGTCTAACGCAAGTGAAGAGGTCAGCATATAATGGCTACTCGTACAAAGGATGTTCACTTGTCTCTTTTCCGCATTGCGCTTATTGCACTCGTTGTCCTTCTCGGCGAAAGCACGTGTAACGTTAGTGATGTAAATTCTAATCGATATCGTTAAAAATGATAGACGACGTATATAAGCGGGTCTCTCGGTATTATTGTATGTAAAAATAAATAAGTTATCCATAAACCGTTTAAATATGTTTATTACTTACTCACTCAGTCAAATGAATTATTTGTGATAAATTTTTCTAATATTATTTTTAAATTTTTAAGTTCTACAGGGTTTGTGTATACCAAAAATAAATACATATCTACCTACCTACATGATGCTATTTGCTACAACGCCTTTGTTCCAGTCCCCGCAATCCGCATCTTCCTCCAATTTAGGTACGTTTGAATCGGAACAAAAGTATTCTGTTGTTTAATGTAATCTAGTTTGGGTGATCTGTGCACTATTATTGTAATCTGAAGCAATGAAGCAAAAATAATATATACAAAATTGAAATGCGAAAGTAACTCGGTCTGTCTGTCTGTTACGCTTTCCCGCACCGATTTTGATGAAATTTTGCACATACAATCTTTAGACCCTGAGAAAGAACAGACTTTTTACCGCTGAAAAATACATGTTTCCGCGGGAAAATATATGCTTACGCGGGAAAATTCGATTTGGATGAAATTTAGTATTGAGATAGTTGCAAATAAAAGTATATGGCGAGAGACTTTCTACCGCGGAAAAATACATGCTTCCGCGGGAAAAGATAATAATACTTACGCGGGAAAATTCGATTTGGATGAAATTTAGTATTGAGATAGTTGCAAATAAAAGTATATGGCGAGAGACTTTCTACCGCGGAAAAATATATGCTTCCTCAGGAAAAGATAATAATGCTTACGCGGGAAAATTTGATTTTGATGAAATTTAGTATGGAGATACATAGTTGCAAATAAAAGTATACGGCGAGCAGAAGTCGCGCGGGGGCAGCTAGTTATAAATGACAAACTATAATAAAATTGGTTCCGCCACAGAATATTATTAGTTAGTACGGCGCACGGAGAAAATTGTCATAGGTCCGTTCAGCACAACGTCTCGCCCCGCACTGAATTGAAGGGCCCGCGAAGGGGAAGATCGCGCATTGCGTGTGTCGTTTTACGTAAAAAATTCGTTAAAAATCGCTGGGATTTTTTTTCGAAAATGTAAGCTCAGGAGATGATTGGTATTCTTTTATTCTATATGGTGATGAAAATTAAAAAATCTTATGATTAATAGATTAGGATTAAAACGGTTCTTCCTGAAAAAGTAGACGGTATTTTACACTATTATTTCAGGTACTTAAAATAAAAAAAATGAAATTTCGGCCTCAGGAGATAATGCCTTATATGGCATAGATTATTGTGTAATTTTTTCAAAGCAATTCCGTTAAAGAACAAGGAAATAAATGGTTTCTGCTGAACCCAAATTTACCAAATTCACATACATCTACGCCTTAAGATGCTCGTACAAGTTACGAGCTTTCAAACGAACAAAGCAAACGAGTTGAATGGCAATTTGTCTAAATTGTCAGTGTTCAAATAATAACCTAAGAGCCCGTGATGGCCAGACCTTCCTTTAATTCACAAGCGTGAAAATTCTTTCATGTGTATGTCTAACATAGGTAAGAATAACCCCCAAACATGAAACCTGGATCGCGGTTCCTTTGGGAGATAACAACCTTTTACCTGTTATCTCCCAAAGGAACCACGATCCAGGTTTCATGTTTGGGGGTTATTCTTACCTATGTTAGACATACACATAAAATAATTTTCACGCTTCAGAATTAAAGGAAGGTCTGGCCATCACAGGTTATTAGTCTATACTAAGAGCCCGGTCTGGCCAGACCTTCCTTTAATTCACAAGCGTGAAAATTCTTTCATGTGTATGTCTAACATAGGTAAGAATAACCCCCAAACATGAAACCTGGATCGTGGTTCCTTTGGGAGATAACAGGTAAAAGGTTGTTATCTCCCAAAGGAACCGCGATCCAGGTTTCATGTTTGGGGGTTATTCTTACCTATGTTAGACATACACATGAAAGAATTTTCACGCTTGTGAATTAAAGGAAGGTCTGGCCATCACAGGCTCTTGGTCCATAAGACATGCTTGTTTACAGAAAAGGAATTTAGAACGTATACTATGAAAAGCCATTTAGCCAAAGAATGTAATATACTTTTAAATGCATTTTCCGGGGCTTTTTGATCTTGTTGATCAAAAGTGAAACGTTTTTAAATACAACTGTAAAAAATAATTCGGCCCTTAATATTATTATTAGTCCCACTTTTTAGCTCTTAACATAATACATAGCCAACAAACTTTTTAAATATGAAAGCTGAAAAATTTAATCGCTGTCCAATGTAGATTGAAATTCAGTGCCTGACACCACCAGGGACGAATAAATCTTACTAAAGGAGCGGCTCGGGTATAGTGGCGATAATTCACAGTGAGCCTTGACCTTTACCAGTCATTCAAGTGAACGTCTCGACAAGTCTGAATAATAATCATCAACATCATATCATATCATAGAACATCCCACTTTTGGGACACACCAAAAATTTTTTTCCGAGGCGGGAATCAATCCTGCAACATACTGTGTCAGCCATTAAGTATTCAGAAATCTGGCACACGTTACACAAGCTTCAAGATTACCACAGGGCTAGATGCGGCTGTGTGAATTGCCCACCAATATTTATTTATAACTAAATCGCAAGAAAATAAAACAAACACATCAAATTAAAAACTTAACATTTAAATACAACGTTTTCCCACACAATACGGTGACATAATTTCAATGGAAGCCAAAATGTCGTTTTTACGAAGAGCAGAGGAACAGAATAACGTTGTTAACTTTGAGAGGATTGTTCAGCCACTCGCGAACAGCTACCGACATTTTAATGATGCGACATCGCTGTACAGGGATGTGTGTGGCACTTTCGTAGAATCGGCAAGTTTTAAAATGAAAACTATACTAATATTGTATTAATTTTTGTTGAGTTTATTTGTTCGTTTGCTTGAACGCACCAATCACAAGAACCGCAGGTCCGTTTTGTAAAATTCTTTCAGTGTTAGATAGTACATTCCTCGACAAGGAAGGCTATTGTCTATATTTTTTTTATATTAGCAGCTGATACACCCGCGGATTCGCCACAGTATTCCTGTTTTCTTACCTTTAAATTTCCCTGGGCTACTACGACTATTTTAATCCCAAATCAACTAAATTAATCAACCGCGTTCATGAGTTATAAAATTACAACGAAAAGTGGCATTGATTTTTATAAAAGATATATACTAAGAGCTAAACTATCACGTTTTCAAAACCGGAGCCATGCTTATTCTAATAGTTGTTCTGTCTATGGCCACACACCCCTTGAAAGCCACAAGTCCTGCGAACGGACAGGCTCTTCGCGACGCGCAGGCATTTTAATGAACGTCTCTAGTGCAGGGAGTTACCCGCACGTATCAATTACGAACTATTTTTAACCCGTTAGCTTAAAATGAATCATGGTCAAGAAGACAGAAGAAAATCGTTAAAACAAAAACCACATATGGATAAAAATTCAATTTTAAAGCAATTAAATATAATATAAATATGATTTTTGCTAGACTTAGCTAAAAATCTAGCTAAAAATCCTAAAATATTGTATAGGTACTAGCAAATTACACTATACAGACGTTCGGAAACGTATGGTTTCGCCATCGCTCAAGTTTAGAGGAGGAAAGTTAAGTTATCTAAATTAATGTATGCTGATTTTATGTAGATAGCTTTACACTGCTGGGTTTCGTTAAATTAAGCAATTTCCTCGTTGAAACGTTGCTAAGCGATGAACATACTGACTCGAGCTATTAGTTAGTAGTCAGTGATGTGATAAATCAGGTCAGTATCACAAAACTGGCCGTGTAAAAGAGTTACGAAGTAATATTTTATTTTAATATAATTTTTCCTATAGCATATAAATACATACATGTTAAACCAAACAAAAAGATACAGTTAAAATACAGACGCTTCGCTCACTCGGTCAAAAAAAAGGTTTAAAATTCATACGGTGACGCATTGATTAAATAAAACAGATTCAATAAACTACACAGACCATTCACAAACAAAGTCTAAGCGCATAATACTCAAAGAACATACCTACAACAATATCTCATTCTTACAAATGGATTTTCCAATTTATGATTTACCAATTTTCTTGCCTCCAATAAAATGCGGGCTGGTATAATAAAATGTACATAAAACATGCGAAATTCTATATTTTACGTCTAATGTTTTCTCAAAATTGATATATGTCTGGAGAGAACAATAAAATGATATTGAATTTTATCCTCTGTAAGTCCATTTAAAAAATATCGGCATTCCTCAAGCCACCTTCTTAATCAGGCCGGCAGTGAAGTTGTTAATCTAATAAGAACAGGGTATTAAAATGCTCCTTAGTTATACGCTCGTGATAAAACATTATGAGGGATCGAGTTTTCTTTCTTACTTATTCAAAGACATTTTATGCGATTTTAATGCATGATTATTAAATAAAGAATTTGTGTAGATAGATAAAAAATCATTCTCATTTTCATGTCATCATTATTTTGCCATTGCATAATAATGATGTGATTTTTAAGTTTTATAAGATTTTAAATGCTTCTCATTATAATTTATTCCAGTGTCGGCTGTTTTATCCATTGCCTTAGCAGGTCTTGAACCAAAAGTAGAAATATTTGAAATATCAGCAAAACCAAGTGGAAATGGCATTAAATTCCGCCCACTAAACCTCAAAGATAGAAACTCCCAACTTGCCAAACTGTTACAAAGCAAGCAATTGTTAGACATAACTCAAGAACAATATGTGGATATTGACAACTTTCCTCTTAATATCGCGAAGTTGTTAAAGAAAAATATAAATCCGATAAAAATAAACCCTCCTATAGCATACGATTATGGTATGCCACAAGAAAAGCTGATGTATAAAAATATTGAAACGGATGATGAAATAGTTTCAATATCAAGCTCTAGTTCTACTTCTGACGAAACTAAAGACACGAGGATCATAGTTCTAGATGGAAATGCATTGATGGATAAAATAAATGAATTTAAAAAACCTAAGAAAAATGGTGTAGTGGAAAAAGTTATGAGGTTTATTGATTCTGGACCAGAGATTTTAAATCATCAGTAAGTCATTTCGGTAATCAACTAAAGATCTAAACTATATCTTTATCACAACCCAAATAACGTACCATTAATAAGAACGGGTCCCTAATTGAGCCCATTATAGGTTAAGACCACGTTTACCAAAATGTTAAACTAGTTTTTATATGAAACGTAATCAACTCGTACCTTATGTTTACTTTGTTTTTTTAGGTCCCTGAGCCAGAAAGTTAAAGTTGTCAAAAATATTATGCCGAAAACGAAACTTAATCTTCAAGGTAAGAGGTTACGTCATTAGTTATGATCACAACTATGTACTTTAAAATAGGATTCGTTATTTTTAAAATTAATTTTAATAGAACAAGAAGGTTTACAAACCACATACCAACATAAAAATATCTGTGTGTTATGTATGCACCCTTTGAGCTTACTAGATTCGAGGCTAGATGTTGCTGTGTAAATTGACAAGGAATATTTATTTACAGGTAATCCATAAAAACATCCATCTATAAAATTCGTCTTAAATATTTTATATATTAATCTTTCCATATTTTTGAACACTCCAAACGGGTTCTGAAGTTGGTCTGAAGTTTCTCTTATTTTATCTGAGCCATTTTACAGAAACCATAACAGAAGAAGATCTTAGGCCACGTCCACTTCCAATAAGAGTTCAACCAGCGGATCTCATCTCTTCAGGCTGGCTACCATCCTGGCTGAAGGGTTATTAAGGTACTCTTAAAACTTAGAGCTCACAACCCTTTATATAGTGACTTAGCCGATTTATCGACAGCTTCGCTTGCATTTTTTACGATATCTACATACCTATTACTCGTATATCAAAATCAATGACACTTTTCGTTGTAGTTTTATAACTAAAGAACGGCGAGGCCGGTAACCTCAACCGGCTTTTGTTTTTAAAGAGAAGGTTATTTAAAAAAACTGCATAAAAATTTGAAAAGACCATAGACTACTTACTTTATGATCTTTTCGAAAAAAAATGAATACCAAAGTATAATGTCATACATAACTAGCTAAATACAGACCTCAATGTATTTTTATTTTTGTTTCAGAGCAAGCAAATCCTCCAATTCGTTATGCATCGTGACTATGAAAACAAATATTATTTGATTTATATTCGGCAGAATTGTAGTGACTGTAAAACATTTTTATCACAACTCAAATAGTAAAAACGTTGAATACAAACAAAAACTCTTTCTAGTTCTTTTACGATTGGTCAAAATATTACTTCATCATCATGCTCATAACAAACTACATTACGTCCCACAACTGGGCACGGGTATACTGAATAGAACCCATATTAAGGTTTTCTAGGATTTGGTATATATCACCACGTTTTCCGGTCGCCTTGGTGATCTCAGACCGAAGATTTGGTATAATCACCACGGTTACCTTGGTGATCTCAGACCGAAGATTTGGTATAATCACCACGGTTACCAGTCACTTTGGTGATCTCAGACCGAGGATTTGGTATAATCACCACGGTTACCAGTCGCGTTGGTGGTCTCAAACGCTCATCAACCCGCTCTTTGTCAGCGTGGTAGATGAACCCCTAATATTATCATTTATCACGGGATCTTTATCATGATTTGTTCGTGTGAAGCCTGAAACAGTGCCGAGAAATATCGAGAAACTCAAAAACGAACTAACCGTCATAAATAACCCGTGATAAATCATAATATTGATAACAACTATTTTTAAAGTTGTTATCAATTATAACGCCTAATTTTTACGTTAAGAGATAATTCCCTGTTTCCTAGCAGTGAGAACGTAAATAGGGGTGGCAATGCCGAACCTGATGATAAATGCTAAAGGGTAGTTTCGAAATATATTCGAAGCATAAAACCTAATTGCCCCTCGTATTAATTTACCTAGAGGTGAAAAAAAATTGAAACATAAAACTGCGAACATAAATTGAAAGATATCCGATGTTAAATAAATAACAGTCATATTCAGCAATATTGGCAATACCCAGTACATGGGTAAATAAAAGGGTAAACATAGAAGGGTAAATAGAGTAAAACTGGGTAAAAATGGATTATATGCGCAGTTGCATGCGGGAACGTTTGAATGGAGTAAAAAGTTCTGAAGTTCCTTTCTAATAGCGGAAAGGTTGTGAGTATTTCTATTTACGTTAATTATTATAACATGTCCTGTTGGTAAAGTGAGAGCACTCGACTTTAATTCCGAAGGTTCAAATCCCGAAGAGCATCTCTGAATTTTTCTTCTTGAAAAATGTATGTGCGCATTAAACATTTTAATTTTCACAGTTCTCAAGACATGCCGATTTTCTTACGATATTTGACGTAAGAACACATGTTTTCAAAGCGCATATAAATTTTTCAAGAAAAATCCATAGGTTCGCGGAGGGTATAGTGAATGTCGAGTGTGCTCTCACTTAGCCAACACGGCTCTTAGCCTTATTATTCTACTAAGTAGGTATAATTATATAACATTATTTCCAAGAGGAGGTAAACAGCTTAATTAGGGCACTACTTGATGTATCATCTGCTAATGAGAATAACAAAGCCCAAACTAACCACGGCGAAAACAAATAAAATTAGGGCAAAATCCTTCGCAAATAGAATCTTGCTGAGTACGGTCATAATCAGAGTCGCGGCAAATAAATCCTAATGAAGTCGCATTAAAGATAGTGGTGTTACTATACTCACTAATGTTATCATATTAATTACTTTTAAAAGAATAAATAAATATTGCTGGACAATTCACACAGCAATATTTAGCCCCGTGGTAAGTTTGAAGCTTGTTACGTTTAATTTAGAAATTTTAGAATTTATTTCTAAATGAAATGAAAATTTTGCCTTAAACATTCCGAATTTCCAAAATAAATATTCGATAAATTCTCGAAACCTCACATTTTTTCATTTTGTTTAAAGAAACGTTATATTTTAACCGAACCGTATCAATGGAAGTTAAAATTGAAACTACGTTTATTTAATTTTATTCAAATATGTAAATGAATATCCTTTTTCCGGTTGAAAAACAAAAAAATACCACGTTACAATTCTTTTTGCGATTTCTGAAAAAAAAAACTCTTATATGGATTAATGAAATCCGATTACACTAACCTTTTAAACGTAAAATAAACATTTCTAAGATAAATTTAAAATGTATTCAGACCCGATCTGTCGACCTCGTCTGACCCGCCATTTAAAACAAGTAATTTATATTGTAATAAAATTCACCCTCTCACAAACAAATTCTACAATAAATATTAAAGTATTGCCAGTTTGTTTGTCTGTTGCTCTTTAGAAAAACACTAAGCAAGTTTTAGTATGCTTGATCTAAGGCCGTGTGCCAAATTATCTGAGCTCTGTGTGTCAAGAAGTGTTTGTAAGATTTCTTACGAACACGACCGTCAGAAGTTTAATACATATAATTCTAGGAAAATTAATTACTCGCGTATTTATAGTAAAACTGACGAACTCTCGAGGATTCAACTATAAATCCAGAGAAGTCTTCATCGAAAGGAATGAGCTTTCCCTTACTGTTTTCACTATAATAATATTGTTCTCAAAATAATGTTTACCTCGTGTCAACTACTTTTTAGTTTGAAGATCGTTTTCTGTGTTGTTTTACACAACAAATTAAAAACAATCCAACTAGACAAATTGCCCTGCTAGGGTCCGCTAGTTGTCTTTAAAATTGTGATATCTAACATTTCCAAGCAAAACCGAGGATAAAAGCTGGTAGAAAACTCGCGAACAAATATCTCGATAAATTAAACACATTTCAAGTGAATGAAAATATCGAATATCTAACTAAAAGCCTTTTCATGTTATTCCACGGAGTCGTGGAGCAAACACTTGCCGTGCTTGAACTTCAGTAGGTGATTGTTTTCAATTGACATTCGAGTTTCAACAATACTAATTTTCTGAGTATACTTCGCCATGTGGTGACGACCTAAGAGTAGTTCTACCCGTCTTTAAACGTTTATGGGATTATTTTACCAGAAAAGTGATTAAAGTGAAAAGTGATATATAATATATTATATTAAAGTTGTAATATTATAAGCTCATAAAAAATCCATTCGGTAGTTTTTGCGTAAAAGAGCAATAAGCATTATGACTAACTTTGGCGTTTATAATTTAAGTGTTATATTGTAAGTGATAAAATTATCTTAATCGCATATTTTAGTTTTATTTGATTACAGAAAAATTACCAGGAGACCAAAGGGTAACAATGAAAGTTATTATTATGTTTTAATATTAAAGAACCCAGCGTTTGGAATCCCGTACTAATTCAATTTCGCAACCATTTCGTAGAATTAGATACCTTCTTTGTATTTACTACTCTCTGGAATCCTACATTAGGTATTGAAATACACTTCAGGAATTTGGAATACCAATTTATGAGTTCACTGAACTTTGTGAAGAATCAGAAATAATGAGATACGGAGAAAAGCGGGTTAGAGAGGTTCAAATTTGAAGAACAACAAGTTTGATGGAAATATTATTCTAGTTAAGACGTAATCTACTAAAATAAAGTAGAGGATATACATACATACATGTACTTATAACTATCTTCGAAATGTAAAACTTCTAATGGTACTTCATACCTAATGGTTTTAATATTTCACTATATCCATAACTATTATTTTATTTTATACGCAAGCTATCTAGTGCAGCCAGGGCTAAACTGGAAGGCGTGGGTTCGACTCCCACTCGAGAACCTAGGTAACGTTGTTGATCTTGTAATTTTTCTAAACCTTTTTCTTATATCCTTCACTGTTGTTTATTATGTAGTAAATATCCAACTTGAAAAACGCAAGCAAAGCTGTGGTGGGCCTGATAATTATAAAAATAAAAATCAACAAACTAGTCAAACGTGATCGAACCAGAAACGTGGAGATACGTAGATGAACGCGGGTCACCGACATAGCCCAGCGGAATAGCTCTTTGAAGTGGCAATGGGCTGGCCATATAGCAAGGAGAACGGATGGCCGATGGGGCCGAAACGCAGCGTCGGACGTCCACCAACAAGATGGACAGATGATCCTATAAAAGCTGCCGCATCACGGTGGATGCAAGTTGCATCCGACCGGAATAACTGGAAGTCAATATTGTCCAGCAGTTGACGTCCAATGGCTGAAATGAATGAATGAACTAGTCTCGCTAAAAATAATAGCTAATAATTAGTCTATCTAAAACATTATAAGTTAAGAAATATGAGATACTACAGTGGGTGAAGCTGGGGGCGGTCAGCTAGTTTGAGATAATAAAGTAATCACAAGCAAATGGGTTAAGAGCATTCAGAAGTATAAGTTACTTGTGGACAACTGCATTAAATATTCAATGGTCTAAAAGCGTTCCGTTGTCGCCTCCAAGTTTAGATTATAATTGTCGCGGCAACTGACACTGACTGTACCGTCGGATACTGTCGGGGCAAACAGTCAACACATTATCACCTTGTTTTTTAGCATGGTGCAACAATATGCTAAAGCAGATCCGCGTTATGGAGTATTTCCATTTTGCGCACTAATTTATTACCATTGTTACTTTTTCGTATGTGTAGTATCTTTGAACTAATAGATAACCATGGATGCGCAGCGTAATAATTATACCAACAAAATTAACTGATTTTATTTGTCAATTCACATACATGCCTTATTTTTATAACTATTTTTATTCTTAACAACAAACTCTGCTTTGTTATATGAAATAAAATTACTTAGATTGACCCACGATTGATTTTGTTTTGATTGGTACACATTTATTAAGTAACATCTAAAAACAATAATTCATTGTTTAAATAAAATGTGGTAAATTTATTCGGTGTTTATATTTCTATTAAATTCACTTCTAAACTTTTTTTCACCATTATAATCAACGACGGGGCTAGATGTCTATTTCACTCGGTATATACGTTATGTGGACCATGAAGTGTCAAAATTGACACAATTTGGACCGCAACCAGTACAATATCAGCATATTCCTTCGAGATAGTTGTGGCATGGATACGTAGTATTGTGGAGCTCGTAAGTGCTCTATGATGTTTGTACGCCACAAATGAAGCGCTTTTGAATAACTGTTGGTTATATCATACGAGTAGATCGACCGTGTCAAACATTAAACTACGAGGTATATCAATAAATACCTATTATTGTGCTATTAATTGGTCTCTTGTTCTGACATATAGATAATGCACTGTCCTATCAAAAGAATCTTAAACTCGTAATGGCTAAAAAATCAGGATTCGTTAATCCTCTAAGAAAGTGACTTATTATGTAAGTACTTAATATTATTAAGCTGAAGTGATTGTCTGAACGCAAAATTATTTAATTGTGTACTCAGTTTAATATAAAAAAAAATTACATCATATATATAAGATAACATGATCTTTATTTTGATTAGTAGTGTCTTATGTAGTAGCTTTGAAATATCATAAAAACAAATTCATTAATAATAAACATACATAAAAACATTAAATAAAATCAACACAAATCACATAAACACCAATATGCTTGCAAATATACACATTAATATACAATTTAACATAGTGCCAAATTTAGAAGCTTTGAACATAAAAACTATACAATAGAAATCTCGTTAAATTCTAATTGAGTCCATGGGTGACTGAAGTGATTCAAATAAAAGAAACATTCTATATAAAACTGTTGTGACACTTGCGTATAATTAAACACCATTGAATATTTTCATACTGAATCTATTGTTAGACTGTAAAGAACTATAATATGACATAGTAGGTAATCTACATTGTAAGCCCTAAGTTTAGATACTTCCTACAATGGAAGCGTCACTAAGTTTATTATAACCATAAAAATAGGTACACTACATGCTCAAATATTTACATTAGTTTGTATGAAACGGGTCATTGTTCACACGAGTTTGATAGCGAAGTGAACTCTACGCGGGAAAATGAATAAAACATGAATAAAAAAATGAATAAAATATATCTTGTGGCTTTGGTGTTATTGTTACTGAGTGGTGATTTTAATGCGACAACCTTTGACGATATATCGGTGAGTTTTCTTTGGATTTTGTTGAGTAATGTGTTAAGTACAAACTTTTTGTTTTCCCAACACATTTTAGGTTAATTTATTATCAAGACCATCTAGTTTGTATATTTTTTCTGGAAGAAGATTGAAGATTCTACGCAGGATCGATTCGACTGTGACTGAGACCTTCTACGAGCAAACAATACCCAGAGTGTGAACTATCGTGAATATATAAATATTAATAGGAATTATATAATATAACAATCATTATGTATCATCATCGTCATAACACCCTCAATACGTCCACTACTACTATAAACCTTCACAATAAAACCCATTATATGTTTGATGCTTTAATATAATCACCACGATATTTAGACAATTAGTACAGAACACAGAACGACGTCCCTGCCAATCAATGTCCAAATAATTTAAAGCTGGCTTTTAATTTAATATTTTTCAGAATTCCATCTCAAGCTTCTGGCATAAAATTGTGTCAACTATCAGGCAGCCGGGCAATCTCAAACGATCTAGCAGTAAGTAACTAATACGACTGTGTTTTTATTTCATTATTTTCGTAATAAATCAAGCCAATAACAGATACAACGTTATTGACGACCTATGTGGCGCAGTGAGCAAAGGTCCGCTTGCGACCTAAGATGTTGCGGAAACCCACTTCAAGGCAAAATTTTATACGATATGCAAATGCTTTGTTTTGATTGATTTGTTCTGTGTTTTCTAATTATCATAAAAACTTTTATTTACGTTTTTTATTTATTCTAATGAGTAACAAAATAAATAAACCGTAACACAAGCTTTGAGCTTACCACGCGACTAGATATTGCTGTGTGAATTTTTATTTAAAAATATTAAAGTACCTACGTTATCTGTCTTGTCTTTAAATTTAGATCTCATAATTGCAGGAAGAAGATCCTCAAGAAAGATGACAAAGACTACTACAATGATAACCACTACGCTTGCACCCTCTACCACAAAACTGCTGTACCTACGGAGGCTGAATCTCCCAATACTACCACACCCGCAGTGGCACACAGTTTACCATTGGCGCCACGAGCGCTCCATCAAAGAATCTGACAAACGAACCCAAGTACAAGATACTAAAGCTCCCATATTTTTGAATATACGAAGATTAAACCTACCTGTACTGCCGAAATCACAATGGCACATGGCTTACAAGTGGCGTCGCGGTCTATCTACAACAAACTAACAAAAGTACCTCATAATAACTTAATAAGTACTTCTATACTGGACTTACAAGATTGAACGCGCAGTGATTGAACCTGCCTATACTGCAGAAATCGCTGTGGAAAATCGCTTTTATCTAGCGTCGCCATCTATCACAGACGACAAACCGTCAAAATCATATTATAACTAATTGATAAACTGTAGCACATTCGAAGGATGATCGCAGTACTTTTGAACTTGGAGTAACTCAGTGTTCATAAGTCGAGTAACACACTCATAAGTCATAACTATTGCCATGGATAAAATAAAGATAGTATGATTTAATTTCTTCTTCTACTTTTACATCGTAGAGCACTGTACACAACTGGCATTGCCATACAAAATACCCACAGCAAATACCCAACCGAAATTCCCTAAAACTATATTTTGTTTGTCTAAGTTGGCTATTACTGTAAATGACACTCTAATTCCATAAGGTTCTAACACGTCTAAATTATCATCAACGGCCTGTACAAGTCGACTTTGTTCCCCGGGAAAATAAAATACAATACAAAAATACTTTATTGTTCACCAATAACAAAACACACGAATAAAACACAAAAAGAGACGCGTACAATGGGCGGCCTTATCGCTAAAGAGCGATCTCTTCCAGGCAACCTTTGGATGGAAAAGAAAGATGGTATTTAATTAAGACAGGAAAATAACTTTTTTCGTCGTTTGGCGTCGTTCTGTGTACTGTACTAACTTGGTGCGATCACCAAACCACGTGATCATCACAATATATCATCACTACGCGTGACTATGACATCCCGTAGACTTATAATGGGTTCTATCGCGGAGATCCATGCTCATAAGTGTGATGTAATAATAGTTGTTGTTGAATGACTTTTAAAATGTATTCAAATAAAAATAATTAATTTAACCCTTAACTGCACGTTACAGCGTCCTTAGAAATATCTGGGGTCAAATGAGCCCAGGACGCGACTGCGAGAAGTTGATATTAAATATGAACTACATATTACATATATTTTTCTACATTCACTAGTTTAGGTAAACGACCTTAAGTAAGACTTAACTTAGATTTAATATTTTTAATCTAAATGTTTTTTTTATATGTACTTACATTATTTTTAAGAGTTAGTGGTTTATATTAAATAGTTATATCCCAGGGTAAAGGCTGACCCTTTTTCCAAGATATTAAGAAAAAGGAGCTGTCACGCCCATGCCGCTGGTAAAAACTCGACAGATGCTTGTATTGATTAAATTAATTTTATATTCAATGAGATAACCGGGCTATATGTTGCTATGTACATTATTGTTAAGCAATATTTATTATTTATTTATCTATAAATAAACTAGAACATTGTCCTGCTTGAAAAACACTTTCCAGCGCGTGGTGACAGTACTATCAACGGTTTATGCTACCTACAACCAGTTCTACCAGACTAGCATAAATAAATATAAATATTGCTGGAAAATTTACACAGCAAAATCCAGCCCAATGGTAAGCTCGACCTTAACAATAAGCTTAGCTATAAAGAATACGTCACTTGAAATTTGTTGTCGTCCAAAACTGTATCTAAATTTTTGGACGGTTGAGCTTGTAGCGAAAGCTATTGATGCCATGATTCAAAGTCAGAAACTAGCATTACTATATTTTTTATTTTGATTAATTAAAATAAAAGTTACAAAATTCCTTTTGTTTGACATGGTGTTATAACTCGTCGTGTGTCACATGGGGTCTTTTGTACAGTCAAACGCATAAAGATATGACTATGTACGTAACTATTGTCAGATCATTACATATGTAGCTACAGTACAACATTTATTATAAGCCGGGACATTTTTTTTGGTTTTCGGGGCAAGTCAAGTATGTCTGCGAAATATCCATTGTCAGGTGATTATAGTGATGCATATGCCAAATGAATATGCTGTTTTATTTCCTTAAGCAGGCACAAATATAATACACTATCAGATTAATTAAAAATTGTCAATTATTGAACACATATTTTTGCGAGGCTCTTTATATTCGTATCTTTATGCGGTTGACTGTACCCGGGCGTCAAACCTGTCACAACTTTTTAATTAAAACAAGCTTCAAAGAAAGAAAAACAAAACAAAGTTTTTTTATTATTGACAGTTTTTAATAAAAGTTGTATAATGTCTTGAATCAAAACAGGTTGATTTTCTAACCAATGCAAAATATTATTTTTGTAGTGGTAATAATAGACAAAACGAAAATAAACTAGCGGTGACTAAAAGCGTAGTTTTGGGAAAGGAACTTAATCATATTTATTTTTTATTTCTTTTTAGATTGATAGTCAAATAATTTTATTTAAAATGTTTGGCCTGCAATGAAGTCTACGTAAGTAACACATCTTTCTTTGAAATTATATCATATAATTCAAAGAAAGTTGTGTTAAAATCACTATTTAAAACTCAAAAACGGCTGATTCTCAAAATCGGTAAGGTATCTTAGAACCCAGAAAAGGACAAAGGCTTCTATATAAAGCGGAAAAATATAACATTCCGCGGGAAGATGTATTATAACGCAGGCGAAGCCGCGAGGCGTAAACTGGTACCTATTTAATAAGAAGTACGAATAAAATCGGTATGTAGATCGAACATTGTGAAAAAAAATCTAATTTACCATTTAGTTGATTGCTAGAAAGCTAGCAACCAACGCTGGACTTTAGTAAACGACATGATTTATAATGTCAACAACTGTAAAACCTACGCTATTCAGGATGCTGTAGTCTCTTTCAATGACTAAAGATCATCAATCTAATCTCATAACAATCTCTATTTAATAAACAATTGCTACAATAATAATATTTTTCTCATCGGTCAAACAGACAGTACTCAAACAATCTCTCGGTCGCCTGTATTTATTTTTAATATTAATTATGCTTGTGTTGTGTTTCAAAATTACATTTTAAAAAATTACCAAACATATTATACGGTTTAAAAAAATACTTTTTACCTCAATAGTGAAAATCATAATTGTTGTTGCGCGATTTTTGTGTTAAAAAAATACAATAAGAAATTGGTTATTTATTTAAAACTTATTTTTCGAACCTAATATTGACCAATATTTCCGCGAAAATCTTAATTTCCCGCGGAAAATAGAAGCCTTTGTTTTTCCCCATAATATGTCAACGCAACACATTTAATTTTAATCGGTTTAGTAGCTATGGTGTGAAAATTGGACAGACAGACAACGCTTTATTCGCATTTAATAATATTTGTAGGTTAAGATTTAAAATTAATAATTACAGTGTAAAAAGTGTATGTTACGTCGGTTAATTATGGACATAAATTATAAATATAGTAAAATGTTCTGTTTAGTTATTTATTTCCTAATGTGTACGGAGAGAACCCACGGGGATTTTTTGAGATTTATGAATTTATTCCCAAAAAAAATGATGGTGGGTAACTAAAGATAGTTTTATATATTTTATAAGTAATTTCTCGACGAAGAATACGTAAAAATATTATTGTATTCAATAAGAAAATGGCTTCGTGGATTAGGCAGCCGGTGTGTGACGCCCCAGTCCCCGATTACGTTTTATTGCGATAAAAAGTATTAGTAAAATCACTATTGTGTGCTATAAAGTGACCTTAATATAAAATAATAGATATAAAATATTTAACATATTTTATAGTTTACTACGAGTATGATATGGTATACAAACGTAGTTATATGATACATATTTATAAAAAGTAAATCCATTTCTTGGCCGTAATCTCCGTTATATGAAACAATGTTGTATATATTTTTAAGGGCTGTGGATTTTGTTAAATAAATAAATTTTATTTGCAGGAGGCTTTTGGAACAGCATGGAGAAACTTCAAAGATACTTGCATACTCCCTAATAACAAACACAGGCCGGATATAATTGCTAGAAAACGGAGAACAAACCATGGTAAATATGTTATTAATAAATATTTAAAAACGATTAAGCAATTTATCATATTTTTTATAAATTTTTTTTCGAGTGGAGACCACGGATCGGAAAGCGCAGCGTTGGGAGTCCACCAACAAGGTGGACCGATGACTTGGTGAAGGCGGTCGGCTCGCGGTGGATGCAGGCTGCGAGCGACCGCAATGACTGGAAATCATATAGGGAGGCCTATGTCCAGCAGTGGACGTCCAATGGCTGAGATGATGATGATGATGATGAAGAAATTTAATAATTTTGTTTAGGTGTACAATAGACCTTACCTGAATAATAAACCTTAAAATAATAACTATTTCGAGTCCATAACATAATTATATACTTATGTTTTGTTCGCATAATTTTATTGTGACCCTACGTACGTCTTTTAGAACTGGTCAATTCACACAGCAACATCTCCGTGGTAAGTTCTAAACTTGTGTTGGTTGTTTAGAATAATCACTGGTTAGTTTTATCTAGAATAAATATGTTGTTACTATAGTTTTAGCATAGGTAATCCGATTTGATTTGCAAATAATTTAAAAAAAAATTTTGCACACACTAATGGGTATTAAATTTTAAAATAAATGCAGTTACAATTATTTTAAACGCTCAAATAAAAAGGCTTATATAAAATAACTAGGTAACTGACCTCGCAAATGTTGTTTTGTTTCGACGTTAAAAATGTAACAAAAATATTTGGGGTAGTGCCACCCCCATTTAGGGATTAAAAAAATATACGTTAGGCAATTCACACATCGATACACATACACTCAAAATATATTTTAAATAATTATTTACTAATTTATTGTATTTCTTTTTCTGTTTCAGATCAAAATAATCTAAAAGCCGCTAACGACAATTTGAGAACTACAAAGTTAATAGATGAATTCATACCAAGGATCCCATATTTTACACCTCCAAAGTCATATAATCTCAGAAGGAACGATTTGAGATTGAGATACACAGTAAAAAGAGGTAAATAAATTAAATCTTTATTAGCCATGTTTGCTAAGTGGGAGTACTCTCAACTTTCATTCCGAAGGTTTTGAAAGTTTTATTTCTTGTTTTTAAACACAAAACAGTGTGGGTGCTCTAACGGTGAAGGCAAACATCGTGAGAAAACCTGCATGTTCTGAGAACTTTAAATTTTTGACAGTTATGTGACATTCACCAACACTCACTTGGCCAGACTGGTGCCTTATCCCTCTAGCCAAGAGAAATATCGCTGTAATGATAACAAATTCTCCAAGTTTTTTAATACTCGAGACCCGTGACCTAGTAAGGCGAAGTTATGGGTTATTTGTTTAATTTAGAAAAAATGTCAATGCAGCAGGGAGCTACATACTATCCAATAAACTACGAAGAGCTCTCAATACGTACAATTTAGAACGCCTTGTTTCTTCTTATTATAAGGCTAAATACGATAGTCACGTTAAAGCAGGGAACACATTTGTAACACCCGACGCGACGCGACGTGTCGACACCCGACGTGCACCGTGCATATTACCAACACGCGACGCCACGACATACTAGCATTTCATCATCATTTCACTAAATAAATGCAAAAATTTAATATGAAATTGTCATAAAGTGACAGTTCTCGAACGAATGACGCGTGGCGTCGAGTGTTGTCTAGAAACATACTGCGCTCCCGCGTCGGATGGCGTGTTTACCCCCACCATGGGAACGCATGGTGGGGGTAAACACGCACACGCAGATCTGGCACGTCTGGATCAGGTGGCGTGTGCGCGCGTGGCGTCGGGTCGCGTGTTCAAAGTGTGTTTCTGGTCTATAGAAAACCATACATTTGATTCGACTCAACACGCATCACGTTTCATCGGGTGGCGTCGGGTGTTACAAATGTGTTTCTGCCTTAATACTTGAAATTAATAGCTCAACTCTTGACAGGTCGGACACGAACCACGATGATGCCGAAGACCTTTGAAGAACCCATAATTATGCCCTTACAAACGCAAACGGTCAAAAATTCTATAAAAACCAAGAAAGCTATCAAAACATTCAATATTTTTGGACTTACCTTTAGGTTAGCTTATAACTTTGATTTAGATTAGAGTTTGTATTTTATACCAGTGGGTGACGGATTAGAATTTTAAGATTTTTATAAACTGATCGTTAATACTTGTAATTTTATGAATACATTTAAAAGGTATTCAATATCAATGAATATAATGCAATACCATTTAATTATATTATGCTGTGTTAAACGGGTCAGTGTGGTTTTATTTTGTGAATTCATGATTATAATATTAATACCCGTAAAGTTATAAGACTGATGTAAATTACACGTTTGAAATTTACTTTTTCATCCACCTGGATGCTGTAGACCAATTTTAAACTTAAAATTCAGTAAAATAATGTTCATCTTCCAATTATAAATCTCAATATATATAAGAGAAATATTTGTTCAAAAACGGTTATCTTACAAAAACCATGACATTTGTAAATAGGTGAGTAACATGACATTTCTGAAATAAAATAAACGATATGACACGGGCGGTATGACACAGCATGACGAGGGTTAGAAGTTGGACGTTTGTCTCACCTGAGACGTCTAGGTTACGTAACTCTTCTGTTTAATAATTCTACAGGCTACGATGAAAAATCTATGTTATCTAAAAGGATAATTTGACGTAACTAAGTGCACCCAGTGTTCCAAAAAGAGGGATACAGAGTCCCACTTATCCCTATTTTAGCCTCCCGCGCTTCAAATACAAGTAACATCAACACGTATAATGGTTCTATTTCACTTTTTTTTTCATCATCATTATCATCAGCTCTGCAATTACGAGATAATCATTACCGGGCCCAAAATGTTTATTTTGTTTTACGTTTACGCACTGTTTCTTTAATCTTCGCGTACAGATAACACTGCAGACAGTTATTACATATTATGTAATATTGATAAAAACATGATAGTTCAAAAGTATAGGAATACATTTTTATATAGATTTATGTGTTATTCTAGCTAAAAAATATGAAACTTTGATGCCACCACCATATTCAAGTCACAGTCATCCTATCACTAAAAGCCAAGCCTTCCCCAAAATAACTCCAATAACTTAATACATTTCGGTAAGGAGTCAAACTCAGTGAACATCATAAAATATTATCGGCACTTTGAAATATCATTCAAGTTGAATGCGTCGCGTTCGTCCCTCCTATTATCATATTCCATTACTTCGAATCAGGGTCTTGTATTGGTAAGTGACGCGAGATTCCTAGTTAAATTATTAAGGACTAGCTGACCTGCCGACAGCTTCGCTTGCGTTTCTTTAAGTTATCTCGTATAGTTTTTATAAAAAATAGCCTATAACCTTCCTCGATAAATGGACTATCCAACACTAAAAGATTTTTTTAAATCGGATCAGCGGTTACTGAGATTAGCGCGTTCAAACAAACAAACAATCAAACTCTTCAGCTTTATAATATTAGTATAGATTACTACCAACGAAAATTGGTTTTTGAACGAAGTCATAAACTATTTCATATAAATAATTGCTGCGGAAGCCTACATGGGCGAGTCCGACTCGCACTTGGCCACTTTTTTTACTATCATAAAATTGAATCAATCTTAGACGATAGCCATATACCTACTTTCGTTTAAAGACTTTATTTTAGTAGATACTGACGGAGTCCCCGTACAAAGCATGATACCTTACCGAACGGGCTGGTTTATTTCGGTACTTACATTTTTAAACTCTGATATCTTTCGAATGGAATGTCCGAATTGAATCATTTAAAAAGTTTTATAGAGATATTGAAATATTCCTAATTACAATGTAATTTATTTTGATAATGTTTTATTTGAAAATACAAATATAGAGCTTTTCCTTGCGGCGGCATTTAAATTAATTATATTGAAAATTAAAACACTTATTGTGACATAACTATAATAGTTAGATATATGCTGTCACGACGTTTTTTGTAGGTATTAATGTTTTCTACAAAATTGTAGTACATTGTATATTTCTAAAATGAATACTTTTCGCAGCGCATGCGATATAAGCATTTTGTTTTACATCGTGGGTTACATATTTGGGTTTTCCGTACGGATCCCTAATTTTTTTGAAAATGTTATATATAACATTTTCAAAAAAATTAGGGTTATATATAACATGTTATATATAACATTTGTTATATATAACATTTTCAAAAAAATTAGGGATCCGCTATAGCCGGGATAGGCTATAGCCTATAACCTTCCTCGATAAATGGACTATCCAACACTGAAAGAATTTTTTAAATCGGACCAGCGGATCCTGAGATTAGCGCGTTCAAACAAACAAACAAACAATCAAACTCTTCCGCTTTATAATATTAGTATAGATTCGATGAATTTTGGAATTAAGTTTCAGTTTATTCCCAAGTAGGTAATGATAAAATTTACAGATTTTTTGTAAATTTTATTATTATTATCTATCCAATAACCATAATTAAATCACTGGCAGCGACACTTTTCATATTATAATATTTGTATAATTTAAATTAAAAAAAATAAATTACATTAAAATTTTTACCCTTAAAAAACAATATAGAAATAAAAAACAATTTTCTGAAACATTTTAAATGTAATGCCCACGTCAGACCCTCCATGTTGAAACCGGAAACTTTATTATAAAAGGAGAAATATACAAAATGGTGGAATTTATTGGGCGCTGCGAACCTTCGTTTGAGGTCCACTTTGATCATTGGAACTATCGTTATAGACCAGCTCGGGTGACCGGAGAATGACCATTTTAGGGTTCGGTATTTGCCGTATTGATTGTTTCGATAAAATATTAAATTGATAAAAAAACTGTTTTTATCCTTCAAACTGTTTAAAGTTATCAGAACATGCCGGTTTACTGCGATGTTTATCTACTAGGTTATATGCATACAAATGTAGCTCTCTTCTCTCCCGTCAAAGAAGTTCCTGTGTCCCAGCCGTGGGAACGTAAATAGGGGTGATAATGACAATACCGCCGTGATAATATTTTTCAAAGTGAACCCCTTACTGTTCCTCACACTTAACCGCACGAATGTATACTTCTTTATTACAGTCCTTTCAAGTCCTCGTAAGAATCCGTAAAACATGATTTTATGCGGTGACCAAAAGACATTTTTTTCGAATATCTCGCTGTCATTCCCAGAATTTCTTTGATATTTATTAGCTTCTTTGCGGCCCGAAACGTGGGTATGTTATGAAAATATATTACTAAGATATATTGCGATGTATAGATCTGCTATGATTAAATGTGATACGATTTCATATCTGTATGTTTTTATGGCAATATTAGGTTTAGCATGCGTTACACAAGATAAAATTGTGTTCTGTTATAAATCTTATTTCGTAACGGTTAAAATGATAACGGTTAATTCAACGACAATTTCATTCTGTCTAGCAAAAAAATGTTATCGTGGCTAGTTTCAAAAAGTCAGTTACGAATGGTTGGGAAAAAAAACCGTAGCCCGGCTTAAAAATACCTCATCTTGAATGTCAACAATAATAAAATTAATAATTATATTATTTTAGGAAATAATATAATGTTTATTTTTCCGTCGGCACAGTAGTTTAATTGTCGATGAAAAGTGAAATAGTCAGTCATTAAGATTTCTAAACTTAATACATTGTAACCAACTCTTCGTGAGTTGGTCTCTCACTCACGGTCACTCTCGGTAATTCTCTTAAAGATGTCCTTCGGGAACCCTCAATACCTGTTAACAAAAAAAGTTTTTTTAACTTATGAGTCCATAAAATCAAATTATATTACACAAACATAACAAACAGATTAATACAGTACTTAGAAATATTTTTATAAGCTTGCTGACTTTGAATTGGTCACAGTCTTAGTGAAAATCCCACATCTTTCGATTGCTGGCTAAAAGTAAAATTAAATGAAAATGACCTTGTTCATGTCAAACGCCAATTCAAAGGCCTTGTGTAGATGAAAAGCTCCAATACCGAAAAGAGACTTTGCCAAGCGTAGTGCAAAAACTCGACAAATGTATGAAAACCATAACTCATCAGCCCCCTGGCCCTCCGCCAAAACCACTCGGAGAAATGTAAATTCAATACTGAACAAATCGAAACTAGTTCGAACTGGATCCATGAACCTATGAACTATGTGACTTTATTTAAATCGTCCAAGTCACATCAATTCAGGAAACAGTTTTAGCTTGACTATACATATAGATGCTCATTTTTAGTGTCCCATTCTATCTGAGCATTCTATACCATTCTGGCATTTTGAAGTGGATGGAATTATTTTGATTTATGATCCGGTTTATCAAAATGCATCGAATTGTGAAACCTTTCCTTCATCAGTTAATAAGCAAATATTTCAACAAATCCCAAAGATTATAATCTTTAGATACAGCACAAATACATCCATAAAGCCGTTACCTTACGCACGGTCCACTCAAAAGGGCAGCTCTTATCTTCAATTTTATACGTCGGTATTCAGTGAATTCCTTTATCGTCTGTACTTTAGTTCAAAGCAATATTTTCACTTGAATGGTACCTATCTTTCTTTTTTATCGCGATCCCCAGGATCTGTTTAAATCACTCAAGTGCTACGTGGAGGCTCGGTGATGGGTCAACAATATTTAATTTAAGAACTGGGTTTGGGGCTGACTTGACTGGACGTTGATTTTGTGCTCTTTGGGTTTAGTTTTAAACTGATAGTTTCTTGTTTTTCTATGTCCTAGCTGATTCCTGAATAAATTCCTAGTTCCTTTTTAACTTAGATCCAACTACCATTCGTGACGCCCACCATTCGTCCTGTTTTAATCCGGTTTTGTCCTCACTTGCTAAGTAATACTTTGAGAGTATATTACTATAAAATTTACCTAATTATTAATATTTCTGTACAATTCACACAGCAAAATCTAGCCCCGTGGTAAGCTCGAAGCGCCACCACCTACACATAAAAACAGATAACATAATGTGTTTTTCTTTCCCGTTTTCGCGAAATAGCTCACGAACTCAGAACTTCTCGAATGCGGAGAATTTTCTAGAAAGCACATCTGGCTATGAGTTTTTATAGTTTTCTCGCGTTATTTAGTGGGCGAGTTCAAAGTATTTGAACTCCACAACTTGTTTATCTGTGTGCTTTGGCACGATTTCGGTTATAACTCCCCAATAGTAAGGCCAGACATCATAGTTTTCATTATTCGTTGTAATTTTATAACTATGGCTGAAGATCAAAAATTAAAATTACGGACCTAAACCAAAGTATCACAAAATTATGGATTTTTAACAAAAGTGTGCTTTAAGTGCTTACAAACTAAAAAGTTATGGTCCGTCTGGCTCCACAATTATTGGGGAAGAGGATATCCTGAGGACAAAGGAGGGTTTTCATCTTTGAAAATATCTGCATCTTTTGGATTTGAGGATCAAATAATTTATTTGAACATCAAGTAATTTTCCGTTTTAAAGGGTCTTTTATTACGATTTGAAACGAAATAACGTTGAACGTTTAAGGGCACTTGCTAAATAATTCTGTATTATTTTGATGTAATTCTAAAAGGGAGATTAAATTTTAATTATTCTAAAGTTTTGCAGACAAAATCAAGCTTAAATCTATTAATTTAAGGGCATAAATATGTTTTTTTTTTTAACCCAAATATGTTTTGATCCTCTATACATAGATTTCTACTACATACTTACTACTTCTACATAGATACTTCTACATAGATTGTGCCAATCTTGTTATTGGATATCTGCGCTAAGAATGGTATAATTTTACACCTACTTTCACAGGTCAAGCAATATTAGCACAAGACACAAAGACCCGCGATTACTGGTCGATCCCATATTTGTTATTATTGCCATCAAGCAAAACTAAACTAAACATAATGCGTCCTAAAAATAAAAAAAAAACTGCACGCGGGAACATAAAAGCTTAAAACCACTCATTAACACCTTTATTTTCCCTGCGAATGAGCACACGACTTAATTTGAAGCCAGTTTATTTAAATTAATTAAATCGGGGTAAGTGTTTACCATGCAATCTTGGCTCGCTAGGCCTTTCCAATTTTTAATTGGAATTACCTTATCGCCTTGAGGGGGCTATTCTGATATTTAGCTGTGAAGTCGATATTCTTTATAAGAGTTAACTAGTCTACTACGCGGTATTGCTTGCGTTTTTCGAGGAGACTTTATATTTTCGCGGGAAGGGAAGCTTTTCAAAAGTTATGTGAATTTCAAAACCGGACCAGAAGTTGTTAAGATTGATTTCCGCTTTAGTACCTAAAAAAATTAAACTATGTTATTAGGTGTAAATATTAATGAAATTACATGTATTTACAGAAAGTATTTAGATTGTACATATTTCTTTATTTTTATTTACAACTAAATCGGCCTCGGTAAATCCGATTGATTTACCGTCTATATCTAGTTTTTCGTCCGTATCTAGTTTAACATCACATAAAATTCAAAGTTTTAGGTTTTGTAGACTTGACCAAACAAACACTATAAGCTAGTCAGAAACGTAATAATGAAACCACCTAATACCACAAAACTCAAACAAGATAAAGTCTATCAATCGCCAGCCAACTCCGATCTACAGCCAACCAATCAGCGGCCGGCTGGTTTAAAGTGGCACAAACTTATCCACGAAAGTTTCCAACTCATAATCTCGGTAATGCCACTTAAAGTCTCAACTTATTGGTCTCTGAATGTTTAATATCCGTCCATGTCTCGAGTCGAGACTTCACTGCAGAGTTGAAGCCGCAGTCAAAGTTTGAATAGAGTTATTGACGCCATCTTTGTTTAGTTGAACAATACAGTTGTAGTCGTACGTGGAATTCTGGATTCTGGATATCAGAGTTATTAGAATTAATTGTTATAACAAATAATTTTATTGATTTAAATTCAAAATGCTGAAATACTGGGGTTGGGGTTGGAATAATAGACTTCGAGTTTTTTTTCGGTTTTTTACTGCTATTTGTCGCTTACATTAACCTAAATGTGATAAAAATAGATATATTTAATTTCATGTTTCATCATGCTTCATCATGTTTCATCAAGCATGAATTACGCTTTGTTTTTTCATTTACCTGTTACTGACTGCATCTTATGCAATTTTATTAGATTAACATATTACAACATAATCGCACATATTGATGCTGAAAGTCTGAAACATGCCGCAAAGTCTTATTTTTTAATTGACTGTAGCACAAAAACGCTTTAGCAGACCCCAACCTGAGTGTTGGATAATAAACTTTCTGTAAAATAAAGTGCTGAACGCCTTTCAACGGATTTGCATAGAGTTAGCCCATAGCCGGTCCATTAGTACGGATCACGGTTTTTATCGAATTTTAAATGAGATTGGAGCGATTGTAAACTTTAATCTGTTTAAAATACTGCAGAGAATTTATTAGCAAGATTGATTGAGTCGGATTTAATTAGTTTGAAAGTGACATACTCTTTGTCTTTTTGGTTTGAAGGGCTTTAGGTATAATGGATTTTTTAATCGTTAGGTATAAAGTTTGAACTGTTTGAATCGAATACACTGATTCCGTTTGTTAGAAAAAAAAACACTTCAGCATTTTACCCAAATTCTAGCGAAAATTTGTTAGCAAGCAAAACCGCTTTACCGATTTAATAATATTTTGTATACACATAAACAACGGTCAATATAATTAAGAAGTATGGCGATAATGTGTTACAAATTCTTGTGAATTATAGTAACTATCGAACAGAGTCCGTAATAGCCCCCAACTAGCATTGTTGCCAGGCCACATAAATTCACAAAGACTTTGGAACTTTAATCGCAACACTGAAACACCGTTCCGAAGTGTCTGAAGTTACACTCCAGAATTAAACGTATTTTTAGACTTAATTAAATAAAAAGCGCTGTAGAGTTAAATTTTTATGTGGATTTTTTTATTTGGAAACTTTCGTTCACAATTCCGGTCTTTCAATTCCAACGATGTCTGTGGCGCACAGTCGGAGGTCCACCTGCGACGCAAGAGGTTGCGGGTTCGATTCATGGCCACGGGACAAACATTTGCACAATCTACAAATATTTGATCCGTGTGTCTGGGTGTTCTATATTATTCATAATAAAATCCGCGGGTGTCGTCAAACCGGCCTAGGTTATATACTAGAATTTGTCGTTCCGTATGAGTTTATTAATTGGGGACCCATTCCTAATTTTGTAATATATTACGGGTCGATGGTGATTCAGATAGTTGTTCACACCAATTGTCGACCCTACATATTTTTATACCCAAAATTATACATCAAACTCATCACCAATCACGCAATCCTAAAAGCTACGACATCTCAGTTCGTTACATGCCATAATTGAATAGCAAGGAGACGGCCCGATCTGTGTGTAACATACGGACGGCTGCAATTACCAGTTCATTAGTTGGCAACACTCAGGTGCTAATCAGAGAATATTGAACCTTAAATCTGGGACGTAGGTGAATACGGCTTTATTTGTAAACGTTGGAACTTGATGTACAATATTAAAAGCGGGATGCTGTTGACTCTTTTGATTAAAGTTTTTATAAAATGGTAACTTAAGCAACTTTAACCTACTCAGCCGATTTATTTTCATTCTTCGTTCACCATAATTATGGTTAGGCAGCGAAGAAAAACATTTGTCACTATAGTAATTAACAAACTTCATTTATTTTAATTACATACTACAATATACTTAGGCAACACAAATTAAGAGTATTAACATTATAATTAATAAACATATAAATTTCTAGTTTGGGTGATTATGTATTATGTTTTTTTGTTCATGTGTTTGATTAATGATGGATAGTCTCCAAGACTCTAGACTCGAGCTATGTCTAGTCCACTTAGATAAGGTCCCAACTCCCGACGCCGTCAACCTAACGCAAAGACGATAACCCTCGAGTTCTTACCAAAAACCCATTTCCATGGCTCTTTGTATCGCATATTTATTACGTGCGAATATATCCGCAGAATTTTCCAAGACCGATATTGGTTTTCAATATGATTTATTAACTTTCTATTTTCCTCGTACGATACGGCATGTAAGCGATGTTTCATTAGTAGATATTCTCTTGTTTTTACCTTACCTTGTGTTTTGGGTGAATGTTTGGGTATTTTATCTACAAATTACAGAAAAGGTATTTGTTTTGTCAATGATCTCCGTGTAGTTGACTTTTTCCTCATCGTTGTTCAGATTTTTATGATAAACTTTTACTTATGTGATTTGATAAGGTTTTGTTTGTTAGATATTGATTTTAGTCAATAATTGACCCGATTTAATTTTGTGCGAATCACTTGTCACCTTTTTCTCATTATTGCGCATTTTTATTTAATTTTTGGTTTTGATGTTTGTCATGTAATATTAAATTATATTCACTTTAAGCTACTTGTATAAACACAAACGCTTATTTCCCACCATTACAATGACAGACATAAAGCGACACTTTTCCAACAAAAGAATACATTAACTAAAGCGGTCGGTACTCCAATGTTTCGGATGACTTGCGTTTACAAACATACAAACATTATGTTCTTTGGCAGTGATGTTTTATGGCGGTGACTTGCATGTAACTTGATGGATTTTTGCCTTTATCAGAGACAAAGTCGATGTAACAATGGCTTTTTGTATGGAATAATAAAAATACGAGTATTGTTGGTAAAAACCCGCGTTTGAATTTTTGTTTAATTTGCCTTTCTTTTTGACTTTATTGACTTTAAGGTTCTCTTTCACGAATGTATCATGCATTCGATGTAATTGACTTATAACAGAATTGCTGATGAATTGCATTGGGGAAGAGCGCTGTGACAGACATTAATGTAATAATGTTTATAAAACCATAGACAAAATAAAATGATAAAACTTTAGCTAAACTCAATTGAAGAAATTATTAGGCAGGCAAAATAATTTTTAAAGTTAACATAAAATGGTTATCACTTAATGATAATTGGCCAGGTCAGAGTGCACGGCACGGCAATAGCAATACATAGCACTATGTAAAATATTTACTTTCTCAATATGTTTATTGATATATTTCCCTGGAAATTTTAATTTAATATGAGCAACCGCGTAGAGGACTCCGTAAACAATCTAAACCCTGATACGTATCGGAACAAAGCATCTCTGTTACGCTGACATGTTGACATCAAAGCTAACAGCTAAGACGTCGGATTATTGAAGACTGATAGTTGAGCCTGGGGCGAGATCGACTCCGGCTTGATCACCTGTCCACTGGTAATTTCATGTTGATAATTAGATGTTATCATATTTATCGAATAAGTTGTAATTACACATACAACAAAAAAATATAAAGTATATTCATTACTTTATAACACGTACGTACATTAATTACGATTATAAAAATCACGTATATACAATGCAATTTATTTTTAATTCAAAACTCAAGATGCTCAGCGGTTTTTGAACCGAAAGCAATGGAATGAAAGTAGAGGGTGGTTCTACTGCTGAGACAACATGTCATTTTACAGGTTCGGAAGAATTCACGGGCATTTTAGCAAGCGTAGTAGTTATACAGAACGATGTTTATACGCGTAAATACATTCTTAAATCGGTCTCCCCAACACACAAATCATTTTTAGGTTGATTAACTAATTGATCTGCACGCGGCAGAAGGTGAGAGAAAACTGTAGAAAATGAACGTCTTCCTATAGTTTTCTCACCTTTTAAACCTTTCTTGAACTGTTATAAATATTTCAAACCAAAATCAGCTAAATCGGTCCAGCTCTAGTTTTACCGAGACTAACGAACAGGAAATAATATTATTTTTGGATACCTAATACTATTTTCCCTGTTGCAATTGATTATGTTGTTAAATTTACTCAGCAAATAAACTATTTACTCAATGTTTATACCTTAAACATAGTTAAACTTTCGCCAACTCAAATAGTAGCGGCAAACATGTAGTTAAATTAAACCTAAAAATAGATGGAGTTTGAACCTTATTTGCTTGGTACAGACTTGTCTATTCTACGTACTGCGGTTATAATTATAGGAAAATAGATAAAATAAGAGGAGTTATTCCTTTATACGTATAATACAATCTTGTCAAACTTTCATCAATCTGATAAAAAGGCCTTTTTAATTTCTTAATTTCTAAACAACTGCAGCGTTCAACATAAAATTTAACTTTGAGTCCCTGTGTCCCACCAGTGGGAAAATAAATATTGGTTCTTATGTTAAGCTAGTGAACCAGCAAGCAAGAAACGCCGGCTTTATTTATTTTTTACGGCACCGTTCGCCCTGGTGTTAAAACTGCGAACACAGACCAAAGAACACTCCCCATTTTCTTTCATCTTTTAAAATTTAATATAACCTAATGAATGCAAAGCATTTTATCCGGTCTAATCCAGTACAGCCTTTGTAAGACATTTGGGTCTAATGAATCTTGAAAATGTTCTTTAATATTACTGTGAAAGAACAGCAACAAGGGGAATGCAACTAATTTTCTTCATTCTTTTAGCCGACGTAATCTAAAATTAAAAGAACTTTCGTGCTTAAATTGGGGGGATAGAAAAAAAAGGGGGAAGATAGAAAAAAAAGGAAAATATGATAACGATGAAGATTACAAGTAATCTTTGTGGTTTGGTCTTAATTCACCACTCTGGTCAAGTGTGGGTTGGTCAATGTCACAATGTCTTTCAAACTCTTATCCAGATCATGCTGGTCTCTTCACAATTATCATATTGATAATTTTTTATGAAAATAAACCTTCTCTGTTATAATTTAAAAATAAATTAAATTTGGCAAAAATAAAATGTACTTGCTTCAGGAAAATTAATGTACGTAGTGTTTGATTGTTAATCAAAATTTGTATTTGTTATTTAATTATAACCAAAATCAAAAATCAATAATAAAAAATTACGGCGTTAAGCCACGTCAAAATATCGCGTGACAACACACTACGTGATATTTTACGTTGTCTTTTAACGTCACGAGCCCCCTTCGTAACCTTTATTGTTTTTTATTAACAAAACATTTAACGAAATGTTCCATGAATTGCATACAAAACATTTAAATAAATCAATATCAAAAAATAAACTTACTCAACGTAGCACCCAATTTATTCTCAGAATAGGCCTTGTATACGAAAAATCTCGCTTGACTCGATTACCTAATCCAAATCGATCTATATTCATATCCTTTCATGACAAATTGACTTCGATCAAATAAACGAAGCTATACACAAACATGATCGATCGAATTCATTACTCGAATATGAATCTCTACACCAACTGCTTCATGAATGAAAATATTCATTCTCTTTACTAAAACACTCTAGCGACAACGCTACAGAGGCAATAATCCACGCAATTTTGTCTTAATAAACTGTCAAAATTAACTTCAAAGTACTTTATCATCTCAAGTGTTAATAAAGTGTAAAATATCCAAAAATAACAGTTTAAAGAATCAATAACATGGAAGCATGTAGCTGGGAATCAGTTTGGTTCGGGTCGCGAAGGCGGGCGGACGTGTAGACCTTCTACGGCGTAGCACTGCTACGACTACGCGCTACGGTTCAGCGATGTGACGTGTTGTGATTGTTTTGAAGTGATACTAAAATGGAGTGGACAATATTCTTCGTATTCTTGGCCTCAACGATCCTCTATGGAGTCACAGGAAATCCGGCTAAAATGGGTCAGTAAATTATTTAGTTAGGTTATTGCATAGATTGGCAGTTTGACGTTTAGAACAAAGGATGGGGGACCCTTGTCTCAGTTTTTAGAGTAATCGATTTAGTTGGAAAGTTATGGGTATTTTATGTTGGGTTTTGTGGGTTCCTGAAATATTTTCGTTTAAATTGCCTTCATGAGATTTACCGCGTGGTTTATTAATAAAATCAACCTCTATTTCACGTATTCTATAAAGAGATAAAATCATTTTCATGACATTACAATTTAAAGCACCAATTCAATTGTTTTAAAATGTTTTTGCTGACAAAATATATTAAATTTAGTGTTTTGAGGAATATGAAATTCAGTTTGTGCTTAGTAATCTAAACCGAAGCCAAATGGCTAAGTTTTCGTTTGCCAAGTTCAAGGCAGTTAATCAAATTACTTGTGACCAGTTAAATGGTTCTGGCGAATACTTTTGCAGATAAGGAATAAGTTATTCAGTTAATTTAGTAAGTTCCTACCATACAAAGTCAAACTTCTGCTGTTTTTGTTTTATTCTTTACTGTAGACAAACAAGTAGAAGTAGAAATAAATACATAAATATTGGCGCATAATTAACACAGAAATAATTAGCCACGTGGTAAGCTCGAAGCTTGTGTTGTGTTTAAAAACAAGATTCGAATTAAGTAATCTATAAATTATATTATTTTATAATTAATTTCTGTCTCACTTACACAAGGTCGCGTTTCTTTTTAGGGTTATCAACGATTAGAAAACTACCAAAAATGAAAATCTAAAAATATATTTTTTAATATTTTCTTCAGAGTTGTGTTCTGTTCACTGCAGCCAACCAACACGCCTCGGCTTAATATACCCATCATGGGATACCTTGTACAAATTGATATTTGCAAAAATTGGTTCAGACATGAGATGTCCCAATAGCTCTCTCCAGTTGTTACTCTACCATTTATTGGCCGTCGCGACGTCTCTCTCACGCCAATTGACAGTTGAACGGGCGAACTGATAAAACGTGCTTGGTAATAAATAACTGAGTATTTCAAGGCATTATGTTTTTAAAGAAATCAAAGGAACCTTTTATGTTTTTATGGTATATATGTATTTACGATCCCACTGCTGGCACTAATTAATTTCTCTCTAGACGAGAAATAAGGCCTTATAAGCCTTATATTAATTCACCACACCTTAAATTAATGTCCTTCAAACGAATCAAAGTTTTAGGACATGCCGGTTTCTTCCCAATGTTTGCCTTAACCTTAACTCACGAGATACCATATTATATTCGTTAAGATTTTAAAGAGCTTTAATTAAAGAGCTAATATACTTACATTCTATTCACATGTTCATTTAATTCTTGACAATAACATTATTTTTTTATAAGAACAGAGGTGCGCGGCTGGGTTTGAACCTAAAACCTTATGAATTAATGTCACGTGTGCACCCATAGCCCATTAAGGAAGATTGAAATAATTATGATCTTTCATCTGGATTATCTATTAACTCAAATGTGGGTAAAGCCGCGTGGTTGGCTAGTTAATGAAGGATAAATATTATATTGTATTCGTTCATTTAGACACTATCTCCAAACATTTCGGGTTGTCTTCTACATCTGCTTTCTCGCAAAAAGCGAACAATAAATCACTCCAAGCAATTATAGCACTAACACACTTCCACATAAGGCATAAATCATCCTGCCAGCGTTATTGCTCTAGTTTAACTGCTATTTTAGCTACTGGAACAGGCCGTGATACATTAACTTAAAAGGGCGCTTGTTTACTCCACAAATAGAGATTTTTTACGTTAAAATAAAAGTTTGAAATGTAGGTATTTATTCGGTAGGAATATTTTTATTGAAACGTTCACTTAGTTTTGATTACAACCTTCTACATTTTTACTGTAAATACCGTCGTGCTTTGATACCAGTCCTGATGATGTCCCACGTACTGGAATGAAATGGTTTGTGGATTTCCCGTTTATTCAAAATGAATATACCTATCCATCATTATCATCCACAGTGTCGGCTTAACTTTATAGATCTTTGTGACTTGTAGATTAATGATTTTATTAAAATAATGGTAATTAATAATGTATCCTCTGAGGGGTTTATCACAGGTGATCTAAAAGGGTGCGTGCCGGATATTATATAGGTTTTATTCAAAAATCAAGAATTTAACTTAACAGCTTTACAGGATAAAGCAAATATGCGTGTTTATATATTGGAACACTAGACAAATGCCGCTTCTCGCGACTGGTGGTCGTGGCCCCCAGTCATGACCGCGTGGTCGTCTAGTCGTGGTCGCTCCGAGCGGACCTTTAGTCATAAAACACTTCAATTCACAGTCAAGCGAATCAAGCTTTACAAATGTTATTAAAGCAAATTACACACGGACATTTTAGTTTGACGCAAACAATAGGATGCAAACAATAGTACAGACGGGCGGTATTGCTTCCGTTCGAATTGCGAATAGCGATCCGGCTACACAGTTTGATTGTGTGCCAATATGTACTCCCATCGTCGATAGGTTAAATTTTAACTGAATGATACTGAGTAAGACATACAATTTTCGTCTCGTCAACTTTGTCATTCTGAGAAACATCTATTCTAAATTCGCAATCTGCAAGTCGCGCGTTCCGGTCGCTCAGAACGAAATGCTACCTTTACGTGGTTAGTTTTAATGCAGGCTTAAAAACAGTACCCTCCTAACTCTTCTTGCGGTTGTAGTCTAACTAAGGGATCTAATGTAAACCTGATGATAGACAGCATCATCGTTTACTGTGCCAATTTACTGCGAAATTTATACAAAGCTGCGGGTGAAAAGTTAAACTATATAAACTTGTATACCATCATATTAATTATCTTATCAGTGGGTATATATCATATACCTACATATCTCTAACAAGAATCTCAGAGTATCTCGTATATCAATCTTTCAGTCGCAACTATCTCGGGGCATTCATAAGCCAGGCTATTTGTCACACCGCGGTACTATCGGGGAAGTTTTAGTGAACCGATCATGTTAGTGATTTCTGAATTTTCTAACGTTTTATAATGTAGGTACTAGCAGACATGTCACAAAATGTCCTATTATATTATAATAAAATATTATAATTTTAATAAGTTTTTTATCTTCTGTCTTAACAATGAGTATGCCATAATATGAAAATGCCGGGTATCCCAAAGCGATCATAGATGATACAGCCTGCAAAATGTAAATTCAGATGCGACGCGCATAATAAATGAGCTGAAGGTAAAAATATTGGAGGCCGCACTGAGGAATCCAAATTGGATATTTTATTGTCCAACTGTTCTTTATTAAAGTCGTAAGACGTTTGGGCATATTTCTTTATGTAACTTAATTAGAAATTTATGTATTGGGAATTATTTCTGAATGTGAATAGAATTAACTGTGTAAATTCTATTACATGTACAATATTACGGGCTGATGATGATGATGATGATAGTTATGTCCTGTGCAAATATTAGTAATACTCCTGGCTAATAATGGAACGACACATGGGTTGTTGATGAAGACGTGAAAGATATTTCTACATCATTTGATTTCCGCCTCGAGTTTCACTTCGATCGTGTCCATAAAAACCCGCATTCAACCATTCAACCGATTTCAGATAATGGCTGATTTAGACAGGGTCAGTAGACAACTCAGTCGCAGCGCCAATGTCGGCGCCGCGACTGACTTTAACTGTTTACATGAAGTAAGTAGTAGTGATGCGTTTCTCACGGTGACCACACGTGTGTGAAGTCAGTGGGAAAAATGAATTCGCGAAAAGAAATAAATAAATATTACTGGACAATATTACACAGCGACATCTAGCCCCGTGGTAAGCTCGAAGCTTGTGTTACGGGTGCTAGATTTCTGATATACTTAATATAATATACATACATAGATAGATATTTTTTATTATACATATATAACACCCAGACACCCGGAACAAATATTTGCAGATCATACAAATTGTTGTTCCGAGGCGGGAATCGAACCCGCAACCTCTTGCGTCGAAATGAAACGACGATTTAATTATTTGTTGAAAAATTTATCAATTTTGCTGTTGAATGAGTTAATATAAATGGTAGAAAATGAGATAACTAAAAATGAGATAACGCTGTTGACCGCATTTCTTTATTGCGGTAATTTAGGGATTTAATATCCCAAAGGCACTCGTCTTCGCCATATAATTGCACCAATTTTAATGTTTCGTCTTCGCTAAGCTTACGCGTCATTTTTATCGAAAAAAACGTGGTCACTCTACAACGCAGCGGCAGTGACTAACCACGTACTGACTTGTCTGTTTACACGGGGTTTATTTGGCTGGCGCGGGGGTGCGCGGGTGGCGGGGGGCGCCAACTGACTTCAAAATATTCGTGTCCGAATATTCAAGTCAGCGCTGACTTCAAGCCACTGTACTGACTTCAAATCAGTTTACACAGGGTTTTTGTCGGGTCAGCACTGACTTGTCTCTATTTCGAAGTCAGTCACTGACCCTGTCTAAATCAGCCATAACGCATCAAAGTAATTTACCCTATCCTTATCTCTTTCATATCTCATAGAAAAAACAGTGACAGGAACAAATCAGGGGTGCCCTGCGATATTTTCACGCGTCGCTACGTGACAGGCATGGAGAAGAAATGTCAGAAGCGACATTCCTGCCATTATGGTACCCCTGATTCTGTTGCGTAAAATGTAGAGAAATAACATTTTAAAAAGTATATTATCTTGTCATAGTTATGTATACTAGCTTTCTTCCGCGTTAAAATAAAATAAATAAATATTTTTTATGTAATTATCATTATACAATTATGAATTCGCTTTGAACTTTACTTTAAAAAGAAAACTTTAACTAAGCGTTTCAGTGTTGAAGTTACCGGTAAACATGAAAAAAAACAAGTACTTATACTTGTTTTTTTTAAGTAAGAAATAGGCCAAAATTTATATATCATAAATTATATTATTGATATTAGCAAAATTATATGTATTCGCTTCAGTTTAATAGTTTTTCTCGGGGGAGTAAATACTTTCAAGACTTATGAAAACACTTTAAACTAAAATATAAATCATAAAATTACAAACAGGTAAAACTTAACTAATAAACTTAAAAATACGAACAGATTTGACTTTTCCATCCACATAAATTCTGAAAAACGTTATGAAAAATATTTTTGTTTTAATCAAAATTATTTTTATATAAGTTACGACATAAAAAATAAAATGATAATTCATAAACAAATAGAAAAGAGAGATTCGTATCAAGAACTAACAGAATCGGGGTGTTACAACTGTCTCGGAACGTTGATGAATGGGATCTGATTGTCAGGGGATTTTTTCCAACAGGATCTTTTGTTGCGTAATTTTGTTACTTTTTGTGAGGGGCCGCTAAGTAAATTAAGTTTTTGTGGGGTGAGAATATTAACGGGAGGCAGGTTAGATTGATATTTCTGTGGTTTGCCTTGTTGCTTACAGAAACGTTTTAATTGGAAAATTTATCGCAAACTCGGAAACCAATCTAATATTTAGTTTTTTATGTATTTTTTTAGTATCTTAAACTTATGTGGAATTTAATTCTAAGCATAGCTGTTGTTGTAGTTTTTCAAACATTGTGAAATAATAAATAAATCAAATAAATGTCTTTTAGAATTAACATCACATTCATTATCCTAGACAATAGCTTTAAATATTTCTTTCAAATGGGTTTTAGGAACTAATTGAGATGAAAATGTTCGGATTATCATTATATTAAGTAAATCCTACAAAAACTACTATAAATGCAATAAAATAAAATAATTTGAGCTGTTGTAAACGAAACAGCATTAAACTAATTAACTTCAATAGTGAACATCTTTATTTCTAGCGACTGTCTCATCTGTCAGCATTAAAATCTATGGCACGTACTGTAGAGTAAAACTATCGTGTCCATTTTTGTCCATTTTCCCCTCATTCCGTTACTGAGAGGAATTCTGATGGCCGCGAAAAGGTAAGCAAGTGTCATTTCCTAGCTTTTACGGTTATTGGATGTAATAGAGGTTTCGAAATGGAGTCTTACGTGGTATGAATGTTGTAGAAGATGATATTAGTATAAGTGAATTATGTTTTTATAGGAACCGTATACTTTATGCATAAAATCACAGATAAAATAATAATATTATTCTAGGCATCATTCACACGAGAGTTATAAAAGCGATGCGTTAAAACCCAGAGCGCTTTTGTACACGTCGTCTTAAAAACACTGTCGGGTGAACATTATACTTGGAAATGCATCTGTTGTTAGAACGCTTATTTAACGTTAGTTAAAAAAATCGTGCAATCGAGGGATAAAAGTAGGTAAGTCTGCTATTACTCGTACACTACAGTCGTAATAACAGAAACATGTAATTTTAAATAAACAACCAGTATGTAGGTCCCTACACATTCTTCTAGTAGAATATTATCAACATGGTGGCTCTTTCACATACCAATTGTAGAAGTTAAGGTTGACTTGACTAAAGTATTTATTTTTTAATTAAAAAAAACTTAATGACACCATACAAATGTTAATGTTACTGTTTGTATTTCAACCAACCAGCCACATTGGAATGAAATAGAGCTTCCAATTTCAAATCCAAATTACCGCCAAAATTCAGAATTAGCATTCGGTGAAAATCAGCGCTATTCGATGATGCGATGCAAATGTAGCCGGAACCAATCAGCTGTCCCCCGGGCAGTGGCTACGTGTAAAGATACCCACAAATGGATACTGATATTTGAAATTTGAATTCAGAACAATGGAAGAACTATTCAAGCTCAAAGCTTTGGTTATTTGTTTTTTATTATTTTTCCTGTTTTATTCATGTTTCTTGAAATAAAGAGATTTTATTTATTTATTTTATGTGTAATTTGAATTCAGAACAACTGAAGTTATATTCGATTTTATATTGCGCGTGATTTAATCCTGTGCTGCAGTTAAGCTTTGGAAGTTATGAAATTTTGACTCAGCACTTTTATCAAAATGTAAAAACTATTTGCTTCTAAATCCAAGGCTTCTTTTGTTTGCTATAATAAACTATTAATATTTGTTAAATATTATAGTTTGTGCTTACCAACGAAATTATTCTATAATGATAAATTTTAGTTTATTTTGCGTTACTGTGGCAAATTGCTTACTTATTTTGTAAGAGACCTAAATCCACCAAATCAATCAAACACAAAAATGACATTCTATAATTGAATCGAATGAGTTCAGTCTCGTATCTCCCCAGATTATTGTCCTCGTATAAGGAGAACAATATTATATTCTGTGTAAATCAGATTCCCGTTCAAGTCACGACAGCGCCGAGGGAGCAGATTGGTCAGCGTGCATAATTCAGCAGCCTTATTCTCCTAATAAAAGTCGCGAACTTATGTCATCGTTTTTATTTGTTTCTTTTTGTAGATTTGAGAAACAAATAGTTGCTAGATTTACCGTTTATTCGAATTTATATCTCGGAACGAACAGTTATGCTAATTTGGCATTTATTCTTCTATTTATGGTATTAATAATAAAGTTTTTATTTTGTTTGAGTTAATTTACCATAGCAGTACTATTCATCACATACATTGTGGTGTTATGGATGGATCGGAGAAAAGTTGCCTAGTAAATATTTTGTTAAATTAAGAATTATTAATTTAATTTATGATGAGAAAATTGTACTGCTGACCATGCGGCTATTTAACTCAAAACAAAAAGTAAAGTATGTTATATAGTCGACAGTTGATCATCAATAATGGCATATGTTTACGGGAATCAGGCCGCAGCCGTCACGGAAATGGGGACTTTATTAGTTTACGACCGCGTGATGGCACCCAATCACTAGTTACGTGTGTGCCAGGTACAATGAGCGGTGGATTTGATTTCTTTAAATAATGTAGCATTTGAATTACGAGTTCGAATTTTAATTTGAAGGACCGCATTCGAATTTACAATTTTGAATGATCAAATTCGAATTCGGAATACAATTGAAAATGTGTGCGAAATTAAAATTAAAATCTGGAGCTCTACATATATTTTGGACAATAGATATTAATAGTGTCGCAATTGTCGCAAATGTCGACCAAGCGGTGACAGTAGCGATATCGCTTGCCTCGCCATTATCTACCACTGGTTGTTTTTGTGAGATTTTCATGTCAATGTGAATTTTATGCAAATAATTCCCCGCGAACATGGGTGCCACCTTGACTTTGCTTGTAGTACACAAATATTTCTATGTGCTCTCTATGCCTTCTGCAAAACGCTGTCTACATACCGAACAACATCAATGTACAACATTGCCTCATAGTCTACTTTCAAACTGCATTGCTATCGAACATTTCTTATATATCCAAACTGCAATATTGCTCAACAGTTCGTCTACATACGAGCAGCGAGTCTACACACTGTAAGTCCACATACAAAGCGAGCTTAAACACCCTCTAGGGGCAGGTATTGTCTCGCAGTGATAAATTGCTATCCTGTTCGCTTCGTCACCGCAATACTACTGTGAATCCTTATTCTATAATGTATTACTTACATTTGTATTATTTAATTGTAGGTATTACACTCACCAATAATAAAAAAATTAAACAAAAGAAATTGAAACTACAATAACGTAGAAAAGGTCCAAATTAAAACCAGAGAGGTTATTTAATGTTAATTTTAGATCATTACACATTTGACTGACAGCTGAAAAACCGCGAGGAACAAACATTCTAAATTTAAACAAGCACAAAGGTGTTACTAAACTGGTTTCGTGTAGCAAAAACTTCGCAATCTACATTACTTTCTTTTTCTAATTCAAACTTCGAATCACTGGCAACATTTGAATACGTTTCTCTCTTTACACCAATGTAAAGACAAAGTCAGTGAGTGATGTGAATAAGCCTGTAGGGGAATTTGGCAACTATAGTACAAAGTAGTAAGATACTCGCACAAGGAGGGTAAAAGCCTCCTTGTGCGTCGGGACATATCGTCAACGTAAGTGAGTGAAGCGTGATCCTGCATAATTAATCATTCGTCTCATTCTACCTCACTAGTGACTAGTATAATCTGCTTATAGTGAAACAGTGTTTTTGTATGAATGCTTGTTGCTCTTACACAAAAAACTGAATTAGAAAGAAAGAAATAAGAAAATGCTTAAGTTTATTTAAAATGTTTGGCTTACAGATATATTACATACTAATTAAATAAAATGAAATAACACAATCAGAACCAACTTGTAAACCGAACATCATGAAAAGGACACTGACTCAGCAATTAATGTATAGTGTGCACTACATGTAGGTATTATCATTCTAGTAGTCGCTTTTAGTATCCTTTTAACCTTAAAATATAGATAGATAGATAGATAGATAGATAATAACTTTATTGCACACTTTATAAAAGACAAAACATTACATATATAAGAACACAAACTAAACTAAATGTACAATAGGCGGCCTTATCGCTAACAGCGAAAATAAATATAAAATACTAGCTTCCGCCAGCGGCTTCGCCCGCGTAGAAATAAAAAGTAGCCTATGTTCTTTCTCAGGGTCTAAAGATTGTCTGTACCAAATTTCATCAAAATCGGTTCAGAGGTTTAGCCGTGAAAGCGTAACAGACAGAGTTACTTTCGCATTTATAATATTAGTAAGGATTATCGAAAAGCTGTGGCGTAAAATTTTAAGCCACGACTCATCGGAGACCGCTCCGTTCGGCAGTAAGGCTATAAAAATTGGCAGCAGAAAATGGCACACTTTTCGCGCCAATGTTTGCTTTCGTTTATATTGAGAGTCGCTTGACAGAGTTCAATTCATGTGCCAACAATACTTAACGAATCGATAGTTGTATTGTTAATGAAAACCGGACACTTTGTTGAAAGATTTTTGACACTGTAGAATGTCAGTTGATTGAAGAGTTAAGTTGTTATAAACTACTAGTATCAATCTATAGTCTCAACTGGATATAACGCCAACTTCTTATAAGATATTTTTTATAAGAGTTAACATACTATTGGGCATAATTTAATTCATTATGATAATGCAAGTTACTTTAAACTTCACACTGAGTATTTCAGTCCTACTGAAACATTTGAAACAAGAAACAACATTAAAAGGGATGGGGGACATTGTACAATCTAAGCGTTAAATAATCTTAACATTAAGAGTGGGCTTGACCCAAATTTCATAATGATAATCTGTTTTGAGTTTAAGTCCGTTTTACACAGAATTTTCTCAGAGTTTTGTGTAAAACAGGCCTCATTATGTTCAACTTCTTTAAACAATGTTTTAATTAACACGAAAGTAAAAAAATCTTCTTATTCACCCACAAAAGTACCTATAACTTGTGTATTTTTTTTCATTCAGTATAATTTTCTTTGAGCAATGAATTTAATCTTATTGTTTCTATAAAAAAATCGTTAAATCTAATATTAGTAAATAATCATCAATTATTTATTAAAACTAAAGAAAGTGTACTCAATAAATGTTGTATTTGGACTTATATATCTCTCGTAATAGTTATAAACTGTTTAATATAATTTCGTTCATGAATAATTTCTTTAATGGCCTATTCAAATAACCGACATCTACACAACACAAAATCCACGAACAAGCATTTCATAAAGCTTCCTAAAGTACAAACCACAGGCAACAATTACTCCTGAAACAGCTCAAAAGCTCAATTTCCATAAAGTAAAACCTCAAGTCGTCTCAAACAGTGTAAGGAAAACACCGGCCCGCTGGCGTCGCTCCAGATCCACAGATAACATAGATAACAGTTCAACTGTAATAATCATAATTCTGCCAAATGGACACGCTATGAAGCCCTGATAAGGCGCTTTTGCTAATGAGCCTGCTTGAGAAATGTCATTTACTTTGAATGAATGCTTGAGGCTTTATGATACGAAAGGCACTAGTATGAGTTTTGATCAAGGCTGCTAATAAATGAATGAAGAGCTTTACAGAACACGAAAACGATTGCACAGAATCGCCTATCTGTTAGCCTCTTGCGCTATTTTCTAACCAAGTGTTTTGTATTGTGTCTGAGCAGCAAATTTCTATGTCTATTTTCTCTATGTAGGTACATTAAAAGACAAACCTACCTACGTGTTCAGTCAATATCTCGCGACACATTTCAAATCAACATCGATAGTTAATAGGTACCTACCCATCTAATAACATCACTGATTGCAATTAGAGCTGTCTCATCTGCCGTTTATAGTTTCTGCAAGCAATCTGCTACCTACAATCACCTGTTTCTAAACTAGACCGTGCTGCAGTATAAATAAAGTTCAAACTTCAATACACCACATCGATTCCAGCCCGTTTACTTCAAATTAAAGTCTAGAAAGGTAGACTTTTTATTAGCGCTACTGTCGGGAACTAACAATGTAGGAAGTCCAGAACCTTCGTTTATTTAAACAGAACTGCAGTTCACGACTTTGTTGCTAAGAAATTTTTAAGTTTATAAATAGAAAGTTTTAAGTGAGTTGGGAACCAGAAATGCGAATTGAATTTTTGAAAGTAAGATTGCCAGTTTATTCCGCTATTTATTCAACAACAAGAAGTTTTGTTAATAACACAGTATTATCTAAACAAGATAGGATTAAGTTAGGTTATAGGGCCCTAGCTTACATCGATTTAGCGGTGCTGTCGCGCGTTAGCATATTTAAAGTCCCGATTATCTCGCTTCTGTTGTGAGTTACGATAATGATACATTAACAAAAACTGTATAACTTCATGATAGTTGGGACGCTGTCTTGCCTGGAACATTTTTGAATGAAACATCCAAGTTGTCCAGCTTGTCGAAAAGCTCCTGGCTTTGTCGTGTTATAATAGGTATTCTAATACATATAGGTATTTATCCTTTTCAAACGATTACCGTACCAAGTTTAATTGAAATCACTGAACCGATTTCAGCATTGAAATCGTAAGTTTTAGCATTGAAAGCGTAAAGACTGGCATTTATAACATTAGTAAGGATAACTCAATAGGAGTAATTATTAATTATTATTCCCTTAGTATAAGTAATATAAATGTATTGTATTCATTGATTGATTTAAATGTTATCGCATAATCATAGGGATAGGTGATTTAGTTTTAGTAGTCTCAGCCGAGGGCCTGGCCTACTAGGTTAATAAAAAAAACTCAATAAGAGTAAAACCTTCCTAAAGTTCTGAAGAAGGAGGTGGAAATTTAACGGTAAAACAAGTAAAGTACAAGTATCCACAGATAATCCGACAATCGTAGAAGTGGGCCACCTGGCCGGGAGCCAAGCTTCCAAATTAGAGCGTTCGTTTGCGAATGATAAGCCTCTGTCTTGTTAACTAATGCTTCTAGGTGAATGAGGGTTGATCCGATGTTTCAGTAGTTTCGTAACTGATAAAACGTTGCATGAACGACTGTTACATGAACGCGCTATCTGTACGTAATTTTGATCCGTACAGATAGCGCGTTCATGACTTCATGTAACTGTGCGCGCTATCTGAACGAATCTACTCACTGTTACAAGAATGCGTTCATATAACAGTGGGTCGTAATATGGGATGATGCTAAAAAGTTGCATTGGTTTAAAAATAATAACCCACACTACAAACCCATTTTCTTTAGCAAAGCGAAATAAGTAACCCTACAAAAAATATTCAAGAAAGTCACCGTCTAGCTAATATCGCCTACAGCCATTCCCCGAGATTTCCCCGTCCGAAGCTCGTTTGTAATAGTGACAATGACGAGGGAAAATTACACTCCAATGATTTATAGGCCTAGTTTTTGTACTGACTGTGTGCTTAGAAAATATTCACCTTCTGTTAGCATTGCGACGATTTATCAACGTGAGAAGCAAAAAGGTTCTTTCATTATTAAAAGAGCAACTGCTTTCAGAGGTCTGTTGAGATTTTTTGTATCATAATAATACTTCTTATTTTTTAAAGTGACAATAACCTTACCTTATAGACATTTTACGAAAAGGTATATTATTTCTAACATGCCGACAGTTTCGCTTGCGTATTTTAACGTTATCTACATACATCTCGATAAATAATGTACAATCTAACACATAAATAATTTTTAAAATCAAACAAAGAATCAATCAATCAAACAAACTCCTCAGCATTATAATATTGTACCATATTTTCGTTTGCTCACGATATATATACCTCGCAATGAATGTCATGATAGTGGTTCTATGAATAGTCACAGCACCACTATTATAAAATCCAAACAATACGCTCCACTGTAACCTTCCAGCTAATTTCCTGGTTTATACACCCGGCCCTCCGTTCATCACGTTTATAGGTCACTCCGCGAGTAATCACCTCATTTCCATGTATTATCCTTCCAAAACAAAGCGCTGCCACAAAATACTAAGCCTGTTGTAGTCGCGGTTAATGACGGAACGGAAGCTTCAGGGTTGTCTGTTTGAGTCGTTCGTCAACTCGCTCCAAAAATTTTGTCCCAACTGGAGCGAGTTGACGAATCGTAAAAAAGCTATAGGTACTCTTCGTTCTGCAACTCGCACTACTTTTACTTTGGGTGAATTTTAGTACAGTCAACTAAAAAATTGTTACTAAAATAATATAGAAAAGGCATATTTATTAGACACTTTTATTTGGTTATTAAATAAAAATACATGTGTCAGCTAAAAAAAATAAAATGACTACACAACAATATAAAATAATCAACAATGGTATTTACATAATTATTTTAAAGTCAAATAAAAAAGGTTTTACAACAAAATTAGAATCGCTTAACATAAGAAACAAAAAAATACCTAGATGAAAACCCGGCTACGCTCGGGTGAAATTTGACGAAATTCTCCATAATCCGAATTTTGCGGATATAATGTTGTCGACTCAAAATCAATATTTTTTTATGTTAGATGAAAACCCGGCTTCGCTCGGGTGAAATTTTACTCATAATACACATCTAGGTGCAAAATGTAGATAGATGTTTCTGTAGTCATCGGTTCTCACAGAATATAATTATAAAGCTTATTAATAAAGCTTCGTTAGTTGTGTTTAATAAATATGGTAAATAAAAACTGCAAAAGTTTTTACACAAACTATTTTTATTTTAAATCAACATTCAAAATAAACTGTTTTTCAACATTTACCGTGCATTTATGTAAATCCTAAGATTTACCAACATTATGGGTGGTAAAAGTTCGAATCGCAAACCTTTTCGGACATTTACCAATGAGAGTTGGTAGATCTTAGGTTTTACTGGTATATCTTAAGATTTACTGCAGTTCGGGCTTTTACAGTAACAGATACATATGCAAGAGCGAGAAAGAATGACGGCGACCCTTCCCGTCGTGTTTTATTTTATCCCGTCGCTTTTCTGTACAGTTTGCATGACGGGGTAAGTCGGAAGGAATGAACCTTAGTGGATGAGCCGCTAATTAGTTGGTACTAACTCAAGCTGGTACTATTACGTTTCCACAGCTGGGACACAGGGACTTCTCCAAGGACAAAAGAATTAAGCTATGTTTATGTTAACATAAGTCAACATAATGAAATTCAATGATTATCAATAATAGTGTAGCTGTACTGTACAATAGCCGTTTCAGAGTTATGGCAGTTTAAAGTTTGACAGCTGTCATTGAAAATGTTGCTCTCTTTAACACCTGTCGATTGAGCTTTGTACGGCATCTCTAGGCCAAGCCGTTTCAGAGTTATGGCAGTTTAAAGTTTGACAGCTGTCATTGAAAATGTTGCCCTCTCTAACACCTTTCGATTGAGCTTTGAACGGCATCTCTATGCCAAGCCGTTTCAGAGTTATGGCAGTTTAAAGTTTGACAGCTGTCATCGAAAATGTTGCTTCCTCTAACACCTGTCGATTGAGCTTAGTAGGGTATCTCTAGGCCAAGCCGTTTCAGAGTTATGGCAGTTTAAAGTTTGACAGCTGTCATTTTGACAAATGTCATCTAGACACCTATCAGTTTATAAGTTAAACTGTTTCAAGGATAACCATTTAATACCTTAGGACAAAATACATACTTCGTCATCATCATGTCAGCCGTATATTAGGAATATTTTTTAACTATAAGAGATAAAAAATATTTTAAACGTAGGTACCTTGTAAATCATTTTATTTCAACGGGAATAACTCACGTAAAATAGTTTAGACCACTCTCGACGTTTCGACTAGGTACAACAAGAGCTGTCTTTGTCAGGAGGAATCAGCGTTCCAACGTCTCCTCGCTGATTGTGATAAAAAATTGTTAAAGTGAAATAATAAGTCAACAGTTCGATTATAGGATTAAATTATCGTATAACATAACAACTATACTATAGTAAAACCATTTCTAAAATGAACGCCCCTCCACCGAATTCTGTATTTTTTTTCTGTGTATTCTGTTTTTCTGTATTTCCTCTCACACGTTGAAATCATCACGGTTTTGTGGAGGGGAGTTCATTTTTAGAATGGTTTTACTATACCTACTTACTAAAATTATTTGATCCTAGAATCCGCTTGTTTCGATGAGTGTACTCGTCACATAGATTCAATGGAAACAAAGGATGGTGCGAGTTGCAGAACGAAAATAATATTTAATTTACGATTCGTCAACTCGCTCCAGTTGGGACAAAATTTTTGGAGCGAGTTGACGAACGACTCGTCTGTTTAGTCTATTTAGTTGCTTTTTGTGGTTATTGAATATCTTATAGAAACTTGATATTAAGCTTGGTTGGATGGATGGTATGGTTACATCTAAAATTTGGCGGTAAATACAATTCATTTCTGCTTTGCGAAGTGTAGTTTGTCCACTGCTAGTCGCTAAATAACTTTTTTATCATCATTAATATAACAATCTATAATAAGTTCATAGATACATTATATCCCTCGATATAATCACAACGCCAAGTAAGCGGGTTAGTGATCGCAGACAGTTGGAACGGTACACAGAACAATGCTGTACCAATTTCTGCTAATAACTCCCATAATCGGTTTGATGACACTAACGGGAAGAGATTTGTTTGTACCTACTAATAATAATTCGGTATAACACGGCAACAACAGTATAATTTTAAACACTATTAGAATAGCGTAACTCACGAAACTTAAATTATCAGTTTCCTTTGTAAATTGAAGTAAGCAGCAAGTAAAAACTAACACTATTTACTTCAACAAAACTTACCCATCCATCACGTCTATAGTGTCCGATAAATAAACAAACGTCGAAGGGTTAAACAAATTCGTCCGCCCGACGTGACGTATCTATAATCGAAATATTCAATTTGGGATGAATGATCCTTTAGAAAGACCCCTGGGCCTATTGTATGAAGCGGCCTGAAATGTGTTAAATTGTAGCTTTATTTTAAAAAGCTTTATCATTCTATTTTTGTATAATACATTTATATTTGTAGTATTTATACCTTTTGTTACAATTAAAATAACAAAAGTAACAAAAAGCTTTATCATTCTATTTTTGTATAATACATTTATATTTGTAGTATTTATACCTTTTGTTACAATTAAAATAACAAAAGTAAGCATCAAATTTCGTTTTAAACATTTAATAAACTAATGCATCAGAAATTTTTGATCTAGGTATAGGTAACGTAATCTTCTTATACTTTGTTAAATATTCATTTTGTATGATGGCTAATCCACTCAAAAGAAATTTTAATTAACTTTCCAAGTTATTCAAAAAACATGAATACGAGTAAACCCAACTCTTCACTGGTAAAAGGAAATGAATCCGAACAAATGCCGCAGAATTTCTTGAAAACCTTCATAAACAAAATAGTTGACAAATCTCAAACACTCGAAAAGGTCGACCCGTCCCTTTTTAATGAACACTTGAGCATCAGACATGAGAGCCGATGAGATTCCTTCTATTCTCGGCCCTTGGAAAGTATGGAGCCCTTTGAGTACCTTTGAATTTTTATCGATTGAAAATGTCTTGTTATGCTGAAAACTCCACACAAATCATTCCTCGGTCCAATTTCTCGGACAAAATAACAGAAAACTATATGGCACAAAACTTTCTGTCATAAAATTTACTAAGTGATGTCCTTTTTTTGTTTTATGTAGTAACTCTATATTAGCTACAATTTATTGTAAACGTTTTGTAAAGCCAAATAAATTATTTTGTGAAAAATTGTTTTATTAATTAATTATTATATTTCATAAGTTCACGTGAATTACACAAGTATTTTGTTCTACTGATACAAAATAATAGCGCAAATCGCACTATCACCTAACTCCACGTTTACATACACAATTTTATAACTGCAAACTCACGTACCTAACACTCTAGTCGGATGTATGTTATGTTTGTGTATACGAGTATGTGTGCGTCACCTAGCCCCCGCATTGCCCAAACTTATTTTGTTTTGCCTCAAGACTGACTAAAAATCTGTCTTAGTCAACCCAAAAAATTGTCAATCCTTTGTATATCTGTGAGGACGAAGACTCCTAAAAATATCCTTGTATAATTAGTATATTATGAATTATGAATCAAATTCAAGGAATCAAATATTAATGAATACAGTGTCTGCAACAAATTAAAATTATTATATCTTTAGTTACAGATTTGCTTGAGACTCTCAATTTCGTGATAAAAACGGAGACAATTTTAAGATTTATAATTAAGAGGATTATGAAGGAAGTCTTATGGCAGACATCATGTTTAATTAAAAAGCACTTCTCTCATTATTCCATCAAAAAAAGAATAAGTACTTAGTTTGTTTTGAAATAAACGAGCTAAGAGGTAGCTTACAGCTTGTCCTCCTTTTATAAAATCCAAGAGATGCTTTTCGAGGGTTTGAAGGTTTTATTCAGTGTCGTTCAGTTTAGGGCCACCCCAATGATAAATTGAGATAACGAGTGTACTTTGTACAGTGATTTGATTCTCCGCAATTAAATATGAAAAGGGGTGAATTAATGATGGAAAGCAGATTGAAGGGAAGCTCAGGGGTCGAAATGTTTGGGGTGAAACGGAATATCTAAAGTTTGAAAGGTTTTTGAAACTGATAGAAAGTAGGGGAAGTTTTAGTAGTCTGTTATGGTGTTTAAATCTATCGGAATAAAATATTTACCTATGTGAACATCTATTCACATTTTACGAATTACTTGATATAAGATAATAGTGACTTTTACCATTTTCTAGGAGAAAAGCAAAGTAAAAGTACCTAATTTAGTAGATTAATGTCAAAGTATTAAAATATTAATTGCTTTTATTTCTTACTCTTCCAGTTATCAGAATATATATAATTCAAGAAAATCAATTCACTCTCTATCAATCATTTTACATAATAATTTCAGCACTTGTAGAAGTCAATATACATAGCCTCATTCTCTTCATTGAATCGAAGTTGACAGTCAGATAGGTCATCGTTCACTGGAAAATACTCCTTCAACAACGAACTACCAGCTTATCGAGAACCTAGGAATTTTAAGTTTGTAACTTTCATCATAATACCTTGGCCTCCCGCCAAAGTCCTATGCATATTCCGACTGTACCCGTTAAATATTGCCTTTGTAAACCACTTTTCTAGGTCTTTTGTTATATTAAAAGCCATTTTAATATTCTTTTACTACAGCCTATTCTGAATAAAAGGGTAAATGCCATAGGTAAGCTAGTAAAGGTGAATTAATCGAAAAAGTTCAAAGACATAACGGTAATACGGAATTAGCTCTCGTGATTAGCGCAGTTTACAGGATTCTGATCATCTAGTTAAAAATAAAATTGTTATAATCAGAATTTTAGGCTTATTTGGGTTAAAGTGAAGTTAAATAACTTCACGATAAATTCTTCCGGTCAAAAGATCACCGGTTATTTTGACCAGATCGATCTCACCCGCCCGGTATGAAGTGATCTCTTCTTTAATATTTTGGGACATTGGGGGAAGGTCCCCCAAATACACCGCGAAAGATTAAGTTCATTACGTCAGCGTGATCGTAGTGAATATGCCACTTAATCCAATATATTAATTAATAGTATTCGTTGTTTCTCACGATAAGGTTTTATACTATCAGCAAATATTTGCTCCGAGTGTCAGAAATCCATCACCCGTAACACAAGCTTCAATCTTAAATCCCCATCCCTCAAACAAAGGCCGATAACCTCTCTAAATATTGCTGAATTATTAAAATCTGGGATACAGCATAGGATACGGAAACATTTCCGTTATAAACATCACAATCGGCTGCAATCGATCATTTCTACAGTACAATGGCCCTGCTATTCAATGAGGAGGGAATAATTGAGATCCCTTATAGTGCGGAAGATAGCTTGAAGTCAGGCCAGTTTAATCTAGATATATAAATTAATGCTACTTTTCATTGTAATTATATACTTAGGTAACTCAAGAACGGCTAGCCGATTGGCCGACTGTTTTTTTAAAGTCATAGTAGCTAAAGGTAGGTTTAAAAGATAAGAAATCCGGCAAGAAGAATGGGAATAAATCAAGCGAAGGCTCGGACGGGACTGCTAGATGGTTATATTTGACAATTCAAAATTTAATAGCGTTGAACGAAGTTTTAATTTTAATTGCGATTGCATATTTATTGTTATTATTAAGATACAAGTAATTTTACGATTTGCTTTCATTTATAAACAATTATAAACAACATATTAAAAAGAACAGACAGACGTGAAATGTTACCGTCAACAGAAAATCCAATAGAGCTATTGTGAGATGCACGTTATATCAAAATTATCTACAAAGTTGCGGATGGACTCTTTGACTACTTCTGTAGAAAGCAGGAAATAATGGAGTCTTGTTTTGTTGCCAGCTGTGATGAGATTTTATTGTACGGCATGTGATAGCTTTATGAAGCGGAGCGGAGCCTCTAATATTGAAAATCCGGGGTTTCTATTGTGGCAATATTTTCTTTATTGGTGTAAATGTTAGGGGCAATGACCAATATTTGGAGATTTGAGTCAACAGTTCCGGATACGTGTGCTGTGAAATTGAAAACAATAATGGAGTCTTTAGATACCAATTCATCTATTAATCAGTTCATAGATAAGTTTGGATAAGGATAAATAGAAAGAGAGTCTATGTTTACCGTGTGGTTATTAACGAGTCTATGAAATAGGAATATTATTGTAACTCTATGTTATCAATAAATGAACTGAAACTGAAACTATTATATTAAATTTATCAGAAATCTAGCACCAGTAATGTTTGATTTTTCCACGGGGCTAGATGTTGCTGTTTGAATTATCTTACAATCATTTTGATTACCTATATTACTCAGATATTCCTTTTAAAGCTTGGTAACTAAGTAGGCATCTGAGATCTAACTAATCCGCATCGTCATGAATATCTTGGGGACACGTGGCTTCACCTGAGAGCGGGTCAAGGACACTCTAGCACGGTGTGGTGCAAGCCATAGGCGAATAAGTATTATGAGGTATTTTTTAAAGTTAGGGCTTAATGCCCTAACTTTACACAACAAGGGCTAATTAGAAAACTGGTAAAGTAAATTAGGTAATAATAAAATACATAATAAATGAGTAGACACGATTAAGATATATAAATTTATAAGTAATTAATAGCATTTTATATAGGTATATGTTTATAATATAATATAGTTGCTTAGGATGAGGTTTCTCGTATATTTTATGTATTCGAGGATAAATCTTAATCTTTGTGTTGTCACATTGTCTCCTCAGTCTAAGTACCTAAAGTACCTACTTGTTTTCAGACGCAAGGGAACCTCTGCTCTAGCAGACTGTAAAAACTAGGAGAGTTTTTCTGTTCACAAATTTGTGTCACCTATATTTAAGCGCCTTAAAACTCATTAGGTAACACGCACATTGCTATTGGTAGAACTTGTTTAAACATAATATTTTATAAGAATTGAAATAGTTAATTGAATTTAGTATTAAAATAAATAATAATTATAATGTATGCCAATAATTATGTTGATTGATACTGATATACTCGTAAGTATTAAACTTATACCAGCTCTAAGCCACAGGGACAACTGTTGTGTTGTGGCTCCATGTTTCATTTCATGAATATTTAATCTGCCCCGCATGTGATTTCGGTTCGCCTGGATAACACGCCGTAAGTCCGCCCGCATACCGTTAACAATGGATATCGTCGAAAAACTATTCGTTTACGAAAATAATTAATAAATTGGGGATATATTTTATAAGTACCAGGGCAACATAAAGGTTTAGGAGAACCTTCGCCACCTTCCAAACACCAAGTTACTCGTCATCGGTTATTGGATTATGTGTAATTAAAACTCCTTAATAATATTTAGGCTCCCATAAATATAAACTTATTTTTATTAACTTTTAACCAAAAAAATAATAATGAATATAAATTGTTACTTACAGTACTGCTGGCATAGTCTATTAGTAACATTCAAATTCCTAATAAAATACTAAATATAATTAAACGCTTAATAAAACGCAACTAAACGTATTCTAGAAAATAAAACAAACTACCAACATTAACAAGTAACTTATCATTCTAGTGAAAATATTTGCCATTAAATCCCAAACATAATTCCACATTCCAGCCCACGGTTCCAGCCTCACAAAAACTCCATTCCCAATAAAACCCAGAAGGGTAAATGCGCTAAAAACGTACCCCACAATTGGCGATTAGCCTTCCGTTGTGGCCATTACTAGCCCTGGGCCTTTGGGACATTATTACGAAAGGGTATATCGTTAAGTTATAGAGAAATCAAATTACATAGTTTTTGCCATAAAATTGCTGACGGCGTGTATAGTGAATTGTTTACGGCTGTTTCACTCCGAAATATAAGAAAATGGTCGAAATAACATTACAAAATCACTACGTAAGCTGGGCCGCCAGTCGAACCCACGCCTTCCAGTATAGCCCTGGATGCGCTATTGAGTATTACGCTTTGGGCTGTAATTTAATCTTAACCTGACATCTCAGTTAAGCACTGATTCACTACTAATTACCTTGTATGTTGTAGATTGAGTGAATGCTATGACACTCTAATATTAAAACAACTAACTTGTATATAATTCTAACGACTTATTAAATAAATAGCTTGGCTTGTATTTTTATAAACAAGAGGCCAAAAAAGAAAAACAAATAAAATATCTTGAGCAGTGATACTCGTATATTTCTGTGATAGAATAATCAATAGATAAACCTTTTGTAAAAGTTGGACACTTTATGTGATTACTTATTATGGATTATAAAAAAAATCCTTAATAATCTTAGCGAATTACTAGTCATAGAAATTAATTTCAGATAAATAACGCAAAAAAACGAATGCGGTGCTTCAAAATGGCTGAAACAGATACTGATGAATCTACTGGCCCCACTAATCTATCTTCCACTACAGAATCACCCCTTGGGGCCATCCCGTCGATAATTGCTCACACTCATGATGTTTATAAATTGGGGTAAGCACCCCATGGGGTAAACGGATAGGCGAAGTATTTACGTCCCCTCATAAGGGGTGAAAAATCGCTCTTTAGTTGATGTAGTTTAATGGACGAGAACTGACGAAATTGTTGAGCAAATGCTGTAACTGATTTTTTTATTTGACATTTTATTTATACTATGACGCTCAATTTATATAAAGTAGATACTACCAAATAAAAAAAAATCGTCTATGATAATACTATAAAACCTTTTAACGTTTTTGATAATTTACCGCTATCAGGAGGATATGATCTGTGTTGGCTAATTGGTAGTGCTCTCAACTTTCATTCCGAGGGTTTTGGTATAGCCCCGCCTCGCACATCTGGATTTTTTTCTTTAATTTATTCGGTTAAGACAAACATCGAGAGCAAAAAGCCATGTTCTAAGAACTGTGAAGGCACATTGTCACATTTACCAGCCCGCACTTGGCCAGCAGCGTGGTGAATTGAAGCCTAATCTCTATCATCAAGAGAGAAGTCCCTGTGTCTCAGCAGTGGGAACGTAAATAGGGGTGATTATATGTGTTTTGTAGTCATCGGGCTATAGACATACTTTTTACCGCGAGGAACTATTAACTTATGTTGGAAAAAAAACCGCGTTCAGCCGCGTGGCAGTTCATTGGTATAAAGGTATTGGTATAGAGTAATGTTGGTGCATTCCCCGAACCTCCCTCATCGTTGGTTGAAAAATCACCCTCTAGTTGACGGACCTTAATGGCGAGTACTTACATGCCGAACTTTTCCAATTAGTGAACGGGTGTATTAATAGCGACCATATTTCACTGAAGCCTGTGATTGGTACCAGTCCCGAACGAACCGCGCGTTTAAAGGGTTAACTTATAAATAGCGAGGTGAAATGTCAAAGGATTTTGTAGCTATTTTTCTAAGTAAGATCCTTTGTAACGGAATATTAAAAATATCAGTAGATTATGAAAGGTTACTGAGTTGAATAATGAATACTACAAAAATAAGTTTTTTAAGAATATACACAATGTTAAAGGTTATGTGTGTAGCTGGGCTAAGAATAGTACTTACTAATTTAACTTACTAGTCTCATTCTGTAGGTTCCTCTAACCAAATTTTATACAAGAAATAGTAGATTTAGTAAATTGAACTAACATAGCCAAAACCGATTTTATGATTTCATTTATTACATGGAAAACAAACAGATACTATTACCTATAATTTACAACTAAAAAAAAACAAATATAAAGCCAAGGAAAGTTTCCTATATGAAGCTATCTTGAAATAATAAGTAAAGTAGAATTGTGTTTGTTAGCTATGACCTTAATCTTACTGAATAATATCGTATCTAAATTCTGGTGTTTGACGAAATGAAATGTAGTAAACAAATATAAGTACTGTGAAATGTTTGTCTCGTGTAGGCAGACAAATTGAATTATCCACTGTCTGACTTCACAAACAACGGGCACAAAGGGCATTCGATAACTATATTTGTTTCCTTTGGTGTAAATTCCATCATAATATTTTTAGAGAGAACACATAATTTACATTCGTTCAGTTTTTTTTGGATGGCTGTCTAAAAGTAAAGTTACCATACAATTACAGCTGTATTTTGCTGGCCTAAGCATAGTACAACCCCGTAAAAAGCGTGGTGATTATACCGTTTTCTTCCACTTTAATTGTTTTTTGATGGATTTAACATTAGCAATATTTATTGAAGAAAACTTCAGTTAACAGGCCGTCCATCGCAATTAAGCCTTAGAACTAAGTTTGCAGACTAATTTAAGTACTTAGGTACCTACCAAAAAGGTTTACCTGAAATTTCATCACCATAAAACAAGGTACAGTGCTACTCAGTTTAAAACGTATTAGCAACGTTAAATGAGCTCGCTCTTAAAACTACAAATGAAAAGTGCTCATAAACTGAATAAAAGTAAAGAGAAATATAAATTAGTTTATCTCCTCTATTGCCGTGTATAAACCGTGTTGGCTAAGTGGATGCACTCGATTTTTATTGTGACAATCGTGGGTTCAAATCCTGCAGCCTCTGGAGTTTTCTTCATGAAAAAGTGAGTTTTAAAGATGTGATTTAACAGTGAAGGCAAACATCGTGAAAAAATTGTCATGTTCTGAGAACTTGAAAGAGCTTTGAAGCGGCTTTCATCCATTGCCAACATGGTGTTGTTTTCTATAGTGACGACCTCTGTGGCGCAGCGGGCGAAGGTCCGCCTGCGATGCAAGAGGTTGCGGGTTCGATTCCCGCCTCGGAACAACAATTTGTATGATCTGCAAATATTTGTTCCGGGTGTCTGGGTATTATATATGTATAATAAAAAAATATATATCTATGTATGTATATTATATTAAGCATATCAGAAATCTAGCACCCGTAACACAAGCTTCGAGCTTTCCACGGGGCTAGATGTTGCTGTGTAAAACGTGTCCAGCAATATTTATTTATTTATTTTATTTATTTCTATTGAGTTCTGAAGCCGTTTTAAACCGTTGCGAACATCATTCCCTAATAATTTGTAGGTAATACTGATTTTTTGTAAGGATATGTATAAAAATATTTAATGGACTCTTAGTTTACAACACAACCAAAGACACAAATCGTCGTCTTCCACAAACAAAACGTATGTTCTTGCCCACACAAAATTTCGCTCGCCCCACCATAAGTTACGATTACTTCAGTGTAAAACAAACCACGTACGTAACAAAAGCATAAAAACTTGAGCCTTGCGTGAAACCAGCAAACCAGTTTTGTGTAAAACGTTTAAAATAAATTCCACCTCTTTAGCACGTTGAAGTATCTCCGTAGTTCCGTACAAATGACGGTACAAATTAGAACTTGACAGGTTCACGTGGAGGAAATTGCGTCTTTTCTAGAAATACGCAGGCCATTTCATTTCATTTTATAGTCTTGTGTTTTCTGCGTTTATCTCTACTATTGAATCTGAATGGAGGAGATTGGTACGTAGACAAACATAGTCAAAGATAATTTCAATAGTAGTGGGTAAGAAACATTGGTCCCAAGACGAGAATTGAACCTGCTCTCACCTGCGTCGTATGCGGAACTTTGCCGCGCTGAAGAAATAGTTAAAGCTATTTAACTAGCTACATATATTATAACTCCATGGTTATCAACACGACCTATGTAATAACATACGCCTATTAGCCTATTATTATTTTTGATTTATTTATTTTTATTATTTTTTATTTTGTTGTATCAACAAAGTAAACATCAGCTTAACATTATGGTAATTGTACAAATCTCTTCTTAGTTTGTCTTTGTCGAAAAAAACATATAAGTAAATAAAAAATTTACTGTACATGCTAACTATTGTAGTTATAATAGTGAACTAAGATTGAATTTTATTTGCCCTTTAAATAAAATTCTTAACTTCTTCCTATTTCAATCTTTGTTGTAACAAGATAAAATCATATTTAAATACCTAAGTACAGTCTCTAGATAATTAATTACAGCAAGTTCATTCAAGTTTGAGAACTTTTAGTAGGAAGTTTGCTAAGCGCCCACTGACCCAGTAAAATAAGAGCTTGGTTAAATTTAGCGGGATATTAAAGTGGCTATGCGGGAACTGATGTTACGTAGCTAAGGTATTACTTTCTAACTTGTAAGGATTATAGACTTCCGAAACTATAGGAATATTAGGCGGTAGAACCATTAGCTTATCTTATGAAATTTTAATTGGATTTAACTTATTCATTATCACAATTAACCAATTAATTTACTTCGCTTACTGTGCACAAACACAAATAATGTCTGGAGATATTGGTAGTGTCTTTGGCAGTTGAAGTGGCAATGGGCAGGTTATATAACTCATAAAACAGATGACTCATATTGCCCTAAGTCGATCAGTGAACGTTTAACTGAAATGATGATGAATGGTGATTTCATTTATAATCATCCTTTAATATTATATTAGGCGGTGGCGATATAGCCAACACTAAGTTCTTCCTCAAGCTAACTCATGAATACTGTAAAGGCTTTTTCCCTTTTCCCAAAACTTGCAAGCGTTGAAGCGTGACGGTCCATGAGTGATGTTGCTAAATGAACGAGCGCTGAGTGAATGAGTTACAAACGAATGAGTTACAAATAGTAGCCGTCTGACGTTTGACATTGAGTGATCTGTGGACGTTAATCAGTCGAAAGGGCGCGAATGACCGTTCGATTTGCGAATTTGTAATTGGAATGTTGGTATGTCATTTGTTTTATTTGCGTTTGTTTTACCATGTCAGAGACAAGACTATTTACCTGTTTTTTTTCTTTTTCAGGTAAGCGTTGTCAGTCTGTTTTCGAACGAAGATATATTATACAAAATATTGTTTACAAAAATTCTGACGAAATAAGGTACCTAATAATGCATAACTTATGGGAATCAGCAATGGAAAAGAAAATATAGAAGTTAAATACTGAGTATTTGATACTCAAACAAGTGTTTACTGAAATGTATAAGAAACCAACATATTCAACGATGTTCGAAATTTCTATAGCTTAACATGAAAACCAATCTACCCTTCTTCCACATAAATAACCTCACTTACACGAAGCCTTTCCATAATGGAGCTGTCACACCTAAAGTGACATTTTAAAAGTAATTACCAAAGGCAGGCTGAATAATTCAGCAGGTGACGTTGAAATGTCGTCCTAATGTTACATGTCAGTTTGGATGACATTGACAGTTCTGTGATAGCTCGCATTTGAGATATTATGAGCAAATTTTGCAGTGAGCGTCCAACGGCTGACATGATGATGATGATGATGATATTTATAATCAGAATGTATAATAAAAGAAGCAACAAACCTTATTAATAACTTCTAATTTTGACTTCCCTCCATTTTCCGCTAGACCTGAGGTCCTTGCATTTTGACAGCAACCCCAACTTTATAAATTTAAACTCAGCTAAGACGGGGCAAAGTTAATCATAGTTTTTAATTATGCAATTTTTGAGTTGTGCCCCTCAAAGCTGCCTCGAAGTTTGCCTTCAAGTTATTAACGAACTAAATTCGTATTTTGAGCGGGATCTATCTAATCAAAGTTTGCTTCGTTTTCGTTCCTAGTTATCTGAATTGATTCGATTTATAAACTAAGTGTTCGTTGCAAATCTTATACATAAAAATAAATTAAGTACCTGATGAAAAATAAAATTAATAAAATACTAGTAATTGGAGAGACCCATCTCTCGATATCATAATATCATATTTAAATAACGTCCTACAACGTTATTTAAATTATGATATCCATATCTTTGCGTAAATAACATTTCCCGTGAAAATTATAACGTCAGGCAGAATTCAAACTAATCAGTTTTCACCAATTAAATATAACGCTTCAAAATTGTGAATTACATTGATTTTACAACGGCATTGACAAACAAGGCAATCCTTACTTTATTGATCAATTCGGTTTCGCGAATTTAGGGCGGGAATAAATATTGGTCTGCTGTAGATCGTTATGGCTTTTGTTATTGCCAATTCGAATTTAGAACAAAGAGTAATACCGTTGTTTAAACCTTATTCTGTGTAAATGGATAGAGTGCCGTGTATTTTTATTATTCTTACCACAGTAATAAAAATTACTTGCCCGCGGTTTTGCTCGCTCTATTTCAATATTTTCTCTTCCTTTCTTTTCCTTGGGCTACTACGACTGTTTTAAAACAAAACACACATAGCACATAAATTTAAATGATTAGTAAATAAGTACATAATAATGTACTATAAGTTCATATTATATAAGACTTATCTTAAACTAATATAAGTAAATAAAAAACAAAGTAGCTGTCGCTGTTTTTCCGTCCATATGTTTTCCGAAATGATGTTGTCCGAATTTTGATACGGATAAAATAGGTAGAGTGATTCAAGAGGAAGGTTTATAATTAAAATAAGTAGGTAACCCGAGGTGAAGTTGTAAGTTTATTGAAAATTAAACCCAAAATCCACGATGCACAAAACACGAACAGTATTCGTGCGAACGTAACCAAAGCTGTCGGCCAGAGCCGGATTTAGGAATGTCATTCACAATAAGGACGGGCCATTTAGCACCCACATGCCGGATTTAGGCTCACCAATCTCTGTTTATTGGGAATTGCTGGAATAGTTACCCGGATAAAGGTTCTTTGAAAAAGGTCTCGACTGAGCCTAATCTCATTAACGTAGGGATTTTGATTACATCTACTAAAATTTGACAGTGGCCGAAGGTCCACCTGCGACGCAAGAAGTTGTGGGTTCAATTTCCGCCTTGAGACAAAAATTTAACCAATCTGCAAATATGATACCTATGTTTCGGGTGTCTGGTTTCTAAATCTCTTAGATTAGTTAAGTGTGAACAATGTTCATTATGAGTAATAAAGTTTTCTCTAACCTGAGTCCTAATTGTGATGAAACAAACTCAATCATAGGACATTCAAGAGACCCATTTCACTTGTACGCCTTGTACCAAGTGGGGTCCTTAAGTACCCCTGTCACTTTCCACGTACTTTGAAACCGGAAATGAGATGTCCAGCGTCTGTTTACTTAAGAGCGGGGTGTTTCGTTTAATTAGCTATGAGGAAATTAACATCGATAATTGAGAATTGCAGAATAACATAAAATAGAGGAGGCTATCTCCAGTATACATCTGACGGCTAAAATGATGATAGTGATTGAGAATACTAATTATTCTGTCCTCCATCCATCTATGTTTACCGTATGGTACCGCCGCCGAACGGATAATATGCTGTTGCGGGTTTGATGAAAAAAAAGATTTGCAAATATGTGTTCCAAATGTCTGGTTGTTATAAATGTATAATAAAATATATCTGTGTATGTATATTATATTAAGTAAATCATATATCTAGCACTCGTAGTACAAGCTTCGAGCTTACCACGAGGCTAGACGTTGCTGTGTGAATAGACCAGAAATGTTTGTTTTATTTATCGCTAGCAAAAACAAGCGGATTCCTCAACAAAATCTGTTCAGAATAAAAACATAAAGCACTCACCCTTCTGTAATTTCCGTAAAGTTAAAATCTGCTTTAAAAATGACATTCACGAAAACCCTACTCAAATTTAGAGACAGATAAAATGCCCAAAGAAATTACTTTCCCCATTCACGTTAGCAACAATAGACCTTTCGTGGACTTAAAAAACCACGGTCTGGGCAACGAATCAACATAATGCTTCCATCTATAGAGATGTCCTAATGAAAACGGACGAAACAATGTGGGATTAAGAGAATGGAACTGAAATAACTGAAAAGGAATTTTGTGAGACACTGCGACTTCCCCGTATTAAATAGGTTTATCTATTGAAAGTGGTGTTGTTCTAGTTTTTTCTAAACCAACGTTTATTACCTACAACACATTTTTTGCCAATGAGGATGTATTTTTAATTATTACGCCAAAGAAAGTTGTACGTTCGTACAACTAAATAGCTTATACCTATGTCCAGAGGTAATCCTCTTGATATCCTAAGGTAGAAATGATGAATTTAAAAAGTATCTAACCAGCAACCTGCATATTAAAAGCGCCACTGAACCCTTCAACTTGAAAAAAAAACTCCAACTCCATTATTCATCAAAAAAACATTTATTTAACAGTGTGAAAGAACTCTGGTTATTCTCAAGTTGACTGCGGTACTCCGTGGAACAAAGAGGAAAATGGAACGAGCAAATCCCTGAGGAAAGCGCGAAGATAATTGAAAATAGCTGCACAATTCAATCAACCTTATCTCTACGCAGTAATGAACTTTGCAGGCCAATAAGAGGAGACGTTTTAATATAAATTAGATCAGAGGAAAACGGACTGATTGGAGAGCGAAGTGAGCAGAGGTTTAGGACAATCGAATTAGCGTTGTGGTGGTATAATCAGAATGGGACTCCGTTTTGAACCTGTCCAAGTCCAACCTACTAAATTAGCTCGTCTTATTGATATATCAGCAGATGTTTAAAGGTAGTGGTAAGTATGTGATGTAGACATGAGTCCGCTATACCGAAACGTACCTAAAAACCGTTGGCATGCTCATAACTTATCGTATCGATATTGTAATATGAGATAACCGATACTAAATATCGGAACGAAACACGCCAGCGAGGTAGAAATAAGAAACCAACAACGTAATAATAGCCAATAGCTAATCATACTAAATATCGGAACGAAACACGCCAGCGAGGTAGCGATAAGAAACCAACAACGTAATAATAGCCAATAGCTAATCATACCGAATATCGGAACGAAACACGCCAGCTAGGTAGCGATAAGAAACCAACAACGTAATCATAGCCAATAGCTAATCATACCAAATATCGGAACGAAACACGCCAGCTATAATAGCCGATAGCGTATAATAGCCGATAGCTAATCATTGGTTGGCATCCTTTTCTAACGCGTAAGCTTTCATGCGAAAACTCGAGACGAAGCTAATATGGGTACTAACTATTATGTATTCTATTCTGTTTTTCTACTGAACGAAGTGAGTGAGCGAGAGTACCGTTCACTATACTTTAACCTACCTAACCGAGCTTCAATTCGACCTTATTAATAGGAGAGTAGGGTCGAGTTTTAATTACCATTTTCTTGAGATTGATTTAGATTTGACTGGTTAAGTTGCAAAGCGCAGATTTTCGTATTGTTTTGTACTTATTTGCATGTTTGAAACTGTTGTGATTTGTCGTTGTGATTGTGAGTATTTGATCGGATTTTTATAAAATAAATACTAATAAATAGTGTAAACACAAGGTTATATTCTACGTAGCCTACGTAGGTAGCCTACCTACGTAGAATATAGCCTAGTGTTTACACTTACACTAGGCTATATTTGTAGTATTTAGGGTTGTATTTGTGTTAGAAAATACCGTGAGTAGTACCGAGTGTAAAAAAGTGTAAAAATAAAGACTAAATAAAGTGTACCTACCTAAATATTATCAATATGCCTCGACAAAGCTCAGTGTGGACTCATTTTGTTAAAAAGGACAATATTTTTGCAATTTGTAAATACTGTAAACAAACAATCTCTTACAAAACTTCATTATGATATGTTATGGTCAACCAAGGCCAAGCATTCGTATTCGTTATTTCGTATGTAAGTAGGTACCGATATCAGGTAATGGTTATCGATATCGATACTGAAACCAAATATCGATACAGTAGCCGCTAGCGAAAATACTCAATAACGCCCATCCCTAATGTGATGTTAAATTATAATTACGAGTATTAGATTACCACGTTATATTAAAACAAAGAAGATAAATCAATTTAGCTGTATTAATTTTTTAAAAAAAAAGCAAAAAGCATACCTGACAAAAACTAAAATACAAAAAAAAAACAATAAAACCTAAAACAAGCGCATCAGTAATAATAAAATCAATTAAGTAACACTCTCTACAAATGTAACCGAATAAAAACAGCAATAAACCAGAAAAATAAATATGAAACATACAAAATCCAGAATACCGTCCATAAAAAGGCTTTGAAACCATCTGCCCTGAATGTTTCTGCAAAAAGCTTCAAAGCACTAACGCAGTCACTTGAAATCTCTCGCACACTCGTAAAAATATGAACTATCTTTTGAGTACGTTACATTAATATCCACACATCACGCGCCTCTGGCACGGCTTAGGAGAAGACCACAATTTCAGACAGAGTTCCGTACCTTTAAAAGTTAGATGGAGCTATATTAAGAAGTATGAGAAATACCGTCATAGTTAATTAAGTGGATTAGAACGTTTGAAGCGAAGGTCCGACTACGACGCAAGAGGTTGCGGGTTCGATTCCCACCTCGGGACAACAATTTTTATGATCTGCAAATATTTGTTCAAGGTGTCTGGGTGTTTTATTTGTATAATAAAAAGATCTATCTATTTAGTCTATTAGGTAAATCAGAAATCTAGCTCCACGGGCCGCAGTTTATATGCTGTGTGAGTGAACTACCAGAAATATTTATTTGCTTTTAATGAATCTATCTTTGGATATATCACTTAAATTACTAAAAAAAAGGTCCAATGGACTTCTACTGAACCCTAAAAGGAGGATTTATTTTCGCTTTTTATTAAAGCAATTTCGTTTCCAGATGCTTTTAGGGTTGTCAAGCTGTAAAATGGTGACAGGTGGCCAAAGCTCCAGAGACTCTAGATGTTGAGTGGTTAATTATTGTGACGTCATTTTAGACACATTTTAGAACTAAATTGAAGCATTTTTTTATATTTTACTGAAAAGGATTTTGTTTTGATAAGAATGTTTTAAAACGTTGGGAATTGGTATTCGTTTAGAAGGTTTCGGTCTTTAGACATAAATTATAAGTATTAAGTTAATGATAAGGTATTTTATAGATAGGTTTATATAAAGTAAATCCGATTTTGCCGTAATCCTTAATAAGAAAAATGTTTTACATTTATAAGGGCTGTGTGGATTTTGATAAATAAATAAATGGTAAAATATTGTTTTCGCTTCCGGACTGTTCCCGAACAGAGGAAAATCTGCTAGCCTGATAGTAATAACCTATTTTTTATAACTCAAATATTTTTTGGATTTACAATAGCGATAGTGAAAATTTTATTTTGAAAGCAGAACATCCTCTAAAACACTAGTTTACTTAGCGGCAAATGGCCCCTAGGCGGTGGCCGATCGTTCATTACCCCAAATTGTTTCACTCCTCGGGGAGCGCAGATAAATTACAATGGCGGCCCGTTTTCTAAAGTGCTGCTACAATTCGCTATTTTACTGCCTAGAAAACCTGATAATAAAGTTTTTGTTTAGCACTTTAGACTAACGAGTCCTAACTATAGGTACACTAATTAGTAAATAGTAATAGTAAATGCTGCGTGGGCTGCAGTGTCGTTCTGTGAACTGACTGTTAATTGTTTCCAGACCCAAATCATTACATCGTTTTCGAGTATTAGCGAAACTAACAAACAGCAATTAATTATTTGTAGATATGTGATTATTTCACTTAAAACATTCAAAATAAATGTACACGGAGCTAAACCGTTAAAAATATTTTCTATCTACTTAAGCAATACTTATCAAAAAATTCAGATCTAAACAGCGCAAACGAACCCAAATATATCCGAAAAACTCATAACTCGCCATAGGGATATCCGCAGAGATATCCAATAAAATATACATTCCTTATTTATTCGCAACCCGATACTCGAGTTATGACGCCCAAGAATAATATTTTATTTGTAACGGTAATGCACTCAGGGAAATTGACTCACCCTGTAAATTGTGGATTCGAATCACGCTGTACCGAAATGTACGGTGTATAGAACATAACTGCCAAACGAAGTTCTTAGCTTATTGTTGAATAAAACATCCAACAGTTTTCAACGTGTTAGTAACTATTGGTTATTTCACTTTCAAAATTTTCGTGAGTTATACTATTCATTTTGTACAACGGGAATTACTCACGTATTTACATAGGAGTTAAACAACTCTCGACGTTTCGACCACATCAAGAGTAGTCTTCAACAGGAGGAGTGAGCGTCCCGCCGTGCTCCGTCTCCTCTCAGGTCGCGCGCACGGTTCTCACTGCGGGCAAGGTACCGGAGCGCGCGGCTGCTCAGGGGCGGTGGTGGGGGTAAGGGCGGTGCTTGTTGGTACGCCATACCAACAGATGTAGTTGCTGGCACTGAATGAACGTTCGCCTCATCGTCACTACTGTCATCTTCTACATCTTGTGTAGCGTAACACACTGCTTCCGTGTCTTCATGGTCTTCGCGTCAACAAAGGGCCGTTGCCTTCGTTTGGTGACACGATCAGTGCAGTGTGTTACGCTACACAAGATGTAGAAGATGACAGTAGTGACGATGAGGCGAACGTTCATTCAGTGCCAGCAACTACATCTGTTGGTATGGCGTACCAACAAGCACCGCCCTTACCCCCACCACCGCCCCTGAGCAGCCGCGCGCTCCGGTACCTTGCCCGCAGTGAGAACCGTGCGCGCGACCTGAGAGGAGACGGAGCACGGCGGGACGCTCACTCCTCCTGTTGAAGACTACTCTTGATGTGGTCGAAACGTCGAGAGTTGTTTAACTCCTATGTAAATACGTGAGTAATTCCCGTTGTACAAAAGTATTGGTTATTTTCTAAATAAAATAGAATACTTATAGACCAAGAGCCTGTGATGGCCAGACCTTCCTTTAATTCACAAGCGTGAAAATTATTTCATGTGTATGTCTAACATAGGTAAGAATAACCCCCAAACATGAAACCTGGATCGCGGTTCCTTTGGGAGATAACAACCTTTTACCTGTTATCTCCCAAAGGAACCGCGATCCAGGTTTCATGTTTGGGGGTTAATCTTACCTATGTTAGACATACACATGAAAGAATTTTCACGCTTCAGAATTAAAGGAAGGTCTGGCCAGACCGGGCTCTTAGTATAGACTAATAGCCTGTGATAGCCAGACCTTCCTTTAATTCTGAAGCGTGAAAATTATTTTATGTGTATGTCTAACATAGGTAAGAATAACCCCCAAACATGAAACCTGGATCGCGGTTCCTTTGGGAGATAACAGGTAAAAGGTTGTTATCTCCCAAAGGAACCGCGATCCAGGTTTCATGTTTGGGGGTTATTCTTACCTATGTTAGACATACACATGAAAGAATTTTCACGCTTGTGAATTAAAGGAAGGTCTGGCCATCACAGGCTCTTAGGTTATTACGTTTGTATCTTATGGGACTATTTTTTTTATAATAATCAGCAGAATAGATGAATATTGTTAAAGTGAATAATGGAATCGCTAATGGAGCGCGACACATCAAGGGATGAAATAATCTTTCTATTATACAAAGTTAGATACTTAGAGAAGTCAAAAAATTTAATTAATATTATAATTCTTTTAACTTGTTCATAAAATTTACTGTAAATGGAACTTATTACTAAAAATACAATTTATCATTTTGAAAAGGAAATTTCACAAACAACTCGTTTCAATAATAAACGGGCACTTTCCCAAGCGATGATAAATACCCCGAATCACCTTTAAATACTGAGCAAAATACATTTACAGATCATTTTAAAAGGGTACGATAATCAACGTCCTTTGTAATAAATCAGAGCGAGCAAGTAGCTATGGCAACGGACCTAATAACTCGATGGTAAGATTAATGGATATACATCTGCAGAAGGCGGATCAGCCGTACCCAAGATTAGTCATTTGGGATTACACAACTCGACCAAGAAGCAACCTTAATACCTCACAAATAAAGGCTTCAATACTGGGGTGGCAAGTGGGAAGTATAGTGTTTATCCGAAGTTAATTTATGTGGAAAGGCAATGGTGCGTCATAAGCTGATGTGTGGGAGATTGGTGGTTCCTCCTGATTGCTGGATTAAGAGGTATTAGGATGTTGTTTTGTTCTGTGTTGATGAATGGTGACTGAATGGATCGGATAAATACTTGCCATGTCGTATAGGGCAAGGAAAAGATCCACTTCCCTTTTTTTCCCGACGGTATCGTCAAACTGACTGCTCTAGCCGAGGTTGCCCGGTCGATGCCTGTTATGATTTTGATGATGTTTCGCTTGCCACCATAATTAATTATCGCAATAGGGCAGTACACAGAATAAGTTGTTACCTTTTTGTTGCTGTCCTTTTTAGTAAAATAATATACTACACATTTCGGCTTCTAGTTTTACCCACAACGAAGTTTATGATCGAAAATGGCGTGAACTGCTTCGAGATAAGATGGTACGGTCACGTGCGTTTTCGTTCGACATGGAACTATACGGCGATACTTCAGTCTTCCACATATCAGCTAAAACACCTCATCATTACACGAGAACAACGTACAAACAGAGCTGTAAGTCTAGTATAAGACGGGCTATTGTGGCAGGTACTAGAGACAAACAATGCAGGCTCTCGTGAAATTGCAGCGCTGGGCCTCAAGAAAACATTTTTACGGCAAAACTGAGTAAAGTGCTCTATTTCAACGTGAGTTGCTGTACTGAATAGTCTCTACGGTGTTATTCTATTTTTAAAGTAGGTGGTAGATACTATGTAGAACGTATTATGCAGGTTATTTTTGTTTATGCAATCATACTCGTAGACAAACCGGAGTACCTTCATTTTAAGGAGTTTTATAACCATTCACTGTGTAAAATCAAGTTCTATAGCCATTTCACGATATATATTCATCGGACCATGTATGACGAACGACTGAATTCCTGCTTTACTCATCAAGAACGAAGCCTTAAAAATCAAAGTATTCTTGACTCTACGCATCTCGTATTAAAAAAAAAACATTCTAAATATAACTGTGAGTTTAGAAAGTGGGCCCCCAATATCAGACGTTCGCACCATCAGACACGTAACGATGTCATCCGGGAGGGAACCACATCCTGAATCGAAGTCCCCTATCTTGGATGTCCTTATGCCCTATTTCATTCGCAAACATTGCCCTGAGCGATATCGTGGGAACATGTTTATCAACATTCCAGAGGGTAAACTTCATATATCAAGTATATATACTTTCATATATACATAAAAAATAAGGAGTATCTAGGATAGCGTAATTACTGTAATCTGCGAGAAACCAATTTGTTTCTTCTCCTGGGACACAGGGGCTTCTCACTTCACGAGTGATATTAGGCCTAAATTCAACATGTTGGTCAAGTTCGGGTCGGTGACAACTAATACCTATACTTAATTATATATTTATAAAAGTTAATGCCACTTTTCTTACAAAACGACCATACAAAGCACACTCTTCTCACAACTTTATAATATCAACCAACCCTGAATACTTGTATGTAAACGTATCAAAAAGTTAGAAGGGTTTCGTAAAACCAGTAAGATCCGCATTCTCGCCTAACTCCCGCCATCTCAACCTCATAAGTGCTTCCAATGACCTCGCATTTCAAAGTTCTGTGGAACTTACTCCGCGCCCCAAAGGAACTGAACTAACTTACCTTGGAACTTTGAAAATGCTTCTTTTTCATACTTTTTTCGATTATAAGTCGCCACAGATGTGAGATGCAGATAGAGTTTTTTCTCTGTGGTTAGGATTTGGTTTTTTGTTGAATTTATTCTTTGAAATGGGGTGCTTATAAAGTTGCATGTTTTATATATATTTTTGAGCCTAATAGTTCGTGACTTTATGATTTATTCATGAATTCATGAAATATGCAAAATGACACCAAAAAAGGGTTCTATTAAAGAAATAATAAGTAAATATTGCTGGAATGTTCAAACAGTAACCTCTGGCCCCGTGACAAGTAAATTTAGAATAGTGAACTATTAACCTAAGAGCCCGTGATGGCCAGACCTTCCTTTAATTCACAAGCGTGAAAATTATGTCATGTGTAGGTCTAACATAGGTAAGAATAACCCCCAAACATGAAACCTGGATCGCGGTTCCTTTGGGAGATAACCACCTTTTACCTGTTAATTAAATATTGCTGGAATGTTCAAACAGTAACCTCTGGCCCCGTGACAAGTAAATTTAGAATAGTGAACTATTAACCTAAGAGCCCGGTCTGGCCAGACCTTCCTTTAATTCTGAAGCGTGAAAATTATTTTATGTGCATGTCTAACATAGGTAAGAATAACCCCCAAACATGAAACCTGGATCGTGGTTCCTTTGGGAGATAACAGGTAAAAGGTGGTTATCTCCCAAAGGAACCGCGATCCAGGTTTCATGTTTGGGGGTTATTCTTACCTAAGTTAGACATACACATGACATAATTTTCACGCTTGTGAATTAAAGGAAGGTCTGGCCATCACGGGCTCTTAGTCTATATTGTAAACACCCGGAACACCCAGTATAAATATCTGCAGATATTACAAATATGGTCCTGACGCGGAAATCGAACCCGCAAACCTGCGCCGCAGACGGACCTGCGCACGCCACAGATGTTATTTAATAGAACATCAAAAACAATGGATACTTTGGCCATTTGCTTCATCCCATTACAACCTCAGATTGTGATGACCTCGTACGATTCTTCCAACTTCGAATGCTATTCCTAATTGAATTCAGTTGTATTAACTTTGTTTTTGCAGTATATCTTTACGACTTTGTTTTTTCCGCTCGTCCTTTCTGTGTCGTGTTTTTCTTTGTCGAGAAAGACTAAGAATTCTGCTAAAACTAAAACAGTGTTACAATTTAATCTTGAAGGGGAACTTTATTTTTACTAATCTTTGAGTTTTCGAGGAAAAGGATTAACAGAAACTGAGTTATATTTTTCTTCAATTTTGTCTCTTCAGTGCATTTAAACGTTTAGCGTTTCAACGCGCTAATCTCGGAAACCGCTAATTCTATTTGAAAAATGATATCAGTGTTGTACATTTATCGAGGAAGCTTTATGATATAAACCATAAGTAGATAACGTAAAAAACGCAAGGGAAGCTGTCAGCGGGTCTGCTAGTCAAACCCAAAGGTAACACACATGTTTTATACGAGCTTTGGGACAAAACTTCCAGTTTAGATAGTAAAAGAAGTTCCATTGTGAAAGTTCTGCTGAAACTGAGTTCAGTAAAACTTCCCTTGTTTATCGCAGTTTACCCGCGGGCGACCAGTGGTGGTGAACGGTGACTAACGGCTGTGTTTTCTATCGGATATGGCCGATTTCATACGGATTTATTGTATGGCGCTATTTGGTCAGCATCATTAGTTTAATGTTTCTATTTAGTTTTCCGGGATAGGAGAAAGTAATTGAATTTTTTTGTTGCCTCACAAACATGTAGAAAGTTTTAAACATAATAATAAAGGTGTATGCCGTGTGGTATTTGTAATATAAATCGATATTAGTAGACAATTCTCACAGCCACATCTAACCCCCTGAACCGGAACCAAACCTGAACCTGGAACAAATATTTGCAGATCGTACAAAATTTGATCGTTTCTTATAATATAAATAACGCGTAAATCGAACCCGCATCGACCTTTTGCGTCGCGGGTGGACCTCCGACCGCTGCGCCACAGGGTCTTCAAATAATATCTCCTGAAGGATTTATAACCATTAAAAAGGTATCGTTTCATTTACTGTACCAACGAACTCTCTGCGATCATTAAGCTCTATTTGGGAAAACCTAAGTTGTTGCAATGAGAGTGGGTTTCAGGTGAAAGAGTAATAACCATCTATAGAAACCTTCGCGTTTATTAATTACTGTGACTTAGTTATTCAACATTATTAATCAATTTCAGTTAACTTATTGTGAACAGAAAAATACATGGTTACTGTACATTTAAGAAAATACTTATAAAAATAAATCTTGATGATTATCCTCTATAAAACTTAGCTCTCGTATTTACTCTATTTTTTTAGGCTTAGTTATGACCCTAAATAAATAAACCACTTTCTATAAAAAAAACATGATTCAGTTCAGGGACATCCGTCTTCGCTATCGCAGCTATAAATTGTCACGCTCGTTGGAGGCGCGACACTGTGTCACCGATAACCGACACTCCGACACTCGGCGACACTGCGACACTGATAGTCCACTACCACTGAAGTGTTGTTTGTCCGCAGTTTGTATTTAATGGTCTGTGCACATTTATCTTGTGCGCGTGCAGCACTTTATCCATGGGTTAAACGTCGCTGACGCTGCATTGTATAATCGAAATACATTCATAAATAAAGTTTTGTTGCCTAATCATTCATTGCCAGGGAACGTAACAAAGGGTTTTTATTTACGTGCCCATGGCTAGGACACGGGTATCTTAAGATGAGAGAGTCTAGGATGATTAGAGATGCAAGTTGGTGAATGTCACATTTTCTTTGGAACTCTTCTTAGTTCTCGGAAAATGCCGGTTTCATCGATAAATGCACATATATTTTCAAAGTGCACATATATTTTCCAAGAAGAAAAATCCATGCGCGACCCGCGACCTTAGGAATAATAGTCGAGTGTACTCCCTCTTAGCCAGTACGGTTTCTAATGGTTAGCTGGAATTATAATTAATTTCGAGTGGAAGTTTTGCTAATATCGGTGTGTAGGATACATACATTTCTCCATTAAAGTTCCAAAGTCTATCTTGCGCCCAATTTGGGAGCCAGGTGGCACTTAGCTCGCTAACTTGTTACCCAAGAGACGATACTTCGAGTGCATCTGAGTTGCAGGTGTTGGATGTGTTATGAAACTAAATGGTAGACTTTATAGCTATACAAGTTTAATTTAGTCAATAGAATATTTTTACAAAGAGACAGAAACTACGCTTTGCTGACTTCGCTCGCTCAGTCAATGAGTCTATAGTTCAAGACGAGAAAACTAAAAAGAACCTACAAAGAAAACGGTAATTCATGAAATATATGTATAATACCTACTTGAAATGAATCGATCATGTTGTTATGGACCTCCCGCCCGAGGCGGAAATTGCACCAACAATCTACTCCCAGACGGACTTTTGTTCGATATACCTCAGAGCTCGTCCATAATTATCAAAACATATTATGAAAACGTAATTATAAACTTTAATTAGAGTTGAAATTTCGCACTCATATTTAAAACAACCGTCTCAACTACAAACACACCTCGTTAAAAAAGGCTCAACATTCGAAGCGAAACTCGAAGTAAAAACCGCAGTCCTAAAACTAAAATCGACTGCAGTGTAAAAACAGTCTTACAGCGACCAATCAAAGTTCACTTTTGATTTTTTGCGGACACAGCTGTTGGCCAACTTTGGCTACGGCTGAAATATGCGAGTTCGGCCATTGGCTCGCCTGTGACCACTACGATTGGGATTAGTCGGGCCGGAATTTATGAAATATTGACGTGAAGTCTGCGTTGTGTGGTCGTGGTGAGTTTTAATAAAAAATCTGTGACCTTTGTGCGCATGGTTATGCTTGATGCAGATCCAGACCTGATATGGTTTCTGCAAGCATCAAATGCAATCTAATTTTACCCTAAAAATTCAACATCTTAGAGTATTTTATTCAATCATACGTCTTTTACCAGTCCTACAATTGTTAAAAATGATGATAAAATATAACAATGAGTACAACACAATAATATCTCCACAATAATACCCCTACACGCTGTGCACATTCGCAATACCTCAAGACAATGTGCCTCTTAGTCATCGAGTCACACATTCTAGAACATTGTGGCGATTTGTCGCAACACGGCTAGCTTGCTCGCAACTAGGAAGTTAGGATGCGGTTCCTTAGTCTCGTTGAATATTCAAATCAGACATTATGTCTTGTTAAGAACTCGGAATCATCATCATTTCAGTTGCAGAGCTATGCAGCCGAGGCGAAGAAGAGATTTTGAACGGATTTTGGACCAAAAACCTATTGTGGTGGAAGTAATGCGCTTCAATCTTAATTCATAGTAAATCTGGGTAAACAACAGAGATGAGGATGAAAATTTTAACACAACAAGATATCTCCACAATATTTTTATGACATGACATCTATGTACGTTCATGCCTTCTGACAATGTGGCTCTTAGTCATCAAGTTACAAGTTCTGAACAATGTGGCGATTTGTCATAACTCAGTATACTTGTTAGCAACTTGAAAGTTTGAATGCGGTGACGTTGAAGTGAAATATTCTAATCAAATGGCGTTGAGTCACGTTTAGAAGGAATGCAAGGGCTTTATTTCAGCATTTATGTAACATTCGTAACCATTATAAATATACTTCTCTCATTGGTGCACGATACCACGCCCACAAAAAAAGAAATCATAATAAAGGGTTTACCATAACATAACACCCCTATTCACGTTCCCACTGCTGGGACACAGGGACTTCTCTCTTGCCGAGAGAGATTAGGCCTTAATTCACCACGCTGGCCAAGTGCGGGTTGGTGAATGACACATGTCCTTCAAACTTTTCAAAGTTCTCAGAACATGCCGGTTTCCTCACGATGTTTTCCTTCACCGTTAGAGCACGTGTTTTTAAAGCACACATTATTTTCCAAGAAGAAAAATCAGAGGTGAGCGGCGGGGTTTGAACCCACGACCTTCGGAATGAAAGTCGAGTGTGCTCCCACTTAGCCAACACGGCTCTCAAAATAAAGGGTTTGCTGCAAATAAATAAAATTGTATCAAAACAAATATTAAAATATAACACTCATATTTACCTCGACTCGACAAATTTGATTGAAACAGGTCCCAACTCTAGTGGAGCACTGATGTAAAAAAAGGCTTAGAAAGAGGGTAGACCGCTTTGTCTGCCTATGACTGTCATCCGTCCTGCAACTTTAGTTCCTTTGTTATCATGTTGCAGGATACTGTGCCGAAATATCGAAAAACCTTATAAAACTTATAGTGTTGAGAACATCCCGTGTAAAATCAAATAATGTTGACAACCGTGATACTCGTATAAAAAAATCAAGTTAAATCTTTGTCAACAGATCCGAAAAGGGACCACTGCAACAAAACGGTGGAAATCTACGAAGATGTGTCGTCTCCGCCGGTCACTGCTGACAACTTTGGACGTCCACTCACTTGTACATATAGGTATGTATACAAATTTTTAACACATTCACCGCCCAGCCTCAGCGATGGAGACAATGTATAGATAGGATACCGATTTTACTCCGATTTTTATTCTTTAGGAACATATTATTATTTTAATATCTAATTTGTATTGTTATTATTGGTATTGGTATTATTTGACATCTATAGTATTACGATCCGTCCTATGTGAGTATTGACTGTTGATGCATTTGATTCGGTATTGATTGGCGTATGATTACGATGACGTTGTATGTATGTGAGAATGTCATTTCGGTCTATAGGCAGTGCTTGTGTGCAATCAATGCCACGGACGGGTAGCTAGTTTAAATAAATAACCAATACATCTTCCGAACATAACCCATTATTAGATCCTCGAAGCAAGTTGGTGTTTGCAATAAGTTGGTACGTACACTGAACGATATATAACCATTAGTACCACACACTACACACACACACCCACACAATGTCTATATAAATATTTGATTTTGCATTTACATAATCAGGTCATTTCCTTATCATCATCATCATCTCAGCCATTGGACGTCCACTGCTGGACATAGGCCTCCCTATATGACTTCCAGTTATTGCGGTCGCTCGCAGCCTGCATCCACCGCGAGCCGACCGCCTTCACCAAATCATCAGTCCACCTTGTTGGTGGACGCCCAACGCTGCGTTTTCCGATCCGTGGTCTCCACTCGAGAACCTTTCGGAACCTTTCCTTTTTCATTTCCTTATGTAATAAACTAATTGTTATGCAAGAGCGGGACCTTCTAGCACAGATTTTTAAATAAATCTAAAAGAAGGTCTCTACAATTATCACCCATGTAAAACTACTAAGTTACTGAATAAATGCATGTTTTATTTTATTTTATTATTTATTTATTAGTCGGTTTGACTACATGCGAAGAGATGGGGTAAAGTATCTTGCGATGCGGGAAATGCAAATTTTCTTTCCATAGTATAAAACGAAGTAGCTTTCGCTGACTATGCTTCTATCTTTAAAACTAGGACTTTTGATGCGGTTTTTTTAATAGGTAGACTGGTTAATAAGCATTGTTTTTAAGTATAAGTTCCTCCAGGCGAAGCGAGGGCGAGTCGCTAGTAGAAAATAAAATGTATGAATTCTTAATTTTTTTTTTCAGATTTAGAGCATTCCGCGGCTCGCCAAAAGACTGGATACTCAGGATACGATTCAAGAAGTTCAAAGTTGGCGCTCTCATCAACGGTACCACATGCCACAAAGGATATTTACAGGTATTTCCTATACATAGTCATAGTATATGCATAATACAGTCTTGTGCATATCGTCTAGTATGTACTATACTTCCTAGTATTGTTTGATAATGCTCTTAGATGTTGTGGGAATTGTCTAGCAATATAAATGTATATATTTTATAAGTATGGAAAGTAGGATAGTCCATACGAACTAGTCACACTAGGCATATAAATTACATGTTATTAGACATTCTTACTCGTTTAATTCTCACCTGGATGGAAATATTGCATATCATTACCAAATGTTTTATAAAATAAAGCCCTTTAATTAAGCATTCTTTGTTCTTTAACAATATCCCTTTGCTATTTATAAAAAGGACTTATCAGAGAAACATCCGACTCATTAATCTTGCAGCGGAAGTTAGAGCGAGGAACAAAAAGTGTTGAAATGAAGCTACCCAGTACTCGACTCGGTGTAAAATAATACTGTTTGGCTGCATTTCTACTGTAGTTAAGTCATTCTTGCTCGGTCACAGTCAAGGACTTGCAATTCAAGAATCATGAGTATTTATTTATCATCATCATTTCATCACTCGTCCCTACTCGTATGAACTCCCGCCTCCCTTAATAATTATCAGGTATTAACTGTGTATAAAGCTTTGGCGAGATCATCTTCCCATCTTGTTGCTGTACGACCAATGTTGAGTTTGCCGCTGCGTCGTCTACACTCGAGAATTATTCAGCCTTATTGGCCATCTGTTCTGTTCGCTCCTCGACCAGCCCATTGCCAGTTTAAAGAGCTAATCTGTTGGGCTATGTCAGTTACCCACGTTCTTCTACGGATATCCTCATATCTGATTAAATCACGTAGAGAAACATTCCCCCCTACCACTACGTACCCATGTCAAATAGCACCTTATAAAATTGAGGTTCTATACAATAAAATGTAAACCGTTTACCATCAACACTCAGTTAACCAGGTTACTCCGCAAGGGACTGCCGAGAACGAAAGTCGTTTTAGTTATAATTGCATTGAGGAAGCCCGTTCCAGGAAATGGCTTCATGGTTGTTTGATAGCTGTACGAACTTTTCCAGGAATTGTGTAGATTGTAATTTATAGTGGTCAATAAATTCTAACATCAAAATCATCAACGCAAATAGAACCTAAAAATTATTTATTAAGATACCAGTTTCATTTCTAATATCGATGATAAGCATTTTACCGAACATCAACCACTTTTTGCCTAGCAGTAAAACACCCTGCTAACTGGTTATAACGAGTTACAGCCAGTTTCAAACAAAAGCGAATGATCCGCTTATTACACCGGCAAATTGGATGAGCCCAAGTTTCTTTCGAGTTCAGAAATTAATTAGCAAAGTGAGAGTCAATTATGGAGTTGCGATCAAGGTGAGTTTAGAGTCGCGGTGGAAAGTTCATTGATGTTAAAAAGTTTGACTGGACAAGGCTTGAAAATTGACAGGAATAGATTTAAAATAATCGATTATTAGGTAGGTTAAAGAAAGTTACAATACCCTAAAATAAAAACTTAATTCTAACACATACTAGATCTTCAGAGAACTTATCCACTGACACCCAAACTAAGCTTAAAAGCTTGTATCTGGTATATCATGAGAGCTTTTGCTTATAACATAAAATAAGTGTTTTAAGGGCGTTTAAAACTTCGACATTCTTCCATGACCATAAGTGATTGCAAAGTTTGTAACGTCTGAATGGTAAATAGATATGATTAAGACCCGTTGCAAGTTCTTGTTCATACTGCACAAAAATGGAGGATTTATAATGATGGCATGTCTATACTCTATAAACTCCTTGTGATTTTACATTTAATCTTAATTCGAAGCACCAACAACACATTAATAAGCTTTTTGTCCACAGATTGTAGACGGCAATGCTAAAACAGACGTGTCCAATCGTAAGGAGCCTGGTTTGTTCTGCGGAGAGATCGAACAACCGCAGACCTTTATTTCTGAAACCAACTTCGTCAAGATCGTCTTTCACACGGACAACTTCACGGATCAGACTTACTTTAGTTTTGATTCACGGTAAGATCATCATTTATAGGTACTAATGTGAAAATTAGTGTCAGTGTTGGATTGGTACATTTATCGATTAAAGCTGTATATAAACTATACATTATATGTACCAATATAATGTACCTATATGACTGTCAGCGGGTCTGAGATATGATTTTGTAAACTACTACTAGACTAGACTATCAACTTTTTAATATTAAGCTCCTGTCTCCGGAATGTCTATAATGGGTGCCCATAACAAGGGATTTAGTATATACTTAATAATCACCATGATTATCAAGTATTTTGGAGGTCGCAGCAAATTAGTGCAGCAATGCTATCTACTGGGCGGATTATTTATATTGTATTTAATTACTAGCTACAAAAAATAGAATCACTACTAGGCACGCATACTACCATTTTTAGGATAGTCTAAACTGGTGGTAAGTATAATAGAATACAAGTTAATCAGATATCTTATTTTTCAGTGCGGAACAGCAATTCGAGGTCTACCTAAGATACGGACAACATCCAGAGCTGTACCCTAACAGAAGAGGAGAAGTTGTGGCAGGGTAAGTCGTTAAATATGGCCGCTATCGAAATTATTAACTTAAAGAGACTTACTGAGATGCGTGCTGAGATGCAGAATTAAAATATTGTTTAAAAATCTTAGCTTAATGCTTAATCTCAAGTTTAAGCGAGACCAATGATTTAACACATACACTTATAGCGCAGCGCAGCGTTCCGAATAGAAGCATTTTTTCTCTTTAATCAGCTATCGACGTTTTAAGTTTCGTTTTCCAATATTATATCCGAGGGTATTTCAGCTGCATTGTTCTTGTAATATAGTGCTTTAGTTTGCTCGGTATTGGAATATTTCGGGATTTGCCTTTTTGCTGCATGGAACGTTTTATGAAGGGAGATAGTTTACTATTTTTTATCTGTAGTTGCGCTGGGATAGTCAAAGTTTTAATATTCGGAATTTTTGTAGTATTTGGAACGGGAGTTTTGTGCAACATCAATTTGAAAACAAAATTTAGTAAAAATATTAGAGTACCGCTGGTCCGATAATAAAAATCAGTATTGGATAGTTCATTTATCGAGGAATGCTATGGGCTAAATTATAAACTTCCGATGACATTAAAAACGCAAGCGAAGCTGTCGGTCATGTCAAACTTATGTCTAATTTTACCTATTCCATCTTATATTCAAACACCGCCTCAATAAGCACTAATAACCGTCGCATATCTAGAATGACATTGATACTGATATTCGATATTCAAATATAAATTGCAATATGCTCGTTGGAACAGATTGGCCCCTGAGGCAACAGGGAAGCATAATGCGAACGAGAACAGAGAATTGTAACCCTAGATAAAGTTTTAAAGCAAAAATTACATAAAAATACTAATAGGAGGCTGAGAATTTTAACCCTAGATATTATTTGTATTTGTGTTTATGTAAGGGGTACCAGATAAGTAAGCTAAAAGCTAAACTTAGAATACATATTAAATATATTTTTAATAATACCTAGAAAACACTAGAACACCCATCGAACCCGCAACCTCTTGCGTTCGAGGCAGAACTTCGCCCACTGCGCCACAAAGGTCTTCAAATCTCACTGGGCACACATTCCAGGGTTCAAAACAAAGGAAAATCCTAGTTAATACTACGAAGAAAAATGCTATGTAAACAAAAAGATCTGTTTTCCTGAAGTCTATTACTAGGCTATTGTTTTGTGAATAGTTTTATGTTATAGCTGAAATTACAATAGGATGGTACTAGTAGGTAATGCTCTTTATATTATGATTCATATAAGTTGTAATTATTTTTCCTTTTGTAAGTCCTTCATTCAGTTACTCAAGAGAATTAAGAGTAAAACCTTACATTTGCTTCCTGTATGCACATTTCCACTACTACATAATATTTTACTTCAAAGCCCTTTTCAAAGTGTGAGTTTTCTCAAATGTGTGAGTAAAGGTCGACTCACGCTACACCGTGTCGGGTCCGAGCCTAGTGTCGGCCGTAGCACGGTCACCGAGCCAGTTTCGTGTCTAAAATTACAAAGACGGCGCGCGACGTGTCGGGTCCGAGCCGAGTGTCGGCCACCGAGCCGGTTCCGTGTCTAAACTGCATGAGCACTGTATAGCATCACTACCGACTGCTCGGGCGCAGCTCGGCGGCGCTGTATTGTTGCAACGGGCCGTGGCCGAGCCGAAGCGGGACCGAGTTGTTTCCGAGCGATGTCCGTTGCTCGGGCGTCACTCGGTTGCCGCTCGGTATAGCGTGAGTGGGTTCATACAAAATGTATGAAATATTAGTTGACCGTGCTACGGCCGACACTCGGCTCGGACCCGACACGGTGTAGCGTGAGTCGACCTTAGTGATGCGCCTTAAGTACGATTTGGTCAATGATATTCAAGTCAGAAAATATTGAATGTTTTTTTATTATTAATTATTTAACTACATAGATTTTTAAATAATGTATTAATGATGAAAAACAAAACACACCGTTGTGTGGTGCCGGTCAAAGAATAGTATCAACCTACCCGTTGTGTGTAGGTACCTATCTAATCGTAAGAGTTGTCTAACCAACAATTTTTTCATTTTATATTTTTTTAGGGATTTATTAACAGAACAAGAGAGCTTTGTCGTAAAATTTCCTGTGTTAGCTTCTGAGATTGCCAACTCGCTTTTTGAGGAAGGTGGTTACACCGAATTCCTTAGACTTATATTGGGTAGAATAGTGGCCAGTAAAGGGGCGGCACTTAATACGGGTTGTTTTGGTGATTATCATGGTAAAAGTTTTAATCCACATTTTGACTTGTGATATTATTTTATCTCGAGCAGTCGTTGGTCACTTCACTATCTGCACATGGCTTGTCCCCTTCAATATGCGACTGTAACGAACTTGCAGTCTTCTCATTTAAATCATCCACCAAACGAAGCTCAAAGTGAAACGTGATCAACATTTTAAATGACTCTTTCTTTGAGTTTTATCCTTCTGCGATGTGAAGAATGAGGGCTTAGGTTATGTTTTGCAAAACTTCAAACTTTATGCATCGCACAAGCAAGTCACTACGCTTTGACCTAATTCTAATAGTCTATTCATTTTAGCAAAGGTAAAAGTAATCAATCGATCTCAATCTAAGACTCAATTACCTACTATTTTAATTCTTAGGATTCTAAGTTCTTTCTTGCATTGCATTTATCTTCCTCCAAAACAATAAGATGGTCGAAACAATGTTTATTTTGCTAATAAAGCTCTTAGACCATTGAGAAAACTAGATATCAAACTGATTTTAAATCGAGTTCCTGTTTCAATAATCGTTGGTATCAAAAGACCCATTCATTCTCTTTATGGTTAAAATTATATTTTCTACAAAGAAATTTACTTTTCACTTACATGCGAAACATTTTAAATAAAAGCATGTAGCAAAATGGAGCAGATTAATAGTATACAAAAAACATAAACAAAATACATTTTATATATTTTGCGTAAACTTTACGCTTCGCTTTACAAACTTGTTTATACAACAGATACCAAAAGTATTGAATACAAGTGACTTTTGATAGCAATAATTTCCATCCCAGGAACTCGCTATAATCCAGTGGATTACAATTTTCGCGCCGCTGTAATTCCATAGCCAATGCCGGTCACGTAGCGCCCAAAGTGGACCATTTGGAGCATTTGGTTGTCAATGTCCCTACGATGGCTACCTTGTTAAGTAATTGCCTATTTGATTTACTTGGCGATGATTTGAGTTGAGCTTTAGAGTTTCGCTTAACACTTTAGGTTAGGTTAGAACCCTTTTCATTACGGATTTGGATTGTTCTGAAAAAATTATTTAGGAATTATGTTTGTTTTGTCGTAATTTTTTTTTAAATCTTTTACGAGCTATAAAACCCATACAGAGATAAATATTTTTTTAAACATAGCAAATAACAACATAGCATTTCTGGATTTTACAATAAATAAAGCCGGCACAATTCGAACAGTATTAAATTAGTACAGTATTGAATTCTATGAAATATTAATAAGACGAAGTGGGTATAAAAATCAAATAACCGTTACTTGATATTCAGCCTGAACAAGGTTAACTAGAATCGTCTGAAAATAAGCGATACTTCTAGAACTTATTAATTCCTGGTATAAGGTGTATTAAATTATTATTTTATTCCATTTCCGGGATGGATAGATGAATGATTGTATTGAATTTATTGGCTTGTCCAAGTATCTTTGGGATTCAAAAATCTCTTTACGATAATTTAACAATAATAACACTTACTTACTAACAGGGTACTTTAACGTCAGGAAAATATACTAAGTTATGGAGTCTACTAAAACGCGGGCAAAGCCAAGGTTGGACAGCTTTTTTATAATAATTTAAACAGAAAAAACGAGAGAGAATTTCCCCGTACATAATCCTAAAATCGTTACGAATGGCGTGAACCTGTTCGAACAAAATCCAACTTGTAAGCAACCGGGCCGCCGGTTTCACACGAACTCGTCTTACAAGCTCAGAAATCAATTTACCACACAGATAGAAACATAAGCCGTGAGATCGGAAGGAATTAAGGTTAATTTACGGTATCAAAAAAAACATTAACGTAAAAATCTCATCTCTTTATAGCCAACTGCGCTAGGGTACATTATGTTTTTTTTTAGTGTGTGTATCGTTATGTCTTTGATACACTAAAGCGCTTTTAGGGGTTACAGCATTTGAGCTTCGATGCATCATAAGATTTAGGTATCTTTGTCGTGTGAATCACACTGAGAACATCAAATTATAAAACGAAATATTTTCGTTAACCACTATCTGTTTCTTATTATTTAATTTAAGCCTTTGTTCTTTATAAATTCCATTAAAAATTTCGCTACTTCCAATATACAGAATCGTTAACCTAATGATAAATACTCCAATGTTCTAATTGCTGAAAATGCAAAAGCACCAAAACAGATGTAATAACCCAAAGATCAAACCCGCGGGGACTGAGGCAACCAAATGGTCCAGTTTGGGAGCTACGTGACCAGCATTCGGAGCGGGAGAGCTTACACTCAGAGCTTAGTGTGAATCCTCTGCGCGAGTAAACTATTGGCCTATTATAGTCTTACGGAGACGAATGACAACTTTGAACATTTTGGAATGGAAACATTATAAAATAGATGTTTTTCGGAGTACAAATAAAAATTCCAGTAAAGCAGAAATAGTATCTATAGTATCTTATTCTACGAGCATTGAACACAATGAAAAAGTTCAAAAAAACAAATAAAATAAAAAGTTGATGACACAACGGTAGTGGCACTGTTTTAGTTACAACGAGCCCACGTACTAATTTCGGGAACGATTAATGCCAATTTTAAAATAAATTGGTTAAGTGTTTACCCCCCAGAAAAGATTGATGATAAAAGACTGCTATGTCTTAAAGTTATAAGCTTTCTTTGTTATAAAATTTATTAATTTATTTAAGTTGACACAAATGTTTATACGCATGTAATGTTTACCTTTAAAACTGCAAACATACAAAATAAAATGATCTCGTACTTCAAATAAAATGTGCCTCTTGTCTACAGATCCTACTGCGAGCGTGTGTTCCGGGATTGTCGCCTGCAAACGTGCTACGTACAATCAGCCGCCTACCCGGGCGTGTATCCAAGGAATTTACATTGCAGGTAACACCATAGATTTAAAATATAGATTTAACCTCCTTTATTTTCATCCGAGAAACTAAAGCCGGGGTGAGCTTAGTGGTCTTTCATTCCGAAGGTAGTGGGTTCAAACCCCGCTGCGCAACTCTGAATTTTTCATCTTAAAACAATTATGTGCGATTTGTATATACGTGCTCGAAAGATGAAGACAAACATCGTAAGGAAACCGACATATTCTGAAAACCTTGAAAAGTTTGAAGGACATGTGTCGTTCACAACCTGCATTAAGGTCTAATCTCTCTCGTCAAGAGTCTGTGCAGCTTGGTGATGATTATTTTCACTGCGAGGAATCATGGTTATTCTTAGTATCATGTTTTGAGACTTAATTACGCATTAGCACACAGGTCCAAAACCATTTACCCTGCGTTTTGTTCTTGAGCTTTGAACTAAGAAATATGTTTAGTAATTTTAACACCGCTTTTTCTTGATAACGTTTGTTTGATGTGGTCAAGATTTATCTTGTTTTAAGATGCCTAGGCATATGACAGGCAATGAGACAAGTTATTGTTATAAGCTAGTCTGTGTTTAAATAATGCTAATAAAACACTGATTTCCAGATATCACCTCAACACTCGACTGCCGTACATAAAGCTGTACATCGAGAATGAGGAGTTCAACATTGATGGGCAACGATGCGAAAACATCATGACGTGCCCTATGAGACCGATTACTTCAGGTAAGAATAAAATATCAAGTACATAATAACAATACATACCTAAGAAATATCATTATCAGTAAATTCATTACTATCAGATTTCCAACGTAAATGGAAATACAAGGATCTCAATACAAATGACAACTTTTCTCAAAACTTAATGGTTACTTTAGCGATTATAATAGAAGACAAAGCGTTTTTTATAACTTCATTTATACTACATCGTTACGATGGCGTGCGGCATTTTGCGAATTATAAGCAGCGCCATAAAATAACATCAGGATATTAATACTTTTCCATAGAAATCTGGCACCCAAAAAACTGGATCTTAAAAAATATTATATTCCTAGAATAATCTCGATACAAGAAATTGGATTGCGATCAAATATTCACACAAAGGCTTACTGTTAAATGTGTCGTAGACGAACCGATTTGTCGAGGCCAATTTAGGGTGACGAAAATCTAATATTCTGAATAACTATTCGATAGAGATAATATTTGTAAAACATTTCGTGGTTTTCTTCGAGAAATTTCGATAAAAGTTTACTAAGTTAAACCACCATACGGGTCTTTTCTATTATAGACGACACCCGCAACACATCTGCTGGAAGGGATTAGGTTGTACGATTATTCGGCCGTGTTGGCTAAGTGGTATCACTCGACTTTCATTCCGAAGGTCGTGGGTTCAAACCTCGCCGCATACCTCTGGATTTGTCTTCTTGAATAAAGTATATACGCTATGTAATCACGGGCTCTCTAAAGGTGATAGTAAATATCGTGAGGAAAACGGGATGTATGTTAACTTTGAAAAGTTTGAGGACATGTCATTTACTAACCCGCACTTAATTCACCTCGCTGGCTAGCGTGGTGAATTAAGGTCTAATCTCTCTTGTCAAGAGTGAAGTCCCTGTGTCCCAGCAGTGGAAACGTAAATAAGGGTGATGATGATGATTGTTCTTCGGCTGGCACCACACGGCACTAAGGAAGGTTACATGTTGGGGTTATAATGGGGGTTCTTCAGAAAAATCAATAAGCGTGGTTTAGTCATCTTAATATGACGTGAAAGGCCTTCAAATAGAATTATTGAAATCGTCTAGTCTATCACCTCTGCCGTGGACAAATAGGGACATAGGGGCCCGATCGAAGGTCATGAGGATAGTTGACTCAATCCAATTTAGATAAAAGGGTCGATCGAGTCCTCAATGGCTCCATTCGCCCCCGCGCGGCCAATCAGGATGGAATAATCAAAAACTTTACTAATACCATTTGTTTTAGCTTGTTTATTTAGAACTTGTGGGATTCCGAGGGGAAAATAAAATAAACATGCTTTTTAAAGCTCGGTGTTTCTAGGTAAAAGCAAGTGAAAGGTTGTATCTGTGTTTATGGAAACGTTTGTTAGAATCTGTCGAAAGTTAATGTGTTTTATTGATATGATTTTTACACCCCCGGCTGGGTTTCATCTCGTGCAAATATAATATTTCTAGAATATTTCATCATAAATAAATACATAATAATATTGGAGTCCAGATATAGTGTATCAACATTTTCAAAAAAATTGCAGGCTGACACTCGCTCAAAACTGACTTAGACTTTACAAAATGATGATTATTTGCCAATTACCGCTCTGCCCATAACATACAATATTACAGTACGATGCAGCATCATCACTTTAAAGTTTGTGTCCAATGATTTGGACTATTCACAGCTGTGTGAATAGTCCAAAACATTTAAATTTATGGTTGCCGTCGCGTAAATTAAAACGAGATTCATGGTACTATAAAAGCACCGCTCGCTTAAAGAGTAATGTACGTGTATAGTTTGTGTGTTCATTGTTTTATATCCGTATTACTAAAACTTCTGCATGTTCTAGGGTAGTTTATGCAAATGAGCAACACTGTAGCATTCGTAAATCAACCGCCGCGACCTGACCCCCTGCGCTACCAACTTTTATTAAACAAAGGATGATAAACAGCCTTCCGAATATCAACCGTTCTCCATTATATTTTTACATAATTCTTCAAGTAGGTGGTTAGGAAATTTATAGCCGTCATAAATAAGGATTGGCCAATAATGGCGCGTTAAATCTGAAAGTTCTAGAACTCCGTTATTAAATTCTGAGGTTGGGTAGGTGCAATGCGCTGTGTGGCAAGGTAATAATAGATGAGTGGGTTGAAATCAACTTTTCAAGAATTTCTGTTTAGTTTCCTTTGAACATTTATATTGTCAAAGTACATAGCTTTTTACTCGCGGCTTTAATCAATTGCGGGAAATAAATAAAAGTTTTCCAGTTAAAAATATTATGATGATATGTTGGTTGTTAACAGGCTCTGAGAACTGTCCGTACGACTACATAAAGATCTACGATGGCAAGGACGAGTCGGCGGCTGTCATCGGCACTTTCTGCGGCATGGGCAAGTTCCCCTACTCCATCATCGGTACCAGCCAGGACCTGTTCGTGGAGTTCGTCAGTTCTCCGGCTGGTAAGATAATGAATGAATGAATGTTAGTATCTAAATAATATAATGCTAGTAAAACTTAAAAAGGTAGAATGATAGCTTACTCTAGGTTACTACTTTTCAGTTTCGTAGTCTGTGGTAGAATAACGTTCCATTTACCTTAACGTTCCATTTCAAAAGGAACGTTGTTCATCTCACGAATGTTTGCAAAATGATGATGAAGAAAAAATTTACTTCTCCCAACATTCTATTAGATATCCTTTCAATACAAGTAGGTAATGTTATGACAAAAAGCCCGACTTCAAACTGCCTCTATAAAATTTTACGAATATCTCTGAAATTGTATAATGAAAGCAGCAGCTACCCTGCTGTTTATATCGCAACTATCAACCAAGATAAATCTGACCTATAAAACTCGTATTTATTAAACGCTTCTATTCCTGATGCAGTTCGAAACCCATCCAGTATTAATCTTACTTGGCCTATAAAGCCTAGCGCCGCTATTTCTAGGCAGGCTCGATAACTTTGAACATCAGTCCTGTCTAATGAACTAATTCTTAATTAGATTAGTCTTGCTTGCAACATTTCTTATTTTTAGAAAGAAGGCATTATGAATATTGACATCATCGTTGTATCTTTGAAAGTCTATGAGAAAGGAAATCCTTGTTATGGTAACCGTTTTGTGTTCTAATATTGTTAAAAACAAACAAAAAAAAATTTATTTTTCCAACTTAAAATAGGTACGAAGGACATACACAAATTTTTTTAGAAACAATTTTGTCGAAAACCCATGATGGTAAAAAAGTTATATCCCAAATTGATAATTTATTTTATTATTTTTTTATTATTTCCCAGGTCCTCTCCTCAACACCGGCTTCCACTTCAACGTAGGTAACTGGCCAGGCCACGTGGAGGCCCCGGGCTCCCGCGTCGGCACCTGTGATTGGCTCCTCACAGCCGAGTCCTTGAAGAAGTCTGGGGACACTGAGGGCATATTCCTGTCCGTGGCTCATTGGTATCCTCCGCACACCTCTTGCACTTATCTCATGCAGGGGCTACCAGGGCAAGTTGTGAGGCTGTACTTTCCAAGGTAAGAATAAGGCTGCTAGGTATCTAGCTATTGTTTTCGCAATAAGCCGTGTTGGCTAAGTGGGAGAGTAAACAGTACTTCCATTCCATGGGTGGTTCAAACTCTGGAGCGCACATTATTTTGTCAGGAAAAAAATCTTGCCAAAATAATGTGCGCTTTAACACGTTCTTTAACGGTGACAGCAGATATCTTGATGAAACTGGCATATTCTTAGGAATTTGATGATTTTGAAGGAAATATGACATTCACCAAGCTGCACTTGGCCAGCGTTTTCTCTCTCGTCAAGAGAAAAGTGGTAACGTACTCGTTAATATGACATGGGAATGAAAGTTTATTGCTTGATTTCAGTAACATTAATGTTAAATTTCTTATTCCGCAAGCTTCCGGATTAACCGCATAGAATCCCCAATAGTCCCGTGGACCGGAGACTGTGGGGAATCCCTGACTCTCTACGACGCCCCTCGACCTGATGACGCGCGCATCATCAAGACCTTCTGCGACACGTTCAGTAGACCGATGGAGAAACACGACTTTGTGTCCACTGGGAACGCCATGTTTGTCCGATTTGAGAGCAAGACGGGTAGCTATAGTGGGTGAGTTTCGTTAATTATGTCTTAGAGTAATTGGTGCTTTTGAAGACACAATCTTTCTGACCATTGGGAACGCCATGTTTGGCAGATTTGAGAGCAAAACGGGCAGTTATAGTGGGAGAGTTCTGTTAGTTAGCTTTTAGAGTAGAAAATAATATTGCACCTTTGAAGACACAATTAGGTAGATATCTGGTAGTGGTATGTGCCCAATCTATTACCAATCCAGTCCATTTTCAAAAACTGATAGCACTAGTGAATATATAATTGAGATACAAACCTTAAATACAATGCTTAGCATACAAAATAAATTCACAAACGAATTCAATAACCCGACTCACAAACACCACAGCGAACAGTTTAATAAATTGCGCGCTACGGGTACATGTTTGTACAATCGTTTATTTGCCAACATTTATAATATAAAATGGCGGGTGTCTGTGACCACAAATGGACTGTTTCATTGGACCCACTAACGGGACAATTAATTAATTTTTCACCGCTAAGCGCGCCCGCAGGCAGTTTTGTATCGTGTTTGGGCATTTCTGTTTATTACATTGTTGTGATGTTCTTTGAAATACGAAGTTCTGTGAATTAATTGATATCAGAGTACGGTAATTGTTTGCAGTTGTTTTGTGGCGTTTATGTTTTGACAGAGTTCGCAGCATTTAGGATTATGAATTTTTAAAGAAATAAAGGAAAAGTATATAAATAAATATGAAATATTGCTGGATAATTCACACAGCAACATCTAGCCCCATGGTAAGCTCAAAGCTTGTATTATGGGTGCTAGATTTTTCATATACTTAATAATATAATATATTATAGTATGGCTGCGTTATGAATGCGTTTAGGACACATGTCAGTTTGACACGTTAGTGATGGGCACAACATAATGAGTTCGTAACCGTTCCTCCAAAATGAACCGCCCCGTTATTTTAAAGATTATTTTCGTTTTATATTGGCGGAATCATTGAATATATATATTTTAGTAATTTAAGTAGAAACCGACTGTTTTAGCGTCACAAAATGGCGGCCCATAACGCCATTTGGGGTTATTATTTTAAACCTAAATATAAAAATGCTACTTTCTTTCGCGCGTTCGGTTTGGTCGTAGTTTTATTTTTATATTTAATAAAATCTTATAGTCCATTATTTTTAAATTCTTAAACATATTATTTTTTAAAAATAACTGTTACAGATAACGGTACGTTCACACGGAGACAAGATTTCCCGAATCTTATTTTCATCGGATCGGGAAAAAACCTAATGTTGTTCTCATGTGCGGTACGTTCACACGGAGACACGATTTTCTCTACCGAATCGGTTTTTTGCAGGATTCGGTTTAGTGGCCTATGTATTTCAATGAAGGAGTTCACACGAGCATTCGGTTTCAAGATACGACAAAAAACCGAATCCTGCTGAAGTTGACATCCGATTGTGCGACTACAAACCGATCCGGTTTTCAATTCTTTTTCCACCTTTTTCAAAAGATTATCAAATGTAGGTATAGGAATTAAAAGTATTAAATTATCATTCAAGGAAGTAGTTAAAAAAAATTTGTGTATCATTCCTTAACTGCTGCATTAGAGTTGTAAAGGCACCAACTGTTGATCTTCTTTGTACTATTGGGTTTAACCACAATCTTTTTCTACGACGCTGACGGCGATAATACCAGTATAGTATAGCAACACTGTTCACGTCCATCGCTTCCAAATCATCGTGTGAGCGCGCTCTTGCGAATACAACATTCGGTTTTTTCCAGATCCGATGAAAATAAGATTCGGGAAATCGTGTCTCCGTGTGAACGTACCGTTCGGTTTCAAGATCCGACAAAAAACCGAATCTTCCCCTCGTGTGAACGCATGTATTAAATGCCCTATACCACTGCATCGGATCTGGATTTTGCAGTATCAGTATAATATACAAACCGGATCGGTTTGTAGTCGCACAATCGGATGTCAACTTCAGCAGGATTCGGTTTTTTGTCGTATCTTGAAACCGAATGCTCGTGTGAACTCCTTCATTGAAATACATAGGCCACTAAACCGTATCCTGCAAAAAACCGATTCGGTAGAGAAAATCGTGTCTCCGTGTGAACGTACCGTAACGATACTGTTGTTGCCTGTTATTTTTAGCACAGCACTACCTACGAATATAAAGCACTGACATAACCTTGTAATAGCGCAATATAGATTTAGAAAAATATTGTTTACCAAGTTATTTTACACTCAGTTTTGCACAAAATTATTAGATTCATTGATTATTGATATAATAATGTAGATTTAATGCTCCTGAATTGTTAAAACGGTAAACAAACAGCAAAAATATTTTTATCGTAACTGCAACGCCATTACAAAGTTACGTTGTCAGTTCAATCGCGATGTGTCAGGAACGCAAAGTCTGAGCGGCCAGAGTATATAGATATTTATTACTATACAAACTCGAAAGATGTATTCAACTTGTACGTACAGACTGGACAGAGCTATGTAACAAAATCTAATTCGCTCTTCTTCCACAGCTCATCCCTCTACTACTGGGCCCACTACGATTTCTTCAACAACACGCGTTTTGGCGAGCCAGTGCAAGGCACAGCTTGCGACGAGGTCATTGCCTCATGGAAGCAGAGAGCTGGCCGGCTCAGGTCGCCTCTGAACACGCTGGTCTACAAACAAGCACCGCCGGGTGAAGACGTGCACTGTCTGTACAGATTTGTGACGGATAAGAGAATCTATGCGCGAGTGATTCTGACGATTCTGAGCGTGAATTTCAAGGTGGGTTCTCCTTAATTGTTGAATCGATTGAGTCTATAACGCCTTAAAACAATTATGGCTCCAAATTCAAAATTAAGAGCTTGAAACACATTTGTTCAACGTCGTCTTAGCGCGTGCAAATGTATACGCACCTTTAAAAAAACATGTAAACAGTTTTGTTTCTACAGAAATTTAATTTTTATGTGTTCGTTTTTTCTGTATAAATCAATAATCAACCAATAATATTTTTATATTATAGGTTATCATTTGTCTTTTTTATAAATCACACAAAACACATTACATTTGTGAGATTATATAGGGACTGGCATTTATATAATAGAGTTAAAGAAATAATGTAAACAATGATCTCAGTCTCTGCAAGTTGACTTTAAAAATTCAGAACATACATTATTTTATTATTGGTTTTATTCAGAAATATTAAACGTAACATTTTATATCCAACCTGGCTGAAAATATTAATTCTACTAAAAGTCGTTTCTGAACGTATATTTTACCGACTCCATTCCCAAAACATATTTTAGTGTTATTTCATCAAAGTTGACCTAAATAACGTTCGATTCACCGTAAAAGCAGAATTGAATTAACTTTGCTATGTAGGTACTTGTTAAAAATATAATATTATTTTATTCTGAAATCTGTACATAAAATATGAATGTAGCCTAGGTTTAATCTTAATTAATTAAGATGCAGAATTTATTGTAGTACAAAATTATACGCAACTTGTCATAAAAATACATTAATTTAAGATTTATTTTTAGATAAATATTTTTTTATGTAAATGAATCCTGTCAAACCCATATTTACATTGCCTGCCTATTTAATTAACATGGCACATGTTTTAAAATCAATTTCTTATTAAAGCTTTTCATCAACAATAGTTTAATGTTAATTATTAGTCTAATTTATATTGTTGGTCAGGGTTGTGTAAAGCGTAGCAATTTGTTTTGATAATAACATTAGCGGCTGGACACTTCATAAATTAACTATAGAGAATGAATATCATTTATTTATAGAGCCTATAGTTTTAGTTAAATTAATCGGTAAGCCTATTTGTTACAGGAACATCCTTACACACCAGTTTCCTGCCAAAACTGTTATGAAGATCGCGCTGATAAGCTGATTATATGGGAGCCAATACCTGGGAAAGCTGCCAACACTAGTCTCGGAGTAAGCACGACGCCTCTACCGCTTCACATAGCCGTTCAGAAAGCCGTCGGCTCGTGCATTTGCGCTAAACACGCCAATACCGTCTCTAGAGCTAGACCATACCGTGTAGTTTCCTCTGGAGAAACTCTTAACCTACAACTCATAGTTGATAACGCACACGCAGCTGCATCTTACTTCAAAAACCCCTCGCCCTTGTTTGAAGCCAGATATGAATTCGTCCATGGACCTTTATGTGGTCCAGCTATTATCGCAGCGTCAGCAGCCGATGGAGAAATTGTTTATCCTCATCTTGAAGCTTTAGGTTACACGGAACCACCAAATCGAATACAATGTATCTGGGATCTAGAGATTGAAGAAAAGAAGGATATCTATCTACGATTCGAAAGTATCAATTTTGCCTCACGCCATTGCGAAGATGGTAACATTCAAATTTATTTACCAGGCAGAGTTGAACCCTATCTATCAATATGTGGTGGTAATGTATCGGAGACTAAAAAATTGCCTATCTTTTCATCTGGAGAACTAGGATTCGAATCTTTGGACGATCCCCTGGTTATAGAAAAAGAAAAGACAAGATCTATTCGGATCGTTTTTATTGGAAGCGCATCACCAGCTCGGGCAGCTTTCAAAATTATCTGGACTGGTCTTTCTCATATGCCGAGAAACTCAGATGGAACCCTGATGACGTCACGGCTCACTGACAGCTCCAAAGCAGAGTACGGGCTTGGCTGCGACTTCATATGTCCCGGTGAAGAAGGCCTCTGCATCCCTGCCCAATTGATATGCAACGGTGTTTTGAATTGTCCTAACGTGACGTCAAAAGAGAGAAAGTTCTGGACTCCCGAAGAAAAGAGATCTAAAGAGGCATACTCAGAGGATAGTTTGAGACGGTTGGGATATTGGGATGCGATTGGAGGTATTCCTTTGGGACAATTGCACGATGAGTCGCCCGAACTGTGTGCTGGGAAAAGGAATGCTGGTGATGGGGAGTGGATGGGGCCAGCTCTTGGGGCTGGTTTGGCGGTTGCTTTAGGTGTGTGTGCGTTGGCTGCCGCGTGGCGTTTGTGTTGCCGCAAGCGGTCTCCGGATGAAGAGTCCCTGGATTACTGACATGCGGCCCGCGGTGCGCCGCACGCACCGCCAGGGCTACACTCACGGACGCAGTCACGGGATCTTCCCATTGACTGGACGCTGCATTGACAGCCAGGATATTGAGCACCACCCTTTTAGATAATATGGACTTACAAGGAATGCCATAGCGGTGCTATCGCGAGCTATGTAAATTGTCAGTGATTTCGTTTGTTCACTGTTGCAATTTGGTGATTTTGTGAGTAGTGTGCATGATTACCGGAATCCTTGTTAGATGTAGCCAAATTTGTCAAGCTATTAACCAAAGCTGTGTTTTTCTAGACTGCTCTGTAGAGTGTTTATATTTCTTCCTTTTTAGTAAACATGGTGGTTAATTTTATAAATCTGTAGTATTAATATTCATATTCATTATGTTCATTTTTTAGCAATATATTATCTTTGTATTTCAATCTATTAAAAAATCAAGTCTTTCTTATATCAGCTACGATTTTTTGTGTTTTCAACGAAGATTCTAATTTTAAGGGTGGTATTAGCTCTGATTGTTATGTAATTATGTAAATACCCTTACCTGATCCTAAGCTTCACAAACGATCATAGGTTAGGAAAAGGTGATAATAGCCATACCTTAGATAAGTCCCTATCATAATTAGGCGTTAAATTTTGTATCACGATCATAATCATTAATCAATCTCTCTCAATTTACTTGATGTTTAAAGCTTTCCTGTATTATCTGTCCTCTCTTTCATCCTTTTACAAATAGTAAAAGAGAGTTGCGTGTCAAAAATGTTTACAATCAAACAGTATTATTATATTATTATTTAGTCTGATATTTTAATACTAAGTTATAAACTGTCTAATATATGGAATTCTAACCGCATTCACTAGGATTGATATTCACTGATAACTTAAGTCATTATACTCTTGTGGTTATTTTTTCGCACAAACTTGTTTGTGAACCTGATGCTACCCCATTTTTATGGCACCGATAATGACCAATTTTCCAACTTTATGTGGAGCTTGGCAAAGTTTTTTTTTTGCCTCATCAAATTATGCATTCTGGGGAGTTGCCAGATAGTTAGCGCTGATGAAGACAGTATTTTATCGAGTTAAGGGTCAGCTGACTTGGCAAAATGTTACAAATAATTACGTAGAATTTACGAGTGGATTCTCTGGGCATTTATTAAACCATAGAGTAGAGGCGTAATACGCCCATAAATTTCAATTACAGAATACTCGCTCATATTCAAAGACTAATAAGTAAATATAAAACATGTATAGTTTGTATTGGGCCAGGCGCTTTTGAGCAATAATTTCCTTTCCTTAGTATTTAGTTCCTACCTATAATATTAAGTAACCTGTTATCGTTTTATTTCATCATCTTGATCGCGCGATTATGATCGCAAAATATTTAAAAATAAATCCCATTGCCTTCTCTTCTTTCTTGTTACATATTTTTACATAAGTAATAAAAGTTTAAATAATTATCAAGAAAATTATTAGTCAAAAGTGTCATTGGTTTTAAAAACAGTGTATTGGTTAACTTTAACTGGTATTACTGTGCTAACATTATTGTTCGTATTACCTGATAAGTTTTCAAAGATCTGGATAATACCTAAAAATCTGTTTTTGGTAGGAAGTCAATCTGTAGTGTTATGTTATCGAATGAAAATGCTCAATTTGTAAGCTATTCTAAGTAAAATCATTATTTCTGCACAAAACCTAAATGTAAGCTAATATTAGCTCACATAACTAACAGTAGTGGACGTAATTTTAGATCGTATATAGTTGTTTAATTAAGTTTGTTAGCTTAATTCGGCCCTTGGGTATGTTGGTAAATAAAATTATATTTTGTACAAATAAAACTTGTTTTGTATTTTATTATTTAATCCTGTACCTATTTATAATTTAAACGAAAACAAAGCTTAATATCTTCCTACATTTAGATTTCAACATCATAATTTAGTCACAAAAAAATTGCTTTTAAAATTAAAACTATCATATAGTCAAAAAGTCTATATTATTCTCTTTTTATTTCATAGAGTGACTCATTTAAGCTTTATAAATAAAGAAAATGTAACTTGAAAATAGCTATTATTATAACAGATGTCAGGTCACCCAGGGCTAAACTGGAAGATCGTGGGTTGGACTCCCACTCGAGGACAAAGGTTTGGTTAGGTTATTATCTTGTGAGTTTTTTCATACTATTATCTTGAATATCATGTTTGTTTGAAAGTGTATGTAATGTCGGCGTAATGTCAGGAATTACCTATAAATACCCGAAACTATATTATTATTTTGTTAGAGATCGTAGAAACATTTATTGGGGTGAGGATCAAACCCGCAACTGGATGTGACGACACCCACGGGATGAAATAGGATAGTACTTTTCCTAGGCCAGTCTAAAAAAAACTGTTTCCGTCGTTTTTCGGAAAAGATGGACCCGATTTATAAACGCTATAATATATTAACAAGCATAAAATGTACACTTCAGTATGTAGTTTTACCTCACAAAATATCTTCAACTTTATCTTCTGAATAGGTAAAATGCAGGTAACCGTTTGTTTTTCGAGAACAAAAGGTGCAGTCAAGCTGTAAATCACAACAATAAAAAGTTTGTACGCCAATGCCATTTGTCAACTATGTGTCCGCTTTTATATCTCGCCGAGAAATATTTCAGTATAATATTTACCATCCTATCCTAACATCATCATTTTAGTAAGACATCCACTTCAGGTCACAAAAATGTTTCTCCCGAGCCGAGAATCGAACCTGCAACCTCTTGCGTCAAGATGACACATAGATGTCACATGCATGATTTAATTATGATGTCACACGTTCTTTGTTAATAATTTTATTACTGGTATAAGATATACGTTTAGATAAGCTAATTTCTCATCTAATAAGACTTATTAGATATAGCAGGAACACCCCAAGCGTTCTTAAAATTGAGAATAGAATACTAAGCTCTTCAAGTTTCAAGTTACCAAATTCAAATTCGATTTCCGCTCACAAAGAGAAATTCGATTACAGATTTGTGTTCTAAATTCAAAACAATATTTTATACTCTCGTCACGAACGAAACTGAAAACTTTTAAAAATTTCGTTCACTACAAAATATTCAGGTTTGCACCAAGGAGGTTGAATTGCATTTTTCTAGAGTTCACAAGGTTTTAAAATTGATTTACAGTTACTGGCTGGTGGCTGGTAAACCAGGTGGTTTATGACAAAATCTTCTAGTTATAACTATCGTAGGTTATTACTTGTTCTTTCTATTTTATTACTTGTTTGTATAGTAGGTTTATTAAAATATGATTATACTCGTAGTTACTATACAAATAGATAGTTACTAAATTAAACTTATGCTTGTAGGTTATAATATAAATGAATGTAGATTGTTTTCAGAACAGATCAGAATAGACAATTTAATTTACGATATTTCATGTGACTACATACTTAAACTAGGTATGTTGTCTAGATCTAGGTCTTGTAGTTTCATAACATTCAAAGCTTCTATTGAGAAATAATTGACAAAGGAAGGCGAAGGTTGTATAGCGAGTCGCAATTTGCGATTGAAGAGTTCTTTTCAATATCTCATTTTTCCGATCTACAGTATTCAAACAGCTCTCTTGTTTGTGAAATAATTTTATTTAAACATTACTTCTTTACGTAAATATGAAAAGAGTTCTCAATAGTGCTCGAAGAGCTATAGCTAGCGGGAGAGGGCTATGCTCGGGGTTTCTCTACGTGGTCGAATCACTGAAATAGACATAAATTTGAACTAAAGTATTCTCGAAAATAATTTAACCTGGTTCCATTTAAAAATTTGTTTGTAGGTAAGGGTTAATTTATTTAGGAATTAAAATAGGTTCATTTTCGACGGATATTATTTTCAAGCCCATAAGTTTGTGATACCCTGTACTGACCTTTTATAATATTGTTTATTATTATTTTATTCTGAAATCTAGAAATAAAAAGGTATAAGCATCACTTTCAAGAAATTCTCGAATATTGTCCTCGTGTCACAATGGAGCCAAAAAGCGAGGATTAGGGCGTAGTTAGGTAAGCAAGCAACAATAAACACAAAACGGGTAGGTACACGGAACACAGCCATGAATAGAAATCGTATAATCGACGATTTCACCGGGAATTTTAAAGCAAATGCTTTTGTAGTTTTATCGAAAATGGGTTTTGTTTTGCCCGGCAATTTGCTGTTTCGTTTCGGGGATTAGAATTTAGAATGTTTCTTTCAAATTCCGGTTAGTGGAAGAGAACCAATGGTTTTCGAATTCAATTGCGTTTATTGCGAATCGAATATTAATTAGAGAAAATTTAAATTTTATTTATTATGAAGGCTACTGAATTGTTTGTAGCGGCAATCTAAGGTCATAAAGTGTAGTGGAAGGCTAATCATTAATAACCAAAATAACATCCAAAATTGAGAATAAAAGGTCAACAATTATTAACAATTACTTTTTTTACAGTAAAAACCATCGTGGTTTGATGAATTTATGTTGGCATAAATGCATGGTGCACTAGGTACTGCTTGTTACTTTAATATCCAATTTGAATTCACATTGACATTTTATTTAAATTTTGCGCACTACATATTAATGCATGTTTTTTTTCTATATAAGATCATTTAATAATTTAATAGATGAATTATGTTTTGAGTATCGAAAATTTTGAGTATAATTTATAAAAACACACCCTGTACCATAATGTAGGTATCATAATGTATTAGGTATAAAAGGTTGGGATAAAACATTTTCCCAGCATCAACAAGTTGATGAATATAAATGTTATTTTGAATGCTCGAACGTTTATCAAAAAAGCCTTTTTCTCGGTTAGCGAAAACTAACCTCACCTTATCGTCGAAAACTTGGAGCTCTACCAACTTATTCAATATTTCCTGAGAAATCAGCGCCGCAAAACTATGAGCAGAGCTAATGAACTTTCTTCATTGTGTGCTTGTTTTCAATTATTTTTTACTGTAAGTTAGTTAATTGGTGTTGATTCCGTCTGAACCGTTGTAAATTATGGTAGTTGGTTTTAGGTCTAAAGACTTCTTTTGAGCTGTTTCCGAAAACAATGTTTGTCAGTTTTAACATTAAATGTCCTTCAAGCTCTTTAAAGTTCTCGGAACATGCCGGTTTCTTCACGATGTTTGCCTTCACTTGTAAGTATTTAATTCCCAAGAATCAAGTCGCGCTAAGTAAATAATTGTTTTAAACGCATTTAATTTGAACGCTATATCTGTGTGTACTCACCCTTAGCAATAACATTTAGGGAGGCGTTGTAAGAACATGAAACACAAGAAACAATCAGCAGAAATTACAGCGCCAACTTAATGTCGCCGATTCAGCCCGGTTATAATGATCCTGGATGAGCGATCAAGTTATAAGCGGTAGCGGTAGCGATTTTTCGAATATAGTATTTTAAACTCTGTAAAACACCTTTACTCGATTTTGCTTATATTTTTTTCCTTTAAAAATTATATACCACGGTGAATAGTTATGTGTAGGTAAGGGTGATTTATTTTATTTACAAGCAATATGATAATTATTTCTAAACATTTACATTAGCCCCATGGTAAACTCGAAGCCTGTAAAAATAAATAAATAAACATGATATCTGATACTTAATACCATAATTAATGAACCTAAATAATGAACTTACATTATAAATTTGTTTTACTATACATACGACATACCCAGATCAAACCGAAAAATAAGGTCAACTAAGGCTGCACCAAAACCAAAAATCAAATTTTCAAAGTACCTACTCGCGGGGTTCACCCACACCTTTTACACAATTGAGGGTACTTAAGTTTTAGGGAATACGAATGCTCCAGAATCGTAAAACAAACTCAATACAAATTGCCAATACCTAAGAAAGCTATCCTAAAAAAACAAGAAACTTTTAAGCACTTAACTATCGAAGTACGTTTCCGTAATTTCGGCCGGTCGTAAAAACGCTCTAAACATTCGAGCCGACTCGTAAACGTGCAAATAAACGTAGCGTTGTAAAGTTAGGGCTTAGTCACATCGGAGGCGATGCGGTGCGGTGCGGTGCGTGAAAGCAAAAAATGAAAAGTATCCTTATTGTATTATTTATACTTTTGCATGAAAAATGATTTACTGAATAAAATAAGTGCATTTTCCACTTCAGGACAAATCCACACTCCTACAACATTTTTAACCGACCCCTGTCTGTGGTTATACTTACTCTTTAGCTCAGCGACTTGTCTCATTAAATATGTACAACCAACATTAACGATTAAATGGAAAAAGATGTATAAAGAAGCCAGCAGTGTGCTTTCAATCGCTGAAATGAAAACAATGTCAGTAATTATGAAAAAAAATTCTTCGTGACGATATATTTAAATTATCGAAAACTTATTACGTAAGACGCAACGGACGCTTTAAAATTAGGTGCACATACTGTGTAAATGCGTCCAGCATCTCTGCAGGTGCTTTGTCTTGAATATTCATTGCGAATCTCGAGCAATAAATTTGTAATCGTCCCGATAAACGATGATAACGCCGAGCTTTGTTGCTACAAATAGTACAAGATACGGAACAATTCATCTTTACAGCGCTTTGTGTTTGCTTTGACAGAATTTTGAAGGAAAATATTTCTTTGAAGAACTATTCTCACGAAAGAATTCTGGGACGTGACACTGTGTGAGGCAGTCTATGCGAACAAGATGGCAGTTTTCGCCTTCAAGTTTATATACAAAATTCTAATTTCTCAGTAACGTATGCCCATTCCCACGTCTCAGCAACTTATGCCCATCCCATTCTTTGAATTGACTCATTTCAAAACCTCGACCTTTATTGCTTATTTTAATGACTTGTCACGCACCCCCAGAAAAGCTACCTATTATTTTGATTCTGGAATAATTGCTGATTACAGGGGGTCGACACTGCCTTGGAACAGAATTTGAATAGTGATAATGTAAACGATAAGTCACTTTATTTCTTTGATGTTAAGTTTTAAATTTGACAAAACAGAGATTAAATAATTGTAGAGAAATCCTTGCCAACCAACAGATGCCGAAGTTCTTACTATTCGGTTGGTACTTAGGTTAGGAGTAAAATTGGCCGATTGACGGATTGACTAATGACTACTCAGAGCAAGGAATTTAAATGGAGAGGCCATAAGTACGAAATCAACGTGTATACCTACGATATCATAAATTAGTGTTGTACGAGGTAGGTATATTGTAATAATTTATCGATAGAGTTTGTTTTCAACTGAACTTTTTTTTTATGATAATGTATTAAGTCCGTAAATATTAAATTATAGAATTAATACAGTTATAGAATTATAAAACCAAGCAAAACAAAAAACATTTTAACTAGAACAAAAAAAAATAGGTACTTAAGTAGAACTCAAACTCAAACATTCGTTTAGTTATATTCTGTGGGCATATTAATTTAGTGAAAATGAACTTTTAACCTTATTTTAACTAGTTTGAGTTCTATTTAAAGTTCATTTTAACTAAATTAATATACCCACAGAATATAACTAAACGAATGAAAGACCTGAATAAGCTAAATGTTTCAGATAATTATAAAACACAATATACTTACTTATATTAATTGTATTATTATAATATATCAAAATAATTTATATTTCAAAATAATATAATATGTATAAAAAACCTAAAATCTAATCCGTCATTTCATTCTACGATTCATGCTATTCTGCAAAAACACAATATATTATCAACATTTATTCAAATTAACATGGTCTATAATTTTTTACCTGAGTCTAAAATCAAAATATCGATAACTCGTGCAATATACAAGAACACCACTATCGATGTAAACAAAACCAAAAAGTGACAGTAAATGATATCCAAAGTGACAGTAAATGATATCGAAGGCATCGAAGCAAGGCACGTGCATGACGTCACGATAAATATTGGCAACCAAGCGAAACTGTGGTGTATATAGTTAGGCTCTTTTTAATTGCATACATTAGACAGAGATGTCATCATTTTTATTTTAGTCATCTTATAAACTAATTCCATAGACAATTTTGCAACATATCTATTGGTAATAATCTAAGAATGACTATCATGTCACATTGTCATTTCATTCTGATTTTTCAGTCGTACGTTTTGTTTGAAATTGAGAAAATTAAGTTTATCAAATCCAAATTTATTCCGCAATATTGTGCAAAAGTGAAGTCAAAACTAATATTAAAATTGAACATGCAAAATACAATAGAAGATTCGGATAAAAAAAAAATCATAGAACAGAAGCTCCAGGAAATGTTCTATTTGTGGTAGGTAGACGAAAGATAAGCCCAATATTATATTTCTTGCAAAATTTCCTTTGAACCCTAAGTGTTTAATTCAATTTAATTGTATTATTATAGTATACTCATTACCTACTTAATATTTGCACACCTGCTTGCAAGTTTGAACACATTCACTAGGTAGGTATAGATGATCCAATCTTAAAATGAACTCCCCTCCACAAAACCGTGATAATTTTACTATACCTACTTAGTTCTAAGAAATGTACCTACCTATTTTGTATTCTGTATTTTGTATCTCTATTTTGTATTCTCTATTTTGTAATGATGTGTTTTTGCAAATAAACGATTGATTTTATTTGATTTGTATTATTTTCATGGCCTCCTTATTTTAACAAATGTATAGCAATGATTGGTGAATTGGTTAGTATAATTCTCTGCAAAATATATGAAAAATACAAGTAGTAGCGAGGTCCTGGAGGAGCTTCCAAAAGTTAATACTGTTAGGTTGGCAGCATTGCCTGTCTGAGCGATATTGTCCTTATGTTGGTAATGTTGCGTTTACTCGAGCTCACGTCAAGTGAACTCAATCCAATGTTCTAAGTGCCGTCTCTTAAAACGTAGTGATTATATTCTCTTTGGCTGATTAGAGTAAATCCTTACACACTGTTAGCAAGCGTTTCTTATTCCAAGCTCCAATTAGTGCGGCTCACACTAATCCTTGTTACAAGCCGAACATCCGGATACACTCGAATTCATCCGAAAATACGCGAACTTGTACGAAAACTCCCGAAAATGCCCGAAAACATGTGAATAAACAAAATGGTGGGATTAGCACGCTCGAATTTATTTTAATTGCGCGAGTGTGCCATTTGTTCGGCTTAAGAGATTACGGCAGTTCAAGTTTTTCCTTGAGATTAGGGATCGGAGAGCTTATTTCGCGTTTATCCTGTAGATACAGTGCAAATACCTTTCTCAACTTGCTTACTTAGCTTTTCTTTAAGGGTCAGGCCAACTACCGTATTTGTGATAATTTGATAATTTGATAAACGGTGTGGAAATTAATGCTTCATAAAAAAAGTCGTTTGGCTCTGCTGTGTGATTGTATATTGAATGTGTTATTTATGTAAAACCGAATCTGGTATTCATTTATCAACCAACAAATCTCGCAGTAAAACCAACATGAAGAAGTGGAAAGGTGTCGGTATAAACATTATCATCATCATATAAGCCTTTCGACGTCTACTGCTGGACATAGGCCTCCCTAAATAAAATAAATAAATGTTTTTCATTGAGACATATTTTGGTCGTACAGTGATTTACAAAATTCGAACCATAAATATTGTGCTAAAGTTTATTTCAATAAGCACCTTTTTTCCAATTGTTAATAAATAGACCAAAATATACTGGCAAATGTTCATAGTAGTTGTTTAAACATTTTTTTTTTAATTTACTACTTGACTAAACCATATTAGCATTTAAGTTCATAAGTCTAATTTTAAGATTTGCAAGTACTTAAAAATATAAATTGAAATTAATTAGAGATCCAAATCGAAATTCATTCAAGAGTAAGATGAAGTTTACTGAATAAACAAAAGCTAAAGTATTCGTCGTAACGCGCAAGGAAGCTATGAAAGGTCCATCGGTCGATGCGCCCGGCTCCGAGCCACGTCCGCGGAGAATGCAATAGCACGGAGCATCTTTAACTCAACGGAATTCTGTAAGTTTTACTACGACCAAAGGGTTTTTACGTGTTCTAGAATTTTGTTCCAAAACGTGACAGAAGAAAGAAAAGAAACGCGTGAAAGGCAGTAATTACCTAGCAATGTTTAGATATTGTTTCGCGTTTTTAATAAGTTAGTACATTGGTATATTCAATATAAAATGTAAATAATATTTATACGGAACAATAGGCTTTTAAATTAGGCTTTGATAAAAATTAAGATAATGATCATTTTTTTTCCTTAATAATGTCGGTGTCATGTTATCAGGTATTTTCAGAATTGAGTTATTAATGGAAGAGGTAGTAGGAACATAATAATACGTTTGAAGTCCTTGAAATTCAGCTCCTATTCAGCAATTTCCTTCCATAATTGACGTGGTTATGAGGCGTCAGTAATTATTCACTCCATAATTACACCATTTAGGGTTTCTTGTACAATTAATTTGACTAACGATTTTAATCAAGCGTACGCCGTGTTTCTGGGATGTGGTTAAATAAATGTTATACGTCATGGGGTAGTGATACCTACGTTTATTTGTGGTGAGAGTATTACGGACTATTCACACTATCCGGGCCGTCACCGGGACGAATATGTCCCGTTACTAAAAATTTCGGTGTAGGTAAGGTATTATTAATTGTTCGATTCCCGCTTCGGAACAAAAATGTATACGGTCTGCAGATATTTGGTGCGGGATGTCTGGGTGTTATATCTATACTAATATTATAAAGAGGAAAGATTTGTTTGTTTGAATGTTTGTAATGAATAGGCTCCGAAACTACTGGACCGATTTCAAAAATTCTTTCACCTTTGGAAAGCTACATTATCCCCGAGTAACAATTGTGTAGACAAGGTACGCAATAACAGTTAACATTATGTGCAATTACTTTACTAAATCGTAATGCTATTAGCTGAAGCGATTGAAGCAATAACGATCACCAATAGCTATTGCAATTTGGAAATCGATTTGCGTTCCGGTATACAGGATCGTTTACAATATTGTCTCATTAGGAAACTAAAGGGAAACCAGACTCGACACAAAATTCTATGTTAGTAATAATTCTGCCCCAAATGATTTTTTTTTATAGTAATGTGTTGCATAATCTTTGTATATTATTAATGCGGTGGGTATCGAACCCGCAACCTCTTATGTCACAGGTTGACCTTCGCCCGCTGCGCCACAGAGGTTGTCATTTACCAGTCGGTGGTCGTCGATCTGTTTTAGTTCCCCTAAGAAAACAAATAAAAAAATCTTATTCATATTTTTATCTACGTGAGGGAAGTAACGAGCTAAATAGTTGTGAAATAAACGTAGGATTTTAGTAAAAGAGATTTTAATTAAGATGAATAGTTTCAGAACTTCCTCCATAAAGTTCGGATCTTTGAATTGATCGAGTGGGAAGAGAGCCAATGTGACCTCGAACGTTGACTTTGATAGGAGTAATTGAATTGACATTTGAGGATTACTGAAAACTAATAGTTGTAGATAATATAGATGATTGCCAAAATAGCGATCACACAAGTAACAACTATATGTAAATATAATTTTGGAAATTTGTACAACTCTTTACTCTAGTATTTTGATTTAAATGCAAGCATCAAACATATTATAAATCCAAACATCGAATATAAATATTTTACAGATTCCTTTGTTAAAAAAAAATTTACACAAAAAATCCGAAAACGCCAAAATCCACGAAACATTGCGATAACTTTCAGAAACCAATACGATAATAATTTCATCATTTTACCGCAATACCGACCTAAAACCTTCATACTTACGTCTCAAAGTCACTTGGCATCACATAATGATCCCTCTAACAGAATCACACCAATTCCCCACGTATGAAAGTATGGAGTAATGACCGCGGTTTGATGTCCCCATTAGTGCCATGCCATACAGTCGTCAGAAAGTCGTCAGGATAATCTTTTCCGATTAACTTTAACGTGCCGCTAGAAACGGGAGTGTTAGAGCTTTAGATTTGAAGACGGGTTTAATTGGTAGAAGTTGACCTCAAAGAGCATCAACATCCTCTGTTTACTTTCCCACTGCTGGGATTCAGGGATTCTCTTTTGTTTGATTCTCACGCCTGCCTGCCGGTTATGGAATGATACCATGGTCCTTCAAACTTTTTGAAGTTCTTACTAACTGCCGGTTTCCTCACAATGTTTGCCTTTACCGTTATGTTACGCCTGTTTTTGAAACCTCACATAATTTTTCCTAGAAAAAAAAACCTTGAACTTTATATAATTTTTTTTTTGGTTACTTCAAAATATACCTACTGGAAACCTGACAAACCGCCATATAATCGCACAATTCGGCACAGCGCAAATTATAATCTGTGGGTTTCCCGCTAAAAATGTCATAAAACGCCCAAATTACCGGACAGAGTTTATCCTGAAAAATACAAAACGGCCACGATTGGTAGCAGGTGTGTTGTCAGTTCGCAAAGAATATAATTCATGGCGTAGCCTGATGGATGACCAGGGGCCGTGACAAATCGCTTCAAATGGATATTCGGGACACCCTGTATGTAGGTTATGAATTTCTCTGTTTATTTAGTGAACGAGTTTCGTATGAAATTGAAGTTTCCGCTTTATGGGAAGCTTAGATTAGTTAATGTCGAGGGAAGATAGTAAAGTTGCTAAACATTAAAACTCGTTTAATATTATATTTACACATAAATTTAATAATGTATCGATTTTCTATCTAGCTTGGCTCGTATTTTTATAAAATTCTATATATTCTCGTATATTAATATTTTTTTATGTTAATACAATTCGAGTGATTGTAATCGATGGTTTTTATTTTATTACATTTAGCAAAAATAAAACTCCATGAGCCATATAAAACAACAGTGAAAAACATAGGTATCTATATCACTAAAAGCAATAAGTATTTTTAATGAATTTGTATTATTTAATCACTCGTATTAAAACAACATTGCATATTGTAATAATTTCGTGTGAGCAAAATGCCAACGAAAAATCTTACTAAAGTATTCCTCAAACGAAACTTATTTCATCACGACGAAAAGAGGTTATATTTTTCAAAACGCGAATTCATATTTTTGCAGAGTTTCACACTTCAATACTCAGGAAACCTGGGTTTATTGAAATCGTCGACCATTCTGGGAATTTAATAAATGCAGTTTAATAGATGCATACACGACCTCAGAGTTTAATATTAAATATATATATATATAATCGTACAAGAATAATATCTTCCACGTTGTGTAATTTCGCTTTTTAGCCACGGTGACAAATTTTAATATGAACGGACATAAAGAAAATCACGAATAAAACAACAATTCAACAGTTGAAAGTACGTTGCTTAAGTTGGAACATTTTCAAATCAAATCAAATCAAATCAAATCAAATTTATTTATTTAACAATATTACAAACATGCTTAAGAATAATTAAGATTAACCTTATATCTACGACTAAAATTACGGCTAAAGTTTTCCAATGGCCCCACACTAGGCTCATGGCCCGTGTCGTGGGTACCTGTGTGACGAATGGTCAGGAATATTTTTATTGAGTAGGTAATGTAGGTATCCTAGGTTATCCAATGTCTTATCTCAGGTATAGGTAGGTATGCAAAAATTGAGTAGGTACATGAAGTAATGTAGGTAATGTAGGTATCCTAGGTTATCCAATGTCCTATCTCAGGTATAGGTAGGTATGCAAAAATTGAGTACATGAAGTGATTGTGAAGGTATGTGTGTGCGTGTGACGAAAAGTACGGTAACTGAAAATTGTTGAAATTAGAGTGACAGATAAACTGCTTAGAGTATTATATCTTCCGTTTCATCGTACGTCCTTGTAGAAAGCCACAAACGGACTTCCAATTTAGCTTGAGACGTCTGTAGTGTTTTAACGTCACAAACCTTACAGATATAGTTATATATTCTAGGCAGAATTGATGAAAGATGGCGTTTGGCAAAAGATGATTTTGTGGTATTATATGGAAGTTTATAGACTCTTTTTCTTATAAGATCAGGGTATGCTTCAGAGTTTATCGTATCAGAGTGAACAGTTGCGAAAGCTTTGTAGATGAATAGTTGTCTTACTCGTAGCACACCCGCATCTTTATACAGAAGGTCAGTGGAGTATCTAAAAGGTTTGCCAAGCATAACCTTAAGTACTGCGCGTTGTGCACGCTCCACTTCAATTACATGAGTTTTAGCTGCACCGCCCCAGATTAAGTTGCAGTAGGATAGAATAGATTGACACATCGCGAAGTAAACCATTTGCAGCGTCTTAAGGTCACAGGAAGAGCGAAGAGCTTTCATTATATACATGGATTTACGGACCCGTCCTGAGATATTATGAATATGATGTTTAAACGACAGTCTGCTGTCAAAGTCCACCCCTAAGTAACGTATAGTGTCCGTCATTGTAATACTTTCCATACAGGCACAGTCTGCTAGTATGAAAGGCGATTTCGTGTGGCAGGAATGGACTTTTAATGAAAGCATTCCCTTCGGGGCCGACACTGAAGTTTTGAAGAAAGGAAGAAACTTAGTTTTTTTTGTGTTAAGCGTGAGTAGGTTAAATTTGAGCCACTCGGTAATAGTTCTAAAACCTAGTTCAGCCACGTTGAAAACGCTATTCCAGGACAATCCCTTGAAAATTACAACAGTGTCATCCGCGTAGCAGATAACTTCCGCATTTGGTATATTAAGTTTAAGAATGTCATTTATGTATATTGTAAAAAGCGTGGGACCCAAAATACTTCCCTGCGGTACACCATAAGAAGGAGATAAGGTCTCACTCAGTTTGTTTCCTATCCTAACAGTCTGCTTGCGGTCCGTGAGGTAGCTGACAAACCATTTCAGGGCGAGCCCTCTGACTCCTATTGCTTCCAGCTTTCGGGAAAGTATTTGAATTGAGACGGTGTCGAACGCCTTTGCTAAATCTAGGAAAACGCCTAGACAGCAATTATTATTGTCTACCTCAGTACTTATTATCTTAGTTAGTAGTCCTGCAGCATCCTCTGTTGAACGATTTCGCCTAAACCCGTATTGTCTTTCTGATAATATGCAGCCTTTGTCCAGATAGCTAATCAGTCTTACATTTACCACTTTTTCCAAAATTTTTGAGAAAATACCTAATAATGAAATCGGTCTGTAGTTATTCGGAACACTCTTCGGACCATCTTTGTAAATTGGAATCACTACCGCGAGTTTCCAGCTGTCTGGAAAGCTTCCAGTGCTAATGCTAAGGTTGCATATAAAAGTCAGAGGATCTAAAATGTATTGTCGGATTTCCTTTATGAGTTCAACTGTGTAACCGTCAATACCAGGTGAGCTGCCGCTTTTTAGGTTCATTATTATTTTGTTAAGCTCAACATTGTCTGTTGGTGTAAGAAAGCAAGAGTGTAACACTTGAGTGGAAGGTTTGAATTTACTAGCAAATAGTGTTTCGTTAGATTTGCATTCGTTTAGTACCTTATCAGCTAGGCTTTTACCTACATTGACAAAGTGTTGGTTGCATCGTAATAGATCCACAGAAGGGTCTTGCTTATTCGTAATTAGTTCAGCCGCATCGTTATTAACTTTTTTATTATTGCAAATATCATTTATTGTACGCCATAGTTTTTTAGGGGTATCTTTGTTTTTCAAGATCTCCGCCTCCTCGTAACTAGCCTTAACCCGTCTTATAAGTTCTTTAAGAAAATTTCTATACCGCGTGTATGTTTTTTTAAGTATATCATTGTTAGGTTCGCATTTTGATTTTAAATGAAGATTGTCCCTATTCCTCTGACACCTCATTAGACCAGGGGTAATCCACGGCTTTAGATTCAACTTACTGCGACTCACGGTTACTGTTTTGCTGTTGGAGGATACTGCCGAGGATATAATTTCAGTGAAATTCGTAACTGCCTCATTTATTTCAGATTTAGAGTACACAGTATTCCAGTCTGCCTCTATAAGAGCTCGAGCTACACCTGGGTAATCTATTACTCGCCGTGTACGTTTTGGGTTTTTAGCAATGGCTCTAGTGTTCGATATACCTAAAATACAAATAGCATGATCCGTTATAGTGGAGTTACAAACTATGCCTAGTGCATCTCTACTGCCCTTCATAAATATGTGGTCTAGACAGGCACCCAGACGAGTAGGCTTTGTAATTGCTGGGAGCATCCGGTGTTCCGCCGCAATACGTAAGTATTCCATGCAATCTTCACTGATTGGTGACTCAAGCAGATTTATATTAATATCCCCAGCCCACACAATTGTAGGTATAAACTTATTACAACACAGAACCTGATTAAAAGATTTCAAAAAATTTGATGCGGTTTTAAAACTGGGTGACCTATAGATACCGAAAATTATGTACTTATTACTGATATTCACACTTAAGCAGTTGCAATCGTCGATTTCCGGCTCTGTAACCATAGCTTCAATGGAGTTTTTCACATAAATGGTAACACCGCCACTTCTATTAATGAATTTGTTAGTTATATGCGATGTATAACCTTGGATTTGAGGAATGTTTGTGTATGCCTGAAGCCAGCACTCAGTAAGTATTAATTAACTGGTGGTCACATAATTAAGAACGCTGATATTTAGGGAAGATTTTTTCAAACTAAGACGCAAAACTATTTACATGTAATTTATTTTATTTATCTCGGTATTGTAAAACGTTTCTATAATATCACCGTGCTTATTGGTATACAATGATTAGCTAAAAATAAATTGTAAATTTTTTTACACTACTTCGAAACATAGTATTCCTATTTACTGGTTGGTCATATAATTAAGAACGCTTAATCGTTAATTCCTTTTTTTATAATTTAAACAAAAAACACGGTTGAAATTTTAACTGTTTGTTTAATATTGGCAATATTTAGTGCTGTAAAAGATAAAAAGGCATTGCTTAGTTAGAAAAAATAAAGCTATTGATCTATCAACACAGGGTAGAACACCGGCACAAAAGTAAAACTTCGCCTGAAGAATTGGTATTATAAAAAGATAGACAACCATCTGTAATGTTATAAAACGATGGTTTTCGATGCATTTGAGCATTTTACTTCGTATCACATACTTCTACGGAGTGTTCCACAACTCCTCGAGATGACCAAAACATCATTCGTATGGGCTACAAAACTCTTTAATGGGTCCAATGTGCTGAGTCAAGAATATTTTGGTGAAAACTAGCCTTCAGCTATCTCAACACGCACTGTTTCAAGACGTGTGGTAAAAGAAAATTCGCACGGAAGGATATCAATGAAGGTACTCATGTTGAAACTTTGCTATAGTCAAAATCAGCTTGCACTTGAGAGAAAGTATGAAAACTGGACTTTGCCACAGTGAAAAAAATTACTTTTTTTCTAACGAAACGAAAATAACTAGGGTGTGTTCTGATAGAAAACGATATGTTCTACGTCTTCCGAATATAGCATTCAACCCTAAGTACTCGAAAGTTACATTTAATCATGGTGGTGGAAATGCGAAAATTTGGGTGTGCTTTCGTGGTTTTCTATCTTAGACTGACCAGCTAACAATCTAAATCTAGAGCCAATAGAGAATCTGTAATTTAAAATAAAGAAAAAGTATTCAAATACAGAGTGTGGAACACAGGAGAGCTATACGACGCTTTTTTAAAAGAATGGAACTGTATTTATCTTGCGAAATATCAAAAATTCATAGGTTATGGCCTCGCAGGTGTAAAGCAGTGTTTAAAGGCCGTGGATATGGTGTAAACTCTTAATTTAGTTTAAAATGTATTAAATTACTTTTAAAATTTTATGCACTGCATATTATTGTGATTTAGATTTAATGTAAGTGCCATATATTACAATTTCCCAGCAGTTAAATAAATCGTTCTTAATTGTATGTCCAGCTTCATTACTATTAGAGAGTGTCTCATTTCTGTAAAATAAAAATTTGAGAAATATAGTAAATGATTTTATTCTTTACTCTATAAGACACTCTGCTATATTAGTATGGCTATTTTTTAGCATAATAAGTTGTTTCTCAGAAGGTACACATCTCGGCGTATGAGAAGATTAAAATAAAATTGTTCTATAAATTCAAATCGTTCTTAATTGTATGACCACAAGTGTATCCACCTGAAACCTTAATCTTTTGAGTGAAATAAGAAACGAGTCAAAGTTCTTTTGTATACTCCGAATGTTTAAAGATAAAATATTAAAGGGAAATTTAGCCGTTATATGCTGTGAAGCCTGTTCAACACAGTCCACTGAATGACATCCGATCTCAAAAGATTTGTCCAAATTTTCAAATAGATCAACCATCATAAAAATTATTTTGTAAAATATCCTTACAGACTTGATGAAAATTTCCTACATTTACCACTAAACAATCATTTATGTAACGGATGAATTGAGTTTCAATGTATTTACCACAGAGATTTATATTGTGTCTACAGCAGCAAAATACCTCAAGAAAAATTACCATTTTGTGAAGTAGAAATATCAGAAGCTTATATTGTACTATGTTATCTAAAATGTAAGTGGAAGTGTGATTCATTAGTAATATTTTATGCAAAATATTTTTGAGAGTATTCTTACCAACTTGAAACTTCCCTTCATTAACCAGTAAACTATATATTAAGTTATTTGAACTGAGATACTACGGGCTACTACGGAGCAAAAGGCGCCGAACAAATTACAAGTTTTATTGTTTACGGCCGTATAAAATTTACTTGTTAATGCTAAAATAAACTTAGATTAAGGGGCTGCGTGGACGAGCAATTTTATATTAAACTTGCTGTCCGTTCGCGGTTAATGCATGCGTTTAATTTTTTACAGTGGGAACACTGTAAATAGTATTCTATATTCTTCAGGTTCTAAGCTGTATGTTTGCCTTCACCGTTATAACATGCGATTACAAACGCACATAATTTTATTTAGAAGAAAAAAACAAAAAAATGGAGGTCCTCTTTTTGGGCTTTGAATAAAAAGTCAATACGGCTTTATACTTTTTTTTTATTTTATTATTATTAAGTTAATTAAGCCATTGCTCGTTTACACGCCCACGCCTGCAGGCTCTGCGTTATAAGGAGAAACTTTGTTTCAAATTTTGATGAAGTCCATGGCCCGATTATGCAAACTGTTGCCGGAATTAACTGTTACATTTTTTTGGTGTTTTCTACATATTCAAAATATATCAATCTGTGTTTTACGTATATCAGTCTAGAACTCGTACCTACTATACGCATACATATTATAGCAAAACTATCTTTAAAATGTTTTTGTTATGCTTAACCCTTTTTATGTTTGATATAACTAAATATAGTGTTCTGTCATTCTAAAGTCCGAATAAAAACTGTAGATAATAGAAATTAAACATATTTTTTCTTATTTGCAACAATTTAAGTAATCAGGTAGCAGTTTCAAATTGAATTGTGATGACGTTATTTTTCATTGGCTGTTAGCACTCAATTACAAACTTCTAACTGAAATTAGAAGGGTGACAAAACTTTCCAAATTTTAGTGAGAAACCAGCCAACAATCCATTTTAATTTTGTGACGAGTTGTGATAAATTTCACTTCTATATGATAAATTATTGTTTGAATAGTTATTTTTTTATGAAAAACTTTTGTTTTTTGATGTTTCAGTGGTTATTATTAATGATGGAGAAGATGGAACTTTTTATTCGATTGAAAAGTTTGCAATGTTTTGCATGATGAATCCCTTCAACGCATATTAAGTTTGTAATTTATCACATTTCAAACTTCTGATGTCGCTACTAGAAATATTATAGACGCGAAGGTTTTTCATAAGGATTTTGAACTTCTTTACGGTGGAATAATTTAACTGTTATCCTCGAATAATTAATATAATGTACATCTACTAATAATAAATAATTAAGTTTGACATTTAATCACGAATAAAGAAACGACTATTTTCAAGGGAAAACCTATTCTTGTGAGATTTATTAATTAATTACATTTTAGTATTGTTTGACGATCTCTGTGGCGGTCTGTGGCGGTGGCGGAAGGTCTACATGCGACGCAGGAAGTTGCGCAGGGCCGGATCTACCTATGGGCTGATTGGGCTGCAGCCCAGGGCCCCGGGGTTACAAGGGGCCCCCAGATCCCGCAAGAAAGTAGGCCATAATTTGAAAAAAAAAAAATAGTTGTCTGTGAAGTCGGTTTACGGAGGAGATTTTTACGTGATCGACCTGTTGAATTATGAAATAATATTAAATTTACGTTAAAAAGTTTAAGCCAGACTATGTGATGCTGTCAAAGCGTTAAAAAATAGTTATGATAACATCAAAGTTGATTTTCGGAAGAATAAAATCGAAATTTATACATAAAAATAGTGAAACTCGAGATAATAGAAATAGAAATTATAAGGAATATATTACCTATAAATTATAAAAAAATTATAAAAAATTTATAAAAATATATTATAAAAAAAACTAGCTTTCCGCCCCACGGCTTCGCCCGCGTTTACCTCACGGAGCCCGAGAGCTTTCCAATGAATGCAAACCCGTGGAAATCGGTTCGTGCGTTCTGGAATTATAGCGTCAGAAAGGAAAAACCCGACTTATTGTTATATGCGTAGATTTTTTTAAACTCATATTGAGTAGGTACTTAGATATGCCCCCAAGTATAAGTATATAGTTTCAGCCCAGGGCCCCACAAATTCACGATCCGGCCCTGAAGTTGCGGGTTCGGTTCTCGCCTCGGAACAAAAATTTTACTGATATTTGTTCCGGGCTTTCTATATATCTACCAAGAATGTTGTATTTATTTTATTGTTAGTCACAGATAATCTATTACCTGTAAGCTTCGAGCTTATTGTTTGTCCAACAATATTTATTTAGCATTTACCTATATATCTAGAGACTAGAGAACATCTTTTATTAGATTAAACCAAGGACATGAGATTACCATCTCATGTCTTTCCTTGACCTACACACTATCCTTTATGTTTAAATAAACAACTACTTAACATAAAGAAGAATCAATACCTCATACATCTAGAATTACGGGGATGCTCATTATCTACATTGTATTACGCTGGCAACACTGCGTGATTTACGAGGTAATAAATAATAAGTATCCAATAACGGCAACATCGGTCGGTTTAGGTGGAAACTTTATATTTACAACGTTCGCAATTTGAAATACGAATCAATAGTTTGTGGTGCGCTGTGCATTTCATTCTGAGCTCCTGGTTTTATAGTTCTAGTTCACCTTGTATGTGAGATCAATATCCTAATAGGGCTGACTTTACTTATTAAATAACTAGACGACGCGCCGACCACTTCGCTAGGTTTTTTTACGTTTTTAACGAGTGAATGAGAGAAATTATGTCTTTATTGACAACGCTGGCCAAAGGCGGGTCGGAAAGCGCCGAAAGTTTTTAGAATATGTCGGTTTCCTCACGATGTTTATCTTTACCATATGCATAAAGCACGTGTTAACGGCGCATATAAATATCTCAAAAAGAAAAATCCAGAGTCCTGGTCTCTTTGCCTGTCGAGTGTGCTCCCACTTAGCCAATGTAGATTTTATCATACTTTCCCACTTTTTAAATTTAATATAAGCTACATCTGATTTTAATGTTAATATCAGGCTAGCCTACATTGGGATCTCTAACTACAACTATTGAGTGCAATAGCTATTTTACGATTATGTTAGTTCTGGGACGAGCAAACTAACATAACGTATACTATTAGGAACTTTCTGGATAACATTTTTTGGTTTTAGTATTCCATTGGGGTGAATACTATGCCAATAGCCAGCAATCCCCTTGAATGTATTTATTACTAGTATTTGCTCACTCGCGGTAAAAAGAAACGTAATTATAAATAAATAAATATTACTGGACAATTTTACACAGCGACATCTAGCCACGTGGTAAGCTCGAAGCTTGTGTTACGGGTGCTAGATTTCTGATATACTTAATATAATATACATACATAGATAGATATTTCTTATTATACATATAAATAATATATAATAATTGGCCTATGATACTATTCATCTCTTCAGCTCGTTAATTCATCGCTTTATTTTGTTGTTAAGGACGGAGAAACAAACAGGCCTACATTATACACATACTTTCCTCACCCATAATAATTGCTATTTCATTATTTATTAATAAATTATTTTTTCATTATTTCTAAAATCTCTGTATTTTATACTTTTTTTATCCCAGAACAGTCCACTGTAAATATATTTTTACAATCGCCAAATACAATTTTTTTTAGTATCGAACATTGCCCAGATTACGTTTTAACGTCTCTCCGAAGTAAAATTACACCCTCAATAATCTTTTACGGCGTCAGAACTTACCTGAAGCTTAATAAGTGTAAAAGTAGAGTTTCTGAGTTCTACGGGAGTTAGAAAGGCTATACACGAATATCTTGTCAAAGACAAAAACTTTATTTCTATAGAAACATTTTTTTTTAGATTTGAACTCTGATTGCAGACTATGTTGCAGACGTTAGCTTATAAAGCGGCTAAACTGAAGCTGGACTAGACACGTATGCTTGGAGACCTGTGTGTTCTGTGGTGTGTGGTGTATGTGTGTGTTGTGTGGACCTGTGTGTCCCTCTGAATGAAGTCCCAACTGAGAAAGGCGTCGGTTGACCAAGGCACCAATGAAAAACTGAATGCGTGGGACACTACAGGCTAATTGTAATTGCTTAGATTTGTAATTTAGCCATGCTCAAGCTGTCCGTGTATGGAATTCCGAGTGGGGATTTCAGAATCTGGGACAAAGTTGCATCTTAATTAGGTTAATGTAAGATCGCGTTTGCTAATGGAACTAAAATAGCTATGGAACTAAAATATAATATTCAACATCGTGTGAGGATATTTATATCGACTTAATAATAATGTTTACAATATTATAGAACTAAAGACCATGATATTAATTACTGCGTAGTTATTAGTCTTTTATAATTATGCATAAAATTATTATTTTTTTGCTATAGGAATTGAACGCGTTAGTTTCAAAAGTAAAATTTTATTTTTCCCGATGAGGCGATGGGTTAGCGAGAAAGCCTTGTTTTTGTGTGTAAAAAAAATAATATCATGTTGATTCGTCTGATTGATGTTTCACGTGCAGACACCATTAAAGACTGCGAATTCCGTAATGTTTTGATCATTGGCTTGGAAGAATATTATTTACTGTAAGATGATATCTTAAATCGCCGGAATATCAAGTCTACATACATTTATCGTAACACACACTCCAGAAAAGAACCTTTTAACGTCACCAAAACCACGTATAACTAACTATTAGTGTACCTATTAATTTCATTGGTATATTATACTTTTACCCACAACATTAAGATTTTTTCATCTCATGATTGAGCATTCTATGTGTATGAAGTGCCTAAATAGTAAGTTAAAACAAGTTCAAAACATCCGCAAAATTCCATTTAAAGCCGTGTAGCCTCTATTCACAGCAGTCCTAAGAATTTTTCATCGTTTGTGCATCTTTGAGTGAGTCGGCTGGCCTAATTACCGCCCCAGGCTCCAACCGCCAGTCAAGATCGCTTCACCGTGCTTGGAACCTCAATACATAACTCAACACAAGGTATGTTAGGTATACGAAGTTTTATTTATATTTTTAGTGTTCATGAAGTTATAGAATCTGTAACGGAGAGCCGAGCATTAACATGTAAGAATGCAATCCTATAATCATCACCCCTTTTTACGTTATCCACTGCTGGGACACAGGAACTTCTCTCTTTATGAGAATGATTAGGCCTTATTCACCACTGGCCAAGTGCGGGTTTGTGAATTATACATGTCCTTACGTGTCCGAGAAATAAGTATATAAACATGGGTGGTCACGCTATATTAATACCCTATGAGTTTTAAATTCTTTGACGACACCCACAAAAAGGGATTGGTGATATTCTAAGTTCGTCATCACAACGTACTATTCAAATAGATTTAAAAAACATGCCTATTCATAGTTCTAATAAAATCATTTAAAACCCCATTCAAAGTCCCTGTAGCGTATTCGTAAACCCCTACCTAACCATAGTACACGTACTGGCTTGTTCCAGCTTAATCCGGCTGGAACCGGTATTTACAGGACGTAGCTGCTTTTTTGTGCTTTATGCAAAACCTGCCCTTAATGAAGCTAGCCTTCCTTTTTTGTTGAAATCGTGGGTTTATTAAAATAGTTAAATAATGCTTTTTCATTAGCGTTTGCACATCCTTAAAACCCAATATTTAGAAAATGCTTCAAAAAATATGAATACTTTGTTATATATCTACGTTTTACTCTATGGCTTAGGCTTAAATTTATAGTGTACCTATTAAGATGAATTTTGTATACGTAGGTACATACTGTGACAAAATTTTCAATTCCATTTATCTCAATTTCCATTTACCTGTATATTTTTAGACGAAAGCATTTCTAAAACTTGTTATATTTCATAAGTCTGCGATGGCTTTCGTGAGAGCTTCCAGACATTAGTGAGTGCAAAAGTGTTCTGTCTACAATCCTTTGAGGGCGCCGGTGACGGCATTGTGTTTCAAGTATTCTTGCGAATGTTTCAGCGTGGTTCAAGTTAGGACATGAAACAGTTTAACCATGATTCAATTGAATCTTCTATGTTAATTGTTCAGCAATATTGTATTTGAGCAATTAAGGTACATATGTCCTAAACCTACGTTAATTATGTACCTAAAAACTATGTTCCTAGTTAAAAAAATCACATTGCAACAATTTAGAGATAACTTTGAAGAGCTTGAAGATTGACCAACCCGCACTTTGCCAGCGTGCCAAATAAAAATAAAATAAAATAATATGACTTAAGTTGCGGATGTGTACAGCAATAAAATTTAAGAGATGCTTAAAATATAATATTACATGACTCACCTAAGCGACCGATTTGAATGACGTATGAGTAGGTATTCGGTTCTGTTAAATCTTGAGACTTGTACCACCACAATCTCACGGCCTAGAGTCGCTTCGTGAGTCTGCATCGAGGCTTAACCATGCAAATTATGACTACGTATGCAGCCCCGCTGTATTACTGCATTCTTCCAAGATATGAACGAGCTTTTGCCGTATTTTAAACAAAGAACGCCAGTTTGTAGCATAAACAAGAGCTAGATGGCAGTTTTAATGTTTGCGGCAATATGTATTTTGATATTAGAATAATTAATTGAAGGAGCCGTGTTGGCTACGTGGGCGCAAACTCGAATTTCGTTCCGTAGGTTGTGGGTTCTGATCCCTATGCACCTTCAGATTTATCACCTTGAAAAACTAATGTGTGCTTAAAGATTTGCGCAATCTATCCTAATGACCAATTAAACTGCTTGTTCAATTAGACATTGTTTACAACCAATCTCCTTGTTAGAACATAACCGTAGCTTGAAATTAATTAGTTAATCACTATAAAGTGATTAGTACATACAAACACTAATATATTGCATTGTGCACTGATATGAACGCTTAAACATAAATTTGTCTACTATATACAAGGCTATATATAACAACCGTGTGGCGCCAGCCTAAGAAAAGTACAGCCTCGTTTTCCCGTGGGTGTTGTCGAAACGAGTATTATGTGATTTATATATCAACTAGCTGACTCGCCCACTTATTCCACGACTATTTTAAAACCAATAGCACCTAAATCGGCCCAGCCGTTCACGCGTGATGGCGTGACCATTGAAAAGGTAAGCGCTCTTACGCACTAGCGGCTAACCGCGGGGGCGGCTAACCGCGCGGCTAGCCGCTTTTCCAGTTTAATATGCAACCGCTTATGATTGTACGCACTAAACCGCCACAAAATTTCAACCGCGGCGGTTGAATGGAGTGACGCGGCCCGCTTCGCGGCTAGCCGCCATCTTGTGTATACGCACTGGCGGTTAGTTTGCGGCGAGCCGAGGTGAAGTATGCACGTGTTTTCAGTTGCGCAGCCATGAACTTCGACACAGAGAAATTCATTGTTGAAATTCAACAACGAGAAGCTATTTGGAATTGTGAAGGAGCAGTTTATAAGAATAGAGATTTAAAACGGAAACAATGGGAAGAATTAGTAGATATTATTGATATTTGTTTTTTTTTTTTTTATATATTTTTTTTTTTATATTTTTTTTAGCTATCTCGACGGCGTCCATTTTGTTTATGAGCCACGCGCCTTCGAGCGGTCCAACCGCTTAACGCGGTTTCATCGCGGCTGACCGCTATGGCGGATAACCGCGAAGAAACCGCGTTAAGCGGTTGGATCGCTCGAGTCTAACCGCCTAGCGGCCAACCGCTAGTGCGTAAGGTCCTTTAGATGAGTTTGATTGTAAGGAGTATTATCCTCCAAAAAGCTGAGTTAGGTACCTTATTCAAGTGTACTAACATTAGTTATAAAGAATTCAGTTAAAGTAATATAAATTTTCCAAGATTTTGAGCCTTTACATAAAAAAACTAATTTTTAAACTTCTTACGTTTATTTGAGATAAAAATAAAAACTTTAATAATAAAATCAGAACTTTAAAGCTTAACATAAACACTAAGCCTCGTCTTAGATCGAGTTTTTGAAAAGACGCATAACATTTTACGACTTTTTACGATTGCACAGAACGTTACCTAAATATTTCCAAAGAAAGTTAATTAAAGCGTCCATAAATTAAATGGACAGATATCACGGCCTCCTGAAGATTTAGTAGCGAGATGCCTACTATCGCACTTAGCCGACTTTTACAAATTTTCACACAATAGGTTGCATAACGACAACTTAATGAAACCTCAGTATAAGTAATCGCACCACGCCTACTTTTTTATTTTTTTACTGAAAAATAGCAGCTTGCCATATTTTTCTCTCATCGTTTCGAAAATATCATGATGCCTATTTTTGTACAGTCTATTTCGTAAGTGCAAGGAGGTAAACAAAATATTTAAAATAAATTTCATCATTTCATGTCATATTATTACTTATGTCATTTAATTCCAGCGTTCGAGTAAATGGAACGAACAAAATGAATAATAATTTTATAAAATATATTCATTACTGTGACTCTAATTAAAAATACGAAGGTAAATACGTACATACAATATATGTATAGCTTTCGTACTTGGTGTAAATTTAAGATAAGCCACACCTAGTTAGTTATTTTTCTTATATTAATCGGTGGGCGTTGCGATCTGCGACAAGTTTTATACTTTTGCAGGTCGCATCACTGCCTTTTTTTGTTATTTGCTTCAATTATATTCCTTAATAAAGACTTTTTATGTTTATGTAATCAGTATTAATAATTATGTTTGTAACAGGGTTCTTGGTCATTGTGGCGTGGCAGACATAGTCACACACGCCAAAAAGCAAATAAAAATGACTCTAGTATTTGGCGATGCTCTTATAGACAATGCTCAGGATCCATTAGGTACTTTATTTCTGTTAGAATTCAAATAAAAACGACATACCTTCGGTATAATTACAATTTTGTGTTTGATTATACATTTAGTAGGCAACACAAGTATACAATATACCGATAGAAATGAAAGTAGGCATTATGCGACCATATGGTCTATTTAGAATAAGGTTTGACGAAATGCAATTTTCGGCATAGTGCGATAACTTGTATGGAAATTTCAGAATGTCGTCCTTGCGCTACATACTGCAAGTAAAAATTAAAAAATGAACTAAGTGTGATAGTAGGCATCTCGCTACTAAATCCTCCTGAATAAGTTACACCAATACCTAACGCGGAACGACTTGATTGAAAAAGTTGTTTTAGAGTTCGTCTCGCTTTGAAGGAAACCATAGGTAAGCACTGAGAATACCAAATTACTACCAATTTAGAATAAAAACAAGGAATTGAATCAGTTCATTAAAAAATTGGGTGACTTACCATCAAGTGCAAATTTGGTTGAACATGATCAATTATTGTTGAGCAATATTTTTTTTTTTATAATATTAATATTATAAAACAAGAACTGTAATTTCAAACCCTTTTCTTAAACAAAGATAATAATGATTCGTATGCGAAATTATTTTCAAATCTGTGTGTGTGTCAAATCTGTATTTGAGGGGCTCGGCTGATTCACAGTGAATACAAGCTTCTGATCAAAATAATTTGAATATTTCACGGATCCAATGTCCAGCAGTGGATGTCTTATGGCCGAAATAATGATAGCAAAATTTTTACTCAACCAAGAGGTGGCTGGACTCAAACTTGACACTTTCCTTTTTCATATATTTTTCTCTGAAACCAGGCTTAGGGGACCCCCAAAACAATCAATTAGGGAAGTTTCAACCTCCTTGAATTGTAAATGTGAGACTTTGCCTCTTTTGTTTATATCTTGTTTTTTTCTTTGTTTTGTTTCAATAATTGTGATGTTCCTTTGTTCTCTTTTATCTTGTAACGTGCGTAAAGTTTAATTGTATCGGCTTCACATCACGTCGTTATTTCTTTGACTTCCGTATTTTTAAGGATGTTGTTATAACAAACATTAATAATAAAAATTGGTTCGTCTCTCAAAACGTAAATATTGTTTGGTGAGGGTTATTCGAAATACACGTTAATATACTTACGTTGCGTTTTATTGTCGCTTTCGGCTGATATAACTTAAGATTATTGGTATATGTCTTGTAGTTGAATTTTGATGGTATAAATTATAACATAAATGTTGACGATAAAACTTGAAAACTGGACTAAAATATTTTTCAATTCTCATAAAATTTTCATAAAATAATGAAGGTCACACAAACAAAAATATCTTCACAAATTAATCAGAGAATATAAAAACAGAAGCGCCAATTAGCAAATAAATTACCTAAGTTTGTTTGATCAAAAATTCCATCAGCATTATTTCTTATGAAAATTTAAGTGAAAAGTCCGGCTGACTGTCTCCAATTAATATCCGCTGTCTTGTAACGTAAAGTGCTCGCAATTAACTAATGAATAGATGAATAGGGACGCTCGTTATCTCGAAGCGATCTCGAGATTATACAGACTGGTTTGAACGCTCTGTCTATGGATGTACCGTAGACCACAATTATATACAAGGTGTACGAATAAGCGAAAGGAGTCGGAACGTCGAGCCACATTTATTGTTCTACAACTTATTATTTGGAGAACTCGTTATGAAAAAGACAATTAGGAGCAGCTTGTATATAGTTAGTAGTAGCTAGTTTAAAATTATTGTTCTACTGATTTTAAGAAATCTAAAGGTATGGGTCACCGACATAGCCCAGCGGATTAGCTCTTTGGCAATGGGCTGGCCATATAGCGAGGAGAACGGATGGCCGATGGGGCCGAAAAGTTCTCGAGTGGAGACCACGGATCGGAAAACGCAGCGTCGGACGTCCACCAACAAGATAGACAGATGATCTTGTCAAGGCTGCTGGTTCACGGTGGATGCAGGCTGCATCCGACCGTTAATACCTGGAGGTCATTAAGGGAGGCCTATGTCCAGCAGTGGACGCCCGATGGCTGAAATGATGATGATGATGAAAGGTATGTTAAGGTCCCATTTCAATGGCAAATAAAACCTCGGTCCTCAATGGGTTAAAAATATGACATTGAATATTGTTATTCAGTGAGTATGTACTATGTACCTACATATTGAACACAACAAAGGTAGACAAAGTTTACTAAGCAAAAAACAACTTTACGCAAACGACTACGAGATTATCCAAAAGCCATGTCGGAAAGCTTAATATCTTATAATTCTGTGCTCTTATTTATAACCAGATCTGAAAAGCAATCACATAAAAAAATATTGTTATTGTTTCATTATAAAAGCGTGACTCCTAGAGGCTGAAGATTGAAAGTTAGCCATGCGCGTCTACCGGCATTGGGACAAAGAATATATTATATAATTTTATTATAGTAAGGATTTATCAACAATTTATATACATGAAAATCAATACCACTTCCAACACGGATTTCATTATGTTCAGATGTTAATAAATAAACAAATAAATACTGCTGGACAATTCACACAGCAACATACCGGCCCGTGGTAAGCTCGAAGCTTGTGTTACGGGTGCTAGATTTCTGTATAATAAATAAGCATACATACATAGATACATATTTTGACTATACATTATAATAACACTCAGACACAGCCAATATTTGCAGATCTTACAAATGTTTGTCCCGAGGCGGGAATGGAACCCGCAACCTCTTGCGTCGCAGGCGAATCTTCGCACGCTGCGCTACAGAGATCTAAGTCTAAGTAAAAATAAATAATTTCTTGATATGTAAGTAAATTTGTATGAAGTCTATATTCTGAAGCCATCTAATCTTTGGATTGTTTTCAGTGAATTAGTCGAAGCCTGCCCACGGAGACATTTGCATACAAAGTGGAGTCGGGGACGCTCTGATTATTTCTATCATTGCCGCACTGAGGAAATTAATCTATTTTTAATCTCATGTCGTTTCTGCCTTAATTGTCTTTGCTTTTAATATTTTATTTAATGTTAAATGAAAAACTATATTAAACTTAACATAATAAGTAACATACAGCTAATAACAAGATTTTGCCATAATTGTTGTGATTTTACTGAACTTTGTGCAAAGGCCATTTTCTTCTATTTTTTTTAAATAACTAGATTTAAAGGCGCGTTCACATAATAAGATCCGTTTTTCAGAATCATATTTAACGAATCGAATTTGCACTGATTTATTTATTTACTGGATCTGGTATTTTGTTTGAACTACTAACTCGTACTAACAACACATACGTTTAAACGGACCTGTAAAACGGACGTTATGTGAACGCGCCTTAACTGCAGAACTTTCGGTTAAAGTCCGTAGGTAATTGAGTCGACTGTAAAATCTACTTTACCAAGAAAAATAAACCAAATAAAGAAAGAAAGTGGAAAAGCGCTAATTGTTCCGTCGGGTTTATTCGCACATTCAGAACTTGTAGTCGGAGAGCTAGCACCAATTTACATTCGATATTTGAGGCAAGCTGAAAGCTAAAAAAAAGAACCGTGTTGGCTAAGTGGTAGCACACTCGACATACTGATATATACGCTTTGTAAACACGTGCCCTAACGGTGAAGGCAAACATCGTGAGGAAACCGGCATGTTTTGAGAATTTTTAAAGTTTGAAGGACATGTCTCATCAACAACAAATCCCTGTGTCCCAGCAGTGGGAAGGTAATATTCAAATGTAAACGCAACCTCTCGTCGCAGGCGGATTTTCGCCCACGGCGCAACAGGGGTCATCAGAGATTAGAAGAAGTGCGAGACAAGTTTTAAGCTTGCCTTAATATTACCTAAAATTGGTCCCAGCTCCTTGATTATAACTCGCACATTTAAAACTCGGGTCCTCGCGGGTCCTGTGCGAAATAACATTTTTACGTTTTTGTTTCTTTCATTCGAAAGTTTTCAAAGTTTCGACCCGAGAGCGATGTGTTGCGGCTAGCTTGTAAGCTTGTTTATTGTTAAAAGTTCTAATGTATAAGCTGAGTTGGTTTTGTTTATTTGCTTAGCCTAGCATTATAGGCTTAACGCTTAACAAAGAGATATACCAATTTATTCTAGACCTTTAGAGCTTTTAGAGCCGTGTTGGCTAAGTGGGAGCACACTCGACTTTCATTCCGAAGGTCGTGGGTTCAAACCCCGCCGCGCACCTCTGATTTTTCTTCTTGGAAAATTATGTGTGCTTTATAAACACATGCTCTAACGGTGAAGGCAAACATCGTGAGGAAACCGGCATGTTCTGAGAACTTTGAAAAAGTTTGAGGGACATGTGTCATTCACCAACCCGCACTTGGCCAGCGTGGTGAATTAAGGCCTAATCTCTCTTATCAAGAGAGAAGTCCCTGTGTCCCAGCAGTGGGAACGGAATAGGGGTGTTATGATTCTAGACCTTTAGCCCTAATTTCACCAAGCTCTGTTTGTTAATTTAACATCCCGTCATGTTTAATCACTGTCAGTTTACGTATATTTATGGACTGTTAATTACTTAATGGATGTTAAACTAACAAACAGAGCTTGGTGAAATTAGGGCTTAATGTTAGGTATAAATATTTTTTATTTTATTCGTTGACAAATTCATTTTACAATAGTAAACATAAACTTTAAACACATTTAAACACATTATAATGTTATAACACATTTATAACATTATAAACTATCATCTTTTTAACAATATTAGACCATGAAACAGGTAACATGATTTAAATGTTTTTTAGTTATCCAATATTTCGGCAGTGTTTCAAGTGCCATCTTCACGGAGAGACATGCCACTAGCAAATCAAAAACATTTTTATTGCATGAAAATCGATAATCATACAAATTTTGCTGGTTCGATTCACGCTATTGTAGGATTATAAACATTTATACGGTCCGAAAATTGTTTTTGATTTTTGTGTTTTCTATAAATAATGAAACATATCTATTATGTATGTTTATTCTAAGTATATCAGAAATCTAGCATCCGTAACACAAGCTCGAACTTATGGTTTTTTTTTATTTATTAATTAATCATGGTATGTTACACATTAGCAAAGGTTGGCAGTGCTTTCACACTAATCAAAAGCTAGAATATGTATAGAAACAAAAGAAAGGTTTTTCTTTGACTGAGGATATTCAATTAATGTTCTGTTAATGAGTGAACTGGCGAGGAGCCAACGGCTTTAGAGATACAGACGGGAGACCGCAACGTTCAGAAACATGTATAATTTAAATAAGTCTACTTGAAACAATGTTGAGTACAAGTTCAAATCTTTTAAAATATATCAGATTATTTAGAATAAGGAAAAAATAAAAACTAGAGATAATAAATGCATGGGATAGAATCCGCACCAATCGTAAGGATAAAAACAAACTAACATATTGTAAAAGTATCATATAGGCTTCTCCTGATTCTTAGCTACCTCTCCAACAATTTTCACTAAAAAATAATTCGAAAAACAGAAAATAATAATTAAAAGTTGCTCATCTCTGCTATTCTGTAATCTTGGGAAGTAAGCCGCTACTAGATTGGAGTGTGTGATACTATTTTGATATTACGTATTTACGTAATTATAGAAGAGAATAGAGTTTTCCCTTTTATAAAAGTATATAAGTCGCTAAGTCGCAAAAATTTTATTACATTAAGGCTTTTGCTAGTATTCTCAAGAATTATGCTAAGTTTTGTGTGTCAGGTTGTGAAAATGTTATTTTTTCGAATTTGCTGAAACACAAACAGATTTTGCTATAAAAAAACAAAAATTAGGTATAACATGGATAAACACACAAGTTACTTATTACTGCACATATTATTACTATGGTTAAACAAATCTAACTGTTGAATACTATCTAAATCTTTAAAACACCTAGTACCTACATAATAATAAAACTAAATGTACCACTTCAATTGAAAAATACAATCCGACGAAGCACATACAAACCCCGTTGGAACCCTTAAAGTAGGGAACCGTAAAAATATACGAAAAACCATTGAAGTTACGCAAAAACATTTATCTGCGCCCCTTTCAAAACATCCCGTATCGTCGTCACGGTCGATTTCATAAAAATATATCCAGAAAAAATGTCGAAGAGACATTTTATCTAACAATAGACATGACTTGTAATGTGCTCGTAACATCGCCCCTTTTTCTCATGTTCGATATAAATATCGCTATGGTAAACCATTGTCAGTTTACCTACTACCTAAGTTTTGTGAACTTTGACAATAAATTAGTAATATCAACTTATATTATTATCGTCTTACTGGTCACGGGTCTATAGAACCCATTTACCAAAATAGGTCTTTGGGGTTTTGGTATAATAACCATGCATAAGTTCAGTGTAACGCTTATAAATGTACCAACGCAAACCAGCGCAACGGCTACTACTACAGTATCTATATATTTGTTATTATTTTATCCAACTATTGTGCGTGATGTTAACTATTAGGTGGATTACAAATGAAAATGAAAAAATATTTATTATCTTATAATAAATATTTCCACACTAGGCAAAGCCTGTATCGCTGTATAGCTGTAAATAAATGTATTTTTACTTGTGTAATTCAGTAATCAGAAGTAGACACTTATAAAGACATGTCATTCCGAAGGCCGTGTGTTCAAACACCGCCGCGCACCTCTAGAATTTTCGTCTTTAAAAATTTATGTGCGCTTTGAAAACATGTGCTCTAACGGTGAAGGCAAATATCGTGAGGAATCGTGAGGAAATCATGTTCTGAGAAAATTTGAAGGACATGTTTCATTCTAATCTAGGCCTAATCTCTCTCGTCAAGAGAAAATTACTGTCCCAGAAGTGTGAACTTAAGTTATTAAGTACAAATTAAACATTAATATTAAACACAATGGAAATGAAATGTAGCCATATCCATCACATCAGGGATTTCAGCACTATCTCTGTGGTACGGAACACTGTCAACGAAACTGGATGCAACTCCAAGCTTTAGGGTTGGCGAACCATATCGTTTTAAAACCCTCATCATCACCATAATTTCCTTTTAATAGCCTTTGGACGTCCACTGCTAGAAATAGACCTCCCTTAAAAATCCAGTTGTTTCGGTCGATTTTAAGCGATTAGGTATACTTTTTTATGTTTGTTTACGGAGTTCGTTCGTTTTTTTATAGGGCAGAGGAACTTTCCAATCCAGGGGAACTTTCTAAAATCGTACGGTGACTAGTGCTACTAGTTTTTTTTATAGAGGCCGCTTGAAGTCGATTTTTTGTAAAAGATTATATTACGTAGGTTACGTATCGATGCTCCACTAGAGAAAGTATCAAAATATCGACAAACTCAATAACCATCAAGTCGTAAAAAATCCTTAATTGGTAGATGTAGGTATATGTACTTAGATCAATAGCATTCATTAAATAAGTTGTTTTGTTTCTTTATTGGTTCAGCCCTACATAGAAAGCGACGTGTTCGATAATTATCAACAGACGTATGAACAGTTATAACCTAAGAGCCCGTGATGGCCAGACCTTCCTTTTATTCACAAGCGTGAAAATTCTTTCATGTGTATGTCTAACATAGGTAAGAATAACCCCCAAACATGAAACCTGGATCGCGGTTCCTTTGGGAGATAACAACCTTTTACCTGTTATCTCCCAAAGGAACCGCGATCCAGGTTTCATGTTTGGGGGTTATTCTTACCTATGTTAGACATACACATAAAATAATTTTCACGCTTCAGAATTAAAGGAAGGTCTGGCCATCACAGGCTCTTGGTCTATTACTGTCGAAATAACTGAATGTAATTACTTCACGGAATTACGAGAGCAAGCTTCATTGCAAGCGGGATGGCGACTTTTATAGATTAGTTCACAATCAAACTTACATTATTTGAATCTAGTATATCCGCCACAGTTTCGTTGATTGATCTCTTTTTAGAGCTTGAAGCACATATGACATTTACCAACTCACACTTGGTAAGCGTGTTAAATTAAATCTCTCTCATCAAGAGAGAGTGCTCGCTCACAGAGCTGTGGGGACGTAAATAGAGACGCATAAGTATTGCTACGATTTCTATATAATATTCTGGTATGGTATGTTCTCTGTTTCATACAGTTATAAAGGCAAGATAAACATACATAACAGTTTTATGTACAATCTTTCATTTTACACATTCCATGAATAGAGCTAACACTATTATCTGCTCGATCAAGAGGCGTGAATCTTTGATATAGTACGGGAGGCGACGATGCTAAATGGGGATTTACTCGAGCGTCAAAGAGACCTATTGGGTTGCATTTGGTAGATGATAAGAAGAAAAAAATTGTATGAGACCGATGTGTTTCATCAGTGGGGGAAGCGACCATAGATAATTAAAAACTTATTTAAAAAAATACTGGTGTATGGACGTACTTAAGCGCGTCAGTTAGTGATAGATTCTATAAATCAGATTCAATAAATTGAAAATCGGCATAACATACTTACATACTTAAAGATAATTTAGGAAATATGATTGATAATATACGTTTGTAAATCTGATTGTTTACACGATTGGGGTGAGTGTACGTAAAAGTTAAAAAAATAAAAATCGCGACTCAGTTTTTATCAAAAATATGAACAAAAAAATCGGCATTTCCAAAGGTGTTAGAGCGTCAGATTTAGATGTATATGGTTCATCTTTATGTTCTGATTCTACCATATCTTAATCTGACGATTATCTAAAGTGATACGCCTAATCTGACAAAAGTAAATTTTGTTCCCTTATAATTCACGTTCGAACAAAGATAGATTTTTTATATTTCGTGGAGGTACTTATCTGGGTACTAGCTATCTCCAGTATCTTAATCTGACGCGCTCGAGTAAATCCCGAAATCCCCTCTTCGGCTCCCCTACTAATAGAATTTACATGACAGTGTAAAATATACCTACATATTATCTAGCATCGCAATGTCGTAGCTTTAGCCCGTTCAACATATATTTTAAATATCAGCTTACACAATAAAGTTACCACGTTGCGTTGAGGAAATTCTCAATTTTATAACTTCATTCTAGTTTGGAGACTATTCTAGCTTTCTTAAAAGCAAGTTTCATAAGCTTCTTATGACACAATGACATGTTACCAACCTCATGAGTAAAAGTTACACTTCATAAACGTCGTTAAGTTTATATATTTTATCATTTTTAAATCCATTTAAGTATTTTATGCTGAGCAGGGTAAGTTGCCTTACTACAATTACGCTACGTTGTTGAGCATAGACAAAGGAGTTAGGAGCGCAAACATGGACGGTTCTGCAGGCGGCGCCTGAGTCAACCACTATGGAAGGCTATTGAATGTTCTATAACTCTTTGAATTTATATTTAATCTAGCTTAGCCTAGTTCCGGTATTTTAGCTCTCAAATAGATTTGTAGCATGAGGAATGCTTTAGTTCAGAAAACGGTTCTTAATTGAAACAAATTACAAACTGGTCATCATAATAGTAATAAATATGATTAAATACAGAGCTTTGTACAAATAGACCACAAATTATTGATATCGGATGCACGGTTCACTGAAGCCTACATATGGCCAGTAATTAATTGACATTCGCGAACGGATTTATTAACCTTACCGTAATGTAATTAAATATTTCATAATTGTATTAGTTCTCACTGTGACTAATGATTTGTTTAGATAACAGAACAATAGGAATTATTAAAGCAATTAATATTAATAATTTAATTAATAAATACGCAGAGTGGAATTTTGAATGTTACAGAACTGGTGTCTTATTTGTTAACGGATCCATTATACGTTCCCACAGCTGGGACATAAGAACTTTTTTCTTGACGATACGAAAGATATTAGCATTAATTAGCCAAGCTGTTGTATTTTGTATGTGTAGTAAGACGGATGTCTATTACTCTACTAAAACTTTAAATCTTTACGGTCATCAGCTGGATTGCATAAATCCTGTTTCAATTGCTAAAGCAACCGCTTGTTACAGAGCAGTTATTTGATAAATTCCTTTGTAAAAAATATAGGTATCCTTAATTCAAGGTCAATGAATTTTGACTTTCCAGAAAGCAACCAAAATCGATACAAAGTTGAAATAAAATACGACCCAAGGCCCTTAGGGCTTCGTCACACTGAAAACGATATAATTATTTTACAAGTAGTACTTACATCATAACAACTATTAATACGATATTTGACTGAACATGAAACGGGTAACATACAATGATTTAAATGTTTTTGAGTTTCTCGTTTAATTCTTAAGACATTATAAATTTTGATTTTAATTTCTTATTTGAATTAATGTATAAATTAACGTGAAAATGGAATAATAAATAAATGTTTTATTCTGATTAGTAAAGTAATAGAGGCAAAATGGCTGTGTAAGCGCCCTAAGACCCCTCGCAAACTGCAGACTTTCGATCGGCCGATATTTTGGTCGGGTTGGGCTGTTAGCGCGCACACTACTCCAACTAAACAGTTGGGTTGGTGGTGAGTGCGCAAACTAGGCAACAGTCGGCCGACGATATTCAGTAGGGCGTGCAAAACCGGTTTCCGGTTTTCAGAAAAACCGGAAAACCGGACGAAAATTTACCATTTTTCAAAACCGGTTTTGGGAGACAAAACCGAAGTTGATTTCGGTTTTCCCGTCAATGAATTAAATTTGGATTTAAATCCAATTTTTCGAACTTAAGAAATATTATGTAACGAATTATACATGGAGATAATCACAAAAGTTCGAAATTGGTAAAATCTTCAAGGAAATCTCCCCTAAAAGCTGATGAATTTTATGTTTTTTCTGTGTTCCTTTAAAGACATACTTCCGCAGGACTATGTTGTGGCTATTATGTCTTTAAAGGAACAAGGAAAAGACATAAAATTGCAATTAGAATGACGCACACGATGATCAAAAATATTATTTTTGATTTGATCGAGTAATTTAAAATTTTATATTATAAGTTCATGTTAACTAAACAATTAATTTGATCTACTTAATAGGCATAGGTTGATTAAAACAGATAATAAATAGGTTTTTACCTATAAAATTGCTGTTTTGCAGTACTGGTTTTTTAAATCATAATAATTATTTTTTGGCTTATAATTCTATAAATAATGGCATTCTTTTTCCAAAAGCAGTCATTTGCTTTTTGATTAATGGTAAATTTTCATCGAATTTCAATCTTTTTCGTCATCATGGATACGTAAAAAATTCGAGTAATTACGGAATTTGAGTACTGTCGTGACTGCAACGTGGCACAAGCGGCACATAACATCAACAACGTTTACGCAGTTAACATTACAAACCAACAAACCACCTCCCATTGGTTTGCTTGCTTCCGTTCTGAAAATTTCCACCTCAAAAATGGTCTCCTCGCGGTCGTCCGAAGACCTTTGTTTGCGATGATAAATTCAAGACGATTATGGAAGCTGATCACAATCTACGGCTGAATTAGCTGCAACTCTTGACGTTAGCCTCGAAACAATAGTGATAATTTCCGTCAAATCAGCAAGGTAAGAGAGGTTGACAAATATGTGCCCAACAAATTGAATAATTGCCAGCGTGAAATAGGCGTCGACACGTGCCTTGCACTGCTCAACAGACACACAAATGAAGGAAATTTGAATACCAAGTTGGCTGGATCCTGGTTCAACACCTAAACAATGCCCTAAACGTAACCATATACCCCTATAAAAATCACTGATTATTACTGTTTGGCCTCTACTACCTACTACTACTACTAACTAGTAGCGCCGGTGTGATTCATCACAGCTTCTTATCAAACGAGTTGAGTATTACTGCAATTATGTGTACTGAGAATTCTTCTTCTTCCTCGGTTCCTCACTGCTGAGGATCGTGACCACGTACAATCAGCCCCCACTGTGTACGGTCATATGCAGAGTGTAGAGCGCGGTGCAAGCTGCCTTCACCGGCCTGTTTGATGGTATCAGACCATCTCGTAGGAGCCCTGCCCTGTGCATGTTTTCCTTCCATCTTTCCCATGATGATCTGCTTCTCCAGACAATGCCTAGAACCGCATAATGTGCCCGAAGAAGCTAAGAGCTCTTTTTCAGCATGTTGTAGAGCCGTGTGGTGGTTATGAGCTCTTCTAGGATCGAATCATTGGTTCTCATGGCCGGCCATGGTATACGCAGCAGTTTACACCAGCACCACATTTCAAAGGCTATCTTGCTGCTGTCACGGGATCTAACTGTCCATGTTTCAGCTTCGTATATATACATGGAATGAACCAGTGCACGCACAAGGTGTACCTTCATTTTCCGCCGAACGCCTCTAGTGTGAATAACTGTACTGTACTGTGAATAACTGAACACAATGACGGGGAAACTGGCACATCACCAACCAGCATTGGCCAATCGCTCGTCTCTGCGGCTTCTAAACGTCAACGCACGACCTCATACTGCACAGCAGACGGTCTCCAAGTTGCAAGAACTGGGGTAACCTTCCGTCTTTCGTCTTACTCACCAGACCATGCGGCTACAGGTTACTACTTTTTCCAGAATTTGGATAACATCTTGGGACCTCAAAACCGAAATTAAAAACCGGTTTTGACAACCTTCCGGTTTTGCACGCCCTAATATTCAGTTTTTAAACTACCTGTTGAAGAGAGCTGTCTCATAATGGAAGTTTCTCGTAGTAAAATATTGTCCAGAAATATTATAATTGCTCTCATACAACGGAGGAGAAAAATCAAGAAGAGAGTCTGAGAGTATTGTGTGCATCCCATCTACAGTACTAGATTATTAAATGGAAAATTTTACACGATGCATTCAAAATTACTAGATTACCCGAAAATTAAAATAAGATTACGTTTCTACAACGAGCGATTGAGTAGAATTGGACATAATGAAAGAATGCACGACCTTCCGGCTCCAAAACTCGGAGCGAAGTGAACCATCGGCCGACTAAACAATCGGTCAGTGTGCGCGCTTGCAAGGAGCTCCATACTAATATAGCAGTCGGCCGATAGTTTGATCATCTTTCAGTTTGAACGCAGTTGAGAAGCCTATCAAACTTATTTATCGGCCGATACCAAATCGTTGTAGTATGCGGACTTGCATACATCTTCATACTGATTATAAGCCCGACCAAACTATCGGCCGATCGAAAGTCTGCAGTTTGCGAGGGGTCTAAGGGATGGTAAAGTATTGTTCTATCGCCTTCCCACGAGTGACATATTCATGAGACTTAGAAGCTAGAATCAAAGAGGAAACTTTTATTATATTGTACCGAACCGCGAACTAGCGACAAGTTTCGTAGCTTAAAGTTTTTGAATTCTGAGTGGTCTCATTTTGCGTCATCAACTCAAGATTTCAACCTTAAATCCAACTACTTCTATCATCATTCACCACATCTTGATAGACTGTACCAAGATTTAATGACATTTATTAGCATACCATTAGTACCAGATTCAAAAGCAGCTATTTCATTCTCATCATTCTCTTAAATAGGTTTTTTTGCAATTATGACATGATTTGTTTTACAATCTGCTCTTGAACTATTTTCATAATGTCCAATACCCACGTGCATGTACATGTACCTTCCCTAACATAATTTATCATTTGGTGCATAAATTATTATCAGCTGTGTTTTTTTCAATTTTATGAAAAAAAACGCAAACTTTCTGCCCTTCTTGCCCTAGTCAATTATGGAGTCAAACAAACTTTTGAATGAAGTAATTTGTATAGGAACCTAACAATAGCAGGAAACTTTTCAAATTTATCTTTCTTTATTATAGTCAGTAGAACTCAAAAGCTAATTGTCTATTGTCAGTGTAGAGACGAAAACATAGTTTATGTAAGTAAGTCTTTTTGTGTTCTTCGAACTTATTAAATTATTATTATTATATTTCCTGTAAAAGCAGCCTATTAAAAGAAAATAAATATTGCAAAACAATCACACAACAACATAAACAGCATGAAGTTTGTGTCGCGATTGCTAAAATATCTGGGTTATTGTACATTTGCCACAAAGTCAATTCGTCATGAAAAAAAGGATGTGTAAATTCGTCATACATGTCTTTCCGTAGAGACAGCAGGAAAATCATTTAATAAGTAGGATATAACAAAATTGATGTTTCCACACTCATAGATAGTTTTTAATAAAATTTCATATAATATGATATTCATTTTTAATGATCAGGATTATGAAAATTTTACCTTTTTGACAAACATCTTCAAAAAGTAAAATTCCATAAATAATAAGTGCCACGGAATCAACGTAATTAATAAATAATAATTAATTATCAATCTATTGCGCTACATTGCATTGGTTTAAAATTAAATGTAAAATTTCTAAAGTTTGAAACCTAAAACCGATGCCACACGAAAAATGCTTATGTACTTCGTAAACCCATCAACAAGTACGAATAAAATAGCGATTAAATAAATAAATAATCATTGCGAGCGCTAAACACCATTCACCTTCTTACATGCAAACCCTACTTTATGATGTACTTTACCTACCTATGACGAATTTACTTTCAATGTATGGAGTTTCTAAAAACGTGACGAACTAACTTTGTGGCAAATGTACAATAACCCAAATATCTGACACAGATACTTCATCTGATACTTTGAAAGATATTTTTTTATACATATTCTTTTATATAACACCAAGAGCCTTTAGTTACCAAGACATACGAGTTTAATTAATAAACAAACTCTTTAGTTGTATATTATTATAGTCTCTCTCTCTCTCTCTCTTTAAAAATGTGAGTTTTCCTTTAACTTGTTTTAAAAGCTGTTACGCATGAATATATAAAACCACTCTTAAAAAGAGCAAACTAAAGATAAAGGTCAAAAGATCGCTGTTAAAAATTGAATATCTACCTCAGTGGACTTGAAAGGACCCCAAGCAAGCTTCGGTTAAACTTAGTTTAAATTAACTTGTATAACTCATTTCCTGACTTCCAAAGTAAACGGTGGCCGACCTAAATCTTATTCCATTGCAATACTGTTGGTCGTGTTTATTCTACCAGTGGTTTTAACATAGGAAATTGTATTGAAATCTGATAGAATCTCAATTTATTTTTACGGCATCGAACCTATCTATACTAATATTATAAAGAGGAAAGATTTGTTTGTTTGTTTGTTTGTTTGTTTGTAACGAATAGGCTCCGAAACTACTGGACCGATTTCAAAAATTCTTTCACCTTTGGAAAGCTACATTATCCCCGAGTAACATAGGCTATATAATATTTTTAAAAAAATTAGGGATCCTTACTAAAACTCCAATAATGTAACATAAGGTGTAAAAAATGACCTGAAAAATTCCATACGTCGCGTGCGCTGCGAAAACTATTGATGATAGAACAAAATCATGTACTACGACTTTGCAGAACTCATCATTATCTACAAAAAATGTCGCGACAGCATATGTCTAAATATTATAGTTATGTCACAGTAAGCAGTTTTTTATTCTAAAATATTAATTTATATATGCCGCCTCTTGAAAGGGTCTTCATTTGTACCTTGGTATTAATCCTTATCAAAATAAATAACTTTATATTCAAGACGGCTTTAATACCTTTTTATAACTTTTTGAATTATTCAATTCGGACATTTCATTCGGAAGATATCACGAGTTTAAAAATGCAAGTATTAGAAAAAAGTCTAGAGGTTGTCGCTCACCGCGCTCAGCTAGCCAGCATGCGATGAAGACTCCATGTAAGCGTCACTGGGGTACGGGGGGGAGTCAATGTAATGTAATATAATAATATATGTAATATCCTAATCCTAACATAGGCAACTTTTTACCGCGGAAAAATACATACTTCGGCGGAAAAATATAATGCTTACGCGGAAAAAATCGATTTAGATAAAATTTAGTATGCAGAACATAGTTGCAAATAAAAGTATATGGCGAGAGACTTTTCACCGCGGAAAATACATGCTTCCACGGGAAAATATATGCTTACGTGGGAAAATTCGATTTCGATGAAATTTAGTATGTAGATAGTTGCAAATAAAAGTATTTGGCGAGAGACTTTTTACCGCGTAAAAATTAAATGCTTCCGCGGGAAAATATATGCTTACGCTGGATAATTCGATTTGGATGAAATTTAGTATGGATATAGTTGCAAATAAAAGTATATGGCGAGACGAAGTTCGCGGGGACTGCTAGTTATAATATAATCCTATATATCTCTTAGATTAGTTGCACATCGATACATGTGATATAATTTGTGATTGGGATAGAGGGAGAGAAGACGAAGCATGAGTTGGTAAGATGAAAATGATGTTCGACTTCTACCTGTATGATAGAGAGTTTTGATACCACTTTTAACATTTCTACCAACAACTCTCAAGATTAATCCGAGAATAAAATAATAACAACTCAATTTAGACAGACAGATTGTCGAACTTATTAATGATCTTCAACGATTGAGTATTTGTGTTTGTCGCTTCTAAGAGCATTTCCAAGTCGCAATTAACCACTTTATTGTGAATTTGTTTACTTATTTCCAAGGGGTTTGAGATCGCAATCTGACTTATAAAAGATTACGTAAAAGAAAATTACTTTTCGTGAAATTGAAATGCCAGGAATTGTGACAAAACCGTCGGAAACACAGGCCACGATAGAAATTCTTATTTTTAAAATATCCTTATTTAGCTTACGTCTGTATTTATGTTACTAGGATAATTATGTTAAATGTAGTTCAATGTGTGTTTAATTGACTAAAAAGTTATTGCGATTTCCAATTCTTCTCCTAAATCTCTTGAGATCTCAGATCTTGTAATTTTTTCTTATCCGTTTTCTAATAGTAATAACAATTGCTACTTACTTTAGATTGTTATCCGACCGGGCCATTACTATATGTCTTTACCCGACTGCACTCATAACTCCATTCTCATAACCAAGTTACAATACTATCAAGATTATGATAATGTCTGGCTACAAAAACAACATGAAATTTAGTTCAGTATCTGTGGTTAAGTGCGCTATAATTTCTGCGCTGAAACAAGGACAAACCTCGCTATTAAGGGGATGTTTCGGGAATTAGGTTCTCATTTATTGTAATAAGAAATTGCAAACATTTGAAACGGTTTCGAAAATGAAGATTGCCTTTCATAACCTTAATCTTTTTACATTTTAATACAGAATTAAAGTATTATTTACTATTTTTTATGTTGTAGTGATTGACTCACACTTAAGTTTTCTAAATTATTAGAAAATGGTATGGAAAAATTAAGGTTACGTATCTTGTAATTTTTCCCATACCATTTTCTAATAATTTAAAGTATATTTCTACAATTTAGTTTTCTTTACTTAGTAGAATACAACTTATAACTAACCCATAGGTTGGTGGACACTTATTAACAGTTAGGTCTGGTACAAATCTACTTTTATAACTTTCTAAAACTTTACATTACATTTTCACGTAAACAATTAATAAATACTGAAACAAATAAATATTCTTAACATGTAAGCATGTTAGAAAGGGTTTTAAAATACATTTTTGGAAAATCGTTACCGCAATATAACGTTGGTTCGTTGTTCAACGTGACCGTTTTTTTAACGTTCGGTTTTACGGCTACTTATACGGAATACGCGAAACCAAACATCAATAATATGGTAATTTAGTTGAGCTCGCGCCTAACGTAGGCCATTCTAGGGAAGGGAATTGATACGTCTAAGTAGGGAGAAATTTATGATCTCTATGTTCGATCGTTCCATACTTTTGCTCCTTATTGTGATAAATTAACCATAAATATATTCTTATCGTTATTCTTCTTGTTCTAGTATTTATAATGGACCCTGCGCCAAATTCACCGCAATATGCCAGTGTCAAGTGTTTTAGTGCAAAATTATAAAGTTGTTATGTATGTAAACGCCATTTTACCAAACCTTTTAGTGTTATTCTATTAGCCAAGCCGACCCTTGACTTCAATGAGTTGAGTTGGACTTCAATTGTTATATATATATAGGGGTGATGATTATGATGATATGACACAGTTACTTGTCTCTTGACGGAAGAGACTAGGCCTTGATACACCATAGCTAAGAACAGTTTCATTAATAGAAAAACCGGCAGACACATTATAATGCCGTCACTAACGTCCCAGGTCAATCAGGTAAAAAATACCCTCTCCCCATCCCTACCCATAAAGGCACGCCATAAAAGCTTTCTCGTGTTCCCATAGTATTTTATTGGCTACAATTGCGGCGGTTGTAGGCTTATTTTATGGCCTCTGGTAATTGACGCTAAATTCAGCACCAAATTGTGTCAAGGGTTCAGCTAAATTCGCGAGCTTGTCAACAATTGCGGCGATTTTGCTATTGTGTAAAATCGGCAACATTTTTAGTGACAGTAATGTTACAATTTAACTGATGTGGGCTGGCAACTTTACCGGCAGTTATGGGATATTAAATTGATTTTAACTTAAGCATTAATTGGTCATAAGTAAAGTAACTTATAATCATTTATATCTAGAAATTTAATTTATTTTAATATAAGTATTATTTATGTTGAATCAAAGACTACCAAACTACTAGAAACTTACCTGCCCATGCACACCATTTTTTTTAAATACAAAGTGTTCATATTACCTAATACAGTAATTACCTGTGTAAGGAGGCAACAAACTTCTGTAATATACATTTGTTTATAATTAAGACGTAACGTGTCTATGTATATTATCTCTATACTCCAACCTCCATAACACAAGCTACCATCAGATAGCGCTGATGAAACCCTCTGCAAAAGACAAAGACGAGACACGGAGTAATCTTTCACAATACAAAGACGTAACATAAAACCGAAGTCCCTTGTCTTCCGACAATGGGTTCCCTTTCCGACCGCGATGTGAGTACTGTTACAAATCTGTAAAATTAAAATGTACAGGAAAATGCGTAGAAATTTTGTGCTTGTGAGATACGTTATAAATTTTTATTCGATAATAAATGTATATTCAAATAATTTTATAATTACGTGTACAATATATAAACAGATTTTTCCAAATTTCATTCTCAAACTCCTCCATAAAAATACAATCTAATTCACAAAAATATTTTTAAATTTTAAGTATCTATAACCAAATATTTCGTCACTATGAGACGTCGGATCGGGAAACGCAGCAGGACGTCCACCAACAAGATGGACAGATGATCTTGTCAAAGCTGCCAGTTTGTAATACCTGGAAATAATTAAGGGAGGGCTATGTAAGTCCCCGTTCTTCTACGTTTCTCCTATCATTTGTGATTCAATACCGTAGAGAAACCCGAGCATAGCCCAGAACAGAACATAAGCTCTTTACGCTAAGCGACTCTTAGCCTGTTCATGAGGCTGATAGTAAATAAGCTTTCTTCAAATTCAGTTACCTTCCATTCCTGCTAGAATATTCTACAAAACAAGGCACCATTATTCCTAAATACCTCACAGTAGTTTAAACAACAGTTTATTTTATACTCTGTTATACTATTTTCTGAGAAAACATCTCATGAATTTCAAAAACCTTGTTCATTGGTGGAACCGCAATAAACAGTATTTTCTGCCTTGTGAAACCTTAAGCGATATGAATTATTTGTATTCCCTTAGTCTTCATGCTCAAGGCTATGTTGGTTTCACGATACAAAACATTTGATGGTAGATTTAACTCTCATGCTCGTTCAAATATTTTTGTAGTTTCATCAACGCTCCTGTTTACGTTCCCAAGATAAGAGATAAGGCCTTAATTCACAACGCTGGCCAAGTGCGGGTTGGTGAATGACACATGTCCTGCAAACTTTTTCAAACCTCTCAGAACATGCCGGGTTCCTCACGATGTTTGTCTTCGCCGTTAAAACACGTTTTTGAAGGCACACATATTTTTTCAAAAGAAAAATCTAGAGATGCTTGGTCGGGTTTGATCACACGATCTTCGTAATGAAAGTCGAGTGTGCAACCACATACCCAACATTTTCGAGTTCCATTTGCCTGTTTCACATGTCATAACTCCTTAGAATGGCAATTCTACCGGCAAATGCAATTTAGATCACCGTATAATGATACAAAGCGGTATATATTGTGCAGAAGCAGACCATAACTCGCTACATTCGATAACCAATCAAACTTGCATAAAGGATGTACTAGTTTACAGCTAGGAGTTGGGAAGGGCCGCAGAGGGATACGCCATAGATATAGATGTATTTACTACTGAAATACAAAACATAAATACTAAATACTACTTTGTCACACACCAATAATCAATATTGTACAAAAGAAAACCTAAAACACAGCACAGAATACTAATTTAAATAAAACATATTATTATATTAATTAAATGTATTGATAAATATTGCTGGAATTCACACAGCACCATTAAGCCACGTGGTAATTGAAAAGTGCCAGATCTAGATCATTTTGTATTTGAAAATGTCTATAGCATATATCATTCATTACTCTTATGAAACCCGAAACACAGCATGTGCATAATACAAGGCTTTCTCACTTTGAATTGAGACGAAGTGTAGGAGCGGTAGTGTATCAAATAACATGAAAATTTAAATATCAATCATTTTCGTTATAACTTTATGCTGCCGCACTTTTGCAGCGCGTCCAGAATGCGAAACTTATGCGAGTTTTACTATTAATTTTGAACTATGGGGAATTACTCAACTATGACGACATTATGTATATCCCTCGTTTCTGTTTTATACAAGGGTTTATATATGTTTTATATCAAGAGAAAACAGAAACCTATATGTACATAATATCGTCACAGTTTTACGTAATTCCCAATATTTTAAAACGATTATTCCAAGAAAGCATTATGGATTTATGTAATGATGAAATAGCCGAACCTCCTGCACTAAATCGAAACCTCCTATTCCTGTATTACGTCTGTGTCTAAGCCAAGTCCAAGACGTCAGAGTTTCGTATTGTAACTGCGCGAGAGGAAGTTCGAACAGACGTGGTTACTCGAAATGGTTAAGTTCCATACAATTCAACTAAGGGGCAAAGGTAAGTTTTGGACGTCTGCATGTAATGATACAATGGACTTAGTATTACGTGCGCACCAACTTAATTTCATAGAATAGAATAGAATAGAATAGAATAGAATCATTTATTCATCAAAAACAGGTTACAAATGAAAATTATAGTATTGTATACACAATTTCACTGTACAAGTTGATAAGTCAAAAAGGTACATAAATTATAATAATTAAATAATTTCATTGAATTAGAATTCAAAAATATTAAATATTAATAATGGTAATTGTTGCGGCTGTAAAAAGGCGTTGTACTGTGGTATTAAAAATAACATTAATTATAATTATAACTTACATTCGGTAGGTATAGGAGATTTCATTAGTTTTTCGTCATTTAAAATTTCATAATTACTAAAGTCACTCTCTAGAAACTCTTTGATGCTGTATATGGTCTTGTGAAGCAAAAGTCTTTTTATTTCGTTGATAAACTTTGATTGATCTTTTAATTGTTTAATGTTTAATGGTAATTTATTAAATAATGTCCGACCCATAGACAAGGGAAGCCTTTTGGACAAATTTAATCGACCTGGAAGAGGTTCAAGAATTATGTTGCTTCTTATAGTTCTTTTGCTAAAGGTTGATCTGACTGTATATTTTTCCCAGTTCAATTTTACATATTTCATTATTTCTACTATATACACAGAGACAGATGTAAGAATGCCTAGGTCTTTAAAGTGACTACGGCAAGACTCTCTGAATTTAGCACTAACTAATGTTCTGATTGCTCGTTTTTGTAGTTTTAGAATTCTCTCATAATCAGAGGAACTACCCCAAAGGATTATGCCATAAGTCATAACTGAGTGGACATATGAGTAGTATACTTTCTTTAATGAGTCTACCGATATTACAGCGCGCAATTGTTTCAAAGCATATATTGCAGTAGACATTTTTCTGGCAGTTAATTCCACGTGGTTTCTCCATGAAAGAGTAGGGTCTAAGTCAAATCCAAGAAGCCGTAATGACATCGTATTTTTTATTACGTTTTCCGGTGATAGTGTGATTTTTAGATGATTGGTTGTAGCTTGCCTTGGACTAAATAGCATTATGTTTGTCTTTTGCGAGTTAATTTTAAGACCATTCATCTGAAACCAATCTGAAAGTAGTGTCATAGCTTTAGTAATCTTGGATTCTAATTCTGACAACGATTCCGCGTTAATGATTATGGTAGTGTCATCAGCGTACTGTATTAAATGCCCGTCAATAGGAACATGAGAAATGTCATTCAGATATATTGTAAAAAGAATGTTTCCTAAAGAAGATCCTTGCGGGACACCTATTTTTAATGTTTGTGGTGTTGATCTTAGGCGTTTTCCACTAACATTAACTTCCACAACTTGTTCTCTATTTTCTAAGAAAGATTTAACTAAGTCTAAGCTATTATTTTCAATTCCATATAATTTTAACTTTTCAATTAATAGAGTGTGATTAACAGAGTCAAATGCCTTTGAAAGGTCAATAAACACGGCAGCGACTTTACTTTTGGCTTCAAGATGATCAACTATGACCTCCATAAAATTGTTAGTGGCCGTAATAGTAGATCTACCATGTCTGTATGCATGTTGACAACTGCTAAGCAAATTGTTATTAATTAAGTGTCTTAATATTGATTCCGACATTATAGACTCAATAATTTTAGATAAAGTTGGGACTATTGCTATTGGTCTATAATTAACAATGTCAGATTTGTCACCTTTTCCTTTATAAAGTGGACATATCTTGACTTTTTTGAGCAATGGAGGATATGTCCTCGATACAAGTACATCATTTATCAGAATTAGAACGAGATCATTGATGTCATTAGTATGATTGGATAGATGATAGATACAATCTCCTGATAAGTCAAATATGTCTTTAGTGTTAGAATTTTTAATTTTATATGTCAATAGTTTATTTAAGGTTAATTTTGTGATGGGACTGAAATTAAGGTCATGCTTACAGCTAACTATTTTATTCATAAATGCTATTGCATTATCGATGTCAGGTTCATTTGATTTCATTAATTCATTTCCAATCGATATGAAATAATCATTAATGTAATTTGCAATGTCTTCATGTTTGATTTCAATGTTTAAGGTGTTTTTGAGATTCCAATTTGATTCTTTAATATTTTTATTTGTTTCTTCTTTAATTATATTCCAAATTTCTTTTTTAGGATTCTTAGCTTGTTCTATTCTAACTTGTATATGTTCAGCTTTACTATGACGTATTGCGTTGCTTAACTTATATTTGCTGTCATTAATTTTTTCAATAATGTCATTGTTATTTAGTATGTCAGCATATTGCCGTTTAAATATATGCAAATCATTAATCTCATTTTGTAATTTTCTAATTTTATCATTTATCCACGGGCATGTCTTATTTGTTTTAACTGTTTTGATTTTAATAGGAAAAAATATGTCTAAATTATATACTAATTTATTTATAAAATTATCAAAATTATTTAAATTATTATCATTGTCACAAAGAATGCTTTCCCAATCATAGGAGAGTAAAGCATTGCTTAAGTCTTTGAAACGATTACCCGCAAATGAAATCGATCTAGTCTCAATGATTTTAATTTTAGTTTTTAATTTTGAAAGTTCAACACTAATCATTTGAGCATCATGGTCAGATACAGTAGTGACTATAGGTTTGATCGCCACGTCTCTGCATGTTATCTTTGACACAGCACAGTCAATCGATGTAGATGATTTATTATCTGTGTCAACTCTAGTCGGAAAATTTATCAAATTCTTAAACCCATTTATGTTCATAACCTCAACTAAGGCGCGTTTTTGATGACTATCAACAAGAAAATCAACGTTCCAGTCACCCATTAAAACTATTCGTCTCACATTTGCAGCCATACACAGAAAACTGAAAAGCTTTTTCAGAACATTTTCAAACTTGATAAAATCTCCTTTACCTGTTCTATATAATCCTATGACCCACATAGAGTCCATACCCATATTTATTTCAACAGATGCTAACTCACATTCATATTCAACGGACATATTAATAATTTTTGGTAACTCTCTATATTCTAGTTCATTTTTTACAAAAATTGAAACTCCGCCGTGGATTCGAGTTTTCCTAACAAAGTAATTAGCATGATGATAACCATGTAAAACAATATTTTGAACGTTTAAGACATTAAGCCATGTTTCAGTCAGAATCAATACATGAGGGCGATAAGCGTCAGTTATTCCTTGAATTAATGTTAACTTATTAATAATACTTCGACAATTTTGATGAATAACTTTAAATTCGAATGTACCTAATGCTACGTTTCCTTTGATTGTAGGTCCTTGTCCAGAAAATTTTGCACATTGTCTGTGCACCCATCGTCTTCATGCAAGATCTTCAAATTCGTAGTTTCATACTTTGATGTATATGCTGTAACAATTTCCTGTGCAGTGATATTTTTGAACCTTTCGTTAGGAAACTGGGTTCTGTCGCTGTCATTGATGTCAATAATTTTTACATTATTACGTGCTGATGCTAATATGTAGAGTTTTGTATTCATCATACTTATTATCTTATTTATGTTGCCATTGTGTCCATACTTTATAGTTGTTATTATAACTTTCTCATCACCAGTCATTCCTTTTGCCATATCGTCGATTGATGACATGTATTCGTTAAATTGCCCCTTTACTGTCATATAATTGCATATCATAATTATAATAGATCTCTTGTTTGAACTAATTTTTTCATAGTCCAGGATTTGGTTAGAGGTTGCTCCTGGTGTACACAAATTTATAATTTCTGTATTTTCAGGGAGATATTTATTTATCCTATATGACATTCCTATACCATAATTGTCAGATAACATGTGTACATAACGTTTTGTTATAGTTTTCTGTATTGGACTATAACCTTTATCATCTGCAGGTTTCTTCTTTGTGTCTTTATCATTTTTGAGCATGTTAACCTCAATAATATTTTGTAAAGTTCTTAGGCGATCTTCGAGAAATAACATCTTCTCATTGATGATTTTCTGACCTTGCAGTTCTTTTTCGCTTTGGCATAGCATCTGAAGTAATGATTCACTTTCAGTTTTCAGAGATGTTATGAAGTTGTCTCTGATTTTTATATCGTCTTCAAATCTATTTTTTGTCATATATAACCTATTTATTGTTTTATTGCATATTCTTATTTTTTTGTTTAATTTCATTAATTTTCTTGAAGAATATTTTTTGCCTTTAAATCCTTTACTTTTCATAAATTTCGCCTGAGACTGTATAAGTAGTTCACTATATTTTAATTGAAGCGGGATTAATTCTTTATTTTTTAAAGTTTCATTTTTTAGTTGGAGGTCTCTTATTTCCTCATTCTTGATGTCTATTTCTTTTCTTAATTTTAAAAAAGTGTCACAATTTTCATAAGATTCATGCTCTAAAATAAGATTTTCATTTGTTTTTCGTAGTTCGGATAGTTCTTCCAGAAGTTCCTTATTTTTTGTTTCTTCATTGTAAAATTTATTTTTTTAAAATTGAATTTGTTTGCAAATTTCTTCAAATTCCTTAGCACTTAATTCTTGTTCCTCAATTAAAACACAGTTTAATTTTTCTTTATCGTCCAATTTCTTTTTCAATGATTCAATCATATTTGTATAATTAGTCAACGTTTCTGCATAGTTTACTTCGTTCAATTCCATGGCTTTTTTAATTTTTGATCGAGTATTCATTGTGCTATTTATTGGTATATAAAATTCGTAGATACAACAAAATGTAGTAGAATATTTCTACCAAATTGTTTTTTGTTATGTGGCAACACCGACACTAAGTTTCAAATCTGTCCGTGCGTCACTTTTATGACAGATTGTCTGTCACTTCTACGCTTCTGTCAGTTATACAAAATTCTTTAGTTGAGAAATAATGCTCTCTGTTTATTGGTTGATATTTTTGAAAAATTTGAAATTTGTGCATGTGTGAGTGCTTAATTCAAACTTTTAACGTAAATTGTTTAGCTAAATATGTCTATTTCTCATCAGAAAACAGTGTGAGTGTTAAGAATTACCTTTGAATGGTTACCGCTCCATTACTATTTTGTGTTGACACAGGTTTTTCTCAGGTTAGTGTCGTTTTTCTATTTATTTTTCAAAAATAATTGTACGAGACTTCACAGAGACTGTTTACATTAGCACACGCACACACACACATAAAACTCGTTTACAGCCATGCATACCGACTTAATTGTAAAAATCTCTTTCTTACAACCGTGTGGTACTGATCTAGGAATAGTACCACCCTATCTATGGGTATAAGATGTTGGTGTAGTCAAATTTTTTGCGTGCCGTTGTTCCCGGCCCGGGGATGCGGTCACCGGGGACAACGGGAAGGAACCAAATATACTAATAAATTTATTTAACAGAAGACAGGAACAAAATTGAATTTGAGGACTAACTTTTGCATTCTCTGAGTAAAATAAGTACTCAGTAGTAAAATAAGTCTGATTGAAATAGAAATATCTCATGGAATCTGAAAATGAAAATATCGGTGAATGCAACATGCAGATGGAATTGTACAGTCGCGGAATGAAAAGGTTCGTCACCTTAGAGGCGGTTATCGCTTGCACTAGTACGGCAAGAAACAATTATGCCAACATACGTCAGTGCAAGAAACAGTGCTGCAAACATTTAAATAAATATGAATCCTAACTAATATTATAAATGCGAAAGTAACTCTGTCTGTCTGTCTGTTACGCTTTCCCGCTTAAACCTCTCAACCGATGGAGATAGTTGCAAATAAAAGTATATGGTGAGAGACTTTTTACCGCGGAAAATTAAATGTTTCCGCGGGAAAATATATGATAAATTCGATTTAGATGAAATTTAGTATGGAGATAGTTGCAAATAAAAGTATATGGCGAGAGACTTATTACCGCGCAAAAATACGTGCTTCCGCGGGAAAATATAAGCTTACGCGAGAAAATTATATTTTGATGAAATTTAGTATGGAGATAGTTGGAAATAAAAGTACTTATTATGACGAGACGAAGTTCGCGGGGGCAGCTAGTATTATATAATTTCCAATTATGACATTAACCGATTGACAATAGTTTACAATAACAGCAATAATAATGGCAGCAAAGAGATTACAATACTACGTAAGAAATAGCAGGTTGAACCAACAAGAAGGTTTTAGTTTATAAAACATACTAATCTTATTGACAAGTTAAATTGTCAAACAACTTTGATCTGAATAATTTTGAACTTTATTATCGAAATGTTAAACATTATTTTCTCTAACCCGAGTCAATTCTGTAACATAGTTTCAAAAGGTAATATGTGCTCGCGATACGTTGAACGAATCAATTTGAAAATTGACGAACCTTTTCATACCGAGACTGTACTTCGATGAAGCTCTCGAATGTCCGCGAAATATGACACTGTTCGTACATTTCCAAATATTTCACGTTTGGCGTGTTGATTGAATTTGCCGTGGAATGTATTGAACGATAGATTGTTTCTAATAATACCGTTAGTTATGTAACCAAACTTTATGTGGGTATTGCCGTGTTAAAACTAAAGATGTCACTTTCAAAATGTGAGTTACACTATTTTTTTTATAACAACGGAAATTACACGTAAAAAAACTCTAAGGATTTAAAACAAGCTCTGAAGTTGCAACGAGCTCACTATGACTAGTTCACTAGTTCTATACCAATCCAATTGTTTGTTAAATTGTATAGAAAAATTCCCAGCATTGCATCAATAGAATAGAATAGAATAGGGCATTTCTAAGGCTTATTTACAAACCAGTAGGCAGGTACACATAAGATAACTCTTGTAAATATCGTTGGACATCGCGGTTTTCGAAAGATTTCCGTACTTTGTCCAGTGTTTGTTTAGTCGCGTGTTTGTGTTGTCTCAATCAGACTCTACCTTTTTCAGTACTGATACAGCGAGTTCGATTGCGGTACACACAGCTGTGATGTCGTTTCGTGATTTAGTCTAGTTCCATTTTTAAAATGGCTGTACTTGGCATTCTTTTTTCGATTGGCATGATAAAGTAAGCAAATAATCATACAGTTTGATTATCACCATTTTAGCAGTTAAAAAGTCATAATGGGTGTTTTAAATTTTAGGTCTAGGTAAACAAAGAGCTTAACTTCCATCATATGTTTAGCCTTCGAATCACAGATAATTAAATCCAAAATAATTATTCAAATAAGGAATAAAATAAAAGAATCCATAAAGCATAAAATAAGAGCATCCAGTCTATGAGTTGGTAACTATTGAAACTAAATGGGCAAACAAAAGCTTAGAAAAAGAAAACTTTAAAGCAGTAACGTATTTGAGAAAACCCATCCATATTTATTATTCAAGACATTTACCATGAAAGTCGTCTATAAACACACGGTAGACTTCCATTTATCCTCATAAAGCAAACCTTGCTGAAATCCCATGGAGCTCAAAAAACTTTTAACAACTCAAGTTAGTACATCCTTTGTTTGAGTTGGTAACTGCTAACGATTGGACGCTGGTACATTGCTCTTTCCAATACGAATTTGTTGTATAACTAACGGCGGACGGCATATTGCGTCGTAATTAAATAATAATAAATAAATATTATAACCCAGACACCCGGTACAAATATCTGCAGAACGTAAAAATTTTCTTCCGATGGAATCGAATCCGCAACCTCCTGCGTCGCAAGCAGACATGTATAATAAAAATATCTATGTCTGTATATTATATTATATATACGAATATTACGTATTCGGAAATCTAGCACCTAGTAACACAAACTTCGAGCTTACCACGAGGCCTAGTTGTTGCTGTGTGAATTGTCCAGCAATATTTATTTATATGTAACATCACAAGTAGTCCTTAAATAATCGGTCACCGCTACTCTAGCAAACCACAGCCTAACTTGGCTGTTTGTTCCGGAGTTACCCTTTCAGTTTTGTCACTCACTTTTCACTTCGAGTCGAGTTTTGCGCTCAAGAGCTTTTTGTGAAAAAGTACAATGATTTATTGTGGAGCTTTGAGAAGTTGCTGAACACTGTACCTAAGACGTGTATAGCTATTTTTGTGTATTGTCTTTGGAAGGTTTGGGTTGCGTTGTCCGGAGGCTTCTTTAATATGTTACGATACGACGATGTTACGGTATTGGGTATCTAAGAAATTACCAACACTTGTCATGCCACCAATTTCAGATACTCACTACGCTATAAATACTTAAATAACGACAGTCGAGACTTGGAATAACAACTTATTTTTCTATATACATAATATCTGCAAAGCGCATTGAAACGTTAATTTCATTCCCTTTGGACCCAGTTTAGTTCAGTTTAGTTGCAAACACGAAACTGACACGATAAACCACAGAACAGCGTCACAAAACAAAATTAGCGAGCACACAACTAAATGCATAAATTAATTAACAACTTTGTTGTTTGCCTCGTACTCGAGATAATAACTACATGTGTTTATGGCATTTTGTGATAAATTGCGAAGTCCAATTTCGGCCATATTGTAAAACCATAAGCGCGTTGGTCACTAACTAACAAAGGGGATTAGTGCGTTGGAGTAATAGTGGACAGGTCATATAAACAGATAGCCACGTAGAACAGATCGAAAAGTTAACCAAAAAGTTTACGAATTGAGACCATGGTTCAACAAACGCAGCGTCGAATAATGAACGACGATTAACTCAATGGGTTATCGTAGTGATGAATAAAGGTATAAATAAAAAGGCCTAACACGTTTCTTACGCTTAAATATCAATACCGATGTTCCTTATCAAGCACGAAGCAAGCATTCTTTACAAGCTAAGCTACATTTGGGCCATATTTGGGCCTGGCTCGTTAAGCGTCACGTTCCTAATTATTGCTATTACGGCACTAATGGCGACCGGGTGTCCTCTATTGCCGTTTTATTTTTACATTCGATGTTTATCCTGCGTTAAATGAATAAATAATGCCAGATATTTTGCTGAAATTGTTTACGTCGGCCATTGGAATTTTGTTCATTTTTATCGGATTTTAATCAATTGATAAATTCGGACCTGTAAAATGTATCTAAGTATATGCGTTCTGTATGTAAAATTCTTGGAAAATTTACACCCTACCACACGTTTACGTTGCGTTACATTAATCTACGTTACGTTTTATTAATCTTAAATCATCAACGTGAATTTTTATTATTATATTTTAAGCAACAAAGATATTGTAGAATCATCTTTTTTGTCTTCAACCGAGTGCTGAGCTCGGATAATAAAAATTAACAGAAACAATACAATACAGACTAAACAAAGCTACATTCCAGAGAACAAAACACTTAGCACAAATAAAACGGAAACTAAAATAAAAGAAACTTGTAACGGACTTCACAATGGAGATCTGAGATCCCTTCATTCTGAATTAAAGAGTTTTATATCTCTGGGTTTTCTACGTAGGTATAATAAAAATAATCTATCATTGTATGTATTCTACTAAGTGCATTAGATATTTAGTACTTACTCGTAACACAAGCGTCGTGTTAAATACAGGGTTAAAAAGTTGATTGTCCTGCGATATTTTTTATTAATAATTATCTCCTGGCATATAACATCCTCTGTTGGTTTGACCCGTGGAAAGCGATTTGGTGGTATTATTTTTCTGTTAGTAAAATAATTAATAAACACATAACAACTCTTACATTTAATATTTTTATTGTTGTTGTTGTGTGAATTGTCCAGCAATAATTATTCTATTTTTTAATTAATTTTTTTTTTCATAATGCTGGCAACATTGTTAATTATTCAATACGCTGCATGAAAACCTCTAATACATATAGAAATGTATAAGGCTCTAAGAACGAAAAAACAAACCCGTTCAGAGCTTTGTTTTTCGCTCGTGAAATATTCAGGCGACCGCGGAAAATGGCACAAAGAGATGCGAAACTGAATTTTATACATTCACACCTTTTTACAGATAACGGGCGCAGGAAGAAAGTTATGGTCTTTGTAAGAGGGTGGAATAATTTCACGATGTATGGTTTCAGACACTGTAAACGTATGGGAACGAACGGCTTAGGGTGGTTTTATAATACACGTGTAAAGGTATAAGTATAAAGTGTACAGTCCGTATAAATTATCTATTATATAAAAATTGGATTTAGGTGCTTTTGATTTAAAAATTGTTGTGGTAGCCCAGAGAAGGTTTAAGAGGTCAGAAAACATGGAAATTAAGCGGGCAAAGCCGTGGGCGGTTCAGCTAGTGCATTAAAATAATATCAATACAATAAATAACTTATTATTTTTTTAGATAACATTTTTAACATTTATAATTAATTATTCCAATTTATACAATATCAAATTACTGCCTATTAATAATAATACCATGCATAATTATGTAAAAGTCGCATAAAATAATAAAAAGTATCGTCCCAGACTGTGCAGATGCTATTCAAGCCTTTCGTCTAGGAAAGTATAACACTCTAAAAGCACGTCCTTTAAAAATCTGTTTTGCTTCTTCTGATACAGCTAAACTGATACTACGTAACAGGAATTCGATGGAATCAAGTAACATTAAAATATTTTCCGACCAAACGCCACAGCAGCAAAAATGCATAATAAACCTAAAAAAAGAACTAAAAATGCGCCAGGACAATGGGGAAGAAAATATTACAATAAAATACATAAAGGGAATTCCTAAAATAATCACACAACGATCAAAAAACTAGAAGACAATACACAAATTAACATGAATACAAATAGCAAAAATAAAACAGAAAAAACGTTCTAAATAATAGTAAAATATATGTATACTAACTATTAACTTATATATAATAACACATTTATACTATACTACAAATTAAAGTTATAATAAAGAAACAAATAAAAACTAAAAATAAACCGAATAAATAAAAACTTACACTTAAATAACTAAAAACGATTTAACTACTATTTTGTCATTGTTGTCATACTGTTCATCACCTTATACTATGTCGCAGTAAATCGTTCGACGTCATACTATTTATTTCTCTACCCCCGCAATCGCTTGACAATACTGTATGGCATACTGCACTGTTTTTTTCTCTACCCTCTTGGACCCAATAGAACTGATAAAATGTCTTTGTTTTTGTATTTAGTTTGACTTTCTGTAACATTATATTTTAAGTTCACATAATGTAAATTATTGATCTATAATTAGTTTGTAAAATTTGTAAATTAGTAATTTAGACATTACAAATAGTTATTTGTTTACGAATAGCCAGCTATTATGTCTTTATGCTAACCGTTAACTTAATTTAGTTATATACTTTAGTTTTAAGTTTTCTCTGTAAGTGAATTTGTTAATTCTTAAGAGAAAATAAATATCTTTAAACCGAAACCGAATTATGTCAAAATTTATAATTTAAACATTCGTCTGTAAAATATTCCACCCATGTTTTAGCCGTTACTTTTCCAAATAAACGAAAATAAATACATAATTAAATCTGAGAGAACGAAAATAAATACATAATTAAATCTGAGAGCTTGATCGGTTTCTACAAAATCTGATATCCATTTAAATTTGACAGCCTAGTTGCCAGCAATCAAATTAGAACGACACCTATTCCCCTTAAAATGAAAATTCCTGCTCGGGACCATCCAATTTGGCATTGCGTGTATATCGGGGGAAAAATTGAAAGTAAATTGATCCTGGTGCCTTCGCGCGTGAGGCGACCAATCGCTTAGAAGAACGCGATTAGGTGCGAGACGGGGACTTGCGAACAGTTTTTATTATTCGTACTGGCACGATAAAGAAGAAATGTGAAATGCAAAGTCCCTGTTTCCAGCAGTAGTAACGTAAAAGGGGCGATGATGATGATAAAAGAATCTTCACATAAAGCTCACAACGATATGGATTCTTGTTGTGCAAACAGAGACAGTTTCAGTTGTCGAACCGATCCGCGGACGAGAGGTCAAACATCCGGATCTAATCATGGAGGCAAACAGAGCCGTGTAGCAGCTGAGCGGATCACTGAATCCACTTGTCCAGTTATATACATACTAGTTACTCTCTGAGACCTCTGAGGTTTTACCCGCGTTTTAAAAACGTGAAATCTGCTCATGTCCGGTTATATAGTTGTAGGAATTAAATATTGTTTATTAAATACCAGTACATAACAGTATAGATTTAGGATCTGATGCGTCAATGTCTTCTTCTTCTGTGATATTCAACAGGCGAGTGGGCCCATACAAAACTTGGACTGCGGTCCCAGACGCCTGAACACATTTTTGAATTGGTCGACTTGGACCATATACCCAATTTGCTTTAATGTACAGTTAACAGCAAAATCAAATCACATAACTCAGGATTTATTTTATTGTATTTTTTAGTAAGAATGTCATAAGAACTATAATTATGCGAATGATTCCTAAAAACAAGGATATCCATAAAGGACTGCCCTTTTGTTTCAAAACAGGTATTCTACTCTTAACACCTGAGGGCTATAATATCTTTATTAATAATTTCGTGCAGGGGTACGGTAGACTCGATCGAAACCGTATTTAAATAACGAAACATAAAAAAATATTGATTCATGAGTCGACAACATATGTCCCGAAAATTCGTATTATGGAGAATTTCGTTAAATTCCGACTGCAAATTAAGGCGTAGATATGTGTGAATTTGGTAAATTTGGGTTCAGCAGAAACCATTTATTTCCTTGTTCTTTAACGGAATTGCTTTGAAAAAATTACACAATAATCTATGCCATATAAGGCATTATCTCCTGAGGCCGAAATTTCATTTTTTTTATTTTAAGTACCTGAAATAATAGTGTAAAATACCGTCTACTTTTTCAGGAAGAACCGTTTTAATCCTAATCTATTAATCATAAGATTTTTTAATTTTCATCACCATATAGAATAAAAGAATACCAATCATCTCCTGAGCTTACTTTTTCGAAAAAAAATCCCAGCGATTTTTAACGAATTTTTTACGTAAAACGACACACGCAATGCGCGATCTTCCCCTTCGCGGGCCCTTCAATTCAGTGCGGGGCGAGACGTTGTGCTGAACGGACCTATGACAATTTTCTCCGTGCGCCGTACTAACTAATAATATTCTGTGGCGGAACCAATTTTATTATAGTTTGTCATTTATAACTAGCTGCCCCCGCGCGACTTCTGCTCGCCGTATACTTTTATTTGCAACTATGTATCTCCATACTAAATTTCATCAAAATCAAATTTTCCCGCGTAAGCATTATTATCTTTTCCTGAGGAAGCATGTATTTTTCCGCGGTAGAAAGTCTCTCGCCATATACTTTTATTTGCAACTATCTCAATACTAAATTTCATCCAAATCGAATTTTCCCGCGTAAGCATATATTTTCCCGCGGAAACATGTATTTTTCAGCGGTAAAAAGTCTGTTCTTTCTCAGGGTCTAAAGATTGTATGTGCAAAATTTCATCAAAATCGGTGCGGGAAAGCGTAACAGACAGACAGACCGAGTTACTTTCGCATTTCAATTTTGTATATATTATTTGACGTGTAAAAATTTGACGCATTGCTTCAGATTACAATAATAGTGTCTATTGTATGCACAGATCACCCAAACTAGATTACATTAAAAAACAGAATACTTTTGTTCCGATTCAAACGTACCTAAATTGGAGGAAGATGCGGATTGCGGGGACTGGAACAAAGGCGTTGTAGCAAATAGCATCATGTAGGTAGGTAGATATGTATTTATTTTTGGTATACACAAAACCTGTAGAACTTAAAAATTTAAAAATAATATTAGAAAAATTTATCACAAATAATTCATTTGACTGAGTGAGTAAGTAATAAACATATTTAAACGGTTTATGGATAACTTATTTATTTTTACATACAATAATACCGAGAGACCCGCTTATATACGTCGTCTATCATTTTTAACGATATCGATTAGAATTTACATCACTAACGTTACACGTGCTTTCGCCGAGAAGGACAACGAGTGCAATAAGCGCAATGCGGAAAAGAGACAAGTGAACATCCTTTGTACGAGTAGCCATTATATGCTGACCTCTTCACTTGCGTTAGACTATAGAAACGTATATGAAGTTCACGGGTCTGACACTTGGTCGCAACTAAAGCCGTGTTTCGAGGCGGGGCTTTTCATAATGGTTGATTTAACCATATGTTTGGCGCGCGGTCGTCGCTTGTCATGCGGTATCTAGTGGGGTTTATCTATGATTGTAGGCTACACAACTAATTCTGGTTAGCGCTGGGCGTAATATTTTCGATACGCCAGCGCCACGCGGGGCACGCGGTCGCTGTTGTCAACTCTCGTAGTCGTTTCTGCCGCGATTTTCACTGCATACTCGCTCTTAAACAATAATAAACAAATCGCTGTCGCCAAGCACGTTCCGTTTCTTAGATACGCCTCGCCAATTGACACATTACGTTCGTCGCCCCATAAGAATCAATCACAAAGAACTTAGAATATGTAAAACGAAACGTCTGATATTGGCCGATTCAACCACAGAAAAATAATATTAGTTTCCTTTTTATGGCTCGATGATATTGTTAAGGCTGCTGGTTCACGGTGGATGCAGGCTGCATCCGACCGTAATACCTGGAGGTCGTTAAGGGGGGCCTATGTCCATCAGTGGACGTCCAACGGCTGACATGATGATGACGAAGTATGTATTTTGTCCTAAGGTATTAAGATGATTATCCTTGAAACAGTTTAACTTATAAACTGATAGGTGTCTAGATGACATTTGTCAAAATGACAGCTGTCAAACTTTAAACTGCCACAACTCTGAAACGGCTTGGCCTAGAGATGCCGTACTATTTCAACATTTACGATGACAGCTGTCAAACTTTAAACTGCCGTTACTCTAAAACGGCTTGGCCTAGAGATACCCTACTAAGCTCAATCGACAGGTGTTAGTGAGAGCAACATTTTCGATGACAGCTGTCAAACTTTATACTGCCATAACTCTAAAACGGCTTGGCCTAGAGATACCCTACTAAGCTAAATCGACAGGTGTTAGAGAGAGCAACATTTTCGATGACAGCTGTCAAACTTTAAACTGCCATAACTCTGAAATGGCTTGGCCTAGAGATACCCTACTAAGCTCAATCGACAGGTGTTAGAGAGAGCAACATTTTCGATGACAGCTGTCAAACTTTAAACTGCCATAACTCTGAAATGGCTTGGCCTAGAGATGCCGTACAAAGCTCAATCGACAGGTGTTAGAGAGAGCGACATCATAATTAAAACACATTTCTTCAGTTCAATTCCATATGTTGACTTATGTTAACATAAACATAGCTTAATTATTTTGTCATTGGAGAAGTCCCTGTGTCCCAGCTGTGGAAACGTAATAGTACCAGCTTGAGTTATTACCTACTAATTAGCGGCTCATCCACTAACGTTCATTCCTTCCGACTTACCCCGTCGTGCAAACTGTACAGAAAAGCGACGGGATAAAATAAAACACGACGGGAAGGGTCGCGACGCGAGGGTTTAATACCGTCATTCTTTCTCGCTCTTGCATATGCATATATCATTCCGTAAGGATTGTAGATTCCGGCAGGAATGAACGTGAAAACCCGGCTTCGCTTCGGTGAAATTTGACTCATAATACACATGAATGAACGTTAGTGGATGAGCCGCTAATTAGTAGGTAATAACTCAATCTGGTACTATTACGTTTCCACAGCTGGGACACAGGGACTTCTCCAAGGACAAAATAATTAAGCTATGTTTATGTAAACATAAGTCAACATATGGAATTGAACTGAAGAAATGTATTTTAATTATGATATTGCTCTCTCTAACATCTGTCGATTGAGCTTTGTACGGGATCTCTAGGCCAAGCCGTTTCAGAGTTATGGCAGTTTAAAGTTTGACAGCTGTCATTGAAATCGTTGCTCTCTCTAACACCTGTCGATTGAGCTTAGTAGGGCATCTCTAGGTCCAGCCGTTTCAGAGTTATGGCAGTTTAAAGTTTGACAGCTGTCATCGTAAATGTTGAAATAGTACGGCATCTCTAGGCCAAGCCGTTTCAGAGTTGTGGCAGTTCAAAGTTTGATAGTTGTCATTTTGACAAATGTCATCTAGACACCTATCAGTTTATAAGTTAAACTGTTTAATATCAATTATGTGAATATTTTGTTCTATGTATTTTATCGATGCGAAGACTGATTTTTAAATTCCTATTATTATGTTGGTATTTTATTTTTTGCAATAGGACAATAAGACATGATGCCAACTGTACTTTAAACAATAGATTTGAGGTTAAAATTACGAGTAGTCCCACTCGCCCAAAGAAATAAACAAGAAAAAACTAATCAGGCGACTGGGACTGCAGTCCCAGCTTTGTCGTGGGACCACTTGCCTGAATCCTCTCATATATTTAGTATTTATAAATTTAATTAGACATACACATAAAAAGGTTCAGAGGTCCACCTCTGGATTTTTCTTGAAAAATGAATGTGTGTTTTGAAAACACGTGCTCCAACGGTGCAGGCAAACATCTTCAGGGAACAGGCATGTACTGACCTTGTACCAACACACACTTAAACGCCACGACACCAAAGTTTTCTAATTTATAAGACATAGTTTCGCAAAACAAATAAATAACATTTTGTATCATCTAATATGAATTAACCTGATATTAATTTTCTCATAAAAGTTGCAGAAGTTTTATCTGTACGGAGTCGGCTTATTAAAAGTTAATCAAAATTTGGAACTTGCTCTGCGCTTCTCAGTGACATTGTAAATTGAAAAACAGAATTGCAACCATAGTTAAGAGTTGCAGCGGTCGGTGTGTAAAATTTCGATCGTTAGGTAACTTAACCCTTGAATCTGCTTGTGTTACAGAATACTAAATATCAGATATACAATGATTATAATATCAAACTATTTAGAGTATTTCATTCAAAATAGTTTGATTTTAAAATACAGTACACAGAAAACACCCAAATCACTGAATAAAATATCTGCAAATTATAGAGAAATTTTGGCCTGAGCCGACAATAAAACATTTGCAGGCGGAAATTAATAATTGTGTAAATGCAATACTACAAAACGCGTTACATTGTTCCAGCTTAGTCTCAGCTTGAAAGTTGGGCGGCGCGGGGCGCGCGCTTGGGCGGATTGCAGCCCAAGATTGTTTAGTTCGAAACTCATGTGATACGTTTGACAAGGGAAGTTTTAATTGTTCGCTTTTACACGATATTTGAGTTTAAAACAGAATTTTCCGTCGAGTAAACACAAGTTAAGGTATTTGAGAACTGAAGAGCGAATTGTAATGCTTACATTGCGCTCGATATTTGAATGTTCGCAACTTCGGTGTTCGAGTGTACGTATTCCGAAATACTTTAGTAAATACTCTACAATTTAGCCCTCGGTATGCAATAAACTTTAATAATAAACGCGGAGCTTTGGCTAGCGTCCAATATAAATAGGGATATCCAATAAAATTTCACTTAAACACGAAATTTTAAATTTTCACATTACAACGTTACAACGCTTTGTATATAGAACGCGCTAAGTGAAGTAATAGCAAATTGGAAAATGGACCTTGGACTGGTTGGGGAAGGTCGAAAGGCGCTCGCGTTTTGAAAGTTTTGGGTCTAATAGTGTTTCACGCTTAGAAATTGGAAGTCACTGTCGGCAAGTAATGGCCGATCGTGACGAGAATGCTATTTGAATTTCGTGGATATTCAGTTTATACACTGTGTACTGAGGAGGCCGTGGAAAAATTTCACCTCCCTTAATTTTCCTTTGTGGGAGAAGTTACGTGATCGAAATGTAGAAAAAGGCGGTGCGGTGACGTATAATCTCTGCAGGAATTAGCCTCGAAATGAACACCTATTTACATACAAATAGGATTCTCTTTCTTTCATTACTTTTTGCTATTGTGCAATGAATATTATAGCAATTTATTTGTTGTTTTTACTGGCGCAAAAATACAAACGTTTTGGCTAACGGCAATGAAACGGTCGCCATATTGTGCTTTTTTGGAGGGAAAAAATCGAATAAAGGACAATAGGAAGGGCGGACCTTGTCATAATCATATTTTTCTCCACACAAAAGAGTTCTTACGTTAATGTGGCCGGCAATAAATAAAAGTCAACCGCATTCTAAGAGCGATTTTTCTAAAACTTTTCTGTATAAAAGTTGAAATATGAGTAAAATAATGGTTTGTTGATGTTTGAAATCACGTACCTACTTACTATTGTAAAACTTTTTCAAACTTTAGTAATAGAAATGATACTCATATTATGTTTGTAATCTGGTTTTCTAGTTACCATACCATACCAGTCTACCAACTAGGTAATATGTTATGATATGCTATAGTACCTAATAAGGAACAATTCATATAAATACTATTCATAAATTATGACTGTCTGAAAACTATTTAAATCAATATTTCCGTCACACAAACACATACAAAATTAAAAGCCTTTGATCGAATAAACAGACACAAAGCAGGTCAGACCGCTAAACCTCTGAACGTGACAGTTCATATTCCCCGCGCATACACTCAACAAGGTTGCCAGTGAATACGCCAAGACAACAGCGTAGCCCAGGAGTACGCTGCGTAAAACCTACGTCAAGCCGCAATCGCTTGCTTGAAACGTAGAGCAGCGAGATACGCAATGGCTGAAATTGGATGTTTATGGCAAATGCAAGATATCAGATATCATTCCAGCAACTTTTATTTACCATTACGCCTAGTATATTGTTATTTCGGTGATGAAGCGCAATCTACTTACTGTATACTGTAATCAACTGAAATGCCAAATACTAAAATTACAAACGTAATGTCAGAATACGCCGTGAAGCAAACAAAACATAAGTAAAAATAATAACGTAAAACATAAAAGTATTACGTTAATCTTTATAACCTACATTTTTTGGAAATTTTATATTATTTTATGCTTTATAAAGATATACGATGCATAATTACTTTTCTGTGCATGACTAGAAAAAAGCCACGATAACTCCCGCTCTATTATTTCAGTCACGGATTTACGGCTCCGCAGAGTAAGACAAACGGCTCGCCGCGCGCGGCAAGCAAATTTTCAGCTTTTGAGGGTACAAAAAAAAGAAAAAAATCATACCACGTCACCGCGTTTTGAATCCTAACGACATGTCGATAAAGCATGTCTTTGAATTCTCAAAGTTTGTTTTGTTTTATTAGCGACGTGTTTCGCCGAACGCCGGAGGAATTTTAAGCGCCCCTTGACAATTTCAGGTTTCGCGAAAATTGTAATAAGATTTGCCTTTTGGTACGTTATGCGTTAACTCGGTGGGAGTTAAAATGAGTCTATTTTTTGCGGGCTTAATATGCCGACGGTATGGCGTTTTATATTAATATAGAAGTCGTTATTGTGTTAATAATTAACAAATATCTGTAAATTATTATATAATAACAGATAAAAACCAACTATCTTAACCTTTAAATAATTATGAGCTTAATTTACCGTCGACGTACATATTACACGGTATTTTCTAGATTTCAAAGTTTTTACAACAGCTTTCAAAGAATTCCAATTTTACTTTAAAACTGACACAAAACCTTTTTTGCTCCAAATGTATAAAATATGAGTCCGTATTCAATGGAACTCAGCTCAAGCCTAATAAAAAACCGAACAAGGCCTGCATTTGAAAAGGCACTTTTAATCCACCGACAGGACTACGACTTATCGTTAAACCACTAAGCTACTCAAGCTTTTACAGGTTATGCAAAGCAAGCTATAAGAAACAACTCCATTTAGGTATCCAATTTTGTTTCAAATCATTATGTTTATATTGAAATTGTAACGAATATATTATATATTATATAATGTACGATTTTATCAATATATTTTATTTATTTTTACTGGCGGTTCTATCCACGGGACTAGATATATGTCATCATCATCATCATATCAGCCGTCGGAAGTCCACTGCTGGACATAGGCCTCCCTTAATGAATTCCAGTCGTTTCGGTCGGATGCAACTTGCATCCACCGTGAACCAGCTAACTTCACCAACTCAAAAGAAGATTATGTTATATGTAATTCGCAATTAACTTCGGAGAGGAATAATATGAACAGAATTTACCTAGATTTCTACCAACGCTGCGGCAAATTTCATCTACCGACACTTTGGACAAGGCCAGACAAAGTTGATGTTTAAACGCTCTCTGAGTTTCGATTCGATGTTAATATAATAATTGAGTTTTTCTTCTCTACCTATTTGGCGATATCTGGTAGAGTTGCTGAGCTAGTTTGAATAGAAAAATTTCCTTAAACTATTATTTAAGTCATATTTTGTATGGTTAATTGGGTACCTAGTGACTTTTTATAAAAATTCATTCAACACACAAATGTAAAAATCCAGTAAAAGTCAAAACTCGAGACCAAATAAAGTTTAGTATCGTGTCGCTAAATATAAACGTACCCTTTTAGAGCATAAAAAGAGTTTACATAAACGCTAGGTCGACCCACCGCTCACCAGATGGCGAGACCACGAAATAATACTGTACGGACGTTTTAGAATTACTTTGTAACGATATATTCATTCAACTATTCATGGGGAAAGGGGATTTGGGGACTTACTTGAGCGCGTCCGATTGAATTTAGTTATTACGTCGTGAGCTAGTAATAATACTGGGTTATGGACATTTATCTATATTTATAAATATAATTTAAAATATAATCTTTATAAAAACAACCTTTAGAAATGGATAAATGAGACAAAATTGTTTTACTTTATTGTTCAATACCTAAACTTGTAGCAAGAAAAATGTTTAATTATTCTTCCAAGGAAATTTTATAAAGAAATTCATGGAATAAGCAATCAGACTCGTTTCAATTATTTTAAAAAGTTAAAGGAAAATCTAATATCAATTCCTTAGTGATTTCATTAACTTCCCTACTCCTGAACACAAAAAGAGATGTCGTTTTATTCAAATTTAGCGGGGATGGTCCAATTTCGAGTTTCTGATCTGTCGGTCCTCGAATGTTATAAGTAACTTTATTGAACTAAATTATTGTGTAGATTTCGGAATATATTCTGTTGCATTTGATTTTATTTTGGTATTTTATAATTATGATAAATTTTTACGATAATACTATTTTCATGTGACAGAGACCTCATCCAATTCTCTAACTCCAGACTGTTAGTGTAACAGATAAAAAAAACAATAGTTATTAAATAATTTTATTCCTAATTCTTCTTCTCAGCGTCATCCTTGAGCAGTTGGAAGACGTAGGAGAAGTCCTTCTGTCCGTAGCCGCGCGACTGCACGATGCGGTACAGCTGCGTCGCCACCGCGCCCAGAGGGATCGGAGACCGGACGTTCAATGCTAGCCCTGAAGCCAGTTCTAAGTCCTGAGGACAAGATGTTGCAATGGTATCAAAGTTACTTGTAACGCCATCTAGTTTGTAATGTTACATAAGTACATACATAACTCATAAGTATTGTATTGTAGTGTAATTTGTTCATTCCATCTTACGCGGGCCGAATTCACGGGACGAATATGGATTTAATCGTATATGGTAGATAAGTCGAGGAGTAAATTCTTTCTAGTTCGAAATTTGGGTTAAATAATCGAGTTTATTTATATTATTCTATTAAAAAAAACTTCTCAGTTTTGAAATCAATGACAAAAAATATCATTGTTCCTCGTAATCACATCTGGCCTACTCAGCTAGTAATTTATTTATTTATTTAGTATTACATACAGAATATAACATTACAGTAAAATACCAATAATATACCGAACATGAACTTATGAGATGTTAATAAGCACTGTGATATTCAGCAAATACATGCCTTCTTGGTCTACTCACTTTGGTTGGTTACCTCTTGGTTAACTTATATATTATCAATAAATATTATATATTTTTATTGCTTACCTTAACCATAAGTTCGTTCTTGAAGCCACCATCATAGTTCCTACTAGAAGGCGCCGTAGGGACGAGGTTGGGGACGGGGCAGTACACCTCGGTAGACCACGAGCGAGCTGAAGAGTTGTTCAACACATCCAGCAGGACTTGAGGGTTTAGACCGGCTCTGGAAATAAGGAATGTTATAGTGAATAATAAACTTTATTTTATTTTATGTATTATTTGGTGGCTATTAGTGATTATGATGAACTGCTGGCTTGGTAAAGTCATGAACAGGCTCTGCATTTGGCCACTACACAATTTAACTTGTCCATCGTACGCACAAAATATTGGATATTAATTTTGTTCACTCGGTATAAGTATCTTTTGTAACAAAATCCATATTAAACCATTGGCTTAAAAGCCAGAAAACTTGACTGACAGAGGAACAAGCGGACAATGAAATGATCCTACCCTTTTTAACATCACAGGTACGGAACCCCGCGTAACCTGTACCCTATCCCCGACACGACCCTGACTTGCCTAAATGTAAGGTGGAATATTTGCATGTCATGATAGGAAGTGTTTATATGTATTTGCTAAGGTATTTATGGCTGGTCGATTCTACGCAGACCAAGCGGCAAATACGTATCAACCATCTAATTGTTTTCATATATATTATGTTCGAAAATAACTTTATATTGAATTGCCACTTATTGATATAATTTATGTACCTTTGTACAAAGGTACCTACATAAATCATATTTAAATGTTTGTGTTAGTTTAGTATTTTATGTCTTCTGTGGTTTACAGGGCATTACCTTGCTGTAACGCAGATTTAACTAGCACGAGAGGTAATGTCCTAAAAACTACGTTAATTATGTTATACTTTCTCTGGTTCCTAATAAAATGATTGATACCACCATAATATGGAATTGAAAGTGAAATGTTACTAAAAGAACCAGTTAGTTTCTATTAAGTAGCCTAGAAAATATTTGCTAGAAGTCTTGTTGGCGATCGCTTGTGATATCGACTTACTTGATGCCCATATGCATGCACTCAGCGGTCGCCATCCCCGTGATGCCCATGAGCATGTTGTTGGTGAGCTTGGCGACCTGGCCGGCGCCGATGTCTCCGCAGTGGAACTGCTTGGCTCCCATGGCCTTGAGGAGGGGGATAGACCGCTCGAAGTCTTGTTGGCGACCGCCCGCCATGAACGCTAGTGTGGCGTTCTGTGCTCCCATCACACCTGAAACCACATTTATCTATTTATTTAGGTGGTAATAGAGATATTTGCCTACGGGGCGCTTCATTGAAACTCAACCCCGAGTACAAGGAAGAGCCCTAATCACTCGTTTGCAACACAACCCCGAAGACGACGAAGACCCCGAATCACATGGATGTCCGTAGTGAATAAGAACCGCAAAGAAGCTGAAATCAACAAGGAGACCCAGAACCGAGCGTATCAACTAATGATAAGGAGCGCCGACCCTAAATGAAATGGGAAAAAGGCCAGGCCGAATAAGATCCAATAAAGAAACAACAAAAAGATAAAACTATGGAGGTTTTGAGTCGTGTGTTTGCTTGATCTAAGAATTAAGGATGTACAAATAATTCTATTAGCAGTTATATTTTTATGCCGGTATGTTGTATTTACTTACTATATGGTGTACGAGTATAAACGCTATCATCATTATCTAATGCAATCAAAATTATGTTTCTGACTAATTAAACATTTGTATCTCTTTTGATAGCAGGTATCATTTCATTAGATAAGCAGTTGTTTTCGAGTTTTGCACAGTGCCTAGTTTGTTGCGTAAATTGTACGTAAAGCTTCAAAACAATTTTTATCAAGTAATCGAATTTATCTTCCAATCTCAGTTGGGGGCCCAGATAATCTTTATCAAACTATATGTTGGGTTTTAATTTTTTTAAATATTATTTTACTAGAAGACAAGACAAAACAATAATAGGTGGTTTCAACCCTTAATCGAAAAACAGGACGCAACTTGATGTCTAATAGAAAATAGATGGAAAGAGATTAAATATATTTATTAGGCACAGCCACAGATATAATAACCCCAGATACCTCATAACAGGCGAAGACCGCGCGCCAAACATATGGTTAAATCAACCATATTTAAAGCCCCGCCTCGAAACACGGCTTTAGTTGCGACCAAGTGTCAGACCCGTGAACTTCATATACGTTTCTATAGTCTAACGCAAGTGAAGAGGTCAGCTTATAATGGCTACTCGTACGAAGGACGTTCACTTGTCTCTTTTCCGCATTGCGCTTATTGCATTCGTTGTCCTTCTCGGCGAAAGCACGTGTAACGTTAGTGTTGTAAATTCTAATCGATATCGTTAAAAATAATAGACGACGTATCTATATTAGCGGGTCTCTCGGTATTATTGTATGTAAAATTAAATAAGTAATCCATAAACCGTTTAAATTATGTTTATAGAGTAGGTACTTACTCAGTAAAATGAATTATTAGTGATAAATTTTTCTAATATCATTTTTTAATTTTTAAGTTCTACAGATTTGTGTATTCCAAAAATAAATACATATCTACCTACCTACATGATGCTATTTTCATTTTAATATGAAATTTTAAAACGAATCATCGAAATTAATTATCGACAAATTCGTTCAATGTTCCCAACCCGCGACCTAAGTGCGACCTTGAAATAGCCAATCACAACGCCTTTGTTCCAGTCCCCGCAACCCGCGCCTTCCTCCAATTTCGGTGCGTTTGAATCGGAACAAAAGTATTATAATGGACCATCTAGTGGGGGTTATCTGTGGGCACAGCCAATAATCACATAATATTCAAGTGTCAAGTGTTTTGATTGATTGATTAAGATTTTGTCCGTAAAATCAACTTAAATTAACTTGGACATTTTTACAAAATCATAAAGATTTTGAGGACGCGGTTTGGCTATTCTAAACCTATTTATGATCGCTGTTAATGCTTGAATCGTCAGTTTATCGGTGTCATTTGTTACCTACTACATTATGTAATAAATATTCAAAATCGATGAATAGCACAAATGTTGTTTGTAAGGTATAGATTTTGAATATAATTAAGATTTTGATAACTACACAGAAATTAGCTTGTCAGTTCAATTGACCTAAAATCATACTAAGCATTTTGCATGATCCAAAAAAATGGCCACACAGAAAAAAAATCCAACAAAAATAACTGTAACTGTCCCCAATGCCAAAGTCAGTAATGTCACGTTTGCTCCATTTGATAAAAGGGTTATCAACTGGTGATGCAACGTAAACCTCACATAATTGTAATTTGTGATAATATTTACGTAATACTTGAATGTGTTAATCGAGCCCCTTTTATAAATCTAGTTTTACCCGGTACTCTTTTTGAATCACTTTACTCTAGCATTTATTGAATTCTAGCTTTCCATCCCTGGACTTTGCCATCGTTTAATGTACTTTTCGGGTTAATAATGGGTTTTCCAAGTAGCCTATTTATTTATTTACGAAAAGCCGCTTTGCCCGCGTTAAATGTACTTTGCCGCCTTATAATGGAATTTCGATGTAGTCTATGCGTTATTCTGATTAATCTATATTATTGTGAAGTTTAATTAAAATCCATTCAGTTGTTATTCAATATTTTCGGAAATTATTAAATAATATAAAAATAAAATAAACGGGTATTTTTGCGCAAGCTTAGGCTTACCGCCTGAAACAGGTGCATCGATGAAGTTGACTCCTTTGTCGTTGGCCACTGGGTAGATCTGTTTCGGTACATTGGGGTCAACTGTGCTGGAATCGATGAGTAGAGCTCCTTTAGGTGCCTGAAATTTAAAACAATAAATTGTTAAGTAAAAAAAAATTGTATAAACAGCGGGGTTACAAATATTTCCTGTCTAGATTATCTCAATTACAAACGTTTTCTAGTTATCTAGTTTTTTTTTACAGGTTTCTTCAGGTATCCAAAACCAGAAGCATCATACCAGCAGAAGAAGAAATAATAGTTTCTTCTAATGCCTTCTAATTGATTGTAGCCGCAATCTACGTTCCAACTTTTTTTGCAATAACCTGGCCAGTTACAGCAGGCATTTGAACAAACAGCCTCGAATTCTTAAAATACTGGAATAACCATGTTTCAAGGTCTGGAGCTGATGTAGTCATAATAGTGTAAAAGTAACTTTTATCCTTACATGGTCCACAACTCCGTCCTTCCCGATATAGGCGTCCAGGACCACTTTATTGCTGGGGAGGATGGACACCACCACGTCGACGCCGTCTACTGCAGCGGCGATGGAAGACGCTCCCTTGATGCCATTCTTCTCGGCCACGGTGAGGGCCTCTTTGGAAGGATCGTAGCCACGAACTGTGAAACCCTGAAAAAAGTACCATTGTCAATTAATTCTTCTTCTTTTTAATGCTTATAATATTCAGACCTCATTTTTTGGGCTTATATTTCCACTGCTGGACATAGGGACTTTCTTTCTGGACCTACGGAATGAACATGAAACGGGTAACATACCATGATTTACGGACAAACGTCCGTGAACATGGCGCTTGCAACAGTGTCGAAATATCGGAAAACTCAAAAACATTTAAATCATGGTATGTTAATGTTACCCGTTTCATGTTCAAATATAGTTAAAAACCATGATAGTTTAAAAAGTTATATCTACGGAATGAAATTCGTGTGTAGTCCCACTTAGCCAACACGGCTCTTTCGGCTTGAACACGTATGTGTTCAATGTTCATGGTTAATTATCTTCTGAACGTAGTTAAATTGAAACAGCTATTGGAGCTAATATTTTTGGTGTGGCGGTGCAGCAGCCCGACAGGATTAAATGTTAATTAAATGTCCTATATTAAACATCTTCTCAGTATCTCTAGGGATATCTTAACAACACATCATTATATCACATATTATAGATAGACATTCCAAAATAAAATTTCAGTAAATATCCAGTAAACTCATACATCAAATTCGAAAACTTCGCATAATACAATACAAAAATATAAGTTTTCAAATTCCCCACAAGTTTCGTTCTATTACTACAAGTTTCTAGTGGGAGCAACTCGAAACTGCATGCAAATCTATACGTACTTCTTGGAAACTCTCTCGGATATGCAACATGGTATTAAGATGCAGGCTCCGAGTTCTGGTAGGTAAAGTGAAATTGAATTCGTGCCTAGACTAGTTTTTGCGTTACATAAATACTATCTTTCCGCCCATCAATAGATACCAACTGTTTATAACCAGTCAAGTTCGCGACCAAAAATAACATCTTTTCTCCTCTTTATTAGTGTAGAAAATAAATAGCATTTAAATAATGCTTCTCAAAATAGTGTCAAACTACTATCTGACTTCTTAAAAGGTACAGGCAAATGTATCTCTACTACAAAAGCTTAAAGCTTTATTATGATAAGACTTACAAAAAGGCTTAGCATCAATAATGCTACAAAATTGAGGAGCTTTACCCAAAATCGAAGCGAGTTCTCATTCAAACCTCTCAAGCCCTTAAAATCCTTAATGTTAACGCAAAAACTCTATCTGCATATTTTATCATAATCTTTGAATGAATTGAACACATTTTAATTTTAAATTAGTCTAAAAGGCTATGGAAAATGGCCGACGCTTGAGATTTTTTCATTAATAATTTCATCCGATAAAATGGAGGATTTCGCAGAAAATGGAAAATTAAGTAGGTAATGCTATTCAGAATGCACAGTTAACAACCTACCTATTTTAGTAAATTGGAAATTGTGTAACTTCAACAGCATGTTAGATTATGTAGGTATGTAAAATAGTACCTATGACCTATTGTGCACTCATATTTATCTTAGAAAGATTAAATAATAATCTTAAAAAATAACGTTAAAGAAATACTAATAGCTGTATTTCTACAAAAAATCTAATCTATGTATTATATATTGGAACCAAATGAAATAATATCAATGTTAGAACACGAAATGGGTAACATACCATTATTACGTATTTTTAGTATTGGTAGGTACATAACATCTTCATTACCATAAAACATGTTAATTCATACAGAATTTGTTTTACACGGATTGGTCAATGTGTGGGTGTATCTAACAATATAGCTACAGGTTTGCAAGTTAACAATATGATTTTAATCACAGATTAATACTTCAAGAACGGCTGGGCCGATTTAGGTGATTTTGATTTTAAAATAGTCGTAGTAACACACACAGTCGTAGTAGCACAGGGAAGGTTTAAAAGGTAGGAATAAAGCAGGTGAAGCCGCGGGCGGGTCAAATATTAACATTAAAAAATCTTCTAAGATGGTCAAATTCTATAGATATCTAGTACAAGACCTATTTTTTACATTTGACTAATAAAATATTATCTGTTAGTAAACCTACATTTTTGGGATTTTCAACAATTTCAATCCGTTCGAACTGGTGGTGGATCAAAATAAGTTTGAACTTCAATCCAAACAAGATTCTATCGAGCGCAGAGTTGTCATAGGTCTTCCTACTGGGTCACTGGTAAATAAACTAAAAATACACCACACACAAAACAAGTTTTAGATTTGTCATACAACCATTTGTACATCACGCACCTGTTTCACCAGATTCGCAGCCATGAAACCACCCATATTCCCCAATCCGAGAAACGCCACATTTTTATCCTTCCCTGAGCTGTAAGACCTCTTCGTAACTTCCAACAGACACTGTTTTGTGAGGATTTTACGCGCGGCCATTTTGAATTAAATTTAAACACGTTGTCTGCGGCGCACGCGCAAATGAAACTAGTTGTTGTTTTGAACTGTGACTCGTTTTGATAATATGTTATCAGCCGGTATGTTTACACTCGATTAGTTGAATGGGTTTTATCGTATCGTTTATTACTTTCCTGACAGTTGTAGTTTGCTACTTTAGTATACTATATGCCTTGATTGAACACGAAAAAAGGTTTAGAAGGGCACGTTTGGGATCACTGTTACCTTGAAGTCATCGTCACCGGTCATTCATAGTAACGTGAGTATTTAGTAACTGCATTCATAGACAAAGAATGCATCATAGACAGGCATTTTACCTAAGCTCTAACTTGTTATACGACTTTATGTAGGTACCAATGCGTTGACATATCTAAAAAATAATTAAGAAAGTAAATAATTTATTTATTAAGCATCATCATCATTTCAAAAACACACAGTGACTGGACTAGATATCTCAAATAGAAAACAATCTGAAGGTTTTGGTAAGTGACAAAAGCAATGCAACATTTTTCTGAAGCGGAACTTGAAACCAGTGTCAAAATTTAATATAAATTGAATAAAAATCGCTTTTTGTAAGTATTGCTACTAAACATTTTTTGCTAGCTAGTGTGAACAAACCATTAATGTATTAGGTAGGTAGTTCACAAGCTAATGACTACTTATCAATGATACGTGATATTAAAAATAATATAATATAACGATTTTGCTTAGCAACAAATTTTTTTAATGAAAAAAAGTTGTCGTAGAAGCGTTGATTCATAATTACACAAATTATTATTTTGATTTTTCGTTAACACATTCAATGCCTACATTCATGGTAATTGTATCGTTATAATAGTAGTTTTTCGTGGATAACCACGTATCTACCAATATTTTTACGTATCTACAAACTGCCCGTAAACGTACCAATGTCGACTCTGATATTACCTAGGTAACAATATGTATAATAGGTACATAAAGGGGCCAGATATGAAGGGATTAAGCCAGTTTCAGTTTCAGGTTCAGTTCATTTATTGATAACATACAGTTACAGGTCACATAAGTAAAAATATATTAATAACATTAAGTATAACTATACTTTTGAAATTAAAATTGGCATTGTAAATTAATTACATTTTAGATTCATAAATTCATTTACATTATAAATCGATCGAGATATCAGCCATTTCTATAGGCTCCGTTTGAAGGATTGCGTGGCCAAGAGTACCTATCTAATCTTCTTTTTCAGCGGTGTGAGATTTGAGGACTTCTTTGTTTGTTCTTAACCAGCTTAATTAAATTCCATAAATCTTCGCCATATTTATGTTCCACGTTCCACTGTCTCCCGCGCCATTGAAAACAGACCTAAATCCTAATAACGCAGCGCCTACAAAAAATTGCCGAGCAATAATTCGCACGTGCGATTCTCATAAACTTTTATCGCAGGCGTTTTTTAAAATATTTAGTACCTTACACAGAAAACCCATTTACATAGCTCGGTTTTTTGTCGATGAATTTCGTCGGACATTTTTATGCTTTCTTTTTATAATTAAAAGCTACAACTAGATTTCCATCTACTCATTTTCATATAAATATTATTTCAGTGTATTAAACGTTTTATTTATCTCTATAGATTTTACAAACCATAGGGTAAACTATAATTGTAGATAGACGTACATTATAACTAAGTCAACAATACCGGCTCTATCATAGATGGAGACAATCGTACCCATAGCTAAATGTATTATCCCAGCTAGGTCGACCGTATTCGAGAACAAGGCAGAGTCCACTGAAATGGAACTAAGATAAACCAAAAAGCTCCCCCAAATGAGAAACAAATACACCATCCGATGAAGCTAACACAATACACGTTTTATCATAATTATTGGGTCCATTGTGTAACAATGAGGATCGTCAGCCGTGAATGGAAGTTGATGGAACTTTTGATAGAGCGATAATGTTGGTGTTTTGAGGTTATTAAAGTAAAAATACACGTGAAATAACGGTTTAGCTAAAACGTCGTAATGAAACCAGAGAGAACTTTAGAAGGTTTGAAGGACATTATGACATTCACTTGCACTTGGCCACCGTGGTGAATTAAGGCCTATTATAATCTCGTCAAGGCGTCAGTAAGTCAGTATTCTCTACCTAGTAACACTCAATGTTCTCAATAAAACCTGCAGATTTATGAGATAACTACAACTTTTTGACATCTTTATCCTTAGCACAAGCTTCGAGCAAACCACGGAGGCTTTATGTTGCTATGTCAATTGTCCGGTAATATTAACGTTGTTACTTCATTAAATTATTTATTGACTATCGAAGAAAGGGGACCAAATTCAGACCTTCCTTTATTAATTCCTAAATTCAAATATGTATATGTATAATACTTAAAACAAAATAAGGCCTAATAATAAACTGTATTAGGGGTGCGCACTATATTGTTTTGAGTTACTACAATTTCCAAGTAATCCACCGGCCACGTAAGAAAGGCGATTTGTATCCCTGTCCACACTCAAGTATGAAGTAGATGGTATAACCCATCAACTCGGCTCACTCTGATCCGCGAGATATGGCGACTTCGTGCCGCATTACCGAGGTCTAGCTAGGCTCACATCGCTTCATTTTTAACTGGCAATAGGAGACTTGGTCGAGGTAATTTACTTCTATCATTTTTTACACAGGGGTGTTAATGTATGTGGAAATCATCATCATCTTGTCTTTTTCCTTAATTATGTGGGGTCGGCACAACATATCCTTTCATTCCATTTTCTTCTGTCAGCCGTCATATCTATACCCACTCCTTTCTCACACATATCATGTTAGACACATTGCATCTATCTTTATGTCTTTAAAAAAAGTAATAGGTATGCAGTTTATATTTATATCTACTCTGTATCTTCTATACTTAGTAGGTATATGTATAATAAATAAAAGAAAAGGGTATTTCCCATCTGATCATATGATCAGATTGTAGTTGCATCTGATCACACAAAAAGTTCCCATCTGATCACGGATCCGATGCAACTACTTTTTTGAATTAAATTTTGTGCCAACGGATCACAAAAATCCTAATATATAATTTTGCGTGTAATATTACTAAGCAATAATAATAATAACCTTCATCTATACGACTTATTTAAACCTACGAACTAATTCTATAGAATAGAATATACTTTATTTTACACCACAAAAACAGAAAGAAACAATACAAACTTAAGACTAAACATTTGGAGTACGATGGGCGGCCTTATCGCTGTGAGCGATTTCTTCCAGGCAACCTATGTATGGACTAGACAGTTATTATATTATATAAAGCTAAATTACCACTCACTCACTGACTGACATAATTGTTCTCCATCGCAATGCAGCCACCGCTTGGCCTAGAGATGCCGTACTATTTCAACATTTACGTTGACAGCTGTCAAACTTTAAACTGCCATAACTCTGAAACGGCTGGACCTAGAGATGCCCTACTAAGCTCAATCGACAGGTGTTAGAGAGGGCAACAGTTTTGATGACAGCTGTCAAACTTTAAACTGCCATAACTCTGAAACGGCTTGGCCTAGAGATGCCGTACAAAGCTCAATCGACAGGTGTTAGAGAGAGCAACGTTTTCAATGACAGCTGTCAAACTATAAACTGCCATAACTCTGAAACGGCTTGGCCTAGAGATACCCTACTAAGCTCAATCGACAGGTGTTAGAGAGAGCAACATTTTCGATGACAGCTGTCAAACTTTAAACTGCCATAACTCTGAAACGGCTTGGCCTAGAGATCCCGTACAAAGCTCAATCGACAGGTGTTAGAGAGAGCAACATTTTCAATGACAGCTGTCAAACTTTAAACTGCCATAACTCTGAAACGGCTTGGCCTAGAGATGCCTTACAAAGCTCAATCGACAGGTGTTAGAGAGAGCAACATCATAATTAAAACACGGTTCTTCAGTTTTTCTTTTTATTATCAATAAACCTATTTAATATTGTACAGTACAGCTACACTATTATTGATAATCATTGAATTCCATATGTTGACTTATGTTTACATAAACATAGCTTAATTCTTTTGTCCTTGGAGAAGTCCCTATGTCCCAGCTGTGGAAACGTAATAGTACCAAAGTTAGTACCTACTAATTAGCGGCTCATCCACTAACGTTCATTCCTTCCGACTAACCCCGTCGTGCAAACTGTACAGAAAAGCGACGGGATAAAATAAAACACGACGGGAAGGGTCGCGACGTGAGGTTTTAATACCGTCATTCTTTCTCGCTCTTGCATATGTATCCACTGGCGTTCATTCCGTAAGGATTGTAGATTCGTTGTACTTCGATGTCGAAGTTTGAAAAATAAAGTAGGTAAGTATACTAATATACCTAATTACCTTTTATCTAACTGTACTTTTCAATTCCCGCGAGATGACGAACACAATACTATGAAAAATTGCAATGTTCCAACTCGCGGGAATCCATCTTTTGTTTTCCCGCGAGATGTCGAATAACCCGAAATATTATCCGATTCTAGAAATAACATATGTAAAAGCAATATAATGAGGTCCTTACAAGCAATGCTCAATGAATTCAATCCAAAGTATACAAAAAGGTGGCTGCAATTTTAGCAGAAGAGGAATTAAAAGCAACCTCAGAAAATCGACCCAAATATTCGGTATCAATGCAGATTTATAAACATAACCTAGATAACCTATATTTATTGAATTTGATTGTTTTGTTAATTTGTCAGTTTATTTTGAATGTTGATTTAAAATAAAAATAATTTGTGTAGACTTTTGCGGTTTTTATTTACCATATTTATTAAACACAACTAACGAAGCTATATAAATCTATATTTAATATTCTTTGAGAACCGATGACTACAGAAACATCTATCTACATTTTGCACCTAGATGTGTATTATGAGTCAAATTTCACCCGAGCGAAGCCGGGTTTTCATTTAACATAAAAAATATTGATTTTGAGTCGACAACATAATATATCCGCAAAATTCGGATTATGGAGAATTTCGTCAAATTTCACCCGAGCGTAGCCGGGTTTTCATCTAGATGCAATGTGGTCCTAACACTACTCTACCTAAATAATAATTTAGTTTTTAGTTTTATTTTAAAGTTCATTTTCAAGTTAACAATTAGTTAAGTTTCATATTATGTTATTAGTGTTAAGGAATAAATAAAGCTATTTTTATTTTATTTTATTTTTATATAATTATGTTATAGGTGAAGGTTATTATTATTATTGCTTAGTAATATTACACGCAAAATTATATATTAGGATTTTTGTGATCCGTTGGCACAAAATTTAATTCAAAAAAGTAGTTGCATCGGATCCGTGATCAGATGGGAACTTTTTGTGTGATCAGATGCAACTACAATCTGATCATATGATCAGATGGGAATAACCCAAAGAAAATCGTGTAAGTAACACTATTATAACTCAAGAACGGCTTGACCAACACACACAGATTATTTAAACTCTTTGAAACTACAATATTCTTTATTAACTCTCCATGGAGGGATAAATCGATAAATAACTCAACTCAGTAAATTTCTATTAACAACCTCAGAACATTTTACTTTGTTTTCACCTGGGATGGCGAAGTGTATTTTTCACCTTTCTCTGCCCGGGCTGTTTAAATATTGCAACACTGAACAATCTTTTACCCTCATCAATATCAATAAGGCGGGAAAACTATATGGTAGAAAAGGCGGTATTTTTCCACTGCACTGAATTGTTTAACAGATGGATATAATGAAAATATTTGTTTAGTTTCTACGCTCGAGGGATTTGTTTCGGAATTGATAGTTAGTTCTTAGTTTATACTTCTACTACATTCTTAGTTTTATACTGCAATCGTCTTAACATCAGATTCAAAGGCCGAGTTTTGAATAACTTACTCAAACCATAAACTTAGCTGAAAGTTATTTAAGTTATAAAGTGGGATGCTGTAGACCCAAGCCCTTTCATTTTGAAACAATAAAGTGATTTATGAAGGAATTACGCATCACCCGCTTAATATCTGGATCAGAGTAAAATTGGATAAAATAAATTAATAGCGATTATTTATGAAGAGTTAATTAATAAATGCGTTTTAACAGTTCAGGTTTATAATGATAATAAATTATTTTAATCTGGTACATAATGGCAGTGATTTAATTATTTACGCTTTGTTCAATTATTTGCTAATTAGGATATCCGTAGAGAGTAGAGTGCAGATATAACAATAAACTATGGGATTCTGGGTTCTACTTGGCAACCTATACATATATATGTATATACTTAATTTTAATTTTAGCTATTACCTAAATAATACGACTTTATATCTTCAGTTTTCTTGATTGAGAAATTTTGGCTTGAAGACCAACCGACGCGACTCTACGTTTCGATATTTCAATCAGCTTAGCTCTTTTCTAGTTTAAATGTAGCCTAAAAAGTGACATATTTCAGCTCAGCTCTTTTCTAGTTAGTTATAATTGTAGCCTAAAATATGACAAAGATGTTCGAAGAATTATTAATTAATATTGATAGCAGATAGAGCACAGGCATATAGGCGCGTGTACCAAAAAAAAAGGACTAAAAATAAATATTATATGCCTTATCATTTTGATGTGTTAGTTTTTTATTTGAACATGCTTGTTGCCATTTTGTTCTATATTCTGAGATCAAAGGCAAAAAGTTAACAGAATTTAGAAAGTCAAAACTAATCTATCAAACCATAAATTTCCATAGAAGCAGAGAAACTTGTAACAATGATAAACAATTCTCAGCCCAGCCGGGGACTCTTATCTGCGCACCGTGCCCGTAAATCAGGACAAATAACGGGGTGTCCTAATAATCCGGGACATTAATCATAGACCCCGGGGAGGTGTTGTGGTGGCCCTACTTGTCTTCTGCTAAATGTCACGAAACTATAGAATATAATCTATTGGTAACTGCTAAGAGCAGTGTTGGCTAAGTGGTAGCACATTCGATTTTCATTCTGAAGGTCGTGGGTTCAAAGTTTGAAGGAAATATGTTCACCAACCCGCACTTGGCCAGCGTGGTGAATAAAGGCCTAGTCCCTGTGAAGAGTGTGAGAAGTCCCTTTGTGCCAGCAGTGGGTAGGTAGGTACGTAAAAAAGGGCGATGACGATTAATAAATGGTAGGTATTCAGACCTTACGTGTTACCTGAATGAACACTGTTACAAATTATTTTGTGAGAGCGGAAGAATTAATCAGGTAATTATAAATATAAGAGAAAACAATATTTAAATTATCAACATTTATTATCTTATCTAAAAGGAACTTTTTACAAGAAAAACACATTTTAATTCAAGCAACAATAACTTATCATTCATCCAACAAACATCTATAGCAAACACCTATTTCAAAAATAATTAATCTGTACATTTTTTTAACACTATGGTTCTATAACTAAATTGAAAAAAGCGTTAAAATTTCTTTTAACACGATTTTGGTGCCCGTGACGCACGCTCATATATACGCGACGGCGCTGAATGAACACTGAATGAACATTACGTATATGTCTGAATGAACACAGTTACATATTAATTTGTGCGAGCGGTAACAATTTTAGTGCTTATGTCTATATCTATGTATAAATAAATTAAATTATTTTTAAAGAAGGTTCTTACGTCAACGTAGGCGTTTACTCCCACTTGTCCTGTTGAGTAGTCCTGTTGACAGGACAACTGAGAAAAAAATTCCCAGTAGTTCTGTGACGTTTAGGACTATGCTTTACACCTGACTTTTATTCCCACGTGTTTTGTTCAGTAATTCTGTTGGTAATTTTTACGAATTAGTTTTGTCTAGTTAAAAAACTTTACCTACCTATGTAAATGTACATAAGTAGGTAAAGTTTTTTAAATTCCATTATATACCATTGAATCCATTTATTCTTTGTGGAAAGTCGTGTACAGAGGATCATAAATAAGCTTTTGTTATAAACAATCTACTTTTTCAATGGTAGGTACAAAGATTATTTTATTTTATTTTACAATGTTAGGAAAACTAACAGCTATGCTTATATATAATCAAATTAAGTTTAACATAACATGTCTAAGAACATTTATGATGCTTAGGGCTAATTATAAGTTTCCAAGTTTGTAGTTTATGTTACATATAGGTACTTGAATTTAATATAACATCATGTTACAATAATTATAAAAGGAACAAAAAACGTATTAACATAAAACAATCATAATTACTGTAATAAAATACTTTTGTTCGGATGCAAGCGCACCGAAATTGGCGGAATGCGCGGGTTGCGGGGACTGGAACAAAGGCGTTGTGATTGGCTTTTTCAAGCTATTTCACTAATAATAGTGTTAGGAAAGTTGAAAACCAAAAAATTAATTTGTCGATAATTAATTTAATTTATTTATATAATTAATTTGAAAGAAAGAAAGAAAGAAAAAAAAAATTAATTTATTTATTATCTACAATCTAACTTAAATTTAATCAAACTTAAAGTAACTTAAAAATAATACCATTACAATAGATTTAAAATAAAAATTAGGAGAGAATTTCGTAAGTATTCAAATGCAAATAGGATCATGTAGTTGTGTATTTATTTTTGGAATACTTACACAAATCTGTAGAACATAAAAATTAAACAATACCTAATATTAAAAAAATAAAAAGAGTTTTGTTGTGTTTGTCACTAAAACTCTTTTGTGATTCAAATAATGCATGCAATTATCACTTGACAACTGATTGAAATAGTTTGAATCATAAAAAAATGTTGTTGTGACAAACATACAATTCTCACTTTTTCTATATTAATTATTACTCACAGGACAAGTGAGAATTATATTGTCATTTGTCCTGTTGACCGAACTACTGGGAATTTTTTTCTCAGTTGTCCTGTCAACAGGACTACTCAACAGGACAAGTGGGAGTAAACGAACGTAGGTACTGCTCATATTCTTGATAAAAGAAAATTACCGCAATCGATCAGATATCAATAATTTATATCTCTAGATAATTATTTATTCATAACGCTAATAAAACCAACTGGCAATTAACCATCTGGCTTGTAAATCGCTTATTTCAAAATAATTTCATTAACAGCTTGATTTACTAAATTCCCGATTAAAAAAAGGCATAACTGAAGGTTGCGTAGGTAATGGAAGGGATGGGAAATATTTCCCTCGACTAGCGTATCAATTTCTGGCTCTTTCTATCATACTCTTTCATAAATATGAGTTCTCCAAGTCTTTTTATCATAAGTATAAATTCTTTGGCTCATTCAAAATTGAATAGACAAAAAATCAAAAGTTTAAAATAAGAATTAAATAACGCGGAGGCCAGAGCCTTGCTTAAATTAGTTACACCCATGAACATGCCTAGCTGATAAATAATATGGTATGATTATTTTATGACAAGCTGATCTGATATGATTTATCATACTTTAAACATAAACTTTATCTGATTATGTAAAGAGCACGTACCGTACACCAAACCGTATAATAGTTTTATTTTTATTGTCATGCTCACTATTTAAATTTATTTTTAATATAGCGAGACCGCCTCCTTGATAAAATCTTTAAATACGGGTATTATTTTCATCTTATCAATTATGAATATACCCCGAAAGTCCTGTCAGCCTGACCAAGTGGGTTACATGACTAAAAAGAGATTTAAAGATAAACTGTCAATATATTTTACCAATAAATTTATTATTGATTAAACGGACGGTTTATACTTTGGATTATATTAGCAACACAGCCAATTTCCATCATACAAAAAAATTAAACCACTGAGTATGTCCTGACTGATTTTGAATCCTCAAGTTTAAAACCAAAAAATTATAACCTATTATAATGTATAGTAAATTTACCTAAAATTGAGTTATTCCCTTACGGCTAGGCATTATAAATGCGTGATTTCATTCGTCTGAACGGAGGGGTATCGAAGAGTAAGTCCGTGAAGTTTCGTCCTGAAGAAATCTTCAGCTTCTAACTCCATCTTCTTGTCGAAATGCGCTCTCCAGCCACCAGCTTCTCCTGAAAATGGTTAATTTTGTGGTCAACTTAAGATAAAGTCTTCGACTTCTATTAGGGCCCAAAAGGGCCGTAATACTCGTATATAGGGGTTGTTACGATGATAATCAAAAAGAGCTAAATTTCTCTTTGAAAAAGGTTCATTTGAACCTCGCTACTAGATTTAAATGAATATTTCACAACTGATTACAGAATACCGTGAACTAGCTCAGAGAACAAAGTACGTGAAAATAACATAGATTAATCATTATCTGGAATTTGCAAGGGCAATTATCCGATTAGATTGCATCTTATCATCTGTTATGGTTGGATGTTGCTCGATGGTAATAAATACCTAATAAATTACCTACTACCTTACCTACATGAAGGGTTCAGAAAGATTTTTAAAACTACCGGGATTTAAAGTAGCGTCAGCATACTCGCGTGCTGACAAGAAACGTGGTGGTGCATGTATATTGGTCAAGACGAATTTGGAATTTAAAACTCTTGATTTTATTAATGTAGATTTAGCATGTAAATATTGTTTTGAATGCACTGGAATTCAGATTATGACATATAATTTAATCTTAATTTGTATTTATCGGACACCTGATAGTTGCACTAAGATATTTTTTGAAAAGCTTGAGTTACTTTTGAGAAAATTAACAATAAAATATAAAAGAATAATCTTATGCGGAGACTGGAATATTAATATATTAAAAAATAACAAATATAGTAGTGAACTGTTAAGTGTGTTAAATAATTATAACATCAAAATTCATATCAATAGTCCTACACGCCGGAAATCTTGCTTGGATATCATTGCAAGTAATATAAAAAAAACAACAGGAAAAATTCATTACCTGGCATTATCGGATCATGAAACTGCTCAAACATTAGATATTCCTATAAAAAGAAAGCACGAAACAGTTCACTGGTTTGAATATGGAAGAGATTATAGTAAGGAAAATATTAGAAAATTTTATGATTGTATAACAACATTAACTTTTTCTGAGATGCGGGAAAAACAATCATTAAATGATGCGTTTGACTATTTTCATGAGCTTTACAAATTATTTTATGATCTTTGTTTTCCTGTCATCAGGATAAAAAAGACAAATAAGCAGAGAAAATGTAGATGGCTTACTAAAGGTATTAAAAAGTCTAGTTTTCAAAAAAGAAACCTCTATTTAAAATTAATTAAATCATGTAATAATAAAAAAATACAAGAGTCCACTTATTATAACTATAGTAAAGTATTAAAAAAATGTATATTTAAATCACAGCAGTTGCAAAACATGAAATTAATAACCAACAGTAGTAATGTTTGTAAAGCGGCATGGGAAGTTATTAATGAAAACATAGGTGACATAGAGCCTATAAAACAAATTGACAATATAATTAGTAATAATGTGACATATAATGAACCGAATGACATTAGTGAGCTTTTTAATCAATATTTTATTGACATTACCCATAATAATAATTTTAATTTTGTATCATCTGACATATCGAATTACTGTAATAAATCTAATTCTTCTTCTATTTTCCTCTATCCAACTGACCCACATGAGATCTTTAAGGTCATCATGAGCCTACGGAATAGTAAGTCTGTAGGTATAGATGGATTAAATACTAGAATCATCAAAGTTAGTGCTCCCTACATTTGTGAGAAGATTAGTTATTTGGTTAACAGATCCTTTGAAGAAGGTGAGTTCCCAAGTAAATTAAAGCTTTCCATTGTTAAGCCTTTATTTAAAAAGGGAGATGAGTCTAACATGGATAATTATCGGCCGTTAACTCTTATTCCAATCATTTCTAAAATATTTGAGAAAACGATGCTAATAAGACTCCAAAATTTTGCTACGAAACATAATATTCTGACACCAGAACAATTTGGATTTCGTAAAGACAGCTCTACTTCTTTAGCATGTTTTAACGTTATTAAACTTATAATGGAAGCTATAAATGACAATGTACCTGTAATTGCTCTGCTTTTAGACATGTCTAAAGCATTTGATTTTGTTGACCATAAACTGTTACTTCATAAACTTGGTAGTTACGGAATTAGAGGTAGAGCAAACGAATGGATTCAAAGCTACCTCAGCAATCGTCAGCAATGTGTTGAGATAGCTAAAGTTCACATGGGGAGTAAAACCACTGTGCGTTCAAGCTACAAGTATAATAGATTTGGAGTACCACAAGGAAGTATTTTAGGACCTTTCTTGTTTCTTATGTACATTAATGACATTCCAAATATAACTAGACATAAAACAATTTTATTTGCTGACGATACAACGATTATTATAAGAGATGACCTTAAAAATAATACGACGTTTGAAATTGACATTAATAATACTTTATCTAATATAATTCAATGGCTTAATAATAATAATTTGAAAATCAACTTAAATAAAACCAATTTCATACAGTTCAGAACTTATAAACAAAACAAAGTAGATGTAGCTATTAATTACAATAATACACAGATAGCTGAAGTCGAGACAGCGAAATTTTTAGGAATTTGGTTCGACCAGCACTGTAATTGGAAGACTCACGTCAAGAATGTTTGTGATAGGCTAGACAAATTTGTATATGCAATAAAAAGTTTAAGACTCAGAGTTTCTATAGACGCGGCTCTTAAAGCGTACCATGGATATGTCTCCTCGACCTTAGCATACGGTTTAATAATGTGGGGAAACTCATGCGACATTGAAAAGGCATTCATTACCCAGAAAAAGTGTGTACGGGCTATCTGTGGAGCTTGGAATACGGATAGCTGCAAACCCCTATTTAAAAAATATAACATTCTTCCGTTGCCTTGTATGTACATAAGAGATATTTGCTTGTTTGTCAAACAATACCCTTGTCACTTTACTAAACGTGCGGATGTGTTGGAGAGACAAAGCAGACATAAAGACAAGCTCTATGTACCTAAATTCAGAGTGAAATTAATTAAGAAAAATGTGTTTCATCAAGCAATTAATATTTATAATAAACTACCCAAAGATCTGCAAGCACTGTCAAATAATTTATTTAAAATCAAATTAAGACTTTGGCTAATGGACAAATGTTTTTACAATATCAAAGAATTTTTAGAAAGTAAAACATAACAATGTCTAAATCTGTATATATATATATTTTATTTCTATTTTATTATTGTCAATTTGTAGTGAATATTAGTTAAGTGACATTAAATTATAATTAGTTTTTAAGTTTATAATTTGCACGCCATGACAAGGCAGAAAGTATTGGAGTGATTTATTTTTTAAGAACTTTTGTACCTACTTTCCTGCAAATAAATGATTATGATTATGATTATGATTACTTTTGGTCGGTAGGCAAAAACTATTTGATGTTTCACGCTTACAAGACTCCACTGCGGTAATAAGATATAATAATAATAATAATAATAAATTTATTTATTTTTCTTCACAAAGGTTCACTTAGAGCAAATACAAGAATAGATTAGCCTATTAGATTTGAACCTATATTGTGAAGACTGGTGCCTGATGTAGGTTTGGTAACAAACCTGTATTACAGGTCACCAGGGCTTCACTCTACGGTTCCGTACAGCATTGTGTTTTGTAGTACGATTATGACAATTGACTCAAGCTATTAGTTTGTAGTAGCTATTTGTTATAGTATTTGTGTATGTTACAATAGTAAATATTATTGATGAAATCACATAAGTATATTCATATTAAATAAATAAATAATATAGCAGAACAGAACAATTCACACACCAAAAATTAGCCCCGTGGTAAGCTCGATGCTTGTCTCACGCTAGATTTCTAATATACTTATTATAATATACAGATATTTTTAAACATATATAACATAACACCTACGCACTCGGAACAAATATTTGCAGATCATAGAAATTTTAGTCCCGAGGCGGGAACCAAACCCGCAACTCTTGCATCACAGGCCGACCTTCGCCCGAGCCACTGGGTTTCAAACCGATCATGTTAGTTACCTAGGTTAAATAAAGCTTTTTTTAGATTAACACCGCAATGCTTTTAAGGGACTCCGCTGATGATATATAATCTCACCTTTTCTAATGAACTGGATGTTATTCTTCCCTTCACTGATATTGTTGTTAACACTCTTGTTCTTCTTAAGGCTATCGAACTTTAGATAATGTGATAGGTAGTTTAGTTGGTTATCTGCATACTTTCTGCCTAGGAAATCACTTACTCGCCGTATTTCGTTTGGCAGGTCCTGTGAAAATATAACCATTAACATTACAAATATAAAACTAGAAAATGGTATCTTAGCAAATTCATAGTCACAGTAAAGAGTTTGCTTCAATTCAACAAATGTTGCTGGTCATTAAACCTAATTTCATAAAAATTTTAAAAATAATAATTTTACATAGACGAGCTATTATAAATAGTTGTTTCTATAAATATGACTTATGATGATGCTGATGAGCCCGCAGAGCAACATAAAGCCCAGTGGTAAGCTCAGAAACTTGTGTTACAGGTACTACGTCGAACTTACCTTCAGCATATCTTCGTAAAACATGAAGTGCAAGTTAGGGTGATGCCTTTGTTCCCAGGCTTCGTTCGCATGAGGGACAATCGGTGTGTACGTTACTGGAGAACAAAGCTTAGATTAAAATAGGTTCAAAAAAGTGTCTAGATAAACCTAATTTAGGATTTAAGACAACAAACAATTTTTTTTTAATAATACTATCTATCTATCTAACTAATGTCTGCTCCCCAACCGCCTTCACGCTATTTAAATTTTTGTACTCGATATACTATGGCAATGGGAAACAGATAAGTAAAATAAATTGTGACTTCATTCAGCAGTTCACTTCAACGTCAACTTTCATCAACCCTATATCATTTTATTCTTTAAAATTTACAGAAAAATCAAAGTTTATGTACCTAATGCTTAAGATTTTTCTACTTACACAAGTCTCTTCTTAATGCCTCCCAATAATGCGTGACCTTGGCTCTCAGAAGGTGCTTCGCAACCATTTTCTGCATATAATAATAAGACACGCAAGCATCCCGTGGATCTCTGGCCACATAGACCACTTTAGCAGTGTTCAGGAGATTCGGAGGCAGGAGCGAGAGAGGCAGATGTGTCTTGATGAACCTGGGAGCTGATCTCGGCATTTCATCGATCGCTTTACAGCTGGGGTAGCGGACTGCTGCGTCGATGCCTTGGAAATTGCCGATGTTCATGAAATTCATTTTGAGAAGCTCGAATCCTATTGTGGGTATTAAAGATGTTGTCCTGTAAACAGATAATTGCATTATTTTCCTCGTTGTGTTAGTAATCAGTGATGGTAACAATTTGAAGATTGCAAATACACTGATAAATCATCATGAATTGCATTTAACAATAATGGTATTTAAAACCATAACTATGGATTATCATTATCCTCTGATTTTTAGGGTTCTTTAGCCAAATGGCAAAAACGGAACCCTTATAGATTCGTCATGTCCGTCCGTCCGTCCGTCCGTCCGTATGTCACAGCCGTTTTTCTCCGAAACTATAAGAGCTATAAAGCTGAAACTTAGTAGGTAGATGTATTCCGTTAACCGCACTAAGATTTCATAAAAAAAATTAAAAAAAGTTAATTAAATTTGGGGGTCCCCATACTTAGAACCGAAAATTTAAAAATAAAATTTCATTGAACCCATACGTATGTATCTATGAATAGGTCTTCCAAAATTATATAAAGGTTTCTAACATCATTTATTTCTTGGCCACTTTTATTTAATAATTAATTAAAAATGCTAACTACTCGTATATCTCGATAACTATGGATTATCATTATGATGCAATCCTCTTATTTTTTAAATAGGTAATTAATTAAAAGTGCTAACTACTAGTATACCTCGTACCTCGTATTTACTGTTTACTACAGGTTTCTATATTTTATGAAATTATCTAATTATAGAGAACGTATAAAATAAAGCCTTACTTTATGAAAGCTCAATTTAACTAAGAAAAACAAAGAATAACTTACTCTAGCATTGGAAATCTTTCAAACAAAGGTTTTTCCCGGGAAGTTTCGTAATCCAGGTCGTTCATGAGAAGCCACACTAACTCTTGTGTCCATGTTGTTCCTAAAAAACAAAGTCAAGAATAAATAATAATAAATAAATATTGACAATTCACACAGCAACATCTAGAATATGTCAACAGTATGTAGATACAATGTACCTCATTTAAATCTAGTGGTACCGGTAAACACATCGTAAAATGTCTCGGTCTAATTACGATAACTAATAATATACTATTTAATCGTAGTTGAAAAGTTTAATTTTGTTGTTTGCTTTGTTATATAATTGTCATTTTTCATACACAATTTGATATTTGTGAGGTAAAACATTTGTTGTAGGTACCTAATAAATCGCCTTACTTTAGTTCCTTGCTTTAAGCATGACATGCTATTTCCCTAGGTGTAAAAAATATTCCTTTATTGACGTAACAATGCGGATATTATAGCAGATTGACGTAAAGTATCCGCGTAACTGATAACCACTTCGCCTTTACAGTTATTGATCACGATAGCTCTGGCAAGATTACGCTCTAGTTTGCCCATGTTGATACTAAAATTTTATTTATTAGGATAAGTATAGTATTTTATTTATTATTTTTACTAAAAATACATATTTTGTTTTACTTTAGTATTAATTATTTTGAACTACGAACCTAGTTTTCAATAAACATCAATTTATACTTTCATGTTTTGTTTCTCTGAAAATATAAACGCCGTGTTGGCTAAGTGGGAGCAACTCTCATTTCGAAGGTCGTGGGTTCAAACCCCGCCGTGCGCCTCTGGTGCGGATGTCAGTTAGATCGGTATTAGGCCGTCTAGGGCCAGATATGAGGTGGAAACTCACCAGATCTTGGAAACGTGATGACCCACACGTCATCAGGTCGCACCTCCATGTTGTAGATCGCCTCCGCACACTTCCTGAACTGGCCCGGCATTATGTACTTGTGCTTGCCGCATTTTATGAATTTACTTGTGTAGCCTGTAAAAAATCTATTTATGAAAACCTTAAAAAAGAATCTGACTTTCAACATAAAACTTAAAAGAAAAGTCGAAACCTAAAGCAGCTTCTGTTAACCGTTAAAAAGGGTCCCGCAATTTTTTCATAATATATCTATTACTATGTATAGTTGAATAAGTCTTTGAGACCTTGAGCCGATAAGGGTATATGATTCAGAATGCAGTAACGATAGTAACGGACAACTCGCCATGATATCACACAAAAATATTGTACAGACTCTCCCGTCAAAGAGAGATGTCCCTGTGCCCCAGCAGTGGAAACTTAAATATGGGTGCTTATGCTAAATATCTATGTTTGCAATAAATATACTGAATACTGAAATTCAATGCAACAAACTACTCGTAGGTATTAAGAGCCTTAAGATACAGCAAAAATACAAACATAAGTGCGGAAGCTATTAAAACAGATATATGATTCACCAATAAGTCTCCATGCACTAAATGTACCAATAGTTCCACTTCCTTAATCAACTATTATATACTGATAATTGTTGTTTTGATAGCACTTAGCACATCTTGAACGAAGTTGATGTTTCTGGTAGAATTCTAGTTGGCTGACTTAACATATTAAAAGTTTTACTTTAGTTGTTAATTAGAACTCTTTTTCTTTTGATTTTAACAGTGTAATAAATAGTTTTTTTTTATTTATTCATTAATAAAAGGTTTTTTCGCATAGGTACGCGAATATGACACCCTGGTGAAAACAATAAACTATAACTAGGTACCTACTGCATTCTAACTATTACTAGGTAAGAGACCTAGTAATAGTAGGTACTAAAAAGTATTCAGTTCTTTTAAAGCTCCGTAGCCCCAGAAAAGCAGGTCTGCTATTTTAAACAAGCAATAAAATACACAATATTTTAGAGATTATTTTAAGATATAATATTAAATTAAACCTTCCAACCAAATAAGTAGCCGAATCCAATTTCACTTAAAATTTCACTACACTTACCACAGAACAAACATCAAAACACACACACAAACATAATCACAAACTAAACCAACCAACAAAACATTTCTTCACTAATCTGTCTTCCTCCGCTGAACACGTCTCTATCTCATAAGGGAAGGTTTTTTTAGGACCCATGTTTACGCGTCCCTGTGGATGTATCTACTGAATCACTCTGCTATGTAACAGTTTTAAATATTGCTGATAGCACGGTATCTAATCTTTGAGTATCGATTGTATTTAGTGATCGGTAGGCCGTTATGCGCCCAAAAACATTGGTTAGTTTGTTTTAACTTTTCAGTTATATTTTTACGCACAATTTTGATGTGAAAATTCCTAGATTGTACTAAGTTTATAGCTAAACAATATTCCAAACATATATCATAGTTAAAATTATTCATAATATGTATTTCGTGCAATTTTTAAATTTCCTTTAATTAAACAATAAATATAAGAAACTAGAGACGTCAAGCCCAAAACAGGGTCACTGTGAAAATTATTTGCAATCGTTGATAATGATGGTTGTAAGAATATTTGGTAGTTTATTTATGGAGGAAATGTTCAAAGTAATAGTAATAACAACAGCACTAGTAGCTAGTATAATTTTCTTTATTTAAATCGGTACCTAAACAAAAGATTTTGAACTTTTCAATCCAGTTTATTTTCATCGTAAAGTTGGAGCTCAATAAGAAGCCAAGAGTTCAAACTTTTCATTTGATGGCTTCTTTCAAAGTTTTTACTTTACTGCAGTAAAAATATTATTTTCTAAGTTATATTTCTTATGCACTTGCGTTATAGTTTTATAAATACCGACTAGTGCCTATTGGGAGCCTATGATATAATTATTTATGATTCCTATTGTCCTTAAAAATTATCTACGGCGTGGCATCATGGAGCTCTTAGGGTTATATTTCAATTTCCTTTCTCACACAAACCTAATTTGTCTTTATCCCCGAAGCAGTCAGGTTACACATGTTAAATGATAAATTACACAACAATGGGACTTCATTACCGTCAACTAAATTAATTAATGTGCCAACCCAACCCATCTACCCTAGTCCGCGCCCGATTTTACTAATATGAGTTATGTGTAATATGACCTACGTCCTGTCTAAGGATTGTTATTTATGTAGTGTCTTGTAGTGCAGCCGGCAGCCTAAGAGAAGTACCACTCTATGTCAATCTCTGTGGCGGAGCGGGCGAAGGTCCGTCTGCGACGCAAGAGGTTGTTGGTTCGATGTTTTGGGTGTGTGTGTGTTATACAAGTATGTATATTAAAATATCTATCTTTGCATGTATTTTAGCACACAAGCTTCGAGCTTACCACAGGGCTAAATATTGCTGTGTGAATTGTCCAGCAATATTTATATCTATGTATCCTGAAATAATTAAATCAATTTAACGAATTGATATCTATGTAAGAAACATAAATCCTCACAAAGTTCCCGGTTATAATATCTGTAAGATGATGATGCCTTTTTATTTGATATTCCACTTGGGTGTATTTGTAAACACTCGATTATTCATTACTCGTAAGTACTTGCCTTTCAGTGAAAAAATGTTTTCCTTGGTTATTGAACCAAGGAAAACATTTTTTACATAAAAAGCTTCCGCTACGAGTTTCAGAAAATTTCCACCTTTATCTTCTCAATGTCCCCTGTGCTATGCTAATGAGTCAAATTTTCTTCAAAAACAAAACTTCACCTAACATTTTATTTTCTCAAATTTAATTAATCAACTTTAATATTCTTAGTAGAAAACGCTATTCATGAGCTTGAGAGAAACTTTAATTAAGAAATATTTGAACCTAAGTACGAACGCTCGCCATCTGGGTTTAACAGTTGACAGTTTATGTAAAACTTGTTATTTCTATGAAATTAAAGTCTTGTTAGCTAATACAGACTAAAATATCACAGCTGTTATATTCAGTGTTACGGTAATTTTGTTATTTTAGATAACTAAACACACCTAATTTTTTTTGACTAACCAAGAAATTGTACTTACCTACTAATACATTATTACTTTACTAAAAAGCTTTCAAAAACAGATCAATCACACCTTATCGCATATTATAAAATCATTTTAAGCCAATGTGTTAAGACCAACAAGAACCCGTCTACAAATGGATTAGCTCGGAGCTAAAGCCAGGGCATCCAGGTGGCATCTATTCGATTATTCACGAATCAGTTAGGGCTCCACACACCGACACAGCGAGCGCTTACTTTATAGCTCCGGAAAAGATGCTCACATAAAGACTTAACTCTGCAATGCGATGCGATGAATATTGCAAACTTGAGATTAGTTGAGATGAACGGGTGAGTTGGTTAAGATAAGAACGTGTCGAAAAAGCATATGCCCTGATGTTGTGCTCAAAATCAATAGGTACATTTTAAATGCGTTATCTCATGAATTTTACTAATAACATTATCATAAAATTTTCAACATGGTTATGGACATTCAAACTGGTTAATATCGTCGCTTCTCTCCGCGTTGTAAGCGAGCATAAAGAGCCACTGACCATTTCAGGTTCGTTTGGTCGACTGGTTGAGTGGAAAGGCCTGACCAAAGATATTTATAGATCTAAACGCGGTCTATTGCCCGATAACCTGTGCCTTTTGTTGAATGAAACATTTAGAACAGATTTTACTTGTACATTTTATGTTTAAAAACAACAATATATTAAAGAATGCATAATTGGTAACTGAAAATGCAGGCTTTTAGTTTTATCCAAGAAGAAGTTATAGAAGGTCAAAAATGGTCTGAACTGCTTCAAATAATGGTGTATAGTAAAGCCATTCTAAAAATGAACTTCCCTCCACAAAACCGTGATGATTTCAACGTGTGAGAGGAAATACAGAAAAACAGAATACACAGAAAAAAAAATACAGAATTCGGTGGAGGGGCGTTCATTTTAGAAATGGTTTTATACCTACGTACGTTTTTTCGCTTTTCTGTTCAACTTGTCAGAGCCACTGCCGTGTCCCCGGATAGTAGGTATATGGTAATAATTAAAAGAAGTTTATAATGTACAACTAATATTCATAACATTATTTTGTTACTGAATAAATAAATGTTATTTTTATACAAACTAAACACAAATGCACACACCTATGCTATAATGTCATCTAAAATATTGATAACAAAGTATAGGGAAGCCTGTTATTAGTGGTTCAAAATGATTAAACCATTATGAGTCATTGGTAACGCAAATACGCTGTGATTCATAGGGCACCTGTCCATTCTGTTATCATCTTATCGCCAGTATTTTGAGTTGTTCTGATTCTCACAATTTAACACGGCACATTCGCACATGAGTAATCATATTGATGCACACATAATATATTACTTCTCTAAGCTGTGGTTCAAATATCTTCTCTAAGCTGTGGTTCAACCTTACACACAAGAAAAACAATCTTTAATAAACAGATAAACAGAGCCTTGTAATATCAATAAGCCAGCATTATTTTAAAAATATTTTTTTATACCATTGCAGACATCATCAAACGCTGCGTTAGACGTCCAACTAAATGTAGGTACAGACAGATAATCTGTTCAAAACTGCAAATTCATCTACGTCAGATAATCCAACATACATATCTAAGTTTATCTTAACTCAAGGTTTATATATTTATGTTGAACCCAAATTATGCGTATTTTTATAGAATTACGACAATAATAACAATGATTCAGTATACATTTATTATAAAAAGCTTTTTAATTTAGGAACATTAAGGTGATCCTACATTTTTGATAACCTAAACCGGTCAAACTGGTGATTGATCAAAAACACGTAAACAAACTCTAAATTTAGTTCCAAAAACTGCCTCTGAGAACGTATTATATTGAAACGAGAAATAAAAAAAACATTTTACTACATGGTAAAAAATCCTATAAATAAGGTGTTGAAAATAAATAAATATTGCTGGAAAATCTAAAAGCAACTCCTATTTTTAATAGCGAAAATTTTATACTCTCGACGGCTGATGAAAAGTAATTAATCTGTATGGCATAACAGCAGTTTTTTTTTCATCTTGTTTATTAATATTTTTGCTGTCTTTAATCCGATAAACTTAAATTTATGATGGTTATGAAAGACATTATCACAATAATGTAAAATGTCTTTAAACTTTTAATCAGGTAAATTTATTTACTATCCGCTCAATGTCCACGTTCTTTTAACATCAAAACGAAAACTTTAAGATTAGATATGTGTGTATAATGATTTATCAAAAATGTATTATTCAATACATTTTATTTTATCGCCGTGTTGGCTAAGGGGGCAGCACACTTGACTTTCAATTCGAAGGTCGTGGGTATAAACCCCGCCGCGGACCTCCGGTTATTTCTTCTTGAAAAATGTATGTGTGCTTTAAAACACGTGCTCTAATCGCCAGAGGTTGCGGGTTTGATTCACGACCCGTGACAAATAATTTTACTATCTCCAAATAAGTGTTCCGGGTGTTCTCGTTGTTTAAAAAATATCTATCTATGTATGTATATTCTATTAGGTATATTAAAAATCTAGCATCCGTAACACAAGCTTATTTATAGTGAACTAGCTAACCCGCCCGCGGCTTCACCCGCTTTATTGACAAACCTTAAATGAAATAAATGTTTATTGTTGGATTACCTATATTATAAGTACCTACCTTAAATGTTATACCTACCTTAAGACCAAATTTCACCACTCTCTGTTTGTTAGTTCAACATCCCATTAAGTAATTAACAGTCCATCAATATAAATAAATACAACTCTCCGTCATTAAACATAACGGGATGTTAAACTAACAAACAGAGAGTGGTGAAATTAGGTCTAAACCTTCCCTAGGCAACAACGACTAGGTATTTCAAAACCAAAAGCATCTAAATCCGCCCATCCATGCTTGTGGTATACGAGTAAAATAACAACGAAAAGTGACATTGATTTTTATATAATTTAATTAGATTATGTCCGTTAGTCAGTTTGACGACACTCGTGCGAAGAGATAGCCTGGCACAACACACGGAATTAAATAAGGTAAGGCTTTAAAAAACATCGCAGACAGGCCTCTACGTTTTGTATAAAAACATCTTATCTTAAGGTTTTGTATTTTTTAGAATGAGAACGACGACATTAACAAAATTAGCATATTTTTGAAAACCTCGATTTGGTCGAAAACTGCTGTCGGTGTTAGACCATCGATGCGGTTGCTAGTGTCTTATTGTAAAAGGTACGTCATTTGCTTATTACTGGTTCTTAACCCTAGTCATGTATATAAGTAATTTAACGTCCGTAATATTTAAATTGAGAAAATTTTCGGATTACAGTTCAAAAAGCCATTAAAGTGAGGACATTTTTTTAAATTTTAGCCATTGACTCCTGCTATAAAATTTTTAATTAATAGATACACAATATTATGGGGTACCTATGTAAAGTTTACGAAACACACGATATACAAAATAAAGGCTTACTTAATTATAAAATTAAAATAACTTACGTATAATTTATTTAATGTTAGTTCGATAAGGAAATTCAAAGCAGTTGTCAAATTCAAAAGTACCTAACATTTTGTGGCACTGGAATAGCAAATATTAGAATTAAAGTTGTTCCTGTGTAACATTTCCCAGTTTTGAAATCTGAATCGCCTTACACACGTAGATGTAGATGTATTCTTTGAAGCTCTCATTTCAGTCATTAACGTCAAAGTAATATACTCTCTTAGTACATTTTCAACTCAAAACGACCTCAAGCATTTCAAAATAGTCATTATTTTAATGAGTAGGCGCGAAGGCTTCTTGGCAGCCATAAAACAATTAATCCTGAGTGACTATTAGTGTGAAAATCGCATGGCCGCTTCTCTCTCGACTCTTGTTGAAGTCTCGTTAAACTGGATAGCACTTTAAAGCAATCTCACCTTAGTTGCTCATCCGCTTTGATCTGACACGGATCGATTTAATTTCAACGTTCTTGTAATTAAAATTGAGTAACTGCTGGAGTATTTCATTTGGAGTGAAGTGCGGGACATTATTATTGTTGCGAGGATTGCGCTGCTTTATTTAGAAGGTTCTCTGATAACAAAAGCTTTGAAAATGTTACGGAAATAAAACAACATGAATTAACGACTTAAGTAGGTATAAGTTTATCTTAGTGGTAGGTATATCTTTTAAGCTAAATAGATACTTATTCTTGACTTTTACATAATACCTATGTAAATTATAAATAACAAAGTAAAAAGAAAACTATTATACTCGTAATGGGTTTCTCGTTCGACTGAGTTCTCAATCCATTCCTCTACAAATATAATTCAATTTTTGACGAACAGGATTTGGTGCCCCAAAGAATTTGCACCCAGTTGTATTCTGTCTTTCATCAATCCTGTAACCATTTTCATTTCGTTTCATTCATTAGTGCGAAGTGCCTATCTCAAATTTAAAGGAGCTACAAAATAGGCGATTACTCTTTACGCGACTTCTCAGTCGTTCATTAAGTGTTGTACAAGTAAATAATTAATAATCTTACCTGTTGTTAAGCAAATAATCAAAAGGTGAGCCGTGTTGACTAAGTGGGAGCACACTCGACTTTCATTCCGAAGGTCGTGTGTACAAACCCAGTTGCGCACCTCTGTATGTCTTCTTGAAAAATTTTAACGGCATGTTTTGAGAACTTTGAATTTGCTTCCTCAAGAAAATCCATAGAAGTTTTACTTTGTTATGAACTAAATTTGTTGTATCTAGAAATGGCGCTTGAATTCCCTCATGAGATAAGGAACGTCACTGACGAAGAAGATGCCATCATCAAGAAATATTATAAAGGTAAGTACCTAGTGTTAATAATAATCTAAAAATAAGATTTTTTTTTAATCAATGGCGTCTTAGATACGTTGTAGAACCAATAGACAAGTGTGGTTTTTTTTTCAGATTACATTCGTCCGTTCGTGCGTGTCGGTCCTCATGGATTTCTGGCAATGGCCGGGTACGCAGACCACGCTGAGGAGATCTACAACCTGCAAGTGAAACCTGAGGATATATGGGTGACCTCTTTCTCTAGATCAGGTATATCGTCCTAGCTAGTCTATACACTGTTATAGGCAATTAGCTAACGCAACTAATACCTAAGCATAGAGTACCTAACCATAGAGTTAGCACCCCTATTTACGTTCTTATTATATACTAGCTTTCCGCCCGCGGCTTCGCCCGCATTATATTAGAGTAAAAAGTATCCTATGTCCTTCTCCTGGCTCTAAACTACCCCCCTGCCAACTTTCAGGCAAATCCGTTCAGCCGTTCTCGAGTTATAAGTGAAGGCACTAACACGACTTTCTTTTATATATATAGATATACGTTACATTCGGGACACTGGGACATTTCTCTTGACGATTAGATTAGGCAAGGATAAGGCTTTTATTCAATACTCTGTCTAAAGTTTGGACAATATCAGAAGCCTTTTAAAATGATCAAAGTTTTAAAAAAAAAATTGCTTTAAGCAATAAGACCGCCCATTACGCATACGTTTTTGTAGTTTTTAAGTTCTTTTGTAAATATTTCTTATTGGTGTGTGTAATAAAGAATTAGGTATCTTGTCTTATCTTATCTTAAAATTTCAGGGACAACATGGCTTCAAGAGCTGGTGTGGTTGGTTGCCAATGATTTGGACTACGAAACGGCGAAGGCAAAACCTTTGATCAGTAGATACGCATATCTCGAGTAAGTAATTTAGCATATCTGGGATCTCGGTAGGTACCAGCAATAACTGTTGATTTATGCATGCATTTGTCATCATACTTGGCTGATGACGATGAGGCACTTTACCTGAATGCAGTTGATGTTACGTTTCAAAAATCTGTCAAAACAACTTGCTTGCTTTTTGTGTAAGAATAAGGTAATATTTAGTTTGAAATAAAGTTTATAGTTCTGTTGTGATACAGGTTCTTATCCAGATTCAGTACATTTACCAACCTTCACTGTTCTAAGTGTCTATTATTGGAGTTTACAAAAATTAGAAAGAATTTATAGTTTTCCCTGTAAAAACTGCCAGTACGATCTGAAAGATTAGAATAGTTTTTGTTGATATCATTATCACATTATCAGATACCCAACTCAAGAGGCCGAGAGGAGCAAGCCCCCGCCACAGTCCGGGAAGCACGCCACTGTGGAGGACTTCCGCTCCCTGCCTCGCCTGCCGTCCCCGCGCTTCGTCAAGTCACATCTCGCTCTGTCGCTGCTGCCGCCTTCGCTTCTTGACACTGCCAAGGTACTTAGTTCACTGTATTTATTATGAATATATGTAAATTTTAAGTACCTATATCAGAAATGTAGCATCCGTCACCGTCACCAACGCAAGCTGAGTGGTAGTACAAAATATAATAATATTTGTACCTATAATAATATTCCAGTAAAAAACAGAGAGATATCCATGTTTCAAGTAGTAGTAACTTTACGACAGTGGGAATAACTCACGTATACCTACTACTAATATTATAAATGCAAAAGTTGTGAGAGAATGAGAATGTGTTCAAGTTGAGGACGAACCATCTCTTTTTATCCGTGCGCTTGTAACATAGTATACGCTCATCGTCAGTGATGCCCGTTGTAGAAATGTGAAATACCTATCTAACATCTTGATCATCTTTTTTCTCTTCATAATTTTAATGGTGAAATATGACGCTAAGATGAGCCAATTATAACACATTTTTTTTCAAGGTGTTCTACATAGCACGGGACGCGCGCGATGTGGCAGTGTCCTTCCATTTCGCACACAAGCTGTTTCGCTACTTCGGCGATGACGTCACCGTGAAGGAGTTCTGGGATCTCTTCAGGAAAGACCTGAGTAAGTTGACGAGTAACGTCAGGTGACAGGTGACGAAATGTTCAATGCGTTCCACGGAGAGGTGTTAGGGAGTATTCCCATTTTGCGCACCAATTTGTTGAGCACCAAAAGAACAATGGCAGATATTCATACATAAAATTAGTTGATAATAAAAGGTAGCGTCTATAGATCTAAAATATCTTAAAATGTTAAGCGTGAGTCTTAGAATGACTTTGTCTAAGAATTTTGTGATAAGAAGGCCGCAGAAAAAATATATTTACATTTGAACTTTTTTAGGTTATGTCTTACGACACTCTGAGAAAGTTCGAAAGTGTGATTGTTTTTGTTACTAGTAAATTCTTTCTTATAAGAAGTCCCTGAATTAGGTATTTTTAGATTAATGCTTCTTTATTGCATATTTATATAATTATTTTAGGTACCTACCTCTACCTATAAAACGAAAAACATCCTAAGACCCTTTACTAAAGAAGAAGAAATTAGTTGGCATTTCATTAAAAAGACAAGAAAAGTCACACTGACACCGCGTTCCAGAGCGCGAACTACTAACCTCAAACGTCACAGTCACTGTAATGTCATGTCAACGTCATGCGAGCTTGTATTCAACAGGACACTAACTCACTCACTCGCAGAACGAGACGCATGACACGAATTGTTCGAGCGGGACAACGTGAGGCGTTCTCTCTAGTCAGACTGTGACAAAAATAGTAGTGAGACATTATTGAGCGAATGAGCGGTACAAATGAGGTTTCTCATCTATGTTATAGTCATTTGATATTCTTAATTATTTATGTTTTTTTCGGTGGCCTTAAATAAAATATTTGTTTATGGGAAAAATCGTCAACAAACAAATAAAACTATTTTGCATATCAGATATTTCTAGACGCAAAAGCGTTATGCCAACTAATAATCTGCCATTGTTCTTTGCGCACCAATTCTATTCCCAAGAGCCAAGCACGGTTTCCCCTCACTAATAAATAATTACATATTGCTAAATTCATTACCTTAGTGTAGCTAAGCTTGTGTTTCAGGTAGATTTCTGATTATAGGTAGGTACCTACTGAAACATTGTTAGATAGATTGGTACTTTTATTATAAGATATCTAGGTACTTATATTGAATACATAGATTTTGATTTCTCTTTCAAGTGATTATTTGTTTTTTTTTTCTAATCCCTAAAATTAGTTTATTGTTTGTGTTAGGTACTTACATTGTATGTCGAAATACATGCTTATTCTTCTCTATTCTATTCTTATAATTCGTGTAATTAATCAGGGTAACTAAGTGGTAACTCTAACCATTCTGGTGTTATAAATAAATTGAAATAGAATACAACGAGGGCAAATGTCTGCAGTTACAAACATTTGTCTTGAGGCGGGAATCAAACCGCAAACTCTTACGTCGCAACAACAACCTACGTAACATAGATGTTACGATGACTACCTGTATCACAATCACAATAGTTAGCTATGATTCATCACTGGTTATTAGTAAAACATTGGCACGTACCAAATTCTATGACTGTGTAGTTATCTTAAATTATCTTCATATCGCGCTGATACATTAGCAATACGAAATAGATAAAATATGTGAATCAGAATTTCATTGATTTTCAATAACTAATTAGATGTTGTTTAATTTATACTAGTTAGAGGTAAAACCGTTCTATTGTAGAAGGTACTTTTTGCGAATAATTCTAAGGACCATGACCATTGCAGTGTGGCGCGTGCTTAAGAATAGTACCCACCTATCTCCCTTTATCTTCCCTTAGGTATCCTTAAACCTAAGGGATGTAGGTAAATATTCAGTACTAGCTGAGCCCGCGACTCCGTCCGCGTTAAATTATGTTTGTATGGGGCATGGGGGCCACGTCACATTATCATAACGAGAGCAACAATTAATCCTGTGTCCCAAACGTCTTAATGTTTATCTACCAAATTTCATCAAATTCGAATCATTGGTTTAAATGGAGGAGCATACATATAGAACAAAATCTTAAAATCGTCATATTAGTTTCAGTATCGTATATTGGGCCTTTTTACACAATATCTCTGAAAACAAACTAACTTACTCCATGACCGACCCATATAGATTTTTTATAAGTATAAGTATAGTATAGATAGATACCTACCAACTTACCTACCTACTGGGATCAGTATCTATCAGTTATAATGCCTCGTCATAATTATTTTTTATCGGATTAAACAGATATTTTATATTTATACGATCATAAATTAATTTGATTATTCAATACATTATCGCAGTTGTGTCAAATTCAAATTTATTTATTCAAACATTAGGAACACTTAGTTACCTACTTCAAGTAGGTACTTACTTACTTAGAAATATTTAAAAAAAATTACGTACTTATTGTCATAGAAATTGTATACATGAGCAAATGATATTAATATAAATTATAAACAACACACTATATCTGCAATAGCATTGTCAAAAAAGGAAAGTGTATCATGTGTATGTGTACCTATGTCTTCACAAGGAATAACTTACCTACCTGTTTTTTTTATAAGGAGATATATCATGCTTTTTCAAAGAATAACTGACTTTTTAGTTTATGTTTACCTTACAGTTATGCACACACCGCTGTTTCCGCACGTGAAAGACGCTTGGGAGAGCAGAGAACACCCGAACCTCATGTTTCTATTCTACGAGGATATGCAGAAGGTGGGTTATCCAAAAAAAAACAACGGTCAATCAATCAATAGTGCGCTGCGGAGCGGCGAGCGGTCGTTATCCGTTTGCTCGTTTGCAGTCCTGATGATGTCCCACGTACAGGGATGAAACGGTGGGCCTTATCCAACATAAAAATAGGATCGTGGATTTCCCGTTCATTCTAAAATGATACATGAAAAGTCCTACTTTGTTACATCAAGGAAACCATTCTGATAATACCTCGTAACCCGATGTTGTGTGGATGCTAGTTTCAACGTTGCTTTCACTTGAAAGTTTGTAATACTAATTTCTTGAAAGAAAAATAAAAAATAAAGTATGTAAGTACTTACATGACTTATTATTTATTTTAGGATCTTCCAGCAGTAATAGACAAAGTATCAGCCTTCCTCGGCAAAGAGCTCAGCGCAGAACAGAAGCAGAAGCTCGCAGACCACCTCAGCTTCAGCAACATGAAGAAGCAGTCTGACTTCAGCGCAGGCAGCGATGAGACGACGTTCTTCAGAAAAGGTAGGTATAAGCCGCGCACTTAAAGAATTGATTTATAAATGGCGTCCGCTCGCATGCGTTCTCGCTCACTCTCTATCGCTGTCTATACTATTATCCTTGTTTTGCCAATCGTACCATACGTACCCGCCGCCATTTTCAAATCAATTTTCTATCTGCGCGGGTTATACCTTTAGTTTTCGTAGTCGTAAACTACTACATAGGTTGATACCTAGGCGTCGATTAGATAACAGCTTATATTGTTGTTAATTTGGTCCATATTCGTCCGCATAAAAAAATACACATTCGTCCCGAATTGTTGTCGTACCTACGGTTTACGCAAGTTCGTGATACACACGTTACAGGTACCATCATATTATTATTAGATTTCTGATATACTTAAAACAATATACTCGTACTTACAGATAGATAGATCGGAATAAATACCACATCGTACAAAACGTTTTTACCGATAGACAACCAAACATAATATAAAAAAAACAATTTTTACCAAAAAAGAGTAGCTATACATACTAAAATACAATTGTATCGTATCATGAAATGGTCGCCACTATGGTCGTCCCCATTGCTAGACTACGCGCCGCCACTCAAGTCCGTTAGACGTGGCGCTGCTTGCCTAGATATTATCGTTTCTAATACTGTAGTTCCCGCATTAACAGACTTGAAAGGTGGCGCGGGCTCTAGGTAGTTTGTGCTCAATTTTATTTTATTTCTAGGTCGTTCTGGAGGCTGGAGGCAGTATTTCGACGAGGACATGAAGAGGGAAGCAGATGCGTTTGTTTCTGATCATCTCGAACAAACAGGCATTCAGTATCCTGAACATAACTGATGTAAAGATTGCTGAATGGTGGGAATGGCGCACCTGATGCCTTCTGATTAGTTCTGATGTTAATCTTGTGATTCAAATAAATTCAACAAACTTTTTCTTCTTTCTGTGTTGGGTAGGTACTAACTATTATTTTTGCGCACTAATTTGAATAAACTTTCATCAAAGTAAAACAATATAATTATTTTAATCATTTATTCTCATTGTAAATTCCATACACTGTTCTATCAACCGTTTATTACCATTAGTACATTGCACAACGTACAACTTATTCTACTTTACGTTGTAGGATATCATTGATTTTAAAACTCAACTTCGTACTCCACGAGAATTTAGTTTGATTGATTAAGGATTGAGCAATCACTAAATGTTGTGAAATTGAAATAATGTAATGTAAACGATTTTAAACATTATTAGTAGGTTCTTAATGCTGGACACCATAACATTATCTAAGGTATCTGATTTATAAACTTAGATAACAACTTATTGTTTTATTTTTTTACTCTAGGAAACAGTCGGAACAAATAAATAAATATTTCTGGACAATTCACACAGCAACATCTCTAGCCCCCTTGTTATACGGGTACAAAGTTTGTGATATATCAAATACTAGCTTTCCGCCCGCGGCTTCGCCCGCATTATATTAGATTTAAAAAAAGCAGTAAAAAGTATCCTATGTCCTTCCCCCGGTTCTAAGCTGCCTCCCTGCCAATTTTCAGCCAAATCTATTCAATCGTTCTCGAGTTATAAGTGAAGGCACTAACACGACTTTCTTTTATATATATAGATATACAGATCGTACAAATATTTGTCCTAAGGTGGAAATCGAACCTGCAATCTCCTGTGTCGCAGGCGGATCTTCGGCAGCCACGCCATAGGTCGTCAGAAAACATTATTTATTTCATGAAGTCATAAAAAATAGCTTTTTCGACAGTCAACTTATGCTTAAAATCAGTGATATCCCACATCGCATATTTCCAACGCTTTACAATCGGGCGCACCATAATTGACTTGAAATTAAGCAACGAAACTATCAATAAACTACTATCAAAATATATTAAAAACAAAATCATCAAAACTATTAGAAAAATGCAGCTGAATTTTAACATAAATCAACTATGGCACTTATCATGTACCTACCTTTTACCAGATTAAGGAAACTTAAATAGTTCGTAAGTAAATTAGATTTTTTTAAACTATAATGGTTTTTAACAATATTAGAACATGAAACGGGTACCATTATTTAAATGTCGCAAATGTCATCAGTCTCCGCATAGATGGCGCTTGAAGCAATGCCGAAATATCGGGAAACTCAAGAACATTTAAATAATGGTATGTTACTCGTTCTAATATAAATAATAGTTAACAGCCCGTTCAAAGAATTTAGAACTATGAGTTTATTTATAATGATTAATATAACTGTGCAGTAATTACATGAAATTGTGTCTTACGTTTAGAGTAAGTGTATCATTGTCTACGTTTCAATCTGTACAAAGAAGTCATTACGTGAGTATACGTTAAAATTTGAACTGAAAGGAACTTCAAAATCAGTTTGTGTACTCAAACAATTTTGAAATACCTTTTTAACAATAAATCCGTCTATTTTACACTGTTTCAACAAAAACTTGTACAAATACGATAAAATACTAACCTATTCAAAACATTTCGAAACCGTCAATTCTGAACTAGTATCATTGTTCGATTAGGTTTGCTATTTTGATCAGTTCATTAAAAAGTCATCTAATATTACTTAGGATTAGCCTACACTTAATCTAGAATTATGCTTTATCTTTGGCGATTACACTGCTAACGGTACCGAAACGCCGTCATTCACTTAATTTATAACACAAAAACGTCATAGATATACAAACAAGAATTACTAATATTTTTATATATTTACCGGTCGAGATATTTAGATATTCGAAAAAGTTCCTACTCATGCGGAAGTCTATAGCTCTTTGAGAAATAGAAATAAGAATTAGCACCAAAATATACAAGCTGATTCTTGAAATTTTTTTAGAAATATAAGATAACTTACATTTATGTACTTTTATTGCGATGGGAATCAAACCACACCCACCCATACCCATAGAACCCATAGAATACACAAAGCGAATGACGACAGAAAACTAAATTAAATCGATCATAAAAACGTATGAACATCTCGTTGTAAACTCTCACAAATTTCACATAATATTTAATACTGAGATACAAAAACGTTAAGATAAAAATGGTACCCACAATAAAAAACATTTCCGTACATACGTCTAAATCTTTACACTAGAAAGTCTTGAGAATTACAATTTAGTTTTGTAACTCCAAATTATCTGAATTCCGTCTATCTAGACTTACAGGCGTTTTGCATAGAGGCCAGAAGGGAACAACATCATTATGTATTTTATAAACCCCCTCGATGAAGATTCGGTTGAGGCCGAAAGTCGAAGGAAATCGAAGGTGAGTGATATATTTGCCTTCTAATCGTGTGTATACATACATCTGCCTTTAGTGTACTTTAAACAAGATTATGGTCATTATTTTTACAAATATTTTCACCATTTTGTTATATCTATGTTTTATGTATTGCTTAAGACTTGGTAGTCTCTTTAATGTTTTTATTTGGATCCACTATGCTTGCCTTAATTTTTTTACACACGTTATTCACTCAGATACTAAATTTGAAATTACCAAATTTCAATATTACTTTTAAAAAATGTTCACAATTTACAAAGATTAAAGAATTGTATCAAAGTGAAATTGTGAAACTGCATTGAACTCAGTCACAAGTCACACTTTGAAAGATTCTTGAAGTTACATTAATGGTGTTACATTTAGCAGTACTCATTATATACTATGCCACTAAAAGCGGCCCTATTTACATACAGTTAAGGTTTATACTCGTATAATTCTCCTAACAATTCCTCGACTAAATCACACACATTGGAATGATTATACAAATTAAGTTAAAATTACACGTCAGTTACAATAAATTATTATAGAGCGAGTTAAAAATGTAATCTAATATTTACATTAGGTATTTGAACCTTGACTTGAGCTTTTGAAAGCTTTGGAGATTCAACCTCCAGAATGAGCTGCTTCAAAACTTTGAAGTCAGGTTATCTTTCCTCTCTTTCTGTCACTCGGATACCGCCTTGTTAGAGTGAGAAAGCAATATGGATTGTTGCTGAGTCATTAGAATAGGCTACAGTTTGGCAAACGCTGTACGCAACAGCCATTATTACAACTATGTTTGAGCGAAATTCAAATACAAAAGTATAAGTTATCTGTGCCTCTAGTAGGAGCAGACATTAAAAAAATCGATAGTATGACATCTTGTCTTTGACACACAAATGTGACAAAACTACCTAACCTCAAATATATCAAAACTCATACTAAAGACACAGTTTCAAGATTGGTCGATATACACACAGCCTTAGGACATTGCCATAAGCAAAATTATATTTTAAATGAAATTATCGTATGAAACCATAGGCCTATAGAATCCTCACAGCAATAAATCATTGTGTCTCCAAAAAACACCAATAAAAAGTTAGACCCATTATTCACAGTAAATTACATAGATATTATAGATCTTGAGCAATCTCTTATTAAAACATTCAATAACCGACACGATTTTCTTTGCATAAAGCTTAGACTAAGCTTTATGCAAAGCCAATCCATTATTTTCATAAGAATTGGAATAGAATACTTAAAGATTTTGGGCGAAAACTTCAAAATCAATTAACTTATTCATTAATTTTCACTGTTCCTTGCACAACATGATTCAATAATATTTCACATTTTCACTAAGTTATATTATAACACTTGACTTTTGCAATAAAACCATATTTTCATTGATATTAGATTTATCGAATATTTTCCGCTAAGTAACGTATATCAGTAAATGCACGTGTAGATTATTTCTATTAACACGTTTTGTGGTATTTTGTCATTTCCGGAAGTACTTTGACCCGTGGCAACACCGCTAATTATAGTTTATTTATCTTTAGAATCTACATCGTCATTCGATTACAGTACACTGTACATTATTATTTATCGTTTATTCCCATTTGTCCTGTTGAGTAGTTCTGTTGACAGGACTACTGAGAAAAAATTCCCAGTAGTTATGACCATTTTTGTCAGCGCGATTCAACCAGTCCGATTTAATTTCTGACATTTGGGTCTCAATAATTAAAGAACTCAAATCTCTTTATTGCTGTCAAATTAAGTTGATCAAAGCATTTTCTGTTCGTTTACGACAGCGCCATCTCTTATCCTAAGGCAACACCAATTAGGCAACTCGCTGACAAACTCCGACCTCTAGAGTTCAGTAACCGCATACAAGTCTCTATGGTCATGCTGTTGATGAGGCTGTTGGTGCGGATTCTGCCGCTCCGGTCTCCGCCGATGCGTCGTGTTAGTGTTCTGCTGCTGGCGCCGCGGCCGCTGTAGCGAGCGGTATTCCAAAGCCGCGGCGGATAGTGGCTGCGGTTCGGCGGGCGTCCGACGCGTGGGACGAACAGTCGCGTATTTGTCCGGAGCTGGTTTCTCATGACGGTCATGTTTGTCGGGGACCGCGTATTTGTCGTGTCTGTCGTGCGTCCGCTCGGGCACGGCGGGGTGGCGGTCGCGGTCGTGTCGGTCGCGCTCGGGTAGCTTCTCGTGCAGCTTGTCGTGTCGGTCGGGCAGTTTGTCGTGTCGGTCGGGCAACTTGTCGTGTCGGTCGGGTCGGTCGTACTTGTCTTCCGCGACCGGCGCGGGGCTAAAGGTGGCGAGAGAGGGCGGGGCGGGGCGCGGTCGCGGGGCGCGGGGGCCGAACGACGCGTATTTCGGGTCGAAGCGGTTTAAGCTTGTTGCGCGACCCACCGTACCTGTGGGTAGGGTGTATTAGTAAGGTGTAAACCAAATTTATACAAAATGTACTAAAGTTAGGCGCAGCCATAAGAATCCAACCCTAAAAATAGTAATTAATCTTTACTTTATCTAAAAATAAAAAAAATACACGAAAATTTAATGTAGGTAAGAAACTGTGTGTATATAGCCTAGTAGCCTATCTACACTTTGCATAGAAACAAAAGAAAGACGGCAAATGGCAAGCACAGTGAACTACTGCTTGCATCCCTATTTACCTATCTCTGTGTCTTAAATAGGACAACCATTTCAAACTGAATATTGTGTTCTATATTCAAAAGAGATGTATAAAAGTGTGTCACACTCACCAGTGTGGTCGAGCGCCCCGCCAGGCCTGTCTCAGTAGAAGTCGTTGCTCTCGAGCGTCTTGCACTGCTTGCTGAGCGTGGCGTACTTGCCGTTGTGCGGCGCGCGGCCCAGCGTGGCGGCGCCGCCCAGCGCCGCGTGCCCCGCCCCCGCCCCCGCCCCGCCGCCGCCCGCGCCGCGACCCAGCGTCGCCGTGCCAGACACGCGGGCCCTGCAAAACACGCTCTTATCAACACACGCACAAAACTAATAAGACGCGAATAACTTTTGTACCTGTGTACGGAAGGTATTAGTACCGCGACTTAGCGTCGTTGTGCCCAACAAGCGGGCCCCGGGAGACACAATATAATACAAAATTCTTTATTGTTACGCCACATTATAAAAAGACACACAAAAAAATTACACAACAATACAGTGAAACAATGGGCAGCCTTATCACTAATAGGGATTTCTTCCAGGCAACCGTGTAGATAACTACACGGTAGCTGTCTTAATATAAATTCAGAAAAAACACAAAAAAAGTACATATATCTAGTACTCTGGCTTTCATACGGCTAGCGCTGCCTATGCCGCTTCTAGTAAATGATGTCTGAACTCACTTGAATATAGCAGCTCTAGATACGTACCTAGATCTGGGCTCTCGCTCGGCCAGGTCCATGAGCTGCACGGCGGCGCTGTAGGAGGGCGGCTTGCCGTTGGGGAAGGGCGCGGGGCGCGGCAGCGTGCGGGACGCGGCGCTGCTGCCGCCGGACGAGAGGAAGGGCGCCTGCTCCTTTAGATACGTACCTAGGTCTGGGCTCTCGCTCGGCCAGGTCCATGAGCTGCACGGCGGCGCTGTAGGAGGGCGGCTTGCCGTTGGGGAAGGGCGCGGGGCGCGGCAGCGTGCGGGACGCGGCGCTGCTGCCGCCGGACGAGAGGAAGGGCGCCTGCTCCTTTAGATACGTACCTAGGTCTGGGCTCTCGCTCGGCCAGGTCCATGAGCTGCACGGCGGCGCTGTAGGAGGGCGGCTTGCCGTTGGGGAAGGGCGCGGGGCGCGGCAGCGTGCGGGACGCGGCGCTGCTGCCGCCGGACGAGAGGAAGGGCGCCTGCTCCTTTAGATACGTACCTAGGTCTGGGCTCTCGCTCGGCCAGGTCCATGAGCTGCACGGCGGCGCTGTAGGAGGGCGGCTTGCCGTTGGGGAAGGGCGCGGGGCGCGGCAGCGTGCGGGACGCGGCGCTGCTGCCGCCGGACGAGAGGAAGGGCGCCTGCTCCTCGCCAGACCCGGACCCTCTGTTGGTTAGTTACGGAAGCTTTAAGCATTTGCGAATATATGTAGTCATATTTTAGTGGATAATTCACATAGCAACATCTAGCCCCGTGGTCGGAGCCCCGCTGCAGAGACAGTCAGTTACGAAAGCCTTTGTTATGTAGTCTGTTTATTTATTGTAGCAACGTTGCAAAATATGGAAATAATGATAAAATAAATTAACTTTTAAACTAATATAATTTCAAATTAATTATATTTTAATGTTTTATTTATAAGCATATCTTTTTAGGCAATATTTAATCGTAACAGTAGTTTAGAAAATTAATCAAGACTTACTTGGTATTGATGTAAATCCAGGCATGTGAATCGACAAGAACGATCGCAGTGAAGAGAAAACCGGCCGCGATGGCTGCGAGCAGTTGGAGAGATAGAGCCTTGAACATAATATCCTAGTAAATAAACACAATCTTGGGAAATTAATAGTTAATTGATAAACACATAGTATCGATCTTTACAATCCTCAGCCTATCTTCAATCGAGGACATTCGACGTTTCGACCACAACAAGAGCAGTCTTTATCGCTCACTCCTGATAATGCCATGCTCCGTCTCCTCTCAGCTCATGGTCGAAACGTCGAGAGTTGTTAACTCCTGTGTAAATACGTGAGTTATAAAATGAATGCCAAACTAGTTCCTGATTCTTATCTCAGTTCATGTAAGTTGAAACTTTGTTGATTACCTGCAGTCCCGCGTCGCAGGCGGCTCGGGCGCCGGCCACGAAGTAGGCGCGCGCCATGCGGCACTCCAGGGCTCCGCTGAGGGACACCAGGGCGCGCTCCGCCTCCCCCGTGCCCGCGCCCAGGGCTCCCAGGGCCGGCTGGAGAGCTGGAAGGAGATTGGTATGTTCAATAGGTAACCTAACCTAATAACTGTTACGTTTAGAGGTTCTTTCTATGGTTTCTGTGGTGACACAGATTATGTAGGTGTATTCCTTAAGGGCAAAGGCATGTTTTGTTACCTTGATCGTTGAACATGGGCGGCGCTCCCCGGGAAAGGATGGCCAACGCCTGCCTCACGGCCACGACGGCGCGTTGCGCGTTCCGCAGTTCTGCGGTCAACACGTTCTCGCGGGACACCTTGCACGACAGGTAGTAGTGCACCATCTGGATTGTAGTCAAAAGTTTTTTTTTTTTAAATATGGGGAAAACAGAAGCTATTATTTACAAAAAAACATTCACAGATTATGGGTACATTTAAGCTATTACAGCTTCCACATTGACATACATTTATAATACATTATAATGTACCTCTGAGATAACGAACTGGGTGAATAGCTTAAATAACAATGTTATAAGGCTCTTAGGAGATTGTGTTAAGGACCACAGATACAAGCAAAAGTGCAAAACTCAGCATGCAACCTCATTGGAGAGCGTAAAAACCTTAACGTTCTTCATTTAAATCAACTCTGCCTTATACAATACAATCTCATAGCAGGGACTTCAGTGGGCAGCCGTTGCGACACGTAAAGAAGGAAACCGCTTTCTATTTTCGAATGTCTAAATTGTACGATTCAAACTTAGAACGCACATGATTTAAATAGCATACAACCTTATTGTGACTTACATCAATGGGCAGTCGATGCGGGGCGTGGTGGGCGAGCGCGGCGGCGGGCTGCTGGCACGCGTCCGCCGCGGCCACTGCGCCGGCAGCTAACACAGCGCCCGCCAGCCAACATGCCACCAAGGCTCCCAGAGCTCCGACCTGGAAATACAAAGAATAAAATATCAATATAAGTATAAGAATAATTTATTTATCCAAAGAACACATACCCAAAAAATCCACAGTGCTTAAAACTAGGTACTTATACTTATAGTTTTTAAAGAATTACTACTGAGACCCAAACTAAGCTTGCAGCTTGTATCTTGGGTTTCATTAGAGCTTTTCCAATTAACAAAAGAATAATAACATATAAGAACAATATAATATACAAGAACACTTAACAATAAAAAACTATAGTTTGACCAACATTGTTGAGTGCACTGCGGACCGGCCGGCAGCGGTCGTGATGCGTGTCCTAGCAGTGTTTGGTCCTGAAGAAGTCCCACGTTTTGGGACGAAGCGGCCAAAATTCAACGTAAAAAAGGTTTGTGTTTTGGCCGTTTATCTCAATATGAATACCATTGCAGTACTTACACAGAGCAGCAGCAAGGCGCGGCGGCTGCGGCGCGCTGCGGCGGCGAGCAGCGCCACGCACACGGCGCCGCCGCAGCACCAGCCGGCCATGCCGCCGCCCCAGCGGGCCGCCTCCCACACCCAGGCGCGCTGGAACATATTAAACATCACGTTAAACCGGTCAAGGGCTACATCCTTCAAAGTCACTCACAGAGCTTTAGATAGATACTCTGCGCCGGTCAGTCAGAGTCAGATCACCACTCAACACGAATAGATCACCATTGATTTACGAAATCTAAACCCCATGTAATTAACAGGGCCGGATTTGGGGGAGGGCAAACGGGGCGTACACAAACGGAAAACGGGACTTCGAACTTTTTTTTCCCAAATTCCAAGAGCAAGGGGGCCTCCGCCCCTTTGTTACCTCGAGGCCTCCAGACCTCTATATCCGGCCCTGGTTATAAACAAACTATCGAATTGAGCTGTAAGTAACTATACGCGCCATCAAAATTAAGTCCATAAAGTGGCCGTAAGTTGGACAGCGCACGAAGCAAGTGCTCCCAAAGCTGATCAGTCGGCTACTGGCTAGGGTTGACGTATTCCTACCTTCATGAACTCATCAAGGTTGAGAGTGAGCAGCGGCCGCCGCAGGTTGTCGGCGGCGGAGGCGGCGGCGCTGGCGTTCTCGCGCAGGTTGGAGAGAGCGCGGAGCAAGTGGTCCCCAAAGCTGATCAGTCGGCTACTGGCTAGGGTTGACGTATTCCTACCTTCATGAACTCATCAAGGTTGAGAGTGAGCAGCGGCCGCCGCAGGTTGTCGGCGGCGGAGGCGGCGGCGCTGGCGTTCTCGCGCAGGTTGGAGAGAGCGCGGAGCAAGTGGTCCCCAAAGCTGATCAGTCGGCTACTGGCTAGGGTTGACGTATTCCTACCTTCATGAACTCATCAAGGTTGAGAGTGAGCAGCGGCCGCCGCAGGTTGTCGGCGGCGGAGGCGGCGGCGCTGGCGTTCTCGCGCAGGTTGGAGAGAGCGCGGAGCAAGTGGTCCCCAAAGCTGATCAGTCGGCTACTGGCTAGGGTTGACGTATTCCTACCTTCATGAACTCATCAAGGTTGAGAGTGAGCAGCGGCCGCCGCAGGTTGTCGGCGGCGGAGGCGGCGGCGCTGGCGTTCTCGCGCAGGTTGGAGAGAGCGCGGAGCAAGTGGTCCCCAAAGCTGATCAGTCGGCTACTGGCTAGGGTTGACGTATTCCTACCTTCATGAACTCATCAAGGTTGAGAGTGAGCAGCGGCCGCCGCAGGTTGTCGGCGGCGGAGGCGGCGGCGCTGGCGTTCTCGCGCAGGTTGGAGAGAGCGCGGAGCAAGTGGTCCCCAAAGCTGATCAGTCGGCTACTGGCTAGGGTTGACGTATTCCTACCTTCATGAACTCATCAAGGTTGAGAGTGAGCAGCGGCCGCCGCAGGTTGTCGGCGGCGGAGGCGGCGGCGCTGGCGTTCTCGCGCAGGTTGGAGAGCGCGCGGAGCAGGGTGCCCAGGGCGGTCTGGTTCGCGACGGGCTGGTCTAGGGCGTCGGCGACGCGGGCGAGCGGCGCCCGGGCGCGGGAACCCATCGCTTCGCTGAGGATCTCGGACTGGAAGGGACGATGAACTTTCAAAAATATCTTCAGAAACCATATTGGGCACCATTACTGGGCAGTCTTTAAATAGGACCCATTATAGGACCTTGGGATTTGGATTTCAGTTATAGAACTCACTTGTTTGGTATACTTTTAATGCTAGCCTCTACGTACATAAGAATGTGGATTTTGCTTTTTTGTACTACCTATAATATAATTGGCGTCGATAACGAATTAGCGATAACAAACTTTTCTTGGAAGCTATTTTTAACTAATCTACCTTTGCTTCGCCGTGTTGGCTAAGTGGGAGAACACTCGACTTCATTCCGAAAGTCGTGGGTCAAAACCATGCCCCGCACCTCAATAGATTTAGGGACAGGGCAGTCAACAGGAAAAAATTTTCAACGGCTAGAATGTGCAAGGGTCAAAATGTCAATACGGACCGACAGACTATTAGACAAAAAGTATGTCCATGTGCCTTTGCTATTGTATTTTATCGATTTCGCCTACAATTTTGTACCTGGTTCTTAACAGTGTTGACGAGGAGAGCGAGCTGGTTCCCCGCCTGGATGCTCTGCAGCATGGCGTTGTGAAGGTCATCGTTACCGAAGAGACCCACTCCGATGGCGCCGCAACACAGCACCGACAGAATCATCAGGGTTATCTGAAAGGAAAGCATTTCAATGATGATGGTTTGGTCGTAAGACGTAGCATACGTTAATTCTTCAACAGGATATAGAGGAAGACAAAATGGGATGACAAAGAATATGATTATTATTTATACGTAGGAATTTACATTGACGAGTTATAAATTATAAGTTTAAAATTTTTATTTAGTTATGAGCTTTTTCTGACATCTCCATGTAAATCGATGTGTGTCTTTGGAAATCAAGTTCTTTGCTTTGACTTATACAAAATTACAGTATGGTCTAACATGTTATCGAAAGTTATACTTTTGGTAGTCGTAACCATTTCGAAATTTACGGGTCTTTCAGCTACTCACCTACGGCCACCCACCGCTACCAATTAAACTAAAGAAAACATTCTACAGGCGATAAACCAGCAATTAGTAGTTCGTAGTTAGCGTCTAGACTCTAGTCATTTATGAATGTAAGACCTTCTCTATGCCGGGGTCATTGACCTAGAACCCACTTAACGAAGCTTCGGTTGTAAACAGATGTGGTGCTTGCAGCTGTGAACTTGAAGAGATTCAATATACTTGGATGAAATACGATTTCGTAATGATCTGTTGACTTTTAGTATTGAGGCACTCAATTGCTTGGCCAATAATTCTGAACTGTACAAAACCGCACCTATCAAACACATAAGCATTGTCCGCCACTAATACTCGTACCATTAGCGGTTTATATTATACAGAGCGATAAGCCAGCCAGTAATCAGAAGCCAGTTAACATTGTCTAATTGATATCACAGCTCCGTGAATCCCTATTGTGAAGCTAATCTGTTTGACATACACGTTATACTCGCATTGATTAAAATTAACCTTACAACGAATTCAATGTTCAAGCTATTTAATTATTATTGACACATCGCACAGACAACTCGTGACCTTAGTTCATCATCATCATCACCCATATTTACGTTCCCTGCTGGGACACAGGAGCTTCTATTTTGACGAGAGAGATTAGGCCTTAATTCCCCATGCTGGCTAAATGCTGGTTTGTAATTGACAAATGTCCTTCAAACCCTCAGAACATGTCGGTTTCCTCAAGATGTTTGCCTTCGCTGTTAGAGCACGTTTTTTAAAAGTACATAAATTAAAATCATCCAATTATTGAAGAAGAAAAATTCAGAGGTGCGTGTCCGGGTTTCAACCCACGATCTTCGGAATTAAAGTCGAGTGTGCTCCCAGTTAGCCAACACGGCTCTTTGTTCTTCCAGGAATGTACCCATTTTTACTATACCCGTGGAGAAGATAGAGGCCTGTCCCTTACTCTTTTATTGTCAAAGAGCCTAGTTATAAGGCCTAATTGGCGAAAACAAGTTGCGTAGTATCGCGAACTCTGTCCATCTGAGCTGAATTCGACGATTGACCCCCTACTCAACGTTTGACCTACCTAATTAGATAGTCGTTTACTGGAATATTAATTGTTATGATAATTATATGATTTAACTTATTTAACATTATGGGCGATGATTTAGTTATAATCTAAAAGCCTATTTAAAAAGCCTGAACTCTTAATTTATCTGCTATTTTGCACCATACTGCATCCTATGCGTCGTGGTGCACTAAAATAAGACCTTATATATTTTGGTAAATTAAGATATGTGAGACACTGTAGTGCCTGGGATATTTTTAGATTGATAAGGTTTCACTGAGATCAGATGTATTACCTCAGCATGAAATAATGCTTATCTTAATATCCAGAGGAAATAAGTCAACCGCGCCACAGAGGCAAACAAAATACAGAATACTGACAACTTTAGGAGTAGTGATAGTACAAACGGTCAGTACAGTTCCTTGAGGTAGTGGATCCTAAAAAAGCAGTAGAATCCTGGAGCTAGTAGATACTAAACAAGCAGTAGAATCCTTGAGGTAGTGGATACTAAACGAGCAGTACCTTGAGCGTGGTGATACTCCTGGGAGGCCGGTTCTTCCTGTCGCAGCATCGCGTGAGCAGGTAGATGAGCAGGATGGTAAGCGTCAGGATCAGCCAGGCCCCCGGTATCGACGCGATGATGCCCAAACTCTGTAAGCGATGGATTTGATTGTAAAAAGTCATAATAACATTATGATGCGTAATATTAGGAACCTTGATTATAACATAAAAATTGGTCTGTTGATTTGAGAGTTGCTTTGAAGAAATAGCTTTAAGCCATAAGGTTGTTGTACATCTAAGTTAGACATAATGTTAGACAATCCAGAAAAAAAAAATTGAAATCTGTGGATGAAATCGGTATTTTGATAAAAAAAAATCAGAGAGTATCAGTTAGGTAAAAGACCAATACCGCATCAATAACACAATATTTCTGATTTCCGCACATTTCAGACAAAATCAGATAAAGCCCTAGCTGGTCCATTACGGAAGATCCACACACCTAGTATATTATATAGTATATAGAAATACACATACATTATTCAGCAAGCGGAACTCTCATCAATCACAAGTTCTGCTGACGTCACCCGTGGTGTTAAGCTCGTTACGGGTCACACTATTGTTGTTAACGCTAATCTTATTAAATGTGTTATGAGTTCTAGGGGAAGTTTCGTTGTTTAAAGGAGAAGACTAAACAACAAACTTCCTCGACCATATCTAGGAACAACTTTGATGTATCTCATAGAAAGTAAAAAGTAACTGACTGGAATGGCGCTAACTTACTTCTTAATACACATAAATATTGAACACACTGAGCTGCCTTGTTACAAGAACCAAAAGCACATTTTTGGGTTCGTAGTATAGTCATCAATTTGTCCGAACGACGTTTTGGACATCTCCTGAGAGCCCTTACTTTTATTAAAGTTTCGGTTGAAAGCGGCGTCAATCTGCCGCTATAATCATGCTATTGTAGGATGAATATATCCAAGCATGCTTGCTTGGACCCCAGTTGTAGAACTCCCAAGACGGAATCACTTCATGATGAGGCAACGCCATCCGCGGCAACTAACACCCTATAAAGACTCACCTCTAGATAGACGGGCTCAACTAACACTCTTTAAGGACTCACCTCTACCTAGAGGACGGACGGAGACGGGCTCAACTAACACTCTATAAAGACTCACCTCTAGATAGACGGGCTCAACTAACACTGTATAGAGACTCACCTCTAGGTAGACGGGCGAGTCTGGCGCGAATGTGTCGTTGACGCGGTGCAGCGTCACGTTGATGTGAGGCAGCGCGTGCAGCAGCTGCGCGAGCCGCGGCGGCTTGTACTCGTCAGAGACGCCGGAGCCGCCCATCGCGACACAACTACCGCACCTGGAAACAACATCCGTTGTAAGAGCTTTTAAAATTGGAACATCGTCATTATATAGCTTTATTAGATAATGAAATTATTTTGAATTTCTGGAGCGATGTTCAGCATAAACTAGACAAAAGAATTGAAAGTTCGCGCGACAGTGATAGCAAAAAGTATTGTTAAAAACTTATACTTTTTTCCTTTCCACACCACCCCATTGATATAGGTACCAGACTTAATTTAGGTCATAAGGAAATATTATTTTTACCGTATTGTCCCACTACTGTGCAGAGGCTTCCTCTAACTCTATCTTAAGGAAAATAATTATAATAAATATAAATATTGCTAAATATTGCGTGACAATTTACACAGCGACGTCTAGCCCCGTGATAAGCTCTAAGCTTGTGTTACGGGTGCGAGATTTCTGATATACTTAATAGAATATTAGATAGATATTTTTTTATTTTACATATATAACGCCCACAAATGACGGGGTTTAAAATATATTTCTTTCCGTAGTCATTAAAACTGCGACTCTTTAAGAAAAACTTAAGAAAGATTTACGTGCGTATTAAAAACAACGCCCGCACCTCTAATAGGGCTTTCAAATACATAGCAATTCCAATTAAATTCACAAAACATTCCCTCTGTGCTCGTTATTCAATAGACGTCATCAAACAAAGTTTACCTCACATGCTGCCGACAGATCCAACAGAGCACGCAGATTAAACTACAGTCTACATTCAAACGTTGCTAATTGCGAACTAAAATTAGCCGCGTTAGCGTGTAGAGAAAGCCGCATCTACGAATGAATGCTCAAAGCTAACAGGCGTACATTCAATTAATTATGAATATTAAAGGATGTTTACACGTTCAGTGATTTGTCTATGGTATGGCTCTTGGTAACGATTGGCAGATGTCCCGGTAGATATCATTGAATGTTTAATAGAATGGAAGCCGTGTAAGGAGCTCACGTATTCTTGCATAAAACATGTACCTACATTAATATTGCGAATTCAAACTATCAAGGTACAAAGTAGTAAAATATCTTACATTTCACAATCCAACGCTATCGTAGAGCAATCTTCATTGCGTCTAGCTAGCCCACCACAAGCAATAATGCAATTTGGAACAGTCTATTAACCTAGGACGACCTGGCAAGTGATAACGCTACAATCGTCTTTATTTCAATATAGATAAACGTTAGGTTTGTATGCAACAATTCTACGCTCAGATCCTCATCAGACTTTCGTTCCCATTTGCCATAAAACAGCACTCACCGCTCCGACTAGATAACGTCGTTGCCTACGATTCCATCGCTTCGGGACCGCTCACTTACACCGAGGCATCTGAAACAAGAAAAGGACAATTTAGTTATTGCCAATTGATATAAACTATAAGATAATAATAATAAGATATTAATTCAGAAAATAAACATTTCGTAGAAAATATCCCATTTGAGAAAATCTCCCAAATAAAGTTTTGAACGACTATACCATCAGAGACTCTGAAGTAATCGTTCATCGATTGGAAATAAAATTTAATGGGGGATTTTCTTTGGAACCTATTTCAATAAAGTTCAAATGAATTGGTACTTTGATTTAGTATATATTTGAGTTAATGGTACCATCTTCCGCTAGATTCGCACTCTATTTACAATGCTCATCGATGAATGTGACGCTCAACTTAAGTTTATCGTAAACTGACTGACTGTCTGCGTCATTGGAAAACATATATTATCATAAATTGATATTTCTGCCTCGATTCAATTGACAAAGCTGGTCTAGGGAGTTCAATGAGAAAATGATAGGCTTAGGTGATTCAACCTTCTTGATTCCTCGTGTAAATATCTTAAGGACCAGTCATGTAATACGGTAATTGGCATGGCGAGGCCAGGAGACGAGACTGTTGCGGTCAAGGTAACCAATACATTACCTCTAAGCTGAATAAATTAAACTAACAATGTACAAAATAAAAACTCGGTCATGTAGTAAGTTAGTTTGTTTTCAGAGATATTGTGTTTATAGGCTCAATATACAAGGTATACCATATTGGATATATGAAGCCGCGTGCGTGTTGCCCGCAGCGAACAGAATACAACGCCGAAGAAAGTTTAAAAAAAAACATTTTTAGATTTTCATAGAAATAAATATTTTCCGCCATAACCAAAGATCCGATTTTGATCTGTTTTTTCTGGCTGGATTCTGGGACACAGGATAGGCTATTTAAATTCTTCCAGTTATGATAAGACTTGGCCCCCATACGAACATAATTTAACGCGGACGGAGTCGCGGGCACAGCTAGTTAGTTCAATAGGTCTTAACCCTCCGTTTTATCTGCTGTTAAAACGATTGTGATTTTAATTCGGCTGTGAAAAAGTTTCCAAAAACAAATAACGTGGTAGCATCACGAAGATAACAAGCCTCTATCTCTTCTGGCAATAGATGTTACGCAAATCGTGTTTATACTAGAAACTTTATCACATCTAAACCTGCGTGTACAATGCGCGTTAAATGATGTTTATTTTGCTTTTACTCGGTCCTTTAATGAAGTCCTATTTCATTGAAAATAGTCAACAGGATAAAATGATTCACAAATACGTTAGTCACATTCGCGTCACGCTTACTACGCGCAATATGTAAGTAGGTAAGTACTGCTTCTTGATGAACAGCGGAAAAAATAAGTGCGTTATAGGAAACCGGAACGATATCGAATACTCACAGTTCAAGGGCCCATCAACCTTAAGACAAATAAATGGGTCATTGTTTCAAAGCAATTTCAAAGTCATTGAACACACGTCCACAGCATGCGCCCCAGCTACTATCAAATTAATAGCTTCGGATGAACTGCTAACCTATGAGATATCGTTATTAAAATGAGACGAAAACAATCAGTCGTGTAGGTATTTCTTTGAAAGACCATTTAAGGTGCATTCACGGCATTGATTTGTATAATTTCAGTGGTAAACATGACGAGGTCGTTCTTGATTATAGCTCATCATCAATGTACCTCAGTGCATCATATGGACTGGTTGTCTCGTCACCTATTTCGAAGTAAATATTTTGTAGAATGCTCTTGGAATTTAACAATGCAATAAAATTTGGTGCTCCTTGAATTTAATAGCGTCTTACGCACCAACCGACGTGGGCGAGGAGTATATAGACTTGTTTTTAAACAATATTCGGGATCAGGCTGCGAAGCGCGAACGTCTCAATCGTTCCCGTTTTGAAGTAAGAGCAAAAAATACGCAAACATCTGGCAGATGTGCCTTTGTGTTTACCGCTTTAGTGCCACAGATAATAAAAACGATCTTAGCCCTGATATATCACTCTTTCAAATCCGACACATCCAACAATGAAGTGTTCAGTGTACGTGCTAATCATCAGTACTGTGATAGTGAGTGTGCTATGTACGGACTATTTGTTCGGTGAAATAGCTGGATCAAAGCTGGTGTTGAAAAAGAAAGTGAAGTATGAAGCGTTGCCGCTGCAAAAACGGGTCAAGTACTTCACGTACAATTCTACGCGACCAATGAAAGTAAGATTAAAAGAAAAGATATATTTATAGATATATTTCTGATTTGTGGTTTAAAGTTACCAAAAAAATCAGAAGCACATCATGGGCTTAAAAATTAAAATTTTCATTGAACCAATGACCAATTTGAAATATTGATTCTAGTTCTTGTTAAAACAAACAAAAAGAACTCGGATAATTCGGTGCCTAGTGCTATATCATTCATAAATACAGCAATAGCCTAGTAATATAATATGACAGATTGGTAATTATTAAGACTGGTACCTTTTTAATCAATAAGTCCTGCTTACCACACACTCTTCAAAAGCCAACCAATCAAATACATCATACAACAAAGAACACTCTTTGTCTCCAAAAAGTCTCGACACTGACCTTCGGTATTGTTTCCGTTTCAGGCGATCAAATTGTTTGACTTCCAGAGAAGTGAAGCTTCTGTAAACGTGACGGAGGGGGGTGTGGGCTACGAGTATGTGACGCTGAGGATGAAGAGCCAGCGAAGCTACCGACTGGAGTACGCCATTGAAATATACGCGTAGCAATGTGAAAGATGCGTGGTATCTTACCTAGATTGTATGCTATAGTAGGTACAATTATATAAGGGGTAGTTAATAAGCCTTTTCTCATATCAATCCTGTTGATCAGATAACAATTATTTGAATCTACTTTAACATTTGAACCAATACTCCATCTTAACTTAGTGATAGATTTTAACACAGTTGTTTCCTAGTGTAGAAGTAAGCAGTAGTGATTCTCTAAATTAGACAATAAATATTTATTTATTTCAGGCACCAATACTAAAAAACAATCAATAGAGTTTAAAAAAATCTTACCAAGTACCTGTATGGTTATTATGGCGCAATAATTCAGCAGAGACCATGAGCATTGTTTCAATTTATAGCAAATTGTTTTGAGCAGGGATAAAGGACTTAATTTAAGTCCCGTCAACCACGGGCATATTGTATAAATAAGTGGTGCGTTGTATAACACATGACTAAATGTTATTGATGGACTTATCTACGCTTTCATTGTTGATAACGTTTCTATGAAATGTAATATTGTGTTTTATGTTTAAGACAACGTACTGATAGATATAAGTTTGAGATTAATAAAAATGTTGGTTATGTTTTCTTATGTTCTTTTACTTCCGACAAGGTTTCCCGCATAATAGAACAGGTTTGAGGTAGCAGATGTTTTGTGTATTAACATACTTTATATTAATAAAAGTCATTTAAGATGCCCTTTTAAAGAAAATAACATGGCGGTGGCTATATAAATACACAAAAACCTTAAAAGAATAGAGAGTTCAACGTATTCAAAACATATTTAGTGTGTAAGCACAAAAAGTTCGTCCTTCAATATCATAAGGTATTCATTATATTTTAGTTATTGAAAAACGAATCAGGTACTAAAGTGGACTAGATACTAAGAAATAATAATTTAAATAAGTACTATTAACATAGAAATTTAAGATCGGCGACAATACAAACGTGATGAACTTGGGTTTTAAGAAATAACACGCATATTTTGTTTTAAGGCGTAGATATGCGTGAATTTGGTAAATTTGGGTTCAGCAGAAACCATTTATTTCCTTGTTCTTTAACGGAATTGCTTTGAAAAAATTACACAATAATCTATGCCATATAAGGCATCATCTCTTGAGGCCGAAATTTTATTTTTTTTATTTTAAGTACCTGAAATAATAGTGTAAAATACCGTCTACTTTTTCAGCAAGAACCGTTTAAATCCTAATCTATTAATCATAAGATTTTTTAATTTTCATCACCATATGAAATAAAAGAATACCAATCATCTCCTGAGCTTACTTTTTCGAAAAAAAATCCCAGCGATTTTTAACGAATTTTTTACGTAAAACGACACACGCAATGCGCGATCTTCCCCTTCGCGGGCCCTTCAATTCAGTGCGGGGCGAGACGTTGTGCTGGACGGACCTATGACAATTTTCTCCGTGCGCCGTACTAACTAATAATATTCTGTGCCGGAACCAATTTTATAAGTAGTTTGTCATTTATAACTAGCTGCCCCCGCGCGACTTCTGCTCGCCGTATACTTTTATTTGCAACTATGTATCTCCATACTAAATTTCATCCAAATCAAATTTTCTTGCGTAAGCATTATTATCTTTTCCTGCGGAAGCATGTATTTTTCCGCGGAAGAAAGTCTATCGCCATATACTTTTATTTGCAACTATCTCAATACTAAATTTCATCTAAATCGAATTTTCCCGCGTAAGCATATATTTTCCCGCGGAAGCATGTATTTATCCGCGGTAAATAGTCTCTCGCCATATACCTTTATTTGCAACTATCTCCATACTAAATTTCATCATCGCGGAAACATGTATTTTTCCGCGGTAAAAAGTCTGTTCTTTCTCCCCTGAGAAAGATCTCTAAAGATTGTATGTGCCAAATTTCATCAAAATCGGTTGAGAGGTGCGGGAAAGCGTAACAGACAGACAGACAGAGTTACTTTCGCATTTCAATTTTGTATATATTATTTGACGTGTAAAAATTTGACGCATTGCTTCAGATTACAATAATAGTGTCTATTGTATCACAGATCACCGAAACTAGATTACCGCATTAGAATACTTTTGTTCCGATTCAAACGCACCTAAATTGGAGGAAGATGCGGGTTGCAGGGACTGGAACAAAGGCGTTGTAGCAAATAGCATCATGTAGGTAGGTAGATATGTATTTATTTTTGGTATACACAAAACCTGTAGAACTTAAAAATTTAAAAATAATATTAGAAAAATTTATCACAAATAATTCATTTGACTGAGTGAGGAAGTAATAAACATATTTAAACGGTTTATGGATAACTTATTTATTTTTACATACAATAATACCGAGAGACCCGCTTATATACGTCGTCTATCATTTTTAACGATATCGATTAGAATTTACATCACTAACGTTACACGTGCTTTCGCCGAGAAGGACAACGAGTGCAATAAGCGCAATGCGGAAAAGAGACAAGTGAACATCCTTTGTACGAGTAGCCATTATTATGCTGACCTCTTCACTTGCGTTAGACTATAGAAACGTATATGAAGTTCACGGGTCTGACACTTGGTCGCAACTAAAGCCGTGTTTCGAGGCGGGGCTTTTCATAATGGTTGATTTAACCATATGTTTGGCGCGCGGTCGTCGCTTGTCATGCGGTATCTAGTGGGGTTTATCTATGATTGTAGGCTACACAACTAATTCTGGTTAGCGCTGCGCGTAATATTTTCGATATGCCAGCGCCACGCGGGGCACGCGGTCGCTGTTGTCAACTCTCGTAGTCGTTTCTGCCGCGATTTTCACTGCATACTCGCTCTTAAATCGGTTCGGTACGCGTTGTTATGTAATGACTTCGCGGATTTCAGATTGATTAAGATGTAACAAACTTGACCCTGTAAAGCTAATGAGCAAATAGAGCCGCGCGAGGCTTTCCCTGGTGAAACTGGTTCCATGACTCAGGGCTTTCGTAACACGGTCTAGGTTACGATATCAGGTTATCCATTTATAGCATGAGATCTTTTTCTTTGTAAGGAGGTTATGGATCTTTTATAGCTTTTCTTGGTGGTCTGTTATCTTGGCAATATATTTTATTATAATATTTAGCATCACGTTATTTTCACTTTTCAACGTTTTGTGGGAATGCTACTTAATTAAACGTGAAGTTCAGCATACCTTGCCTAAACTTTAATTAAAGATCTTCACGATGGGATCCCAACCCAAAACAGAGGCAATTGGAGCAAATTACTCTCGAACGGTACTTAGATTCAGTCAAGTTGCCAAGTTCAGATATGAAATTAATTCAACGAGGAACTTGACAGTTATTGAAGTGAAGTTGGCCGAACTCCTAAGGGACGCAACGAATGTGACAACATGGCGGGTTGCCAATTAGGACGACATTGTACTGTTATGGTATGAAATAGTATGTGGCGGAGAACTTATTACTCTGCGAATTCTAACCCTGATACACGAACTTGCTTTCTAGAAAGTGTAACTTGTACGATGTTAATTAGGTATCAAGAATCTTTACAATCAAGTGCAAAGTTGCCGGACAGTTACATTAAACAGTAAAGCAAATAATAAGATATAAAATCTTCTCCCAAAAGAGACTAAATGGCCAGGCCCCATAAAGATTACAATCGATGGCACTAACGCCAAAGTCGTTGGGATGTATTTGGTACACAAAGCTATCGTGATCGCAGATTTTGGAACTGTGATTTATGATACACTAAATTCAACAATACGAACACACTATGGATTAAAACACATTAAAATATTTGTAATCTTTGTGCAATTTTCCCAGTTTATGTAATTAGAAGATAATTTTCCATGCGGCTAAATTGTTTTTGTGTCAGGATATACGTAAAATAAGTAGATATCGCAGTGCAAAAGGTTAGAGAGTATGTTGTTGACAAAAGCACCTGATAAAAGAACCGGATCCGAATATAACTCAAGGTTAGTAGAATATTCATGATTCAAGAAGTTCAAATCGAAATCCTTAGATAATCTAGTTCACCGAAGAGCTTTACAAAAAAAAGAGGTTGTTTCAAAAATGTGACGAGATAGCTAGTTTCAACTTTCCTCACCCTACAACTCCCCGTTCTTTTCGCTGTTGACAGAACCAAACTTAACCGAGAAGTTCCTACAACAATTCGGTATAATTTCACTTATTAGTCTAAAGAAAACCTTGACTCTACTACTGTACTCACTTTAAGTGTTTTTTCTCTTTCTCTGATATTTGTTCTTACAAGTATATCACTTACACTTCGATCTAAAGAAAGCAACTTGGAAGATAAATACATCAATACTCTCAACAGCTGAGCCCAGCTGTGTAACACATTGAAAGGATGTTGACCGTATGATGTGAGTTAAATTCGTACAAACTACAAACCGGCAAACATTGTTCTGCTAGCGTCTGTTGGTGAATCATGCAGGAATTCCCGTAAATAGGGAATGAGCAAGTTTCCAAACAAATAACAATAAATCCTTTTATGGAGGCAAAATTGTGATTTGAGTAATAAATTTTTATTTAAAGCAAACTTTCCTTATTTACGTTATGTAGTACGTCGGTAAGGAAAGTTGTAAACGTATAACTTGAGAATGGGATCCAACCACAAGCACAACAAAGAAAACTGAAGAAACCATTAATAAAATGTGTTTCAATTGTACTTGAAACCACGTCTCATAACTAAGTGTAAGAAATTAAAAGGAAAATAAACTGTATCGAAACCTCAAGAGGATAACTTTAACTTGTTTTGCTTTCTTGATTAAATTGACCAGCATTACTTTTCTGTTTTTCTTTCAGTCAGTTACCACCACGACTCTCAACCGTGAAGAACAGACTTCAGATTGTTTAACCTTTGACATCACAGCCAAAATAATCTCCTATTAATTTAATATAGCAATCCGATTGACGAATGAGCTAGCTAACTCCGATCCAGTAGGCGTCAGGCCGGCATTCCGGATTCCGGACGGCAGCGTACTGTATCCGGAATCCGGGCGATAAACAACCGGGCGAAATAGGTAACTGGGTTTGGCTGGGCGAACTGGTAACAGTGCTGGGCAAAATCGAGGAATTCAATATGCATTGAGACTTCTAATTAGTTAAAGAAATTCCATAAATTTTTGTTTCAGCTGTACCTACTACGAACTAAGATTTGTTTTGTCTAGAACTAGATACTGCTATTCTGCTTCCATGGGAAGGCCATATAGCGCGGAGAAAAGATGGCCGATGGGGCCGAAAAGTTCTCGAATTGAGATCACGAATCGGGAACGTAGAGTCGGATGTCCACCAACGATATGTGCAGTTGATCTAATCTCCTCGTTCCCGGAGGATGCAAGCAAACTGCATCCGACCTGAACCTGGAAATCATTAAAGCTGGCCTACGTAGCGGACGTAAGTATTGGACGTCCGATGGCTGAAATAATGAGTTTAGTCCTTTTATATTAATTTTAGTTTTTAAGACATTTCAGACAACTCAATTTCATGAAAAATAATTAGTTCTGTCATTTAGTTATGTACCTACTCCAATCTTAGTCCCGAAAAAGTAATTACTTATGCCATATTTGAATTGAACTAATCTAGTGTCTTCTGTGATAGAAGGCGGGGGGCCGAGATCGTCTCGTCATCCCAGCGACCCAGTTCACCCGACATAATTAATAGCAGGATCTCAGCCGAGGATTGATGTCTGCCGTACTTAGGTGCCTACAAAGCCTTGGAATTATTGCTATTAAATGAGGAATGAACTATCTATACGCATTGTTTATTTCTTAATTTAATATACTGGGCGAGACATTATAATTTAATTAAATAAATGGAATAAATAAACACTAATTAAGACTATGTTAACTATTAACGTTAGAAACAAATGACCCTATTATTCGTACTTACTTATCAATGATCGAACGCATTGAACAATTGCAAGTTAAACCACAATAACACAAAACCACTAGAAAACCGATATGAATAAACCTAAGGGTCACTTGTTTTACTTTATTACTGTTAGAGAGAGAAGAGAAGAGAGCTAGCTAGATCTAGAACCAGCTCTCACAGAACTCTCGAACTCTTCAATTGCCTCGGAGGGGAACCACAAAGGAAATCGCAAAGCAAATCTAATTAAAAATCAATTGTCTTGTTAGCCCAATCCGCAGGGGCTCGCAGTGCTGGAGGAAGCAATCATAGCCCGTAGTGAAGGTGAATTGAATAATTCTGGCATATTCCATCTGTTTTTGTCGCTAGACAAGACATATGTACAGTCAGGGTCGTTCTCCCACGTGTCCTAATTTTATAATGAGGTTATTGGCTTACTGGCCGACGTAAAGTCTAGCAATTTGACAACGCAGGGATTCGTAGTGATTTTTCTTCTAATACTCGTATCAAACGTTATGTCAGCAACTTTTTGTGATCACACATTTGTTATTTTAAAACCCATATTCTTAGTCGTTTCCTCTAGATTTCCTCGACTTAACTCAACCTTACTTGAGTAAATTCGTATTCTCAGTTGACAAAAACGTCCTCCACTTGAGATTTTTTTCGGCCCACCTCATGTTCGAGGTAAGGTGGGAATATGAGTGATGTTTGGACTTTGAAGAGTTTATAAATTATTTGATGACAATCCATACTTTTATCCTGCCCGAAGATATTTAGGAGGATGAGTCGAGGAACCACTCCAAACTTTAGCTTTGTGTCTAAGAATACCTATTTCAAGGTAATTCTTGAGGTAAACTCCAAACCTCCTGGACTGAGGATGAGTGGAGGAATATTATGAGGAAACGACTGAGAATATGGGTGTAAGTCTCTCGTTGTGTTGGGTTCGGTAGTGTTATTAATTTTAAAGACTCATTAAGTACTTTAAGTTTCCCATAAAGTACTTATTACTTATTGTTATTGTGTTTTAAGTATGATTGGATAATACTAATTCGGCTTTGAAAACAAATTTATTTTAATTTGACTTTACATACCCCGATATCCCTCACAAATTTGTAGCATACGGCGTTGAACAGAAATAAAAATCTATAGGTAAGTACCTACCAAGATCAAGATAAAAAGTAACTAACGTAGTCGTATTAAAACTAGAGTAAAGAAACACACGAGTAACTAGCAAACGTAAACAGAATCGCTTAAGGCGTAGATATGCGTGAATTTGGTAAATTTGGGTTCAGCAAAAACCATTTATTTCCTTGTTCTTTAACGGAATTGCTTTGAAAAAATTACACAATAATCTATGCCATATAAGGCATTATCTCCTGAGGCCGAAATTTTATTTTTTTTATTTTAAGTACCTGAAATAATAGTGTAAAATACCGTCTACTTTTTCAGCAAGAACCGTTTAAATCCTAATCTATTAATCATAAGATTTTTTAATTTTCATCACCATATAGAATAAAAGAATACCAATCATCTCCTGAGCTTACTTTTTCGAAAAAAAATCCCAGCGATTTTTAACGAATTTTTTACGTAAAACGACACACGCAATGCGCGGTCTTCCCCTTCGCGGGCCCTTCAATTCAGTGCGGGGCGAGACGTTGTGCTGAACGGACCTATGACAATTTTCTCCGTGCGCCGTACTAACTAATAATATTCTGTGCCGGAACCAATTTTATAAGTAGTTTGTCATTTATAACTAGCTGCCCCCGCGCGACTTCTGCTCGCCGTATACTTTTATTTGCAACTATGTATCTCCATACTAAATTTCATCCAAATCAAATTTTCTTGCGTAAGCATTATTATCTTTTCCTGCGGAAGCATGTATTTTTCCGCGGTAAATAGTCTCTCGCCATATACTTTTATTTGCAACTATCTCCATACTAAATTTCATCTAAATCAAATTTTCCCGCGGAAACATGTATTTTTCCGCGGTAAAAAGTCTGTTCTTTCTCAGGGTCTAAAGATTGTATGTGCCAAATTTCATCAAAATCGGTTGAGAGGTGCGGGAAAGCGTAATAATCAGTAATAATCATTTAATTGTCTGTAAATCAATGTATAGTACATACAGTCAGGTGGTAGGACACAGATTGAGCAATTGATTTTGCTGTTGGAGCATACAAACATTATTACAGTCGGATTACATAAACTGTCAGGTTAAGTACAAAATGTCAAGTTTATTAAGATACAATTTAAAATGTCAGATAATTTCAATATTACGGTCATTACAAAAATCTTCAATGGAGTAATATCCTTTTCTTAACAAAATGTAGTTAAGTCGTATCTTAAATTCATTTATAGACAAGCGTAACAGACAGACAGACAGAGTTACTTTCGCATTTCAATTTTGTATATATTATTTGACGTGTAAAAATTTGACGCATTGCTTCAGATTACAATAATAGTGTCTATTGTATGCACCGATCACCCAAACTAGATTACCGCATTAGAATACTTTTGTTCCGATTCAAACGCACCTACATTGGAGGAAGATGCGGGTTGCGGGGACTGGAACAAAGGCGTTGTAGCAAATAGCATCATGTAGGTAGGTAGATATGTATTTATTTTTGGTATACACAAAACCTGTAGAACTTAAAAATTTAAAAATAATATTAGAAAAATTTATCACAAATAATTCATTTGACTGAGTGAGTAAGTAATAAACATATTTAAACGGTTTATGGATAACTTATTTATTTTTACATACAATAATACCGAGAGACCCGCTTATATACGCCGTCTATCATTTTTAACGATATCGATTAGAATTTACAACACTAACGTTACACGTGCTTTCGCCGAGAAGGACAACGAATGCAATAAGCGCAATGCGGAAAAGAGACAAGTGAACGTCCTTCGTACGAGTAGCCATTATAAGCTGACCTCTTCACTTGCGTTAGACTATAGAAACGTATATGAAGTTCACGGGTCTGACACTTGGTCGCAACTAAAGCCGTGTTTTAAGTTCTACAGGTTTTGTGTATACCAAAAATAAATACATATCTACCTACCTACATGATGCTATTTTCATTTGAATATGAAATTTTAAAATGAATCATCGAAATTAATTATCGACAAATTCGTTCAATGTTCCCAACCCGCGACCTAAGTGCGACCTTGAAATAGCCAATCACAACGCCTTTGTTCCAGTCCCCGCAACCCGCGCCTTCCTCCAATTTCGGTGCGTTTGAATCGGAACAAAAGTATTATAATGGGGCATCTAGTGGGGGTTATCTGTGTTGGCTACACAACTAATTCTGGTTAGCGCTGCGCGTAATACTTTCGATACGCCAGCGCCAGATGCGGTCGCTGTTGTCAACTCTCGTAGTCGTTTCTGCCGCGATTTTCACTGCCTACTCGCTCTTAAGATCTGATTCAAACCAAGCATCTTAGTAAACAAATGCCTCAGAAAAATCACTTGCAAGAAACTGTTTTTAAAACACATGTCATGATTAAAGTGCTAGATCCTAAACACTTTTTGCTAAGGCCGCAAGCCCAAATTATATTCGTTAGCAGAGACACGTCATAACTTATGAGGGTTTAAGGGTTTTTGTATGGGATTAATAGGGGCTAGTCAAAAGGGGAATAAGTAGGTAATAATATTTTTTTATTTTTTGCCATTGGTCATAAGAGTTGAAATAAAAAATTTATCTACATCTCTTAAAACATAGAGCCAAACGAAAGATCGAATGAAAGTGTAAATAACGGAAACGGATAAACAATTTATCCAGGGTTAGATTTATAGTTACTCGGCTGACTTGCAAACGAGGCAAAGGTAAAGCAGGATTATTTAGTAATCGGAAACTCAAGTTAGCTTGCAAGTGGAAAAAAAAACCTTTAAGTATTTAGAAATCTAATCTCAGTAAGTAAAATGAATGTTAAAAGAGGATTGAATGCAAGCTGCTTCAGACCGAAACATCTGGAGACTAAAGAACAAAGTAAATTAATACAAGACTAGTTTAATTTTTGATGCCGCGTTTTAAATCAAAGAATCAGAGAAAATGCAATAAAAAAATATTCGAAAAATCAAGCTAGATTCGAACCTCGATCACTCGTTCAACAAAGTCAAAGCCTAGATAGACCGCGTCACTAGAGATTAAAGCCTACACTGTATTGAAAAATAATTTCGAAATTAGCTCATTACAGATTCGTACCGTAAGATTCCTAGTAAACTATTTTTATACTACGTTTGGTAGTATTGGAGACACGTGGTGGTGGCCGCGTCGCCGGTGAATGGAGACGGCACGTGCGGCGGGCGCGGCCGCTCGATAAACGCGAGGCTGCGCACTGCCCCCTTCCTAGCCCTGAGTCCTACCCCTCCCGCGAACCGACTAGTAAATGAGCTATGAAATAAGTGAAATGATTTTTAATTCGCTGTGATTTTAAAACGTGCTAAAAGCTTCACGCAGGAAGGCATTAGCAAAGGATCGCGACAAAAGGAACAAAATCCAATGTTCTTTCTAGCATATAATAATTAGATAAGTGCACTTTTATGTATTAAAAATTTTGTCGGAAATAGATGGTTAATATTTATTATTATTTTTATTTCATAAGGGCTCCAAATTGATTATTTAAAACCGAATCCGCAACTGTAAACAGACGCTGTACGAGATGTTGTGCCTGAGACATGGATGGATAGAATATAACTTAAGAGTATGTTAGGTTAGTTAATTTAATTGCAATCAAAGGTTTCATACATAAGCAGATTTTAAAATCATTCAGTCATTGCGCAGGTGTTACTTAAGATAAATCAAATCATATGATTTCTCATCACTAAGCACTGATGTGCTTAGTGATAATTCCACGCCTAAAACCGAGTTGGTCCATCTTCACAACGAGCAATGAAATTACAGCGAAGGAATCGAAGCAGACTATAACAGCGTAGTTTAATGAAAAATTCTTTGACGCTCCAATATTGAAAACGAAACCTTCGAACGTGTGGAATGTGAACGGGCTTTGTCATTCTCCATGAACAGAGGAACAAAGCGTTAATCAGATTTCCACAATTAAGGCGAGGCTTTTTACATTTTATTAAGTTGCTACTTTATCAAGTTGAAAAGGATCAATTTTACTTAGTGAGTCCCACGCAGCTTCATGAAAGAGTGCATGCAAAGATGGAAGCAATTTTGATACTTTATTGCAAAATCCTTCAAATCGTTCGTTGTTAACCGTTTCAGACTGTTAAATATAACTTAGTTTTAATGTTTACGTTACACTACATTAATAAATTAACTTTTTATTAGCATGTGGAGTATATAGAAAAGGATTTCTCTAAGCCGGTGACAAACCGAAATAAACGCATCTTTGATCGGGTTAGGAGCTTTACGACTACATCTCTATTTGACTAGGCAGCGGTTGTGACTATGATCAAAGTTACGGAACCGGATTTTCGTTAGTCAGGACTTTCTAGGTTTGATTGCACACACTCGATTAACACTTAAGTTTAGTTCAATCGAAGAGACAAAGGCTTTCCGGAAATTAGCGAAGACTTCGGCTAAACTTTCTCCGAAGCTTTACATTCCTACGTGACTCATCGGGTTTATAAACTGATCGAGATAGTATAGAAATAATTCAACGAAGACGACGATGGCTTACAAAGAGATGTTTGGCTAGGCTGTTAAACTTGAATGCAGGTTTAAACTTGATTGCAACACAACAGGTGGATGGCATTGATTCATTGTTTACATCAACTTCATAACCAGACATGCAGTTTGTAAAATGGGAATTCTTCGAGATAAATACTTTCACACAAAAAAGCAAATCTATTACAAGTAATTAAATCATATTATAAACGGAAAGCAAGCAAAAACACTAAATATTTAATGTCAACCGCAATTGATACAAAAACATTGTAAAATAAATTACGTTATTTATTTCCTGTTATTTTCCGTCGCATCCGGCTCGTAGGACCAAACTCATAAAATGAAATGAAGTCATTTGACCCGGCAATTTTATTTACGACAGTGATCTGTTGCCAATAGTCGAATCTGGCATTTCCATAATAACTTGGCGTCTATAAAATTTAATAGTTTTAAGAGATTTATTTCTGCAATGTGAACGTGTCTTGGTTTTGGCTGTGTTAAGAAGATAATTATTATATCAAAGGGCATAAGGTACTTAATAATTGAGAAATCAATTAAAGTTCATGATGTCACGAAGCCTGTCACGTCGATCAAATTAGTTGAGTCATCCGTTATTGAAGGCATCAATCGAGCGCTCAAAAATCAGGATTAAAAGTCAATTGTCTCGGGTCGGGTCTATTTTTGATACCACGGCTTTGTCGTTCGCACAATGGCGGACCGTAATCATAAATGGGATATCCATGATGGCAGTTTTATTCATGCTATAAATTGAAGACACAATGGAAATGCTCTTTGTTTTGTTAGTTAAAGATGGAATTGGGTAAAGATACTAGCAATATTTCTCTGTAGTCAATGAATTTTATTCATTTTAAAAACGGGAATTACTCACGTATTTACACAGGAGTTAAACAACTCTCGACGTTTCGACCACAACAAGAGCAGTCTTTATCAGGAGGAGTGAGCGTCCCGCTGTGCCCCGTCTCCTCTCAGGTCGCGCGCGCGGTTCAGAGTTGTTTAACTCCTGTGTAAATACGTGAGTAATTCCCGTTTTTAAAATGAATAGTATAAACTCACGAAAATTTTGAAAATGAATTTTATGCTCTAAAACGATCTTTTCGAGATCTCTAATCAATAAACTTCAAATATGAAAACAATACCTACTTAAAATTAACGATAGATCGATCAAGGTATTTTAGGTATCTTTACATCAAGCAATATAATTCCTTCTCCAATAAGGACAATCGATAAAATTCAACAAAAAAGAACGTAAATTTCGTAAGGCACTAGAAAGGGCAAGGTGACAGTAAAGTGAGACCGCCGATAAATCCAACGGCGCATAAAACCAGAATCAGGAATCTAAAAACCTGATCGACATAAGGTGCCATTTTATCACGAACTTGAAACTATATGGTGCCATCGTATCACGAATTTGATACTATCTATTGTTAAGGAATTCATCCAATGGTCTGACTGATTTTTGGGCATTGGTATTCAATGCTGGTGCAACATTGACTTATGTAGTTTAAAAGGGCATTACTGATGAAATAACCGGTTTGCACCTTCCTGTTTTTGAAACGTTAACTAACGCACTATTAGACACTTCAAGGAGCTGTTGTAAATTGTAACCACACATGTTCCATTGTGTCCAGTATTCGATTTATTACTTACTTGATTGTGAAAAGTTAATTTCAATTTGTACTAGAAAATCCGAAACATGAGACACGAATTTGGTGTAGGTACGCGCTTTTATTCAACTCATACAAAATTACAAGGGAGGTTGTAATTTGTAAAAAATCTATAAACTTAATAGACTATTTTTGTTTAGTCTTTATTAACCCGTCCATACCTATTGGAAGATTGGGTCCACCCAGCGAAAAAAGTCACACAAAAACAATAAATAAAGCCTTCCAAACCTGCTTGACAGCTTATTCATCAAGTGTTTATTGTTCAATGCGAATGAACTATCACAAATCGCACGTTTTGAGTCACCGCATGACTCATTCAGGATAAAAAAGTAAAGAAAGTTTGTAAGGTTTCCGAATAGCAGTGCACAAGGTGGGCGTACCAAACCAACATGTAACTTAATGTTTATAGACATACGTAGTTTACATAAAGTTGCTATGAAAACTGTAGTAGGTTAACAGGATAATAAACTATATATTTATTTAATATAAACAACACAAGAAACTATTGCTAGGAATGTGCCTTCAATAGAACTTATCTTACTAGCTGTTCGGCGATCGTATTAACTTATATAATGTATAGTACACGAAACCACGCTGCTTCCCGGGTTCTGGCATAAATCCTTAGTAGATTTAGCGAAAATGCTAGCTCCCGCATCAACGTCAAAAATCTGCAATATTCCGTCAAATATATGCCTTTAGGAAGCAGCCGCTATCATTTCTATTGTAGGTATCTACCGTACCACAGTAAAGTGAAAGAGAGTGGCAAGTTTTATGATATTACAGAGCTTTTCAGTGGTGTAAAAGGGTTGAGAGCCCTACATCCGTTGGAGGGACGAATAGACCCTCGTGTCTTTTGCCAGGCGGGCCTAACGAAGCACTACAGATAACGAATGTGCTGCCCTCAATGTGGACACGGTTTTATGTCAGATAAACGTCACGAAGTCACGACAGATTCAAAGTTTCCGAACCCAGTGAGTAACATTGTGAAACGGCACCAACCGTTGCATAGAATCAATTTATTGGCATGTTATTGAAAACTTACTGATTTGTTGAAAGCCCATTTCAGCTGTACTATTAATATCTAAAGACACAATATTTAGAACAACGCTCTGCACGCAATAAGTTAACGTAACTATAACGAGTAACTTTATAAAACATTTTCAATTATGTAGATAATATAGAACGTAAATAGACTGGATTCCGCAAGTTCTAAAAGATTAGCTTATGAATCTATCAACATTCATGTATAAGTATAAAGTCGGATTTCTAATATACTGTAATCTGTAATACAGCATTGCTCAATCAGGTGCATTCCTTGAAACTTTCACCAGACAATAAGCTTAGGGTATACGCGTGTGGGCGCCTATTTATGTACCAAACGGCTTAAGAGCAGCAATTTGTACGCTTACCCTAATGGATGACTGGTCGTGATACTAAAAATTTATTGCACCTTCAATACATTTGTAATTGGACGTTGAACACACTATAAACATAAATTAGATAATCTTCTTTTCGTTTATGCCTATTTTTATCTGTAGACGATGAATTTAAAGTTATACCATAAGTCTGTTATTTTTTAGACGAGCGGTGGTGGACGAGACTGTTTTAATAGTTTTAAAATAACCAAGTCCGAGTTGAACGGAGGGCACGTTTGGCTGTCCGGGTGGCAATTATTCGAGAATACTTTTCTAGTGTAGAATACTTGCAAAGCAAACCGTTCGAATATGTATGCCTCCGCAATTCAATGCCCGGTTACAAATGACTAAAGAAATATTTCATTTCGCTTACCACAAAAGCTGTTGCTTAGTTGCCTGATGATCTGAAACAAAATAAATAGAGATTAATGAATATTTCAATGTTTTCAACTTTATGCACCTCTGGGCAGGTAAGGCGTACATTTATAATGTCACTGCGGCGATAAGGGTATCGATTGTCATGCGGTCTGCGGTTCTAAGAAACACACACAATCGGTATATCTAACTTCTACTCGTACTAAGTTAAGGTAATAACTTAATTAAACACTATTCACGAAGCATCATCAAAAACAATCGAATTCCGGATAAACACATCATTATATTTAGTATTTTACCGGAAGAGCTGGTTATAATTTAAGCGGTCTTTGCGTCTCTATTCTCATGATCGCCAAAGCGACAATTGTTGTTTAATTAGAAACAGAAACGAAACTATTACACGGATTTCTTATCATCTTCCACATTCAAATACAAAGCTAATCATACGCCTAATTTATTTACGGACCATGACACAAACACTGATCAATAAATCGTTTACCGATACATCAAAAGCCAGCAAACTATCGCTAAACTCCACGTAGCTTTGTAATTCCGAATTCAAATATCAAGGGTAGAAGGGTATCGATTTGCACAAATTGTGTCGACGTTGTTCCAGCAACTTAATTGGTTTTATTGAAGCTACACGTCCGCTAACCAACCCTGGGAAAGTAACTAACAATCTAACACATTATAAAAGGGTTTTCTGTTAGACAAATAAAGGTTGGTTTGAAATTGGAAAGTCCAGAAATAGATTACGGAAGCTGAAAGGAAATCATAGGGATACGGTATAGTGATATAGAGTTATTTCAACAGTTCGTTGTCCTAGTTAGAGAAACTGTCGGCACGAGCCGTTCGAAAGTTCCCATTATCTTCTGCTGATCCGGAACAAAATGATTTCGCGGTTCATAATTTTGGAGCGACCGTTACAGTTTCAGTTTTTATGACTACTGAAAGCAGTGACAGAACATAAGCGTGCTGTTCAAATTGACTTTCTCAAATACAATAAAAAACAAAGAAAATAATACGTCTATTATGCTTTTTTAAAGAAAAAAATAATAATAATATTTATTTCAGTAACAAATTTACAATAATGTGATTCAGTTGTTGAGAACCTCATTTAAGTTTAAAACTTGTGTTAAAGAGTCTCGCTCTTCTATAACAAATGTTACTATACTATGACAAAAATTTATTATTAGTTTTTTAAAGAAAATACTTAAAAATGATTGCTGAACTTCAAAACCCTAATTTCTTTAAGTAATAAGCCAGCCCACCATGACTATCCTATTGTTACTTAACTAAGTAATTTCAAATGTAGAAAACGTGTAAAGCAAAAGTCAAGGATGCAATTGCATCGCGTGACGCACCGTGTTAATCAAATACAAACCCCACACATTTAACCCCCTTAGAACCCTCCTAAAACTCCCTTCATTTTCATGGCTATAAAATGTCCCTTGCTTCTCATTCACTCTTGAACACAGACTTTCAACGTTATGATTCTTATATACGGTTCAGCAATTAAAAATAAATTATAACAAAAAAAATTAAGAAAAAACAATAGCAGCAGGGGCATAGTTGCATTTCTTGATATGGTTCATCAGCGAATAATAGAAAACCCTCCAAGATCTGTGTTTAAAAATATCCTCTTCAATAATGTAAATATTTTATGATTTCCTTATTTCATAAAACCCAAGCACGCAGTTGATAGTTTACTAGTGATTAGTTATTTATTTATTGTACAAAACACATTACAACCACAATAAAATATGCTTTTTCAAGTTAGTGTTAGATATAAACTTGATTGCAACGTAAATACATGTATAATATAATAAGTACAATAATAGTTCGAGGCACTCATTATAGATGACAGTCAGAAAGTTAAACATTTAGGTGAATGTAACACATTGAAGCGCTAGGACTAGATAGCAGTGAGCACAAGTTACTAGGATACAAGATAGTAGATAGGGCGTTCATTGTTCCATAACAATAACATTTGACAGGCATTGTGGCCTCAGTGCTGCCACATTTCGAGAGTACCAGCCAGAAACAATACCGCGTAGTTTTGGTACGGAATAAAACAAAGCATCGCATCATACTATTACAAACTACGCTATCGGAAGGGGCAATCATTTCTTGGACGTAAACACTTTTGTAACTGATCCTTGGGAGACTGTGCAGTCTCTACAAAGAGTTTTCCAAAATACGGAATAATTAGTTTAGTTTTAGTTAATATCTTATTTTATTTGTACTCGTATTTTGTAATTGTATTTTGTATGTGTACCAACAGGGTGACATGTTCAACCTTGAACAAACCCAAAATAAATGATTAAAAAAAAAAAAAACTGATCCTTTGATGCCAAGATTAAAGAAACACGGCATCAAAGCTATTCATAAATCAAATTAAGAAGTTGTTAAAGTAAATAAATTCATAGACGTGGAAAATTGTAAGTTTATGGAGGTTATTCAGGTTATTAGATACGGGGTAGGTACGGGTTACACTAATATTTGAAACCAGTGGAAGCCAAGTACTTGATATCATTAATAGTAGTAGTACATAAGTACTTAGTTGGAAAAATATAAAAATAGAAATAAATTTTCATTAAGTAGTACCTAATGTGTATTTTTCATATTTACACACTATGTAAAAAAGTTAATTCAGTATTCAAATAAAATGTCTAAATGCGACTCATGCTGAGACTGAACAAAAGAATAAACGCACGTGAGCATTTCGCGGACTTCAGGCAAATATTTCAATCCAAGGCTGCAACAGTATATTGAACCCTAAAGTGAAGGCACCAAGCTCGTTTTTAGGATCATATTATGACAAACCGTGGACCAAAAAAAGGAACGTGCCATTTCGAGTCAAAGTTCAAACTTCGACGCAGCTTGTTGTGCTTGCAGTGCACTTTTACCTTTAAAGTTAGGGATTTAAGTTTGAATTCAAGTGCGTCTGGCTTTTAGGGTGTTTTTACATGGTCGTGTGTCATATGGGCTGGCAGCGGCGCGGGTCTGAAGGAAACGCGTGGTTGTTTATAGGTGACGAGGTTTTTACCTCTAACTGCAATGGGGTCTTTTGTTTTTGCCTCTTATTGTTCCAGCGAGTCATTTCTTCGAAAATTCTTAGTCACTTTTACGAGGATTCAGGTTTTGTGGCTAAGATACATTTGTTAACAGAGCTTTTCAGTAAGTTTTACCTTATATCAATATCATTCAGTCATAACTACTAGTTAAATTCAACTAATACAAATTAAATTCGATGCAATAATAATATCGATCGTCGAATGACCGTGAGCTAAATATGAATATTGCCACATGTTGTCAATTGCCTTATTTGCTTTATTAATAATGCCCGTGGTGCCATCACTCGGCCTTGAAGCATCGAATTCTTTCCAAACGAGTTCGTTGCTTCCGTGTTTAGGGCCGGTTTTTATGACACTACAACTGGAAGTCCCATGTTGAAGTTGAATCTCCCTAAATTCATATCTTCAATTTATTTTACAAGGACAATGTATTTGTTTACTTTAGGGGGAGATCAGAATAGTACCTACAGCGATTTCCGTAGTGACTGTAGAGTAGACATTACATAAGGTCCGCCTGCGACGCAAGAGGTTGCGGGTTCGATTCCCGCCTCGGAACAACGATTTGTATGATCTGCAAATATTTGTTCCGGGTGTCTGGGTGTTATACATATATGTATAATAAAAAATATCTATCTATGTATGTATATTATATTAAGTATATCAGAAATCTAGCACCCGTAACACAAGCTTCGAGCTTATTACGGGGCTAGATGTCGCTGTGTAAAAAATTGTCCAGCAATATTTATTTATTTATTTTATTTATTTATTAGGTTTGATATAATCTATAGATTTTTAAGTACTTATTCATAGAAAGAATAAAGATGATGTTTTGAAATAAAAGAGCTTTTGCAGTTTAAAAGCCTCAAAGTCTATTCAAACTTCCTCTCAAGCGGAACATAAAGTGCAAAACAGTACAGACAAGCTCAGCCGCATCCTCTAATTTGTAAATGAAAGCCGCCTTCAATCTAACATTTAAATATTAAAGGACTCGCATTACACAGATGTTAAAGCGGTCGGGGTCGTTCCAGTTGCATAATGAATTATGCTTAAAGCGATTACACACGGTTTTAATTAAAAATCTATTAATATTATGTGATAATAGCATTTGATAATATGTTTTCCTCGTCATAATTAGTTTTTGAGGCATCAATAATGTAGCCAGCAAAAGCTTTGATAAATAGACATAAACAATGAATACGTTTATGAAGATAAACGATCTTCAGAAATTAATATTGGATCTATTATATACAATATAGTCATGTATATTACTTATAAGTACAATTCTAAGACAATGATAACAATGTTAGACAATGTACACATTACTCGCAGTAATTGTATTAAGTACTGAATATATGGAATGAATGTTATGAAATTAAAAGTCTTTAAGCATAACACAATTATCTCAAAAGTACTTAAATTGAGATAACAGTATCTTTATAGGTTAATCTTACACAAACCTTCAGCTAATCCAGGCTCCGAGAAACATTATCTCTCAGATCTTGTTATTTAGGACATTTACAATATTTTACACAGTTATAAATAACACATTCAGTGTTCTTCAATTGCAAAATGTTGAATGTATGATTTGTTAAATTTGGCTTCGTAATAGTTAGTGTTTTATCCTGTTGTGTAATGTAATGTTTATTGTAAAATAAAATAAAAATCTTAGAGCAGCCCCTTTACATAATAAAATGTATTAATAGAATAAAGCAAATTAATTAGAATATTGTAAAGCGATTATAAAATACGGCTATTATTCTTGGGGTCACATTCCTAGAACTGGTTTTACTTTACATTGATCCACCATCGCGTGTGCTACCGTAATTTCGTAAGTAACTGGCATTTTATTCAGTTCCAACTCTAGATTTCATTAAAATATGTAGGTATGATCAATATTTAATATTACAATATATAGAAGTCGGATCCAAATGAAATATCGCAACGCTTCCGAAAAAGTCTTTATGGATAACAAATACGGGTGATACGAGTAGTCCTTCAGATTACTCAATAACACTGTTTGATTTTCTATTAATAAATTCATAACGACTCATTACTATATTGCTTATCTTGATAGACACGCAACCTTTGATTACACTCACAAGTCACATCACATAGTTATGTCTCCTTAATGAGAACGGGATAACGCGCATTAACCTCTCCATCAAGATGAGATCATCTCTGAAACAATTATCCTTTAGTAAACTATTCCCTTCACACCTCAAATACACCCTCTGAGAAATACTATCAGAAAAGCGGCCAAGTTCAACGACCTATCTTATCTTGGACTCAGACTTATCTACCAGTCCGCATATTTCCCTCGCGCCCGGCGCTTAATCGATTTCTTCCATTCTTAAACGCAACCTTATTACTATCAGGGTAGATGCTACGCTACCCGTATTGATATCACCAGTTCGGAAGCATGGGAATTCATTGCTTATGTCAGCGCCTTTAGGTCTTCAATTATACGAGCTTGGCTTGCACAATGTTAAAAGGATTTGTGATGTGCAAAGCCGATGGCAATATTTGTCGAGATTAGATAAGTTCGGGTTCATGTCGGTTTATTCGGATTTGTGCAGTTTTTGGCTCGATGTGTGCTAGGAATTGATAAAGCGCTTTCAAGCGAAATCCGAGTTTTGGCTGTATATCCAGGAGTTTTGTGAGCCCCAACTGTTACAAAACAAGCAAAAACACTGGGGGAGTGTAGAAAATCTGTCAGCGATTACTAGAGCAGAACTATGCCATTTGCAGAACTAAAGGAAAACTCGAGTCGAGCATTAAGAGAGCGAAAAAGTCCCGGAATATTTTCCCACGGCCTTGCCCCGGGCCGTTAAGTCTTAACACAGACATAACGACCCCTCTAGACCACTTCCTATTCGCGATGTCGACCTAAAATAAGCAAGACAGGTCAGATGGTACAAAGTAGAGCTACGATACATTTTGTGGAATATTAACTATGCAAGGACCGACCGAGCTGCTTGCTGGGGTGTTCCACAATGCAAATTTAATATTTGAAGCTAGCTAACTTGTTTCAGGTAAGGTTTTTCAATATTCTCTAGTTTCGATGTTTGTGAAAGTACTGACCTTTCAAATAAGCGTTACAACACCATAAGCTCAAAAATAACATTAATCAAATGGCCTACATGAAGAAATGCCTACGTATCTATAGTCCATTAATAACTTTATGAGGTTTATCATCGACACGGCTTGGTATTCCCTTAATTTAATGTTAGAATACAATAAGATGTAACTCATAAATCACAACACCATCATTAGACACTACAGTACTCAGAAACAGTACGTATGAGGTCTTAAACATTTGCGTCCATTGAATTACGATCTCTCCCAGTGCGTTTGTCGCAACATGTTGGTTTCGAGCCGACGGGTCTTGCGTGGTTGGACGCTTTGATGAACCAGGAAATGTAGAGCCCTCATCGACAGGGAGGTCTCATTGCAACGTTGGTCAGTGAACCTCGTGCAGGAGGGAGGGGGGGGTCAAGTTACAGCGGCCGGGTAGCAGGCAATACCGGGCGAGAGCTCAGCGCGCAGCCTCCACTGTATCGAGCGGCCGCGGCCGCACCCACGTGCTTCATTCACCGGCACGAAATCCACGTGAGACTTTAAAATCTCAAGCACAGGTTTTTTTTAAATATGTAAAGATATACACCTACTTGGAAGCAAGCCAAATGGGTTGTTTCGCATGATACATCGTAGACATATTGGCGCCCAACGTGGCGCTGCTGAGATACGTAGATTCGTATCTACAAAAATCGTTTATTCATTCAATTAAAGTCCTTATTTTATGCAGTATCATTCGTTGATGAATGCAATGTGCAAATGGATCGGAAACAAGCTGACATCATACATCCGATCAGCCGTCCTGTAGCTCGGAACTGGGGCATTTAATCAGCCAGCAGTGTCGTATCAGTTTGACAGGCTTTCAATGGGAAACGAGCTTCGATGCGCTGACTTACGATTTAATATAGCTTCGTATTGGAAGTAATCAGTCGCACCTATTGATGACGCCTATTCACTGGGCTGTATAGTCTACAATCTGATTCTAATGTCCGTCGAGATTAAGCCCATTCAAGAGTGTTGTGGAACTAAGTAAGGGAATGGAGGATTGTTCAATGTTTCTTAGTTTATTTTCCTGTCAGCGAAGCAGAAAGGATTTATTGCTTTATCATACTCCTTGTGTTTGTTGTGGCTTTTGGTTTCTGCTAAGTATTTTCTCTAACTGTAGGTACTAAATACAAGTCATTTAATTAAACCGTTACAAAAATATGAAAAATTACGGAAATGAAACGTACGAAGATAAATAAACGCAACGCAATCTAATATTTTGTCAGTTATACTATGTTTATCCCAGCTAAACACTAATCAGAATTCACAAAATTCTGAATCTTCCATAAACTCCTAGACTTCACACATCCAAATAGTAAGTATCTATATTTTAAAGTAAACGTTATTAAACGAAAGCCATTAGCCTCAATAATCAATTCTATCAGCAGACAGCTCACCGCAGCAAACGTTAATTTAATCCTGCACGATTCAATATGCAGCTCCACTTTATTACTGCCAGCCAATTTATCCGCGCGGTTTGAATAGCAGTGCGGATATCAGATTTGTCGTGGCTAATACATTTGTTGTATGCTCCGAGGCGCAAAGGGCGAAGGGAAGTTTGCGCTACAGGTAGCGGATTTGATTCCCGCGGTGGTACCTACTATTGTGGGTTGGTATCTGCACATATACTTCGGGATTTATTATTACCGTGCCACCAGATTATTTATTAAAAAAAGTTTTCATATACCAGACGATTTATTCCAAATTCTTCCGGGACGATTTTCGTACCAACCCGTCTGCAAAATGACAAATACACCAAGATTGAAGTAAGTTGGTACAGTAGTACATAGAACGATACTGCTGTCTTCTGGTATTCAATTCATCAGTCACCTGCGGAAAGAGAAATGAAATGAGGGGTAATAAAACCTTCTATTAGCAGTATAAAAAGAATCAGTGGAACTGGATTATTGCTTCGCAGAATCCAAGAAAGTCCTGTTTAACGTCATTTCCTTCAAATAAGGCACGGAACTGGGATCGTCTCGCGGCGTGAAACTTGCAGGAAGTAAAGTGGTTAACTTCCGGTGCATAGTGAAACGAGTTTCGAAACAACGCTTTTAAGCCCAAGACGATGCAGCAGCTTCAGTTTCAGTTTTAGAATTAGTTTGGCAACATTTTGTAAACACGTCGTATTCCGATTTCTTGTGAAACATAAAACAACGGTATTGTTTGAGATCTTAAACGATGTTAATGTCTATTTTATAACAACGGGAATTAGTCACGTATTCACAAAGGAGTTCGTTTCGACGTTTCGACTACAACAATATCAGTATTTCTTAGGAGTGAGAGTGGTTCTCACTCTTATGATGATGTTTACGTCTTCGGTAATTTAGAAAATGTGTCAGTTATCGTTATAGCTATTTACTCAACTTTGCTCAACTATTACAGATAGACACGTCCAACTTACAACAACCCGTCGTTTTTCCGTCTGATTTTAAAATAGTTGCGTCAATATCAAGAAATCTTTTACAATTAACAAAAGGTACACCGTCTCTGAATCTCAGCCGTCCCAAAAAGAAGACGCTAAGCAATTCGCTCAATCGAACTAATTTAATTAATTGATACGCGCAAACTTCAGCAGAGCGGCCATCAGAAATATACTCTCATTTTATCGTTGCTCCAGAAAAATGAACCTTCAAACTGAATATTAGGAGTCGAAAATGGTAATGATAGTGGATAGCGGCGAAAACGAGCAGGAAACGGCTTCAAAACGACATTTAAAGCAATTGATTCAAGTATCGGAATGGTTTTTGTATTGAGATAGATGGGAAGCCTTAGAATGAAGTGATTACTATTTGATAGAAACATTTTATTAATTCTGACTACAAAGTATTGCGTCATGAGTTTCCTGCGTTCAAAGGGAAGGATTTACAGTCATAATTGTGATCTACGGATTTCGTAAGCGTTCCACGAAGCCGTGAAGTTCTTTCATCGAACTTGTCTTGAAGTTAGTTTCACTTCCTGCAGCCATAACTCATTCTCTGACGTTTTATAAAGCAGAAGCGGCCCGCGACTCCGTCCGCGTTAAATTGTGTTTGTATGGGGGCCACGTCTTTTCATAACTGGAACAAGAATTTAAATAGCCAGTGTCCCAGACGTCTAATAATTTTATCTACCAAATTTCATCAAATTCGGATAATTGCTTTAAGACTAGTGAAGGAACATCCATACCTATACATTCAGAAAAAAATCTAAAAATCGTCAAATTAGTTCCAGTATCATATATTGAGCCTATGAACACAATTTCTCTGATAACGAACTAACTTACTCCATGACCGACCCTTACAGATTTATTATTAGTATATAGATACGTTATGCATCCAAGTTGAAAAATTCGAGAGTCTGCTCTGACCTTTGTTATCCGCCTTATGTGGGTTGAACCTTTTAATTCAAGCACGATAGTTTATTTTTACTCGCATTTGTCACAGATAAATTGTTCTTTATTTATTTTACTCTTTTATTCTACCACAGATATACTTATTTTTTAATCAGTAAATAATTTTGCGATGGACGTAAATTATTTGTACCTACTTAATTCTACAAACTGAAATTACTTAAAATAATATTTTTGTGGCATAATGTAAATGTTCACTGGCAATAAAGCCCATTGCGTTCAAATAAATTAACTTAATCCAGATGCAAAAGAAATATTAATTTAAAAGCAGAGCAACGACGACAAACATGTATGAAATTTTTCGTATTTTGTATTGCCCATTTAGGTCTAAAGTTAGGTTAGGTTTTTTTTTTAATCAGATTTATTTATTTTAGGACCTTTACAAAAGTTTTTGTTTATTGATACCAATTTTCAACTCAGACAAATGTATTTGAATATGAAACGGGTAACATACCATGATTTAATTGTTTTTGAGTTTTCCGATATTTCGACACTGTTGCAAGCGCCATGTTCACGGACAAACTGATGACACCGGCGGCGGCGGGTAGGCAGACCGTTATTGACAAAAGAAACGATCTACCCTCTTCCTGAGTCTTTTATTGCGAGTTTGAATGTCACTGTCACTGTTATCACCTGTTTCATTCACGAATGCAAGTCGATCGCGACATACTACACTCACCGTATCTGGCCGGGCGGCCGGCAATACACTTTTATGATTTTTGCATAACTCCACCACAGGTTTCCACGTCCCAGACAGTTTCATATTCAAATATAGTTAAAAACCATGATAGTTTAAAAAGTTATACAGACAAATGTAGAATATTCGACGAGCCTTTTATAATTCCTCGCTCGATCATGCAGTTAACATGAAGGCACTACTTCCTCCAGACCTTAAATGTTGGGCTACCGACATATACGGAAATCGGGATACAATGCACTCGCTTCCGCTCTAAGACTGCCGTCGTTATGTGTAGTTAAGACTTCTTAAAAGGATATAACTAAAGCAATAAGAATTTATAGCCTACTAGTCGACCCGATACCGCTTTAATTGTGTATTTAACGTTAATAAATTCGAAATCGGTCTAAGGTTTAGTGATTTTTGCGCTTAAGTATAATAAGACTTTCAATAGTGGAACAATCTTCCAAATCTGTCCAGTAGTTCGCAGCCTATTTCCAAATACCGCAGCCTATTTCCAAATACTCAAGCAAACATAGAATAGTAAACACTGATATCTAGTAAATTCATAGTGTGAAAGTAAATACTAAATCAAATCAAATCAAAATGCATTTATTTGTTACCAAATTTGTTACATACATCTTACATGGATAATAACCTTATAAATTCAAGACATTTCGTTCAATTGTGACAATAATAATGTTATTAAATAATAGCACAATAATCATAATAACAACAAAAACAAACAGGTCTCAACTCAGCTTATGCTGGTTTTGAAAAACCAGCGCTGATTTTCTGTTGAGACCTATGGGACCGTGGAAAATAAAAAATAAGGCGAAGTACTACTGTTCCATGTTATACCTACCGCAGACCAATCAACGTAGACCTTTAATGGACGTACGTAACACAACACCAGATAATAAGATAACAGCAATCACACGCCCGACGAATCCATCAACCAGTCGAGCTGATGTATTGCGGGAATATACGACAGACGAAATTTATTCCGAGATGGCATTTATTAAATGGTTGCGATAAGTGCGGAATTAATTAATACTGCACGCTCTTTTGAAATCAGCATGGGAACATACCATTGCATACTGTTCATGGAGTTTAATATTACAAAGCTCGTCACAAAGCTTTGTCTGCGTTGTATGGACTTTATATTTCACGGATATTTCGGAATCAACTGCACAACTAAAAGTGAGGCAACAGAAATTATGATGATATGATACTCTTAAAAAATAAGCACCCAATCTAGATTCTAGCTGTTGAATAAATCCACGCAAACACTACATACTCCAACTCCCTTAAATATACAAACTAACGAAATGGCTTACTTCGAGTTTGACGGATTAAAGTTTAATGTTCTTACTCTTAGTACCTACTTAAATATATGTTTTGTTCAGAACGGGAATATGGAGGCCTGAAACCTATTTGACTGTCTTTATTTATTTTATTAATGAATGGCATACTGATTAATTTCAAAGCGTCAAACACTATAAAAAGCATAAATATGTAACTATATGTAATTAACGAATACACAACATTTATGTAATGAGCATTATGTAATTAATAATAATTGAAATACTTACAAAATATTTAATTAAATAATTACATTTTATTTACATATTAAAATAACGAAAATTTGGTTATGCGATGAGATAAAAATAATAATCATACATTATTAAACTTGATCGCGGGAAATAAGTAGGTAGACTATTTTCCTATGAAAATTTATAATAAGCGTGAAAAGCCATGGCGCGCTAATCCTTAATAAATAATTCTAGGTTTATACACTTTTAGATAATTCTGTTATAGGCATTGTACATAGTTTGCATCACCCGGCGGATGCCAAACAACGCCCACACTATGATAACTCTTGTCTGATAAGGACGCGAACTTTGAATACTAACCTACTAGTCTAGCAACAAATTAATTAATGCAATCCCATTTTTAATTATTCCTCTCATCATCAGCATCATAAACGGCCCACCACTGGGCATGATTCCCGATAGAATCCACGACACCGTGTCAGGGGATTTGGTATAATCACCACGCTTACCAGGGGGCTTGGTGATCGTAGTAGTTGGTACAGTACAAAAACTGACGCTGTCCGGCTTCTGGTATATAAATTCTCTAGCCAGTTTGGCGGTGTTTGGTGGTACGGTGGGGACTACACGGCAGTTTAGGAAAAGCTATTTTAGCTAACCTAAATTACCTATATAATTAGTTACTAGCCGACCCTAAAGCTCTACGTGGCGCGCTAGTTATTCTTCATAAGTCATTCTAGATGAAATGTTTTCACAAATTGAAGATAGCCAAGCCTTATTTGGGTTCTATTGCAACATAGTATAGCTTATCCAGCAATATCTGTTTATTAAATTCACTATTCAATTCCGTTAGATTTATGTAACTAACGTACCCAATACTCGAAACTAGCATTGATAACTTAGGTAAATTAACGGTAAGTAATATCGTGACTGACTCGCCAATAATTTGCCAATAATATATTGAAGTAGGACATGGTCGATCCATTTGTTCAATCATTTCTATAGGTAAGTTCTTACATCATTTTCTGAGAATGTATTTTCAAATGTCTCATATTTTCTGTGCTAGCCTAACCTAACATAAAAGATTAACTGAGTAATCCATTTAAACCAATAAAAAAATTTGCCATGCAAAATATATGTCAACTGTTGACGTTGTAGTCTATAATAATAAAATCATTCAATACATAAGTATTAAAATTGTATCCCAATACTTAAATTCATTTCCATTTAAAGGCTAATTAATGAAATATTGAGACTTAAGAGGCCGGCGACACGACGAATTTCCCATACAAACGAATACCAAAAATTATATTAATTCAAAAATACATTAAATTTTGAAAATAAAAGAGTAAAGCCCTCTCACTTACTGTTCTTGTCGAAGTTTTAAGGGTGCAAAGAGCCGAAAGTTGCACGCCAATTACTTTTGTAAAAGCTCTCTTATTTTCCTTGGTTCTTATCCTACCTAGAGCACTAAGCTGGATAAAGTCCATTTCTACAATCCTAACCTTCTAAAAAATAATTGCTATTTAGTATTTTTTGACACCGGATTTTATACATCTACATAATCTGTACTCTCTCGTATGTCGTGCGAACGCTATTAAGTATTAACGCTTAACCACCAATTCTAACGAAAATTGTAAATACATATTACAATTTGTGTGGGTACTATATTTACTTGCAGGAACTCTTCCTACAATACTTTCAATTTATCTCAATGCATGCAGTACATAATAAACAAATATATAAATACAAATTATACCTAAAAATACGATCAGTATTGTTATTTGAGTTGTAAGTCGAGCCCACGCCAAACTATAATGAAGGCGTTTCAAGTACTTAGAAATGTTTCTAGTTATTACAAGCCAGTTACGACAAGTGATTGCTATAGATTCCATAGTATGGAAATTACTGAGCTGATCTCGTTTACGACTGAGCATAAAAGGGTCGTTCAACTTGCGAGTTCTTTGGATCTCGACTATGTTTAGCTGAGTAACATTAGATCGATGGTTATAATAACTACCTAATTATAGATGTTCAAACAATAGGTAACGCGAACTACATATTTACACACAATAAATAATAATAACTACCTAATTATAGACTTTTGAACAGAGAACGCGAAAAACATATTTACTTACACAGATAAATATACCTATAAAAGAAAGTCGTGTTAGTTGCTGCTGCTGAACTGATTTGGCTGAAAGTACCCTTTTCTATAAGTTGTATTATTAAAAATCGGCCAAGATACCCTGTTAAACTTCTCTGAAAGTACTAACGAAAGCAAATCTGACTCTAGAAACTTGTTTTGTTCAAAGTTCAAGACCGGTGACATTTTGAGATGCGAATGCAGTTAAATTATTGCAGAATTAAGGTTAAGTTCGGTCATTAATTTAACGTTTCTAGCAATTAGTTTAACATTTTTACGCAACGCAGGTTCTGAGATAAATGCAAAGCTTACACAAAACTCTAAGCGTTTCTGCTTTAATCACTCGTATAATAGGGTTTTAGGAGGACCGATGTTGGTATCTATCTAACGGGATAAACATTAACATTTTATTCGCGGCTTTTCTCGCTTTCTTTAGTTTTCTCGACTTTTAAACGTTACCTGGACTAAGTAAGTACTACTACTAGGTACAAATATTTCAAGTTACCAGCTAAATCGACCCAGCCCTTCTCGAGATTTAGCGAGACAAACGACGGGCAAATCCACAAGCGGAAATCTAAACTGGTCGAATAAAATATCCAAAACATGTAAAAGAAAACTTAGTAAATCGTTGCATCAATCGTGTCGTCAAGAGTAATGTCGGACACGGCCTTTCCTACAAACCAGTTGTTTTTTAAACAACTTAATTTATGTTACCAACCGATTGGTGTAAAGGTCATAAAGGATTTGGATTAGGAATTCATTCCGTTCAGATTATAAGATGTTTAGCATAATGATGGTCAACTTGCTTGACCGGTTACCTCAAATGCATGTTTTATAATGATCGATTTGAATGTGATTCTAAATGATTGAGAACCTTAAAAAATTCCATAAGATTATCAAAGTAGCATCCCGTGATTAAATAAATATTTCCGCGAAATTAGTAACCCTACCAACTAACATTTTGCTGCGGAAAGATATTCCCTTTTCTAAAGTAGTTAACAAAAGATAGTTCATTATAGTTAGTAAGTACATACTTCACCTTTAAATATATTTGTTATATATTCTATTAAGGTCCTGTATCATCGGGTAACAGACCTAAGTATCAGAAACCTAGTGACCAGTAACCTAGTGAGTAGGTAGTAGTAGTGTGTAAGAGACCTAGTGTATCAGATTATCTAGTACTAGCAGCCCCCGCGAACTTCGTCTCGCCATATACTTTTATTTGCAACTATATCCATACTAAATTTCATCCAAATCGAATTATCCTGCGTAAGCATATATTTTCCCGCGGAAGCATTTAATTTTTACGCGGTAAAAAGTCTCTCGCCATATACTTTAATTTGCAACTATCTACATACTAAATTTCATCGAAATCGAATTTTCCCACGTAAGCATATATTTTCCCGTGGAAGCATGTATTTTCCGCGGTGAAAAGTCTCTCGCCATATACTTTTATTTGCAACTATCTTCTGCATACTGAATTTTATCTAAATCGATTTTTTCCGCGTAAGCATATATTTTTCCGCTGAAGTATGTATTTTTCCGCGGTAAAAAGTAGCCTATGTTAGGATTAGGATATTACATATTCTATGTATTACATTACATTGACCCCCCGTACCCCAGTGACGCTTACATGGAGCCTACAACGCATGCTGGCTAGCTGAGCGCGGTGAGCGACAACCTCGCGACTTTTTTCTAATACTTGCATTTTTAAACTCGTGATATCTTCCGAATGAAATGTCCGAATTGAATAATTCAAAAAGTTATAAAAAGGTATTAAAGCCGTCTTGAATATAAAGTAATTTAATTTGATAAGGATTAATACCAAGGTACAAATTAAGACCCTTTCAAGAGGCGGCATATATAAATTAATATTTTAGAATAAAAAACTGCTTACTGTGACATAACTATAATATTTAGACATATGCTGTCGCAACATTTTTTGTAGAAAATGATGAGTTCTGCAAAGTCGTAGTACATGATTTTGTTCTATAATCAATAGTTTTCGCAGCGCACGCGACGTAAGGAATTTTTCAGGTCATTTTTTTACACCTTATGTTACATTATTGGAGTTTTAGTAAGGATCCCTATTTTTTTTTTTATATAATATAGCCTATGTTACTCGGGGATAATGTAGCTTTCCAAAAGTGAAAGAATTTTTGAAATCGGTCCAGTAGTTTCGGAGCCTATTCGTTACAAACAAACAAACAAATCTTTCCTCTTTATAATATTTGTATAGATGTACCTTGTAACACTAGCGTCGAGCCACAGCGTCGAGCTTACCACGGGACTAGATATTGCTGATAACTATTGATGGTGATAATGATGCTCTTTGGTATTCTAATAAGAAACCTTTTTCCAGGTTGATCTATATTTCAACGCACTACCTACCTACACATTTAAACGTAAAATAAGATTTCATTGTTTTGCAAGATTTTATCATGACCTTTGAATAACTTACGAAGCGGTAAGATAGGTTAATGTAATGACGCAATAATATTCTCACTGAGTCATAAAACTACATCATATTGACTTAAAAACACTTGAAGATTGCCTCATAAGCAAGTTTAAAACGTACGGTATATAGGTGCCATATGATATACACACGATATACCAGATGTGATGCATTTATGAACTTCATGAACAAAAATGGTACGAATTAAATTTTACCATTATCAACACAATAAATATTGCCGAGTAATTTACACAGCAACATCTAACCACGTAGTAAATCCAAAGCTTGTGTCACTGAGAATAGGAAGAATCTGTTCATTTCTGTTTTGAGTAGAAATGAAACTGTTTATCCCTATAGGTTGGTTAGCAATTTGTGCTCGTTATCAATAGTTATGGGCTGAGCAGGGGTCCCTTATTAGGATGTGACCCCGAGTGTTTTGGCAATATTATATTATATGGGAAGCATACCAATATAATATTGCCAAAACACTAGCAGCAGTTTATAATCTGTGAAGTAGGATGATTCGCGGAGAGTTAAACTAAAGAGCTTTTATTTTTACTGTTATAACCATGGTTTATCATAAAAACTATGGTATATTTTGGATAATGACATCAGTTTCAGTAGCTGTTGGCGTTAATCAACATTAAAATTCATGGATTTCCAGCTTTGTTTGTCTAATTGTATTTGTGCGTTTATAAAGCATTTATGCCACGAATATGTCTTGAGCAAACATGACGTTTTGCGCCATTCGTTCCTTGAAGCTGGCTTTTCTGGTGCATTTGTGGTGTTAACTCCTTTTATCCGTCCCGTTCACCTTATTGGAGATTTCCCTCGTGCTCGTTTTAATTTAACCTTTTCGTTGCTCTACAAAACGTTCTTCGTGGCATACATGACTTAAATCTGGTCATGTCTAGAAAACTTTTATTGGCTCTTGATTCGAAAGTGTGCGTGAAACCTATTAGGTACATACTTAATGGAGGCGTATGATAGTTGGTTTTACTAAACGGTGCACGGTGTGGCAACAATTTCATGAGGTCAAAGGAAACTACTCTAACCACAGATCCTAACATTTGTATCGTAGCTGACCAACCGCCGTTTGATATTGTTTCGTTCAGCCTGAACTGTAAACTCATTATCTAACACTAGCTTCCGCCCCGCGGCTCTACACGTTATATTATGGGTGCTAGATTTAATTTTAATTTATTTTTTATTGGGTTATTATATACTTGATATAATATCCATACATACGATAGATATTTTTATTATACATATTTAAAACCCAGACAAACAAATATTTGTTCCGAGAAGAAATATTTGCAGATCCTACAAAATCGCCTCACTCTTTGGTGAACAGACGGCCACAGGCCGCAATAATAACATAACCTATTTACATCTACTATCCGTAGGGCCAATAACTATGCAAAACAGTTATGATTAATGCATTCCATTGCCGTACTAAACATTGATCCAGCGTGGTATGACTCAGGGGGCAATAGCAATAATACTCCCCTACTCTGTTACCCCGAACCGCGGCCTTGGGGTCCTACTAATTAACTTTGCAGGAGAGATCGTAGGCACCTATTTTTAAACAGGAGCTGACAAGCTATTTTCGTGTTTTCGTAACAAACGGATAGGTTTATTTTCGGATGAATACAACTGTGACGCAGGTTTAACTAATTCAGAATCATTCTTGTGTATTGATTGTGTCGTAATTACTCTAAGTTTAGAGGAAAATCACAGTCACAGACAAGACCTATGGTTTGCAATAGACAGTTATTGGAACTGAACAGTTCAGATTTAAGCCTCGAGCAGACCGGATGCGTATACGTACACGTAAGCGTAGACGTGCACGTACCACTGAGTTGTAATGTATAGGAATGTATGTGACAGGACACACTGCACGCGCACGTCACGTTACGCAAGCGGTGTGTCCTGTCTCTTACATTCCCATGCATTACAACTCAGTGGTACGTGCACGTCTACGCTTACGTGTACGTATACGCATCCGGTCTGCTCGAGGCTTTATCGTGCATCGCAGAACGTCGTAATCATAATCATAATCTTTATTGTTTCAACATATTGTTTAATATATTTATAACATATTCAAAGTCAATCAACAAGAAGGACAAGAGTCGGATAATGCAGTTGATTAAAGGTAAAGAAGCAGCTGGTTAAAGGTGGATACAATCAAATGAGTTTGTAAACAGTCCACTCTGACCTTAAGGCGATTATCACACTAGCACGCACCACGCTGCATGTTGCGTGTTCTTACGTGGCTTGTTTCTCCGTTTATAGTGAACATGTAATCCAATAAAAAATGCGTCTACGCGCATATAAAATTGGATAAGCTAGGTGCATGGCAGAGTGCCTAACTGGAGGTCTTTGTACTGCTAGACAATTAACTATACTAAAATATATTTAACTGACTGCCTAATTAAATAATAAATTAACACAATGTACGAAGAAACTACCTTCTAGAAGCCTGTTAGATAAACTAGAACAGTTAAGTATATACTAAGAATATTACTACTAAATTACTAAATCAATATTAAGTTATATTATTTATTTATTTACTTACCTTGTTTTATGACTAAGATATATAATAATATGTTAAATTGAGATCAGAAATGGAGCTATGTACCTATCTGCATATTAAACCTTCGGAAAGATTCAAAGGTATTCAATTATTATTCAAGACAAGTTTTAAACATGCACGGAATATAAATTTGTTGTAATCTGTAATACCTATCATGTAAGAAAATGATCCAAACCTTATTTACATAAACAAACATAGGCATGTTCATGTATACAATGTAGGCACACCTACCTTCTACGCAAAACCATAATCTGACAGAATGAATCTTCAGCCAAACAAAAGCGCACAAACTTATGTTTCAAAGTGGACAAATAAATTTTTGTTTAATGGAGTGTAAGACTGTGCACAAATTAGCCCTTGCATTGCAATCTAGAATACAGGTTAAGACAAGACTATGTTGTAGGTAAATCACATCTTAGTGACCTACCTAGAATTTCATGCTAATTTTCACTATGATATTCATAATAATATTTTGTTTCATTATATGTTTAGCGATATCTTAATATGTAGTTGTTAGACATGGTATATAACAGAAAATATGCAAATGCTGAGTTCATTATATGTCATCGGGCTCGCCGTGGGCGGTTTATTGTGAAACTTAGATGATAATCAAAACAAATGTTACTGGTTTGAAAATGTATGGCAACCACTTACAATGCTTAGTACCTAGACTCAAAGAAAATCAATAATAGACGCATTTACTCAAAAACTCAAGATCCCTTTGATAGATTAAGACATTTTGCACGCAAACCATTACGCGTACAATCCCCTCGACTGCGAGGGGTGGGTCAGACCCGCATGCATTTATACACGCACATCTCGCTCTAAAACATAAATACTGAATAAAACTACAAGTAATAATTAACCAACATTAAATAGTTGCAGCCAAATACCTCATATGCTTCAGGAATTGATGGAGAGGGCCGCGAATCCAGAGCCGCTGGGACAAATCCTCAATCACTACACGAAAACCAAAATATATCACACACTAAACTTGTTCTCTTCGATTGTTGCTAACAATCAACGCAGTTTTATAGATCAAGGATATATTATGTGATAAAATATCAAATAAATCTTGTAAAACTAATAAACAATAGCATTTTCTATCAAGATTTTACGGAGAAGCACGACAACACGACCGCCTGTGCGATTTTTTTTCTGAACTAAATTTTTTGATAACTTTAGGTGGCGCCACTGGACGAAGTCGCTAGAGCGCAAGCGCAATCACTCAGTGCTTGCTTGATGATACAACTTCAATACAGGAAACCACAATTTCCTGGATCTGTACGAAAACCGTAAAATAATTCCTCTTGTCAATGTCATTTATATCAGCTGATAATATTTTGTTGCTCACTTCACTCTGTACTTGGACGAACGCTGTTTTTGTGTTTTACTTTTGTTTTACACTAAAAACTTACTGCTTTACTATGTTAGACCAAGTAAAACGTATAATTTTAGTACTTTCTGGCAAAGGTGGTGTAGGAAAGTCTACAGTGAGCACTCAACTTGCTCTGTCGCTAAAAGAAAGAGGTTACAAAGTAAGTTAGTAAGATTTTGTTTACATTTTCGGAAACATTTAACACTTAATGCCTCAATCGTAATGAAAAATCTATGTAGAGTAGTAAGTACAGTTAGGTTGCTACGCTAAGCTAAGGCTAGCTAAATCAAACAACTGAAAATTATCATTTGATAAGTTTAGGATACTTGCTACTAAATACCTCATTTGTGTCTCTGTAAATATACAATACAATACAATACAAAACACTTTATTGCACACCAAAACAAAGAAACAAAAATAACAAAAACAACAAAAGAAACAAGTACAATGGGCGGCCTTATCGCTAAAGAGCGATCTCTTCCAGGCAACCTTTGAACCTTTTTATATAAAATGGCTTATATTAAATTCCAAGGTTTTCTTCCAGGTTGGATTACTCGACATAGATTTATGTGGCCCCAGTGTCCCGTACATGCTAAACATAGAATCCGAAAGCGTTCACCAAGGCCCTGATGGCTGGATACCAGTGTACATAGATAAAGAACAGAGGCTTGGAGTAATGTCTATTGCATTTCTACTGAACTCGAGAAATGATGCGGTAGTGTGGAGAGGGCCTAAGAAAACTTCTATGATCAAGCAGTTTCTGGAGGATGTTTACTGGCAAGACTTGGACTATCTCATTATTGATACACCACCAGGTAAATCCTCATTATAACAAACCATACTTCAATGCCCAGTCTACCCAATGGAACTCAGGTCTTGCGATTTGGTTTCACCATGCTTACCAAGCAGGTTTATGATTGCAGTAGCAGAGATATTTAGAGTAGTAGGAGTGAAGAGCAGTGCCAATAAGCATACTGTTCTAATGACAGTGCTCTTTTTAGCTAAGATATAGATTTCTTAGTCATTGTACACATAATGACATAGCCTTAAGATATAGATTTCTTAGTCATTGTACACATAATGACATAGCCTTTTTATCTATTAGTATTTGAATAAATAGCTGCAAAGTCATTTACTGGTAGCATTTATTATATTATTATTTATTTATTATTGCTGTATGGAAATTAAAGCTAGATTTTTGAATCCAGATATAATAATATCCACACAGTAAATCAGATTGTGTAATAATATTTTAAAGATACGAATAGCACTTTCATTAAACTTAAATAAAAATAAATCTGCAGGTACATCTGATGAGCATATCACTGTGATGGAGAACCTCCGTAATGTGCCGCAGTGCTCGGCCATCCTCGTCACCACTCCACAGGAAGTGGCTATTGAAGATGTACGCAAGGAGATCACTTTCTGCAAGAAAACTGGCATTCCAATCACTGGCATTATTGAGAATATGAGCGGGTAAGTTAAGTAAAAATATCTTTAATAAATCGAATTGAGATAATTATGAACTTATTTCTAAATATAATAGTGGCATAACATTTAATTAAGGTTGAAATAAAAATTTATAAATATTAAATTTTTTAAGCACTGTATTGAGAAACTTAAAGAACAACCAGCTCATATCTGAATTGAGTACAATAATTTGTTAGTGTTTTTTCTTTTAATTATTGGAGCGAATTCCATCCCATGCAGTTTTATCAAACAAACCTGTCGTGGGTTTAATGGTACAATATGGTTATAAACTAGTTTAAGCTTATGAATTAAAATAAATAAATCAATCATTCTAGATACAGATACTGTGATATTATAAATATGATATTTTTTACTACATTTTTAAATTTAGTGATTAATGTAGTATTTGCTATTGAGGTTTTGTAACTGTTTTTGTAAGAGATTGTTTTCTTTCAGGTATGAATGTCCTAACTGCAGCGAATGCACCAACATCTTCTCCAGCGGCGGCGGCAGTTCTCTTGCGGAATACGCCAAGATACCATTCCTGGGAACCGTGCCCATAGACCCACGCGTGGGACGGCTCGTGGGACAGGGGCTCGCAGTGGTGAAGGAGCTACCGGACTCCAATACCAGCAAGTTTTTCAATAGCCTGGTGGATTTATTGTCTGGGGATTTGGGGACATCTTGATTTTACTTATTATTCTATATGTATCTATAATGTTAAGTAATTATAAATATATAGGGTGACAATGGTGTCGTAATCATAAGTGATAGGTATAGCTTGAAGCATTAGGATCTTCATGGTAAGTAAGTGTTTAAACATAGTATCCTAATATTCTTTCTTAATATCTCTATATAAATAATCTCCTAATAGACTTAACAGAAAGAGATGGCAAGAAAATCGTATATTACTGTCTCAAGTGTCCACTTCATTATTTCTGTCTGGATTCATTGTTCTGAGTTTACCATATATTTTTCTTTATACAAAGTTAATTTGATACGAAATTATTTTATAAATAAGTGTCATACCTGTTTGACTGCTACATGTAAATAAAAAAAGTTGTTATTTTATGTATATTTTATTCACTACCTACTAGTTAACATAAACATCACAAATTTTGACAAATCTAAATGTTTGAGTACACAAATATTTTTATATTACTATTTTTTTTATTTTCCAAATTATAATCACAGCACATCACATCTAATCTTATACAATACAGTAGATACCTAGTTAAAACATTCATAGACAAGTCAATTAAATTAAAAACTACACTCCTTATAAAAACATAACTATGTATTAGTTGACTATTTACGACATCAAACATAATAATTATGATAAAGTTTTATGTTAAAATATATTAAAATAAACATTGAAACAGTAAAATTAAATGTCGTGTCAACAATATATAATTTTATAAAGCCTTTTTATTATAAAATTATCAATCCGTTCAAGTCATTTTATGACAAAATTTTATTATACTGTATATATGTAATCAAAATTTGGTGAAACAAATATTTTTCTCAAGGCTCATTGATTGTTTTATATAACCTTACATCTACAAAATACGTACCTTAAATCTACAAAAACATTTAAAAAACTATTTCTTAATTATGGAATTCCTAAGTCATGTTTTTAGTTAAACAACTTCAGCCTTTTCTCTAAATATTGGTGTTATAGATTTTAGTAGGTAGGTATATGAGATTTATTTTGTTTTTATCAAAAACGAAGATCTGTAGATCGTACAAACTTTTGTCCCGAGGCGGATATCGAACCCACAACCTCTTGCGTCGTAAGCGGACAATCGCTCGCTGCGCCACAGCGCTCATAAAAGAGTCAATAAATACATTTTATATTCCTGTTTAGATTTAACAAAGTTTTTCTTAAATCTATTGGTTCAGTTTAATTTAAATGTTTGGTATAATCAAATGCGATATAGCGACACTAATTAAACATTTCAACATTTTCACTAATAAAAAATTTCAAAATATATTATGTCATATTCAAAATATATTATAAAGTATCAGAAACAAGAAGTTTCAATGAGACTCAAATCATTTGGTACATAGTCAATGATTTTATATAAAATCATTGTACATAGTTGTATTAGTGCAAGTAAAACATACCTAACCATATTTTACGACTTCGTCGTCGTAAATACCCATCCTAAAAGCCTGTTTTTTTCGTCACTTTAACTTTAAAGTTAATTTCTGTTCAAACGTTTTGTTTTTAAAATAAATGAAAGGGAATTTCCGACATACCTAGAATGTACCTATAGTCCCTTTATAGTACACTAAAAAATGATTTTGTATGGTAACTATTTGAAGACAAACATCTCTTAGAAAACCATAAAGTATACATATTGGAGTCTAATACCATCAGGGCCGGTTTCACCGGTTACAGATAAAGTCTGTCCGTAACTTATCTACCAGGTAAACTACAAATATTTGTCAGATAACTATCTGAAGTATTTTTAATTAATAGACTTTCACAATCTCACTTGATGGAAAGTGTCGATGTGGCCGATTAATCTTCTCTTAAGATCTTGAAGATCTTGCTTTATCTGTTACCGGTGAAGTCACTCAGAGTGATTTAAGCAGAATTAGAGGGGTTATTGACCTGCGGTTCTTCATTCAGCCACATGAACTGTCTGATTTCCTCTTCCGAAGACGGGCAGCAGTGCGGCGGCGCCTTTTGCAGGATGTGGCGCAACTCCTGGTGATAAAACATTAGTTTAGTTTTAACATTTTTTTAGTTTTGTTTTTGGTGTACTTACAATAAAGTATTTTTGTATTGTATTAGTATAGTTGAATGTGAGTTGAATAGAGACCGTTTCAAATCCACGAAAAATGGCTTTGAAGTGTATGATAGACGTGCGAGTAAGTTCGCGAACTAGTGTCTCGACGATCTGTTTCGCTTGTTAAAGTACGCGTACTTGACACACGCGAAAAAAAAGCTCGTCTTATCTCATTGCATCCTAATGTAATTTTATTTTTACTCAAATGTATTTTTGTGTTGTCTGAAATAAAAGCCTATTTAATTTAACCTTGGGTCAAGATTTTAAGACAATTTTTTTAACACTCTGATAAATTGTTACCGGATGTATACAATTTCGAGTTTTTGTGGTTTTTCTTGTGTTAACATACACCCTTTACAACTTTTGTACATACACCCTGGAGGTAATTTCTGAAAGTGAATTTACAAGTTGGCCTCTGTATTTTATACGGCTTGGTCTAATAATTTTGTAATTACATACATTATTTAGAGCTTACACTGTGACATATGTGTATGTGACTGTGACATTTATTTATAGATCTGTAATGGATGCCGTGGTTCATAGTTACCTAGCACCCAATGCAGTGTGGACATTCAGGCAGAGTTAGGCCGCCATCACACGGGACTGCACCACAACAACCGCACGCAGTCGTTTATTCAACTGCATGCAGTTGTCTACAGTCGGATCTGACTTCCGTGTGATGGCGGCCTTAGGTTTCTTAAGACTTTCATTAGGTTATGTCTTTATGGCAGTTAGCTTCCTATAAATGAAATAAAATGATAAAATTGAGTTATTATATATTAAAACAGGCGGTGGTTTTGACTTTGAGAGAAATATCTTTAAAAGGCAAGGGAAAATGATAGTGATATTGAGTTATGAAGTGATAAATATTTACACAAACAGGGGTATTTATTGACATGTTTATTTTTTGCAAAGTGGGTAGAATAATCAAAATAACTATAATTTGTAAAATAGTTATGATATGAAAAATACAAATAGATCATAATAAGTAATAATAAAATAAATACATATATGTAAATAACAATTAATAAATATATTAATACGGTTATGGACGACGTCATTTAATGCGGTATAAATTTTGATACATAACATTTATAACAACACCTCTATACGACAACAAACGCAAAAAAAAGAAAACTAGGATAGAGTTAAGGAACTGAATATTAGGTCTCACAAAAACATTTGCATCATTTTGCTAACCACTTTGGGTATTTTTATATATTTTTTTTATATTTTACGGTAGACTGGCCTCTGGACCACTGGAAATTTATAAGCCAGTGCTGCAGATACACCTTTATAACTGACTTATATTAAATAAAAAAAATAATTAAATAATTCTTAGTAATCTCATCAACTAAGGCTTCTCTAGAAAGCGTTGGTTGAATTCAAGTCTAGGTCTTTGGTGGACATCCACCAATAAAGTTGAAATGTTCAACTTAAAAATTTTGTAGGTCTTAGTTATGTAGTTTATATTTTTTGCCAATTCCAGTCCACATTTAGCAATCAGTCCAAGACCGTGTAATATAGGTCTACGAACCCCGATAGTTTCGAACCACTTTTCTCTTTCCAGGCGTCTGCCAACTGAACGTTTTAATATCTGGGGAAGCACAAGTCTATTGTATATAAAAAAAATTGCAGAAAAATTGGTCGGGACATCCTGTTTACTGTAGGAACATACATATACCGTAACCATTTGTCATAAAACAAACAGTATTTTTTCGATATAAGTACGCACGAGTTTAAGTTTTAAACCCGATATTGTTGATATTTGTCTCTACATAGAGGTCATATGAGACTCAGCCAAAGTGATGCTGGAAAACAAAATGGCGTCCAAATATATTTCAAACACACAGTCACACTACTTGGCAACTTTACCACGGATCGGCAAACGCAGCGTCGGACGCCAAAATGGATCAACAAAATGGATAGATGCGTGTGCATCCGACCGTAATACCTGGAAATTATTAAGGGAGGCCTATGTCCAGCAGTGGCGCAGATTCCATCCCAAGACACAATAATTGTAAAGGTTCTTACCTTCATAGCGTTTCTGTTCCTAGCGCCGGCGACGGTGTGGTTGACGATGGGCCCGGGGTAGTGCACGCCGATCACGCACTCGGCGCGCTGCTGGGCCTCCAGCGGGGCCTTCCATGGCTCGTAACTGTCGCGTTACGGATAACAATAACTATTATACTCGTATGTAATGAAAAATATAATAATTTAAAATATAAAACGTAAGAAGAGTAATAAAATGGTAACCACTCACTCAGCGTTATAGATAGATAGATTAGATAGATAGATTAACACTTTATTGTACCTTCTTAATTAAAATAAAAACAGAGTTTCAAGAAAACTTATTACTAAATTAAACGTACAAGGGGCGGCCTTATCGCTGAGAGCGATCTCTTCCAGGCAACCATAGTGGAGATAATGAATAAAAAAATAGTACAAAATATTTAAAAAGGTAGTGTAGGTACATAAATTATATAAACAATTTTAATTACATAAAGTATATAACAATAAACTAATACAAGTCGAATATCACTTATAAATATATATTTATTTATACTATAAAATTAATACTTATATACTTATATATTTTTATATTTATATATACATATATAATTAAGTATAAATATATGACTAAATATTAAAAAAACAACACATACAATTTGATTTAATCCTTAGCAGTAAGAAAGTAGTTTTTAAGCCTAGTTTGAAAAATTTTTAGCGAAGGAGCAGATTTAATATTACTGGGTAAAGGGTTCCATAGACGGACAGCTTCAACAGAGAAGGAATTGCCATAGAATGATTGACTGTGGGCAGGAAATTTGAGAGTTAAATTATCCGTAGACCTAAGATTAAGGGAGTGAGAAGTATTTATAAATTGAAATTTAACTTTAAGGTATTTTGGAGAAAACGGGGAAAAAAGGATAGAATAGAGGAGAGAAAGTATATGCATGTTTCTACGTTGGCGTATGGGGAGCCATTTTAGTTTAGAACGGAAAGAAGAAACATGGTCGTATTTCCGCAAGCCAAATATAAATCTTATGCACAAATTTTGAAGGCGCTCAAGCTTATCTAGTTGATCCTCGCGAAGATCTAAGTAGCTTACATCAGCATAGTCAAGAACCGGCAGAAGAAGAGACTGAGCAAGTTCAATTTTAGTAGCAGTTGGTAGAAAATTCCGCAATCTGCGTATCGAGCCAGCTGATGCATACACTTTTCTGCATCTGTTATCTATAGTTGTTATTCTTATAGGTGGAGGACGGTTGTTCCAGCATTTTATGGTTGCATAATAAAAACTGTTATAACTAAATTACATTAGATTACATTAGACAACCGCACTTTACCCGTGTTAATCATACCTATATATTATAGTACAAAATGACAGGCTAACTCGCCCATATCCAACAAACTAAATAATTCCCACATATATAGTTAACTTACATGTACTCTGTCGGCATTCGGCCCAGCTCAGGCACGTATCTTCTGACGTACTCGCCGCTCGGGTCCAGTCGCTGGCCGAGTCGCACTGGACAGGCGCACTCGCCCGTATCCAACAAGGCTTCGAATGCGCTGGATGATACCCACATCCAATTACCTGCGCATACCGACCTGAAAGAGAGATTAGGATTGGTTGTTGGAAGTGTTAAGGTTTTAAAACTAATAAAGCGTGTCCAATGAGTTTTCGTAGGTTAGCTGTCTCTCAATTTCCTAGGAGGCGCAGGTTGCGTTTTATAGAAGTTTCCATTTGAAACAAATGAAAGTTACCATAAGGTGCTATTGCGCCGTAGACAAACACATGCTGATTAAACTTATAGACACCGGTCGTCGTTTTTGTCGGGGTTAAAGAACTCTAGACTAGCGTCGAGATCGTTTGAATCAAGTCCGATCACAAATTTATGGAAGTTGTGCAAACATAGGAGGTGGAACAGCATTCCAACACTTCGTGGCAAATTATGAATGTTGAAGATCGCTTGAGAAAGGCAGTGTAAATAGAGGGGAAAACCAATGATAGTAAGTAAAGCTGGTACCAGTCGGCGTCGAGCAGGTACTTGAGGAAGTGTCGCAGGCCGTGCTCCCAGGAGAGCCACAGCGTGCCGCGCGTGAGGAAGGAGGCCACGGTGTTCCGCACGGCGTGGTGCAGCCAGCCCTCCGTGCGCAGCTGACGCATCGCCGCGTCTATGAACGGGAACCCGGTCAGACCTTCAATCCATCTGTGACAATAATAAAATAAATTAAAATAAAAATCCTTTTATTTCTTACAAACTATGTACATGGACAAAAAAAATGTTTAAACTTAATCCTAAATGTAGTTAATACTTTTGATAGTCAGTCTGTAGGAACCCCTCTGTGGGTGAAGGCCTCTGTAACAATAACAATAAATAAATAAATATTGCTGGACAATACACACAGCGACATCTAGCCCGTGGTAAGCTCGAAGCTTGTGTTACGGGTGCTAGATTTATGATATACTTAATATAATTTATGCAAACATAGATATGTATATATATTTTTATACATTTAAAACACTCAGACACTCGGAACAAATATCTGCAGATCGTACAAATTTTTATCCGAGGCGGGAATCGAACCCGCAACCACCTGCGACGCAAGCAGACCTTCACCCGCTATGCTACAGAGCTAGTCGAACAAAAATGTATTTAATGGACTAATTGACAAAATCGCGGCATAATTTCTACTAGTTTAGCTGCTTCACGAAGCATCATCATGAGTACGCTTCGTCAAGTTAGGAGCGCCACAGTGGGACGTAAACAAGGGTGATTATGTACTTACTTTTGCAATTCATCCCCTTCAGGGTTCTTCCAGGGTATATCGAGGCAGATGGGGTTGTCCGCCATCTGGCCATAGTTGGGATTGTTCACGCTCATCGTGTAGAAGTACTCGCGCCAGATCAACTGACCTGGAAATGTTTAGGTATAATGTTATGTTATTATTTGAGGTGATAGAAGTTCTACAATCAATATTGCTCAAATTACTCTTGTTCTGCGACTGAAAATAAAAATAATTGATATTTTGTATCAAACCAAAAAAAGTCCAACTTGTTCTAGTGATCTTTAGGATTTTATGGAAATAAATGACATAAATCTTTATTCTTTTACAAACCTGAGATAAATTGCGTAGCGTTCAGCCGCCCTTGATGCACTTGCTGGAACAAATCGTGGAGACTCCAGTAGAATCTGAAAAAAAAAGATTATTTTAAAACGGAAGTATACACAAAGGTTAAATAATTTTAAAAGTAATCTTAAGACATAGGCTACTTTATGACTTTTTTTGGCGACCGCTGTGGCGCAGCGGGCTAAGTTACGTCGCGTCGCAGGCGGAATGCGGGTTTTATTCCCGCCTCGGAACAAAAAAAATTATACGATCAGTAAAGATTTGTTCCGATTGCCTAGTTGTTTTATAGGTATATGTATAATTAACCTAACCTTAGTCACCTTATATATATAAAAAAAACTAAACATACTTTCTAACAGAGAGACATCCGAATCGCAGCGCGGGACTCAGAGATATCGGCGGCCCGAGCAGATCCGGGTTCCCGTGCGTTGGGAGATAAGAGCCCCTGAAATATAATACACATCACATAAAAAGTATAATCACATGAAAATGGCGTCCCGAAGTTACAGGACGTAGATGTAGACCGAAATAAATGTCGCGCGATTACTCATAAAAAATGAGAAAATGTCGTTTCTTTGTTGGGTGTCTATCTATACTAATAATAATAAATCTGTAGTGGTCGGTGGATGGAGTGAGTTTATTTTCGTTTATAGGCTCTGTGAGCGGGTCGGCTAGTCCTGTATAAAAAGTTCCTATATACCACCTGTTTTATTTTGGTGCACCTTGTCTGGATCACCCTGTACCTCACCTGCAGAACGTCTCGTACTCCACGGCCAGTCGCTGCTGCATCTGCTTGAGAGCCGTGGTCTCGCCGCCCACCCAGCGGATCATACGGACATCCTCGTTCTCGAGGAAGATGCCTAGGTCTTCTGGTTTTGGTGCCTGGGAAAATAAAATTAGAACATCATCTTAAAACACAAGACATCAGAAGACGAAAAGCCGCGTCGTTCTGTGTAGGTACTGTACCCTATATCATCTTTTTTCCTTTAGATATTATTGGTGATGAACTGGCAGAAATTAAAAAAGGAATCCAAACTTCATTTAACATGTGATTTCTTCTGGCATCCTTCTACAGACATTCTCCTACCTTGTCGTAAACGGTGAACTCCTTGTATAAACAGTCGGGTAGCGTCCCAAACTTGGTTCCAAGCAGGTCGATGTCTCCGACCGGGCGAGGTGGGTCGCCGATAGTCGCCACAGTGTGCTGGAAGTAGACAACGTTAGCTAGGACTGGTAAGACTAATTTGATTTAAGAACTTGTATACATGGTCACAGAATAAATATATTTTCAATACCGCACGAAAGCAGCTCGCACTGTCATGACGTCACGCTTATGTAAACAACGACAAGATTCATATCAAAACACAGTGAAGCGGAATCACCAGATGAAACTGCGGGCGCGTATTGATAGTAGTGAATAGGAGAATAAAGAATAAAATATTTTTATTTGTGCCTAAATAAATGTTCAATCATTGAATTTAAAATATAAAAGAATAAAACTAAAAGACAAATCGGTCACCACTCCGCTGCGGAAGCTACATGAGCAATTACAGCGCTGGTTTTCTGTGGTGCCATGGAACAAAGCGCGAAATGGCATAATGTGATGGATATCTCTATGGTAATCTATAACGTCGTTGAGTAATATAACTTATGTAATATAACCAGCAGTTAGGCATTACCAGGAACATCTGGTAAGTGAGCGGCGGGATGCCTCCATTGGCCCGTATCACAGTGTCCGGCTCCCACAGAGTGTGAGAGACGTATTCCTTGACCGTCACGCCGACCTCCCTGCATGTGTTCTTGACTGCGTCGTCGCGCGGCCGCCATACTGGCTCGCAATCCTGCTCGAAGCAAACTTTGCGGATACCTGAAGAATACAATTGCATAGATATTCATTAGATTTATTCTTAACCAAAAAGATTGAACACCATCCCACAAAATTTCCTTAAGTTAAATAACTTTCATAGGTAGGTAAGTACCTTTCATGCAATCTAGGTTGTCAATATCTCGTCATCTCAATGCATTTTAAATTATGTGGATATTAAGTGGTTGGATCTGATTAAATTATGGAAAAACGATCTTGTTTTCATCTTGTACGATTTAGCAGGCAATTGAAGGAGCTTTATATGGATTTATAAGAATTTTATATGCAAAATGGAAACACGAGATGTTCTGAATAACGGGATTTCTACAATTTATACAACGGGCACAGGGATTTGAATCGTAATCATATTTGTAGGGAAAATTGCTTTGCATATGAAGATATTAATTTATTTTGTATACAGTTCAATGAACTCTTGTGATCTCTCCGTTTCGTACAAATTGAAAATTGAAGTGAAGTGACAACGAAACGGACAAAGGACGACGAAAGAGTTCGATTCCCGCCTCGGGGCAAAAATTATAACGATCTGAAAATACTCCGAGTGTCTGGGTGTTACATACATAATAAAAAATTTATTTATCAATGTATATTATATTAAGTACTAGCTTCCGCCCGCGGCTGCGCCCGCGTGGAAATAAAAAGTAGCCTATGTTCTGTCTCAGGGTCTAAAGATTGCCTGTACCAAATTTCAAATCGGTTGAGAGGTTTAGGCCGGGAAAGCGTAACAGACAGACAGACAGAGTTACTTTCGCATTTATAATATAAGTAAGTAAGGATATCAGAAATCTAGCACCCGTAACAGAAGCTTCGAGCTTACCACGGGGCTAGATGTTGCCGTGTGAATTGTCCAGCAATACTTATATATTTATTTATTGGATGACTCACCAAACTCTTCCCAAAGTCTTCGGAAGAAGTCCGTCGGGTTGGCTTTCACCATGATGAGGCGGCCGCCGAACTTCTTGAACTGATTGTCCAGGTCATCCAGCGCCTCCAGTAGGAACCGCATGCGGTTGTAGCCTACCACCTTCGTACCTGTAGAATACGGAGATATCATCACCCACATTAACCACCACTTTTAAAGCCTTCTTTTCGCTATTAATCTTCTATTAAAAAACTATTTTAGGCAGTAGAAAATAGTCATCAGATTCTCGAACCGAAATTATCTTCATACTGTACTGTAATGCCCTCCTCATGAAGATGAACTCCGAAAAGTTTATAAGGAGATCTTCTAGCAGAAGAAATGAATCTAGGCATGTGACTATTCCGTTACCCTGCCGTTTCTCCATCGTATTGAAAATCTTCTTGCAGTAAAACGAGAACTAACCTGCCGTCTCCCCATCGAAGATAAACACGGGGAAGAACGGCATACGGCGGTCTTCCAACGCGGAGAGCATCGCAGGGTTGTCGTGAAGGCGCAGCCCGTGCCGGAACCACAACACACTGCCACCCAACATTATCGTATCTTCTTGGCAATCTGCAACAAATTCACTTGAAATCTCGAGAGATGTTTGGTTCAGTTGATTCTGAGTAGATGATTGATGCTGTATAGTTAGGTAGTGCAATTCTGCACACAGGAGGGAAGGGAAATTTGGATCATCATCATCATTTACTTCATACTTTGTACGAAAAAAAAACTATTCGTAGATTTAGATTGAATAAAAATAATAGTTATAACTAACTGATTAAAATAAGAGTAACTTACATCACGTATTATTTACAAAAAAAAAAACAAATCTAGGAATAGCGTCCGACTCAGCATAATTATTATAATAGCTATTATAACGCTGATCTCTCGTCATGGCAAAGATGAATATGGCCACGTAATTCCCCAGTAGAACTGATTTTTATTTGTCTTAGGGGATTTGTTAGGTGCCTTTAGGTACTGAATCACCACGATTTCTATCAGGTTGATAATCGCAGTGTGTTGGTATATTTTCTATATTATTTGGTTTCCAGCAATAAAATGACTATTCTAGACATTGCAATAGGTTTGAATATGCAAGCTTATTACCAATCGTGCATGTCACAAGACGATTATCTTGTAAAACCATGGTTAAGATGTTAATGGCCAGAGTTATTAAATGTCAGCTGTTTCCGGGCAGCAAAGAAAACTAAATAGACCAGGGTTTTTAATTTTTTACAAGGAAAAAAATAGTAGTAGAATGAAACCCATTAGAAAAGGAGGGGAATATGGTAAAAATGAAAGGAAAAATAAATTACGGTCGATCTGAGTTCGGGAAGTGGGAGGGGGTGGGCTTTTAAGGGGAGAAAATGGTTTATCTCGATTTGCGGTGAAACTACTAGTCCTATGAAAAAAAGTTATATGGCAAAGTTGTAGGTAATAAAACGATCTACAACTTTTAATTCACAACTTTTATACATAGCCTCAAAACTTATATGAAAAATTCAAATAACCAAGTTTTTTGTTTTTTTTATTTATCTTTTTCAAAAATTGATATTTTTCTACGAAATTTGGTGAAAACTTGCCTATTTATGTCCCAAATACACTGTGATTTATTTGACTGAAAATATTATTGTTTTCACCTTATTTTGACTTAATTTTCAAAAATATAGACTAATTTTCAATCGAAAATTCACGTGTCAAAATATTAGCTTTTTTATAAAAGTCGGTGAGCTTTATGTTCATTGAAATCTGTATTTTTTGATAGTTAAAAAAAATATATACATTACAATAGTAAATATTCTCAGAAAATGCACAAAACCGAAACAAAAATTTGTATCATTAGGTACAATTACATCATAAAAATGTGATTTTGTCTTTTCAGACTACATAATAATAATAATAATATAATAATCTGTTTGTATAATGTGCAATAAGTCGGATTATAAGCAATAATATGAAATAAAAATTGCAAAAATCACATTTTTATGATGCAATTGTACATAATGATACAAATTTTGTTTCGGTGTTTTGCATTTTCTGAGAAAATTTACTATGGTAATGTATATATTTTTCTAAACCATCAAAATATAGAGATTTTAATGAACAAACAACATACCGATTTTTATAAAAAAGCTAATATTTTGACACGTGAATTTTCGATTGAAAATTGGTCTATTTTTTTAGTAATTAAGTCAAAATAAGGTGTAAAAATTAATATTTTTAATCAAATAAATTATAGTGTGTTTGGAGCATAAATAGGTAAGTTTTCACCAAATTTCGTAGAAAATAAAATGTTTTTGAAAAAGATAGAAATAAAAAACCAAAAACTTAGTTATTTGAATTTTTCACATACATTTTGACGTTATGTATAAAAGTTATGAATTAAAAGTTGTAGATCGTTTTATTACCTACAACTTTGCCATATAACTTTTTTTCATAGGACTAGTAGTTTCACCGCAAATCGAGATAAACCATTTTCTCCCCTTAAAAGCCCACCCCCTCCCACTTCCCGAACTCAGATCGACCGTAATTTATTTTTCCTTTCATTTTTATCATATTCCCCTCCTTTTCTAATGGGTTTCATTCTACTACTATTTTTTTCCTTATTTGACCATTTTTGAAGCTAACTGCACTGGTCTAAAATGGATTGATATGTGGATTTCCATATCACGTTCGAGTTAGTTGAGTGAGATATTTAATAAAAAATTTGGTGAGGCCACTGGTCGTTTTTTTTTTCTTCAGAAAAGGCCATAGAGAACTCTTGCTCTTTTTTTCTACATTACCTCTTTAGTTATTTATTAAGAACTAATAAAAGTTAATTGTTAGCCATTAACAGCTCTTCAGGGTACGCTATAAGTGCTAAGTACGATATCTATTACGAAAATAAATGTAATCTGCCAATGCTCTGGTATACAAGTTAACGGTTCTACCATATCAAATTCCTAGTAAACATAACGATAGTTATACTTAGCCTAGCTATATGGCTATTATGCCAGAACCTAATGATGCAATGCCCTTATTTCATACCGGGTTAACGATCATAATCCGATCTCATTGAGTAACGAACATGTGTGGTTAAGGTTCATTAGTGCATAAATACGTTAAACCATCGACTGGTATAGGTCATGATGGATTTATTGACAGTCCGTTGACCTGATAATGCCTAGTTAATGATACTAATCCTTGTCACCACAAATCTCACGTAATTAACTTATTTTTTCAACCATCAATGTTCATATGAACTATCCCAGAACTTATTTAGATACATTGTGATAAAAGAATACTTATATGAAAAAAATAAAGCAAAGACGAAGTAAGATTGTACAAATATTTGTCCCGAGGCGGGAATTGAACCCGCAACGCAACGTCTTGCCTCGCAGGCGGACCCACGCCCGCTGCGCTACAGAGGTCATCAGACCACCACAGGACTAGTTGTTGCTGTGTAAATTGTCCAGTTTAATTAATTTATTTATCAGATAGTTCACCATAATATTAATTAAAAATTATAATCATAACAATACGTATTTCCTACGCTGGATATCTAGAAACAAATCTACTGATAATACATGACCTAATTAACGTAATATCGGTAGGTAAGTAATGCTTGCATAACATATTGCTCGTTATGTGAAACACGAGACGACATGGAGATACTGTTAACTATGAGTTTGCAGTATTGCTCTACCAAGGAGGAGCCACTGAAATAAGAATTAGAATCCTTCTGTAATTTTTTTATTCTTACTTTATTTGATTAAGTCATTAAACACTGTAAGCTGGTAAGCTGATGGATATTTTTATGTAAAAATGGTATAAAATAGTTTGATCAAGTGAGTTAGTTAGGTACTATTTAAGTAATTTTGAAATGGTATTCAAAGCATGTTTAGCGTATAAAGCTTGATTAACTAAACAATCTTTATCAGCAATGTTTCTGGCTCTACATGCGCTAAATCGCGTGTTTGAACGATTGCAAGTTACTAAGTTAGGTACTTCCTGATTTATAAAATAATGGTCCGACCTGTTGAATGGAATTCATTAATTAATATCGCGAGATTTCAAGCCCTGAAAGTGGGTTAGCACTTATCAGTCATCTCTTCATGAACGGTGCTAAAATTTCTAGTAATGGTTAGCCAATTTGTATCAAACCAATTAGTTTGATACACTGAGTTCTGACGTCCGCAGGAACAGTATAGAGTGCCAGCCTCTATAGTACTATCCTATATTCTCATAAACTGTGACACCGACCGATACTATGTGGCAACTTACTGCGATCACCAAGCCTTGAGTTGGTATAGTCGCCTATCATAAATATTGTAAAATAAAATAGATAAAATCGTCGGCCAGTCCATCAAGTAATGGATTATATTGGGTAGAGTCTTGCCACATAATATAGGTTGTTAATGATGACGATGAAAAAAACTTTAGTGCAGTCTAAAGTGGATCAATGGTATGTTAGGTAATATATTTTCATTCACTATGATTAAAATCATGACGATATATTATGAATAGCTGTATCAAAATTACGTACGACGTACCCACATTCGTACACCCCATTTATCGATAATTTATAAACATTGCAAAATCGTTAACGTATGATGAACGTAAAATTGTACCTTTCTACTAAAACAAGAGCATTAGAAACACCTCACAATGCAAGTGACCTCAGATGCAATGCAATCTGTTATTGAGATCAAACCGACACGTAACACAAACATGGCCAGTTCTATAACAACCTTGCAGTATCACCAGCCAATCACAATGCCTAGTTTAAATCTACGTATAATCAATTGGACCTAGAAACGCGTGAACCGGTAGTACCTACCTACTAAGGTTCTTGAGCATTAGACATAGACAAGGTAAAGAGGAGTTATTAAATTCACTTACTGACAACTGAACGCACCGAGCTTCGACGGTGAACTGAAATGCGTTTCAGGCTCCCCGTGGAATAAGCTAAGCTGTGTTCCAGTAATATGTATAGGGCATAGGGAGAAGGGTTAGATGATTATACCCTCCCTCCCCCCTCTTATGGCTCATTTATATGTATCCAGTTGATATTACGCTAACCAACGTTGACTAGAGAGTTCTTAGGGTGTTTTTCCACAGTTAAATAGAGTATGGTAGGAATTTACCGGAAATATTAACTACTACTTTTGTTTATGAAAAAAAATTTTTTTTTGTCTAGTAAACAGTTACATCTGTTATCGTCAAATATGACAAAATGTATTTAGTTTAGCCGGACAAAAAGACCACTAGTTAGTAATAATAATAAGTTAAGTTATGGTTGTAGTTCATTTAAGGCTGCTCTTTGCGCGCCAAGTTAGACTTCCCATCAACTAGATTAGTGTATGGTGGTCTTTACCACCCGTTCACAGGGTGACAGTGACAGCCTGAAGCCACCCACATTACGCGCAACAACTTAGCTTAATATAATTTACGTTAATAATACCTACTTTAGCTACATACTATCCCGCAGCTAGGCTGGCGTTTAACTGGATTTGCCTTTTTGATTTTTTTTAGAAGCTTATTTTTTTTTTTCTTTGGGAAATTAAAGCTCATGCAATACGCATGAGTGCATGGTGCATGTATTTTTAAACTAGGTTCTATCTAACTCTAATTCTATATGGGGAAACAATGATCTGCACTGACAAGCTGTGGAGCGAATTGTACATTATCCCCTTAATTTGGCCCTATCCAGCCCAACTCCTTAATGCGTTACATTATGAGGTCGCGATGAGGAGGCATTATTATGTACCTCCCCTAACTCATTTGTCTGTTTCTGTATTTTGATGAACTTTTTAAAATTGAACGCTTAGCTTATAACGGGTGTCCCAAAAAGAACGCAAGATTTCAATTTGCCGCCATTTTTGTATTATAGTGCTGGCAACCCTAAAAAATAAACTATTTGACGACTGAATGTTTAGGGTTTGTAAAAATGGCGGGTTATATGAAAGATCAACGCGATTTTATTATTGAACAATATTTTAAAAGTAATGAGAGTTTGGCGGGTACGAATCGGAGCTCGATATCGCGACATGATAACAAAGTTTTTTCTAGCCGAATTAGAGGATATTGATGTGGAAGCAATGTGGTTTCAACAAGACGGAGCCACTTGCCACACAGACAGAGAAACGATGCAATTACTGCATGAAACATTTCCTAGTCGTGTGATCTCTCGATTTGCTGATCAGAATTGGCCCCCTAATTCTTGCGATTTAACGCCTTTAGACTTCTTCTTATGGGGTTATTTGAAGGTCTAAGGTCTATGCCAATAAACCCACAACCACTCATGCTTTAAAAGAGGAAATTCGACGCTGCATTTAAAATATTCAGCCGCATCTATGCAAAATGGTCATAGAACATTTTAACATAAGAGTGTGTATGTGCCAGCAAAGTCTAGAAGGATATTTGCCTGACGTGTCATTCCACAAATAACCCTATTTTATGTATTTTAAGATTTTATGTACAAAAATATTGTAACGAAAAAAAAAATGTGTTTTTCATCAATTTCAAATCTTGCGTCCTTTTTGGGACACCCTTTATAATGCTTACGCAACCGTGGGCTAAGGAGATTTTATAGGTATATCGAATCATTGTCTGTCAAACACAGGGCTAGTCTGAACCGAGCTAGACGAGGTCAACAACTTAAACATATCTGCAGTAAATACAATAGTCGTAGTTTAGTTATTTTATTGGAAACTGTATTTGACAGGTATGACTATCGTAGAAAACCATTAGGTGTATTAAACCCAACGTTTGTTTTATATTATTTGATTTGCTTTGTTTTATTGGAAACCGGCTATTGTGTGTGGTTTTGTCAGGTTACATTAATTTTATTTATAGTAAAAATACCTTTTTTAGTGCTTGAATATAGTCTAAAAGTTTATTTTGGATTCGGCAGGCGTTAAGGACACTCCTAGAAATCACTTTGGTATTTCTATTATTTGACGTATTTTATAGCAAGTAGTAACGCAGTCGATTCGAATACTATATAAAAGTGGCCAAGTGCGAGTCGGACTCGCCCATGTAGGCTTCCGCAGCAATTGTTTATGTGAAATAGTTTATGACGTATTATAAAAAAACTACTTGATAGATTTCGTTCAAACCAATTTTCGTTGGTAGTTTTTATGCTAATGTACATTAAATATTTTTTTTAGCCTTATCATTTTCTTATTTTAGAAATTAGAGGGGCGGGACACTCTAAGGGGACTTTAGAGTAGATGATCTGTATAAGTAGTCTTAGTCATTACAAGTAAAATAAGAAACACTGGCCATCTTTGATACCATGTGCAATTACTTCTTCTATCTTCTTGTTCCTTGTCACCCCTAGCACCATTCTGACAGCTTTTGACCATCGACTATCGTTCTTTCTTGTAACATGTCCTGTCCAATCTTTTTAAATATGCTTTATAACATGTCACTATTAGCGGTAGTCTTAGGGGATGGGTGGTACAGTATGCACCTGCTCATCTTTTTTTTCTTTGTATATAAATCCCATTATTAAACTAGCACTTACAGATAGAGGTTGTGGGTGTACTAGCTTGATGCGCACAAAAATATACCTAAATATGAATATGGTGTACCACAAGGTAGCGTCTTAGGTCCTTTGTTATTCTTACTGTACATTAACGATTTACCAGAAGTCACTAACAATAAATGTACCTTATTTGCTGATGACATTTCAATTCTTATAACTTCAAATTCTGACATAAATAATTATAATGCTGACATTAACAATACAATTGACTCTATTATTGAATGGCTTGACGCAAATAACCTCCAGGTAAACCTTAATAAGACAAATTTTGTAAAGTTTGCAAACTCTTCTAAAAAAAAAGGTAAACTTGACCTTGTTTATAAAGAACATAAAATTGAATCTGTAGAAGTGGTTAAATTTTTAGGTATTAATTTAGACTATCAATGTAATTGGAAATCTCATGTTGACCATGTAAAAAATAAATTAAATAAATTCGTTTACGTACTCTATAGGCTTCGCAAGAGTTCTAACATGAATACTGTAATGACTGCATATCATGGTTATGTCGCATCAACATTAGGTTATGGTTTAATTTTATGGGGTAATTCTACCAATTCCTACCTTGCCTTCATAGCACAAAAAAAATGTATACGTGCAATCGTCGGTATACCGCCTTGGGAATCGTGTAAACCCTTCTTTAGCAAACTGAAAATCTTAACATTGCCCTGTATGTACATACTTGAAATCGCAAAATTTGTAAAAGAACAATCGAATTTGTTTACCAGAGCCAAAGATAAATATCCTAGATGCGTTCGTAACCCAGACAGAATTGTCCTAGCTAGAACTGCTAAAACAACTTTGTTTATGAAAAATTGTTATGCTATGTGTGGAGTTATTTATAACAAAATCCCAAATAAATTTAAAGAACAACCTTTCAGAGTTTTTGTAAAATTGTTAAAAGCATGGCTTATAGAAAAGTCATTTTATAGTGTAAAGGAATACTTGGAATTTAAATATAAAGATTGACATTATTAAATATTAACGACCTATTCTGAATGTAATTAAATTTTGTTTGTTTGTTTAATTTAATTTAATGCTATATATAATGTTTGACTTAATTTTATAAAATATTGCATGCCATTGTTTTGGTGAAATATGTGAACCTATTATAATTATTATGAACTTTTAACCATATTTCTCGCAATAAATGATTTATGATTATGATTATGATTAAACAGTAAGTTATGGGATCGATATTTATTTTCAATCGTACGTCACTACAACCGTCACTAAGTATCTACTTGCGCTAACCGCATCATGTAATATTTACGACGTATCAGATGTCTGCACATGATAGCATAGCAACTCTTTATACCTTGTTTAGCCAAACATTATGTTAGTATTAAAATCATTCACAAAATAAAAATACTGATCTTAACATATGTGAATAAACATCATGTTTTTTACAAATAACTAAGAGATGGAAGATGCAACAAGTAACTTACCAATAGGAAAACCCAGCCTTCGTGCTTCACTCACATCATGACGAAGCTTTCATTCTTAGATTTCCTCCATAAGCTTTAATCTTCAAAAATAAATAAGAAAAAATAATTTCGCGAAACTTTTAATCAAGTACCTACAGTACAAACTGTTGACTTGACAATTGACTGACAATGACAATGTCAAGCTAATGTTACCAGCAAGCTAACGACAAATGTCACTAATGACCAATGAAGTATATTCTAATAAGCTATATAACTAAGTATTTCTATGAGTATTTTATAGAATATAAGCACCTAATAATCAATACTGTTGGTGATCCTGATCTTATCTATTCCTCTATGTAAATTTGTTGAACTTTGTAACTACCGTAACATTTTAATATTTTAACAAAATAGGTATGGTTTGATTACGCACCAAACTGCAGTGGCACTCAGAACAATACTTCATTGATTCATTGCATTGAGATGTCATTTGTGCTTTAACGTTGACATTCAACATTTGGATGATAGACCACAGAGTGTAAATATTTACTCACCAATTTTAACGTAGGACAAGCAAAGGACAAGGGTCTACATCACGCATGGTACACGTAATTAGATCGTGGCGTCATAAACTCATTATCAAGCATGGACCCTTAAGGTTTAGCAATAAGCATAAGCATGCACCTACCCCGAGTTATAAACACCACTATGTAATACTTGGTCTGTCCTACATTATATGATATTATTTACCTAAGTCCCTCTACCAAACCAATGCGTCGTAGGTACCTTTATCTTAGATACCTTACGAACCTACCTAAGGTGAAGGCCCGACACATTTCCGGCCGTTTCCGTATAATTCACGTCTGACTGCGTCTTAAAACTTTTGAACTTAAGAATAAAAATAACACATCTTAATCAAGGGAATTGCAGATAGCAACAATGTCCATCCAAAGGTAACTGAACGCAGGTACCTACCTACTATCTAATCTGTCCAAATCGTATCAAATAACATAGTTACTATTTGCCTAACTCATCGTGTTTTATATCTCAAGGTAAACTTATTTAGGTAGGTAAATAGTTAGGTATGTATATGACAGGCAAGTTTCGCGCTTAGATCATCTACGTAAGTTCTATCTACCTATGCTACGTGAAAACCAGAATGATAAAATTTATCGTGTGTACGATAATACTTTGGTTTGATGATAAAATTTACGATTAGTTTAATATCGTTTTCTATAATGTGAGTCGTGCCGCAATAAACATGGAAGCGAACATCTACACGAAGTTTAAGATATTGTTTACTCGTTTCTTTGAGGAGAAATATGAGATTTCCAAATATTACTCGGAGATGTTGCTTAAGTGTTTGGAAGATCCTCAAAATGGTAAGTTGATAAACATGTAGGACTTGCCCTCGCTCCGCCTCAGTTACCTACCAAATTATACTTATAAACCTTGAGGTAGGTACACTGGAAAAAATATTTTTATCGCATGTATGTACAAGGCTGACTGTTTGATACCTATTATTGTATAATTTGATGTTCCCTTTATGCTGTATGTTATGGATGAACAACCGAGAAAAATACCTGTTTGGGTATTGCCAATATCATAGTACCTACCTATTTTCGTGCATTTTTTATTTTTGATAAATGACGAGGTATATTTTGTTTCAGATTTAGCCAAGAACTTAGTGGGTGCACCATATTTCTCAGATCTGTTATTCCATTCCATAAAAGCTTTAAATATACTGTCTATTCAGAATCAAACGCTCATACTGAATGTTGTCACTATACTCTTCCGCAACGAGCTACAGTATAACAAGTTTCAATATCAAGGGTTTGACTTCGACAAGCTTAAAAGCCACATAGCTCAGAACTTAAACGGTACAACGCCATCATACGAATTGTTATTAGCATATATAAAATTGGCTACGGTGTTGATCTCTCACGGTTCGGGGATTAGGACGATCATAGCCAAGAAACCTTTGGAGCACGTTTTATTCTTTAAAACTCATCAATGGCCAGCGAACGTTTCAAAAGCCGCTTACGATTATTTGTCCAAATTGACTTGGAAGCTCGACGAATTCGAAGAAGAAGAAGCTTTAGTGCAAGTCTTAAACGCTATCCTAAAGCCGATTAACGATAGTCCGTATCAAACGGTAGAAACGTGTGATATCGAAGAAGAGAGGTCATATGCAGAGCCAATTAAATGCTCACTGCAAGCAATTCTGACCATTCTGTGTGATGTGGAAAGAATCAGCAACGACAAATGTTTTACAAAACTATTCAAGCAATGTTACATAATGAAAGAACCAATACATAAGGTATGGGGGGCTTCTCGGGATGGTGATATAAACTATGCTATAACTTTTTTAAATTTTAAATACCGTTTAGGCGTCGCGAGAAAATCTTGTGTCGAGTCCGGCAATTCAGAAAGTGATTTTTTAAACGAAGTAATAGTAATTTTTATCAATGGCTTGTCATTGTTCATGATAAAATCATTAAGGAATGATAATTTTAGAGCAATTTTATCATTCATAGTAGACGTTAATTTGTTCTGGATTAAAACGGGTTCCAAGTTATATTCTTCGACGTTCGTCAGAGATGGTATTGAGTATAATATGGAGGATCAATTTGTGTGGTTCCTGGTTTTGCCGATATTAAGTTACGTAAGAAACAAATTAGGAACCACAGTCGAACTCAATGACTTTAATGCTAAAATGGGACAGACACATTCAGAACACATAACTAAATGCGGATACAATTTCAAGTCAATGTTGGAAAGGCAGGATCTGAAGAAGATGACAATTCAGAACTTGCAACAGTTGTTTAAAATGAAAGGTTTTCTGAAGACGAAACAGGCTGGTACATTGTACCAGGGATTGTTTTGTTTGTTGCAAACATTCTTGGCTAAGAATGGTTCATGCGAATACGGAAGTGGTACAAGTAGCACCATAAAGACTTATGATGATGTGAAAATGTTGTCTCTTACATTAGCTGCAATAAAAATGCTGTTGACAGAGCACAATATAAACAGATATGAGAATTTCGAGATGATCTGCATACAAAATGGCTTGTTAGAGTTGATCAAGCAGGACAACTTACCAGTTAAGGTAAGAATCGTACTATGGTAGTAAGGTTAACAATGAAGGATGGTCAATAAATAAATAAATATCGCTGAACAATTTACGCAGTAACTAGCCTTTTGGTAAGCTCGAAGCTTGTGTTTGATATTGTATATGTAGGTGCTTAATACAATTGATAGATATTTTGCATTGTACTTTGACAACATCCAGAACTAGGTAAAAAACCGGAAAAAAAAATTCTGTAGATCGTAAAACAAATTGTCCCGGGAATAGAAAAGAACCCGCAACCTCCGGACCTTCACTAGCTCTGCGATCCGCAGTTAAAGCCGAAACTCTTGCAACGGGTGGTGTGGGATGTTACCTAGATATTGATCAAAATTTCCCCTCTCAGCCCTAAACAAATAAGTCAATTCAATGCCAATGGTTGTACAGACACAATATATAAAATTCAAATAATTCCAGCAACTTCTGCAAGTCCTGGACCTAATAGAGCTGAGCATCAAACAGTTCCTGTCACCAGATCTGACGTTACTGGTGGAGAACCGGCACGGTGGCGCCCTCTGCGACCTAGCAGCCGTGATGCCGAGACTCTTGCACCACGAGGTGTGGGAGGTCCGGGACTCTGCCCTCAGTCTACTCCTGGCTTGTACTGACATCGCGTTTGTGAGTGAGTTTATTTTCTCTATTGGTTAGTACCTAGGTTGTTTTTTACTTGAGCTATTACCTACACTTTGGGGACATAGACTATCTGATTGATAGCTATAGGTTTAAGATTCGTATCCTGCCGTTGAGATTAGATAACGTTGTATCATGACATTATCCTATCATTTTACCGTCCTTTCAGAATACGTGCCCCTTCAGAAGCTAATCGCAGAGAACCAACTAGTAGTTCTCGCGTCACAAGCGGCCCTGTCAGATTCAGAGTACTACGTGCAGACCACGGGGCTGAAGTGTCTCGCGGCCGCCGCCAAGATCGAGAGCATGTGGAGAGAGCTCTTGAATCATAATCCGAGGATTTACGTAAGTTCCTCATACCCTGAGTATTAAATTTTGTGTCAAAATCAGGGATTAACAAGTCCCAAGCATTTTTTTTTCGAAATAGCATCTTAGCTTTGTCATTCTTGTTCCAACTAGATACCAAAATTCGTACGCAATTTACTATATTCAGTTATAACAAAAATAAATAAAACTAAGACTCTACTTACCTCTTACCTATAATCTTTGTTCAATTCAGCAAGATAGCATTGGAAAAGATCACCAATTCCTGTCTTGATATTTTTCCCCATCACATAGAATGGGTACGTGTGTCCCACGAAGATCTTTAAACTAGACTTTGCAAAAATTTTACCTTCTACCTAATTAAATCGTATATTTCCAGAAATATTTGTTCCTGATAGTCCGAAGCAACCCTGAAGGCATGGTTCGAACAGAAGCAGTGCGAGTGCTAACCGAAGCGTACATCCATCAAAAGACCACCAACATCTACCAAAACTGCATGTACCAAATCATGTACTCAGCAGCACTGGACGACTTACACTGGGAAGTCCAACTAGAATCCCTTAAATTTTGGAAACAGGCTATCAAGAAACATTTTCACAACCGAGGTGCGATCGATGGAAAATTCCCAAAAGTAACATTCTCTAAGGAAAAAAGGAAAATAGTTACACTTGATGAAAAGGAAGTGCAACGACAATTAACAGGAGTTATGAACGATCTATCAGCTTGTGGATGTTTGACTGTACTTAACGCTTGTCTAGTAGAAGAAACTAATATCGAGGTTAAGAAGATAGCACGCTGTATAAGCAACAAACTGATCACAATGCTTAAACACCACAAGTACTATAGAGTACCGGATAATGAAGTTTTGGTGGACAATGAAATTGACGAGCCTATGGAAACACCTCTTGATTTAACAGTACCTAGCAGTAAGGATATCAGAGACGAGGTTATAGAAGACATATTGAACGTTAAAACAGACCATCTTATTATGTTACTTAACAAAAATGAAACCGCGAATGCAGAACAGGATATTATACATTCGCGTAAAATTGTGCAAATAAATCCTAATAAATTTTTAGATGATTTCAACCGAACTGACTACGAAATGGTTATAGAAAACATAATGAACTTCAAACTGGAGCCGACGAATCTGGATGCGCTATTAGACGAAGTATTAGGAGACACTAATTCTGAAATTTGTGATATATGCATTGAATAAAAAGATTTCTGAAATAAAAACAATTTATTTGTGTTTCATTACACCAAGTAATTTAAACACGCTTAACAATAAAACTTACACATAATTTGTTCTTATAATGACAATCATGATTCATGACATGAATTCATCTATTTTAAAATCTCAATAGCAATCTAAGGAGTTAACTTCACTGTTGACTTCATACATGCCGAGGACATCATCCAGCAAAGAAGAGAGGCTTCTGATTCCATCATTCCAATTCCTCTTATCCTTTATAGCGGCTTTGTAATCCTTATCTTTAAAGAATTGTAGGAATGCGTACGGCGACGCAACTTTCTCCAATCTTATCTTTGGTTGCGCTGGTACCTCCTGCTTAACACTTTGCAGAGACATATGCTGCTCGTAAATGTTAGCTAGGAGATTGATATCAGACATGTTAAGAATGCCATCAATTACGTTATCAGTCGTTCCGACAACCTCATTGCTTTCCGCGTTCATGTCAACATCGTCTTCTTCACGTTTGATATTGCTTAAGATATCTTCAATCGTTTCACCTGGTTTAGGTCTGAGGCATTCGGAGACCTTATATTTGTTTAGAATATCTATAATCTCTTGGGAAAGGCAGAGTGCGCATTCCTGAACATCGACTTCTGTATCTGTGTGTACTAGTTTTATAAGAACAGTGAGGAGTCCAATGTTGGTGAGTTCGTCTAGGATTTTGACGAGTCGTCGTTGTATCTCGGCTGAGTTTAGGGTGACTATTTTTCTAGTTTCTCTAGAGAAAGTAACAGGTGGGAAAGTCCCGTCGAGCATACCTTGATCGGTCAGCAGCGATTGGAAGACGATTCTCCAGAACTTGAGTGCGGTGATTTGGACTTCCCAGTGGAAATCGTTGAGAGCCGCCGACACCATGTGCTCGTATAAGCACTGTTTGTAAGATGGCGTGAGTTTTAAGTTTAGGAACAGGTCGCATAGGACTACGCAGGCTTCTTTCCGCACGATTCCTTCTTGATTTTGCGCTAGAATGTGTAGAAGTTGGTCCTGGAAAAGATACATTTTGTTTTAGACAACAGACAAGTTATAAGATTTTTTAACAAAATCTCAGCTACTTTTTGAGACAAAATGCGTAGATAGCACAGTAATACCTGTATAGGATAGTGCGCGATGAGCCGCTCCCACAGCGCACACACCTTGCTGGCGGCGCCGAGGCAGCGCAGTGCGGACACCTGCACGTACGACTCGTAGTCGTTAAACGCGACGGCGGCCGCTACGTTGATGAGGTTGTTCTCTAGGATTTGCTTTTGGAAGGGCGGGAATTCTGGAAGGGATAAAAAATCATTAATTAATGTTGGCGGAGAACTCACAGCAACAAGGCCTAGTAGCTCGAAGCTAGTGTTAGATATAGTAGCCGACAGCTGCGCTTGCGTTTTTTTTTGTTATACACCGTGATCGCTAATAACCCGAAAGATTTAAGCTAACGATACTAGAGCCTAATTAGAGTATAAAAAGTTATGTAACATATAGTCCAAAAACTCATAATTAAGGAGATATTAATTATTTACATAGCCCAACGGATTAGCTCTTTGAAGTGGCAATGGGCAGGCCATATAGCGAGGAGAACAGATGGCCGATGGGGCCGAAAAGTCCTCGAGTGGAGACCACGGATCGGGAAACGCAGCGTTGGGCGTCCACCAACAATGATTTGGTGATGATGGTGGACTGATGATTTGGTGAAGGCGGTCGGCTCGCGGTGGATGCAGGCTGCGAGCGACCGTAATGACTGGAAGTCATATAGGGAGGCCTATGTCCAGCAGTGGACGTCCAATGGCTGATATGATGATGATGATAAATTATTTACAACAAATCAAAAGTTAAAAAATCTCCAGTCTAACATACCCTAAGGGCGTGAGCATGTCATATTTTGTGGTGCCAATAAATAAAAATAATTTCAATACAAACATCGTGCTAGACATAACTTGACACTTCTGGTTCGTCGTGTGATTTCGGAGCGATTCGTGAAGTGTCATGCTCGCTCTCTGTTCTTCAACTTGAGTTTCTTACCTAACGGCTTGTTCACAAAGAAGCGGGCAATTAATAAGATTTAATTTGTACCGAAATTGTAATTTAATTAAGACACATAATTAGACCCATGTTGATATAACATTATTTACTCGTAATGTCGTCAAAAATACGTGGTTTAAATCTTTCGGGTTATTAGCGATCACGGTGTATACATAATTGGTTGATATAATATAGCTTCCTCGATAAATGCTCTATCCAATACTGAAATAATTTCTCAAATTGGACAAACGCGGTTCCTGAGATAAGCGCGATCAAACAAACAATCTCGTCACCTTTATAATATAAGTATAGATATCGGTAGCGTGTAAAGTTAAGTTCAAGTAACGGAACTGGCGAGCAGCACAATAATAATAATGCTAGATAACTTTTTCGACATTTTGACGCGGAAAAAGCCGTGGCGCGGAGAGCTATAAGTAATTAATAGATGGGACGTTTGATAATACTCACTGACAAAAGATATCTCCGTGCAAACTAATAGTAGCTCCAAAGCAGAATCCCTGACTTCCCAGGATAAATCGTGCATCTTCATATAGATCAGTTTGCCAATCTTGTCCATGGAAGACCCCGGCTTCGACTCCAATAATAGGGATAGGTTTGGCGGCAGGAACTTCTTTACCGCTTGCGATATAACGTTTAGAGAGGCGACGACGAACTGGAATAGATATAAGCATTCAACTATTAGATAGAGAGAAGATTTTTTGCTAATAACTAATGTGTTAAAAGCCAAGACCTGTATATTACAACACTGAGCACGGTTTTAAGCGCAATCTTCATGGAATTTTATCTTGACTATTTATCATAGGTAGGTACAACTATATAGCTAGAATAAGTATTTCATGTAAATGTGTATTTTTAGTGTTCATGTAGTCACACATGTCATTATAAATGATCTATCTACTACTAGGTACTCACTTTCGTCGTCAAATTTGGTCTCTGCAGTATATTATACACCATAGTGTACAAGCAGACCACTTCGAAACTTTCTCTCCAGTTAATATCATGGTTCTTCAACAGACAGAGCACTGTGTCCATAACATACGTCATCACAAGCACCTTGTCTTGATCATTCTCGTACTGTTGGTAGCATTCCGTCTGCTTCGCCACCCCGTAGTCGTCAATAGGGTCATACTCTCGAAGAATATAATACAATGCTTGAAACACCAAGTTTGCTTGCTCATTGTGCAAGTGTCCCTTCAAACAAGACAGCTTCTTAACACTATGGACTATTATAGACATCGTATCCAACTCTTCTAGAAGAGAACGTAAGGCATATACAGACTTAGCAGTGTGCTCGCACGTCGAATTCAGCAGCTTATCCGTAAACTCATTAACCTTAACATCAGAGCTCACACAGTTCGGCTTACCGAGTTTCACAAACATCACAAGCGGTACAAGGCACATTAATAGAATCTGATTCCTAAACACAATCTGACGCCCTTCTTCCTCCCAGTATATCTTTTCTTTACCATTGCATATTTTCCACGCTATCATGTGGCAAGCTGTGCAAAAATCTAGAGTTAGCACAGCGTTTCTGCGAGTTACTAAAAACTGCACAATATTGAAGAATGACACTCCAAGATCGAGGAAATCTGCTCTGGTGTATATGACACCAGGCTCGGCTGGCTTGGTCAGGAACAGTTTGGGGAACACAAACCAGAATATGAGCTTTCCGAGCAGCAGAACCGTTTGCTCTCTGTGTAACCTATCGAATATAACGTAAAGATGTGTGTTGATCTGATATGTTTTCACGAGGTATTCAATAAGGATTGAATGCTTTTCGATGCGGTTTCCACAGCCCATTATTGTTGATAAAATATGGAGAGTTGGGTCTATAGTTTTCGCCAATTCATCTTCTTCTTCACTCGCTAAGTTTTCTACCGTCAAAAAGTCTATTTGCGTTAAAGGTTGCAGAACGAAGTTGAGAACAAGTTTAATGTTCTCCAAGTCATATAGGTCGTTTAATCTCCAAAGGAATTGGGCGGCGAATTTATATGTTTGCCGCACAACAAATACTGTTTGTTTTTCATTGCACAGGGTTAATATTTCCTTCCAAACCCCGGTTTCTAGCAGCCAGTTTATACCAGAGTTGTGTTTTACAATAGCTAACGCTACTTCCATGTATGCAACTCTAAGACTGGCATTCATAGCAGTAGAATTGATTTCTTTGAATCCTTTTAGTATCTTTTCGCCTTCTTTCGAAACCATTTTGGTAAAATGCAGTTCTTTACCGGAAACAATGCCAAGTGTTCTAATAATGAAAACCTTTACCATATTGTCAACATTGTCTATGTGTACAAGGGAATCTAACAGCAAATCTGACATGAGAGGCATGCTTCCAATTTCTGAAATTTCTGAAACCAAATATACATAATAATAAATAAATATTCTTTCATTTCAGCAACAATTAGCCCTGTGGTAAGCTCAAAGCTGTGATTTTTATTTGATTTTTTACAGTGCTAGCGATATATGATGTATGTAATACAAAGACACTACATAGTTAGCTTATATTTTAATAAATATTCTGGGTGTTTTCTAGACTTAGGACAAACATTAGCAGATCATATAATAATTTGAATCAAACGGCAACCTCATGCATGGTAGGCAGACCTTAAACCCAAACCCACCACACCAAAGAGATTGTCAAAAAAAAGTATTTCTGTACAAGATCATCCTCAATAAGATAAACTATATGTATGACCTTAGAAAATTGTTAAGTCATGATAAATAGCTTAATATTATTACTATGGTCATCAAATGATAGGTATGATATCATACTTTTTGTTAGCATAGGTACTGTGTAAATAGGTCTCATTAACATAGTTAAAAAATGTATGATATTGACATTTTAGTCTTTTGGTGAGTTATTTCTATTATCAATAACATTGCTATAAAATAATATTGTAAAAAATATTTGAACTAGTGCAATATGATATTAAATAATTTATGTGTTTTTATATAGTCTATGATATTAAAGAATGACACCTAAAAAGGAAATCTGTTCTAATATAAACCTGCCCTATTAAACTTATTTGACAAAAATCATACTTTAAGGATTTTTTCTCATGATAGTAACTTAGTTGGCTAAAGACATGTGTCACAAACAAGGGTGTCTTTTATATAAACAGTAGGTACAAGAGCTATGCACATGGTCATTAGGATTACAGACTTGTTTATTCCAGCAAGTAATAAAAATAAAAATCATAAAAGTCTATAAATAGTCATTATTTTTTTTTTATATTATATCAATTGGTTATACAGAATAGGGAATTTGAAATGTACATTTAAAATAAAAACTGTACATAAACATAAAATAAAATGTGAAATGTCCTCTTAGAAACTGTCACATTGTTGTTAAAACAAATATAAACTTTAAATTGACGAGAAACATGTAACGGCAAGACAAGTTCCATCTCCATTCCTTAGAAAGCATGTTTAATTAAATTTATAGATTGCTGATCGCTTTACGCCAGTTTAAATGTTTTATTACATACTTAAAGACAGATAACTTAAATTAATGTATTAATATTTAATTATACAATTTTAGCTCTCAACATAATATATAGCTAATTTTAAATTTAATTTATCTAGTAGGTATAAATTGCTTAAAATGTTAATAAAATAAAATCTAACCTAAGCACCCTGATACCTATTTAATCAATCATTTAGACACAATTTGTGTGTAACATGGTAGAGTGTATAAATAATCTAAAATTTAAGATTCCAGGAATTAAAAGCCCTGCTGAACCTTGATTTAGCTGATAGCAAAGCAATGGAGCGCTGTGTGAATCCAATGTTTAAACTACAGATAAATATCTCAAACGAACTGATAAGTGATAAGAAGCAAGTAGGTAACTATCCAACTCCAATATATCTTTATAATAAAAAATAACCATACCTGGGTCTGAGCAGTTAGAGATTTTATTAATTAGTCCATCAGCATAATAATTGTTCAGTACGTAGCCAGGCTTAACTATTTGCTCATATAGCAATTTTAGTTTGTTTTGAATTCGTACACCCTCCATCGTAGGGTTTAGAGAACTTCTGTTCTAAATGTCAATATTGTCTTCCAAGCCTGAACTTGAAATGTATTTAGTTTGTAGTTATCTTTAACCAACACTATATTTTATTAAAACTCAACCGCATGGCAAAGTTAACAAATTAATAACAGCACGGTACAGTTTACTATCAATGCAACAACTTTGTTTTTGGTTCTTTCTTTTTTTATCCCCTCTGTCACTCTGTCCTGATCTATTGATATTTCAAAGTCACTGTCAATTTTCGCCAACATCTAACTTTAGAAATAGTGCATCCTCATGTTTATCAACAATATTACTCGGTATCTGAATTCAAATTCAAATTTATTTACTAACCAAACGAGCTGATTTGAAATAATTCTTGATAATTGAATAAAATGTTATATATTGTTTTAACTTTAATAATATATTATTGCCTAATGTTAGATTATAATATAGTGTTGTAGGTTAATAATTATAATATATTTTATTGAACATTAGATATTTATTTAAAATCAAAGTTGTTTTTGAATTATTTGTATTAAATAAATATTCTGATTGTTGAATATCACCTATAAGTTCACGTTATAATGTTGCCCACATTAGTCAGAAAGTAGAAAAAAGTTTATTTATTTCTTAATTTCATCATTTCCATATTGTTTATCTTACACGATTAAAAAAACGGATCACTGTAGAATCAAGATAAGAATTAGAATCTAGATTCTATATTGATCCGTTTTTTATTCGATATAATTATAAAATATATACCAAACTACTACTAACTAAATTTTTACCACATCACTATTGATATAATCGAATATTCTGATTGTTCTAGACTCCTGCTGTCATGCATGAGCCCTTCATCAGCTGTCAGGCAAAAATTTTATTTCTCAGATTGCTACATAATTTTCGTGAATTTTGGAATTATTCTAGTTCTTTCTTGTGATCTTCATGAAAACTACTTTATTAGTGAGAACGTAGAACAGTGTTCCGTAGTGTTTTACCTAAAAGTAAAAACGAATAAATAGTATTTATGTAAATTCTTGACTGAGATGCCTCTGCGTGGTGCGAATTTCGTAAGTTTTTCTATAATTTATTTTCCCAACTACATGTGTTTCATGGCTTTTTGTGTTCTAACAAGCATGTCACTAATTTTCAATGGAAACTAGTCAAATAAAGTTGACCCTGATACTTTGTAGCAAAGAAGAATCTATGATGTCAATATTTGAGTTACTTGGTCCAAAGAGTGAGTGCCGAATTCGGTATCTAGTCTAACTTTAAAATTGCTGTTCCATTGATGTAAACTAACTTCATTGCTGCAAAGATGAGTTTCAAGTTTGCTTTGCTTTCATTTTCATATTTCTGGCACATGTCCAGTGTAGTCCTTGAAAATGTGCTGCAAAGAAATTAATATGGCTTTTGATTAATTACGAGGTGTTGTGTTTGTCTGATTGTGTGGTCTTTCACAGGGTGGTTGATTCAGTACCTGCTAACACAAGTGTTCCCGAGTGACCCCTAATAGCCTGATTTGAGGTTAGTTGATTTTATTTACCATTTTGAATAAAATTTTAGGAACTGGTTAATGGTAAATATCATTTAAGTTGTGAATAACATTTTGAAATGTTAAATATGATTTAATTAACATATCAGGTTTTAGTTCATTTGGCTGTGGTTTTATTTGAATTAATGGACATTTTTATTTATTGATATAATAGGATGCGAGAAGTAAATGTAAAGTGAAAGTTAATCCACATAAGCTAACAACATTTTCTAGAATAATTTTGTATTAAGTACAAAGCTTAATTCAATGACTTACATATGTAAATTCCTTTAGAATAAAAAAATAACTTTAAAACCTGTATGAAGTTATAATCTGTAAAAAATATACCAGATAAAAATAGTTTACTATATTAGCCTATATAAACTAGCACAAAGGATTGATTCACTATCTGACCTTCAAAAATTCTGAGAACACAATAGTTGTCATACAAATTCCTGTGCTGTTTGTTTATCTTCATAACTTGCTACATTTGGATGACATTGCTCTGAAATAACTTGTGATAAATGTTACTATAATTTGTGGTTGTACCAAATGTTTAATGTTTTGTAAGTAAAACTAAGGATGTACACACAAACACCAATTACTTATTAACTAATACTTATAAAAAAAACTAAAAGTCTTGCACATTAATTTTGCAGTGTTGCTAAAAGAATGCTTTAATAAATAACTAGATTTGGTGATAATTTTAAGATTTTTTTAAGATAAATGAATACAATGCAATGTAACTAAAACCTATTCCATTTTTGTGACCATACAGTATTTTAATAAAGTTAAGAACTTTATTTCCATAGAAAGAAAAATTTAATTGGATAGATGTCGTAAAAAAAATATAACTGAATAAACTATTTGTAACACTTCTCTGTAAATTCCTACTTTGACAAAAGTTTAACACACATTAGGTCTTATTATTAGGTCTTACATTTAAATTTGAACATTTTGAATGTTTGCTCTACAACCTACATCGACAGAGTATGTAGTCTACATACCTCTGTCCTTCATCTACTTTTCTATAATACGTGGGCCAACGTTACCTCTCCTTGACTATACAAACGGGCGGTTCTGAATGGATTAGTCACGGACGGTGTTAGGATTCGCGATCAGCGAGGCGGAGGTGGAGCGGGCGAATGATTAGACGCGTAAAATCAAATGGACGGGTCCTTGAAAACAGCGGACTCTAGATCGGGCGACGAGCAGACAAACGGTGGCATTTCTGTAACACAAGCTTCAAGCTTACCGCGGGGCTAGATGTTGCTGTGTAAATTGTCCGGCAATATTTATTTATTTATTTCTTTTGACGCCCTCTATGACGCAGAGCCTGCGACGCAGGACTGCGACGCAGGTTGCGGGTTCGCCTCGATACGAAAAAAAAATAAGATCTGGAAATATTATTTATTCGGGTGGTCTGGGTGTTTTCTGTGTCAAATAAAAAATCATGAAAAATTCATCTCGCTCTATATTATGTTATGAAATCTAGCACCAGTAACAAATTTCGAGCTTACCACGGGGCTAGATGTTGCTGTGTGAATTGTCCAGCAATATTTATTTATTATTCCTCGCCGCCGCCGCTCTCGCTCCCGCTCCCGCTCTGCTATCCGCAGAATTCGAGGCGTAGGCCTTAGACTTCGAGGCTCAGGCCTCAGTGCAAGTGTGCAACGCGTTACCGCGGCACTGGGTGGGCGGCGTAGGTGGCAGCCTTCGCAGTGATCTATCGAGCTGCCAACACTTACCTGTTCAACTGTGCAGCCACATTAGGCTTTTCTGTGATCGTTAATCTTATCGACAGTTATGGATTGTAAATCTTGTGATTTACTTGATACAGCTGGTTTTTGAAAGGTACGTTTACTCTATAACAGTTGTACTCTATGCTTTTTAATATAGACACTGAAGAACTATTGAAGCATGACAACCATAGGGTGTGTCTACTATTTTCCTATTCTTAGGGTATACATTCCTAGAGTTCTTTAGTTAGAATCAAGATTTTTAACAGCTACTTAAAATTATGCTAGCAATGCCATGCTCAGTTAGTGATTTTTATGACAATGGCAATGGAAGCAGAATAATTTTATAAGTACGATGTTACGGGAAATAATTAGCGCAAGGTCACAACCACAATCAAGCTTGATACATAAATCAAGATAACGATTCGCTCGCGATTTAATCATTGCTTAGAGCCGATGTGACTAAGTAGGTAATTTTGGTTTTCGCAGCTTTAGTGCCTTTCTTTTTGAGATAATTGGCCATACTATGCATTATGCACCTACGTAACGTAAAATACGAGACCATTAGAAATATTTAAGGTGAATAATTACGAAGTAATTAAGTACAACACCGAAAAACGGTGACACCCACGGAAAGAGAAGGGCGGTACTAATCTTTAGTCCGACACCACACGGCCATAATAATTACGCGAGGCCTTTATAATGCTGAAATACCTAATCTAGCTAAAAGTCTTTCTTATTGGGATGGTCTCTACCGTACAATGAAACCTTGGTCTCATTCCTGAGATGTCTTGTTTTGTTCATTTCACCAGATAATTAATTCTCCAAGAAGCGTCTAAACGGCGTAAAATTGGACTTGGCACACTTTAAGTGTACACGTATTTATGCAATGTTGTTCTTCTGCTTTTAGAAAGCCGGAAAATCCTCAGTGGATATAAGATATCTTACGCATCCTAGTCAACTATGAGATTTATCGTGACCACATGGTCCTTCTATTAGTACGAAATACGGCTGCAGGATCAGTGCACTCATCTGTTTTTGCTTAAAACTAAATTTATATATCTACCAGGTTGCCTATCAATATCAGTATCTATTTTAAATTAATATTAATTATTTGCTCGTAAAATAATTAACTCCTTTGTTCGGTGTAGGACAGATTCGAGATTGGACGGATTCGTAATTCGGCGGATTCGTTACTCGACAGATCGTGAATTGGGCAGATTCCTGGACTCGACATATTCGCTACTCGACAGAAAATGAACACTTGTGAACATAATACTAATCTAATCAATGCAAAAGCTTCAAAACCAATTTTGCGTCGTAATAGACCAATTTAAATGTGATTTTGAATTATCAACCATTCAAGCAGTAAAAGTAGTTTATCCTGCTGTAAAAGTGACTGGCTGTTACTTTCATTACTTACTGGAAAGCGAAACTTAAAAAAAGCCAAAAAATTGGTTTTGATAAGATAGAACACGGAATATTTATCACGCACCTTTATATGCAACTGCCACTACTGCCTGCGATTTTTATATCCGAAGCCATTAAATGGGAATTTATACCGAGAACGTTTTTACTTGCTATAAAGAAAATTTTAGAACAAATAACCCTGTCGAAGGGTGGCACGGGCGGCTTAAAAGAAGATTTCCAATAAAACCACTACTACTTACTTAATAAAATATTTTGTTAAAATTCTTAATAAAATATTTTGTTCTACTTGCTATTTTATTTACGCCTGTACTTCTGTCGAGTAGCGAATATGTCGAGTCCAGGAATCTGCCCAATTCACGATCTGTCGAGTAACGAATCCGCCGAATTACGAATCCGTCCAATCTAGAATCTGTCCTACACCGAACAAAGGTTAAAAAACCTGGTTGTCGATACGCACTTGGCTGCACCTCTTCGAACACAAATACGCACTTTGATCATAAATATCTCAGCCATTTCTGGATCGATCCATCTGATATATATCTTTTCCATCTGATCATTCTTTTAAAAATGTTAAATTAATTGAACAAACTATTAGGAACATTCGGCATAGAGAACGTACTTAATATAGGGCAGACTAATCGTCTGTAAAGAAAATAAGGAGTGGTATTAAAACCCGCATATAATTCCTGCTCGTAGTATGTAGCTACACAATTATCCAAAGCACGCTAACTACTTAACACGTAAGCATTTCTAGCATACGTATAGAATGTAAATAGAACGAATATAGGTTACTAGCCGACTCCCCGACAGCTTCACTTGCTTCCGTTATTTACTCAGGCTATAAGACATAAGTAAAGCTAGTAAGTACTACTTTTCAGACTGCATAAGACACATAAACTGCAAGTTTCGATTGGTGTTACTAATACTGCATGTATGGTTAACGATCCATATTATGCAATTCTTGGAAATGCAAGGGCACAATGGTATGCCATGAATTGGCAAACAACAGCTACGCAAACTACGAAATTAACCTACATTCTGAAATGAGTATTTGGGGAAGTGTAGATTATCATTATAATATTAGTATAGATTTTTAACTGCTATTGGTCGTTGGAAGCTACATATTTTTCCATTGTAGGATTAGTACTTAAGTAGTAACACGATTTATCTTCATTAAAAGTGAATCAATTCATTCTTGATCAGTGTTCAGTTTCCTTATTTACTTGTCTAGTTAGGTATGAAACGAAAACGTTGTATTATAAACAAAACAAGAACGTGTGGATTATATAATGTACGAAAGTGAGATTTATTGTACCCATATTATAATATCTCGCAATTGGGCACGGGTGTCTCCTTAGTCATAATAATAATAGTCATTTATTGATAAAAAATATTATAGGTCAATTGGTTTTACATTTTAGTTATGCATGTCAAGTACTTATTTAATCTTATGTTAAGTTTTGAACCCACGACCTTCACAGTCCAAGTGATCTTTAGGATTTTATGGAAAAATCTTAAATCTACAGGATGAAAGTCGAATGTGCTACCACCTAGCCAACACGGGCTTAGGTGATATAGCATAATCACCACGCTTACCAAGCGGGTTGGCGATCGCAGTAGCTTACAGCATTTATCTACAATCAACTTGCAATTAAGTAGTATTAATTTACGCTAACTCTTAGGCGTGGGTGATGTGAATCAAACAGTCATGGGCGCTCAAGGACTTCCCTTTTACTGCAGCTCAACTATCTGTTGAGGAAGAGATTATGTTGCACGTAGTCTACCGTGACTTGGGCTTATTAATTACCTTTTTTATGTCCCCAAAACGTTTCATTGGAACAGATTAACGAGAAATAGAAGGAAGTAAAAAGAGTGAAGATGCCTTACAGCGAATAAGCAAGGTCATAACAAAAGACCTCGTCACAAGAAGTAATGTTAATAGACTTCAAGACATTAATGAACAAACAGAAAACTTAGGTAAATAAATATGCAAATATTCAGTCACATCACAAATATTTTAACTCATCTTAAAGTAAGTTGAGTGTTTTGTGTTTGTGAATATTTTACTTTGTACATAGTCATACTGTATTTACATAAGTCCAAATGCATAATAACAAAGCTAGCTATCCTTTGACTGAAGTGCTCCACTGCACAGCGTAATAGACTCAAGGTGCGGCTGCAGTCAAATGAAGCCAATAATCTATTCATACATTGTACTAACATTCTAGTAAATTGAATGCACGTAGCCGCATAAATCCTAATTGTGTCACATTTGCGACAATCTAAATAGTGTCTACATCTCTCTCGTTCTTGATCTTCATCGTCAAGCGCAACCCAATGACGCAAGAAAATATAATGTGTATAGATATTCCAAAAGTTCTATTTCGGTGTTTCGCGGCGTCCACCCACAAGCACATGCAAAACGAGGCTCAGACTTGAACGAGTGAGTAGTGTTCACACGGATATATCAAATTCAGTGCCGATAGTAATAGCAGGCGTTAAAGAAATCTATTGAGGTGTTTGGCAGTGTAACAGTAACAGTGTGGTAATGAAGAGAAATGTGAGTACATAGAAAACGCGACACGGTCAACGCTGCGCGAAGGCAAATCGCGTTTGCTCGGTATAAATAGAGATTATTGCGCTTGTTGATGGCAACTTCGATGATCCAGTAATGCCAACAATACAGCACAATGTTTTGTTTACCAACTGAACTAGCATGCTTCTATAAGTAGTACAGTATTGCATACTATAATTTATTTATCCCTTAATCATTATGTTATTGGGGACATGTCCTCAATCCCACCTACCTTAATGTAGACGGCGCCCCACTTTTACTTGTTTACAGAATTTTATTTAGCCCTGAAATTAGAATGGATGCTGTATAAATCGTTACGTACTATTACACTGTCGTAAATTTCATAATGTTGTTAATGTCGTGTTGGCATACTTTATCTGGTTCCATCAATGTTCATCTTTGCAGACTTTGATCCTATTATTACAATGAGTTAGTCGACTTTTTGAATGTTTTTAGTCTCGCATTTAACTTTAAACCAGACGTCCATCATTATAAACTTCTAATTAGAAAGAAAGAAAATTTTTTTGTTTATTCAAAAATGTTTAGCTTACAGATATACATACAAAATAAATTAAATATAATAATACAATCAGTGTTTGTAAACTAAACATTATGAATTGGTCACTGACTCAGCAATCTCAGCATTTAGTTGGTTACCAGTAATCTAGCAACCAACGCTGATCTTCCGTCATTAAAATTCTTTCTGACATTTTAAAAGGTTCAAATGTATAAATAGCCCTGCATTCTTTGGAGATGAGTAACGCGAACGGCAGGCACCCTACTTTCAATAACAATACTTTGTAAATTGATTACTAATGAAACTTAATTGTTTATTCTTGACATTATTATTGTTTTTATTCTTTGTTATATTTATTTATATTTTGTCTCTATATCGATCGAAGTTAATTCAGCTCTCCTGGCCTCACAATATTGCAACATCAGTTCTTATAATGTTTTGTTTATCATATTTGATTTCTCGTATGTGGCAATACAAATTGATTCACAAAGTTTATAATTGTCTGTGTGTTTTGACTTTTGCATTTAAGGTAGGTCTAACGCGAGGTCGACGACCTTGCGTTGCCTATTGATTGATGCCAATTTATTTAAAGCGATCAGCTAGTAATTGCCATAAATACTTTATTAGTGCTTATATTTTGATGATTTACAATAGTATTTAAAACAGGATGATTTAACACATTTGAGGCGCGTGGTTTTGTTAAATTAGAAAACTAGAGGTCTTTCTAATCACAATTTAATTTCTGAAATCGTAATCATGTATAAACAATCCTTTACTCTTATTATTTGGTATCACTATTATTTTCTTGGGTCAGTTACAATTATTTGATTATTGTTAAGATACGAAAACTGTGAGCACATTTTTGATGAGTTTCCTGTTTTTGTTTTTATGTAAAGATAACATTTATGAGTTTCCTTAAGACCTTCCGTTACCTTTACTGTTTTTCAAACTTAACTTAAAAGCACTACACTAAGAATGTCTTCCTACATTTTTATCAAGCACCATCCAACTTCCAGAATTTTTATTATGTCGCCATTGTCCATCCCGTCTTTGTCTCCGTATTTCACAAACCTTTATGGACATCCCTGTCACTTCCTTAAACACATCAACATTTTTATCGAAGGAATCAACTATTAAATATTTATCAGATCTCCTGTATAATTTGATAACCATAATAATTATCAACGCCTTATTCGCATTTATTTACTTTGTTGAATTTTCTTCTCCATATTAAAATAATTAAATTACTGAATGATAAAGCGAGGTCCATCAACATATTAATAATATACATACTTCCTTCCTATTACTTATACCCAGTGTAAAATAAAAGCGTATGAGAGATTTATGTGAGAAACAACAAAAAGTTGTTTCTTACAGAAAGATTTTATAAAATAATTTATTATTACTTGAGAAACACAAGTTGCGATTTAACTAAGTTTATTTTGAAATAATATTTCCAGTTCGTTCCTTAATATTATAATATTAATCGGATTATAGCGTGAGAGAAACCACGTGCAAAAACTCAAGTCGTTAATAAATACAGAGTTTTATATGGATCGATGAAGGAAAAATTAAATATTTATACCGGCTATAATTGCTATTGTACTGTCATTGCAGCGGGCAGCGTAAATTATTGCAACAAGTGATTCACATTTAAAATAAGTGTGCCTTTTGCCGAGCTCTTACTGTAAATAAATAAAATATTCAAGTTATGAAGCCTGGTTTTTAGGTTCGAAACATCGAGAACCGTCATAAAGGGACCCACCTTTTATAACCTTATTATCGAAATCCATCTTCTAAAAGAACGGTCGCCTAGAAATTTCGAGAATAGTAATCCCAATATCAATGCCATGCCGCAACGATTTGGACCGCATTCATTGCTGCTTTTATATTACAAAACATCCAGCTGTATATTGCGAACGAACAATGGTTGTCGTACAACGGAGCTACCTCGACCACCTCGCTCGGTGTAAGTCAAATTGTTCTGGAACAGTCGAGAACATTCGTGGAGAATCGCGCCCACTCGCACCTTGTATAAATACAAACGGCCGCCTTCTGCCGCTAACAGTATAACTTGTGACACGAAAGAGAGAACGTTATAATTCTAATCCGCTATTATTTACGCGTGAGATTTCGTTGAGTGAAGTGTTTGTGAGTGATATACAGACAGTATTTTGAATAAACAGTCCAGTGTTTTGATAAACAAAGTATGGAGTCACCTGTAGTTTTGGATAAACCACCGGAGTACCATGGAACGGATGTAAGTGGAATTAGAAAACAATTTTGCCGGTCAGGTATTTTTTAACACTTATTAATAAACAAAAACAAGCTCTAGGATTTTATTAAAATGTGATTAGGAAGAATTTTAAGACCAATAAAAAAATTAACATAAAGTCGCCTACTAAATTGAAAATGTCGATTTTATCATACCGAGAAGATACATGGAGCCAATTAATTTTGGGCAAAAACTCTACCTAAATGTCTAATTTCAATTTGATTCAAAATGTCCTTTACATTACTGACGATCAAATCCATTGAGCATTAATTTGTCCAATTGAAGGTGATCGACTTGTCATTTGTATCAACTTGGGAATAGATATTTTGGCATGAATCCAGAAAAACAACGATGATCGTATTAGTTTATTAATGCTTCGTGTTCCGGAAAGGTGAAACAGGAAAAGTACTGACCTGTCGTACTACCTTGAAAATAAAGGTTGCATAGAAATTGCATATGCCGAGATAGATTAAAATATAAATAAAACATAGAAAAATGTTGATATTGCATTAAAATAATATAGACGACAATTGAAATAAGTGATAAGTAATAATTATTACCAATAAATACTATTATGACTATTATTATTATTAAGTTTTGAGTTTGATCAAGACTAGAGAAGTCCAAATAACAAGTGTAACTCTATAAAATATAATATTGGTTGACTATTAATCTCAATTTAATATGGCCTTAATCTGATAATGTTCAGCAACAAATAGTTTTCAGCGGAGTTTGAGTTCCTTTAACCAAAAAATATTACACTTGTTTTATACAATATGATTGTTATTTTACCACGTAAAAATATTATTTCACGTATAAACAAAACAAATAGGCAGGCGTCATTGGTCGTGTCTGAGTCACGCGACTGCAAGTACAATGTATGGCTTTGGGCGCCTGAACAGCTGGCTTGAATACATCCAATAAAGGGGTGTTGCGAAATGATTTATGTCGCTTATAATGCCCACTTAGATTGGATCATACTTGCAAATCACGGGTTATGGAACAAATTGAATTTTGTTTGCTTTCGTGGAAATTTGTGTATTTCTTTCGTGCACAAAATCAATTTTGAAAGCCTTGTTTTATCCAATGGCATCAACATTTCAAGGGAAATATTTACTTACTGATGTAAAACATTTGTTTACTTGAGAAATTTTTTTTTTTTGTAATTGAACAGTGCCGTTTTATATACGCAGCAGGTGTACTTAAACCAAACATCTCTATGGTCCAGTATCAGGTCTATATTTAGAACTTTAATCCTTAGTTCAACAACCTCTAGCATCTTGGATGGTGAAATCATCTTCAATTTTGCATATCTTGCAGTTGAAGTGCCCGTGTTCTAAATAATGTCTATGTATAGAAATCCAGCGGTTAGCTTGGATAAGCGTCTACAAGTTGAGGTTTCTTTACCGCAAGACGTGGTAGAGTCCTCGGAACAGGCGCGCATTTGCCCAGTTCTTGTTAAGTTCACGGACAATTCGTGTTTTTCAAAGCCATTTTGTAAACACTGAGCTAAATAAAGTCGGTGATGTCATTCGAAACTTCGATATTTATCTTCTGTCGTTTGTACAAAAGCGGTGCTAATCTTACCTGGTGTGCGTCACTTCACAAATCGCCTACGCGGATTAGTGGTCAATGCTTATAAGGACAAACTGTTTGGAAACATCCTAACGTTGCATTAAAAAGGAATAAAATTGACATATTAACTTCCTACACCTTCTAGAACTAGTTATAGGATCTGGGTCATCGATGTCGTATCAAAACTGGTTTGTGACTATTTCGTGATGAATCTATTACCATGGTTTAACAATCTTTGAAATTCAAATCACATATTGTTTTCATTAGGGAGTACCCGTGATTCAAGTGCCCGTAATATTCTACGCTAAATTGCTTAGCTACACAACTGTACTTTCTCGTTCATGTTTTAAAGCTTTTACTACGAAATCATTCTATATGTTTAACCAGCATGAAATCAGTAATGCGATGGTTGGCGTTACCTTACATTCGCGGTCGTCGGTCATTGACTTCAGTTTTGTTACGTCGTCTTTAGTTTACCATTAACATCTGACATCATCGATAATCAAAATATAGCTTCACGGTGTTTGTGCGCTTAGACCCTTCAGTTTACCTTTTGATTGACTTTAAGCCTATTTAATAATGCCTTATCGGAATCCCTTGATGAATCAATTACATTGCAAAATTTTAAACGAGCTGACGATAAGTAATTGTAATTAGTGAATGCGAGAATTATTATTGCGATGGCGAAGGAAATGCAAATAGGAAAAATCCTTATTTGCATTTCCTTCGCCATCTAGAATCTTCTTGATTAAAGCTAGTCCATTCACGTGACTTGCCACGTGCGCACTATTGCCTTAGGTGTTGTATTCAGTTTTTGCGCTGTTTTCAACATCTCGCGTTGTGACGTGACGACAGTGATGTTCATCTGCCCACATTATCTGCTGGGTGATGTCATCTGTTAGATTTACTATAGATTTATTTTGTTCAGTTACTTATTGTCAGTTTGTTGTCTAGTGATTATTTCTCCCTTGTTATAACCAGTGAATTGTAAGTAAACAAGTGCATATGATACAGAGTTATTATAAACATACATTATAGTTTTCGTAGACGGTGAAACTAAGCGTATGTGGGATCATTTCCCACAGTCGGCCGTCAGTAAGAATTATATATCTAATATTTGTACTGTTGAGGATTTTGAATTGAATTTTTTGGTTATTTGAACTCGGGCAACACTCACTGTTTCCATTTATTAATTTGATAAGCCAATATATTTATTTTTAAAATAATGTTTTAGCAGTTCAACGTTTTTAACAAAATTAAGTGCTTTTCCTTATTATAATTTAAAGAAACAGGTCTCGAATCTAAAGGTCCTTTACGTCCGACCTTGCCATATATGGTTGATTCTCGTGTCGCCAATACGTCGCTTGCTATCTGATCGTCTTTCGTTTTACAAACAAATGGGATATTTATGCAATTTGAGAACAGTTTCGAGCATCGAATACGGTATTCGATAATCGAAAACTTCCTGATCGAATCCACTTCTTGCTGCATTCGATTAAGTAGAAATAGTCCCGGAAAGTGTTGATGTCTGCGGCCTTTAACTGTGCCGTTGACCGAGTTCAACCGCGATGCTGTCACGGTCGTAATTGCAACGCACGTGCTGTAGATAAGTTTAAATGTGAAGGCGCTGTGATTCTGATACATGTTGTGTAAATGAATCATGCAATGCATTATATCAGTGCGTGAGAAATGAGTGTAAACATTGATTTAGAATTAATCTCTCTCCATTCCTTCGACCAAAAGTTTGCCAAATATTTCAGTGTCATATACAGGTCACTGTTTTATTAGAAAATGCGCACCATTTTGCTATATATCCAGTTTTCCGCTAATAAATCCCTTCGATTACTCTTGTCCATGCTCTATAATTCTGCGTATAGCGGTAAAATAAATAAAGTGGCCAAGTGCGAGTCGGACTCGCCCATGTAGGCTTCCGCAGCAATTGTTTATAGGAAATAGTTTATGACGTATTATAAAAAAACTACTGGATAGATTTCGTTCAAACCAATTTCCGTTGTTAGTTTTTATGGTTATCTACAATATATATTTTTTCTAGGTTTATCATCCTCTTATTTTAGAAATTAGAGGGGGGGGGACACTCTGTTTTTTTTTTTTTTGTTGCATAAGTTTAGAATTAAATAATGTTAGAAACATTATTATGATTTTTGAAGACCTATTCATAGATACCTATGGGTTCGATTAAAAAAAAGTTTTTAAGTTTCAGTCCTATGTATGGGGACCCCCAAATGTAATTAATTTTTTTTCAATTTTTTTATGAAATCTTAGTGCGGTTTACGGAATACATCTACTTACCAAATTTCAGCTTTATAGCTCTTATAGTTTCGGAGAAAAACGGCTGTGACATACGGACGGACGGACGGACGGACGGACGGACGGACAGACGGACAGACGGACGGACATGACGAATCTATAAGGGTTCCGTTTTTGCCATTTGGCTACGGAACCCTAAAAAGTGAGAAGCAATTAATACTGAAACCAGTTAATTCCAGTGTATTTCGCTTCAGGATATTCACAACTACGAAAACTCCGTTCCTTTATTCCTTTGGCATGACTTATAAATGATTTCTCCGTTTGTCTACAGCGCGGATTCCCGTTCGAAGACGAGGAGGGTTCCGGCGCGTGGAGCGAGCTCGCGGCGCGGCACCCGGACATCGCGGCGCGGCTGCGGCAGCGCCCCGCCACCGCCACCTGGGCGCGCAAGCGGCGTCCGTCCAGTCAGGACCCTACAGACGGTGAGTGTTGTACCTAAGAAGACGAAGAAAGCCACTGCCCGTGAAGCAATGCTGTGCAATTTTAAGACGAATTTGCGGTGTTTTTATACAAACACACCTAACCTATAGATAGACATCTTGAAGTCAGCACACACACCTAACCTATAGACTTCTTGAAGTCAAGAGTTTAGTAGACTACTTTACCTACCACTAGATAAGTGCGCAATTACATGTCATGCCGTTCATCTAGGTACTTAATAATTTCGCGGTTCGCCAAATGGTCTGATGATTCATGATCATCATTTCATTATTATGTGATTATCTGTTAGTAAATACAGAATTAGATACTGATACTGTTATATCCAATAAGCTTTTTGTAATGGTGATAATGGGTTTGGTTATCGAACTGTGGTCATTATTATCTTATAGTCACGCATAATACTGAAACTGCGCTCGGTTGTTTCAGATTTTGGCGAAAACTTCAGCGGTTTCGACAGTTTCCCCTTCGACGACATACCTCCCGAGTTCAGGGAGCACTTCCCGACACATTGGAACCGAAGGTTCGGATCCCGCGAGGAAGTACCCTCTCAGCAACATCAGCAGCCCCATCCATCTCAACAATCTCAGCCGCAGGGCTCCCCACCGCAGCAAAGCACAGCGGCCACACAGACCGAGCAGGCTCCCGAACCGGCGGAACCTGAGGCCGTTCCGCAACAGCTGCCGACGTACGGTTTGAGGAACACAGTAGATCTCGGACAGAAGAGCCCCGCCGACCCGAGCCTGGTCGATGCGGAGGAGCGCGCCGCCCGCTCTATGTCCGCGCCGCCGCCCGACATGAGCTCCTCCCCGCCGCACGCCCCGCACGCCCCGCACCCGCCGCCGCCCGAGCACGCCTCCAACGTGCGCCACATACCCATCTTCGTGGAGGGCCGCGACGAACCCGTCATCAACAAGGGCGGCTTCACGCAGCCCCAGACCCATCCCCCGCCTCCGCAGCCGCAGCCGCACTCCCAGCACTCGCAGCAGCACTCGCAGCCGCAGCAGCACGCCCAGCACTCGCAGCCGCACATCGACCGCGACCACTACTTCGCGGACGACGGCCCCCCCTCCTTCCACCACCCGCCCAACTTCGCGCGCGCTTTCGGCACCCCCTTCAACAAAGGCTTCCGACAGGGCCCCCAACCTTTCACGCAGCAGAAAGCCTATCCGCAGAATGCGTTTAACCGCGGAGCGTCCCCTGCTCGCGCGCAGTCCCCGTCTCAACCACCTCCAGAGCAATTCACTAAAGTCCCTGTCCAGCATGAGACACCCCCTGAACCAACTCCACCCCCACAGCCCCCGAAACCATCCCCCAACGACCCCATCACGCAGATCCTCGCTATCCAAACCGACGTACTCAATCTCATGACCGAAGTCGAAAACTTCACCGGCTCCAAGAAGGACAAGAGATACATATTCCTAGACGAGATGCTCACGAGGAATCTCATTAAATTGGATAATATCGAGACGGACGGCAAGGAGAACATCCGGCTAGCCAGGAAAGAGGCTATCCGGTGCATACAGAAGTGTATAGCGGTGCTAGAAGCTAAGGCGGAGAAGGGTGGAGGCGCCGATGTCGCGATGAAGGACAACGTGCCTGACAACGGCGAGGTGGAAATGAAGGAAGATAACCTGGAACCGCAAGCAGAGACGCAGAACGGAGACGCAGCGACCCCACAAACGGACGCGCCGACTGAACCAAATAATGAGTCTGAAACGACGCCGCAGGAGCAAACGAACCCGTCCAACGAGAACGCAGAACACAAAGTAGATGATAAGCCAACTCCTAACAAAAAAGTAGTAAAGAAACGCGACAAGAGTAAAGATAAGGCGCCCGCAGTGGAGGCGGCCAAAGATAGTAATAAGGTAGATGAAAGCGTAGAAGTAATGCATGTAGATAATAAGGGTAAGGACTCGAGCGAGCAAGTGATGGAAGTAGACGGTGCTGCTAGTCAATAGTTAGTCGCGTAGTTAACGATATTCTAGGTCACGATTACTGTGAAACCATTGCACGGGCCTAATATACCTGCCTTGTATGTGTTTTTGTGCATAACACGGTGTTGAGATTGTTTATGTTTGTACATTTTACGTTTTTAATATTAAACATTATGTAAGGGATATTTCTCCTTTAGTATTTGATGCTGTGTCCTAATTTTAATCATAATATAATTTATTGTTTATCATTACATACGTGATATTGGTAACACAATTTTCTCAATAAAGAAAAAGAATCGGCTGATTTCATGTTTTATTTTGCCCCTGATAAAATACTAACATAATTTCGGTATGAATTACTTATTACTTACTTTACAATTTAAGCTTAGGTTCACAATAAATAATATACAGTTAGTTAGTGAAACTATTGTCGAAGATTGTGGTGGACGCATTCTTCAGTAGCGCAGATGTTATACAGGCGCTTGATTCTAGAGTTCACGTCGATCTTGGCGGCATTTGCCTCGGCCGCTTTCTTCTCAAATTCCACGCGTCTAAAGCAGAGAGATTTTTAATCATCAGCATCATCGTAAAGGTAAAGAAAGCAATAGGTTAGGTATCAACAATGATTTTATATAGTATAGATTTGTTACAAGCACGCGCATTGTAAAGACTCAAATAAAACCCAATTGTAACGTTTAGTTGTCAGTCTGCGTCGAGCGCAATCACGAGCTTGACATGCCGCAGGTTATTGTGTCCTTGCTAAAACAAATTTAAAATGCCATCGTGTGTTTCGGATGTGTACCAATTACGATGCTAAAGTAAACAAAACACAAGGAATCTCGTATCACATGCCAGTATGCAAAGATACTTAGATTATTTATTTTTCCAAATAATTATAATAATTGAGGCGCTGACATAGATTAGTTAGTGCAGATGCGAATATTGATGCCGATGTAAATTCGATGTAAATGTAAATTCTGATCGAAATTTCAACACATCAGGTACCTATTTTTAATCATCGCGTATATTTGATTAAAACCATAATTCATAAATACACAAATATTCGTCTCCATTCCGCACATAAAAATAACCCCGAATTAAAAAAAAACTTTTAAAGAGAGAAAAGAAATAAGTAAATTAAATCTTTTTGAAGGTATTTATAAAGTGTATTTTACTAATTTATCATTAATTATTTCAATTTCAATAAATATGATTTACTTTTGTAAGGTGTTTTATTTCTTACCTATTACTGTACATTTCACTCAAGTGTCCACTCTACGAATATAAATGTTAATCTATGAACTAGTAAACATTTGACATCTTATGTCAGTTTTGGATTCGCGGAACAGATTTCAAACTGCAATTACATGAAGGTAACATATCTATACTATATAAAATCATTGGGTATCAATGACTTCGCGCCTTACTGCGGTTGGGTATAATGAGGTTGCATATCATTTCTATGCTATGCATGAAGTTCTCTCTATTTATAAAACTAAAAGACCTGACTGGTTTTTCGTCCGCTCTGTTCATAGGGCTACGTTACATACGACGCTTGTTCAATTAACGTCGGGTCATTGAATCAAATGATCTATTCAATCAGATGACTGCGACATATCTACCTAGCTAGTCTCTAATCACCCAAACTCAGCTGAGCCCATAAACCTTAGTAAAGCCGCTGGATAAATAAGCTAAAACGATTTTATACCTAACATACCGTTTGTCCTCAATTTCCTTCAGCTTATTCTCAGCTTTAGTCCAAACTTCCTCGTGAATAGCATCCATTTTCTTGCATCTCCGCAAGTACTTCTCATAGGCACAAGAAACACTGTCATATCCTTTAGCGATTTCATTTTCTTCTTTAGCTACTTGGTGATCGAAAATCTGAATGAGATTTGAGTTATATATCGGTCGTGTCTTGGCTGTGAAGTCTATTTCCTCACTTCTTTCCTTCTTTATACGTCTTTTGGAGCAGTTTGATTTTGAAGGGAAAGTAAATTTGTATGTCTCGTTGATGATCTTTCTCATTTTCTTAATTTCTTTTACGTTTTTATCAATCTTGTAAGGAATGTTTGGGTTTTCTTTCAGGTTGCGGATATTTTTTTTCAACATGGTTGATTTTTTAGTGATCGTACATATATATTTGGTAAAAAATATCTGTAAAAATCAAGGTTTGAACTGAACTGTTTATGTAAATCTGGGATCCATTAAGACTGCGCTTTTTAAGCGCGTTTCGTATTATCTAATCTTACTACAAAGGAAATTTTTTGTTTGGTATATTTTATAAGTTTAAACATAGAAGATTCATAGCCAAGTCATTGAATCTTCTATAGATTTATAGCCGAGTCTATGAATCTTCTATTGTAAAGATAATATAATCAAGATAATATAAGATAATATAATATATCACTAGACTAGTTAGATATTAATAACACAAAAAATATTACTGGACAATATTCACACAGCGACATCTAGCCCCGTGGTAAGCTCGAAGCTTGTGTTACGGGTGCTAGACTTCTGATATACTTAATATAATATACATATATAGATAGATTTTTTTTTTATTATACATATATAACACCCAGACACCGAGATAATTTGGTTATTATATTGCTACACATACTTAATTTATAATTGGAAAGGTACAAAGGTACATTCATTCTATTATCTGTACCTAAATAAAATAATATTTTTAGGTTAAGGGCAATGATTTTATATAGTATAGATATGTTACCTTCATGTAATTGCAGTTTGAAATCTGTTCCGTGAATCCAAAACTGACATAAGATGTCAAATGTTTACTAGTTCATAGAGTAACATTTATATTCGTAGAGTGGACACTTGAGTAAAATGTATAGTAATAGGTAAGAAATTAAACACCTTACAAAAGTAAATCATATTTATTGAAATTGAAATAATTAATGATAAATTAGTAAAACACACTTTCTAAATACCTTCAAAAAGATTTTATTTATTTATTTTCTGTCTCTTTAAAAGTTTTTTTAATTCGGGGTTATTTTTATGTGCGGAATGGAGACGAATATTTGTGTATTTATGAATTATGGTTTTAATCAAATATACGCGATGATTAAAAATAGGTAGGTACCTGTGTTGAATGTTCGATCAGAATTTACATTTACATCGAATTTACATCGCCATCAATATTCGCATCTACACTAACTAATCTATGTCCGCGCCTCAATTATTATAATTATTTGGAAAAATAAATAATCTAAGTATCTTTGCATACTCGCATGTGATACGAGATTCCTTGTGTTTTGTTTACTTTAGCATCGTAATTGGTACACTTCCGAAACACACACGATGGCATTTTTAATTTGTTTTAGCAAGGACACAATAACCTACGGCATGTCAAGCTCGTGATTGCGCTCGACGCAGACTGACAACTAAAAGTTACAATTGGGTTTTATTTGAGTCTTTACAATGCGCGTGCTTGTAACAAATCTATACTATATAAAATCATTGGTTAAGGGAGATTTAAATAAAAGCTTTATGAAGTATAATGTATATTATCGACTAAAATTATAACTTAGGCACTAGATATACTTACTACAATATATTACAACTTCGTAAATAAATACTTCTTAATTAAATAATACAATATGAAATCAAATAAAATATATTTTAGCTCTGCAGATAGCAATTTAAATTAGCAAGTAATTATTAAATTAAACGAAACTTGATGTTAGGTACTATCAGAGACGTACCAAAATTAAGAGACTAATAAACAACGACCAGAATATTGCTTCACAAATTTTCACATTCTGAAAATTTAGAACCAATTAACTCATAGAATCATATTGTGGTAGGTAGGTATACATTCGAAGAGTCGGCAAAGATGCAAAAATATAAAAATAAAAAATATTAGAAAATGGTATGGAAAAAATTACAAGATCACAACAAATTACAACGTAACGGTCCTCGAGTGGGAGACGAACCCACGCCACCCAGTTTAGCCCTGGTTGCGCTAACCACTACGCGAGGAGTTACGTAAGAGCTTGAATTTATCCCATACCTTAAACTTAAGTGAGAGTCAATCACTATAAAATAAATATATTGCTGGACAATTCACACAGCTACATCTAGCCCCGTGATAAATAAATAACAAATATAAAAACTGTCGTGGTTTGATAAATTCATATTGAGATAAACGGGCAATACACGAACCTTATTTACGTTGACTATTGATCAACCGTTTCGTTCCAGAACGTGGGACTTCATCAGGATCACGGACACTGCAAGGACACGGATCACGACCTACGTAAATAAGGTTCGTGTATTGCCCGTTTATCTCAATATGAAAATAACAAATGTGAAATAGAAGCTTGTACGTTCATTCCCACTCCTTCATAACGCGGTCCCAGTCTTCGTCCGGTACGAAGGGCCGGTCGATGGCTGCGATCATGTGTTCTCCGCAGAACACGCACTCGCTCGCGATGATGTCGTCAATCTCGTTCCGCAGCACCTCGCGCAGCGGCAGGCCGTTCAGCGTCGTGTTCAGCTCTATCGTTGTTCTGTGCGCCAGTTGGCTCTGCTTGTCCTTCAGCTTTTTCTGTTTCGCTGGACCTGTGGAGGGATTTGAATCGTTAGAGCCTTAAAGGATATATCACACCGGGGCAACATTGTGCGGCATTGCGGCATGCCACAAAGCCGCATGCTACAAAGTCAAAATGTCGCACATTGTGGCAAGAATCGTGAGGTATGGCAACACCTTGCGTCACGTATACCGCAAATTATGTCTATTTGTAGCATGCGGTACCTTGTGGCATGCTACAAATAACAATGTGTAGTATGTGACACTGTCGCACGTTGATACGGCGTAAACGACGAGCCTTTAGAGGGCGCGCCAGCACTTACGGTTGTCGGAAGTCTTACGGTTATTGCGGGAAGTACAGTATTAGAAATGTTAATATCTATATATTAATGTCTACAATACTGTAGTTAAATTGTGTTAAACGGTTGATCATAAGTCAACGTAAATGAGGTTCGTGTATTGCCCGTTTATCTCAATATGAATTGACAGGAATTTGCTCTGATTATCAACCAGGGCTAGCAACTACCAACGGCTAATTGACGGCTAGCGAGCAATGTGTTTAGACGATGTTTAAGTTTATCCTTACAATAATCTACTTACTAAGTATCGGTGCGATCTCTATGGCGAGGCAGTCCGCATGGAACTTATGCGAGCACGGGAACAGGTAGAAGGGGCGCATGAGCAGCGCCAGGTCGCACAGGCTGCACGTGTCCGCCGCAGACACCAGCGCGCTGCGGTTACGGAACGACTGGATCTCGGAACGGACCTGGAAATTACAACATTGTGCTGAGTTTTTGAACCTACATCAGGCACCAGTCTCTCACAACGACTGCTGGTTTTGTGAGCGAAATAAATAAATATTTTAGTTATTTTATTTTAGTTAAATCTTACCAATTCAGCCGATTTCGTCGCTTCGTCCATCTCAGCTTTTATGTCTTCAATTTGATCGTTGTATTCCTGAAAACAGATATAGAAACATTTAGCCCTGTGGTATGCTCGAAGCTTGTGTTACGGGTGCTAGATTAGTTAGTTAGTTTAGATGGCTCAGTTTCTCGCATTTCGACTCAAAGGCGTCATGAGATTTGCTAATATAACCAGCCTAGCTCCGTTCCGCCCAAAAGCACAGAATCCTCCTGGGGTCTGCACAGGCTTCACGGTGTGACCTCGGGGTCTTGAAGATTTGTTGTCGTTGCACTGATATGCTGCCCTGATATGCACCGGGTGCTAGATTTCTGATATACTTTAGAATATGGATAAACATAGATATATATGTTCATTCTAATTCTAACACCACCGTCCAGTTATATTCTGCAGTTTTTATTTCCATCCTCAGGTTGTCTGGAAGAAATTGCTTTAAGCAATAAGACCGCCCATTACGCATACGTTTTTGTAAAACTACAAAAACGTATGCGTTTTTTATGTAAATGTTTTTTATTGGTGTGGAATAAAGAGTTATCTTATCTTATATGTGTTATTCTATGTCCAGCAGTGGACGTCCAGCGTACCTCTAGCGACTGACAGATGGGCTCCCGGAAGTGGTCGATGGTGACCACATCGCTGAAGAAGGGCAGGATATCCTCGATCTTGATGAGGCGACACTCTTGCAGTAAGGACATCGCTTCTTTCAGGTCTTGGTTCTTTGTGATCACTTGCTCCGCTGAAAGGAACAATTATATAAGTGGAACCCTTAACTTTTTCTGATACACGATCCATATCGATTTAAGTATATCACACAATAATAAATATAATAATTTTAAGTAATCTTCATTTGAATAAATGTGCAATACTTAAAAAGACTTTAAAAAAACTTTCCAGGTGTTCCCATATTCATAAGGTTCATTCTTACACCAAATCATCTGTCCACCTTTTTGGTGGACGTCCGACGCTGCGTTTTCCAAGTCGTAGTTTCCACTCGAGTACTTTTCGGCCCCATCGGCCATTTGTTCTCCTCTCTATGCCTATCTCTCTATGGCCTGCCTAATACAACTTCAAAGACAAACAAACCCCACTCCTTATTTTTCAAATCCCTGACACAAATATAGCAAGATCTAATCCTCACCGATAGTGAGCCACAGCTGTCTCCGCGTCTCCTCGTCATCGGGCAGGTCCGACACGCGCTTGGCCAGCGCCAGGTCCACGCCCAGCGCTAACTGCACGGCCGACTCCCACAGGCCTAGCAGTGAGGATAGCTTCACGCACGCCTCTGACAGGTTCTTTTCACGACATAGTCTGGAATTAAATAAATAATCAAATAAATACGAAATATTAATTAAATAAATAATCACATAATAAATTTATTGGTAAGATATTTTACACGTCAAATAATATAAATTTCAAATAAAAAAATAGCAATCATATTAAATGTCATGTCTAATAGGTTACTGAATAATAAATGTCAACAAATTAAATAAAAAAACCTAAATTTTCAGTTACTGTGTAGCAGCTTGCCTCCACTGTGAACGGGCCGATATCACAATCTGTCCACATTGTTGGCAGACGTTATACATTTGCCGATTTACACTAGACACTATTAGTAGTTACACTATTTATAACGGCTTAATCGATTGAGCTGAAAACTAGTGGTGACTTTGCTTAGAACCGAAAGAAGGACATAGGATACTTTTTACCGCGGGAAAATCTAATATTGTTGAATATCGTAGGTATGATAAGTCAATGTCAAATGTATGTGTACGGCTGAATAGCACTTGTCGCTGGCACTCGAAAAGAAAGATGTCGTCCGTAGCCTATTGTGTTCCCACTGTGTTGCTTGATGCTTATTAATGCGAGCGAAGCCGTGGGCAGAAAGCTAGTACTACAATATACCTGAGTGCGTAATGCACGTCGTAGTTGACCATGACTAGGTCTTGTCCCTGGCGCGCGAGGTACCGCGTCAGGGAGTCTGGCTGGTGATCCACGTATAGGGTCAGAAGGTAGTTGTGGATCGCCTTGTCTTTCACGTTGAAGTGCTGCACCATGAACTCCAGGTATCTGGAGAATTGCGATTTATTAATTTTAAACCAACACCAGATTAGACACCGCCAATATTTAACACTGGATTGGATAACAAAGCGGAACAAATAAATTTTTAGAGGCAGTTTCCAGTTCGCTGAAACAAAGTGCTGGAATAACATTCCACCGCCTATTCGTGAGCTTCGGTGTTTCAACTTTTTTGTTTTTTAATCGACTCTGCTGGTCAATTTGGTCCGCTTTGTTCTAATTAATTGCCACCCGACAAATGAATTACAAAGCGTCCTTTGTAGACATAAGACCTACAGCGAATAGACAACATCATGTGATATCATCCATTCACACATAACCACAAACATTCGCGTTTATATTATCAGTTGGGATAAAGTACCTTATGATTTCCGTGACGTGTTCTTCATCGTTCTCGCAAGATAAGAAAGCCGGTAAGAGCTTAGAAGGGCTAAGTTTAGAACCCTGCGATATCAACGCGTTCACTGTATTCTTCGGAACCTCCTCCATCAAAACCGACGCGAACTGATAAAACAATTCCGGCTTCTTCAAATTCTGCAGCAATTTCAACGCTTCGGTATACGATTTGTTATAAATGTACTGATCTACGACATTCTCGTAATCCTCATTTATAAAAGTCAGTTTGATCAAGTTCTGTTTATCGCCGTGAGAACTCATCAGATCGTAGATGACAGATTTAATATGCTGCATGCAATTCGAGACTTTAGGGTGCAAGAAAAAGACTTCAAAATCGCTTTGTATCTGATGGTATTTTTGCGAATCATGCTTTCCCGTTCTTCGCAGCTGACCAAGCTGAGACAGATATAGTTCCGTCATCCAAATAACGAGCATGGAAATGAGAGTCTTATCGTCATCCGTTAGAGCATCTAATCGCTTGCTGAGATAGACTTTCAACGCATCGATTCTGTCTTGTTCTAAAAACTTTAGACAGATTGTTTCGAAGCTGTTTTTTGTTTCTGCGTATATCTCAGCACTCTTTTCGTACTCCCCTTTAGTGAACAGAAGTTCTGCTTGCTTTACGTTGATCATATCGATATATGCCGGGTTATTCTGACAGTATTCTTTGGCTAAATCGAACTGTTCTTTATCGGAGTAAATCTTCCATAGATTTCGTTCTTCCTTGACGATTTTGTATAGGAATACAGTTTTATCTGTGATGGTCCATATGCTTCTCTTGCGAATGTCTCTGACGATACTTTTAAGTGTACCGTGTGCCTCTGTGTATATATCTTCTAGGACTAGTTCATGGTTGAGGAGACATATCACCTTGATTCTGTCGGGGTACATGACGAGTGCGTGGAATTCTGTGTAAACGAAAGAGAGGGGTGCTACTTCTTTCTCTTCTCCGCTACTTGTGGGAATGACTTCGGCCTTAGTGTAAATAGAGTTGGAGTTTTCTAGTGAGGTGGGGTCCAACTGAAAATGTTAAATGTTCATTTTATGAAAGCTTTTGAGGATAATTATATCTAAATAATGTTACTTAAGGTTTAATTAAAAAGAAATTCAGCATAGGTCTGAAAAATTGGAATACTTGACCGTTCAAATAAAATTAAAAATTGTATTGTTGAAAATTTTAAAAAAATTGTAAGACCCATTGACCATCTGTTCTGCTATAATGGCCTGCCTACAGCCACTTCAACGAGTTAACCCGCTCGTCTTTATCATAGACCTTTTTCCTGTAAGTATAAGTACACCCCTGTCTTATTTAAATATCTCTCTATTCCATCTAAGAGCCTGGAAGAGATCGCTCTTTAGCGATAAGGCCGCCCATTGTACGTATCACTTTTTGTCTTTTTATTCGTGTTTATTGTTTTTGATTAACAATAAAGTATATTGTTTTGTATAGTATGTCTATGCCCTAATCGTGCTACAGATAAGTTCTCACCTGTCCATAGTATATCCCCGGTTCAACCAACCAAGCGAATGTCTTCGGAGTCAGATTGAGGTCGAAGTAGAACTGTAGCTTCGAGTACGGCAGTTCGGACGGAAAGTGTTTGAACGGCGTCTCCGGCTCGCTCAAATACTTGTAGAAGACAGACTGTAGAGAGGGCTTGCCGTTTGTGACTATTGCGTCGCCTTGAATAAATAAATAAAATAAATAAATAAATATTGCTGGACAATTTTACACAGCGACATCTAGCCCCGTGGTAAGCTCGAAGCTTGTGTTACGGATGCTAGATTTCTGATATACTTAATATAATATACATACATAATATAGATATTTTTTTATTATACATATATAACACCCAGACACCCGGAACAAATATTAAATGGAAGACAATAAAGGTAAGACATTTATCTACATAAAATATTAAAAGATCATAAGGATAAGATAAAAAAAAATGAATTCCTGTTCGTTAGTCTCGCTTAAACTCGACAATGGCTGGGTCGATTTTGGTATTTATAGTAAAATAACGCAAAAAATTAGATGTCTCCTTTTATAAACGAAGTCTATAATAAAATCTATCTAATATATAAAATTCTCGTGTCACAGTTTTCGTTGCCATACTCCTCCGAAACGGCTTGACCGATTTTGATGAAACTTTTTGTGCTTATCCGGTATCTATGAGAATCGGCCAACATCTATATTTCATCCCCCTAAATGTTAGGGGTAGTCCACCCCTAAATTTTTTTATTTATATGGCAAAACAACGTTTGCCGGGTCAGCTAGTAAAATATAAATACCTATAAACTGGTAGAGACGTTGGGGTGTTGTGACAAATATATAGTATTTGTTGGTATTTTTTACTCTGTGAAACTGGATTCCAGTTATAGGCAAGTTCCCAGTGGCACCGATGTCGAATACCTGAAAAAAACGATATTATTGTAATAATATTTCAGGAATATACTATAAATAATAAATAACAGGCTTCAAGCTTACAACAGGGATAACGGGGCTGTGTAAATTGTCCAGCAATATTTAAATATAATATAACTTTTGCTTTTAGTTAAGTGGGGAATATATTTCATATTTATATACTTATAACTGTCCAGTCCATACATAGGGTGCCTGGAAGAAATCTTATAAAGCGATAAGGCTGCCCGTTGTACTTCACTGGTGTTTAAAGGTTTTGAATAAAAAAAAATGTTTTAGTTTTAAGTTTGTATTGTGTATATCTGTTTTTGTGGTGTGCAATAAAGTATCAAGTAACAAGGTCAAGCCTGACAGTTTAAAATCATCTTAACGACCTAGTGGCGTAGCTTTATATAATAAGTAAAATGCAGTACAAAGCATAAGAGCAGATTATAAAACTGGATGAAGATTTTAAGTTACCAATCCTTCAATTTCCTTGTTTCCGTATAAAGGTAGGTAGTTAGGCAGCTTGTGTGGAAAAAACATGATTATGAGATTTCAATTTCAAAAGGCTTTTATTCACTGACCAAAATACAAATATAGTTTTTTTTATCTATACTAATAATAAATATGTAAGGGTTGGTCATGGAGTAATATAGTTTGTTGTGGGCACCGCTAGTAATAGATATACAAAGTAATTGTAAAATTAAAATGAGAGTTAATAAGTACAAAATATGCTAAATGCATTTAAATAGGTAATTATTTTTTCTGAATTGATTTAAAGGACCTTTATAAAATTACATGATGGTCCTATCGGATGAACACAACAATATTGAACACATAGATTAAGTTTATTAATCTCTGTGTTCAATTTTGTTTTGTAGTTAACTTTTCTTTTTATTACAATAAAAGTAATGTATTCATGCTATTTATTAGCTTTAAATATAAAGTTAAGTTATGACAAATAAATCAAGTAGAAATGAAATCAATAACAAATCAATGTCCTGCCTGGTAAGCATGTTTACCCCAAGGAAAAATTGGGCTTAATTATGGTTAACATTGCATTAATGTGCTGAAAAGTATCAGTAGAAATATTTCAGTAAGTTCTACTGATTCTCAAGATAATCAATAATTCATTCTGATAATATTGAATTATGGTGAAGATAAGAGTCAATAAGACTTATAGGGATCTGCCCAAGACTGCTTTAATTGGAGTGTGAAAATGATGATGATGAATAATTTTAAGAATTTGTACTACTTTCTACTTATCAAACATTCGGTAGAGCATGAGCCAAACTACCAAATTTTCGAAAAATTACTTAGGTATGCTAATGTGCTTTTAATATGGTTAAAAGTCATTTTCGAAAATTTGGTAGTCTGGTCCTTGTTCTACCGAAGGTCCAATATGGTTGGAAATAAAAACTTTGAACTAAGAATTTTACCTGTCTCCAATACTGTTGACTAGCCGTGAACATTTTGTCACTGTCAGCCTCCATCTCAGTCTCAATGATATGTCCCTGTGTGGACCCTAGCAGGATAGGACCAGTGACTGTCTCCGATGTGTTCTCAAGGTTCCATCCCACTTCCGTGACCTCATAGCTGCGAGACTTGCTCACAGTCTTCGGCTTCATACTGTTCCTGTGCAAGTAGACCAGCTCCGGGCCAGAATCTATGCCTGTTTTTGCTCTGGATGTAAAGGACATGAGAAGATGAGAGCCAAGCGGGTCGAGGAATAAGTTTGTAAGTTTGGCAGATGTGTGGACAAATCTGGAGAAGTGAATTTCTGAAAGTAAGAAAGGTATACATTTATAATTATTATTTATTACAATCTTATACTTAAAAAGTGTCTATACATATTGATAGTAAGAGTCACAAATCAATTTTCCCATAAAGGTGATTTCAGGAATTGTATTTATCATTTTAAAATACCTAATTGAAATAAAATTTATTAGTTAATTAGGTACTTTACTGTTTTATGAAAATAGATTGTTATTTATGGAAGATAGCAGCTGTTTGATATAATTTCCCAGACTTTGTACTTTTATCATATTGTCAGCAGTTAAGAAACATATTCTAATATTAATATACTTACTTACCTTCATCATTGCCAGGCTTCTTCATATTCATCCTAAACAGTTTTCCATTAGCCATGGCCAAAACAAGAGAGTCATTAGACACCGCTGCATGGGTGATCAAGTCTGATGGGTTAAACTTCATTCTCTGCTTAGAGAACATCGGGCGAAGGTTTTCTTCTAGCGGCATGTTTATATACCCTGACGAAACCGTAGGTTCCACTGGCTTAATTCTTTGGCTCTGAGAAGCGAGGTCGTACTGATCCAATATAGAAGTCATCGTTGAGATTGTTATCGCACTGTTTATAGAGTACACAGTTTAATTAGTTTGACGCTCAGGGACGTTCATATCATTTGCTAAATTTATTGAACTATATGGATTTTCCTCGTATTTATCGCTTTACAAAAAAAATGAATCAACTCACCGCCCATGAAAACTGACAACAAAACAATAGGAGATTGGATGAAAAGTCGTTTCTATAATAAGGGAATACGGTTTATTTTGGGTTTTTTTAAGTTACCACAGCTGACTTTGACAGTTTCGTTAAAAAATTGAATTTTGAACACAGTATTCCCGTTCGAACACTATTTGTATGTTACTTTATTAACCCCTTGATCCTTTTAAAAAATATGTCTCCTTAAGAAAACATTGTCTCCGTTCGCTACTATTGACCACAAACTGTTTTTTAACGAAACTGTCAAAAAAATAATTTCATACAAAATTAGACCTTATATCAATGAGATTGGGAATATATTTCTTTGTGAATAAATAAAAAAAAATTCCTTGTGTTTCTGAATTGAATGTGAGTGAATCGGGAATTCGGGAATGCAAATGTTAATTTCGCTCTGTACGTACACAATTCCATAAAAATCTCTTCTGAGCATTGTATTAGAACAGAGAATGAATTAAGTAAATGTATGCCCTATAAACATCTACCAAGTGAACTAAATTTGCATTAGCTCCAAGTAGTTTTACTCAAGCGCAATTTATCTAAACTCCAATAGCCGGTCGACAAACGCGACGTTTTTTTGGAAACTGTTTTGATCGCTTCGCTTTGACCTTGTCCCATTATCAATTACTTATCGCACGAGCGTAACTAAAGACTGATTTCAATTGTCGTCTGTTTTCAGCACTCAAATCTACAGCGAAAGTTAAAAACACTACTTTCGTCCTTATTTGAAATGGCCTCAGGCGCATTATTGAAGACGACCAAAAGTACTTGTAAGTAATTTTAAGTTACCTTAACCTCCCGTTTTATTTATTTATACAATGTTGTCATTGTTACACATGAATGAAGAGATAATAAAAGCAGTGTTCTCCTAAGCAACACACTCATCAAATCTTATTGGACAACATTATAGGTATACACAATAGGTACAGTTTTAACAATAATAAATTTAAATAGTGATAATTACAATTTAAATAAAATTATCATAGATGTAAATTCTTTATGATTTACCTACCTATCCATAGTTTTTTATAGAGTTCCTAAATTTTAAATCTAACTAGGTTTAATATACTTAACTTATTCTCCATTGTGGGTTAATTTTAAAGCACAGGTCACATTAGCCTTAATTGTTCTAAAGTAGATAGGTAGCTTCATAAATAATAAATAAATATAAACATTGCAGGACGATTTACTCAGTAATATCTAGCCCTGTAGTAAGCTCGAAGCTTGTGTTAATGGCACTAGGTAATCTGATGTACTGCTAAATATAATAATTATATTCATATAATAGATAATTTTTTACATTATCAATTTGATTTTGTTTAAGTCTTGGCTGCACAATGTTTGAAGCTCGGCACACGCTCCTTCACCATGAAGTTAACAGAGAAACAACTGGAGATTCAGAAGCTAACTCGGGAGTTTGCAGAACAGACTCTGAAGCCTCAGGCTGCTAAACTAGACTCAGAAGGGAGGTTCCCTTTTAGTCATGTGAGTGTTCGATTTATTTGTATCATCATCATAATAAACCATAACTGTCCTACTACTGGGAATGGATATCCCAAATAGACCCCAATTTAGGTCATGGATCTGGTGTAATCACCAACTAACCTAACTAGGTGGCTAGGTGATCACAGTAAGTTCACTTAGGTGCAGTACACAGAACAACGCTGCAAGCCATTTATGGTATATAAATCTTAGTCAGTTAGACGAAAATGGGAGATAACATAAGAGATCTCACCAACCACACGGCGATTATTATTGTAGAAAAATAAAAATGCATTGCCTGATCTGGAAAAATATTATGTAAGTTGGTCATTCAACTTAAATAGTGCTCTTTAACGAGTACCACGTAAGCTACTGCTCCTTGCAAAACCAGTTTGACTTTCACTTAAATAATATAATCTTGCAAGACGAGTGCTATCTTTTATCAGTTGAGATGACACAGCTATCTGTGCAATATTTTATCTTAAAAATGACAGTTTACTAACAAAAACAGCGCTTTTTTTAATGGTTTGTGCTATATTAGAATAGTCATTAAGTATAACACTACAGTTGGTTGAAGGACTGACTAGGTTAGCAGAATAAGAGACAAGTTCACTGATTACGGATAACGCTTCCAATAGTGATCTGACAGATATTTGTACCAAAATTTGTAATTGTATTTGGAAACTGGCCCTTAAAATTATAAGAATATCAGAGTTTAAAAATTGTCGTGAGTTACACTATTAATTTTATAACAACGGGAATTACTCACGTATTTACTAAGGAGCTTAAACACTCCACGTTTCGACTACGACAAGAGCAGTCTTTTTAACGAAGAGAGAGCGTCCTGCCGTGCTCCGTCTTATCTCTGCTCGCGCGCGCGGTTCTCACTGTAACTCCCGTTGTTATAAAATGAAGAATATGAGAGCTCCCAATATCAATATCCTCTATCCTACAGATAAAGAAGATAACAGACATGGGCCTGATGGGCGCCTGCGTGGACGAAGAGTACGGTGGGTTGGGACTGGACTACCTGTCGCTGGCCATCGCGGTGGAGGAGCTGTCCCGCGGCTGCGCCAGCACGGGCATGGTGGTGTCCATACACAACTTCCTGTACGCAAACCTCGTCAATGAGAAGGGTACTGAGGAACAGAAGGAGCTGTTCCTCAGGGATTTCACGAAGGGGAAGATTGGTTGTTTTGCGTTAAGTGAGCCAGGTATATCGTTTTATTAATTACCGTATTTCTGCAGACTAAGACACGCACAAAGAGTTCTTTGAGACTAATTGCGGATAAAAGGAGTCCCCAAACTAACTAACTCCATAGACTAAAAGTCGAATTTAGAACCTCTTTGTTCTGAATTCGACTTCAGAACCTCTTTGTTCTGAATTCGACTTTTATTTATGTTTGCCATCGGGGTGATGGCAAACATAAATAAAAGTTCTTACGTTCCCACTGGAACACAGGGACTTCTCTTGACGATAGAATTTAATTAGGCCTTAATTCACCACGCTAGTGTGAATTGGTCAATGTCACTTGTCCTTCACACTCTTCAAGGTTCTCAGAATATGCCGGTTTCCTTTATGTTTTTTACCTTAGAATTTGCTATTTGGTAAACCGATTTCTTTTTAATTCCTTATGTCCAAACTTGATTGGTTTCCAGGTGCGGGCACGGATGTAGCCAGCATCCGCACACGAGCGACCCCTGACGGCAACAGCTACATCCTCAACGGCAAGAAGAGCTGGGTCACTTCGTCGGTAGAGGGCGCTGCGACGGTGGTGTTCGCGACCGTTGACCCCGAGCTTAGGCACAAGGGGATCGCTTGTAAGTCAGCTGTCGTCTGTGAGCTGTGATGATACATATAATTTTGATCCAGATCTAAGATTGAATTTTATTTTAGGTTTTCTGGTGCCTTTAGACGCTGACGGTGTTTTCAGAGGCAACAAGGAACCAATCATGGGAGTAAGGTAGGTCTTTATAAATACCTATTTCAAAGTCTAATACTAATCACATGCACGCAGTTTCGCATATTAATTGGGGGCAATAATTCTGCTTTATGGCCTGTTGAGTATAGAGGAGAAAACGTTCCTTTTACTCGACACCACCGATACGACACCACCGTTGGTGTCGTATGGAAACTCTAGTCCATAGTCAAACCGCTGAGCGCGATCTTCCTTTCATACTAGAAACTAGACTTTAACTGCATGCTAGTTAAGCATGAGGGGGGAGAGTATAGTTATTTCTCCATCATTGAGAGGTGAAGCGTGTCCTCCAGGGCGGCGACGGCGTGCACTATGACGCTGGGCGAAGTGCGTGTCGGGCCGGGGGCGCTGCTCGGCTCTCCTGGGGAGGGGTTCCGTCTCGCGATGCGGCAGCTAGACCAGGGTAGGATTGGCATCGCCGCACATGCTGTTGGTAAGTGGTGTTTTTAAGCTTTGAATTAATCCTTAGTTTAAGCGGATTTATCTAATGAAAATTATTGTGATATCCAAGATTATAAATGAATCCAGGTATTGCCCAGTCAGCGCTCGACACCGCCATTGAGTACGCCAAGCAGCGGCAGGCGTTTGGGAAACCACTCAGCAGGCTGCCTTCAGTCAAGGTATAATATACATATATGTCTTATCGAGGTGAGATCAACATGGACCCTTAAGGTCCAACATCAGATCCTTAAGGGTCCAGGGCAGTATTATTAATTAACTAGCAGCCCCCGCGAACTTCGTCTCGCCATATACTTTTATTTGCAACTATCTACATACTAAATTTCATCGAAATCGAATTTTCCCACGTAAGCATATATTTTCCCGTGGAAGTTATTCTATATATTTCCCACGGTAAAAATTAGCCCATGTTAGGATTAGGATATTACATTACATTGACTCCCCCCCGCCCCCCCGTACCCCAGTGACGCTTACATGGAGTCTACATCGCATGCTGGCTAGCTGAGCGCGGTGAGCGACAACCTTTAGACTTTTTTCTAATACTTGCATTTTTAAACTCATGATATCTTCCGAATGAAATGTCCGAATTGAATAAGTTCAAAAAGTAATTTATTTTGATAAGGATTAATACCAAGGTACAAATGAAGACCCTTTCAAGAGGCGGCATATATAAATTAATATTTTAGAATAAAAAACTGCTTACTGTGACATAACTATAATATTTAGACATATGCTGTCGCGACATTTTTTGTAGATAATGATGAGTTCTGCAAAGTCGTAGTACATGATTTTGTTCTATCATCAATAGTTTTCGCAGCGCACGCGACGTAAGGAATTTTTCAGGTCATTTTTTTACACCTTATGTTACATTATTGGAGTTTTAGTAAGGATCCCTACTTTTTTTTAAAATATAATATAGCCTATGTTACTCGGGGATAATGTAGCTTTCCAAAGGTGAAAGAATTTTTGAAATCGGTCCAGTAGTTTCGGAGCCTATTCGTTACAAACAAACAAACAAACAAACAAACAAACAAACAAACAAACAAATCTTTCCTCTTTATAATATTAGTATAGATTAGTATAGATGAAACATAATTTCATTTTTTTTCTTTGAAATCAGGTAATTCGATGTGGGTTTCTAACTGGAGGTGATCCAGAATAATAACGGACTAACAGACAAAATTAAATTATGTATTTCTAAATTCAGTGTGTATCAATCAGTATTGTCTTTTATAATAATCACTTGATATTTATTATATCATATTGATTTTAGACCTGTAATATTCCAGGACCGTCTCACAGACATGTGCATACTAGTGGAGACCGCCCGGCTCCTCACGTACCGCGCCGCCACCGACGTCAGCACCAAGAACAGCGCCATGGCCAAGTACGTGGCGGGCCGCAACGCCGCCGCGGTGGCCGACCACTGCGTGCAGGTGCTCGGGGGCCGCGGGCTGTCCACCAACTACCCCGCCGAGAGACACTACAGGTAACAGCACCGGCACAGCGCCATGGCCAAGTACGTGGCGGGCCGCAACGCCGCTGCGGTGGCCGACCACTGCGTGCAGGTGCTCGGGGGCCGCGGGCTGTCCACCAACTACCCCGCCGAGAGACACTACAGGTAACAGCACCGGCACAGCGCCATGGCCAAGTACGTGGCGGGCCGCAACGCCGCCGCGGTGGCCGACCACTGCGTGCAGGTGCTCGGGGGCCGCGGGCTGTCCACCAACTACCCCGCCGAGAGACACTACAGGTAACAGCACCGGCACAGCGCCATGGCCAAGTACGTGGCGGGCCGCAACGCCGCCGCGGTGGCCGACCACTGCGTGCAGGTGCTCGGGGGCCGCGGGCTGTCCACCAACTACCCCGCCGAGAGACACTACAGGTAACAGCACCGGCACAGCGCCATGGCCAAGTACGTGGCGGGCCGCAACGCCGCCGCGGTGGCCGACCACTGCGTGCAGGTGCTCGGGGGCCGCGGGCTGTCCACCAACTACCCCGCCGAGAGACACTACAGGTAACAGCACCGGCACAGCGCCATGGCCAAGTACGTGGCGGGCCGCAACGCCGCCGCGGTGGCCGACCACTGCGTGCAGGTGCTCGGGGGCCGCGGGCTGTCCACCAACTACCCCGCCGAGAGACACTACAGGTAACAGCACCGGCACAGCGCCATGGCCAAGTACGTGGCGGGCCGCAACGCCGCCGCGGTGGCCGACCACTGCGTGCAGGTGCTCGGGGGCCGCGGGCTGTCCACCAACTACCCCGCCGAGAGACACTACAGGTAACAGCACCGGCACAGCGCCATGGCCAAGTACGTGGCGGGCCGCAACGCCGCCGCGGTGGCCGACCACTGCGTGCAGGTGCTCGGGGGCCGCGGGCTGTCCACCAACTACCCCGCCGAGAGACACTACAGGTAACAGCACCGGCACAGCGCCATGGCCAAGTACGTGGCGGGCCGCAACGCCGCCGCGGTGGCCGACCACTGCGTGCAGGTGCTCGGGGGCCGCGGGCTGTCCACCAACTACCCCGCCGAGAGACACTACAGGTAACAGCACCGGCACAGCGCCATGGCCTAGTACGTGGCGGGCAAACAATACAAACAATCGAACAAACTCTTCAGATTTAAAATATTAGTACCTATGGACTAACAGTCATTAGAACTTTTTACAATTTAATTGAAATTACTATGCGACACACAGAGACACCCATCGACGACTTGACTTAACTTGAATAGCCATCTAGTGGTACGAAGTTGTTAATTTAATTCGCTCAAATAATTCGCTTAAGTCAGAAAATCAATCTATAAGATGATACTTCTGATGCGTAGTAATTATAAGTTCTGTGGTATGAATATGACTATAGATATAAAAAGAAATCTTTCAATTCATAACTACATTGGTTTATCATTCACTCACTCACTCACTCACTCACTCACTCACTGACACTCGTTGTTGCAGAGACGCGCGCGGCACGCAGATCTACGGCGGCGTCACGGACATACAGAAGCGGCTCGTGGGACACTTCCTACTGAAAGAGCACGACGCGCTCTGAACATATTAGTCCCTAGGTTAGACGTTAGGTTACAGGTTCTGTCTTCCAGGTTTTAAAGCTTTTTGTTAGCCCTCATTAGTACGAGATTTTTTACGATAAATTTATTCTCAAGAATATTCACATGACGCGTACAAAAACACGATATAAAGGCGCCACCACAATGGTTACACATCGTCTTGTGCGAATGAGGGAATACTAGGTAGTAATTTTTTTATCTTTATCTAGGCCTAAACGTCCTACAAAAGATCGGTCGGATATTTCATAGAAATGAAGCTGTTTTATATCGGTCAGATTGTCGGACCCTTACAAAGACGTCTTCGAGAAGGCTTAAAACATTACGCTCCAAATTTATTTTAATATTTGTCGTGTATCTTGAGTCAAAAATTTCTAACGCCATATAGTGATAATAATGTAACATTTATTCGATTTGTCTATATTGAATTACTTTTTATCTTATTTCCATACGTATAAGTATTGATTTTGTATAATTAAGATTTCATCAAATCAAAATAAGCTGTGTGTTAAGTGTTAGTTTTTTACGAGCGCCTTCGTGAGAAAGCTAACGTATATTTTTATGGTATCAAAAAGAGGAAATATCATTCTCTTCTTCATTAAAATCTTCATTAAAATGCTGACGATCGCGTTTTTAATAAGCTGACACTTGACACACTTAAAAAACAAAACATTTAAAAGTGCATAAACTTATAGTGAAAATTAGAATTGAGGAGAAATTTTGTAAACAAATAAATGTCATGAGATGTCACTGTCATAATGACAAGTCAGGGGTGGACACCACCTTTTTTCCATGGATCATTATCAGTAACAATGGCGCGCGGTTTTGCTTGTGCAATCCTAAATATTCCTAACTAACATACCTACTACTTACTTCAGAACACTGAAAAGTAGGTTTCTTATATGATGATCTAGCTATGAGCTAAAAGATCTAGCGTGGATGTGGCATCGTCGGGACTTTGTTTCCCTGTATTCATTAGGAAATACAAATAAAACAATATATTTAAATTACATATTAGACATTCGACTTCGAGGGACAAGAGACGAATGAAAAACACGAAACTACCATACAATGCACCATATTGTCTATCAAAATGCATGAAATGGTAATGGTTCCGAACTCCTGTGATTTACGATTATTTACAACGATGTTACCAGTGTCGTAAAATATTTTCTGCTACTATTTCTTCATCAATTTATAACTTTGTTCTCAAAATAAAATAAAATATTATAAATAGTGCAAAACCATATCAATTTTCTATTCTATGGATATTGATTAGAAAATAAACCCTACCATAAGTATTTATAAATATGATGTAAATCTTTATAAACTTACATTTCGAAACTATTTTTTTGATATGGTAACACATTTGTTTACAAAATTTCTCCTCGATTATAATTTAGAGTATAAGTCATGTTTTTATGTCATATACTCTGATATTATTATAGTCTAAGATCCCGCTATACAACGACCTTCACCGAGATGTATAATTAATGAGACATATTTTTTATGTTATTAAATATGCCAATAAATATATCCTATATGGGTTGCCTAACAAATTTCAGTCCAGAGTATTTTTAATTAATAATTAAAAATTTTGTTTTTGTTTTAAACATTGCACCGGTGTGATTATTAAATAAATATGATACCAATCGAAAGTTTGAAACCCATAGAATATGCAAACGTTAGGTTGCCCTATTATCACGTTAAACTCTTTAAGAAAAATCAAGTATTTCCATTCAGGCCACAAGGCTCATCGGTGAGCCTTATTATACCGGACCATTCGAGCCATGGGGGTCATCCGTGAGCCGCGTGACAGGTCCAACGTAAACGCTTCCCACAAGCCACAGACTACAGCTATTTTTTTAATTATTAATAAAAAAAACTCTGGACTGAAATTTGTTAGGCAACCCATATAGGATATATTTATTGGCATATTTAATAACATAAAAAATATGTCTCATTAATTATACATCTCGGTGAAGGTCGTTGTATAGCGAGATCTTAGGATATTAAGGGACCATGTATTTTTATCCCTGCGTGTGTAAAAAAAGCGTCTGAAAATATTACGAAATGAATCATTCCATATTTTTTTTTCTACAATTCATTATATTATACAGGGATAATTTTTTTGTGGTAATTAAGTTGATACGATATCTTTTGGTACTTATTTCTTTGTAAGATTTAGAACTGAGATAAGAACACATAGTTATATAGATTGAATTTATTTAAATTTGTCGACTAAAAGTTAATGAAGACAAGTGTTGATTTGTTTAAACTTACACTTTGTGATTGCGTAGCTTATAAGGTAATTAAAAATATTGTTTTTGAAAAATATACTGCTTGTTATAAAATAAATTATTTTCGGAAAATTTTAAACAAACTTGTTAAACTTTTTAAACTATCATGGTTTGCATATTTTTTAGTTTTAAATTTTTAGTTATAGTAGATACCAAGTAGTAGATTGCAACTACTACATTATGAAAGGGTCAACTAATAAATATTAAATAATTAACATTGCGAAATCTGTATAATAAGTGCAAGAAGCGACGGAATCGTAAAAAGATAAAGTAAGTACCTATCCTACATTCGTTACAAACGTAAACAAAACGTATAGACAGTAGAGTTCATGACACTTTTGACAACAAAACATTTTTCGCCCTTTGGATTTCAAATTTCTGTTTTGTCTGTGGCTTATTGGACAATCCACACAGCATCATAACAGAGCTTATAAATAAAGTATATGGCGAGACGAAGTTCGCGGGGGCAGCTAGTATACATATAATAATAAAGTGTAGGTACTTATATATTATAATAAAATACAGGAGGAGACTTCAAACAATAAATTCATAAGTAATACATGGATTGTGACTTAATAAAACTTTTTTATAGTTTTGAGATCTCAAAGAGTTTTGATTTATTTATGATAACTGTCATAAATTATGTCATGTCAATTCATGAAAAGTAAATTTAAGATATTTCATAGAACAAACAAATCACTACGTTTTTGTGCTTCTTAACCCTACGTTGCTTTCAGTGCTATATCACACACAACCAATATAACTATGATTTTTTTAATATATAAAGTTTTTTAATAATAAATGGCGTCCGCTCGCATGCGTTCTCGTTCACTCTCTATCGCTATCTCTATACTCACACAGTGAAGTACGCGCTACAAAAAGCTTTTTTAACGTCCGTTAAAAAAGCGTTCAAATAGAACATAATACTATCTAAATAATAATAATACAATAATACCATGGAAATATGCTCGAATTAAAAATAATTTTGGTATTACGTTTGTATGGGAAATTCGTCGTGACGCCGGCCTGTTTGAGAAATTGTTTTGCCAACCGTACCATACGTACCCGCCGCCATTGTCAAATATCATTTTTAATTGCGCGGGTTATACCTATCTTATAGTCTTTTATTATTTAAAAAAAAATTGACCACTTTCCGCATGCCCTGCGAATGATATTTTAAAATATAGGTAGGTCACTGCATGTTTTGCCATATATGGTATATCGAACTAAATATAAAAACAGTTTTTCCCTTAAACTCAATTCATATGAAATTTTTAAATCAATTTAAATATTTATATCTTATTTTACTTTATTTATCTAAAAGACATATAATATGACCATTACAAATTTTTTTTAAGAAAAATAATCATGCTGTTTAGGGTTAAGGTTTAGGAACTTATTATTTTATAAATTCACTTTTATCTAATATTGAAGTATATCATACGGTTTGACTTTTCGTTTATAAAATTAATCAGAAATAAAAGGCAGACTATGAATTTTAACATTTCATGTGAAATTTAGTTCAGAAAACTTTATTTATTTATTAATAAAATCCCCAGCCCTTTCATTTTTCTTATAACTGTGCTTAAGACCAAAAAACCTAATAAATAAAATTGAACCAATAAATATTGCTAGTTCCTAGACAATTCACAAAGCAACATCTAGCCCCGTGGTAAGCTAGAATCTTGTGTTACGGGTGCTAGATTTCTGATATATATACTTAATATAATATACATACACATTTATGAAAGTTATTTAAAACACGGGAAAAGCCGTGTGTGGAATTTATACTTTAAACTTTAAAAATACACATATCCGCTTAAAGATATATTTTAGCGCAGGCGAAGCCGCGGGGCGGAACGCTAGTATTACCTTGTATATCGTAGGGTCTACAAAATGAATTTCAAATTATAGAAGTAATTTGATGTGTCAGATTTTTGCGCGAAATATATACTCAGCTCGGGCTCACGCGCCTCTCCTACTTATTTAGCCGAACTTAGCCGATCGTCGAGTTTGTGCTGACCCCCCGTACATCCTTAAGGCTCTTCTAAGGGCATTTGTGTTTACTTTTAAAGAATACTATCTCGTGTTGATTTTATAATTTGGGAAACCCGCGAGGTTTTACCATTTTGTGTGTAGTTTAGATTGTGTGTAGTTTAGTTTAAAAAACTCGAGTCACAATCACACTGTTAGTTACCATAGTCCACAGAAACAGCTTGACCGATTTTAATGAAACTTTGTGTGATTCTCGAGTAGGCTCACTCAGTCCTACTCTATTTAATCGCGTTTATATTAAATCGCGGGAAAATCTAATTTTTCGTGGTATATTTTGTTGGAAGGAAAAACCATGGTTATATACCAACCAACTATAAACCACCTATAAATTATATACCAACAATAGAAACCAATATAGTAAAATATACTTATACGATCTATAATCTATTAAAACAATAGATATTTAATATATTAAATCAAAGCCACTTTTCGTTGTAATTTTATTACTCCAAAAGATTTCGGTAATTTTGGTTTTAAATCAGTCGTAGAAGCTCAGGAAAGGTTTAAAAGTAAAAAAACATGGGAATAAAGCAGACGAAGCCGCGGGCGGATCAACTAGTAATATATGTTTATGAGGACTCATGTTGTTTGTAAGCAATTTGGTCATAAGTTCCAATAATTAGTGTTTTAGTAATTAACAAGCAGTTTAGAAATTCATTAGTAATGGTTGAATGAATTTAACACCACGATGATACAATACAACATATTTTGTCACATTGACAATTTATATCCTGAATAAATACAACTTAAATCAGAATTTATGAAGTTAAATTCATAATATTGGGTAATTGGGTAGCTGTCCGCTTTGCGGCTTCGCTCGTGTTATACTAGATTATAGCACGAGGTGAAAAGTAGCCTATGTAGGTACTTTCCCGGCATCCAAACTATGTTTTATTTCCAAGTTCAAAAAAATCGCCCGCATTCAGTTTCCGTACACGACGGACAAATAAACAGTCACACATACACTTTCCATAGTAAAATATACTTTTATAATAGTCCTATACGTACGTAATGATAAGATTGCATGCTTGGATCATGAGTGGATAGGATATGCCTCCTACATTCAATTACTGCGAATGGCATCAGTCGCGGTACTTCAGCTATGTACTAGATTTATATGCAAGGTGCCGTGTTGGCTAAGTGGGAGTACACTCGACTCTATACTAAATTAACACTATCTATGCCCATGACACACGCTCGGCACGGTGTGGCGTGGCCATTGTGTGCTGATACCTAACGTTGTGGGTTCAAACTACAACGCGCACCTCTATTTCTCTTATTATAAAATGTATGTGTGCTGCGGGCGAAGGTCCGCCTGCGACGCAAGAGCTTGCGGGTTCGATTCCCGCCTTGGAACTAAGTTTGTCCGATCAGGTCACATTCACCAACCCCCGCTCGGATAGCGTGGTCAATTATGATTCTACATATTATTGATATTATATGTGGAAAACACGGTAGAGATTTCGTAACACCATAATAGATGTTCCAGATTGTTTTTATGACTCAATAGAGAAGAGATTAAACGAATCTACACTTTTATGACCTCTTTAAGAACAATAAATCGTGGGAGTACGTCCGTCGCCCTTTGACCAGTTCTAGGAATTTTCATCTATAAGTACATAATTATATAAAATAAATTAAAAATATTTATAAAATTGCCACTTTTTGAAAAAGGTTGTCGAGCCACAAGTTCGCCAACTTACTCGCACGTCTATGCATCAATGTAGTTTTACCTCTTGTTTTGTTGGTAAGCAATAAAGGTGAATATCCTTATCTAATATTAGTGGAATGGATCGGATCCATCCATCACCCGCATCACCGGGCTGCGTGAGTTTACTTTGCGAATCACAAATCACACAGGATGTGACTGTCTTACAAGAGATTTTACACGAGTTTTAAAATAATTATGGGACTCTACATCATCATCATCACCCTTATTTAAATTCCCACTACTGGGCTGGGACATAGGTGCTTTATAGTAGAGGTGTAGGTAGGTAACCTAGGTACGGCTTTTTATGAATGTCGATTAAAATAATCTAGTTGCATTCAAGTAATTTTTTATCTCGTACCTACCTAACCTAATTTTTAAAACGTATCACAGGATCGTGGTAGCTATAAACGTGAATTATGTTGTACCTATATAACGAAAACGGAGAAAATTCAGACTGCGAATAATGATGATAATCTAACTTTCAGATTACCTCCAAACTCTCAAGTACAATCGCTCCGCTTCCCCAACAATGGCATACGAACGTACTGGCCAGACCCCTTCAGCGAAACTCCCAACCTCAAGAAACTGCAAATCACACAAAACGACCTGTGGGAAGTCACTCCCGACCTATTCACTAACATCCAATCATTGGAGGAGCTTGATTTATCGCACAACAAGATCGCTGAAATCAATCCTCTAAACTTCAAACATCTGAGAAGAGTTCGACATTTGAATATGAGAGGGAATGCTCTGAAGAGTATTCCCATAGACGCGCTGCATTCTATGGTGTCGCTAGAAGATTTGGATTTGAGCAAGAATGGTATTGAAGATATTGTGCTGCAGAAAAATCACTCGGTTTTGGCTGGGCTGAAGAGACTGAGTTTGAAGGAGAACAAAATAAGGGCTGTTATGAGGGATTCCTTTCTTTCTGGCAACAAAATGTGAGTTTTGAAAGTAGCGTATCTAAAATACTGTTAATTATACCTTTAGAAATATTTAAATGGGGGACAAAATGATAGGGTAACATTATTTGAGAGTTGGAGGTTAAATAAAATTTAAACATTTTAAATTCATGCCATATAAATTCATAAAATTCCTGTTTCATTCATAAAAGTCTTCATTGTTTTTGGAAGTTATCAATTCACGATAGAATGGTGCCTGTGTTCCAAAAACTGAAGTGGCGTGACATATTGGTTCGGTTTGCCTAATCTAGTCTAATTTTGTAGAACACTTTCGCAGGTTAAAAGTTAATCACAAACATTTTAAGTAAATTTACGCCTCATTGATGACGATGATACTAACTCTGCGTTATCAGAAATTATAATTTAAAAAAAAATATTAAATTTTCATGTTTTAAGTCACTAACATCTTAATTGATTTTCAGAGAATTTCTAGATCTATCCTACAACAATATTGAGATCATAGAAGATGATACCTTCCTAACATGCACCAGTTTAAGAGAGCTGAACCTTGAAGGGAACTCTTTAACGCTGGTTTTCGCACTACCCCCATCTCTCGAGATCGCCATCTTGAAAATAAACACCTTCCGCCATTGGCCGAAGTTTCCAAGATTGATCAAGTACATCGATCTGTCCTACAATAAGCTAACGGACTTTTATGATGAAAGTCAGGTCCGGTTCGATAATTTAGAGGTAAGAGACAATTATATTTTAATTAGGTAGGTAAATTATAATTTGAGTGATAAACCACGAGAGCCTTCGAAAGTAAGTGGAAAAAGAGGCACTTTAATTACAAATTGTATAGAATTTTAAATACAGTAACAATTTAATTTAACTTAATAATAGTTCTCAACCAAGGTTTGTTTCATTTCAGGTCCTAAACGTTGGTGGCAACCAGATACAAGAAATGAAATTAGAAAAGAAACTACCAAAGCTCTTCATATTAGACATATCAGACAACCAAATTTCAGATATCCCCAAATCGATAGACGCACAATTATTACCCAGTCTAGAAGACTTGCACTTAGACGCAAACCCTATTGAAGATATCTATTTCAAAAACATAATAGCGTTGAAGAATCTGTACATCAGTGATTTAAGTAAACTGAGGGTAGTTGGAGATAAGGCCTTTAGCAATGTGGTGGGAAGAGGAGATGAGATGAGTGGAAGTTGCTTCTCGCTCTATCTATCTGGTTGTGCGATGTTGACTGAGATTAGAGAGGGAGCTTTTGCCGGCACGTCGTTATGTATGGTAAGTTGATCATCATCTAAAATGTACCCACCAACAAATAACAACAAGAGACTTGCTCGGACACGGCCATAGAGGCACATAGAACGACGCTGTTGCCCTGCGCGACAAAATCACTACAAAACGTCGCCGTGAGAGCTCATAATGTTATTCAGAACAGACTAACCATAGTTCTGCTTTAATTTCAGCTGGACGTAAGCAATAACCGCCTATCCTACCTTCCGCCGGCGCTCCTGAACTGGACTTCAGTGGAGGGGGTCAACTTACAGCAGAACCCTTGGGACTGCAGCTGTCGGCTACAATGGATGGAGGAGATGCTGTTGCCGATCATATTTAACAAAAGCGCTGAACTGCTTGATGAGCTCAGGTGAGGGGACTTGATTGATACATTTGTAGCGACTGCTGTGCACATTGTTAACATCTATTCGGTTGTGAGCAATGCATAGCATTGGACATTCGACGGCTGAAATTATGAAGGATGATAAATATGAAGTCTCGTTAATTTTTCATCACACTTAACAATTTGATTACGGTAATATTGGTCAGTGTTCAATCAATAATTTAATGAAATCAAAGAAAGTATTAAGTACCTACATAAATAACGTAGTTTTAGTGTTAACACTTTTTCGACAGTGTTCTGAATTATTATTTGTGTTTTGCAGATGTGCTTCCCCCGCTTCTCTGAAAGGCGTCCGTTTCGTGCACTGGTACAAATGGAAGGAGAGGGTTCTTTGCGGTGACGTCACTAACAGCAACTACATGGTAAGGTATTCATATATCCACACCGATATTGTTAATGCATGCATTAACGAGACGCGGGACTAGATGTCCCCGCTTAGATTTTTATTATTCTAATGCGTAACTTGGCAGATTAGGTCCTTAAAGACAAGTTACGCATTAGAATAATAAAAAACTAAGCGGGGACATCTAGTCCCGCGCTGCTGTCTGCTTTAGCAGCGCGAATCTTGTTTTTGGGCAGATTAGGCCCCCTGTGAGCCCCTGGCTTTTAACGCTCATTGATAAATATTAAAGAAAGACACTATATAGACTATATATTCATCGTGAAGTAACAAAACCGTGGGACTTGTGTATTTTTTGTTTATATATCAATTAGTTATACGATGTTACTTCATAATGGCCTTATTATTTTTTTTCTATATTTTTCCAGCTGTCATCATCTACGAAGAGCAAGCCAGTTCAAGTGAGCCTACTGCAAATAATCCTTGGTTGCGCCATCTTGGTAGCGTTGGCTATCGCGTTCGGCTTGTGCATATATCTAGTGAAAACTCGAAAGCGAAGTAGAAGGCGCAAAGCCAAGCCACAGGAAGACGTTAGTGAGAAACAGAAGGATGAGCTTAAAGCACTGTTTCAGGAGACTAAACAATAATTATTTGAATATAATTGATTATACTACACTAATAATAAAACGGAGAAGAATACCAAAATAAATTATGAAAATGTTAAAAGAAAAGGCCCTAAACGAGACCCTTGGGGAACCACATAGACTTAAATGCATGTGTGTACTCTGATTTATATTTTGACCGTCTCCATTTGAGAAGAACACGAAGTACCCATACTTTACTAAATCGAACTAAAATTATAATGAAAGATTGAAGAGAAGATATTAATTTGTAAATATTGTACCTAACTACGGTATGGGTTAAATGGATAGTAAGGTTAGTAAAAGACCTAAGTGCTAAGTTATGTAAACTTTAATAAATAGTTATTTATATAAAAAATGTTTTTAGTCAGTAGGTATTATGATGACATACATGATAGACAGTTGTGATACAAAAGTCAGTTTTACAACAATTATGTACCTATATAAGATAGATAGTCTAATAAATGTTTATGAGTACAAAATATACAGTTTAATTCTGAGGGCCAAAAGCAATCTTACTCCTTGCACATAATTGAATGAAATCACTTTTATTTTAATTATTAAATGGGTTAAAGAATTTCCTTGCAGTATTTGGACCGTTAAACTTTCCTTTTAAAAGCCGTTTCCAATACAAGTTGGGCAAGAAGTCCTTCATGAAGAAATATAACAATTTTCGTTCTTTGCTCTGAAAACAAGGTTTTGTTGTTACCTACTTCACAAATAAATGATTTGAAATTGGGAAATATTAGAAATCTAATTAGAATTAAAAAAATTAAGTACCTACCTAGTATAAGATTAAAATGGTATTATTTATTTATGGTTTTATAGTTTATTTATTTATGGTTACCTGATCAAATGGGAAGGTCTCGCACACTTGCTGGTCGTACAGGAACTCTGCCAGCAAGCCCGTGTTGTTGCCGGTCAGCAGTGGACACGCGCCGTACCCGTCGTACAGAGCTGTGGGCTTGTTCCCGCGCATCGTGGACGAGAGGTTATGTTCTATGACGTAGCTTTGGCGCGCTGGAAATATTGACAGTTATTTTAGTGTAAGAGATGGCGGGTGGCGAACTTGACTCGCACCTACGCATATGGCCTTTCGCAGCGTTCAATCGCGAAGAGTCTGCAGTATGACAGTGCAGGCTAGTAATAATAATTATTTAAGTGCTTTGAGGGAGGATTTTACAGTAGTGAGATTGGTCTCGTGTCTAAAGTTTTGTGAATACCAGGTACTTATACTGGAGACATGATTGTAACAGTGGCCGACTGTACACCAAAAACAAAATACATTAATATAACACATAATGAGCCACGTAGATTCAATGGGCGGCCTATCGCTAAAGAACAATCTCTTCCTCTCTTCCAATATGCAATAATGCCTTACAAACAGCAGCAGCAGTCTTCATGTTGGGCGTACAGATACAGTCGCCGAGCCCGTACACGTTGGGATAGCGGCTGTGCTGCAGCGTGTAGCGGTCCACGTGAAGGAAACCGCGCGCTGTGACCAGCTCGGAACATCTCCGCAGGCAGGCGGGCGGAGCCATCGGCGGTGATACGTGCAGAAAGTTATAGGGGAGTGTGAAGCACTGAAATAATATTTTATGAGACAGAGATATACATTATAATGCTGAGGGAGGAAGAATTTACGAAGAGACTCAATGCTAGTTTCGGTAAAGATGGCGCTTGAAACAGTGTGGAAATATTGACAAATTCCAAATAAGAAATTGCGATATGATACCCGTTACCTATTTAAATATTGTTAAAAAAATGATTAATAATTATGTGTAGGTAGGCCTAATGTTTACTTATTTGAAAATTATTCCTACAACATCTATCGCTGATAATGAGAGTCGAGAATAGAGCCAACGCAATCCAGCAGTGTGGGTCCTGATAACCATAATGCGCTGGTTTCTGATCAACTAAAAGACTGAATTACTCCCAAGCTCCTTGCTGCAGCCCGAAAGGTGCAGCACCTTTAAACCGTGTCGTAGATACGAGACACAGATATTGTTCCTTTTTTCAGAGGAATATGAATCACGACCGCTCGGCGCTGCGGACCGGCGAGAGGGTGTGATCCGTGTCCTTGCAGTTTGGTTCTAAAGAAGTCCCACGTTTTCGGGCAAAATAATTGACAAAAACGTATAAAACAAATCACGACAGTTTAATAGAGATATATGTATTTGTTTACCCCGCCATCTCCCTTGAACTTGGCCTCTTTCTCCGTGAGTTTGACCAGTTCAGTGTTGCAGCAGACGGCGATGGCGCGCGCGGCCGCGACCCGCGCCAGTGCCGCCGTATACTTCGGAACTCCGAACAGCTGGTTTGCGCCAGTTGTGAAGCTTATTGAAGTTGTTGGACGGATGTGTTGCTAGAATAATGTACATAAGTTAAAGGTAAAGGGTTTGTGATCCGAGTTTCCATTTGATAACGTTTGTAACCCAAAAAACTGCAATGTACCTAATGTTTAGGTTTTCGTAGTCAAACAAGAATGGTGTTAATCTCAGGTACCGTAGGTATCAATGTACTTTGTTACCTATCGCCATAAAAATAGGAAGGTATTTAATATCCATTGCCTTTTTGTGCTGGAAAAGCCTTGGTGGTCATAGCGAAAGCATCTGGCTTAGCATGGTAAGAATACAAAGATTGCGTACCTAATGTTTGCTCGTGACGAGTCTAAATACGCCAACCTTTTACGTCAACTTACAATTATAATCAGCAGAAGTGTTTTAGCGAAAGCAAGCCTACGCATGGTAAGAATAGGTACAATGATTATGCGCCTAATGTTCGCTTAAGACGAGTCTAAATACGCCAACCTTCAACGCCTTAACTGCATATATTCAGCAGAAGTGTATACCTTCCTCCAGTAATCATCAGCGAGGTACATGATGTTCTGCGCGGCGCCGGCGCAGTGGTCGCCGCCGGGCGCGCAGAACACGGCGTGGCCTCCCCTGAACCGCTGCAGGAGCGACCAGGTCTTCGCGCAGTACTGCGGCTCGTGCACCGTGCACACGGCGCGGTGAGAGGCCAGAGCTTCTTTGAGGCCAGTCACCTGGAGTGTTAGTCGGAAAATTTGTGAAAAGGCAGTAGACTTCTCAATTTAGAATTCGAACTGTCAAATTCTCAATGGTATTGTAAACAATTAGGTATATTAGCTGCGTTAGTCACAAGAAAGAAGTTTTGGTATAAGTTATTTGGTTCAAGCTATTTAATTTAAAGTATAGACTACGCGCCGCCACTCAAGTCCGTCCGCGTGCTTGCCTAGATGTTAACGTTTTTAGTACTGTAGTTCCCGCATTAACCGTAAGGCTTGAATGGTGGCGCGGGCTCTAGCTTGTAAAGAAAAATCTTAAGGCACAAATAAGAACAATGGGTGTAGGTAGGTATAAACAAAATGCCATGTATTTGCAGTGTCGCGGGGATTAATAATAACTTGGATAAAACAATAATGTAAAGTCCATTTCCCTCCAAACTTGGTGAAGTAACTTAATTCCTCAACAAATTCATTTTCAAATGCAAAAAACCCACCTTATCATAATCATTCTCCATCCCCAGCGCAACCACCAGATACTCATACACGATCTTATCCCCTCCGCGTGTGTAGACGGCGTTCTCCTTGGGAATGAAGGTCTTGGCGTGGTCCTTCAGCCAGCCCACGCAGCTGGGCAGCACGGCAGCCGTGGGCTTGTAGGTGTCGTGGAGACGCTTTATGCCGGCGCCCACTAGTGGGAACATCGGCTGGTTGTAGTGTGTCTGTCGGATAAACCATAGGTTATACGTTGTACCTATATTGTTATATAGTTACTGTGTAAATTGTCCAGCAATATTTATTTATTTATTGCATTTGCACACGTCTCTAAATTTGTTGAGAATCCATATTGAGATAAACGGGCAATACACGAACCTTATTTACGTAGACTATTGATCAACCGATTTACACCGATAAGTGCACTGCGGACCGGCGAGCGGGCGTGATCCGTGTCCTTGCAGTGTCCTTGATCCTGAAGAAGTCCCACGTTCTGGGACGAAATCGGTTGATCAATAGTCTACGTAAATAAGGTTCGTGTATTGCCCGTTTATCTCAATATGAATTTATTAAACCACGACAGTTTTTGTTGAGAATCATTTAGGTTACCTACTTCGTTTTTTTTCTATTGATGAAACCTATTGATTCTGGAAAAGATTAGAGAAATTGAATCTTATAACGATAGACGAATGGAAACATTTTCAGATTTTTAGGAAATTTCCTGAATAAGTTGAACAAACCTGCGACGGCTCCAGCACTATAATGTCATATTCCCGGAGCCGGCGCGCGAACCGCCACGCCACGCTGCAGCCGCCCGCGCCCGCGCCTACTATCAACAGTTTACATCTACAATAGAAACATCATATTCATTATTCTGAAACTCTACACTAGAAAACAAATACGATTATATGAGGTATGCGATAAATTATTTTACGTAACTCCTCGATAGCGTTGTGGTTAGCGCAACCAGGGCTAAACTGGGTGGCGTGCGTTCGATTCCCACTCGAGCACCAAGGTTACGTTGTGATCTTGTAATTTTTCTTATAAATACGATCCTATCGTAAAGGCAGCAGTTTTTATGTCAAAGATATTCAGGATTGGTTTTGTATAATTATGTACCTATTTCGTGATATTGACATTAATTTAGATAACTACGTTGGTAGTTACCTAAATTAATGCAACAGCAACGTTAAATTTTTGTACAATTGACACCTCGCCAAATTTTTAATTAGCTTTATCTATTGGACTCGTCCAAGATATATTTCAAGTTTTATAAAAATACATCAAATTTGAATTTAACTTGAGTTGTGGGTTGGAGAGTAGCTTGAATAAAAATAAAAAGTTAATAAAACACTCACCTATGTCGACGCCTGCTCACACAAATGCTGTAACTTCTAGCACATTGCAATAAATAATTTACTGCCATCGACACAGCAATTTTGGCTTTTTAAATCATTTTACTATAATTTGGGAATATTATTATTTTCACTTTGACACTTCCAGCCATCCTGATATTAGCTCCCTAGGCCATAATTATTTTTTTTTGCATTTTGTAACATTTCTAGAGTATTGTTACACAACAATTGTAGTATTCGTGTATGAATAATTACATTTTATGAAATAAAAGACACGATTAAGAAATATATTTTATATATAATGACAACAAAAAGGTATCCATAAAAATATATTGGAATCCAATTGATAATAAAACAATACAAAAAAAAATTAATAAAAAATATCTCTAAGGCAGGTTATACAACGTTAAATATGTACCTTTTTTACATATAGATAATGTATTATTATTTATTATATAGGTACGTTTTTCAGTTGTGTCTTTAGTGTCTAAAACTGAACGTAACTAATTCACGATTAAGCACCCATAAAAGAAGAAGTTTTGAAAACAAACTTTCTAAAACAATAATATTTTTGTAATAATCTTATTGGTGCCGGCCTGAGAATAGTACCACCTATTCAATATATAATATCCACTGTTAATTAGCAATCACCTTTATCAAAAAAAATCAAATATACAAAACAACTTTTGAAATAAGGTATTATTAACCTTAGTTCTCTCAAAGGATGTTAAATGAAACAGTAATTCTAAATCTATAAACATTTCTGAAATATTAATCGTGTTTGACATACATGAATATCTTTTGGAGTTAGCCAAATTTTTACATACGAATTTTATTAAACCAAAACTTAACTAAAGTTATAGAGCCTAAAGTTTATAGTAGGGGAGTCGGTGACAGAATTCGTCCAGATGGTATAAAGCTACAAAAACGCTAATGATTCCCTGCGAAATTTTAGCTTCCTATCTAGTCCAGCACAAAAGGCAACCTTAACATTTTATTGTGAGATTTTTTACATTCTTCAATGTTTGTGTTAAGCTTATGGTCTGCAATTAAAGCTAGGATGTGACAGAGTTCGACTGTACAATTTGACGGATTTTACTCAGTAACTAAGCTATCTAAAACATTTTCTATATTAGCTTCTTTTCTTTTATTATTTTGTCATGTTTTAATTTTTTATTGCGAAATTACTATGAGTACGAAATGCGTCAAAATTTATATACAGTCAGTTACTTTACGTCATATTCAGCTCACTGTTTCTTAATCCAAAGAAAACGTTTAACATATTTAATAAAAAATATAAAAGCTACAAGTACCGCAATAGATAGAAAACTTAATTTTTGTGGAGATTTTAAACACAGTGCAGAAGTCTCCTATACCTTAATTTGACGCGCTTAGTAACTACAAGTTTAACATACCGGGCTCCGCTACTGCTACGGACGGTTGAAAATCCGAATATTAGAACTTGGTTGAAAAACACTGAGAGACAATCCGAGAACGAACAACAGCATAAGGGCTCAGGTATTGAAATTTAAATAAGAACTAAATCGAATAAAAAAAATGTGTTTAGTTATTAGGTATATGTTAAAAAAATTAGGGTTTAGTACAAATTTTATGATTTATAAAGTTTCATGTCAAGTCTATTTTCATAAGTTATCTACAGTTAATATCCAATAAAATATATATCACAATTTCACAATAATCTCAAAGGAGCATTCGAATTCATTAAAGTTTGATAATAAAAAAAATATCAAGACATCTTACAATAATAAGAGCCGAAATATATCATTTTATTGATTACACGCAAATGCGAATTATATTAAGGTTAGAAAAATAAATCGATATTACAGTTATTGACTCACTTAAGCTTTCTAAATATTAGAAAAATGGTTTAGAAAAAATTAGTTAATCAAGCTTACGTTCATCTTACGTTGTAAACTTATTTTTTCTATACCACTATTCTCATATAATGCGACATATTTAAATATTCATACATTCGTACATTGAACCAATCTAATCTCTTCACACGTATCGCATGATACCATCCAGTTAATGAATTACATTGCATAATACCATCCAACTATTTGTATTATTGATGTTTTACGAGGTTACTTAGAGAATGGGTGAAATATTTTCCTTACGAACTCGGGTCCATGGTAGTAACCTTTCAACATTGCGTTCCAGTACACGAATGGGAATAGATCTCTCTTCATGTAGTACGCCATTCTGTTTTCAATCGACTGAAAAAAATTAGTAAAGTATGTTAAAGAAAATGCATAAACCATATTAATTATAATATAAATAATTGGAATCTTATTTTTAATATTTCGTTACATTAATGTACCGACGTTTTAAAATTACCTATTGGTTAGTTAATATTATGGTAACATTTTCATCAAATATTGAAGAACTACGTGGTGTGGCTGCGGGTTCGATTCCCGCCTCGGTACAAAAATTCAGAGGATGACATAACTCTCATTAAAGTAGGCCGATGATTGCCTTTTTATCAGGATTTGCACAAACAGAAAGCGATAAAACGAATCTGATTGGGTGATTACTAAGTTTATAGATTGCTAGATTCGATTAAGACTTAATGTAACGTAAACGATATAAATAACTAGATAAAAATCATCGTAAAACTCTGAGGTAAAATAAAAAAATACTACAATAAAAAAACTACTACCTAAATCTTTCACATTACGTTTTCAAACTACATATAAAATTCAAACTATACAACCATCTACTTACTTGTTTCAAGTTTCTATCTACCTTTTCAATTGCAATTTGACATTAGAAGTAGGTAGGTACGGTTTTTTAGCAAAGTGGTAAGAATTTAAACAATATCTAGTACACCATTGCCTCAATTTAAATACACATCTTCCCTGTCTATACAAAGGTTGCCTGGAAGAGATCGCTCTATCTATAGCGATAAGGCCGCCCATTGCACTGTATTTTTTTTACTTTAATGTTTGAACTGTTATACTTATGTGGTGTACAATAAAGTGTTTTTGATTTAAACAATTATTGATAACAGTTTCGAAAAAGTGAGCGCAAAAGAATACAATTTATCTCGTTTAAACCCTAGAAAGTTTAATTTACTTATTAGAAGTTTTAAGTGGCATATCAAATCTGCTATTTCGTTATGGATACCTACTATTTGTTAAATTTAGAAACAGGCCCTTAAAATCATGCAAAATCCGCCAAAATAAGTCACGAAAATCAAATTCAAAATTTTTACTCAAAACTTAAAATCTAAAAATTACAAAAGTTTCGTCGAAAATTTCGAAAATATCTTCGTTAGTAAAAAATTTCGGCCGTGCATGTCAAATCACAATTGACTTACCAAGTGTACCTGGTCGAACGGGAAGGTCTCGTGGACCACGCCGTCGTACAGAAACTCCGCCAGGATACACGTGTTGTAGGAGGTGATGAGCGGACAGGCGCCGTAGCCGTTGTAGCTCTCCTTGGGAGAGTCCTTCTTCATCTGGCTCAGGAGATTGTGCTCTACCACGTAGCTTTGACGAGCTGGAAGATTAGGCGAAAACTTAATCTTTGCTTTAAAACTTAGCGACATTCGCGATATTTTTTATACTAACTTTTTTTATTTCTTATGGAAACGTACAAAATCACTCGATCTAAATATTATTTAAAATCGACTTTAGATAACAGTACTTGTTATCAAACTCCTGTGATTTCCTTCGGTGTTTTATTTGTGTAAATCTGTGTAACTCTCACTTAAGCTTTCTAATTAATTAGAAAATGGCATAGAAAAAATTACAAGATCACAACGAAACCTTGGTCTTCGAGTGGGATTCGAAACCACGCCATCCAGTTTAGCCCTGGTTGCGCTTACGCTATCGAAAGAAGAAGAAGAAATAAAATAAGATTATTCAAAATGTTTGGGTTAAAGATATACATACAAATTAAATAAAATAACGCAATCAGAGCTTGTAAACCGAACATCATGAAAAGGACACTGACTCAGCATTGAGTTAGTTACCAGTAAACTAGCAACCCACGCTGATCTTCCGTTAGTACCAATTTTTCTGACGTTACGGACACCTTGAACATACAACTACAACTGAAAATTACAACGATCAAGGAGTTTTCCTATACCATTTTCTACTTATTTAGTGAACATTCTCTGTCAATGTAAGTTTAGATATCTCACCGACAGCGGCCGCAGTCTTGCTGTTGGGTGTATCAGTGCAGTCGCCGATACCGAACATGTTGGGGTACTTGGTGTGCTGCAGCGTGTGCTTGTGCACGGTGAGGAACCCGCTCGCGTCGGCCACGTCCGGGCTGGCGAGGAGGACGTCCGGCACCTTCATAGGGGGACCCACGTGCAGCATGTCGTATGGGACGGTCATCTGGTACGGAAATACAGGGTGATTGGAAGGTGGGTGCAAAGCTTCTAGGGGATGGTAGTGTGGACTTTTTGGAACCATTTAAGCCATAGTTGTCTTAGACGAAGTCGGACTATTTTTTTTTATCAATGTTTTACGGGAGGCAAGTAAAATACCCAAAATTTTACAGTTAGTTGCTAATTATTGCCAGTTTGAAAGGCCAGTTAATTATTTTTTGTTTAATTTAAGTTAAGCTATGTTTAAAAAAAAACTAATGGTGCTTTTTTTATTCAAACCTTTTTAAAAACATGTGTGGTTATTACTCGTTCTTTTGAGGTATCAATTAAGCGGATATCTCAAAAATTATTGAAATTATGATCCAAAAACCAAATTGAGGGAGAAAATTTTAAGCAACTTTAATGAAAAAAAAGATTACCGAATGTACGAGTATTTTAGTCTAACCTCTTTACACGTCTTTTTTGACTTGAAGACAGCTTCCTTTTTCACCGGGTCGATCTTCGTCAGCACCTAAATATGAATTCAAAAAAAAATTATACATTATTATAATGTAGATGCTTATTGGAGAGACAACATTTTATTATTAAAAATTATTTTTTAAAGTAAATATTACTTTTTTCTTTATTTTTACCTGCTCAAAGTTGACCTGGATGTTTTTTCTCTTCACGACTTCCATCAGCCTTTTGGCGTATTTCGGAACGCCGAAGATCACCGGGAGACAAGTGTTGTATTGGAGGCAGGTTTTTGAACGCACGCCGCTCTGAGGAAATGTTACCATCATAATCAGTTTTAGAATATAATAGAATAGAATATACTTTATTGTACACCACAAAAACAGAAACAAAAAAAAAATGCATTTATTTGTTACCATATTACAACAAGTTTACAACTTACAATATTACAACTTTATATTTACATTAACTAATTCATGACATGATAAAAGTACGATAAAAATGTTATTAATATATAATATATGTTATTATATAAATAATAGAATAATAATAGTATGGTAACAAAAAGGTCTCAACTCAGCTTATGCTGGTTTTGAGAACCAGCGCTGGTTTTCTAAAACTGGTTTGGAAACAAACAATACAAACTTAAGACTAAAACATTTGGAGTACAATGGGCGGCCTTATCGCTGCCAGGCAACCTATGTATGGACTGGACAATTTTAATATGGACCTAAGTTAGAGTGTTGAAATAAAAACGAATCGAATAACGGGAAAAACGAGATGCGGGAATCGAACCCGCAACCTCTTGCGTCGCAGGGGGACCTTCGCCCGCTGCGCCACAGAGGTCCTCTTATTGCAATCATTTCACTGTTTAAAAACAACAGATAATGTTATAATAACATTAAGCTTGTGAATATGTTTGTTTATATTTAAATCGAATAATGGTGGATATAAAACAGTTGAGGTTAATATAATTCTATTAAATAATGGAGTTTACATAACACTTGGAAACAATGCACAGAAGCGTTATCACTCCCTCAAAATATTATTTAAAATCGTTATAATAACCCACTTGTGTAAAGTTGATTTTACGTAACACTTATTTACAAACCTCTGTGGTTTCCGTCGGTGTATTTATTATTTGTGTAATTTGTTATTATTTAATCTTGATTTTATTTTTTTACCTCTGATTGGTATTAATAAAACAGCTCATATTTGAAACATATTTTTTAAATAAACTTACTTTTGCCTAAAATCGACTAGATCTCAAATTGGTATTATTAGAACATGGAAAAAAAATCCCGGGATTTCTATCTTCTGCAAACACCTCAAACGATCACTAGATAACAAACTACTCACCTTATTGAAGTATGAGTCCGCTAAGTATGCGATCTTTTGCGGCGCGCCGGGACATTTGATGGGCGTGTCCGGGAACGTGAAGATCGCATTCCCGCCTTTGAACCCGCGGAGGTCGCGCCACGTCTTCTCGCAGTAGTCTTGAGAGAATATCGTCGATACACCGCTTTCTTTCATTTTCAGGCCTTCCGAGAAACCGGGAATCTGTAGGGACAGTCGGAAGAACATTTGAAGGGTATTGGGATGAGATCTGGGAGTCAAATGTCACATTTTACGAACTCGAACGTGAAAGTTTACGGCCGTAAGTTGGTTAAAATATTTTCGTATGGTGTCGAAACACCAAGTTTCTAAAGTCCTGAGTTAACTCATGAATTTATTATCTTAAGACCTACAGGTACCACTAGTTTTATAAACAAATCTGAAACAATTTATGTGTTTATGCGTCTATGTGCGCGGCTGTTTCTTTGATCTGGCGCCTTCTTCGGAAGCACGGAAGCTGCTGTTCTATGCGAGTCGTTCACAGTTTTGACACCGGTGATACTTTTAGAATTAATTATACTTATTTTATAACGATTGACTCTCACTTCTTTTTTTTCAAGATTTCTTTAGAAATTGGTATGGGAAAAATGGGTTAGCGCAACCAGGGCTAAACTGGGTGACGTGGGTTCGACTCCCACTCAAGGACCAAGGTTACGTTGTGATCTTGTAATTTTTCCCATACCATTTCCTAATAACTTTTAGAACGTATTTGTATTTATATTTCTTGTAGCCTGAGACACAGGATAATCCTAGTTCAGGCTATGATTGAGTAAAATATGAACTTTTTTAGATAGGTAATAAGATTCTATGTTATTTTAGATATATGATGTTTTAAATAAATAAATCTTTAAATCTTTAGAATTGTTTTGTACTCTGGGCAAAAGGTAACATGTAAAACTCACCTTCCCATAATCGATGTTCAACCCCACAGCTACAATAACGTACTCGTATTCAATGACATCTCCGGCCGTCGTCGTAACCCGCTGCTTGTCTGCGTCGATGTGTTTGGCCGCGTCTTTGATCCAGTGCGCCTTCTTCGGGAGAACGGACGCTGCTGTTCTGTGCGAGTCTTTGACAGTTTTGACGCCGGCACCTACTAGCGTCCAGAGGGGCTGGTAGTAGTGATCCTATAGGCAGAATGTTATTGAAATAAATAAATAAGCCATTTATTCCATATCATTACAATTGTTTTTGTGTTAGTAAGTTGTATCTCAAAGAAAAATAAGTTAAATTAATGTTAGTATCTTATAACCTACGTGATATGAATCCCTGTCTGGGTAAAGGCCGCCTCCGTCGTTTTCCAGGATGCTCTGTCTTTGCCTGACATTATCCAGTCTTGTCCTGCGACTTGTGCTGTCATCAGCCCACCTTTTTATTTTTATTTATTCATGATGAGAATGTTATAGTTACCTATTAATTTATTTACTGCATTTTATTGAATTAGTATTAATGATTAGTAAGCATAGGTGTATCGCGGGAGTTTGGCCGATTATTAAACTGAACTTTTTTTTTTTTACAATTCCATACGAGAGTGGATGGACTATATTACAGGAATGCAATAAAATTACGTTATTCTATTGTACCATTGTAAACTGTATATCATGTGATCTTTGGACATTACTTACATGACACATACCTATAAATAAACACACTCCAACACTGGGCCTTGAAGTAGTAATGATAAATACCTATTGTGCTTTTTACCTATATATGTTATGCAAGACGAGGTTGGGTGTTTAATGTGTCTAAACCTAATAAAACATTCTACTGGATAATGTAAGCTACACATTGAGTGATAAAATATAATTTCTCTAAGAATCCTGCAGTACCTACTTTTTTTAACCAACTTGTTCCAAGACATTTAAAAGGTGGTCCCAGGATAAGGAAATTAGGGTTTCATGATGGCAGACCAGAGAAATAAAGGGGAACTTTCAGAAATCCCCAGGTGACTAGTTAGTTTGTAAGTTTTTTGAGTCAGTTTGTTTTTTGTAAAAAGATTATTCTGTAACATGTCACTCAGTAATTAACCACAGAAACTATAGGTTACTATGTACTCCTAAAATGAACTTATTAATTTATTACTTGGTTAATAACTTACAGCACTTGGTTCGAGGATGATGACTTCATTTGTTTTGAGTCTCCTGGCAAATTTGGCAGCCATAGTGCAGCCACCGGAGCCCCCTCCAATCACAAGGACCTTGCATCTAGAGAAGGGTTATAATTGAAGTAACTACAAATTCAAAAAAAGATCTTGATATCAATAAATTATACTATAGGAATAACATAGAAATTATATAAGGTATTATAACTTAGCTTTGAGTTAGTGTAGTGGGTATTAAATAACAGAAAAACTTAATTATATCTGTTTTTTATTATGTTTGTTTTTTGTTATGTTTTTTTATAGGTAAACTATAATTTTGTGTTGTGCAAAGAGCTCCTCTGATTACAAATGACTGACAATTAATACAAACTTTAAAATAACAAAAAAAAAAAAAAAAAAAAAAAAAAAATATAAAATATTGCTGGACAATTAAAAAAAAAAAAAAAAATTACTTATGAAAATCAAATCCTACACCTAGTTTCAATTTTAAGATTCTTCTATGTTATGTTACAAGTAATGGATCTTTTGAAATTACGGAGATGAAACATAAAGTTTGAATGTACTTACGAGTGCGAGGCATTAGTCAATGAGGTAACAGAAAAACTTCTTATTCCTGAAGAGGAAATGGACCCCAATCTCCGAATCACATTCATATTTATGCACTGTGCTTTCCCCAAGAGTAGCAAGTATCAACGTCTGGTGCGCTCAGGCCTGCCGGCCAATACTGATGATATGCACAAGTAGATAACCACTTATCTTCGTTCGCCCTTGAATGTGTTTGACATGATCAGATTTTCCGTCGTGATTTACCGCTTGCCATTATTTTTGTTGTGACTTATGGATCAGCTGCTGGATGAACTGGAATTGTTTTGACATTGGATTGGTTTGACAGTGTCTTATGAGGTTTTACGATCCAATCCACACATTACATTTTAAGTTTTTTTTATTTTCACAGTTCTCATTTTAAGTTAGAATGTGAATCGAGTAGGTACCGTGAATTCAAAGGAAATTAATGATAAGAAGTTTATGACCAGAGGTTTTATTTTAAAATAACCACAATATCATATAATGTAAATTGTATTATGTTAATTACCTAGTTTAAGTTTTTATGTTTATATTGCCATACTTTTTATACAAGGTACATAAATATTGTATATTTGTAAAATATAAATGTATGTGTATGCAATAAATAAATGTAAAGAAGGAACGTAAGAAAAAAGTAAAAAGTTTATAAATAAAATGGCGGACGAAGACGAGATTGATATTTTGGGAGATTTTTCTTTTAATTCATGCCTAGCTCAAAATAACCAAGGAATGTGAGTGTCTGTAGTTTATCTTGGTATATTTTACACTTACGTATATAATTTTTAAGATTGCTACTTACGAAGGCCTATCGGGGTTATGTTGTTGTTTTGGTGTCACAAACTTCTGTCAAAACAAAGTGAATTTGTTTACGTAATTTCTTCTGTCTATTGTATTTTGTTACGGATATTTTCTTTAATACACTATATTTTCCTTCAATAAATATATAAAATTTCTAAACAGTTTGAATAATTCACTCATATTTTATCGAAAATCTATTCAACAAGCTATGTCTATTCACTTCAGCCCCTCTTGCTCAAATCGCGAAGATACTGTTCACCCGCAGTGGCTTCTGGACTCAACCGAAACCAAAAACTGGTATGATAAACAATCTAAAGACTCCCAAACCCTTCGGTAAGTTTACTATTCAGGATGCATGATTAATTAACGCTTATCTTGAATAGTAAAGCTACTTATTATAAATAATGTTTTGAAAGATATTCTCACTTGTTTTCATTTTCACCCCTAGGAACCACAGTGGACCCTCAAGGAAACTTCTTGGGGACCACACTCTTAGAAAAATTAGAAGTCAGCCTCAAATTATTTGGAGTCGAGCAGAAAGGAACTTACTTGCTCAGGAGATGGTAAGTATGCAAAATGTTTGATAAAATGCCTAACTAAGGATAACTTTATTCATTATTAAAATAAATCTAAACTATTTTACGCCATATACTAGCTTTCTATTGACACAGTTATCCTTATTATTGTAAATTACAGAAAAAATATGGCAGGAACATAAAGAGGATATCACAAACTCTTAAAACAAAGACTGAAGCAGAGATCCAAGCACTGATAGATGCTGAATTCGGAGTCCGACTGGAAACATCTTATGGAACCGAGAAATTTGAAGATCATGCAGATATCACCTCAGTAGTCCATGAAGAAGTTGTTACTGACAACAGCCATTTAAAGAAAATGCTTATTGTTACACCAGTAAGCCATCCAATCCATAAAAAAAATAACCAACAGTCAAAACCAAATAACAACAAAAATGAGCTAATAGATTCTTCAGAAATATTCTATGAAGATGACATGATTATAGGCTCTACTGAATCTATAGGTTCTGAGTTGGATTTGACTGATTTAGTGTCGAAGAATATTGTTAAGCATCAGGCTAAAGTAAGAGCTGATAAGAAAATAGGTAATCACAGAAGGAAAATATCAAGAAATTATGATAAAGGTGCTAAGATTAAGGATACACTGAAGTCTCCAGCGAGGCAAAGAAAGGATTCTGGCTTGTCCGATGACAGTGTGAAGAGCCCTAAGATGCAGATTGTTCTAGGTTCTGGACAAGCTTTACCTGTCTCAGAAGGAGAGCAAGTTGTAAGTTTATTGTAATAATATAAGACTTTTGCACTACAAAATTTTTCGTCTATGCATAATTTATTAAATCATGGTAAATATTTTCAGATAAAAATAGAGAAAAAGAAAGACTCAGAACCAGAAAGTGATATAGAAATAGACATAGATAGTGATAATGAAGGTAGAGTAAGGAAGAGCAGTGAAAAGTCTGATGCAAAGGAGGAACCCATTGCAGTGCCATTGAGGAACTTTGAGCCTATGCCGCGGAGGCAGAAGAGAATTAACTTGGTAAGTTTATTGTCTTTTTATCTATACTAATAATAGATCTGTAAGGGTTGGTTATGAAGTAAGTTGTTTTCAGAGATATTGTATATCAATATATGACTGAAACTGAGTTGACAATTATTACATTTTTATTCTGTATGTATGTTTGTCCTTGATAACTTTAGTTAGTTTTCAGAGTTGTTTGAGCCTGTCTCAGTATATGATACTGAAACTAAGTTGACGTTTATTAGTTTTTTGTATTTATGTTTGTCCTTCCATTACATTAAACGTTTAATGTACTTATTTTTGTTTTTCTGGTGTGCAATAATGTATATCGTGTTTGTATGTGTTAGGACGGCGGCGGCGGCTACACGATAATGCACACGGCGGCCGGCGACCTGTACGCCGTGGGCGCCGAGCCGCGCCGCGAGCGCGCCGTCAGGAAGCAGCCCATACATCTCATACGGTGCCGCGTTTATAATGCGGACAAACCTGTAAGGATCTACTTGAACTTGTTACATGCTGGTTATATAGGTACATACCACGTTATGTCCCTATAACATTTGTAATTTATTTCAAAAAATTATCTTAACGAAAAACATTAATTTTACAATAGACTTTATTAGGCACAAGACTGTCTATAACTTTTACCAAACTGACAAATTACCTAAAGAATTTATTTTTGTCGAATTTAATAAATCAGTCAGTGTCTATTGAAGCATTTCATTTTTCAGGCACCATACGAGGTTCGTCTCCACGTGTCCACCCTCATCCTGATGGACGTCCACGGGCACCGCTCCCGCGGCGAGGTGATGGGCCTCGCGGGCGGCGTCCTCACGGGGCGCCAGCTCACCGTGCGCGCCTACCGCCCCGCGCGCGCCGCCGCCGGCAGCACGCACTGCGATATGGACCCGGGTGAGTGTCACTGTGGACCCGGATGAGTGTTATTGTGGACCCGGGTGAGTGTCGCTGTGGACCCGGGTGAGTGTTCCTGGACCCGGGTGACTGTCACTGTGGACCCGGGTGAATGTCGCTGTGGCCCGGGTGAGTGTCACTGTGGACCCGGGTGAGTGTCTGTAGATCCGGGTGAGTGTCCATGTGGACCCGGGTGAGTGATTCTGTGGACCCAATTGAGTGATCCTGTAGACCCAGTCAGTCATATGGTGATAGATAACTCAAGATGAGTGTTCCTGTGGTCTCCGGTGAGTCCTCATAGTCCACTAATAAAGAGTCTAAATAGTTCTAAAAATCTTGAATCTGTGAATATTGTTTTACTTGGTTAACCTGTCGACTTGGACCCAGAACAACTCTGAACCGACGTTATTTATATGTATTTAGTAACGTTACTATTACTAGATATCAACTGAATTACATAACCATTCCAGTGTCGCAGTCGCTCGCGGCGGAGCGTCTGGCGGGCGCGGGCGCGGCGGTGTGCGGGTGGCACCACTCGCACCCCCTGTTCCCCTGCGCGCCCTCCGCACAGGTGGGCTATGAGCTTTAACAACTTGAGCAATCACTATGTTGGTCAAACATTTCATATTTTTTATCTTTGATTGATCTGATGAAAAAAATACCTCCAGTCATTTTATGCCCTGTGTTAGTTAGTTTAATTTGATCGATTTCTTTTTTATACAATGTAGATAAATAATGTGATTTTTAATACTTTTTTAGAAAATATAATATACAACGATTAGACGATTTTACATGAACTAATAGGTATTTTTGAATCCCGTCGTGCTTACACTTTTTTCTGATTGAATCAATGTTTTTTCTAGGACTTGCAATCTCAACGCGACATGCAGCGAGCGTTGGAGTGGCACGTCCCACTGCTGGGCTTCATCACGTCCCAGCACTGGCCGGCCGGCCGCCGCGCCTCGCAGTACAGGTACACTGCTTATTGTGTATTAGTCATACATTATAATAATGATATCGAAAATAAATAAAAGGGCCAAAAAGACTAGGAGTTGTAGTCTTGTGCAAAATCACAAATTAAATGAATCAAGACATGCATGAAACGAATCCTTCGTTTCATTCAAGGAATCATAAATTACAGAAATACATTTTTTTATACATATCTACATTATAAAACATCAAGAACACATCATACAATCATTTTGTACCTCGGCGGGAATCTAACCCGCAATCTCCTCCGTCGCAGATGGATCGCATACCGCGCCACAGCCATCCATCCATAAAGCGATAGACGATTGTATACTTAAAAAACATATTTGTATCCGCAGATGCCTCCGCGTAGAAGACGACGACCCCACCTCGGACACGCCCATCGGCTACCAGTTCAGCGTGAAGTTGGTCCCGGATGTCACCTCGGACTCGTTGCCGGCGCTGCTGCACGAAGTTGGCTGCATACTGCGCGATGAAGGAGACGCGCTCAGTGTGGACCTACAGCGGGACGTGTGCCCACAGGCTGGGATCACTTACCTAGAGAAGGTAGGGATATTATGTGAGATGACAGTATTGGAATAAATGGGAATTTCACGGACATTTTACATGTATGTCTACCATGAGTTCTAGCAATCTACACTCGCTAGCGACTGCAGTTAAAAATGTATGAAAACATGAACAGCGCCTCTAGCGGATTGTTGGGTATCAAGTCAAGTCCGTTAGACGTGGCTGCTTGCCTAGATATTAACGGTTCTAATACTGTAGTGTATGTGTTTTTGTATTGTATAGTCTGTAAATAAAATATAGTTATTTTGTTGTACAGTGTATATCCAGTATCACACACCACATGCACTCGGCCGGGTACGCGGAAGACGATCTCATCATCTCGCAACTCGCGGAGGGAGTCAGAGACGTGCTGAGATAATCCTTATTACAGCGACAAGGGTTAAACTATCACTTGCCTTTTTTAATCTGTTTATTTTTTTAAATAATTACAACCTCTATGCCTTGGAATTTTGTACATATGGATTAGATGTAGCAATTATTAGTTATAATACTAATTTATAACCAACCATGCGATTTCATTCTTATTTATTGATTAAATAGTTTTATCTTAGGTGCATGCAGTGTGCATTGTCTGAAATATAGATGTAAATATTTAAAATCTACGGTTCGTAGTTATTTATTTAATTTTAGTAGACTATGGTATTTAGCTTTGATTAGACTTATATGATTATATATTAAATTTTACTGAGTCCCTATGTGGAGAATATCTTAGGAAGTGACTATTTGTACGGGTACCGGGTGAATAATTTTTTATTTATTCGTACGGGTACTGGATGATTAGCTTTTCTTTTAAGAACGTCACTATTTGCACGGATACTGTATGAATAAATTATTATTTATTCGTACATCAATGGGGATGATTAGCTTTTCTTTTAATAAGTTTCGATAACCTCCTTGTGTTCACCAATGTGAACACAAGGAGGTTATAATAATTTTGCTTATATTTCTAGTGATTATATTCTCTTTGATTTTCTGTCATTCTGTCACTAAGTATTTTTATAATAAAATAATTCAATTTGAATTTATTTAGCTTGTTTAAAATATCTTACAAAATGGGTAAGTAATTATTAAATTAATAAAAAATATATATTAACTAGCTTTATACTAGATTTCCCGCGGTAAAAAACTACCCTAAGGGCTCTATCAATTTATGCGTTTCGTATCGGACCGCTGCAGTGCCGAAGCGGTGCGTTTGTTGTACGGCGCACGGCCGGTCGTTTGTTTTCATACAAAATGCACGGTGCGGCAACAGCGCGGCGTCCGTACCTGCTGTCGGGCGTTCGCGGAACGGACGCCGCACCGCTGCGGCACTGCAGCGGTCCGATACGAAACGCATAAATTGAAAGAGCCCTATGTCCTTCTCCCGGTTCTAAGCTACCTCCCTACTAATTTTCAGCTAAATTGGTTCAGCCGTTCTTGAGTTATAAGTGGAGTGATGGGTTGTTGATGATAAATTCGAATTGATATATTAGAAAAACAGATTTATTTATCTTCACATACATTCCATGCAAGAACACACTTGACACAATCAAACGACATCGGTGTTGCCACACCGTGTGGAATATTCTACTTAGTTTAATTTTGATACCATATCTAACATGGAGTAACTAACATGACTTTCTTTTATATAAGTATATATAGATTTCTTAACATAGAATTGTTTTTTTTATTTTAATATTGATGATATATTCTTCAGATTCAGAAGAATAATATGAAAACGAAGAGGGCAAAGAGGAAGACCAAAACAGAGAAGAGGAGAATGATAATTTATTGAAGGAAGGTGACAAATTTGATTCTTTTGAATCGTTAGAAAAGAAAGTTAAAGATGTGGAAGATAAAGAGTACGCATTTTTTTATCATCGAGATGCTATGACAATCGAACGATGTCGCACAAAAGGAATCAAGAGGCATGTTGAAGCGTCCCTGATATATTACAGCATCCGATACTATTGTATTCATGGAGGGAAAAATTTTGCATCTACGTCGAAAGGAGCAAGAAAAGCATTCTCGTTTCAGAAAAATTGTCCAGCAACTTTCAGCGTCGGAGTGGATGATACTGGCCACTATATTATCATCAAATCAATTAACATGAATCACAATCACGATAGAAGTGAAAATCTTTTTCAACACTATCCACGGAGCTTTTTAAGTTACACCATTAAAAGTTTTTGATTTTTTATATTTGTTTAAGTTATGCCTAAAAAACAAAATGGTATTCCATATTTAGTTACTTTCCTCTATGTTTTAGTATAATTTAATTAATTTTGATGTTATGAAAATGTAAGAAAATTAAAAGTTTTATAGAATTTAACTTGACTAAAAATAAGTAAATTAAATTTGTTCAATTAATTTAATCATTTTATTTCATCTTCTTCTTCTTCTTCTTATTATTATAAAAGAAAGTCGTGTTAGCTACTTCACTTATAACTCGAGAACGGCTGAATAGATTTGGCTGAAAATTGGTGGGGAGCCAGCTTAGAACCGGAGAAGGGAAAACCGCGGGAAAATCTAATAAAACGCGGGCAAAGCCGTGGGCAAAAAGCTAGTTTAATATAATCAAGAGCAATAACTATTGAATGAATGAACCGATTTCCACGCGGTTGGCAGCATTCGACGTAGTTTTTTTAACCTCATTAAAAATCTATAAGTTTAAAATGATCGATCGAGGAAATTCGTCCGACTTATGTACGAACAATAAGAAATTGTTTGTCCAGTACCCGTATACCCATACCATACCATAGAGTACCCGTACGAATAAAAAATAATTTATTCATACAGTACCCGTACGAATAAAAAAAAAATTACTCGTACAGTACCCGTACGAATAAAAAAAAATTTATTCGTACAGTACCCGTACGAATAGATTCAGTCAATATCTTATGGCAGTAATTTAATTTTTTATGTATTTGTATATCAGCTTTTTCTTGAAAATTTGTGTTTTACTCATAAGTCTGATAAATTACTTTGTAAAATTAAATAGAGACAATAAAAGTAAAGCTACCTATGTAAGATATATCTAGTTTTAGCCTTTCTCTAATTTCTGTGATTAATTTTAAATAAACATTTCTCGACTTTATTTCGTTTTTTGTTTTTAAATAAGCGTGTGTTAACACTAACCGCCACCGTGCCGTAGAAACGAGTACGAGCGTGTGTCATGGGCACAGATAGTGATAATTATGAAGTCTCTATAGCCAGCTTTTAAGTGTTTGTTTTGTAGGTCCATTAGCAACTTTTCTCGTTCAGAACTAAACACTATCTTTCCCGACTCATTCAATAAATATCATGACTATCATGTATATTTTCCAATTTATAACGTGTTTGTGTAACGACAAGTTATAAAATGTGTACTCACTGATATTTTGAAAGTAAAATGATAAAGGTTAAAAGGTTGGGTATAATTAAAAGCGAACGAGCATTATGGCACAGTTCCAGTTTATTTTTTTCTTGTTACATGTGCTAGTTAAAAAAATAATACAGTCCAATTACATTATGTACCTAGTGAAATAATTTAACTCATAGACACCACGATAAATCGATTCAATTGAACCGAACTTTTAAAAGTAATACTTTAGCAAATAACTGATTACAAATTTACTAGGTGTCTTCGTTTAAGTCGAAACATTTCATACAATTTAACAAGCAATTTAAATGATTTAGTTTTGAGCCCGTCAGGACATTTGGTAGCACTTAGAAAGGTACTTTGAGTCGCTAACTTACAGAGAGTGCCTTAGTTCAATAAATTTATAAACAATACAATGTACTTTATTTTATTTTTACAGTCATATTGTCGAGTTGCGTCACTGGTAGTCATGACAAGCAGAATCTCATCCCGGACACAATCTGCTCTAGTTTATCTTATGACACAAATATGTATAGTTATCTTCAGAGAACAAGGTGTGGCAAGATTATAACAACAGCATAGAAAAGCAACAGTAACGGTTGATATGGAAGACTTAAAGATGAAACAAACCGGAAGAGAATCTCGGGCAGTTTGTGTCCAGAACAGTATAAAAGCTCGCAACCTTAGGCAATAAATAAAAATACCTATTTAATTAAATAATTAAAAAATAAAGAGTTCGAAACGTAGCTTCATATCTATATTTACAAGTTAACTTACAACTAACTAGAAGCATCAACTATGAAACTTTATTTAACATTGAAGGCACATATTTCCGCACCGTTTCTCGTATAACATACGGTGCACTTTCCACTGGCAACAATAAGTGTACTATAATTTACATACACACATTAACGCACGCTTTATTCTAGACTTTATCGGCTTAAAGTCGACTAGCGCGATTCAGGTGGCTTCGATTGTTGTATCCCATGGACCAGACCACATTTACTTACAAATAACAGAAGAATTGCAAGGAACTGTTTTCATTGCACGTTTCAGAAATGTGACGTCATTTTACAGATCAGTATTGATGGAATATTACAACTTAACTCTTGATCTGGTATAATTTAATAGATTGTTTATTTTATTTTTACAGTATTGTTGTTTGACTATGAGAATAATTGAGGGTTGACTTAGGGAACTCAATTGTAAATAAGTAATTTTATTTATAAGATACCACAGCTAAAAAGCCCTTTTGAAATAAGTTTAAATTAATTACTTTGTCTGTAACTTTTAAGCTGTGCTATAATATAAAAGACTTGATACAACTGATCCAACATAACTCTTATCTCTATTTGGCTACATTAGTCCTATTCACAGCTGCAGAACGGAAATCATAACTGGACAATTATAAATTCATTCACATTTGATTGAGATCGCACTAAACAATGGAAGAATTTTCTTACTTGTTTACACTGGTTCAAGTACGAATTGGATGTAAAACATAATGATAATTTGATAACGATTCTAATATGAAATTTGTCAGTTGTTTAAATGCAATTAAATATACAAATATGACTTATTTTTTACACCCAACTGTGGTTAAAGTTCAATCTCGATTTTATAAATTTATTCATTTTAATTCAACAGAACACGTCAATTTTAAATCTAAAAATATTATTTAAAATATACAAACTAAGCAGTCATTCGCGTAACACTAGGAATATAAAACATTGCGTACCGTCTGCATAAAAAATATCGTACAATAGTAAGCGTACCCACCTAGCTCAAATAAAAAAATAATTAAAATAATTCTTCGTCAAAACTAACGTCGGTAAGGAACAATTTTTTCTACATTGGATTTGCTTGAATATGGTCACAGTTAATTCGGAATAACCGTATATAAATAAATAAGTTATTATACTATTTCACCACTCTATTAGAGATACATAATTTCTATGTAACATCAAATAATATTTAATTCGCGAACGCTTGATTACTTTACACGTGAGAACTGGCGCTACGCGCTGCCCCAAAATATATCAATATATCTTTTATGCGGTGTTTTTGTAGCCAGGATCAGCATATATTATAACAGGTTACGAACATCGCCTAATCTGTACTTAGATCCTGAGCACACAACCCAAATCACCGCTTTAACAAATGGAGCAAAACCGCAATGTTTTTTTGTATTTCATTTTAACAATAACAATGCAATCGTTTTTTTATTTGTTCAATAAAAATAATTTGTATTATACGATGAAGCGCGGCGATGTTCTTGACCGCTTCGAAGCAGCAAAGCGTCTTTCAATACATATTATCATTTCCTCTGCTGACAGCAGGATGGTGTAACGAGACGGAAGATCTTAAAAACAGCATCACATGGCTCTTTTTCAAAATTGAGAATCCCCAATCGTATGTTATTTCGACAGATCCCAAACCTAATAACGCAGCTCAAAGAACCGTGACTCTTTCTATCAGTTTCCCATGCTAATATAATCATTTGTAGGTTCAATAAGCCATATTAGTAGTTGTAGAAGATTGGTCCAGTTGGTTCGGTTTGTTGACTTGGTGAAGTGCCAATGTCAGTTTAGAAGACTGAGCCACGTCCGACGTTCGTTGTCGGTCGGTCACTCGATGCTCTGAGCCACGTCCGACGTTCGTTGTCGGTCGGTCACTCCATGCTCTGAGCCACGTCCGACGTTCGTTGTCGGTCGGTCACTCGATGCTCTGAGCCACGTCCGACGTTCGTTGTCGGTCGGTCACTCCATGCTCTGAGCCACGTCCGACGTTCGTTGTCGGTCGGTCACTCGATGCTCTGAGCCACGTCCGACGTTCGTTGTCGGTCGGTCACTCGATGCTCTGAGCCACGTCCGACGTTCGTTGTCGGTCGGTCACTCGATGCTCTGAGCCACGTCCGACGTTCGTTGTCGGTCGGTCACTCGATGCTCTTGACCCGCGCCATGACCTTCCCCTCGAACATGGGCAGCAGCTCCGCGTCGCAGGACACCTCCTCCTGTATCACCGTGTCGAGGTCGGCGCAGTTCGTTTTGAAGAAGTATCTGTGAATATAAATAAATGGTTACAAATATTATCTCTTTCTATCTCGTTTATCAGTCGCCACATAGGAGACTAGGACATCACAATCACAAGTCATTTATGCGTCAACGTTTTTTTTTTAGATTATTTCATTGATGTTTTTTTTTCAATGAAGTGTTTTGTATCGTATTGTACCTATAGTTGCCCTTCCTCGGCAGGTAGTCCTTGAAGGCTCGCAGCGTGAGCGGCGCGGCCGGCACCTTGAACCGGTACGGCACCGGCTCGTCCAGGAACGTCACCACCACCACCGTGTGCGCCGCGCGCGCCGCCGCACCGCACTTGCTGCTGCCGCTGGAAACACACGTAATTAATATAAGACATTTTTAAATTTTTAAGACCATGACGTAACTCGTCGATAGCGGAGTGGTCTACGCAGCCAGGCGCATACGGGCAGGCTTGAGTTCGATTTTCACTCGAAGATAGAAATGATTTTTTTAGTGAGTCAATCACTACATACTAACGCAACAAAAAAGGAATACCAAATTAAGTATTTTCCCAAGGCTCTAAGTGACTCTATACTCAATATCATCTAAATTAGATGGAAGGTTTACGCCCTCTTACGACGCAGTTATCAGTTTTTTTCATCTACGCCCCGCCGGCCTGGTACGCGTACGCGCTGGCGTCCTCCACCAACAAAAACCACGCCCACCTGACTGGCGTCGCGCGCTACCGCGGGATCTAATAACCCCAACCGAACAATAAAATAAAAGCCTGTCCAACTCAGTGCACTCTGTCACTCACCGAGGTCTGTTCGTCTGCTTGTCCCTGGTGCGTTCGTCCCGGTCGAGCGAGGAGGCGCGCTCGGCCCGCTCGGCGCGCTCGGCCCGCTCGCGCACGTGGCGCCGCTCGAGCCGCTCCGACCCGTCCGCCACCCACAGCAGCAGCCGCTCGCCGCTGCCCACCGCCTCGCTCACCACGGACACGCCGCTGTCCGTCTCCGCTACTGTCTTCTTCGATAATGATCTATAGAGCAAACGTTTACGATTGTAGAGTTTCAAGTCACAGTTGAAATAATGAGGACACCGTTTCAGGCATAGAGCGTATAGATGCGCTGGAAATAGTGCGCGTCGTAAACACAAATAACGTCACGTTAGGATAATCACAGAGGATATAAGCATTCAACCGGCACGTTTGGAAATGTATGAGGGTAAGGGATTTTCAGTGAGACTTTTGGGAGAGGGTGCTGCCAATACAGATGAATACATATACTAGAACAAATGATGATCGTGTTTCTTCATGGAAACTAAAAAATACTTGCTTGAGTTATTTTTATAGTAGCCGATGGTGAAAAAATTTTGGACATTGAATAAGTTAATTTAAATATAACCGAATTATGGTCTGACTGTTTAACATCAAAATACCCAGTTATTATAATTTGAATCATGCTATGACGAGTGTAAACTCTAAGCGATTAAATTGAATAGGAGCAAAGCGAGACATAAATAACATTTATCCTTTCATATTTCAAATAAGAAAATCACACTTGATTTTAGCTCAACCAAATAAAAAACAAAATAAGCATACATTTGACAAGCTTTAGGTACCTGCCCACTTACATTAATTCTGAGCAAATAAATCGTAAGACAAAATTGTGTTTGATATATATTATGTTAAGTAAACAGGCACCATTATAAATCACACAAAAATTATAAATAAATAATTACCAAAGATATAAAGATGCGACACTCCTGCGAATGCATGTCAATAATATTTTCCAAGTTTAGTTATGAAATCACGAATATGTTAAAGATATGTAGGTATTGCCAATAAGTTACATTAAAAACAAGAGTATTGCACTTTGTTTCGAAAGTTTTCCATCAACTTTATACAAAATAATATTCGATTTTAAGCGATATAGAAAGAATACTTTCCAAACATTTGAGAAAATAGAAGTAGAAATAACATGAAATTGTAGTAAGTTTTAAAACAATGTCAGGTGACCACACCCAATCTCCAATTAATAGGTCTCTTCTGACAATAAATAGATTTTTTAAATCTTCATTCAAAATAATGTCCTTATGACTTACTCTTACGATTCATGACATTTTCCAAATACGTTTACCTAGAATTGTCTTGACCGAGATAATTATATGAAACAGTATAATTTGTCCAAAGTGACCATAGCTCTTTGAGCGACTCTGAGCCCACTCATAGAGTCTAAAGAAGAGCACCACGTTTTAAAACCATATTTCATCCCTGACAACACACATATCCTGGTTTTGGTTTTAAAACTATATTAAAGAATTTGCGTGGTTTCCCGAACGCCGCCAATGCCACCGCTAGATTTAAAGTGAGACTTGGACTATCTGTCCTAGGTATACATACGCGTCAAATACTTATTCTAAACCATATCAGGGGAAGGTATTGTCCATGTCGTTATAGCTAGAGGTATAGAGTAGTACAGTACCTCCTAGTGAGGTTGGCGTCGGGGCGCGGCGCGGTGAAGTGGCCGGAGTCGGCGGAGAGCGCGGAGGGCGCGCGGCGAGGCGCGTGTCGGCGCCGCCGCCCGCCCGGGGGCGACGTGCCCGGCGTGCGCTCCGACCACACGCGGGACACGTGCTGATCTGTGGATATACCGGACCTTAACGATAACGATAAGACAGCAGACAAGAGTACAGGGCAACCTATATATAGCCACCATGAGAAAAAGTTTTTAAAAGAAAAAAGTCGAGGGTCCACCGCAAAAATAGACATCCCATTAGATCCATATTAAGATAAACGGGCAATACTCGTAGCTTATTTACGTTGAGTTTTGATCAACCGTTTCCGTCGTAAAAGTCAACGTAAATAAGGTTCGTGTATTGTCCGTTTAACTCAATATGAATTTATCAAGTTTTTATAGTAAAATCCCATTAGATCGCTGAAACTGAGTGTGAAGGGCTATAATAAACTCGAAACGAAAATTGTATGTCTACCAGTGGATTAATGGTCTTACCTAATATATCCTGATCATTATCGTCTTCCAGCTGCAGTTTCTCGCGGATGGCGGCCGCCACCAGCTGCGGCGGGAGCGCCTGACTACACGCCTCTTCGTTGTCTCCCTGCAAACCATACATCTCATAGTAACGTAGTTGCCGCCGCCTAGGTGACTAATGAGCCACCAGAGAGAAGAATCTAGTAAATACTTATTGGAATTCTGCTGAGGATGAGATAAACTGCACAAAATAATGTGTTGCAGCAATTTCAGGAAAACAAGGTTTAAATGTCGGCCAAGAAAGTGGTCTACCAGTTTTGACAAAAGATTATGTGCGATGTAATGATCAATATGGTTGACTTTTATAACATAATTTAACTGACGTACAAACGAATCTCAACCGTAGGGTTTTTTGCTGACTGTACATGTTAGACTTACGTCATTGAGGCGTCTCTCCAGCCGCTCCTTGGCGTCCTGGTCGCGGCGCACCTTCTCCAACTTCTCTATGAGGATGGGCGCGAACTCCTCCGGCCCCATGCGGCGCCCTTGATCCGGCTGCATGCGGTGCGTGCGTGGTATCATCTGCATAAAGAGAATGTTTTATTCCTACATGTTACTCATCTCTGTTGATTTGAAGTTGATTGACAATCCTAATAAAAAAAATATATATATATATAAATATTACTGGACAATTTTACACAGCGACATCTAGCCCCGTGGTAAGCTCGAAGCTTGTGTTACGGGTGCTAGATTTCTGATATACTTAATATAATATAATTAAGATACATTATGGAAAAACCAAAAGGAAAGAAACCTTTAACAGTAATATTAACGGTGCCGTACAGCACCGCTGGCAATTAGTGGGTTAAGAGGGGGATTACTTTTGAAATGATTGGTATGAAAATTACCCAAATGAGAGAGAAATATGAGGTGGCTGATTAGGTCATCCTCTAAGCCAGCGATTTTAGGCTATAAATATCGCCAAAATAGTAGATATGAGAGTAGTTCTCACCATTGCGACGTCCTGTTCCTTGTTGATGACTGCGTTCCGGTCGAGGCCGTGCAGCCGCGCGCGGTGCCGCGACTCGCGCGACTCGCGACGCAGCGACATGCCGTCACTGTCAACATACTTATCTTTATACTTTTGTCACTAAATTATGGGTATTTAATGTTCCATGGTCCAAAATAGCACTTGTAGTTTCTATCTGTCAATCTATCCATCAGGTTTTGCAAAGAAAATAAGCGGCTTTCGCTAAAAATATAAAATCTCGTCGAGATAACGGTGTAGAATTACCGTAACCGAAAATTCTACCGTTGTTTAGTTGATTAATCTTGACTGAGGTATAACATTTTGTTCTTTACATATAGAAGACTCAGTTCCTTTCAACTTTTTCAAAATTATAGTTTACTTCTAATTTTGAAAAAGTTGAAAATCTCAAAACATGATGATTTCAATGTGTTAAAATAAAGTAACTGTCTATGATGACCTAATGGGAGATCTATCTTCAGCAGTGGCGATTTTATAGCTGAAATGATAATGTTAAGACGTTATAAGTATTTGTACCTATTATGTCATAAACTGAAATAAAATGTTTTTGTGTATGAAAAATAAAAGTTAAATGAATGATAAATTAGTACTAGGGATTTAAGCTGCATTCAACTAATTAAATCATAAACATTCAACGTGTAAAATAGTCAAAGCTTAATCACATTTTAGCAAACTAGGTATATATGGTCTATCTAAACACTTTACACCTAAAACTCACTACAGTATTCTACTTTAGCGTCAAATTAAATATGAACAATTTCAACGGAAGGGTGGGGAAAACTAATAACTAAATAAATATAGGCCATTCAAGTATTAATTTATACGAATTAGTATGTCACTAATTTTTATATCCTCAGATTTAAAATAAGATTACTAAATTCAAATCTGATAACAAAGTGACCTTTTTTAGTAAGGCCTCTATACGGCCTTACATAAAAAGGTCCCCTTGCATCAACAAACAGTGCTACGGACTCCCAGAATGGGATATATTCTCGGCAATACTCGAATGCTCTTCATAACATACCTACTTACCTATTAAACTAAAAAATAAATTAGATACATACTCACGTACTGCTTCAAGAAAAATCATCAGTAGGCAACAAGGCACTTTTAGGATGTGAGGGGTGGTAGGTCTATTTTTGTAGATCAGATCGACCGTTTAACCGCTAACCTTTGTCTAACCTTTTTAATGGTTTGTAGAGGGGCTCGCTGTTGGTATTAGGTATTCTGAGCTAGACTGACTGACTGAGGTTAGAACAGGAGGTAGATACTCACACGCTGCTGCCAGAGAGAGACACGGCGTCGCTGTCGGTGCGGCCGGAGCTGAGCGAGGCGCGCTCGGAGTCCTGGCGCGAGGCGGGGCAGTAGCCCGCGTACGACACGTGCGCGCTGTATACTGAGCGCTTCCGGTGTCTGTACCACCCGAATGTACCGGAGAATTGGCGGTAGGGTTGTGTGTGGGACAGGTTATTTGAATGGATCGGTGGAAGTTGGCGGTTTTGTCAGCGGTTTTAGGGCATGTGGTAGGTAAGGTTTGAAGTTAGGATGTTTATATTTGAATTGGGAAAGTGGCGTTTGCGAGGAACGGGTTTTTGTAAATTGGGGGAGAAAATTTGATGTTTGAGATTTCAAAAGTAAAGTGAGAAAGAGAAAGGGATATGATTTGATTCATTGATTTGTGATTTTGTAAGAGTAGTAAAGATTTGTGAGTGAAGGGCAAATATTTAAGACGTATACGAACGTAAAATATAAAGTTCCAATACGGAATGTAGGGCAAAAGGATTTCAGTCATTTGTGGTGAGGCATTTTAGAAGTTTTGTAGTAAATGGAATAGAGGTCAAGGGACAACACGTGCGTATGTAAAATGAATTTTGTATACGATATGGTATAAAAATTGTTGGAAATAAAAGGTACAAAGATATAGTAAAGGTGAAACAAAAAGTAAATGGGAGGATAAACAGGAAATGGATAAAAACAATTCCGGGTGGTAAAACGTAGTGCATACGAGATGCGGCGTTGCAGCATGCGGGCACAAACATGGGGGCAAACAAGACACGGGTCAGAAAGCTGCCGGCGAACGGAACATAATAACAGATACATTCATATTACAATTGGAAAAGGACATGGCTCCACTGAACACGGATTTTACAATACCCAATATTACTAATATAACGTATGTAGTTTATTAAACTGTGGGGATATTCCTATCATAGCTTTGGTTCCGTCTGAGTATTTTGGTTGAGCGACTTGTCATTTGGATTGTAAATCGCTCATAAAACTAAGAACCAATGTTCGATAAAAAAACTTTTTGGATGTAATTTGAATGTATCTGGCGGCATTGAAATTAAAATAGGCATTAACTGCGTGGATATATCATGCTGAGCTAGGGGTCACACTTCTATGAAACTTAATGAAAATTTATACAAAATGATAGAAATGAACAAAACTAAAAAAAAAATGTAAACAATATAAAACCTAAAATCAAGCACAAAGCCTGGATTATCAGTTATGGAATTTTTTTTAACTAATAACACAATAATCATACAATCTAACTATCTAACACGCGAATAATACGCAATGTACTAATAGCATAAGTTTTGTACAATAATTATTCTAGCTATCTATAGGTAATGTACTAGGGTATGATGAGTGAGTAGGAGATGTATACTGACGGTGCGATGTCTGAGTGCAGGCGGCGCGACTGCGTGGCGAGCAGCGCGTCGTGCGTGAGCCGCGCCGCGCCCGCCGCCGCCGCCGCGCCCGCCGCCGACAGCTCCTCGCCCTCGTGCAAGGTCGCCAGACCGCCCACTGATGGTAACTGCTGGAAGAACATCTTATATTCAACACGTAACTCAGGCTACCACTTCTAGATGTAAGTTGGTAGGCTGTAAAAATTGTCTAGCAATATTTTTGTATTTTTAATATTAAAATTTAATTTTGTAAGGTTCTATGGGGGCTCCCGTGTCCAGTAGTGGTACTTAGATAATGCGATATTTTGTGGGGATCACTATCAATGGCCATGTCACACGTTCGTACGTACAGGGCAGTGAACGTGGACGTATAATGTGTTCAATACTTTAATACATACATCTCTAGTTATCTGCGGCGGCGAGGTGTCGGGCGAGGAGAGCGGCTGCGTGGCCGCCGACACGTAGGACACGTAGGCGTCCGAACGCAGGAACGCTTGGTAGGTGCTTTCTGTTATTGCGCGCGTCACCTAGGAACAAAATAATGTGAAATTGGGGGAAAACTCCTTGAATAGGGTCGTATCTGTGAAATACTAATTTCAACAAATTGTATGAAGAGCAAGCGCGAGTTCCTACATGGTCCTTCGAGCCGGATATGATAGGGACCTATGGATTCCATGTTGTATGGAAAGTTCACGCGATGTCTCTGTTGATGATCATCATATCAGTAGAAGGTAATTAACAATGAAAGCTCATTACCTCATGTTCCATGTTGTCAAAGATGTTCCTGTCCATGTTGGAGCCGTCCTTGAGGCCCTGCTTCACCTGCAGCTTCAGCTCCTCGGGCATCGCTAGCTGAGACTTGCGCAGGAATCTGACAACAGACATCATTGTTGGATATACGAGTAATCTAATTATAATTCGTGTTAGTCACCGTGATCTAAACTTACATCCTGATGCCGCCAACTTTTCGGGCCTACTTTCATAACGGAGTAGGGACAGAATGAGATTATTATTATTGTATATTAGGCCTTAATTCACCACACTGGCCAAGTGAGGGTTGGTGGATGACACATGTCCTTCAAACTTGAACATGCCGGTTTCCTCAAGATGTTTGCCTTTACCAGCGAGATTTAACCCACGACGCCGAGTGTGTTCCCACTTAGCCAACACGGCAACATATTTACCTCAAAAGAATAACAATAGACCAGACGAGACACTCACTTGTAAATAGCGGAGATGACCTGCCTCGTCTTGGCGGGGTCCGTCTCCTGGCGCAGGCCGTGGACTGCGAAGTAGAAGTTGAGGCGGTCCACGTGCAGCCCGCCCGCGCCGCCCACGAACGCGCGGAACAAACGGACTCCCTCCGCGTCCTGCACAAAACAACATCAAATACATTAATATATATTTTAAATGTTGTTTTCTTTATGTACTGTTTTGCGGTTAGAAAACTCTTTAAGGGTAAAGCAGACCCATTGTGAATTAATTATTGTATTTGTCCAATGTTTAAAATGTCTGTATTTGTGTGTATAATAAAGAATTTATGATTATGATAGATGCTCATTTCAAACTGTATGTGAGATATCTAAAACAGTTTAAATAGGTTTACAGAAGTTGGAAAACGCAACAGTTTAGTCAACGTATTGGGATTATTAATTATGTTACGTAGCAGGGAATCAGCAAAGACTGGCGATGTGTTGTTGTGAAGCTTGCCACTAACAATAACAACCGAAGTGATGACCACGACCACTCTATTAAGATAAGTTGTATGTAGATAAGTTACGTAGGTAACCTATATTTCCCGTTAACTGTAATGGCTATATTTGAGGTTGGAAAGACCACCAAGCCTAACCTTAACCTTAGAGGTTATATATACCAGCTTAGTAATGAAAGTAAGCTAGTTGCATTAACATTGTAACAACTGCAATGAATTAAATTAACATAGATAAGCGTTGTCAATCCCCACGTCCCTAAGACCTATTGTGCTTCAAGTGGGTCTCCCCAGCCGTTGTTTGTATGACCTACCTCGAGCAGCTCGTGCAGACTCTTGGCCCAGCGCATGTAGGGCGGCGAGGCGGGCGACCGCGACGAGCCCGTCGACCCGTCCGTCTGCTCGCGCCAGACCATGCCCACCCTGCAACGCCACACAATAAAACTTGTACTAATCGCATCTCAACATCAGCGGGAAAACAGTGAAGCGAACTGTCAAGACTAATTTATTTTCATGTTTTCTTAATGGAATTTATAATAATTAATAAGTAGTAATTTATATAGTATAGATAGACGATTTAGTTATAAATGATTTATTTAATTATAAGTTTTTTCTGACGAGTCCATGTTAATCCCTGTGTATGTGGACATAATGTTTTAACTTTGATACAAGTAAAGTCTTATACATATTTTATAATCTTACAACAAAACTCGTGAAGTCATCATAGGCGTCGTCCAAACTTCAGGATTACTTGTATACTCACTTGGACAGATGTGGTTGTGTGAACACATGTTTGGATTGAGATTTGCTCTCCCCGGGCGCCAGAGGCTGCGACGACCTGTCTGCAAGCTTGTGGTCCCAACCTTTAACAGATAAAGATACCTTTAATAACAATGAAAAACAAAAGAATAAGAATTTTATATCATCATCATTTTAGCCGTTGGAGGTTCACTGCTAGACTCTAGCCAGGCCTCTCTCAGAGATCAACAGTTATTTCAGTCGGAAGCGACTTGCATCCACCGTGATGCTGGATGCAGTCGATCGTCTGTCCATCTGAATCTGTCTGTGTTGGTGGACGTCCGACGTTCCTGCTGAAGAACCCCCCAAGCATAGCCCACTCCATCGCTATTGAGCAAGTCTATTCATAAGGCCTGCAGTGAAGGTTTGATAAATTATCATATAAGCTCAGTAATGGGTGTATTTGAAGACATGTTCGTGTTACCTTGCGGGTGGCCGCCTGTAGGAGTGTGGCTCATGGCGCACAGGCCGTTGTCCCACCCGCGCGCTGCATGGCGAGACACCACCTACACAGAACAATAACACATTCTAACAAGGAATTTTCATAATAATTTCACATTTAAACAACTGGCTATTATACTTTATCTTGGTATTTTAAATCCAACGTATTGAAGAGTATGAGCGCGCTCTAGAGTGCAGCTTCTTTTTGTGTAAACACTCCCATATTTTGTAACTATAATTCATAAATTGCATAGAAAACATATTTCCGAGGTGCTTGCAAGTTGCAACTCCCTCAAGGAACCACCAACACTAATCCTAATTATCTACGCTCGAGTAAACAAACTTACTTAATACGCACTTTAAAAAAGCATTCATTTTATTTAAACTCATCAGTCATATTAAATGATAATAAATAATAAGATAAGTACTTCATTGTAAATAATAATTAATCAATGCATCAAGATTTCATTAATCGGATTACCGAAAACAAATACATTACCGAACTGGTACGTGTGTGACAAAAAAGCTATTACTATATACTATAAAGCTATATACTTTTTACTTGAATGTTTAACATCTTATTTTCAAGAGTATTACGTAAAATCTACATTAAGGTGATTGGCAAATCAATAAGTCAATATACAGGACATGGCGGCGCGGCGTCGCGTCGCGTCAACAACTTAAGTTTTTAACAAGATCAGGATAAATAATACCCTGAATGAAAAATCTCAAAATTTTTGTTAAATAAGTTTAAATTCAAAACCATTTAGGTATAACTTAATATAAATGAATATACTAAGATGTTGGAATAGGCTTAAGCAATTAAAAATGAAAAGGAGATTTATACTTGGGTGTATTTGTTAGAACAAGAATGTTATGATGACCTGATAACATAACTGCCACCAAGCATCTCTGCTAAAATTTCAATGTGTTGCACAAGAAAAAACCAAGCCACCATAAAAATCAATACTCATACCAAACAATAAGGATCATAGCTTGTACATGAGATTTGTATGAGTTGGAACGGGACAGCAAGTAAAAAATGAGGGAGTGTGCCAGAGTCAAGAGTCTCCGGCATCGATCGGTGTGGTAATGGTAATGCTATGGCTGAGCTGTGAATCACAAAGAAACTTCCTTACCCCAAGGTGTTTGTGTGTCTAAAGTACTCATAACTCATATTAAAATATCAGATTACAAAAATCTACGAGCAAATAATATTTTTTTCCCTCAACAAAACCAAACACACAAGAAAAAACTATCCAAAATCATAATTTCTACTCAAACTTCAATTTAATACACCATAGAAAGGGATAAGCTTTTTTATATTCATGTCAAAACAAATTAAATCATATTTTCATGCTTCAATAAGTTATGGCAAAAAGCATCTATTGATCGGGTTTTGGGAATGATATCATAATAGACCTTACCATGTTCATTGTTTGCACAAATAATAGAGTGGATATAACTTGGATGATAATAGAATTATGAAATTTAATAATATCTTGATATTAATATGTTCAGAATCAAAAGTTTTTTCAAACTGGCACGGGTGCGCTTCACAGAGGCTGCGGCACGAGTGAGAGATCCGAGCGGTCTGGTAGGACACAATGGGGTTCCGATGTGGCTTCGGCCCTTGCATATTGTATGCTTGTATTATGATAGGGTTCATTATAAATATAAAATCAATAATCTGAAACTGACAGCTCTATTGGAACCGGGAGGTATGTTTGTGTGAATCTAGGGAAAGGATATTTTGTTATGCTTATGCATGAAATTTATCTTGGAATTATTTCAGGGATTTATATATGAACTGGAATGGATTTATAGATGTGGTGATCAAAAATTTGGTAAAGGTTGGCCTCAGGTATAACTTTATTGTTATTGATGGAAGAAATTTTACTTACTCTGTATTTTTTTTCTGATCCTAAGTTCAATCACAAAAATAGGGCTCTTCTTTAGGATACAGGCAGCTGGGGTCGTAAGGAGATACGATACACCAAGTGCTGTACTAAATGTAGTAAATTTTCATTGAAGATGACTAGCGTAAACACAGGAAACAATTTGTAAACAAAGGCCCAGCTCGTAAAACTGGCGTCGTCGTAACGGTTCCGAGGTGTACTTTTCTTAGGGCACACTTTAAATACCACAAGAGTCTCGCATTCAATAAAGTAGCACGTTGAGCAGACAAATTGGTGGCAATAACATACATAAAACTTATTACATCCGGAAGGACATTTTTAGCACCGAAAATGAATAAAACTATATTCAAAAGCTAAACCTTTTGCTTAGATCTATGAAAATAATATATTAACTTTATTGACATGGAAGGCATAAAATACAAAAACTTCTAAAAACTAAATAACAAATTAGTATGGCTCGGATCGGATTCTACAACAACAGGCACACAACCGGGAGCAGGCAGGGGGGAGGGTGCTTGCTTGTGCGGGGGGTGGAAGCGAGACCAAACATGACTTTTGACGGTGACATTTTCGTTGACATTGATAGAGACTGACAGTCTCACTAAAAGCGCCATCTGGGATAAAAACCTAACACCAACTAGGATGAAACGGAACGCATTCATTTGCATACCAACTGCGCGGGCCAAAGGTTTAAAATAACTGTGGTTTGGATATTATTTTGATACCAAAAGATTCCGGTAGAGGACGATATCAGTTAGTAAATAGGTACAAAATTTTGTTAGTGGAATTGAGATCGAATTTTATTTTTTGGTTTATTACTTGTTGCAGTGATTAAAAGGAAAAGCTGATTTATGAATGAATAAAAATCATAATGAATATTTTTGAGAATAGTTTAAAAGCCTTCTTTATTTAATTGACAAGTCTAATATAAATGGCTAATTCCTATTTTACTGTACCAAATCGTATACTTAATACCTACCACATACCTACTCAATGATTTTGGGGTACAAACACACAAGGTCAAATATTTATGTGTATAGTTCAAGTAGATAGTCATAAGGAAATAAGTAGGTACTTATGTTTATTGTTTTATGACAAACCTATGCAATACCTTTATACTTTAAGTGTTACTATAATATTAATACTGTAACTTTAAAAGTTCTCGACAATAAAGTTGATTATAAAAAAAACTGTAACTTTAATTACATTATTTAATAGCATTTAGCATACATAGAACGCAATGATTGTAAGAGAAGTAATGTTTTATGTGAATAAATAACTTTGAATATTTGAACTCGTTCTGAATATATTGAAAGCCACATAGGCACGTCTCACCCACCTGTTTAGCAGCTTACTGCCGCTGCATTTTGTTTTCTTTCATGTGACAATCTCCTTAATACCTGCAACAATAAAAAAACATTTTCTTATTATTCTTATTTTTAAGATAATGCAAAATACTAAGTTAAAAGTTAAGCACATTGAACTGCCTTTATGATCACAGAACATCAATCGAATACGTAGACATATTATTTGGGACACCTGAGACGTGAACTTCTGAAGGCGAATTAATTTGAAGATTCCAGCTCAGGTTACGTTTTAAATGAACAGACTCCGAAAGCCTTTCGGCGTTATAAGTGATATTTGACTTTAAGCCATGCAATCACGAGAATTGGGGTCTATTACTAGAATTTCAATTACTAGTTACAATTAAGTTTAAAGCTTTGTTTGATCTATTGATTTAATCACAGGCATGTTAATGCTTAAATAGACTGAGCAGAAATTAAAGTGAATAGCCACGTGAATATAATTATACTATAACTACTTTTAACGATACTCCAATTACAATGTTTTGCAAATTATTAAAAGTTATTTTATTATTCAGAACCCGTAACACAATCTTCGAGCTTACCTACCACGGGGCTAGGTGTTGCTGTTATAACAATATTTATTTATTTATACGTTAGCTCTGGAAATAATAAATGTCTCAGGCACTACAATATCCGTACTCTGTACCTATATCATGAATTTATTATTTTGGGGTTGAACACCTAATACGAGTATGTAACAGGTAGATCTTACTTTTATTTTTAAAGAAAGCTTGTTGTTTTAATAACTCCGAGTCTAAAGTCCTGTCCTTTCATGAAATCTCTTTGACGTTTGCAGGGCAAAGGTAGCAAACATAAAAGGAAATAATACCGCATGATTGGTTTTACAAGACCGCAACATCAAAGCTGGTCCTTTCATTGCTCCAGCATTCACAGATTACACTTAAATGAAACACCGAGATAACGCTCTTATAATTAAACAAATAAGGTTCATTTTGCTCAAAGAAAGAGATAAACCACTTTGGGTGCCTATTCAATGAATGCTCTCGATGTAATCTTTATTTCGGAACTGTAGTCAAAAAGGCAAGGATAACATCTTAGTCATCAAAGAGGAATCGTTTCGATCGGGTTTCCTGGAAAATTTGCGTAGACTAATCAGTCGGGTTGGATACGTGAAGGGCATTAAGGGCAATAGTTGTAGGCTGTGGTGAGCTGAGGGCGGGGGATGCTCCGGCACATCAAAGGGCGCCGAGACAAAGCCGCTGGAGCCTTTTAACTTTATTTAGCGGAGTGGTAAGTTTAGCCGGTCGCGATTCGCGCAGGTTAAAGAGTAACACACTCACTTTGTGCGCGGCCCGCCAGGGGGCGCTAGGGCTGCTAACTGCTCTATTCTCGATATCTCTTTAACCAAACTTTCACGAAAAATTCAAGGATCAGTGACTCTTTTATTTGCTTCTTATATGTATACATATTCCTTGCTTAGCTAAAGGTATAATTAAAATAAACAATAGGGATAAACAATGTGAATGAGAACGAAATTCCCGATAAATGCATATAAATAAATAGTACTAATTTAACAAATAAGTAAGTAATAAGTTGTCGATTTATCATTACAATTACAACATTTAAGTCAGTAGGTATTAATGGACATAGCGTACGTTTAAAATTAACTGATGCAAACATTGGATTACACAATTTTAAATTTTTTGAATAATAATTTACTATTTATGTTTTAAAGCAACTATCTACGCATAGCCTACCATACCAGCATATCTATATTGGACCTACCTGTACCTAGGTATCTAGTTGCTTAAAAGGGTACACGTTTTAATAAAACACAACGTGGGTGTACAACAAAGAAAATAATATTCATGAGTCAAGCCTGCAAAGACAGCCAAGAAACAAGAAGATATAACTAAGCGCTTAACTTTGATTTATTAAAATAAAACAAGCATAAATCAACATCAAAGACTTCAAACAGCAAAAATTTAATTACACGAGACAGAATAAAAAATAAAGCACAAAGCGTATGAAGAACATTAAAAAACATTCAATTAATATGCCATTATTGGTGCACAGTTACTTAAAACGCAATTAAATGTTGATTGAGAGGTTTGTCGTAGGTCGTTGTCAACCCTGGGCCTGGGGGAGGGGGAGGGGTATCAAACGGGCCGCTAATACCGCCCGCACCGCGCGCGGCGCTCGCTTTGTCGGCACCCTTTGAGTTGCGGATGATACTGAGCGCCACCTAAGCTTTGACCACAGTGCAAACAACACGGTGTCACAAGCAAATTCTGTTTAGGGTAGAATTAGAGGGAAAAAGAACGATAACAGTTATTAAGTTTGTTAATTGTATTTATGTGTTTCAAAACAACACCTAAGTATATTATAAAGGCGTAGTGTGGCCGCGAATACAAAAAGCAAAATTAAAGTAAAGTAACAAAAATAGTATTGAATAAGACGACAATGTACAGGTAAAAAGTATCAATGGAAACTGCTTGCTCATGACCATAAATGGATAGCAAGAACTAAGTTAACCTATAACCTCGGAATGGTCATATCCGACAGTAGGTGATGATTTCCAATCAACACAGAAAACACATATAACCATAAGAACGACAAGTATTTCAGCCCTAAAGTCCATTCATGTAAAACAGAACGAAGTATTCCTACTGCTACACCACACTGTGTCACTGCCAATAAATCAGGCAGCATTCTCGCAACTCTTTGACAGATTATAGTGTACCTTACAAAGAGGTCTGACTGTTCCGCGTCCACTGTGGCGCGTAATAACAGCTGTCAAAGGCGCACACGAAGCGTAACGGTGAAAAATTCATGGACTGGCGTAATTAATCACTATGTGCCACTGTAGCGGATAGTTTTCATTTAAAACAATGGTAATGTTCCAGGTTTAAATTAACGAGGAGGCTACCAAGAGGCTTTTGCCCAGCAATGAAAAATGATAACAATGGATGAATAGGATATTGAAGAATACGCTTTTGATCAGATATTGGTAGTGGCATAAAGAAGTCAGAGAGCTTTCAAAGAAACATTACAGTACAAATGATAATATAAATATAAGATAAAGGTTTATCATTATAAGCCTTTTCCAACATAGAAGCAGCATTTTCCAGCAGAGAACATATAATTACGACGCAACCAAGAGTATAAGACTCCTCCATAGTTCGTCTTTTCTCGATCTCCAACAAGTAATAACCAGATATTATATTTTGGATTATTTCCAGAGAAACAGAACTGGATGTTTGGTTTTGTTAGAGGATATGCCTTTCGCCGTGGCGGGTAACAAAAGACTTTCAAATACTAGACAAAACTTTTTCTTTTTATGTCACAGAAATACCTACCCACCCTACCGCTGCAACCGCCCTGTGATACCCAATCGATGGACACTCTGTCAATGGCTCGCCGAATCGCCCGAACTGTTGAAAACGCAAACATGTGTGTAATTCAACATCCATCCAGCTCCAATTAGTTTTTACTTTACTCTTACAATTAATGGATTGGAAACCTAATTTAAATATAAGATACAAGTATATATACCTACCTAGAGATATTGAGTACATAAAATAGAGCGAAGTCGAAGAAGTGTGAGCAAAATTCAGAATATTTTAGCCGAAAATAATATATATATTATGTAGTTTTAATTATGGTTTCATAATCACAAAATCATTTTTAAATTTTCCACGTTTTAGTGTGATAAAAACTCGGAGCTGACTTCTCGAATTTAGATAAATATCAATACCTCATTATTACTTTCGATAGTCATCGTCAAAACTTTTAATTTTACCGTTAGTTTATTAATTTATAACTTTACCAACTAATTAATAAACCTCCTGTTAGTTACCTTACACAGAGTCTTAATTCAACTCCAAACCAATAACCAAACAAATTACCAACCCTTCAGTCACGTAAAACAAAATAATAAATGAGCTTAATAAAATAAATCAGTTCATTAAACGGCAAGTTCGACGAAATCCGCAAACGCTGCGTTGATTACCATAAGCTGGCACAAAGCGGCTCGCGCCCTTTGACGAATTAGCGCGCGCTGCGACACACAAACAAACACTTGCGCTCTGAAATATATTCTACGTGCTCAGGGAAGACCTTGTGTGAAACTATTTACTTTTATTTTTATTTTATAGCGATTGACATACTTAAGCTTTCTAAATATGTATAAGGTAATGGTATAGAAAAAATTAACAAGATCCATCGAGGACCAAATTTTTTCAAAACTTTTGCAATAAGCACAATATTTTAAGTCGCTCGCATGATTATATCATAATATATCTCTGCAATACTCGTTTACTCTAGACATTTAGTTACCTATATACCTGGGTCTCTTCAAGATAAGAGTGAATAGGTTTTAGATATAGACCTTTTAGATAGACCTTTGCGATATATCTTAGGCCATATCGACACTTTCCATTAGGTGAGATAAAAAATAAAAAATAATACTAAATTATATGTAAAGTTTTAACATTTAATCAAGTTCTGTATTAAGATGGAACACTTAATAAATTGTGAATTAGGCTTTGAATCGTACAAAGATTCAGAATCCCCGAAGCTATTTAGATTAAATGAGCATTAGATTAAACTAGGATCTAAATTGGCAAGCCCGCACATAAGTGGACACTGGGAAAGGTCGCTAAGACCTAATTTATAAACGTTCGCTTTGTCCGTCTGACCAGGGAAGGCAGCCAGTGGGGGCGACAAAATTGATTTTGCAATGATCAAAAGAATCAAATTCGCAAAGGGAAGGGAAGTAATTTGCTTGACCAAAGAGAAACGTGGACAAGCCGGTCGGATGAGGTGGATTTAAAAGTTGAGCCGGTATTTTTAAAGAGTTTTCAAAGCTTTGTAGTTGTCAGATTTTGATGTGAAACTTTAGTTATTGTGACCAATGTCCGGTTTTCTTGTTGCGAAGTTGATGTTGCCGTTATCAAGGCATTGTAGTAAGTAATCTACTCGAATAGCAAATACAATTAATTATGTAATGTAATTATCTTTACTGTTAATAACTTTAGGTTGCAAAATAGAACCCATCATTAATAAACTATGCCAGTCCAGTATGTAACAATGTTTACTTATTACTAAATTATACTAAATCATAAATTAGTACTTATAGTTATGTAATAAGTAAAATTAAGACTGACAGTGAATAGAAAGCCTTAAGAAGCTAATAGCTATTACTTTACTAACAGTAGTTCCCCTAATTACTATTCCTATCAATATCCTCTGTTTCCATTTATTCTTATCACGTAATATGAAATCAACTTAGTTTTACATAATGACTATATCTTGAGGTTTACGAGGCACGTGCATAGAAAGACGTAATTTCCTTATTAGTGAGTCTATAATGAACTGTTGCCTTGCATATTAACAGTAGTAGGTACAAGTTATAATCTGAATAGACAATTGTCAAACAAAACTTTGTTAGGTTTAAAAATAGTTAAAAATATAAAAGATGCACTATTTTGGTCACTAATCTTTTTTTGTAGACACTTCCTTATATCTTGAGCTATTAATAACTAAATTAACACTGAGTACCTACCTATGGGAATCTAATATCATGAAAATGTATAACCAAATTATGGCAATATCAGCAAGTGTCTCATAAATAAAAAAATACGAGAAATTCGCTATAACGTGCGCAATTAGAAATGAGTTCTGTAAATGGCGTCCGCTCGCATGCGTTCTCGCTCACTCTCTATCGCTGTCTATACTTTTATCCTTGTTTTGCCAATCGTACCATACCTACCCGCCGCCATTTACAGAATTCATTTTCAATTGCGCACGTTATACCGAAATATAAAATCCAATATTTAACCGTAAATTCCGTAGAAGTCGTGAATGCCGGGCAGTAACGCGAGCTAGTCGACCGCAACGCTCGCCGGGCCGTCTGCGACCATCGACAAGCTCATCCGAGCGATATTCTGCATCACGCATCTTGACCAAAGCCGCAACATTCCACAATATCATTTCTCCATTGCTACCGTTCCATTCGCGAATACGAAATTCGAGTCTACCACATCTCTATATCTCTTTTGTCTGTGGATATTCATTCTGATTTTCGAATACTTTTTGGTAGCACGCAAAAATTCCACGGACAAAGAATTCGATTTTGAATTTGGAATTTTCATTATTGTGGTTGTCTAAAAACGATTTTATGACTGTTTTGTTCTGATAGACGGCAATAAATTCTTTTCAAACTGAAATTGTTCGAATCAAATGTGGGACAAGTATTCAAATATTCAGATGCCAGGCAATATAACATGAAACAATAAAAGCACGAATTGAATCATAGCACAAAACAGTCTATTTTCATTCTATAGAATAGATCCGCCCGATCGAACGCCATTTCCTAAATAACCTAAGAGCCCGTGATGGCCAGACCTTCCTTTAATTCACAAGCGTGAAAATTCTTTCATGTGTATGTCTAACATAGGTAAGAATAACCCCCAAACATGAAACCTGGATCGCGGTTCCTTTGGGAGATAACAGGTAAAAGGTTGTTATCTCCCAAAGGAACCGCGATCCAGGTTTCATGTTTGGGGGTTATTCTTACCTATGTTAGACATACACATGAAAGAATTTTCACGCTTGTGAATTAAAGGAAGGTCTGGCCATCACAGGCTCTTGGTCTAAAACAGATTGATTAGTGTATTCGTGCATATAGGGTAAAACACGGATAGTTGCCGCAGTTTCAAATTCTCTATGTTAGACGTTTTGACAGTGTTTCTTTTTGATAGTAATTAGAAGCGTCCCCCGCGTAGACCTTAGTGACGCATAAACCGTTGAAGTAGGTGCACGTGTTTTGTCCTAGTGAGAGAATATCTTCCGCGGCGATACTTTGACGAGCTCCAAAATTATATTGGTAAGTTTTCTCTGTTAAATAATTTTATAACTGATTGCGATTTCAGTCAAAATTATATTTTTTTGGGTGCATTAGAGTTTAAATTACACTGTTTATTAGGTTTTATTGTTGAATATGTTTTATTTATTTTGTAAATAAAAAGGGCAAGTTTCCGTATCAAATCGGATAGTTGCCTCACTGTTTTATGCGGATAGTTGCCCTACGGCAACTATCCGTAGCTTATTTTTTTAACGTATTTTTTGATGATTTCGTATTTGGTTTTACTATGATTTGTTTTAAATCAAATTAATACTCAACAGAAATGAAAAATGCCTCGCAAGTATAGACGAAAATCAGGCGTGGTGCCGCGCCACATCAACTGGACAGAAGATAGTTTGTTACTTGCGTTTGGAGAAGACAATTTATTTAATACTTTGGAGTCTACTATTGTATAATTATAATTTAACTTTTAAAAATTACATGTTCACTAACCTAAAATTTAAAACCAATAGTGTTTTAAGTGTTGATTAGGTAATAATTTAAATTCTCTTAGTACTTAGTACAAAATAAAGGATCTCAGTAAGTCATAAAAGCCTAATATTTACCTATTATAGGCTAATGCTAGTTCATGCAAATTTTGTTTATTGTTTATCTTCAAAACAAATAATAACTTTACATTTTTATTTAGGACACTTATTTACTACTTTGGAGTCTATTATTGTTATATTTTTTTACCTAATTATTCTTAAAAAATAAAATAAAATAAATAAATTAACCTTAACTAATACTTAATAAAAGATTGTATTTAATAATAAAAACTGATTTTCAAATTCATTTATGTGCATATTTATTTGAAAAATAACAGATGGGCATCTATCCGCACCTTGGGCAACTATCCCCCCCAACCATTTTTAACGTTAGGCTACTATCCGCCATAGTAGGCAACTATCCCCCTTTTTAGAGGTCATTTTAAACTTGATTTACTTAAAATTTATAATATTTACATTTTTTTTATTGATAGGGTATGTTAGAAGAATAATGAACCTTGTTTGAGAATACATTTTTAATGAAAAATGTATTTATACAAATTTTTTAAAGGAGTTTATTAAAAAGTGCGGCAACTATCCGGCTTTTACCCTAAATGTCAAAAGCAGAACCACCCTTTAGAAATTCGGATGGGCCGTCGTTTGTTCGAATACTCTCACCTGTGGGGTTACAGGTATTTTATCGAAAGGGGAAATTGACCACGTGACTCGTTATAACCCAGCTAAAAGGTTAAGCTACTAGCTACTCTACCACTTGGTAATACGGCGGTTAATTCTATAGAATGTCGGTATACAGTGGCCCGTCACGTGTTGCCATTTTCAATGTTACTTAGGGACACTCGTGCGAAATGTTTTACGAAATGAGGGAAGTAGTCACTTGGGGTTCGGAAGATACGAATAAATGGAGCTCGAGACGGTTAAATTGCCGACAAGACATATTATTGGCATCTTTGGGAATTGTGCACGGTCCAGAGCAATTACAAGTTTATGTACTTTATGGATCATTATCTAGATACCTACTTGTTCCATAGATCTTTAGAGATTTTGATCTTAAAATATCACATGAGTTTGATGGTAGATTTTGTACTATTTGAAAACGTGTATACGTTTTTTATGATTCCATTTCAAATGTATTAGTTTTTATATTTTACGATATTTACAGTATAAGACACATACAGTAGGCACACATGACCTTAATAAACGTATCTTTTTTCATAAAATTTAGAACGTTGTTTTTTACAGCTAGATAGCTGTAGAATATAATACGGTTTACAGCTCACACGGCCTAGAGATAAAAGGTCCATCTTAGTGTTCTGTATTTTTCCTTTTGAGGTACCGAACTCTACAACAAAGGGTTTCTTATAACCCAAACAACAAAATAAGCCTTGACATCACCTTAGAAGTTGTATTATCAAATCACTCCACAAAGCCGTTCTAATCAAGCAGAGACATGTAAAACAGACGGCGCACGATTGCTGGAACAATCAGGGGCAAAGAAGTCGCCCCCGGGGCACCTCCATTCAATCTAGCATTGTTTTTCTCGATTACAGGCCTGATTAACTCTGACTCTTAGCTAGTGATGTGTTTTCTTGTGGGGATCAAACTTTTTATATGTTTAAGTAGGTATTGCAGATTATTTTTATATTTAATCAGGATTCAGTTAAACAGAGAAATACTCTAAAATTAAACTGTAGCTAGGCGACATACGGAGTAAAAGCTTATTTCCTTATTCTAAAAGACACTTGGAGGCTTTTCAGAATGTGGTAGATATTTAAAATATGAAGTAGGTACCTAATGATCTTACAATCGTTAATCATTAATTTAAAAGAAACCCATTATTGGATATGCACATTAGGCCATTCAGGAAATACTACTACGTTAAAACAGTCCTAGAAATTATCTGATAGAACTAAGGAAGGCCTTCAGTGTGCCTATGCCAATTGCAGATAAAAAATGTGTTTTCCCAACCCTAGAGAGCAGAGAACGATACCAGGTGGGCGCAACCTCACCAATCATCCGTGGAATAGGGTTGCCAGCCCTCGGCGGTGAATAATGGAAGAGCAGCCTTAATCTTGGGCACAATGCGTCTGCAGACGACGCTTTGCATACAATGACTAGTTGACGGAAGCGCGCCTGTCACGAAGATTTGCTCTTTTCAGAATATCCTTTTAGCAAGGGAAATTAGACACATTGTAGTAGGTACCTACGGGTTCATAATATGGAGATTGGGAAATGCAAAATGTTGTGCTTCTCATGGGAATGTGCCTGAGTTTGAAAGGTACGAGCTATGTTTCTTTATGCTTCATTTTGAATCGTTCATCGGAATTGAAAACAGATTATCCCCGAAAACTATTGGACATTGATATGCAACCACAAACTGTCAAAGCGTCGAATGGACAATACGTAGCTCGCCACAAAATTGATTTACTTTTTTCGGAATACGGAAATCGACGTTTTCGATAGGTCTACACCATGCAGTGTGGTCAGCCACTGTCAGTCATTGCAAATTCGAATACTATCATCGGTATAGTAACCCGCCATTTTTATCTGTGGTCTATACATAATAAGTTAAACAAACATTAAAAAAGTAAACGTAGGTACCAACTTTCAAATTAATTTGAAACAAGCAGATCCGAAGCAGTGTATAAATAAATCATCGTTCATTATTCGCGTCCTAAGCGCTCGCAACCGTAATCTCCACGGAAAATCTGTCGTAAACGTCAATTTGAATGAAAACATCGGTTAACTAAGCCAATTGTGGTCTAATTTATAATTTGGGAATCACTCTCTCTGTCCAACAGGGCGTGGTCCACACAAGTTGGAAAGGGACAGGGGTTTTGAAGATTTCTTATTTTGACAGCCTCCGACGCCTTTAAACAACTCTCGGCGGTTTGGATGATTGGATTGAATGAATAAAACATTTCGTCAATTTGTACAATAGCTGTGTTCTGTTATTATGCAGGAGTCAATTTAATTTTTACAGCTTTATTGAAGGGGACTGAGTGGATACAGACTCAATGTTATAAAAAGCGGACAGACAGATTACTCGGAACAATCTATATGCAGCCAAATCGGATTCCAATTAATTTACTAAAAGCTTTTTAAACGGACTCCATGGATTTTGAAAGGGGATTGGTATTGGTGGTACCACCAGAGCTCTTTATCAATAGCACTTACGTAAATCATAGGATTTTACAGGGCCACCAAGCCTCATATACTTGCTGTATTCAGTAAATACAGTCAATTTTATTTAATTATACGGTGGAATACAGTTTTAGTGCGATACTTGCCCAGATAATGAGAGTAAAACTATAATTTATCAGTATTTACATACCTACTTGTTTAAGATCTGTTATAAATGGCGTTAGCGGATCAGTTATAATATAGATTTAAAACCTACTAACATATCCATTCATACTAGGGATATGAATGGATTTTGATGAGTCAACACAATAATATAGAATACATACAAAATTAACACATAGGGAACTATTAACCGCGAGAAATTCCACTATAACGCGGGGAAATCAATTTAACGCGGGCAAAGCCGCGGGTGGAGACCTTACAAATTATAATGCTGCTGTTTTTCCTGAAACTTACAATCTGGTAATCTTCAAGACAAGAAAAAGTAAATAAGTACCTTCTAGACCCTTGCGATCCTTCTCGCCACATCGACACTTTCCATCAGGTAAGCTTGTAATTTTGTTATCAAGCAAGGGTATATCATCAATAAAAAAATATATATTCTCAAAAACTTAAGCCCTTACTTCACTTCACTGGCTGTGATGTGAATGCGTATTGTCCGATGTGATCAGTAGGAGTGTGCTCGACGGGGCGCCGTACCGCGCTGACGGCGCCGCGGGAGCCCTATGTCATCGCATGATGCCGCTTCTATATGGAACAATGTCTGTTTTGCATAATGGGGTTGCTCGGTACAAATTCTGTTTGCTAATAAAAATTAGCTAGGTACGCCCATGTTGAAGTAGAACTATAAGAGGTGGAGATACATTGACAATCTTAACTTTTACCGTCAACGAGCCCATAGTTTTTTATCACCAGAAAAGCCCAGAATAAAACACTTTTGAGATATTCTTCTAAAAGTTAGATTTCGAGTTATCCCTATCTCGCCGGCACGCGGCAAAATATTCAATAGAAAGCTTACTCAAAAATAACTTTTGTAAACTACTATTTACGCAAGACTGTTAATTCAACAGAACAAAAAAATAATAACAAAATTTTCAGTTATAAACAAGTCTTGTAAAGATTCAGAAAAAAAACAGGTTTTTCGAAGTATTCAGTCTTAGTACAAAGGATTCAATATAGGGATAAACTTATCCATGTCCTGCAAAGCATGTCCTTTAACATAATAATTCACACAGAAACCAAAGAACAGGATAGAAATCTTCCAGTTTCTGTTTACTTTCGCGAGTGTACGACGATACAATACGAAAGAATTGACAAAACTTAATACGTAGATAGGATGAACATAGTGGATTTTGATTCCAGAAAATCTCATTCACGACAAATAGCGTCTCGAGATGGAGCGAACGGGGTAGCAATCATAATAATAATATTCTTACCGGCATGACGAGAGTGCATCGTCTCCTAATGTAGTTGACGATGGCGGATAATGCTATAAGAAAATCTTGCGATCATCTACATACTTATTAGATAATTTAGATATACATAAAAGCTGAATAGAACAGAATATAAGTTCATTTCGACACAATAAAGTAAAAATATAATATAACATAGTTTAATATTATATCAAGCTACTGACTGCAGACACATTTATACACTTTCTTCTTTAAATACATGTTTAAAAGTAGATATCTTAGTTACAGTGACGTTAATTTGAAGTTATTGAGAGTTTGTAGGTATATTTTTAGTTTACCACAAAATATGTGACAAAACCTGAAGTGAGCCAATTTGTGAATAGTCTATGAGACAGCATTCAAGAAATCAACCCACTCTTTAGCCAATATTTAATTTTATTAGCAGAGTGTGCTATAAAATGTTTACTTTATAGATGTTTCGAACTCATTTATCTTTGTAGGAGCGTTCTAGCGAATTAGCTCAAATTAAACATCGGTAACTCATACGAGAAAAAATAAAATATGTTAGTTTTACATCAAATTGGTGAATGTGAAATTTCGTAATAATATTTTTCTTTATTGCATATATATATATATATATATATATAGGTCTATTTAAACATGTATTAACTAAACTACCTATCTTAAGTTATCTAAGTGGAGCTGCGAGGACCTCTTGGGTTTGCCTATCCCCACGAGTGGGAGACTAACGGGCTAACTAAACAAGGTATTTTTCTTGTGTTATTCAGGTCTAATCTATACTAATGTATATAGATGCATAAGTATAGATAGATTATGTCTAATATACTTATTCTCAGTGCCACCCACCAACAAAAAAGTTCAAGATCTCAGCAGACAATCCTGCAAATAGACGAGATTACCGACACAGTTTACCGGAGACGCATTAATTACCCTATAAATAAACGTTCAGTGGTGGAATCAGAAAAATGCTGCGACCAGCTAATTGATTGTAGACCGCACAGGCGAGGCGGGATCGCAGCTACTGCGTCGTTTGTCAACAATTTTTATTGCTTTTAAAATTCCTGTTCGTTTGGTGAAATTTAAAAAGCAACATTTTAAAGAATCATACTTTATGTTTATTTGCGTCGAACTACATTACGCTATTTAAGAAAAGGCGTATTTCTACGGTTATAAGTAATCCTTTTCTGGGATTTGAATATTTCCAGACTAAGCTTATCTGAATTATTTCGATTGACAGTGTAGGTACTAGGTACCTACAACAGATGTTCGAATATTTTATTTTAATTATTTTACACTATATTTATACAAACAATAGTACAAAAAGTTATCCGGAGCAAGCACAAAAGCAAGCAAGCTTAGCAACTAGCAAGCCTAAGTCTTAAGGCAACTTGTAGGATATTTATGAAAATATGCTCTGGCACTAACAACGGTTTATCGACCGCAGGAAATAAAGTCGCTGCGAGAAAGTCACAGTTCCATTAAAGCCAGAAGGGTCCCAATTTATTCTTTCCCACATATTCCCTCAAACAGGTAGCAAAGAAAATTAATTTTTCAGCTTGAATGGCCTGCAGTGTTCCAATTCAGCCGGAGCCGCAACATTGTGCGGATTATCTTTTGTATCCTCTGAGTGGACATCAGCTCTTTCATGCCAGCCTTGACGTGGAGTCTTCTGTTCAATTTAGATTGATAAACTTATTTTAGGTAAGTATTTCAATCTTTACTAATATTAAAAAGCTTAAAAGTTTGTTTGTACGCGCTGATCTCAGGAACCGCTCTGGTTCCATTTGAAAAAGTCTCGGTAAATGAACTATCGGTAACAGTACCTACCTACATTTATCGAGGAAGGCTATATAACTCAACTCTTCACTTGTAATTATTATTAGCTATATAATTTCTAGGTGTTGATAACTTAAAAAAAAAACGCAAGCGAAGCTGTCGGTGGAAATCGTGGCGCGTCTGCCTTTCTTTGAATGCTATATGTAGGTACCAATTCTTTATTTGATTGTTATCTATTATTGTAGCCCAGTCAATTTAAACATTTCAAGTTACATAAAGTCCCAACAAGCTGGATTTCTGTGAAATTGTTCAAATCATAATTATAAACAATGTCTAAAAGATCCCCATCAATCCACGTTAAGGAAAAAGTTTTATTCAAGGTTAAATGTCAAAAAATTTAGTTTTTCGCGATTTTCAGCAAAACGGTAAGTTTTATCATAAAAGTACTTAGGACAAAATTGTAGATCATGAAATTATCTATCAAAATGTATCAACACTTTTTTCTTACAAGCCACCGTTTCTGAGATATAACGGTTCAAAAAGTTATAAAAATTGTTTACAAAATGAAATGAAATGTTCAAAAAGTTATTAAATTGCGTCAATAGCGATGTATCGCATGATACTTTGTCGGAACGAAACGAATCCTCCGTTGTTTGTGATTCAATATTAGAGCACGGCCGGCCTTGACTTGATTTTTTTTTATTTTTTTTATTTAATTACAAGAAAAAGGCTTTGTCGCTGAGCGACCACATCGTCTTATCGGGAACTTGACAATTTGTGCATGCCAACTTTTATAACTTTTTGAACCGTTATATCTTTAGTAAGGCTTGTAAGAAAAAAGTGTTGATACATTTTGATAGATAATTTCATGATCTACAATTTTGTCCTAGGTACTTTTATGATAAAACTTACCGTTTTGCTTAAAATCGCGAAAAACTAAATTTTTTGACATTTAACCTTGAATAAAACTTTTTCCTTAACGTGGAATGATGGGGATCTTTTAGACATTGTTTATAATTATGATTTGAACAATTTCACAGAAATCCAGCTTGTTGGGACTTTATGTAACTTCACCCTCATTTTTGTGTATAAATTGACTGGACTATTGATAGGTGGTAGGAAAATTATAAATAAGACGCAAGCAGTAAACGGTGCTACAATTTGTCAAGAATCTTACGCAAATTTTGTTCAATATGAAATGGAGTTCCGTTATGATAAAGTAGTTATTCATAAGGAAAACTATAAATGCTTTCGCCACCGAAGCCTTTAAGAATGATTTATTTGAATTGGATTTCTAAACGCTATCGATACCTAAGCCTGTAAGAAATTGAAATAAAACGAGTTTAAACGAAACAGGCGTTCATAGGAAATGTAATCGGGCCACAGATGCGGCCACTCGGTACAGTATCTTTATGGAAAAACTCAATGAGTTTCTTCAATTTGCTGATTGAATTCTACAAATTCATTTCGACCCGATCTGATTATACAGTATTTTTCACTTATTTGCTTCTGGTTTTTACAAAGCGCTTCGGACTTACTTTCAATAAACCAACTGTTACTGAACTGAAAACATTTCTTTATGCAAAGGATCTATACTAATGTTTTAAAGCTGAAGAGTTTGTTTGTTTGTTTAAACGCGCTAATATTGGGAACTGCTGCTGGTCCGATTTGAAAAATTATTTTATTGTTGGTTAGTACAATGAAGCTGTCGGCGGGTCGACTTTCTAATAGTACTTACTACCGTTATAGGTACCTTACAATTATACATTATAATGGGAAAAGATAACACAGGAATACCTAGTAGACTAAGAGCCTGTGATGGCCAGACCTTCCTTTAATTCTGAACAACCTTTTACCTGTTATCTCCCAAAGGAACCACGATCCAGGTTTCATGTTTGGGGGTTATTCTTACCTATGTTAGACATACACATGAAAGAATTTTCACGCTTGTGAATTAAAGGAAGGTCTGGCCATCACGGGCTCTTAGTATATAGTGCTTATATATTGCTAGTCATCGTTTTCAATGTTGAACACTTCAACTTACCTCTCCCGAGCAATAACCACGAAAACTTACCCGCGGGGATTTTATTAATTTTAAATTAAATCAAAGCCCGATGCCATAATTTCATTACTTCTACGCGTTTACCTTCAAAAGAGGCAACAGTTAAACCGCGAGCGAGGGAAAAAGCAAAATTTTATATTAAACGGAGCTTGCATTCACGTGAGGGCCCTAGACGACAAATTAAGTGACATTAGAGGTATAATGGGGGCGAGGTAGACGTGCAGGCCGAGGGCTGTCGTGCGACGCACCGCTAGGCACGAGAGCGGCGCCGCCGAACCGCCGGGATATCGCTGCGAGTCTACCTTTGTTCGAACGAGGCATAGCAATGCAAGTATGAAACTGCTTGCTTGCGTTTTTACTAAGAACCTGAGAACGAACGAAGTATGACCTCGTGAGCTCTCTTGGTTAGGATTGTGAGGAGTTCTGAAAATAACAAACAATAACTACGTCTTGGTACTTTGCTTGCAATTACCCAATTGGAAGATCTGGTATATTCACCACGCCTGCCATCAACAAACCACCTAGGTTGGTGAAGTAGTTTTGACTAAGGGTAAAGATAGATTAGTGCTATTCTTAGGCCACGGGCAAATTAGTTGAATTAAGTTAGTAATTTCAGTTGATTTTCCATAAGCACGGGCGATCAAAAATTGCTACCAAGTTCTCAGAAAAAATATTTTACTACAGCCACATAAACTATCATTATGTAACATGGGTGATAGATAATGTTAAAATTTCAGGAAACTATAAAACATGAATAGTATTTATGTTATAACACTTTTACAAATGAAAATTTTGAATTTTGCCCAAAAGAAAATAAAATAAAATCCTATTTATTCGTCGAAATAACTGATTGAAAACCGATAAGTCATTACGGAATTGACTAGAACGCGATATTGTTGTAACAAGGCACCAAATTCCAAATCGGCGGATTTGCTGACAAGGTACTGTTATAGTTTTGTTGCTAGCAATAAAGGTGGGTTTAGCTTGTAAGCTCTAGTGTTGCTGATAGTACAAAAGCGAAATAACTTGTTATTATGTTGTTAACGATTGCTCTGCAGATTGCCGACGCGACGGATTACCGGCCAAGGGAATTTATATAGCACTAAATCCCTTCAAGTTAAGTTCTGTAGTATAAGTTTTATTACGTTAACCTAGTAGGGTTTAAGGCCTCGGTCTCGAATTTTGCGGGCAGCGGGGCGGCGGCGGCGGCGGCGCGGGAGAGGGGCGGGCAACGCATACCTGTTCTCGAAACCAGCGGGCAGATCGCGCGGCACTGTAGCGGTGTAGTGTTGTGTTCGTGGTTGTGTTGTCGACATTCGCAAACGAAATGTCTGAAAATCGGCGACAACATCTTTTTGATTCAAATGTATTCCTAACGCTCGATTTATTGTGGGCAAAAGAAGAAGTGGATCCCTACTATAGGGCAAGGAAAATAAATGGCGAGTTTTATCGAAATTATGAAGAACAGAGACAAAATCCCGATAAATTCTACGACTACACCAGAATGAGTGTAGAAACTTTTGACTATATTCTAGAAACTATCAATTCTTCTATTTTTATGGTTCACATCTTTGCTGTTCCATATGGGTCTCCTCTCAAAGATTGCCGAAATAATTTGCTCTTGCACGTCCGAGGACATTTTGATACGTCACAAAAAAAAAGTACAACACTTTACTACAATGCAGACGCGAAACGCGGGACGGTCACCGCTTGACTGGAGTGCACCGCTCGTTGCCCGCCCCCGCGCCGCTCCCGCGCCGCTGTTTTCGAGACCCGGTCCATTTGACGATACGCATAAGATCCTGCCGCTCCCGCGCCGCCGCCGCCGCCGCCCCGCTGCCCGCAAAATTCGAGACCGAGGCCTTAATGACGAGGCTTACCTCTATTTATTCTCAGAAGTGCAGGCTTTTCGCTTTAAATGAATGCAAAGATTTTTTGTTATACTTAGGCTGACAAGAATTTGGTACACCTGGAAAGCGACTACCGCAGTCTATTAAACGCCTGTATCAGAAATGTTACCTGTGTTCTGTCGACCTCTTAAATTTAAATCTATACTAATTTTATAAAGGTTTTTCTGTGTTTGTTTCAACGCGCTAATCTCAGGAACCCCTGGTCCGATTAGTAAAAATATTTCACTGGTGGATACTACAATAATCGAGGAATTTTGATATATAAAACCTGTATGTAGATACATATAAATAAAAACGTAAGCCAAGCTGTCAGCGGGTCGGCTAGTGTTTCATAATATCCTTACTAAACAAAACTATGTAACTCTTTTAACATACTCTTTGTCAGATCAAAAATAATATTTGAGAGATAGGAGGTAACGTCCTAAAAACTACGTTAATTTTATAATACTTACTTTGGTTTGTAATAAAATGATCGACAGATTGAGTCTTCGGGTAAAAAACAAGGGGGATTCAGTATAAGATACTAATTAAAATGCATAATGCGGCTTACCTTCAAAATGTTAGCTGAATGGTGTCTTATATGAGGAGTATAACATCCTGAAACAAAAGAAAATATATTTTAGAAATACAATACAAGACCGATATAAAATTTTTAAAAAGGATAATAGATAAATAATAATAAAAATTGCTCGAGACTGTGTATATCTAATACCCGTACCGTGTATTAGATATTTGATACTTTATCTTAAAAACAGCCCTTACTTAGATACATAGGATTTAAAAACTAATTTTACATCTCCACAATTTAAAAAGCATCTAATTTAGCAAGAACATCTGTGACTTAGTTTCCATAAAGCAAATTATTATCTAAATAAGCAAAAGTTGCCGTAACAATAACAGCCGTTTCAGGCTAGAGTTTGCGTAAGGCTAAGAGATTGCATTGTCAAACAGACGTGTTGTTCAGGTGACAATCAACTAATGCAACCAGACAGATCAGCTGTTTGTGGAGCCATCGACTTGAGTACCACTATAGACCGGCTTATTTTATTAAACTTTTCGCGCAAAGGTTCTTCTACCTTATAAAACATTTTCCGAACTAAATAAATGAATATTGCTGGACATTTTTTTCACAGCCTTAGATAGCACCGAGATAAGCTCAAAATTGGGGCTTGGGTTATAATAGGTGCTAGTTTTCTAATATACATACTTAATATTCATAGAATATGCATACAAAGATAGATATTTTTTATTATAAATATAAAACACCCAGAACAACCCGAACAAATATTTGTAGAACGTACAATTTCTTGTCCCGAAGCGGAAATCGAACCCGCAACTTCGCTTATAAATCGTTAAATCGATAATGGATCTACTGTTAAAGATCCATCACAGTCATGTCATTTAACGATTACAATCCTGAAAACTTAAATAAATAGTACAAAATTAGATATAATTTTTTTTCATGTTGAATGGTTGGTTAGGCGTATATAAAGTCAAGTATATTCTACGATAAGGTTAATAAAACAGGACAAATAAAATCTTTAATATCGTCCGTTTCTCAGTATCCGGCGATAATTGTCGCTCGAGATGCCGACAATGAACCGAGCTCATAAAGATATAGAATTACATCAAATATTTGCAACGTGTCGTTTATCAGACATCGGAGCGGAGGGCTGGCGCCGGCGGCGGCGGCCGCGTGGGCTGCGCGCACGCATCCTGAGCAAAAAGCCGCCGCCGGCCGCCGCGCCGCTGCAAACCGCCTCGCCCAAACCGGTCCCTTCCATGGAAGCCGAGTCATCCAAAGGGCAAACAAAACAAATCCTTATCCCGCACAATTCGAGTTCAAATCACAAGGACGCGATAAACCAAGCAGATGCGTAAATTATAATCATATTACAGTAATAAAGGACAAAAAGTTGACGGCAGTGGGGCTGAATCGAATGGGCCGACGGATCAAATCACGGAGTGATCGATGGATCGATTCACTGAAATGCAACTTCAATGTCCATTGACAAGCAGCTGGCAATGGGGAGCTAGATAATATATTATTTAAAAATTGCTATGCATTCCAAGATATTTGCAAGAGTTATAAAATACATAATGTAAGTATGAGAATCTAGCACAGTATAATTTTCTGAAATTGTGCCTTATTTTTGTAGGATATGTACTCTGTCTGACCATTGTATATGTAACAAAACATTTACTAATAACAAATCTACGTATAAAGACACCGTTAAGGCGTCAGTTTACGGCGCACTCGCCTTAAAGGTTTACGTTTAGTTTTGTATATCCGGCGTTCCTATAACACGAACATTCTTAAACTTCTTACGTAACCAACAAAATAGTTAAAGAAATAACTGGGAAGTCAGCATCAGCGCCCGCGCACCCTCCGCGGTATCGCTTTGGACTTCGACAATTCTTTTATTTTGATTCTTGGGTTATTGACTCGACTTTCTTGTTTCGGAGAAATTTAATCAATAATTTTTGGACAAAATCATACTACCAGAACAAATACTAAATCATAGAACGTACTCAGTGTCTTTTAATACCAATACTAGAGCAATCAAAAAACTGTCAAAGATTTTTCAAAACACTTTTGCTTTGAAATGCTCCAAAGTTTCTTCAATTGCTTTGCCTGGCATTGTCTTAGAATTTAGAGTTGAAAGTTTTAAAGGCTTCTCAACTTTGGGAAACCTAACCGAGGCGACGCTCTTTCATCTCCACTAATTGTATTTTAAAGACTGTTGCCAAGTTAAAGTTGTTTGCACACAGCAGGTATTTAAGACTCTTTTAACTGAACACCGATCTACTGAATACCTTAACAACTCAACTAGTTCACTACAAAATGAAAAGATGAGAGATATATTAAATAAATTAAGTACGAAACAGTACTAACTGTGCCTTATATGTATGTATTTGTAAAAGTATCTTTTAGTCCTAATTTCAAAGTCCATCTAACATTCAATGTCTTTGATTAAAGGGATTAAAACAACGAAATGTTGGTAGGAACGTACCGAGGTAAGTCTCAAACATACCCATGTGATTAAAGTTTCTCAGAGCAAGTCACAGTGCGCGAGTGTGCGAAGACTTGAGGGAGTTACAAGTTGATAGGACATTCCGTATTAATTAACTAAATAAGTTTGGTAAAGCGGAGCGGGTGGAACAGTCAGCGCTGGCGAGTTGCGAGTCGTCAGTCGCGTGTCAATAAGACAGGCAGAGACACGGCGGATTTAAGTATGGGGCGGGGGCCGCCAGCCTCCCACCCCAGTGTGTGGTTTCCTTTTGATGTCATCTTCGCGCAAACTTTGCTACGGATCGGCTTTGAGATAGAGAGACGGAGAGTGACTAATTTGGCCCAGCATTTGATCTCGACAACTCCAATGTGTGCGTCCCGCTCGCACCCGCCTCCCGCCGCAGCCGCCGTTGGGAAGCTCTTTGCAAAATTTCGCTTTGATCGTAAAGTTAAATTATATGGGAATTGAGCATTAAATGGATACACATGTGAGGCATAGGTAGAGGCGTAGGCAGCACGGCCAGTCCGCTGGTCGCCCGCCGCCGTCGAAGGCGCATTAGCCGACCCGCCTTCACGATTACTTCAGCATTTTACATAAATAATGAGAGAAGAGTCACTCTCAAAGTTATACATTTGAATAGCGGCGCTGTATTTAACTCCGCCTAATTTGCCGCGAGTACGCGTACCTTTGAGCGCTCCGTTTTTACTAGTTTACGAAACAGATATTTGCGCCCGCCTTCCCTTTGATACGGCACTTTGTGGAGCATTTTACACGAGTTTCTTTTGAGGCCATTCAGACGGTGAGTAACGAAAGGCTGTCTTTGATAAACACGTACGAGGACTCTTCAGTACTTATTAGGGGTGCTCTCTTTGAAAGTGCTTCTTGTGAAATCTATTTGAAACGTTCACAATATCAAAGCGGCTCCGATGAAAGCTGCGCTAATTAAACTGTCTCTAATAAAATTATGTGAAAAATTGAATCTCTGAGTGTTTTCTTGATAAAAGGCTCTTTTAATTTGTTGTAGTGCTGAGCATTATGAAATTCTAAGTAATTAAGAGAGTGAATGGTTTGTTGACTCCGTCGCGATGGGAGCATTGTGAGGATTCTGTTTGATCGGAGCTTTATTGGAGTTGGTAGGGGTTATTAGTAGGTTATTACGGGTGGGTCACACTAGTGAGTCAAAGAGGAGTTCAAAGTGGTTCTTTGTAATGTCTCGCGCCGGGCGGGGCGTCCGGCGATCGCGCCTTTGTCTCGCGGCGCCTGCACAATGTTCCGCTTTACACACCGCGAGCGAAGGCATTACCGCAATCACATCAACAACCGCTTTTGGTGCGTGAAGCGTGGACACTTGGCTGTGTCTGAAGAATATGAATATATCTTAATTTTTAAGTCTTTGCTTATTAACACTCCAGATAAAGATTACGAGAACTTTTAATACCTATATGCGCAAATTCTGGGAATTTATTCCCGTATGAGAAATGAACAAGCATCATTATCATCATCGTTTCCATTTCCCATTCCGATAACCCCACAGGGCACGCCTAGTCTCGTATATTAGCGCAAATCCACAAATAAAAACATGAAAGTGAAATTTCTTTACACTGATGACGTTATAAGATCAAAGCTGTTCAATTTTGTTTGATGTTTCGTAACGTTCCAGTGGAGTGGTGGCTTTAGGCAAAGGAGGTGTCTCTTGGCTAAAGGATGCACTCGCGCCGTTGGCTGAGGAATCACTGATGGATAATTTCGGACTAGTGCCGCGCCTATGATACAGGAGGTACTAGAAAAGAAGGTACATGAACTTTTTATACTATCATAGTTTTAAATAATATAAGTCGTTAAAAAATGGCGCTTGTAACAGTGCCGAAATATCGGGAAACTCAAAAACATTTAAATCATGGTTGCCCGTTTCATGTTCTAAGAACTACTCTAACTATATATACGGATTATAATGGCCTACGATTCAATACTATTCATTATTCTATTCTGTGTCCCAGACGTCTAAAATATAAATGATTATCTACCAAATTTCATAAAATTCGGATCATTCTATTTTAGTATACCATAGTATTAAAACAATGTTAAATTTAACTGCAAACAACAAAGGAAAGTAGGTACCATAAGAGTTTATTTTGATGTGTATCCTACTTGAGCAAATAAATTGATAAAGAATTGTTTCTTTATTTATCTTTATTGTTCTTCACGGAAATGGAATGTAATACAGACGGTAAAATAAAAGAACTCGGCCGATAAAAGCACTTCCCAGAAGCACTCGAAATCAAAGGGCCACCTAATTTATAAATCACAATTACGACTTCGGCAGATAATAAAAAAATTAAGGCGAACAGATTACGAACACTAAATTTAATTAGAATGCGAACTGAAATATACAAATTGGAGAGAATAAACGCGACAAAGTAAAAGAGAACACACCCAAAGGAAACTCGCAGCATTGATATAAACGAAATTTAAATTAAGTACAAAGGAAAAGAAGATGAAAAAAAATCCTTTCATTGAAAGCTCTCGTTCCGAGTCAGAGGGTCGCGCGGCTACATCAAAGACACCTAGCCTTATCTATCTGCGAGCGGGTTTGGGAATTAGCGCGGAGCCCCGTCCGCTGCGACTGGGGCGCCGCCCGCGCACGATCCGCTCTTGACTAAATACTAGCTGACCACGCGACTCCGTCCGCCCAATTATGTTTTTATGGGAGCCATATCTTATCATAACTGGGGCAAGAATTTAAATAGCATATCCTGTGTCCCAGATGCCTGTGTCCTCTAAATGTATATCTACCTAATTTCATCAAATTCGGATCATTGGTTTAACAGATATGGGGGAACATACATACATATAAATACAGTACATAAAAGTGACTTTGAATAAATATACCTACCGGTAACAAAGTAGGTACTTTAACTTTGATTAGAACAGCCAGATAAAAAAATATTATTATTAATATTTTATAATTATTTATTGTAACTGAATTAAATTCTACCGGTAACAAAGTAGGTACTTTAACTTTGATTAGAACAGCCAGATAAAAAAATATTATTATTAATATTTTATAATTATTTATTGTAACTGAATTAAATTCTCCCATAGAGTATAGATAGATAGATAGAAAATACTTTATAGCACACCACGAAACAAAAACACACAATACACACTTAAAACTAAAACATTTGGAGTACAATGGGCGGCCTTATCGCTGTGAGCGATTTCTTCCAGGCAACCTATGTATGGACTGGACAGTTATAAATATATAGACAGTGGTGTTAAAAAGAGATTACATAGAAGAACATAGAAAAATATATTATAAGAATATATAATATATTATAAATACATAAATTACGAAGAATAGAATATGAATATATTACAATAGAGATATACATTAAACACTAATAATTTTTTAGAGTATTTGACATGTTAAAGATTTTTCAATGATTTTACCGCAACAAATCCATAGATTTTGTAAAGAATCGTCAAATAGGAAATCTTAATATACACTCGAGAGCAATGAATCCGGGTCACTCAAAGAATCCAAAAAATCTCGGAAAGTAAGAATGCTAGGTTAATGCAATAAATTGTATTTAATAGACAATTTAATACTCCTTAAATGAAAGTTAAAAAAATATGAGTCACCATACATTTTATTTACACAAAATTACATAAAGAAAAAAAACTGCTGATCTCTCCTTAAAACAAAAATAGGAAACATGAAATTTTTGAACTTTATGACGATTTTCTTGAATTTCAATACTTCGTATTACCTCCTCGTGCTTCCATTACTGCGTTTACGCGGTTTGGCATGCTGTACACCAAGTTCCTTATACGATTTTGGGGAATATTCTCCCATTCCTCTGTGAGAGCAATTTTGAGCTCAGGAAGCGTGATTGGGGGAGGGTTTCGTTGTTTTACGCATCTCCCTAGCTCGTCCCAAGCATGCTCGATCGGGTTGATATCCGGGCTGCGCGCTGGCCACTCCATACAAGTAATGTTCATCTCTTGAAGGTAGTCATTCACAATCCTACCTGTATGAGGTCGGGCATTGTCATGCATAAATATAGCATCCTCACCCAAATTGACCATAAATGGACCAACGTGTTCGTTGAGGATTTCTTCCACATATCTTACGCTAGTTAAAGAGCCGTTTTCTATGATCACCAGCTCTGTGCGACTTTCAGAGGAAATTCCGGCCCACACAAGTACAGACCCACCACCGTAGGCTACTTTTTCTTCGATGCATGCTTGCTTGAATCTTTCCCCTGGTCTTCTATACACTCTGTGTCTTCCATCGTGCTTGTAGAGCATAAATTTTGATTCGTCGGAGAACATAACTTTCGACCAATCTTCAATACTCCAATTTACGTGGTTCTGGGCATATCTTAGTCTTGAAATACGATGGCCACGCTCCAGTTTAGGGCCGTTTGCAGGTCTAAGGGGTTTTAAGTTAGATTCAGCAACGAACACGTTGGTCCATTTATGGTCAATTTGGGTGAGGATGCTATATTTATGCATGACAATGCCCGACCTCATACAGGTAGGATTGTGAATGACTACCTTCAAGAGATGAACATTACTTGTATGGAGTGGCCAGCGCGCAGCCCGGATATCAACCCGATCGAGCATGCTTGGGACGAGCTAGGGAGATGCGTAAAACAACGAAACCCTCCCCCAATCACGCTTCCTGAGCTCAAAATTGCTCTCACAGAGGAATGGGAGAATATTCCCCAAAATCGTATAAGGAACTTGGTGTACAGCATGCCAAACCGCGTAAACGCAGTAATGGAAGCACGAGGAGGTAATACGAAGTATTGAAATTCAAGAAAATCGTCATAAAGTTCAAAAATTTCATGTTTCCTATTTTTGTTTTAAGGAGAGATCAGCAGTTTTTTTTCTTTATGTAATTTTGTGTAAATAAAATGTATGGTGACTCATATTTTTTTAACTTTCATTTAAGGAGTATTAAATTGTCTATTAAATACAATTTATTGCATTAACCTAGCATTCTTACTTTCCGAGATTTTTTGGATTCTTTGAGTGACCCGGATTCATTGCTCTCGAGTGTAGAAAGAATATATCGTATAAAGTAATGGCAATATGTTAATGCTATATATTGTAATTCTGGGATTGAAAGCAAGTGTGCTTTAGCTTGTAGGTAATGTTAATGTTGAAGGGTGCGAGTAGGTGCGGGTTCGCTAAGTGCTTGCATGATTCGGACCTCATTAAGGAATCCTTATTTGCCATTTATGCGAGGTTTTATGACAAACTGTCCTGAGAATCTTTATTTACACATAACCTGGTGTGTTTAAAGAAATAATATGAAATTGCCAAAACGGCGTCCACACGAGAAGCATACTACATATTTTTAACATTATAACTTTTTACACATTGGCAAATATGTAGTTGGAGCGCATAGTCCGATATATTTATAAAAGAAAGATGAAATATTTTTCCACTTTATACCATAGAATGTAATTTCTTGTTGAACTTGATGAATTTATTTATAGGTAGGTAGTTACTATAAAATCAAGAATCAATATATAAGAGTAATATAGGTGTAACCAATAATGTCTTTATTGAAATAGAGTGGTTGTAATTTTTAGCCCAAAGTAAAGGACCTCGAATAATTCAAGCGCGTTGAAGTCTTTGCTAAAGAACTGTCTTGGACATTATACAGTTTATTGTACAACTATTGAAAGAGTACTAGATATTTTATTTTTTATTTTCATAATTTAACTTAAATTGATATACGTATTTAGATTAGTATTTTAATCTTGATATTAATCAAAATTAGGCACTCTTTTATCTCTCTGAATGCTTATAACTCTATTATATAAAATAATAACGTTAAATTAATAAGATACGGAAACTATTGTATAAAAAAGGAAATGGAAAACAATCATCTAAAGTAGCCACTACACAGCAGAATGAATAAAATAACTTCGCCAACAATAAACAAATACTAAACAAAAGTAGACACATTGTTCTAACGATGCTTAAAACATCAAAAGCTTTATTGTTGAGAACTTAATAAAACTACACAATATGCACTAACAAATTTAAAACAATAGCAAAAACCCAACGGCAAAACAATAGCTGCATTCAAAAATAAGGACTCTACCGACTCTAACAAAAAACTTATCGCTCAACATACCGCTTGCGGATGCCGAAGAGGTCGTTTTTGTTGGCTTTCTGGTGTTAGTCAAAGTTTTAAAATGTTTATTTATACCTGACCTGATGTTATTTTCTAAGCAATCTCCAATTTTACAAACAATCCAATTAATTATGCACTAAACACAGACAATCATTTATACATTAAACACAGATTAAACAAACTTTTATGATAATAATCGTTTTTAACACTATTATTAATCATACGTCACAAATGAAAAAGCGATAAACAGTTATTCTAAAAGTTAAAACAGTTTTCAAACTACACGATCGCGTTACGACAAATTTTCCCCGAAGCGAAAACGTGCTTCGCTCACGAAGGACGAACGACGACTGACAATTTTCACGAAGAGAAATGCGCACGCCGCACGTGGCCTGAAAATTGGGCGGTGCTACGCAAAATCTCGGCCCGTGATTTGTGGAGCGATCTCTTTGATCAGCCGCCGACGACTAACTACATCGCTCTGCGCCTTAATCTCGGTAGTAACGTCCTTTTAAAACAGGTAATTTTATTACAAAAATGTGGATACTTTTATGGTCAGTGGAGCAAGCGATGTACGGAGCCAAAGGGCTAGTAGATTGGGGTCGGATGATATTTCCCACATGTATGCAGCGCGGGCGGAGCGCTCTGAATGCAATCTCAATAATACATTAACGGGTCACTTACTGTCAAAGGTTGAAAGTTTTTAGCCTGCTGATATTTACACCGTTTTTTAGTATTCCGCCTGTTCCTTTGAACAGGGCTTCAAAGGCAGATATGTGGAATGAAAAACTTATTTGCTCTTAAATAGATGGTAAGTAATGCTTTTGATTGCGATTTGCCTTTAGATTTAACTGTGAGATTTTAACGTTTGCTGTTGTTTTGTTGCGTGGAGTTCAGCTTTCAGCGAACTTTGAGTCAATGGGTTTAGTTTTTCCTTTCGGAAACATGCAAAGTAAATTAGTATTCAGTATTTATTTGTTAGCACACACACAAAGATAAAAAAAATTATGCACTTTGTTAACAAAGTTATACATGGCAAATCTTGAAATATAAACTGAGGGCCTAAAAAAATTGAATTACAAAGGTTTAATCTCAAGTTATGTAGGTACCTAAGTAAGTATTTTTAAAAATTGTAGAACTATTAGAAATTACTCGAAATATTACATTTTAACCTACCAAACCCTATAATAAGATAGTTTATTCTACTTTTTAAGTTAGTTATAACAAGTAATTTGATAAAGCTTTTTTAATTCAAAATTTATGTTACGAAGAATAAATAAACATTAGAGTACATTAAACGTATAAGTCTATTGGGCTCCAAAAGCACTTTATATGTTACTAGCATCCGTCATCAAACGCGAAACACCAAAGGCAAACTCATAAAAGGCCTGAGGCCGTTGCAACGACAACATCTCACACGAGCGAGCCGAGACGCGGCGAGGACGCAGCGCGTCGCAATCGCAGGCAATAAGGCGCTCATCTCGCGCCAGAGAAGTCCTATATCTACCACGGACGGCTACGGAGCGGGTCGATGCAATCGCTGATATTAATAAAGCCGGTGCACGAAGCCGCCGGCGCCGGCCCGTCTCGCTTATTGCCGCAGCCCCCACGCACACACCCGCGCCGCCCCACATATAATGTCAAAGGGTGAGCGCGCCGCTTCACAAAGCGTAAGTGCAACCACTAAAAGCCAATCCTAAGTTTTATTGATACACATTGTATTGCGACAAAGTCTCCGTCCGGGCCCCACTCACCCCACGCGCCGCACAAAGACAATATCGCGACGTCAAAGGAGAGGAGGCGCGCCCGCTCCGCCCGACCCGCCGCGGAGGAAATGAAAAATTAAATTGTCAACACATTTAATATCTGCGAAAACGTGCAAGGCGACGCCTTTGAACGCGCCTCCGCAGACCGCGGCTCCGGCTTTAAGTATTAACATTTTCAGTCGTAAAATTGAAATTCTATTTAAGTTTAATTAGTTGTCTCGGGCCAAAGTTCGGAGTGGCATTAGATCAGTAGCGCTAATGAGCCCGCGGTCGCACACGTCGCAGGTGGGTGGGGGCGCCCTCGTTTGATCGACGCCGCCGCTTTGACAATTATTAAAATTTGCCTCGTACCTCTCGGGCCTCATCTTTTTCCGTCGCCTCGATTACGCCACGGGTTTGTCTCATTAGGGCTTTTGTATGGTATCGCAGCTGGCTTTGAAGTGAGGCGCGGAGGCGCGCGGCCGCGGTCCACCTGCACTCTTATTGTTCCCGCTCGGCCTCGAATTTGCACGCTCCACTTTGAGCTGTCTCTTTGCGATTACACCGTCGGTCGCTCTTTGACCTGTCACTGGAAAGACAACATATCGGAGCTCTCCCTTGATACAAGCCCCAAGCCTTTGTTTCCGGAACCAAATATTGCGAGCCCGTTGCAAGCAATACGACAATAAAACCAGCCACCACTGAGTACTGACTGTTTATATTATCGGCGACTGCATGACTACCAACGAAAATTAAAAAGAAATTAAATCGTATAGTACAATTTAAATGTAACTACGTTTAGGGTGTGCATGGGGAGAATGACCAACCACTGCATGCCCGATAGCTTCCTACACATGATTCGATTCAAATTAAAAGCGTAACGCTATTTTACATTTTATTGGCACCGGAAAAATGCTAAACTGATACTTTTATTCGATACAATAAAAGTTTATCAGCCTCTATATTGAAAACATGAAATTGATCAACATTACCAATAAATATGAATTAATCAACATGCGATACCGAAACAGGATTTAAACTTTAAATTAAAACGCAAATAATTTATACCTTTTAATTGAAAATTTGCATTTAACATCGCATTTTACAAAAGTGTTCAGTCTACAATAATGGATGCACACAAAGTTCTTGGGTTACTACTCCAGACGAGTTATCATCACAAAGCCGGTATAATAAGAGAGCATCGCAAAGACATTTTAAATAAAGCTTTGTCGCTGGATAGATAAAAGGGAATTTGTTTGTATTAGTAGGTAGAACAAGGTAAAGCATCACACAATAAAGCTTCAAAGGGAAAAGAAATATAATTTCTTATCTCTTGGGTTTTTAACTCGCTTGCATTCAGACGTTGATATTTATGCTGGTTCCTGGTTATGTTAACAATATCTGATAAGCAACTACTATTTATTATTTTTTTATTATTTTATTGATGTTAATCTCTGATATAGCAAAACAGATTAAAGCATGTTTAAGTTGGCAATGAAAGTAACTACTAAAACTCACTTATTTGTAAATTTTGACGAAACTAAGTGTTAATTTATACCCATAGTTTTGATTTTAAATATACAGGGTGATTGGTAGGTGAGTGCAAAGCTGCTAGGGGATGGTAGTGTGGACTATTTGGAACCATTTAAGCCATAGTTGTCTTAACCGAAGTCAGACTATTTTTTTTTTATTAATTTTTTACGGGATACAAGGAAAATACCCAAAGTTTTACAGTTAGTTGCTAATAACTGCCAGTTTAAAAGGCCAGTTAATTATTTTTTGTTTAATTTAAGTTAAGCTATGTGTAAGCAATCTACCAAAACTTGTTTTTAGGTATCTGAGTCATTAGCCATTTTTTTACAGACATTTCAAACTTACGAAAATGTTCTGCGATTTACGAAAACCATTTTTGACGTTGTTTAAAAAAAAAACTAATGGTGCTATTTTTGTTCAAACCTTTTTAAAAACATGTGTGGTTATTACTCTTTCTTTTGAGGTATCAATTAAGCGAATATCTCAAAAAATATTGAAATTATAATCCAAAAACCAAATTGAGGGAGAAAATTCAAGGCAACTTTAATGAAAAAATAGGCAGATTATCGAATTGCTGAAAGTGACATACACCAAGTGGAATCTGGAGTCAACCCAGGCAGACACAATCCTAACGTCAGTTGGTCAGTTTTAAATATTAGGACACCTCTACGAGCATTGGAAGATCGTTTTGAAGAAATCCCAAATAATTATTACCATTTAAGGTATCTGGTAAGAAGTGGGGCCCAATCAAAGTTCTGCCAATTACTCCAGCCCACACACTGACAGAGAATTCCCTCTGTACTGGCACCTGCTTTTTCCAGTATGGATTTCTGCCCTTGTTGGCCTGTTGGTGAAGGTTGTAAAAGTTTGTTATACCCTCTCTGGAAAATTTACTTTTATTTGTCCACAAGATTGATTTTAAGAATCACGCATTGAAGATGCGTTGATGTCTCTGTTGAGGAGAAAACGGCAGAATTGGATTATTTTCCCGGTATCTTGCTCTTCCAAACCTGGCAGACCCGGGCCATGGAATAAATACTAATAATTTTTGTGCATACTCCACATACACATCTTCTATTGTGAAATGTTAAGATTTTGAGCTACTACGCTAGTGATGGTAGTAGGATCCGCTTAGAATGCTGCCAAAATCTATTCCTCGACCTTAGAATTGTGTCTGCTTATCTTATTAACTCTGAATCTGGAGTCATACACGCATAAACCACTTATTTATGCCACTTTCAGCAATTCGGTAATTTGCTTTTTTTCATTAAAGTTGGCTTAAATTTTCTCCCTCAATTTGGTTTTTGTATCATAATTTCAACATTTTTTGAGATATCCTCTTAATTAATACCCCAAAAGAAAGAGTAATAACTACACATGTTTTTAAAAAGGTTTGAACAAAAATAGCACCATTAGTTTTTTTTTTAAACAACGTCAAAAATGGTCTTCGTAAATCGCAGAACATTTTCGTAAGTTTGAAATGTCTGTAAAAAAATGGCTAATGACTCAGATACCTAAAAACAAGTTTTGGTAGATTGCTTACACATAGCTTAACTTAAATTAAACAAAAAATAATTAACTGGCCTTTTAAACTGGCAGTTATTAGCAACTAACTGTAAAATTTTGGGTATTTTCCTCGTATCCCGTAAAAAATTCATAAAAAAAAAATAGTCCGACTTCGGTTAAGACAACTATGGCTTAAATGGTTCCAAATAGTCCACACTACCATCCCCTAGAAGCTTTGCACCCATCTACCAATCACCCTGTATTAACAAAAATGAATTTAATTAACAGAAGACGAATGTAAAGCGACCGCAACTTTCGTATATTGTCGATTATCTTATTTACGAATACTAAAGCTGCTTGAGATTGTTATTATTGTGTATAGGTTAGATAGAAAGCGGGCCAAATCGGGAGCTGATGTTTCTGACACGAAATAAACCATTATCAGTGGGGGTGCTTATAATATCTCTACAATTCCAAAACAAAAATTATTAAGAAAACATTATCTGTGGGGTGGAGACGCTTATAATCATTGTGACCATTTAACAATGCCAGATTTATCCAAAACAAAAATGAATAGCTAAACATGAGTACCGGCTGTAAATAGCTGACATATGAAGCGTTAACCCTTGACCTGTGTCCGAGCGTGTCGCGCAGGGTGCGAAGACAACGCTTTGTTGTGCCGAACGCAGCCCCTTTCATCTTCGTCCTTTAGAGCCGATTGATGTCGCAGGGTTGTGTGTCGCATTTTTTCTATTGTTTTTTAACTTTAAATTTAATACTACTTTACTATTCGTTATGAAGCTGAAGAGATTGTTTGATTGTTTATTTGAATGCGGTAATGTAAGGAATTTATGTACTTACCTATCAATTATGAAAATAATTATATGCATCAGACAGCCGTCTTATTAGGGAAGGTAAAGGCTACTAATTACCGCGGACGGTGTTTCCACGGGAAAAATATAAAGTTTAGACAAAGTTTGGTGGCGAACTTATAAATGTTTGATACATAACAACAATTTACTATGCGTAAACGCATTGTAAAATTAAATATTCTTAAGGCTGATGTGTAATTAATTACAATTGACCATTATCTTCACGACTTTAGCTTATTAAAAAAAACATTGTATACCTACATAATATTGTATCATACGTTTATAAGTCATATTGATATACCTATCTTTTTGAAAAAGAAATAGTAAAAACAATAATTACTAGGTAGTTAAACTTTTTCTACCAGCCCTACCGACACTGCATCCCGTTTGATGTAAAGTGTCCTTCGGCAACAAGCTTTTCTTATTCGTGTTATCGACTTGGCCGTGAATTCGAGTATCGTTAACATTTAAGAATTCCGTGACTTGTTTTAAAGCATGATAATGTATGCTTTGATTTCTAATAGAATGTTTATTTGAAAAGGATTGTACAAAGAACTCTTTTTCACGAAATAGTTCTCGGACTTCTTGTCGCATCGCGTTATAATAAGGTGATTCCGCCAAAAATTTTACTAATTACGTACGTACGGTACGTATAAACAAATTATTTAACCAGAAATCCAGTAAAAATGTAAATGTCCAGTAATGTAATTTACCAACCATAAGATAGATATCTCGTAATCTCATAAAGGTATAGATAAAATCTAAAAATTCAGCTCCTCATTTTATTTATCTCGAGCACTTTCATTGAGTGCAGAATCGAGGGAGACTGCCATTCTCCATCAATCAGGCAGATGTTTTCCGCGAGCTGAATAGGCAATGCAGCGGTGATAAATTCGGTTTGGCTGCGACACGCCTACTCTGGGAACTTCTATTCGAAGCTAGCGGAAAAAATAAAGGTATTTTAGTGTGAAATTCATTATTCCAATCAAATATTAGTTATATGAACTGAATCGGTTTTTCGGATGTTTTTTAACTCCATCAGTGTGCATGACGCACCCTTGTTTGTAAGAGAAGATGTAGCGCGTAATGTGTTATTGATTTCAGTAGGTGTCTAAGCTAGTTTTAAGTTTCATTGTATTTTTTTTCAGCGTAGGTACTTATTCGCTTATTTAAGAAGTTAGTGATTTGATCAAGACAAGAAAAATTGAAATCTCGTGATATGGAAATATCTTACACAAACCCACCTCATAAGCGTGGTGATCTTCCAAATCCCCAAATATTATAAGTTGTTTGTTTGTTTGAATGCGCTAAACTCAGAAAACGCTGGTCTGACTTAATAAATATTTCAGTGTTGGATAGTTTATTTATCGAGATTATATAAAATAAATATATGTATGTAGATACACATATATATTTTTTATATTTTGACGTAAGCTAATGTATCAGCGGGTTGGCTAGTGGGTTATGAGAGACCTGTGCATAGTAGTGGCAAGTGGGTACCTAATTGGGTTGTTATGATGATGAAGAGCTGAACCCGAGTAAGGGTGCTGAAGTGATGAGGATCGGCAGACGCGGCCGCGCCTACAATCTCCATAATGCAGGAGGCGGTAGGTCCCGTCGCCACGCAAATTGCATTGTTGTGCTCAATCTCTGATTCGATAAGAAATGCCGAGATTGAAGAATTCCAGACGAGATGTCGGTTCGAGAAGTACATTTCAAATGGATTATATTAGTCGGTCTTATAGAGGTAATGTAAAGGTAAGTAGAGGTATATACTCGTAATATGGGTATGGAGGAAAACCGAAGAGTAACTTCGTTACTTCAATTTTGTTTTATCATAAACTATTAATTAAATAATAACGAGCTATTAGTACTTTATTTGTAACGTTTACTTTGGTTTTGTTGTGCACCACACGGCGTTTAACATCAATATTCGGCTATTACTTTATTGAACAAGTTGTGTCAAAGGTACCAAGACGACCTGATGAGCAAACTAATACAACTTGAGCTCAGTCCCGGCCAGCGAGCGACGTGTTAAGGTCGACTCACGCTACACCGTGTCGGGTCCGAGCCGAGTGTCGGCCGTAGCACGGTCACCGAGCCGGTTTCGTGTCTAAAATTACAAAGACGGCCCGCGACGTGTCGGGTCCGAGCCGAGTGTCGGCCACCGAGCCGGTTCCGTGTCTAAACTGCATGAGCACTGTATAGCATCACTACCGACTGCTCGGGCGCAGCTCGGCGGCGCTGTATTGATGCAACGGGCCGTGGCCGAGCCGAAGCGGGACCGAGTTGTTTCCGAGCGATGTCCGTTGCTCGGGCGTCACTCGGTTGCCGCTCGGTGTAGCGTGAGTGGGTTCATACAAAATGTATGAAATATTAGTTGACCGTGCTACGGCCGACACTCGGCTCGGACCCGACACGGTGTAGCGTGAGTCGACCTTAAATCTGCTGAACGGACAACTATTAAGTGGTCAACGAACTTCAGTTTATCAAGCTAGCCAAATATTAAGTCAATATTAGGGAAGACTGGTTTTATCCGACTACAAATAAATAGGGATTAGGCTTACTTATTTATCGTTCTTACTTAAGAGTTGAAAAAAAAAACGCGACTACCTTTTTTAAATTCGAATCCAGACTCGTTAAATTCTACGCTGTGTCCTCCTATTTTAATTTAAGAAATTCCCAAAATAATTCGCGAAATAAATGACATACAAAGTTGTTGATTGCCGACGTAATTCTTTCATTCAAACATAATTGTGTTTCGCTGCGCAAACGCATCCGCCACCAGCGATCGTTATTATGAAATGATCAAAATAATGTTTTTCGTTATCATCAAACGGAAATCCGACCTCGAAATTAGGTGCAAAAATATATTGAATCCATCCATTTAAGTAGATAATCCATCCTGTTTATTGAATCCCGATAAACTAATCCCTTAAACAGTTATGTTCGCAAAATGCTAATGACACCCCGGTAAAGTGGTTAAACCTTGTTTGTAGTCGATGATATCGCAAGCCATACAAAGGGAGTCCCGACACCATTTCCTCATGCCTTCATAGTCCCGGAGTCAAAAGGCTCACTTAACCTTAGCGAAACTCAATAACTTTCACTTTAAATAATAAATTCTCCTTTGAAGCGGCCCCGTCTGAGCACAACTGATTCAGGGATCTCGTAATTCATGGCATAATTTTGTGACTCTTCCTTTATTTTAATAATTTCCAATTTGATATCCTTTTATCTCAGATTGCGCTTTGTAAATGGTTTTTCAATTCGACAAAAGGTTTTATTAAAATTCGGAAATAGCTGAAAGAGAGAAGTAATACTCCATGGTCCTGTGGTGTAAAGAGCCAACGATTCCCGCAAAAACAAAGTCTGGCTGCTTTTACTTTGTTGTCGCGTTTCGTCGTAGGCCGAAAAGTAAAACGAGACCTCCTTGTACAAAGTTTAAATCCTCACAAAGACAACTCATTAGGCACTCTACACACCAAACAGCAGGAGCTTCTATAAAAAATTCAGCGAATCCTACATAAAGGAGTGAACGCTCTCATTTATATCTCCCTTTGAACTTGAGGCTTTTTCTTTTAAGCTCCTTTTACACAGACTTGATGCCGACCGACGGGAATCGTGAAAATTTATTGTTTTCGGGAAATAGGTATAGGCTAGAATAGGAACTAATTATTTGTGTTTTACGCAAATATATTGTATATTTCTAGAGAGTACCTACATATGATTAATAAATACTATTTTCAGGAATATATTTTTACATCTGATTTTAATACGACATTGATTTAGTTATGAAATAATTTTATGATGCAATAAACAATAGGGAAATATTGACCCGTAAAACCATGTACAATAACCCCATGAAGGTGAAGACTAACTTCATAAAACCGCTCTAATAAAAATATTATCAAATAACACCTACGTTTACATTAGTGTTAATACACACTCCCAAATTGCCTACGTGTACCCCCCTCTTAACTGATTCTGCTTCTGAGTAAAATTCTTTGAAAGGATCGAGTTGCGACTTTGTAATTAAATCATTCCTCCGTATTAAATCCTTCTTTGACGGCTCGTATTGGGTCCTTGAGGCCGTCAATGTGCCTTCAGGTGGCGTCGATCACATTTGCTTTCATGTTTTTTAATTTCGACTTTTAAAGGGTAAGTTCTTCTCTACAGAGTTCTTCTGAATATTAATCCGTATTTTGCTTTGTAAATCGCATACAGATTGATTTAAGGAAAGATCAAGGGAAATAAGGTGTTCTCATCTAACAACGAAATTTAAACCCTGTACAAAACCGGTTTAATTTTTTTTTAGGTAAGTAAACCAAACAACATTCAAACCGATGAATTAGATTATTAGATGATAATTATGACGGACATTCGTTATTTCTATATTTTAAATATAAAGGCTTTTTTATACAATAAGGTAGGTATTACAGCATCGACAGCAAAATTCTTACAAGAAAATACACACCAGCAAGACACTAATTTGAAAAGCAAAATGTTTAAGTAAAACTATAAGATCCAAGAAATTCCACAACTGAATAGTCTAACAAGGTTCTGATAACATCAAGGAACTGGCTGCCCTGGACTAGGAAATACCTGTAACTAAATCACGCAAGTAGAATTAATGTAGTGGAAGAGTTAATTTAGGTTGCGGGTCGGTCGGTTTGTCAGTAATTAGTTTAATATCCGCCGGGCGGGGTGCAAGCGTACTTGTGATAGAATTAGCACAAATTGCATTGTCAACGGTTACGCGGGAAACTCAATTAGTGCATTACGAGCTGGCCATTATTCGATGTATGTATCAGCACAGCACAGCCAGCAGGCTGGCTGCATTGTCACAGTTACCAGTAGGTCGATACAGATAGTCTGTCTGAACTGGCAGCTATCGGTCATGTTTCTAATCGATGTTAAAACGTTACGAATATGTATTGACAATACGTTGCAAACTTTGGCAAAACAAAGTTATCGAAAGGGTTTGCATTGCACTACGAGAGCCTATATTTAGCACATATTTTTGGGAACGCAACACTTAAAGAAGACCAAGAAGCAAATGAAAAGTTATTGAAAACATTATACACCCTGAATTTTTGTAATATCGGTAGTCTACATCATAGTAAGAGAATGATTGAAAACTCCCACTCCTGCGAACAAATAATAGCAGACAGGCAAACCAGCAAGAACCAACAAATTTAAAAAGAAACTCCGTTCATAATACAGTGCGGAATAGAATAGACTGAAAGCTGGAATGCAAATAGTGACAGCTATAAGTACGGCTGAGGCTGCAGACGCCACAAATGGATGTTACGCATCGATTGAACTTTCCTTTGGAGTCTCATTCCGATCTTGTGGCAAACAAAGAGTGGCGTCAAAGGCTCTGTGTAAAAAGGAATCCAGTGATAGAGGCAGTCAACAATGGGCCAGATAAAGGGATGACGTATATTAAAGGCGCCAGCGGAATTCACAAGTCTTTAATCTAATCAATTTTAAATTGCCTAATATCAAATCAACAACATCCCTTATCAATCCTCAAGAAACTCATAAAACGTTGGATTTTGATCAAATTTGGAATTATTGCAGACAAACAACATTCAGATAAATGTTGATTTCCAATTAATTAACACCCCATTCGTAACCAATAACTTGAATGTTTTTTTTATATAAAAATTGTAATCAGCAAGTATTATCTACCCACTAAATGACTCTACCTTGCAACAACAGGAGTAGTCCCGGATTGGGATGCCGTTGCAAAGCTAGCAGTAAGCACGAAACGACCAATGACTCCTCCAGTTAAGCAGGGAACACATTTGTAACACCCGACGCGACGCGACGTGTCGACACCCGACGTGCACCGTGCATATTACCAACACGCGACGCCACGACATACTAGCATTTCATCATCATTTCACTAAATAAATGCAAAAATTTAATATGAAATTGTCATAAAGTGACAGTTCTCGAACGAATGACGCGTGGCGTCGAGTGTTGTCTAGAAACATACTGCGCTCCCGCGTCGGATGGCGTGTTTACCCCCACCATGGGAACGCATGGTGGGGGTAAACACGCACACGCAGATCTGGCACGTCTGGATCAGGTGGCGTGTGCGCGCGTGGCGTCGGGTCGCGTGTTCAAAGTGTGTTTCTGGTCTATAGAAAACCATACATTTGATTCGACTCAACACGCATCACGTTTCATCGGGTGGCGTCGGGTGTTACAAATGTGTTTCTGCCTTAAAGAAAAGCAACGTGTGTCACCACGATGCTGTCTCTTTTTATTCCGCTGCCTTCTATGAGTTGCGTGGTGGTGCGTTGTCGCGGCGCGGTGGGTTTCCGTCGTCGCTTTGAGGCGCATTGATAGTGCGCCGCCGATAAATATTGTGGCGAGCTTTGAACGCGACCTGTACTGTACAGTGAACATACATTTAGAGCGATTCTAGTGCGGGGGAACGGCTTTGAAGTGACATCGATCAGGTTACCGCAAGTCATGGAATAGGAAAATAAGCTAGATGATACACAAAGCTAACTCGTGCTTTCCTGTTATGTGTTAACTGAGTGTAGTTAACCACTACGCTCTACTCAAAACATGCCTCGTTCTCCAATAAGCCTAAGTCGGTAATTTATTTGGTTAAACTCTTTAAATTTAAGTAGTTAAGCGATACGTATGGATCACAACTATATGAGTATAAAGTTTAGGTCAAACTCTAGAACCAAAAGTGCACTATAAACTAATACCTAACCACACATCGAACATAAAATGTAATTAATAGTCGCAGCAACTACTCTACAATAGCGAACTTTGCACAGCCACGTTCGCGTCGGCCATATTAAACGTAGGTCACGGTTCCCGGAAAAGCATGTCACTTTGAACAACAGGTATTTGCAAGGACCAAAGCGATATTAAATCATAGACACGTGTCTTTGACGGCATAGTGTAGGTTATAATACTGCAACTTTTATTAAGCGCAGTTCTGAAAGCTCTTTGATGAAATTGTTGCAAACTATTCTGAGATCACAGATCATGTTGTCATTTTGTTCGCGCGTTCTATTCTTCTTAGCGCTTTAGTGCGGTAAGCGCAAGTAATTAACGACCTTAACGACTCGACTCTCAGAAATGCTTTTGAATATCTTTAGTTTGACAAAATAACGTAAACAAGTAAATAATGTTTATATTGTTACGGACATTTTTATGATGCTACATCGTCATCTACGATGTAGCGGGTCTATAGAGTCAAGAAATAGGTGCCTGTTTACCATAAGTAGGTACCTAATCAATGAAACGATATCATTTGGACGTTACTAAAATGATTCGTTTCATACTTTGTCAATAACAAACATAAAATACATGTTACAAAAATTAAAAACCATATAGGTATGAATATGGCTGAATATGGGGATGAACATCGAAAATGGTAAATTCAAAACATACATAATGTATACCTGAAAATCTTGTCGTCCTATGAGGTTTGAATAATATAGGATTATAACATAGGATATTCAAATCCTATGTTAATTACAGTAATAGAAAATGTATTAAAGTGTTAGGTGAACTCTAAATTTTACGAACTTGCTTCAAGATAAAAACTTGCGAAACCGCACCGTTATCTAAGTCAAATACTTAATGACGGTTCGAAAAACTATCAAAAGTCAATAATAGAGCTATTAAGTCGTAGTTTGTGTAGGTTCCTTCGTCTCGGCTCTCGGCAAATATCATAAATGTGAGTCTGCGGCGCGCCTTTGTCGGTGCTCGGCAAACACCACGAGAATCGTTATGATTCAAACTGTGCTTAGTAGCTCTTATGAAATGTAATGAATATAGTGCTGACTAGGATATTTAAGACCTCTGTGGCGCAGCGGGCGAAGATCCGCATGTGACGCAAGAGGGTGCGGGTTTGATTCCCGCCTCGGGACAAATAATAGTTTAAGAGTTGTGGAGGAACATACATACAGAAAATTCTAAAAATCTTCTAATTAGTTTCAGTATCATAAATTGAGCCTATAAACACAACATCTTGGTAAACAAACTAACTTACTCCATGGCCGACCCTAACAGTTTTATTATTTGTATAGATAAGATATACTCATTATACATGAAAGAGATTGGATTAGCAACTCGTAGATAACACTTGAAAAAATTCTGAGTATTTATAGCAGAGTAAGTTTAGTTTAGTTCACATCAAGTGTGAGTATAGTATTCATCTGACAGAGTGTACAAGTAACTCCGCTTTAAATACTGATTCCCTTTGATATAAAATGGGCTGTATGACTATACGGATATTCCCAAAAATCCAAAGGTCTATTATTAGTGGAGTATCGAAAGCGCGAGCCTTTGACACCATCGGAGCCACAAAGCGATTCCGATGACGAACATCGTTTATGCAATATCGCTTTGCTTTTGTACACCCCATTTTCATATTTCGTGGGATTGCGACGCGAATCTGTACTTTTGAAAGTTTAAATGTTAGCATGATTTATGATCATGATTTATGATATAACAAATAGTACGGGTACTACGGGTAACTTAATAAATTAAAAGTTTTTTCTGGCGTGTCCATGTAAATCTTTGTTTTTCTATGGAAATAAATTTGATTTTGTTAAAATCACCCCATTTACCAAGCGAGTTGGTGATTGCTGTAAGTTCGATCAGTACTTACAAGCTTCACTACAACTTCTGGTATTAATTACCTGATTCGTATTGTTCCTACGGAAAGAGATTAGTAGGTTATAAGGCAGGCACGACTGATATTGATGCAATCATGCAAAATTATTCCCTATTTGATTCCAAAAGACCAAGCACTACTTTAAAACTTGCATAGAAAACGTATATAAGAGAGTGACAATGTAGCAGTAGGGCGCAGATGGTAAGACTTGGCACGCGTAAGGCCAGCTGAGACGGTGAAGTCTTTGATGCTGTCTACAAAGTGTGAGAATGCCAAAGTGTCTGTGGATGCGGCTCGACTCGAGTAGATCACACTATGCAATGATTTGGCACGTGGCGTACCGACAGCAGTCACACGCTAATTAGTAGTTGGTGGTTCAGTAAGACGGTAAGTAGGTACTTAAGTAAAATTGGGACTAACTGGTACATAAAGTAGCATTAATGGTTTAAGTGTCTGGCGGCAAAATAGTTTTGTAATTTTGTAATTTTTCGTTTTAAATTGATCTTTTTTTTATTGGCTGATTTAGATTTTGAACTTCATTACTTTTAAATTGATTAGTAATTACGTAACGAAACATGAATTCATCATTCGTTACGTAATTCATCATACATTTTGTTACGCTTCAAATATTAGTAATTACATGGTATAGGTACAATATTTTATTAGGTAATACAAAGACTATTATAACCTAATATAATTTTGTAAATAGAAATCCCATCAACACCAGTACCTATGAATTATCATAAAATCAAATCATCAGCCTTGCTAGTACTAAATTCTATAATGCTAAACAAACGTCTTTCATAGCTAAAAGTGAAAAAAACTTCCATCGCTCTGTTTACGTTGATTCAAACATTTTAATTTCCATTTGAGTAAAAGCTAGGTGAGTGTGGCTGCGAACCGTACGGCGCCTTGGCGTCTGGCTTTGATCTCAGCGCCGTCGATTCCGCTTTTTGTTCTTCATTTGATTAACATCAATGAAACGCTAAGTAGTCGACTGACTTTGTGGCATTATGATGAGTGATACATTTTATGCGATATCTTTTGCCTTTGTGCAGGAAGTCGCTTGAAATTTCATTGTGTTTGATGGTAATAAATACTAATATGAGAAGGCTCGGTTCTGTACCGGTGATATTTGACTAGGTATAGAATTTCTACATTACACTGTTCTCAAATTGACGAGACGGTTTTAGATAGTAGGTATGTTTGATAATACTGGCACAACTTTACCAACATTAACTCAGATAATTAGGTGTGTATCCTATAGCTTGCAAATTTAATAACGTGGGTATAATTAGTAACTTGATACTAAGTGATACTAAATAGGACAATAGCATTTTATTCATAAAAATAATGTTCCAAGTGAGCTGTCATAGATTTCGAAATCAATTCATCAATTCAACTTCATTATTAAACGCAGCTGACAGGCACCAGGTGGTAGCCAACGCTTTCGAATGGGTCACTTACTCGCTACGCCACTCAATAAACGTAATTTTTTTACAATTCAAAATTAACCTATCCGAAGCGCATCTAAAGGCGCGAAGAAGTCATGCATCCGTGAAATTTCGCAAATAAATAGCGGTAAAGATAATAAATTACAGGGAAATTGCTAATGATGAGAGGCGCGGGGGCCGCGGGCGGTGCATTAAGCCGGCGGCAAACATCAAAGAGCCCTTTGACCGAGCCGACACTCCCACACCACCCGCCCGCGCCAGCCACTAATGTCGGAGCGATACTATACACTACTCGCTCCCGCTATCACTCACAAACCGCACGAATCAATTAATCAACCTGCGATTTGTTAGGCTTCCGATTCGATAGTAATTGTAATTGCTACTTTTGTTATTTACAGCCCGTAATTGAAAATATCGACGAGTCGACCGCAGTATCGGAATTAATATTTAATTATTTCATATACTTTGTATTTCAGTCGGCTTGTGGTTATGGTTACGACACAAAGGACTTGCGTATGTTGTGTCGTGCGTTGCCCGAGGCGTCTGCGTGTAATTATGACACAATTGGCGATAAGTTGACGTGCTGCCACGTCCCGGTCCTCGGTGTTGCTGCTGCTGAAGTGGCTCGTTATCGCACTCTTGTGGCGGCGACACCTAACGATACTGCAAAGAGCTGCCTCTAGTTGCAAACTCACGGACATCTATCATAGACTGAAAAGCAAATAGGAAAGATTTCTCTTTCAGATGAACTCTTGCAAGTTCCAATTATATTAAAGGAGTCGTAGCGTAAAACTACTTCTACTGTGTTATTTTATTCCTGACATTTTGATTAGAGACTGATTTAGACTACAGCTAAATTTCCTTTCTTTCTAGCATCTAGCATTAGGCGTCTTTAACAATTTTATGAATTGCATTGAATACATTAATAAGATTATAGCTTTGTAAGCAAGCACACAACAACACAACATTGCATCCAGCGAAGCACGAAATTGACAAAGCTCATAGGGTACCTCAAGCCATGTCTAGTAATTGGCGAGTGGCAACTGGCAGCGTCTCAGGAGACGGGCTCTCGACGCGAGTGGTATCGACCACCGGCGACTGATTGCCCGCAATTACCGATGCACCAGGAATGCGGACTTGGGCCTCTAAGATCTTAGTACCCAGAAGTACCTTTGTTCACCTACTGACTACTACTTCAGTTAGGTTTATAGAAATCTTGAAAATGAAAAGTTTCAGACGGCGTGATTCTGAGAAGTCGACATATGAAATCGGGTTCGCGTTAATCAAGGAAGTCTGATTTATATTAGCCAGCAGTCGCAATTACGATGCCGCAATATCAATTGGAGACACTAATTGATCGAGCAGTGCATCCAGGCATCTACAGAGTTCAGAGGTACAATCGCAGCGAATGCCCTGTGTCGACGCAACGGCCACGCTTCAAGTGACACTAGACATCGGGCCTCAAAGGCGAGTGTTTGCCCCTTTGTCTTACCGGCCAATTAGTGCAGTCCGTTCATTTAATTCTATCGGTCGATTAGCAACGGACCCAGGTGCCCATTAATTGTCGGGCCAATTTGCAGTCCCTTGTTGGGCAAACGCCACATCGCACAAAGTGCCACTGTGGCTATTTGATATGATATTACGTATGGACGGTAAGTTGAGCATCACTTGTGCTCATGTTGCGGAAACTATTCGGTTCAAGCGCTCGTTTGAGGTATCTGTTTATGTTTTCGAAGGAATATTAACTTTTGAATATCAAGGCTTTATCCCGTCTATAACATATCTCGTAAAAGAATTAAATGTTTTAGCGTTGTACACTACTTAATACTGGAGTACTGCATATGCATTGGCTCTTTGTGTTTGTGAAATATGAGAACACAAAATAAGTTTGAAGTTGAGAAAAATTTAGTACCTATTTCAGAGTTCAATAAAATAACGACTCGGCAACATGGTTACGAGCAGCGAAGTTTAAAAGTGCAAGACCCTCTCAGTATTTACTTTTCCTCTCGAAAGAGTTAAGAACTTTGTAAATGAAGGTAGGAGCCCGCATGGAGCTCAACTTTTATATCTCCAGATTGGCCATCATCTGCGATTAGTTGGAAGTTTTTCGTAAACGGAATGATTGAAATATATTTTATATATATAATACCCTCTTATATCTTTCCACGAATTTGTTAATGTTGACGAATTGTGGTAAGAAACAAAAATAATTAAACCTTTTCCATTTTATATTAAACTTCGACAGTAACTTAAAGTCTACGCTGCAATGCCTGGGACATAATTAGATTGTACATAACCAAATCAATATTTTTAAGATAAATGCTTGTTTCCAGATGAATGAAGCCGCGTGGAGCCTTTTTAGCAATCAAACAAACTCTTCAGCTTTTTAATATTAGTACCTACAGATAGGCTGGGATATTAGTAAGTTGGTACAGAACAGACTGCTGCCCGCCTTCCACGCATTACTTAATGGAAGATACCAAAGAGTATAAACAAGTCTAGTATAATCAGGCCGTCTGTAACTTAAGCAAAAGCTCCGAAAAGACCTCAAACAATCCGCACTTACTTTGAGTTTGGTCCGTGCCAAAGGGAAGGCTCTTGTGACAGCAGAGCAAGGGACGTCCCTTCGCGAGTTCGCGCGCTTTGAGCTGCAGGGATGTCCTAACTGCATTAATTCAGAATTTTTAACTAAAGCCTTCATTTGTTTGATTGTAATCTTAAATTTTGGTTAAATTGTAATTTTGTTTTCATTTACGTTTAAGTGTTCTATTTTGTGGTTTAAAAAATATAGCTTTAATCGTGTCATGCTCTGTGGATAATAAAAATAAAATGTTGGATAATGGCACGGGATAATGGTTTTACGAGATAGCATCTTAAATAAAGTAATAATACAAAAAGTCTTAATTTAGTTTTTAAGATAAATTATGAAATATAGTCGATCTTCGCTACGCCTTGTATTTTAATTATAAATTATACACCTAACTAAAATTTTAACAAATATTCGTTTCATTTCAGGAGTAGACGTCACAAGGTCTACGTAGGTAGAGTCTTAGCTGCTTTTTCTAAATTAATTAAACCGGACGCAAACACGACATTAATTTGGTATCTAACTAAAGTCTAAATAACAATCGCTAATTAATTATCTAGATATGCGACATTTCAGGTCCCAAAAGTTCAAAGCGAGAGCGTTTGAATTTATAAAGCTATCAAGTTTACAAACGACGAAAAATTAGAGGAACTTTGCTTTATAAAGGCGCTTAGGACGTTTATTCGCTGGGCGGGCGGTATTAGCGCGAGTCGCATCTTCTGAGGGAGGGCGGCGGCGAGATCAAAGGCTGGTACACTACACAGTAACCGCTCCCATTGATGTTGGGCACACAAAGGGAATTGATTGTTGCAAAACTACTTTTTGTACAGACAGATTGGTGACATACATGTACTTACTTTGAGCCCCGAATGGAGCTAGGGAGTCTTTGTACGGGACTTTACATCTTGATTGGATTAATTTAGCAAACGATTGTTTATCTCACAATTTAGTAACCTCTGTTATGCTTCTCTTGAGTAATTTAAGGAACTAACCTAGTTATTGAGGAGTGGTGTCTCACTACGATTGTATTTACGAGTACCATCCCGATTTTTGCAGTGTCTTTGAGGAATTCTTTGAAGTGGCAATTGGCTGGCCATAAATCGAAGAGAACAGGATGGTCGATGGGGCCGAAATGTTCTCGAGTCGACAAACGCAGCGTCGGACGACCACCAACAAGATGGACAGATGATCTAGTCAAAGCGGCCAGTTCATGGTGATCAAAGCTACATCATCATTCAGTATACTATTATTAATACCAACGATTACCAACACTCTTGTTAAGTGGGGTGATTACCAAATCGCTGAACACCTGTAATAGTTTCTATTCAGAACAAGCATATCCTAGAGGTGGAATGTCAAAATGGTTTGATATGATGAACCTAATAATAAATAAGTTCCTAAAGTTTTAACCTTACTGGTAAGGTTACCTCTACCTTCATCTAATCAGAACATAATCCATTACATTCACTGCTCATTCTAACAAAAGTAGTTGTTATTTAAGTTAGTTCAATAAAAGGCCTGAATAAAGCTTAAATTACATACCTGACCTGCTTTGTGAATTTATAATACATTTTGTTTCCGAGGTTAACTATGCTTAAATGTAATTAGGTAGCTATGTACCGTCTTCAATTCTGTTTACTCGGATATCAACTCTTTAATTATAAACTTTTTGGAGGTACTTATTTATGATATCCTATTTGCAAAGTCCTAGGGCTTGTAACCAATACAATACCTGTATATGTATACAGATAAAGATAGCCTATCCGTAACTTATCTGCCAGATACTACAAATTTTGGTGGCAATATCTATTAAATAACTATCTGAACCTTAACTGTAACCTGTGAAACAGTATTGAGCACTGAAATATAAATAAGGTTTTGGAGAACCGGATGGACAGGAGGTGCTGGATAGGATGATGAGTTAGTTGTGAAGATGGTTCGGTAAACTTTATCTGTCAAAAGTGGAAAGAAAATATAAACAAATAAGCTGGTCATAGTTTCTAAGCTTCTAATAGCATTACGACGATATTAACTAAAAAAACCATTGTTAATTATTAAAAAATATTACTAAAACAAGTGAAAGAGTCACAGATCACAACCAAAAGTTTGTAAACAAACTTTTTGTTTACATGCTTAGTTTTGCACTTCTGACATTCATGATAACGCTTTTTTGAACAAAATCATTTTACATCGCATTGTGAGAAGAACTGGGACGCAACTACACTACACACAAAAACCTAACCTTGCAGCATTGAATTATTTATAACTATTACCTACCTGATATATTTTGTTACTCCAATTAAAATTAACCCAATGATTATTTATGATGTAAACGTACGTAAAAACAAGTGTTAAGTCTGGAATTTCGTGTGTAGGAATAATAATTTATCTTGGAATGCATCATTCTTACCTCGTTGACACCTGAATCTCCAAATGATCCCAGAGTTCGTTACAACTTTATTTCTTGAATATTTGAACTTTGTACAAACAGTCAATTTACACTTAACACACAGAACACTTAGATAAACTTTAGTTCAAGTCCTTTCGCTCATAAACGAACTAAAAACATTATTATCGCGTCGAAAACAAAAAATATTCACACGCTTGACATTGCTTTCGCCATGGTGTTGTTGCACACTGGCGCAATCTGGCGGAAAACTTGTGAAACAGTCACTGTCATGTCACTATTGTAACGTTCCGTATTACACATACAATGTAACATAACTTATGATATCAGTAGTAATAGTATTCAGTAGAAGAATAATATGGCGATGATTGTATTTCATCTACCAATATGAGCTTAAATCGGTCTTAATATGAAACAATTGAATTTAGTTAATAAAACTAGTGGCTTCGCCGGTTTTCGCATTAAAAGATTTAAATGGTTCGTTCCCACTATAAGGGGTACTAGGTAGCAAAGAGAATTATAATCACTACGTTATACTGAGAAAATCTCGTTCCCTATCAGGCAAATCAGCACAACCCTTCCTAAAGTTTAATTAAATCACTCTCCCAAGTGAAATCATAAATATATTTTATGAATTTTAGAAAAAACTTACAGCCAACACATACAAATATTACATTGATCGACCACTAAAGGTAAAGGCCAAATAACCTACAGCGTCAGTACCAGCAGACAGCGGGAACGACTTCGTTTTAAACTGTGTATTAAAGTATATACTTACATATTGGTTATTGATAGGAGGATAAATTAAAGATTCCTTAGCCAAAAACATGCTTTATTTCGACAAACACAAAGGTAGAGAAGGTTACATAAGAATACAAAACAAACAAACTTTTATAGTCCTAAAATAATATAACTGAGAATAGATAGTACTTTAATTCTATTACGAATTATATCTAATTGATACAAACATTAAAAAACATGACAATATTCTTAGCTATTGCAACTACAGGTACTAAATAGCAAAATGTTGTACATAACCAATAACACACTCGATAATAATTAATCATTAGTACTAAAATGACTAAAGAAATGACTGCTTCTTAAATCACTATAATAAATAGTGTTGTTGAATAAAAATTCTACGTCGACATAGGCACCGAACAGTGGCGGCTTTACGAATTGGCCGCTAGTAGGCCATTAAATTTTTGCCGCCCCTACTGACTGACGGATTGAAATTTAATACGTTTGTTTAATCCCGTTATTAGTATGAATGTGAACTTAATGATATTTCTGTTAGTTATGTACTAGATTATTTTGCTTTTTATTTTTCCGCTATGTACTGACGAGTTTAATGTTGACCTAACAAGAAAACAGCAGTCATAAGGTGGGTAAAGGCATGACTTAAAAATACCTACACTATATTAACATAGACAAAATAATGAGTAGTCAGTAAACATAAACATTGTTTTTGTTAAATATTTTTTTATTGCTCATTAACAGTCTAAAAACAATTTCTATTAAAACATAACACGTTAACAATGAGACAGAGGTGACTGACAATGAGATCAAATTTATATAAATAGATAAGGTTCCTTTACATTAATTTTTTGCGTGATTTTAAATTTGCAAAATCTACTATTATTTCGTCGTACGAAAACATTTTCATGAGTTCTGACTCTATGCACAAAAGAGATAAAGAGTTAAGCTTTTCTTGACTTAAACTAGATCGAAGATAATTTTTAACTCGTTTTAAGCAAGAAAAGCTTCTCTCACCAGAACAATTTGTCACCGGTGTGCACAGAGCCATCCGAAGTACTATATCCAAGTTTGGATATATATTCTCCAAATTCTGTTTCCGCAGAAACAAAGATAGATTTTGCAATGATTCAGAATCTGGTTTTATAGAAACTCTTTCAGAAGAAAGGTGGCATTGAAAATGTGTGCATTCTTGAACTAAATCAGATTCTAAGTCATTAGGATACATTTTTTCCAACGAAATGGCTTTTTCTGTAAGGGTCGAAGGTGACAATTCACTAAGTTTTGTTAAAAAGGAAAACCTTTCGTTAAATTCGTGGTAGGCCTTTTGCCGTTTCTCTAACTCGGAAACGAGCCGATCTACAAGGACGAGAAACGTATCAACCCGAAAAGATTCACTTGCAGTCATTATTATAACTTCTTCAGGTGTTTCATCAAATCTTTTTTTTCTTGTCGGTTTCCTTTTTCCGATCTCTGTTGTATATTGCTTCGATACGCTTAATTCCATCGCTTTTTCTTCGAAATAATTAAAATTCTCCCGTTCAGCTACAAAAAACTTACGGAGTGATTCGTAAAGATCGGCAACGGTGATCAAATCTACAGTGGAGGCCTGAATTTGAATACTCACTTTGTTTATTCTTTCCAAAAAAACATTCCACACAACTACCATTACCGCCGTTTCCAGTTTCTCCAAATTCGAAAGTATTCCCGCCGCTTCTTGTCGCGTTACAGGCTTTTCAGTACAATCATCTTTGATTGATTTCAAAGTTTGAATAACTGCGTGCCAAGAATCTCTTAAACTTTTACATGCGTCCTCTCTGGCTGACCAACGTGTTAAATTCACTCTCTTTAGGGTTTTGCCTTTCCCTATTTCACTCATTAATTTAAGCCAGCGTTGTGTCGAGTTTACAAAAAAAACGTAAATTTCCTGTAGCAGCATGAAAAATCGACAAGCTTCTGAGCATGATTCAGCAGCCGCAGTTGCCACTAAATTCAAAGAATGGGCAGAACAAGGCACGTAAAGTGCATATGGTGCTTGGTTTCGAATTTTTGCCTGCAAGCCATTGTACATGCCAGACATGTTCGCGGCATTATCATATGACTGTCCACGACAGTCCTGTATATTTATGTCCAGTGTTTCGAGTTCCGAAATAATGACTGAAAACATTTCGTCAGCTTTATGTCCTACTGACGGCAAAAACTTGAGAAATCTTTCACACGGTTCGCCTGATTCCAAAACGTATCTAATGACAAGGGTAAGTTGATCCACGTGTGCTATATCTGGTGTTGAATCGATGATTAGAGAAAAATATTTCGCTCTTCTTATCTCGTCTGAAATATGTTTTAAGACTTTTTGACCCATCAATAAAATAAACTCATCGCAAACGTTCTTTGATAAGTAATTGGTATTGCCTGAACCTTGATTCCCAAATCGTTCAATATGACTGGCTAAAAAAGGATCGAACTCCGCTAACAGTTCCAACATCATACAATAATTCCCGTTATGTGGATCACCGAACTTTTCATTTTTCCCTCTGAAAGCAAGGCCTCTTGAACACAGTCGCTTAACTACAGCAACAACTCTCTTGAGAACATTTCTCCAATAAGTAATTTCTTCATCAATTTGGACCTGTAGTAAATTGTCGAGTCGGCCATCAATTGCACTTCTGGTTTTCATACTAAGAATGCTTGATTTATGACGTGCAGAGTTTTCATGCATAACTACTCGGTTTTCTGCGTTTTTCCAGTCATTAAATCCTTCGTTCTCGAACTGAGTCTTATTCTCCAATGGACCGAATGCCAAACAGGGTCCGCAATATACAGATCTTTTACTTTCAGAATAAACAAGCCAATTTCGATCTCTCACTTCATTATTTTTCATTTTTCTTTGGAACATACTCACTGGCAAGAAACGACGCCGATCGCCATATATTTTCTCACTTTTAGATAAATCACAAGACTTGTTTTGATCAAAGCCGGACCTTGCGATAATCTCCCTTAAGATATCGTTAATTTCCCATAAAGCTGGATCTTTGTTTAGATTTACTGTTGTTAGCACTTGCTCATTACTTGTACTTGACGTCGGATTCGGAGACGGGACCATTGTCATACTCGTACTTATTGATGATTCTTCTACCGCCTCGTTGTCAAAATCATAATTATCCGTTTTTTTAGAAGCAGATTGTTCAAGAGGCGGCAGTTGTTGTTGGGCCGCAGAGTTAGAATCTGATTCATATATTTTAGATTGAGTTGTATCAGTGCATGTGGTTGATGTTCCTGGTCTTACGACACTGCTTTTACTTCCACTTGTAAGAAAACTGTCCATTTTTATTGTTTTACGGATAACCAGTTCTTGTTCTTCTTTTTTCATTTTGGCCTGTTTTTTATACTCTGCTCCACTAAGTCGCTTTCTTCCATCACTCATTCTAACGATTTTTATTCAATAACTGAAAAAAATAAATAACATTTTGAGTTTACTTTCTCGTACCAGTATCTATCTTCGTTCAGTCGTGAATACTTATTTAAATTAGCAAAGGAAATGTTCAAAATTTCAGCTCAATCGAGGAAAGATTTGAAAGACTTTAACTCAAAACTCAAACAAACAAATAAATGAATAAACGTAAAAGCCCAAAACCTTGTAGGTAATAATAAATAGTTTAATTTCTACGCGAAACAGCATCAAGTTGAATTTCTGATTCGTTAGTTTTATTTTATTGTAAAATATCACAATCACTTACCTATAAGTATGTATGTATTGTATGTATCACCACAATCACCAGGGATGCAATGTTATGTAACTATTTATTATAGATTAAAAAATGTAGCACACAACCATAAAAATCTTCTCTAGAAATTTCAATATTATTAGAAATTGCAGGACGAATTACCGACCGAAGTAACTTTTCATGATTCCCGCTCTATATCGCTCTATATCTATCTCTCTCGCTCATTACATCGGCACGGCCGCGCGCGGCAACCCGATCGTGACGCAGCGCCGCCGAGTGGGCGCGTTCCCGCGTTCGTGGCTTGTCTTGTGCTGTCATGTCACTGTCAATTTGTCCAGCCAGAGTGCCAAACACTCTTAGCGAGCGGTCATGTCATTCGTTCAACCCCCGCGTTGCAACCGAAAAATTACTACGAAAATACATACGTTACGTACGTATGTACCTAGTAGAAATTAAATATTTATTTACATGTTGAAACATATTACACGGTAAAATTATAAAAAAAAAATCGCTAAATTTGCCGCCCCTCTAAATCTGCCGCCCTAGGCAATGGCCTACTTGGCCTAATGGTAAATCCGCCACTGGCACCGAACCTTTCAACCTAACCTTTAAAGGTATATTCACTATGTATAGTAAAAACTACCATGTAACATTACCTTAAGAATAAGCAAAAGCTATAGGTTATTCTTAAAAGACACGCATATAAACTTACAAATTTTTTTTTTACTTTTTCATAGATTATCTACCTGTTTCGTGTTAAAATAAAAAAAAAACCAACGCACTTAATAGATATGGGTTGTTATTACAAATATAAAATAACAATAAAAATCGTGATAAACTAGAAGTATTAATATTCAATTCATTAGGTTTCATCAACTATTTCATAAGACTGGACACGCCCATGTTAATTTATGAGTAATTTTTAACTGATAAATAGATCACTAAACTAATTCGTTTACAGCAAATAGTTAAATAGATTTTATTGCAAGTTTCTTAATAATCAGCCTCTTATTATAATAAACATAGTTGAATATTATTGGCATAGCTTAACTCAATCCATTACTCATACAATTTATAAGCTCATGAGAAACCTACACACAAAAATTCGACAAAATAACATTTTCAAATAATGTTTTTGGATAAATTTAATATATGGGTATTAAATTTCATACCATTTGAAAGCCACACTGTAATCTAAACCTACAACTAACACAACTCACACAAACAAACGATGCAATGGTAAAGTTGCGATGTGTCACTTTATAAGCAAACTAAAGGTATCTACTTATTTTACTCCTTTTGACAGTGAATTTGCAACAATATCTTGTTTGAAATCTCTAGCCTTCTTGATAGTTTACATTAAACTATCGTAACTTAACTACGCGATGGTCCAACACCATAAAACTGGGCGGTGAAGGCAGCTTGCACCGTGCTCTACACTCTGCATATAGCTCAGCAGTGAGGGACCAAGGCAGAAGAATTGTAATTTATGTTACAGTAATAAACAATTGTTGACACAATGAATATGTTCTGAGTATCCCATTATAGCTAAGAGTGCATTTTACTGAGTCCTTTGATGAAGGTGGTCATATCGTACTCCTCTTCGTACTGCGTGTCGTCCCACAGGTCGGGTAGGGTCTCTAGCACGGACTTGCCCGGGTCGTGGCTCGGCCCGGCCGCCTTCGACCCGGATAGGTTGAACAGGTCCAGCAGCTGGTCCGTGCCCATGGTCTCCATGGCGGCGTTCTCGCTGCTTATCACCGTGTTCGCTGTCTTCAGTTTGAACTTTTGCAGACTGAAATGGAAAACGGATTATTAGTAAAAGATGAGCAATGCGAGGTTGTAGAAAGTGAGTTTTGAGAGTTGTGTGACCTTTGGGGGAAATAAAAATTAAATAAATAGAAACAAAAGTTAAATCAAACGAATGACTGACACATTCTTTTATCTGATTTGAATGACACGACTTTCTAAAGTTCCAAGACAGTCATGTTATAAGCTTCTTAGGCCTGCTGAAGAAGGATTGCCAAAATGGCGATCAAACAAGTAACAGCCTTATAATTTTGAAAATTTATAAAACACTTGACACTGGCAAATTGTGCTTAATTTAGCGCAGGGACCATTATAATAAAATAACTTACTAACTAAGCTCAAGGGTGACGGATAGAGAAAACTTATAACATGTAAATAAGTTTATATTATCACTAGGTAGATATAACACTTAACACCTGTACCTAAACCGTGTTTCAAAAATTGGATGGATTGAATTTAATTAAATAAATAAATACAATGGAAACAAGGTTTTTTTTTTACAATAAAAACTGTCGTGGTTTGATAAATTCATATTGAGATAAACGGGCACGGGCAGTGCACTGCGGACCGGCGAGCGGTCGTGATCCGTGTCCTTGCAGTGTCTTGATCCTGATGAGGTCCCACGTTCTGGGACGAAACGGTTGATCAATAGTCTACGTAAATAAGGTTCGTGTATTGCCCGTTTATCTCAATAGGAAACAAGGTTGACAGTAATGAAAGTGTCATACATACCCCATAATCTTCTCCTCGAGCGTGTCCCGTGTGACGAGGCGGTAGACGTTGACGACCTTCCTCTGTCCGATGCGGTGCGCGCGGTCCATGGCCTGCAGGTCCTTCATGGGGTTCCAGTCGTGCTCCACGAACACCACCGTGTCCGCGCCCGTCAGGTTCAGCCCGAGACCGCCCACCTGCAACGTACGTACAACGTTCATTAGTGTATTATTTGTATTCTATCTCATATTATGTATACTAATAATATTATAAAGCTGAAGAGTTTGATTGTTTGTTTGAACGCGCTAATCTCAGGAACCGCTAGTCCGATTTAAAAAATTATTTCAGTGTTGGATAGTCCATTTATTGAGTAAGGTTATTGGCTATATTTTATGAAAAAAAACCAAGCGAAAGTACACCCGTCAATTTTTTATTACTTTGCTCTCTTTCCATCCAAAGGTTGCCTGGAAGAGATCGCTCTTTAGCGATAAGGCCGCCCATTGTACTTGTTTCTTTTGTTGTTTTTGTGATTTTTGTTTGTTTGTTTTGGTGTGCAATAAAGTGTTTTGTATTGTATTGTACTACGTGTTCAACTTATACACACTTATTCAATAATAACATTCATACATACATACAGTGGCTCTATCCCAATACAGTTTAGGTTTGGTATCATTTGCACTTTGAAAGAAAATACTTAATAATATGAACTTCAGGATATGTGGACCTTGTGTTACGAACTAATGAAGATAAATACTCTTTGTCTTCGAGGAATTACTTGACTATCTATCTGTGATATGTGGGCGCTGCAGGCATAAAGGAGAGAGAGAGAGAGGGGGGGGGGGGGCAACCATAGGCTATAATCCAAAGTTTGGTTTCTTCTTCGATTATTAAATACATAACATATTCCGTCCAGGCGCAAGTTGTGGTTCAGTGAGCTCTTACCGCAGTAGTCAGCAGCAGACAGTCGATGGACACGTCGTTATTGAAGCGGGACACGATGGCGTGCCTCTGGTGCGGCGGCACGGTGCCGTCCAGACGCAGGTAGGTCACGGACGGCAGGTGGCGCCGCAGCAGGTCCTTCTCTACGATGTCGAGCATCTTCTTCAGCTGGCAGAAGATGAGGGCGCGGTGCTGGGAGACGATGGCTTCCGGCTCTACGTCGGAGGTGGTGGTGCCGATGCCGCAGTCTAGGAGGAGTTGTCTGGAATGAGAGATTTATATTTAGTTCTGAATTCTGGCACCTCGAAAACATGAATAAATCTTATTATATTTAAATATTACAGGCAGGGTTCGATTGCAGCTCACAAAAAATAACACATATATACGACAGGCTATTTTATGATAGTAAAATCTCAAACAGATCATGAGGCTGCAAAATCAACTCTTTGCTTTGATCCTATCAAAGCCAAAACATTAAGATTTAATTTCATCATTATTAAATTTTTTACATAAATTTCAAGCTCTGGCTGTACTTACTTGAGAGCAGGCAACTTAGCAGAATGCTCAATGTCGTCAAGATTGGAGCTCTTGGCTGTGAGTTCTTGTCCAATAGCGAGCGCTTCAGGGTGGTCGGTCGTGAGAACCAACTTAGGATGGTTGCACACGTTCTGTAGATAGTGTAGTGCCTGGAATTCAAATACACTCAATTTACACAGCCCCCCTGTAAGATCGAAGCTTAAATAAGTATACTATCATTTAAAGAAATGTAAGCGTCTCTTTTAAACAGACGCAAAAGGAATTGAGGAATATTTTTTTTTTTTTGCAGAGAAAGGACTTAAAAGGTTTGTGTCAAGGGGGTCATATAGAACCCGTGTTGTTAAGATAAGGTATAAAATAAATAAATATTCATAAATCAAAACAGAAAGAGTCTTTATCATGGAATGAGGTAAACTTGTCCCGTCGACCAGTTCAACTCCTTCAAACTCCTGTCAAGGAACACAAAGAACGAGATGAAATCCACATAAAGAAAACCAACCTGAAAGACATGCGTATGACTGCTGGTGCTGGTGATGTCCTGTGCGTTGGGCATGTGCTGCCGGGAGAAGTCCTCGTACAAGCGCCGCTGCAGCGGGCTCAGCTCGCAGTAGTAGTCCTGCGTGATCTTCGGAGGGAGCTCCTTTAGGACGTCCTCTTTGACGCGACGGAGTAGGAATGGTAGCACCTGGGAATTTTAGTTAGAGTAAAGTTACTGAAGGCCATTGTTATCTTCATTATGTGGCAGATGTGTCCAATTTATGGATTTTGTGGGAAACAAAAATTATGACAGATTTTACTATGAAACATGCTTCGTTGATCTCGATCGATATCAAAATATTGTATATCTCCGCTCCGTGCCTCACAGGCCCGGCATCAGGCAGTCGCTGTGACACATACCTGCCGGTGCAGCGCCTCGCAGGCGAGCGCGCCGGCCTGCAGCTGGTGCGGCGTGGCCTTGGCGTCGCGCGCGGAGAGGATGGGCCGCGAGTAGCGCGCCGTGAACTGCCGCTCCGTGCCTCACAGGCCCGGCATCAGGCAGTCGCTGTGACACATACCTGCCGGTGCAGCGCCTCGCAGGCGAGCGCGCCGGCCTGCAGCTGGTGCGGCGTGGCCTTGGCGTCGCGCGCGGAGAGGATGGGCCGCGAGTAGCGCGCCGTGAACTGCCGCTCCGTGCCTCACAGGCCCGGCATCAGGCAGTCGCTGTGACACATACCTGCCGGTGCAGCGCCTCGCAGGCGAGCGCGCCGGCCTGCAGCTGGTGCGGCGTGGCCTTGGCGTCGCGCGCGGAGAGGATGGGCCGCGAGTAGCGCGCCGTGAACTGCCGCTCCGTGCCTCACAGGCCCGGCATCAGGCAGTCGCTGTGACACATACCTGCCGGTGCAGCGCCTCGCAGGCGAGCGCGCCGGCCTGCAGCTGGTGCGGCGTGGCCTTGGCGTCGCGCGCGGAGAGGATGGGCCGCGAGTAGCGCGCCGTGAACTGCCGCTCCGTGCCCAGTAGACCCGGCATTAGAAAGTCGAACAACGACCATAGTTCTAGCACGTTGTTCTGGAATAGAAATAAAACTTGTTAGGGCATATTTCAACCGCATTCCCGCATCGCACCGCCGGAACCGGTAGTGTAAAAAAAAAACTTAAGGTTAACAAATCATTTAGGGCGTTTAGGGTCAGAAAACTTACCTGTATCGGCGTTCCAGACAGGATCAACCGATGATTAGCCACCAGCTGTTTAATCGCCTTAAAAGCCTTTGTCTTCCCGTTCTTAATCACATGCCCTTCATCCAGGATGCAGTAGTTCCACTTGATGCTGCTGAAGAAGTCTATATCCTTTCTCACGATATCGTATGAAGCGACGATGAAGTTGTAGTATTTGACGTGCGTGCGTAATCGCTCGCGTTCGACGGGCGGACCCACGTATTGGAGGGGTTTGAGGAACTTTGAGGGGATGAATTTGCCGACTTCGAATACCCAGTGACCTAAAGAGATGAGAATGGTGTTTATTTATGTGGAACATTTTTGTATTTTACAGGCATTAATTTGACTCAGTAATACGTGAATTGCTTTTCCTTGTCGCCGTCAAACATCCAAACTTTTCTAACACTTGTCTAACTTACCAGTTAAGGTGGGCGGACAGACGACTAAAGAGGGAAGGGGAGGCAGTCCGTCTCGTTTCCGCTCGAGGTGCGCGCCGGCTACCACCACAAGGGATTGCAGCGTCTTGCCGAGACCCATGTCGTCGCAGAGAACGCCGTGCAGTTTATATTCGTAGAGGAAACGAAGCCAGTTTACACCTGCCTGTAAAGAGATTCAAAATAAATAGTCCTCTATTTCAACCAGAGTTAATTCATGTTATGAATGTGTACAATTTTCAGCCATCAACAAATCGTTGCCAAAATAAATAAATTGAGTAAGAACTCCGTCTTGTCTTGACCCTGTAAGACCAGTATTTAATCGGGCGAAAGACCTGAAGACTGAGATATTGCATGTTAAAGCACTATTCAACTAATTTGTCTATATTTTAAAGTTGGAGTTATAACTTACCTGCTGATAGCTCCTCAGATCAGCTGACACAGGCACTGGTATCTTATAATCCTGGATCATTTTAGGATTGAAGAGCTGTTCCAAGAACTCCTTGTCTTTAACCCGGCGCGCCTTCAGGTCGGGGGAGAGACCGGGTGGTTCGGAGATCGCGCCGTCCAGCGGCATCAGTTGGATGAGGGACGCGAAACAGCGGGTCGACATTATACGGACCGCTTCGCAGTGGTCGCTCATACGACCTGATTATGGAACAAATGATAATTTTAGTTTTGATGCTTCGAGTCTACAGTTTTTTCAAAATGGCAAACTATATTTTTGTTAAAATTCTTATGGCAATATATGTATACATCTAGTACAGCTGGATATTTATACATGGTATGCTACTCTTATCACACATAACCATCACTCACCTAACAAAGGCACGACTAGAAGCACGATATAAGGCACCACTTTCAGCTGCAGCGCCTCCGTCACGCGCGCCAACGCCTCCGCCGCGCCGCATCGCGCGCGATCCGAGGTCACGTCGCCCAGCGCCGGGACCAACTGGAACAATCACATGGCTTGAATATATGAGTATTTTCACATAATAGTTAATGGTCCACAGGCGAATCGTAAGCTAGTGTCAAACCAGGTCTAATTGGTCTTATATGGACACTTTTCAGAAATAGTATTGACAACAGTTTTTGAGTAACTCGATTGCTTAGCGGTATAAATCTAGCAGAGAGGGGGGTATAAGTGTACAGTGGTTTATACCTCGTGTATGACGGAGTGCATGGTGTCGCAGGCGCGGTGCGTGGCCAGCGCGGCGAGAGCGCGCGCCGCCATGTGCCGCACCGCGGTGTGGCGCGCGCCCACCAGCACGCAGGCAGAGCGCGCCCAGTCTGTGCCACTGCACAGGAGAGACGGAGATATATCTCCGCACACCGCCTCAAATACTTGGAGGCGGGAGATTAGTTCCTCGGCTGCGTCGATGTCTTGCGTTTCTAGTTCTAGGGATAATTCATTTTATTTTAGGACAGCGACTGACACAGTGTGAAAATGTTATTTTAAGGCCTCAACAAACAGTCAAGAAACACCCAATATCTTTTCTACAGAAAAAGGTATCAAGGCAAGTCTCGCAAAACGAACACGGTTATAAACTATTTTTTGGCAAAATTACGGATACTTTGATTTTTGTATGGAGAATTTTGTTTTCTCAAAGGCCTTCGATGTGGTCACGTGTGAGTTAATAGATGGAATAATTTGATATTATATCTCTGAAATCATTTTTTACCTGTGTTCGAGACTTTCAAACTTTACAAATATTATAAAGCTGAATAGTTTGTGTTAGTTTGAACGTTTTATTTAGCGGGTCGACTGGTATGTTCATAAAATGGTGCCTTCCTGCGTTCCTCAGGGCTTGTATTTACGACCTTTTCCATTTCTAATTTATGGTCATGTAAGTAAGTATTCCGTATGCTTCGGATATTGAATGGGTACATAAAATACAAAAATAATTTAGTATTTTATTTCTCAGATAAGATAGTAGAAATCAAAAAAAATCAATTAATTGTACAGCAATATTTATTTATTTCCTAAAAATCTTTATTTAAAGAAACTCGTCTAGCTTACACATCATTTTATTAAATTCTGATACACCTTACCTTCATCGGTCATAACGGTCGCAAACGGCTGCGAGATGAACTCCCACAGTTTGGGCAGCTTCTCGGGCAGATGCTCGCCGAAGTATGACGTCAGGCTCGTCAGCGCTAACGTGGCGCCTCGTCTTTGTACTCTTAGCAGTTTTCTAGCCTGTACAAATGAATTAGATCTTAACTAATAAAAACTTCAACTATTTTTAACAAATCTTCTTGATACAATAAAAATAATTTTAATGAGTCTGGCAAATAGTTAAGATCGCCCAACTTTGCCGTAAGCTTTTAAATAGAATCGAATGCCACAAATTAAATTTTACCAAGCATTTGAAATTTAACGTATAAGAGTCACTAAACTCTTCATATCGATGGGTAACGGCCAAAAAGGGCTAACCGCCATTTTTTGCGAAATCGACTTATATATATGGTTGGAATCGGCTTTTTTTTCTGCGTCGTTTGGTTCAAGTATCGTGGCTCTACGAAATACTTTTTGGCGCTTAGGCAGTTTGTAAATTAAGGTCCTAAGCCTGATTTCTTCGTCGTAAACGACACATATTTTAGTGTCTTTTTTATTTTGGTGGTTATAAGAAAAGTTGAATCTGGAAAATGACACTTAAGCTATTTTGGCATAAAATAAAAATTACTATTTTGGGCGTTAACCTGTTTGGGCTAGATTTTTTTTTTTCTAAAATTCTGCTTGGGATATTTTGCCCGTTTCTTAAAAAATCATAATCGTCGTTTAGTATGTTTAGGCTGCATTTCCGAGACTTTTTTTGGCGCTTAGCCTTTTTTTTCCTGTCACTGTTCAAATTCTATGAGGAGCTTAACACAAATTGTCCTAGTGACTCTCACCAAACATATTGTCGCTTATCCTGTTTTTACCTCCCGATTTGCAAACGAATTTGGTGGTTAGATAATAAAGTAAAACATAAAAATTCCACTTACGCTAATTTCTTGTTACGGCATTTGTCAGTTACCTTGTGCAGCATAATACTAAAACGTCGGTTACCCTTTTCGTGTGTTCAAAACAAACGGAGTCACGAACCAACAGTGAACTTTAGTGCGTAGGCGACTGCGGTTTAAGCGCCACGCGTGCACACGAGCCATTTTGGCGCGCAAAGTTTGGTGAGTGCTAGAACTACAATTTATAAGGTTTGTTTACAATAATAATGAATAATAGTTCATAGAATGGCATCCAAACAGTTTAAATACTGGATTGGTATGTATAGGTACACACACAATTATGGTTAGTGTCTTTGTTACTTATAATAATAATTATTCATAACATATTATGTTTCAGGAAGTCATGGCCCAAAAACAGCGGGCATGTGATATCGTTGGAAAAGCATTGCGCTTTTCAAAAATAAACTTACGGGGACGAAGAATAAATTTTGAAAACCCAGACGAGGTAAGAATAAAAATAATGATACCTACCTACTTCAATTGCACATTCATAAATCTTCAAGTAAAATTAAGCGTGTCCAGCCATGGGATGTCTAACATACCACGGTTGAGCACCCTTCATTACACTTTAACTACACTGTTCTTGCTGTTTCTGTTTTTGTTGAAAAAAGGCGGGTTCGAGTCCTTCCGTGGGTTGTGGAAATTTCGTATTTTTATAAAACTGCTGCGCCCGCGGCTTTGCATGCGTTGTCCTAAGGAAACGTTTAAAGGTGATTTTAATCCCGCAGGAACTGATTTATGGGATAAAAATTAGGTAGCTTATGTTTTCATGGTCACAAACATCCATACCTATTATTCGCTACCTATTATAAAAAGTGTGCTATAATGTTTTAAAATAAGTACCTAGTTTAAGACAAAGAAGTTTTTAACTAAATACTTTTTTCTTTTTAGGAAATAAATCATCGCAATAGAAACATTTCATCATGCTCTGTTCCTGATCAAGCAGTCGACGAAGAACAGATTACTCACGAAGGATTTTATATAATTATTAAGATTTAAAAACTAATAGTAGTGTTGTTGAAACTATTAGTTCAAAGTAAAGTGAATTTGTGTCATTTTTTATTAAAATAAAGACTGCTGATTGAGTATAAAAAGTTTTTATTCTCTGAAATGAAGTTACGAGTTACTTTTCTGTAATTTAAAATAGTAAAAGACACAGTGTTTCATCGTTTACAAAAAAACCGAATGTTTCTTTCAAGAATTTTTACTTAGTATCAATTTCTCGCCCGTCTTTCAAAATTCAATAACCAGTTATACCATAAATGCCCCTACTTCCTGTTATAAAAAGTCGGTTAAGCTGATTTTCTTCGACATAAATAATACGAAAAGAACTGTTAAATCATTTAGTCTGGAAGTAAATGAATAAGAGTTTTTCATTTAAGACGTTCTGGCTGTTTGTAAAATCAGGACCATTTAGGGGTAAGCGACCGTAAAGGGTGTTTACAGGTCGATTTATTACAAATTAATAATGCCATTTTGTAGAGTGACAATCAAAAGCTAAGTAGTTAAATTTTCAAGGTTTCGGAAGCTTAAACAGAATTTTTATGATTTTTTTTCGTATATTTTCAACTTTAATCCTCTCTACTGTAAAGTTTGTTACATGTCGGTTATCCTTTTTTGGCCGTTAACCATCGATATGAATTAATATCTGGCATCTAGAGCCAAGCTATACGTTAAGTCGGCTCAGCAAGTCTTCAAAAGGGAGACATTATTATTAATATGTGCCTAGAAGTCAGTAAATACCTCGTCTTCCTGAGCCAACATCTGGTCGATGTTGATATTGGCGTGCGACGGCGGGCGGCCGCGTCTAGGAGTCACTCGCTCCGCGGAGCGCTGCTGTTCCCATAGAGTTAGGATGCCGTTGTATATGTCCACTGGGTAAAGAATTACAAATTATATGAATCACTGCGATAATCAAATCATGGACTCTAGGTATTTATAATGGTAACAAAGAATTAATAAATTAATACAACGTTGTATTAAAACTATCTTCTCGCACAGCACGCAGCAATGACGCAGCACACATCTCAGCTTTGGTAGAATCCCGGCCATAATGTCATTTATAAATTACGACAATTGGTAGAACATAGTAATAGGGTATGTCAGGACAAGGTGGAATAAAATCCATTTCTAAATTGTATCTTATTCCAGGATAAAGTAATTTAGTTGATCATATGGTCGATAGAGGTCGTCACAGGTAAAGCAAGGAGAACTCACACGCAGATCCATGCGCCATTGTAATCTCCGCTTTCCCTTCCGCGCCGCTGTCTCCGCTGCCTGAGTCGGCTGTTTCTTCTGGATTGTCCAGTTGAATGCGCGGAGTGAACTCTGGGTCACACCTGGAGATAACAACTAAAGGTGGTATCAGACGGTTCACTCGAATGATTGTTCACTCGAGTGAATGCTTCATTTTTTTTTCATTCTATGTTCACACGGCTTAGAGGAAATGATACAGAAATGAACATTCATTGTTCTTTCTTTTAAATAATGTCGTCGAATGAAGTCGTACGTCTTGGAATTAGTTTAATTTGTGATCATTTAATCAAAGAGTTGACGTGATGTCCGTCGGCTACAGGACTCGAAACAAAATGGCCGAATCCGAATGAACGTTCTTTCAGTGTTCAGACCGTTCATTTCTCGTTCATTCGGAGTGGTAATGAAAGATACCGGATGCCAATATCCAACACTGTTGGATCGGTTCACTAATGAATTCATTCGGCACTCGTGTTTCATTTTTTGTTCAGACATTTCATTTGAGAGAGTCGCGGGTGACCGCTTGTAAGAACTAGTCGCATACTATTTTGCTCTCTGTTTTATTATGTTAAAAAGTGGTTAAAGTAAACAGTTTGAAGTAGAAAATTTGATATATTTGTACTAAAGTGTACACCAGACAATTTGGCTTGCGAAGAAATTACTGAAAACAGATATCTGTAAAGGAATCCGTAGAAAGAAAGCGAGTGATTTGTCATAAACGCAACAAAGAAAGGCAAAGCGGTAAGCGAACCAATCACGCACGATAACCGAGTAGTTAACCTTGAGACTAACTGGTTCGACCTTGTCCAGCTTGCTGATACAGTACGCTTATTTCAACAGCTTGCTTAAGGCGATCGGTGGTGTAGAGGCATAAGCGACCGAAAAACGGGTCATAGAGCGCTGCTCGTCTGGGTTCCAATCTCTGTGGGATTATCACTTTTTGCACTTTGATTTGGCTTATTTTTGCTTTCTGGTTTTGGCTTTATAAATTCCATAGAAATAAAGCTTTACAATGCCTAAAATTAAGAACAACTGCAACGCATGTGGAAAATTTTTATCAGCGGTAGGAGCTGCCACCTGTAGCAAGTGCTCGACCTTATTTCATAAAGGATGTGTGTTGCTTCCGGAGTCTTCTGCTGTTTCTGGGAGCTGGGTTTGCCCTGAGTGTTCTACTCGTAAGCCACGAGGTGACAACACTCCTGTACGTGTTACTCCCTCCGCGGTAGTTCCTACGCAGGATGCTATTAAAGGCTCCTCTCAGATTTCTGGCCCTGATTTCGCCAATATGCGCAAGGAGATGGTGGAATGGATGATGGAGATGCGGGATTTTCGACGTGAGATCTCAGAATTCCGTTCTACAGTCATGGGGCTCACCAACAGAATGGACACTATTGAGGCGAGGCTTACAGTCATTGAGGAGAGAAATCCCGAACCTCTTTCTGAGCTAACCGAACTTAAGTGTAAGGTTGTCACACTTCAGCAGGAGTTAAATGACCGTGAACAGGATGCTCTACTGTCAGATATAGAGATCGGTAAACTTCCTGAAGAAAAGGGAGAAAATGTTATACACTCAGTAACGGTTTTGGCGGCAAGACTTGGTGTAGAGCTAAACGAACGTGACATAATATTTGCGGAACGGGTAGGTGTTGTGCAGTTGGCTGGAGCTGGTGGAGAGCCGCCTAATTCGCGCCGTGTAGTAGTGCGTCTGGCCAGACGCCATCTGCGGGACCAATTGCTACAAAGTGCGAGGGTCCGCCGCAATCTGACTGCGGCCGACATTGGCCGAGATCCGAGTGCTATTGCCGGTGCTACTGCGCCTCCTCGTTCTCGCATATATCTTAATGAACGCCTTACGCGCACGAACCGCATTCTTTTCCATCGGGTACGAGATGAATGCCGGAAATGTCATTGGCGTTATTCCTGGACAGCGAAGGGTAGAGTGTTCGCCAGGGAAGCCGATGGGAAGAATCGCTATCAGTTTCGATCCGAGGAAGATATAGTGCGTGTTTTTGGCGCCAAATCGGTTTGAATTCATGGGTGCTGTGGAAGTGTTAACTGATTTGTATAATTGTAATTCAAATTCATGTTTATTTTACTTTATTCAGTATATACAGTGTGCTATAGCTTTTAGGGCATAGAACCGGTTTTTCCCGGAACCGAAATTCCCGGGATTTCCCGGAATTTTTGGATACACGAAGAACCGGTTCTCAACACATTAAGAACCGGGATTTCGGTACTTTCGGGATTTTTTTTAAAAGTTAATTTACATAAAGTATTAATAATATAAGAAAAAAAAATGATGATTAACAGGTCTTAAAACTACGGGCCGCGCTGCCATTTTGTGTTATTCTGTTCAATTCTACCTGCTAGCATTGTTGTGTTGTGTGTAGTGCGGCACGGCAGCTTAATGCACTGTGGATTCAAAACTCTCTAAAACGGTAAGTGCGAAATATTGTTTTTGTAATGTTGTGAAAGTTAAAACTTAACAACTTTTGCTCATTACTTTGTAGACTACAAACACTTTATAAACTTGTATTGCATAATATCAACTCAATAACTCAACAGGTTAATTATTTTGTTTCATCATCATCATCATCAGCCAATATTTGTCCACTGCTGGACATAGGCCTCCCCTAGTGAGCGCCAATGCGCCCTGTTTTCGGTTTGACGCATCCAACATCTGCCAGCAGTCTTGCGCAAGTCGTCATCCCATCTAGCCGGAGGGCGTCCTACACTACGCTTACCTAGTCGCGGTCTCCACTCAAGAACGCGTTTAGCCCAACGGTTGTCGGTTCTTCGGCAGATATGGCCAGCCCACTGCCACTTCAACTTACTAATTCTATGAGCTATGTCGGTTACTTTGGTTCTGTGACGGATATTCTCGTTTCGGATCATATCCCTCAAAGAAACTCCGAGCATAGCTCTTTCCATAGCTCGTTGAGCGACTTTAAATTGGTGAACTAGCCGTACTGTGAGTGTCCACGTCTCGGCAGCGTAGGTCATAACCGGAAGGACGCATTGGTTAAAGACTTTCGTCTTTAAGCACTGGAGGATGGATGACGAAAAGACTCGACTAAGTTTACCGAATGCCGCCCAACCCAGCTGAATCCTTCTGCGGGCCTCCCTATCAAAATTGTTTTTACCTACTTGTATGATTTGTCCAAGATAGGTATATTCGGAAACAAATTCGATAGGAAAGCCGCTTACGATTAAGGGCCTTGGGACAACTGGGTCGTTCAGCATGACTTTGGTTTTATCCAAATTCATGCGAAGACCAATTCGTCCCGAGGCCAAAGCCAGGTCGCTTAACATTCGAGTCAACTCCTCCAGCGAATCCGCCATTAAGACTATGTCATCTGCGAATCGAAGGTGTGAGATGTATTCGCCGTTTATGTTTATGCCCTTTTCTTTCCAGTCCAGAGTCTTAAACATATCCTCCAATGCGCAAGTGAACAGTTTTGGTTATATGACATCACCCTGTCTCACACCTCTGCGCAATTGGATGGGATTTGACTTCTGGCCCTGTACTTGGACATTCATAGTTGCAGCATTATTAAGACATCTCAGCACCTCGATATAACGATAGTCTATTATATTTTATCTTATATTTAGTCATTATATTTTGTTTATTAATTATGAATTAAAATGATAGCCATGCCATGACAGTGCGAGTTGTTTTCGCGTGGTATTTAAAGTTTGTTTAGTAAATGATTACGGAAGAGGATTGAAAAATCATTCGAATTGGTAAAGTGGTGATTCTGGTGATAGACATGTCGAAAGATTTTTAAATTCTCTTCTGTAATGTGGGTTGGGTTGGGTATACATTGACTATTTACGAAAAAATCTATATTTTGTTATTAGAGTAAAGTAAAACGTATTGGTAATGTTGTGAAATTTTAATTGATAAACAATAAATTGAAGCCATTTATTAAGCATATTTTAAATACCACGTGTTTAGTTTACCATAGCGTGATGCCAAACCAGACGCGCCATATGATATGACAGAATCAAAATTCAGAACAAAACACTGTGAATAAAAGCTCTGCCTCACTAGGACGCCATGGTGACGTAGCCGGCTACGTCTCCAAGCAATTAATATTACAAAATTATTTCATTTACTATTTACTATTATTTCATTTACTATAATTCATGAATTAATTCAAAAAATTCTAATATTCAACACCAGTACCGAAAGTACCGAAAGAACCGGGATCCCGGTATTTTTTTCGCTTCGGAACCGAAAGAACCGGTTCCTTAAATTAGGTCCGGTTCTCGATGCCCTAATAGCTTTGTGTTTTGAACTTATAAGATTGTTTTTTTATATAATTGTTACTTTGTTGTGTGGTCTGTATGTAGCTTGGATTTGCATGGATTGCGATCATTGTTTAGTATTTATTAATTACGTTTATTCTTATGACTTTGTGACTGTTTTGCATTACTATTTTAGGTACATATTTTTAGTCTGCTTTTCCTGTTATTTATCGTTTACTTTTGATACTATGAAACTAGTAATTCCTAAAAATGTCTATGTCCGCTAAGAACTTTTTAGTTGGTTTGTATAATCCGGGTTCTTTAGGTACAAACCATGATAATATCATAGCTGCGTTTGACAGATATCAAATGGATCTTATTGCAATTAATGAGACATGGTTGAACTCTGCGAAGGACGAGCGTGCACCTATTATTCCCAACTATAGTCTGCGTCACGTACCTAGGCCAGCTGCGGTTGCCAGCCGTGGTGGAGGAGTAGGGTTTTATGTGAGAAAGGGGGTTGCAGCTCGTCTTTGGAAGCATCCTGTTGATCCGTCCTATTCTTCGGTTGAACAACTTTGGCTTACTTTGACAGTCAGAGGGAAAAAGCTTGTTGTAGGTACAGCATATAGACCTCCTCGGCTTAATGTGGACTTATTTTTTGATGCGCTTACTGATTCAGTTAATGCTAGTCCTAGTTGTGATTTTATAATTTTGTTAGGTGATTTCAATATTAACGACAATTATAAACTTAGTAAATTTAACGTTTTCCTTAAATCTCTTGGCTTATCCCAGCTTGTAACCATGCCCACTCACTTTACTGATTCATCCGAATCACTGTTGGATGTCATTTGTACTAATCTTCAGTCCAATAAAATAATACACGATCCGGTAGGGCAACTTACGGGACACGATCTGCTGGTATGCGAGTTTAAAATAAAACGTGACAAACCCTTGCCAAGATTTATTACCTATAGACCGATACAGGATATATTATTTGATTTTTTTAATATAGACTTAAATTTACTGCCGTGGGATTATATACTGTCAATAAATAATATTGATGATAAGGTTTATTATTTCAACAGTTATATACTGCATTTATTTGACACTCATGCACCCGTGAAAACAATCTGTGTCAGAGAACGATCGTATCCGTGGATAACACCAACTATTAGAGAAATGATGAAGCTTAGAGATGCCGCTCTTACTGACTTTCGTATAGCTAAGTCGTCAGTCAAGAAAGTTTACTACAAAGATTTCAAAGGTATTGTAAACCAAGCTCTCTTTTTCGAGAAGAAGTCGTTTTTTAATACAAATATTAACAGCCAGATTTATAATCCAAAACGCCTTTGGAAAACTTTGAAATCAACTATTTTACATCCACATAAGGACGACTTACCCTCTCATTTTTCATGTCCTGATACCATTAACGCACACTTTTTAAATGTACCTGGTACCCTTTACAATAATATATCACAGCTAACATACTTAGAATTTAATAGACATAGTGATGCTGTTTTTAGGTTGTCTACTGTTAGTTGTGATGTTGTGGGTAAAATCATCTCTGGTTTACGGTCGAATGCGGTCGGCATCGGCACAGATGGTATAAGCCTTAAGATGTTATTATTAACACTTCCACAATCATTAGAAGTCATAACTTCCTTAGTGAATACTTCTATTTCAACATCTACATGTCCTATGGCGTGGAAGGTGGCATCTGTTATCCCTCTTCCCAAGATTTCAAATGCTCTTACTCTAAAAGATTTGAGACCAATAAGTATTTTGCCATGTATTTCAAAAATTCTCGAAAAGGTAGTTTCATCACAATTGGTAGAGTTTTTGGAAGCTAACAATATACTACCGGAACTGCAATCTGGTTTTAGAAGAGGTCGCAGTACTGCTACTGCTTTACTTGACGTCACGGATCATATACTGGAAGCAGAGGATAAAGGCATGGTTACGCTGCTGGTTTTATTGGACTTTTCCCGCGCTTTTGACTCTCTGAATATAACTTTATTATTATCGAAACTTAGTTATTATGGTTTTGACATTGACACAGTAAAATGGTTTCACAGCTATTTATGTGATCGCCGTCAACACGTTAAAGTTACCAAAGTAGACGGTACCACTACTTATTCAGATGAGGCTGTAGTAGATAGAGGCGTCCCTCAGGGATCTATTTTGGGACCTATTTTGTTTTCAATGTACACTGCTGATATCATTAAGCGTATCCGGGTTTGTAGGTATCACATTTACGCAGACGATGTCCAAATATACCTGTCTGTTAAACCGTCAGACATTGATTTGGCGATTAGTAGTATAATGATGACTTGGTGGGAATATCTAATTGGGCTCTCGAGAACAGCTTGGTTCTCAATCCATTGAAAACCAAGTTCATGATTCTCGGAACTAAACATCGGTTAGCTAATTTGCAGCAAACCCTTAGGGTATCTATGTTGGGTGAGCCTATTGAACGCGTGTATGAGGCTCGGAACTTAGGCCTTACTATGGATACAGGTTTAAGATTTGAAACACATATAGTAGGTGCAGTGAGGTCATGCTTTTATAAACTTCGAACTCTCTATAAGATTCGTCAATATCTTAGCGAGCAACTACGTATACAGCTTGTAGAATCTCTTGTATTGTCAAGACTTAACTATCTTGACACTGTGGTTGGTCCTCGTTTACTAGCTCGTTCGCAACGTCTTGTACAGAGAATACAGAATGCTTGTGCACGATTCTGCTTTAAAATTCCTGCCAGAAGTCACGTTACACCATTTTTGAATAAAAAATCTCTTTTAAAAATGAAAGCACGTCAAAAACTTCACCTGGCATGTTTACTCTTTGGCGTTGTAAAGAATAAATCTCCTAAATATCTGTCTGATAGATTGAATGCTACAACTAGACCTGTACGTAGGTGCGCAGACCAGTTTTTGATACAAAGGCATCACTCGGCGTCTTTTCGAGGTAGTTTCCGGTACGCCGCTTCCAGGTGTTGGAACAATATCCCCCCGCCGATTCGTGATTTAACTAGTTTCTTTGGTTTTAAGCGCAAACTTAAGTTATATCTTCTTGACTATCAGAAGGCCCACGGTGATATTCAAATGGAGTTAACATTTTTGTAAGATTTGTCAGTACCTAATAGATTACCTAACAGTATTATTAATTTTATTTTAAACTCATCTGTATTTATTTCCTCTATAGATTAGGCATATCCATTCTCTGTGTACATTAAGCTTTTACCTATTTTGTTTACATGTTACTAATTTTGATTATAATTATGTACTTTTACCTACTTATATATTTTCTTTCCTGCTGTATAGTTATTATTATTGTTTTATTTTAAGCTAGTTCTTACTTTGTGTTTGTTTATATATTTAGTTTGTATTTTGTTTTCTTTTGTTATCTGTGGCTCGGAAGGTTTCCTACGGAAGATCAGCGTTGTTTTGCTTAACGCAAGACAACACATGCTGAGTAGGGAACCTTTTTGAGATACAATACAATTACTCGTGATTTTTATTTTAATTATTTTGTATGTTTTATTTTATTTTGTTTTGTATCCCAAATAAAAGTATTTTCTTTCTTTCTTTTCTTTTCTTTCTTTCATTTCGAGTGAAATGAACCGAATGAAAGGTGAAAATGAACAAAAAATGAACCGTCTGATATCACCTTAAGATCAATATCTAGAAGGAGAAATGAAAGAGGTTTCTTTCATTTATGCCTCTTGCTGAAGAGAGCAGGGAGTTCTTGGGTCATTCGGAGCAGGTTGTAGACACTCACCTGAGGAATGCCTTCAGGTTGTTGAGCACCTTGTTGTTGGGGCTGGTCTCGCGCGTCCGCAGCTGCGCCAACAGCGCCGCCAGCGAGCGCGCCGAGTCCTGCTGAAGAGAACAGGCAGGTTCCTTCTTGATGCTCTCCATCAGCGGTTTCACCACTGGGTTTAGCTTCTCCGGCAGGGAGTGGAGGTTGGCGCAGGCTCCGGATATTGCGGCGAGGACCCTGTGCAAGTGAAATCTTCTTGAGCTTGCAAATGTTAAAGGGAAATTTTGCATCAATCACGGTCTGGCTATGATGAAAAAAGCTAATAAATGCAGCTACTCTACGTTTTAGTCAACATGTAGCAACATGCTAAAACGCTCCTCACACTAAAAAGCTAAATTTTAAGCCTCATGAAAATAGATTAATCAGTAGGTCGTATATTAAGGCTGAAATAATCACTCACGAGACATTCAAAGTCCCCTGCTCGACAGTGCACACATTCACAGTAGACTGCAAGTTCTTCCGTCGCTCCTCCAACGTTTGCGCGACCCGCTTCAGTTTCATGGCGGCGATCATCGGCTGTGTTACTGTTGTCATATGCACCACCTATAAACAATGTATAGTTGAAAAAGATGATAAAAATAAATCAAACATTTATCACATATATTGAACGAAGATGCTGTCTTCTGGCAAACAGAATGGTAAAGATAAACAATAAATAATATAGACTTTATCGCGTCTATTTAAAAAAACGTGACTGAGAAACATATATATAGCACACACAAAAACTGGTACCTGTTCAAGCCTCAAAATATTGTTGAACTCTTCACCGTCAACGGGTAACTTGTAGTGTTTCATCATTGCGAGTAAATCACGAGCCTCTTGAAGTATCCTATACATAAACATGATCAATAAGTTTTTGAAAACACGTATATGTCAAATAAAAATAAAATAATAGCTTACTGAGTTAAATATTGTTTATTAATTAGGTAGACTTAATCTTACCTATTACAGTTGAGAGCTACTTCGTCATAATACAGAGCTTGGTTGAGTGCGGAGTGTAACGCGCTGGTCAAAGTAGGTGGCGCTAGTTTGCTTATTAAGTCTTCTTCGTCAATTTTATCTCCGTTCTGAGAAAAAGAAATCAGTTTCTAAAGTATGTATATTTGTATCTATATATCGTCATTCATCAGTCTCGCGACAACTCGACAACGGCTTTACAGATTACTCTGATTTTGGTTTTGAGATGTTATAGTCCAGGGAAGGTCTAAAAGGTGAACGCGAGCGAAGGCAACGAAAACAAGGGTGGATCAGCTAGTTTGTAATTAAAACAAGCAGAATAATAAATATTGAAAACAAAGACAATTTTTCGTTTAAAAGGGAAATCAACATAAACTATACTTTTACTCGTTTATACGAACATTAGAAATAGATGGTCGTTAAATCCGATGGTGATCTGTTTTTTTGTTTTTTTTAAACCCTGACTGATGGATTTCGAAAAATTTGCAAACATTGTAAACACCGTGAGGAGATCGAATCATAAGACCGTGAACAACATATCGGATGTTCAGAGAACTTTGAATAAAGAGTTCGAAGGACACGTGACACTCGCCAACCTGTACTTCTCTCTCTCTCGTCAAGAGAGAAGTCCCTGTGTCCAGCAATGTGGTGAATAGGGGTGTTTATGTTATACCTCGTGATGTCCATTGTGTATGTCGGGGCGGTGCAGGCGGCGCGCGGTGTGTCTTGCCCAGGCCGACACCACGAGGCTGGCCACCAGCCGCTGCAGCGCGCTGCCGGACCGCAGGTATACTATCATAACCTGACACGGAAATATATATAAAATACCTGCATTCATCAAATTAATTTATATATTTTGAGCTTGACATTATCTTCTATATCTATCTATCTATCTTCTATATAAATAAAAATGAATCGCCGTTCTTTAGTCTGGCTAAAACTTGAGAACGGCTGGGCCGATTGAGCTGGTTTTGGTCTTAAAGTGTTCGTAGTAGTCCATGGAAGGTTTAAAAGGTGAAGGAAAAAAAACGGGCGAAGCCGAGCTGGCTCAACTAGTTATAAATAAATATTGCTGGACAATTCACACAGCGACATCTAACCCCGTGTTAAGCTGTAAGCTTGTGTTACTGGTGCTAGATTTCTGAATACTTATTAGAATATATTTAGTTACCTTAACGTAACAGTCGATAGGACTCTCGTCCTCGGGTTTGTACTCTATACCAGGTGCGGGCTGGACTAAATAACACGACAGGTAACCTGTGAACAGAACAATTATTATAGTTCTGTTTCGATTTATGGACAAGTTTAAAAGATACTTCCGACATAGCTGACAAAATATTTTTTTTCTTATAAAAGTTTATAGTATTCTCTATAATCCAGTGACCTATTACTAAGCAAAACTCCAGATTCACACGGAAAAACCTTATCAGTACTTGCTACATATAAATACCTCTTGAACCCGTGTTATTTCAATAAAAGTAAGTAATGGTTTCCATTAGTTTCAGCTTGTAAAACATAAAAAATATTGATTTTGAGTAAACAATAATATTAAATGTAATATTTCCGCAATTTATTCCGCAAGAATTTCGTCAAATTTCATCTGAGCGAAGCCGGGTTTTCATCTAGTTACCTAATATATCGGCGGCCCGGCAGCGCGCGCGCGTCACGTTGACGTCCCGCAGCGCGCACGGCAGCGACTCGGACCCGCCCACCAGCCACTTCTGACACGGACGGATCTCGGGGGGTACCACATCTGATGATAGACTGCTCGTTCGCGTACGCTTTTCCTAAACAAAATAAAAATAAAATATATCTTTATTTTCTATCACAAAAACAGTACTTACAATAAGGATTAATTAACGTGGTTTGCTAATAGCCATCAGCATTCTAAAGATTTTAAATTAGAAGCAGAAACAATGTATCGCAAATTAGATTCATATAAGACTTAGATGGGTCGGTTTGATCCTAAATCATGATGATTTTTCCATTTTATATTGTATCACCGCCAATTTGTTTTATGGCAGACACTCGCAAGTGTAAAGGAACTTGGACACACACACAGAAGCCGACCGAATCCTTGATATCTTATTAGCTTGTCGCTGATAGAGAAGCCCTACTCTAGTTACCTTCGGAGGAGGCATCAGTAACAGCGAGGGCTCCACGGCCAGCCGCGCGGGCTGCATGGCGAGGCACAGCCACGTGGCCAGCATGGGGCAGGCGGCCATCAGGATCGCTGATAGAGAAGCGTGCCGCAGGAGATTACCCCAAACCTGATGGAAAACATTAAATTTAATTAAAACTAATTAATTAAATTTAATTAAACATTAAATTGAGAAGTGCAATTTAATTCTAAATAATCTCTACCACAACTAAAGATTACATACCTGTACAGCAATTTCTTGTATTTCAATCACATGCTCAAAAAGCACTCTTTGGTAGATATGTCTCATAGCCTCCTGTAGTAGCTCCGGCGTCCACATCAACAGATCACTATCAAACTCGCCGTTCGTATTCGGATCTCCACCATTTTGAACACCATCATCGCCATTTTGAATTTCAACAGCGTTATTTTGAATTTCACCAGCGCCATTTTGAATTTCACCAGCACCATTTTGAATTTCAACGGCGCCATTTTTAATTTCACCAGCGCCGTTTTGTTCTTCGCCATTTTGTTTCGGTGTCTCGCCGTTTTGCGCACCGTTCTGTTGCGTTATAAGAGGGCGGGTGAGGGTACGCAGTGTTTGCAGGGTCGCTTTGCGCACTGAGCTGGTATTGTGATCTAGATACGGCCAGAGACGGGGTAGGACGTCTGCTAGGTCGATTGGGCTGTGAAAAACGAGGTAATTTTGAAATACATAGTTGTTTTAATATAGATCAGTGCAAGGGCATAATAATTTTTTTAGCAAACAAGTCACAACAAATAAATATAGTTGGCTTTTAGAAAAGCAACTAACGAGAAATGCTATTCTATAACGGGATAAAAGGAACATAAAGGGCAGAAGGCATTATTTATTATATAAAATAAATAAAATTTATGTGAAATTTGACAGTGAATGGTAAAATACCAAGGAGTCATTAGGAATTGGAATAGATGCAAGTAGATAATTCGTATAATTCGTAAACGTGTCAACTGCCGAGTCTATCATGCATCGGTATTAACATCTTAAGGAAATAAATGTCATAAGTAAATAAAATCGTGGTAAGCTCTAAGCTGGTGTTACGGGTGCTAGATTTCTGATACACTTAATAGAATATACATACATAGATAGATATTTGTTTATTTTTTTAATTATAATTACACTCACTGCAATAACTTGGCCGGTTCAGGCAGCGCCATCAACGCCGCCAACAGCGCCATATACGAGTTCGCCGGAGCGGCCAACTCATCTTGTTCGTGCAGCAACGTCCACAGGCGGGCCACGACGGCGCGCAGTGCGTGCGGCCGGTGCGTCGCCAGCGCGCTGGCCGCGGGCGCCAGCGCCGTCGCTGCCACCGCTGACACGTCCTCCGCAGAGTCGCCGAGACCTTCCATTAGGTGTTCTAAGGCCCCGCTCTCGCAGGCTACATCCTGAAGAGAGATAAATATAAATAAATAAATATTGCTGGACAATTTACACAATATCCCGTGGTAAGCTCGAAGTTTGTGTTGGGTTAGATTGAAATTCGAAAAAATGAAAAAATATTGATTATCTTAAAGTACAATTAAATCAAGTAGACATATCAGCGGACTTCACCTCGGCAAAGCCTGTATCGCAGGGCCCATTAATAGGTGTAACATAATATATATTATATTTCGGACTTATAATAGCTAAGATACATTTACACTAGTTTGGAAATTTTACAATAATAAAATTTAGAGACGCATATTGCAATACCAAGACATGTTTATAAGTAATAGTTTTTGGGTTATGAAGTAGTCTAAAAGTGCAACCGAATCCCTGTAAAACTACACAAGCTAATCGCAACTTCAATAGCTTGAACTTTGCGTTGATCATCTGAACAGAAGCCTGATGATAGTCCCAGGTTCAGAGCCATTTCTTGTTTGAATGGTTTTTTAAATAGGCTACTATTTTTTATATAGACAAGTCGTAGTCGACAATAATCACTTGCCTGCCTAGCTGCTAGTAGATACTTGAAGCCGAGGAGCGCGCCGTGCCGCGCCTCCCACTGCGGCTGTGACGTGAGCGCCGCCAGCAGCGCCGCCACGCGCCGCACTCGGGAAGCTCGCAGTTGTGCCAACGCCACGCCCAGGGTTTGTGCGCATGTCTCTCGCACTGGTGCCACCACCTGACATCGGAATGCACTGTCATTCTTTATTCAAATAAGCCACGACAGTGTCATTTGACATGAACGCTTTTTGTTACCTTTTAATCACAAATGAAATCATTACCTGGTCAGAGACGAAATCCCCGAACCGATCTAACGCCAGCACACAGAGTAATCTCAGTGCCATGTCTTCCAGCCATTCTTGATGTGCATCCTCCATCTGTAAGCAGAAAAATACAGTGAAACAACACGGGAGCAACAGAGAAAGGTTATAAAGGTCAATGTCCTTTCAAAAAAGGTCGTAAATTACATTCAAAAATTTAGAATATAAACATTATTTACTAACACAGAAAAAAATATGTTTCTAGTAACGTTACTTTTTGAATAAATATACCTATTAAAAAAATATTTTAGTTCTAAGTATTATTATTATTCTAATGTTTATATAAACTACGCCCCTGCCTTATTTCTCTTCTAATATTTGTTCCATCCCTGCCTGAAAATCGCTCTAAGCGATAAGGCCGCCCATTGTTTCACTGTTTTTTTTGTGTATCTTTTCGTAATGTGGTGTAACAATAAAGAATTTTGTATTGTATTGTCCTATGTGGTGTACCTGTTGGCGGGTGGTAGCGGGGCGCTGGCCGGCGCTGGCAGCGACCCTGGCGCGCAGCAGCTCCCGCAGCGCGCTGGCGGCGCCGTGACGCGTCTCCCACGCGGCGCTGAACAGCCGGCTCTGCAGCGCGAGGCACCAGCTCTCCAGCGGCCACGACGTGGAGGCCCCCCATTCGCCAGAGCAGTCGGGCACGGGCGCTGTGCTCTCAACTATCGACAATAAACAAAATATTAACTTTTTTTATGATAGACCCTTGTTGCTTGACCACAATCTCACCTGATGGAAAGTGTCGATGTGGTCGAAGATGGATCGCAAGGGTCTAGAAGGTACCTATTTACTCTTGTCTTGAAGAAACCCAGATTGTAAGTTTCATGAAAAACAGCAGCAGGCAACGCATTCCAAACTTAAGCAGTGCGCAGTAACGCCGTTATATTTCAATCATCGAGTTCTAGAGTGGAGACCACGGATCGGGAAACGCAGCGTCGGACGCCCACCCACCTACCAGGACGGATGAGTTACGGCGATATTATGCCGATTGTCGGCTGATATTATGATGATGGCAATGATGTTGATTGTTTTATAAACTCTAGGCACATTTGGCTGTTTGCGGCAAAAATCAAATGATGTTAAAAGTTGTCTAGAATGAATACTGACATACAAACTCCTCCGGCTGCTCCAACTTGATCTTCTTCCTGTCTGGTTCCACGGGCGGCGTGGGCGGCGCGGACGGTCCGTCTTCGCTGCAGTCGCGCGACTTTTGTTTACTGAAGGCCGCGCGCGCCTTGCGCTTGGCCAGGTTCATCTCACGGGAGCTGAGCGGCTTCGAGGATAATGGGACTAGTTCTTGCACCGGCCTCTGTTGAAAAAGATAACATGGGATGGTAGCTTTATATCCCGAAAAAATAATACTTTTTACAATAATTAAAGATCGCTAACAGTTGTTATCTGTTCATTTTTATGAAGGTTTTCTAAAACGCCCTTATCGGTCGTCAATTAAACTATTTGTTATACATATTAAAGGTTACACCCATAAAGAAGTTAGAGAACAACATCATCATCATAAAACCCAACAATAGTATTCAAAGTAACATGAAAAAATAGTTTAATTTTGTGATTTATTACCAACAATAATAATATAAAATAAACCCCCATTCATGTACTTTATAGTGGTTATCATGCTCAGATTGAATAATATAGTATCCACATACCCTGTGAGTTTCAGTCTTAATCGTCAGTTTGGGTGGACAGAGGTCGTCATTGGAGTATACAGAGCTGAGATCGACCCCAATGCTGGCCGCGACGTCCAGGCCCAGCCGAGCGTTCAATTGCTGACGCTGCTTCGCCAGCCGCTCCGCTGCGTCTAATGAATATTGTTTAATTGAGAATAATTAAATTAAATTTATTAAAGTACTTTTTTAATGAACAAAATTTAATGTGCATGATCATTAGTTTATTAATTATTTATTTGAATATTTTAATTTTATGTAATTTATCTTTATTTATGCACCCTCCGTCTTTTAGTACATAAAGCTTAAGGTTGCCTGGAAGAAATCGCTTTTAGTGATAAGGCCGCCCATTGTAACACTTTTTATGTGCCTATATTTTTTGTAATGTACATATTTATATTTTTTGGTGTGCAATAAAGTATATAGTACTGTATTACCTGGTCCAGAAAGCGCCTCTTCATCCAAATCGTATTCCTTCCCCTCCGAGCCCATGAGATGTGCTCCGTTCTGCAGCACCCTCTGGATGTCGAACGTCTCGCATCGCAGCCGGCCATTGTCTTCCACTTCACACTTCTCTTCTAGAAACAAATTTAAATATAGAATTGTAGTACGGGAGGCGACGATGCTAAATGGGGATTTACTCGAGCGTCAAAGAGACCTATTGGGTTGCATTTGGTAGATGATAAGAAGAAAAAAATTGTATGAGACCGATGTGTTTCATTAGTGGGGGAAGCGACCATAGATAAATAAAAACTTATTTAAAAAAATACTGTTGTATGGACGTACTTAAACGCGTCAGTTAGTGATAGATTCTATGAATCAGACTCAATAAATTGAAAATCAGCTTAACATACTTACATACTTAAAAATAATTTAGGAAATATGATTGATAATATACGTTTGTAAATCTGATTGTTTACACGATTGGGGTGAGTGTACGTAAACGTTAAAAAAATAAAAATCGCGACTCATTTTTTTTGACTCATTTTCAAAAATATGAACAAAAAAATCGGCATTTCCAAAGGTGTTAGAGCGTCAGGTTTAGATGTATATGGTTCATCTCTATGTTCTGATTCTACCATATCTTAATCTGACAATTATCTAAAGTGATGCGCCTAATATGACAAAAGTAAATTTTGTTCCCTTATAATTCACGTTCGAACATAGATAGATTTTTTATATTTGGTGGAGGTACTTATCTGGGTACTAGCTATCTCCAGTATCTTAATCTGACGCGCTCGAGTAAATCCCGAAATCCCCTCTTCGGCTCCCCTACTATTGATTCAGCGGATTCAGGTAGCGGTTGTATAACATGTAGTGTTGCATTATTAAGAGCTTTCAACATTTTTATATGAGGCCTGGCATTTTGACGTGTAAAAATATCTTACCAATAAATTGATTATTGATATTTGAAAGGACAAATTTAAGATACGGTACTAAGTTCCCGCTATTTTTCATTTTACATCGTGCCTACAAATTTTCTGCATTTGTTATGCCTGTACCTAAACTTATATATAGTGCAATATAAAACGTTATCGTCATGTTCACTGTAACTAATTTATGTAACAACCGCTATTGCATCTAAATATAGGTATATGTTACAAGTATACACAGATTCACACGATAGTGCATTCCAAGCGATCCGTTGAACCAACAACATGCATTATAGGAAATACATAACATGCTTGAAATACCCATTCAGCACTGAAAACATGCATTTGATGTTGGCGGAGGTATTTCAGTGAATACAACTAGTGTAGGTCTAATTCATTTGGTGACCCAAGTTATTTTTTAAACAATATAGAATAGCATATTTCTATTCTACTCACCTACTGCAAATCAATATCATTAACAACCTCAATGATTGGACTAACGTACGTACTAAAGATTATAATTATGATCATGACATATTTTACTATAGGTAGTCAAGAAAACCGTAAATCATTTTCATGCAAAGCCAGTTCATTCACCACTTAAACTAGAAAACCACCTCTTAAATCAACTTGAAAAATTAATTATTTACTCGAATAATTTTAACAGTAATTGTCGAAAGTAAACCAATAAATTTTGAATAAAACATGAACCGGTTAGGTGCCGAAGGTCGCACTAGTTGTCGCACCAAAACCATAGACAACTATCCATCATAGCAATAACTTTATCGATGGAAACCGTAAGAGCTGAAACAAATGAAAGCGTTGCGGCGCAATGACGTCACACCTTCTAGGTTCAAGGTTTTCAGTTTCACTATCTAAGGAAAGGAACAGTAAATAACGAAACGCTTTTATAAAACAACTAGCCGACTTGGCGAGAGCTTCACTTGCTGTTTATTACGTTATCGACGTACAGTTTATATCTTGTTATCTATATCTTATATTAAATAATCAATGCCACTTTTCGTTGTAATGTTATAACTCCAGAACAGTTGGGCAGGCTTTTGGTTTTAAAATAGTCGTGGTAGGAAGGTTTAAAGGTGCAAAAAAAATGAAAAAAGTGGGCGAAGCCGCGGGCACCTTGTAGTTTATATAATATAACCTTTCTCGATAAATGTACTATCCGACACTGAAAGTATTTTCAAATCGGACCAGCGATTCCTGAGATTAGCGGGTTCAAAGTTCAAACAAACAAACTCTTCAGCTTTATAATATTATATAGTATAGAAGTATATTGTTACTCTAGCTAGACGCTTGTCAAGGCCTTCTACTTGCTACTTCGGTACTGATACGGATTTAATAACCACTTGTCTAGAGGCTCAGGTCCAGTCAAACTACTATTCCGCAATGTAGGTCAGACAGTTAAGCGGTATTATACTCAATTGATCAAAGCGGTTATGACAAAAGAACTTCCTATGTTTATAAAGGCATAGTAAATCAATTACATACCTATTATTGAGGTTTCATGTTTATTTACTGACGAGAGCCATTGATGAACACCGCTTAGTAAATTTCTATTGAAGTTTTAATTATCTCATAGAGGTAAATAAATAAATATTGCTGGGCATCTGAACATCAAATCACCCCGTGGTAGGGTCGAAGCTACTACATAATTATATTTTTTACTATGATACCTAGAAAAAGTATACATCCGAGTCAGGATCGAACTCAATCACATTGAATCACAAGCTCCTGCGTCGCAAGCCGACCTTAGCTCACCGCGCCACAGATAATGTTAAGTTAATTATTGTAAATAAATTGTATTCAGTAGAATTCTCATTACATAATTCATATTTGCACAACTGCTTGCAGGTTGAACACATTTCGCAACATGTACTTAGTTATAAGAAATGTACTTATTTTGTGTTATAAAATGATGTGTTTTTGCAAATAAACGATTGATTTGATTTAAGAATCAAAATACGTTTAATAAGACTTCTCAAACACAAATAACATACAATCATTTTCTTAACAAATCCTCCAGGAACCAAAATAGCTTCAAATTGATAAAATAAAGCCTACATGATGCTCTAAGCACGACTGTGTATTAACATAATTTTATTAGAACATCTTCGGCAAACACCGATTACTCTATGCTTGCTCTGTCCAATCAAATACCCCCCCCCCCCCCCTTACGCAAATATACCTAAATACCGGAACTTCGAAAGTACTCGGTTCTATTTGCCCTGTTAGAGATGACCTAGATAGAGTCAAGTGTGAGCTCTTGATGACCAGTTACAAACAGACATTTACTCAAGAAGAAATTCCGTAATAATATCTCTATTAACAATAATAATTGTCATTATCATATCTTTAAAACATCTATACTTAATATTATGATGTTGAAGAGTTTGTTTGTTTGCACGCGCTAATCTCAGGATAGACTGGTCCGATTTAAAAAAATCTTTTTCATAGTACATTTCAGTTGGATAGTACATTTCTCGAGGACATTTATTGGGTTCTGGGCCTGTGCCCAGAAGTGGGACATAAATATAGGTTGTTATGTTGAGCTTCATGTTGTACCCTTATAGTATAGTATTACAGAATAATACATTACGTTACGTTTGTAAATAATGTGTCTCGAAAAAAAACTAGCACTTTTATCACAATGATAGGTATTCTTACTTATAAAGATCATGAATGCAACATAATACATTACTTAAATTACAATAACAATAGGCAGTATGTTAAAGTGTAATAGATAATGCTTCGTTATGGATTATTTTAGGTATGTGCGCTTTATTAACACGTGCCCTAACGGTGAAGACAAACATCGTGAGAAAATCGGGATGTTCTGAGCACTTTGAAAAGTTTGATGGATGTGTGATGTGTCATTAATTAAGGCCTAATCTCTGTCGTGAAGAGAGAAGGTCTCTGTGTCCCAGCAGTGGAAACGTAAATAAGGATGATGATGATTTTAGAAAGTACACGATTGTACGTAGAATGTGCCTACCAAACAGGCGTATCACACTTATTAAATAAGCAGCGGTATTCCCCTAATGTAAATGATTTTTATTTACAAGCAATTTACGCTTATAATGTAAAATATTTATTGCTTTTAAATCATACATTAGCTTAGCTTATTGTTGGTAACATTTATGCAAAGACATGTGGATGTGGGAAATGACGTTACGGGTCTATATTTAGTCTATACATTGGTTTTCTAACCTGACAAAACTGTAAAGATTATCTATACAATATTCCTTCAAAACTGTTATTGACGTTATCTACATTGCGTAATGTGTACTCAATTGGAACATTCGTGTGTTGTTTATAGATTGTTCAGTTCAGACTAGTGACTAATATTTTACATCAATGAGTACACAAATAATACATAATCATCATTTCAGCCCTCGGACGTCCATTACGATTAAACATTTCTGGCTATATCGGTCGGATGCAGCTTACATCCACACTAAACCAGCAGCCTTAACCAGATAAACTGTTCTAGGTTTCTACTCATTTCAGATTAGATTCCTTATTAACCTCTAACATAACCCTCTCCATAGCCTTTGAGCGCCTCCGAGCCAAAGGAAGCACCACGTTTCGAATTCATCACTGGTCACACACACTGATCGAAGATTCAAGATCCAAATAAGTATATAACGAACTACGTAGGTATATCTATACTAGTTTATGCTACTCTTACCTTTTATATCCGTGAACGGAGGTGGATGCCATTCTGGAACGTTCGCGAGGATCGCTTCCACGGCCTGAGAACAAAATTAGCGATGAGAACTGTATACCAAGGTGACAGAGGTGACCCTTGCTCGGTCAGACGGTCGTCCAAGGACTCACGTGTCAGTTTAATGTTTAGTCTAGACGGTCGTTAGGGATTCAGAGTGCCAACGACGCCATGAACAACAAACCTATAGGGGCTATGTTATAGGCTTATGTAAGGTTGGTGTAAACAATTGTTTCTTTTGGCTTTCAGTTGTAACAATATGGTTAGGTTTTTGTAGCTTTAAACTTAAACTACACTCGACAAAAATAAGAGTATTCGTAGCATAAGCGCCTCTAATTGCGTTCCCACAGCTGAGAAAAATATCTTTAGAGAGATTAGGCTTTAATTGATCACACTCCCCAAGAGCTGGTTTGTGAATTTTACCTTCTGTTCATGACGACACATCACCACAATCTAATCGTAACTTATAATCGTTACCCATCAATCATAACCATATCAACGCCAGATAAACAGTGTCGCATCAAAACTATGCCATTCAATCAACTTATTCAGCCACTTGCAACCAGATTAGATTGATAATGATAGATAGACACACCAAGATAATTATAATAAAATAAATGTAAAAATAAAATAAAATAATAAAACGTTGCGGGGAATTAGCAAACAAATATTTAAAGAATTCATTTATATTAACCAAAATTTAGTACTCTTGATTTCAATAAAATATTAGGTTCAGTGTCATGAGTGAAACTCCATGATAATAAAATTACGGTCGTTTTCGTAGGAAGAAATTGCGTCATATTTATATAAGACGAGGTAACGTACAGTGTGGCTTGAGAATACCACCTTATCTACTCTAGTGGATGACAACAAAATACTTTAACTGGCTGAAACTGAAAGTGCAACAGCGTAGTTCTATGTACTGCGCCTATCTGAAATCGCTAAGCCAAGCTCCTGATAAGTGTTATGATTATCCAACTCCCTAACCACTTGAGTTTTATTGGGAAGACCCGTCCTCATTCATCATGCATTCATCATCATCATCTCCTATTACGTTCCCACTGCTGGGATAAAATTAATTCACCACGCTGGCCAAGTGCGTGTTGGTGAATGACACATGTCCTTCAAGCTTTTCAAAGTTCTTAGAACATGCCGGTTTCATCGAGATGTTTGCCTTCACAGTTAACACAGAGCACGTGTTTTTTAAAACGCACATAGTTTTTTTACAAGAAAAATACAAGAGGTACTCGGCGGGGTTTGAACCCACGACTTTCAGAATAAAACAGCCCACACAAAACTTAGCCAGACGGCTCCGTGCCCATTAATAGAACGTAACTAGGGTCATACAATACCAATACCACATAAACCAATACGCTACTCTCACAGGTAAAGCCATATGAATACAACAATGAAACATCAAGAAACTTTATCGTGTACACTTCGGGTTCATGGAACTGATAAGCAACCTTGTTTAGCCAGGGCACTGACTGCCTCCGATTTGCTAGCACTTATAAAGTATGTTAATAGAACTGTAAGTATTTACATACAATGTTAAACGGGTTTGGCCTTGGACGAGGCTATTTCCCAAACATTACAAATGTCACGTTGTCTTGTGATTTCAGTTAGTGATAATAATAAATAAATAGTGACACAGTAAGTGATCAAAAGTAATTCATATCTTTTTTAGTAGATAATGGTAGATGAAGCAAAATATCTAGACTATTTCTGCCAACACAGAAATATTACCTAGTTTTACATCACATATAATCAAGAAGATCGTGTTCAAATTAACATATAATTTAAAGAAGCTTAAAAATTTTAAGATAAAGACTTCAGCCGTAAAACTAAGAAATTTCATTACAGTATTACGCAGATCACCAAGGATCACCAAGCTCTATAGAAAGCTAACACACCACAAAAATCGATGACTGGCAGACAGTCTCCTATACAATCCAACAGCATGCGTTTGGATTGATTTATTATGACGAAATCCTAGTTTACTACTTCAACATCGATAGAGCTCATCAGAGCATTTAATAGCTTAATAACAAATAGTTCTCCATATTCAGTTTCCACTTCAACGCATCAAGACAAAACTCATATAAATAATAACTCAATCGCGAGAAGCAATAGCAGTAAAACGGGACGTACTGAATGATGCAAACAATTTTATGATAAGTGTTATAATCTTGTGAAATGTACATGAAAAATGTCAGTATGATAGCGCATAAAATACAATTCAATAGAATGTTTGTATGAATAGCATTTTTTATAAAAACTGATATTGATCCATTGATCAATATCTAATCTAGATCTAGAATCTTTTGAATCATGTAACTTTGAATTCCTAAAACAAACTGAAATTGAACTTTCTGAGCTATCGTGATTGTTCAGCTTGTACATAGTAACTAAAAGCACGGAAAAAAGGCCAATAAAATAAATGACCTATACAAACTATATTATCAATCAGTATCCTCACCAGCTTATTTAAATCCTCAACTAAGATGCTCAAAAATATTATAGAACGCAAGGAAGGTATTATAATGAAATATTTAATTTAGAAATGTACAGAATGTTAGTTTATTCACGCAAAAATTAATGAACGGATCTACATTAAATTTAGTTTCATCAGATTAACAAATAGGCAAGCAACTATTTACCGCAATAATTACAGAACGGATCTAATCGAAACTTTAATAAAGTTTTCATCAGAATAACAAGGGTAATTATTTATCGTGGAAAAATCCATTTTAACGAATACAATATTGCAAAAGGCGGCAAGCTAGTGATATTCAGACAACTGTTAGAGATAATATACGCTTAGACTAGGAGTTCCTACGAGATGGTCCGACACCATCAAACAGGACGGTGAAGGCAGCTTGCACCGCGCTCTACACTCTGCATATGCCCGTACACAGTGGCGGCTGATTGTACGTGATCCTCAGCAGTGAGGGACCGAGGAAGAAGAAGAAGACTAGTTGAGTTGTGTTCTTACCTGAGCGGCGGCAACCCTGGTCTCCCAAGCCGGCGAGCGAAGGTGCTTCGTAAGGCGGCCCAGCAGCCGATGCAACTCCTCAGGATGCGCCTTCTGCACCTCGCCCAGCTGTCGAGCCGCTGCACGCCTGGTAGCGGCTCCGGCCCCGGCTTCCAGGAGCACAAACAGCCGGTCCAACCTGGTAAAACAGTTACCATAAATGTTACGTTATGACTTTAGGGCTCATTAGGAGAAGATCAAATTAATTAGTATTACGTACTAGCAGCGTCCGACCGCAATAAATGGAAATCAATGGGAATGGGAATGGGAGGCTTATGTCCAGCAGTGGGCGTCCAATAGCTGACATGATGATGATGACATGCAGTTGTTAGCATGGCTGTGGCAAGGGTATTTATAGTTTATTTTTTATCTTCTCCTGTCTGAAAATGCCGTAAATAATCAGTTTATAGATAACTGTATTTGTATTTCAAAACTGAAAATGAAATCATTATTCAAACATTTTTTATGGGTCCGCCCATACTTTCCATATTCCTTTCACATTTAATTAGCCTGTCAGCAATTAGTTACCTACTTAATATTCCACCAAAAAAATCATCACTATACGTCCACCAAAACTCCACAGCAAACTCACCAAGTTATTGCCCCGTTTTCAACCCCTATTAAAAGAGCGCTCGACAAAAGTTGCATCTTAGATCAAGGAATACTTTGTAAATAAAATAAATAAAACTGAGAGCCTTTAGAAACTGACATATAGTAAATAATAAAATTAGCCACTCTTGAAGTAGAAACGATTCGCTCGCTTGGTGACAAATATAAAACAGAAGTTGGTAGAAGTTAAATATCAAATCTTCACGCTTGTTAAGCATTAACATCGTTACACAAACAGTTAAAACATATCCACTTAATGCAAACATGCACATAATTAGGTCGCTTATTACAGCTGCCACAGATCTGGAGATTTTTATAGTTTATACGCAATCTTAGTAGATAAGTTTAGGTGCCAAGATATTACTTAAAGACATAAAAGGCTAAAGAGTTGGTTTGATTGGTTAACGTAGCTGTTAGCGATAAGGCCGCCTATTGTACATTTAGTTTAGTTTGTGTTCTTATATATGTATTGTTTTGTCTTTTCGAATGAGAATAAAGTGTGCAATAGAGTTATTATCTATCTATCTATCTAACGTGCTCATCTCAGTAACTAAGTACTGGTTCAATATTTATTAAGTAATGTTAAAGGCTAATTTAACGCAGGGGTCATTATGTTTTATCGAAGAAGTCATAAAAGGCAGGCGACGCAGAAGATAATAGTTGAGGTTAGGTAGGTTCAATCAAAGCATTGTAGGATGTTTGGTAAATAATAAAGCTAAGCTCTCTGTAATATCATTGTTGATATGTAAACCGACCGTTCTACAGTATCCGCCTATTTCTGTGTTCAAGTTATCAGAGAAATAGGAAAACAATTAAAAAACAAATTGAAATCTTGTTACTGAACTAGTTTAAACCCATAAAACTCACATAAGGTTACTTGATATTACACGGTACAGCGAGAAAGTGGATGTTTGTAATTGTTGCGATAACTATGATTAAAATGATTTAAACTCATCATCATAATAGCGCTGTGTAGTACCGGCCTAAGACCAGCGCATCCCCAGGAATAAGATATCAGAAGACGAGCAGATGTGTACTGTACCAATTTAAGAAAGAAGAAGACTTGTTAAGAAAGAAGGCCCTGTGTTCCGGCAGTGGGGACATAGATAGAGATGCTTACGCTTATTGGGGAAATTCGTGCCCTGAATTTGGCACGAGTAGAATACCTAATAACAGTTGTTATGATAATCTTGTACCTACATAACATTCTGGTACAGTTATCAAGACTCCTCTTGCGTACTTATTAAAACCAATAAAACATAATGATAAAGATCGATGAGACTGCAAAAAACACCAGCGTTTTCGTTCATAACAATGCATACCTTCATTATTCATATCATATTCTTTACAAACATATCGACAATGATTCAGTGTCTACCGTAAATAGCTTACTGTTTCAAAGATTGGGGTTACCATAAACGATTCAAGTCATGTACAAAGGTCACGTAGTTAAGATAAGAGTATCCCATTACCCTAAGAAGTTTCTCAATGTTTCGAGAGACTTCTTAGGGTAATGGGCGTAGCGTGCTATGCATACGGTTATACATAAACTACAAAACGCAAAATATAACCTACTAAACGTTATGTTTAATATATACAATATGTATGAACATAACTTGCCCTTATATTGCCTCAGAATGTCTCAACGATTGGTTAACACAAGTTCTAAATAACAGTATAATATGCGTGCTAGATCAGCAATAATCTGTAATTAATATTTCATGTTACTCTACATAGTCTACACTCTACATAAGTATTTTATAGTCAGCTTAAATGAGTTTAAAGTATTATATTAAGTTATTAGTTTAAGATATTCATATGTACGATTTTGCAGAAGACGCTTTTAAAATGTAAGTTCTCATAACGCAGACAAAGACAAGAAGAGAAAAGAGAAATAAATATCGTGACTTAAATACATATTATTTAATATTTATTTCTCTACATTATTACAACATTAAACTAATAACAGGAAAGATTTATACGAGTACATATAGAAACTATTTAGAGTATTTGAGTAAGTAAATAGAACCAAAGAGCAGTTCACCAACCGAATATTGACACGCTTTGACCTATGTGATGTGATGTGACCTAACGGTAATGGTGTGTGAACCAACCAGATCAATCTGTCACTTCTCCAGAAAGAAAAAAACTGAAAAATAGCATATTTATAACGGAAGATTATAAGCTCTTCTTTACCGAAAGAAAACGTGATTTTTGTTAATAATTTTTATTTTTTTTGTTTAAAAAGAAAAGCTTTGGTTTCGTCTTAGTTATGGTTTGGTAGAGCGCCTTGTTTGAGTTTAAATATAGGCGCTGCTCGACAAACATGAGGTGATGATGACCCCTGCCCCGCTAATCTAATAAAAAATCGAGGCGGAGTCTGGTGAAGTCACCGCATTTACTAGTAATAAAGAACACTTGCCAGTTTTAATAAAAGTCGTGGGCGTGTTTCATTAAATAAATTGATAGCCATTTCCTTCGGTTGATTAGATTACGAGTAATTGAGTCAAGCGCTGGCCTTATCGAGTTTTCTATCCCCGATATTTAGCCCATAAGGGCTTGCTCTAATTTTACCAGAAAGTAATTTGGATACTTACAGTTGTAGTAACCTTTCTTATGCATCTGAGGTTGCAAAGCACCCCATATACGAGAATCATCACGCGCCGTTGGCATGAAGTAGCGTGTTACGAAATAAGTATTAATTATTTTATGATTATGGACAAAAGATATCGAGATCAAGATAAAACTTGTTATTGTATAATAATGCACACTGAGTTATTATTTGTTAACAAAGATTAACTGCATTTCATACTGTAGGGTACCTAAACGCGCAATGGTAGAAAATAGAAATTATTAGACTTACCGTGATGTCATTGTTGCTCAATCAGAATATATCCTGAAACAAAATTATTTTCTTTAAGTTAAAAGACTTGTGAGTCAGGTATTATACGAGTAATTCTAATTTTTAATAACTTTACATCCATTCACGCAGCTTACATGTAACATAATCAACACTTAGTTGACCGGAATTTACCCTCATATGTACATACATACAATGTTTAGATAGGGCAATCATATGAACCCTACTTCCGGAGCAAAGGTTGTGGGTGATGTTTTGTATCGTTTTACTTGATGAAATCTGTGGCGCAGCGGGCGAAGGTCCGCCTGCGACGCAAGAGGATACTGGTTCGATTCCCGCCTTGAGAGATAAAAATGTACGATCTGCAGATATTTGTTCCGAGTGACTGGGTGTTATTAAGTGTAATAATAATATCTATCTTTGTTTATTATATTAAGTAGATCTGGCTATCCGGTATCACAAGCTTTGAGCTTACTTCGTGCTACATTTTCTATAATTATTTGTTTTAATTGCATTTAAACAAAGCTTTTTTAAATTGTAAAAAAAAATATTTTACCCTCATGATTGCAGTACCTAATCCACCGATGTTAATATGTTTCATCTCTTTATATTATATTTTCGTAAATAAGCCCATTTAAAAATATTAGTCTAAGAATATTACAATCTCAACTGTAATGCAAGCAATAAATAAACCTACTCCTACTCACATATATAGGGTATGACATTAATGTCTCTCATAATTATGTAATCTAATGTAAACAATTATATACTTATCTCTTAGATGCCATTAAATAATAAACTAGCTTTTATGTCTGGCACATATTCCATTTAATCTACTCAGTCATCGTTTAGAGAAGGTTTTTTAGGTAGTTTCAATCGCCGGACAAATGTAGGTACCATTCAGCATGGATTGAATTGAACTGTATATTGTACATATTATATTATGTTAGTACTTAAATGATTGTATGATTGATCTACAAATATGTGTGTTCTGTGTGTTTTCTATAAAGGTAAAATTATTATTTATTATCTCTACTTATGAATTGAGATATTGTATAGATTGAGTATAATCAGATATCAAGTACCCATAACACAAGCTGAGGGCCATGGGACAAGATGTTGCTGTGTATATAGCATTATTTCTCATGAAAAAAAGATACTCACAAGAGTGCCTAATTCCGACCTAGTACTTGACTTATTATGACAATACTTGTAGAAGAACCTTAGAATGAATGAAATTGCATTGTTATCTGCTAAGATAACAATGCAATAAACAAATTTAAATTACATTGTTTGAGTAATAATATGTTGAATAATTCATCATAATTCTGATATTTTTTATACCTAAGGTAGGTATAGAGACAACAAAGTGATGAGTTAAAATGTTTTGATGTATAATCTTGTTACCATGTGATTGTATCTTTGTGCAGTGCATGGGTGTAAATGTTGATAAGCTCTAAATTAGATTGGTATAATGTAATAAAATGAAAATAAACTTGCTTGAATCCATTTGCGTATCAAAAAAGGGCAAGAGAAACTTTATCACTTATGTATTCAATTTTAAACTTTTTAAGTGTGATTCTTTTAAATAAAGTTTGTAGCATTAGTTTTGTTACCATTCACTATCGAATTTAAATAATAGGGTTTTATTTTTTTATTAATAAATTAGATTTTATAAGTTTGTTTGTAGAATATAATAATTGTATTTTTGTTAAATTATTTTTGTTAACTTAGTTATATTTATATTTTATTCAACTGTCATAAACTGGTGTTTAAAGGTTGTAAAACGTGAATAAAAAAAAAAAGTAAAGTGTAGGTTTATATTTACTCAACTTTGAATTTTTGTAAATTAAATAGAGATTAGACTGTACATATGCAATTTTATTTTGTTTAGGTACCTATCATATTTCAAGTTTACAACTACCTATTTGTTGTTCCTATCCTATCCTACCACAACAAAGTTGGCAAAATCAAAGTGAAAGTAGTTTTTACTTTTACATAAAAATACGAATAAATCGTGAAAGAATAGAAACAACTCAACTTCGAATATTGAAAGCTTACATTCAAGCATTTAATTCAGTGATCTTGTTAAAATTAGAAGATCTAAAATTAAACGTATCAACTTTCCCAAGAGCTGTTGTGCTACTCCACGTCTGACGGAAAACGACTAATGAAAACACAGGTCCGTAACGGAATGATGTATGTAACACCAGCCTTTCACACATGACTAACATATGGCTGGATTATGTATTTCAACTGCCCAATAATACTCCTCTTGTTCGTGCAATCGAGACCTCTGAAAACGACCTTGAATTACGTAGAATGTATTCAATTGTGTCGATATCAGCATACGTCTGAGCTCTTGATTGATTTTTCTATCACGGTGCGGATAAACTCAATTTATCATAATCTTCTGCAATTTGTTTATGCGCTATTTACTTACCTTGTTTGCAAATATCCAAATTAGGTCACTGCATCGAAATCCATCCATTTTTTAGGACACACAAAGTCACACACGTTATCAACATTTTCGTAAATAAGCACAAACAAAAAAAACCAACACGACGAGAGGAAGCGCATTGCTCAAGTTTCAAATATATACTGACAGCCATGCTGCTGATGAGTCTGTCTTTATTGTGGAGTTATGCGCTGATTGGTCAAATTTCAGTAGATAAAAAAAAAGAATGGTTATACCACCAATAGCGTAGCAGCAATGAACAATTCTTGATTATTTGCCAAAATAATAATGTCTGAACGCAAGTATTAACGCAAATTTAATTTAGCCCTATTTTATTTAGTAATAAAACTCATGTGTTGATAAAGTTTGACTTATTTAATTTCCGTAAAGAGCAGCTTGGGAATAGGTATCAAATTATTTTTGTCTGCCACATAGATAGTCAGCTGCTACAGTGTTAGTGGTAACTGGTAACGAAACGTAACTTGTAAAATTAATGTCATGGAAAACTTCAAAGTCAGAGTTAGTCGATTAGTGTGCGTGCTGTCATAACTGTGGATTGACGCGATTGTGCACGAACACGAGACGGACGACCAGACGACGACGAAACGCAAGAACGTAAACAAACTTTGAGGTTATAAACGAGAAGAAGCAAGCGTTTTGTGTGTTATTTTACTAAAAACCAAAATGGGAAAGAGAAAAAAAGTACAGAAACCAAAAGTTACACTAGTTTTCGATGAAGCTAAAAGAAAGTAAGCATTCGCCTTTATTTTTCAAGCTCTAATAATTTATTCACTTAGATTAAAAATAATTCAATTCGTAAAAGTTACAACCTTTGCTCATACTCTATAGGTTTTATTTATGTACCTTTTACTTACTATATTACTTCTATGACTTTGTTTATATTCTAGAGATTTCTTATGCGGATTTCGGAAAAGGAAATTGGAAAGAAAAAAAAAAGCCCAAGAAGAAATACAACTACTTTTGAAAGAAGAAAGAAAACGCATCAAACAAGAGGTAAATACACATATTATTTAAAAAATATTTATTTGCATAAATGTATACATATTACATAAGTATGATGTAGTCTGTCTAAACCTAGCCTTTCTATAATTTTTTATGGATACAACTTTTAATTATTCAATAATTTTATTTTCAGAATAAAGAGTCATACAAAAAACTCATTGTATCCAGTCGACCAATACCAGATATTGAACAATTACTGCAAGATGAGTATGAGGATGAAGATGTCAATGTAAAAATTGTGGAACTCTCAGCAGATACATTGCAGAAAAAAGATTTAGTGATTGGAGACAACAGACCAAAAGAAACAGTAAAAAGTGAGATCAAGAAGAAAGACTCTAAGAAAACTATTACACAGATTCCTGGAATGGGCATAGAAGAAGAAGAAAATGCACCAGAATCTGAGGAAGAGAATGATGGTGAAGAAAAGTTAAAAACGAAGAAAGAAATTAAAACTATGTTAAAAAAACAAGCTACAAAAAAGATACAGAAAAGTAAAGTATTCCAAATGAAATCAAAACTTGACAGAATACAGAACAAAAAAAAATCCCAGCAAAAGAAGGGTAGAATGAAGGCTAAAATGGATACCAGAAAAGGCCATAATAATGCTAAGGCTAGGGCTGATCCTGAAAAAGCTGGAAGTGGCCGGAAAGGAGGTAAAGGTAAAGGGGGAAAACCGAAAAAGAAGCAAGGAAAAAGAAAACATTAAATAAATATTATTTAAAAACTGTTTTATTCAAATCAACAATACTGGTAACATAATTGGCATAATTGGTAAAAATATTTATATTATCAACATTCATTAATATTCCACATGCATTAAAAAAATATACTTACTAAGATTATTTTGATTTAGGTACTTTTATTTTTAATGTTAAATTGATAGTTCTTTCATCTTCAACATCTGCAGTTTTGTTTCTTGGCGACTTTCTTTTGGTTGGTGATTTTTTAGTTGCATTTGTTTCTGGTATTGTCAGAGTTTGCATGGCTTTGACTCCTTTTTTACCAGTTACTTTGTTATCTAAACCTTCAGTCAGGTTCGATTTTATATCACTCTTTTTTGGTGTAATCTTTCGTTTTTGAATTATTGTTTCTTTATTTTCTGTATCTTGACCTGTATTGTGTTCTGCATTTACATTCTTCTTAGGTGTAACTTTTCTTTTTATGATTTTCTTAGATTCTGTAAGTGTTATGGGTACCTTTAATTCAATATCTCCATCATTTTCTACAGGTGTTAATTTTTTAGGTGCTGTTTTTCTTTTAGTGACTTTTTTAGTTTGCAAATTCATATCCATACTGGTTTCACTACTATCCATTACTTCAACTTTCATAGTTTTACTGGCAGTAGGTTTATTTTTTGGCAACTTACTTGTAGGTTCAATCAAATTTAGAGATACATCAATTTTAAAAGTAGGTTTGACTTTATTTGGTGACTTGCCATCAGATTTAGGTTTTACTGGTGTCTTTTTAGGAGACTTCCTTCCTTTATCACTGGATGGGCATATGTCTTTATTCAAGCATTCATGGCACATTGGACCAATAGGCAGGCATATTGTCTGGCCAAAACCAACCATAAGATGGTTCACTTCACTCCAGAGGTCATGAGGGATCCAGGATTCCAGCGATTTTCTGGTGTCCTCGGGAGTAGGAGTGGGTTTCTTTACCCAGCCTATTCTATTACTGATTCTATGCACATGAGTGTCCACACCTGAAAGAAAAGACATTTTAGGTTAAAGAGAAATCTTTGATCTCACAAAATTTGTTTAGTATTTTAACAGTCTAGTTGAGTTACCACTTACCAATTCCTGTAACTTTATTCCATGCCACTTTCATGCAAATGTGTGCCATTTTAGGCCCAACTCCAGTAAGTTTGCAAAGTTTCTCAACTGAGTCCGGGATGTCACCATTGTACTGGTCCTTAAGTGTCTGTGTAGTTTTCTTTATATACTTCACTTTGGTCTGAAATAAAAAAAAACATTATGAGACTTTACTTACACCACCAATAATTTGTAGGTCGGTAGTTTGATACAAATCTTTATCTAACTTACATTAGTCACTCGATTTGTTTTACACATTTTTATTGTGCCTATGTGACTTTACCCACTGCTGGTTACAGGCTTCAACTTGTTAATATGTCATAGGACTATTCTAAAAGTATGGTACCTACCTTCCAAAACCCAACAGGATAAATTAGCTCTCCTAATTCTTCATCACTGAGCAGTAAGACATTGTCTACAGTTAGTCCTCGAGCTCGAAGTCTTTCCATAGCAGCAAATGTCACTTGATCCTTAGTTTGGCTCGACAGCATCAGGGACACAAGGGATTGGTATCTATACACCTGGAATATAGACAATGCAATCTCAAGATTTCTTCTATTTATTTATTTGTTACATCTTATTGTATGTAATGTACCACCATTTCCTTTACACAAAATAATGTTTCAAACTCATAAATTTATTTATCAAACTATTATTCATTTAAAATAATTTAAACGGTTAATGGAGGATGTATATGCAGTGAGCTGATTTGAGCTCATAATGATGATGAATGAATATTTGTATATTATTAGCAAGTGCAACTTAGGTACATCGGTACATTCATCAACAAATACATATTTCAGATAGGTAGGCTATATATAGTAACGAACAAGTAATCTACAATCAAATAAGATAGAACTCACTTTTGGTGGAGCATTATCGTCTATGCTCATGAGGCATCCCATGGAGTCCACTGGTGCGTCATTGTTAGCCCTCATTGTCCTGAGATTCACCAGAAACTCCTGCCAGTTTGGGGGCTCCCATAGACCTTTAATTTCCTAGAATAAATTAAGACAAATTATTATTATTATTATTATTTTATTATAGACGAGGAGCTTAGATGCTGATGTGTCTATGTCACAGTGTTGGAAGGTACAGTCATTGTTTATTTCTTGTCATCTGTAGTTTATTTGTGCGTAACCAGTGGTCGAGTCTTTTTAAAGCAGTTTGTAGAGCTAGCTGTCACAACTTCTTCAGGTAGTCCGTTCCAATTCTGAACGACTCTGTTGGAAAGGAAATGATGTGCAGAGAGAGTGTTCGTATTCGCCCGGATTATTCTGAGACTGTGTCCACGGGCCGATTTTATTGGGTGATGCAGAACGAATATGTCTTTAATAAGTACCTATTTTTCTTGTAATGACAAGTTTAGACTTATAATTAATCTAAAAATTATGTACCTCCTTTATTTCATGTATTGATTCCTTTTCATATTCAATTTTAACAGGAGACTTCTTTTCGTATTTAAATGCACTGAGATCCGGAAAGGAACTACTAAGCCTAGCTTCCATACTATCCATAAGTTCTTCTGCTTCTGTTTTCAATTTATTTTCTTTATTTTTATCCTGAGGTTTTTGGTTGCCGGTAACTGGTTTTGGACAAGATTTTGTTTTGCTTCGAGGCATTATAAAAAAAAGTTTGATTTTACGGTACAGTGGTGAGTAATTTTATTTGATCTATGAAAAATCTTAACATAAATCTTGGCAAGGCTTTCTCGTTGAAAATACAAAAATGCGCGCAAAATATAAATCCTCACTTCTCACTACACAGAATAACTATTTCACCGTTCAAAACGGGGGTAACAATTTAATTTCATCTGAAAGAAATTGTTCAATTTGTTCATTCACTAGAGTTGTACAACTTCCGTTTCATGGCAAATCCGTTCCGTATCCGTATAACCCCACAGGTTATTTTTTTTAAATAATAATTTATCTTCTTTTATATTGTGAAGAACGGAATGGAGAATTTCTTCTAAGTTGTCACTGTCAAAATAATATAAAATAAAAAAATTCAAATTTTTATTGTAGATTTGGTAAACGTAGTGATTGATTATATTCTCTTTGGATTTGGTGGCTCGTAGAGTATATTTGTTCTGTGTTTGGTGGATAGATTTGTGTGAAAGTGTTTTAATGTAACGAAAAGCGTCTAAAAACTTATTTAAAGATGGTAGAAATTCTCTTAGACCCAAAGATCAGGTTGTGGGTGTTCTTACCGATTGTTATAATAACATTCCTTGTTGGAATTGTAAGACACTATGTTTCTATTATTTTGTCCTCACAGAAAAAAGTAGAGCTGATCCAAATGCAAGACAGGTAAAAATACTGTAAAAGAAATTAACTGACTTTAGGGCATGTCAGTAAAGTTGTTATTGTATTACTATATAACCTGCAAACTATCTACCCAAGCCACTCCTAGTATAAGGCAATCAATAATTGAAAACCAATTAAAACATTGTTACAAATGATGGTTAATATAGCTATCCATCTATCTACTGCTTACAAATATGAATTCTATCATTTTGTCCCTGTTTCATGTGTACAACTTTTTTCAGCCAAGTTATGATCCGAGCCAGGCTTCTTAGGGAAAATGGCAAGTATTTGCCACGTCAATCCTTTGCAATGCGTCGGCACTGGTTCAACAATGAGGAGGATGGCTACTTCAAGGTTCAAAAGCGAGCTGCAGCATCTCAGGTACATGCATTTTGTAAGCCATAGTACTATGATTAAATTAATGCCATTACTTAATTTACAACCGCTTAATGCTTCATTCGCCGATACACTACCCCATCATTTTTAGACTTACACCACCTATTTGTTGCTGTAAGTTGCAGTACTTAATCCCATATGCGATATTCATATTAAATTGAAACTGGAAGGAGTTTATTAATCTAATTATTATTCTTTACAGAACCCCATGACTGACCCAGGAATGATGACAGACATGTTGAAAGGCAATGTTACTAATGTGCTGCCTATGATTGTGATTGGAGGTTGGATCAACTGGATGTTTAGCGGGTTTCTCACCAGTAAGCAAATTATTTATACCAATTTCTAGGTGGCACCAGTACCCAGTACCAGTGAATTAAATTATGTCATTCATTTCCAAACAATTTAACTAATCATAAGATGACATGGACAAGTCAAAAAAAAACAATGAATGATGATTGTAATAAAAAAATTGGTACAATTACTCTTTATGGTATCAAAGTTCAGGGTGGTTTAAACTTTAAACAGTTCCTGTACTAATGTCCCATCTGAAAACAAAATCATCATATGAACCCAGATATTTTATTTAAGGAACTGTAAAGAAATACTATTTTTTGGCCTTGTAGTGTGCGCCAATGCGCGGTAGTTTATGTTAATTGTACCTGGGTGTATTGTCAAGTTATTTAAATTTTAATTTCCACAGCTAAGGTGCCCTTCCCACTGACTCTCCGGTTCAAGCCGATGTTGCAGCGCGGCGTGGAACTGGCCTACCTGGACGCCTCCTGGGTCTCATCAGCCTCCTGGTACTTCCTGAATGTGTTTGGTTTGAGAACCATCTACGCACTGGTCTTGGGAGAAAATAATGGTAATAATTTTGTTGCAGGGTCTGAATTGCCCAGTCATATTTATTCAATTTAATGTATTGTATTTGTCTTTGCACATTAAATATGCATTACGAAATTAAACTTTAATTACATTAAAACAGAAATATTCTTCATATTGCCAAATTCTTATAGTAATTATTTGAGGATCACACATAGTCAAGGCAGGCGCATGGTTATACTCGCCTTGGTTATGTGCAAAAGATGACGATGTTTATTTATTTAAGTTCACAAAATAACTTGCAAGTTTGAAAAAATATGGCAGGTACTTTATATCGTTTTTAATTTCCAGCCGCTGATCAGTCCAAGGTGATGCAGGAGCAGATGTCGGGCGCCGCGATGGCGATGCCGCCAGACCCGAAGGCCGCCTTCAAGGCCGAGTGGGAAGCCCTGGAGATCACCGACCACAAGTGGGCCTTGGCCAATGTGGAGGCAGAGCTCCTAGCTTCGGCTGCCGCTCAATAGGCGGCTATAGTGAATTATAGTTGTAAGGTGTGTGTATGTTATGAATAAATATTATTATTTATATGGTTCTTAGTTGGTTTGTGTGTCTAGCTAAAAAGGTCCTAACCTTTATCTAGGTCTAGGTAATATCTTAGATAAACTATCAAATTAAATACTATTTATTAACACCAAGCATAATTAAAACATGTTTCATAAAACATAGGTTCAATGGGCGGCCTTATCGCTGACAGCGATCTCTGCCAGGCAAAACTATCACTCCCTTTTATATATCTATATCTATACTAATATTATAAAGCGGAAGAGTTTGATTGTTTGTTTGTTTGTTTGTTTGAACGCGCTAATCTCAGGAACCGCTGGTCCGATTTAAAAAATTCTTTCAGTGTTGGATAGTCCATTTATCGAGGAAGGTTATAGGCTATATTACATTTTCAAAAAAATTAGGGATCCGTACGGAAAACCCAAATATGTAACCCAAGATGTAAAAAAAAATCCTTATATCGCATGCGCTGCGAAAAGTATTCATTTTAGAAATATACAATGTACTACAATTTTGTAGAAAACATTAATACCTACAAAAAATGTCGCGACAGCATATATCTAACTATAATAGTTATGTCACAATAAGTTTTTTAATTTTCTTCTTTTTATAATTAATTTATACGCCGCCGCTAGGAAAAGCTCTATATTTGTATTTTCAAATAAAACATTATCAAAATAAATTACACTGTAATTACGAATATTTCAATATCTCTATAAAACTTTTTAAATGATTCAATTCGGACATTCCATTCGAAAGATATCAGAGTTTAAAAATGTAAGTACCGAAATAAACCAGCCCTTTCGGTAAGGTATCATGCTTTGTACGGGGACTCCGTCAGTACCTACTAAAATAAAGTCTTTAAACGAAAGTAGGTATATGGCTATCGTCTAAGATTAATTCACTTTTATGATAGTAAAAAAAGTGGCCAAGTGCGAGTCGGACTCGCCCATGTAGGCTTCCGCAGCAATTATTTATATGAAATAGTTTATGACTTCGTTCAAACCAATTTTCGTTGGTAGTAATCTATAATACTAATATTTTAAAGCTGAAGGGTTTGATTGTTTGTTTGTTTGAACGCGTTAATCTCAGGAACCGCTGGTCCGATTTAAAAAATTATTTCAGTGTTGGATAGTCCATTTATCGAGGAAGGTTATAGGATATATTTTATGAAAAAAAGCAAGCGAAGCTGTTGGCGGTCGGCTAGTTTTTATATAAAGCTAGTTATTCGGACTCGGCTTTCCCGCGTTTTGTGCGAACGACTATCAATTTCATCCATCCACATATACATATAGGGTGGCCTATTGACTTATAAATAATACATTAAAAACAGTTATTTTTTTCATATTTATTGTTTATAATAAAAATGGAACTTAATATACCTCATGAAACAAATATTAATGGTAGAATTATAAGTTTTTTCTTATATTTCTGCGAAATCAAACATAATGATAGTATATTAGAAAACTTAATAGCTAAGGTATATTTTACTGCGATTGACAATACAATACAAGCCGTTATATGTAGGTATTGATTATATAAATAACTTAACCAAGATATTAAAGAAAACAACAGAGACAAAGAACAAATAATAAATATGTATTACAACAACTCATTAGTTGTCTGATCATTCTCTTAATTACATTATTTTAGTATACATATAAGTTTTTTATAGTATGTAAACATACATATATGTAGTTACTTATGCTTTAAAAATAATTATGTATACTATAAGTGCAACAGCAGCTGACAGCATTATATTAAGATTACATGTTGGTGTTCACAAAACTCGATTAAAACATATTACAGCATGATGAATGTAACTTGAATAAGTTGCATAACTTATAAGTACTCATTATTGGATGTTTTATATTTTTCTTTTAGAGAATGTTAGGGAGAAAGATCATGGCATTTATCTTTACACGTTTTACTAGATCTCCGTTTTGTGGAAAGATATATTTTCCCGCTGCTTAAAGATGGCTACGCTCTTTCGTATTATCCGTAATAAGGATTTCTTATAGTATTAGTGCCTGTGGGTATAGGTGTCTTTTGATTATGTGGTGGCACTAAGCCTAATTTAAGCTAACCTGCTGCTTAGTCAAGTTACACAAAATACCGCACTTAACTGTATCCATATAAAAAATAAATCACTCTTCATTAATTATTGCATTGTGACACAATTATTGCGTTCGATGTGAGCATATCACATATGCTAGTTAATCAGTTTAATTAGTTACTTCTCTATGCAGAAATCACAAAAATTGTGTTTGCAGTAAGCACAACTATTGTGTTTGCAGGTGGTTTGCAGTGAGCACAACTAATGTGCTTACAGTGAGCACAACACACATCTCCTAGTTAGTGTGCAAAACTATTGCGTTATTCTTGATGAGTACATACAATGAGTTACTTCTTGACAATGTGAGCACATCTCCTAACTTGTTGTGACCACATCCATTACTTATTGAGTGTAATAGTTATTTCTTGATGAGTACATACATTCATTGATTTACTTCTTGACGTTGTGAGCGCATCTCCGTTACTTGTTGTTGTTGTGAGCACATCTCCGTTACTTGTTGTTGTTGTGAGCACATCTCCGTTACTTGTTGTTGTTGTGAGCACATCTCCGTTACTTCTTGACGTTGTGAGCACATCTCCGTTACTTGTTGTTGTTGTGAGCACATCTCCGTTACTTCTTGACGTTGTGAGCACATCTCTATTACTTGTAGCAGTTGTTGTGCCCACATCAGTTGTTGAGTGTATAGTAATGTTATTTCTTGATGAGTTGCACGACGTCCTCGTCGCCCACGGTGTGGCGCACGCCGACGCGCTGCGGCGAGTACTTGGCGGAGGTGCCCCACACCAGCGCGTACTTGAGCTGCGCGACCAGCGAGCGGTGGATGGCGTGGCACACGTGCTCTATTGTCACCCCCTGAAAACAAGAGAGTTTAATTCATTGTAGTTAGTAATTGTTATTGTAAAAATATTTTACTGAATATGGAAAAACACTGCTATTTCCGAAAAATACCAGTCAAGTACAAATTTGACTTCTTGGTACCAACTTATATATTATATAGTTATCACCGATCGTCAGTCGTCACACAGCAAGGTTGAACGATCTCCGTATAATTTTAAGATTGACACTGGCTAAATTGTTTTAACCAAAACCAGCAAGCCATAAATAAAACTAGGAAAAGAAGAAAATTAAAAAATCATTTTTAACTTTTTGAACTATCATGGTTAAACTAACTATGACGAAATATCTGGAACCTCAAATTCATTTAAATCATGTTACATGTTCAAATATTAACAAAATTGTGATCAGCTAGGTGCAAATGATTTTTTTTTTATGTTCAAGATTTAAATTAATTGATAAGACTATAAAATAAATAATAAGCTGATCCCACAACTCACCTTCCTCAAGATAAGTCCATCATCGAAGTCCGGCGGCTGGCCCGGCTTCTTCGTGTAGACCCTGATGAGGCAGAGGTACTCCCACAGGGTTTCCAACAGGTAGTCCAGGTTCAGCTTCATGTTACAGCTGGAAATTAAACATCATGATATTCTTTTATCGTAACTTCTTTATGACCATCTAACGTCTAACTTCATGGCCCGTGCCCATGTCACTATAACGTCTTACCTCACAGGTATCAAAGGTCTTGGGATATTTGGTATGATGATCACGGTTAGCAAGCGATCGTAACTGTACCAACAAGGTACAGTTCTTATAATGACGCAGGTGTCATTCAAGTTATAATCCCTTAGTCGTTTCTGTTGCGTAGATCTTAATTTCTAATTTGATCTCATAGAAAACATACAAAATTTTTCGTCAAAGATGTGTTATAACGAGTAACAATAACAAACCGTGATTTATAGGAACTCTTTCAAACGCCATTTACGCGCAGCGCAGTTTGACATTTGCGAGAATGCAGTTAGTTATTTACAAACAACCTACCCTCTTTCTGAGTCATTTATTGTGAATGACAATGTTGACTATGCACTGACAGCGAGCTCACCTAACCACCACAGAGTTTGGCTGCCTCGCTATCCGGTCCACCTCCTGAATGGATATCTGGTCGATCTTGTTGTAGACGTAGAGACAGGGCAAGTACACTCTGTTCCCCAGGATCACATCGATCAGGTCGTCCGCCGTGCAGTCTTCGCGGAAAAGCACCTGAATATAACATAAATTAATAAATTAAGTTAATATTTTTGGATTAATCTCTAGAAATATCGCGCTCCTATAGATTGAGCTTGTGAACCTTCACCTGGTGCGCCACAATGTTAATATCAATAGAAGGATAATTATTTCAGTTGGTTACACTTACCTCAGCATTGAATATCTTGTATTCATGTAAGATCATCTGCACCATTTTTTCATCAACTTTTGTAAGCTGGCAAGTGGAATTAAATGAGAGACCTCCACCTTTCTTGACCTGCAAAACAAATTTATAAAATGAGATGAGTACTCATACTTAGCTCACCATTTTTGTCCATTGAGTCCCCATTGTATTTTTTTTTTTGCGGAATTAAAGAAGACTACACTCTTCATTAGTACATAAACTACATGCGTATAACCCGCGCAGATAGAAAATTGATTTGAAAATGGCGGCGGGTACGTATGGTACGATTGGCAAAACAAGGATAAAAGTATAGACAGCGATAGAGAGTGAGCGAGAACGCATGCGAGCGGACGCCATTTATATATCAATTCTTTAAGTGCGCGGCTTATATATCTACGCTTTAAACAATTCGAAAATAGAAATAGAAGTATCTAAGAGTACTATTAATACTGTTCTTTAATATTCACAATTATCAAGCCCCAAAATCTCACCTTGAAATAAATATTAGGCTTCATTTTGTTGAGCCTGATGCCAACACTCTCCAACTCCTTCTCTAGAAGCTGTCGGTGCACATACGGCTTTGTCGCGTCTAACATCATGAGAACTAGATCAGCTGTTCTTGCCACTGCTATCACCTGAAAGGACATAGTATTAATTAATGATCACATAAACATAACAAGTATTTTATGTAAATATGTAGTGCCTTCATGCCATCATCACATGCTCTCATTCGTGTGGATATGTCATAATATACTCCATTAACAATACATTTTCAACTCAATTATATTACTTTGGAGAATTATATGTGTTTAATTATATGTGTGATTGTATGTGTTGTTTTTTTAATATTTAGTAAAATCATATATTTATACTTAATTATATATGTATATATAAATATAAAAATATATAAGTATATAAGTATTAATTTTATAGTATAAATAAATATATATTTATAAGTGATATTCGACTTGTATTAGTTTATTGTTATATACTTTATGTAATTAAAATTGTTTATATAATTTATGTACCTACACTACCTTTTTAAATATTTTGTACTATTTTTTTATTCATTATCTCCACTATGGTTGCCTGGAAGAGATCGCTCTCAGCGATAAGGCCGCCCCTTGTACGTTTAATTTAGTAATAAGTTTTCTTGAAACTCTGTTTTTATTTTAATTAAGAAGGTACAATAAAGTGTTAATCTATCTATCTATCTATCTAATTATGACATTCATTCATCAAGGTGCCTGGTATGCATGGTGATTAAGCTTATTGCCATATTATTTCAAATGGGTTCTGAGTGACACATTCAATATGTTTTAGTGGAATGTATTACAAATACACATTTTTTTATATAATGGGTTGACGATGATTATTGATAAATAAATGTAATTAATGATTACCTGTCTTCCTCTACCCTTGCCCTGAGCAGCACCCTCAATGATTCCCGGCAAGTCAAGCAGCTGGATATTTGCACCTTTATACTCAATCACTCCGGGAATGCAAGTCAAAGTGGTGAACTCATAGTTAGCGGCCTCAGAGTGTGTGTGAGTTAGTGTTGACAGGAGAGTTGACTGGAAACAAAAAAAAAAACTTACATTTATTTCCATGCCATCAGTTTATGATTTCAGGTGTAATAATATTTCTTAATTGTAAATAATAATACTTTATTTGCAAGTTAGTTTCTCTGAAAATAATGTGTTTCTTAATAAACTACTGATATTTGTAGTACTCAAGTAATATTTATTATACTATACTCATAGGATTCTTATGGCATCAAAGCATATTATAATGGTGAGGAGCAACTATTTGTTTATTATATTGTTGCATTTGTGCTGTAAGTTATTCTTGTATTAGATAAATAAATTAATAAACAGCTTAGAAAGCTAAACTGATAAGTAGTTTGATATTATTTAATAGAATGAGAGTTTCACTCACCTTCCCCACTGAAGGGAAACCAATAAGGGCCACCCGAGCATCACCAGATTTTAACACATCAAATCCTTCACCTTTTTCACCACCTTTCTTAGATGGCTCCAACAGTTGTGATCGGTACTTGGCTAGTTTCGCCTTCAGCAGACCCAAATGATACTCAGTAGCTAGGGGAATAAGACCATTAAATATTGATGGGAAATTCACATACCATTTTTATATCTTAATAGACTCGAGGTAAGTTTGAAACTACATCATAATGTGTAAAGATATTATACTAAGGTCAAGAATAATAAGAGTAAGTAGGTATTTATTACTGCTGTTGTCAATAACAGCTGTTTTCCGCTAGTTATGTAGGTTTAATACAATAACCAGGGAACCGGTGGCTATTTAGAAGCAATAGAACAGGGTTAACTTGATTTGTAATTTACCTTTATTTTTTTGTGTTCTTGCGATTTCTCTTTCGATTTCGGCAATTTTTTCCAAGATGCCCATTGTATATAATTTGTTTTACACAAACGTAACTACTGCGCACCAAACTTATATATAATTCGCCTCAATTTATTTTAAAGACTATGAACCATATTAATGAAAAAAAATAACAATTTTTTCAGAAATCAGGCCCAAAATGAAGACAACAAACAAGATTTCTTTTGAAGTTTTGAGGTTATAATTGTGTTTCAGGTTCAAGACAGGTGTTATTGAAATGTCAAAACATTTTAGTTTCGCTACAGAGTGAGATGGACAATAATACGGAATACGGAAAGTTCGGAAAGGATAAAACGTCTACGTTAAAACAAATGCGGCACTCTTGACTCTTCCCCTCACAGCAATAGACATAGACAGCCTCCCTAAATGCATAATCATATTATATCCATCATACTATCGTCGTATCTAGCAGTTCTGTAATGTCAAGCGAGACCAACTTGAAAATATTTTAATGCACTCACATTTAATCATCACTAGAATTCTTTCCATAGATATAAATAGTTCAACAAATTAATATTACTTGTGGTGGTAGTATGTACAAAATATATTTTTTGAATAATTGAACTACAGATATATAAGTATTTAAATCCAGAGCAGATATATCTGCTGGTCGAACGAGACAGGGATCGAACCTCCTCCGTCGCAGGCCGTCCGTCGTCCCGCCATAAATATACATTTAACTAGATGTAATAGAAACCATGAAATTCAAGATAATCACACAGGTTTTGATCTTATGGTAAGTTGAAATACAATACAAACATAGGTAGGTAATCTAAAGCAAACCAAAAGATCCATTTCTAGGTTGTGAAAGGACCACAGGACTCAATTTTTTTATTAAATATATGCTCTCTGCTTCACTAGGTAGGTACTCATATACCATCTATAACTTATAACTATATTGTATGAGTGCAGTGAAATACGTATATTTAAAAAATGGATCATTTGTAGGACGCAAGTATACCTATAGTAGGTAGGTTATTAAATACAAAAGCTTAGAAAGAAAAACTAACACAACAGATACAAAAATATTAAATATTGCTGAACAATTCACACATCTAATATTTTTAAATTTGTATATCTTAAGGAATATGAGTACCTATCAAGTGAAGCAGAGAGCATATTTAATAAAAAAAATTAGTAGAACTAATATTGTTTCAGTCTTCTTATTAGCATCAGCAAGAGCCATACTATGAGGACTGTAACAAAAACCTTAGAAGAAATGGCTATCGATTATGAAGATGATAAAAACTCCATGATTGCAGTAACAGAACGCGGTTAGTTTAGTTAGCTTCTACTTAGCTTAGCCGTAGAAATAGAAAAGTGAAACATTAGATTTATATATTTATATTTTAATACCTAATAATCTTATTAACTTTGTTATTTATTTTATTTTATTTATTTATTTTATTTTACCTACAGATAACTCCTACTTGTATGAAGATTTCTATGACGAGCTGGATAATCGCATTGTAGTCGAACCTTCAATGAATATAATATTTTTCGGCACACCCAGTGCTTTCATGAGATTGGATGCTGAAAGCGTTCTGCATTTATTTATTAACACAAAAAAACACTTGATTCCTATTTCAAGAACTTTATTAGCCTGGGATATCGTAACAGGTACCTACTGTACTATCCAGATTAGTTTATAGCTATAGGTAATATTTATATCAGATTTATACACTTAATGTTTTTACGAATAATATCTAGTCCAAAGTAAAGTGGAGATTTTTATATAAGTACCTACTACATTTGTCATGTACCTAGTTTTTTGATATTCATAGAAAACTACAATTTTGCATCGCAAATGGACTTTAAACTTTTTTTTAGATGAAATGCAAGAAAAAGTTTTAAGAAAGAAAGTAGGAAACTAGTGCTTTTATGCGGAAATACGAGTAGGTATGTATCTGATTACAAAATTAAATTCATAAAATTACAGATGGGAAAACAGCAGCTTTTCTTCAGGGTCGAGAATATCTAGCGTTTGATACTTTATTAAATGTTGTTCCCGAAGAAGATTTATATTATGTAAACTTTGGAGATCCATCCGTTATGATATATTTCGCAAACAATTTTGTTAAGTTGCATAAGCGAAAGGTATAAATTTAAATATCCTTCTTCACCACTTATTTATGAAACTGCTTCGTAAACATTAAGTATGCCTTGTAGGTTACCTATTCATAGCAAGGAACATAATTATTATTATACTATTTGCTTGTTCCAGTTTGGAGTTCTGACTGCGGCATACAGACGTTACTATGGTTTAGATTGGTATAAAAATAGTACTTACATAAATGAGTTGGGGTATCTTTTGTGTGGATTCTCCTCTTCAGACCTTGAAAAAATATCGCCTGACACTTTCAAAGAAATTACCGTCGCTGTCTTAGGAAAACTAATTCTTTGCGATGTTAATCAGACCAAGGTAATTCTAAAACTTCGACTTACAAAATGTTTATTCTAACATCAATTAAAAAAAACTAGGTAAGTTAAGTAATTCAATATTTAAATTAAGTGTGAATTACCTAGCAAGGATAGCCGTATATGACATTGCTGTTGAAATACTCATCGGTGCATCTAGCTGTGGGGAGCCCTAAATAATTAAATACCATGTACCTACTCTATATTTCAGACTCTATATAACATTGCAACTCATCCAAATGCCTACGATGTACCCTATAAGTGGACCTCTCATGAAGTCAGTAGATTGAATTGGTTGTTTGCATGTGAGTACCTACTAACTAGCCCCTATCAACCTTAGAACCTACTCATAATTGACATAGGTAGGTACCTACTCAATTTACATTTATTAAAACATACCTAAATCAATTGAGACTCGAGAAAATCTATTTTTTATCTTTATTGGTCGTCTCTGGACAGTTTGTCGCAATGTTGGGGTCTCACTTGAGTCTAATTTAAATTATATTATAAAAAAAATCTAATATTTATTGCTCATGTTTTAAAAAAATTGTATCAACTATGGTATCTTTATATCCTTTAAACTATTTTTATTAAGGTATTCATAAAGAAGATATCAGTTCAATACAACTAGAAGCAATAACGGCTATTACACCAGAAGTAATGAAATTTATCAATCAAGCAAAATTGAAGTATTTCACCAAGCAGCAAATTCAAAGAATGAATCAAAATACGAGACATATGTACATTTTGAGGACACAACTAAGAGATAGTCTTGATATGGGGCAACTTGCCAAAAAATCTATTTATTTATATGCACCTCCTGTAAAGTTTTATTTTATGGTTACACTTATATTTATTTATTGTTAAATATGTGAAATGTGTATAATATGCATTTTATATTCAATTATAGTTTCTTAATTTTATAACTACTTATTAATAAATAAACTTTTTAACTAAGGAATGGCTGTTGATTTATGATATTTAAGTCATGGTATGTGACATACTCGATTCATGTTCAATGTAATCAATAGATTAAATAATATTCTTCTGAATCAGAATCTTTCCGGATCCGGAAAGATTTGTAAATTCTTGTATTGTGAAGCATAGCTTATAAGGTACGGAAACATTTAATTTGTCGAATTAATTTTAGACGTCAGTGTCGCTGTCATTATTGGTCAAGCTATAATGATACCAACAAATGATTAAGTACGTTGGTTGTTTTCTAAAACAGGTCAAGCCAGCCAAGGGCCAGCCTTGTTCATTTATATTGATTATTATTTTCCTTAGTATATTAATATATTGAATATGTAAAAATGTCCGATGATCCCGATTTCTTTTAAAATGACAAAATAGAAAAAAATATAAGGTAGTCAAAACGTTATTACAAACAACATTTTGTTTAAGTTTACTGGAAACACTAAAATTTAACTGGATAGATCGTAATGTTTACAATTTTTGCTGTGCTGTTTTTCCACTAAATTTATTGAAACATGATGGAAAATTCAATTATCCGCTTATAATTACAACATAAACAAAAGTAGAGACGTTCAAGACAATAACCGCCCTTTCGTTTTTCAATTTTTTCATACCTACTACGTTTTACGTACGATACGATACAGCAGAGAGTGGTATGTGGTGGGAGTCGTAATGTTATCAAAGTAAGAGAGCGGAAAATAAATATTTCCTGCAGTGCGTCTTCGGGCTTCCGAGATATAAGCCGTGTTTCTTACCACAGAATAGCTTACGACAACAAGAGCGATGGAGCGAAAGTTTTTGAACGTAATCCTTCTAGGATTCGGATTTATGTTTGTTTTCACGGCCTTCCAAACAATGGGGAATATTGAGGTGAGTTCGATTTTTAAATTTTATTGGTATATAATATACTTTTGTACATACATTATTATGATAAACAGTTCTTTATTTGTATTATCTGATGCCTCACATTATTTGTCAATAGAGACGTTAAGATACCTGATAAAAAATAATTATTTAGTAGTACCTATAACCAGCAATAATATTTTACTGATTACAAGGTTGTTGAACTAAAAGTCACAAAATTTGGCTCAGAAAATAAGATAATATGTTGCAAACTATGCTTAATTTGGTTTCTCTCAACTTTGAAAGACACAGCAGTACCCTATTATATGAAAATAATTTAATATAGGTAATAAGGTGAAAACTTAACCCTCAGCTTTTTAACAGATTGTTGTATCATCATCATCATTTCAACCATTGGATGTCAACTGCTGGACATAGGCCTCCCTATATTATTGTAATGTGTATTCCTTCCAGTGGTTGCAGGCCGCGAGTGACCGTAATGTCTAGAAGTCATATAGGGAGGCCTATGTCCAGCAGTGGATGCGAATGGCTGAGATAATGATGATGATGATATTATTGTATATTTGGTGTGAACTAAATATTAATGTGAAGGTACCATGATACAAAACTCAATTTTATATCAAAATGGGTATTTTTGTAATTTAATCCTAGACAGACAATTTGCATAGCAAAATAACAAGCTTCTTTAGAAGTTGTTATGTTTTTTTTATGTTTGTTGTATGTGGTGCCTAACTAAATAAATAATCAGAGTCCTTGTAGAAAGTAAAGCTTGTAATAAAAACATCACTTTCTTTTCTGGTTTTGTGAAATAAATTGAATGTAGGTTTACCAACTGGTTTTACCATTCTTTTCCTTACGTATTATAAGGAAAATGAAATCCTCAAAATTAGGATGTACTCTTGACATACCAACACTGTATCTTGAAAACAATCAAACAAACTTCAGCTTTATAATATTATTATATAATAATACAACAGCAACTGTTATGCCTATACTGTTCAGGATATGGTTTTTTTTGGAACATTATTACACTCAGAATTAACTTGTGCAGGATTATCAAAACAACCCATATTATGTCCCACTACTTAGATATGTGTAGTAGAACTCATTATGTGTCTTGAGTGCATGTATGGGTTTGAATCCCATTCTCATCACCACTAAAAGATAAACACCATTTTCGAATTCATGATATAACTGATTGTTTATTTCAATACCCACATAGTAGCTGACAATGCACACAATTTATCCATAATATCATTCTGATAATAAAAATAAATATTGCTGGACAATTCACGCTGCAATGTAATAGCCCGTGGTAAGTTTAAAACCTGTCTAACAGGTTACTATATATTTAATACACACTTCGGTAATACAATAGACATAGATCGATAATTTTAATTATACAAAGAAGAAACTCACTTCAGGAATCAATTTGAGGTGCAACGATTTTTGTGGCACAGCTGGAAAAGTTCTGTGATGTATTTGTTTGCGGATTTGATTCCCACCTGGCATTTAATTTTGTAAAAAAAAATCTATATATTTATTGCAAGTGAAAATATGTATTAGATAATACAGATTATTTAGCCCCTAACACAAGCTTTGTGCTTACCTTGAACACTATGTTGCTATATAGAATTATCCAGCAGGATCTATTCCCTAACTGTAGGTAACTTAAACTTAAAGTTAATTTTGAGCTGATTTAAACTAAGATACTCTTGTAACAGGATTGATATTAATTCTGTCAAGTAAAAATCTTCACAATGCAACTTATTATTATTTAAGTACGAGTATGTCGCAAGAAACCGTGTCATTGATAAAATACCGATAAATTGTTTTGTTTATTGTTGTCCGCGATATATTCGTAATGCATCTTCGGTTACCTCATTATATTACTGTCCGGTCTGCGAACTCGGCTAAGTAAGCCAATGTTGTGTAATATAAGAACATCATCGGTGAATAGCGTAGCCGCTATTCTTATGTAATGTTAAGCAAATTTTATTTCTATAATTTTAACTTTATTCACAGTCAACTTGTTCATTCTAGACTAGCTTCATAACACCTCTAATCACGTTCCCACTGCTGGGACACAGGGACTTCTCTCTTGACGAGAGAGATTAGGCCTTAATTCACCACGCTGGCCAAGTGCGGGTTGGTGAATGACGCATGTCCATCATACTTTTTCAAAGTTCTCAGAACATGCCGGTTTCCTCACGATGTTTGCCTTCACCGTTAGAGCACGTGTTTATAAAGCACACATAATTTTCCAAGAAGAAAAATCAGAGGTGCGCGGCGGGGTTTGAACCCACGACCTTCGGAATGAAAGTCGAGTGTGCTCCCACTTAGCCAACACGGCTCATTTTTATTTTTATAATTTTAACTTTATTCACAGACAACTTGTTCATTCTAGACTAGCTTAATCGCGCATATTTCTAATCTTTTGTCAGTGTTTGACATTTAACAAAAAAAAAAAAAAAAAAAAAAAAGGGGGGGTGATTGATAGTGATGACATGTCCAAGTTAATCTTTGTGATTTTACGGACAAAATCTGAATCAATCAATCAAAAACATGCGTCGACATCGATAAATTCAAGGATTGCTTGGATTTGGGTCAGTCAGATTCAGCACCGCGATATTTGGGCTTCAAGGGTTCTGTCAATGGCATTAGAGATCTGTGATAACCGTATCAATGATTTCTCTACACAATATACCTACTGTTGTTTTCTAGTCAAATGTTTTTTTTAATCATCAAGACAACCGATATTACGTCCACTAATAGGCACGGGTCTCTCCGATATGTAGAACCTATCTTAAGTCTTGGGCATTTATTTTATCACCACGCTTACCAGGGGGGTTGGTGATAGCAAAAAGAACAAAATTTGTATCTGACTCCATAGTCAGTTCATATAATATTGCCGAAAAATATACACTGAAGTAATACTTCAAATCGGACCAACGGTTCCTGAGATAAGCTAGTTCAAACAAACAAATAGCTTTATAATATTAGTATAGATCAGTCGGTTTGACGTCACTACGGCAAGATGGCCTATGATTAAGATGACCGATTCTAGTAAGCTGTAATTTTAATATAATTACTCGTTTGTATGGTACGTTGCCTGATTAATAGATATGTTATGCATGACAAATTTTCTGGCTCACATTGACTCCTAACAAGTCTACCTAAATGCATTTAGTTTAAATCTTACTTACGTAAGCTTCGTATCAGAATTATGACCAACAATTCTATAGAAGGTGATATATTTATGGATATGTATGTCGTATATAAAATCCATGCAAATATATTTACCTTCTACCTGTTTTAACTTATTTTATGAATTTGTTGCAACAATTGCCGTTTTGGGTTTTATCGTATGTGCAATATGCAAAATATTTTTGGACATGACAATTAATGGGCATCCTAAAATGTTTATTGTTTTCGAAAGTATATTATTTATTGTTATGTCAAGGGTGAGATTATTGTGGTAAAACAAAAATTGGATTATTTTCAGTTTTTGTGTCACGATTTTATTGTATTTTTTATATGTAAAAATTTGTGTTGTGTCTTATAAACCCAGATTGATGGAAATACTATATTCGCATACTTAGAACAAAATTCATTTATTAAAGTATACAATAATTTGATTTTGATATTAAAATCATAGGTTTACATGTAAGAAAAAATATCATAGTAAATAACTATAGGTACATTCAATCTAATTTAAATTAGTTACAAACAATATTACGATTATAAGGTAAAACTTTGCATTAAAAAGCAACCCAGTTAATATTTCATTTAATTTTAATTAAATTAATTTAATATTATACGAGGCTGGTTGGTGATTGTGATCGCAGTAAGTTGGTATTGTGCATAGAATGACGCTGCAGCCCAGGCCTGTAAAAACCTTAGTCAGTTTAATGGCACGATACTCTATCTGCACATCTCCATCGGAATAACGTTATAAAATATCATTGATAAAGATTACTTTTCCAAATAAAACAATAAGTACAAGTATTGACAGTTTTATCTCATCACTATTATCTTTTCTCTAACACCTATCAGTATCAGCCGGTCGCCGGGTCGTCGCCTTGATCTTAGAATGCTAGATAACGAACTGTACCAAGGACTAACCTTGACAATTGGGATGTTTTCTGGGAATTATAAGTACTGCGTCTTGTTGATGCCTACTTACTGCATCATAGTGACTTGACTTATGTTCCTATGACCCCTGAGTGGGGCAGAGGCAAACCAATCTTGAGCTTCGCGCTTCATTTTGCTCCAGGTTTTGCTTATAACCTCCGCTCCTGCAATGATGTAGCGCCAACTTCATAATCATAGCAAGTCATTATTTGGTGGTCTGACTACTGAACGGAACTTGGTTACGAAAATAGTTACGTAGCTTCTTGCAGCTAGGAAAATACTTAAAACTACTTAAAAAGCTATAATTGTATAAGAGAACACACGAAAATGAAAGTGCCTTGGCACAAGTCCACCTATTGTATCATAATAATTACAAAAATAAATCACAAATATAAAACGATTAATTTACTCTCCATCATTGCCCACAGAAAACAATATTGGACAGCATAACCCACGACGACGCGTCGTTCACTGGAGACGGGTACACGTCGCTGGCCATCATCTACGCGACGCTGGCCGTCTGCAACTGGATGGCCCCCTCCGTCATCAGCCTCACGGGCCCCCGGGGGGCTATGGTTATCGGAGCGTTTACTTATCTGTAAGTTAAAAAGGGTTAAGGTTTAAAGACTTTTATTATCATCAAAGACGGGTTGTCACTTATGAGATAATACAGATAAAATGAAGCTTTATTAGTTATCAGGTTGTCTGGAATAAATTGCTTTAAGCAATAAGACCGCCCATTACGCATACGTTTTTGTAGTTTTTAAATTCTTATGTAAATATTTATTATTGATGTTTATAAGAATTATCTTATCTTATATTCAACGACCCGCTCTCGATTCGTCCCGGTACCTACCTAGTTTTTTAAGCCTTCCTCTTGAATCACTCCACCTATTATCACATTTATATTTATTATTGCTATTTTTTTCCTATACTTGTACACTTGTATCCACTCAGATATTATTGCTTACTTTCAAGATGATAGTGGGTAATTTCCACTCGTTATCGGAAAGAATAAAACCACCCTATCTCTACCATTGTGTGCTGTCAAACTGACTCATTATCATCATCCTTCTACCCTTCTTACTTATTATGTTATGTACTATCTTTCTACCCTTTTCCAATATTAGGTAGATCGGCACAACACGTCTTTTCTTTCCATATCCCGCTATCAACCGTCATATCTACACTCACTCCTTTTTTACACATGTTTTTTCACACCGTATTCATCCATATTTTATTTGGCCTACCTCTGCTCTTATACTAAACGCTCTTCTCGTCACACGACTTTCATTGCATCATGTTGTAAGGGATTTATAAGCCACAAGACAAGCAGCAAACCTATATGTGTTTGTTTGGTGAGACTCGTCTCCAGTAGATTGATAAATTGGTAGTGAAGACCACAACGTAATATGGGTTCTTAACTTATGATGATGAAGATCGGAAAGTTACCTACAGTAATTTCAAGTCAAAGCCCTTGTCGCTAAATGTCTCTGAAGTTGACGAGTGGCAACGCTACTTTCACTTGTGTTTTATGGCATAACTTATATACGGCGTATTACCGGCTTACGTTATTCTGTTATTACTTCAATCACTGCGATGCAAACACTCGTAACATAACAATAATACGACGGACATTCACATGCTAGTGTGTTTGTGTGTGTGTCTATTTCACACTTTTCTTAGCGTCTCCTATTCGTCAAATACTCGCTTAATATCGTTACTATGTTTTTACGTATGGATGGATAATATGTTTGTTAGTTTTGTGAGTTTCTTTTCACGCAAGTTTTTTTTCATTACTCGACGGATTTAAATGATAATTCTACACCATGAATCCTCAGTTAATGGGCTATATAAAGTTAAGAATTTTGAAAATTAAAAATCAATCTTAGCTCTTGTATTTTGTAAATCATAACCTTTGACAGTGTTTTGAAACGGTGTCGCGTTCAAACAGATAAATAAACAACCATTCAAACAATATATTTAGCTTTATAATATAAGTACAAATTAATTTGTATATAAGTAATTAACTATTGACTCAGTTACTCTTTATTGCATTTTTATCTAGGTTGTTAATTCAGGTTAAAGAAAACTTTATTACTCATAAAGAACATTGTTCACTTAGAATGAGCTTACTAACTAAATATTATATCTAATTAGTTAATTTTATTGTGTGTTACATTGCAACAAAAGTTCAGAATATTTAAAATACATTTTTATAAATATATATTTTAAGTTTATATTTGTTGAACATGGTCATTGAATCAAAGTTTTTATATCGTTTGATAAATTATTGAACAACTGATTTATAAACAAATTGATAAACAAGTACGTCGGTCGTGATGTTTTCAAACAATAAATATTAAAAAATTTATCGCAGACAATTTAAGTACTAACATGTTTATCAATTATGTATATACACGTGGTATAATAAAATTAAGCAGGAGAGAGTCATGTAGAGAAAGCATCTACCTGACTGTATTTTATTTTACTAAGTTATATACCTACATAATGTATATAGGTGGGTGGATACATGGGTGTTTGTTTTCCCAAAGTACCGAACGGTGTTTAATTAATTTTTACAATTTAGTAAGTACATCAAAATAACACAGCCTTTTAACCTCGGAAAATCTATACTAATATTATAAAGCTGAAGAGTTTGATTGTTTGTTTGTTTGTTTGAACGCGCTAATCTCAGGAACTGCTGGTCCGATTTAAAAAAATCTTTCAGTGTTGGATAGCCCGTTTATCGAGGAAGGTTATAGGCTATATTTTATGAAAAAAAAACCAAGCGAAGCTGTTGGCGGTCGGCTAGTAAATTATAAAACGTTAACCCGCTTTACATATGTATATAACTTTGTAAAATAAAATACAGTCAGGTAGCCGCGGGTCAAAGCTAGTTAATGTATAAACCAGTTAGTCTAAATGCGTAAACAGTCTAAAAGAACCATTATTATATTACATTAAAAGAATGCAAGGTGTATGTAAACGGCCCGTTATAGTACGTGACTGGGAATTCAATGTTAGGCATTCTCTTTGTAAATACAGTAGAACTTGTGAGCTATTGGTAAATAACTTTTATACAAAGGATTTAAACTTTCATACAAAAGAGTTCCTTACTTAAACTTATAGCTCAATGACTTAAACCTGTTCAGTAAACCTAGATTAGTGCCTAGATTTTACCCCCATATTACATGTTACTACGATGTTTTATTGATTTAAATATATTCTAAAATGCTCAATTAAAGCAAGCCAGTGGTTATATTATGTTCTGTGCCCGTGGTTATAAAGTAACTAAAATTTAAATTTTGTCCTTCAAAAGTTATCTACAATAATAAAATAAGTTTCTATTTCTACTATTAAGGCTATCACAACTCACAAAATAGGAACATTGCGTGGTTTATAAAAATCCATATAGTCTCTATACGTTTCATAATCTAATTTAAAATGCGTGAATATTAGAATGTACGAGTTGTTACGTACAAAACAGTGCACTACATTCACTTGAATGAACAAAAGCAGTCAAGGTTATATTAAATAACTTTGTTTATTATGTTGTGTTGGTACACGTGACATTCACCATCATAACATCACAATGTCCCACCACGACGAGAGTCACGAGAAGTCTCTGTGTCCCAGCAGTGGGAAAGTAATAGGGGCTCCTGCCTGATAAAGCTAATGATTTTAGTACTGTGGGATGTTTGTGTATGGATTTTTATAAAGCGCAATCAATTATTATGATTTTCGTCTAATTGTAATAAAGTTTAAAGATTGTTTAGTCTCTATGGTATATTTTCTGCGATTTTATAATCGTTAGGTTATGTATACAAAAATAAACGGTATAACCAATATTGTGGTTCACCTACATATTTTATTGATTGCGTTAGTACCTAATATTAGATATTAAATTTATTTAATTACCAATTGACACTCAATACCCGCGTAATTTGTGGATTTTTACAGGAAACCAAATACTTATACTAGGTATAAAATAACACAATCTGCCCTTATTAAACCAGTATATATAATTAAAAAAAATGTGTCATTTATTTCTATAAAATCTTACAGATTACTTAGTAAAGGTTTAAAAAGTAAATATATTCGCGCGCAACCAAACAAAATCTCCAACTTTATTATATTTATTAGCACCTACTTATGATTTGTAAGTATTATTAATTCCAAGTAAATTATCATAAAATTCTTAAATCACATTATTCATTAAATTATCTGATAATACCCGTTTAGTTGCCTTAGATTATTTAAAGAGTTCCACAGAAACATATCTTGATGGTCAACTGTCTATCGGAGATTCACATAAGCTTATCCTCTTCGACCGATTATGTATCGATAATATTATGTGCAGAAGGATAACAGTCTACCTACCGTCCTTGCCGGATCCTCTTGACCTCATGATAATATCTCCGAGAACTGGTTTAAAATCCGTTTATTATCCGTATTTTGGCTATTAAGTTGACAAGTGGGCGTTTTATAAAGCCTCGTAAAATGGATATGGATTATTTTGCAATAGGTTACGTTTGTTTCAAAGTTTCATAATAAAAATTTGTAGTTATGGGTATCAGTATACACAATGATTTTTCGCAATAATTTTAAAGAATGAAAATCACTTTCAGGTTAAGTATAATTGTAAACATGGTGAAATATAGGATAGCGAGTACAGTGGGCTCTATAACAATAATATGTATATAAAATAGTGTATTTATTAACAAAAATAAATCTAATAATTGAATGATAATGATGCCACGTGTTAGAAGTTATCAACTGTGACACAGATGGCGACTATAATAGCGTGACATAACATTTGTTTTGATGATTATAACTGTATCACATTCAAAATTTTCGTGAGATACACTATTCATTTTATAACGGGAAGTACTCACGTATTTACAAAGAAATTAGAGCTCGCGCGCGCAGTTCTCACTAAAGTAGAGAGGAGATGGAGTACGGCGAGACGCTCACTCCTGAGATAGACTGAGATATAAAATCTTTGCAGGTTCTTCATAGTGTCGTTCCTGTTCCCCCGCACGTGGCTGCTGTACGCGGCCAGCGTGCTGATCGGCGCGGGCGCGGCCGCCATATGGACCGGCCAGGGCAACTACCTCACCATGAACAGCGACGCGGACACCATATCGCGCAACTCCGGCGTCTTCTGGGCTATGTTGCAGTGCAGGTGAGACAATTAAATAACAGACACAACAGACAATAACAGACACAACAGACAATAACAGACACAACAGACAAAAACAGACACAACAGACAGTAACAGACACAACAGACAATAACAGACACAACAGACAATAACAGACACAACAGACAAAAACAGACACAACAGACTCAACAGACAGTAACAGACACAACAGACAATAACAGACTCAACAGACAATAACAGACACAACAGACAATAACAGGCACAACAGACAATAACCGACACAACAGCAATAACGGACACAATCATAGACAACATTTGTAATGTTCGTGAGTGTCGATCGCGAAAGTTTATAAGTTGCAGAGTAAAAGAAGCTCCGATATAGTAATTTATTACGTGACTAAAAAAAGACGACGCGGATATCATATCGCGCAACTCCGTGCACGAAAAGGCGATATGTAGATATTTAAAAATGGAACAAAGCGTGGAACGTTGTCACTAACTTGGTAAACAAAAAAAAACGGTTAACGTGGTCATGTTTTCTTCATTTTCTGAGTATTTTTTTTCGCTAATTGCCATAAAAACATAGAAAGACACACAAATCGTTATATTTAACAATACTCTCTGATAGGACGAAATAATTGAACCACCGACAAGATCTATTTTTATTTACTCTCAATACGTATTAAATTGAGGTCTATGGCTGCGTGGCTGCCCTTGCACTTTAATGAGTTTCCTAGAGTTTAATGACTTCACATTATGAATGAAAAATAAATTAAAATAACATGACTATTGAGTAGCTTTGGTCCGCGGTAATTTTTGCTGTAGGTAGAATTTAAGTTCATTTTTATGTTTCAATGGAATGCACAGGGATTTTTCTCTTGACGGGAGAGTTTAGGCCTTAAAGATTTTTTCAAAAGATTTATATCATTTATTTCCTTAAAATCCTAAGTTCACTTGGACAAGACAATAAACAGATAAACACATTAGTCAAATGCCAGTTTAAAGCTAACAATTGCTTCCATTCCAGTATGTTCTTCGGCAATCTCTTCGTGTTCATAAAGTTCCAAGGCAAGTCGCAGATCGACGCCGACACGCGCAACGTGGTGTTCGGTGCCTTGACGGGAGTGTGTGCCGTCGGCATCGTGTTCCTCGTGCTGCTGCGGCCCATACGGCGCGCGCCCGTGCTCGACGAGATGACTAAGGTACCTCAACATCATTATTATAGTCATATTACGTTCGTAGATTCGTTTTTCTTTTTAGAAAAAAATTTACTATCTAGGATCTAAATACATTTTCTAATCAGACAGTTCCTGAGATTAGCGAGTTCGAACGAGCAAACAAACTCTTCAGCTTTATTATTAGTATAGATAGATATATCATATTGATGATATGATATATCTATATATCTATAGTAAGATAGGTTGTCATCATCATCTCAGCCATTGGACGTCCACTGCTGTACATAGGCCTCCCTATATGACTTCCAGTCATTACGGTCGCTCGCGGCACCACTAGCCAACCGCCTTCACCAAATCATCAGTCCACCTTGTTGGTGGACGCCCAACACTGCGTTTGCCGATCCGTGGTCTTCACTCGAGAACCTTTCGGCCCCATCGGCCATCTGTTCTCCGTGCGACACCTGCCCATTGCCACTTCAAAGCGCTAATCCGCTGGGCTATGTCGGTGACCCGCGTTTTTCTACGTATCTCCTCATTTCTGATTCTGATATATACATAGAACAGCTATTAGCCGCGCACTTAAAGAATTGATATATAAGTGGCGTCCGCTCGCATGCGTTCTCGCTCACTCTCTATCGCTGTCTATACTTTTATCCTTGTTTTGCCAATCGTACCATACGTACCCGCCGCCATTTTCAAATCAATTTTCAATCTGCGCGGGTTATATCTATAATTGGTCCTATTAACAATATCCTGTTTCCGGCTAGGTGGAGACGGCGTCAGACGCGGAAGGTCCTCTAGAGGCGTTCAAGGGCGCGTTGAGACTGTTCTGCACCCGAGACATGCTCCTACTCAGCATTACCTTCATATACACCGGTACGTCACACATACACTTTATTGTTATCTATTAATAATTTAGTCAAGGGGTACGGTAGACTCGATCGAAACCATATATGAAAAACAAAACATAAAATATATTGATTTTGAGTCGACAACATACCTATATCCGCTAAATTCGGATTATGGAGAATTTCTACAAATTTCACCCGATCAAAGTCGGGTTTTCATCTAGTTTGTTATATAGTTGGCCATTTACAACTCTATTGTTAGATACTATACAGGATGAATTTTTGAGGAAAAGATTTTCGTGATTTCTGACTTTTCTGGTACTTTAACCTGATTTGCATTATATTAATGTAGATTTTAGGTAAAATGATATAGAATGAAATAATTTTATTAAGACAATCTTAAAAAATAAAGATTGTCTTAATAAAAAATTGATTATGGTACCCTTGGCAGTCTCGTTTCAAAATGTTCCATGTGTAGATCGTAATAACATGATAGCTTGCTCAAAGGTTGTTAATTGTATGTTTTGCTGTCATGACTTTTACATGCTTTTAGTTTTTACACAAGTGGAATGATAATGAGTCAGCAAGGTAAACGTTTCGCAAATTCCTTTTGTATGAAACATTTGCATTAAACAAGAATGTTGAAGGAATTTTACCTAAGTAGAGCCGTAAAAAGGCCTCTAATTCAGCATTTGTTGTATTGTTGTTCAACAATGCAACGCTGATCTTCCTTTGGAAGCCTCTTTCTAGTCACAGATTACAAAATAAACAAGAAGTATCATAATAGTAAGAACTAAACTTAGAAGGTAAAAATAAACTTATCATATGTTATTCATTTTATAAAAACGGGAATTACTCACGTATTAACTAAGAAGTGTAAACAGCCTCGACGTTTCGACCACGACAAGAGCAGTCTTTTTCACGAGGAGTTATGTGTATTTGCAGGTGTGGAGCTGTCGTTCTTCAGCGGGGTGTACAGCCCCAGCATCGGGTTCACGCTGGGCATGGGCGACAACGCCAAGCAGCTCGTCGGACTCTCCGGAGTGTTCATTGGCTTGGGCGAGGTGTTAGGTAAGTGTTTACGACAACGCCAAGCTAGAACGGCTAGAAATAGTCTATTCCGATTTTTTTTTAATAATCTAGTCTTTAATTAACGAATTCTAAAAGTTATACATTGATACTCCCTACGTATATTCGTCTAACTGCCAGATACACACTTAAGCTGCGTTTATATTTATCTGACGTGTTGTGTGATGCATTAGAGCGGTATCGGTTTCATACATTTGATATGGTAGCGTTCATATCTATCAACGCGGTATGTTGTGACAACTTCTGACGTATGTAAGAAATGTATGAAACCGATACCGTCACAACACAATACGTCAGATAAATATAAACGCGGCTTTATACGTTTGATGCATTTTTGGCATCTACACATGCCAGTCTATCATTATAACTTACAAAAAAAAAGTCTACTCTAAGTACGTTTTTCTTGGTCGTTTAACTGTCCAACTTCATAATGTTCCATTTTCAAATCTTTAATTTTTTTTTGTCAAATTTGTGTTTTGCAGATACACAATTAAACGAAGAGAGACATAATGCAAATAACAATTAGATTACGTATTATTTACTATCTACTGAAGACGTCACAAAATAGACCAAGGCTTCAAAATCTGTTATCGACCATTAGAATGTATATCTGTTATCAGATCTAGTTCAGAACTTGAACATAACAAGTTGTATAAATCGAGTAGTTATTGCAAAATGCATTCCGTAGGCTTATCGATCTAATCGAATGTTATTGACCCGATTTCTAATTCCTTGAATCGTTTAAAAGGCGTGCGCGCCTGATAGTATTGTGTTAGCAAATGCATTTGTTGCATGGTATATTGTAAAGACTAGATGACCCGCCCGCTTTAGTCTCATATTTTCTTACCTTTAAACCTTCCCTGTGCTACTATGATAATTTAAAAAAGAAAATCACCTAGCCATTCTTGAGTTACCTATAAAATTACAACGAAAAGTTGCATTATTTTTTTTTTTACTTTAACTTTTACCCTCAGTACTGAGGGTCGTGACCGCCCATATGTGTCCTGCTAAAACTAAAAGAAAAAGCTTAGTAGCTAACTGATGTAATACACTCATATAAACCGGTCAAATATTAGGGTATATGCAATGTAGTTTATGTAGTTGTTGATCTACCCTCATTTAAATATAACCTCTTATTTCCAGGTGGAGCCCTGTTCGGCATCCTCGGCAGCAAGACGACGCGCTGGGGCCGCGACCCCATCGTCATCATGGGCTACTTCATCCACCTCGCCTCCTTCTTCCTCATCTTCATCAACCTGCCCAGCGCCGCCCCCTTCGGAGACACCCACGACCAGTCCTACATCACTCCGTCTGCGTACCTCGCTATGCTGTGCTCCTTCTTACTTGGGTTTGGGGATGCCTGCTTCAATACTCAGATCTATTCCATCCTGGGAGGGAATTACTCGGATAATAGTACTTCTGCGTTTGCGCTGTTCAAGTTTACTCAGGTGAGTTGTGATATCTTTTGTTGTTTTAAAATGTTTTAGAAATTATGTTGATGAGAGTGGTCTTACACAAAATATTTTTTTATGGTTCATTTAATTGATATATTGTAGTGTGGTGCCGGCCTAAGAATAGTACCTTTCTCTTACCGCGGGTGTTAAACCGACTAAAGGATTTATATACCAGCAGAGTTGTTTGTATGTACTGTACCAACCTGTCTGGTAATCAAAGTAATTAGTTTAGATAGACCGGTGGAGTAAAAGGTGCCAAGTAACGGAATGTGTAGTATAAAACAAGTAGCTGGATTCACACACCTATAGCACAGACACAGAACATATAATCCCATAGTCAGCTTAACTTAAAATAATATACAATACAATACAAAAACTCTTTATGTACACCAAATTAACAAAAAAATACAAAATACAACAAAAAGAAACAAGTAAAATGGACGGCCTTATCGCTAAAGAGCGATCTCTTCCAGGCAACCTTTGTATGGAAAGAGAGCAAAGAAATAAGATTATATGTTAAGATGATTCATTTACTACAACATATTGACTTTTAATCCACATCTTCCACTTTTTATGTAACTATAAAGTTACTCATAAATCCGTATATTCTTATCTAACTATACATATAACTAAATCTGTCTTTGCAGTCAATGGCAGCCGCAGCCTGTTTCTTCTACTCGTCGAAGGCGCTGCTGACGGTGCAGCTAGCTGTTCTGGGCGTTCTGGGCACGCTGGGCACCGGCGCGTTCTGCCGCGTGGAGTGGGCCGGCAAGGCGCGCGCGCGAGCCGCCGCACTCGCCGCCATAGACGACAAGTCACCCGCCTCGCATTCACTCGCCGACAACTTTCACTACGACTGAGGGTAGAGATGATCCAGTCTAAAAATGAACTCCCCTCCACAAAACCGTGATAATTTCAACGTGTGAGAGGAAATACTTATTGCATCACTATACTTGTGTGCGTGCTACAACTTTACTGTAACATTGGCTCATCTGTCTGTCAAAGTGATACCGTTTGCTTATACGTTAATGAACATCCAATGACAAAGATCAATTTATGTGTGTTGTACATATCTATACACCTTTTTGCATGTACGTGTAACCGCGGTGGAGGGGCGTTCATTTTAAAAAATGGTTCATCTATACTTTGATATTAGCATGACAGGGATAGCATGTGATCGTGGAATTGTGGAGATTTGTAGTTAGTTATAAAGTGAGTAATTCCCGTTTTAAAAAAAGAATAGAGTAACTCACGAAAATTTTGAAAGTGAAATAGATTTATAGTGATTAGGTTTCGACTTGGTGGTTATTTAACATGTTCCCTGTGCATGACCCATCGTTGGGGCATTTGAAGTTCTGGTCGTACGTGCATGACATACATATGGTTCATTTTTACCCTAATAAAATATCCAAAAAAAAGCATTTGCACATAGGAGGAAACTGCACAGGGAAAGTGTTAAAATAGTCGCCATATTAGCGGCCCATAGACTAACGTTCATTCCTTCCGGCTTATCCCGTGTACAGATAAGCGACGGGATAAAATAAAACACGACGTGAAGGGTCGCGGTGTTATAATACCGTCATTCTTTCCGCTATTGCAAATACACTGGCGTTCATTCCGTAAGGATTGTACATTCCGGCAGGAAAGAAACTTAAGTCTATGGGTAGCTATTGTCAAGATTTAGTAGGTTTTAGTCTATTGGCCGTCCTTCAAGTTACGGGATCTTTTAAAAAACGATGACATGATTTATATGGCTGTTTTGGAAAACATTAGTTCCTGCTTTATTAAACGGCTTTATCAGAAAACAGTTAGTAAGTTTAATTGATTTTATTCTCTAATTTTGTACACGAAAAAACGTTCAGTAAGTCTTGAGCGATTAGCATTCAGTATGTTAAATATATTAAATCTGATTTTTTATCTGTGGGACAGGCACTTATATATTTAAAGACTTAATCCTTAGAACATGATTTAATTATGTTCTTTGTTGCCTGAAAAAGCTTTCTCAGGTTAGATAGGCATTTTTGTATGGTAATAATTAAACATGTAAGAAATATATACTGGAAGTATGAATTCAATGAACTTCAGATTTTGTAAAAAGAAGTAAAAAAAACCTAAAAATTCCATTACAATACATAAAAGATGTAGTAAAACTATAATTAAATTTGAAACATCCCCACTTCTTGTTACTGAAAAGCTTTTGTATGATATAAAAATAACGCATTTAGATATTATTAAATTAATGAATATTGATATCATTTGAAAGACTATGTATATAATGAGATGTAAAAGCATTCCATATATTTTTGTATTTATGTAATTTTAAGTTTTAGAATAATGTAATATATGAATTAAGTTTAAGAAACCTAAAGCAACTCAAGCTCATAATGCTTTCCAATTTAATTCCCTAGTCATACATAACTCTGTTAAAATGATTTGCTTGAAATAGTGTTACAAACAAGTTTATTGTTATGACTAATAAAATTTTATACTATAATAAAAATCTTATATCTGTTGAATTAATTTGTTTTTTTTAATTAAGAGGGAGGAGGAAGATTTCGAAAAGTTACAATAGTGTAACATCATAATGAGTATTCTGCAAAACCCAAGTTCTTCTCAGTACATCTTGTTAGGACCAAGAAGATATAATCCTATAATACACTATATACACTCTACAGTCAAATGTCAGTGACATACAATTATGATGCTTCCCCAGAAAACACAGAACATATTTTTTTTTATTGATAGGTTAACATTCACCTACAAAATTTAAATAACTAAGGATTTGCTTCAGTAAGACCCCTCGCAAACTGCAGACTTTCGATCGGCCGATATTTTGGTCGGGTTGGGCTGTTAGCGCGCACACTACGCCAACTAAACAGTTGGGTTGGTGGTGAGTGCGCAAACTAGCCAACAGTCGGCCGACGATATTCAGTTTTTAACCCCTTGATCCTTTTTGTTACCATATGGGCCACAAAAATTTACTACCTTCAAGCAGCAGCGTTACCTTATGGGCCACTAAATACCTTTTTACAAAATACCTTTTTAAACCTTATTTTCTAAAGCGTAAGGTTTATTTTAATATTACATTAAATTCTACCTGAAATTTGAGTGAACGTAGACTTGTCCTAGCATTTCTTGTCTATGGCCAAAAGAAGTTGAACGTAAACAAAGTTGTGAAGATTTGTCTTGTGAAGATTTGTCGTGTGTTTTTGTGGTATTTTTATGTGTTTAGGGTGCAAAACATCTATGAAAGAGACATTTGTTTGTTGGAAATAGTTTTTATAATATTCTTCTTAGTGGCCTTAGTGGGTACAACTAGTTTTTAGATAGTAATACGCCTCCAATTCTGCGGTACCTCGCTTTGAAGTTTTCGTTAAATTTCAACATCTTCATGCATATCATTATCAAATAAAACTAGATAATTACAAAGACTAGTTATTCTAAATTATAGAGCTTTTTACAGAATTCAAATTAATGCAGTAGTTTTAGAGATATCCTAATTTAAATACAAAAAACGGGAGCGTGGCGTTGCGCGCTAATACGTGAAAGGCTTGAGGGATTAAGCTACCGTTGAAGAGAGCGGTCGCATAATGGAAGTTTCTCGTAGGAAAATATTGTCCAGAAATATTGTAATTGCTCTTATACAACGGAGGAGAAAAATCAAGAAGAGAGTCCGAGAGTATTGGGTGCATCCCATCTACAGTACTAGATTATTAAATGGAAAATTTTACACGATGCATTCAAAATTACAAGATTACCCGAAAATTAAAATTAGATTACGTTTCTACAACGAGCGATTGAGTAGAATTGGGCATAATGAAAGAATGCACGACCTTCCGGCTCCAAAACTCGGAGCGAAGTGAACCATCGGCCGACTAAACAATCGGTCAGTGTGCGCGCTTGCAAGGAGCTCCATACTAATATAGCAGTCGGCCGATAGTTTGATCGTCTTTCAGTTTGAACGCAGTTGAGTAGCCTATCAAACTTATTTATCGGCCGATACCAAATCGTTGTAGTATGCGGACTTGCATACATCTTCATACTGATTATAAGCCCGACCAAACTATCGGCCGATCGAAAGTCTGCAGTTTGCGAGGGGTCTAAGTCTTACTTGTTTAAAAACTACCAACTAAATAACATTTAAAATAACTTATAATTAAATATCCTATTTATGTTCTTCCTCAGTGGCTCCCATTTTGAAGTCCAGTGGTTTGTCGTAACCCATAATTTTGGCATAATGCATCGGATCTGAGAAGAACCTCGCTTCTATGAATAGTGGAGTTCCCTTTACTTTCATGGTTGTGAACATGCCGGGGATATCTGGTACTTCTACATCTTCTGGTTTGAATTCATGCTGAAAACAAATATGTATTTATGATCATGTAATGAACCAGGAATGCTGTTGGTATATACAAAAAGTTTTGACCCACAGGTTAGTGCATGAAATTAGTAGGTAGGTATTACTAGAATATCTACTAATTTTCATGTGATTTTACTAAAATTTAAAGTCACAGAACATTAGATCATTGGTATGATACAGACAGTATTGTAGTAGGTCGATAATCCTAGTAATTATGTAGTCATTAACGGTTTTAATGAGGTTCTAGAATTAGTTAATATTACCTGTTTACGCGCCATGAGGAAAGTTATAGTTGTTGCCTGGTATGTTGATGTTTCCGGAATGTATTTGATGTGAGTTACATATTTCTTTGTAATAAAATGCAATAGCAATGGAGTTACAAACGTGAAGAACCCAACGACTGAACAAATGGCCACTATTAGAGACGTACTGCCTATGTTTGCTGCTTCTCTTATGATAATAGGTTGTGCCAACAAACCAGCTATACTTGATGTTAATGAGAAGATTTTTACACTTTTGATCTGCGGCGTGAGGGGACCGTAGTATATAGTTTCTGCCTTACTGTCGACGTCTTCTTTGACTTTAATTGCATAATTCCGGGCGAGAATCTTGGTCAAAGAACTGGAACTTAGTGGCTGGGAGGTTAGTTGTCTAATTGTTGGATTTAGATAGCTTTGAAAGCTCAAACCTCTTATGCAAAGTCGTAGCATTGTGTAAATCTATACACTAGCTTTATCAGTACAGTTTTATAGTAAATTTGTTAATTAGAAGGGATAGAAATCTATCTGTTTTTATCCGTGCAAAAGACCAAAACAATGAAATAAGTGACGTTGACGTTTTCGATGCAGTCGACGTTGACAAATGAAGTTAAAGATCTGAAAAATGTTACCAACACATTTTAATTTCCTCCATCAACGTAATACGCTTACTTATAATTTCGCTATAGAGCTTTTATAGAGAATCTTACGATGCTTTATTTTTTAATTGCAATTTGTAGCCTAACAGACTTATTCCAAAATGTTTTATTGTAATTTAAATCTTAACTTTATTTCACTTTTAAAATACACTCAACTTTATTTATTAAGTAGGTAAGTACAAGAAATTAGAACAGGAAAACTGAATTTAAATAAGACATGGGCTGGCAGTCTCACAGTAAAAATGGCGTTTGAAACTGCATTTAATAGCACTTGGAAACTCAAAAAACATTATACCTACCATGGTTTGTTTTAAGTTCATAGGAATGCTCCAATTGTATTGTGATGATGTGTTAACTATTCAGGTACCTAGTAGGTTTCTATTGGAAATAAATCTACGGTGTTTGTATTCGGCTTAGGTTTATTTGGCAAAATTTTTTTATACATAAGCAGCTTTATTAAATTATTTTAAAATAACACCTAAATGAAGCTTTAGGTAATGGGCTAAATTGCTTGCTAAAGATAAAAAACTCTCATTGTTCCTTCTCCTCATTATGGTAGGTGGGGCAGTTGTCAACGTCGTAGCAGACGCCCGAGGCCGTGTCCAGAGCCATTCCGTCGGGACAGTCGCACCGGGAGAAGCCGCAAACAGTCCCTACTAGTGTTTCCTCAGGGTTGTCACACGTCTTCTGCGAGTTCCAGTATGTCTTGCTGCAGTCGCTCTTTGTTATCACCATCCAGTCTGGGCATCGTTTTACACCTGTGACAAACGAATTTGTTATAATGTAAAAATATATATATATATATATGTAGTTGCACGCTTTTTACTATTCAGTTTTACCTACTTAACCCAAAAGCACAAGATCATGTAGGTACCTATTAGAAATATATACCTCGGGTCCATCTCATTATTGAACACGGGCCTCTATATAGTTCCTATTGGACCTTTGGACCTTATAATGAAAATGACGATGATTTGTTGTAAAAATAAGGTACGTAAATACTTAATACTCACAAGTATCATTGTGCCACAAGCATTTATCTTTTTGTAATATAGGACTAGAACTGACCAGAAAAGCTAATACCAGATGGACTACGGTGACCAAACTTATCACACTACACGTATCCATCATCATCTCAATAACACTTCCAAAAACTGGTTTTAAAACGTTTGTAATTCAAATATAGCAAACAGTGATGCCAACTAAAAAAATTAGTACAAAGATTTTTTAATTTATTTAAACTATGCACTACACTCGGTACGGGTTTTGCGATAGATTGCTTAGCACTGTTTCTCTGTCTATTTAAACCTACTGAAAATTTTGAAACAATGAATGATGTTTTGCATAAGAATGAGCATATTTTTATAACATTAGCTATGTTGTCAGTAGATACCTACATCTAACGATGACTTCACTTATGAAACCAAAGGTACTTAGTTATCTGTCTATTGTGATTAGTAGGTATCTACGTACCTACTTAGTAACAACTTAACACTAAGTAGTACTTAGTGTTTTTATAATTATTATTACTTACCTACATATTTTTCTTCAACAGGTAGGTTTTAACATTGATGATTGATGAGCTAGGATTCTTAGATAGATAGATAGATAGATGATAGCTTTATTGCACACACTTAAATAACAAAACAATATACAGGATAAAAAACTTAACTTATTGCACAATTGGCGGCCTTATCGCTAAAAGCAATCTCTTCCAGGCAACCTTTGGATGGATAGGAATCATAGAATCATGGAGTGGCGGTTACATAAAAAGTACCTAACAATAAAATTATAAATTATTGTACGTTAAAAATACCTACATACCATATATTAGGTAGGTGTTTAGTCTATTCCAGGGGTGGCCAACCGGTCGATCGCGATCGACCGGTCGATCGCGACTGTTAGTCCAGTCGATCTTGGCAAGGCAAAAATAAATAAATAGACTAAACTGCCCAACGTAATCACCTACTGCTGGACGCATCATCTTATATACATATAAAAGAAAGTCGTGTTAGTTACTTCACTTATAACTGAAGAACGACTGAATCGATTGCGCTGAAAATTGGTGGAGATGTAGCTTAGAACCGGGAGAAGGACATAGGATACTTTTTACCGCGGGAAAATATATAATTACGCGGGCGAAGCCGCGGGCGGAAAGCTAGTCTTTATATATAAAAGAAAGTCGTGTTAGTTAATTCACTTATAACTCGAGAACGGCTGAATAGATTTGGCTGAAAATTGGCAGGGAAGTAGCTTAGAGCCAGGAGAAGGACATAGGATACTTTTTACTCTAACATAATGCGGGCGAAGCCGCGGGCGGAAAGCTAGTTTTGTATAATTTTTCAATCGCTGTTCCGTCAAGGTATTTAATCCTCTTTTTAACGCAGTGTAGTCTTTTGTTTTCGGCGCGCGATGACCAATAAGAGGGAAGCGAACTGAAATATGCTGTTTCATTTTTAGGGTTCCGTAGCCAAATGGCAAAAACGGAACCCTTATAGATTCGTCATGTCCGTCCGTCCGTCCGTCCGTCCGTATGTCACAGCAGTTTTTCTCCATAAGTATAAGAGCTATAAAGCTGAAATTTGGTAAGTAGATGTATTCCGTAAACCGCACTAAGATTTCAAAAAACATTGGAAAAAAAAACAATTACATTTGGGGGTCCCCATACTTAGAACCGAAATTTTAAAAATAAAATTTCATCGTACCCGTACATGTGGGGTATTTATGAATAGGTCTTTAAAAATCATAACAATGTTTCTAACATCATTTAATTCTAAACTTAATAGTTTGGACGTGAGACTCTTCCAAAGTGGAAAACAGAATGTCCCCCCTTCTAATTTCTAAAATAAGAGGATGATAAATCTAGAAAAAATATATATTGTACATTACCATAAAAACTACCAACGAAAATTTTGGTTTGAACGAAATCTATCAAGTAGTTTTTTTATAATACGTCATAAACTATTTCATATAAACAATTGCTGCGGAAGCCTACATGGGCGAGTCCGACTCACACTTGGCCACTTATTTTGATTTCTAGAAGTAAGTATGTAATTGGTAGATCGCACAGGGTCTCTATAATGAAAAAGAGATCTTGGGTCCTATCAAGTTGGCCACCCCTGGTCTATTCTATACTAATATTATAAAGAGGAAAGATTTGTTTGTTTGTTTGTTTGTTTGTTACGAATAGGCTCCGAAACTACTGGACCGATTTCAAAAATTCTTTCACCTTTGGAAAGCTACATTATCCCCGAGTTACATAGGCTATATTATATTTAAAAAAAAAATAGGGATCCTTACTAAAACTCCAATAATGTAACATAAGGTGTAAAAAAAAGACCTGAAAAATTCCTTACGTCGCGTGCGCTGCGAAAACTATTGATGATAGAACAAAATCATGTACCACGACTTTGCACAACTCATCATTATCTACAAAAAATGTCGCGACAGCATATGTCTAAATATTATAGTTATGTCACAGTAAGCAGTTTATTATTTTAAAATATTAATTTATATATGCCGCCTCTTGAAAGGGTCTTCATTTGTATCTTGGTATTAATCCTTATCAAAATAAATTACTTTACATTCAAGACGGCTTTAATACCTTTTTATAACTTTTTGAATTATTCAATTCGGACATTTCATTCGGAAGATATCACGAGTTTAAAAATGCAAGTATTAGAAAAAAGTCGCGAGGTTGTCGCTCACCGCGCTCAGCTAGCCAGCATGCGATCTATGCTTCATGTAAGCGTCACTGGGGGAGTCAATGTAATAAAATAATGTGTAAATAAAATAAAAAAATACAAAAAAAAAATTAATAAAAAATATGAATAAAAAAAATTCATAATAAAAAAATTCAAACTTCCTATATAATTTAACTTGTTTTTTTAAACCCGATGCAAAAAAAAAGGGTGTATGTATGTTGTACCCGTGCGGAGCCGGGGCCTGCCGCTAGTAAATTATATAAATCTCTGTTTCTACCTACTAGTTTATTTTTGTCGTTACATATCACCAAATAAATAAAAGACATCTTAATAACAAACCTTTCTATGATACTTATTTTGGTAGATAAACATTTAATTACAACGTGCCACCCGTTACATATAAAAGTAATATGAAGCTGTCAATAGATTTAAATAACTTTCATATCAGAACCGCTACACGTGCGTTAAAGTGCCGTGGAAATGGCTTGTCTTCGCTATAAAAGATATCAACGCGCGCGCAACACATCGCATCGGATTGGCAGGTTAATTTTATTTTTATTTCGTTGAATATTGGAAAACTTAAGGTTTATTAATTTGTATCTATCTATCTTTAATTTACATAGGTAGATTAGAAGGTCTACTTAGCTATCTAATAAGTAATAAGACATAAGAACCATGGTTTTTTGAGCACCTTCCTACATCTAAAAGTTTAAATGGTTATTTTCTATACTGGTAAGGTTTTACGAGCTAAAATACAATTTCAATGTGTAAATAAAGCTAATTAAAAAAATTATAAGTTATAGAACAAAGATTGTTAAACGAACTTGGTTGGTATATACCTTATATAGAATACCTAAGTGACTGCGTTTAAAATTAAGACAAGCGATTGATCCGATTGATTTATATATATAATTAGATATCTACCTACTATTTCGATAAACAAAGTTAGCTTATGGTATTATAGGTAGGTACCTAAGTGTGAGGAATATTCACATTCAAGATAAGGAATCCATCCCTATGTAAGCAATAGAATGGGCACAATGCGTTTATCGCAGTCCAAACATTGCCTATTGATTCAGTTTTATCTTTGCGCAAACAAGACGACAACGGTTAAGACGGTCATTCCTATTTGGAAGTTTCCAGAACGAATAATAAAGTAAAAATTGGTATCCCGTAGTAAGGTAACTCCTAGAAACAAACATGCTATGCTGCTGAAATCTAATGATACGTTTCCACTAAAATGGTAATTAATAAATAAACTTAAAGAACCGTATAAATCACAATATAATGATAAAAATAAAACGTATAGGTACGTCTTTCAGTATCAGACAATATACCTATGATAGGTATAGGTACAATACAATACAAATACTTACTTATAATATAATTAGTTATCTACCTAATTTATATTCAGATTTACAAGCCAAAGCTCTTCTTATCCTCGTTTAATCATTTATCAGTTAGATCATTTAATTTAGAAAGATCGGTGTTGGTTGGTAAATATTGCTAAATCATACCACAAAAAAAACTAAATGGCATTAAAGTGCAAGCAATTAAGTGTTTTCACCAATAATAACCACTTAAGCCTCCCCCAAATAACTTGCGGTTTTTGTAGTTTACCTGCTCACCCTACCATGAATGGCATTCAAATAGTGTCCTTAATATTTATTATTAAATACATAATAAATCATTTAATAATGACATTGATTTATTTGCTATAATTTTATTATGGTTTGAAAGTTAAAAAAAACCTACTTATTAATATTAAATAAAAATAAAGACCCATAATAACGATACTTATTAGGTAGGTTTACATGTCTACAAATTAAATATTCATTAGGTAGGTATATCAATACTTACAACATTTTTGAAATTTATGACACATACAAATTTAAATACGCCTTGGGGACAATATGTACCACTAAACAAAAAAACCTTACGTTCGAATAACCTTTCCCGCCAATTTAAAGTCCTTTTTATAGAGTTTTGTTTAAATTGGTACTAAAACCCACTTTAGCACCATACAAATAAAGATAAAATTTCTAAGCGTGAGAGGAAAGTAACTGCATTTTAGAAATGGAGTAAGCGAAGTCACCTTCTCGCTTCAGCTAAGGCGTCATAGCTTCTGTCTCTTTTTATCACTGTCAACATTGGTGGTTGTGGTTGGACAGCCTATCTCACTCGCCGAGCCAGTCGAGTTTCTAAGCTATCGAAAGGCTGTCGCTTACTCGACCGAAGCGCGATTTGTTTACATTCTGTAAACTTGTTTACACTACGTAAGGACTTGTATTTTGTGATGTGTTTACGTGATTATCTTGTAAACTGAAAGGATTGTATCGTCAATATGTGGATTTTTGGTGTTATTTGGACAATATTCGGAGTTTGGTTTGCGGAGGCGATGCATGGGGACCAATGCGACTGGACTGGCAGGTATGTAGATGTCGAAAGTCTATTCTTCTTAGTGGCATACTTTTTCTATGATTATTTTATTCAACCAGATGAGATTATAGCTTCGGTATGGTTCACGCACAAATCAAAAATATTCTTTCTAGGTACCCGCATAACTAATATGCATTACTTTTTAATATTCTGATTAGAATCTTTTGTTGATAATTTCTACAAAAAACTTGAGTAGGTAAGTACGCTTAAGTATCAAAAACTACACAATAAGCTAGGTAGTTAGAATAAGGTACTAAAATTATTAGGTGCCTTTTGATTTATGTAATGAGAAACTTGCCTTTACTTATACTTCTGAAATTTGCTATTTTTATGTTGTTAGTTATTTTTTTCCAATCATAAGTGCAAGTAAGTTCAAATACGATAGTGAATTTGTGAATAAATGAATTTGAATTTATCCTCGTAGCTAGGTACCTAGGTATTGCTCTAACTTAATTATCTAATATAAGCTACCTAGCCTGAGGCATGCTTGTAAAAGTAATCAATTGCGTGTATCTGACATTAAACAATCAATATTCACTGCAATTTATCAAACGTCTGTAAATTCGAGAACATTCGCTTGCAACATCGAGATCGATTTATAACGATCCTACGTACCCCGGGGGCTTTAGGCTGGATCCAGACCTCAGAGAGATTGCTACAATAACCGGTCCACTGCTTATAACTGACGGAATCCACCACATTATCTTTTAGATTACAATAAAACATATTTTTTGCATTAAAATTAGCTTGTATTAAAATTACAACAGCTTTACAACGGCTACAAAGCTTTAAAAGGCTTTAATCACCTCTATTTCCATAATATTACGTGTTTGCGTGCCTAAAATTGCTAGTATTCAATTCATACCATTCAGATTTAGCATTCTATGAATTCTTTGATTGGTATTATATTCCTAATTGGGCTGATTTGAATAATAACGCGTGTGAGACATTCCGATAGCTTCATCCACAAAATTGGAAAATAATCATTCAAATTGCTCGCATTAGCATTTTTGGTGTTACAAATGTGTATTTTACGAGAATTGTATGGAATCCGAAATTGTCACACCTTTTTCGTGAGCTATTTAAATTAGAATAGATTGAATAAATTAAAACTTAAGATAAGAGTGACCTATTAGAAAAGCACTATACATTTTTATTTCCTTGTTTCGAAATATAATCAATGGACACTTTGAATTGGTAGGTACCTACCTTCTTAGCTTAAAAAATCTGTTCTGTATTGTTTGTGTGACAAGCTTGTGTTACGGGTTAATATAATTTACTACATATATTTCGAGACATTACCTAGGCAGATTTTATAATTTTTCAACTTCAAATAAATCTATCACAACAAAACTAATAAAAAGCAATCATCATATCGTCCGGCCGGAAACATATCCATAGGGTACAAAATCAACAGCGGGTCTTCATTAGGGGTGGCGTGGGAAAGCGCGGTGGAAACGTTCTCGGCCTCCACCCTCGGACATGACACGTGACCTGGGAATTAGGGCTAGCAGGGTTACTTTGTGCAGCCCTGACATTCATTAATCCATCAGAAATAATATAATTTTGAAATTGATGGTTAACGCGAATGTGGGTATATTTTCACTGCGTTTTTATATTTAGGTAAATTATATTTGTTATCTACCTGTTGCACGCATGGACATTTTGGTCCTATTTTGGGTTATGGCACAAGGTTTACAGTTCAGTATTAAAACTCCGGTACAAATAAATAAAACCTTTTATCTCTACAATTTTACACACACAAAATTATCTAACATTTAATTTGTAACAAGAATGGTTATTGAAATAGGTATTTATTTATATCGCTGCGTAAACTCGACACGGATGCATAAAATACATTTGAATAAAATTAAAACCACTTCAGCGATTTATTTAAATTAACAATTGTAATAGAATCAGAATATTTATTGCATACGTATCAGTTGTTTATATTTCAATTAATTATGAACAGACATTCTGTATGTTATTGATAAGGCACAATAGTATATGAATGGTAATAATCTAAGCCTTTGTTTGTGTAAGTGAAGCTTATCTGCAATAGAACACCAGTCGCATTTAAAGTTTCGCTAAGTATTTCCTCAGGAAACCATTAACGAGTCATTGAAAAGGCGTGGTTTAACTGAGTCAGGTGGTCATTTTAAAAGTAGGTACCTGTCTAGTTATGTAAGGTATTTTTTTAAGTAGGTAACTTAGATAATAACTTCAGTCATTTCAAACGGAAATATGGGACATTCTAACATGGATGCTAAATCTATGGCATAATTATATGATATTATGTAGTCCACGCACACGATCTTGGTCCTCTAACATCTAACTATCTCTTGATTTCTATAGAGGAAAGGATTACACCAAGGCTCAATTCTGTGTCCAAAATTATTTGTTATCTCTCTCAGGTAAAAATGATTATCAAGTCCCGGTAGGTATATCTTGATATGCGTATCCTGCATTAGATATTCATACATTTCAAACTAACCCCGTATTAGTACCAGGTGGTCCACTACTGGACAAATAACTCCCTTAGTGATATTCAGATGTTTCCATTTAAATTTATTACATCCACTGTTATCCATGCATCCAATTCATGGAGACCTAAATTGAAAAATACTGATAAAAAATCCAAGGCCCAAATATCGTTTCTAAGACAAGGCTCTAGGTCACTACAATTTAGTTCAACCTAGTGTCTAAGGGGAGTCAAAGAATCAGACAGGAAGTCTTCAATTCAGTATTTCGAGACAAATCAACCACTTTGTTTCGGTTCCAATGATATCAAGGTATTCACACTCTTTGATTTATCAACTCAATGTAAAATAAAATTCTTGACTTATAAAATTACAACGAAAAGTGGCATTGATTTTTATATTAGATATATCTTCTTGTTCTCCTAAAAATAATGTTGGAGTACTGATCAAATGCTTAATAATAACGCTAAGCTTGATAATAACAAGAATAATTACATTCCAAATAAAATATAACAATAAATAAATTACAAATAAAATTAGAATTATATTTGTATATTATATATTTATATACCCGTTGGCTCACAAACACTAAGATGAAAAAAACAACACTCGGGCGGAACCAAAGAAGTATGTAGCGAGTCGTAAAGTGTGAATGTCACATTTATTTCCAAGGCACTTTGTCAATCAGGGCGCATATCGTGTGATCGTTATAATGGAGAGGATATTATAATAAACAGATATCCCCTCAGTTCCTCCCTAATAAATATTAATAGCGCGCTAGGCCGCTCCCTTTCCATACAAACGCGTTGTCATTGACTTTTAAAGAGAGACCTATGATTTTTCAGTTGTAGGTACTTTTGAATAAAAAAAATAAACGTAGGTACTATAAGTAAACTATGTACAATATATTCGCGCTATAGTGGAAAGGGCGAAAAATCGACTTAACAACTGATACGAATGTGTTTATGTTTCTGAGTTATTTAATTTATGATAAGTAACTATTTTAATAAAAGATCCACATCAACAAAAAATATGTGAGACAGTTTAAAAATGCATTAACATGATCAACATGTTTGAAAGATAATTCAATATCTATATCTAATTGATTTTTTGCTGAATAAAGGTAAGGTCCCTATATTTGCTATGCGGTTCGGTTAAAACCGCTTTGTATAAAAAGAGTCTTGTTGAAGCCTCTATCTCCACTTGACAATGTTTGAGTGATGCTGGTGCATTGACTCTCAATTTGCTTTTTTACAGCCGACGATACCTTATTTAGCTCACCTCTCGTTGCGATTACCTTCTTTTTCTTTAGCATATTTACACCATCACGTCAACACGTTATTTCACAACATACACCTACGTATTATTTTAAAAGATTACGGTAGGTTTTATTTCGTTTCTATGTTAGAAATTGGTTTTTACTCCGCTGAAGGCAAAAAAGGTGCTTCCAAATGATGCAAGTGATGCAAATAAAATGAAAATAAATTTAGAAAACATGAACCTATACGAAATTCTTGAAGAGCTCTCAAAAAATCATGGTCTTTTGAGACCTTGAAGCTTGACCAAATCATGTTTTGATTGTATTCGCTTTTATCCAGACTTTGGCTTTAAATTATATGTAAGTATGTACAATTAGACTTAATATTATCTTTTGAGATTCAATATACAACACGAGCAGGTAGGTACCTACTGAAGCTTCATTAAACCCATGATAAAATCAGCCACAATGCAATTAACCCTGGTTAATGACGTCAGTAATGAATTATCTAATTAGATCGTCCCAACAACTGCATCAGCAGGACGGATGTGCGTAATAACAAGAAGTGAAATAAGTATAAAACAATTGTACCCCTAACGCAGCAGGATACACACACTCTCTTGGCTGGGTGAAAATAAGATGCTCTGTTTTTAACGATGCTATTTCATTCTGGATGTACCGTCATCCATCATATACTCAGATGCTTTAGGTCTGCAAAATTGAGCGCAAAATGTTTACAAAGTTGAATATACAATGTGTTTTTAAAGTGGTGCGTACCTACTACAAAAAACTTCGACATTAAGTATATCAGAAATCTAGCACCCGTAACACAAGCTTCGAGCTTACCACGGGGGCTAGATGTCGTTGTGTAAAAATTGTCCAGAAATATATATTTTTTTTTTATTCTTGATAAACTCTATTGGGGATAGGTAGTTTGTTAAGAAGTAATATTTTAAAACTCATTTTATAGATACCTAGTTTCTTAATTCTTTGTACACGACCATTTTGTACGATGATAAACGGTCCATTCAATTGATATGTCCTCGTTATCACATCGTAAATTTTACTTAAATTATAGCCTACGATAACGATATCATATAATTATAGACCTGACGAATCTTTGGAAATGTAGAAAGTATCTATTGCTTGTAAATTCTACAGTTTGTTTCGCGATATAACAGGCATTTTAGTGAGTTCAATTTAACACGAGTCAACCTATTAAAAGAGTTTTGTGAAAAAATTAAACTAACATATAAACCTAATTGTATTGCTTTTATAAAATATTTTCTTCGAAAGCTAGAATGCGGTATATTACTATTCTAAATTTAACTATTCATTGTAAACATATTTTTTTATTTGTTATCTAAACTATTGTAGTTTCGATATTATTAGCTTTACAATTCATGGGAAAGAAACTTGCGGTTTTTACTTCCTGAGTGTGACCTATTTATTCCTGAATTTGCGGATGTTGCTATCGTGGTTACGATAAAACATCAGATGGTAACGTACATGCGCCTCGTTTCCCATATGCCACCACCAGACCCACACCCGGCCAGAAACTTAAGACTTAGAACCAACGGAAGCTATAATGAACCCGAGACTTAATGCGACGGATTAAATAAAATCTACTTGATGACTATAGTAATCTTAACGTGTAAACATTAGACATTTGTATGATTCTGAATAAGAGATCGTCTCCGATAGCATAGATGACATATGAGCTGTATAATGAATATGTAGTTTTGGAAGGCCTTCTGTTTATAAAGCTTAAAGCAAAAGGCAATCGACAAAAATCGTCAAAAGCATCACACATGTAATTCAAAGTCTTCTTGGAAATCTACAGTCAATTAAACTCAGATCTGAGAAGCAGCTCATTGCGATTTTAGCGTGAAAAAACATCTGTTTATCAGCATTTCAAGGACTCGATAGCTTCCCATCCGCAAACGTTCAGGATCATTAGTGATTTAGGCGATCTGGGACCGCCATAGCTGGCCATTTCACATGCCCTGTGGGAACATACGGCTACATAAGAGAAAACATTATCACATGTGGCTTCTGACGATGAAATCACGGTTATTTTTGTGTGCTCGATTGTTTTTATTCGCTCGCCAATTGGGGGCAATCAACGACACGTGTTCCGTTCGAGACGCTTGCCTTCTATTGAGTTCGTTAAGTTGATCTACGCAAATACCTAACTAGCGATCCAATCTGTAGGTTAGGTACCTACTCATTTCATTGTTACACAAAGGAATTCAAAAGGTTTTAGAATAGTTAAGATGTTGCTGGATATGATCCCATGTGTTGTATCCCACTGTAAAACCCTTAAAACATTCCCATGATCTATCTTGTCTGAGAGTACCACGAAACATTTTATGCTCTCGAGCCCCAATAAGATAATGCGCTCATTACTGCCTAGAAGGGTAATCCAATGCCTCCACCATGTGTCCACTTACACAATCTTTGTCGTAAACCGTTCCTTAGCTTAAAACAACGTTCACAAGTTTTCGGCGTTGATTGTTGTAACGATTATGACCTAGTTCGGTGAGTTGTTGCGACAGCGTCGTGCAGCGTGCTTTATTTGAATTTATATCTTCAGCGGACCGGTGCAATGCTCCTGTTCCTCTCTGACTTGTTTATGACATACCTTAGTCTTAGATTGACAAACGATAGGTGGGAGCGGGAGCGCACAGAATAAGTTATAAATTGTAACATTGTATTTCTTCCTATGTAGTAAAGATAATCCGCTCGCGGGCGAAGCTGCGCCATCAAGTACTATATAAAAATGCATTGCAAAGACTAGTACTTTTAACCTTTTCCTACTTTGCAGGCACAAACTAGCGTATGAAAAGTTTTGTTCCTATTAAACTCCTGATAGGTAATCCGAGCGTCAGATTTTGGTCTATAAGCCCCTAAGTCCAAGGTTTTTAGCGTGAGTTTGGTTCCGAGAATATTGGAGCTAATTGTTTCATTTCATCGAACACAGTGTTCCTTGAATGAAGCGAACAACTAATTAGCGGTGGATAGTGGAGTAGGTCGCCATTGTACGCGCCGGCGCAACATCAAACTCCCTTTGTGCCTTTCTGTTGATTTTTTCAATTCATTCCCTTCCACGCTAATTGCGATGTGATAATTTACAACGCAATCGGTGCCGGCTAATCAATACCTCTATTTTACTATCTTTGGGTTTTTAATTACTGGTTACCTATGTTATTTTTGTTCCCTAATTTCATACTTTATTAACACAAAAATGAGGATGTTGTTTTGTTAGCTTTGCACCAGCGCCCCGAGAAAATCGATGACACGAATAATAAAAAAAACATAACGAATTTTGAAACACTCTAGGTATCATTATATAGATTGCTGATAGTTTCTGCGAAAATATTTAAAAACCTACTTGAAAATCTCTTAAATTTTATCCTAAGATAAATTATTACTCGAATACAATGTCATACTGTGACTGTCAGATACTAGGTATCACCGAAACCGAATACGACATTAAAATATAAGGATCATGCTGATCGCTGTTGAATAATACATGAGCTGGTCCATTATAACCGGCGCGGGCGCATCGCACGAGCCGCATTCTAATGCGCCTCAATTTGGTCCACACCGCGTCAAATCACTATATCTCTTCCACTGCAATTCCGAAAGGCAACAACTGTTTGTATAATACGTGCATGCATACGAATGGAAAATCTTGGATGAATTTCTGAAAAGTTTTAAATGTAAAATTAATGAAGCTTAACCGCTAATGAGCTGGCACGGGTCTCTCGTAACCCGACGCTGCTTCGCGCTCCGGATACAATTTGGTCCATCAAGCCTGCTGTGTCCATCCATCCATCATAATATTTCGCAGGAAGTAAGCCAATACCAAATCATTTCCAATCGAGTGAACACAAAACGAGAAAAACACATTATTATTTAAATAAAGGATATTAAATCACTGTTGTTGAATGCATAAGTCGTAGCCATGGTCGTTTGGACCGCATCGCTTATCGGCTAAAAAAGAACGGCGGCGAGCGACCGATTATAATGTAAAAAGGTTCGCGGTCGTTCCATAACCGATTGCAAATGGCCAGCCGCAGGCCTCAGTCCATTTATAGCGACGCAATCTCCGCTAAAAAATAATCATGCAAAGATTTTCCTCTCCATGCCATTACAGTCTATCGGTTCCGAACTAAAACGGAGTCGGAGGGGATGGATGCCTCAACAATGATGACACAAAAAACACTCAGACTACGTGGCCCCTTTCCAAAATGCCAGCGCGTACAACTCTTTTTATTTCTCCCGAATTTAGGTGAAGTCGCTGCATTTCCCATTATATTTCACTTTTCAATCTTTGAACATAAAATGATCCGTACACCCTGTCGCGACAGAAGAATGCCATAAAATGCCCATAGTCTCATATTATAACTCGTTTTGTTTACACCATAGTTTGCCATGGACTCCGTAACCGAGTCGACACAACAATGGCTGCCTTACGGGCTCAGCGACGTTTGTAAAAGATTCTGCTCGATAAAAGCTAAATTGGCTTTACAGTATTTCAGCCTATTAAGGTACGTTAGTATCGGTGACAATATATATTCCTTAGTCTGTATCTGTCAGCATAATGCAGGTAATATTAAAACAAAGGCTTTACTTTCAAAGCAAGTTTACTTCCTTTTGGATTTCATGTTAAGTTATTTAATTCCAATCGAGTGAGCATATGTCACGCTTGAAAATACCAAGTGGAAACATAATACTTGAACGCAAAACGACACTCGATACGTTCGACGGCCTGAGGTGACGGATTTCGACGCAGAGTAACATAAAAGACCCATAAATGAACCTTCATAAAGTTTTTTGTTACAGAAAATTATGGTAGTAACTTTACCTTTATTCGTTGAAGTTATGAGTGATCATAATGTTTGGAAATAACTCTCTGTTTTCCTTTAGATTTAAATATTGGTTTAATAGCTTGGACTGTAAATACTGTAATAGTATTCTTTTTTTCTATTTTAGACTCATCTTATTTAATCGTCACTGTAAAATATAAATTGCTACAACTCCGTATGCAAATGTGAATAATTTATTTCCATTATGTTTTCAATATTTTTTTATAAAGACGATCTTTTTGTCTGTTACCTACCAAATTAGTCATCCTTCATACTAAACATATAATCTTTAGAAACAAAACTATCTTCAAATCTATCTTATGGAATTACCCTTAAATGTCCTCTCGATTTATCAAACAGAGAATGAACTTACATCCTGTTTGCCTTAATACGAAATGTGAAATACATTACGGAGCGTGGATTTACGACTCGGACCAGTAAGCGGCTTAGCCACCACAATAAGAGAACCGAGGCTTTTCACACCTCGCTGTTTGGCTTGGTGTTAGCTTCGACGCCTCTTGTGTACCCCCAGTACCCCCGAGTTTGCACCTCGTACATAACACCCGCTCATTAGGTGATATGTTGTGGATATACCTTTAGGTATGCGTATATTGGGGTGTCCTGGTATACCTTGTGTTTCGACACTTCAATATTGAAGTCTCATAATGGACTGAGGTAAATTATTAGGCTTGGTTTTGGATAACAGAAAGGACGGTAAATATAAAGAGTTTTTATTAGAGCATAAAAAACGAAGGGAGTTTAGAGCGTAATGAAACAATTATTTATCACATCTTTGTCCATATACCTGCATCTTTCATCGCTAAGTTCGTAAATTAGGAATTAAAATTAATTGCTAAGCAAATACAAACGAATCGTAATTACATATTGCTGGTATTGTCCAATTACGTAAAGCACGCCATCGAGACATGACCTTTTCGACATCCATCAATAAGAGTGTCTACAATGAGCGAAGTCAGTTCCTGCGTGACTTCAGATCGTGTTACTCGGCCACCATTATCTAGGAGAAAGTTTAGTTTACGATGCTTTTGCGTGTTACGAAAGCTTGCGACAGTTTGCCAACATTTACTCGTAGTTATAGGATCTTTGTAGTGTTGTACTACTCTGTTTATCCAAAGTGGATCGAAAGACATGGCGCTGCTTATATTTTACGTTTGAACTCCTGGCACAGCACAGCGACTATTGACGAGAGTGATTGAATTATTACGTATATATAAGTATTACGTATATTGAATGACACATTTCCTAAAAATATCTTTTTTTTCTGAATATACAATGTACATATTCTGAGGTAAATACAAAATTAAACAATTCGACTCAGAGCAGAACGCAGTAATTAAATTATTTTCTAAACTTTCTTTCTTCACATTTTAAAACATAATTAATAGCCTTAGCAAAAACAACACACTTCAGGTTTTTTGTCATAACTCTAAATTACTTGAGGCGAATACTTTTAGAGCTTAATAATTTATATCATGTAGTCACATTCATCACCGTAAAAGAGAAAATTTAAAGTACCTAGGTAAAGTACCTATTTTTTAGTTTAACGATATTGTTTTTACGCTAAAACCATCGCATTATCCTTGACGTTAAAGTATAAAGTAATGTCTACATTGTATCGTATAATTGCATCGTCCTTTGTCATAAGACCGGTGTTAATCAAAATTGCATTACGTTTGGTCACGGGCCAAGTAAGGCGAATAAAAACTGGGCATTCATTGCAAATGCCTTCATATCGCGTCCTTTGATTGATGGAACAATTTATTGAGGACGTAACAGCTTCGAGTTATGAAAAAGATTTGCGACAGGATTGCTTCTTTACGTGCTTATAATCTTGATGGGATTGTTTGTTCTTTCGATGTCCAATTATCATTCTTGCAGCGTAGAACTTCTAAATCGTTTTAACTATACATTTCGTATAAGTTTCCTCCCATATTCCCGTTTATGTTTTTGCTACTAATTGTAGCTAAAACGTTAAATTTAACATTAACAAGGAACTAATTTCAAGCTACATAAATGACCTATCAACATCATTGTCTCTCCTGTATCACCAATGAGTACGTTTTATTTGAAACCTAGCAGAAATTTAAAGCAACGCTCCGTGTTATCATAATGTGTTCGTTGCACCTGCATATAACAATGGAACATGGTATGTTATACCAACCTACAGTAACCTACTCACTATGTACTATGTTATGCGTAGGCGGCCACAGACGACCATCTAACTCGTTATGAAAACATCTCTAGCCACTACCGGCACAGGCCAAATAGTCCATAGAGCATAGAGCTCTGTTGGGTTAGGTGTCATTTCTAACGAGGAATGCGTGACTGGGCCGCTGGAGGTGCATTTGTTAATGTTTACGTTGTGAACTGGAAATGTTTACTTGGCACCAGGTACATGCGAAATTATCTTTAGATTTTTCCAACAGAGTATATTAGTACCTATATCTAAGATTTAGACGTTTATGTGCTTAAAGATTTCTTTCGTACGTAAAACTACATTAAGTAGCTCAACGCTATAGGATAACATCGTGAACCAAACATAACAACCATAAATTAATATTAGGTAAATACAAAAATAATAGAAAATTATAGAATTTTGAAGCATTTTTTCCAAAATATCTTTCATAAAAACTAAAAATACACAGCTTATTTTACCTTCGAATAGAATAATCTTCATCAAACAAGTGTCAAATCAAAATGCAATATTTGTATAGGTTTGTTTAGGACAATGGGGAGGCGGTCAAAATATTTTATTTGCACACCACGCGTCGACAAAAGAACTATTGTGGTCAACCATTGTTTAAGGGTCTAAGGTTCCTTGACAAACTCCTATTGTAAAAACATGCATTTTGAGTCTGATAAAATTGTGGGATGTAATACAGATTTTAACGAATTACCTACATCAATACTGAAACATGAATTAACCAGCAACATCAACCAACAATCAAAATAAAATTATAAATTGTATCAACTATTATTCTTAGAGATACATCTTTCATATTCTTCAATAAAAATAAATATTTTTGGAGTTTTAGAGGTCAAAGATAATAAAGCTGTTATTTGAACGCCATAAAGCTATAAACTTGATATCGGCTCGTAATAGCTGCCTACAACAAACCGAATTGAGAAACCTGTTCGACATTGTCAACGGTTTTCATAAACTTTGATAAATTCGGCGAATAATAAAGATTAATGAGTTTCAATGAAAGAATCGCATGATTTGGTCAACCTTGGAGGAATGCGTCATCTCCTAATTTATGGCTCTGCTCATGTGCATGGCCGCTCACTAATTGGCTCCAGCTTCCAAATTCATATTTAAAATGCCACTTATTTGAATAAAAATTCGATTGGCAACACAAGCAATTTACTTTTTATTCCTTTTGATTCTGATTGAGCTTACAGACGTGTCTTCGGGGCATCATTTTATGCTGCGCTAAATGACTGTAATATTTTACTATACGGTATATGTAAAATTGTTTACTGTCGTCGGTGAAAAATATTTGATTGCTTTGAATTAGCGGCGTTTAAATTTCATCTTTTATGGGCAGCAATTAAAATTTAAATGTTTGGTTTGGCTCGTGCATCATAGACTGCAGTTAAAACGTGACGATAGTGCTTGGTTATATTTCAACAACATTAAGGTAGAGTGGGACGTCTTTGGTTCTTTTTTAATCTTTGTGAATTGTGACTCAAGTTTATAGAGGAATTAACTGTAACACGGATTTACTTCGTTTCCGACGTCGTTCCTTCTAGTCCGGTATCCTGGACAGTAATCTGGTCCGTGGGTGTAGCCGCAATGTTAACTTATTTTAATGAGGTCGATAAATCAAACGGAATAATGGAAGTGGGAGCCGGCGCGTGCCACAAGGCCGGTCGACTCAGATTTCCCAAGTCTGAGGTTCTCGCTCAACCCGCATGCTCTATAAGGCGAGCCGAGCATTAAGATCAGAAACGATTAATCCTTAATAGTTACACTGCAATCTCCGAGTCATCGAGACCTACTCCGTAACCGTTTACATCACAACACCGGACACCGCTAATACTTTATTCAAATTAACTGCAAGAAAAACGCGAACACCAAATTTAGACGGAGCAAGACCAATTTGAATGACAGATTTGGTATCGTGTCGGTTTTTGGTGTTCATTTACCTACTTACAGTTTTTGCGGAGACTTAATTTGGGTTGCAGATATTCTAGGTATTGAGGTATCTTACGTGTTTAGCAGGATCGCATTTGCCGGAGGCGTTTCTTCCAAGTGAAGGTCCACCGTTAAATAATAACGAGCGTGTACCAGTCCAGGCAGTCCAGAGCTGCAGTGGGCTATAAATTGTGGCTGCCGGCGGGCACGCGGCACGCAATCTCAATGCGGAAAATGTGCTCGAGACTCCGAGAACAGACGTACTATACAACACAGGGCTTGAAGCCGCGGGCTACGCTCGGCCTAGCATTGTCTGAGCTCAATATTCAAACCACAGCCTTTGCTAAACAAGCTGTTTGCGTAACCAATATCCAAGCTTTATTGTACTGCAAATTTTAGCATTATAACAACAATGGGAGAAGAAATCACATTATTGTATTCAATGGACATGACGTTGACTGCCCATTGAATATGTTCGCTATAAAGATACATACAAAGGTCCTTTGTCAAAAGCTAACGTTGAAGCAAGTTGACTATAAACGTCAATATATTCACAAGCTCATGCATCTGTATGAGTTCGTGCGTTACTCTCATAGCGTTTGGCACTAAGTACAATCAAGACGTGATGATTTGGTACCTAATGAATGCATTGTGTATGTTGAGGGTTAAATTGTAAATTTCTTAGCGGACGCAGTACCTACCTTAGACACGGACGCGTCGTGTCTAAGGTACTCTTTCTTATACAATAAAACGCAATATTAAACTGATTGGGTTGACTAAAGGGAAATTTTGGAATCAAGCCACTTGATGGCCTGTTCGGAAGTTCATTGGCATAAGTACCTAAGCTTGAAGCCTGTGGTAGGCGCATCCAGGTGGGCGAGCATTACTGCGCGCATTCTTTGGCTTTGTCGCAACGACACGCCACGGATTACGCTTATTGATTAACAGACGAGATGACTAGTTTTTGTAGTTTGTTACTCATGGCAAAACGTTTTGTTTTTATTTTTCAATCTAAACACAATTAGTAGGTAATTTATAAGACAATAATAAATAATCAATCATTCAGAAAATAAGGTAGTGAGAGTCCATTAAATATTGCATAATCCGCGAAACGCGTTTAAATCTTTTGTATGAATTTTACTTAAGCGTCTTCGGTTCTTATTTATTTTTATCAAGGTTACTTCGGAAGAAAACATTTTTTTCCCTAACATTTTACACTACTGAATTAAGTTAATTGTCATGACCATTTTTCCATAGACATAGAATCGGTTAACCAGTAAAAAGTAAAAACGTGGCGTTGTAAGTAACGTTCACCATTAACATGGTCCATAACCCAAACAGAGCCCGTTTCACACGCCGACACATGGCAGACGCCACCAAACAATAAAGCAGAAAAATAAATAAATAGGCCAATGAAACTGTAAGTGAATAGAGTTAGTATTCTGAACAAACCACACGAGTCTTTCTCACGGCTTCTTGTGTATTCCTCTGACGCGCCGCGTGAGAACCGCTCATGCGGGTCTGCAAGTCCTAATCTTGCTCATCACTGCTCATTATTTATTAGTCCTATCAGCAAGATTCACCCGATAGGACACACAACCATAGTTATGTATCAGACGCAAACATCAAATTAGATGTTATGGGGTGGAGGGTGTTGCATTCCCACCGCGAGTTTAAAACCATGAAATTTGTTAAAATTCAATAAGTAAAATGACATACTGAACTTAAAAAATTCTGTTTTACTCTCCCGCACTGAAAATCTGTCAGTCTTTCGCAACAAATATTTGTACGTATTCGGATACGTACCTACTGCGTTTTCTGCACTCTCCTTACAAAAGCCTAGGGTATGGTTACGGACGTTTACGAATACTAGCCGCAAGATATTGATGTGTAAATTGTCCAGCAATATTTTTTCGTTGTTTTTGTCCCATAGAATTAAACAATTAATTTTTTTAAACAATTTACCATTTAATCTTGGTGAGGTGATATAAAGTCCTTAATATAAAGTGATGTAAACAAAGCAAATCTGTTGAAAGTTCCAGCCATAGCACAACTATTAAAATATTGCAAGCTTTGTGAAATAGATTTAGCCTATATCTAGCTCGAGAGTTTAATCTGCAAAGCTTTCATCTGATCGCAGCGCAGTTTAAACTTAACGGTCACAGAGAGACAGTTATTTTCCCATTTATACGGAAATAGGGATTTGTTACTCCCTTCATAACAATATTGGATATCCAAAGCGTTTAATCACATACAATATCTCCTAAGCTTTTAAATACCAGAAGTCCCCGTCATCCTTCCGTCGTGGTTATCAACCCTCTTGGTACGCGTAAGCCGCGGGGTGGAAAGTTAGTTTATTATATTATTTGATATTATTGGGGGAACGAGTCCAATAATGTGACATAATATGGGTTGCTATGATGATGATAGTATCACATGCCATTCAATCAGATTCTAACGATTCCTCGTCGCTCATGTTTATTCAAATCTTCATGCCGTCTAGATTGCGTACTGCGGATAATTTCAACATCTTAGATCTGGATCAGTTAAGAAGTTCGCAGTAAATACACCTTTCCATTTACATAACCCTGGTGAGTGCCGCACAATCGTTTCTCTATCATAATAAATTTAATGGCTAAGGCACCAATACCAGTTTTCAAACATCGAACAATCTATGAGTCTAATAGCTTTTTATGTTTCTTAATTGCATCGAAAGTATAGATACATAATGGTTTCAACTTTAAAGGTATTTATCTTTTTAATAGGACAGCCTGTGATGATAATTATGAACAATTTGTTATTATAAAATAGGGATTATTAATTTTTAGATATTTATAATGACCATAATTTGTTACCAGCAATCAATTTTATTATGTGGCTCGTTATCTTCCAAAGCCTATTTAGATAAAGTTATATTTGTTTTATATTATATGTTATATGACTTGCCTAGTATAGAAACCCTTGATAAGGCTAAATAAATAAATATTTTTGAATCTTTTTTTATCTAGATTATATAAGCGTTAACAAAAAGCGAAATATGTCAAAAATTGACAGATTCGTCAACACTGTCAATTTCGAGATTTGGGAACTAGAACGCTAATGTTGACTGACCATCACAACTATTCACAACTGACAAAAGTTAGTAGACGATAAGCTCGTGTGAACTGTTCTTATCGATGACATCTCAGCGTGCCGTGGATCGTCCTCATTTGTATGGGACTCGCGAGTTTGTATCGTGACAGGTGTCATACATTATCCTGACTATTTCAATGGTGATAACATTGATAAGCCGTAATGATATAGGTTATAGTGTTGATATCATAGATCTCTCATTTAAATATTACTGCGAAAATTTGCGGCGAATGTCGCCTTATTAAATTAAAGGTGAATGTCGACATATTAAATTAAAAGTCTTCTCTATAGTTTTTGAAACACATGCCAATTCGATTCGCGTTTAATAACTAAATAGCTATGTATTTTCATTTTATTGTACCTATAACATAATCCACAATCCTAAAATATTATTCTAATAGCTTCACTCAATCGTAGATAAAGTGTAAAGGTATCACAGTAAACATGTTTTCTTTATATAAGTACTAGTAGGTACTAACCTACTTTACCTCAATTTAATTACCATATCATTGCAATGTGCTGATTCCATTAATTTGTTAAATCAATGAATAACACCAAGGTGACGGTAATAAAACTTTGCACTTTATGCAGCTATAACTTCTATAATATCTCTGTTTACATTGAAGGCTATGTGAAAAAAATCCTTATCAAAGTTTTATGAGCATTACATATTTTATACGTAGCACTAAAGGACATGGGTTTCATTCCCACGCCGTGAAAGTTCGATCATATGATGCCTTATCAACACGGTATTCCCATGAACATCTAAACTTTGTTTGCATAAAATCAAATTGATTATGCGTCTATCTCACGGTCAAGTGTGTTTGAATATGATAAACAGTCCACTTTTACGATAAACAACAACTAATTCGTGTTTACTTTCACATGCATGTTTTTATTGGGCTTTACAATAGGTTAAATTAATTTAAGTCCGTTTTGAAGGTTTTATGCAGCTTCGGTGCTTTCAAGCGCACAGCTCTTGCTTACTCTAATATGGATATTTCCAACATAAAAAAACTAACTCATATAATAGTTCTAATAATGTACCTACTAGAAACTTCAGCCGTTTAGGTATTGTGTAAATGCCTACGCTGACGCATAATAAAAGTATACATTAGAACTGAAAAAGTTGGATGATAATTTACAAAATTGGCGCATAATTTAGCTAGCATCTGCAGTAACAGCGATCAGCTTATCTAGGTTGCATGAAAATTGATCATTAAACATAAAAATTGCACGGTACAAGACTATTATATTTAGAACCGTTGTCTGCTGGTATGCACCAGGATAGAACGAGATGTCGCCGCTAGCTTCGTAATTATACGTTGTGGAGCACGTACCTAATTGTGCTGGTTTCTTGACGCTCTGACCAGAAAACTCACCTAGGTAACATAAACTTACCCACTTGTATATTACACGTTTTGTTTCTAAAAGGTGTAAAAAGTAGTTAACAATGTAACAGGTAATTTAAAAGGTAACGTTTGTTATTAGTCTAAATATAGTATGTAAAATATGCAAATGGTACCTATGTAAAAGTGTACGTTAATACGTACGTAATTCTCAATTATGAAAATAAATACATACGAAGAAAGTGATACGACTTAAACATTTTCTAAATTAATAGTACGAAAGATCGAGGTAATTTAACATGATGTTGATCTTATAAGATCATATAAAAATAAAGATTGGCATAAGTTTGAAGGTACTATGGTAAAAAATACTTTGGCAATATACAGAATGACTCTTGAGGTACTTGAGTTCATTTCCGTACCACCCAAATCGTTACAAAAAGTATTGTAACTTTTAGCCACTTGAAAATTGCATAGAATTTTCAAAGGTCAGACGTTGTTTTGGTATTATTTACAGTATCTGTCAGCATTCCGGCACATGTGGCAAGTCTGCGCCGGCGCCGCCGAGGCAGTGACGTCATGCGCACTCAGCTTAATTCACGCCCGAAATGCTGTCGTAAAAGAAATAATATATTTTTTCAACACGATTTATGGCTATGAATTTTTGTCTTGGCTTTTAGTAGCTATAAACCGTCAAAACATAAAATTATTATAGTCTGCCGTCTTCTTTAACTAAAAATGTTATTGAAATAGAGACATTGAATACCTAGTGAATTTGTTCAAACAAGAGTTTTGACTGTTCTTTAGTTAGTTAGTTAATTTCTTTAAATCAAAAATAGCACCACACTTGCATGTAAATTAAAATTGTATAGACATTCAGTTTACAGTATTGGTTCACTAGTTAATATTTTCAACTTAGTTTTTCTGAGATGCACCAGGCGACTAAAATAGGTATAGCATAATAACCCATGCAGTCATAGGTAATGCAAGTGGCACACTTATCCTTTAATAGCAAAGCTCGTAGGTATTTAATAAGTGGTTAGTGTATGGCTTAGTCACGGGCCGTGGTATGTAATCTTTGTCATGCTTGTTTAGTTGTTAGCAGCTCGAGTCAGCGTTCACTGATTGGTTGCAGACAATGTTAGCAGTACAAATTGTATGTTCTATACTTACCCACCATATATAGATGTATGTAGTCTACATAAATAATATGTAAAAGTTTCAAGGCGTTTTAAAAGCGTTTAGAAATATTTTAAATTTAATCTGCGTTTTAAATGATAAATACGAGGACTCTGTTTAGATAAGTGGATCATCTTTACATATCCAAAATGTATATATAGGCATTGTAATCAAATACGTAGGTACTGCCTTCAGTTGTATAAATGCTATAAAACTAAACTATATATTGCTTAGGATTAAAAAAACTGAAATGGACCACTACTGTGAGGACTTCTAATACCTACTTATTGGACTAGACGAGTTATAACAGCTTCATATCACATCGTATGATCTAGCAGGATTTACTAACTAGGTGCACAGGCAATTACGGCTCATCGGTGACAGAGGGGCGCCCACGCAGCCGCACGCTTCACCATTATACAATCAAGGAATCAACACACGATACATACTCCCATATCATATCAAAATCGACCTTATTACCTACGCATACGGCCCATATACGCACAGATGCGATAACTTATCGACTATTAATGCAAGGAAATGCAATGATGAAAAGTGGTACACGAAAAGCATCTTTAACGGGTTGACGGGGTAAAGCCTAAACGTGGCTAAATGCCTTAATGATTCTATCGTTGCGATGTATTGATCATTAAGCGTGAGTTATTATACATTTTCGCTCAAGGAACACGTCAAATATATGACCAATAAGCTCATTATGAGATATTAATATCTATTTCAGATTTCCCGTTAATGCTTATAAGGAGAAGAAGAATGATCTTATGATTAATTTTACAGGTAGGTATGAAAGCGATTATTGTTATAAAATTTAATCAGCCTAAAGCCCTTTATAAGCTTCTTTTATGAAATTAACTTATAAGGCCAATATTTATCACCGTTTTAAATTCACGGTCATTTGCTAAAGATTGTGCTTAGGGATTGCAATCCGGAAAACCGGATCCGGTAATCCGGCGGATCCGGCATCATTTCATGGTTACCGGATCCGGTACCAATATACCGGATCCGGAGACCGGATCCGGTGCTAGCAGTTTGTGGGAAAATGTGATAATTTTTGCCATTCATTTGTTCGACAGATTCATCAAATCATGTTGGTATCTGTCATTATCATAAAAACCAATAAGTCTTGTTTGTTATCATTCTCAAACACTTTAATTAATGATTTTGATCTCATTTCAGTTAATAACGTAAGAATATTTCACTTTAAAAATTTTCGTGAGTTATACTAAAAAAAAAGATTCAAAAGATTCGTTTATTTGGCCCTATTTATAACAGAGGTTGTTATACTGGGCAAGTCTTTATCATACAATTTCAACATATCCATACATTATTAAGATTTTAATATAATAGTGAGTTGAGTACTAATCATTAACTATTCATTTTATAAAACGTGAATTACTCACGTATTTACACAGGAGTTAAACAACTCTCGACGTAAGGTACGTATGGTTAATTGTATCTAATTATTAGATATTATTTATAGTTACTTACTTGATAATTGATATTTTTCTTATCAATTGAACTATCTGTGAAAGTGAAATCTATAAAGAGCTGTCTTTAAATCTATCTGAGCTACTAACGAGTAACGACGTAACGACGTCGTAAAATTATTATCTACACTACACTACTAAATTTTTATTGTTGATTTTGTCTTAACATTGGTTAGGAAATAAAGTCGATTTTATATTATTTGCGATTTATTTTGTATAAACTACCTACATATAAGTGCAGTGACACTTGATTAACTCACTTATTGTGTATTAAAAATCGAAAATCATCTTGATTTAATCAATCCGTCAATCCGGCCGGATCCGGTCGGATCCGGCCGGATTCATGGGAATCCGGTAAAATCCGGCCGGATTGAAAATGACGCCGGATTGCAATCCCTATTGTGCTATAACTTATATGCTTATGATAGATTGGATAAGATAAAATTCATATCATAAATTCCTTGTAGAATATTCCTTTAATGACATAAACTAGAGAACAAAAATATGAAATACACCGAGTCACACCGATTTATAGCAAGTTGTATGCACCTATAATATGTACTTAAATAAGATTTTAGTTTTCTAACAATTATTTTAAATATATAAATAAAGTATAGTAAGATTAAAGAATATACTTGAAATCTGGATTGTCCATCAATATCCTCGATAAATCGTGAAAGTTATATCGACGTGACCCCAAAATCTTTATGGAAATTCGTTGAATTTTATTTCCCTTTTATTCATATTGTCTCATAAATTGGTGTTCAGGTCTTTTATGGGCATTGGGATAAGCCCAATCTTATTGGTATGGTCACAATGGAGCGCACGTGTCACCGCCGGCTCGGCCATTGTCCAACCACCATTGTTCCAAGGAAATCCTCTGTAGTTTGATATTTATTAAACTTCATGTCAGTGCATTAAACGATCGTTGTATTCCGAACACGGAGCGAGTTAATTAACGCTGGTTTTGAGCCTGTTTTGGACTGAGTTATTATCACTTTATTTGCTCAATCAAGGCATTATAAATTAATTTTCACCTCGATTTCTAAGTGTGGAACTGAACATGAAAAATAATGTTGTTCGATACGGGAGAAAAGTATACTTTAACAGTAAGTGAACACTAGTCAATGATACATTTGAAGCCTCTATAGTAAAACTTAAGACAAATAAGAACTTTGGCCCATAGAGCTTAAACAATAAGTACAACCTATTATGCTTAATAACTAGTCAGGATACAAAGGCTCGCCAAAGTCACGTATCGGCTAAACGCTACCGATTAGATTCTTGTTTGTTTAAACTGGTCAGACGAAGTAGATCACGGAAGTAAATGGTACCATACCTCCACAAAACTTAGCCAATGCCAGCCTAAAACAAGACTACAAAAGGCTCACACAAAGACTTCTTTCGAAAACAGAACTCGCTTATGGAATCCAGTTATTTTTATTATAAATTTGTAGATATTGATATTAACTGTTAAGTATTGTAGACTAGCTTTATATTTTGAAAGTTTAGGTTCCATTTATCAGCCTCCAGTCTGACCTAGAAACGAAAAAACGGTCCGTGTCTTGAGCAGTCGTGTGCTCGCGCCTACAGATAAAGGCTTTTGTGTGGGTGTGCTTGAAAGCTTATAAATCTTAGCTGCGCTTGTGTGTGTAACGTTTGACAAGAGCAAGAGCAACTCGATAGCAACACAATGCCTCGAGCGCGTTTCCGTTCCTTATTGGAGCATAGAATGAAAGCTGTTTGGATTGTCGGAGCTCGAACAAAGGCTAAGCGAATTCTAATAGGAAATTCGATATATACAAATGGGGGTGCTAGTGACCTTTAGTCGTTATTCTAGACACCTTGAAGAAAGTCTTTCATTTTGTATAATTAATTGTTATTATATTGCTCTGATTTTCATAAGACCTAAATCATTGTTATTCATACTGACAACATGCCATTGGAAGGCTTTTGTAATCCCGCAATATTCCTTGAAGAGGTATTATGTACTTAAGTATAGGGTAAAATCTGCGTGGGTCCGTAACTTTTCTTTTATTATCCAGGCTGTATGGCATTGTGGAGACAAGACAGTCTTATGACAATACATGCTTATGCGTGGGCGAACTGTGCTTTCATTCTTGCTTTAGGGCTGCCATCATAAAGTTAATAAGACGCGTTGGTATAAATATTAATGAGACGGTCACAATACGAAGGACATGGATGCGAATTAATAGCGAATTAGCCGGTAAATTTAATGAATAGAAATGAGTCTGGCGTTCCTTTAGCTCGGTGCAATTTTGTCAAAGAAAAGCCTACTTAAGTTCTAGCCGTGTAATAAATTAAGTATACTTTAGTTAGTTTATTTTATGTGTCTGTAGAACGTTATAAATTGAAAGCTTAAAATATGACAAAAAAACTATATACGTTTTTACTATTCTTAAGTTTTAATCAATATTATTTTCAAACGACTTCGTTAGGAGCACTTAAGAGTGCAAATTGTATCACCGAGCGTAAGTTGGTACCTACCTCAAAATATATACCACGAACACATTGTTATCTCTTAAGCCAAGTATGGGATTAGATTCCTAGAACAACATCCAACATATTTCTTATGTTGATGATAGTCGTACAATGATAAGCTTTATGGGACTTGTTATCGCCACTTTCCACTTAGAGAGACATGTTAGCTTTTAAAATAAAAGCTTGTTTTGTACAAAGAAACCTAAAATAACGAACTTTGATTAAGTCTAATAATTCTATGCCATAATGCAATTAAAATTCAAGCCGTTCGCTTCTATTAGCATAACCTGACTCCATATATTTATAATTTTGAAGAAAAATAAATACTTAATCCTAATAGATCGGTAATGCCCGTGGCCCATTCGGAGCATTAACATGAATATGTTATTTCAAATTTATTGAACGGTAATAATATTATAAACACTATACTTAATAATTTTTTATTGAACTGATTCTTTGAATTGTGAATATTGTGTTGTGATGGTATGAATACCTATAGTCGTGCTTTCAAAGCGTTTTAAGCGGCTATGTAGCATTGTGTTTTTTGACAATACCGCAAATTAGTTCGATGATTTCCCGGTATTCAATCCAAAAACCAAAATAAAACGAATTTAGTTTAATTGGGATGCGCGCGTGACAGCATTTTAGCGGTGATTTTTCAAAATCATCAGATCGAGATGCAGTTATACCTTCTTAAGATGTGTGAGAGAGTAGGAAGATTCTCTCGAAGGGTGACTGCACATTATCAGCTTTTAGCCGCTATCGGGCCGTCGAAGGACCGTCATTTGCCTCGTAATGCTCGGCATTGCCTCAATTTGAATCTGCCGATGATAATCTGAGGTCCGTTCGTTCCTAATGGAACACGATTGCTCGTGCTTTGAAGTTATTTTATCAAAATAGTTATTATGGTATAAAAACAAAAAGTAAACATAATGATTGCGGAGCTAAACTAAGATAATTGCTCCTAATATTTCTCTTCCATTAATATCAACAATTTGTGATCATTAGTCACACGAGATTTCTAATGATCACAATTGATTGATATCTGAGCAAGGCATGTGTAATTTCGGTGTTTTTTTGTGAAACCAAAATTAACTGTAGTGTTAGCTAATGGGCAGAGTTGAATTCGAAGATTAGTAAATGTTAAAAAATTAAAGAGCAAAAACATGCCACCTTGAAAACAAAATGCTACAACTCGTTATAGTTAACACCCTATATTTTTTGCTTCAAATGTATGTTTGGAAACAAAAACTGCGGTTTTTATCATGGGATCGTTTTTGTGTGTTTGCTTTGGCGCACGTCAATTTTAAATGCGCGCCGGTGCATTACGTATGTTAATAATATTTTAAAGTTACCTACTCGTGACATAAACAATTTATTTTTTTAGAATAATTCTACTTTATTTAAAGGTAGTTAGAAACCAACATAAACTATAACTATACTATATATTTGATTATTTTCATAAATATTTCCTAAAAAATGTATCATAAAGCATAAAAATTAAATCTCATCTTTCAATTTCATAAAAATGAAGCATGTAATATCTAAGATATCATCTTCAAAGAAGCCAACAAAGTCAGGTAGATTACCCCTCAAGGTTGTTCACCCCTGCAAGGGTGCACGATGCACGTGCAGCGCACACCTACTTACGAGCCTCCACTTGTTCCATTAGCTAGTAATTTACTGCGGACATATTTCAACATCACCATTACGGGGGATTAGGGAAGTCTTCGATCACTAGGATATGACGCGGCTATATCGCTCCATTCCTTACACCACAGTAGTCAACAGTGCCCTATGTGTGTACAGTGATTAATGTTCGTAAAACTTTTTATAGACGGTGATTTAATAAGAGGAGAAAGGTTTACATAGCCAATAAAAACCCACACAGTGCTTTAAGATTATGAGCTGCTAAACCAGTTTCTAAGCTTTGTTATGGTCATTGTTTCTTATGACTAGATAATCTTAGCTTTCCATCAGTGGAGACAAGCTTATGGCACACTTAGTCGGCGCGTCAAGACGAGTCATTTTGATGCATCTGTCGACACGAGCGCTTGATAAAACGCCAGGCGCGGCCTCATACAATGCAGTCTTAAGGTTTTAACATAAAAGCCTCGCCTTCGTTTTATTGGCTTTAGTCCCTGTAAAATCTCGACTGGTATCTTTTATGCGTCGTATTTTACGTTTATGTCGTGTGTTACCCCGCAGGCGTGGGCGCTACTCCAGAATCGGCCCACGTGCCTCCGATTGCAGATACCATTGTGTGCTCACGGCTAGTTTATGATCTCCAACTTGGAGATACGGAAAATGACACCTCCGTACTGTAATCCAGTCTTGATCATTATTGATTTAACTTGCTATAAACGGAGTGGAATCTAGTGGAGGCGAGCGTGTGCGGAACAATATAACGACTGATACAAAAGTGGAACCATAAAGGCGGATTGACTCGTGAGCGGTAGCAATTTGAGAATATACTCGGTAATTTTATTGAAGCCGGTTACGGAGTGTCGCAGCGGGCACTGAATACGGAATGAGCTTTTCTCTAATTAACGGTCGCGGTATCGGCAGCCAATCGGAGGCAAATGCCCAAATATGATGAAGACCATAACTTTGTCACGGTGCAATATTCATTAAAATCGCTGCATGCTTTTCAAACAGCCGAAAACCTGTAATTAATTTGTATATATAGATATGTTATCGTCTTTATGAACTTTTTAATAAATTCTAATAGGAAATGAAGTAGATAAGAATTAACATTTTAATTTCTTTTGCAGCGGTCTGTCAACGAACGCTGAGCGAGGAGTTACACCGGTGTACCTTCGATGCAGAGAAGGCACAGTGTCCTGGCTGTACCCTCGAGGAGCCCTACGCATTATCTTCAGGCCTCCGCTGCCGGCCGACGAAAGGGACTTCAAAGTCTGCATACGAGTGATCCGGAGGCCAGACCCGCCCGATCTCTTCCACTCGCTGCGGCTAAATGACTCAGGTAATAACGACTAATTGGCCTTGTCATGTCAAGGATATCTAATTATATATCTCTACGTTGTAATTATTATAATGTTAGATGTAGCATGGTCCAATTTGAGAATGTTTGAGTAATAACTTTATTGTTTTGTTTTAGATGTCGCCGAGAGATTTCCCGCCCGGTTGTTCGTGGAAGGGTCGAAGAGGTTGTTGCCTCTGTACGCGCCGAACGACGGGGACCCTCGCGAGCTGCGGTGCTTCCGGAGCCGGCGGGGGCGCGCCGCGCTGTACGTGGAGGCCGAGCCCGAGGCGGGGACAAAGAAGCGCGTGGCCACCTTCAAGTACGAAGCGAAGCCTCTGCAGCGGCGGCACTACGACCCCGCGACCGCCGACTGCCGGCCCTGCTCCGACTCCGAGCTGGAGCTCGCCTTCTGCACGAGCGACCTCGGTGAGTCCATTACCTGCCATTACGCGTAATAACTAAGCAGAAACCAGAAGCCGCGCTCCTGAATGTTAATAGACCTGCCGCCCGCAACCGCACGGTAATTGTCGCCATAATAGAGATTCCTCGCGCCTGAAATTAAATAAACCTCATTTTACCAGAATAAACCTAATTAACTTCAGTAAACGCAGAGTATTTGCAAAGCGATTTATCATACCGAGAGGCACTTATGCGAGTATTTAGTTTACAAAAAGTAAAATGTTATCACTAATTGTTCCTATTGTTGGAGTTGCGCCTTTTGTAGCACCGCTAAGTGGTCGCGAGATAAAGAGTAAGATTGCAGTTTGATTCCGGTCATGAGTCACGGAAGCTGCGCGTGGACGATGCCTGTTAGATTCAATTTACGGGCATGACGGCGACCGATACCGGCCCGACGAGTCTAGGCCCTTCGGCACGCGACGCGGCGGGGAGCTAATGTTCAAGTTTTTCTCTGATGCATTATAATAGTCGTGGAGTTATGTCACTGTACCTTCCTACGCCCCGCCGAGCCGTGGGCGGCCGCGTTATTAGCCTTTACTACATATCATTGAATTTTTCGTCTGTCATGCCTTATAATAATATTTATATTCCTCAACCCAACTTTTATAAACCCCACTGGATGCGCCTAATTTACCGTAGGTAATAACAGGAAAACAAAGATTTTTATGGATCGTAAAATGAGATCCAATAGATCCCTTTCGATTAATTACCTCTCGTATTGGTGTTAACGAAATTAACATCTCGGGACTCTCAGACGGGTCTCGTTAGTGACGCGACTATATAATTATCGGCTTTCGAGTCAGGTTGATGACCGTTTGCCGAAACCTTCACTATTCACTTATCTATCTCAAACAAAAGGCGGGGAAAAAACGGTTACGTTTTGCGCTTACTCACGAACCGGACAAAAAGCTCTCGAACAAAGACGACATGATTTATATCTAATCTACATAGAGATAAATACTTGTGGTATTGTCGCGACTAATACGGATGTAGGAGATATTAATGCTAGGTTTTTTATCGATCTATTGTTTTGGTTTTTGTACTACAAAACCGATAACTGGTCTTTTTAATAATAGGTACGACTCGAAAATAATTGGTTACCATCGCGTCTCATAAATATGAGTCACAAAAAGTTTAGATATTATTATTGCTTTTTGATAGTATTTTTGCTGAAGTGTATAATTATTTGCAGTATCTCGAGGGGAGTTCGTCGGTATAGAGAACAGAGAAGATTTGGACACGACCCAACTAACTCTTCGACTGACGAAGCTGATCCGAGCCACGCAAACTGCCTCTGACAACTCGGATTTAGAGGACAATGACTATTACAGGTAATACTTAACTTCTAATTAATGTAGAGAGACTTAGTGAAAGCAAGGTTACGGTGGCTGCAGGCCACTTCCTAACAAAACACTTAAAATCTACGAGAGAGGAAGAATATCTTGTACGACTGAAAATATTATGATGATTAGGTACACAAAATTAATGCTAATTTTTTTATAAGTATTTTGGTAACTTTATATAATTTACAAAAGAGACACATGCTAAAGCGACAATATAATAAACCTTAATATGATTTGAGAGCCACATAAAAACAAATTTGTCTTTTGTGAATCTCTACTTCCTAGAATAACAACAAAGTATTGTCTCAACAAAAAATTTTCCCAAGTAGAAACTAGATAAAAATCTAAAACCAGTCTGCAGTTTGGTACAATCCCATCTTCACGTTTACGAGCGGTCAAAAGTCTGATAACAAACTAGTTTAGCTTAAACATTATTATTTATCAAAACAGTGATCAAAAGCAATCTTGGCAAGGTATGGCTATCTTTACACCGTTATAAGCCTGAGTTGAAGTAGGTGTGGTCACCACAGGCGTTGTTTTTTATAAGGAAGGTGCTCATTTTCCTTCTCACCTACGAATCACCACAAGAATGACACATTAGGATAGCTCCTATACGATTTACGAATGGAATTTTGTTGTGACCCACTCGAAATTCCTTAAGTTATTCATTTTAAGACCATAGGTGACGGTGATCATAGTTAAAGTGATGGTAACTTTGTAATAGAAGACATTTGAGATTATGGTAAAAGATTAGATTATAAAATTGTACCCAATCGTCATATCTGAAAAACTTCCGAGGCCCTATCGAAAACTCTTATAATTTATCAGACTAATATTTACCAAATAGGTAACCTCAATAGTGCAGCATCATGTCTAGAGATCCCACATATAAATTGCATTTCCCTCATAAGAATGACTTAGGTATGGACCTTTGTTCTTCTTATTTGGGAATAATAGCCCTATAGTGAGGTATATAGAAATTTCTCTGCATTAAAGTATTACCTATATTAAAGTCTTCAAGTAATAAATTCCTGTAATAACAATAAATTACCCATTTCCAGATACGACGTCGACAACACCCTAGAGCGCACCTCTCACCGCAGCCACAAGCGGCGGAAGGCGCGCAGTCTCCACGCACACGTGCATGTCTCCTCCATCTGCGAGGCCTCCTCAGGCTCCGGAGAGTTCCTCGTCATGGCCAGGAGACGACTCGGGAGGTACCATCTAGTGTGTGCGCCGAGGGTTGAAGACTGGGTGCAGTTGGTGGAACGGAGGAATGCTGATGGAACCGCGCATTGTCTGCTTCAACACTGATTATCATTGTCCCAAAACTTCATGATCAGATTATCAAAAATTCAAGGATCAGATTCATTTAATTGTACAATCGTTTCCTTGATTGTGATGCTTTTGCAATGTCTGGTGAAAACTTGGTGACCCCTGAAGTCAGATTAATTTAATTGTACAATCTGTTCCTTGATTGTGATGCTTTTGCAAGGTCTGGTGAACACTTGTCAGCTGAAGATTGTTGGTGCATCAAATAGAATGAGAATTGTTGCAGTGAGTTCAAAAATGGACTATATTTGTAGTATAACTTCAGTTCTGTCACTGAGCGTCTAAAGAGCGATGACAATAGTCTGATGACTGGATGTAGAATAAAACGCGCTGTTAGTTACAATATTGGCCATTTTAATACTTTTCTGGGGTTTTTTTCTTATTTTCAACAAAATTCTTCTAGTTATGTAATAAGGTCTTTTAAAAAGGGCAAAGTAATATGAAGTACCTACTGGCAAGTTTGATCAGCTCTTCATCTAGAATTTATATTCTTGATCAAATTTAATTCTTTTGCATACCCCTTCTAGAAGGAATAAGATTGTGTCTTCAAAAAATAACATGTTCGTTTGTCAGTTTATGCACTTTCTTAAAACTCTTTGAACTCTGATTATTGGTTCACCAATAATTTTAAGTAATTTTATTTTTATAAAACCTGATCCTTGTTTAATGCCGGTGGAAATATTTGTACCTACTAATGTCATTTTTTCGCTTGCCATAAAATTAAATAATATATTGCAGTTGTGTACATAAAACAATGTAAATATGATGTACCTATATTGTAAAGAGAAATGTGGACCAGAGTGCCAAAATCTATAAGATCTTCATAGTTATAAGGTTGATCTCAACTATGTACATACATATATTATTATTTTAAGAATATGAACAATATACTTTGTTAACAATCAAAAATATAAGTAAATTTATTATAAACTATAAAGCAGTTTTTATATGATTGTAAATTTTCCGTAAAGGAAATTATTCAAATCTTTTTATGAAACACCAGTTAAAATTCTGTGCTTCCAATAAAGATATCAGATACATATTTTTGTTATGTAACATGTTGTAAATAAAAAAACCTAATATTAAAGAAAATGTGAATGCTTAGTAATATATTGTATAAATATTTTAGTTAGTTATCATTGTGATATAGTCCTACAACGAGATATATAAAAGTGCCTTAAATATATTGTACATACGAATAAATAAGCGTTTGATTCATATAGATATTTGTGTTTAAATAGTATTTTATTATATGCTAAAAACAAACTGTTTAATAAAATAGTTTTCAAATTATAGGTTGTTTCAATAACCGACCCAGATAATAACGATCAGATGCGGACCGGCGCGGGCGATCGGCCGAGATCCGTGTCCTTGTAGTGAGACCTCTTCAGGACTACCTGAAGAGGTCTCACTTTTTGGGACGAAACTGTTGACCAAATTCAACGTAAAAAAGGTTCGCGGATTTCCCATTTATCCCAATATGAATAGATTTAGGTAGTAAACTGAAATATATTATTATAGTAATTCATTTATTTAAAAAATCACAACTACATAGAAAAACTACTCGGCACGGTTTAACTCTTAACTATACATAATATCACATAAAACACTTTATAATTTCGTAAACTATATACATATACAAAATACATACATTTTGGTACACTTTGTGAGCTAACAAAACAATAAATTAAAAAAGGGAAAATAATCTTTTTCTTATAACAAATAAATTGAAACAATTAACATTATATGTAAATTGTAAAGTGTCTTAAAGTGTATAAAATTATAAATCGTAGGTTCATAACATCAAATAAATGGAAATAAATACTGTGGTCTAGGTAACAATAAAAACAGTAAAAATATATACACGTAATCATAGAGAGAAAAACGGAAACAAAACTAATAACAATCTTCGAAAATAGATCGGAACAGGTACATAGTTAATATTTTGTGATATGTTGCGTTTTTGACAACAGAAAAATCATATGTATTGCCGGAAATTTTATGAAAAATTAAATGAGAGTTAATCATTTATATCTATTATGGTATGAATTGAAGCGTATGCATAAAGACTAAGAAATAAATGATAAGCTTATCTTTCTCATGAGTACAACCGAGCCTAATCTTTTCACTCTCCTACTCCTAAATTCGTAAAAGTTCAGTTCAAAAACTGACCTTTTAATATAAAAGTTTATAATAAGATTTATTTACGAATGTCGAAGTTAAGGTATTATTTATGAAAATGAATTACATACATATCTTACAATTCAAACAACTCAGCCTTCCTAGTTACATTGTTGACACTCCTAACCTACACTCCGCTAAAAAAAAGTAACCATTAAATTGGAAACTAAGAATACAATCATTGTGCTATCTCACTTTTTGACATATATCTGAGAGAGATAGCAAGATAGTTCCGCCATTTAGAGTTTTATATTTTCATGTTAACTTAGTTAGTCATTAAACGAATATTATTAACTTATGTTTATTATCTAAGAACAAATAAAATATTAGTATGCAATAAAACAAATTAGTAGATTTTTAAGCGACGCTTAGCCAATTAATTGTGCGACTTAAAATCTTTGCACCAAGTTCATTTTGAATTGAAATAACAATTAACAAGAAAATTGTTACGTAGAAAACCTAGAATACTAGACTAGAAAAATATCTATTCAAGGGTATATTTTCAAAATAGTTTTTTGTGGTTGTGGTATTTACAAATTACTATAAAATTTGGAAATGCAACAAGTAACAGTTACTTTTGAATGTTTTATTGTCTAGAAAACTAGAGTGCTATTACTAAATTGCTGCTTGTTTCAAGACTTTATTTATTCAATAGTTTGTGTTCCACGTGTTTGCATATTGAGAAATATATTCAGAGACAGATTTATAAAACATTTGTTTCGCAAACGGTACAATTTGCTCAATACATAGATATAGTATTATCCGAACACATGTAATACATACATATTACGAGTATATCCGAACGCAAAAATGGAGTTCTCATGCAAGGAAACATTATATATATATTATATCGTGTTCATATCATATATAATTTTTATATAAGGAATAAATTCAAGGCGCAATTTAGTAAGTAGCACTGTTAAATATGTCGGGAAAGCTCAACAAGTATAAAGGTTTGAACATTGGTATAATTCATAAGACTATCTTATATTATAAGACATGGTCTGGGAAGATTATATTGAAATAATATTTTTTTACACAATAATAAACCGAATAATTTCTTCAAACAGCACAAACCATGAACTCACAGCTCTTTACGATAATTTTAAATAAAAAAAAATGGCAAAATAATAACACTAAGCGCATATTACGTAATATCTAAAATATACAAATAATCATAAATTATAATCTAAGGAAGAGTATGTCCTACTTTAATACTCTCATAAAGATCTTAATAGTTACCTTTATCATAAGAACTGTTAGTACAAAAATAAAATTATTAGATATTCAACCAATTAATAAAGATTAATATAATAAGTACATAGACACCAAATAAAATTACAAATTCTATGGTAGAAAAATCTTAGTTTTCTAATTGTTTTTACGAATTCAGAATTCTTAAAAAAACATTTTTATTATCAATAATTCAATACTTTTATCATTTATAATTAGTTATATTCCTAAAAATATTGTAATTTTTTTAAATAATATTTCAAAAACAATAAGACATTTTTATGTGAAATATAAATTCTATACAAGTACCTACTCGTATAGTCGGCGAAGTGGAATTCTAGGGAAAATATGATTCTTGTAAATAACATTGTAATGTAATATTTTACAGAAACATGTCTATTAGACATCATAAATATGTCACACTAACCATCAATTATTCTAGCGAACATAGAAGGAACAAAAACTGGAAAATATGCTACACATATATGATATGATAAAATAAATAAAATACTGTTCAATCACGACTTCTTGAGGATTAAAACTGTTGTACTTGTAAATGCAATTTTTCGGTTAAGGATGTATGGGAGGTCAGAGCAAACTCGACGATCGGCTAAGTTCGGCTAACAGCGCCACGACAGGGCGAACGGGCCGCTAAGTAAACATTTCGCGCGCAAGAGCCCGAGCTGAGTATATATTTCGCGCAAAAATCTGACACATCAAATTACTTCTATAATTTGAAATTTATTTTGTAGACTCTAAGATATATAAGGTAATACTAGCGTTCCGCCCCGCGGCTTCGCCTGCGCTAAATATATCCTTAAGCGGATATGTCATGTGTATTTTAAAGTTTAAAGTATAAATTCCACACACGGCTTTTCCCGTGTTTTAAATAACTTTCATAAATGTGAATGTATATTATATTAAGTATAGGTACATAATCAGAAATCTAGCACCCATAACACAAGATTCTAGCTTACCACGGGGCTAGATGTTGCATTGTGAATTGTCTAGGAACTAGCAATATTTATTGATTTAATTTTATTTATTAGGTTTTTTGGCCGTAAGCTCAGGTATAAGAAAAATGAAAGGGCTGGGGTTTTTATTAATAAATAAATAAAGTTTTCTGAACTAGATTTCTAGACTATGAATTGTTAAAATTCATAGTCTGCCTTTTATTTCTGATTGATTTTATAAACGAAAAGTCAAACCGTTTGATATACTTCAATATTAGATAAAAGTGAATTTATAAAAGAATAAGTTCCTAAACGTTAACCCTTAACTGCATGATTATTTTTCTTAAAGAAAAATTTGTGATGGTCATATTATGTCTTTTAGATAAATAAAGTAAAATAAGATATAAATATTTAAAATTGATTTAAAAATTTCATATGAATTGAGTTTTAGGGAAAAACTGTTTTTATATTTAGTTCCATATAATATATGGCAAAACATGCAGTGACCTACCAATATTTTAAAATATCATTCGCAGGGCATGCGGAAAGTGGTCAATTTTTTTTAAAATAATAAAAGACTATAAGATAGGTATAACCCGCGCAATAAAAAATGATATTTGACCATGGCGGCGGGTACGTATGGTACGGTTGGCAAAACAATTTCTCAAACAGGCCGGCGTCACGACGAATTTCCCATACAAATATTAATACCAAAATTATTTTTAATTCGAGCATATTTCCATGGTATTATTGTATTATTATTATTTAAATAGTATTTTATCTCGGTCCCTACAGAGTATTTTTTACAAAATACTTATTTTAAATAAAAAGTAAAGTACCTAAAGAGTTTAAACAGCTTTGCGTTATAAACCCGGCGTCGGCGCTTTTATAACGTCTTCAATGTGATAATTCATACGAAAGCTTTTAAATCAAAAAATAATTTTAATTTAATTTTTAAAGTTTCAGTTCTATGTATGGGGACCCCCAAATGCAAATGATTTTATTAAAACTTTTTATGAAATCCTAGTGCGGTTCACGGAATACATCTACTTACAAAATTTCAGCTTTATAGCTATTATAGTTTCGGAGTAAAACGGCTGTGACATACGGACGGACGGACAGACGGATGGACATACGGACGGACGGACGGACGGTTTAGTTTGGGGACTCCTTTTTCCGCAATTGGACTCAAATTTGGTCCTTTGTGCGTGGTTAGCAGACGGACGGACGGACATGACGAATCTATAAGGGTTCCGTTTTTGCCATTTGACTACGGAACCCTAAAAAGCGTCTCGTTCTAAAAGCGCCAAAGTGTGAACACGTACTTGGGTATGCAAATGTTCTATTTGAACGCTTTTTTAACGGACGTTAAAAAAAAGCTTTTTGTAGCGCGTACTTCACTGTGTGAGTATAGATAGCGATAGAGAGTGAGCGAGAACGCATGCGAGCGGACGCCATTTATAGATAAATTCTTTATACGCGCAGGTTATATTAAAAAAATCATAGTTATATTGGTTGTGTGTGATATAGCACTGAAAGCAACGTAGGGTTAAGAGGCCTATTACGTGAAATCGCGAAATTGTTCGGTTTTCTCGTCCTAATTCTATGGTTTGCGTTAGTTGTTTGATATTACAATTACATCTTTATAATAGTTCGTTTTCTCCTCTACAAAAGTAGTAAGAAACATTTTAGATAACTTGTTTATATATTGAGTAATAATCATTCTCCGGATACATGTTTCGTAAAAAACGCTCGAAGACCTGTTTTCTCAGCTCTAATTTGTAGATTCTAATGAATATGGGCGATCAAACTATTTTTTATTATGTTACGTATATCCTATTCTTCATTTAGAGTAGAGTACATTTTCGTTAAATGCTTTTATTCTAAAGATATACCGAATTTAATATCGACCGAAAATGCTTCGAAACAAACCTCAATAACTCCGAAGTTCTAAATCAATGGGACGTCATATTTATATCAAAATATTTATCAACATTTGCTTAAACTATGATATTAATTTTAATTTGTAGAACGGTTTTGGTAATTTTTTATGAATAAAATAAAACTACCATAATTTAGTAGTTTTTTCATTCAGCCGGCTTTTTCCATTTAGTACCGCGCGAGCGCTTGTCGAGGTCGGACCTATGTCGGTTGTTCTTGAATAAAATATAGAAATATTTCGTAAAATGTCAGTGTGTGGGACTGTCAATTGCTGTAAAAACGCTGTTAGTGTGCGTGTATGTGTTATTGCGATACTACGACCGACATAAGTTGATCCGTTGATAACGATCAATTGTTATTTTTATTGATAACGGTCAATTGTTGTTGTTGCTGGCCTAAGAATTGTACCAAATGTTGCTGGCCTAAGAATTGTACCACATCATTGTCATCTTGTTTTACCTTATTTATTTGGAGGTTATGCTGTAGGATGTGGATTGCATATCTAAAGTTATCTATCCTAATTAAAAAACAACAAGGCAACTTTTTTTGGTGAAACCGTCCAACGACTAAATGTAATTATGCCTATGATTTTTTTAGATTATGACTAACTTGCCGACCCGCCGACAGCTGCGCTTGCGTTTTTACGTTATTTACTAGTTTATGTTTTATAGCCTTTTTCGATCATTTTACTATCCAATACTGAAATCATATTTTAAATCGGACCCGCGGTTCCTGAGTAGCACGTTCAAACAAATAAACAAGCAATCTCCTCAGCTTGATAATTGTAGTATAGATTTCCATAATATTTATTACAAAGAAAATATTCCGTAATTTTTTGTTCTTATTTTTACCGAGTATCCAATATGTAAACAATAAATAATGTACCTTTCTAATAAATATATTATTTATTGTAAACATTAAATAATTGTACCTTTCTAATAAATACAGGGCGTCCCAAAGTTATGGGCCATGGAGGGGAAGTACCTTAAATATCGTAGATAGTGAATTTTGCTCAAAGAAGACTTCATTTTATTTTTAAAAGTTAGTAATTCTGGATTCATAGATTTTCTAAAAATTACTTGCTTTGTCTGGGAATCGAACCGACTTACATGTAGAAAAAAAAACTCTATTTTTATGATACCAATCGAAAGAATAGCTAAAAAATAATAACTCTGCTTAAGTAACATAGTATTTTAAAAGAAAGGAACAACGTGAAATTAATTATTTTAATCAAATAAAAAACATGAAACATTTTTTTTGTAAATTAATTAATTAAATTACTTACTTTTTTTTAAATAAAATGAAGTCTTCTTTGAGCAAAATTCACTATCAACGATATATATGGTACTTCCCCTTCATGGCCCATAATTTTGGAACGCCCTGTATATAAAATAACACCCCTATTCACGTTCCCACTGCTGGGATAGGGACTTCTCTCTTGACGAGATAGATTAGGCCTTAATTCACCACGCTGGCCAAGTGCGGGTTGGTTTTTTTTTTAATATATAAATGAAATATTTTCAAATAAGTTCGTAATAAAATAAAAATAAATAGTTTATCAAAATAAAAATATAATGGGAATTATTCAAGATGACATATGTAGATAAATGGATATTCTACATCTGTGTATGACATAATGTAGATAAATGGATACCAATAAATATAAAAATAAATATAAAGTTCGAAACTACAAAAATAATACCTAAACATAATTAAAACCTTCATTAACGAAACTTTTATTTATTCAAACACAAATATACCATCTAACAAAACAAGCAACTTAAATATAGGTAATATAATTTATTTGTTTTGTTATAATTAGAATTTGTATTTAGTCCGTTCAATTTAGACTTTCGAACTTACATAAAGTCCCAACATTCGACAAAAAAAAAACATTTAATTACAAACCTACACACCAAATTTCAGAAGAATCGGTTTAAAAATGAGCCCATAAGATGAGATGAATGAGGACATTTAACTTCAATAAGACTATTTTCAGTTTTATTCTTATATATATAATTATTAATCATGAATGTTTTAATTTAAAATTATGTACCTACTTAATTGATTTCAAATAATCAATCAGATTTAAAATAAATATTGATATTATTAAGATAAAACATAATTGATTCAAATATTGAAATAAAAATATCCACCATTTTGAATTTAGGAAAATATATAAACTCCTATCAATTAAATAAAAACATTAATATAATAATTATTTCGGAATGAAACTGAAAAAAAATCCACTCAATAAAATGGAATTTATTCGATGCCATTTTCTACAGATCTAAAATAATTATTAGTATATTTGTATGTTTTAGATCGACGAAGTATCAAGATCATTTAGTATTTTTCATAGAATTCGCGTGACGCGCCGGTCACGTGGTGCATAAAATATCCAATTTCGCAAAACTTCGTAACGTCACAAGGCTCTTAAGAAGCACAAAAACGTAGTGATTTGTTTGTTCTATGAAATATCGTAAATTTACTTTTTCATGAATTGACATGACATAATTTAGGACAGTTATCATAAATAAATCAAAACTCTTTGAGATCTCAAAACTATAAAAAAGTTTTATTAAGTCATAATCCATGTATTACTTATGAATTTATTGTTTGAAGTCTCCTCCTGTATTTTATTATAATATTTAAGTACCTACACTTTATTATTATATGTATACTAGGTGCCACCGCGAACTTCGTCTCGCCATATACTTTATAATTATGATGCTGTGTGGATTGTCCAATAAGCCACAGACAAAACAGAAATTTGAAATCCAAAGGGCGAAAAATGTTTTCGTGTCAAAAGTGTCATGAACTCTTTACTGTCTATACCTACGTTTTGTTTACGTTTGTAACGAATGTAGGTTAGGTACTGGGTACTTTATCTTTTTACGATTCCGTCGCTTCTTGCACTTATTATACATATTTCGCATATTTGAAATAAAAACCAAACAAGTACAATAATTTTTCAATTCATTTTTTACGTAATTAGTGCGTTATATAGCGATCTGAATGCAAGAAACGACGCGATACATGTTGCCCGTGTCAAGGCTGCCGCCAGACTGAATTTGTGACACGAAGATGCCCGAATGGTCAGTTTTCGCGTGAATTTTTTCGAAAATTTAGGATTTCTTATTTTACGGTTAAAATAATAGAAATTTTAACAATATAACACGCTTTCCCCCTGCTCTATAACCTGTTCGTTTACTGTACAAAGTATCAAGGCTTATTTTAAAGTATTTATTGAATAGCGACGATTTATTGTAAAATTTAGAGCGAACTTTGGATTATTTTTCTATCGAGAAAATTTTATGTAATCGTGTTTTCGTAACTGTAATCCCCTAGCATATATCCTGAACTATAACATATATCAATCTCAAAGTAAATGCTTTATTATTGTGGAAGATATGTTCGTTAACAAAAAGCAATTTCAAACGATTTGACGTTATATGGGGCCTTAACTATTTCTAAAAATGGCATTAATTTTTGTGAAATTGAACTCTCTTTTATCTCTAAATCGTACAACACAACTACAATATGACTTAGAAATACAAACAGTAAATAATATTGACACAATATTATTAAGCTTTTTCAGAAACCAAAGAATTGTTTAAACCGGTTGGTTCCAAAATAGAAAATACAAAAATCAACCTTGTATTTTTCACCGACTTCAAAAGAGGCCGAGGTTTCTGAATTCTTTGTTATGTTTGTTCGCGGATAACTTCATCGTTTACGAACCGATTTTGATGATTATTTTTAAAGAAGACATTTTGAAGGTGGTCCCATGATAATAAAATCAGGCTGTGATGATGACCAGATGAATCGAGGGAAACTTTCAAAAATCGTACGGGCGACTAGTGTGTTTGTAAGTTTTTTTATAGTAGCAGTTTGAAGTCGTTATTTTGTACAAAGATTACTATAAATATTGTAATACTTTAGCAACTTGACCACATGACCACACTCATACATATACGACATATGTCATATACGACAATGACAGTTAAAATACAAGTAGCCAGTCACGTTCGCCACAAAAAAAGAAGAAGAAGTTTGAAGTATGTTCCTCACTCGAACTGCACGGGCGTGGGCGTCATGATGTCGACGATGAAGTCCTCCATGTTGGGGCAGACGAGCACCTTCTCGAACTCCTTGCTGAGTTTCTGCTCGATCCAGTTGGAGATGTGCGCGAACCGCAGCGCGCGCGCGCCCACCGCCGGCCGCGCCTTCAGCACCAGCTGCGGGTTGCTGCGGAAACTGAAAAAACATAATAAATATCACTTCAAAGAATCTTTATTTCTCATTAAAAAACAATTGTCACTTACATGAGTATAAACCTATTTGCCATTCGTTCTTATTATGGTATCACATCACATATTAAATTACTATATACCGTTTTACTCACTGACTAACAGTGAAGTAGGATTATATTGATATTTTCATGTACATAGTTTGTAAGAAATAAAATGTTTTTTATTTTATTTTTGTTTTATAATTACCCGAGCCAGACGCGGTCGTGCGGCGGCGGCGGCAGGTTGGCGCAGAGGCGGCCCTCGAGGCCCTGCACCTCCAGATGCAGCTTGATGTCCGTGTTGGACAGCCCCTCCATGGCGCGCTTCACGTACTTGTAGTCCGTCACCTGGAAAACAAACAATTAATAAATATTACACCTATTTTGAACAGTTCAGTTCATTCTTAAAATGTAAAATTTCGTTAGAACGCGTTGCGCGTGAGCAAAGCACGCTAGCTCGGTTTTTCATTTACTAACATAAGCTAACCTACGTTTTACGATATTTAAGTTAAGACCAATATTTTTTTCATGTGTCTATGCTACACATGTTGTTCAAAGAAGACTCTAAATACATAACATGGAAAGGGAAACAAGTGAAAATACCTATAATGATTATAAAAAAAATATTACATCCATTAAATTGGCACTGACCTGTTGGAAATATTTATTTGTTGCTATCTTGTCGACCATTCTCAGGAACTTTTTCTTAGAAGAACCACCTTCGGAAGTGGCCGGGTTTCTGAAATTATGAAATAGCTATTAAAACCATGTTTGATAAATCAACATGAGGAGAGTTACATATATAACGCTACAATAAAAAAGAGTAAATATGAACTTGGCTGCATGAAATCTATACTAATATTATAAAGCTGAAGAGTTAGTTTGATTGTTTGTTTGTTTGTTTGAACGCGCTTATCTCAGGAACCACTGGTCCGATTTAAAAAATTCTTACAGTGTTGGATAGTCCATTTATCGAGGAAGGTTATAGGCTATATTTTATGAAAAAAAAGCAAGCGAAGGTGTTGGCGGCCGGCTAGTATTTAATAAAATTATATGTAATATGTTATTGTTTTCTACATACGGTGGTTCCGGCTGTGAGACGTGTTCGTCGCTGTCGACGGGCTGCACGGGCGGCGTCTCGTCGTCACTGCTCGACTCGGCAGAGTCCTCGCACTCAGAGTCGTAGATAGCAGGCTTCCGCTGGAATTATCAGAGTTTATTTTAACTATAATTATATAGGATGAAAAGTAAAATTAATTTTAATTTATTTCAAACAAACAAACAAAATAGCTGAATACAGTGATTTTTGATGGATGTATTGGATACAAATACTAAAAATCAAGGGGGCACCCCCGCAGAGATATATATTTTTTTGTTTTTATTTGTCGATAAGCAAAGGCTGTGAGTAAGGGTGGCTACCGAGCGAGAAGACTACGCGGCAGAACAAAACAGATTTCAAGACACACCACCTACACACAAGCTCAATGTCCAGGCACTCTTGAAAACATACCTTTAAATTTTTATCGGAGAAAAAACTGACAATCTGAGGCTGATTCAGTTCACTTTGTAGCAAATTCTCAGAAGCCGATGTCAACAACATCTGGTCCTCCAATGTTACATCTGTGAACAAACATAAAAGATTTACCGAACGCATTCACGTATGCTGTCTGTATATCTACCACGAGTTGTCAAAGTTAAATTGCCTGACGTTACTACGTTACGTAGAGCCAGCGCCACCTTTCAAGCCTTACGGTTAATGCGGGAACTACAGTATTAGAACCGTTAATATCTAGGCAAGCAGCGCCACCTCTAACGGACTTGAGTGGAGTCCGTTAGACGTGGAGTGAGTAGTCTAAATACAAAGTCTGTACAATTAGCTTTTTGAATGAGCATTTAAGTACCCAACTATCCGCTAGAGGCGCTGTTCAAGTTTTCATATTGTAACTGCAGTCTCTAGCGAGTGTAGATTGCTAGAACTCATGAGTTCTAGCAATCATGCGTATCTCTACCATGGTAGAGATACTGATTTAAAGGCAGGTGATAGTTAGGCTTGAGTTACATCATTATCAACACCCCCCCCCCCCCCCCCTCCCCTTTCTTGGTGATGAAGTACTCACTCTTCTTCTTGAGCTGCATGAGGTTGATCTGCGTGGAGAGTGCGATGTACGCGCCGCCGTCGTAGCGCAGGTCGGCGTCGAGCCACACGCCGCTGGCCGCGTACGACACGGGCAGCACGCGCTCCACCAGCGGACACGCGCCCGCCAGCGACAGCTCCGTCACCACCAGCGGTTGATGAAGTACTCACTCTTCTTCTTGAGCTGCATGAGGTTGATCTGCGTGGAGAGTGCGATGTACGCGCCGCCGTCGTAGCGCAGGTCGGCGTCGAGCCACACGCCGCTGGCCGCGTACGACACGGGCAGCACGCGCTCCACCAGCGGACACGCGCCCGCCAGCGACAGCTCCGTCACCACCAGCGGTTGATGAAGTACTCACTCTTCTTCTTGAGCTGCATGAGGTTGATCTGCGTGGAGAGTGCGATGTACGCGCCGCCGTCGTAGCGCAGGTCGGCGTCGAGCCACACGCCGCTGGCCGCGTACGACACGGGCAGCACGCGCTCCACCAGCGGACACGCGCCCGCCAGCGACAGCTCCGTCACCACCAGCGGTTGATGAAGTACTCACTCTTCTTCTTGAGCTGCATGAGGTTGATCTGCGTGGAGAGTGCGATGTACGCGCCGCCGTCGTAGCGCAGGTCGGCGTCGAGCCACACGCCGCTGGCCGCGTACGACACGGGCAGCACGCGCTCCACCAGCGGACACGCGCCCGCCAGCGACAGCTCCGTCACCACCAGCGGTTGATGAAGTACTCACTCTTCTTCTTGAGCTGCATGAGGTTGATCTGCGTGGAGAGTGCGATGTACGCGCCGCCGTCGTAGCGCAGGTCGGCGTCGAGCCACACGCCGCTGGCCGCGTACGACACGGGCAGCACGCGCTCCACCAGCGGACACGCGCCCGCCAGCGACAGCTCCGTCACCACCAGCGGTTGATGAAGTACTCACTCTTCTTCTTGAGCTGCATGAGGTTGATCTGCGTGGAGAGTGCGATGTACGCGCCGCCGTCGTAGCGCAGGTCGGCGTCGAGCCACACGCCGCTGGCCGCGTACGACACGGGCAGCACGCGCTCCACCAGCGGACACGCGCCCGCCAGCGACAGCTCCGTCACCACCAGCGGTTGATGAAGTACTCACTCTTCTTCTTGAGCTGCATGAGGTTGATCTGCGTGGAGAGTGCGATGTACGCGCCGCCGTCGTAGCGCAGGTCGGCGTCGAGCCACACGCCGCTGGCCGCGTACGACACGGGCAGCACGCGCTCCACCAGCGGACACGCGCCCGCCAGCGACAGCTCCGTCACCACCAGCGGTTGATGAAGTACTCACTCTTCTTCTTGAGCTGCATGAGGTTGATCTGCGTGGAGAGTGCGATGTACGCGCCGCCGTCGTAGCGCAGGTCGGCGTCGAGCCACACGCCGCTGGCCGCGTACGACACGGGCAGCACGCGCTCCACCAGCGGACACGCGCCCGCCAGCGACAGCTCCGTCACCACCAGCGGTTGATGAAGTACTCACTCTTCTTCTTGAGCTGCATGAGGTTGATCTGCGTGGAGAGTGCGATGTACGCGCCGCCGTCGTAGCGCAGGTCGGCGTCGAGCCACACGCCGCTGGCCGCGTACGACACGGGCAGCACGCGCTCCACCAGCGGACACGCGCCCGCCAGCGACAGCTCCGTCACCACCAGCGGTTGATGAAGTACTCACTCTTCTTCTTGAGCTGCATGAGGTTGATCTGCGTGGAGAGTGCGATGTACGCGCCGCCGTCGTAGCGCAGGTCGGCGTCGAGCCACACGCCGCTGGCCGCGTACGACACGGGCAGCACGCGCTCCACCAGCGGACACGCGCCCGCCAGCGACAGCTCCGTCACCACCAGCGGTTGATGAAGTACTCACTCTTCTTCTTGAGCTGCATGAGGTTGATCTGCGTGGAGAGTGCGATGTACGCGCCGCCGTCGTAGCGCAGGTCGGCGTCGAGCCACACGCCGCTGGCCGCGTACGACACGGGCAGCACGCGCTCCACCAGCGGACACGCGCCCGCCAGCGACAGCTCCGTCACCACCAGCGGTTGATGAAGTACTCACTCTTCTTCTTGAGCTGCATGAGGTTGATCTGCGTGGAGAGTGCGATGTACGCGCCGCCGTCGTAGCGCAGGTCGGCGTCGAGCCACACGCCGCTGGCCGCGTACGACACGGGCAGCACGCGCTCCACCAGCGGACACGCGCCCGCCAGCGACAGCTCCGTCACCACCAGCGGTTGATGAAGTACTCACTCTTCTTCTTGAGCTGCATGAGGTTGATCTGCGTGGAGAGTGCGATGTACGCGCCGCCGTCGTAGCGCAGGTCGGCGTCGAGCCACACGCCGCTGGCCGCGTACGACACGGGCAGCACGCGCTCCACCAGCGGACACGCGCCCGCCAGCGACAGCTCCGTCACCACCAGCGGGGACATGAACGACGGCAACTGGGAGGACACAATACAATACAATACAAATAGCTTTATTGTAACACTAACAATATAGAGGACAAGAAAGAAACAGATGCATTACAGTGCCACAATGGGATGGATGGAAAACTAATTGGTCATTCCTATTAACTGTATCTGTTAGATGAAGGCTGTTAAATGTCACTGATTAGGTACACAACATATTCTGTGGACTCATTTATGGACTTAATGGAAAGGTATGAATGAAAGAATATGACAGTCTCTGCGTAAAGATGGCGCTAGTAACAGTGTCGAAATATAGGGAAACTCAAAAACATTTTATTAATCATTCGTTTTAAGAGCTCTGCCTCGCTGGGATGCCATGGCGACGTAGCCAAACTACGCCTCCAGAAGTTAATATTGAAATGTATGATACCTAACTCACTTGGCGACGGGGTGGCAACGTCGCCAAGTCGCCAAATTCAATATTAACTGCTTGGAGACGTAGCCGGCTCAAGTTCAAGTCCGTTTCAAGTTCAAGTCCGTTTCAAGTTCAAATATAGAATATGACAGGTCTGAATATATGTATTTGCTTAATAAGGAATTATTTCATAAGCTTAACTCATAACTAGGCACGCTATCATGACGGGATCCCGCGTCAGGTCGTACATGAGCCGCGCTATGGCGGTGTTACACGTCACCTCCGTACGTGTGTGACACAAACCTTGAGCGTGTTCAGTTTCCTCTGTATCCTGTGTTGGACGCGCGCTATCATGACGGGATCCCGCGTCAGGTCGTACATGAGCCGCGCTATGGCGGTGTTACACGTCACCTCCGTACGTGTGTGACACAAACCTTGAGCGTGTTCAGTTTCCTCTGTATCCTGTGTTGGACGCGCGCTATCATGACGGGATCCCGCGTCAGGTCGTACATGAGCCGCGCTATGGCGGTGTTACACGTCACCTCCGTACGTGTGTGACACAAACCTTGAGCGTGTTCAGTTTCCTCTGTATCCTGTGTTGGACGCGCGCTATCATGACGGGATCCCGCGTCAGGTCGTACATGAGCCGCGCTATGGCGGTGTTACACGTCACCTCCGTACGTGTGTGACACAAACCTTGAGCGTGTTCAGTTTCCTCTGTATCCTGTGTTGGACGCGCGCTATCATGACGGGATCCCGCGTCAGGTCGTACATGAGCCGCGCTATGGCGGTGTTACACGTCACCTCCGTACGTGTGTGACACAAACCTTGAGCGTGTTCAGTTTCCTCTGTATCCTGTGTTGGACGCGCGCTATCATGACGGGATCCCGCGTCAGGTCGTACATGAGCCGCGCTATGGCGGTGTTCACCCACGTCACCTCCGTACGTGTGTGACACAAACCTTGAGCGTGTTCAGTTTCCTCTGTATCCTGTGTTGGACGCGCGCTATCATGACGGGATCCCGCGTCAGGTCGTACATGAGCCGCGCTATGGCGGTGTTACACGTCACCTCCGTACGTGTGTGACACAAACCTTGAGCGTGTTCAGTTTCCTCTGTATCCTGTGTTGGACGCGCGCTATCATGACGGGATCCCGCGTCAGGTCGTACATGAGCCGCGCTATGGCGGTGTTACACGTCACCTCCGTACGTGTGTGACACAAACCTTGAGCGTGTTCAGTTTCCTCTGTATCCTGTGTTGGACGCGCGCTATCATGACGGGATCCCGCGTCAGGTCGTACATGAGCCGCGCTATGGCGGTGTTACACGTCACCTCCGTACGTGTGTGACACAAACCTTGAGCGTGTTCAGTTTCCTCTGTATCCTGTGTTGGACGCGCGCGATCATGACGGGATCCCGCGTCAGGTCGTACATGAGCCGCGCTATGGCGGTGTTACACGTCACCTCCGTACGTGTGTGACACAAACCTTGAGCGTGTTCAGTTTCCTCTGTATCCTGTGTTGGACGCGCGCTATCATGACGGGATCCCGCGTCAGGTCGTACATGAGCCGCGCTATGGCGGTGTTACACGTCACCTCCGTACGTGTGTGACACAAACCTTGAGCGTGTTCAGTTTCCTCTGTATCCTGTGTTGGACGCGCGCGATCATGACGGGATCCCGCGTCAGGTCGTACATGAGCCGCGCTATGGCGGTGTTACACGTCACCTCCGTACGTGTGTGACACAAACCTTGAGCGTGTTCAGTTTCCTCTGTATCCTGTGTTGGACGCGCGCTATCATGACGGGATCCCGCGTCAGGTCGTACATGAGCCGCGCTATGGCGGTGTTACACGTCACCTCCGTACGTGTGTGACACAAACCTAGAGCGTGTTCAGTTTCCTCTGTATCCTGTGTTGGACGCGCGCTATCATGACGGGATCCCGCGTCAGGTCGTACATGAGCCGCGCTATGGCGGTGTTACACGTCACCTCCGTACGTGTGTGACACAAACCTTGAGCGTGTTCAGTTTCCTCTGTATCCTGTGTTGGACGCGCGCGATCATGACGGGATCCCGCGTCAGGTCGTACATGAGCCGCGCTATGGCGGTGTTACACGTCACCTCCGTACGTGTGTGACACAAACCTTGAGCGTGTTCAGTTTCCTCTGTATCCTGTGTTGGACGCGCGCTATCATGACGGGATCCCGCGTCAGGTCGTACATGAGCCGCGCTATGGCGGTGTTACACGTCACCTCCGTACGTGTGTGACACAAACCTTGAGCGTGTTCAGTTTCCTCTGTATCCTGTGTTGGACGCGCGCGATCATGACGGGATCCCGCGTCAGGTCGTACATGAGCCGCGCTATGGCGGTGTTACACGTCACCTCCGTACGTGTGTGACACAAACCTTGAGCGTGTTCAGTTTCCTCTGTATCCTGTGTTGGACGCGCGCTATCATGACGGGATCCCGCGTCAGGTCGTACATGAGCCGCGCTATGGCGGTGTTACACGTCACCTCCGTACGTGTGTGACACAAACCTTGAGCGTGTTCAGTTTCCTCTGTATCCTGTGTTGGACGCGCGCGATCATGACGGGATCCCGCGTCAGGTCGTACATGAGCCGCGCTATGGCGGTGTTACACGTCACCTCCGTACGTGTGTGACACAAACCTTGAGCGTGTTCAGTTTCCTCTGTATCCTGTGTTGGACGCGCGCTATCATGACGGGATCCCGCGTCAGGTCGTACATGAGCCGCGCTATGGCGGTGTTACACGTCACCTCCGTACGTGTGTGACACAAACCTTGAGCGTGTTCAGTTTCCTCTGTATCCTGTGTTGGACGCGCGCTATCATGACGGGATCCCGCGTCAGGTCGTACATGAGCCGCGCTATGGCGGTGTTACACGTCACCTCCGTACGTGTGTGACACAAACCTTGAGCGTGTTCAGTTTCCTCTGTATCCTGTGTTGGACGCGCGCTATCATGACGGGATCCCGCGTCAGGTCGTACATGAGCCGCGCTATGGCGGTGTTACACGTCACCTCCGTACGTGTGTGACACAAACCTTGAGCGTGTTCAGTTTCCTCTGTATCCTGTGTTGGACGCGCGCTATCATGACGGGATCCCGCGTCAGGTCGTACATGAGCCGCGCTATGGCGGTGTTACACGTCACCTCCGTACGTGTGTGACACAAACCTTGAGCGTGTTCAGTTTCCTCTGTATCCTGTGTTGGACGCGCGCGATCATGACGGGATCCCGCGTCAGGTCGTACATGAGCCGCGCTATGGCGGTGTTACACGTCACCTCCGTACGTGTGTGACACAAACCTTGAGCGTGTTCAGTTTCCTCTGTATCCTGTGTTGGACGCGCGCGATCATGACGGGATCCCGCGTCAGGTCGTACATGAGCCGCGCTATGGCGGTGTTCAACCACGTCACCTCTGCAGGTAACAGGCGACAATCGCAAGTAGGTGAAGGCGTTTTGTTCTGAAAACATAAATAAATTAAATGAAATGAGAATAGTTGAATTTCAGTACAAGGCCGGAAGTTACCAATACTGACCACAGAACATATAATTACTACGCAACAGAAGTATCATCTCATGTTTTTCTGACGATCTTAGCGAATTATCTCAACGAATTAAAATTAATGCAACTTCCTACCACTAGATGGCTGTTCAACTTAGTTATGGTATCACAATACATGATTGACGTTTAATGAGGTATTACGAGTGTATATCATACAGTTACAACTAACATCATATTTCTTCCTCTTGTTCTTGGATTTCTCGGAGGGCGTCGGTTCCAGTTGGCACATCACGCCGACTTCTGACGTTTGCTTTTTAACCAGAATCTCGTGGGTCTGTTATATTGTAACATTATTATTATTGTGCCGTTTGGTTTTAAGGTGGAAATAATACCACCCAATCGTTAGCGAGAATGGCGATCTTTGCAATATAGTGCAACTAAGATATCAGGTATAGAATAAATTCAAGGTTATACCGTGATCCTTTACCACTACACTGGTCTAGCGCAGCCAGACCTAAAGTGACAGTTATATGTTGTCCTCAACATGAGCCCTGTTGGAGCGTTATGATATTTTACTAACGAACACTTTTTTACAATCGGTTTTATTTGTATAGATATGTACTGTTCTTTGTAAATAACCTAGATAAAAATAATTAATATAAGAAAATAGTTCGGATTTGATCCGACTAACAGAGTGCAGAAACTCACCTAAATAAATGTTTACCTAGCCGTTTTCGGGTACTGTGACTAGCTTTATACTCTTTTGAAAAAAGATTATTCAGGATGTTTAGCTCTTACATGACTGATATCCGTATTTGCCCTTATACCCCCTAAAATAAAATAAAAAAACAATAATAATATACCTGAATAATTTTCATGAGGTAAGGCCAGAAGTTTTTCTCGTAGAGGTCGAACTCGTGAGGCAAGGCGCTCTGAGTCAGCGACGTGATCGTGACGCCCGCCACCGCCTCCGACAACGAGTCCGTTTTACTCTGCAACGTCAAATAATACATATTAATATTATAAACTGGCCGACCGCCGACAGCTACGCTTGCGATTTTTAACGTACATTATACAATTATTTTTTGTTAGTTTTGGTGTATAATAAAGTGTTTTTGTATTGTACTGTATATAATAGAAAGTTGTGTTAGTTATATCTCTCTATAACTCATTGCCTTAACCGATTGGGCTGAAATGCCTGGAAAAATTGAAAAAAAAATTGGCGGAGAGAAAGCTTTACACCAGGAGAATTTTTAATAATAAATATAATTTATATACAACCTATACCTTCTCCTGGTTATTTTTTTCGTTCGTAGTTCGCGATAAATGTGATCCAACAATAAAATAATTTTTCAATTCGGACCAGAGGTTGCGAAAATGAATGTGCGTGTTTGTCAAAATGGAGCATCGAATTGGCATGATTATAAGATAGTTGAAAGGATGGATAGTGATATAAGCTACAACTCCACAGACTTTGATGTGTTTAATCTTATAGTAGTAAGTTTCTTTATAAGTTGAATATTAAAGATATTCTAAATAAGTTTCTCACAGTATTCTTAGCGAATGCCACGGTGTCCTTCTCAGCCATAGAGAAGACTGCCAGTTCTATGGGGTCCTTGGTGTCGTTGGGCGTCTCGGCCGGCTTCTGTTCCGATGATGATGATGACTCTGCCGAGGCGACGGTGGCTTCGGATATCGCGGCGCTAAGGCGACGGAACCTATGGGAAACAACTTGTTTAAAAAAAATCATTCAGTGAACATTTCCCTGCCGCCCTAGTGGTTAGTTTATAGACACAATTATAATTTAATATTGGTACATAAAACTATATTTGTCTGTCTACTGGTTTATAAATCATTTACCCGGTTTATCGAAAACCTAGCAGAGATTGGTTTGATTCTTAGGCTCTCACGGCAAAGTGGTGTTTGTACGCCCAAAATGTTGACATTCGTAATTAAGATTGTTTAATGTTTGTACTGTCCAAATCGTACTACAACAATGAAGACGCTAGAAGAAGAATGATGAATTTAATTTACAATGCTTGTAATTCATATCCTTTATTTATCTCTTATGATTTAAAATGTATGTACTTGACATTTCCCAGTGTACTATTGTATCTATATGGAATAAATTATTTTGAGTTCGAGCTTGATCGATGATTGTTAAAATCAATGAAATCCTATAAAAAGATAAAGCTGTCTTACCAAATAATATGAATCGATAGTAAACCATCTTATAAAAATGCAATGAAACGTACCACTCGAATTTATCGCGGCCAGTTCTCGCAAACAGATAGATGTTGGAATGTTTGTCCTTGGAGCTCTTGACGTGCACGCTCCACTCGCCTTCCGCCGTGCCGTCGTCTGCGTTCTCCATACTATCCTGGAATCAAACAGAATTATATTACTGGAGATAAATCATCATCATATCATATCACCTATTTATGTTCTTACTGCTGGGACCGTGGCTGGGACACAGGGACTTCTCTTTTGACGAAAGTGATATGAGGGTTGTGGTGATCAAAACAAATGAATAGCGGGTTAAAAGCGGTTATCTAATGCATAAAGGAAAATACCAAGTTTGTTGGTATTTTTTGTCTTATGTGTAATACGTGTAAATATAATATAGGTGTCCCAAATCACAAACTTAATTTGACAATAATTAACGAAACTAACTGTTATTTCTTTATGTAACTAAATGATAATTAGATTATTTATATGTATAGAATAACTTTTATCAAACATACAAATTAATGTTGTAAAATTATAAGCTTGTTTTTATAGGCTTTTAAAAGGCCTCTTTTATTACTCATACTTTGGCCGCATAATAATTAAATATGAGCCTGTTTTTCTACGCAGCATATATATATACAAAAAGTAATAACAAGCAGAATTTCCCAGGCATTTATCGTCAAATATGGCCCGGTTGAATTACAAACGCGGCTTATAAATAATCTAGAAATAGGCAATTATTATGGCATTATATAATTAGTCAGGTTTATTACTTTGCTACGAGTCGGTAATAAAATGTATAATTGGTATGTGATATCGATTATTATGTATATCGATTTCTTCCAGTTGCGTCTACTATGTGTTAAAGAGCCGTGTTGGCTAAAAGAGAGCACACTCAACTTTCATTACGAAGCTGCGAAGGTCGTAGATTCGAAACCCCGCCTCTGGATTTTTCTTCGTGAAAATGCAAATTAAAAACACGTGCTCTACCGGCGAAGACAAACATCGTGAGGAAACCGGCATGTTCTGAGAACTTTGAAAAGTTTGCGTGACATGTGACATTCACCAACCCGTACTTGGCTAGCGTGGTGAATATTGTTTTATCACGTGTTTTTTTCTAATCATTGGTTATGCCTGCAGTTAAACAGTAAAAGTTGTTTCTTAACACAAAAGTACATTCTTATCCTTGTCACGGGGCTAGATGCTGTGGGAATTATCCAGCAATATTATTAATTCTTTATGTTATTTATATCTATGCTTTTTGAATATAGAGTATAGAGAATAGTCATGACCTTTGAGCGAAAGAGGCGTTGACCTGTCGTCTGGTGAAATAGCCAAGGTCATCCACCGACACGCTAATAAGTGAGCACTGCAGGCCGTGGTCTCATTACGGCTCACAGTCATCATAATAACAACCAATTTTACGTGTCTCAAAAGTGGCGTAGGTTTTTTTAATAGACTATAGGTCTTGGGGGCTTAAGTATTATTCACCAAGCTTACCAGGCGGATTGGTGATCGCAGTAAGTTGGTACAGTACCTTGATCGAAGTACAGTCCTTTGGTATATTAAATCATTTCGCCATTATAATTAAAATTTAACGATAACATTTTAATAGTAACCACAGGTAAATTAGTAACCGCTTAATGTGCTGTGGGCCTAATGAGGCCGCGACCTTAATAAATTCCTCACTTTCCTTACAGCAAACACATAAGTAAATACATAGTATGGTATTTTTATAATATTTTATTTACCTAGACGGTTAGGTGCAATAAGTTATGCCTTTTATTGTACCGTGCTGAATTCCGGTCATAGCTGAATAAATACAGAAAGAATAATACGAGCATGAGTAACAAGGTATTGAATAAACTTATATAAAAATTGATCGCAGCGAAACTCAATAACGGAGATATCGTTGTAGAAATTATAATAATTAGAATTTCTTCATTTATTTAAAATGTGTTTAACGCTTTGTTATAAAGAATTTGTATCCAGTTTATTTGGTTAACCCCGTGGTTTGTGTACCACCGTCTAAAACTGATAAGAATTCTTCCTCCCTATAATTCTTACGTTGATGTGCTATTCTTGTTGACAAGTAAATACCTACCACATATCTACGGATAAATCTATTGAATATTAGAAATCTACTCGTAAATACTGGGCACCTAAAACCTGCCTTCAGTCTTCTTGAGGGCACAGTGTGGAGTTCAATAATATCAACTATGTTTAACATTTCTACCACTATCATCGCTGTACCTATCCACATATATATTTACTAGCCGACCGCCAACAGCTTCGCTTGCTTTTTTTCATAAAATATAGCCTATAACCTTCCTCGATAAATGGACTATCCAACACTGAAAGAATTTTTTAAATCGGACTAGCGGTTCCTGGGATTAGCGCGTTCAAACAAACAAACAAACTCTTCAGCTTTATAATATTGTATAGATGTTTGTCTGTCTGTTTCCTTACCGTCTCCTCCAGCAGCTCCTTGATCTTGCACATCTCGCTGTCGTCGATGTCCTCCTCCTCCTCCTTGGCGCTGGTGACGGAGGGCGACTCCAGCTCCTCCGCCGGCTCCGAATTCCTCTCTCCGCGCTTCTCGTCCACCGGTTCCGATACCGGCTCTGTGCATGTTGACACGTTGTCTGTTTTCTTATCTGTGGAAGATTGAAGCTGTATCAAGCAAATAGCTGGCCCGCCGACTGCTTCGCTTGCGTTTTTCAAGTTATCTACTTATAGTTTTTTTTTTTATTCAAAAGAATAATTTATTCAAAAACTTACAAAACATTAGGTAGATAGTTAGTGATAGATTATACAATACTAGCTGACACGCCCGGTTTCGCCCGCTATATTTCCATGTTTTAATACTCCCATGCTACTACGAATATTTTAAATCCAAAGGACCTAAATTGGCCGTACTTGCGTAATAAAATACAAACGTAAAATACAAAGAAAAGTGGCATTGATTTCATAAGTATACAGGGCGTCCCACGGCCATGCCACATGGACGGAAAGTACCATAAATATTGTAGATAGATCATTTTTCTGAAAGAAGACATTATTTGAATTTTAAAAACGAATTAAACTACATTCATAGATATTTAAATAATTACATGGTTTAACCGGGAGTCGAACCCGTTACACGAGAAAAATAATTATCCTGTAGTTTTATCATACTGATTGAAAGGCTTCATCATAAGGATTTTTTATTGCTAACTAACATAGTGTCAGAAATAAAAGTAAGACCATAAATTTTAACATATAATGTGAAATTTAGTTCAGAAATCAGCCAGCCGCATTGCCATGGACAAAATAGTTTACGCGTCTTTCGGGTCAGGATACGGCTCGATTTGTTGCATACTAATTACATTACAACCAGGTACATACTAATTACGTATCTTTTTATCATTTTATCATTATAAAAGGGAAATGATGCGTACTTCTCAAGTGGTGAATAACAGTTGTTTGTTTTACGGCAATGCCAGCTTTCCTGAACTAAATTTCACATTAATTGTTAAAATTCATGGCCTCCTTTTATTTTTGACACTATGTTATTTAGAAAAAAATAATCCTTATGATGAAGCCTTTCAATCGGTGTGATAAAGCTAAAGGATAATTATTTTTCTCGTGTAACGGGTTCCACTCCCGGTTAAACCATGTAATTATTTAAATATCTATGAATGCAGTTTTATTTGTTTTTAAAATTCAAATAATGTCTTCTTTCAGTAAAATGTTCTATCTACAATATTTAATGTACTTTCCCTTCATGTGGCATGGCCGAGGGACGCCATGTATAATACCTAGCAGAATACAAATGCTGCATAATTTCCCGTGTCCTGAATTTCCTGTGTAACTAGGCACTTGGGAGAGCAAATAAAAAGAAAATTATACTGAGCGTCAAAAAATAACAACCATGAATCACTAGTTACACTTACCTCTATGCATTTTCCTCACTAATCTATGACGTAATCCCTCTTTACCGGGTTCAGCCGGTTCTGAATGCGATAAACTGTAAAGAAAAACACATTGAAGCGTTTAATTAATAAAAAACGATGCATTATTTAACCTATATGATTATGACAACGCGAACTTCTATAAAACTTATGCGAGAGCAAAATTGCCCTAAAATCCCTAAATAGTCTTCATCATCATTCTTATATAGAGGTAGGGTTTAATGTATGTTTAGACAAACAAAATTCTTACTTCCTCTCTTTCCTTCTCCACACAAACTTCTTCTTCTTCTCCGGGCTAGTGTTGGTCTCGGCGCTCTCCATCTCATGTTGTTGCTCCTTCTTCTTCTCGCCCGCGTCGGGAGCTCTTCGCTCCGGGGGCGTGGTCTCTTTCTCTAGCACCTGTATCTTCTCTTTCTCGTTTAGAACTACACATATCGGATACTTTTTGCTCCATTGTCTGTAAAGAATTTTAAGTGAAAATTATATATCATCGATATTCGCGGATGATATTTTATATTATGTTCTTCTCATTATGTATCTGTAGGTAAGGTTACTTCAAAATGTATTCGGTAGTTTATGTAGCTCTTATTTATATTAGATTACGAGTATATGAATAAAATTATTAATATTCGTATTAGTTATTTCATTAATTCTTCATTTCATTATTTACTTCAAGGATAAGAGTAGTCCTTGATTAAACTACTATTTATCCTATTAATTTCTTTAGCTGTATAATATTGCTATCCTACCATGCAGTTTTGCTATCGTTTCGGGACTTTTTTTAACCACAGAGTTGTCAGACAAGCATTCTGCCGCCAAGCGGCTACCGCAGCATATGGACGCCTGTAGTTACGTAGTAATTGTATGTTGTGTCTATAGCATCAGAGATGTTACCTGCGCGCTGCCGACCCCGTAATTATTTACCCGAGTAAAATAAAATAATATGACATATCAAGAAACTTTGCCGTGCCTTCAGTTTTACAGCATAAATTAAAAGCAAATACAACTTTTGAAAACTAAACCAGTTATTTTACAAAATTTTAACCGAAGTAAAATCTATTCGATTTTATATTATTAGCCTGGTCATAATTATTTTAGTAGGTAAATCTATGTTTGTTTCATAACATTTTCCATATCGAACCGATAAGGAAAGCGAAGCGGATGCCAAATATTAAAAGGATTAATTGTGCCTAGTTAATTTTATTCGTTCATTGGCCCAGATACTTATAAAGATACGCTTATAGAAGGTTATATTTCGTTGGACAAAGAATTAAGCGGGGTGAACGATTTATACAGTACGCCTTGCTATTTCTTTGTCTAAATGACCTTACTCTAACTTTGTTAGGCATGGACAATAGCGTTTTTTGTTCTAAACATATACAATAGATTGGCATTATTTTTGTCTATGCTAGTTGTGACTACCATAACTAGATATAAATAAATAAATATCGTTGGACAATTCAGATAGCAACATCTAGCCCCGCGGTAAGCTTGAAGCTTTGTGTTACGGGTGCTAAATTTCTGATATACTTGTACTCCCCTGTACCAACATCTTACCCTATTTTCTAAGCATAGTAGATGAACAGAGTGACTCGCTTTAAATCATTATTATAATGAATAAACACTAATTAACATATACAAGTTATCAGTATTGGGTACAAGATATGCAAATTCTAATCTCGAATATAGTATGTGTTTTATTCCGCTTGGAAACTGGTTAAAGGAAATGTTAAATGATACTAGTTTTTGATAAGAACGAAACAAATTCCGATTAATTACATTATTTTTAAGATTAGACGAAAATTAAAATAAAGCACTCAATTTTTTGTTCAGTCCACATGTTTGTGTTGATTGTGATTGGCATGCTGTGTGTATGTTGGCTTCTTTTTAGGACGAATAAACCCATGCTATGTCTATATAGTCTTGCGTCGCAGGCGGTCCTTCGCCCGCTGCGCTACCTAGTGGTCAACCTGCGTTGATAAGTACTAACCTCCGTTTAACAAGTCCTTTCGGCAGTAGTATCACCCTGGCCCCTGCCAAATTGTACAGTCTATGTTGATAAAAAGCTACTTTCTCTAATTTCTCGTCCCAAAGCGCTCTTTTAGCCACTTTCGTCCTCGTGTATGAAATCCTTAGATTACAACCTGTAAAATAAACAGCCATGCAATTTTATACATAACTACGTAATTAAAATATTTAATTTTTTTAAGAAATTTACAGTTCATACACGTAGGTAAATAACCACTTAAGTCTACGCCAGTATTTGGAAAATTATTATTTAAACTATGCTAATAATTTAAAAATGAAAAGTCTCAGGAATAGCTTGCTAGTCCAATTAAAAAAATATAATTCAGTGTTGTATAGTACATTTATCGAGAAAGGCTGTATTATATAAACTATAGGTTTGTATATAACGTATAAAAACGCGGGCGAAGCTGTCGGCGGGTCAGCTAGTTATTATTAGAAATATGGAAACTTGCAGGCTTTTAAAACTATCATTGTTTTTAACAGTATTAGATCACGAATCTTCGAACAATAATAATTACCTTCTAATTTCATGTAAGCTGTCGTAGATTTATTGATGTGATAGTCCATTGGGTCGTAATCTGGAAATCTGTAGTGATTTATCCATCCCTGAAATGGATGAGTCAGTCAGTAAACATAAAGTACTTCATTTTCAATATCTTATCTGTAGTAAACAAACATGCGCGTTAAATAATGAGTAACTCGTTAGGTTTGGCCGCAGGTGTGTTATCTATAATCCTAATTATTATTATAGAAGCGAAAGTTTGTATGTGTGCATGGATGGATGGAAAATTCGACAATATATACAGTAATAAATATAGCGCAAAACTGTATAAACTCTTGTAAAGTTAATCTTACTGCCATTTAACCCTTTCAGACCAGGTGTACACAATTGTACACATTTAATTTAAAAATAGATTTAAGTATTAATTTCACATCGTCGAGAGTACTGTATTTGATTTGATTATACACGTGCTTCTTTCCTTCCCTGCTTATGTTCACAGAATTCACAAAGATTTGCGCGATATCTACCAATGATTAATTAATACAGATGGGGTTTATAGAAGTTACCTCATATTTCTTCATCGGCGTATGTTCTTTCACAACCGGTATCGTATAAACGTACGGTATCGCGCTACTTCTCTTCACCCGGAACACACCTCTCTTCGGCTCCCAATCACTAAAGTAATTATCCAAGACCCACTGCTTAATATTTCCTACCAGGAAAAACACCCAAATACCCAATAAGAACCCAATCCACACATTGGAATTCCTGAACAGCAAATAGTTAACAACAAAGAATACTGTTATAAAATACATAGTGAAGTTGAGGAAGTATTTCTTTGTTGGGATCAGATCGCGTTTCAGTAAATCTGATTTGCTAGGGGGTGTGCCGTCTTTGGTCGGCGTGGGAGGTGTTTTGGGCAGTTCTGTTGTATTGCTCTCCAAAAAGGGAGGGATATTTGTGATCTCTCCGAAGCTATCCATTGTGTCTTCTAAAGCTTCAATGCCGGATTCAACATCCAGTAAACTGTCAGTTAGTAAGTCCCTTTCTTCGGCCAATTCACTGAACACTGTGTAGGATAAACACACTAGTAAGTCTTTAAGTAAAACTAGTTGACTAGTAACAAACTGTTAATAGCGTTTGCAATATAATCTGTTAGCTAAGAATCAACAATTTGGCAAAATGCTAAAGTTTTCACTAAAATATATTATGACTCGACTCAAATGTTACAACGCGTACGTCCGTCTCGTATCTCAATGCGAAATACTATCACAATAATTTAACGTTACAGATACAGTAAATTTAAAAATATTTGCACACAGCGTTGATTCACGCTATTGAACATAATATACAATTATAAAATCACAGTATGAGAAAGTCATTTTACCAATACAGCAGGCTAGGTTAATGATGCATTAATACATTCTTTGATTTTTACTAACACATACCCAAATTTTTGTGTGTATCATCACTGGAATTTGAATGGTTTTTCTCTACTGGAAGACTCAGATCCTCCGTGGGTTTGGCTGTGATTGGTTGAGTGATTTCTGATAGATTTTGCATACTGCTATCCAATGACGACACCTAATAAAAAAACAAAAGCATAGACAATAATGTACATTATAAATTTTATATTAATTAAGTAATATGAACTTTTCAAGGAATGGTAAAAACAAATATTTTATAAGTATATAATTTTCTAATATTATGAAAGTCTATGTATTCACTAGATTCCCGCCAGAAATATCAAAATAATGCAGATATACCTAATGCCTTATTCCGTTTGGTGCTTGCACCAACCCAACTCATGCTGCAGATGTCCTCAGACTATTATTATCGGGATTTATGTACACAAAATAAGCAGTAGCATTGTAATGTGTACTGTACCAACATACTGCAATCATCAAACTGCCTGGTGGTTATACCAAATCCCCAAGATCTATAATGTATTCAATCAGGATTAACATGGGTTGTTAAATATGATGACACTACTAGATGCTAATTCCATATCTTTCTAAATCTAATAAATTGTTATTGTAATAAAATCTGATTCAAGTTTCATTCAGATAAGTTCATTAAATATGGAAATATAAACATTTATAAACTGAATTACACGAGTTTATTTAATGGGTTTGTGCTTAAATACCTGATTATCAGTATCACCAACACTTTGCTGATCAATATCTTTTACAGCAGAGTTCTCCTCAGAATCCGATGCGGAATTATCTCGAGGCAACACTTTCTTATCGTCTTTCGTTTCTGTTAAAAACAAAATTCTCAATATACTTTAGTTTTCTACTAATATTAATTCAAAAGTAATTTGTCTGACTGCCGCATTTTCGTATGAAAACAACGAGTATTATCCGATTTAACTTTAGGTATGGTGATAGATTGAATGCTGTGAATGGACATGGGCTTTTGAACATATATATTTTCGCTGGAAAAACTATTATATTGCGGGCAAAAATTAAATATAAAATAGGTACATACTTAAAATATTTAAATGAGAATAAAAATAGAGGCACCTTAAATATTTACAAACATAAAATATGAGTCATGAAACAACTGTAATTGCTGTTTGAAACCAACTGAATGTGCTTGAATACTACAATTGTATAGTCATTAGTGAATTAAGAACCAAGAATATTTATTCACACCATTGTTTAAAAAGTCTTTTATAACCTAACATAATTCTAAAGTACATAACAGTTGAACAGGTTTTTTTATATTTATGGTTTTCTGAAGGCATTTCATATTTCTCACAGCCAAATGTAGTCAATTATAACTCAATGAGACTGACAATATTTTTACATAATGTCAGTGAAGGTATTTTTTTTTAATTGGATGCAGTATTTAAAAAAAAAACACTTATTCCATTTTGGTATAGAAAAATGTGTTACCTTCCAGAGACTTTGTCTTCATATCCTCAACAGCTTGAGCAATTTTAAACTTAAAGTCATGAAATATCTTCCAAGTCTCATTACTGCCTTCTTTTACATCTGGAGTAACATCTGGGGTGCTCCTTTTACTAAGCCTATTCAGGTATTCCTTCATAGGTGAAGCTGTTATCTCTTTAGGTGTACTGGAACGACTTTCATCCCTTTCTTTCACCTCAGATTTGACCTCTTCTTTATCCTTTTCATTTACTTTCTCAGATCTCATGGACTTGAAGTATTTGTCTATGATTGAGGGGGTTCTATCCCCTCTTTTTGGACTGGTGTTCTCACTTTGAGCTGCTGATGGGGGATCACATTGTGGGGTGGGAGGGTCATCTTCACAGGCATTAAATAATTCCTCGATTTCTTCATTGTTAGCATTGTATCTAAATGACAATGATGTGTTTGGGGTTTTTCCTAAAATGTAGATAAATAGATATCATAATTAGCTACAGAATAATGGACTAGTGGTTGAAAAAAATTAAATATGAATTATAAAACAAAAATTTCTATATTCATAGTATTATTATAGGAATTCATAAAATAATTATTGCGAAATAGTCCGAGTGAACTGACTTTGTTCCGACTTTAGTCTAAGATCAAAATATAAATATGAGAAATGCAAATTTGTTTAATTTTAGAAAATTTTAGTTCGCTATATTGGGTATAATGGCTAGTCAAATAGCCAGGCTTGTGAAATAAGGTGTTACATACCAGATCCAGAGATCTCCATTCTAATAAATATAGGAACTTCCTAACAATAATAGTTCATTCCATACTAACTACATGGATTAAAATCCACATTTATTCTCACAAAAGTCGCTTATTTACCACTAAGAACTTCACATTGTTTGTTGTACTTTTTTCTAAAAACCGAATTGAGATTCAGAAACACTCACAATAGAAACGAAACGAAAATGAATCGACGAAGTTTTTGTTTGACTGAATGAACCTTGATTCTCATTTCGTGATAAGAACCTTGATTGACGTTCTTGAAAAGCAAAAATAAACTTACATGTCAATTTTGTTTGACAGTGACAGTTACATATTGAAATTGACACAATCATATTTTGTCATTACAGTCCTTTTAGAAGGATTGCGTTCAAAATAATGGGTACCTTGTGTTTTTTTAATAAATTACATTTTTGGTGTATAAACTACTAAAAAGGTACTAAAAAAGGTCTGGCAACTGAGGGGTTATTTACTCGCTACAAGAACAGTCCGAATAGGCATTAAGTTTAGTGCTTTAATCAGAATCTCTCTTTTTCTTCTTCTTAGTTCTTAGTGGCTTGCTGCTTAAAAACTAACTCCGTAACTCTTTGATTGCCACATTGCTAACATGGTACGTCCCATCTACCGAAACGTCGAGAGTGACATTGACTTCGGGGTTGGATTCTGACAGAAATAGACATGCCTGCTATGAAATAGCTTATGCCAAACATGTAAATGTCTCACTCGGTCGGTTTAGGTATACGTACATAACATACCCTGTCTATCTATAGTAATACAAGCAAACAAAAGCAACACCTAGCACGAGCCAATCGAACGTTTATGTACAACTCATCTGCGCGGCGAATAACAAGAAAAGAATCTGTGTTTACGTACATTTTAAACTTTTTGTTGTGAATTTTATACATCTTACCCGAGAAATATATCGACTATTGCTATCATATGATAATAATTCATAAATTGTGAAACTATGGGATCAATACAAATATAACCTTGGAGCAAGAAATGAATTTCATGAAAATGTTTTTCAAAATAGCATCATTACTATTATTTTGTGTGTGTTGTTTCGGTTCCGTCGACAATGATGCAAAGGTAAAGAAACTACTGCTGTTCAAAGTGCATTTATACTATCACGTATTATTCAACCCACGTAGATGTAATGAAGTTTATATTTTTTGTAGAAAAGTACCGAACTTGTGCGCGCTTTGGACGACCGGCCTCTCCTCTTTGCCACGTTAGGAGGCGGCATGGTAGCTGTGGACCCCTTATCAGGGACATTGATTTGGAAATTAAAGGATGGTAAGCTAAACAATAGCTGTTAGCACTTAACCCCTTGATCCTTTTAAAAAATATGTCTCCTTATCCCTCAAGCCTTTCACGTATTAGCGCGCAACGCCGCGCTCCCGTTTTTTGTATTTAAATTAGGATATCTCTAAAACTACTGCATTAATTTGAATTCTGTAAAAAGCTCTATAATTAAGAATAACTAGTCTTTGTAATTATCTAGTTTTATTTGATAATTATATGCATGAAGATGTTGAAATTTAACGAAAACTTCAAAGCGAGGTACCGCAGATTTGGAGGCGTATTACTATCTAAAAACTAGTTGTACCCACTAAGACCACTAAGAAGAATATTATAAAAACTATTTTCAACAAAAAAATGCCTCTTTCATAGATGTTTTGCACCCCAAACACATAAAAATACCACAAAAACACACGACAAATCTTCACAAGACAAATCTTCACAACTTTGTTTACGTTCAACTTCTTTTGGCCATAGACAAGAAATGCTAGGATAAGTCTATTTTCACTCAAATTTCAGGTAGAATTTAATGTAATATTAAAATAAACCTTACGCTTTAGAAAATAAGGTTTAAAAAGGTATTTCGTGGCCCATAAGGTAACGCTGCTGCTTGAAGGTAGTATTTTTTTATGGCCCATATGGTAACAAAAAGGATTGAGGGGTTAAGTAACACAAGTTATTGCTAATGATTTCATCATGCATGGTATTCAAAACCGAATCAAATAAGTCTTTATTTTGTCTATTTTCATTGATAAATTTTAGTAGGTATATCACCTCTGTTATTTTTATTTAGATGGTTTAGTCATTATAAATGAATATGATCATGAATATAGTTAAATGCAGCAATATATATTATATGGTTATGATGTATTATGAGCTTATCGTAAAGTTTCAGTTAAATCATTGTTAGTTTTTGCATAAAAGCTTAATATACAGCGATCTTTCATGACATACCTATCTACTATTTCAAAATCGAAATAAGGAGAACTCTATTTTCTAGAATTATTATCTTACTTTTAATTAACAATTTTTATTCAACATGGGTTTTTTTTTATCAGATAAAAAGATTATTGTTAATTTTATATCTATGATTGGAAATGTGTTTACATAAAGGGGATGTGTTAGATATTTAGTGAAATATATTATTTCTTTAAACATATGTGTGAATTTAGTTATTGTTTAAAATTATGTATTGGCATACTTTAAAATCATACCATGACTTCTTGGTTTTGGTTAAAGAATCTCTGAGTAAAGACCCATTTTTTTTCATTTATCAAAGATAACAAATTATCAAAAAACAATAACACATAAGGAAACAACAGAGATTTATATTAATTAGTGTTATTAAGAACCAACTTTAAGCGAGATGATTGAATCAATTTTAAATAATATTTAATTTATATAAATAAATTTAAAAAACAAACTAAGCATGCCTATGTTATCTATTATATAATGTACTTATGTATAAATTTTTCAGCAAGCTTTTTTCAGTAGATTCTTTAACTAGAAAATTATATAAACTCTCACACATAGATATGGAAATATATACAAACTGCAATGTCACTTTGACCTGAACGAGATAGTTATCTACCTTCATAATTCAACTATGTCAACATTATGGTAATTTTGGAATTGTATGAGTATTTTCAGTATATTCACGTGGCAGATAATGATAATTACATTGTAATAATATTGTAAGTAATATCTTTTATGAAGATATATTAAGTAGGTTCAACAATGTTTTATCTAGATACTATGTATAATATGTACTGAACCAATTTGAGAAGCGCTGGCCTATTTCAGTCAGGCTAAATTTAATAACTTTTAATATTTAAATTTTACTAAAATTATTAAATAAATCGATAAATTATTATTTAAAAGTAAGTGATTAGAGTTAGAGGTTATGTTTACTTTTCATAGACGCCGGCCGGCGTACGCGCATTTGCTCTATCATCATAATTTAAACAGTATTCATCATAAGCTATCGTAATCAATTTCGATAAACAACAAGTACGCTCACACACACATCGGATCACGAAAATTGCATAAATGCGAATAAATTTCTTATTTTTTGGTCGGTATATACAATAAATCAATCAATAACACCTTTTACAAGACATTCATATCTTACGCTTTCGATAATATTACATATACTCGTATAAGTGACAGTGTTTATGCCTCAGTTAGGGAAATCAATCTTTGAGACAAACAAATGTCATAAACAACTATTTGCAGATCATAAACATTTTTGTTCCGAGGCGAAAATCGAACCCTTCCGTCGCAGGCGGATCTCCGCCCGCTGTGCCACAGAGTTAACAATATCTTTGACCCAACGAATTCTATTCTAAAATATTTGCCTTTTCAGAACCAGCAGTAAAGGTTCCCAACCAGAATGAACACCGAATGCCCCAGTTTCTCCCGGACCCCAGACACGGGTCTCTCTACATGTACGGGCCGCGAGGTGACCAACAGCGGCTCAAGAAGCTTCCCTTCACGATCCCTGAGCTGGTGGCCAACGCGCCCTGCCGGTCTACCGAAGGCATCTTGTATACGGGAAAGAAGAGTGACACTTGGTTTATGCTTGATCCGCTCACTGGCTCTAGAGAGCATGTCTCTGGTAAGTAATCTTTGTAAATTCATAAAACTTCACCTTCTTAAAAAAAATGCATTATGTTCCTATTGCGAAGATATGGGCCTCTTGCCCGGAAATAAATAAATAAGGAATGCGGAACTCTGTTTCGTAATTTCTTCCGATTGAGAACCTAAGTATAATTATTTACGAGCGAAATATTTTTCTTGAATATCTTGTAAGAATCTGAAGCACGCGGCTATTACTTCAAGTAGAATTGCTGAATAAATTCTACTTTGAGTCAAACAGGATGCTTACTATAGAAAATATTAGTATAATACATTTTATTTGACAAGTAGAGACGAACAAAACAGCACAGCGCCTAAATGTGTCAAAAACGTATCATATAAATATACTTTTTCAGTACAAATTGATTACTTTCATACGATCTTTACTACCTGTAGATTTCTATAGTTGACCTGGGTATTTTCATTGATGATTTGTTTCTTTATTGTAGGTTTCGATAAGTCGAAGATATTCCAAAGCGACGACACAACCTGCGACCCGGATAAGAAGCGCGGTGTGTACATCGCACGCACCGAGTATAACATCCTCATGCACGACTCAAAGAACTACAACCATAAGTGGAATGTTACCTTCTTTGATTACACCTCGCATGCTATGGGCAAGGAGTTGCTGAATGATTACGGTGAGTCTGAATTTGAATTTGATTTTGGAACTCTATTCTCATTCTCACAATGTGAGACTGAGAATAGAGTTCGTAATGAATATCATCATTCATGTCATGTTCATGTCATGAAAACTAAATTCAAAGTATTTAATTTTTTTCTTTTTGGAACTCTATTTTGAATTTGTTGTAACGGGTCGAATTGACAACCATAATTTAAGTAGGTTCAAAGTTGTAAGAGAAAATGAAAGATAACACAGTTTCATTACGTAACTTTTAATAACATGTCAAAGTAAAACAGATTGCCTGTAATCACTTGGCTTATCAGTATCGGTAATTCCAATCCAATTCCACATGGTGTATTAGTACGGCGCGGTCACAAAACCATCATGATATTTGATCAATGATAACGCCTCCTGAAACATATTGGGTCTTATTTTACTGGGAACAGAGAATTTCCTTTAATTTAATAATATATTATGTTTAAATACGAGATATTTGCTACGGTTTTCGAGTTTCTCGATATTGACGCAAGATGGATGACAGACAAAACATCTGTTTTATATTAGGTAACATTGTTCAGCCCCTTCGATTTCGATAAAATTAATGTACCTATATTTTTATTCGTCATCATCACCATTACATACCTGGGGAGGTCCAAAAGTCCGCGGAACGGGGGGGAAGGGAGGCAGGTACCTACCTTTTTTTGGTATGTCGCTAATTGGATACTCATTAAGGGTGTACATGTAAATTTTTAGCCCTTTGACATCATTTGTTTACGAGATATCGCCCCGCAAACTAGTCAATCCGGAAAAAAACTGCGACAATGGATCAAATTGAGTTTCGTGCCGTTGTAAAGTTCCTTACCAAGCAAGGAAAACCTCCGCTTACCATAATGAATGAGATGGCAGCCGTTTATGGAGATCAGTGCCCTGGTAAAACCATAATTTACAAGTGGCATGGTCTTTTCAAACAAGGCAGAGAGTCGATTGAAGACAACCCCCGCCCAGGACGGCCGGCTGAGGTCACCACACCGGATATCGTTGAAAAAGTTGAAAAATTAATATTGGAAGATGCTCGTCTGAAGTAGAAATAGCTTTCTGCATTAGTAGAAGTATCAGACACAACCATCTTGAGGATTCTACACGATCATCTTGGCATGTCAAAAAACAGTGCAAGATGGGTGACAAGAATGCTCACGCCGCTGCACAAGCAACGAAGAATCGAAGCGTCAAAGCACTTTTTGGAGCTGTTTAGTGAATAATCTACCCCTATTTTGGAGCGGATTGTTACCGGGGATGAAACTTGGGTTCATCACTTTAAACCTTAGTCCAAACAGGAGTCGATGCAGTGGCATAAAAAGGGCACACCACCCCCTAAGAAGTTTAAGGTGTCAGAGTCGGCCGGAAAGATTGTGGCTACGATTTTTGAGATTGTGAAGGAATCCTGTTGATCGACTACAAAGAAAAGGGTGTCAATATTACCGGAGAATATTACGCAAGAATACTAGAGCAATTAAAGGAAGCCATCAAAAACAAAAGGCGGGGAAAACTGCCAAGCGGTGTGTTGCTTTTGCAAGACAACGCACCAGTTCACAAGAGCAAAGTTGCGATGGCTGCTCTAGACCGGTGCGGCTTTGAATCATTCGTCCACCCACCTTACAGCCCGGACCTGGCCTCCAGCAATTATTATTTATTTCCAAATTTGAAAAAATATCTTAGGGGAAAAAGTTTCAAGCCGATGAAGAAGTTAAGGCGGCGATTTTGGCTCATTTTGAGGGCAAAGAGAAAACATTTTTTTTTGATGGTATACATAAGCTAATTTCTAGATCTGAAAGATGTATTAAGCTAAAAGATAATTATATTAAAAAGGAAAAATAGATTCGTTGTTTTAATTTCATTGCAACCCCTCCATTCCGCGGACTTTTGGACCTCCCCTCGTATATCAACCTAAATTATGTTCCATTTCTATGTACGGTTATTTTCAGAAGTTATTCGACTTATAACTACAATTGATAACTAACCGTTTAATTTACTTGAAGGTTAAGAAGTTCACCAACCGTGTGTAAATTCATGTGTTGTTTTTCACCTTTAGATAAAACAAGGCGTACCTAATTGAAAGAAATTAAATTGAAATGTTTTTAATTAGGTAGGTACTTACATTATAACGCTTATTGAATGTATTGAGTTAAAGTACCAAAGCTATTTTATATCAAAACTTCTGTAACTTTTTAAACTATCGTGAATTTAGAAACATAGAGCTTGTCTTAATGCCTTGTTTGTATTTCCAATGAATCTATGCGTGTACTATTAAAATGGAGAAATGGTTGTTTACTAATTGAAATGGGAAAACGTTTGTTTACTATTGAAATGGAAAAACCGTTGTTTATAGACAATAACAGCACTGAGTTATAGATATTATCATATACACGAATATATGTTTACCTATGGCTCAAGGTAAACATATATTCGTGTATATGATATATGATACTTTTGGATTAGACATTAATTATATTACAAGATTAAAAATGATGCCAAAATTATCATCAATCAATTTATTAAGTTCCCCATTTCTGTTATCGATATATTGTTTTGTAAATTAGTTTTTTATCATCTTGCGCTCATTATTACCCTAACCTTTGTTTTTTCTAGAAAATTATGCGTACCTTACCTTAGTAACTTTAACCAAAACCTTACCTCTTGTTTAATGGCTGCGCTTGCAATCTAATTTTATCGTATATATAAGGATATAAATAAATAACTGCAGTGGGCTTTAACACAGTCCTATGTCCGTTGCTCTACATATCTGCATGACACATTCTTTATTTTAAATGTATTTATGGGTATTTGTACCGGTGTACTGGGTTAAAGGTTTTATAAAAATATATAACAACTAGCAGCCCCCGCGAACTTCGTCTCGCCATATACTTTTATTTGCAACTATATCCATACTAAATTTCATCCAAATCGAATTATCCTGCGTAAGCATATATTTTCCCGCGGAAGCATTTAATTTTTACGCGGTAAAAAGTCTCTCGCCATATACTTTTATTTGCAACTATCTACATACTAAATTTCATCGAAATCGAATTTTCCCACGTAAGCATATATTTTCCCGTGGAAGCATGTATTTTCCGCGGTGAAAAGTCTATCGCCATATACTTTTATTTGCAACTATCTTCAGCATACTAAATTTTATCTAAATTGATTTTTTCCGCGTAAGCATATATTTTTCCGCCGAAGTATGTATTTTTCCGCGGTAAAAAGTAGCCTATGTTAGGATTAGGATATTACATATTATATTACATTGACTCCCCCCCCCCTACCCCAGTGACGCTTACATGGAGTCTAGTCTACATCGCATGCTGGCTAGCTGAGCGCGGTGAGCGACAACCTCTAGACTTTTTTCCAATACTTGCATTTTTAAACTCGTGATATCTTCCGAATGAAATGTCCGAATTGCATAATTCAAAAAGTTATAAAAAGGTATTAAAGCTGTCTTGAATATAAAGTAATTTGTTTTGATAAGGATTAATACCAAGGTACAAATGAAGACCCTTTCAAGAGGCGGCATATATAAATTAATATTTTAGAATAAAAAACTGCTTACTGTGACATAACTATAATATTTAGACATATGCTGTCGCGACATTTTTTGTAGATAATGATGAGTTCTGCAAAGTCGTAGTACATGATTTTGTTCTATCATCAATAGTTTTCGCAGCGCACGCGACGTAAGGAATTTTTCAGGTCATTTTTTTACACCTTATGTTACATTATTGGAGTTTTAGTAAGGATCCCTAATTTTTTTAAAAATATAATATAGCCTATGTTACTCGGGGATAATGTAGCTTTCCAAAGGTGAAAGAATTTTTGAAATCGGTCCAGTAGTTTCGGAGCCTATTCGTTACAAACAAACAAACAAACAAACAAACAAACAAATCTTTCCTCTTTATAATATTAGTATAGATGTATGTAAATTGTATTAAGTATACTTATCATTTATTTTCCCATACCAATTTCTAATAAGTATATCATAATTCATAAATCTACTGCCCGTAACACAAGCAAGCTTATCATGGGTAATTAATTATCTTTATAAAACTTCCTCTTGAATCACTCTACCTATGTATTTAAAAAATCGCATCAAAATCTTTTGTGTAGTTTTAAATAAAGCATACAGCGACTTTGTTTTATACAATGTAAAGATGGTACACAAAAAACGTAAATAACAAACTAAAAGCTAGAAATAAGATGACAAGGCGCCTAATTATGTATCATAACTAGAATATAAATGTATATATTTCCACAGGTATAATACACTTCACATCGACATCGAACGGTCGCGTGATGTCCTTTGACCGTAAAACGGGCGACCTCGTGTGGTCTCACACTCTGGAAACTCCGGTCGTGGCAGCCTACTTGCTAGACAGAGACGGCCTTATTTCTGTGCCCTTCAACTCGATTGGGGATGACACATTGGACCATATCATGGAGGACGCTAGCACAGTCAGCAATGGGCAGGGGATAAAGAATTCAAATATTGAGTTATAGTGAGTATTATTTGTGATATTTTAATATTTATAGTTAATGAATCACTACAATACAATAAACTTCATTGCATACCAGAAAAATTTGGGGAAAAAACATAGGTACTTAAAAATAAAAAAATAAGTGTTGCAATGGGCGGCCTTATCACTAAAAGCGATTTACTTATTTTTCTAGTGTGGATAAGGTTTAAAAGGTAAGAAAACATGAGAATAAAACGGGCGAAGCAGCGGGCGGGTCAGCTAGATTATTATAGTTTTATGCCAAGTTATAATAATCTACTGCAAATACTCAAGGTTGAACGTTCCGATGCTATCAATATAATAGTTACTATTTTAAAAGCTAACATACCTACTTTATCTACATACATTATATACAAATAAAACGTACATTTTTGTACCTGTAGTTGAACTAAGTAACTAAATTTCTATAGTAACAATGCTTTTCACTTAAGTTAAAACTACCTATACTTAATAATATTATAAACCTGAAGTCTAATTGTTTAGCTTAACGCGCTTAACACTTGAAATAAAATGTTTCCGATTTTCATAAAAACAATTTGAATTAGTTAGCCCATTAATAATTGTATGTTAAAAACTACTTTTTACCGTGGCAAAATATATATTTCTTCGGGAAAATCGACGCTATGGTTGTCACTGTAAATTGCATGTGTTTAACACATCAAGATAATGAAATTCCACTTGTAACTATTAAAGTTGAAGAAAACCATTTAAAACTCCGTTAATGAAGAGAAAGGCGATACTCTATTGATTTGAAAGCTAATTTCGTTTTATGCGGGCATTGCTGTGCAGAGATCGATAAACATTACCATTATTTTGAGGATTAATGACGTTGACATGTGCTTAGTAGTTTTTTGGTATAACAGTATTAAGACATGTTGTCTTAAAACCGTGAAATCGTATAACATCGTTATGAAATGTATGCTCGTATTTATTGCATTGTGTTATCTGTATTCTATGATTTCGAGTACGAGAGGTACTTAAGATTTCTAATCATGAAATTGGATACCTAACTTTTCATTTCTTAGATTATAAGTGCTGATTTTTTTATGAAATATAACTAAAACGTTTAATAATCATTATATTTGCCATACAGTCTCTAACCTAACGCTGAAGGTAAACATCGTGAAAAAACCGAACATGTTCTGAGAACTTTTGAAATACACCCGCACTTATGACGTGGTGTATTAAGGCCCTATCTCTCTCGTCTAGAGATCCCTGTGTTCCATTGGGTGTTCCATTCCATTGGTGATAATGATATTTGCCATTTTTTACTCAAAAATCATCTCTGTAATGATCACTGTCATCAAAATAAAAAGAATAAAACCCAAGATTTAACCCACTAATCAAAACCTTGAAAATGACTCAAATGTAATTAAAAATTGTTTATTTCCAGTCCAACGCTATACGTCGGCGAACATAACCACGGCTTATACGCGTTATCAAGTCTCGTCGACAAAAACACCATCACCATATCAACTGGATACGCGCAGCCGTTACTGCTCGAAGGACCAATCGACACCATATCCCCAGACAAAGAGCCCTTCAAAAACGTGCACTACAAAATAAACGATATAAACATACATGTGTCCGCACCTTACCTTCTCCTCGGCCACTACAGAGTACCAGAGCTGACGACAACTTGGATGCCACAACTACCGAATACCAACCTAATAAATCGAGAATCGCCAAGCATAAAACTTATCAACGGACAGGTCCATACAGAAGATAAAGAAGAGAATGAAACTAATGATATCAAGTCTAATTCGATATCTGTTTCTGTTCAGACGGATGAGTTGTTTGAGGGTTTGAGTATAAGGCCGGATTTGTGGTATAAAAATGCGTATAATTGGTTCCATACGCAAGAGAATCAAGTGTTGAAGGTGGCTCTGATTATACTGGTGGGGTTGGTGATCAGCATGTTCTGGTACTTGAGATATCAGGTGAATTGTAGTATTATGATGTTTTGTCTATGTCTATATTACAGCCTCCGTGGTTAATGCGTAGCGGGTTCGATTCCCGCGGACCAGTGTGTCCAAGCACTTGTTTCTGATCTGGGTATTATTTTTGAAATATGATCGCATTTCAAGTCAAATATGCATGCTATATTTTCGATAGTATAACTCTTATTTACGATCGTAATATAATTTTGCTTAAACTAAAATTGTCATCACCATTAGTAAATCAAAACCTGTCTTGCCCGACCTTTAAAGGTTACCTAATTTTATTTCAACAATTTACTACTGAGAAGATGTTTCCGACAATCGAAATGCCAAGAAATCATAACCTTTCAATAATCCCGTTCTCTGTATCCGAGAAAAGCACGACAACATTGGCATGTTTGAAAACATCACACAGTTATTCATCTCGTACTGCGAACATCTCAGAAATGCAAACACAACGAAATTGCTTTTCACACCATACAATCACAAGTCTAAAAGATAGCATTCCGTTCTTAGCGCTACTTTCTAGTTTCTAGTATTGAATACGCGCACGGAAACTGCTGATAGGATTTTAAAATTACTTTTTACAATAAGAATGAACATCCATGTTTCTTAGATAAATAACACTAGTAAAGGCCTCATTCTGCGGGAAAATCATAAGCATGGGCGTAATGAAAAAATATATTTCAGTATTTATTTTTAAAATTCGTATAATGTAAAAGTCCAAAATCAGAGTTTAAATTAAAAGAATGTATTAGTTATCGTGTAACGAAGAAATAATCACGTGGAATGCCACATGGTCACAGCTGTATACTAAAAATGTGATTAACTCGCTGGGCGTTAGAGATAAGGGCCTGTATCTACAGTGACTGGGTCATTTCATTTTAACAATGTTTGGTTCCATATCTTTAAATTTTTTAATCATTCCAATATTATATCAGAGTAATATGAACGTGAAAGATTATGTTTTTTTTCACGCTGAATTAATAGAACTTATTGGACTAAAAATTAAAAGGTACATAGTTTACCTAGGTACTGTTTCCGCCAGCGGCTTAGCCCGCGTTATATTGGCATTCCCTAGGTAAAAAGTTATTATTGTAAAAAGTCATTAAAATCCTATAGGTATTAACTTTTGCGGAAAGAGAAACAAATATATATCAGCTGTTACAAAACTTTCGCGTTATAAATGTATTTGTAAAGATCGTAAGAATAAGGATAATTAGAATGTAATTATTCTTAGAACTAGGTTTAGTTAGTAAATCATTAACATTATATAACACCTATTAATTTAATCGCCTTTATCTCGTTTGATTACATTTTTGTTACGTTATGTTTTTATAAATAAGTACTTATATTATTGCACTATTCACACAGCAACATAGTTTTAACCTAATTAAACCTGATTAGACCTTATTAAATCTAATTGATTATTAGAACACGAAACGGGTAACATACCATACCATAATACAAATCAAATCGAATACAATTTGTTATTTTATAGTGATTGACTCTATATAATAGGTATGATAATTCGGCACTGTTACAAGTGTCATATTCACGATGAGACTCAAAAAAACATGATAGTTTAAAAAGTTATATAGTATCAATTGAAGGGAATATTGTCCACAGGCCCGTGAATTCCAGCAGCTATCGCAAGGCGGGTCGCGCACGTCCACCGCGTCCACCGGCTCGCACGGCGCGGTCACGGGCCAGCTGGTGGAGGCGCCCGACGGAGAGGCCAAGATCGGACGGATCAGCTTCTACACGGACCAGGTGCTGGGCAAGGGCTGCGAGGGGACCTTTGTGTACAGGTGAGTGAGGTCATCAGGTACGCACGTCCACCGCGTCCACCGGCTCGCACGGCGCGGTCACGGGCCAGCTGGTGGAGGCGCCCGACGGAGAGGCCAAGATCGGACGGATCAGCTTCTACACGGACCAGGTGCTGGGCAAGGGCTGCGAGGGGACCTTTGTGTACAGGTGAGTGAGGTCATCAGGTACGCACGTCCACCGCGTCCACCGGCTCGCACGGCGCGGTCACGGGCCAGCTGGTGGAGGCGCCCGACGGAGAGGCCAAGATCGGACGGATCAGCTTCTACACGGACCAGGTGCTGGGCAAGGGCTGCGAGGGGACCTTTGTGTACAGGTGAGTGAGGTCATCAGGTACGCACGTCCACCGCGTCCACCGGCTCGCACGGCGCGGTCACGGGCCAGCTGGTGGAGGCGCCCGACGGAGAGGCCAAGATCGGACGGATCAGCTTCTACACGGACCAGGTGCTGGGCAAGGGCTGCGAGGGGACCTTTGTGTACAGGTGAGTGAGGTCATCAGGTACGCACGTCCACCGCGTCCACCGGCTCGCACGGCGCGGTCACGGGCCAGCTGGTGGAGGCGCCCGACGGAGAGGCCAAGATCGGACGGATCAGCTTCTACACGGACCAGGTGCTGGGCAAGGGCTGCGAGGGGACCTTTGTGTACAGGTGAGTGAGGTGCGAGGGTGGGAGGGGGGATCTTTGTGTACAGGTGAGTGAGGTGTGAGGGGGGGATCTTTGTGTACAGGTGAGTGAGGTGCGAGGGGGGGACTTTTGTATACAGGTGAGAGAGGTGTGAAGGGACCTTTGTGTACAGATGAGTCAGGTGTAGTTTGACATTCTACAGCTTACTTTCCATCCTCAGGTTGTCGGGTAGAAATTGCTTTAATTAAGCAATAAGACCGCCCATTACGCATACGTGTTTATAGTTTTAAGTTCTTATGTAAAATATTGGTGTGTGTGAGTGTGTGATAAATAATTATCTTATCCTATTTCTTTTGCAGGGGTACGTTCGACAAGCGCGCGGTGGCGGTGAAGCGGCTGCTGCCGGAGTGCTTCACGTTCGCGGACCGCGAGGTGGCGCTGCTGCGCGAGTCGGACGCGCACGCGCACGTGGTGCGCTACTACTGCACCGAGAGGGACAAACAGTTCAGGTGAAACAACATGTACAGAACGCAGGTGACCGATATAGCCCAGCGGATTAACTCTTTGAAGTGGCAATGGGCAGACCATATAGCACGGAGAACAGATGGCCGATGGCAGAAGCGGTTGGCTCGCGGAGGCCGCGTCCGACCGCAATAACTGGAAATTATAAAGGGAGGCCTATGTCCAGCTGTGGGCGTCCAACGGCTGAAATGATGATGGTGATGGAAATAAATGTTCGGCAGTTATAAATAAATAATAAATAAATATTGCTGGACAATTTTTACACAACGACATCTAGCCCCGTGGTAAGCTCAAAGCTTGTGTTACGGGTGCTAGATTTCTGATATACTTAATATAATATACATACATAGATAGATATTTTTTATTATACATATTATTATATAACACCCAGACACCCGGAACAATTATTTGCAGATCATACAAATAGTTGTTCCGAGGCGGGAATCGAACCCGCAACATCTCAACAGTTATAGTTTTGACTATAACTGCTAAACTCTGATGCCTTCTGCTTCAGATACATAGCCTTGGAGCTGTGTTCGGCGACGCTACAAGACTATGTGGAGAAGAAACTGAACTTCGAGTGCAAGATCGACGCCGTCGAGGTGCTGCGGCAGGCGACCATGGGCCTCTCGCACTTACATTCCATGGATATTGGTGAGATATCGATACTCGTGTAACTGCCAGATAGACACTTGATGGCATACATTTTACATTACATACTTATAATAGCTGTTCCTGATTCCTGAGTACTTATTTGTGCGCAACTACACTAAAAAAAATTATTAAAATAAACGTGATTTTTTTAAAGCTTGATGATTCACACACATTAGCAATAAGTTGCTATGTAAATCAAATTTGCAATCAAAATCCATCTCTCGCTAATACAAAACAGAAAAGAATCGCGGAATTCGAGTCCCGTATAAATGTAATACACTAAATCACTCCAATATTTAATTTTTCAGTACACCGCGACATAAAGCCGCACAACGTCCTCCTATCAATGCCGACGCCGTCCGGCGAAGTCCGCGCCATGATATCAGACTTCGGACTATCCAAGAAGCTGAACATCGGGCGAGCGAGCTTCTCGCGCCGCTCGGGCGTCACCGGCACTGACGGGTGGATCGCGCCAGAAATGATCAACGGAGAACGGACCGTAAGTTTACCAATAATATGTAATAGACCGTAGTGTTCATAGTAAGTGGGCTATATCATTAATTTTATAACAACGGGAATTACTCGCGTATTTACAAAAGTTGCTTGGAAGAAAACGCTTTTAGTGATAAGGCCGCCCATTGTAACACTTTTTTATGTATCTATATTTTTTTGTCATCTATTTTGGTTTTTTGGTGTAAATTGTATAGTACAAAGGAGTTGAAACACTCGACGTTTCGACCACAACAAGAGCAGTCTTTCTCAGGAGGTGTGAAACAACTAATAAAACGCAGCGCGGCAAAGTTCGCACGACCCATCGCTTCTCGGTGTTTTGATACAGATCAAAGGCACCATCACGGCGCGACGTGTAACTAAATATTTCGTAACGTTCAAATAAAATGGTATTTAATTACATTTTGTTTCCAGACAACATCAGTAGACATATTTTCCCTCGGCTGCGTGTTCTACTACGTGCTGTCTAAGGGACACCATCCTTTCGGAGACGTGCTACGGCGTCAGGCTAATATACTTACTGGGGATTACAACTTGGAACAGCTAGAGTAAGTTACATTCAATTAACCTTTAACTAGTGCCGTGTAGTCTCTTTTGTTTAAGTGCTAAAATGACCGCGTTTTAATGGACTTTATTAGAAAGTAGCTTATGTGTTATTCTGATATGTCGACACTCCCTACTTATAATTGTGTATCTGAAAAATACAAATTTGACAGGAGAGCGTTTCAAAGTTTTGGAAATGTTAGGAACATTATGAAGTTGATGAAAAAAACGTACTTAGAGTACACTGTTTTTGTAAGTTATAATGATAGACTGGCATGTGTAGATGCCAAAAATGCATCAAACGTATAAGTGTGTATCTGGCAGTTACACGGATATACGTAGGGAGTATCGATGTAAGCTATATAGTGAAGCTTAAGTAACAACTATACATAACCCAGATAATTTTATTTACAGAAAAGTGCTACCTGAGAATGAAGTGTTGATAACGAAGATCCTGTTGCGCGCGATGATGTCCGCGCGTCCCGCGGCGCGCCCGCCCTGCGAGACCGTGCTCAAGTACCCCATGTTCTGGGGCAAGCAGTCCATACTCAACTTCTTACAGGTAACCATAGCAACGCATATAACATCATATTGGCCACAGATTTTCAGTTGTTTCGAACGAACGCAGCTTGCAAGATCCAAGATCCAAGATCCTTTTCCGAACCAATCTTCGTTAATAAAATCAGTCACTAATCAGTCAGTCAGTGCACTGCTGCAAAAACTGAATGCGAAAAAATCAATTGCTGTAGGTAAGTCTCGTTAAATGTGGAAAAGACTGGGCAAGTAAAATACTTAAACAGGTTCAGATTAAAGTAGAATATGTAATATAAAAGAAGCTGCGGTGGGTTAGCTTTTAACGGCAAAATGGTTGTCCACAGGACGTGAGCGACCAAGTAGAAAGCAGTCAAACATTCGATCCTCACCCGCTAGAGAGCGGCGCGAGAAGCGTCCTCCGAGGCGACTGGCGAGCACATGTCTGCTCCAAAGTGGCCGGCGACCTGCGCACGCGCCGCACCTACCGCGGCGACCGCGTCGCGCATCTCCTGCGCGCCATCAGGAACAAGGTACTACTCTTATGTCTGCTCCAAAGTGGCCGGCGACCTGCGCACGCGCCGCACCTACCGCGGCGACCGCGTCGCGCATCTCCTGCGCGCCATCAGGAACAAGGTACTACTCTTATGTCTGCTCCAAAGTGGCCGGCGACCTGCGCACGCGCCGCACCTACCGCGGCGACCGCGTCGCGCATCTCCTGCGCGCCATCAGGAACAAGGTACTACTCTTATGTCTGCTCCAAAGTGGCCGGCGACCTGCGCACGCGCCGCACCTACCGCGGCGACCGCGTCGCGCATCTCCTGCGCGCCATCAGGAACAAGGTACTACTCTTATGTCTGCTCCAAAGTGGCCGGCGACCTGCGCACGCGCCGCACCTACCGCGGCGACCGCGTCGCGCATCTCCTGCGCGCCATCAGGAACAAGGTACTACTCTTATGTCTGCTCCAAAGTGGCCGGCGACCTGCGCACGCGCCGCACCTACCGCGGCGACCGCGTCGCGCATCTCCTGCGCGCCATCAGGAACAAGGTACTACTCTTATGTCTGCTCCAAAGTGGCCGGCGACCTGCGCACGCGCCGCACCTACCGCGGCGACCGCGTCGCGCATCTCCTGCGCGCCATCAGGAACAAGGTACTACTCTTATGTCTGCTCCAAAGTGGCCGGCGACCTGCGCACGCGCCGCACCTACCGCGGCGACCGCGTCGCGCATCTCCTGCGCGCCATCAGGAACAAGGTACTACTCTTATGTCTGCTCCAAAGTGGCCGGCGACCTGCGCACGCGCCGCACCTACCGCGGCGACCGCGTCGCGCATCTCCTGCGCGCCATCAGGAACAAGGTACTACTCTTATGTCTGCTCCAAAGTGGCCGGCGACCTGCGCACGCGCCGCACCTACCGCGGCGACCGCGTCGCGCATCTCCTGCGCGCCATCAGGAACAAGGTACTACTCTTATGTCTGCTCCAAAGTGGCCGGCGACCTGCGCACGCGCCGCACCTACCGCGGCGACCGCGTCGCGCATCTCCTGCGCGCCATCAGGAACAAGGTACTACTCTTATGTCTGCTCCAAAGTGGCCGGCGACCTGCGCACGCGCCATTATTTATTTAACCTTGTAGTTGTTTGACATTTATTTATTATTACTATTATTTTTAATTCAGCAAGCACTGTATTTGACGTGTAAATATATTCTGACCCGTATATTGATAATTCAATTATTTAACATTTGCCGCAGATAGAAAGGTTTTATTCAAAAAAAATAACGTTTACAAGCAGAAACATAAAATGCTCTACATTTATCAATCAATGCCTTCTTAGTAACTTACTATCAGGCCTTATCTAATATTGAGTAATATGACACACTAACCAGTTCTGATATTAAATTGATATACCGAATTATCGTTTTCTTTAAATTAAACAAATTTACTGCACAGGTTACGAATAGCAAAAATATAATAATTAACCAATGAACAAAGTATTTTTTATGCTCAGTTCTCAGTTCTAGGTACAAAACTCCGTCCTCGCAATCAGTTCTTTAAAAAAATTTTATTTTTCACAGAAACATCACTACAGAGAACTAGAGAGCGACGTACGAGAAAGCCTCGGCAAGCTACCAGACGGTTTCGTCACCTACTGGCTAGGCAGATTCCCCTTGCTTCTCCCGCACGTTTGGCTCCAAATGCAGCACTACAGAAACGAGGACATTCTCCAAACCTACTACCCGCACACTTTCGTATTTAGCCGCGATGATGTACACGAACTCAACGATACATATGAAATCCCCACAGAAACTTACGACGAGAAAAATGAACTATTCATCAAAAGCAGAGTTTACTACGATGAGAACAACCCGGAACTTAGGAATAGAAAAGAAGGCTCGCCTCGGAAATACTCCAATTGGCGAACGGAGGGAACTGATTTTAGAATAAAGCAGGATGATGTTAGAATGAGAGATAGGCATTACAAGAAGAAGGAGAGGAAGAGAGAGGAAATCCCGGTTTGGACATTGCCGCCTCAATGAAGCACAAATACTTAATTAAGGTAAATCGTTTTCTACGCAAATTGTGTACATTATGTATGTTTTTGAAAAGACGTATACTGTTAAATCGTTTCAGTTAAGTTACCAGCGTACTAGCTAACGAAAGAGTGCGAAAGAATTTTTTATTAAGTAAACATAACAGAATTCTAACCCACAAATTTCTTTCTATGAGAATTGATACCGTTAATCAGTTTTAAAACGCGTATATGAATAAATTTATCGTTCTGACGTTGCGTTCTACTCGCGGAAGTTTCACAAGTTCTATATTCGTAGGTACAGACAGCCAAACATAATTCTTAAAAATACATCTAATCCTTTTGTATGGCATCTTTATGTCAGTCGTGTATACGTACCCGAACATAGATATCTAGATTAGCCCTTATGTCTGTTGTTTTTGCATTTTCATATAAATTTTATACATAAAAATAAAAAGATTAGGTACAGTATTGATCTCGCTATACTAGGGCATTGTCCAGGATGAATAAGGTCTTACAAATGTCAAACGTTGCTGCTTAGCTAACCTCGTTAAACTAATGTATAATAATTACTATTAATGAATTGCCCAATCGCAATATAAAGTGCTTAAACCGGTTTTAATGCTAATTTTGTTACGGATTTCATGTGTTTATCTGATGATAATGATTGCACAAGTTTGGCACATTTCAATATTTTTATGTTTTAGATTGTAAGGATAGTAATATATTTATTTTATGTTAGTAAGAGCTATGAAATAGTATTATTTATAATTTAGTGACTCACAGTAACATTTTTAAGCTGATATTAAAAAATTCTAGTAATTCGATTTTAATGTTCACAATACATTTTCTTACAAATTTATCAATTTAGTGCGTCATACAATGTAAAAATACTGGATTGACTGCAAGAAGTCCCAATATAAAAAAATCACAGATATGTTATAGATGTCTATCTTTATATGTATAAGTATATGAAAATGTTTAATACCTTCTTAGTTATTAAAACTAAAAGATTAGTATGAAAAAAGTCTCGAATAGCGTCACCTGCAGTGTGTCGTTAGGCGCGGCTTTTTATGTAAGAATCTTGCTGCAATGCTTAGTTTTAATGTTTTTTTTATGTTAACTATTATTATTTTCTTGATCACCAAATCCAGTCCACTCTGAGTTTAATAATGACATTCCACTTAATGAGGTTGGTTTCATTGAGGTATATAATAATGTTTATAAATAGAAATATTTCAAGACCAAAGAAGGACATTATTCAATCTATCACTAAATTTAAAAGCGTACAAAAATATGATTACAAATCTTAGAGTTTATCTTAGAGAAAAAACTAACAAATTATTGTACTCAATTCAGATATTAGCTGGTTGTTCTTTATGTATCTCTATCCAACCAATTCTTTAAAAAAAATTATGTCAACCTTGTTTCCATTGTATATTTTAAGTTAGTATTTATTGACTTGTGTGATCTTTGGGATTTTATGGAAATAAATGACATAAATCTTAAAAATCGAATAGTACATAGTGTAGTTGATATATTTTCGTTGCTTTTTGTGGTTAATGCACAACGACTACATCAAATTTACAAATTGCCTTTAGTACCTAAGTAAAACCTGTATGTAAGTTTTATCATTGATTGGGTGCTACTATACCTTACCTACTGCAAGTTTGTTTTATGCATTATATGGTAAACTAGTTTTAATTTTGTTCCTGATATCTAGTTTATCTTTGAATAAAGTTTTTATGCAGGTCATGAGTTGTAAATTTGATATTAATATTTGAATTCTAATAGAAGCACTTTAGAATTTGTATATAAAGTGATATTTTATAAAAAGGAAAGAAACTGCGGTATATTTCGCAATAGAAAGCTCAAAATTGTTTACACACACTTTAATTATAATCATGAAATAAAAGTTTAAACTGGTATTTTCTTTTATTTGATACATAAAAATATACATAATATTAGTCATAAAACAAAAATAAAAACTTAATAAAAAATAATAAAGAGCTGTACAAAAAGTTTTAGGCAAGTTATTCAGTCTTATATGTATGTGTTAAATAGCATAAAACAAAATATTAACAAAATAATGTATGGCACCATTTAAGGATTTACTCTTTTTAGTTTCTTATGTATGTACTCCTTAGTAAATTATATTTGTATATTGGAATGTCTATAAAAATATTTTAGGTACCTACATTTAAACAGAAGGGTTAATAAATGTTCCAAAATATGTATAAATCGGTAAGTAAAGTAACAATGGATTGGCTAAGCTTCGTTATATAACAATATTTAGATAAAAAATTAAACCTTCAGGAATGTTCTACAGATTTGGCATATTTTTCTATAAGATCAATAATAGTCAAGTGCACTCTATGTTTTGCGAGATCTAACGCAGAGTTTTCAGATCCATTTAACAAAGTTATGTCTGGTTTATAACTGATTAGAATTTTGATAGCGCCTATGTTGCCCAAATGGCTGGCATCATGTAGTGCACTGTTTCCAGCGCAGTCGATTGCATTAATATTTGCGCCATTATCTAGAAGGACATGCAAAACTAACGTTTTGTTGTTCATAGCTGCAAAGTGCAGAGGGGTTTGACCTTTCTTGTTAATGCTGTTTACATTAGCATTTTTATAGATCAAGATCCTACACAGTTCATCCAACCCATATCGCGCCGCATAGTGTAGAGCGGTAAGGCCGTTGGTATCTGTAAAGTTCAAGTCAAAATCATTTGATGAATTAGTTCTCTTTTTGCACAAGTTGCATTCACACAGTGGATGGCAACTTGAATTATTAGTTTTCTCAATTTCTTCTAAATAAGCTGCATAGTCAATTTTCATATAAAAGCAAGCAAGTTTTACATCGCCGTATGAAATAGATTTTATAATTCGTTCAATTAGTTTCAGGTTTTCAACTGTTTTGGAAGCATTGCTTGCATCATGCTTCTTGTTCTGCAACTTGGCAGTTACAGGGTTCTCAGATTTACAATTTAACACTTTCACATCAGTGTTTGTAATATGAATGTACTCATACAGATTTGGAGAGGATGATTTCAACACTTGTAAAATTCTCAGATTATGAGCTAAATCAAAGGCAGTTTCATTCTGCTGATTTTGTATTGAAGGTTCAGCTCCATTCTCTATCAATAGTTTTGCTATACCTTCATAACCCCATTTTGATGCTAAATGTAAGGGTGTATTTCCACATTCATTTAAACAATTTATCATAATTTTCCATCCACTTTGTTCTGCAAAGTAAACCAGTGCTTTTACACAATTTAAATGACCATTATTGACACTCATATGCAGTGGAGTACTCTTATCTATGTTTGTTTTGTTTATATTTGCACCTGAGTGTAGCAACAACAATAATGCATTCTGATGACCTCTTGAAGCTGCATAGTGTAGGGGTGTGCATTCATTTAGGTCTGTGGCATTGATGTCTGCACCCAAATCAATGAGTGATTCTACTATGTTTGACTTTCCGTGGATGCATGCAACATGTAAAGCAGTCAAGCCATGGCTATCTCTTGAAGAAACAGTAGGACAGGTTCTGACGAGATTCCTTGATATTTTAGAGCAGCACTTATTACAGCTGCAAAGAGGATGGCATAACTTTTGGAATATATCCAAAGTTTCTTCTTCATCATTAGATGAGTCATCTTCTATTGCAAGCTTTAGAACTAAATCACTCTGGATGTTCTGAAACTGCTTTTGGTTTTTCTGTAGAATTGCCATGACTTGATCATTGTGATTGGCTTTTATAAGTTCGAAAATGTATTCTAATGTTTCTTCCCGGCCATTTGAATCTGCAGTTGAAATGGATTCAGTGAGACTACCTCTTCTTTGTCTATGTAAGTTATCTTCTGTAAGATTGCTCTCATAATAGTAAGACTCAGGATCTGGTGGACCGGCCAGGGCTCCTGATTGGATATGTTCCACCACAGCTTCCAATGTGGTTATTAAAAAGGCACTTTCATCACCATCCCCTTTACCTATACCACTAAACCGGAAGTCTTTCATGTATGTGAGTTGACTGTACCAGTTAGGTAATCCGGATTTGATCACTAGAAATACAAACACAGGCAGCAAGTCATCCGCTGTCAGTAACACAGCATTATCATATTCATCTTTCTTGTTAATTGCATTTAAAGCTTGTTTAATGCATAGCACTTTCTCCAAAACTGTATCGAATGTGTCAATTTTGGAAAGTATTTGTTTTGCTTTAGGCACAGCATGGTACAGTTCCTTCTTAATATCTAAATCTCTCAGTTGAATGTCACACAAGTTTCTAATTTTTTTATTCAGATGAGCATCCTCATAAGCACATGATGTGCAGATAGGTTTGAATAAGTAGTCAAATAAAAGATGCTGCATGTAACTTTCAACAGCCAACTTAATGTTTTCCATGATTTGTTTACAAGATTTTGATTTATCCCTCAATCTTCTATTTTGCAGTGCTATTTGAAGGCAATGTGTGTATAACTCACTAACTGTGTCCCGCAGTAAAGCAATAGCTGATGGCAACATCTGATGCTTCTTTACAAATGTCTGTACAGCATGTTCTATTTGATCTAATACTTGTCGACCTGCAGCTTGGGTCCAGAGCAGATCTATACAATCATTTATAGAAGAAAGTGATTCTTTGGAAATAGAGTTATCATCAGAGGTAGCTGTAGGTTCTAACGGAGTTTCAATACACCATACTTTGTACTTGATGAAATCTTCAGTGTAGAATGTCTCCTCAAACAATATGTGACTTTGTAAAGGTAATCCTTTGGTTACTTCAAGAGTTATCACTTTATTCATTACAGTAACTTGTTTCTCAGTCAAAGTGCTGAAGTGGGTTTCCGGTAATTCGTCACTTGGCACTAAGATGTGAGCACAGAAATCTTCAACAGTAAATACTCTCGTGTTTAAGCTTCCAATTCGGGGCACACATATTACCCATGATTGTGTTATGCAGTGTTGAAATAAATTACCATATTCATTTTTAAGCTCCACATAAAATGGATTCTCTGATATAATTTCATCGTAGGAACCGTCCATTGCTGAAAATAAACAAAATTACTTTAGATTTGATAATTAATTAATGGTCTGTATGTAATTCATTGGGAAAATGTAAATATAACTTACCTTCACGATAAACTGCAACAAAACATTAGATTTTATGAAACACAATCACAGAACACTATTACTCCTACGGAGAACACAATACCTCGCATCGCACCCAGAGCTTGGTTGGTTTGGATTGGAAATAACATTATCTGTATCAAATAGCATAAGTAACTGGTTGATTTTTTTAAGTTGGATAAGTGCTGCCCACTCACACAGTCTTGCAAATCTGTAAATTAAATAACTCCAATTTAGAAATTATGATGGTAGATAAATATAAATATTATATTGTTATTAAATTTTTAATTTAGTCATAGATTTCTACAATTCTGCTCCTGAATGATTCCTTCATTGAAAAAAATACCTCACTTGTTTTTTTGAATAGTGTAGGTACATATACACTCTAAGTTGTTGGCTGTTGAAACTATACTAAACACAGTTTATCAATTCTTTATTTATCTAACCCACTTGATTCATAAAAAAATATATTAGAAAAACAACGAACCCAGTTCTTCGCTGAAGCTAAAATAAATTTTTACCTATCTTCCTCTTGTAAATTCGATTTGCCGGCACGGAATTTATTTCTCATATGTAACCTCAGAAGAAGGAGTACCTATTATAATCTAAGTATGTAACTATTTTGTTGTTGGTAACATTATTATGTCAAATACTCTCAGATGGTTAAAATGACAGTGACATTCGCAAACAGCCCCAAAATGGTCAAGTCACACAATTTTTAAAACAAACCATAGACAAAGTTTGTATAATAGATTTGTTAGTTAAAATTTCTAGCCGGGGAAATCCTAGGAGACTACTTGACTTATTATTTTCAGACATATCGTATACGAGCTTCGTTTAATTTGGGTTTTGTATTCAACGGATTAAGGTTTAAAATCAACTAACTATAAGGTATAATTATCTCGTGACGTTAACATCGACCACTTCACTTTTGTTCGGTCGGGTTTTTATAGCTTAGCTAGTCTCTCCCTGCTCTTTGATCGTATTGCAATGTGAGTAAGCGGTGTTGTGTGCAGCTTTGCAGTTCAGTATTTTGATAGAATTATTGTTACATTTGCATTCTAACCTGAATCACTTATGTAAATCAAGTGCGAGTGAATAAAATAAAGAGATGTAAGTATAAATTAGATTAGATTACCAATCCTTACCGATTCTTATTATTAATTTTAATGACATTCTTGTTAACCGGCAGAGTTAGATAGTGTATCATTCTCATTCATATTGATATGTAAATCTTTAGTAATTTAAAGATGCCGGTGATTTGTTTGAGTAGGTATTTGTAGTTAGGTAATTATCATTTATCTACATTGTATAGGTACCTAGTAAGGTACAAAGTTTAATAACGTTATACAATACATTTTGTTCTTTACAGAAGACCTACCTAACCTAAAATGGCGTCGGCGAAGGCTAATAAAAAGTAAGTGGTAAAAGTCAATGTATGTAGATAAGTATAGTAAAACCATTCTAAAAATGAACTCCCCTCCACAAAACCGTGATGATTTCAACGTGTGAGAGGAAATACAGAAAAACAGAATACACAGGAAAAAATAGACAGAATTCGGTGGAGGGGCGTTCATTTTAGAAATGGTTTTACTATACCTACCTGCATTAATGCTGTGTATGCGTATTGGTAGGAAGGTAGGTACTTATTTAAATACATAACTTTCCTTTTCTGTTACTTTAGTACCTACCTTTAACTTCTGATGTCAGGTTGTTTATAAACTTAAGTAGTACCTACCTAGGTAGATAAAATTTAGGGACCTAAGCCCTAATTTCACCAAGCTCTGTTTGTTAGTTAAACATCCATTAAGTAATTAACAGTCCATAAATATACGCTAACTGACAGTGATTAAACATGACGGGATTTTAAATTAACAAACAGAGAGTGGTGATATTAGGTCTAAGTATACCATAGTTAGGTATAATATAGAAAAAACTTGAAATACCTTCATCTATAAAATAAGCTCACTCAAATTTTCCATCATAGTCTAATCCAGCATACTTATAATTACGTATTAAATTAATAGCTTATACACCAGAATACTATATACTTACGTTATTTTTTAAGCGCAAAACGCCCTACTTAGAAGGTAGGTATTATTATGGATAGATACCTATTATTTAAGTTACCTACACATAACTTGTGTGAATGACTAATACAGCAACAAGAGTATTTAATGGTAACGTCCGTAGGTACTGCGAGATAAGCTTTTATCTTTATGCCCGTCGAGTAAGAATATAGGTAGATACCTTGAATAAGCATATAAAAATACTTGGAAACTTTTAGTAGGGGAGCCGAAGAGGGGATTTCGGGATTTACTCGAGCGCGTCAGATTAAGATACTGGAGATAGCTAGTACCCAGACAAGTACCTCCACCAAATATAAAAAATCTATCTATGTTCGAACGTGAATTATAATGGAACAAAATTTACTTTTGTCAGATTAGGCGAATCACTTTAGATAATCGTCAGATTAAGATATGGTAGAGTCAGAACATAAAGATGAACCATATACATCTAAATTTGACGCTCTAACACCTTTGGAAATGCCGATTTTTTTGTTCATATTTTTGAAAATGAGTCAAAAAAAATGAGTCGCGATTTTTATTTTTTTAACGTTTACGTACACTCACCCCAATCGTGTAAACAATCAGATTTACAAACGTATATTATCAATCATATTTCCTAAATTATTTTTAAGTATGTAAGTATGTTAAGCTGATTTTCAATTTATTGAATCTGATTTATAGAATCTATCACTAACTGACGCGCTTAAGTACGTCCATACAACAGTATTTTTTTAAATAAGTTTTTAATTATCTATGGTCGCTTCCCCCACTGATGAAACACATCGATCTCATACAATTTTTTTCTTCTTATCATCTACCAAATGCAACCCAATAGGTCTCTTTGACGCTCGAGTAAATCCCCATTTAGCATCGTCGCCTCCCGTACTATTTACGTTACGTAATACTACTTGATACTTAATAATAAACAAGGTACCTACTCTACCTTGCTGATGAACTTAAACACGATGGCAAGCTTTGAACTTCTTTAATTAATAAAGTTGGATTTTTTTTTATTTTTTATGTTATGATGATTGAATACAACGTCATCATCTGTAAACCTGTATTCGGCGTTGCACGTACTTAATGCATCAGACATTATTCGATCATCATCATCAGCTTATCAAACGTAATTATTTATCATCATAGACACGCCACACATAGGTACTACCTAGTTTTTACGTCAGATGTAAAAAATAAAGGAACACTGCAAGTATACTTTCCTTCCAACTACGCTTGACCTGTAACTGTCATCCTTTCCACCAGGATGGCAGCAGCCGCGTCGAACCTGCCGGAATGCCCCGTGTGCCTGGACATCATGACGGCGCCGATCTTCCAGTGCCAGTCGGGCCACAGCCTCTGCAACACCTGCTCCTCCAGCCTCATGCCGCCCAACTGTCCCATCTGCCGGATGCCTATGACGCAGATGAGGAACTGGTCGCTTGAGGAGATTGTCAATAAGGTATTGTCAGCTGAGTTCGCGAACGACACTTTCCATGCTTTTTAGCGACATTTCCAAGTAGAAAATATTTGAACGCGGAGCAACGTTGTTCAGTGCGTGAGCGAAAGCGCACAGCGGATATAAGTACTAGACCTCATTTTGTAAAAGATAACTTGAAACGAAAACAAACGTTAATGTAATAATTTAAATACGCTGCTGCCCGTCTTCTGGTATATTCATCATCATTTCTGCCGAAGGAATCTCGTAGAAATCCATGTTCAATCGTAGATGTTCCATTGTTTCGAACGAATTTAATCAATGCAATTACAATTATTTTAAACTATTGTAAGTAAATTGTGTTTAAAAATGGCGACGGTGTTTTCAGGCGAAGGTGCCATGTCCCAACAAAGACAAAGGCTGCGTTTACACCATGGCGGCCGTGGATTTAGAGGACCACGTGAAGGAATGCATCTTCCGAGACATGGAGTGTCCTTTGGGACTTGTCTTCGGACGGTGCTCTTGGAAAGGTGGGTCAGGGTCACTAGTAAGGATAATAAATAATTAATTTAATATGTGACAAGTGGATTCATTTTGCTCACCTGAATACATGTGTTTATAGCCAGCTAATTTTTTAGCATTGTATTAAAATTTCCCGTACCTAATATTTACATACTCAGCAGAATTCTTTACATTCTCTTCGTTGATAGCCGATGGTTTACATATTGTCATATTAACAACTTATCATTTTCATTATTAATTCCAGGCAAATTAAAGGATATGATGGACCACTTCAAAGAACGTCACGCAGAAAACTGCGACGTGAACTCTGACGTCGACGTCGTTCTCAAAAACGTCAGCGTCACCGACGACGATCGCCATTTCTTCCTCGTCGCGCAAGGTAAGATGCTCTTTATCATCACCATGAAGATCGACACTCTCCAGAAAATGGGCTACTGGAGCATCCAGCACATCGGCAGCAAGAATGTAGCGAGGCAACATATCTACGAGATCCACGTCACCAGCAATCAGGATTCTCGACGAAAATTTGTCTTCACCGAGCATTGCTTCAACGATGCTATAAAGGCTGATGAAGTTTTCCGCATTGGGAAATGTGCGCTTCTGCCTTTGGACGCTTTGGCGCACTTTATAAAGGACAAGAAGCTGACTTTCAGGTTCTTTATCAAGAGACTCGGTCCGCCTTCGGCCAAGCCTAAGAATGGGAATGACAATGCACATCCTGGACCGAAAGGACCAGCGCCTAAAGGCCCTGGACCAAAAGGACCCGGACCAAAAGGACATAAACCAAATCCCAATCAAGAGAATGGTCCTGCCAAGGGTCCTAAGAAGAATAAAGCATAGGTTACACTGTACTGCAGCGAGTTTAGATTTTTGGGTAAATTGCTTAGTTACAATACACCTTATAAGGTATATCTCGGCGATATTAAGTCGATAATTGGCAGCAATTGTATTCTTAAATCAAATCTCATTTACACTGCAACTGCATTATAATGGAGTTTTTTTACAGAAGTAATCATTTGTTAATCTTTAATTGCTTAGATTGATAGTAAATCTGAGGTTTAATCAAGAATATTTCATGTTATCAGGTAAAATTGCAGACAAGATGTTTACGATTAAGCGGATTGCTTTGGCAATTTTTAACTCATATGAATCTGTTGGGTTATAATTAATTGATTGACAAAATAAGAACTAGGTAATTGGACTCTTTATGAGGACTAATTATGATATATCGGTAATTCATTTATTATCAACGGGTATGAAGATAATGTTTAGGGATAGTTGAAACTGTGGTTAAAGTTTTGGTATAGTTTTTCTGGACCAACACTCAACCTGATAGCCTGTTATGTGACGTTGTCGCCTTGTCGCCATTGCGGATCGAAACCGACTTGGTTCATTCACAAACAGTTCACTAGCTAGAGATTATTTTCTACACCGTAAAATTTTATGTAAAAATAAATGATTCTCAAACACCCCAGCGTGTTCAAGCAAATTGTGGCGCATTAATATTCCAAGGACATCTATTCCTTGAAATCATTTCACTTAGCCAAATGTGAACGCTGCAATATAATGCTGTTTAACGCAGGATATCAAAGAACAATGAGCAATATACGTTTTATTACCATAATAAATGTTCTAGACATGAACTTGTGTTCTAGGAATTGGAACCTAAACACGACGTTAATTGTCATAATTGAGCTACATATAGGTATAGCTTATTATTTTTGTTTCTTATTATTATCGAATTTTTTGTCTTGTTGAATTGCGTGCCAAAATTATTTATTGGTTTGTTATGATTTCTAATCGTAGGGCAGGGACTTTGCAAAAAAATAAAACAACGACAGTATTGTGATGTCATACTCATATTGTGATTCTACATAATGGAACTGAGTTAAAATTGTTGATGTAATAAGTGAAAATAAGCGTCTTGGTTGTTAGTTATGGACCTGAGAACTAAAACAAAGTTTTGGGTTAAAATTAAACATACAATAATGTTTGTGTTAACCCTAACGCAACCACTTTTTGTACTATGGTACACTGTTGAGGCACAACTTGTACAACGATAATGACATAATATGTCATAAGTTATTATAACTTATTTGTTTGGAATGGAACCTTTGATTATTTATCTGTCTAATCAAAGTTCGGAACATTCAATAAAAATAAATATATATTATAGTTGTGTAAGTGCCTTATAGTGGTATATTCTAAGGAAATAATTATCTTATATTCAAATAACTACTCTGTATTATAGCCATTTAATATTCTATGTTTAATCGTTACCCATAGTTTCTGTAAGTCTTGGTTATGGTTGCTTTTAAAAAAATAAATAAATACTTAGGTAAGTACTAAAAAAGGTAAATAAAATAATTTTTAAAACGAAAAGTACGGTTTTTATTTTAAATCTTATAAAACATCACTTAACTTAGAATTATAGATAATTTTAACCGCGGCCCCCTCGTCCACCCCCGAATCCTCCACCGAATCCTCTACCTCCGAAACCACCACCAAAACCTCGACCTCCAAAACCACCCCCAAATCCTCTTCCCCCAAACCCTCTTCCCCCAAAACCTCTGCCGCCAAAGCCTCTTCCCGCGAAACCTCTACCTCCGAATCCTCTGCCGTATCCAAAACCGCCAAAACCAAATCCAAGAGGTAAAATTATTGGTACCGGATATGGATAACCTCCTGTAAAAGGTAAACCAAAATAAAAAGGAGCTTTGTAAAACGTGCTTTGATGGTGAAGGCAAACATCTTAACCGGACATGTTCTAAAAACTTTGACTAATTTTAGGTTTGAATAATTTAAAGTAGGACATGTCAGATAGCTAGACTAGACTGGTAAAATAAGACCTAACCTTTTTCATAGAAAAAGATCCCAGTGTCCCAGTTAGGGGTGCTTATGTTAATTGTGTTTTCTTACATATTAAGAATGAATTTCCGCATTTTAGGTCCCGCAAGCAAATATTCAATACTCGTACTTACTGTCATAATAAGGGTCATAATACTGTCTCTTCACTCTCGCATGCCCCTGTGAATGGCCATTGTCGTTCAGTATCAAGTCTTCCAAGGGGTTGAAGGGACGACGCGTCGTGGTGGAATCAGCGACCAGCGCTGGGATTAGTGCGAACGCAAGAAGGGTCAACTGGAAATCATTTCAATTCTTTATTAGAAGAACAAAAAGTACCAAGTCATATCATTAACAAGCATTATGCCCAGTGGCTTCGCTCGCGTTATTTTCGTAAGCCTAAACTAGAGTATTTTTAATTTAAAACACTAGGCGTTTAGATGTTAAAACGTGAATGTAGATGCAACAAATATATGTAAGTACACACGCACAAACTTTCAAATACAGCACTTTTTTTGGCTTCGAACCATACATGTATGAAACATTATCATGACTTTTAACTTACCTACTTACCTACTATTTATCCGATATACTTTATATCATACCTAATAAGTAATACTCGTTGATGAAAAATGTTTGAATAGTAGGTAAATTATATTTATTAAAGTAATAAAAACTGTCACTCACAAAGTTATTCATATTGCACTCGATTCAAACTGTGCAAATCTGGTGCGAGCGGCACAATATAAACCATTCATGTACTTGCTAATTGACCGAAGGCACAAATATCATTATTTTCTAGGTGTGAATTCGTGTCTGGTAATACCCACACAATGACCATTATTGATATTGGACCGTGACAATGACTTAAAGGGGAGATACGGGTTATTTAGGTACCGGGGTATGCCGGGGTAAAATAATTGTAACACCAAAAGAATAAGACAAAACAAAAACAAACACATTATGAAATATTTTTTTAGAATGGTTTATGGGAGTAATAAAAGTAAATCTTCTATAAGTTACAATAATCTTCAAATGAATATATTTTAGATGTCAATATTAAATATAGCTACAATAAACAGTCTTAAATATTAAAAAATATTAAAAATGTGCAAGTGTTTAAAATTAAACCACTTGTTAAAATGTATCCACTAATAATGGTAATTTTATCCACATAAATAAAAAAGTGGGCGTTTTTATTGAAAAACTGCTTTTAACAGATCATTGTTCTAGCAATAAACAAACCAAAAATAATTTTGCCTTGACAGTCGGAACACTGTTTACGTGCTGATGTTGAGAAGCGATTAGAACAACACCTCTTGTATAAAAACTATATACCTACAGAGATAGAACCTATTATATCTAGGTCCTGGACGATTTGATATTATCACCGCTATACCACGCGGGTTGGTAATCGAAGTTAGTTGGCATGGTACAGTACAAATCTCTATGAATGCTGCTGCCCATCTGGTAGGTATATAATGAAAGCCTATGTAAAAAGAAATGGCGCGGTACTAATCTTAGGCCGGCATTACACGGCTACGTGACAACCTTCTTCGACCGCATAAGAATACTTATTAGAAACCACCGTTTTTGTGACTAAATCAATATTATAATTAATCTTGTCCCGACTGTATGGTAAACAAGTTAACCACAAGTCATATAGACTCTGATACATACCTACCTAAAATAATTTTATTTATATTTGCTGTTGTATTCAAACGATATGTGTGTGCTAAGATTTAAAAATATTATGATAGTGTGTTATTTTTAGCTTTATTAACGTTCATACTTTTTGTCACATAGACTGTCGGTAAGTAGTAACATTTTGAACCTTGCACATTCTAGCCGTTGAACAATTTATCATGTTGACTGCCCAGTCCCTAAATCCTACAATAGTAACCATTTTATTATAATAAAATAAATAAATAAATAAATATTGCTGGACAATTTACACAGCGACATCTAGCCCCGTGGTAAGCTCGAAGCTTGTGTTACGAGTGCTAGATTTCTGATATACTTAATATAATATACATACATGGATAGATATTTTTTAATATAACCTTATATTGTAAACATAATACATGCTAATAGACTGTACAAAGTAATCACCGTATTTTTCCTGTGTGTATTGTTTTAGTCATATTTTGTCTAATCGTCATCAGCATGACTGGCAGAAATTATACAATACAATACATTATTTATTGTTACACCACATTACAAAAAAATACAATTATATTATTATTAATTCTATTTATATTATTTTATTTATAATTTATTTCAGATAAGTGAATCCATACAAGGTTCCATGTATTAGGGTCGGATGCAGCCACTACCGTGAACTGGCAGCTTTTACAAGATCGTCTGTCCATATTGTTGTTGGTGGACGTCCGACGCTGTTTTTGAAATCGCGTACCGTCATCGTATTCGGGAATTCATGAAACCACGTACTGTAGGTATTCCTCTTATACCTACGTTTCCTGGGAATACATTATGATCACACTAGATAGGTGCTACATAAAATATAGGAATACGACGTGTAAAAGGTTACATTAAATTGATAAATATTGTGCAACACATAGTAATTATTGTTTGTCGTGAGCCTAAAACTGTAGGTACCTATGCGCTTATTTTTCATAACTGTGTCATAAAAAAAATCTTAGAAATATTTATTTATGAGAGCCAGCTAAATTTGATTAAACGTGAAACCCTTCCAAATAAATTGTTGTATCAATATACAGGGTGATGTGTGCTGCCCTGCGGTCGTATAAATATTTCATAGCACGCGAACCGGAATATGAAGTGGTTAATTTAAATTCTGGCAGTCTGTTTCGGTTGAACACCCGTTGCTGGCTAAAGTTGCTGGAATGGAATTTTCAACGTGTGGGTGCGAAATATGTTCAGTTGATATAAACAAAATAACCGCCACTGTTGCAGCTTCAATGAGATTTATGTTTATGTGTCACTAGATATCAGATGCTTACGTTGCACGTTGTAATGGATTTTACTGGTCTCTTTTTTGTTTCGAATCAGTCTCAGAACTGTCCTGATTTTATACTTATTGTATTGTATTTTGGCTATAAGCTTATGTTGGGTGGTTTTGACACTTTTGACCTTCTAAAAGTCTAGATAAGCTTCAGAGGAGGTTAGGTATATTTATTTTTCACCCGAATTCACCCAGAACGTAAAATGGTCAATCATATTATGTCAAACTTTCGCAATTTTTATAGGTAGGTCTTATCTTAGAATCCGGGCTAAGTAAGGTAATATTCTTTCATATTAACATTACTTATCTGAGAACAGTTAATTGCTTATTTTTTTTATTTTTAATCATTTCTTCCGTATAGGAATTAGCTGAATTTAAGTTTCTGTACTCATTTAAGTTATTTTATATTTCATGTTAGCTGTAGGTACACTTTAATATTGATGCATATCGCTTCGGAGCAAACTTCCTTTCAATCTGAAGTGGACGGCTTTTATTACTGAAGTTTGAACGAAACAAAAATGATTTCCGGTGCGACCCCACGGGTTATTTATTCATGAATGTATGATTTTGTTTGTTCGTAGTTAAATAGGTGTTGAAATGAGAGGTTCAAAGTGTTGGGGGTTTAGTTAGCAAACATTTCTCTTCTCTTTAGCTCATTTCTGTCCTCAACTCACATTAGGTTATAAAAGTACTGTAAAAATAATATACTCGAATTATGGCCCCCATACAAAAATAATTAAACGAGGACGGAGTCTTGGACATAGCTAGTTATTAATAAAATTTGTATTTCAAATTGACAATACTGCCAACCTACAGAAATATATATAAAGTGGTGTTGCAACCTGCCCATTGACCGTTTTTGAAAATGGGTAAAATTAAGATTTCTGATAAGGATTCGAGGCCTTGAGGCCTTGAGGCCCCCATGTAGATTTTGGAGCACAACGACCAAACATTTCCTCGAAATAAGTTCCTGTAAAACACAGGAAAAGCCACGAACCTAAATTTATAAACTCAATCACAATCTGCAGAATGCGGAAACAAAGAACAAAGGCGTCTGGCAGTTGCAGTGAGCAATTCTTCAGGCGTCATATTATACGCGTTTTGTGACAAAGGAATTGCTACGCGCTGTCTCGATGCCGCGTGTTGCTGTTTATATTTAGAATGAGTTTTAAACGAGGTTTTATGTGGATCCTGCTCTGAACTAGTTTGTTGTTGGAAACATTAGTGCTTTGTTGATTAGTTACGGAAAAAGCAATTACCGAGTTGTTATCATCATAATACGAAGAAATTAACAAGAATTAAGTTATGTTCAAATTTCTTTAACCGAAAAACCATAATATTTATTTACATTACCACACTAATTAATTTCATTTATTGAGGAACTATCATTTTTCCTGCTAGGTAATTTTAACGTATGATTTAAAGAAAAGGCACACGGGACAGGCGACATCGTTGCCTTTAGCAAGCGATATAGTGTCGAAGGTTCCTGTGCTCAGCACTGATGTAAATAACTACGAGCTTCGTACTAAGCTATTCTTGAAATAACATATTTTCCGTTGCCAAGTTGCTTTTAGGTATCATTTACACTCTGCTTTGGAATCTTTATTTCAGAGCCGTATTACCATGTGTCGATGTGATGAAGATGGATGTACCGTCATATTTAGTAATACACTCACATAACAAGCATTATATGAGTGTATAACTCTAATCTACGGTGCGCTTTAATTAGGTCGGCTTTACGCTTTGTTACCACTATGTGGTCTCGAAGGTAAATTGCGGTTTACCAAATGTATCACTGACTATAAAGTTATAAACGTAAGATTTTCTTGAATAATTATAAATATAAAAGCCTCTACGATTTGCTTACATCATCATTTAAGAGCTCACATAGGTTTCGTGAATAGTAGAAGTAGTTTGGTGGCGAGCTTTAAGAAGAAGAGATGATAGGTACCTAAGGTTATTTTTATCGATTTCAGTGTTGACTGAAGCCAATATCCGAACTTCGATCTTCCGAACCATAAAACCTAAACTTATCTTATCTTTACAATTTATTACAAGATAGAATCAGAAAAAAGGCACATTTAATTTTGTCAACATAATTTCATATTCATAACTACAAAAGTACAGAAGTCATAACTCAAAACAAAAGGTAAAACCTCTACAAAATAAAATTGGAAGGTTTCATCACATTATTCCAAGTCAAATAAAATAGCTACCTCTTGAATTTAAATAAACGCTTTTACTTTTACTGTAATAATTTCTTAGTTCATTGAGCATTAAGTGTACCTTTCATCTTCAAAGGCCAGCTGGAGAAATATTGAGTGGAATTGGACTTGGGAGGGACTTTGCAAAAAGGGCTGGCTAGTCTTTTATGTAAGGAGGTAAGTGCTGCCTGAAATATTCAAGATATTGCGGGCTTCAGTGCCATTATCACGGGAAAAGCGCCATTGTTGTAGTAAAACAAGAAATATGTACTGTTTTGCCTATTTTATTTATCGTTTATTGCGCTTGATAAATAAATAAACATTTCTCAATGTATAACTCCATGGTTAGCTCGAAGTTTGTCACAGGTTGATAATCTGATAAGTATAATAAATACAAAAGTATATACATAGGTAGAACGATGTTATGGTTACGATACATAGAAAACGCACAGAACACTAGGAAGCAAACTGAGATACCTACAAACGTCACGGGTGGAACCCACAAAATTAAAGTGGCGCGGCGGGCAAAGTTGCGCCTAATTTAAAGTTTAGTCTTGTTATATTTTTATAGGTATTGATAAGACAAAAAAAACACACACACTCACATAACTCGTTTACATTACACAAACAAATATCCTTAAAATCTTACGATTTAATGACATTGGATACTCTTTACAGGAAGGCAACGTTTTAAACAAATATAAAATTCACTTTTGTAGCTTACTGAATAGGATTGATAAAAAACGTGAAAATCTCGTATGCAATGCAGCGCTAGAAACTAGATACAAAGCCAAAGCCGCCACAGTGCTGCGAAAAACTTCAAATGGACACGAATACCCTTTTAGAGGTCTGATGGAAATGCAGCTAGCGGTTAGAAAGAGCTGCCGAACTGCTTGCTTTTAGTTTCAACCTTGTTTTGGCAGAGAACGGCTTTTTGTACTGATTGGAAGGTATAAAAACGAAGGCAAAGCATTACTTTCTTAGATTTCAAGCAAACTTTTTGCATGCCTTTGAATTGTTACACGAGTACAAAAATTAGTTAACGAAGCAACTTATCAACTTATCGTCATTGTATATCACCGAAACTCACGCTCAACTTAGCGTGAGTTTTAAAATGCCAAATTTTTTAATAATCCAATTATTGATTATGTATCACAGTACAGTAGCACCAGACACTCAGACACTCAAAAGATCTTCAAAACATCAAACACTTATTACCACTCGCTACTAATTTCTAGAACCGGAAAATAAGCCTATTCAAATAGGTAATTGCTGTCATCAGAATCATCATCATTACGTATTCGCACCGAATCGTTCGTATTTCGCATTCTGCCCACATCCTCGTCAAGTTAATTGGCGCTGCTGGCGTGAAATGATGTTGTATTTGGTAATTTGTTAATTTGATAGATAGCTTGCCAGCAAATCGAGCGTGAATCTATCGTGATTTTATTTTTTTATTCGTTTTGTTGATTATTCGATCGTATTTCGTGTGTGTTGATTAAGGGGGAGGATAGATAGTTCATTTTCCGACAGGCAAGCCACTAGAAACGAGAGGCAACCTAGAGTCAATCTGCATGGTCAACTAGCGTCTAGCATCAACAAACTCTCCAGGTAACTGCACCAAAATCTCCGAATCCTATAATAATTAAATTTAGGAGATCTGTTTCAATCAATAGTGGTACGTATTATGGGTATAACGACAATGAACGCTGACCTAAAATGCAAATAGCAAATGTTCGAACGCAATTCCAAATTAATCCGTAGTCTATGGTTTCCAGGATGCAGCATCCATAGATAACCGGGCGGAAGTAGAGGAAGGTGTCGCAGCCGGAAGTGGCGTTCCACTGCGTTATCGTTAACTTCCGGCGAACGTGAAATCGGGTGGAAATTCTCGTATGAATGATTAACATTACGCATTCCAATTGGAATAAGATTGTGAGTTTAATTATTTAGGCGTAAAATTTAACTAGAATTCGAATGTGTTTATAGACTTGAAGCATAATACAATAACAAGTTAATAAAATGTATCTACAATATACATAAGTATAAATTTTCACATTGTAAAATTAGTGCCGTTTAAATCAGTAAACACGTCTCATTCGTTGGTTAAAACAAAGGTAAATTTAGGGTATGTTTTTTTAAATTGAAAATATCTAGATACTTAGAACCCCACTGGTTTTTGAACAAAAATCTAAAAACCCTGTAAAGCCCTGTCAAGCCAGTTACAATTAATGTAATATTTTTTTTATTTGAATACAAAATTCCGTAGCATTTGTAACATTTATTGCAGCTTTTCGGATACAAAATTCTGTAGCATTTGTAACAATCGCAGTGCATAGTCGGCCGGAAGCTGCGCGGGCGGCCGGAAGTGGATAGCGGCCGGATCTGCACTGGACGCTCCGTGATCGCACCTACTCGGATATGCGACAAGGGATATTAAGTGCCGTTTTGATAACATTTACCGCATTTTTATGTATATTATATTAAGTATATCAGAAATCTAGCACCCGTAACACAAGCTTCGAGCTTACCACGGGGCTAGATGTCGCTGTGTAAAATTGTCCAGTAATATTTATTTATTTATTTATTTTTGAGAGTTTAAACCATATCATCAGCATCACTCCTATGTACGATCCCAGGCTGGGACGCAGGGACTTCTCTTTTGACGAGAGAGAGGCCTTAATTCACCACGCTGGCCAAGTGTGGGTTGGTGAGTGAGTGTCACATGTCACTTTGGGTCGATTGTACCATTGATGGTACTAATCAATGGTACAATCGACACTACGCCGTCCTAACCTTAACACGACAAAAATACTATTTAATTTTCTGACTTTATTTTTATTTTTTTTCATTTTCAATATTTAATATTTGAATATATTATATAGAGCATAGTTATATGAATACAACAGAAAATATTGACAAAGTTTCTCACCATTTAATTAAATTTCAGTATCTCAATCAACGTGATTGTGATGGTGAATAAAAGTAAAAATGGTCACTTTCCGAGCGTAATTCGAATTAAATGAACCACGGACGTGTTCCTTCATAAATTAACTTTTGTGAGACTTTGAAACAAAAGGTAAAATAAGAACGTATTTAAAACTATAATGAATTTTTAGAGACAAGATTCATTAGGCGATGTGGTCGCTCAGCGACAAAGCCTATAAATGTGTGTGTTTAATAAAAAAAGGTTCATTATCAATGTTTATAACTATTAGATACAAAATTAGCAAAACATCAAAGTATAATTTATAAAAAAATATAATTTATATACTTACCTATTTCTAAATTTAATATGTACCTAATTAAAAACTACACCAGTATCAAAGTGATTAGCTCACTATAAAAATTAAAATATAATCAAAATAAATTCCAAAGGTATTTAAAAAAAATTCACGCTCTAACAACCGCAATCAAACAAAGAACGTGTCTCTGTAAAAAACACCTCAACTTAATCCGCGATCACAACCAACCATCATTACAAAACATTCAACACATTGAAGAGGTTTTATTCAAGCATCGAAACAGTCCTGCCCTAAACATCGCAAAGAGCTCTAAACATCCTGCAAAGCTGAATGACATGTGACTGCATAAAGGGGAAGTGCACCGTGGGCGTCAGGCGAACGTAGGGCGCCGAGAGCCCTTCAGGAGTGAAACCACGAGGACCCTTGCTTCTAATGGCCACTAGCAGTCTATCGATCCAGTTCTGCGAGCTAGATCGATATGGCCCCATTTAGGGTAGATGTATATATGTGTGTGTGAATTCTCCGGAAATATCTCATCATCAATTTATTTTATTTTTATGTAATTTATCTTTATTTTATGCACCCTCCGTCTTTTAGTAGGTACTTGTGTTTCGTGTCCATCCAAAGGTTGCCTGGAAGAAATCGCTTTTAGTGATAAGGCCGCCCATTGTTACACTTTTTATGTAATTATATTTTTTTGTAATGTATTTTTTGTTTTTTGGTGTGCAATAAAGTATATTGTATTGTATCATCATTGCTAAAGTCCATATTAGGTCTCGCTACTGGCCACGAGTCTTCTCAGCTGCTATTCGTGTGCTGGTATATTTCTATTTCTTTTAGTTTGTGACGATCATTCTGGTTTATGAATCACTCGGTTGGATTGATGCAAGTATGACGGCTCCAGCGAGGAGAGGTGCGCTATGGCAATTCGCCAATGACAAGTGTAATAAAATTATTAAGTTCGTGTGGACGATTTCATACGATGGTTTCAAAATGGCAATGTTAGGAAATCTTACAGTATAATTCTACGACAATACCCTGCCTAGAGCCCCTTGGGTGTTTATTCTTAAAACATAATTCCACAAAACAAGCTGTCAAGAGTCATGTTGACAAAGCAGGGTCGAACAAAAGCGGCCCCTCGCTCGGCAATCAGCTAAAACGGGGTACAAACACCTCTTTACACCTCTCTTGGTCCCTTGTTTTCGGTTTCTGTTCACCTATTTGAGAAACATTTTCATGAACATCTAAATTCTTCACCGATTATTCTCTAGAGATTTGAATTGGAATGTAAAAATTATTAACCTAGACTATAATGTACATTAATTTAATTTATATTTTAATGTTGAATAAAATAGTATGCTTCCTTGTTATAAATTATGTAATGTAAATAACGAAGTAACTCTTACTAAGCGATTTTAGTAATAAGGCACTTACCTTCCGTGGCAAAGCGTTCTCCACATAACTTTAAGAGCTCAGCTGCATAATACCAAACTTGTAATTTTGCATATTTTCGCGGGAGCTCGCTAATTTATGCGCATTTGTTATGAGAATTATGAGCAAAGAATCAGGAATGCTGAATGGAAAATTCTCTACAGACACTCAAAACTGAATGGATTGAATGGTAGAGTGCTTCGCTATTTCCACAGCACTGTATTTTCAAGTTTCGTTTAAAATACAATCTTTAGTTTTCCAGTACCAATTTAAATGCATTACTCAGTCGCTAAATTGAATTTATTTTATTTAATAGTATAAAAACTTTTACTTTACTTTTACTTTACTTTACAAGTTAAATTTTATATAGACGTAAAGTTATTTTAAATATATAAAAGCATTACCTATACATACTTAATTAATTGTAAATTATTAATTTGCCAATGATTACCTACTTACACATAACTAATATATTTATCAATAAAAAGCATATCTAGCTAATAAACTACTGCGCGTGCCCAAACACATACAATAAAAACTATCAATTTTTTTGTAGTTATCGCGATGTCGTTGACTCGATTTATTAATTCACATTTTGACGGTATTTTCATTGTTTTACATAAAACAACTATAACAGGTACAACTAAGGTACAAGTTCTCAAAAAAGAATGACACACCCCTTTGTTTATTGGTTGCCATTTTTTGAGAGCCATCGACAGAGCGGAGTACTGTGGAGAGCTCCAATAGCCAGATAGAGCACGACCAGGCGTACTCTTAACAAACGAACCTCTTCAGTTTTAGCCCAATTTGCTCTATTTGTCGCAATAGATGGAGCTCGGGAAATGCCTGGCGTATTTTGTTTTATATTATATTATTTGTTAAGAGAAGAAATTAATATGACTATTGTAATACCTACCTGTTAAAAAAATGTTAGCTTCACAACAAGGTTAGCTTACCTACTCAGCAAGTATAAACTATATTATGAGTTGTTATCAACTAGAATGGTTTTTACATGTACGTTAAGTACAATAATTTACACGGTGCCAATATATATTCAATTTTGTATTTCGTAGTAAATAATACCTTTTGAATGGTAATTTCCACTCCGAATTCAGAGCCAATTTGGAGTCTAGGGAAACTGTAATTGAAGAAAATACACTCAAATTTTTTTCCATGCGATTTTTAATTTTTCTGTGTAAGTTTGTTACTACCATAAAAACAACAAAAGTACAATAGAACAATAGAACCGACCAACCGTTTGCCTCGACAAGTGTATAAGCGCTTCCCAAATAATAGAAGCACAATGCAGAAGAATAATTGGCACTTACGAGTGCTGAAGTATCGTGTGAGCATCTATGCAATCTGTATTGTATTGTCAGAGCCACAGGATATATTTGCAGTGATACAACTTACAGGTTAATGAACTTAGGTATGTAGGTAGGTATGTACTGAGGTTTGACCCGAATATTGCGGCGTTGATGAATCTGGGTGTTAGTGTGCTAGTCTAGATTTCTGAATTTGGAAATCGGAAATCTATTTTGTTTATTAAGACAGTATTCTAGGTATTCATATTGGGATAGAGCCGTGTTGGCTAAGTGGGAGCACACTCGACTTTCATTCCGAAGGTCGTGGGTTCAAACCCCGCCGCGCACCTCTGATTTTTCTTCTTGGAAAATTATGTGTGCTTTATAAACACGTGCTCTAACGGTGAAGGCAAACATCGTGAGGAAACCGGCATGTTCTGAGAACTTCTCAAAGTTTGAAGAGCATGTGTCATTCACCAACCCGCACTTGGCCAGCGTGGTGAATTAAGGCCTAATCTCTCTCGTCAAGAGAGAAGTCCCTGTGTCCCAGCAGTTGGAACGTGAATAGGGGTGTTATGGTATGGTATGGTATATTGGGATAAACAGGAAATCCACGAACCTATTTTACGTTGGATTAGGTTAACAGTTTCTAGCTATTCAACGATTTTCTGGAATTCTTTTTTCTAGAAATTTAGGACTACAAATACATATTATGCGGTGATTATTTTATTAGACAATCAAATCATGACTAAATTGTAATTCTGCGAAAAAATACATTTGCAATACAAGCAGTAATTAATAGACAAAATTTGTGTAGACAACTTTTATAGTGTACTTTCTTCTGTTTTCCATGATTCCACTCATGATAATTCTACAGTTCTGAGAATGTCATGACCACAATCACGTTAACCCCTATCAATGGTCTCACAGATCAGGTGAATAGGTACAGCAAGCTCTCACAAAGGTCCAACTGCAGCGCCATCTAGATAGCTATCGGGGCGCGATAAGGAATCCAATTAGCACGTCTTAGCACGGCCCTGGTCTAGCCCAGTCAGCACATGTGATGTGTCTTCGAAGTGGTAGGCTTATAGGCTTAGGGATGTGGGGAGTTCCGCAAATTCGCAGCGTCTAAGGAATCTCTAGCTGACCTGCCGACAGCTTCGCTTGCGTTTCTTTAAGTTATCTCGTATAGTTTTTATAAAAAACAGCTTATAACCTTCCTCGATAAATGGACTATCCAACACTGAAAGAATTTTTTAAATCCGGTTCTGAGATTAGCGCGTTCAAACAAACAAACAATCAAACTCTTCAGCTTTATAATATTAGTATAGATAAGTCTAACTTGAGATAGGCTATTTAACGCTAAAATGACTGGTAGGCTTAAATGGCTTGTTAGAAAAAAAAGCAAAATTCGGCGTTTCTCGTGTCGAAGTTGTTCAGTCTAGAGTTTGACAGCACAATTCCTTCAGCACCTTCCTTTCTAAAGTTGTTTAAAAGTTATAACTTTTACTTTAGGTGAACCAGCAGTTTTTAGCCTGTAACGCCACCAAAAAAACATCACAGGACTGTTCAAAAAGCAGTAAAGTACTGACGTAAAAAGTGAAATGGCTTAAGGCGTTCTTGGATCGTCACAGAGGTCCTGAAGAGGGCTGCAACCCACTCCTCAACACTCGCGAGTTTAATTCGCTTTAAATGACCCTGTATGATTGCTGTAAAAGGCCTGAACAATAGAATGCGAACATTGTGTGTTTTGTGTCATTTACATTTATTTGAGTTAGATACCTTTGGTAGCTATAGTACCTACAAGATTTCACACATGATTTCATTTAATTTTACCCTATATAATAAAGACGTTAGTTTGTATGTTTTAATGTATGGCGACCTCACACAGCAAAATGGCTTAACAGATTTGGCTGAAGGAATGGCCAGAGTTACTTTAGCTTGTCTCCTACGGTGATCAAAACACGCCACAATCAGACCTCGTTCCGTTCGCTTCCATATTCAAATACTGTAAAAAGGATAATGAATTTTTCCGAGCGCAAAATCTATTGAAACTCGCACTAGTAGCTGCAGCTAGGCAACGGTAGAGTTGTGCCGGACAAGGCAGTTCGCCCGGAGCGATGCATTCGAATCATTCGCTCGATTGAATCGATTAATCGGATAGTGTCCGCAAACAGCGACGATGCACGCATGACCACCTACGTTATTTGCTGGCAGCTTATTTACAATGCATCTCGATCCTCGGATCTGTAATCGGTGTAACGGAGCGTGAGAATCTATTACGTGCAACTGTAATCGGTATGAGCAGCTTAATGGGTGTGGTGTATATTCTAATGATGTATATCTATCACTAAGAGTATCTTATTGTCTTTAGGTGGCATCCTGTTTTTAACGGTCGGTCGCAACGAGACGACCTACTGCTTATTAGTATTAATTTATATGGAGCACTAAACTCCTAAAATGCCAATAGCAATATTTATTTATTTAAATAGTAAATAAAATAGTGCAAATACAGAATTAAAATTAAACAAAAATAAATATAGTGCATTGAGAATGGTAGGTATAAAATTTGGCGACTTCATAATGTAGGTACTTACACAAGCTAATTACGATTTATCGAAATCAATTCTTATGTCATTGAGATAAACATAATAAGAAAAATAATATATCTAAATATTAAACATACAAGGAAAATAGCAAAACTTTATTAAATTAAGTAAACTTTCTACCGAATACTCGTGACTTGAATGAAACTGTCCAATTACGTTATTGCAGCCGCGGCTCATAAAAGAGAAATTAATCAAGGAAATGGATAATGTCGCGGAATCATTCGTTATTCCATTCAACTTGCGACGGTCTCTATTTGCTCCACAACGTGGTTCTTTAATTTATTGTGCTCTTGAGAAATTACAACTAATTTATCTTGTATTTACCTACCTTACATTTTATTCAGTAGGTACCTACAAGCAGAACTAGACGGTCTGAAAATTTAAGTTGTTAAATCCTTTTTAAAGTACAAAGGAAAATTAATTTACAAGTATTTACAGAAAATTACGTAAAAGACGAAAATTGTATGTAAGTTATTTACTGTACCCCCAAATTTATATTCATTCGACGAAACACTCCGAACATTTCTCCTAAGCAAGCAAACTTTAAATCTGTTCAGAGTGAAGATCTATCTCGTAGCTTAACTGAAAATAGCCATTTTTCAGCATTTTCTCTCACCATTAGTCCCTGGAACCTACCATATCTACAAATACCGATTTGCTCGGAAACTTTGATTAGAATTCAAAAGTAATCAAAAAGATATATTGGACAGGGTCTTCAGTTCCATTTATTTTTATGCAAATAATCCATTTTGAGAAATGGTTTATTGTATATCACTGGAATTTCTTTTATATCTTTATATTGGACATTGCCTTTGACTCTACTTAGATCTAAACCAGTTATGAACTACTTCGTTCAAATAAATCTGATGGCACATACTATGTAACATTAATGATAATCATAATTTATTTATTTACTTACAGATGTATTTACCAATGCGTTATATTTATGAAACATGATAATCAAATAAAATAATGCCAAATTACAATATTTTCGATTTTGTGCCAATTATCGATTTTTCAGAAGCAAACAATATCAATAATAATGTCACAAATTCTATATGTGCAAAAGTAGATAGAGAACGAGGTTGTGCTGGTATATTCCGGTACATACCGGTATGGATCGGTATAAATCCCGCTTTGAGCCGGCCGGCATTCCTGGCAAGTTACCGAACAACAGTAATGAAGGTTTAATCCGCAGATTCCAGAATAATCCGAAGGCTTCGACTCAGCTTAGCTGTCTATAACTGTAATTGTAGAATGCCATAACGATAAATTCTATTTGTCTCTCTCTACCCACACGCGTGTATTGTTGAAGCTATGATTTGAATAATGCTTTGTAGTTGCCTAAACGTATTTGCGTAATATTGCGATTGGCATTCTATTGTTTTACGTGTTCTTTGGGTCTTGTTAGCTTTTGTTTTGTGAACTAAATTTTAAATTTTAGGTACAAATATTAAGTCATGTGAGATCATAGAGATTATAATATACTTTAGAAACCAGGATACCTCAGGGGGTTTTCTGAAATGCGCTGTAGGAGTGCTACAATAAGTCGAACGCATCTTTTTAGCTTTGTCAAATATTTTGCTTTCTCACTAGGTTTCCGATATTTCTTTGCAAAATCCTTACAATTATTATCAAAAATATGAGAAGTGTTAAGCACTACACTTTCACACATCCAATGCTAAATAATACAAATAATCCTTATATAGTCATGTTTAATTGTTTACATTTTTTATTTCCTTCTTTCTCAAATCTCATATCTCATAATAAACTTGCAAAATGACATCATGCTACCAACAAATAAAATATTGTGCTCTCAGAGATTCATGCAAAATGAGATTTCCCGAATTAAGGAAATTTACGAGAGGGAATTCCACCTTTCAGCGTTAGCCATTAATCGCAGAGAATTCGCAAAGATGTCATAAAATTTTAATTTTTCATAGCACCCATTACATTTTACTGAAACGACGTCGCATTACGGGCTAAAAGCACAGTTTAAAAGGACCGGTCCAATTATCTCTCCCTTGTGGTGTTAAAAAGAGCGTTGAGATTCGTAATAAGATTATGGCTGTCATTTCTGCAAATGGACATAAACAGGGTTTTCTATTTTGCTTAAATATAAGGACTGTAAGTAATCCTGAGATGGTTTCGTTTATAATTGTGGCTTTATTATATTATTATAAAAAAAATAGGTACTCGATCTCTTCCTGTGGGTGTCGTCAAAGCGACACTAAATTATTAACACTCGAATATCTGCAGATGGTACACATTTACCAGTGTACAACGAGGAAATGCAGTAATGGGACGAAATATAGGTTGATTGAAGCACAATCAATCAGAACTATAATTGACGATTAAACGAACTTACCAAGTGAAGTTCTATCATAATTATACGTTGCGTTTTTTCCGAAGAAATAAGTCCTGAAATAATAATTATATACAACATGTAGTATGCATTATTGTGCACCGTTAAATCACTATCGTTTAGAATATTAATAATCAAAATCTTTAGTCGCTGTCAGTGTCACTGCCTGCCGCCTCTCTCGCTGGTACGTCATTTCGTTTAGAGATATATTACATCAGATATTCTTGAATAGTTTTTCTTGATTTTGTTGACGAAATCAAATCAGCATCAGGGTCCTTGGGTTGGGAGGGAATTGGTACTTATTTCTTCGGAAAAAACGCAACGTATAATTATGATAGAACTTCACTTGGTAAGTTCGTTTAATCATCAATTATACTAGCGTTTTTTCCTTCAGAAATAAGTCCTGAAATAATAATTATATACAACATGTAGACTTTTAGAGCTGATTGAGGAAATAAAATCATATTAGAATTACTCAATAGAGAAATTATACTAAATTAAGTTGAACTTAGAATTATTATGAGTAACTTTACTCAAAATCATATATGTTTTATATGTCATGATGTGGGAAACCACTGTTTCGTTTATTAAATAAATTCCAAGATTCTTTATGTACCCTGTTATAATTATATTATTTTGAACAGTATTTTTATTACACTATCAACATAAAATGTTGTGGCTTATTATTTGTGTGTTAAAACAAATATCATAAATGAAGATGTTCTCCAGGTTTGTATGATTGTTCTTTTGCAGAACCTTTCCATTGCAAAGGAAGAACCGTTTTTGTTGTAATTAGTAAAAACATAATGTTTAAACATTAGTAATTACATAATGTTTAACTGTAGCTGTTAATCTCTATGGTTAATGCGTGGGTTTACAATGATTTTATTCATAGATAAAGGGCTTTCCCAAACGCCAATAAGATACACTGGTGATAAAACGATCATACTCATATCAAAATTTATTTAGATTCTATTCGGTTTACTAGTACCAAAAACATTTCTAAAGTCAGTAGGACATTTTTTGTACTATTTTTTACTGAAATCGATAGTTTTATTTACAGGGGAGCAAACTCCAAAACATCCATAGAGGATTTAAACTTGTGATCGAATATTCATGTATCCGATCGTCTGAATATATTATGTTAGAACTATTCAAAGGAGTACCAATAGGAACACTATCTTGTTGCTATTGAGTATACATACAATTCTGTATGTAAAGTTAAATAACTGTGGTGAAAAGAATAATATAAGATATAAAAATTGTTGTAAACGACACTCAAAACTGTAAGAAATATTAAATTCACAAATGTGTATGTATGGTATATATTTAAATATACACGACCTTCCCAGACAACTATTGTGCTACATACTTGGTAGAGATTATACTAAATGATTATTGTGGATGTCCCCGTATGGTGGAGATAATATATAATTGTCTTAGCGACAAAAAATTAATTTAACACGTTATTGTTGCTGGTCAAAGATTAATTATTATGTAAAAAGTTTCTAAATAACAGATACAACGGCTAAATATAACCTATATAAAGCCTCTTCTTCGGTTTTGTAAATAATTGTTTAACTGAGAGTCAAAAAAAAAACCGTAGAAACGTAGTATAAAAAAATATTTTAGCCCATGACAACGTAAAGGGAAGATGTCAGGCGTGTCTAGACACTTGTACTGTAGATAACCTTACAAGTCACTTTTTTTTTTTTTTTTTTTGTATTTGCAAAAGACAAAAAGATCTGGGTTAATTGTACTTATTTAGTAACGTTTTTCGAGGACTCAGTCGTGACAGTAGTTTAATTCACTTAGAAGGGAGACTGGTTTTCTCTCATTCTATTGATGTATGGATGCAAAAAAGGAAATATATTTATAACCTATAATGATAGTAGATAACTTGCAGCTTTATCTGTATGGAAATTGATATTATATTTCGACCAAGGTCTACAGCCGGTACCTTTTCTACAACCACACGAACCATACCCCGTTGTTGAGGCGCCAGAATTAACAATACAACTCTTATCTACAGTATTGTCATTTTAAATTCTTTAAAATGATTATAGGGTAGCGTGGAGCTACCATTATTTTCGTCGAATGGAGAAAATAAAAATATACAATTTTAAGGCTTATAACAAAGCCAATAAATTTCTGGGCAAGCGCACACTAGAAAACCGACTATGCAGTGGTTGAAAATACCAACTTATTTCATATTATATGTTTTGATAACTTTATCCAGATGTTAATTTCTTTAAAAATGCGATGTGTTCCATTGCATGACAGCTGGTTCATCCCGTGGATGCAAAACAGAAATCATGGGGTTTAACTCAATAACATGTATTTGTGAAACCCTGGATTTATATTCAAACGAAGTTGAATTCATAATAGGTCTCCAGCTAACCCAATCATAGACAAGACACTATTATAGAAATCAGTTATAAAACTATTTATAATAATATTTAGTTTACATAGTAGGTAACTATGTAAGTTTGAAACGGTTACATTGATAGTTATTATAATATGAAATGATATTAAAAATGTAGCAACGCTAATAGTGGATTATCTGAAGCGATTCATGGTTCATAACTTTAGGAAGTTACTATACTTACACTTAACAGCAGAATGTTCATAATTATATTTTGTATCATGTAAACATTGTAAACACGTTAGTGTATCACATTGAGAGAGAATTTGGAAATAGTTGTACGTATTATCCGTAACTCAATGGACGTAGGTAGCGTAGAAAAAACTCTCCGACATGCACACATGAAAACTGACAATAATTTCTTAGTCGCCAGTGATGGCGCACCCTACAGCATACAGCCAAGTAGGTTTGTATATTTCATGTTGGTAAAACACGCTTGGTCTTGCTTGACCCGATATGTACATCGGTCATAATGCGGCTGGTGCCGCGAGGCGGAATCTTCTTTCGCACACCATAGCAGATTATCTTTAAAATGCACATTTCAATTCGGTATGGATTTTAAAAAGATTCCAGGAATGAACTTATAGTAATATAAGATAGTTGAGCACGCTGCGATGTCTTGATTGCTGCGATCCTTCAATGCTGGATTATATTATTATTGTACACAAACCTTTAGTTTTGTACTTAGGTCTCACCAAGAGGCGGACCGAATGTTAAACAAAACATCTGTTTATAAGCAGATATCTGTACCAAGATGGTAGTTACTATGGGTTATTGATGTCGGAAATACGGCCACTGGTTTTTGGGTACCTCGTCTCCTCTATGCTCGGCGGCTGTGTCGGCGGTGTGTCCACTGCTGCACTGGCGTCCTGGATGAACTGGACTACGGATGTAGACTTCTGGATGTGCGGTATTATTCGATGCGATCGGCTGTTTCCTTGTAAGACTAGTCAGTTTGCATCAGAGGTACTGAAAAAACCTAATAACAGATTCAGAATGCTGAATATTTCATAATTCATCCTTGTAAACTTCTTCATAGCTCGTTCTTATTGTTTTACAAGTCTAATATTTATAAAGTTGCGTATGTTGGTCACAAGTAAACCACTTTATAGTTTGCTTATATATTTCGCTTCAATCCCAAAATAATCGGATACGTATGGAAGGAAACATTTTATGCAGGAAAATCTACAACTTGCAGGATGTAGTAATAATAAAAATAAAACATAGGTATTGTAGGTATACATGGTATACATTATAGATAATTATGATATCTTGATAAATATCTAATGGTGATTGTTTGTATTATTTATAATGCAAAAGTAGGTAGGTATTATGCATAATTACTATGCATAAATCACCAAGTAGGAACTACTCTATTCCATATTTATTTTTCAAATAAATGGACGTTCAGTATAATATTTAAAACAATTTAATAATTACACGTAGGATAAACCCAAAAGTATATCCGAATGTGTCAAATAAATTTTACTTGTGTAACACTACACTGTAATAATGTCAAATCTGTATTTGTGTTTTGTTTTGCCAAAAGTGCCGTATGGCGATGGCCTAAGAATAGTGCCACCCAATATTTTCCCATAGATTTCATCAAACCGACGTAGGGATATGTTTATCAGAAGATAGGCTGCAGCGTCATTTGTGTAGGTAGGTACTTAACCTATCAACTCACTGTGGTAAATTAAATTTGCCGCTAACAAACCTTTTAGTGTGGTGGATACACAAACTCCCCAATCTATGGGGTTTATATTCATCAACTCCATGTCCAGTTGCAATGAGGGAAGTAGAATAAGTGAGACAGCCCATAGAACAGCTCGATATAATTCTCTTCTAAATATGTTGTACAAATGCGATGAGTCAGCCCAAAGATCAGCTCGAGTGCATTAACTTGTTAATTTGATAGTCAATATGCGATGAGACAGTCCTGAATACTGCTCGAATGCATTGTATGACTGTCATATTACATTATTAGTATAAATACGTATTGTTGTACACAGAACTAGCACAGTATCTGTTTTCAATAATCCACATTGTAAATGCGGGTAGCGCTTTATGACATCATTGTTGCGATGAGGCTGTCCGATGCCCGAATGTATTTTTGTTGTTTTTGCGCACGATATGAGCTACATAAGTAGGTACGCTTGTAATAATAAATTGACTTTTCAATAAACCACATTGCAAATGCGGGTAGCGCGTTATGACATCATTGTTGCGATGAGACTGTCCGATGATCAGCTCGAATGCATTTTTGTTGTCTTTGCGTACAATATGAGCTACATAAGCTTTCAATAACCTACATTGAAGATGAGGGTAGTGCGGCATGACATCATAATTATGAGACTGTCCGACGATCAGCCCGAATGTATTTTTGTTGTCTATGCACACAAAATAGCTAAGCATATTTGTAATAATAACTTGACTTACCTTTTTCAATGGTATGATTTGGTTCCGAGTCACTTGGACTCAACTTGGATTTTTATAACAAATTTTATGATTTGTAGTTGATCACTTACGTAAGAATGGCAAATTAAACTTGTTTTGGCCATGATAAAACGTAATTATATTGGTTCACAATTGTTTATTTTACTAGTGCGAAACTTTCGCAATTTTACGTGACGAACGGTTGAGCACTAAAATGCGAATGGCGTACCAGCGAGAGAGGCGGCAGGCAGTGACACTGACAGCGACTAAAGATTTTGATTATTAATATTCTAAACGATAGTGATTTAACGGTGCACAATAATGCATACTACATGTTGTATATAATTATTATTTCAGGACTTATTTCTGAAGGAAAAAACGCTAGTATAATTACAAATGAAATAAGCACTTTGTAACAAGCTCGCACAGTAAACAGTAAAATAAGTCCAGGTAAATGATTTAGGAATTGAATGGTGCTTTCATTATCACTTCATCCATGGTCATATAACTCACTTCATTCATGTGAAAGTCAGTAACAAGACCGGCTGCTTCGGAAATCCGAGTTAACACCTCGTATCTCTCATTTAGATAATAGCGGATGGGGACATTCCTACTCCTGCTCGAATCTTGAAGCTTTGCAATGGCTGCGGTCTCAACTCACTCTTTGAAGTGCATAATGGCAATGGCTTTGTTCGCTAGAATACGCATGTTATTTGGGTTGTATGCACAATACTATGTGTGCAGTAGTGACAATATCAAGGTTAGGTACAAGGTTTCTTGATGTATCAATCAATCAAATCATTTATTGCATGAATACATGTTAATGAAATTGTCACAATGTTTTCTACCTTATTGGGCATGCAATGTCTTAATTTTACAAAAAATATTACATCATTTCAAAATATATTTTCTTAGAAGTAACAGTTTACTTGGTTTCGTTCTTCCATTATCATTGACTATTAAATCTACTCGTATGTATGTATTTATATTATGTAAAATCTAGCACCCGTAACAGAAGCTTCGAGCTTACCACGGGGATGTGTTGCTGTGTGAATTGTCCGTCAATATTTATTTATTTACTTTTGGTTAAGTTGGTTTTCTTAGTAACATTTTTTATTGTGCTGTTACTTCTGGTAGATTAAAGCATTTTGTGAGAGCCTAGGTGTGTGATTCATTAGAATAATGAGTTCGATAACAGGATGTGCTGTCAAGGGGATTTCAGCTGAACATAATTTGATTGAAAGCTTCGTAATCAATATCAGCATCGGCAAAGCGTCGGCACGTTGCAGATTTGCATCCATTGATTGAGATTGTCGATATGATTTCTATACCTTACTATATAATAGAGTCTCGTTGGTTATGTTGATTTAACACATTCACTGCTAGTACTAGTTGTACTGTAGTAGTAGTACTGTTCGATGTGTGCCTTCATCGTTAGAGCACGTGTTTTCAAATAGAACATACATTTTGCATGAATATAAATCCAGAGGTGCGCGCCGTGGTTTGATCCCACGACCTTCAGAATGAGAGTCGAGTTTGCTTTGACTTAGCTAACACGGCTCAATTTATTTTATTCCACTAATATATTTTTAGTATTTATTAAAACAAGACTATACCGGTGACCTATGTTCTTCGACCCTCAACATAGTGATTACAAAGTAAGTGCAAAAACCGTACTGATTCAGAAACACATAATAATAGCGTGCTTTGTGCCCCGCTCATTAAAATAATGGTTGTTCCGTATTACGTTCGGAATTAACGCCACAATACATCAACAGCAGCGCGCTTTGTTAGTGCTTTGTAAACAGGTTTAATACTACAAAGTGTAGATAACTATACATATTAATAAAGCAGTAGCTGATCCGCCCGCGGCTTCGCCCGTTTTATTCCCATTTTCACCCTTTAAACCTTCTCTGAGCTACTACGACAATAATAAAAATAAATTAATCAAACGGCAGTTTTTAAAGTATATTCAATTTATTTACTTTAGATATAGTATAGGCATATCCATTGTACGATTCTGCATAAATATAAAATCAACTTTGCCAATATTTTGATTTTTTATCAAAAAGTCATCAAACACAGTAACTCACAAACTACAATTACTGCTGTTAGTCGTTGATGAAGGTAAACATCACGCGGCATTCAGATGTAAATGTGATTTCCAATCACTTGATAAGCTGCGCAAACTTTCCAGATGTAAATGTAACAGCATGACCTGTTTTTCTGGAAATCTACCAAAAATCAGAAAATACTGAATGATATGAGGATACAAATATACATTAATACACTACGAGTAGTTTTAATTATGCACTGACAAACATTTTGTATTATTACCTTTGAACTACTTCTGTTTTCGTAATAAATGCATTATACATTAATTTTCAAAGCCTGGCAAAACATACCGCATAGTTAAATATTCTATCATGATCATTTCATATATGGAGTGGTAATCCCAAATTTTAAATGAATACAATTCTGTGTTGGCGCTACGAGGATTAACTACCAATATACCAATACAATATTAAACGAGGTCATTGAAAATAAATTATTTTCATACGAAACCGACTATTATGAATCTTCGTATGTATTTATAACTACTTAACTGTAATTATTAATTATTAGTGCTTGAAAGATGAAGTTAAAGCCCCGTGGTAATCTCGAAGCTTGTGTTACGGGTACATACTAGATAATTTGATACAAAAGATATTTTTGAACATCTGCAAATTTTTGTTTGGAGGCGGGAATCGAATCCACAACCTTCTGCGTCGCAGGCAGACCTTCGACCGCTGCGCCACAGAGGTCGTCAGTTAACTTTAATGAAAATAGTATTACTGTTTTTCGCAATTCACGAAACAGTTTTGCTTTTGCGAGTGTGTTTCATGAAACAATGCAGTTGAAATTGGATGCTCGGATTAGGGTTATTGGGCAGGTATTCGCGTCGGTATCTGGTTCGCATTGCGCCATGTTTCAATTGTGCTGTCCGAAATACCATTGCGTTTATTAATAAGTAAGATTGGATTTGGATTATTTGTAGTAGTAAGGTCCAACCTTTGAAGGTAGGAACCGAGCGCGCGTGCTGCAAGATAGACCTGTGAAAGACTGCTCTTGTAGTGGTCGAAACAACGAGAGTGTTTTAACTCCTTTGAAAATAAGTGTGTTAGTCTCGTTTTTATAAAATGAATAGTGTACTCACGATGAAAATTGCCAGGAATAGATCCATTCTCTTAGCATAATCGTTATTATCTTGAGGATAAAACAGATAATATGTCTAAAGCCAACTAACGATACAGTAAAAGACAAATATAGACACCAGAATTTTTTTTATTCACTGTGTGGTCATGTGCAGTAGAATGTAGCATGTAACTACTAACTACATTAGCCAAAGCCTTACTGGTGGTATTTGGGCAAAGTATTAGGATCCGGCTAGATCCGCTCTTCCATTAGTTAATCAGTTTGGGCCAATTAAAAGTTCAACTCTGTGGCGATCGTCGGTCGTCCTTGTCGGGTGCTGTGTCGGATTGTTAGGGTTGCCAGTGTCACTATGTAGATTCTAGAGTATAATTTGTATCAAAATAACAAAATGCTGTGTGTTTTGGCGGTTGACGGCAAAATCCTCGTAGCCAGTTCGCCCCAATATAAAAGAAGAAGAAGAAATTATTTTGTATCAATTAACTAGGTAAGTACTAGGTTTCCTTTTCGTTAATATTTTCGTTTTGTTCATTTTATTAATTGATCATGACGTCAAAATGCGAAATTTTTATATACCTGTATTACTCGTACCTACTGAAAGAAATACTACAGAAGAGAGTAACTAAATCTATGATATTTTTTTCAAAATGGCGGATAAGAGGCGAACAGTGATGTTCAATGTTATTAGCACGGAAACAGTAATTAAAATGTTCAAATTGTATCATAATCGTGGATCAACAACCCCAACCCTAGATCAATAGTTCCTATGCGTCCTACAAAGGTGTGGGTGTCCAATGTCCATCAGAAATCGGATTTGCAGAGCGGGTCACTGCAGAGGGATAATGGAAAACGGATTACGACAATTCTAACTAAAGCTTCCATTGTTATTGATGTATCGATTGTTTAAGTTTTGTTTTAAAGGTGCTTTGAATTATGGGTCAATTTCAGTGAGATAACCAATATGTTATCTCACTGAAATTTTACAAAACTTTTATATTCTTGTGTGTAATTTTACAAAACTTTTATATTAACAGTTTCTGAAAATAATTAAATTAATTAATAATATTAAAAACTTCTTAATAAAGGTAGGCCAACGCGTAGCATAACTTTAAAATACCGTCAGAATCTGAATCAACAAATAAAAGAGGACAAACATTTAAAACCGCGATAACATTGCCAAAACAGTGTTCTGTTCATAAATCGCTGAACGGGCGGGTGCCTACCGAGTTGCCAAATAATTCACACGCAAAGTGCCATAATGGCCTGTACAGCGAACGTAAACAATAAAACCACATAAAAATACAAAGAGAAAGTGATTTTATCGTTACTCCGTTACACCCGCGCCGTTCGAGCTTTTAAAGGCTTGCGAAGCGCGCGTTAATGTAAATAGATTATTTTAATAGCTCTTTAGTTTGATAATGTGCAATTTACTGGATTTCCTTATAGACTATACAAAAGATTTAGAGATATATATTTTTGTTGCGTGTCTTTTCGCATAGCTTAGCCCACACTATGGGTATATATGCGAATCTCAGCCTATTAGAGCATACCATGGGGATGAAATGCTAGTGAATGTATTCTCCAGATACATTCTATAATCTCCTTGTTACGGCATAAATTAAATTTCACTTAAAATAATTAAACCATTTCACATGGGTAAAAATAGTAGGTATGATAATACACGAGCGTAATAAGTAAGAAGTTTAAGAATCTTAATTTATAATAGAAGTAAATAAAACCTTGCTTGTTATATTTTATTGGTAAAAACAAACACAATTATTTATTTTAATTATGTTCTATACGGCTTTTAACTATTCTTCCCTCTTTGACAATATAAACAAATTAAGAGCTACATTTCCTTGAACTATATTTAGTACTATTATACATTTTAGTGAAGCGTTTCCTGAATAGAAATGTTAACACGTCTTTCCTTGGCTTACAGAGATTAATGTTGTTTTCCTAGCTTGTCTCTATATTTTGTTGAGCTACATTTCACCACGATTGAAATACGGAGATTTTTGTAACAAAATGCATAATTTGTTACAAAATGCATAAAATATTAGATAGAACAATATATTTCCAGATATTTATCGTACGAATTTGGCCTTTTTGAGTACAAAGTTTATAGACACGTACAAAACAAACCAGCATTATAGAAATAACCCAGTTTTCAGACCGCCTATTTTGACAATCATATTCAAAGATCAACACTACCAATTTAAGAATAAAATGCAAAATACAGTAACACAACACAACTCACTTAGTATGCGGGCGAAAGCACTCGAAAAATTATCCTCATTAGCTTATCTGTGGGAAAATTCGCGTTTACCTTATCTATGTAGGGCTAAACAGTGCTACGGAGCTACGAGGCACCGTAGCAGATAGCTACGTCGTAGCAGTTCTACGAGAACTTAAACCGCTACGTGGGTAAGTTACTAAACATGATTCAATAGATTTCGTTTGTTTGAGCGACGACGACGCGGTTAGTGTTCGAAGAGTGTTATTTTATTATTACAATTATTTCATTGATATAGTCGTTTTTTTTTGTTTAATTTCTGGTAGTATTTATTAATGAATATCCTCCTTATTTAAATAGTCATCTTATGTATTTATTTAGCTACAACTATTGTTTTTATACCTTTTTTGAAAAATACATACACTTTTTGCATTTTGTTTATGTAACGTCTAGAAGTATGTAAATAATACAATTCTGAGAAGTAAAATATGATGTGCAGAGTTTACAGCTTAGCGATATTTCTATGTTTATTGAGTAAAAAACAGAACAAACTCTCCAAATCAAACATACATCGTCATTTCTTTACATACGTTTGAGAAAACCAGAAAAAGCACCCTTTAACGAGGGAACAAATAGAAACTCGAGTGGTACCATTTATTGCCCACTAAGCACTTGCACTCTCGTTTCCGACGTTCATGTATAACTGCAGATGTTATCTGTGGCACTTTTCCGCTTCGATAAATCCTCTTTTCAAGTTAAGCGAGCGTTTTACCGCCAATAGGCGTTCGAGAAATGAATATCCGCCGTTGGCGAAATACACTAACACTTTGTCATTTACGGGGTCTGTCAATGAGTACAGCTGTGAATTTGAAATTAGAATTAAATAGTAGGGCACAAAGTTACATTTTAATTTTTAGTGATGGTAAAATTAATTATAATTGTATTTTTACAATCAGAAAAGTACTTACTAATAATTTTATTCCGTTACCTAAAAATAGATTGCTCAGAATGCTAGCTGTATTGTAACAAATAATCACTCCTATTTACGTTCCCATTGGACACAGCACAGGATTAGCTCTTTGAAGTGGCAATGGGCGGGCCATATAGCACGTAGAACAGATGGCCGATGGGGCCGAAAGGTTCTCGAGTGGAGACCACGGATCGGTAAGCGCAGCGTCGGACGTCCACCAACAAGATGGACAGATGATCTGGTGAAAGCGGTTGGCTCGCGGTGGATGCAGGCCGCGTCCGACCGCAATAAATGGAAGTCATTAAGGGAGGCCTATGTCCAGCAGTGGGCGTCCAACGGCTGACATGATGATGATGATGATTGGACACAGGGACTTCTTTTTTCAAAGTTCTCATAACATGCTGGTTTCCTCACGATGTTTGCCTTCATCGTTAGAGCACGAGTTTTAAAGCACACATACTTTTTCAATAAGAAAAATCTAGCAACAATTTACATGTAGTAAACCAATCCATTACGTTAATTTCGTTCTTGAAGACGAAAAAAAAATTAATACACAAAATAATTTTGAGAATTCACTTTTACACAAGAGCGTAAAAATATAAAATAAGAACTTAATCTTTATAACGTGGAGCCGTACAAGAAAATACTTTTTATAGGATGAAACAAGCCTGTAAAGGTGGCGATAACAATTGGACCTATCCCAACCGAAGTGCCTTTCCCCGTATTTCCTTCCAGCGAAATCCCCAGATTATATCGGCGGAACCTACTTAGCGGCATTCATCGTGTGTCGGATTTTGTTTGCTACCTCCAGCGCGGACGGTGAATATGGCGATAAAAGGCTCTTTGTGTCGACCCTCTATACTCTATGCCTCGCTCTACAGTCTATGCTTCTAAGGAGGTCGTAACTCTTTGAATGCTAGATTGCAAACGTGAATTTTATGCTACATATTATGTATCAGGGTTAGATCGTTTTAATTTAACACTAACCGTGTCTATGACGCACGGTCGCTTATACAAGTACTTGGTGGCGCATCTCTGCCGAGAGTGGGCAATTCATTTAAACTAGTTATTGGAGTGGCTACATTAGTATAACTTAACAATGGGATTGAAACTCACACTTACTGAACACCTTTAATAAAGTTTTTGTTATTTTCTCATTTTGTTTAAAGTTCTTCAATATAATAAATTATGTTACATTTCACTCGAGAAAATCCATTTTAATGATATATGAGAGCAAACAGGATATTATCAAACAATATTATTCTAGAGCAACCCAGTTCTTTTAAAAGTTTATGCAACAAGTAAACTATTTTCTCGGTGGATATTTTACGAAGTATTGTTGTCGAGAGTTGATTTTAGTTTTAAGAGAACATTTTTCTATTTACTTTCAAGGAGGGACAGAGCTGAATGAAAGTCGTTCTTAAAGTGAAATAAAGTCGGTTTCTGATCGTTTGTTTGACCACAACTAAATCTTATATTATCACTAGCTGTGCCCGTGACTCCATCCGCGTTAAATAATGTTTTTATGGGGGCCTTTTCTTATCATAACTGGAGCAAGAATTTAAATAGCATATCTTGTGTCCTAAACGTTTAAATGTTTATCTACAAAATTTCATCGAATTAGAATCAGCTGCTAGTTAATAAAGTACTTACATTAAAATAACACCACAGACAGATATCAATAATTAATGATTGTATTCCGTTTACAAAATATTTAAATATAAGAAGATTAAAGTAAATTAGATCCTTTATGAAAATTAATGTATAAGTAAGAATACTGACTGAAAATATGACATCTGTCAACTACCCAAGCATATATCTCAATATACGCTAAAAGCGCACACGTACAGTTTTATGGTTGAAACTAAAAAGCTGCTTAGTTAAGTATAATGTATGCGGACTCGCGCAGATGATAAATGCCAGGGCTGGGACCACGACATGGATAGGCTTTTAGCGTGACCACCTGTGACCCCGTTTGGGCAACCTCTAGTTCCCAGATGCAGTTTTGAACTCTGCCTGTTATCTCTCGCATAGGAGTGTACGTTGATAAAAACACTGGTGCTTTTTTATGTTGTGCTGGAAAAAATATGTTTCATGAGCTTTGAATGATACAAGACGCTATTTTATTTTTGGAATATGTGTGCCCATGTCCCGAGACCGCTATCTTGGAAAACACTTGTTTCTTCACCCTTGCATTTTCTACAAAATTTTCATCGTCACACAGATACATCATGTTCATGTGCGTGTATTTTAGAGTCTCAGCCATTTCACAAAGGCATGTTAGGTCTACCACCGAAAGTTTTTTTGAAAACTTTTTTAAACAACCTACTTGCACTATTCAACCGTTCGATTACTTTAAAATTATCTGTTGCGAAAGAATCAAACACAACAAACACATTACAAAAATAGAATACGCAAACATCGCTGGTCAACAAACATTTCCATTACTCAAGAGAAATAGCACGTCAACACCAATGTGTAGATTAGCGCCAAAGGACGCAAAAGGACTACTCAGGAAATGAAGGTTGTCTGTGCTAGCTCCATTTCCGGCCGGGCCGGAAGCCGAGTCGCTAAACAGGGGTCCATTATCGCCTGTGCTGCCATCTGCGATGCTCTTTCACATCTCGCTTCTATTGTCAAGTGTGCTTTTGTCTATGCTTCCTCTTTGTAGGCAGAGCTCTGCTGTTGATAAGTTTGCGTCACTGGCTAAGCTTGTTTCGTTGCAAAAGTTGCTCGGATAGTTTTCGTTTTGTAGTATTGTGTACGCATTAATTTTTTTAAATGTTTTTCTGATAAAGTGGTATAATGGAAGCTCCATTAAACCATAGTTTTAAATTTCTTTGTAACATTGTAAAATTAAATCTCTCATAAGTTTAACTTACATAATTATCATCTTTTACTGATTTTTTATTTACCGGCAAACGTTATCTTTAACATTGCGAGAAAAAAAAATTAAGCAGAAAAATATTAATACTTTTCTGTAAAATCTGTCGTGGTTTGATCAAATTACTTTTATAATCCGATTGTTTTTCAACAATGTAGACTAATTTTCGTTAAGGGTGCTTTAACTACGTCTGAACTACTTTGTAAGGATTTTCCAGTGCGGTATAAACAGCCATCGTTTACGTTCCATATCTTACTTTTCAAGCCTCGCCGCTTTAAACATCTTATTTAAATAAATCTCAAACATTAATAACCTTATAAATTGAGATGGACAATACCTTTCTCATGAGTATGCGGAAAAAGCTTGTATCAAAACATGCAGTTTTAAACCGGAACCAAAAGTAGCGCTTAAAAATGTTTTTTTCCGCGGCAAAAACCGATATTGTAAAGTTTCACATGAATAATTTTTCATCCATTCAATTCTGAATAAACATACAAACATTACATTAAATATTAGTACCTAAGTATTACTAAATCAGATAAATTGAACAACACGCAAAACTACTCTGAAAAAGGCTTCCGCACAAAATGTCCAACAGAACATCGTAGTGAAAAAGTTTAAACGGGTAAGTAGGTAACGAGGTCCTAATCCCTTGCTTCTAAAAGGCTCCGAAAGTAAGTATTTAATCGTCTACACCCAGAGGGGTGGCACGTAGGACGAAGGATTTATTTGGCTTAGGTCACTGCCTTTCTAAAATCAACCTATCTCTATTTATGTCTACAAATAAAGAAGGCATTATGTATATTTTACACAACATTTATATCACCGGTAACAATAGCTACACAATGTTTCAGATGAAACAGTAACAGTTTTGAATATCAAGTTACATAATTATAATGTGTAGGTTTGTATATGTATATTACATAACATTTATCTCAACGGTAAAAACATTTATCTTCACAGTGTCTTGTTACAGCTTAGAAAATCAAGTAACATGTAAAGTATAAGCCTTTATATTTGACACATTCATCTCCACGGTAACCCTGCACGCCGAGTATGAAACGGATACTCTCGGCTTATCCGTCCGGATGTAAGGCATGTTGTACACGTGCCGGTAAGCCGTCGGCGATCGTCTGAAAGCGCGAACGTGATGTTTAATCCTGGATTATCAAGGACCTCTCCCGTATACCTATTATAAAATACGTTAGTTGTAGAATTATTTTATACCGAATATTTTATATCAAATATCTTACTGTGTAGTTTTCCTAACTCAAATATGGACTGGACTATATTTGAATTACAATAATATTAACAACACAGTATCGGAATGGAGACTACGGATCGAGAACGACGCTTTTGACGTCCACCAACTATTTGGACAGACGATCTTGTGATGACGATGATGGTTTGCGGTGGATGCAAGCTGTAACTTAAAATGAGAAATGATAATAATAAAAATCTGTGTAAAAAACACAGTATCACGGGGCTAAATATTGCTGAATTGCCCAGCAATATCTATTTATAGCCAAACTCTTGATTTTAATGTTCATTAATGCGAAGATTGCTCGTAAATTCTCAGGCTTACATTAATGGAAACCCTTTCGATCTCTTTGTTTTACTAAGCCTAGATTTGGTTTTAATGTATATTAAGCGGTCTTTGCTGTTTATCAGCGGATTGTAACAGGAATGTGGTGACTACGTGTGTGAAGCCACGTACATTACAAATGAAATTTCTAAAATAATAATATATTTAAATATATGTATAATTGAGTTAATAGTAAATTTATTCATCTATGTGTGTTTATTAAGTATATCAGAAATCTAGCACCCTAAACACAGGCTTCGGGCTTACCACGAGGCTCGATGATGCTGTGTGAATTGTCCAGAAATATTTATTTATTAGTATTTAATAACTATTAATTCCTCATTCAGAGTAAGTTTCTTGCATAAAATTATTTATTAGTAAATTTATATTCAGCAGCTAGGTAAATAAAACTTATTCGATGTTTTAGAGCTTCTTCCAATTTCAAATCTAATTTCGTCCGCTCAATAATCATACTCAATACCTATCTCGAGGACAGCATTAATGAAATTAATATTTCATGAATAAATCTTCTGAAGTCTATCGCATATACTATTATATTTAATGGGACTAAACTTTTTTACTTTACTTTTTTTTACTTTTATATAAATAAAGTATTAAACTAAACAGTATTAAATTCAGTATTTCCATAAATATAGAGTATCCAACATGCACAAGATTATTGACAATGTTCACAATATTAGTATACTTAGATGTTTATTGTATATGTACACATAAAACTGGATTCCTACAAACTGAACTGCCAATGAAAGCCGCCGAAATAACATGAGACGTGTAATTTAATCTGTGAGCTCAAGTCTTTGACTGTGCACTGCAGCTGCGGCGACACTCGGCTAAAGTTACCGACAGTTGGAGCAAAGTGGCCCGCTAGAGAGCCCGACACAGTTTCCACACTTGCCGATTTCAAATTGGTCTTACTGTAAAGGTGAATTTAATTCTAGGGGACTTATTTTGTAATTAGCATTCAGGTAAATTAGATAAGATAGGTAAATAGAAATGCTTGCTTCTATTTTGGTCAACGACAGCATTGCCATTCCAGATGGCAAAGCCGCGAGCAGTCTGACCGATTAGAATTTTAAGATTTTTTAAGTATAATGTGAATTGTTTTTGTAAATGATTGTAATTTTATTAATTAATGTGTATTTAGCAACTAAAAATAAGGTAATTATTTATGACACACACCAATAATCAGTATTTGTACACAGTAAAACTTATTTGTGTACAGTACGTATGTATGTTATTATGTTTATTGCAAAAATCAAAGTCATACCAGGGCGATAAGGAATCTCATTCTTTGTCACTAGAACTCCAATGAAGAATATCAAACAATAATTGAATTATCAGAGTTTATAAATATAAAAAAAAAATAGAACTCAGCAGTGTGTGTTATGGGCTAGTTTGATAGATAGATATAATAACCTGAATAACCACATATTAAATTAAACGCGTTGTTTCTATCATACCACCGTTTCTTTGTTTCTTTCTTACGTCTATCTTAAGGAACTGCAAGAAACCATCATTCTTCATTTCTTAGAAATCAGAGAGTCTGATAACTACCTTACAAAGTCAGAAGCGAAGTCCTCGAGAGTTGAGGTTCGAATGTTCGACCGGCTGTCTGAACGGTTCTGTTGAAGTTATTGCGGACTTGGGACTTCAGATCAATGTACAGTCCACTGAATATTACGAGAAAATTTGTTGCACTCGTGTAACAGAATGCAAGGAAAGAAGTTTTTAAAATATTATTATAGTTTTTATTATTATTAGAAACGCGAAATTGTGATGCAAAGAGTTTGAACGGATTTATATTCCAATAGGAAAAGTTTAGAATTTATGTCGTGCAAATTTGTTAAAAGTTTCAGCCGTGAACGATTAACTGAAACTGACGCATTTTTATATTATTTTATTATCCTCAAGATACCGTAACAATTTGCTAATGCTGGAAATGAACACCGGCTTCTAAATAATAAACTCAAATGGATTCTTAAACGCGACAACCTTCAATAGCCTGAGGGAAAAAGGTTTCGTCCCCTTTAGTTTAAGGGACAATTTCCTAATTTAATTCACAAGTTCTCTCAAAGGAAAGAAATTTGAATTGAGTTTGGCGATCCATTAGGGCTTTGGTATTTTTTACCGATTTAAAATAAGGTTCTCACTAAGAAGAAATTAATGTTTTTGTATATTCATCTCTACTCTTATTACTCTTATTTACGTTCCCACAGGACAAGGGACTAAGGAGATAGATTAGGCCTTAATTCAAAACGCTGGCCAAGTGCGGGTTGGTGAAGTTTTTGTATATTGTTACTTGATAACTATTTCTAGGTTTTTGTTAGAGCGTTGGTTGTACATAAATTCGGTCACACATATGGGAAAATTAATTGCCTGTAAATCCAGGGACAGAAAATGGTGCAGAGTCAATGTAGTAACTTGCTTGTCTATACACAATTCAGCTATCTATCAACATCCATCACTCTTGCATCCATCGGACCGCTTCGGACGACGTGTGAGTACCTGCCATAGACAATCTTCTAAATTCAAATTATTATTTTTTGGCTGACAGTATTTATGCTGCTTTACGGTCAGTATTTTTGAAAACTCTCGATCTGCCTGATATCCTGATATCAAATGTTACGTCAGTAATGTAGAGTTCTGCGCACTGTGGTCGCTGACACAGCCCGTTTCACAGAATGCGGACTTGCTCGTAGGTGCATGTTAAATGGTTTGCAGTGTTCGCCCGCATGGCGAATGTGAACATTTTAAAAGTACACAAGTGTTTCACAGGTATTTGTATACCACACTATTCTGGTAAAAATATAATTCTTTGTGTAAAAATTTTAATGTAGGTAAAAAAAATATTTTTGCCTAATGTCCAGTTTTTCTGCTGTCTGTTCACCAAACGCCTAAAATGATGAGGCAATGTAGCGAAATAAAACAAATTCAAAAATAGTAGGTAATAATTTACAATTTACCAAGATTACAAGATTATAATAGACTATAGGTACCTAGAAAGTTATATATATTCCTAGATATGACAAAACATTGTAATATTAAAGCTCGTTAGCTAGGTACTTGCCATCTCTTTCGGGATTCGCAACAAGAGTTGACATCGTCTAATGAGACATGTGATTACCAGGAGTATTCTATTGTTGACCATAGCTTAGACTGAACAGTGCCATCATTTTAATCATTCATCAAAGTTTCCAGGAAAAATTTTGTTCGATCATTAAAAGAAGAAGTTGCTAAGTTTTTATGAGGTTTTTGATAAAGCACCACAAAATATCAAAAGTCTAAGAGTGATAATACCTACAAATAGTACCCACCGAGTGGCCTCAAACCGTTTAAAAAGTTCATATACCAAAAGGGCAGCAGCGTCATTCTGTAATATGGTTTGTTATGTTGAATTGAATTTTGAAATTTCTACTTTACGGAATACCCAACACTGCAGAACCTCCATCCACCAGATCAACAGATTTTGTCATTTGATGCCATAAAATATCTTAAAATTTTTTGAACAAGTGATGATAATATTGTTATGTAGTAGCAGCCTGCAGAATAAAAGAAAGAAAAGAACACTTGGGTAAATACTTTACCAGCTGAAACATTGTACCTTCACTACACCACAAGTAGGCTCGTGAATAAATGAACTTTATAACTCTGTAACAAGGCCTACAGTTACTTGAACTTGCTTGATGATCCATAGCGGTTTCTCTTGATTGTTGTGTAACAATAAACTTCTGGAACTATAATTAGATTGTATAGGAAACCTTATTATGTCTTCCGTGGTGTGACTTTGACCCATTATAACAAAGTTTCATCATCAGCCCACATATATACAAATTTTTACATAAGTACATCATTTTTAGTGGGAAAAATTCTGCGGTGCGCGTCGGGGTTGAACCCACGACCTTCGGATAAAAATTAAAAATTATTTCTGTTGTAATAGAAGCCTCGCGATAATTAGTAATAAGGTACAAATTTCCATTGTTCGATCTCGCTCTGGGCTATTTCAAAGTTCTATCCAATCCGAGAAACTTTTGTAACAACACCAATAATTCGCCTGAAACCACAAAGGATACAAGATATAATAAAATATTAACTTATTGTTTCGTTAAACAAATTACCTAAGGAAGTGTTACGAACAACTTTTAGAAATTAATATTCAGTTATTACCCTATTTCAAGTTTCTTGGTTACCTTTCTCAAACCAAAGACTTTGTTTACTTTATTATTTGTTATAAACAACGTAGTAGGTACAAACTGCGTCATCATCATTACAACCCATTATGGTCACATTACCGGGCACAGGTCTATAGACTCACAGAGTATGAGTAGGTACTCATAGTAGACTCAAATGTTATGTCTGGTACAACCATGGAAAAAGATGGTGTGGTACTTTTTATAGGCCGGCATGAAACGACAAATCAGCATAATGGTTAAAAAATATGACTATCTGACTAGATTTTTAATCAAATTTTTATTCACACAATTTGTTAATATATCTTTAATGACCACCTTTATTCTAAAGTAATTTATTTAAATATTACTAAGATAAAATAGGTTACTTACTATACATAAAAGGTTTGATACTTTGAACTTTCTAGATAAATCGGCAATGAATCCTAAACTGTACCTAACCTAGCGGTCAACCCCAATGGACCCTGCCCGCCCATAAAATCAAACTTAAGTCGCTATTACGCTCCAATGGCCTATCACAAAATGTGGATGCTGTGTGAAGCTACTCTCAGTCAGCGCGCGAACACCGACCGGGTAAGACGTGTTCACTTTACTCCATTTTGGAGGGAAAACTTGAAGCGATCGGTTTATTGAAGTGAAAATGTTGACAATCTATGCGGTAGCGGACTTGCAGTGAAAATGTTGACGAGTGAGGTGCAGTTTGGACCGGGAGTGATATGAAGTGGGAAAGATGAAAGGTTTGTTTACGTTTAATACTAGGTACTAGTAGCTTACCGCTCCGCGGCTTCGCCCGCGTTATAGTATTTTGCCGCTGTAAAAAGTATCCTATGTCCTTTTCCTAGTTCTAAGCTACCTCTCCATACATTTTCAGCCAAATTTATTTTAATCGTTCTTGAGTTATAAATAGCAGTGGAAACGTAAATAGGGGCAATGATGGTGAGATTTAGTGAAAAATCATAGCACTCAGCCAGTGAAATAATCATACCGAAGTTTTTAATAAGAATAGTCAGAGGCGCCCATGAAACGCCGCGTCAACTTTCCAGACGTAATAAATGATTTATGGTTCTAATTCAATTCAAAAAATTAAAGTATTGTAAAGTTTCACTTCAATTTGTTTTGTTGTTTTTGCTTGATAAAATAAAAGCAACAACCATTCAAAAGCAGCCGTACTTACCAATGAATATTTTTTCGGCCGCTTTATTTATAAAAGCAGCCAAAGCTGGGTGGATCAACTAGTAAGACTTACACTCGTCATAAATGGTAATTTGATCTGTACAAATAATAATAAGTTAATATAGCGCTTTAAAGATAATTTTAGTTGTATGTTGTTCCTGCGTCTCTTGTTGTCGGGTATTTTTAAAATAAAATATTTTGTGTTAATTCAGGCAATAAACTATTTAATTATAAAAAAATATGGATATAAAAATCCTGAACAATTTTCCTTGTTTAAAAATGTTGAATCGTGCTTTTTTAACTCGCTCTTTGGAACAGGCGCTGAAAGAGAGCAAAGAGTGCACAAAAACACTTTGAACTCGTTGCTAGCTTTTGTTTTTTTTTAACTGCTATATGCACCTTAGCTCCGTATGAATTTCTGTCTAAAATATCAAAGTGTAACTCAAAAATGGTGTTATAGGGAAACAATTTTATTGACTATAGGTTATATCTTGTTAACGAGTACGGGTACATACATACATAGTTCGGAACCCTTCATGGTTGGTCCACGGGATGGTTTTAAAATTTTCAAAAGATTTACAAAATAAAGCGGGAAAACCACGGGCGGGTCAGCCAGTTCATTATATTTTAATTTTTAAAAATGGACTAGTACATCTAAACGTAAAAGGTAATAAAACGCTTATTTATTTGGGAATTCAACAAAGTATTGTACAATATTAGGATATAATCTGATGTTTCTTTGGTCCCACTGTTCTTGGTAATGAGGACATATGATAGGATTTAACAGAATTCTCTTTCGCACTGTGATTTTTGTGATGTGTATTCCCCGTGGACTAGGGATGACATTGGCTATAACTCTTAACTAACCACTTTTCACATTAACTGTACCATAATGTCCCAAAGACCCTTACATTAACGACCAAACAAAATGGCCAACTCTGCAGTTTCCGCTAAAAATCCGCGTTGCATAAATAATTACAGACACGTCCCCGCTTCATTATGCAATGCGCATAATTGTGCCACTCCAATTTGAATTTCATAGTGTTACTCGTACGTTTTGTAGTAAAGTTTTTATGCGAACAGTTTTCAGCTAGCCTTATGGTGCAAGTGGGTCGGTGCAACGGACCCGCCGTAAATAAGCCAACACAGCAACGGGACGATAGACGTTCCCACTGATTTATGTTATAGCCCACTATGAACGACATTGCAGTAAATCTTAAAAATTAACTGCAACAGTAAACGCGATAAAATGTTTTTATACGGGCAGGCTGCGAGCATTAAACGGACATTTTATTCGCCTGCTCAGACCTTTTTATTTTCCCCTTAGCTAGGATTACAGTAATTAACCACACAGTTGCTCTGATTTTCAAAGAATGCGGGACTAAAGTAAATGCAAAGAAAATCTCGTTTATGCATTGCCGTTTCAATTTTAAAATGTTGGTTTTATTTAAGTTTTTTACAGAGTTTATTTTAATTCACTGAATTCGAATAATGTAGGACTAATATGCCACTGAAAGCTGAAAGGATTTAGATTAAATAAGGCTGTTGAGAATATTTTTTATTTTACAATTAAATATGCAAATGGTCATTATCATTACCTTATCAACCGCAAGGGAGCCATCTCCATCTTGTCTTTCGGCGATCCAATTCTTACGTTCATAATGGCATAATTAGGGCAATTCTAAGGAAAATGAACCATCAATAATTTTTTTGGTTGTTGATATGTAACATCGAATCATATTGTTTCAGGGATACTACAGTGTACTCTAGCGATCCTATTGCTAGCAAATGCGATCGCGAACGACAAGCGACCACATTTCGTGGTGGAGCCACCGTCGCGGCTCCTGTGGCCTGCGACGAGAGGCGCGTACGCAAGCTGCCGGGCCAACGGACACCCCCCTCCGGATATACACTGGGTCACCAATGAGGGGCAGCTGTTTACTACCATTCCAGGACTGAGGTAGGCTTTTTCTTGTTACCTATTTACTTTTGATTACTTGCTTATTGCATAAACCGTAACCGTATGCGTAAACCTACATACACGCAATGAAACTTTGACAGGAAAATTTAAATCGTGAAATATCGTCCTAGAAATAGCCTCAAATGACTCAAATCACCTCCTTGATATATTTCATCAACTCATCGTATCGTAATAATCCGTAAAGATCCGAAAAAGACTTGATAACGTGTGAAAAATCACACCTGATAAACCACTGAAACTTTCTACTCCATTCGATATTTCCTGAGACATTCCCTTACACCAGTGGTTCTCAAACTTTTTTAATGACGGAACCCTTTTGGGAAGCAAAATACTTGATGGAACCCTACAATAAAACAATTGTTTTTGTAACAATAAAAATTGTGTACCGTGAAATACGCCAACATTGCCACCGAGGGTAATTTTGCCCGAAGATCAATAAAAATCAAGCAAAACTTTGAATAGCAAAAATATCTGAATACTATGTAACATTTATTGACTTTGGTAGAAAATAGTTTATGTGTTTAGCACCACTGTCTATTGGATGTGACGCTAAAGTCACTCAATAACTTGTTGGAACTCGTCAAATACAGAGTGTATTTTTGCGGGCAAATTTTGGTGAAAATTCGAAAGTGGTTGTGCGTGATGGAGAAAACACAGATGAGTTTAATTTATATTATGTTGTACAAAAAACTTTAGGTAGGTATATTATAACGTAATTATCATTGATACAGCTCTTGTATAACTAAAGTTATAATGGTGGGCAAAGTTATCTAGTATTTTTGCGATCTACTATTGACAACATTGCTCGCAGTCAAAATAAGCTTAAGGTTAACCCATCCGAAATATTTTTTTTTGCTTAATATTATTATCTTCATTATTCAGATTATTTATTTCAGAAAAATAAGAACAAATCTCGAATTCGACAAAGAAAGTCAGGACGAAAAATTGGAACCAGAATGTATAAAAATTACACGGAATAAATGTTAACACTTGCATGTGAATCTGTTGAATCAAATATGTTACTGAAAAGTTTTTTATATAATTGAATAAAAAATAATCTTGTTTTTTTATTAACATAAAAAGAAAGAAAAAAGTCAAGAACAGTTTACTGAGATGTACCAACCCTATCACTTCACTAAAGGCGAAAAGCGAATTGTATGGAAAATACAAATAAGGTCAGGGTAATTTTGCCCAACCAGCCTGTCATGGATTTTGGTAGGAAACCTGTCATGGATTCGCTTTAGTTTTAAAGTAAAGGCCAATTTTGGCCAGAATTCTTGTACAGGTTTTGATGTCATCTGATTAGAGGCCGGAGAGGAGATATTTGCGTCAAAAATCAACGTGGGCAATGTTGGCAAGAAGTCGAGATAACATTGCCCGCCATTAAAAATAATAAATTACTTGATTTAATATTGACGAATAACAAAATCTAATAAAAGAATACATGCAAAATATCTTATAATTGCAGATGCTAAAAGAAAATACTTACGTCCCCATACAAAAAATTAACAAAAATTGTAATTATTCAAAAAATGTGGGCAATGTTGGCGTATTTCACAGTACGTAAATATATACGTACCGGGTAAAATTATAAGTTTTGTTGATACCAATCTTAAGAGATATTGTACCAGCTATTGTAACACATGTTTATACAAATACAAATAAACAAATAACGTTCAGAGCGTTTTGTCTCGGAGCGACCAGAGAGAGGTGTTTTGATAATTTTTCAAATTCGTTCGGAACCCCTACAGAGGTATCACGGAACCCTAGGGTTCCGCGGAACACACTTTGAGTATAGCTGCCTTACACAAACACCGTAGATCGACCTCAAGATTAGCCGGGTTCTACGAAACTTCGAAAGATCAACGGGCTGGTCCTTAAACTACCAACTTCACCTATATTTTACGAGGAAACGATACGCAAAGTTTATGTTTACTTTACACTGGAACTTGTAATGCTTGAGCATGAAAATATATGGATAGTATTATGCCTTTAGCATAAATTATAAAAGTTGATAATACCGACAGTGCTTCTATGGAAATGTTCTTTTGAACTCCGTTATAATTTTATGGAAATAAGTAGGTAGTTGTTTGTTTTACAAACCTTTTTACAGCTCTTTTTGAATTATTTTATGCTTGGAAAAGTTTTTTTTTAGTAACAGGCTACATTTTACGGGGGAAAATCCATTAGAGCGCGGACAAAGCCTATTGCGAAAGCTAGTTTAATGAACGTTTTAAATAGTCGTTGGTTCTTTAATTTTCACATCCACTTTAACTTTAAGTTTTTAAGTTTGCATTATTAAAAGTTCTACTCAATAAAGAGAACTTACCAAACTTTTATAAAAAATCATCCCGGCCTTTCAAAAAGGCCTGATCAAAGCAAAGTTGTACCAAACTTTCAATGGCACATAGATTGCCTTTTCAAAAGGAAAAATCTGCGAGACAAAGTTGAATAATTAATTTCAGCTTAACTGCTTATGGAAAAATGTAGGTAACATTAAAACAAGCGCCGGGTGTTGAGAAGTTTTTGCGCCGAGTTTCTGTCTAATGACCGCTGGGGACTAGGAGTTTTGTATTTTTAATAAGTTCTTGTAGCGTGTGCCAAACTTTTGCAATAATTTGTTAAAAAATGTTTACGGTTTAAATTCTTTATTTTCTCATTAAGAATTTACATTAAAAATTCGCTTACATGAGAAACCAGTTTAGTACTAAATTATTCTACGTACATAGGTAACCTACAGTTACAATATTTCTAAGGGAACTTATACTTATAACTAAACATGTGTTACCTACTTTGGAAAACATTCACAAAAAAGATTATAATGAAGATTTTATAAGTTTGAGTGAAAGAAACTCCGTAAAACCTCGTAAAACAGACTACATATTTAACAAAAAAAGGCAAACAATACAAATATAAGCAATGATTTTGAATATAAGTAAATGGAGAACTAAGCCAATAAGTAAAAATAACGAAAACATAATTAAATTGTTTAAAAGTGGGTATTTAGGTATATTCGGGTGGATCGAGAAACATAAAACGAGTACAAATTGTTTACTATTGAGTTGAGTGAGAATGCACTAAAACTACACAGAGCATAAACTCATGGATGCGGCAGATTATGGTGTTTTATATTTTATTTTTAGTTTTATGTTTCTTGCATAAGTTTGTATATATTTAATAAAGTTTTTATTGTTATTACATAGTTATTGATATTTTACTTATTTTAATGCATAATAAATGTTATTTTATCTATTTAATTTAGGTATAATTTTTAATTTGAAAATTGTCTGGTAAGTTATTTCTTTATTATTGTTTTTCTTGGTTTATTAATTTTTCTTTATTTGAGTAATGTTCGTCTGAAATTCAACAATCTGGGGAATTCCCTTTACATATTTTATCTGTATGTTCTTTTCTCCATTAGCCATTCGTTGTTCTAATTCTGTCTTCAACTTTTTTATATATTCTCTTTGACGTATTGTTTGATCGGAAAATATCTTAACATTTTGTTCCGTCATATTAATCTTGTTTTGTAAAATAAATTTTGCACTATGCTCTGATACAAAACTTATCTTTACTGGACGTGTGTTTCCAGGATTATACTTTCCTAGACGCATAATTCTATCAGGTTCGGCGCAATCGGAGCTTATCGTTTTGAGTATTTTATGAACTTCCATTTTATCATTGTTTTTTCTTTCGGCAGGTTTATCTAATTTAGGTTCTTGTATTCCTGTTATTATTAAGTTTTTAGCACGAATGTTGCGTTCTTGACACTCTCTTATTACGTCTTCATAAGCATTCACTGTTATAGGGACATTTATAAGCTTTTAAAAGTTTCATGCAGTGTTTGTTAGAAGTTACTTAAACTTTGTCCAGGTAGCTACCTCAAGCCGTATTATCTAAATGGGAACATTAATTTTCATTCTAAATGTCGGTTTGATTCTCGCACGATTCGTTTCACACGTTCGATTTTTCTTAAACACGGGCTTTAAAGCCAACTCGCACACAGCAACTTTGGTCACTCTTAGAAATGCTAAAAAAGCCATACACATAATATAAATTGCAGATTACAATACTCTAATCCTAATAAATATACTTAAGTAATAATGTCTCCCAATAAACATAAAAAGTTTCTCGCTTAAAATGCGAGTTTCAATGGTAAAGTAATAAATTAGTTTCCGCTGAAAGCAGTTTCGGCAGATTTGTACATTGACATGCACGATACGCGCAGAGTGAACTTACGAGCAAAACTTCCCTCGCTCAAAGCCTCAGACCGGGATCTTATTCACAACCGTTTTCAACCGACTTCAAAAAGAGAATCTCAAGTCGACTGTTTTTTTTGTTACCTCATATCTTTTGATAAGGTATGGCGAAAGAACATGTATAAACTGATAAAATACAAGTCATTTTATATTATACTTTGTAATAATTATTCAAATTATGGTAGGTACAATATGACTACAAATTCAAGAATCGGCGTAAATGTAGTAAATGCCCATTTAGTACCGAAATCTAACTGCCTACCTACATCTCCATTAAAATATAAAATATTTTTTAGTTTGTTAATTAGTTCTTAACGGATATAAGTATTTTTTAATAAGTTCCTTCGCTACATACTAACAGCTTTTGGAATTACATAGTAGCTTGTAGTATAGAAATTAAGATTGTCTGTAAGTGATTTTAGAAAAACTTTTGAGTAATATGTTTAACCATACGTTAGTTAGATAGCGAATAAGGGCCCAGCCCAGCGAAACACCCTAAAGAGTATTGAATAAAACGACTTCGCAATGTGCCACCCATTTTAACTTTAAATTGAATTGTTGAAAGATTTGGTGTTTCATTCCGTTTTTAAAAGCTTTTGGGCAGTTCTTAGACACATTTGGGAGTTCTATTTGTTTGGAACTTTTAAGTCAACAAATAAACTTGGAACATATTTAAGAGATTTTGTGCATCCTATTTGTGAGATTAGGAGGCTCGAAATCACCCATAAATTTTCATCTTAGAGGAACACACGAAATTTTACCTTTAAAATTAGGTAGTTGGGGGTTTAAAGAATATTATTGTTTTGTGTTAATGATTTTATTTATTTATTAATCACTATCTCTAAACAAACCTTTAGAATAGATGGGCTTTCAAAGTTGTTCGTTTTTCAAATAAAATAAGTTAAACTATTAAGTAAGTCCTTAACAAAACAACCCCTGTAATGGACTCCCAGTCACGTAAAGGTCTTCGCCGTCGCTCGTACAATAGAACCCATTACTGTTCAAACAACCTATTGAGACATGATATTTTGTTAAAATGAGATTTGCTATAGGTTACTTCATCTTCAATCTTGTTTATCCAATATTATTTACCAAAACCTTTTGTATGATGTTCTGTTGATATAAAAGGCTGTTTGTTGTCTGAAGCAACAAATTCTTGATGGAATTGATAAATGTGTTTATAGCTGTTTTTTTATATTCTTTTGCTGTTATTTTGATAATTTAATAGACGTTCTAACAAAAATAATAGTAAGTAGGTAATAAAATATTAAATATTGTTTCTTTCGAATTTTGAAAGATAAGTCTAAAGTTAAATAGCTAGGTATACATTAGTTACTTTACTTTACCTTATAATACTTATTTGCACAGTTTGATTTTTTCACCTCGCAACCACGTCAAGGTTGTAAAGCTTTACGAGCACTCCCATTCAATAAGTTCCATGTCATAATAATTGCTTGTTGACACTCCATAAAGTTTTGCACAGCACCTGAATAATGCTGGCTCATAAATAGATCAGACACTTTTCGATGTCTTGTTTAATTTAGATATTCTTGGGTTTTTTTAACCTATTAACCACACCTGTTGCCACATCGTGGCCGTCGGCTGAAACTTGTTATTAAACTTATCTGTCGCTTTATTTTGCCTAGTATTTTTATTCTAAGGTTTTAATATGTTCAGTTCAAAGCGGTTTGCACCTATTCACTACAGCATAGTCAGAACCACTCCATGGTTTGAAAGTTTTACGAGCATTCCAGCTCTATAAGTTCCCCGTCATAATAATCGTTTGTTCTCACTCCACCGTTTTTGCCCGCGCTGTAGTGGCTCCGTAACTCACCTGAACAATGCTCATGAATACCAATGTTCGATGTTATCTTGTTTTATTTAGATAGATTCTAGTTAGAATAACAATGGTAATGGTGCCCTAACGTGTGCTCTTTGTGATTTGTTTATAAATAAATCAGGAGAATACCTATAGGCCGGACATGAAAAACAAGATTCAATATTATTAAATACTTTATTATGACATCGTAGGGCGACACCAATTGGTATTTGTTATTAAAACAATTCAACCTTTAGTTAATTACATTTTCATGTGAAGTTCGTACTGAATATATATATGTAGGTATATGTAAAACGTTTTTGAGTTGTACAATAATTCAGATGATCGTTACTTATGTTTGAAGTAAAGTGTTATTATTTTTATACGAAAACTCTAACATAAATTTGTAACCCCCCGTATTTTGAATCGGTTAAGTAGAAAATATTTGCCAGATAACTTCATTTGTAGAAAACACGACAAACCGAAAAACAAAGTCCAATCTTAAAAGTTCAAACAAACAATCGGAAACGCCGTCTTCCAACCGCCCTGTCACCTAACTTCCCGCATACCAAATCAGCGAATTTTGAATCATTTAAAACTCTATTACAAGGGCATAAAAGCCACTGTTGATACTTTGTGAACAGAACATTGCTTGTGATAACACGTTTGCAGTGTCAGTGCTAACCTTTGCTTACTCGACCACAAACTTCGGAAATATCAGTGAGCATAAACTTTAGGGTAGGTAATACATTTACCTAGGTAAACTTATACGGTGTCTCCAGTTGTTATTGTTTCCAAAACGGCAATTTTAAATCACGATTCGTGGTGACCCATGAATTGTGTCTTTAGGATATACCTACATAGTATAACTTTGGACGCAGATAATGGTACTTTTAGTAGATTATTAAAAATGTTTGCTCTTCTCGTGTTTGTCATCAAACCGTATTTGGGATTTATACCAGAACAATTGAACAATTCATCTTTAAATCAGGTGCTTTAGAACGCACATACATTTTAAGAGGTAAAACCCAGAAAAACCAACGTCAGGGCTTGAACACACGACATTGAGAATAAAAGTCAAGTAAGCCCCCTTAAACTTACGGCTTTAAAATTTGTATTTTTAGCTAGATGAACATTTTTAGTTTTAAAATTCTATAAAAGTTACCTACTATCATATTGCGAAAAACACTGAGGCAGAAAATTACATTTCCATCCCTCTATACAGAAAAGACTCAATATTAATGTTTATGTCAGCGGAAAATTGGCAATGATCGAACATCGAAAACTGTCGATATAGCAAAATGTCCCCATTGCCTCATATTTCCAGAAACATCCTTTGACAAACACAAGATGATCTTGAATATTTCTGAGACATTCTAATGTGTTTCGATTTGGAGAATCGTACCGTTGTAATTATAAACAGACTGCGTGTATGTTGTGATACATTAGTATTGTAGACGACCTCTGTAGCGTAGCGGGCGAAGGTCTGGCTGTGACGCAGAAGGTTGCGGGTTCGATTTCGGCCTCAGAACAAACATTTGTAAGATCTGTAGATTTTTGTATGGGTATTATATTTGTATAATAAAAAATATCTATCTCGCAACCTCCTGCGTCGCAGAGGAGATAGTGGTTATTTGTTAATTCTTTTGCAGACACGTGCTGAGTGATGGAAGACTGGTGGTGGGAGCTAGAAGGTCGCTCCTGGATGTGGGCAGTGGAGCCAGTCAAGCGGTGCTCAGGTGCAAGGCATCCAACAGAGCGGGCACTGTTCTCTCTAGACCCATGCTACTTCATCCGGGTGAGTCAATGACATTGTATAAAATTAGCATTCGAAATTGGAATCATGTCATGGCAAGGTGTTATATTCTATACCGACAATCACACTATCGTGTACTTTTGTTAACTTTACCTAGGTACCTTTTTTGTGAATAAATACGTTTTAATGATAAATCGGTTTGCACGGTTAATATTCTGCTACTTGCAAAAGTAGGTTCTACGTAGTATATCTAGCAGGTAATTGATACAATTGATAAATTTAATAACCTTTAGAGAGTATTATCATCAGAATGTGAAGTAAGATGATAAATCGATTCTCATTGATTGAAAATTATTTAAAAACTTCGTTAACGCGTCAGGGTTAAAAATAAAATGAATAATTCATTCTAATTAATTTTAAAGTTAGCAAAGTAAAAGGTAGCATTACGTAATGCTCTGAGGAGATCACTAAGTAATTTTATACAAGCCGTAATTCTACCGTAATTTATAAAGTCTGGAGGTAAGTAGTACCTACTGAGTACCACCCATTTGTCTAATGGATAATAGCTTGCCAACAATATAAAACTGAACTCATAGTATATTATTTAAACTAGTTAAAATTACACCCCCTTTATTTTTTTTAATATTTTTTTTTAAATTCACTTCCCGCCCGCGGCTTCGCCCGTTATAATATTTTTTTTGTTGTAAATGCTCAAACTAATTTACGGCCAAAGCGGTTCAGCCGTTTTTGAGTTTTAAATAGTGTAACACGACAATCTTCTTTATATAGATTTGTCTAAGTATAATTTAAAAATGTTAAAATTTATGTGTAGGTACTTATCCTTCTAATACATAAATGTTGAAGGACGTAGTATACTTTTTACAGCGGGATATATCATAAAGCGGGTGAAGCCACGGGGCGGAAAAATACTACTAAAAAATATGTTTACCAATTACAAGCATGTTCAGCATATTTGAGTAACATTGATGTTCAAACAAACAATTCATATAAGTTTCAATCAATCAATCAGGTTAACGACGCCTTGTAACTTCCAAGTGGTATAAGATATCATAAACCTCCACTTTAAGCGAAAAACTTAGACTTTTATTCTCAAGTTAGTATAACGGTACTTATTACTTGAAACAGAAATATTGGCCCTGTCAGAGTCCTTGCGGAATTCAACAAGAAGAAAGTTCTGTTGCGAACTCGCTCTAATGTCATTTTTAATCCCTTAATTAAAAGTTTCCTTGTAAAAACTCGAGCCGGCTGTTTTTCATTTTATTCCATATTTCCCTCGCTGTAACGGAAAGTTAATTGGTCCAACTCTGCCCGAAGTTGTAATTTGTTTCCCTTACATCTGTTTATTACAAGTCTGTTGTACAGTTTTACGTATTAGTTCCATTTCATTATGTCCGGCTATTTTCTAATTGTTTCATCAAAGCCTTTTAATAACAACCCCAAATGTTCTTTAATTTATCATAAATTTCGTAATTAGGGATTGTTAATTTGAAGTTATGCGTAAAAATAATAAACATTGAGTTTTGTTTCGGCTGTTTTTATAAAAAGAAAAATACTGTTGAGTGTAATAACAAATTTAATTGTAGTACAAAGAAAACAAAAAATTGTTTAGCTGCCTGGTAGGGTATAAAGGGAAAGAAAACAAGGATTAATTTGATTAAGGGGTAAGTTTAATGAATATACGGTAATAATTTCTCAGCTCTTATTAAAGTCAATGCTAGTTAAAATTGTTTTATAAACTAGCCGAGGCTTTTGATTGATTTTCGCTCGCTTTTGGTAGGTATGAATATATAATGAACGAAAGTACAATGAAGTAGTATAATGAAGGAACGTACATTATTTTAACAAAATTCTATAGTATTATTGTTATGATAATTTTCAGTGATAACTGTCCGGATTTTTTATGGCACCCACAATTCTTGTGTATAGGTCTCTGTACAAAAGTTCGTTGAGTTATAAGGTCTAATAATTTCAAATGTTCTAAGGAAAAGAATACCCTGTTTACCTTTTAAATCAACTTGACTTCTAAATTACTTATCGAAGTAAACTTTCTATCCGATTAGCTGCTTTAACATCGCCAGCCGGCCACAGAAAGTTTTTAATTAAAGATTGAGCGACATAGTATCTGTTATTTTTTAAATTGCCATGTTTCAGGCGGCCGTCAGTTCTTTATAAAATATTATTCTTTGTAAGCACAGCTTACTGGGCCACGCAGAATTGTTTCATTTCCTTTTTATGATGAGTCTTGCAAGTGACCCTCGTTGTACTAGTACTGGAAGTCTCGCTTTTACGAGGCACTTATTTAAAATTTACTTCTCAACAAATGGAAGTCCATACTTTTATAATATTTCGGGCTGATATCTTTCATTATACTAGCGTTTTTTCCTTCAGAAATAAGTCCTGAAATAATAATTATATACAACATGTAGTATGCATTATTGTGCACCGTTAAATCACTATCGTTTAGAATATTAATAATCAAAATCTTTAGTCGCTGTCAGTGTCACTGCCTGCCGCCTCTCTCGCTGGTACGTCATTCGCATTTTAGTGCTCAACCGTTCGTCACGTAAAATTGCGAAAGTTTCGCACTAGTAAAATAAACAATTGTGAACCAATATAATTACGTTTTATCATGGCCAAAACAAGTTTAATTTGCCATTCTTACGTAAGTGATCAACTACAAATCATAAAATTTGTTATAAAAATCCAAGTTGAGTCCAAGTGACTCGGAACCAAATCATACCATTGAAAAAGGTAAGTCAAGTTATTATTACAAATATGCTTAGCTATTTTGTGTGCATAGACAACAAAAATACATTCGGGCTGATCGTCGGACAGTCTCATAATTATGATGTCATGCCGCACTACCCTCATCTTCAATGTAGGTTATTGAAAGCTTATGTAGCTCATATTGTACGCAAAGACAACAAAAATGCATTCGAGCTGATCATCGGACAGTCTCATCGCAACAATGATGTCATAACGCGCTACCCGCATTTGCAATGTGGTTTATTGAAAAGTCAATTTATTATTACAAGCGTACCTACTTATGTAGCTCATATCGTGCGCAAAAACAACAAAAATACATTCGGGCATCGGACAGCCTCATCGCAACAATGATGTCATAAAGCGCTACCCGCATTTACAATGTGGATTATTGAAAACAGATACTGTGCTAGTTCTGTGTACAACAATACGTATTTATACTAATAATGTAATATGACAGTCATACAATGCATTCGAGCAGTATTCAGGACTGTCTCATCGCATAATATTGACTATCAAATTAACAAGTTAATGCACTCGAGCTGATCTTTGGGCTGACTCATCGCATTTGTACAACATATTCAGAAGAGAATTATATCGAGCTGTTCTATGGGCTGTCTCACTTATTCTACTTCCCTCATTGCAACTGGACATGGAGTTGATGAATATAAACCCCATAGATTGGGGAGTTTGTGTATCCACCACACTAAAAGGTTTGTTAGCGGCAAATTTAATTTACCACAGTGAGTTGATAGGTTAAGTACCTACCTACACAAATGACGCTGCAGCCTATCTTCTGATAAACATATCCCTACGTCGGTTTGATGAAATCTATGGGAAAATATTGGGTGGCACTATTCTTAGGCCATCGCCATACGGCACTTTTGGCAAAACAAAACACAAATACAGATTTGACATTATTACAGTGTAGTGTTACACAAGTAAAATTTATTTGACACATTCGGATATACTTTTGGGTTTATCCTACGTGTAATTATTAAATTGTTTTTAAATATTATACTTAACGTCCATTTATTTGAAAAATAAATATGGAATAGAGTAGTTCCTACTTGGTGATTTATGCATAGTAATTATGCATAATACCTACCTACTTTTGCATTATAAATAATACAAACAATCACCATTAGATATTTATCAAGATATCATAATTATCTATAATGTATACCATGTATACCTACAATACCTATGTTTTATTTTTATTATTACTACATCCTGCAATTTGTAGATTTTCCTGCATAAAATGTTTCCTTCCATACGTATCCGATTATTTTGGGATTGAAGCGAAATATATAAGCAAACTATAAAGTGGTTTACTTGTGACCAACATACGCAACTTTATAAATATTAGACTTGTAAAACAATAAGAACGAGCTATGAAGAAGTTTACAAGGATGAATTATGAAATATTCAGCATTCTGAATCTGTTATTAGGTTTTTTCAGTACCTCTGATGCAAACTGGCTAATCTTACAAGGAAACAGCCGATCGCATCGAATAATACCGCACATCCAGAAGTCTACATCCGTAGTCCAGTTCATCCAGGACGCCAGTGCAGCAGTGGACACACCGCCGACACAGCCGCCGAGCATAGAGGAGACGAGGTACCCAAAAACCAGTGGCCGTATTTCCGACATCAATAACCCATAGTAACTACCATCTTGGTACAGATATCTGCTTATAAACAGATGTTTTGTTTAACATTCGGTCCGCCTATTGGTGAGACCTAAGTACAAAACTAAAGGTTTGTGTACAATAATAATATAATCCAGCATTGAAGGATCGCAGCAATCAAGACATCGCAGCGTGCTCAACTATCTTATATTACTATAAGTTCATTCCTGGAATCTTTTTAAAATCCATACCGAACTGAAATGTGCATTTTAAAGATAATCTGCTATGGTGTGCGAAAGAAGATTCCGCCTCGCGGCACCAGCCGCATTATGACCGATGTACATATCGGGTCAAGCAAGACCAAGCGTGTTTTACCAACATGAAATATACAAACCTACTTGACTGTATGCTGTAGGGTGCGCCATCACTGGCGACTAAGAAATTATTGTCAGTTTTCATGTGTGCATGTCGGAGAGTTTTTTCTACGCTACCTACGTCCATTGAGTTACGGATAATACGTACAACTATTTCCAAATTCTCTCTCAATGTGATACACTAACGTGTTTACAATGTTTACATGATACAAAATATAATTATGAACATTCTGCTGTTAAGTGTATAGTAACTTCCTAAAGTTATGAACCATGAATCGCTTCAGATAATCCACTATTAGCGTTGCTACATTTTTAATATCATTTCATATTATAATAACTACCAATGTAACCGTTTCAAACTTACATAGTTACCTACTATGTAAACTAAATATTATTATAAATAGTTTTATAACTGATTTCTATAATAGTGTCTTGTCTATGATTGGGTTAGCTGGAGACCTATTATGAATTCAACTTCGTTTGAATATAAATCCAGGGTTTCACAAATACATGTTATTGAGTTAAACCCCATGATTTCTGTTTTGCATCCACGGGATGAACCAGCTGTCATGCAATGGAACACATCGCATTTTTAAAGAAATTAACATCTGGATAAAGTTATCAAAACATATAATATGAAATAAGTTGGTATTTTCAACCACTGCATAGTCGGTTTTCTAGTGTGCGCTTGCCCAGAAATTTATTGGCTTTGTTATAAGCCTTAAAATTGTATATTTTTATTTTCTCCATTCGACGAAAATAATGGTAGCTCCACGCTACCCTATAATCATTTTAAAGAATTTAAAATGACAATACTGTAGATAAGAGTTGTATTGTTAATTCTGGCGCCTCAACAACGGGGTATGGTTCGTGTGGTTGTAGAAAAGGTACCGGCTGTAGACCTTGGTCGAAATATAATATCAATTTCCATACAGATAAAGCTGCAAGTTATCTACTATCATTATAGGTTATAAATATATTTCCTTTTTTGCATCCATACATCAATAGAATGAGAGAAAACCAGTCTCCCTTCTAAGTGAATTAAACTACTGTCACGACTGAGTCCTCGAAAAACGTTACTAAATAAGTACAATTAACCCAGATCTTTTTGTCTTTTGCAAATACAAAAAAAAAAAAAAAAAGTGACTTGTAAGGTTATCTACAGTACAAGTGTCTAGACACGCCTGACATCTTCCCTTTACGTTGTCATGGGCTAAAATATTTTTTTATACTACGTTTCTACGGTTTTTTTTTGACTCTCAGTTAAACAATTATTTACAAAACCGAAGAAGAGGCTTTATATAGGTTATATTTAGCCGTTGTATCTGTTATTTTGAAACTTTTTACATAATCATTAATCTTTGACCAGCAACAATAACGTGTTAAATTAATTTTTTGTCGCTAAGACAATTATATATTATCTCCACCATACGGGGACATCCACAATAATCATTTAGTATAATCTCTACCAAGTATGTAGCACAATAGTTGTCTGGGAAGGTCGTGTATATTTAAATATATACCATACATACACATTTGTGAATTTAATATTTCTTACAGTTTTGAGTGTCGTTTACAACAATTTTTATATCTTATATTATTCTTTTCACCACAGTTATTTAACTTTACATACAGAATTGTATGTATACTCAATAGCAACAAGATAGTGTTCCTATTGGTACTCCTTTGAATAGTTCTAACATAATATATTCAGACGATCGGATACATGAATATTCGATCACAAGTTTAAATCCTCTATGGATGTTTTGGAGTTTGCTCCCCTGTAAATAAAACTATCGATTTCAGTAAAAAATAGTACAAAAAATGTCCTACTGACTTTAGAAATGTTTTTGGTACTAGTAAACCGAATAGAATCTAAATAAATTTTGATATGAGTATGATCGTTTTATCACCAGTGTATCTTATTGGCGTTTGGGAAAGCCCTTTATCTATGAATAAAATCATTGTAAACCCACGCATTAACCATAGAGATTAACAGCTACAGTTAAACATTATGTAATTACTAATGTTTAAACATTATGTTTTTACTAATTACAACAAAAACGGTTCTTCCTTTGCAATGGAAAGGTTCTGCAAAAGAACAATCATACAAACCTGGAGAACATCTTCATTTATGATATTTGTTTTAACACACAAATAATAAGCCACAACATTTTATGTTGATAGTGTAATAAAAATACTGTTCAAAATAATATAATTATAACAGGGTACATAAAGAATCTTGGAATTTATTTAATAAACGAAACAGTGGTTTCCCACATCATGACACATAAAACATATATGATTTTGAGTAAAGTTACTCATAATAATTCTAAGTTCAACTTAATTTAGTATAATTTCTCTATTGAGTAATTCTAATATGATTTTATTTCCTCAATCAGCTCTAAAAGTCTACATGTTGTATATAATTATTATTTCAGGACTTATTTCTGAAGGAAAAAACGCTAGTATAATTGATGATTAAACGAACTTACCAAGTGAAGTTCTATCATAATTATACGTTGCGTTTTTTCCGAAGAAATAAGTACCAATTCCCTCCCAACCCAAGGACCCTGATGCTGATTTGATTTCGTCAACAAAATCAAGAAAAACTATTCAAGAATATCTGATGTAATATATCTCTAAACGAAATGACGTACCAGCGAGAGAGGCGGCAGGCAGTGACACTGACAGCGACTAAAGATTTTGATTATTAATATTCTAAACGATAGTGATTTAACGGTGCACAATAATGCATACTACATGTTGTATATAATTATATTTGAATATGAAACGGGTAACATACCATGATTTATTTGTTTTTGAGGAAAACTCAAAAACAAATAAATCATGGTATGTTACCCGTTTCATATTCAAATATAGTTAAAAACCATGATAGTTTAAAAAGTTATATTGTATATAATTATTATTTCAGGACTTATTTCTTCGGAAAAAACGCAACGTATAATTATGATAGAACTTCACTTGGTAAGTTCGTTTAATCATCAATTATTTTTCTTGTCAGAAACGTTTGCCGTTGATATTAGATAACGAAGTAAGACATCTTTTTGTTGTTGGCGAAAAGTAATTTGCAATTTTTTGCCTCGTCCTATTTTTCATGAGAGGTGTTTGAATTGGACCTGTCACTGAAAGCCCGTGGCATCAACGTCGTATCCTGTTACTGAATTGCTTGAGACATCACAATTTTTTTGAGACACGACGACGCAAAGCTTTATTGTTCGATTAAACTTCTTTAAATAAAATATGTTCCAAAACTATAAACGACACAACTCCTGACTTAAAAAAACAATACGCATATAAATTTAAGGAAACTAGTGTTACAAAAGAAGATATTATAAATCTAATTTTCTTTGTTACAAACAGTAAAGGTAAAATTAAATTTATTGCACAAGCACTTGATAACTTGTTAAAGAAGCCTTGTTGAAGAACCCTGGCAACCTATAGCTTAACGAGCTCCCTCATTTTTACCTCAAACATGCAACTATAGCTGAAGTTGCCGACTTTACTTACCATATTTTAATATTTTCCGCAACAATGAAGCAGGCACAAAGGAAAATTGAAAGGCAGCAAATGGGGTACCTTAGGGTACCTACTATCTTATTCTCATTCAAATGAGTTTGAACAAAGTATTCGACACTTTGATGTTGTATCGAACTCGCTTCGTTGAAAAGTTATCATTTGATGAGCCTCTCGGTTAAGTAATTGATATTGCGAATCAATTTTGATGTTGATTTTAATTGGGAGTTTTAATTATTCTGTCCTCGTTGGTTTAATATGGGAACCTTCAAAATCAAAATCAAAATCAAGTAGTGGTGCTGGCTGAAGAATAGTATATCTTATCTCGTGGTCGTTATAAAGGCGACTTTGGGATTTATGGAACAGAATTGACAACTCACTGTGCTAACTAACTGCGATCTCAAAGCTGGTTCGTGGTAATCATTCCAGCATCGAGCGCCTCTTTGCTTGCTTGTTTCGCCTTTCTCCTTGCTAGCATAACGTACTGTACAAATGTACACATGAAAGCAATAAGTAAACATTGAACTGTCTGCATTGAATGATGCCGTGTAACATGTCGGTTAACAAACACGGGGTAACGTTAGCATCTTTCGAATAAACATTTAAAGTAAAAAGCATCATTCGACAAAGAAGAGGTGAGAGACTACAAATTTCGTGGTCCGTTATCCCGGTCCTACATCCTTGATTTTTTTAATCCTTGATATCTCTGTTAGCTACCACAATCGAGAGTTGGGTATAGGATATTTTTGGGCGTCTCATCGAAACGAAGCTACTCACCAAAAATTAGCTTGATAGTAATCACTTGATTTCCATGTTCTACGGATCCCGGACTAATATTATTTACACCTAAAATCTAATAAATATTTCGAGTGATATTTATATTCGTGTTTGATAACATTTTTCTTCTTTATTAAGGCTGTAACAATATAAGGTGTAACAATATAAGACAAGGTGAATAACGCTATTTCGAAAGTAGTTCATTGGTTTAACTCTAATAACTTGTTACTTAATGAAAATAAAACCAAATGTATAAGATTTACATTACCAAATGTTAAACAAGTTAAGGCAGATATTAAAATAAAGGATAAAAACTTAGAGTTAGTAAAAAGTACTGTATTTTTAGGCATAACACTAGATAGTAAGCTTCAATGGGACGCTCACATAGATAAGTTATCGAAAAAGCTCAGTTCTGCGGCTTTTGCTGTTAAAAAAATCCGTTATTTAACTAATGTAACTACATCTAGACTGGTCTACTTCAGTTATTTTCACAGTGTTATGTCGTATGGCATTTTACTCTGGGGGAGTGCTGGAGATGTACGACTGAATAATATATTTGTGCTTCAGAAAAGAGCTGTTCGATCTATCTATAAAATGAGCCCAAGAGAATCCTTGCGTGAAACATTCAAGGACATAAATATATTGACAATTCCCTGTCAATATATTTATACAGTCTTAATGTATACCCACAAAAACATCAATAGTTTTCCTAAGAAAAGTAATAGACATAATTTTAATACTAGAAATAAGGAAAAACTAGCTTTACATATTACTAGGCCACATAAGGTTAATATATCTTTTAAGGGGCAATGTATACGCTTCTATAACAAGATTCCCAAAGAATTGCAAGAATTATCTATCACTAAATTTAAAAACTTGGTAAAAAAACATCTTATTTCAAAATCATATTATAAAATATCAGAGTATTTAGAAGATAAAACTGCATGGGATGGAATCCGCTCCAATATCTTAAAGAAAAGAACAAACTAACAAATAATTGTACTAAATTCAGATATGAGCTGATTGTTCTTTATGTTTCTCAATTCAGTGCTTAAAAAAACGAAACATATTTTTATGTCAACCTTGTTTCCATTGTTTATTTTATTTAATAATGTGTTGTATTTATTGACTTGTCCAAGTGATCTTTAGGATTTTATGGAAATAAATGACATAAATCTTAAAAATCTTATAATCTGCAAACTTTTCTTGTTTCTTTTACTTACTTTCAGTTTATTTGTGTTCTTTTTTGCATTATTGTGTACTGGAATAAAACCATGAGCTATGTTTTGTAACAAAGGGAGGATTTGGGAATATTACAAAAGAATTTGATGGATCGGTCTCACGTGGCCGGAGCTAAAAAATGTAATTACAAAGCCTTTTTTGCATAATTCCCTTTAGATAAGTCTGGTTCGTTTATAATAAAGGTATAAATGATGTAACGATTAGTGATCCATCAACTTGGGTAAACAATATAGACAACATAATATAGCAAAATAATTTACCAGAAAAGTACAACAAAATTAACCAATCTTTTAATTAACTCACACTTATGTTCCCACTGTTGGGACACGAAGACGACGTGAGAGATAAGGTCATAATTCACCGACTGCTGGCCAAGTGCGAGTTGGTGAATGTTACATGTAATTTATAAGCTCGTCAATTTTTACCGGTTTCCACAAAAGTACAACATCTATTATTTAATTTATTTTATTCTTTTGTTAAACAGAATGCCTAATAAAACATGAAATGGTACGTAAGTTTATGGGTACACTGAAGCTATAAACAATTTCCCCAGAAAAACATTGAACTATTATAAGCCGCGCACTTAAAGAATTGATTTATAAATGGCGTCCGCTCGCATGCGTTCTCGCTCACTCTCTATCGCTGTCTATACCTTTATCCTTGTTTTGCCAATCGTACCCGCCGCCATTTTCAAATCAATTTTCTATCTGCGCGGGTTATACTAATTGTTAATATTATTATTTTGTTCTTAGTGGACGACAGCGCAATATCCCACAACGCCAGACAGCTGACTCCGGCCAGGCTGGGAGGCTCCGTGGTGCTGCGGTGCGAGGTGTCCCCGCAGATAGGGGTCACTGACATCGCGTGGCTGCAGGATGGCCTGCCTCTGTCTTCAGGATACTTGAGCAGTGGTTAGTGTTAACTGGCGGAATTTATACGATTCCTATTTATATTTTCATTTTCTGATATATACTGATATTTTTTTTATATATTTTATTTTATATATATTTATTTATCTCCAGCTACAGTTGTCTGGAAGAGATCGCTCTCAGCGGTAAGGCCAGTTGTTGTATGTTTCTCTGTTTTAAAGTACAATAATTTGTGTTAGTTTTTACATTGATTTTTAGTTTGGTTGAATAATCCTAATTTCAAAAATTTTAATAGCCTTTTACAAGGTTAGCCGCGTAATGGACTACTATAAAACAACATTGACCATGAAACAGAATTATTGTTCCACGTGATCATTTATTAGGCTTACAAAAATAATTATAACAAGCCGTGACAACTACAGAAGACGAATTGTACCTATCATTCTGCTCGGAACGAAATAGGTCGCAGATACATCAAAATGTCGAACATTCGTTCTCGTCGTTGACGAATCCTCCCGAGATAGGCTCCTTCAGCTTATCGTATGAAAATAGCTCTTGTACAAAATCCTGTGTCGGATTTTCATTTGTCACGGATAACGTCTTCTTAGTTTTCTTTCGATATTGTATTAGATCTTTTTATATTGGATGTTATAGAATCCTTTTTCATGTATTACACATGTAATTCTTGTTATTAAATTTTTGTAAAGACTACTTGATTCAAAATTAAAGCAAACCTAAAATAAGGATGAGTACTTATAGACCTCGCGATGTAACACAAGTGGGTCAAACTAGAAGCTTACCTCCTCCGTAACACAAATTGTAACTTAAAAGTTCAGATGTCGTGTTTTTCTCGGAAACAGATTTTCCATTCGATAATCAGTATAATCCATGAACTGAATAACCCTAATAATTATTTCACTTTCAAAATTTCCGTGAGTTACACTATTCACTCCTCAGTTATTAAACTCCTTAGTAATACGTGAGTAATTCCCGTTGTTATAAAATTAATAACCCTAATAATTACTTTGTGATATTAAGGGTTAAAGTCTAAAGCCACTGAACTACGTACTCCAATATTGATTCACAGCTGTAAATCCCGCCACGTAAAAACAGTCATAAATCGTGTTGTTTGGTCGTCACGTTTGTTTGCAGATTCGCGGTGGGTGGCGGGCGCGGGCGGGTTGCTCCTAGGCTCCGAGTTGACGCAAGCTGACATCCAGGCAGAGTATTCCTGTATAGCACTCGACTTCCCTAGTCCTCCGCTGAAGCTTACGACTGATGGTTAGTGGAATTTTGGTTATATCTATTTGTTATCTGTGCGCTGCGGTGTGATAATGGCCTAAGAATAGCCGATACTTACTATCCTTTTTCTACCCGCGGAAATCGTGATACGTGTAGGATCTTCATTTTTTGTGCACCAATTTGTTGCGATCACCAACGGTCCTATTAAGCGTGGTGATTATACTAAATCTCCCTAGGCCTATATACACAATCATTTAAGAGATTAAAGTCTAGGTACTTAAGCTCTATCATCTAGCTTGCCCCATAACTCACGATAAGTATCTTCCAGACAGTAGCTGGCTGGAGAACATAGAGTTGAACTCGTTAGAAGCTAAAGCCGGCGACACACTGGTCCTGCCATGCATCCTACGCCACGTCACCGGCCACGCAGTTACGTAAGTTATTTACGACCGTTCATACCAGTAACAAACCCTGCCAAATTAATCGCATGGTCCGAATCCAATAATCTGAGATTTTCAAGTTTAAATTTCGTGCATGGCTGCTGTTTTGTCCGTACAATGTAAATGGCCCGTGAAAATAATGGTTCATAAAACTCTAAATGTCATAACTTGTTTTATTGTGTAATGTTTTGCATTCTCGACTTATTGTAACTGGGGCAGCATTGTTTTGTCTTTTTGAACTTAGCATATTATAGTTTTATTATTATTTGAGTCTCTATGTTTTAAATTCCATGCCCATGCCTGAAATGAGGTGAAAAAAAATGACAACAAATAATACCTATTTGTTGTTCTTTCGCAGTTTGAAATTGCATGTGATATCGATCCTTTTGAGCGGTAACAAAGTAAAACTGTCATGTTGCTTTACCTTTTAAATCTTTCAAACAGTTTAATTCCATTTCCTAAATAGATGGCAACGCCAAGACCAGGCCGGTTCCTGGACATCAGCCACCGAAGGCACCGTCCGGAGCGGCTCCCTCGTCATCCCCAACGCCAGAAGCCACCACGCCTCGCGTTACGCTTGTTCTTCTGGCGCCGAGACTTCACCCCGCGTAGTTATACGTCTGGTGGTGTACGAACCGCTCAGTGTGTCTGTGTCGCCTAATCCATTGGTAATTATCATGTCACAGACTGTAAGTACCTACTATGTGATTGGATACTTGCAATGACATTTTGTAAACAGGAACGCTCGTTCATAAATCTCTCGTTCGTCAGTGCACTTTTTTACTTTACCTACGTTCAGAATTAATATGTGATAGACAAGTAATTAATACAAAATCGATCCTTATCAAAACTTCTATCCTAATTTCATTTTAAAACCTTACTGAAAAATGATGATTATAAGTACGACGTATGTGTCTGTATAGTTTTTCAATTTAGCTGTATTATTTGTATGTAAGCCTTCCTTATGTACGCTTGCAAACCACTGGTACAAAAAGTCACTTATCAGTAACTTCTATCTAGATGATAGGGACAGGCGGTACCGGCCACTTAAACTGCTCAGTCCACGGCGGTCGTGGCGGTGGAATCACCATCAGCTGGGCTCACGAAGGAAGACCCTTGCACGCGCCTCAACCAAGACTGTCTTTAGGACCGGTCAGAGCTCACCATGGAGGCCTGTACCAGTGCACTGCTCACGACACTACCGAGTCAGCCGTGGCTGGAGCCGAGGTTGTTATTGCTGGTAAGATATTAAGGGTTTTGTTTAATTTAGATTTTTGTGTGTATTCAAATGGATTTAGACCACATTCGTCCCGTAATAATGGGCCTGCATTAAAAAAAGTTGCATTCGTCCCGAATTGTTGTCCACATTCGAATTCGCCCTAACGAATATATTAATTTAAAAATCAGCTTTCGTCTCTCTTTTTATATCCGCATTCGGCCCAATTTTTAATGACTGTTCGGGATTCTGTGATCTGAAAAAATTGACAATTGAATAAACGTGTGAATTTCAATCGCATTATATGTCTTTTGAAGAGACCTGTTGGGTTTCAGACAGGCCTCCAAGGCTGGTGTCCACATTCAGCGAAGCTGTGACGCGGATAGGACAAAGCATAGCTTTGCGATGCGCAGCTACTGGCGTGCCTTCTCCCAGAGTGTTGTGGACCTTGGACGACAGACCTTTACCGGCTGCGCCAGATAAGTAAGCTTTTAAACCCAATAACATGATGTATGCTGTTTTTTAAGTGTTTTTATGTAAATTATCCACATAGGTATATGACTAAGTCAATGAAATTTGAGCTACTAAAAAGTCAGCGCAAGTTTCTCAGTTTGTCAGGTAAGTATATGTATAAGTATTTTATTTGAATGTTATTAATAGAAACACTTTACTTAGTTGGCCTTAAAATGGGAAAACCCCACCATATAGAAAACCGCTCGTTATTCGCGACGCAATATACTTATTGGTTTTTATTTATAACTTAATTTTATGTATGACAATGGACTTTTCCTTGATAACCTGTGTCATTTTAGATACTCAGTAAACACAAGAGCAGAGCCTATACCAGGCGCGGAAGAAGGCGCGATAGTCTCAACGCTAAGTGTGACAATCAGGACGGCGGACGAAGGCGGACGATACGGCTGCAACGCGACCAACTCGAGAGGCTCGCACTCGCACCAAGCTCGACTCAATGTTTACGGTATCAACAATTTTAATTTAAAAAGTTTAAAGTCTCTTTAAACTAACTTTACTCTTTTAACTAACTTTAACACCCATATTCTTAGTCGTTTCCTCATAATATTCCTCCACTCAAAAATAAACAAGCGTTGATCGTCGTGGTCTTGTAGGAGATTCAAGGTTGGTTATGAGGTACCTTGACAGTTTCCACCTTATCTCGAACTTGAGGTGAGTTGAAAAAAAATCTCAAGTGGAGGACGTTTTTGTCGTATTCTCAGATACGAATTTGCTCAAGTGAGGTTGAGTTGAGTGGAGAAAACGACTAAGAATATGGGTGTAAGTCTCTCTCAAAAAATCGCGAAAATTGGCGAAATCAAGGGGAGACCTTTGCCCAGCAGTGGGACAGCATAGGTTAAATAAAAAAAAAGTATCTTTAAAGATACTGTTAGGTTATACTGAACATTCAAACAAAGTAAAACTTATAAACTAAGTGAAAGTGAAGTGCTTTCCCGAATATGGACAACCAACTTAAAAAGCCCGCACACGCACCAAGCCAGATTCAATGTTTGCGGTATCAAATCAACATCATACAATTCTGATTGCTTTTTGTTTTGTTTGAATTTTAAGTCTTTTGTTATCGTTTGCCCTACTTGTTTTGAATGACGTGACGGTCCAATGGCATCGGGCGAAGACACGCCGACGCAGAAAATTGCGGATTCGATTCCCGCCTCGCTAATTGTGCATGTATTTTTGGGGCCGTTTTGGTTATTTTCTATGCATAATATGAATAGTTATCCAGTAATGTATTTATTTTAAATAAAGTATTTTATTTTTTATTTAAAGCGAACGATACGAATTTATGAACTGAATTCTGATATGTTTCAGGTCCACCAAATATAAGATATTTTCCGGCAATACATGTCAAGACTGATACAGACGTAATTTTATACTGCCCGTACTCCGGGTACCCTATCAAGTGAGTAGACCCATCTCAACTTAAGCACTCCAGTAATTGACAAATGTCCTTATTAATTTGTAACTCGATATAGTAAAATGATAGACATTTTGCGATACGGGTTTACGATAACGAGGCCGTCTCGAACTTATTAATTTCAAGACTTTATGTCAAAGTTATTACAGAACAGATAATTCCATCTACATTGTTATTTGAAGGACGATATTATTTAAATTTGTTTTGGACCCAGGCTTTGAAATATTATATTACTCCGTACCATGTTAGTGCTGTATAAGAATAGCACCACATTATCCATTTGTCAGTGTCATCAAACCGACTCAGGAATAATAACTCTCGGGCACGACTCTCGAATAGTTCCGTTCTAGTAGGTACCAATGATCCTGTCTAGTAAGCGTAGGCTATTTCTAATCCCGAATATCTACAATTAGGTACCACATTTATAAACGACAGGTTATTTAAATAAAAAAATATTATTGTGCTAAGTGAACTAGTTTTTGCCTAAAGTTACGGTCACAAACGATGAAGTTGCCACGTGATAAAGGAATGCTTCTAAAACATATGTAAACAGGCTAATTAATGATAATATGGAATGTTTTAGAGAGGTTGTATGGCGCCGTGAAGACGGTACCACGGTGGAAGGTAATACAGAACCTGGAGACGAAAGGGGAATACTAAGACTGATCAACGTCAGGAGTGCAGCGGCTGGCAGCTACACTTGTGAAGTGAGGGCCGAGAGCGGCGAGCTGGCTAGAAGAACTGTACGCATTGATGTTCATAGTAAGTACCTTAATACAACTGAAAAAGCTAAATAAATAAATATTGCTACAATTCACACAGAAACGTCTAGCCCCGTGGTAAGTTCAAAGGTTGTGTCACGGGTGCTGGATTTCTGATATACTTAATAGAACATACTTACATAGATAGAATATATATAGATACATACATTTTTATTATACATTATCTAACATCCAGATACCCGGAACAAATATTTGCTGCAGAAACTGTGTTCTTAGTAACGACTCAAATAAAGGCTGCTCTTGTATAAGACCAGAGTTCTGTGGAAAGAAACGTCTCATCGTTATCTAACCAAAAAAATACTATAAATAATAAGGAATAAAAAAAAATCATTACCTCTTTGATTGATTGATTGCAGAACCCCCAAAAATTGTACCTTTTCAATTCCCTGAAGAACTAGAAGTTGGAGGAAGTACACAAGCTACATGCAGCTTAGTGTCGGGCGATAAACCAATACAATTCAGTTGGTTAAAAGATAATCTCCCCATTCCTTCGGGATTAAAGGTAAGAACTAAGGTTTAGCAATTTTACAAATAACTATTTATAATTTTTTTTCGGAAACTTAAACTTTGTAATTTTATACCAATGTATTTTTGTGTTTTGAAAGGTTGAACAGAAAAATATGGATTTCTTCACTATCCTTATCATTCAAGACCTGACGTCTGCGCATAGTGGGGAATATACGTGCAAAGCAACGAACGATTTTGGAACCGTCAGTCATAGTTCTTCTCTTATCGTAAAAGGTATTTATAAATTTTCCTTTATTTAACTAACTTGCTTCAGATTACATGACGTTAGATTAAGCTTAGATTAACCGACCCGCCGACATCTTTGTTTTCGTTTCAATTCAGGTTTTTTTACGTTATCTACATTATAGTTTATAGCCTTGAGGCTAATGCTTTCCTCGGTAAATGTACTAGCCTGAGATCAACGCGTTCAAACAAACAAACCCAGGCTTATAAATAGTCATAATAGTCATTTATTGATAAAACATATTATAAGTCAAGTATAATTAGTATATTTTTGAATTTATTCGGATAATTTATTTTGAAAATTATTTTTTATTTATTTTTGGCAATGACATAACATGTAAAACAGTTTCATCATCTAGAGGTTCCGACGTGGGTGTGGAGATCTCAGAACACTTCGGTATCGGCGGGCGCGGCGTTGCTCCTTCCGTGCTCAGCTAAAGGACAACCTACTCCAAGGATCTCTTGGGAATATTCAGCAGGTATACTAAGTCTCTCTTGTCAAGAGAGAAGTCCCTGTGTCCCAGCAGTGGGAACGTGAATAGGGGTGTTATGTATGTTTATGTATACTAAGTTTATAAGAGCCGCGTTGGCTAGGCTAAGTGCAGCACACTCGGCTTTCATTCCGAAGGTCGTGGAGACCCTGCCGTAGCCTCTGTATTTTAAAGTTATGTGCGCTTTAAAGATGTTCTTAGGCAAACGTCGTGATGGAACTGGTATGTTCTGCGAACTTTAAAAAGTTTGAAACACATGTGACATTCACCAACCCGCACTTGGTCAGCGTGGTGAATTAAGGCTGAATCTTTTTCAACAATAGATAATATTCTGTGTCCAGCAGAGGGAACGTAAATAGGGGTGATGATGATGATACTAAGTTTACTCAGTATCATATAATCATAGTAGTCGAATAACATTAATTTTAATACGTTTACTGATTCTGATATAACGAATAATTCCATAGACGGTGATAACTGGAGACACGTCCTGTGGGGCCAATCAGAAGCCACTGACGTCAGCGGTGGCTCCGTTCTATTGGATGGAACTGTTTGGCTCAGGGCTGCGACACCGGAGCACGAGGGATGGTACCGATGCACCGCCAGGGTTCAACACTCGTTCCTACATCATTCCTTCTATTTAGATGTACGAGGTATGTTGATGTTGGTTGATATGATGAATTGATTTTTGTCAGTGGCCAATATATAATAGTAATGGTGTAGTCTTATGGACAACCCTATTCATTGTAAGCCTGAAAGCGAAAGTATATTAATGGCTGAAATCTCTAAATCACGAACGTTATTAATTCATTTGACTTTCTTACTTTATCTCTAGACTAGACAGTACCTTATTGAAATTGCACTTTGTAAATGAAGCTATATTTTTATGAGGTTCAAAATTTAGTTTGATAATAAGCATATTAGTCCGGGATCCGTAGTACATGGAAATCAAGTGATTACTAACGCTTCGGCCGCGTACGAAACCGGAGTCTCGTAACCAGTTACGGTAGAAGAAAAAATCCTCTTTTTACGAAACCAGTTACTAGCCAATAGGTTTTTTTACTCTTACGAAACCGCGGTTAAATTTTCGTAACTGGTGACGAGTAAAGAATGTGAATACCTTGTACGATACTAGTTTTAAACTATTATAGTTACAAAGCGATAGCGATATTCCATATATTGCAGTCTTTACTATTATAGTGTGTACATAACAATAACTATTGTTCATTACAAACAATTAAGATGTTACAAAATGTTATTAAAGAAGAAATGTTTATGAAAGTAAATTATTTTCAGGTGATGTATGGATGTGAATGACGAATAAAGAAATATTTATCTTTATTGATTATGAATTATGCAAAAGTTCTAACTTTCCATTTATGAAATTGGATTCTTATTACGGCCCTGTCTTAACATTACAATTTCCACTGTTGACACCAGAAGTGCACAGGACGAACGCCAACCAGTAGACTGAGCTAGACGAACTGTGTGCATGAAGAAATTTGCTTAACAGTCTAAATCTAATTCTAGGATTAAATCTAAGACAGAGGGGGCATGGTCAAACATAACTAGGTACGCTACGCATGAACAAAATAAACTACCGCCTTGTAATTCTTTACTTAATTTCGATTTCTTATGTCGAAACCAGTATCGGTTAAGGAAAAAAACCTATTGGCTAGTAACTGGTTTCGTAAAAAGAGGATTTTTTCTTCTACCGTAACTGGTTACGAGACTCCGGTTTCGTACGCGGCCGAAGCGAGTATAACAAGCTAATTTTTGGTGAGTAGCTTCGTTTCGATAAGACGTCCAAAGATATCCTATACCCAACTCTCGATTGTGGTAGCTAACAGAGATATCAAGGATTAAAAAAATCAAGGATGTAGGACCGGGATAACGGACCACGAAATTTGTAGGACAAATTTCGTGGTCCGTTATCCCGGTTTTAACGAAGCTACTCACCAAAAATTAGCTTGTTAGTAATCACTTGATTTCCATGTACTACGGATCCCGGACTATAACCATAGTAATAAAACTGATGCGCATTCAGTGATGCGAAATTGTGACAGATTCAAAACAAATTATTCAAACATGTTTCTTCTGTTCGACTCATAGAGCCTCCACGACTGACCAGAACAGGAGGAGGTGGTGAAACAAGATGGGTGGTTCGTGGCAGTACAGCCAGATTGGCGTGCACTGTACGAGGGGAGCCGGAGATTCACCTGCACTGGACACACGATTCGAGACCTCTGGCTTTGCAGTAAGTATCAGGCAAATACAAAAAAAGTAAGTCCCAAATTATCCGAGACATTTTGGCACACTTTAATCACATAAATAGATTATTTTTTTAAAAACACTGCTGACATTTGGTTTCCAACCTTAGTTGCTAATGATACATTGCACATAGATGGTACAAATGCAGAAAGAGAGTAAACCGCCCTAGGGGCAATGAAAGATGCTTGTATACGAGTCATTATCTCAACGATACAAGACCACATACATTTTTATATAGGACACGATGTTGCCCTGCAGGGCTACATGCATTTTATGTGTGGGCTCTTGGGTTATATTTTAGTTTATAGTCCTCTTTGTCATTTCAAGTAAACTATTGCACTTTATAGAATTCATATCCTCGAAGTGAGTTTATATTAAAAAATCCCATGCCCAGCATTGGGACGAGATATGAGTAGAAATGATGACTTGCTTACTTGAAAGCTTACTATACGGACTTCAGACTTCAAAGTACGAGTATTACTTCAAAACATATAAACAAGGCTATTTCTCGACAATTTCAATAAATCTACAAAATAATCCCATAGAATTTTTCCATCAAGATCTGTACATTTTATTCTCGACAGGGCTTTGCGTAACCATAATGCAAACTTACGTTGATGTTAAAGCCAACCAATAAGTTCTCAGTCAATTTACAATTTCATTCGTATTACAGAATTCCCCGAAATTTCCTGCAAGCACAACAGACTTCTTGCGTTAATTAAAATATTTCAAAGGTACATGACGCCTCATTGAGTGTGTTGATTGAACTGTCACCCTTAAACATAATGTTTGTCATGTTATGTGACGGTATAATAGAGTAGGTCCCATTTGTTCCGTGGAACATGACGTCACGGAACAATTTGAGAAAATATTTTCCCAATTTGTACCACGGAACATTTGATACTTATTTGTTTCAAATTGTTCCGTGGAACAAACTATAAAAACTTCTTAGTCATAATTGCATAAACTTCTTGAAGTTGATATGTAGTACTGGCCACTCGAGAATGATTTGTCTTATAGTCCGGGATCCGTAGAACATGGTAATCACTTGATTACTATCAAGCTAATTTTTGGTGAGTAGCTTCGTTTCGATGAGACGCCCAAAAATATCCTATACCCAACTCTCGATTGTGGTAGCTAACAGAGATATCAAGGATTAAATAAATGAAGGATGTAGGACCGGTTACTCAAAGACGCCGGGACTGATTTGAAAAATATTTTTTTAGATTGATAGAGTATAGTTTCCAGGTGGTCCCCTAGCAAAACTGCAGTTTGTTTTCTTTCAAGTTAAATCTAAAGAAACATCTGATAAATATGAAAAAAATTCTATCTCTGTGATGATGACCATTTTCTAACTTTGTAATTAATATTAATGAAAAAATTCTTACCCTAACTTGTATTTATATCCTGGAAATATGTATTGTTGTAAGAAAGAACAAAGAATTCTTCCAGGTCTACTCCCGCCCTCAAAATCTTCGCCCCCATATAGTAAACTCGATATCCCATTTTCTAAACTTAAGCTTTTTCACTCAGGAACACACGCCATGTCAACCAAAATTTATAACCATATCCCTCAAAGTATTAAGAACATAACAAACATATTTAAATTTAAAATAAAATAGTGGCCAAGTGCGAGTCGGACTCGCCCATGTAGGCTTCCGCAGCAATTGTTTATATGAAATAGTTTATGACGTATTATAAAAAAACTACTTGATAGATTTCGTTCAAACCAATTTTCGTTGTTAGTTTTTATGGTTATGTACAATATATATTTTTTTCTAGATTTATCATCCTCTTATTTTAGAAATTAGAGGGGGGGGGACACTCTGTTTTCCACTTTGGAAGAGTCTCACGTCCAAACTATTAAGTTTAGAATTAAATGGTGTTAGAAACATTGTTATGATTTTTGAAGACCTATTCATAGATACCCATAGATATTCATAGATACACGTATGGGTTCGATTAAAAAAAAGTTTTTAAGTTTCTGTTCTAAGTATGGGGACCCCCAAATGTAATTGTTTTTTTTTTTAATATTTTTGAAATCTTAGTGCGGTTTACGGAATAAATCTACTTACCAAATTTCAGCTTAATAGCTTTTATAGTTTCGGAGAAAAATTGCTGTGACATACGGACGGACGGACGGACGGACATGACGAATCTATAAGGGTTCCGTTTTTGCCATTTTGGCTACGGAACCCTAAAAATGTTAAAAATATATCTTACCACAAATAGCTTCTATTCCCTTCAAGATTTTTTTGATAACTAAGTTTCTCTTTCTTTTGATGTAAATATTGTAAATTAAACTCTTATTATATTGTTACTTAAATTGTAGGATGGTATATTCTATTTTGCTTAGATATAAGTCCCTATTATGTATAAAAAATTTTATAGATGCTATAAAAGAAATATTGTTATGCATATGACTTTATATTGTAATGCCCTTCCTGGGCTCATGTTGATAAGTACTTTAATAAATTTTTTAAGACCTTTGTAAACACATGAAAACAATAAATTACTTTGACTTTGACTTTTAAATAAATATTTCTTTCTTTCTTTATTTCAAAATATTCACATGAAAAATTTTTCACATTAAGAGATCATCTAACACTAAATGGGATAAAATAAATAACTTAATGTGTTGTTTAGGAGCACCGATATAAACTGATGTTGTTCCTAGTTTTATGATTTTTAACTTTTTAATTTGGAGTAGGTTCTATTTTTTATATAAATTATTTGATAGTGAAACTGCTCCTGGTATTAACGTCAGTGATTAGTGTCATTCACGTCATAGCTAGCTTACCATCATGGAACAATTTGGGAAAAGCTATTCTCATTTAGTTCCATGCAGTCACAGACAAATAAAAACAGGAGCAAAAGCTAGTATGTAGTTCCGTGGTACAAATTGGGAAAATATTTTCTCAAATTGTTCCGTGACGTCATGTTCCACGGAACAAATGGGACCTACTCGTATAATAGGATTGGAGCCTCTCTTTTCCCACATGCAATTTAAAATGAAGATGGAGACCATAAAGGGTGAATTATTATAAAATTTCATATGGGATATAAAGTATTTTATGATGAAAAATAAATATTGCTGGATATTTCACACGGCAACATCTAGCCTTGTAATAAGCTCTAAGCTTGTGTTACGGGTAAAATACCGTTAGCCAAAATACAATTAAATAATCAAGTAAAACTTCAAACCAAACACAATTTAATTTAACTTTCACTTGAAAATTGTGTCTTGCATTGTAATGCCACAAATAATATTTTAAACTGAACCTTCTGAATATGCCATATACACACATCAGAGATTACTGTAGTGTAACTTAATTCTCTAAACGTTTGTCTCAATTTAGTGGCGGAGGCGGAGTAGAGACAAGAGACACGAGCAATGGACTGAGTACATCAGAAGTGACGATTCCTCACGCAGGCCCTGAACACGCTGGGGAATATAGATGTCTTGCCAGGAACTTGTATGGAAGCGATGAGCTGTTGTTCCGATTGTTTGTAAAAGGTAAATTTCATAATACTTCATGCTAACCACTTCTTTATTAAAACAACTAAAAGTACATCCATAGATATTTATAGGTAGATATTTTTCGATTTTACTTGTAATGTAATTGTTATTCATATCTCAGGTTAATGCATAAGTGTAAAAAACCAAACTCCTCAGTTAATAATTTTTATAATTTTCAACTACACATAAATTAATACGATGTTATTAATCATATTTTATTACTCTGACTGTCCTATTTCTATCTTTAACATAACTATTTTTTATACAGAACGACCAAATATCCCAGAAGAGGTCCGTATATCAGAAGTGTGGGCGCGCAGATCGCGGGTGACATGGCGCATCGCCAGAGGAGCTCTAGTCTCGCACTATTCTCTCCAGTACCGCGCTTTGACTCGCGACCTGACGAACGCTCCGCTCGACGCTCCGCTGCCCGCTCTGCTCGACACTTGGGACACGCCAGAAGTTCTGAACCTAACATTGGCAAATTCGGATTTACTTCACGTTGCGTAAGTTCTATAAATTAATGATTCTGATTAATGATTCAGAGATGAATAATGTTCAGAAATACTTTTCTAATAAGAATTTAATATTCTATTGTTCCCTGTCCCTATGGCCGGTACTTATCTATCAGCATATCTACTATTTATAAGGTGCAAAATCAATACATAGTGTAAAATAAGGTCGTTCCCGATGTGTCTCTTTCCATTTTTATGTCTCAATCATAAAAATTACGCAACGGATTTTCATTATTATTCTTATTTTTTTAATGTTTCCCGTTTACCGTTTCGCTTGCAACTTGCACCAAGTTAAAAGCTCTCCACCTAACGCCAGCTAATTCTGAATTACTCCGTGTTGCGTAAGTTCAATTGTATGTAGATTTCCCGGGTAGTTACCGCGTGGCTTAGTTCTGCGGCTTGTAACAAAGGACGATCGAATTGTACAGTTGAAAATGTGTTTTACATTTTGATTTACAATGGTACTAAATGATTCAAAATTAATAATTCATTTTTATGAAACGTGTTGGCTAAGTCATAGCACACTCGACTTTAATACCGAAGATCTTGGGTTTAAATCTCAAACTAACAATACGTTCTTTAACGATGCTACTGTCCGTTTTCTGGTTCAAATCCCATAGTCGGCTTGGCGACATCCACGGGATAAAAAAGTGGTGCTATTCTCAGGCCAGCACAAAACGACAAGATTTGTTTATAAATATAAAAAGAATCAAACATGACAATCAGTAGAAATCATAAGTACTAAGTTAGATTAAGCTAAAATCTTGCCAAAGTTTGCGAACTAGTTAGCTAAGTAGTCTAACACATATTAGCTCAGTTACTGGACTCCAAGGGTTCATTACAAAGTCTGCAGATCAAAGGAGCTGGCTCTTTGTGGTAGATACAAAAGACGGAAAGTTATCCGCAAATAACATCGTACCTATTTGGGAAGTTTTGAAAACTTGTTCCACAGAACAAAAGAGTATATAATACGACTCTTTGAGAACTTTCCTTGAACCAATGGATTGTTAAAATTGATACGTAGAGAAATATTGTTATTTTCTAAAGTAGTAGTTTATTAGTTTAATCTATCCAGATATTAATCATTATACTTTGTTTGTGAAGTTTAACTTTACGTGTAATGATATATCATGTTACAATTTGCAAATAATAAATAATTAAATGTTGCTGAACAGTTCACTCAGCAACAAGTTGGTATACTATTGTTTTTTTATAGCTTCAAGCACAAAGCAGTAATTGTTATAATCAACCTGTTGATTTGCTGTGTAAATTGTCCAGCTATATTTATTTATTTTGTATATTTATATGTAAATCTCCATCGTTGATTTTGACTATGAGTAAAATTGCCTAGTTATCCGAAGTTTCGTCAAGTCGTTACCTTAATTTCAGGTAACGACTCTAGTTATTCTAGGATATGTTTCTCGATATCAGTCTGAGTCGAACCATATCGTTAACATTCCATGCATCAAACCACAATACAAATTGAAGCAGATTTCCAACTTATTCAGTAAGAGACAGGACCCTCAATCGAAGAGTAGTCCATTCGCTCCTGTCACGACCATCGGACACTTAATACTCACTTCAATCGCTTTTGAAGCAGAGGTGATCCTACACGCACTTACCGTAAAAGCGACCCGATATCTAATTGATTGGAATCCTATTGAAAGTTGAAATACGTATATTAGGTTATAATTTCAAAGGTGACGGAAATTACATCTACCTATACTCTCTCTATTTATGTCTGTTAACCTTAAACTTGACTGATAAGACATTAATTTTACCTACATTCGGGCTACTTTATACCGCGGGAAATAAAATTAAACGCGGACCGAGCCGCGGGGTAGGAACCTACTTATCATATTATTTTAATGTAATTATGTGATGACATTTTATTCTATTCTACGTAAAAATAGTATAAAAAGAGTTCCAACTTATCCAGTTATCAACATAAACAAAGGCATTGTTTGCCCCAGGTCGGAAGGCACCGGTCGGGCAGGCGCGTCGATAGCCGGCTTATCCCCCGACACACGGTATGCGCTACGTATGGCCGCACACAACGATGTCGGAGCCTCGCCATACACACAGCCTCTGCATTTTACCACTAGAGAAGAAGGTATGTAATTTTTGAAATGTTAATTTGTTGCGGAAATCAATCAATATGTTTTAAAGATCACGTTCCAAACTCCTTATCATAATCATCATACCACCCCGTTTTCATTTCCCATTTTGGAGGATAAGTCTTTCCAATGTAATTAAATTATCAGGAATAATTTTTATGCTTAGCAGCTGTTCTGTTATATAAATCATTCAGTCGGTTTGTCGATACCCATTAAAGGAGATGATTATAATCTTTATCATAACTATTAAGTACTACGAAAATTTGAATTGGTATAATATTGTGGTATTTCTTTTTAAAATCTTTTCTAAAAATAAACAGAAAAACGTACTACCAATTTAAAAACTCTAACAAATGTTAATAAAACTTTTACCTTATTACCAGAATTTCGCTTCGTCAGAAATTTCCGGCAGCTTCAAGTAGTTTAGTGTGGAACTTGCACCACGTGAACTTCTGAAGAGCTGCTCTCTTCATACAAACTTTCATATAAAATTGGGTCGCTAAGCAAAGCACTTTTAAACGTGTTATATGATATATGGAAGCTACTACGTAAAATACTAAAACAAAATCTATGACTTTATTCTGATAAAAAATTCATAACAGTAGTTTTTGTCGAGACAGATTTACATTAAATAATATTTTGTATAATATTGCTAAAAAATAACAGGAATAAAAAATATTTAAACGTCATTCAGCTCATCCAGGATAACTTCCATTAACTTTAACCTAACTAAACTTTGATATTGTTTCAATACTAACATTTTTAGATTAAGCCATTTAATATCTTGATTTCTCAAATTTTGGTAACAATGGTAAAGACTGAAAATAGTATTTTAAATACATACAGATACTGTTTCTCTTTATGTTCAAATGAAATGTTGTATGGAGCAACATTACATCGAACATATTACTTGATAGTTTTCACTTCGTAGCACCCGGCGGCGCACCGCGGGACATCACCGTGCGCGCTCAACGGGCGAGGGAACTCCACGTCACTTGGCAGGTAACCTGAATACACTGAATTCTACTATTACTCCTGCATTACTATGTCACCCTGGTACATTGTGTATTATTTTCATACCTTTTCCAGGTTCATTTAGTCTTGTTGTTTTTGTATTGGCATTAAGGAAAACCTGTTTTGGCTTTTTGGATATAGGGAATCCGTTTATTAACTTTAAACAAGTAACCTTACTTGCTTAGTGAAATGTAAATCCCTAGGCATAGCAACATAGTGGTGAGCAAAACAAACTCTGTTGTTGTTATAATAACAAGTTCTTATCTAGTCTATAGAAAAACTTATTTATAGGAAAGGTGAGTGATAACCTGAAGTTACGTTAATAAACGTAGGTACTCTGTAAAAAAAGTTAAAGCAATGTTTTGCACTTTTAAATAAATAACCATAATATCTTTGTAGCCTCCACCACGAGAAACCTGGCACGGCACACTCTTAGGCTACACCATCCGCTGGTGGGAAGTGACGGAAGACAAGGGCACCATCAGCGACAGCCCTGGCTCCGAAAGCGGGGCTAGCGCTGACGCAACCAGCACCACTCTTAGAGGACTGAAGGCTGCTACAAGATACGGCATCACTGTGCGCTCTTACAACGCTGCGGGCACCGGGCCTCCCTCACCGCCGCACTACAGACACACTCTGGAATCTCGTGAGTAAAACCTAAGCTCGAAAGTAAGGAACTTTATCAGAAAATTAGACATTGATGGTACAAAAACCCTAACTTTTTGATGTCAAGGTCTCATCTAACTGACAGCTATAAAACAGTTTAAGTTTATATACCAGTGGGCCCTTTTCGTTCTATAACAGTGCCTCTGAGCAAAAACATTATACATTTAACGAGTCCACAGCTATAAAACGTGATACCTAGAACTCGCACAAAGAAACATAAAGTTAGTTAAACACAAAGTGCCGTGGAAACTACTAAGCGAGTTACATAAACTCTGAAATTAATGCACAAACTGCTTTCATAACAACAAGTTATTTAAAACAGCTACTGAAGTCGAAACTCGCATAAGTTCCATCAAAGTGTCGCGTAAATAAATCTGCTCCGTTCGCTATCGACGTGAAGCGACGATCGTAAATTTTCCCATCAAAATGCAAAATGGCTTAATTGGACTGTGGCCTTCGGATGTAGGTCAGGCGATTCAGAACAAATTGAGGACTCTTTTGTGATTTTGTTTCATTTTTGTAAAAGTTTTATTCATTAATTGCGTATTGATTGGAAACAAACGAGGGCAAAATATCAAGTTGTACTTAATTGTTTGTAAACCAAGCTGTTAACGACGTAAACGGATGATATTTCGACAAACAAGCAAAAAATTTCTGAACAACTTTTAAAATTTACGAGCATATAAACTCATAATGTGACTCTTCCTTCCACACTTACAGTTTTTCTTGGTTTTCATCTAGGCACCTTATTTGTTATCTGTAGCGCCAACTGGTGGACCAGAAAGCGTATCATGCGTCTCTAGTGGATCCACGTCTCTGAGGGTATCATGGCGCCCACCCGCGCCAGAGGCAAGGGGTGGCCTTATCACACACTACACGCTTCAATATACAAGGAGAGATGTGGATCCTATGCTGCCTACTCAAGATGCTTTTCTCCGAGTTCAGGTTTGTGGTACATACTTCTACTTCTTATTTTTACTTAGGTGATCAATGTTACTTATATTTATCAACTTTATTTTTCATGTTTTATTTGAGTGGCATATCAAATTTTCCCTTAGTTTATTAAAGTACAAGCTTGTAGCCTAGATAGTTTAATTGCAGCAAATAGTTTTCATTCCTGAGGAATTCATCCCGAGTTGATGAATTTTGTTGGCTCCTTGTTTATGTTATTAAATAAAGATATTTTATTTTAGGATTAATTTAAAATTTTATTAGGACCGTGGTTTTTATCTTAGGGTGAAGATGCTACTGTCTCGAGATTGACGTCCTACGCTGAATATGAAATTCGAGTCAGAGCTCACAACGCAGCCGGCGATGGACCTCTTACAGCGCCTCAAGTTTGCAGAACTGATGAAGACGGTAACCAAACCTTTAAATCTTCACTGCTAATGCCTATATCTTATCCTTTTCGTCCAAAAACCCCAACTCGAAAGTTTCGGATCCATAAGTCATCACTGGTCAAACATATACATAGATGTTTGACCAGTGATGACTTATGGATCCGAAACATGGTGCTTTACAATCGGCCTTATGAACAGGCTCAGAGTCGTTCAAAAATCTATGGAGAAGGCTATGCTCGGGGTTTCTCCACGGGATCGAATGAGGGGAAATTAAATCCTATATATAAACTGCATCAATTTCAACCTGGATCTCTTTTCAGTGCCAAGCGCGCCGGGTGGTATGAAACTTATTGCTCTTGGAGAAAGGTCACTCAGAGCATCATGGTTACCCCCGCCGGAGCCGAATGGAAAATTATCACACTATTTTCTCTACGTCAAAGATCTTTCGGGGTAAGATAAAAGTTATACGTAACATTCGTATTGAAATGTTGTAAATAGCTATATAAATAATGCTTGAATTTACCTATGGATTTAGGATCTAATTTAGGTTTTTGATGTTTGAAAAACAAATATTAAACAAAATTCACACTTGTAAAAGCCGGAAGTAAAAAAAACTATAAAGTGTTTATGCAGATTCATTGTAATTGCCATTGTATTTTAGCGTTGAAATACATTTATAGAATTTATGTATGTATGAATAAATGCAGGTCACAGGAACCAAACGTTACTCGAGTAAACGTATGCACGGAAACTGAAGGAACAGCGTCGGAGTGTATGAAATCTCTCCGCGGGCTGAGAGCCGGCAGGACCTACGAGGCTTGGGTCCGAGCTGTCACCACCGCGGGGGAAGGCCCGCCATCTAGTGCTGTTGCTTGTCAAACCAGTTCTCTGGGTAAGTTTACGTGTTTATATAATTTGTACAGACTGTGAATTTAAAGTCTTTGGTTCTTATCCAAGTGTACTTTTATGTATGTTTCTGGAAAAGTCATCTGAATGTGAATAATTACTTTTTGGCTGTTGCAATTGTGCTTAATAATTAAGATACAGGTTTAAATATTAATTTAATAGTTACAATCACTTAAGCATTTTATTTCTTCAGTCTTTTTTTTTATTATTTATTTCTTTAAATGCTGTTATATTGAAAGATTAATTAATTACAAAGCGTGTATTAGTATTTTATTCTTCCTTACAAAGCGTAGGTAAATTAATTTATATTTGTTTTGACTTGCTAGTTCAAGAGTAAAATAATAACAAAGTGTAGAAAAACCCATGCCATGATAAAGAATTCATCAATCTTGTTGTCCTAGCTCCGGCTAGAATATCATCATTCGGAGGCGTAGCCCTTGGCGCGGCCGGGGGCTCCCTATCTCTGCGTTGTGTGGTTGGAGGCGCTCCGCCACCCGCTAAGCGCTGGCTGCGAGGAGGAAACCAGCTGCATCCGCGACCGCCCTTTCACTTGGATGGGGATGCGTTGTTGATAAGAGGTAAGCCATCAAACATTTATTGGGCTCAAATCACCAGGTGTTCATCTCTTTCATTCAATGTGTGGTAGAAAAGTGATTACACATGCACTTGTTGTCAGGTTTGTTAAATCAATGACGATCAAACTATCTATCTATCATAGGACATAGGATACTTTTTACCACGGGAAAATCTAACATAATGCGGGCGAAGACGCGGACGGAAAGCTAGTTTTCTATAAAAACTTGATAAAAAATTTCACTTACGAAAATTTTGAAAGTGAAACTTGATAAAGCTTAGTAAGACACTTGCTCGTAGCGTTTCTTGGACTTTCCTTTTACATCGAAAACAGTTCAAACTGAGACATCTCCTATTACCAGGTCTGGAACTCTCCCACGCAGACAACTACACGTGCGTGGCGGAGAATCCCCACGGCTCAGACTCAGCCACCTGGCGGGTGATTATCCTCCGACCGCCCGCAGCGCCCGGCCTCGCGTTACTGGAGGCCAGGTCTAGAGAGCTGGAGCTGGAGCTGAGACCAGCTCCTAGGGCGCCGGGGCATGCCTTGCCTAAAGCATATACTCTGCATTGGAGGTTATCGTCGCCTGAGGTAAGTATCTTAAGATTCTGTGGGATATTACATTTATATTATTTGAAAATACTTGAGAATCCTTTTTAGCCCAAAATAGTTATAAAAATACCCAGTGATTTGAATGAAAGTTATTGTCGCGTGGTATTTTAGATCAGATTGGGGCCGAATCTTCCAATGCAGTCAAAATCTAGATAGTCCTCAGACATGATTAAAGGAAATTCTTCGGGTAATCAAACCTAAAAAGTTTGGGAACAAATTCTCTTAGATTTTTCATCGTTAACGTTATATTAGGGAGAATGGCGCATACAATCCGCTACTCCGGGGCCAGTCACGCTCACCAGCCTGCGCTGTGGCTCTGCGTACCGCGCCTACAGCTCGGCTGGGGGAGCACCCGGCGCAGAGCTGGCTGCGAGGACTGCTGGCGGGCCGCCATTAGCCCCGCCTGATGCAAGGTCAGTGGACGACATGTCGATAGATGATGTCATGACACAATGACATGAATATTTAAACCTGTCTAACACAGTAGAACATTCAACTTTTGGTGTTTGTCTTGCACTTTTCTTTCCAGTCTAAGGCATTATCTGATTGAAGATTCATCATTCTATGGAGTTTTTAGGGTTCCATAGCCAAATAAGCAAAAACGGAATCCTTATAGATTCGTCATGTCCGTCCGTCCGTCCGTCCGTCCGTATGTCACAGCAGTTTTTCTCCGAAACTATAAGAGCTATAAAGCTAAAATTTGGTAAGTAGATGTATTCCGTAAACCGCACTAAGATTTCATAAAAAAATTGAAAAAAAATAAATTACATTTGGGGGTCCCCATACATAGGACTGAAACTTAAAAACTTTTTTTTAATCGAATCCATACGTGTGGGGTATCTATGAATAGGTCTTTAAAATCATCTAAAGGTTTCTAACACCATTTAATTCTAAACTTAATAGTTTGGACGTGAGACTCTTCCAAAGTGGAAAACAGAGTGTCCTTTGAATATAATAAAAGGATGATAAATCTAGAAAAAATATATATTGTACATAACCATAAAAACTACCAACGAAAATTGTTTTGAACGAAATCTATCAAGTAGTTTTTTTATAATACGTCATAAACTATTTCATATAAACAATTGCTGCGGAAGCCTACATGGGCGAGTCTGACTCGCACTTGGCCACTTTTTTTCTTATAGTGGGTTGATAACACATGCTAAAGAATGCAAACATTTGGGTAGTTTAGGCATCATGTTCTAATATAAACTACAAGTAGCCTTTAAATTGCCCATGTGTTTTAAAATCCTTCTCGGGACAACAAAATACAAGACTATTACATTCTTAGGTGGATCAGAGCAAACTCAACCCACGCTAGCTTCGACACGACCGTGTGGAGCGACGGCGGCTGCGGCCCAGTGGCGCTGAAGCTGGAATGGGCCGGGTCAGGCATCGCTGGAGCCCGGGACGTGCCAGTCGGGGGAGAGGTTATACTAGGAGGTAATAATTTCCATCTTAAAAAATATTTCTTATGATTGAGAAGATAAAAAAACTTTTAGCACGTTCCCTGTGCATGAGTCATGATTCATCCGTGGGGCATTTTGAAGTTCTGGTCGTACATGCATGACACACATATGGGTCATTTATACCCTAATATAATATCCAAAAAAGCATTTGCACGTATGGAGTCGACTCCATAGTTTTGGCTGCACAGGGAACGTGTTAAGATTGTAATAACCACTTCAATCATAACATAATAGCACATAAAGCAATACCACTTCAATCATAACATAATACTGCAATATGGCCGTATCTGATAATTATTTGACGCATCCCAACACACATTACGCAAGACATCTGTGAATATGCCATTAACCTTTAAGGTTTTCCAGGTCTATCACCAGGATCCAGATACCGCGTCGCAGCCCGAGCGTCGAACGAGGCGGGCTGGACGCGAGAGGTGTACGAGTTCTCCACTACACCTTCAGAAGGTGGATTTGCTGAAGAAGTGGACGCGCCTTTTCCCGCAACCGCTGGGGAGTTGGCGCTGCTTCTGTCGCTCTGTGCAGCGCTCTCTGTTGCGGCGCTTGCTATATTAGCTATACTTTTGAGGAAGAAACGGTGAGTGTTTCATGTAGTTAGCATAAAATCATATAACAAAGATAGGCCATCTTAGACTGTAACGAAGGTGGTTTTGTGAAAAAACCAAAAGGCCTTTTCTCGCATCTTCAAATTAGCAGTTGACATAAATGATCTGGTTTTGTTTGACCATGCAGTGATAACGTAGGTAGTGATACTATTCCAGGTTAATTGACAGGTAAATTGACGCTGGTTCTGTATTTATTACAATTGATTTTGTTTTTCAAAGTTCTGAGTTGTAAATTTGTACATAGATCTGATGGAGCCGTAGCTAGAGTATCGACGAGCGCCGAGAAGCCATCGTGCGGCACATACAGGGCACCTCCACACCAAACACCGAAGTTACCACCGGATCCCCCCGGTGAGCACTACTCTCGATATCTATGATTTTTAATAGGCTAGAAATGTGTGTTATGGTCTACATCCAAGGAGCTCATTAAATAAAAAAGTCATAATATAATTTTGTAAATCGATCATGTAGAATAAAATAAAATCAAAATAAATAAATTTTGCCGGACAATTCACACAGCAACATCTATCCCCATGATAAGCTTGTTATGTAAGCAGGTGCTAGATTTCTGATATACATACGTACTTAATATGTATATGTATTTATTATATTATACAGATATACGAGTATAACACCCAGACACCCGGAACAAATATCTCAAATGAATTTGTTGAGAATTTTCATCCGCATCGTGTCTAACAATGTTCTAAACAAAGAGTTTATCACACAGATGTATATGAAATAAGTCCATACGCAACATTCGCGGGTGCCGGCGCAGTGGGCGGCGGGTCGCGCGCCTACACGCTGCAGCTGCGCGCGCTGGCGAGACACGACGACGACGCCGCGCCGCCGCCCCGCCCCGCCTGCTGCGACGGTAACACTCACAATATGTCTGTTAGATATTATATCAACCACTAAGGACCAAATTTAAGTCTAATTGCGGAAAAAAGAGGCCCCAAACTAACAAGATATTATATTTTAAACCTTAGTTTACAAAGACAACTTATGCGTTCCAACATCACAAAACACACATCAAAACTTGTGTGTGTTTTGTGATGTTACACCTTCTTAACACACCCAACACTCCAAAACATAATTCTAGGCTGCCCAGGTACGAAATTCTTTGTGCTCAACGTCGCAATACTTACGATATTAAGGACTTCAATTTCTTTTAAAATATATTAGCTATGAGGCATTAACATATAAGTGCGACGTAATATAAAATCTAGCTTTGAACCAAATATTTGACGAGTATCTACAAACTTACGCTGAATAGCTACATACTTCAATCGTAAACATTAAACGGTATAAACTATTTCAGAAGAGACATGCGTGGACGCGTGCGACGCACAACGTCGACGCAGACGCAGACGGCATTACTGCCCAGATCACGGTAAGGAAATATGCTCCATCTAAATATTTGTTAAGAAAACTTCGCAAAAAATGTATTTTGAAATTTCGGTTCTCTCCGCGACCTCCTAAAATAGCCATCAGATTGTTCGTTCTTGAGTAATATTATGCAGAATTAGTCTGCGCTCATTTTGCTTTGCTTACTTTTACCTGTAGCATTCTTAGGAATTTCTATTGGAATTCTTTAATAATCAAACTCGTAGCCTTTTTGTAACGTAACTTTTTGTTCACAGGTTGTTCACAAGACTCAGGGAGTTGAGAGATGAAACTGCCAAATAATTAGTTACAATATCTAGTCAGTGTAATTAGAAAATTTCGTTATACATATTAATGTGTACAAAAGTTTATACAATAATAATGTCTATTTATATTACTTTGTGATTCAATTTATCCCTTTGTTTAGCCACTTTCTTGGATTGGCCCCAGCATTATGCTGAGTTCTCTGCAACAAAGTATAGGTACGAATTAATATAATCTTGCCTTGAACACAGGTGAAAAAGGCAACTACTAAACAGAAAATAAAATGTGCCGCATTTTCTGAGGCCCAGCGTGCCTATAAATAAACAGAGAAGCTCATAAACTAGAGTTAAAATTTACATGGATATCTCCTACCCTAGAAATAAAACTTACTGCTATAAATAGAAGACGAAATCCGTAACTCTGAAGATGATTTAAGAGGGCTCTGACCTCCTACACAATTCACTAAGCTTTCTCAAACGTATTAATTGGAGGAACGAAGTCATAACACTAAAATATACTGTGAAATATTAGGACAGGCGGCAATAAAAGGGAAGGCATTAATGGGCAGGCACAAACATGTTTAGATGATTCTAGGGCATGAACTTTTGTATGAGATGATGGTGTCCAAGCCAGATTCAAATATTTTCTTCTTATTTGCTATCCAGAATAGACCACTTGATTTGATAGCATTAAAAACACCCTGAATACGAAACAACATCCAACCAACAGCAAAAAATAGAAAAAACATCCCTCAATTTGACGTGTGGCTGTCTTTTCTTCCAGGTGTTGTTAATTTAATTAATGGTGATTTATGTACCTACCAAAGGGGCGTCGTTCTGTGTATGTGATAACCACCGTGGTGTTTATCTTCTACATTATTATGAAGCTTTTGCTAACGAAAAAAAACAAACAATAAAATATCCTTCATTCTTATTAATTTCCAGAAGCTTTTATTAGGTACAAGAGGAATAATGACGAGTAATCATCTCCAATTAGTGAAGCTTAATAAAAAGGGAATGTCGTATTATTTGGAGAGCACTTGGACGAAATTAAATATAATTGAACAGTAAGTGAATCGGGACCAACAACGCGGAATAACTCTATTATTAGAAATAAAAAACTCAGTAGGTATTCAATAATGAGTCCTATTATTCAAAAATATGTAACAATTATACATAAGATAGTGTCGTGTGGCTAAGTGGAAGAACACTCGGCTTTAATTTTTTCTTGAAAATTTGATGTGTGCTTTGTCAACACATGCTCTAACAGTAAAGGCAAACATCGTGAGGAATGTGGGCTGGTCTTCGCGAGGAACTTTGAAATATATGTGACATTCACCAACCCACACTTGGCCAGCGTGGTAAGTAAGGCCTCATCTCTCTTCTTCAACAGAGAAGTTCATGTGTCCCAGCTGTAGAAACGTAAAAGGGGTGATTATGATTATACATTAGATTTATTTAAAACCGAAATAATTCAAAAGTTAAGTCCCCATTATAACCACGAAGCTACTAGATGTCCAGTATAATGTTGAAAATAGTTAATATACCGTGTCCAACAAAGGCTAGCCAAAACAAAATAATTTACAAAGCCACTCAGACAAACTTTAATGTTAATGCACCGAGTCCAACCATTACTACGAACGACCACCTCATACCTAATCTCTCGACAATAAAGGCAGGTATAATACCAGTAATACCACCACCTAACAGAGAAGTTCCACAGATAATATTCCGCAAAGGGTGTGCGGTAACAATTAAGACTACAATATGTATGTTGGTATGTTGAGTATGGCAACATTGGGTGCGGTGCAAAAATTGTAATTTGCTCTTTGCTCTATTCTACTACTCTATTCTTGTACTCGTATGCTTGCTGTATATTTAGAGAATTTTTATGCGAATAATTATGCAAATGCAGAACATTAGTTGTACAGCTTCTGAATTTTAAAAGCTCCGGATTTGTTGTAGCTTTACGCGTGTATAGCCTGGACTATTGTGCGATGAAATAACAAATTCTACAAGTTCGAGTCAAACACTTACACCGTAAAATTTACATTTAATAACTTTTCTTTACTTTCAAATTAATTAAATTATTTACTGGACTGGAAGGTTAACAAACACACACACACATACATACATGCACATGTTACATGTAGGATGCATGCTATAAAAACGTATCAACAACAAAATAGCCATTTATGATGTAATTTAAATACGATGTAGTTCCAAGGAGTTTCTCTATTCGGCCGCGTATAACACGTTTGTATGCTAATTTTATACGAAAATCCAGGCTGATGGAAAGCAGTTTCAGTTGGTACAGTTAGCTTAATCAACCTTTACCCATCTCTTTTTATTTCCCTGGAAATATTTTTTTAACATTACATTATATTTATTAATATTGTTTAAGAATTGGTGAAAATTAGAAAATAACAACTAAGTAAATAGCTCTGTTTTGTATTCACGTGTTTGCAAAGGCATCATTTTATGCCATGTTGATAGTTTTCAAAAGAAAAATTCATTAAAATATTGAACAACTAAGCACCACTTCTAGAAAAAGTTTTGTAGTAATAAAACATTTCTTTTTCATTTTAATATAATAAAGAATATTTATAACATGTACATAACACAAGTCAACAGAGGCTAAAATTAGATGATGATTTTTCGTATATCTCTAGCATAGATTCTGTAACATATTTCCATGGTCGACTGTACAGTAGAGGCAGACCAAGCCGACTAACTTTCGGGTCTACGATAACCATCCAGCCATCCAGAGACCAACGTATTACCTTATCGCGTGAATGGAATTATCCGATTTCCCAGCTTAGCATAAACTATACCAACCCCTGCGATACGCGTAGGATATTGAATTCGGTAGAAAGGGAGCCATATATTATATTATGATATATAGTTTTGTAGTTGGTTCTTTACGTTTTTTATAGTAGGTATACAAGATCAGCGGCTTTACCGGCGTTGTAATTAAAAACAGGAAAAAACATAATGCAGGTACTTTGTTTTCCGAGAAAATCTAGGTTAGAGGCGGTAATAATTACAACTGTAACAAAATACCAAATATTTATATTTTCAGAAACCGGATTCCAGAGGAATTTTCGCGCAATAAATAACAAGACTCAAGCAGTTAAGCCCTGTCTCGATTCTATTTATTATAAAAGGTCAACAGAGGATTTGAATATTCGCTTGAATTATGAGTTAAAATCAAATATTAATTAAATTCACTAAACGGCCATTCTCGGTATACTCGTAATAACTCTTTATGAAATAGGTTTTCTCTTTATAAATAATATCCTTTCAGTTTTTTGCGTTAAAAGGAAGCAGGGTTTGTTAGTTACGAAATTTTGTAAGTATTTAAAACATACCAAACAAATATTCGCGTAATTTATAATACAAGTTTGTAGGAACTTTTCAATAAACTATGAGGCAATCCTATTTACCGGCTAAGCTTTAACGGGGCTAATCTCTTCTACCATGCATAATCCCCGCTAATTAATTAAAGCTCATGATTAATTGTTCCATTTATTAAAAGGTTTACGGATTCCGAACGCTCGTCAGTCGACACTATACCTATATCGAACTTTATTTTAGCTTCATTTTATTCATTAGTGGTGTAACTGGCTCAGTTCCTCTTGTGGAGTAAGGATGTTCAGAATCCTGGATAATGGTGCTTGTGGTTAAACTAGTTGATACCCCATGAAAAGTTTAAAAGGTAAACAACGGATCACGGGAATAAAGCCGGCAAATCCAAAGAGGGGGTCAGCTAGTTTCATACATATTTTCAGGACTTCTAATCAAAATAGTTCGAACAAATGTCACTCCAACGTTGCGAATTTTTGCACAAGAGTTTGAGCACAGCGTTTGGAAATTTACAGTAGAACTCTAACATTCGTATCCGAATTACCACGCTGAAAAAATCGAATGCCTCATACTCGTGCCCTAGTTTTGTAGTTTCTGCAAACAATGAATATGCACTGTCTACAGGTAAAATGTAAATCATTTTGGCGATTTGACGAAACACTCGAAATAATGTTATAAAATAAATAATTCTTAATCCACATGACACTATAAAACTAAAATAAAGTATATAACTACAAAAAGTTATTAAAGAAACTTCAGGGGAAAAAACAAGGGTATGGGTACATTTTCAGAACATCATCTATACGAAACTTAAAGCTCCAAATCACAAGAGTAAATGCGGAAGTCAAATCCTTCCCTTATTATGGATTTCGGCATGATTTACAGCTCGCAGTGGCGAGAGCCGTCGCAATAAATAGTGCTGGGAAACCGCGTATTGGGAACTGAATGGCTCTTTTCATCTCCGCAACATTAAATATGAAGAGTTACCTCGAAAGTCCGGCCGTGAATGAAAAAAACAATTTGTTAAAATTTTTTCGTTGCTGCTAAAGCTGAAAGGTTTTTTGAACCGGGTATGTATGATGATATTTGATGAATAATATCTGTAGGCCAATTTCTGATTTAGTTAAATATTTTTATTTAGTATGCCTAACTAAAGTATATAATAAGTTTCACATTAAAATTTATATATAAAGTTACATTCCTCTCTGTAAATACGTAAGTACATTACCCGAAAAAATAAATTAATAGTATAGTATGTATGTTCTATTTATTTATTTATTTGACAAATTGCTAAAACAATTGCTATTGACTATTGCAAAATGTTAGTTTGCCATGTTACCTGGTAATGATTTTCTGGATCCAGCCATGGCATTGGCAGTCTTGATGTATTTTATTTGTCTATGGTTCAATATACAAGGTTTTAGAGTAAATCTTCAAACAAGGAGTTCCCTAAGTGATAGTGCATTATTCATGGAAGTAACTTACGTTGCGCCAAAAGTGACTAGCTTCCAAGCTTAGTTTGAAATAGTCGCTAAAGTGGTCTAGATCTTAATTTTGTTAGACTATATTCACTCAAGTCGTCTCCTTTTAACCAAACTTAACTTGAAAGTATTAAGTTTATTTCACTTAAGTTAATACATATTGCTGGACAGTTCACACATCATCAGCAACATCTGGCACGGTGTTAAGCTCGGTAGATTTCTTATATACTTAAAAGAATATTACTATTAATATTATTAAATTTCTCTCCCGAGGCGGGAATCGATCCCGCAACCTCTTGCATCGCAGGCGGACCTTTGCCGGCTGCGGAAATATGAATCGACAATTGAACTTTTCTAACTAAACGAATTATAACTACCTACACCTAATGTATTCGTTAAAGTTCTACTACTGGACTGGATTAGGTCTGTCACGTTGGAGTAGGTAAATAATCATTTCACTTACCAGGCGCATTGTTGGGAATTTATTTATTTGATTTTTTTATACATTTGATTCTTAAATTATATAGAATTATGTGTAATTTTCCGTCGTGTTTTAATTATAAGGACTCTCTATATTTTCAACCAAGTCAGTTCACATTTCAACGACGAACGCGAACGGGTTCCAATGCCAAAAATCAGCGTCGAAACTTCGCTCTGTTCTCGTGTTTTTATAGTGTATCATAGAATGAACCGCTGAAAATCAACCGCGTCACTACGGAATAGGATTTTGCTCGCTTATTTCCAATTCCTTCAATGTTTTGTCATACATTTTTATACGGGCAAAAAGAAGGCACATAAGTTAGAAAATTAATTTGAAATCTTTATTTAGACGACTTTGAAAATTAGCTTATTTATATTGAAATAATTGAATAAATTAATGCTTAAATTATTTGATAAGTTTTATAACACAATTTTTTTCTAATTTTCCGCTGCGGAGCAAAACTCTAATCGTCACAGGATTTTTCAATCTCCTAACCGGTTTACATCAAGCCCGAGCCTGCATCTAACCCCTAGCCAGGAAAGATTAATTACAGAATCGACAGTTTTAATTAGTTTCGTAATTAACTGCCGCATAGCTCGCCTTCTAGGCAAACTAAAATAAATTACCTTTTAATACAAGCAGTAGGTTGGATTTAATCCGCTGATCTTGCCCGATTACGCCGAATTCGCCTAAACCGTTGGGACAGATTAAAACATCCTCTGTCAAGTTTAGCTTGAACGTGTGGGGAACTTGACCCTAAATTTTTGGTTAAGCAACAAAATTCTACTTATAAAACCCTACTCAGACAACCAAAAAGAGTTATGAATTTAGTTAGAAATGTTTTCTCTAAAAAACTGTGAAAACTTTCCTGTAACAATAATAAGCAAAATTATTATCCCATAGATAATATAGTCATAATTTTACTTTATAATTCTAAATTGAAAGACTATAAACTGTGACCTAATAAAGCTTCGGTTATAAGTCTTCAAGTCACAAATCAAAAGGTTTTTTCTACAAATCTTTTCTTCTATTCATAACATAACAAAATGAATACGAATGCTATATCATTTTAAAAATACATTGTTGTGATAATTTATTTCACATAAGAATTTGTGTGAATTCCTATTTTTAGTCACAACGTACAAGCTTCACAGTTAGAAGCCTTTATCCCAAGCAGTCGTACAAATCCATTATGCAAGCTTGTTTCTAGAATTCCTCAAACAGAATCACTAATTCCTTTCCATTTAATCAGAGCTCCGTGCACTGGCATTCGGTACGTAATTCGTCACAATCGGAATTGTAACAATTCCCTCGGGAAAGCTTTGAGAAAAATTGTCGCTAACGAGCTTGTTCCCTCCCAGATCCCCCTTCTTTTAATCCACGCCATCCCCCACCCGCACCACTTTAAAACCCTTTTTGCTATTTTCTGCGCGTTGAAATTATCAAGAAAGGGACAGGTCTCATTGTCTACCGTTTTTAATTATTCGGCGGTAATCCCAAATTGAAATAAACGTTCAAATTATACTCGAATTAAATTGAAAACAATTTAATTCAAAAGATGTTTTCTATCTTTTGAACCTCTTAAATTAAATTGGTCGGTATTGGAAAAGGTGATGTTCAAATACTTTTATTACTATTTCGAGAGCTGTGATAAAATTTGGTGAAAATACGTTTCGAATAGTTTTATTTATTCAAAGTAGTGAATTATTCAAAGTGTCCCCTTTCTGAAGCGCTCTCATTAGCGATTTTCCGACCGAGCGATCTGAAAAGACGAGAAAAGATGCTGAAAACTCCGCTCGAACAATAAATATCTGAACGTTAAATTTACGGCAAATAGTCATTTGTGATTCGTTCGCTTGGAAAATGATTGTCGTTCCTTTGAATTGTATTTACACGTCTCTTTAATTGAAGTAATTATCTTTATGGCATTATATCTATTTCATTCTTCATTACTTTTATAACAAACTTGCAAGTATAGTAAAACCATTCTAAAAATGAACTCCCCTCCACAAAACCGTGATGATTTCAACGTGTAAGAGGAAATACAGAAAAACAGAATACACAGAAAAAAAAAATACAGAATTCGGTTGAGGCGCGTTCATTTTAGAAATGGTTTTACTATACATATTTTCATTTGATATCTGTATTTAGATATAAAACAAAGGGCCAAATTCCAAGAACTGTTTTCAAATAACTTCAAAACGGAATAATATGAACATGTTTACCAAATAATTTATTTATTTTCAGTCTACTTTTGTCCTCATTGGCCTCCGCAAGCCCAGTTCTCAGTAATTCAGTTTATCATAGCAACCCTTTTGTTTATAAAGTAATAAAGGATCCATAAACAAGGTTCGGCATCGGCATTAAACGATACAGTTCGACCGGGCTGGTGTCATAAAAGCTCAACTTTCCACTCAGTAGGTCGTAATTGTAATCGCCCACTTTCCCTCCATTAGCAGAAGGATGGGTAAAAGCGTTGGAAGTGAGAAATAATAGACATGGCTCTGTAGTACTACAGTTTTATCTTTCAATAGTATTCATCAATACGAGTAGTATACATATATTGCGTATAGTAATTAAATTTTCTGTGGTATTGTAGTCATCATGTAAATTTGGTAGGTATTGGAAAAGCCAAAATCACAATAAAGATAAATAAAATTAAATATTAATGATTTCGATAAAGTTTTAGAGATAAATACCTACTTTCGTAATTATTATATTATCGAACTTGTTTTCATGAGTACAAAAATATCATAATTTTCAATATTATATCGACTGTAAACGAACAGTGGAAGTGTGAAATGAGGGAGGCCTATGCCCAGCCGTCGGTCGGACAGTACGGCCAAATAATAATAATAACACAACTAACGCATCCATTCAGCTCACTCCATGGTAAGTAATAGCCGACCGCCACTTTAGGCCGAATGTCCGCGTCACGGATCGCAGCCTGTGTCAATATTGTACGATGTGCATGTACCACGAGACCGCGAGGGATTATCTTTCACGATGTATTAAAGGATCGCTTCTTGATATGAAGGATGAGTTGGATTTATTTTCTTTCATATCGTGGGGATGAGAGGTAGAGGTCGATTATTCGGATTTTTGTATGGTCGTGCAACGTGGATTTGTTAAAAATATGGTTTTCGTTCCGGTGTCTCGAACAAAACGATTGGATAACCGAAAGGTGTTAGTTGGGAGTACAAAACCAAAATTGTAACTTTTATAATCCAACTACTTTCATTTGAATTTATTTTCAAAACTTTTATTCCACTATCTAATAATCGAATTCCAATCAAATTTAATTAACACAAACATCCATAAAGTGATGAGTTTCAATATAATTAAGAGTAATACTAGGTATCCCATTAGTGTAATGGTTTCGTTGGAAACGAAATACGGCATTTACGAACGAATGACCCAAATATTACTTGATAAAGATCATTTCAGTTATTTATTTCTGTCGGTGGCTCTGACATCAATATCATGATAAAACTGTAAAAAGAGCTTTTTGATTTAACTCAATATATATTTTATTTTTTACAAAAATAACGCCCCTATTTTAACCTTATTTTAGTGATTGCTTGAAATATTGATGGTGACGAGGTGATTTGTCGCGTTAATGATTCACCCCTATTTTTAATCCATATAGTTGGAACTTTTTTAGTTAAGTATAAAAATATATCGATAAAAACTGTGACTTACGGACGGGCAGACAGATTCACGAATCTTTAAGGATTCCATTTTTTGCAATTTGGCTACGGCACCCTAAAAAGTATGGAAGTGTCAACAACAATTAATTTCGACCTTATAAAGAACTAACTGCTAAACGTATATTTTCGTAGCGGTTCATAGCATTTTCGTAGCATTTCGTAGTGGCTTGTGCTCGTAGCTCGTAGCACACCACACGTCAATATTATAACTTTATTTTTTGTCTAGAAATAGACACCTGTGCTAATCAATGCAAACTAACTTTTGTACGAGCAACTTTGAATTCACTTTTATGAATAAAATTAATATTCATAAGCAATTTATTGAGTTTTTGTAGCCTATAAAACGTGTGCCAAGCTATGAATACAATTATTTTGAATCATGCATCAATTTGTGTGCTAGTTCACAGTTTTCGCTTTTAAATATAACAATTTATATTATAAATTTCTCAGATGTGGTTTGTATTATGTTTATTTAGCTTTTATTTAGCTAATTAATTAAGTTGTAAATTTCCTAATAAAATATGATATCCAAATATCAAATGTTTTGATCTAATTTTGCAATCTCTAAATATTCTGAAGCGTTGCGTTTTTTCTTTCTATATTGTGGCATCAATTTCTTAATACCCGAGCAAATCCGGGGCATACCGCTAGTGTCAATAAAACCCAATAACTCGTAGAACAGCAATCCCCTTTACGACTTTCAATATCGAAACGAAAATAATTTGTCGGACGAGATAAATCATGTTGGGGACCGATATTTTATAGGTTTTAATTTCGGATTTTATGTCGTGATAACATCTGTGGATATCATACGGCAATTTTACGCGCAATTTTATGACAGTGATGTGACGGACTTGTGACACCAGAAATGGGTGTATTACATTACTAGGCTATGTAAACTAAAGTCCGAATCGAAATTAGCCCAATAATGTAATACCTACACCCATTTTAGAAAGCTAAGTTAACTATAATTTTATAACACGAAAAGGGTTATCAAACTAACCTTTAAATTTGAGGACTAGTAAAAATAAAGATTTGGCTCTATAGCTTCGTTCGCTTAGAAATATTTTTTTCTTTCTTGATTATTATTTTAAACTGAAATATACATATGAATACTTATTTATTTAATTAAGTATTCTTAAGTTATTTTTACTTGGTTTAAAAATATTAAGAAGTGTTTTAAATGTAACGCTAATTAAAAATATGACGGACTTGTGACACCAGAAATGGGTGTATTACATTACTAGGCTATGTAAACTAAAGTCCGAATCGAAATTAGCCCAATAATGTAATACACCCATTTTAGAAAACTAAGTTAACTATAATTTTATAACAGGAAAAGGGTTATCAAACTAACCTTTAAATTTGAGGACTAGTAAAAATAAAGATTTGGCTCTATAGCTTCGTTCGCTTAGAAATATTTTTTTCTTTCTTGATTATTATTTTAAACTGAAATGTACATATGAATACTTATTTATTTAATTAAGTATTCTTAAGTTATTTTTACTTGGTTTAAAAATATTAAGAAGTGTTTTAAATGTAACGCTAATTAAAAAAATATTGTTAAAAGTACAAATTTATTTTTTTGTTAGAATTCCAACAAAGAAATACCAAAAAGTTTTGATATTCTATAGTATTTCAATGTTGTTCATGATAAACTGTAGTCTATTTTTCTTAAAAGGTCAACTACGCAGTACTGTATTGCCAGCTGACGAAATTATCCATCAAAATGCAAAACAGGAGCAATTTCGAGCAGCCACGAGCCAAGGCGAAAGAAGTGGATTAACTGGACGCTGGAAAACAGATAACTACATTTACATAACTCATTCACACGGTTAAAGCTTGTAACATAATTTGTGCGACGGCGATGGGAAATAAAATAAATAAGAATAAGAATAATTTTATTTTCCAAAGAAGAACACACATACATAGGACACAAAAAATCCAGTACTTAGAACTAGTTACATACGTGATACGTGTATGAGGAATTACTGCTGAGACCCAACCTAAGCTTACAGCTTGTATCTTGGGTGTCAAATGTGGTAGTTATTAGGATATAGTAGACCTAATCTTAGCAGTACTCGGAGAATTCTACAATTCAGGAAGTTTTTGTGATTATTTTTTACATATTCATTATTTTACAAATTTTATAAACTATTAATCTGAAGTATACAAGATCGTACGAAGAGAGCTTACCATTTTTGATGAAGGTATTATACTATCATAATGTTTTTCTAAATCATACATCAGAAAATAGCAACTCTATTTAACCGCATACCGCAAAGTGTTACTCGTTAAGTGATGCTCGCTCTTGCAAAGGCGCGGCTTATTCGATTTTGAGTTAATCGTGTTTACGAGCTGGCAATAATAAAATTCAGTTGAAATGCAGGTCAAGTGTTCTTGAAACGGAACGCTGTGCGTTTTAAGCTTGGAACTGAGAATATTATTTACCCTGCATTTAAATTACATGGGTTTTGTTGTGTAGTGAAAAAAGTAATTTAAATTTTATTTCCTTAGCGCGACGTGTGTTAAAAAACAGCTTTTATAGCAACTCTACTTAGAAAAGTTTGTTCTACTCTTTCACGCACCAACTATAGAATATAAAACATACAGCATACAGCTATATTTGTCATTTCCTATTGAGACAAAATCGAAGAATAGAATCCCACGGGTGATCTCAACTTCTGCAAGTCTGTGACCCATGAAATGAAACGCGATATGACCTAAATTCTGTCCTGACAGTAAATTAATAGATCCGAGGGAATGGTCAGATCATTTCTCAAAGGTTTCTCCTTATTTTTATGGCAAGTTAAATTATAACGGTGGGTTATGGTAGTTGGATAGGCTGTCAGAAATGTGAGTTAAGCCTGTAAACGTAGATTTTTACTAGAGCTTATCTAAATATAAATCGACAGTGTAATCATTTTTATTTAACCATTTATTTTCTTTGTATCCATTGGTTTTTATTTCCGTTGTCTTAAAATACAAAATACAGAAAATTTCGTAAATATTATCATACTATTTTCACTTCTGATTTTGTTCTAAAGCTTCTTAGAACTGTGACCGCAGCAAATTTTCCCATTCCATTAAAAACTAATAACCTAAGAGCCCGTGATGGCCAGACCTTCCTTTAATTCACAAGCGTGAAAATTCTTTCATGTGTATGTCTAACATAGGTAAGAATAACCCCCAAACATGAAACCTGGATCGCGGTTCCTTTGGGAGATAACAACCTTTTACCTGTTATCTCCCAAAGGAACCGCGATCCAGGTTTCATGTTTGGGGGTTATTCTTACCTATGTAAGACATACACATGAAATAATTTTCACGCTTCAGAATTAAAGGAAGGTCTGGCCATCACAGGCTCTTAGTCTATAACTTTTACCAGTAAACTTCATTTTAACACGTCAAAACTAAGCTTTAAAAGTACATGTCTTGAAGATAGGACGTAGCGGCACTCGGCTTAGAATCAGAATCCTGCCATTTTCATTTCTCTCGCTCATATTTTCCATTCAGCTGGTTGGAGCAGTTACCATTAGGGGTTGGACGTTTGCCTCAAGAGAGCTCTTTGAAAAGATCGCCTCTATGCTGCGAAGGTACGAAAAAACATTTTTTCAGATCTCTGTCAGCGCTGTTGCATTAATTAAAGCACTTTTGTCTCTGAGGGCCGAAAATGTTTATCTGTGCAAATAACAAGTAAAATCCTACAAAAGTTTATTAATGTTAAAGTATTTTCCAAAAGGGCAGAACTGCTTGGATTAAATATTGTTCGAAGACAGTTTGAGTTAGACTATTTGTTACCTACGATTGGCTGAACCGATTTCAATTATTATATTTTATTTAACTCTTTTTCTTTACTTTTTGAAGTCTGTTAAAAAAGACCCAATTCTCAATGGACAAAAACTGTTTCTGATGGACACCAAGAGTCAAAATAAAAAAAAGGCCATTCAACGTGTTCATAACGCAAATTCTCAATTCGACTGAAAACCGCCATGTCCACATTTCTGAACTCTTACTGCGATGAGATGCTTAATGTGACGTCAGTACCTGTGAGATAGCTCTGTTTGCACTCATTCATACCTCACTCGGATGGCATACAGATACCAGACGGAGTGTAAATGGCACTTTCACAGCGCTTAGTGTCTATGTGGGTAAACTTAATAATTGTTCTGGAAAGATCTAAAGTTCTTCAATGATAATTAAGGATAATTATTTTATAGATTTGGATAAATAAGGATTTCATACCAGCGTAGTATGTATCTTCGGCCACGTCGACACTCTTCATCAGGTAAGATTATGGTCAAGCAAGGGTATATCATCAATAAAAAAATATATAACGAAGATAAAGCGACTGTGTGATTAGGCGTTTTAGTACAGGCTAGCCGTGGTGAATTAAGGCCTAATTTCTATTAACTTTAGCTAGTATTTGTATTATATTGATTTTAAGATTAATATGTATAAGGCTGAGATTATAAATAATAAATAAATATTGCCGGACAATTCACACAGCAACAACTAGCCCCGTGGTAAGCTCGAAGCTCAAAGCTTACGGGCGCTAGATATCACACATACATAGATATAATTTTTTTATACATACATCTATAAATACAACACCCAGATACCCACTATAAAGACACCATCCAATCTGAAGATTCTGTTCCGGGTGGGAACAGAATCTTCAGATCTTGCAAATTCTGAGGCGGGAATCGCCAACCTCCTGCGTCGCAAGCGTTGAGATTGTTTTATAATGGACTAGCAGCCCCCGCGAACTTCGTCTCGCCATATACTTTTATTTGCAACTATATCCATACTAAATTTCATCCAAATCGAATTATCCAGCGTAAGCATATATTTTCCCGCGGAAGCATTTAATTTTTACGCGGTAAAAAGTCTCTCGCCATATACTTTTATTTGCAACTATCTACATACTAAATTTCATCGAAATCGAATTTTCCCACGTAAGCATATATTTTCCCGTGGAAGCATGTATTTTCCGCGGTGAAAAGTCTCTCGCCATATACTTTTATTTGCAACTATCTTCTGCATACTAAATTTTATCTAAATCGATTTTTTCCGCGTAAGCATATATTTTTCCGCCGAAGTATGTATTTTTCCGCGGTAAAAAGTAGCCTATGTTAGGATTAGGATATTACATATTATATTACATTACATTGACTCCCCCCCCCCCCTACCCCAGTGACGCTTACATGGAGTCTACATCGCATGCTGGCTATCTGAGCGCGGTGAGCGACAACCTCTAGACTTTTTTCTAATACTTGCATTTTTAAACTCGTGATATCTTCCGAATGAAATGTCCGAATTGAATAATTCAAAAAGTTATAAAAAGGTATTAAAGCCGTCTTGAATATAAAGTAATTTATTTTGATAAGGATTAATACCAAGGTACAAATGAAGACCCCTTCAAGAGGCGGCATATATAAATTAATATTTTAGAATAAAAAACTGCTTACTGTGACATAACTATAATATTTAGACATATGCTGTCGCGACATTTTTTGTAGATAATGATGAGTTCTGCAAAGTCGTAGTACATGATTTTGTTCTATCATCAATAGTTTTCGCAGCGCACGCGACGTAAGGATTTTTTCAGGTCATTTTTTTACACCTTATGTTACATTATTGGAGTTTTGTAAGGATCCCTAATTTTTTTAAAAATATAATATAGCCTATGTTACTCGGGGATAATGTAGCTTTCCAAAGGTGAAAGAATTTTTGAAATCGGTCCAGTAGTTTCGGAGCCTATTCGTTACAAACAAACAAACAAACAAACAAACAAACAAACAAACAAACAAATCTTTCCTCTTTATAATATTAGTATAGATAACCATGTTCTACGGATCCCGGACTATAAATTATTAACTTTTATCTATAGAACGTTGTCAAACTGTAGTAGTATGACGGTGTGCGCGGTGCAGAAGGCGAAGAACGCCGGCAGGAGCGCCATGTCCACGCGCAAGGAGCCTGAGGCGAGGGGCTCTGCTGGCCGCGTCTTCACTTGCCGCAACAGGGCGCGGGACGCTTTGTACTCGTCTGTACCTGGAACATTATAAACCCTTATACATTCTACTGGACACAATGTTTTTTCAAGAGAATCTATAGAAGTTCGTAGAGTGTAATCACCTCTCTGGGTCTGGGTGTTATACTAGCACCCGTAACACAAGCCCCGTGGTAAGCTCGCTAGATGTTACTGAGTGTATATGTATGTAGATGTTACTGAGTGTGTGAGTAAATAAGTTAATATTGCTGGACAATTGTCCAGCAATATTAACTTATTTACCAGGCTAACAAACGGTAACTTGGTACAGTACAAAGAATAAACCTTCCCTGGAATTATACAACTGTTTCAAGACCAAGTTTAGCTAAATGGGTTCACATACAAATCAATTCTTGTTACTAACAGTGTACGATATTATCGAATTTGTTTTTTAGAATAGACATTATTTGTATAATTACGATGTAAATAAACTTACTATATAATTAACCTAACCTAACCTACAAAGTAATGATCTCTTTTTCATTGTTCTGTCAATAATTATAATACACTCACATTTAACAGCAAGAAGATTAAGCAATGCTAATTTTCTCACGAACTGAGCCGAACTGTTTTTTATCTTCTGTGAAACTGTTGAGAGCGAGAAGATAGCAATTGTGTATTGTAACATTGTAACACAATGCACAAATTGAATAGCCGTCGGATAAGGGCCCTGTAAATGAAAAATTATAGTCATTAGCAACAATTTAACTTTTTAGACAATATATTATACATACTACGATACAAAATGATACCAAAACTATTAAGGATTAATAGTACCTATGTTTCCTACATTATGGTTTCTTATATATTTTAAAATGTATTAATGTTAGAATATTCTATTTGTTTTATCAGATATCCAGAACCTTGAGAATTTAAAATAATTATCTAATATTTACAAAAAAATGACATTAAACTGCCTCTATAAAATTTTAAAAATTCCTCCCATTTCTAAAGGGTACCATCCGATCATCATCATCACCTCTTTTAGAAGTCGGTTAATAATATTATCTCGACATACATGACAACTATTAATTTTATTATGTTGCATGAAGAGAGTCACGGCGCGCCGGTCCATCAGTAAAAACTTACCTGAAAGCTTGACTTGATCATGACAAACGTTATCATAATATACATCAGCACCACAAAAGTCAACTGGAACGCTATCTAAAATTAACATTCATATATATTTACACAATTTAATTGAGTATTTAACCGTGTCTATAGAATTTTGTATCACAATGAAGGAACAAAGAAAATTTTTTTTTACAAAAATCATAAAAGTCATTGCAGTAGTTACAGAAAATAATATAAATTGAGTCTTTTACAACCTGATAAATGATGTTGAGTTTATTTCCTTTTAAAATATTTTTTTAATTGTGAACTTCACATGTTACCTGTATTCCGAATGTGTAGGTACATATTTTCGTGATCTTAGTCACAGAAACGTAAGCCGCCGACCACTCGTCGAACAAGCGCGCTGGTACCTTCCTACAAAAACAGCTATTTGTGTCCTTCAGCCACTCCTCTAACACTTCGCTCACAGACCGAGTGATGCAGTCGATGCTCTCAGCTATCATATTGTAAATGCAGAACACAACTGGGAACCCATAACCAAATCTCAAAAAACTACTATAAAAACTTATATTAAATATTATTGATAGAATAACATTTCGCTCTTCAAACTGTGGTTCTTCACTAAAATAATAGTAAAATGTCGCATCGCTTACAACTTTAAAAACGTTAATAAGTATGAACCACATCACCAATACTTTATTTTTACTGTTAATCCTTTCAGAGTAAACTTTGTCTGCAGGGAAATATGATACGAACATTTTAAAATATTTTATCATTTTTTTGAACTGCGTAGAACGGTATATAAGCAAAATCATAAAAATTAAAGAAAACCAATTGGTGCCATAAAAATAAATATTAAATAGTTTGTTATTGATAAGATGAAAATGTAAGTTTCCAATTATGGCTAAAATTTCTAGCATCACTCGTAAAATAATAAATAGCTTATGAATGTTACTGAAGTATACGAAATTTCTGTAGAGACCCACAGAGTTCTCAAAAAATAGAATAAGTTTTATTGGCTTTTTCAACATGGTTTCAAAGATGTAGTAAATTGTAGTATAATAACCAAGATGCTATCTGTATGCCAGCATGTAAGCTTGATGATTGAGAACTTTATAACTACATTAGTAGACACTACTTTGACACCTACCTAATAGGTATTGTTACTACGCCATTAGTTAATAATAATTTACTTCAAATTAATTAATTTCAAGTTGATTTACTTATCCTTACAAGATAGGCACAAAAGGCTTTAGTTTGGTATATATGTATATTGTATATATATTGTGTACTTACCTATGGGTATGAAAAGGTCTTGAGGCCGTTCATTGGGATATGATTATTATAATGGTAATAAAATATGGAAAATTTTAATCATTTGTATTTAGAATGTATAATTATATAAACCTATTACATTATTTTCTTAGTCGATAAGTGTTTCAAAATGACAAACTTGTTTGATAAATCAACACCTATTAATGAATATGCTTATACCTAATAAAAAGCGTAACACAGCAAACGCAAAATAATATCTAAAAAAATAAATGTTTATAAACGACGATTTGTTATACATTATTCTAATGGTTGCTCTCCACTACCACATGATAGGTTAGACCACTTATGGAACTTTTGACTTTTTTGAGTGATGCAAGATAGTTCTTTGACGCTAGCAATATTAATCCACACCCGATATTAGGCAGCTACGTCGACTTTATGCGCCTAATGTTAACCGCTACAAACTGTAGAGCTATATAAAATAGATTAAATAATTAATTATTAATTAATTAATATAGATTAAAAGTTACCTAGTTTAAGGTTACAATATGTTTCAATTTTAGTGTAAGGGGGACACCTTGATCTTGCTACACAACATTATTGAACTGCAAAGCGACAACGGTGTATGTGGTGCAGAAGCCGATGCATGCGGGCAGCAGCCGCATGTCGACGGGCACGGCGCCGAACGCGCGCGTCTGCAGCGGGTGCGCGCGCACCTGACGCAGCAGGTCACGAGCAGCTTTGTATTCACTATCGTCTATGACAAATCATAACAACTTAATATGTATATCCTCGCCCTCTGTGGCGTTAGGGCGATGGTCTTGCGACACAGGAGGTTGCGGGTTCAATTCTCGCCTCGGAACAAACATGTTTACTATCTGCACTATTCCGGGTGTCTAGGATAATATAGGTATGTGTTATAATATGAAGACTCCAGGAAAAAAGACGAGGTTGCCAAGAATTAAAGATTTTGAGATATCGCATGTTTAAACTTTGGAACCTTATGGTTCGGAAACCCATAAGTTTTACAATAAAACAAAAATATAAGTTGAATGAAAAAGGTTTTATTATTCAGGAAACGAAATTACACTTTATAACTTAAAATATTTCTAGGGTAAAAAAAATAATGACTATCCTAAGTCAGATTTTACAGGGAAAAAGTCACATATATGTCACTGACAAACCCGTGTTTTTCCGTGGAGATTCAAGTTCTTGAAATATTCAGCAGCTCTGTGGCTACAAAACTTTGATAAATCTTGAAGATCTTTATATTTCTCTTTAGAGATTGCCAAATCATCTTTGATCTGGTAGGAAAAACTCTCCAGGATTCAAAGGCATCGTTAAAGGCTCTTGTTCTGGCATCTCTTATAATTGTGGTTTCCCAGGCACCATTGTAATGGCTTCTATGTGATACCCACCTTGGATGTTCTTCAGATTTTAATTAGTAAACAATAAACTCCTAACAAAATTGCCAGCACAAAATAATACTGCGCTGACCTACACGTTTTCTTCCCTGTAAAACTCTGACATATGCTACTTTTTCCCTGTATGCGATTTTTTAAACATCAAGAACTCTAAGACTAATTCGTATTTTACCCTGTTCGGTTTACTATCATATAGTACCGGAAATTACCTACAAAATCGCATTCACAGATTAGTTTTCAAAAAAAAGTGACAACCTCGTCTTTTTCCCTGGAGTCTTCATATATGTACATACCTAATAAAAATATCTATCTATATATGTTTAAGTATATCAGAAATCTAGCATCCGTGTCTGTCCGGCAATATTTATTTATTTATTGTTTAAATATATAATCCTTATTGGGAAAAACGTGTATTGCAATGCTCAAAAGAATCATTTTTACGTTGGATTTGCCCCGCCAGGCGCAGTCGGCGCCGGTTTAAATTTAAAAACAGAAACTTACTATGAACGCAATGTAACAGCAAAAGAGTGATCGTTTTAACGAGCCGGTCAGCCGCATGGTGCATCCTCTGGGCCACCAACAGCACAGAAAGCAGAGCGATTACGAAGCATAACAGCAGGAATATGTACACAAACTGAACAGTTGGATGAAGCCCACTCTGTAAAGATAAAAAATATATAGATTAAAGACATTATAAAAGTAAACTAGCTGTTCTGCTCGCGACTTTGCCTGATTTCCCATGTTTTTTTACCTTTTGTCTAGGTACTATGACTATTTTAAAACCAAAAGTTCGTAATCGACCTAGTCGAAAGTTGTAAAATAACAACAAAAAGTGATTTTATGTAAATATAGATTTATTTATCATTGAAAAACAAAAATAACACACATGGCTACACTGCTTTGTGTTGTCGTGGAAAGCAAAGCATTATACTATCTAATAAAGTAATATATCTAATTATAAATAAACTATTTTAATAAAAGTATCTCACCGTAAAACTCATCTTGATGGTGGAATACATGATGATAGTCAACAGTCCCATTATTATTGATATTTCAAATGTAAGCTGAAATAATATATAAATATGAGATGTAACATATTAAAATATCTCCTTCTCTAATGGCTCGTTTACACAGTGCATGCTGCTGCCTGGCCAGTAGACAGCTACTCGGTTTGTCTACTCGTACGCCAGTAGCTCGGCTCGTCTTTGCTGTCTACACCACACCTAGCTACTGCTCAGTCCGAGTCGAGTCGCGATGTCAATTCCATAGGTTTTCTTGTTCTCTGTAGAGTTTCATGAATGAAATATTATTGTCAGAAGACCATCTATCCGTACCCATTTCGATCTCGATTTAGTACATAGGCGTAGCACACAAAAAACACGGCTTCCACTCACAACTGTCCTGCTGGCACTGGCGAGCTACTGCCGAACGCGTCCAAACGATGCGAGCGACGCACGAGCCGCTGTCATGTGCGAGTTGCTGCCGGGCGAGCAGGCGAGTGAAAACATAAAATGTTGAAGTAACTCGGATGCGAGCTACTGACCAACTCGCACGTACGAGTTACTCGTAAGTGACGTCCAAACAGTGCGAGTAACTGCAGTGCAGCTACTCGGAAGGCTTACTCGTACGCTAGCTCGCACTGTGTAAACCAGCCATAAGACGGCTTGGCAGATTTTAATGAAATTTTGTGAGTATTATTACTTACTCAATAAGATAACATATTATTTTTTTTCCGCGGGATATGTAAATCATGTAGGAGGCCTATGCCCAGCAGATAAATCTAATGGCTGAATTGATGATGATGATGAATCATAAGTAATTAAAAGGGTACTAACCTGTACGCCGAACATCTTATTACAGAGCTTGGACACTTTCGCAATAGTGACGTAAGCTGCAGACCATTTATCAAACATATGTTTATTTTCCTTTCGTCCAATTTCTTTAGAAACCATTCCATTCTGAATAGATCTATCTATACACCCAACACCCTCGGAAATTAGATACACAAAACTGTGAATAATTATAAAAGTATCTATAAAATGAAATAATGCTATATAATTATTGATGTCGCAAACCAAATCCAAACATTTAAGCTTTTCTTTTTTATAATGTATATTTTTAGTACCCAATCTAAAATAATGTAAAATGAAACACGTAACAGTCAAAGAGATAAACAGATAAACCATAATAAACTTTATAAACTTGTTTTTTTTCTCTATGTTATTAATCAATTTCTGATCGTTCGGGAAAAAAGTTTCGAGGGAGAGAAAATATGTAAAACATTTCTTGAATTTTTTCTTATCCCACAAAGTAAAAAAAGTTATTGATAGTGAATTTAAATTTATTACAATTAGGTAAATATACACTTGATAGTATCCAAATTTTAGGACATTTAAAAATCCCCTCATAAAGCAAGCTCCACACACTACAGTTTCAGCGATGATACGTAGAATTATAAACTTCCAATGCCTTTTTCCAAAAAATAAAATATTTCTATAAATTCCAACTACATTTTCAAATAAAATCACCAAATTAACTAGCCTTCCAAACATGTTAACTTTCCGCAGCTAAATTTATTCTGAAGTAAAAAACTCCGTAATTTTCAAATTATCAGTTGAATCTAACATGATACCTATATTAACGAATAATTGATTGAAAATTACTTTCTGATGACAAAGATTCAAATGTATTTTAAGTGCCAAATATACCATTGTATACTTAATGATTACCTACGGCTTTAAAACTTTATAAAACATTGCTGGTCTGTAGCGCCATGACAGCGTAGGAGTTGCAGAATCCGATGCAGGCAGGCAATAGACGCATGTTCACGGTGAGGGATCCCGGCGCCGTCGTGTGGATCGGGTGAGCGCGCATTTGACGCAGCAGGTCGCACGCAGCCTTGTACTGGGCCGCATCTTGAAATACACAAAATGCTCATGATATCACTTATAACTTTTAGGAAGGCCTACATCCGTTTATACCTACTATATCATAATACGAGGACTTTTCCTCCGCCAAGTTTTAATACAACAATAGAAGGTTTTCTACCTATGTCCAGAAGTGGACGTCCGACAGCTGACTGTCGTATTATGATATAGTAGGTATGTAGGTATAAGCGAACGTAGGCCTTCCTAAAAACTTTTAGTGCTGAGTTTTGTATTTCACTTGGCGAGAGAGATAATACCGTAATTAAAGTAAATTAGACCACGCTGGCTAAGTGCGGATTGGTGAATAAGATATTATATCTCTATTTTAAACAATTTGTAAAAGTAAACAGACATCGTCATCATCCTCAAAACCCAAAAGGGTATTATATAGAACTCCTCCTTAAAAGAACTAATTATAGGCATTGGGGATTTTATTAATCACCACGTTCATTTATTACAGTACCTACACAGAACGACTTAGCTAAATAAAACCTATAGAAAGAGATGGGTGGTAATCTTACATCGGCACCAAATGGCATACACTTCACAATTAACGTAGTAAAAATGTAAGATACCTTCAATGAAAAGTAAGGAAATCATAACTAGTTTCCGCCTCAATGTTTCAACACTATTGAGCGCCCGCTGCGTGGACCGCGACAACGCGAACAGGTAAATCCAGAACTCTGACAATGTGATCGTGTAGGCCGCTACTACGGTCGGTAGCCCATGCTGAAACATTACATAAAATATAAGAAAAGCCTAGAAATAATCGATTTATTATTATGGCTTCAGGAACCGAATGGTAGGTCGTGCGTCTTACAAACTTGTTTGTAAGTAACTTATAACTTGTCTATGTAATTTACATAGACAAGTTAAAAATAATTTATTCAGTTATAAATTTTTTCTGACGTGTCTATGTAAATCATTGTTTATAATATGTGAATAAAGTTCTAGACTTTCGACTTTGGCATATTTTGCTTGACTTGGCGGGGATTGCCGTGTCCCCTGATAGTAAGATATTTCTGTAACTTTATAAATAAACTAGTAAATGCATTTTAATTTGATACACTTTTTGGCCTGCATACTGTACGCCAGTTAGCAAAACCGATTTTGTAATAAAATCTAATGTTAAAATATATGAATAATATTTAACTCACCTTAACGCCTAATTTAACAATCACATACATTAGAATGATGTAGAAAACGACAATCATGCAGACTATTGTTATAATCTGAAACAGTAAAACAAAATATTAATACATTTTAACGAAAAATTAACGAAAATTTATTTTATTAGTAATAAATAATAAGGGCCTAACAGACAACCCTGTGCCACCTCACAGGTTATTATATACAATAGACAACCTGTAGATAATATAATACTTTGATTACCTCGAGGCCAAAAATTGAACTGAACAGTTTAGTTTTCTTCGTAACCACAATGTAAGCTGCCGACCATTTGTCAAAGATTTTCAGTCTGTTTTTCTCTTGAGTAATTTCTTCAGAGTCTATATATTTATCAACAGATCTAATAATACAATGAATTTTCTCAACTGTGAGCACATTGAATAAATAAACCACCATAAACACGATAATACCTCTTAAGTTACATACATAATATAACAATATTAACCCATGGTGCTACATCATAACCCAGGGTAAAACCCTTCGTATCACCGAAAAAAATATATACGACCATAGAAAAACTTTCAATAATATGAACGATTATAATATATTTCAATATAGATTTCCTGTATTTATCGCATCTTTTAATATAAACCTGATCCTCATGAAAATAAGTATTGAATAATTTATTGTAGGATAACCACTTTCTGAATTTACCAGAATGATAAATTGTCCCCAAAATCACTATTATGGAAAGAGTAAATGATGCGAAGTAATATAATATTATCGGATTTAGTTGGGTATTACTTATTACGATGGCAGTAACGCTTATCAAAATCAGTGATAGTTCAAAAACTGTACGCAGTATTATAGAAAATCGATGGATTGTTCCGAAACAGGCATAATTCCGATAGATGCCTACTATATTTTCAACTAATAATATTGCCTTTAGAAGTTTTACAAAACCCATGTTCAGTAACGTCAAAGTGTACAGGACGATGATAGTTTTGCTATCACTTTCATAATATTAGTTTTTATATAAATGAAATGAAGCTAATTCAATCTTATCATCACTTTAATAAATAACATGCCCTATTATATTCAGTTATCTTCTATTGCTGTTATATTACATTTGTTTTCCTAAAATTATAATATTATTTTTATATATAACTAGCTTTTCGCCCGCGGCTTTGCCCGCGTTATAATATTTTCACATGTACTTAGTAACTCTTATCACAGAAACGACATCTCGGCAGTGCCTCTGCTATAAATATAAGCTGCAAGCTGCGAAAAATAGGCTATATTTACACCGGGGAAAACATTAGAATTTATTTTTATTGGGAGTAACCCTCGGATGGAACAGCTAGTAAAACTCTGAATGTAACTTCGCTTGTGGCTTGCAGCTCGCTGGCAACCGCGCTGTTTGTGTAGCACTGCAGCCTGTCGCGGTAATGGATATTGAAGTGGCTGGGAGCTGCAGTTTTTGTTACCGCCATCGTTATCTACTTCATTCTGCTGAAATAATCAGAACTGTGAAGCGAAGGTTTCGGCAACAAAGCTTCATCTCTGAAGGTTTAAAGCGAAATGTACAAGATTCGATAATATTTGTACTTGTTAATGTGGTGTTCAATAAAGTGATTTGAATTTGGTTTCAATAGTCATCTATATTTAGATTATCGACAAGGGTTATACGTAGAAAAATAAAACACACTTTTATGTTGATGTCGATTAAAAGCACATTTTAATGCAAATGCGATGGTGAAATTTACCAACGTAGAACAATTATCATTATTATTTATTGCATACTTACATAATTTAGAACATACATTTTAGAATGTTACGCTTAGATGGTCTTTTGCTTGATGTTTGTAGGTACATGTACCCCTGTAAGGGCGCAGTAGTTGATCAAATTACACTGCCGGAAAAGAATAATAAATCAAAATTTACTGTAACAAATGTTAAGTCTATGATAATTACAGATTGTGATAATAAAAAAAAAAAAAAAAAAAAAAAAAAAAAAAAAAAAACGTTTATTGGACAAAAGGTGAGAGTTACAATACAGTGCGGCTCTGACTCCCAAACTAGGTGTAAGTAACCTGTGTGTCAGGAGTCAGCTCCTTCCAATCGTGTGCTTCATTTGTTACATAATCTGAGCAAAAAAATCATTATAGAAAAGAAACTTCAAATTCATGAACACTAAAAGTGTACACAGAGTGTAGAGCTTCTTTTATAAACATGCTAATTACATGCTAATTACAATTAATTATTAATATCTAGGTACAATTTTCAGAAATGGTAAGAATAACAAATTGTTCTAAATTCAAGAGGAAAAGTATGTTAAGTTAAAGTATTATTAAAGAATTTTTGATTTTTCTTATTGCAAGATCAATCTTTCTGTCTCATCGTAGTCTTTATCAGTTAACCAAGATACTATCTTTTCTTTTATTTTAAAGTTATTAAATTTTCGTAAATCTTTGTGTATTATGGTAAGTTGGTTATATAGGTACGGTGCAATATAATTATAGTGATGTTTATTTATTTTAGATCGTGCTATTGGTAAAGGGCATTTTATAATTCTTTTGTTGGAAACTGGAATTAGGGGAACTGTTAACCTGTGATAACGTCGCAAACTTTAAAAAATAAATAACTTGCGGACGCTTAGTACTCCTGCTCTTTTATAAACATCTGTGGTTGGATGTCTATAGGGTAATAACTGGTGAGCTAATTCGTTATTGTTTTATTATTTTGTCACACCATCTGAGCTTAACATTATCTTAAATCCAGTATTAAACGATGTTATTGAACTGCAGCATAACCACGGTGTATGTGGTACAGAAGCCGATGCATGCGGGCAGCAGCCGCATGTCGACGGGCACGGCGCCGAACGCGCGCGTCTGCAGCGGGTGCGCGCGCACCTGACGCAGCAGGTCACGAGCAGCTTTGTGCTGCGACGAGTCTGGAAGACGAAGTTTATTAACATGTAGTGTAGCAAAATACGTTCAAGAAAGCATCCGCAGCACGTGAGCGTTGTTGCTTATTTACTAAATGAATACTGCTAATACTTATTGAAAAAATAAAATAAATATTGCCGGACAATTCACACAGCAACATCTAGTCCCGTAGTAAGCTTGTATTACGGGTGCTAGATTTCTAATATACTTAATACAATTTACATACATATTTTTTTATTATACTTATACCTATATAAAACCTGCAGATCGTACAATTTTTTTTCCGAGGCGGGAATCGAACGTCACAGGCAGACCTTTGGCCGCTGCGCTACAGAGCTCGTCAAAGTATTGCGTACCCATCATGTCAATTTCCCTAATAGTTGTTATTAATATTATATTGTACCGTAATATAAAATAGCTTTTACGTTGATTGCCTCGAAAATGATGTATCAAGGTGAGGACCAGTTAGTTAATAACGCTTTTACGTAATTAATCAGGTGTATATTGGTTATTAGAGGTCAACTGGAAGTTTATTTATTTAGAATTAATAATATTATGTTTTAATAAATTCATATTATATTAAGACCTATGATGGGTTCAATTGGAGACGGTGTCCAGTATTGGGAACGATTTTGGGCGGTGGTGGTTAGAATGATATTCTCAGCCTTAACATTTCTCAAATAGAAGAAGGAAGAATTAAGAGATAAAAGGAAATATCCTATGTAGCAGGGGTCATATCTTACCTTTCATAGGGAGAATAAACAGCACAGCTAACCTGCGCCTGAGTGCTAGTGAGCCGTTCAGCGCACGCTGCGTCACGCGCGTCAACATAAAGAGGACTATAAAGAACTCTACCAACGCCACTAAGTAAGGCATCATCTTGATGCCGGAGTATTTGTGCTGAAAATTTTCTTTATATGAATTGGTGATAGCAAAACCATTTATTTACGTTCCCACTGGGACACAGGAGTTTTTCTCTTTTACAAGAGTGAATAGGCATTCATCACGCTGGCGGGCCAAGTACGGTTTGGTCGATGTCACATGTCCTTCAAACATTTTATAGTTCTCAGAACATGCCGGTTTCTCCACGATGTATGAAATGGTGATAATTGCAACCAATACAACTGAAGTTTATCGACAGAAGAATCTTAAAACATTTATTATTTACCTAATTGTATCTCAGCCTTAGCTTTAAACCATAAGTATTTTTACCTTTAGTCCCAAAGTTATGAGGTTATAACTTATAACAACGTAGGATATAGTTATAAAGAAGATGGATACAGTAATCTGAAAATTATTAAAAATCTTCATTGCCATATCTTGAAACTACATTATCATAACTACATAGAAGTTGGTTTTCTAAAATTAAACTCAGAATTCACTATCAAGTTTCGAACCGAAAAGTTATCTTTATAGACTGTCGATTTGAACTATTTAAATTTTTATAAAGATTGTATGAGTAACAGAATTGATCAGAAAACAGAATAAAATACCTGTAAACCAAAAATGGAACCATAAAGTTGAGTTTTCTTACTGACAGTAATGTAAGCCGCCGACCATTTATCAAATAACTGTAGTATTTGTTCCTTTCGAATCTTATCTTCAGAAAACATACCATTCTGTTTTATATATATCTCAACAGACCGAGATATACAATCAATTTGTTCGACAGTATATACATTAAAGCAATAGACAACAAACATTCCATAAACGACTCTGTAATTACTTGTCATTGTGACTATGGAAACTATAATCTGGACGAACCAATAACCATCGTCAAAATCAATGGACAGCTTCACGTCATCTGCATAAAGTATGTATAAAAATGCAGTAGTTATTTGTATTATATTGAAGACCGCCAAGAAAATTATTACAAACTTCCGTTGAAAATCTTCGTTTTTTTTGTAAGTTAGATCTGAATAAAAGTAATCTTCAAAATTATTGTTGTAAGTCACCCATTTATGGAACTTTTTTGAGTGATATATCGAAATTATTAAAATTAATAACGAATAAACGTACGAAGCAATGCGATAGCCAAAATCTGCTTTAAGATTATATTGTAATTTCACCGACATGTAGAAACTAAATAAAATAAGGAATATTTCAATAAGTGTCCGCAGCATCATGAAGAATCTATGTGTTTTTCCTACACAGTAATAATTTCGGTAAACAGATAAAAAGTTTTCAACTAAAAGAACAGTTTTTATAGGTTGCTTAAACATTTTGTACGTTCCGTTGCTCTATATAGAATTACTCTGAACCACTGAGTAGACTTCACTTAAATTAACGATAATGAGACCACTTAAATTAATTCGATTTATAAAATATCTACAAATATCACCTTATATTTTATGTTTATAAACTCTAATAAAGTTAATAGTTATTTGGAGATGTTAACACTTCTCCAAATTGGTGTTTTTCCATTAGTCTAATATTCGGATGTTATTATTAGATACCATAGATTTAGATAAGAAGCTTTTACTTAATAACTTTGCCATATAAAATCTAATATTAAAATTTACTTTTAAATATTTTCTTACTATAATTAAAAGTATCCAGATTATCTAGCTAGTGTATTGTATAAAGCTTAGTACTGTATGTTAAATTGCTGTGTGATTTGTCCAGCAAAAGCGTTACGTTTACGCTGCTGGGACTTAGGGACTTTTCTCTTGACGAGAGAGATTAAGTATTAATTCACCACGCTGGCCAAGTGGTTGTCTAGCATGTATGAAAAGATAAAGTTCATCTTACCTTCCATAGGAAGAATGAAGAGCAATGCTAATCTGCGCCTGAGTGCTTGTGAGCTGTTGAGCGCACGCTGCGTCACGCGCGTCAGTAGGAAGAGAAACACAAAGAACTCTACCAACGATACTGTGTAAGCCATTATTTTAACACCGGAGTAAATGTGCTGCAAAATCCAATTAAACATGTTAATCGCTAAGAATTAAGCCTCGAAACATTATTTTACTACTTTATAGTAGTTGTGTAATTAATACGTTAAATTAAGACATTCTCGTTCTTCCTTTCTTTAATATTTTACCAAACAATATTTACCATTGTCAAATATAAATACCATACATAATAACTTGTAAGTACATAAACACAAAAATATCTGCGAAGTATCAATCAACAAGTTGTAATTAATAGATTAAATTGATACTAGTTCCATATTGATTATTGTATCCAATAAACTAAGGCTAATATTTATTAAGTACGACTAAGCCTGAGTTTAAATTGAGAATATATCCTTACCTTTACTCCAAAAGTTATGAGGTTATAACATATGACAACGTAGAATATAGTTATAAGAAATATCGAAACAGTTATCTGAAATAATACATGCCAACATTAGTATTTTTATTTTTTCCCAACTAGTCGACCCGCCGGTAGCTTCTATAGACCACTTCTAGATAATTGAACTATTCAATAATGAAATAATGTTTCAAATCAGACCAGCGCCGGTTCCTGAGATTAGCGTATTCAAACTTTGTTTAATAAAAACTCCTAATTAAACATATAATTCATAAGAACACAGAATAAAATACATGTAAACCAAAAATTGAACCATAAAGTTGAGTTTTTTTACTGACAGTAATGTAAGCCGCTGACCATTTGTCAAATATTTTTAGATTCATCTCATTTTCTACTTTTTCTTCTGTTACCAATCCACTCTGTTCAATATATGCGTCAACAGAACGAGATATGCAGTTAATTTGTTCGACAGTATATACATTAAAACAATAAGCAACAAACATTCCAAATAAGACTCTATAATTACTTGTCAGTGTGACCGAGGAAACTATTAACTGGAGATACCAATAATAATCATTCAAATTAAAAGACACCAACACGTCTTCAGCGTAAAGCATGTAAAAAAACACAGCTGATATTTCTATTAAGTATATTAAATACCACCAAGAAAATAATTACGAATTTCTTCTGAAAGTATATGTTTTTTTTGTAAATTTGATCAAAACTGAAGTATTTATCAAAATTATTGTTGTAAATCACCCATTTACGGAATTTTTTTGAGTGATATATTGAAATTATTAAAATTAATATCGAATAGGCGTATGAAGCAACGCGATAGTAATAATCTGCTGCAACCCCCTGTTGTTTTTGGAAACTCATAGATATGGTGCAACTATATAAAATAAGTAATATTTCAATAATCGTCCGCACCATCATAAAAAATCTATGTGATTTTCCAACACAATAATAATTTCGGTAAACAGATAAAAAGTTTTCAACAAACAGAACAGTTTTTATGGGTTGTTTAAACATTTTTTACGTTTCGTCCGTTGCACCATAAAGAATTAGGTACTCTGAAACACTGAGTCACTAATATTAATTGTAATGGTAATTAAATTGACCACTTAGGTTAATTGCTAGTTCTTCTATAAAATATCAACTAGCTATCTATCAACCTATAAACTAGTAAGTTTAACATTTTATGATCATGGAACCTTATAAGTTAAGACATGTTGGCACAGCTCCAAAATGGTGTTTTACCAGAGCTATAACACCATTATACCTGAACTATATTCAGGTACAGATATACTTGGTAGATAATAAAAATTATACAAATACAAATACAAATACAAAAAGTTTATTTTCCTTAACAAAATTTTAAATTTACACATCAGTATGTGGAGACCTTCTTTTAAGCATGTACATACTTGTATTAGAAGATCTCGCTCTTCCTTATCTTACATTTTGTTTAAATAAATACAAACAAAACATACAAAATTATAATACCATTATCCAAAACTAAATAATCAACATCTGAAAGAAGTCCACTTTCTATTCGCAAAGTTAATGAACCTCTACCATCCATAAGACTTAGCTTGATATAAGCATATATGTATATATTAAAGCAAGATTAACATGCTTCACAAGTATTAAAATATTAAAAACTGCATAATGCAGTCCAGAATAAGTCGGCTAATTTCACTAAGAGCTGCACTAAGCTCGTTCGTGGAATTGCAGTTTGCTTTTAGTTATTCTTTTTACTCTGATATTGAGAAACTTGGGCAAATAATAGAAGTGGTGAGCTGGAAACTTATGCAATTAGTACAAGATGTCTAATATACCTAATAAATAGAATTTGACCATTGATTTCATTTCATACGTAGGTATAATGTTGACAAGTTTAATCTTTATCCTTCAAGTAATACGTACGTATTGAAATACGTAGGTACACTAACCAACACAAAACGTTAATAGGAAGAGGACAATCGATTGCTAAAATAGGTTTTATTTTGTTCGCTTCAAACTGAAACGACAGAATAGTATTGACTAAAAATCTTCCTCCACAAAAACTTCCTAGTACCGCAGACTAGTTAAAACCGAATTATATTTTACGAGTGGAGGAGATAAGTGAGACGGCGAGCCAAGTGGAATTGGCAGATATGGGCATCACGACGTTTATGTAAATGTGCTCCGCAGTAGTTTCGTAAGCATATTATTCCTGAGTAAGCGGTTTACACCTCGCTTGTTGGAATTTAAACTTTTCAAGTGAGCAATGAATTTTTATACAAGAAATTGGTATAGATTTATTTAGTACTAGTTAGTGGTGCCCGTGACTCCTTCCGTATTGAATAATGTTTGTAAGGGACCACCTCTTATCATAACTGTAGCATGAATTTTAATAGGCTAACAGGATAGGCTATCCTGTGTATCAGACCTTTAAATGTTTATCTACCAAATTTAATCAAATCCGGATCATTGATAGAAGAGTTATGGCGGAACATATATAACATACCAAATTTATTATATTTATATCCAAAAAATAATCTAAAAATCGTCAAATTAGTTTTGATATCCTATAATGAGCCTATAAACTCAAAATCTCTGAAAACTTACTCCATGACCGACCCGTATAGTTTTATCAATGAATTAAAAAGAATACCTACATAATATTTCAATTCACTTTATTGCAACCTAACCAACTTTCACCTTTTTACCTAAATGTTTTATACTGTACAAAAAATATACCTGAGTGAATTGTATGCGATTTCAGAACGCCCCAATAACTCGATCACTCTGTCCTTTGATTCAACGGGACTCGGGACGCTGGCGCCTGCCATTCGATAACTAGAGGGGATTTGTAAATTGATCACTTGGAGTGGAAACTGCACTTTTACTTTATCTGAATTTTCGACTAACAAACACGTTTGATTTGTGATTTATTATCAGAATTAGGTTAAGTTATTCACTCAGTTTTGTATATTGTGTTTATATTTCATCTTATTTGTTTTTAAACTTGTTTTACTTTCTTACATAATTTTAATAAGTTATATTAACCACTACTTTTGCGTCGTGCAGTCGGGTAAAAAGGGCCTGAGGCGAAAGCCAAAGAGAATATAATCACTACGTTTTACGAAAGCTTATTCATAAGTATTTAATTTAAAGGTTGGTTTTCTGGTTTAGATTCGTTTTTCTTTCCATTTTGACGTAATTACTTCTTGTCTATGCTTATAGTCATGGGAACTTCTAAACTACTTGTAAATTTCCTCTAAGCTAGATGAGTTTGTATTCACGTATCTTGACAGAGTAATTTGGTGTGAGAGTTCTTGGTTCTCGCAAATTAGATGTTGGCTGTTAAGATCCACCTTCTGCTTTAGGAAGGTGCATACTTATCTAAATAGATTAGATAGGTATTGAAGTCCTATAATCGAGTGGCATGATTTCTTAATGCGGGTTTCATCAAGGTGACAAAGAAATTAAAATAATCAAAGAAACGTCTTTAATTATGCTAAGTAACTATACCTTCTCACAGCAATCACCAAACCGCCTAGTTACCGTGGTGGCTACTAGGCGAATACCTAATACCAAATCCCGATATTCATAATCGATTTCATTGGTAAGACAAATGTCGTGTGTGTCAATGAGTCGTAATATGGGTTGTAATGATGATGACAGTTGGCTTAGTAACCAAACCCGTGATGAACAAATATTGGCAGAAAGTAGGCACAAACCTTCGCCCGCCATGCCACAGAGGTCAACACAAGTAATAATATTACCGATGTAGATAAAATAAATTTACATAACAGAGGTCCGTATCATAGTTCGGAACAGCTCTCTGGAATAGTTGGGAAGTCTCGTGATCCGGTCTAATTAGATTACATTGAGTCGACTAGTGCGTATCAGAGGCTGCGAGTCCGAGCACAGGGTATTGTTAACTTACGTCATGTAAGTAAACGTACTGTAAAACTTTGGAGCAAAAAAAACTTCAATTTTCTGACGTAGGTGGCTCGTTACTGTACATTCCATAAAGTTATTTGTTGCACTAGAAATCTGATATTACTTTAAATGCATAGATTTTTGTAATATACTTAAATATTTACGTAATTACACTTACAAAGATAACAGCAACATTAATCACTAATAGGGAATCTAGCCAGCAACCTTTTGCTTCGCAGGCGGATATGTGGCCACCACGTCACAGAGGTCGTCGTTATGGATACTTTATTATTATAAAGTACTTAGTAGTAGTTTTTGCGAGAAAGAGTATCAAACACCCGTCATCAAACTTTCGCGTTAATTTATAAGTAAGGATAACTTACATCTGACTGCTGATATTAGTAAGTGATAAACCTCTATCTCCCGAACTAGCAGCGAACTTTGGCCCGAGGGACGAGCGTTCAATCAACTAACTCCAACGTGAGAACTTGGCGACAATGCCAAAACTGAATTAGATCTGTCCTTCATTTCATCATTGTTACTGTAAGTTATCTTTCTATGTTTCTATAGATTATGATAGTTGAGATAGGATTCCTATGTTTGCAAAAAAATATTTCTTAAATTTTCAGGATATTCCTTTAGCTGAGAGGAACAGAATTTCTTGGTAAAGTGAGCTTCTGTGCATGGTAATTAGGAAACCTTGCCGAGCACACAAAGGCTTTGGACTAAGGATAGCCTAATGAAGGTATAAAGTAGTTAATAACCAAGATACGGAGGTTTCACACGAAACTAGGATGAGATGAAGATTATCTGTAGTCCTGGCCTTAGAATAGTACCACCCCATATCTTCCGCAGGAATCATTATACCGACTAATTAGTCAATAAGGAATTGATAGACATGAATTTATTAAAAGTAATTAAAGTAAAAGTAAAAAATCACTTTATTACTATCAAAATTATATACCTACAATAGTTGGATATAAGCTACATTACAAATAGGTCGCCACTCAGCATTAAATTAAAAGATACCTTCAAACCTAAGTAATAATGACCTAAAATAAACCAACCATATTAAGTATATTTTTCACTATTGGTTTCGAGTCAAAAAAAAACATTAAAATGTTCTTTTATGTACCTACCTACATATTTTATTTTTAAAGAACAATGCTAAGCCATCGAACAGCACTGTAGAGAAATGTAGGGTATCTGGCACCGTAGCACGTTAGCGCGTCGTGTTTGTATCAAGTTGAGCTTATCTAGCTCTTCCAGCTCGTTTTGTACTGTCTACAAATTCAATATCCCACGCTATTTCACATATGACGAGGCTTTAGCAGTCTCTGAATTAATTGTTATATTACGAGTATGTTACATTTTATTTATCACTAGCAGCCCCCGCGAACTTTGTCTCGCCATATACTTTTATTTGCAACTATCTACATACAAAATTTCATCGAAATCGAATTTTCCCACGTAAGCATATATTTTTCCGCGGTAAAAAGTAGCCTATGTTAGGATTAGGATATTACATTACATTGACTCCACCCCGTCCCCCGTCCCCCGTACCCCAGTGACGCTTACATGGAGTCTACATCGCATGCTGGCTAGCTGAGCGCGGTGAGCGACAACCTCTAGACTTTTTTCTAATACTTGCATTTTTAAACTCGTGATATCTTCCGAAGTAAATGTCCGAATTGAATAATTCAAAAAGTTATAAAAAGGTATTAACGCCGTCTTGAATATAAAGTAATTTATTTGGATAAGGATTAATACCAAGGTACAAATAAAGACCCTTTCAAGACGCGGCATATATAAATTAATATTTTAGAATAAAAAACTGCTTACTGTGACATAACTATAATATTTAGACATATGCTGTCGCGACATTTTTTGTAGATAATGATGAGTTCTGCAAAGTCGTAGTACATGATTTTGTTCTATCATCAATAGTTTTCGCAGCGCACGCGACGTAAGACATTTTTCAGGTCATTTTTTTACACCTTATGTTACATTATTGGAGTTTTAGTAAGGATCCCTAATTCTTTTTAAAATATAATATAGCCTATGTTACTCGGGGATAATGTAGCTTTTCAAAGGTGAAAGAATTTTTGAAATCGGTCCAGTAGTTTCGGAGCCTATTCGTTACAAACAAACAAACAAACATACAAACAAATCTTTCCTCTTTATAATATTAGTATAGATAAATCATCATAATCATTTTAGCCGTCAGATTTCCGCTGCAAGCCTCCCTTAAAAAATATATATATTATACATAGAAAAAGGTATCAAATCTCGTGTAATTCTACAGTTGAATAGATATTTCAAAACGTTTAAATAATTATTATAAAAAATAATATAAAAGATCAAAGAGTTGAATTAATGATTTCATTCAGCCCTTACTTCCCCACTGGGTAAATGTAAATCGAAAAGCGGCCTCAATCATCGATTCAACAAGAAATATTACCCAAAAACTCAGGTGATTTCTCATCGTCTGCCCGGCCACGTTATTTCAATCAGGACCTTATTTAATTCCGCGCCTGTGAGTTTTATCGGAGATGGGAACGTAAATACGGCAATGAGTTCGCGAATCCCCTATCATGTTCAATTTATTGCTCACCGCCCCCGAGACTTTTGATATCTTTTCTTTCTAAAGCTTTTAACTTCGTAAAAGCATTAGGTACCGCCAAGCAGCGTTTCCTTTTCCTCGACACAATTCTCACAATGTAATTTCTCAGCTGAGAAATGTAATGACCAGCGATCCTATGAGCCACTTGAATGAACGTTGATTTAATTTCACCGGAGAGCGAGCGACGCGCTTGATATAATGCTCAACTAAATAACGCGGACAGCCTCCCCGACATCGCAGATTAATCCTCCACATACCTCAATGTCATCCGCTGTTGCAAACGACGCAAAAAATAATGATAAACACGGGAAACGTAGCGCTCCAGCTGCATGAATAACGTTCTTATTATTTCTGTTTCTTTGTTCTATTCAGACGTGAATAATTTTACTTGCAGCGCGCACTTGCACAGTATCGAATGAACAACGTCAGTTATTTTCTCGGTAGAATTAAATGGTTCGATTTACCTCACGGGTGAGGATTTGAATCTACGTCAGACCAATATCCAGCGGAGCGACAAATCAGTACTTCAATATTGCCTCCATTTGCGTGACACCTCAATATATGGAAAATCTGATTTTTCTTCGCCGCTGTGAAGCGACACGCGATCTCACCTCGCATTTCAATATTCACTCAGCCTTTTCGCTTTATATCACCGAACTTACGGGTGCAATTAATGAATCATTTTAAGATCATAATAGGCTATTTAAAGCTACGTGGGTTACGATAATGGCAATTTAACCACCGTTAATTATCGGTTATTTTTGTGAAGTCGGAACTTTTGAAACGGGCATTTATAAAGTTGGTAATTGGCTTTAGTTTTAGATAAAGGCCATAATAACTGTACCGTGAATATTACCAAAATAACTGGTTTGCTATAATAACTGGTTGATATAAAATAGAAAGACTGTCTAAATTTTATATCTGCGTAAATTTTTCAATTCAAATTGCCATCATGGATCTAAGCAGGTAAGCAGTTTCAGTTACTAACATGGGCTGTGAGTAGCAATAAAATAGTCATTTACAAAGGCTTGTGTACTGCTCCGATCCCGTGACTTTTATTAGTTTGTACGCTTATCTAGTTCCGCCCTTCTTCTGTTGCGTTGTGATTACGTGCAAGCAGCCATTCCTGCGTCCCTATTTCTTCCGCCCTCACATCTTAAGGAAACCTTAACTTTCGCCCTTTTTGGACACCCATTCGTTACAATTCAATCTTCGATCTTGTTTCACAAAGCTCCGAATCGTAAAAGGGTCCTAAAAGTTTTTAGTGATTCTATTTTGAGCGAAGCCTATATAGCTAGTTTATTGGAGGGAGTTTTGCTGAAAGGTTTTCGGTAGTTTTGACTTTCACAGAACTACACTTGGTGATCGTGCGCTGGTCTAAAAATATTACCACCTCCTTTAATCCCGTGAGTGTCGTCAAACCGAGACTAAGACTAAGGTATATTGAATTGTTTTCTGTAGGTACTTACTTAGGTTACTTAGATCACCAACTGGATTCGTGTAATGTAGAAGTCTTATAAAAATCACATAACCGTCTGAAATATTCAAATGGCTCTCAAACTAAAAAATATTAAATGGAAATGGAATGCTGGAAATTATAAAATGTAATGTATGTTTCTATCAGTTCCTTTCTAATCAATTTATCAATAATTTATTAAGAACCCGTAACATAAATCTACGTTAATTATATTATACTTTCTTTACTACTCGTACTTATTAAATGATTGTTTAGAAAGGATTTTTCATGGTGTAATTTAATTAAAAATTGAATCTAGATAATGTTATTTAACTTAGGAAACTCATATAATTTTCAGGTTTAATATGCTTAGAAATCATGTTACAATGTTGAGCCAGATTAGCCATCCGCCCCAGGGTATATAAGCCTTGTTGTAAGACGCTTATTACACATTCCCTTTGAACGATATTGCCATGACAAAGCTTCCGTGAGGCAGCGCCAATTATGACACAACATTTATCCTACTAATATCAACACTAATTCAAATAAATTCTAAATACTTAAAGTTAAAGTCCAAAACTACTGCACCGATTTCAAAAATTCTGTCTCTAATGCAAAGTTACATTCACCCTGAGTAACAAATATTATATTTAATGCAAAAGATTAGGGATTCTTACAAAATATATTGCCACTTTTCGTTGTAATTTTATAACTCAAAAACGGCTGGGCCGATTCAGGTGGTTTTGATTTTAAAATACTTACTCGTATTAGCCATAGAATGTTTGGTAATAAAGCAGGCGAAGCCGCGGGTAGCTAGTTTATTTATGAACTTCTACAATTTACAATTATAGAGAATTAATTCATAATACGTCTTTGATACGAACACTTTCACAATCAATCAAAAATACTTTATTGCTCACCACTTGGTAATAACAGTAAAAACATTACAAAAAAATATCCAGTACTTTATGTCAGTATCACTTTACGATATTATCGAATTCGTTTTTTAGATACACATCTCTCTCCACTTCATCGATTTATTGAGTAAGCCGATATTGTTATGAAATATAGAACAATGGATGGATATTCAGTGATTGAATTTGAGGATGATATAAGATTGAATTCCAATACATTTAGTACCTATAGTGTAGGAGAAAATAGTGAAATTTACATAACACATTATAATAATACGTTAATTGAGAGCACACTCGAGTTTCATTCCGAAGGTCGTGGGTTCGAACCCCCCTCTGGATTTTTCTTCTTGAAAAATGTGAAGGCGGTGAAGGATATGTGTCATTCACCAACCCGCACTTGGCCAGCGTGGTGAAATAAGGCCTTATCAAGATGCTCTCGTCAAGAGAAAAGTCCTTGTGTCCTAGCAGTGGGAACGTAAAAAGGGGTGCTGATCAGCATTCAACAATATTTCAAGCGCATTTTCACCAATAGATAACAATTTAAAATAGACAAGCACATAATTCAAATATATCTTTATTTTCTAGCTCATAATTATCGCTAATAATTCATATCTAAGGAAGTTAGTTACAGTTGCGCAAACAATACTTCCGATCTATTCTGGATCATGGTTCTAGCTTCCGGGAAAAATGGTAGAATATTTTTCCAAGCGTCCAAACTTAGGGTTAAAATACTCGTCTGAAACAATAATTTGATTTTTATAAATGAGTAAGCAGGTAGATTTTTGCAGTTTAGTATTTTTTGCATTAAACAGATATATCTTTCTCCGTGGTAAGCTCGAAGCTTGACTCTCGGGTCCTAGATATCTGATACTTTTTACTGATACTTTTCGTTGTAATTTTATAACTCAAGAATTGCTTGGCCGATTTAGGTGCATTTGGTTTTAAAATAGACGAAGTAGCTCAGGGAAGGTATCGTATGGTGCGCCACATCATTCGATCGTAAGCTTAAATATTTTAAAGATTTATGTCATTTGTCATTTATTTCCATAAAATATTACAGATCACTTGGACAAGTCAATAAATATAATACACTACGTCTCCCGCTACCTGTAGTTACCTGAAGGATATTAGTTCGTGTTACCTTAGACTCAGCTCTGTAGGAGAAGCAGTGCATCACCCCCCGGTTCAGGCCCTGCAGGATCCCGAACACGTCCCCGGCGCCGAGCAGCTCGTGCGTGGTCTCCGTCAGGTCCTCGCGCACCGACACCACGGACACCGAGCCCGACGCTATCCAGTACATGCGGGTCTCACTGTCTCCCGCTACCACTATGTAGTTACCTGAAGGATATTAGTTCGTGTTACCTTAGTCTCAGCTCTGTAGGAGAAGCAGTGCATCACCCCCCGGTTCAGGCCCTGCAGGATCCCGAACACGTCCCCGGCGCCGAGCAGCTCGTGCGTGGTCTCCGTCAGGTCCTCGCGCACCGACACCACGGACACCGAGCCCGACGCTATCCAGTACATGCGGGTCTCACTGTCTCCCGCTACCACTATGTAGTTACCTGAAGGATATTAGGATACAATAAACATTGGTCACATCATCACCACGAACACTCAGGTTGTGGAATGATCCAGGTTTTTCCGAAAGACTATCTATAGCATGGGTCTTTTCAAAATGGGTATTCTGAAGCATCGGCAGCGCGCAGGTAACACCTCTGATGTTACAGGCGTCCATAGGCTGCGGTAGTCACTTTACATCAAGTGGCCCGCATGCTTGTCTGCCATCTCAGTGGTATAAAAAAACTCTGAAGACAAATCAGGCTGATCAGCCGGTTTGAATTTAAGTTAGAATTATTAAACGAGAAGTATAAAAGGTATCTTTATAGTTAAAGCTATATTTATACTTTGGAAGTACTTAGATGCTTATACTCCAAAGTAATATTTGCAGGTCATACAAATAGTTATTCCGAGGCAACCTCTTGCAAGGAACTGAAAAGTAATCGAAAGGTGTACTAGGACTACATACCTCGGAAATAGATGGTATACTCCAGCGCCGCAGTCACCTGACGGAGAAACGGCTCGCCGGTGTCAGCGAAGAGATAGCAGTTCCGAAGGTGCTGCCCGAACATTGCTGACATCAGGTCACAGCGCTTCACGTACGGCGTCTGTTCCAACAGCGCTGGTAACTAAAAATAAAATTAATTGTTTAATTTCCCATTGGATATAGGCCTCCTTTTATTATTATTGGTTGATACACTGCAAATTATAGTACCTACAACTAACAGACATAAAACTCTCTCTATGTACTACATAGTCAAAAATGTTTCTCTTACGTACCTGTCGACCCCGCTCATTCACCCAAAGCTGTCGAACATAGAGCCAAAGTTTTTTTAATTGATATTCTGTAAAATATGTAAGAATTTAAAACATAACGCTATTAGAGCTTACTTAGAAATTTTATTTTAATTTATTCAAGCGCCAAAAGATAAGCTAAAAATGTAAGATATTTTCTGATCTATACTCTAAAACGAAAACCTTAGTTATTTTCAAAATTACAGAGTTTTTGTCAAAAAGTAACTAGTAACTGTTAGTGACTGTAGCAAGTACAGTCAAACAAAAAAAAACCTAAAACTTACTCGACAATCCTTGATTCTTCAAATAATCAATAAGCTGCGAAGTATGCTTCTCATAATTCGTGAGCGTCAGTTTCGTAGAATACGCCAACTGTATGGAAGTGGCCACGATCAACGCGGCCAGCGTTTTACCACAGATGAGGATCAGGCCCAGAATGACCACGGCTATGACGTCATCGATGACGAACTCGTCGCCGCCTGTGGCTGTTAAACCTGACACCACCACGTAGAAGGAGGTCGTGTAGTCCCATTTGTGCTGTGGTGATACCCTGTAGTAGATAAATAAGTATTGCAGGACAATTAATAAATATTGCCGGATAAATATACAGCAATATCTAGCAATATCTACCACGAGGCTAGATAAAGAAAAAGGGGCTAAGGGGAATAATAATAATGTTTAGACAAAACTATAACGTAGTGATTATATTCTCTTTGGACAAAACAATTAGCTTTGGGACGCAATCAAACCTGTCATTCAGTGCGTTAATTGCGGAGTGAGCTACATTGAAACATAACGACTTGTCTGAACAACTTTGGAATGTTCTAGAAAAAAATGTCTTATCAATTCATTCTTCAGCAATTGTAAAAATAGAATTTATGGTTGACTGTACAACTAATAATAAACCGGAAATCAACCTATTGCAAACTTGAAGTTTCTGAACTTTTCAGTTGTTGAGTCGAGTTGGTAGTCTTTACCAGATGCTTCAGTTATCTAGAATCGTTATTTTATTTACAGTGAAAGAATGAGAGGAGTTTAAAAGACATGTGAAATTCAATAACCCACCCTTGGCCAGCGTGGCCTTCTCGTCAAAAGCGATCCTTGTGTCCTAGCAGTGGGAACGTAAATAGGGGTAAATTATTGAGAATGATAAACTAACTCATCAATGAGATGCATCTTGAGGGTCCTGATGAAGCTGATGGGCGAGGTGGCGATCAGCGTCACGAGCCACACGCACGAGAACGTGTGGATGAAGATCACCATAGCTACCATTGTCATCACCAGCTGAAACCACGGTCTCATTTATTTATTATCGAGTCCTGTGACAGGACCTTTCACAGAAGCGAACAAATTACTATGTCCTGTAATGGGACGCCTTAACATACAAGAGGAAATAACAGTAGAAATTTAGATTACCTGTAGAATAGTGAGATTGTTAGTAAGTTCCGCTGAGGTGGCTCGATAGAACTCCACCAGGTATTTAACCCTAAACAGCTTGTTCGCGCGGAGGTAGTGCATTATTCTCAAATGACGACTGAAAATCAAGTATTATTTATTTAAAACGAACCCAAAGGTGCCGATTAAGTATTTATTGTTATTTGTAATGAATAAAGCATTAAATAGATTTAAAATTAGATTTATTTTTCAAAGATACATAAATTTTGCCAAAGTAATTAAAATCTAAAATAATTGTGAAAGTAATAACATACCTATGTAGGGTAAAACCATTTTTAAACTGAACGCCCCTCCACCGCGGTTACACGTACATGCAAAAAGGTGTATAGATACAACACACATAAATTGATCTTTGTCATTGGATGTTCAATGACGTATAAACAAACGGGCCCCATAGACATGTGGCAATAGCTTAGACCATAATGATAATAGGTTTATGTCAAATCCATACATTTTGTACTTTTTTACTAACGATGTCGACGAACGCCAAATGTCTAGACTTCACGGTGTCACTATGAGAGAAAGGCTGGATCTGTCGGCCAACTTCGGCATTAATGAGCCGAACGCGCGACTGAACGGACGTGTCACTCAAACAAAGAGCGCGCTCCCCGCCATACAAATGCCTACACGGGATTGGTCGCACAACTTATTGGCAACGCAGTGCGCGGATGAGTCCATGTTTACAGTAAAGTTGTAGCACGCACACAAGTATACTGATGCAATACGTATTTCCTCACACACGTTGAAATTATCACGGTTTTGTGGAGGGGAGTTCATTTTAAGATTAGATCATCTATACTTTGGTAGTACTATAATAATCGAAAAATTGATTGATTGAAAAGTTATTTAGTGTACAGTCACCAGTATGTAGTATGTTTGATTTTCACTAACTTGAAGGCAAAAGCAATCAGTTCCAGTGGAACATTGACCAAGAAGTCCGACCAGACGAGCCATTTGTTCTGGAAGTAGCGCCTTCGACACTTTTCGGCATCGTCAATATATTCACCGTGTTTGTTCACGTAACCCTGGTGATAAAAACAAAAATTTATTTTAAAATAGTAAATATTTCAATAAAAGGTACCTATCTATAATATTTCCTTACTTACATAATGTTTCTGTGCTCCTGTGATACAACGGTTTATTGTAAACTAGATGAAAACCCAGCTTCATCATCATCATCATCATATCAGCCGTCGGATGTCCACTGCTGGACATATGCCTCCCTTAATGAATTCCAGTCGTTTCGGTCGGATGCGACTTGCATCCACCGTGAACCAGCTAAATTCACCAACTCATCCGTCCACCTGGTAGGTGGGCGTCCGACGCTGCATTTTTCGATCCGTGGTCTCCACTCGAGAACTTTTCGGCCCCATCGGCCATCCGTTCTCCGAGCTATATGGCCTGCCCATTGCCACTTCAAAGAGCTAATCCGCTGGGCTATGTCGGTGACCCGCTTTCGATCGAGTCTACCGACGACATTATTAATATACACTGGTGATCATATAATTAAGAACGCTAATATTTAGGGAAGATTTTCTCAAACTAAGACGAAAAACTATTTGCATGTAATTTATTTTATTTATCTCAGTATTGTAAAACGTTTCTATAATATCACCGTGCTTATTGGTATACAATGATTAGCTAAAAATAAATTGTAATTTTTTTTACACTACTTCAAAACATAGTATTCCTATTTACTGGTTGGTCATATAATTAAGAACGCTTAATCGTTAATTCCTTTTTTTATAATTTAAACAGAAAACACGGTTGAAATTTTAACTGTTTGTATAATATTGGCAATATTTAGTGCTGTAAAAGATAAAAAGGCATTGCTTAGTAAAAAAAAATAAAGCTTTTGATCTATCAACACAGGGTAGAACACCGGCACAAAAGTAAAACTTCGCTTGAAGAATTTTTATTATAAAAAGATAGACAACCATCTGTAATGTTAAAAAAACGATGGTTTTCGACGCTTTTGAGCACTTTACTTCGTATAACATACTTCTACGGAGTGTTCCACATGTACCTAAACAGAGAAAAACAACTCCTCGAGATGACCAAAACATCATTCGTATGGGCTACAAAACTCTTTAATGGGTCCAATGTGCTGAGAAAAGAATATTTTGGTGAAAACTAGCCTTCAGCTATCTCAGCACGCACTGTTTGAAGACGTATGGTAAAAGAAAAATCGCACGGAAGGATATCAAGGAAGGTACCCATGTTGAAACTTTGCTATAGTCAAAATCAGCTTGCACTTGAGAGAAAGTATGAAAACTGGACTTTGCGACAGTGAAAAAAAAATTTTTTTTTTTCTAACGTAACGAAAATAACTAGGGTGTGTTCTGAACTGAACTGATGGAAAACGATATGTTCTATGTCTTCCGAATATAGCATTCAAGCCTAAGTACTCGAAAGTTACATTAAAGCATGGTGGTGGAAATGCGCAAATTTGGGTGTGCTTTCGTGGTTTTCTATCTTAGACTGACAAGCTAACAATCTAAATCTAAAGCCAATAGAGAATCTGTAATTTTAAATAAAGAAAAAGTATTCAAATACAGAGTGTGGGAACACAGGAGAGCTGTACTACGCTTTTTTATGACGGACATGGACGAGAATGGAACTGTATTTATCTTGCGAAATATAAAAATTAATAGGTTATGCCTCGCAGGTGTAAAGCACTGTTTAAAGGCCGTGGATATGCTGTAAACCCTTAATTTAGTTTAAAATGTAAACAATTAGTACTTTTCAAATTTTCTGCACTGCATATTATTGTGATTTAGATTTAATTTAAGTGCCATATAAAACAATTTCCCAGCAGTTAAATAAATCGTTCTTAATTATATGTCCAGCTTCATTACTATTAGAGAGTGTCTCATTTCGGTAAAATAAAAATTTGAGAAATATAGTAATCGATTTTATTGTTTACTCTATAAGATACTTTGCTCCATTAGTATGGCTATTTTTTAGCATAATAAGTTGTTGCTCAGAAGGTACACATTTCAGTGTATGAGAAGATTAAAATAAAAATGTTCTATAAATTCAAATCGTTCTTAATTGTATGACCACAAGTGTATTTAGAGACAAAGATGTGTCAATACCATGTGCATGCTGGTGAACACCTTGAAGTAGAAGTATATGTCGAAGAAAGCTCCGAGCCACAAAGGGAGGAGGCAGTCGTTCAGTGTCACCAGTCCATACAACACCAACACGTAGTTGGCAGTTGTTAATCCGCAGGTTATGTACCCGAAAGACTGCGAACAAAGTATCCTACATAACACGCATAATTATAATCATTTATTTATTGGTTTCATATTGGTACATAATGTTCTATACATCTTATGAGTACGTACCTATCACAATATGACCCCGCTGGGGCACTACAACAATATTTAAACTTATATCTAACCTAAATAACTAATAATATAAGATAATATTACATAATAAAATGAATAGTATAACTCACAATTTTTTTTTAAAGTTAAATAGAATATAATATGTTATAATAGCCTATTAATTAATTTTAATAAAAATTATATGTTAAATAAAAATTGAGATAATTTTTTTCTTACATTTCTAGTGCTGCAAAAAGTTGGTCCATTACACAGAAAGATATGAGAAAAAGTAATTAAATTATAGATAAAAAGATTTATGTCATTTACATTAAATCTTAAAAATACTTGGACACGTCAATAAATAAATTAAATTGAATGAAATTCAATACATACATTTTACACTGTTCGAATAATTAAATTCACTTTAAAATTATTGGAAATACTCAATCATTACGGAATTACCCTTTAGCAAGTATTATTGAGCCAGGGCATCGTTAACACGTCAAGGATATCAATTTACGCTTGAATTCATCAGCTCTGGATGAAAGAGAAGAGGAATATTTTGGGCAAATAAAGCTTTTTTGTATATAATGTACCAATAAAATAGATATTTTTATATTTTAAATTAAGCAGAACCGCAATAAAATACAGTTGAATAAATAAAATATGATATAATAAAATGGTTACCGTTATAATAGTTCAAAGTCTTCCTTGAAATTACATTTGATTGTATACCTATGAGAGATTAAGTATATGCAATGTTTTGTAAGATGAAAAAAACATTCTTTTTTAATATTTTAAATTATCTTTAGAGGATATTCTTATGAAACTGAAAACTTTAATGTCAGACTTAGTGATAAGACAGAAGTTTTTTTAATTAAAGATAATGTGCTTGAAATTTAATAAATAAGATGCTTTAATTAAACTGTATTAACTACCTGAAACGCCATTGTTGCAGGCCGCAGGATGCTAGTGATGCTGTAGCTTTGGAAGGTGACTGTGCTGGAACCAGACTTGGCCTGGCTTATGTTGGACTGTGACTGAGTGCGGTTCAGTGCGTGGAGTGCTACAATAAATAATAAAGATTTATTATTATAATAAATAATTCACACATCAAGCTTGTCTTACGGATGCTAGATTTCTAATATAGGTACATACATAGTTACATAGCGTTTATTTCCCGTGACACTACTGCTTCGCACTATTAGTAGTGCGACGGGAAATTTTACTTTCCCATGACACTACTATTTTTATTGGCTGATTAAACGCATATTATAAAATTTCCCACTATCGCGATATCTTCTTAAGCAGGCAGCGCGGAGTAAGTTTCATCAAGTTGATTGTTTCCCATTTTTAGGCTTCCGTAGCCAAATGGCAAAAATGGAACCCTTATAGATTCGTCATGTCCGTCCGTATGTCACAGCCGTTTTTCTTCGAATTATAAGAGCTATAACGTTAAAATTTGGTAAGAAGATGTATTCAGTGAACCGCAATTAGATTTTAGAAAAAAATTTAAAAATAAATAATAAAATTTGGGGGCCCCCAGCTACTTTAGGACTGAAACTTACAAACTTTTTTTTAATCGAACCTATCCGTGTGGGGGGGGGGTATCTATGAATAGGGCTTCAAAAATCATCTAAAGGTTTCTAACATCATTTATTTTTAAACTAAATAGTTTGCACGAGAGACTCTTCCAAAGTGGAAAACAGAGTCCCCCCCCTCTAACTTCTAAAATAAGAAGATGATAAATCTAATAATTGTACAGTACCATAAAAACTATCAGCGAAAATTGGTTTGAACGAAATCTATCAAGTAGATTTTTTATAATACGTCATAAACTATTTCTTATAAATAATTGCTGCGGAAGCCTACATGGGCGAGTCCGACACGCACTTGGCCACTTTATTAATTTACGCCGGATTACTTGATTGCTTTCTCTTCCTTTCCATGTTGAAGAACTGTGTTGGCTTTTGAAGAGCTGTGTAGGAGACGTGCGAAGGCTTCAGCACGGAAACGAACAATTAATAAAAATATGAAGTACTTTTTAATATGTATGACGTTATAGCTGACTCAATAATTAACTATCGATTAACGAGCTATGGATTAACAATAAAAAAATTAAAAATGGGAAACGATCGACTTGATGAAACTTACTCCGCGCTGCCTGCTTAAGAAGATAACGCGATAGTAGGAGATTTTATAATATGCGTTTAATCAGCCAATAAAAATAGTAGTGTCATGGGAAAGTAAAATTTCCCGTCGCACTACTAATAGTGCGAAGCAGTAGTGTCACGGGAAATAAACGTTACATAGATAGATATTTTTTATTATACATGTAGAACACCCAAACACCAGAAAAAAATATCTGCATATCGTACAATTTTTTTTTCCGAGGCGGGAATCAAACCCGCAACCTCCTGCGTTGCAGGCGGACCTTCGTCCGTTGCGCCAAAGAGGTTAGTGGTCGTATAATGTTTGCTGGTTTTATTCTGTGGTTTGAAGTATATAAAATCAAAGCAGATAAACTAACCTGATATATCAGACCGGCTGGTGTCACTCTTGGTGTCTTGTCCTGAATCCAAGGACATCGCTTCGACTTCCGAGCCCTCTGGAATTTTAATTGAAGATTGTTTATATATTAACAACCAATTTTTTTATCAATGCACTTTCCGTTGTAATTTTATAACTCAAGAACGACTGGGCCAATTTAGGAGCGTTAGTATTAAAATAGTCGTAGTAGTAGAAAAGGTTTAAAAGGCGAGAAACATGGTGAATCCGCGGGTGGGTCAGCTAGTTGCTTATAACATACTAAACCTGAAGAAGAATCTTCATTAAGATCCATATTAATCGGTAAGATATAGTTTCTAGACGTCGCAAAGGCTTTCTTCAAAGGCTCCTGTAGCTTGGGGTAGTATTTGACGAGGTTGAAGAAGGTTTGGCTCGGGATCATGAGGAGGTCGGACCTTCGACTCGCGTACACTGTCACCTCGGAGCACGCTACTGCTTGCTGAAACGTCATCATCATGACGTAATACTATCCCACTATTTATATTAAAATACTAGCGGTGCCCGTGACTTTGTATGGGGGCAACGTCTTATCATACATAACTGGAGCAAGAAGTTAAATAGCCTATCTTGTGTCCCAGACCTCTTTAGGGCAGAATAGATAACAATTCGGGGCGAATTTCGATTTTTTATCCCGATAATCACGGGACGAATGTGGACTAAATCCTCGCTATGTATTAAACCAAATTTCATCGAAATGGGACCATTGGTTTCAGAGTTGTGGTAGAACATCCATACCTACATACAAAAAAAATTAAAGTATGATGCTTTACGATTTTGATGTTACCCATTAATATTGTTAAAAACCATGATAGTATAAAATAGTTAAAATATCGTGTTTAATATAATAAGGATATGGTGTTATCATTAAATTCATCGCCAACCTGCTATGCTATTGTATAACAGTATATTGGAATATTGACATACAGATTCCCATTTCTACTTACACCAGTGAAGTTCCCGAACATGCCTCCTGGACCCATGCACGTGATCATCTCATTGTACGACGTCAGGACATCCACCTACAAATTATTTAATAAGAGCTATTGTCTTAATTCAGATGTTTACACGCTTGGTACATACAGAACACTTAGTAACATCATAAAATAAATAAAACAACGTCAGGTAAATAATACAAAAAAAAACAGGTATACAAATAAATAATAGTCTTTAACTAAAGGATTAAAGATTTTAAAGATTTTGTTTCAAAGACTACAAATAGTAGCCACGAAACTAAAAACAAACCTTTCCTCTGTAGATAATGAAAATCCCAGACTGTACGTCCCGACACTGTATAACAGTATCTCCCTTCAAAAAGTACATTTCCTTGAGATGCTGCGTTATCACTCGGATGAAGGATCTCTCCACTTTCCCGAACAGAGGCACCTCTCTCAGCGCTCGCTCGTACATGAACACCAGTGTGTCTTCCATCAGGGCAGAGTTTAGACGACGGCAGATTTGCTGAAGGTTATTTTGGTTTTAAAATAGTTGTAGTAGCCCAGGGAATGTTAAAAGGCTTGAGCAGACCAGATGCGTATGCGTAGACGTAAGCGTAGACGTGCACGTACCACTGAGTTGTCACGTTACGCAAGCAGTGTGTCCTGTCTCATACATTCCCATACATTACAACTCAGTGGTACGTGCACGTCTACGCTTACGTCTACGCATACGCATCTGGTCTTCTACGTTCAGGTCGCGTTCAGTGTGGTGTTAAAGTTACGCGCGAAGTCACAAGCCGGCAGTATCGATAATGCCGAGCGAATCAACGTAATAAACATAAATACCTAAGCAGTGATGATATCTGTGCGTTTGTACAGGCTAAATCATAGTTTTATCTGTAAGATTTTATAATGAACAAACTATTTAAATCGTAAGTAATAGTCAAGTATATCTAAGCCTTGAACCAAAATAATTAATTTGAAATTAAGTGTTATTGCACAAAATTAACAACATAATTACGTTACCTACGTACCTAAGTAATATTTAAATTAAATTAAACATAGTAAAATCTATAAAATTTGAATGCGTTATATAATTTTCAAAATAGTTATGTATGTACCTGCGGGTAGCTTCCATTCGTTCTCTTCCAAACATATTCAAAATATCTCAAAGTCTTCGCAGTAAGTACAGGGTCCACGTTCTGCTGATATAAAAAGTTAAAGAGGTCTCTGGTTTTCTCCTAAAAAAAAACAAAAATAGTATCTTATAAACCAGCCGACCTGCCGACAGCTTCGCTTGCAATTCACACAAATTTTACATAAGTTTAAATTTTTGTCACGAAGCCTTTGCCCGCTGCGCCACATAGGTCATCGTTATAGATCATCATCATCATTTCAGCCATCGGACGTCCACTGCTGGACATAGGCCTCCCTTAATGACCTCCAGATATTACGGTCGGATGCAGCCTGCATCCACCGTGAACCAGCAGCCTTGACAAGATCATCTGTCCATCTGGTTGGTGGACGTCCGACGCTGCGTTTTCCGATCCGTGGTCTCCACTCAAGAACTTTTCGGCCCCATCGGCCATCCGTTCTCCTCGCTATATGGCCAGCCCATTGCCACTTCAAAGAGCTAATGCGCTGATGATAGATTATATACACCACTTACTGCTGCTGCTGTATTTCCTGAGACTTATAATTTGGATCTCTTCAAGAAAAGAGTGAATAGGTTCCTTCTAGACCCTTGCGATCCATCTTCGGCTACATCGACACTTTCCATCAGGTGAGATTGTGGTCAAGCAAGGGCTTATCATCAATAAAAAACAAAAAAAAAAATATTATACTAATTCCAGTTACGTACCGTGTGATCTAAGAGCGCGTGCGTCGCAGCGGAGCGCGTGGATGCCACGTACCCGAACATAAAGGCGAAGTACAGCAGGCCGGTCACCTGCAGCGCCACCATCAACCACACGTTGGTCTTACCCGCCACCCACACGGGCGTGCAGCCCACCCCTGCAATCACCATTATATCAATCATCATAATATAATAAATAAATAAATAAATAAATCATCAACATGTCAATAAGTTCTCGAGTTGAGACCACAGAAACAAAGTGGACAGATGATCTGGTGAAAGCGGTTGACTCGCGGTGGATGCAGGCCGCGTCCGACCGCAATAACTGGAAATAAGGGAGGCCTATGTCCAGCGGTAGGCGTCCAATGGCTGACATTATGATTTATATAACAGATGTTAAATAAAAAGAAATACAAATATATATTTTCTTACTTGCTTTCAACTTACCCACAAAAATTTCGAAAACCCAATAGAAAGTATTAAAATATTCCACTAAAGCACCTGTGAACAAAATCCTTAAGTTATTAACAGTATTCATTAGACGTTTTGTATAATATATTAAACAGCGTCACTATATACACTTGAATTGAACCTTTTTCAAAAATTTTAAACTACAGTGAACTTGTTTTACACATTTTTCGAGCATTAAATTATGGAGTCAGCTAGTATTTTTCATAAACAAAAATGCTGTCGTACTAATCAATAACATCGGTGGAGCAGCAAGGCAGTTACCTACCTAAAGTGATTCTCACAAGCTCAGCAAAGGGCCGACTGATATTATGATAAATATTACGATGAAACCAAATTAATAATTACAATAGGTACTATAGCGGAATACACCAATAAAAACGTAAAAATCAGTCACATATTAGACGCCCAATCAGTTCGACAATAATCTACACTAACCACACTTGACCAGCAGCGTGGTGAATTAATCTGTCTCACTCCATTTTTGGTGCGCAAAATGGGAATAGAATTGGTGCGCAAATTTTGGTGATCAAAAAATTGGTGCGCAAAAGAGGAGTACTCTTTGCGCTTCACTAACCCTTGACCTCGAACTTGCTAGTAGAGATGACCATTGCGCGTGTGCAGTTGACCAAAAGCGCGTCGGTCGTCACAAACGGGCGACAAGAATTGATGAACACAAACGCCGTGGCCATATTCACCACAGTGATCGCAAGCGGCAGGAACTTCAGTAGCACAACCGCTGGATTCACTCGCATTATATCACTCTCCCAGTATGAAAAAGCCCCTGTTACTCTAGCCACCTAAACAAAAGCCTTTGATGTTCATTGTGATTCGACTCAATCCTCATTGCGTCATTGTTTGGTACAAAGTACGATGGAAACTTTGTCAGGTGTGCTTTTGATGGGCTGTTTGTGAGCGTGAATAGGGTTGACGGAATTGAATGTGATTGGATTCAAAATTGTCGTGAAAGAGTCTTACACTGGTAATAATTAATAGGCTAATCATACTGAACAAAACGTACATGATAACCAAATGAAAACGCAAAATTACACAATGTAAATACTCGCAAAATAATAATTCAATTCATTACTTGTAAAATATAAATTTAGCTTTGATTGAAACTGAGATATTCATTACAAATTAATTATTACCTATTATTTAATATATTATACTAGGTGGGTACTGTAAAAGCAACCAAGTAAATGAAATCGGAGTGTAAATGTGGTTTTGCGGTATTTTGCCCAATTCATATTTCATGCGTGAAATTTCCCATGAAACCGTAATACAAAATGAACAACATTTTTGTAGGCTCACTCGCCTGAAGTTTGGGAACATTTGATTGCTTCACGTAACTACATTACAAAATAAACGACATGATTGTTTGTTGTTTGCTCAAAGCTTCAGTATCGAGGTTCTTAATTTTGATGTAGAACATATAACGTAATCTTTTTGATTAACTTACCAACAAAATCCTATTAATTCTGTAGATATCCAAATCACTGTTATCAGTAACAATTTTTACCTGAAAATAATTTGTTTATTAGAGAAAAATGACATTAATTAATGAGCCATTTTACCGCGGTCGCCTTGTTCTATTTTCTATACAATATATGTGCGCAATTAGAAATGAGTTCTGTAAATGGCGTCCGCTCGCATGCGTTCTCGCTCACTCTCTATCGCTGTCTATACTTTTATCCTTGTTTTGCCAATCGTACCATACCTACCCGCCGCCATTTACAGAATTCATTTTCAATTGCGCACGTTATATCCCAGAGAGAGAAAGAGTGAAGTCCCCTGTGTCATATCTTTGGAAACGTGACGGAGGGCTCTGCTTACTGAAAAATATTTTGTTGTATTCATAAACGATACTTATAAATAAACCTACGATTATTCATTTTTGACATTAAGCATCCAGTTTAGCGGACATATTATACACCTATATAACTAATATTCGAATACTAGATTTATAGCTGAAATACAACATAGATTCAGCAGCATCCTAAGGTCTTATCTATGTATGGACAGGCGTGATATCGGCTTACCGCCTCGATGTTTGCTTGCTCGTAGAATATCAGTTATCATGGACGATAAACTCGCTTATGGAAATGTTTTAATAATACAGACTTGCATATCAAATTGTATCGATATGTCATTGTGTAGACAAATAAAGAAAATTATTAAGTGAAAAAATTGATCTAAATTACTATCTACGTAATTATTTACGTAGTAATTAAGATTACACCTTCACGTCACATTAATCAAATCAAAGTGTTATCGAAAGTCTTCAACTCTGAATTTAAATAAAAATATTCGTTGTCTTTTGTCTCGTCAAACCGTCTAAGGTATTATTTACGGGCAGCAGCATCGTTTTGTATATCAACTTACAGCGATTACAATACAATACAAAAACACTTCATTGTAGGTCTACCGCCGTGTTGGCTAAGTGGGAGCACACCCGACTTTCATTCCGAAGGTCGTGGGTTCAAACCCCGCCGCGCACCTCTGATTTTTCTTCTTGGAAAATTATGTGTGCTATAAAAACACGTGCTCTAACGGTGAAGGCAAACATCGTGAGGAAACCTGCATGTTCTGAGAACTTCTCAAAGCTTGAAGAACATGTGTCATTCACCAACCCGCACTTGGCCAGCGTGGTGAATTAAGGCCTAATCTCTCTCGCCAAAGAGAGAAGTCCCTGTGTCCCAGCAGTGGGAACGTGAATAGGGGTGTTATGGTAGGTCTACCAAAAAAACACATGATTACCAACCCAGCTGATAAGCAAGGTTGGTTATTAATATTGTTATTTTAATGATAACTCACCAATTCCTCAAACGGGAAAACGCTTATAATGTCCAATATACAGGCGCGCTTTAGATATCGACCCACGGTCAGTAGAGGATGGGTGACCAATAGATTCTTCTCGTTGTAGTACGCCACATATGACATGACCACGATGTCTGTGTATAGGAATAGGTCCACCCAATTATACGCACCGTAATGTAGGTGCTGTTTCGTCTGTAAGGATACATTACGGAGTATATGACCAGTTTTTAAGTTATGTATAAAAAAATATTGCTGTAAAATTCACACAACAACATCTAGTCCCTTGATAATCTCTTTATTAATGATCACGTTTTTTTTTATTTATTTATTTATTAGAATATAACATTAAAGTAAAATACCAATGCACTATATCCATAACAAACTATAAGTTTTCAAGAACTGATTGTGCTAAGTAAACTCTCTTCCTCTTTGTATCTATCTCTCGCAGATTTTATTTAAATCTGAGTGCCATAGACTAATTCGACACTCACCGCGATATCATATGGTACAATGATGATGTAGTAGAGAGCGGTGATGAACCGCAGAGCACACCAGAGTTTCAGGAAGATGCCGTGAGGAGTGATGCAGCCAGGCATGAAAAAGAACCTCAGGTGCCTGCAACATTATGGAATGCTCTACAACCGGCAATAAATAAAACCTAGACTTTTCTGAGCCCCAACCGGTGCTTATAACAAAAAGTTTTGAAAAAAGAAACATGTATCATAAAAGCAAACTAAAGTATTACTTCTAAGATTACTTTATGTAAGGTTGGTAACAATAGCACAAAATCGTGATACATGAAAAGAACTTTTGCCCTTCATATTCATATTCACGTTCCCATTGCTGGGACACAGGGACTTCTCTCTTGACGAGAGTTTACCTGGTTCCGACTCAGAAATTCCTAAACTAATTTTGATCTATATAATTATCCCTTACAATTTAAGTATTTCTAGGAACATATTTACAAAATACACTTTACTTAAGTGTAAAATTCAGAATGATTTACGATGAAGTTAGAATAAATAGAGACAACACGCAATTCCAAGAAAGTAATATTCTGAAACCATTGTATTCCCAGACGCTTCTCTAAAGTAAAATAAGTTTAAAGTATTTCATTTTCCTATTTACCAGGCAGAAATATGTATTTTTATCTATCGAAGTTTCCAGATCGCTTTGAATCAATTTGCTTACGTTGAATATACGTATACGTATATTCTATACTCGGTTTAGTCGCTTTAACGTAAAGGAATAAAACATACGTAGGTACACAAAAAGACACTAACTCCTCAAAAGAATTTTTCGTTTAAGATAAATTGATAATATTTCTTAATAGCGCTTATTTAGACATAAATAATAAAACCATGTTTGGAGAAGCCTAGGTTCCTATAACACAGCTACTGCTAGTCAGAAACCCGTACATGGGTTATATAATATGTACATAATATATTCACTTATATTGTACACTATTTTATGTAAAAATAAATATCAATCATTTAATGTTTTAAATTGCGGTTATAGCCTTTATGTCGCTTGTTCACAAGACAAAGGACAATAATATGAACTATGAATAGATTATTCAGGATATTTCTGTGGGCAACAGCAGATATATTATATTATGAAAACCCTAATAAGGTGATAGATTAGTCTGAAATGTGGGTGTCTATGATTCTTACTTCATAACCCCTAGCTTGTCAAAAGCCTCCACGAATAGTATCCGATCTTCTTGACCATTAATTATCACAAAACTTTCTTTTATCTCGCGCTGAAAAAGATAACCGTTCAATTAATTAGTCTAAGGAGGAGTGTAGAATGTATTCCAGAATGGTCTCTTCTAAAAACCTTCAAAAAAATGTCAAACATCCTAAACGTGAGACAAATAATTGAGTAATATTTACCGCCAGTCTATTTGTCTTGGCATCTATTCGCCCAGTGAGGGGTTTCGAGTCTTCATAGCTTTTTGCTCTTAAGCGTATTTCAGGGTCATCCATGACCTTCGGAAAAAACAACATTTTATTATGAAATAGTTTTAAAGATCGAGGGAGTGCCAAAATTCGAAAAATCTTATTTTATCGTATTTTATTTTGAAGGATGTGGCACTCACACATAGAATGGCACTGGAGGGCAAATAAAGCTGCAGCAAAAGCTAAACTTCTTCTTCCGACCGTTTATATTTTACGCTTAGAATTTTGCTAACAGATAAAATATTTCTGAACTTTACCTAGCCCATTAGTCATTTGCTCACTCGAAATAATCCAACAATAGTGAGCCACCTGAAATCCCGTCGGTTTTAATTTAAATTCCCGCTGAAATGAACAGAATTCAAATTGAGGTTGGACATATCGTGCAATTCAAGCTCATTTCTGTCACCGCAAAGTACCGGTTAGGCATTCGTTCATTCTATTGTACCAGTGTTGCGACTTCGCTTCTGCATTGAGAAAGTAAAGCTTGTTCACTTAAATTCAGTTTATATTTGCGATTTTAGCCGCTGGTTTTCCAATTAAATAAAAATAAATTAGATCGCACGCGTCTCACCAATTAAGTCCATTATTAAAAAAAACATATTAATTCACAAAACAACTATTATAATAAAAATAAGAATAATCATATGAACGTATGTCGACCAACTCCTCGCCTGTTTTATTTAACGTATCCAGTGGTTACAATGTCCTTGGTATCAACATTATAAATGACGGTCAATGATTTAGCTGCAACCTTCCACCTCAGGCAAGTATTAAATGCATGAATCACCGCAGTAACGGTGTGGCTGTAGTCCGGGAACGTTCCCCAGCACTGCACGAGCGCCGTGTACTCCACGTGCACTAATATGCAGTTAGTAGACGTCACAGCTGTGAATACCTGTCAGGATAAACATTCTGTCAAAAGGTTAAGTTTAAAAAAAATTGGAAAGAAATTATATAATTCACTTCCCAAACTAAACACTAGGCTCTTTTGATACCCTATGGGATGAACTTCTTCAATTTCGTAAAATAGCTTGTAAAATAACCTCATATCCTGTAAACGGCTGAAGCTATTTTTAACAAAACATAGCTACGTGCACACTCCCAATTAATTCACGCTACAAACAAAAATATAAGACGAGTTTAACTTTTTAAACTATCATGGTTTTTAACTATATTTGAACATGAAACGGAAAACTCAAAAACATTTAAATCATGGTATGTTACCCGTTTCATGTTCAAAGACGAGTTTAGTCAATTGCGAGCTACAATACCACAGACACGCAAAGACGCGTCCAACTTATTACGCGCCGTCGTCTTTACACGAAGTTTAAAACTAGATATTAAACTCCTACTTAAGGTTTCAAAAGTTACCTTGGGCAATCCGAACAGCATTTCCACAACTCCAAAGTCATTTCCAGGGCCGATAGTCCTCACGACTTTTCCGTGATGGTTCATCAGGTTGCAGTGACCCTGAAATAAAAGGTTAGGTACCATTTTTCATTCTTGGATTAAGTTTTTTCAAAATAAGCATCTGCAGATGACGACAGCGATAGTAAAAAGAAAACCAGAACATTGTTCCAGGTCTGGGTCTTAAAGATTAAATAAAAACTTAAAATATTATCCTGTAAGAAGTTTAACTCCGATAGACTCTTAATACAAAAAATCTTGTTTGCCGATTATACCAACAAACTTCTTCAACTAAATTTTTTTGTTGTTATTTCTAAAGAACTTCATAAAATTTCTTCCATATTTATAAACTAAATAAGTTTTAATGGATTATAACAGACAATTATGTTGTGTATAACAAGAACTTGCTTTATATATTTATTTAACGTACTACATGGTGCTTATAAAAGCTATGTTGGTTGTTCCGAGCAACAGTCGTACCCATATAAATCGTGCCAGACTTCTGACTTGTCAGTGAATAAAATATGACTGCGTTTAAATATGCGAAGAATTTCCACGAAGAAATCTGACTTTAATTTAGCTACCTAAAGCGCTCTACACACCGCCCGCCGGCACAGCCCGGCGGCCCAACCCGCCGGCCTTATTTTGTACAATCATGGTACAAAATAAGGCCGGCGGCCTAACCCGCCGGGCTGTGCCGGCGGGCCGCCGGCTTTGGTGTGTAGAGCGCATTATAGGGGAACAGGTAGACACATTTACTTATTTCAATTCAAACACAACATATACACCTAAAATGCAATATCTTTTATTACCTATTTGTGATTTGAGTGGGAAAATCAATGAAATTAATTATAGAAAGATTTTTATTTTATATTATCTAGTTTGTTCCGGCACTAAGATCTAAGAAAAATCAATAAATCTTGGCTATTGCATATTTAATAAAGAATAAAGAAAGAACACATTCTTATTTTTTTCTGGTTATTCTTTATTTTGTTTCTCATTCGTAGGTAAATCGTGTGTTTGTGAAAATACCAACCGCTAAATATTTTAATAGTTTCTCTAGAAATCATTTCATGGAGCAGAGTGAAATAGACCCTTAATTCACACGTAATAGACAGTCTCTTTAGAAAGCTTATTGGCACGGTCTATTTCGCTGTAAAAACATTGCAACCTTCCTTCTGCTCGATAGCACGTCTCAAACGGTCCCATTATTTTCTTTCTTGGCATTAAATGCGTTGTAAAAGGACAACAGACAACGTCGTTTCTTTAGAATGCTCAGTTTAAATTACTAAACAGGAGTAAGGAATTGATTTTGTTTTTAAAGCTCGAGCCAAGATGGGGGCTGTTTTATGTTTGACCTGTTTAGTGACACCGTCCTTTAACTAGTAAGTAAACCTTCTTTCAAAAGATTCGGTCTTTTAGAGCGTAAAGTCAGTTAAAAAATCCTGATCGCAGTCCTCAATTGAAATTTTATAGGCTAGTGCGAGGGGTGGTCGTTTTTTTCTATTTTGAGTAGAAATCATGCCATCACTAAAATTCAGCGAACATTGGAAAATAATTATATGACGATGAAAGAAATGACAGGAAATTACAAATCACTCGTTATTATGTACCTATATGAAATTCGGCTGTTAACTTACTTTTTGCAGAATGTACATATCTCTGCCGATATCGGCTGCGTGTTGGACTATCTCGTTGTCAGGGAGCACTATGGTCCTGGTGCTGGCGGCCACAGTTTGCAGGAAGTCGCGATTGCATTCCTGACAAAATAAGAACAAGGCTTCACTCACTAGCTCTACTCTCATGATCACGTCATGTGCAGAGTTTTAACGAGGTTTGAACGAGTATCAAGTCGAGTTTCGAAATGTCAATGCTGTTCATCAAAACTTAGAATTTGTACAATATCAAGACCAGTCTTTTCGGTAAAACTCCCATTAATCCTCATTGACAATTGAAAGTTTTTAAGACCTAAAATAAATAAATAAACTTTCGTCTTGTCTATATAATTATAATTTTGATGACAACATAGTGATAGTATCGTATTAACCTGGTGTATTTATACGAAACGATTTATTAGTCTCTGTTCTCGTTTCAAAACTGGTTTTAATACTTTAAATTTGTGAATAAATATCAGAGCTTCTTTCTCAATTTAACGTTTAAAGTCTAATAGAGAATATAGAATAATAACCTGGAAAAGTGGACAGAAGAGTAAAGTTTCCACCATCTCAATAGACAACACCTCTTGTTGAATGTTCGAGGACATATCTTTGAACAATTCATGCGTAGACACGGCATTGTTGTAGTACCTATAATTATGTTAACAGGGAATTAGGCCTATATTCATATTTATGTAATAAGCACAAATAAATAAATATAGCTAGCCAATTTACATAGCAACATACACCCGTGGTAGGTAAGCTCGAAACTTGTGTTACGGTTAATACAGACAGCACATTGACAAATGATTTCGAGACAAAATAGGATAGCACTAAATATCTTTTACTACTCATTTATAAAACCTACAAGCAAGTTTCATATTTCAAAGAATTAAGCATTATTTATGACTTACCTATCCATCAGAACAAAATCCATTTCCATTTAAGTATACATTCTTAATTTGCCTCCAACAAAACATTTCTAAGGGGTTTTATGAAATAAAGCTTGCTTACAAAACAATGAGACATACATATTTTACCACGAACCGCCCCGGCACACCTTAATGAGCTAAACGAAATCACCTTACCATTGTACACAGAAAAACTTCTTCACTCGCCCTATTATTTTGTGGCTGACGCAATTAGCTGACAAGAAGTAGAATAGTTCCCTCATTGATTCCTGGAAATTACATTAATAAATACTCAAATTAGATAACGATGTACTTACTTAATATTTTTGTATAATAGCTTTCCGCCCACAGCTTTGCCCGCGTTATATGGAATAGAAATAATGATGAATAATGTGTGATAGCTAATTAGGTTCATACTTTATTACGACGGAAAACCCCATCATATAAAATGTGTCATTAAAATTACAACCCATACGGTACTATTGGGCTCAGATATCCCTAACATAACCCATAAGGTATTTTACTAAATATTTTTACCTAAAGCAGGACGGTGTTACTATTTGATTTTAAACACAAAAGAAAATATCAACACTATACAGTATTTAGTTTATAAAGGTCTGTCTAAAGCCTTTCACAGCTTAGTTCACAAAGCTTACATACAAAATGGTGCTAGTTTTTAGCGTACCTTGAATTTCTGCTTCCTTTGTGTCGCAAGCAGGTACAAGCTGCATATTTTCGCCGTATAGAAACAGTACAGGTATGACCCGGAGATAAAAAGTAGTGCTACCTGCAAAAGATATAAAGGGTTATTTTACAAATAAACTTGAAGAGAGAAAATAAAGTTTAAAATTTTATAGGGGTATTTTATAAGTAAAACTTGAAGTGAGAAAATTAAATTTAAATTTATTTTTAGAAATCTAATGAGAGCAGCTAAATACCGTTTCCTATTTTATTCAATCTGTATTGTTGTCCAATGTCGTAAATATATGCCTTTATCTCCACAAGAGCCACCTATCTAATTAGTACTAATTTCTAAACTAATTGTAACAAATTTTCCTAATGAAACATATAAAACCTCTCCTCTTTACGGAACGTAGCACAAATTTCAAAATCCCTTTATATACTTAGTTAGACGTTCGTTAGTTAATTTAATAACCATTTGATGTTGATAGTTGTTAACAATACGATCACAAATTCAATAGCAATCGCGGATACAATTTACGATTTGACCTGTATAAGTATAGTCAGGGAGTTGTAAAAGAAATTTGTGTAATTACTTTAGCGCTACTAAATACTCTGGACATACCTACCTAGCACGATGGTATTTCTCATGTTTTGTTTATTAACATTTTTCAAAATTACTTCACAAAAAAAATTACACCCTATTCAACGTACAACATCTTAACGAAAGAAATTGTTGAATACTAATAACAAAAAAATAATTAAACATAAGCGTCACTAGTTGTTAGTAAAAATCATCACTGTATTATCTATTATAATCATTTTGATTATAATATATGTCGGGGCAGACATGAACATCGGTTGAAATATGACTCAGAACCTGTTTGTACCGCGCGCATCGCACAACGGGTTGCGGCGCGCCGACGCCATTACTTGTGAAACTGGTTCAGACCGCTTTCGTTCGTATAAATACGACCGTCGGCCGAGCTAAAATTACATTCTTGTTTGAGCCGTTGGACGGAACAGTGCTTTATTAGTAATAAATGTATTCTTGTAGTCGACATCCTACGCATCTCTCTATTCGACATCAGAAGTGGGATAAGAGACCTGAACAATTGGGATAACAAACCTGAACAAGTGGGATAACAGACCTGAACAAGTGGGATAACAGACCTGAACAAGTGAGATCCGAACTTCGATAGATCTGAACCTCGATAGCCTTGAGACTGTACGCTGCCACAAGACCAAGACAAAGAAGAAGGCAAACCATACTGACGTCAAATTTTGGAACTACCTGCATCTTTATAAAATGATGCAAAAACTGACCAAGAAGATGGCTTAGTTAAACCATACTGACGACATATTTTTGGAACTACCTGCATCTTTATAAAATGATGCAAAAACTGACCTAAGACCAAGAAGATGGCTTAGTTAAACCATACTGACGACATATTTTTGGAACTACCTGCGTCTTTATAAAATGATGCAAAAACTGACCCAAGACCAAGAAGATGGCTTAGTTAAACTATACTGACGACATATTTTTGGAACTACCTGCGTCTTTATAAAATTATGCAAAAACTGACCCAAGACCAAGATGCTGAGCAAACAAACAATTGAGGATCATACTGACGTCAGAGTTTTGAAACTACCTGCATCTTTAAAAAGTGATGAAAACAAAATTGATGAAACGCAAATCGGTCAGGACTTAGCCGAGCAAATAAACAATAGACGATCATAGTTTTGAAACTACCTGCATCTTTATAAAGTGATCAAATAAATGATGGAACGCAAATTGATCAGGAAAAAGCCGAGCAAATCAATAATTGGATCAAAATTCCAATGAGAATTCCTACGAACCCCTTCTATGAAATATTCTTCAAGAACTAATTAAGTTTCTTTTACAGATTCACTTCCGCACTACGAGTACTTGATGATATACTCCGAGAGGCAGATGCATAGCACGCACTCCCAGTCAGTAGGGCTATGTTGGTGGAAGAAGACGATGCACTAGGCCCTCAAAACACTACTGCAAGCGAGCCCATGCCATCCACCTCCCATGCTAGACTGCCTGAGCAAGACTCCGACTGAAACAAAAGTTAAGTTGATCATCTTTATAAATTTTCCCCAGAACTCTTACCCTCCGAGATCTTATCTATTCTTCATTAAAACTTTGTTGCAACTCGATGGAGTTGTAAACAGATACCAAACTCAAAAGCAAATCTCTTTGTTACAGACAGTTGCAGACCAGGCAGGTGCAGAGCGCCCACCGCCTGTCAGTCATTCCCGCACTACGATGACCTCTTCGAGGCAGATGCAGAGCGCGCACTGCCTGTCAGTATGGCCGAGTAGGCGGATGAATACGATCCTGTAGTTCTACCATGCAACACTTCTACCTAGGCAAGTACCGTAAACTTTAAGCAATATGCAACCAAAACAAACAAACAAAAGAAAGAAAAAGAAAGAAAAGAAAAAAAAAAAAATTTTTTTTTGGCGAACTTTAGATTTTACACAAACTAGACTAACAAACTAAGTAATAAAATACGGATTATGATCTTAAACATCAAATAAGAAATCAGTTTGTGTAACTGAGTCAATAACAATTTAAATAACTGTATAAAAATATTTTCCTAACCAATTTCCCTATGTCAATGTCCTACCATAACATTTTCAGTGCCTCTGGGCACCCCAGCATCGACCTTTCAAATTATCCTTTATCCCCTGTGGACCACGGTGTAGTATAGCCGCCCAGACCACAGCATCGACCTGCCCGTGAGATTATTAACAAACACAAAACAAACAAACAAATAATTTTATTTTTCCAACACACAAAAAAATAAATAAATAAATAAACACAACATTACAAAAAAAAAAAGACTATAGAGAAGGGACATGTTGGAAAAATTAGTACTGCCTCAGCATGTGTTGGACTCTAGCAAGAGTCCAACGCTGATCTTCCGACAGAACTAAATAAAAGCTGGCGTTACGGAAGATAACCAAATTTAAAAACACAAAACTACACAAAACACAAATTTACATTTTATTTATTTTCCCCTGTGGACCACGGTGTAGTATAGCCGCCCAGACCACAGCATCGGCCTTTCAAATTTTCCTTTAACATCCCCTGTGGACCACGGTGAAGTATAGCCGCCCAGACCACAGCATCAACCTAACTAACATTATTTTATTTATTTTCCCCTGTGGACCACGGTGTAGTATAGCCGCCCAGACCACAGCATCGGCCTTTCAAATTATCCTCCATCCCCTGTGGACCACGGTGTAATATAGCCGCCCAGACCACAGCATCAACCTATATACCATGCAAGTACGTGGAGTGCAAGCATTGGACATAAAAATTAAAAATTAAAAAAAAAAAACAATGTCATTGCGTGGAGCATAAACATTGATAAAAATAATAACATAACTCGCTCACTGTCCGCTTTCCTTATCCATTATCCTAATAAAAAAAAATGTTTTAAATTATCGCTGATAATTTGGTGTTTGAGATCAACTTAACAGAACATTAAAAATTATTCCAAAAGAAAATGTAACTTACAAGTCTTACAACTACCTTCTACTAACCTCTACGAAAAATTCCACAAGTACCACGAGAATTTCCGCGAGTTATTTTATGAGAAATTCCAAGAGTACCTTAATAACCATGCAAGTACGTGGAGTGGCAAGCATTGGCCATAAAATTATAAAACAATGTAAATACGTGGAGCATGAACATTGATAACAATAATAATAACTCACTCACTGTCAGTTTTCCTTATTCATTTTTCTAATAAACATTCTAAATACTATGTTTTAAACTTTCGCTGATAATTTGGTGGTTGAGATCCAATTATCAGAACAAATAACCTTGCACCAAATTATCAGCTAGTGTACCTTTGAATGGATACCTAGCTCAGAGAAACTTTTTCATCTTTTCCAGAAAAACGACTGGTGCAGAGCGCGCACCATCTATCAGCATGGCCGTGTCGGGGCAGACATGAACATCGGTTGAAATATGACTCAGAACCTGTTTGTACCGCGCGCATCGCACAACGGGTTGCGGCGCGCCGACGCCATTACTTGTGAAACTGGTTCAGACCGCTTTCGTTCGTATAAATACGACCGTCGGCCGAGCTAAAATTACATTCTTGTTTGAGCCGTTGGACGGAACAGTGCTTTGTTAGTAAAAAAATGTATTCTTGTTCGAGTAGTCGGTTGGAATTGTCCTCTGTTGGCAATAAATTCATTTGTTGTTTGAAGTGTCGGTTGGAACAGTCCGTAATAAATTAATAATAATAATCTGTTGGTAATAAATTGGATCGTTGGACCGAAACATTGTAAAATGGAATAAATAATGGACGTTTCTTCGTGGTTTTATTATCAACATGAAGACGACTGTGACGTTAGATCTGGTGACGTCATAACCAATTAGAAGCCCTCCTGATAAACACACACTCTCCTCGACATCCTACGCATCTCTATTCGACATATATAATACAGTGATGATGTTTACCAAAAACTGGTAAAACTAATAAGGTGGTAATTATAATAGATAATGAACAAAGTTTCAGGCCTTTCTCGAAACTCGAGTAACTGCATGTTCAGTGTCCCGGGCTCCTATAACTGGTTCAACCTCCAGAGCTCCGGAGATGGCGTTTATGACTTCTACGGAATAAACTGTTTTACTGCTCGCAAACGTTCCAGCAGAAATATGATTTTCATTCCATTTTATTGAAGTTGCCCGAATGGGATCGAGTTCCGCTCTGAGACTTTTTTGTATAAAACTTTCGTTTGTTGAAACGCCATTTTTCAGTTGATCGTAGTTACGATACGAGTAAATTTTTATTGTATATGATGGACCAATTGGCTTTTCCAGCATTATGATTAACACTATAAAGGGTTAATCAAATAATAAAAAAGGGACGTCCTATACAACTCTTACCCATATAAAATATTTATTTAAATAACAACAAATCTTTTAGTATGATCAACGTGATTTGGCTAGTCAGAAACCCATGGATTGAATTAAACTATTTTATTAAATGATTGATTGATTGATCGATTGATCGTACCAAAACATAGTCATTCTTATCCGGAGCTATATCCGACATGCCAGAGTTGGTGACGACGGACGAGCCGAACGAGAACGAAGTGAGAGTAGGTCTCTCGTGCTTGGCCTCGTTCGTCATGAACACCTTCGTCTCCCAGTAGATCAGCTGGGTCATCCACGAGTTCTGAATCAAAAAACGTCTTATGTAATCATATCGATTATTTGTTCTGTTGATCTGTGTCCATCCCAAGGTTGCCTGGCAGAGATCGCTGTTAGCGATAAGGCCGCCCATTGACCCAGTTTTGGTGTTAAAATGGGAATAGAATCGGTGCGCAAATTTTGAAGCTCAAAAAATTGGTACGCAAAATGGGAAAGAAGTGTATTTGATTTGATATCGAAATATCACTTCTGTGTATTTCTGCTGTAACTTATATTGATTGATTGATTCAACTTGGACATGGTATTACCATATCAAGTATAACCATATTTTTGTTTATTTGCCTAATCTCTTGTTTCATCTTCGCAGAATTATAATGTCGGACCCAAAAATATCATTCACCTACCGTGTTTAAAAATTAAATTTAACCACCATTTAACTTTTATAACAAAAGACTTGAGATAACTCTGGATTAAAATGTAAGAAGGGAGTTGGACTAATTACCTCTCGGCAAAGTTTCCTCGGACACGCGAACAGATAGAGGCAGCATCCGGACCAGTAGCAGGCGATTAGGAAGATCAGACAGTACTTTAGCACGTTTAGGACCTGTAAGTCATATGTGAATAAATAAATAAATATTGCTGGACAATTCACACAGGGACATCTAGCTCGAAGCTTGTGTTATGGGTGCTACTTAAAATAATATACATACCTACATAGATATTTTTTATTATACATATGTATATAACACCCAGACACCCAAAAACAAACAACCGCAAACAGTATCTACGTATACTAATAAATTCGATTAAATAAAATATATTCAAAAGGAACCTTGTACTTTAGTAAAATTTAGTTTATTTCAAGAACCGAGTTTGTTGGATGGAAATTTTAGAGCATGCTTGCGTCGGCTAACTTGCCTCTAAACTTGAAAGTGGCCTTAAACTTTAAAGGATCTTTATTTACGAAAGCGAGGCAAAATGGTCGGTCGGTACATATATGTAAGTTTAACATTACGCTATGAATGAAGTATAAATTATCAAATTATGTTGTATGTATTGGTTTTTAAATTTTGTTTCACCAACGAAAAATAACCATTATGCTAAACATTAATTCACCGTCATTCTGAAATTCTTGTGCCTGAGATAAATAACCTAAGAGCCCGTGATGGCCAGACCTTCCTTTAATTCACAAGCGTGAAAATTCTTTCATGTGTATGTCTAACATAGGTAAGAATAACCCCCAAACATGAAACCTGGATCGCGGTTGCTTTGGGAGATAACAACCTTTTACCTGTTATCTCCCAAAGGAACCACGATCCAGGTTTCATGTTTGGGGGTTATTCTTACCTATGTTAGACATACACATAAAATAATTTTCACGCTTCAGAATTAAAGGAAGGTCTGGCCATCACAGGTTATTAGTCTATACTAAGAGCCAGGTCTGGCCAGACCTTCCTTTAATTCACAAGCGTGAAAATTATTTCATGTGTATGTCTAACATAGGTTAGAATAACCCCCAAACATGAAACCTGGATCGTGGTTCCTTTGGGAGATAACAGGTAAAAGGTTGTTATCTCCCAAAGCAACCGCGATCCAGGTTTCATGTTTGGGGGTTATTCTTACCTATGTTAGACATACACATGAAATAATTTTCACGCTTGTGAATTAAAGGAAGGTCTGGCCATCACAGGCTCTTGGTCCAAAATGCCTGGGTCATTCTATTCTTTAGCCGGCAGCTTCAGAATAGTATCACCACGTATCTAAACAATCTTGTATTGTAGCCTGAGACTAGTTAATTTAGTTCAGGGTCCGTAATCCTATGTATTATTTTTAAATTATTTGATATTATTAATATTGAGATAAGAGGGCATTACACGAACCTTATTTACATTGATAAAGATTATGATTATTGATAAGATTCTATGTTATTATCATATTATATTTATGTTTGAAATAAATAAATCTTTTAATCTTTAAAGTCTTTTTCCGGGGGTGTTGCTCACCTTAACATTAGCATTGAAATTCTTCTCCCACTTGTTGATATAGTCCCAGATATGCCAGACTTGCAGCGCGGGTAACAGCTTCACAATCTGCCCCGCCACGGTCTCGTCTCGCGGGTCCAGTGTGTCCGTGAACACGTACGCAGGGAACACGGATATCACGTCCAGGTAGAACCCTAGAGACGCCATTTTGACTTCCGATATCTGTTTAATGGTCACTAGTCTTTTGTTCTGGAACAAACAGGTGATTAAGTGTACCTTTAGGTATAAAATTCTTCTTCTTTGTCCTAAATTAATAACACATGCATAAGGCACCTGAATGACGCACAGCCTAAACCGCATTTTTAGGTCGTAGAAAACTTGGTTAAAATTGTCCTTTGCAGAAACTCGTAGAGACTAAGATTTGTCTGGAGCCAAATAAACAGCAGGTTTTCTTATCTGGATTTAATTATCTTAGAAATTATTATTTACTTGTGACCCGCCCTCGCTTCACTTCCGATACTTAATTATCACTCTAACTATTTAAAAAAACACATCAAAATCCTTTGAGTAGTTTTAAAGATTAATGATCCTATAAGCTATAAGTTTTCTGATTACTTATTGAAACAAATCTATAAATATTTAAGAGATTTTAAAACTTACCCACTTGTAAACTCTGATAATTTAATCAAAAGTATTAAGATATTAAATTCAATTTCCGATAATAGATAAGTCTCGAATTCATTTTAACGGCAATATTTTTCCTGGAAACCATTTAATCTTACTCAATTAGATTTTCAGGAGAAATTCAGGATTATTCTGTAGAACGTAGGTAATTAAAGTTGTAAGCGATATTGGAAACGCGGGTTGGTCTCACGGGCTTGCTTATCGCGACCTATTAACTATCTATTCATACCATACATTTCTGTTAGATTAATCCACAACTTTAATCAATAGAATACAATAGGCAGGGAAGAATATACCGAACAATTAACTACATGAGGCAAAAAGAAACTAGTAAGTAAAACTTTTTCTTAAAATTGTTTCGACTATTAATTTTTCGCTTATATTAAAAGCCGATAAAGCCGACTGCATAGCGGAAAATAAAATAAAACTATAGTGTTTAAGAAATTAGATAATACAGCAAAAAAACACCATTCAACACAATTCTAGAAAACTTTAAAAGAGGTAGGAGCATACCTATATCAAACTTGATGATTTTGATGGAATACCTATGATAACTTAAAATTAACCCAACAATTCGTAGAAGTAGGTAGTTATAAAGTTATTATTTACGAGAAATTCCAGTAGTATACACTGGTATTATATCTATTGTGCATTGTAAAAGAGACTTAAAATACAAAAGAATACCTTCTTTATGATAGCTGTGGTGAGCTGCACGTAGATGTTGAGGAGTAGTCCGCCCATCACCACGAAGGTGACTACCCGCTCGATGTCCGACTGGTAGTCGTGGATGGCCACTTGCGGACACACGATGCAGAGGTACAGCACCATCGCGAAATGCCACACGTCGAACATGTGGATCTAGACAGCAATATTTAGACCTAATTTCACCACTCTCTGTTTGTTAGTTTAACATCCCATTAAGTATTATTAACAGTCCGTCAATATACATAAACAGTCCGTCATTAAACATAACACAGAGAGTGGTGAAATTAATTCTTAGACTGCCAATTGTGTCAGTTTAGTATACCTAGCACATTCAATGCCCAAACTCACCGCCACACTGTGACATACTTATAAATTTATATCATGGGCACAGATAGTGTTAAGTCAAGTGTGTGATGTGAACCGCTTAGATAAAAACTTAATAATTTATTTTTACTTTTTTTACTTAAGTTTGTCGCTAGATTCCACTAATTCTCAGCCAAATCGATTCATGCGTTCTGGAGTTATAAATAACTCGAGTATTGTTATATAGATTGCGGCTGGTTTTTGCTTTAAACTTGAAATAGAAACAGTCAAGGATCAAAATAAATATTCGCAATGAAAAAACACGGTGACCCACGTTTTACTATGATTGGCTTTCATAGATAAAAATGTTCCCGGACATAAAATTTTATCGCCACAAAACGGTTCTGAGTTGCCAAATTTTACAGCAACCAACGGTTACAAATTTATGACTGTGGATATTGAGCAAACAAGTTACTAGATAGACGAATATGGACAATATTTTAACCTTCTAAATTCAAATAATTAATAGGGTTGCCATTATACCTACTATTGTACAAATCGAAACACAGTCCCACCAAGAACACGGTACTCCCCAACATATTAATTGTTATGTGAATTGTCCAGCATAAAAAAAATTATAGGTCTTGGCTGGTATGGTCATAATCAAACTATACAGTGTACCCGGTTAAATCACACCTAAATTATTAAAAGCTACAATTAATTTTTAAATACAACAAAGTTCTCACAAAGTCAGTGTTCGGCTCCAAGATCCAAGGGAACGTTGACCTCAGACAAATCCGGGGCACATCAATAGTCGTTACATTGCTCGTCATCTGATATAACTCCAAATACTCCGCAGTGAACTTTGGCAGTCGCCTGTCGTCATTCTCAGCTGGAAAATTAAATATCACAAGAACCCTTGTAGTAGAGGAGCTAAGGATGGAATTTGTGGAGTTACTCATGCGCGTCGAATTACAAGGTGGGATATTAGTACGCCGCACGATATTATATTAGTTTCCAGTCTAGGGACAAAACTCCTTTTCCCTATATTCCTATCACAGTTTGGTTTTGGATTTTTTTATCATTTATCATGTATATAAAAATAGAAATACTGTACAAGTACATACCTACTAAGTAACAAGTAAATTTGGAGGAGATGTTGGACAAAGTTTTTTAGTTTTTTAGTCTTCCTCTGAAAATAAATTAAGAAAAGTCCCAGGAGCCTCCAATATTTTTAACTAACGCGCTCAAGTAACTATACATTTTGCATCCTGGGCTCCTCTACTATAAAGACTAACCTCCAAGCGACTTTCAACTCTGTTACCTTTGTAATACATGTGAGAATCGTCCACGAACGTCGGGTCTTCTTCCTCGACGCCTGTCAAATTATCTTTGAGCACTTTCATGGGTCGGTACCGGGTCCGAATTAGTCTCGAATCGTCTTTATCGTATTTCATTATTGCCTCCTAAAGTGGAAATTGATAAGTAAACAGAGGGTGGCTTCAAACGGCGGATGGAGTTTAATTTAGTGTTGATGAATAATGGTTTATTTATCCTCTCGTTATGACTATTAAGTCGTTTGAGCGATGAAAGCGAATAGCAACCAAACAGTTCATTAAAATGTAGTCGGAAAATGTTATATTAAACTTTAAATTAAAAATATAGTTGTATATAAATGTCTAGGTACTACTTTAAAGAAGGCCTCCAACCACTGTGAAATTTTATGTAGGTACTTAGAAAATCATGAAAAACGTCTTGGACGTTTTTCATGAATGTGGAATGTGGACTTTATCAATATAACAGTGATGGCAAACATCGTGAGGACACCGGCATGTTCTGAAAACTTTGATAATACGTTTAATAATACGATACTGGATATGTACCTATGTACTCTTCCACAATATCGTAAAAGTGGTAAAAGATTTTGTATTATTATGAAATAAGTCTGTCAAAGTAAACCTACTACATATATAACTTACATCTGAAACAAAATGATCTCCACTAAGGAACGAAAGTCTTGAAAGGTCAAGAGAAAGTTCATTTCAAAAGTAACTACATTCGGCCCTAACAAAAAGGATGACTCGAACTTCTTCAGTCCATCCCTTTCCACATGATTTCTTCGGAAAATAAAAGTTTCTCAAACAAAGACTTTAATTTCCTGTCATAGGGATGTCCCTTTTCTATCAGCATTTGTTTTGGTATTACTTTGTCAATATTAGAAAATTGCTTCGAAAACAGTCGGAACTGAAAACGTCAGATTCATAACTTACAACTTTAAAGACATAGACACACAACACGAATCTATAAGGGTTCAGTTTTTTGCCACTAGGCAAACCCTAAAAGAAGCCCTAAAAAAACCCTAAAAAAAGGACCATTATTTCATACATTACTCACAAATATTCGCTTACAGAAAATAGAAGTATATCTGTTGGTGGATGTCTGACGCGTCATTTACCTAACGTCATAAAACGATAACAAAAAATATTATTCTATCTTTGCACTATCAAAAATAACGAGGAAATATAATATTTGCAAAGAAAACATGAAAAACGGTTGCGTTTCACGACGGAAAAACGTTGGCACATGACTAGTTTTTATGTTCTTTTACCTGTCTGGTCCGAGAGCATCGAAACCTGATTTTTAATCTTGTATTCGACCGAGCATGAATGGGTTCTATGTATAACTTACTGTTATATTTAACTATATCTGTATCATGTTTATCATATCTGTCTATCGCGACAAAAACAAGAACTCGTAACAAAATCTCTGTTTATTTTTTATAGCGAGAAAAGGCAGCCAGTGTCAGTATGTAATTTTTTTTATTATAATTATTTTTAAGCTTTATCGCTATTTTATTTTAAGGCTTTATGATGATTATGTAACTATTACATTAGAATATTTTACGGCGAAGCAAAAGGCAATACGGTGCTGATCCCTTTCTAAGTTGATACCTGTGCTATGCTCTTTTCTAGCTTTTTCGTTTATTTACCTGCCTCGTCCGCGAGTTTTGAAGCCTGTTCTTGATCTGTTCGCGAACCCGGCCGAGAATGTATGGGTTTTCTGACATCACCCTCATAAAATCCGTTCTGCGTAAAACCTGAAAATGAGAATATGTGTTGTAAGGAAAACTAAACTTATAAACGAGTTCTCCCACGGATTAAATAGGGAGAACTAAAAATAACTATAATGTGACTTAATTCATAATAAATAAATCACAATAAAGTCACATAGCTCAAAAAAAATATCACATCAATTATCTCATCAAACGAACAAAATACGAGTATTTAGTTAGAGTAGGCTTTATACAGTAGATAGGTATCTTCAAGCTCCGATCTTACCACGGGGCTAGATGTTGCTGTGTGAATTGTCCAGCAATATTTATTATTTAATATTATATTGATAACCTGTAGTTCGACATAGGTAGCCGCCCGCACAGTGACCTTTGAAGGGATCGAGTAGAATAGACTGAGCTCGCCGAGCACCTGAAAATGGAAATACTATTTGCAAAACAAACCCTGCATCGAGATATCGGATAAACTTTACCTTTGTTTGTTACGATAATGGATTGTTGAGGGTTTTTGGATTTTAGAGATCGATTATCCGATACGTTTTACGATTTGAGTGTGTATATTTTAGAACATCTAATTTCGAATTGAATTTCGAAAAAAAATCTTTTGTGTCTTTCAGTCTAAAATAATTATATAATGAAAATAAGAATATTTTATTCTATTTTTTTCTTTTAATTCGAATCTGCGTAGTTTTAATTAAAATTAATACTACGCAGATTCGAAATAAACAAAATATTTATTATTTTTACGATCTCAAAAGGAAACTTTATTTATAACATGATCCAAGTGACCATAATTTGTTCGATTAGGGAATTAACTATTATGAGTTTTGTCATCATCAGTACATCAGTATTATTAAATTTAATATTGTAGTAATACTCACAGTGCCTTCCTTAAACGCAATCATAGGGCTCTCATTATCCTCATCTGAGAGCATCTCCACAACTCCTTGCTTGATGCAGAGCATCCCGCACTTCACCACGCCCTGGTTCCAAATGTTCTGTCCGCTCAGGAACAGCTGATGGGACATCAGGAGAGATATCTGCCGCATGAATGCTGCATCTGTAAATATCAACATTTTGAATCCATAATTATGGATTACCAAGCGGTTGCCATGTAGAATAATAAGCATTGTAGCTTAATAAAGCTTTAATTTGAAGACCTCTGCGGAGCAGCAGGAGAAGGTCCGCCTGCGACGCAAGAGGTTGCCGGTTCGATTCCAGCTTCGGGACAAAGTTTGTTCGGTCTGCAAATATTTTTTACGAGTGCATTTGCAGGTCTAATTAGGTATTTAATGTGGCTGTGTGAATTTATTATTATTTTTCATTTTTGACCTTTGAAAATCCTGTTTAAAAACACTCCGGGAAAGAAAAGAGATAATTAAATTACTGTGTACATAAGTACATGCATCGACTGTAATAACCAGTATTCCGAAACAGCAGTGTATTATGGAAGTGGCTGACATTGATGTCAAAGATAAGCTCCATTTGCAGAGGAACCGGCAGCTTCTGCAACTCTTGGGTCTTTAAGACGCCGTCCTTCATAGTCCACAGACGGTGCTTGTACTTCACCGCTTGCTTGATCAGGGTCTTAGGCGCCCCGTGGAGGCGAAGGTAGCTTATCATGTGATGGTACTGAAAAATACCCTATAATATGTAAATAAATAAATATTGCTGGACAATTCACACAGCAATAAATACTGAATGGTTTTGATATTATACGCGAGTGCAATGAAAATGTAATTTACTTTTGAAAATACTTTATTCCCGTGGCTAAATCTGGAAAAGTCATAACATTTTCTAACTGAGAAATTCGTACGAGTCTTGAAGACTACTTGCAGGCACATATTTCTTCAAATGTTTTTTGCTCAGAAGTTTCAGAGCGAAAATAGAAAATTCTGATAGTCTACTACAGTGAACTAAAAATCTGTTAGAAACCAACCCATAATCACCCCTATTTACGTTCCCACTGTTGGGATACAGGGACTTCGCTCTTGACAATAGAGATTAGGCTGCCTTAATTCACTATTCTGGCCGCGTGCCAAGTGTGTGTCAATGAATGTCACATGTCCTTCAAACTTTTCAAATTCTCAGAACATGCTGGTTTCCTCTCGATGTTTGCCTTCACCGTTAAATCATTATTTTCTCCCCAAATATGGAAATACTATTTGCAAAACCCCGAATCTGAGATATAAGTTAAACTATACCTACCCGATCAACGAAATTGCTCATCCTTTCATTGCTCAGTACCATCTCCCAAGCGATGCTTCCTATAAACTTGTAACGGAAGAACACGCAGCCGCACAGCATCAGAGCTGATGATAGCCATTTCTCCGTGTTGTGCTGCAAATGATAATGCTGGTAAATCTAATTCAAAGATGCGGAAATGCTATTAGTAGTAATATAAGGCTTCGCCGTGAAGTATATTGGACAATATCCTTCAGCCGATCTGACCTAAGAGGACCATAACAATATAATCTTTTTACATTTGTCGACCTCTGTGGCGCATAGGGCGAAGGTCCGTCTTCGACGCAATAGGTTGCGGGATCGATTTCTGCCTCAGGACAAATTTTATACAATCTGCTAATATTTGTTTTTGTTCTGGGTTTAATCTATACTAATGTTATTAAGTGTAAGAGTTTGTGTGTTTGTTGACCCTACCATAGCAGAAACTCACTGTTATTATTTCTGTGACTATTAGTACTACTATAAAGAAGAAAATATAAAATTTAAACTTACCAAAGGAAATGCATCACCAAAAATAACATTGTAGAATCTGCAAGCGCAGTAATACCAGCACGACACATAACTGGAAAATAGTAATTTACGAGTAATTAGAACTTGTTAAACTTGCGCGATAAAATAATTAAGGAATAAGGAGGTCTTTATCACGTAATATTATCTATTTACTAATTGTGGTCACGTAAAAACTATAGTAGAATACACGACTACCCTCAATTCCTCTTCCGAATAATCGATGTCCAGATTCAGTTGACACTGACAGTATCGAGTTGAGTTTCAGTGAGGTCCCGACTCACACACTTATTAATTATTATATTACCAAAAATATATAATTTTAATCTAAAACTACCATTAACGTTTTCAAGGTTCTTTACGTTTTGTTTTTATAAGCCTCTTTTTCTTTCTCTTTTTCTTCTTGTCTTTTTCTTTATGTCTTTTACTAAGAATAAATAAGCAGGATCGCGGATAGGTAATAGCAGCTAGATATTCCAACATTATTACCCATCAAACTTCATCCTCTTCGAATCAAAATCACTGGGGTACCCGATCTGGTACTTGGCTGTCTGCGTAGTCTGCATATGCAGGTGGTACCATAGACAAGTGGCCGCGTGGAGGATCAGCAGTACGCCGAGCATGTGCTCTATGAGGTACAGCATTATACGGGAGGTACGCATCTGGAAACATGAGATCAATTGAAGGCCTGGAAATTGATTTAGTCCACATTCGTACTGTGATATTCGGCCCGCGGAAATCATCTGAATCGAACATCGAACGTCTTGTTGTTTCTTAAGTCGAAAAGGCGTTCTACTGTGTTGACCAATTATTGTGTACCTAATACTTATAAATTTTGTTCCATGCGTAATTAATACTAATTTATATAGATTATAACAATACTAATTTATATTTAAAACACTTTATTGTACACCAAAATAAATAATTACAAAATACAACATTAGAATTATTATTGTAAATTTGAATCAATATTATTGAATTTAGATGCTTTAGTAGATAAATTTTGTATTGGATTAATTTATATAAATTAATATTGCTTGTGTGAAAATTCTAATATAATGAATGTATGTTTATTGTGAATCAATCTTACATTTTCATTTAATTCCTGGAAGAAGTACATCACGCGATAAATACGCAGGACGCCTAGCCATCGGCCAAATATCACTAAATCATCGAAGCCTTCTTGATACTGAACTGCAAGAAGTACATTATGATTTTAAAATACATACTGTACATACAGAACAGGCAGGTACATAATTGTACGAGTACACTCCAAATTCTACTGATACAGATCGTTCGTTCTTTAGAACAAAACGATCTTTAGATCGTATCACAAAATTTTCAAATAACCCTTTCATATTATAATTGCTCAGACAATATTTGCTCAGTTTTGTTATACTCATTCTGAGAAACTACCAACCAGCCAACACGGTTTTTTAAATATATAAGACTTTACTTGAAAATCAAATTGAACTTACAGATATAAACAATCGGCAACAGTGTGACGACATCCAACGTTAGCAGAATGATATTCCTCCGGTACACCCTCATGTGGATCCTCACCAGAGGCCAGAAGGCGTGCAGGAGGTGGATCAACACATCGGAAGCAAACACCATCTCGAACAAACCACCCAGCACTTTGAAGAATATCGATGTCTCCTTTATATAGTACGCCTTTAGCAGATGGATTACGTATTTGTATAGCACACTTAATAACACCAAACCCTGAAATAATGGTATAGTACGCAAGTTAATATTAAGTACTAGCAGACTCGCACGCGGCTTCGCCTGCTTTATTCCCATGTTTTATCTCCTTTTAAACCTTTGAGCTGTTACGACTATCCCAAAATCAATAGCAACTAAATCAGGCCAGGTAAATAGGGATTCATTTTTATATAAAGAAGATGTCATATTTTTACTTTGTGCAAGTACCTATGTAGAAAGTTCTGATATACTGGAAGTGCTTGATTCGAACCTTAATTTCTCAGATGAGACTTAATTGTAACATAATGTTTTTTTTGTTTCAGAAATTGCTGCGCCTTTTCTTATAATAGGTAGTTAAGTAACTAATGGTATACGATAATGTTGCATGTTTTTCAGTTTCAATATCAATCGGAAATTATCTCAGACCACATTCATTTTTATAGCTTCAATAATTCAATGGAGAACCATTGTTAAATCTTGTTAGATTAAATTATCAGTATTTCTATCAATAATATATCAAAGAACAAAAAATGCATATATACCTTGAACCAAACGTTCCATGGTTCCAAAAGAATAGTCCTGGTGATCTTCCCAAGCCTACCTTCAAAGAACACCTTGCCGCGGCCAACATGAGTGGGGCTTTGCTTTTCTTTTGTGGAGTACTGAATAGTTGTGTTTCTATGAAATGGTGTACAATGAAGTTATTCTATCTATTTATAGGACTATTATTAGGTATATATGTTTTTTGGCCGTAAGCTCAGGTTTTCATATTCACAGGGTTCAAATTTCGTGGTCCGTTATCCCGGTACTACAACCTTGATGTTTTTAATCCTTGATATCTCTGTTAGCTACCACAATGACAGTTGGGTATAGGATATTTTTGGGCGTCTCATCGAAACGAAGCTACTCACGAAAAATTAGCTTGATAGTACCTAATCAAGTGCTAACCATGTTCCACGGATCCCGGACTACTAGTATCACCCACGAACTAAATATGTATATCCTGACGTATTTCAATAATTATTTATCATATGGCATCAATTACATAGCTTGCTCAAATAAATTAGGTTCTTGCTTCAAAAATGAAACCACTACACTGCTACTTTAGGGCATATCACTATAACCTAACTGTACCTAGGATCACTAATTTAAGTTTTATACAAGAGTTTTACACTACTACTTAGGTAGTATAAATATTAAGATAATTTATTACAAAAGCTTCTTACGCGCTGTGTGTCCCGATGGACGGTTCGCTAACGCTTCTGTACATTAAGAAACTTCTAAATCACTTCATTAAAGTAAAATATTGAAGTTGCTACTGAAGTTACGTTTCAAAACAAAGCCGACTCGATTATCAAAAATTTTTGCAAAGTTTCTGAACAAAGAGAATTAATAAGTTTCGGATAAGATAAGGAAGATCTAAAATTAAAATATTGTTCGGGCTTAATAACAGTATTCTCATTTGTAAGCTAAAAATATACCATTTTATGTCAAATATAATTTATTCTAAAATACATACTTATATATTTTCTTTTTGAATAATTATGCAACCAAAAGCTTAGAAGATATATCAAACTCAAGCAATGAAACGAAACGGTTTCCCATTCAGCTTGATTTATAACCCACACACACCTACCTAACCACCTAGCTCCTTTTAATACCGGCATAATTCAAGCCAAACCTTCCCGCAATTCTATTAAGTACATAAATAATTAGAATGAAAGCCGTTACATTTTTACGTTCCATTTTAGCATTTCGCCAAGCAAATGAAATGCCATATTTTGGCGGATATTGAAATTTTACTGCGAGCTGTCTCGCGCTAGAGAGGTCGTAAAGCGGCTAAGCGGAGGCGACGACGGCCGGTGATAAACTGTGAACGAGCTAAAAGCGAGAAAGTATCAGAGATAGATTTGCAATAAAACCCTACTCCGACGGAAATTGCTTAAAAATACACCCGCGTCGTAAGCAAGAGTGATCGAAGTCGGAACTAGAACAGAATCGAACAAAACGAAGTAACCGCTACGTCCGCGCAAAAATGCTAACCCACTGAAACGGGACGAGCGCATATAAAATGTAAATAACCGACCAAGCTGTAGCTCGAAAGAATAATTCATATTCAGGAGGTGCAGGGCTGGCCTTCCATTTTGCATGGTTATTTTGGTGAAATCCCGTATCCTGCTCTCATGTAATTAAGAGATTAAAAGATCAGGCGCGCGTGGAGCGAACTCAGCGAGGTTTTATGAAAACATTTTTCATCGCAATAACACTATACCGGTTTTATTTAGTTCATGCTTATGGCTTGGCTCTGTTTTGTTTGTTCTCTGACTGCTTAGTATGCATGTTCATGTACTTCGTTCTGTAAAAGCCGCTTTACATTACGAATGAATGTGGGTATAAAATTATGTTGAAATCTTAATTAGAGTATCCAATCAATATATTGAATTGGAATCTATTTATTGTTAATAATAGTTGTGTGTGTGTGTAGATCTTATCAGTTAAAAACAACAGTTTGTCCATGAATTACGGACGTACAATATGTATCTTAAAACTACGAAAATTCATTATTTACATCGCCAAACTATTATAAAATATAATATCATAACTCATAAATTCCTCAAAGTAGAATTTTATAATGAAAAACACTACCAAGACTACAAAATTTAAACTATCAGCAGCTTCATAAAAAGCTGCATAACTAAGTAAAAACCCAGCTTAAATGTGCAAGAATGTCTAAAATAAAGTAGCAGCTTTAATGAACCACGAACTAAAAGTTGCATATCATGAACAACACAATTTCATAATAAAAGTTGCAGGTGAAGTGAAGGGGAAAGGCTACCTAGGAACGTTGTGGAGGAAACTAATGTGAGTACACACAGAAGACGAATATTCAAATGCACAAAAAGTTTTAGCTAGTAGCACTTCTGCAAAATTCTATAGGTACCTAAAATCACTATCGCAATCTCTGTTTTAATTTGATCTAATTATTTATTTTCAATAATTGTTTATGTAATGAAGCTCCATTTCAAACAAAAACAGAATAAACCTTGTTCTTTAATTTAAAACTATCTTACCGCCCGCAGCGTTATAATGGATTATCTCACAAAACGGCAAAAATTCTAAACAAATAGGCTCTACCTAGCGATATCTCTCAATATATTTACCAGACTAACTGGCAATATCAGTCCCTTAGTAAATAGTAATATAAAATAGGTTTCTCAGAATTAGATTAGATCCAAATAATTTATCACGGGCATCGTCGCCGCGTTAATTCACTAATAACTTGAATGTTTTATTAGGGTCAAAGGAAAAGTCAGCCAGGCAGTTAATTTATCGGCCCGTGTGTAACATGAGTCTAACTAGTACAAACGTTGGGAGAGCAAAATGTAGCTACGGCACTCTCACGTAAAAATGTGCAAAGACCAAACAGTATGGAGCAACTGGCAACTTGAAATAAAGCAATATGGCTCACGGTTCCGTTTGCTTCTTCTAATTAGCACTGCGTTTGAAGTATCTTTTTGTATTGAAGCTAAAAAGTTGTCACGAGTTACGCTTGATGTTTGAAATTTTAGGTTTTTTGTCTCGTTAGATTCACGTTTCACAACATGCGCCTGTATAATTTCAATTTTGAGGATGTAGTTTTACTTTGTACTCATATTAATTACTGATTTCAAGGAACCTTAAATGCTTCAAAGTATAAATATTTAGTTTGGCATGCGTCTTTAGTGGTGTCTATACCAATACACCTACATATATAGATCACCCAGGTGTATAAAAAAATTAAAAGTTAATATACTATAACTGAACGTTAAAAATAAATAAAAAAACATGAAATACAAATTCACCTACATACAATCCTTCCACATTATTCCCAACAAATCCTATAAACCAAGGATAAACAACTTTCCGACCCATCCATTAATCCTTTCCCAAACAAAAGTCATCCACATTCTTTTCCCCTCATGGATAAAAGTTCATGTCGCCAATTCAAGTACGAAAGTAGCAAAACTTAGTTATAAGTCATCACCGGTCACGTTCGCCGATGAGAATCCCAGAGAGGAAAAATCCTGTCGGATGCTGATTGGGTTAACAAGTCGGCGACACAGCATTGAGATTTGATATACAGAATAAAGACTTTCTGAAACTTGAACCTTTGAAATGCGTAGATATTCTTTGTATTTCAAGAGGAAATCATTTATTTGTTACATGAAACCAGTTACCGGTTAAACAAATCTGTAGGTTGTAAGAAAAGAGATTGTGTGTAAGATACAGTTTTCAAACATTAAGCAAAACTTGTAGGTACTAAGAACACGTTGGTAGTAACCGCAGTATTAATTTATTTAAAAATATCTATCATCCTTCGCATGCGTTATATGATAAAAGTAGCCCATTTCATTCTCTTGGTTTTAAGCAACCACTCTCGCTCCACGAATTTTCCAATTTTTCACATCAATTCAGCCGTTCTTCAGTTATAATCAGTGCAACTCACAATAAAAAAATATACAACAAAAAAGTTTACAAAATATACCTACACTAGATTGGTGTTGAATCAACTGTGTTTCCGTTGGTACAGTACACAAAACGACGGTGCTACCTGTTTTCTGATAGATATATTTTACACTGAGTTTGACGTCACGCACGGGTACAGGGGGCCAACCACCATCTTTTAAAAACTATCATGTTTCCGAACATTCTTAGAGTAAGCCTACAATAATATTACTTTATATGGTTTATAAGAGGTTATGGTACGAAATCACAAAATAAGATTAGAATAATACTGCTCTAAGAGATCATGGTAGGCCCCCAGATGGTGTAGTAGGTACTATAGGCATGATGATAATGCCTCAGATTAGAGAAAGTGAAACAATTCGACCTCGTCAGATAAATAGCAATCCTGTAGCGAGGCTGAAGTTCTAATTGACTCGGCTCAGAAAGTTGGGCCTTTCAGCGCTTAATGGTTTGTGACTTCGTCCCGATTTAGTTGGAACTTATTCATTGGAGAAGTTAGATTTCGGTGCTTACAGCTCGTGTATATTTATAATATGGATTGTTTCGAACTTTGAATTTTTTACACATCAACTTTTATATGTGAAAGCAGTGGTTTTATCTCGTCTGATAGGCATATAAATCTGTATGCTTTGCGAATAAATAAAATAAAAAAATACATTTCATACTGTGTCTTCGATTTCTTAAGTTTTATTACAAACTAGTTTCCGCCCGCGGCTTCGCGCGCATTATGTTATATTTTCCCGCGGTAAAAAGTACCCTATTATGTCCTTCTCCCGGTTCTAAGCTGCCTCCCCACCAAGTTTCAGCCAAATCGGTTCGGCAGTTCTCGAGTTATAAGTGAAGTAACTAACACGACTTTCTTTTATATATAAAGATAGATAGTGGTCCATCTAAAGACTTAAGTTCGGTTGGAATCTCATTATTGCGAGTAAGTATACCACGTATGCGAGGAGCGCGGCGGGGTTTGATCCCACGGCCTTCGGAATGAAAGTTGAGTGTGCTCCCACTTAACCAATAAAGCTTTTTTATGTATAAGTGTAATACAATCATATTAAAAATTTTACTCATATTTTACCCTTACAAAAACCTAACACAACATAATTAATACAAATCAAACACGAAGCACATCTAACCCTCCACCAATGGAAACCCACAAATGGGTCAACCAACAGTTTACCCAATCAAAGATAACCGCAACTATAATGAATTGAGGCACAACACAACAAATATAACGTTTTGTGATAAATGAAACCGGAAAATTGGCTCGCCTGTATCTCGGATGCCTGGGGATTGACAAGGCTGCGGCAGCCGAAATAAGATATCTGAGCAACTAGCTTAAATATCCGAAAGACGTAACTAACTAGCATCGACCAATCAGAACTTTTATTCATAAAGAAAACATAATGATTTTACAGATAAAACGACTTCACGACGACGATTCAAAATTTAAAACTTGCAGATATTGCAGAACACTTGCGATAAGTTGTTCAGTTTCATAAAGTTTCAAGTTTTCAATTCCAGACTTTTTGAGTACTAACCCGGGAAATAATCGTTTACTCTCACCTGCTCTGTTTAGTAGTTCTGTTGTATACTGGAATTTTTTATCCCATTAGGCTTAAAGAACTATGCTTGACACCTGAGTTTTATCTCCACTATTCCCAGTGTTTTGTGAGTTAGGGATGAATTATATTAGACCGGGCCGTGTCCGTGGCCCGGACGGGGCCCGGACGGGGCACGTTACATACATTTTATATGAACCAGTTTATATTACACCGTGTATGATCCGTGTCCCGTCCGGGCCGGTGTAATAGAAACTGGCCACGGACACGGCACGCCCCGGACACGGCCCGGTCTAATATAATTCATCCCTTATTCTGTTGATAGAACTATTGGTAATTTATCCGCATTTGTTCTGTCTATTTGTGAAAAGCAATTCAAAATAAGATTCCAATTCTTAAATGATTTAACACAATAATGGCAAGGTAGAGAAATCGCTTCGAATTAGGATTTCATTTATATTAGCTTTTCTAACGCCACTGTGTAAGGATCCGAGAAAAAAATCCCATTCCATCGGATTCCAATCAGACTCGTTCACTTATTGCAATTGGCTGATGGCACAAATTCTGTAGAAGTAATTTTTCGATTTCCCAGCAAATGTTGCCACTAATTAGGTTCGTACATTTTTTGCATTTTGTAATTACCGTCTACGCGGGGATGCCAGCAGTCTTTACTTTTTTAATTTATTTGGACTCTCGGATTTTTAACCACGTTTAAATTTGTGATTTAGAATTTTAAACCAGTTAGGTACTGTTATAGAATCCGTACAGGTACAGAGAATGACTTGAAACTGAAACAAGTGATATATTTCAAGAAATTGTTTGAAGTAAACTTTAAACCAAGAATATTCATGTATATCTTCTTAGTTGGTTTATAATTTAGAGTATAATTTGGAAGGTTTACTTTTTATTGTCCCACGTTCTACTCGTAGTTTACCTATTCCGTAGGTTAACAATCCTCTTCAGAAAATCCATTGTGATAAATAACGTCAAAGCGGATTATGAATAAAGCCCTGAGCTAGATAATGAAAATGTTTCACTTTACCGATCCGCACAGGATTAGTTTCCATCGCCACTAATGGAGCTAATAGGGGTTCTAATGGCGGATTGGGTTGCACTGCAGGCGTGGGTGATGTTCAATCAATAATCTAAGTCTCTAAGCCTATGTGAATTGACAACGAATTTGTTGTTCATAATGTTTGAGTGATGTGATAAGGTTAAAGACTCATAATTTATTTGTGAATTTGGGAAAAAAACTAAAGTAATGTAAAATCTTACTATAAAAACTGTCGTGGTTTGATAAATTCATATTCAGCGCACTGCGGACCGGCGAGCGGTCGTGATCCGTGTCCTTGCCTTGTCCTTGATCCTGAAGAAGTCCCACGTTCTGGGACGAAACGGTTGATCAATAGTCTACGTAAATAAGGTTCGTGTATTGTCCGTTTATCTCAATATGAATTAATGTAAAATCACTATAATAAATCATATAAACCAGAAAAGTTTTACACATTCCAACCATTTCTTCCAACATTCAATACTTATACCACAAAACATTTATAATCTACAATAGAAGTGTATATGTAACAAAACGTTATACAAGGCTGGCAAGTTAAAGTACTTTATAATAATGTTAACTGCACGAATGCCCAACTCGCTTTTGCAGTCAACTTCAACGGAGAAAAATAAGTTTTCCAACTTTAAAGGTAAATTATATACTGTTGCACTTTTATAAGAGCTTGTTCTTGCTTTCTAGTTTTATTTATTTTCTATTGATGGAAATAAATATGCAAGTTGCGATTTATCATCGTAGCAATACATGGTACGGTCCACTACTGGGCACATAATGACCTCTATTTATGTTCCCACTGCTGGGACACAGGGACTTCTCTCTTGGAAAGAAAGATTAGGCCTTAATTCACAAATAAAAAAAAACAAGTGCGGGTTGGTGACAATGTCCACGGAGCATGCCGGTTATCTCACGGTGTTTGCGTTCACCGTTAGAGAATTTATGTGCGCCTATATATACATGTATATGTAGGCGCACATAAATTTTCAAGAAGTAAAATCCAAAAATGCGCTTCGGAGTTTGATATAAATCCTTAATATTATTAAATTATAAATCCATCAGTCGGTTTGGCGACACCCACGGAAAGAGATTGCTCATCTTAAGCCGGCACCACACAGTTTCAAACAATACAGAAGATAAACTTAAAAGCATCGTATTTAAACCCTATCCGCCGTAAATCTCCAGTGGACAATATAAATTAGTCCAGCAACGTGAATTTCTCCCTATCGCGATATATTTTGCATTCAGTGCCGCACAGCAAATGTAGCGAATGCAATTCCAAATTTTGTAGTATTTTATTAATAACTTTTAGTTTCAAAGTTCCAATTTCATTTCAAAAATGGTTGTGTTGAAAATCCTAGTTTTGTAATAACCGTGAAATTTAGTTCATCATCATCAACACAGGGACACAGGGACTTCTCTCTTGACGTAAGATTAGGTCTTAATTCACACCTCCCAACAAAACTCCCACAGATGACGATGATGAAGATGAGCAAACAAAAGGAAAAAGATGGTCGGTAAAGCTCGCGTCGTTCCTGTAATGAATCGTCTCTGGGGACATCAATCAGCACAATCAAGCCTGAAACGCCCCAGAAATAGCCCTAATTAAATACCCAAGTGGTCCAAAACGCTCAATCAACGTCATTTTTTTGTAATATTTCTCCCGCACGATTGCGAATACAAAATTGTTTGAAGACAGAGTGGTATTTCCAGTTATAGATATACCTACATTACTAGATAAACGGGTCCTGCGAAAAGGTAAGCAACATACAATGTATTGAAATGAATAAAGCATAAGCTCTAATCTTTGTGTTTTACCTCCGTGGCTCTAATACTGCATTGCTAAGAGGTTGCATCTTCTCACTGCAAGCAATTAGACTGAGGACCTACCTAACTACGGATCTTCTCGCATACCTACTGCTAATTCCTTACTTCCTTAGTATTCGTAAATATATCTTACTAGCTGTCCTTCCAGGGTGTTAGTAAACTCAATACCAAATATGAAACAAATATACACTCATACATAAACTTTCGCCTTTATAATATTAGTGTGATATTGCTATACAATTCTACATACAAGTATGTTACATGATATAATATGCCAGCAAATATTGTGTTACTCTGTTGATTTCTTCATCCGACTAACAAGGGTTCCAGACTCCTAGTTTCGTGACAACCGCAAAAGTAATCCGCATTGTCAGAGAGCCCACGCCAATACAAACGACTCTCCATAAATCCCCTTAGATAGCAGTTGATGGGACGGATTTCAAAGGCCGTTTTAAGAGAAATAGTTGAGCTCTTTCGAGGGGCAATTACTCGTCTCGTCGCAGTAATCCAACCGAGAAAAACTCCCATAATTAATAGTGCAGGCTCCGGTTTAATTAGCAGAGATCCGAGACTTATTATTTGGAGTTCATTAGTTATGCCTCGAGGAAAACCGGTAAGAGTGGTGTAAAATATTTTGCTCGTTAAAATGTTTGCCGGATTTTCGCGATAAGGATACCGAATGGAGTTTGTAGAAATATTATGAGGGCCAAAGTAGAATATTTTTCGGCAACTACGATTGTTCCAGTTTTAATTACTATTTTCTCTAAAAAAACTTGACTTTGTCTTAATGTAAAGCGGTGTCTCCAGTAGCAGGTTACTCATGCTAGTTTAAGTTATATTATACATAAGAACACTGATCTCATGTTTACCTTCCGTTAAAGTAGGTACAAAAAATTGTATTATCTATTATGTTAATTACCTAGTTTAAGTTCTTAAGTTTATATTGCCATACCTTTTAACCCTAGAAAGATAATCTTATTTTGACCTACGCTAAAGATAATCATACGTCTTTGAGACTTATTTGAATTTACAAGTAATTATTGGACAAGTTGTCATAAATAAACTTTTAAAAAGTGGTTGGAAATATAGTTAAGGGTTTTATACTACAAATAAAATATAAAATTTAATCAGAAACAAAATATAATTTAGTAAATATAAGCAAATGTTGAAAGCCTCTTACAAATTAACTTAAAATTATTTTAAGTCTTTCTTTTTTGAGTAATTATGTTCATAGTTGTCTAAAATCAAATTTTTTCACTAAATATTATAGAATAAACACTTTTTAACAGTTTCATAAAGGAAATCAACGAGTTTTACGGGTAAATCACATTTAGATACAGCCTTTACATACATCAGTTTTGTGTTCCCCACAAATGCTCTTTTCAGTTCAAAGAATCTTTATTTCTCATTAAAAAACAATTGTCACTTACATGAGAAACTAATTACTAAAAACTAAAAACATTCGTTCATATTATGGTTATGGTTTCACATCACATATTAACACTATAATATAGGTACTATATTACTCACTAATTATCACTAACATAAGATCAACACTGGGCAGGTTATAAGTAGAAACTAAATACAATACATAGGTTCATACAAAATTGGATTGTGAAATAAAATGCGGGTATTTTTTTTTTTGTGTGAATAGCTGACGAAATTGACACAAATACGTCATGTGGATGTCAGGGCCGGATTGAGAGTTAAGTTAGAGAAATCGTTTTATGGTTAAAATTAATTTTATATTAGCAAGTATTTTTATTTTTTTTTATTTTTATTTGAACTTATATTAGAATCGCGTACCATATATATATAAATACATACATGCGTATACATATATATAAATATATATTATTGTTATTAAATATAATTATGTACATACATAGTTCTAGAGAAATAAGTGGTAATTATATTAAGAGCGATGTATCATGTGTGATATGAATAGCAAGTTTGCGTTTGTAGGTATTATATGATTCTGCGTTCTTAATATCTGACGGTAATTTATTGTAGATGCGAACTCCATCAAAAGTTATAGTCCTTTTCCCGTATTCTGTCCTAACTGTGGACGAAATTATATGATCGTGTCGCCTACTACTGTATTTAGTATGCGTTTGGCTTTTCTTTATGAGACTAATATTGGTAAGTATATTTTTGTTTAAAATTTTTCTTATTAGTAAACATGTATTGTAGTTGTATAATTGCTTTATATTCATGATCTTGGTGTCTGAATAAACTTTAACTGTAGGTGTACGGAATGGGTAATGAAACAGTGTTTTGATTAACTTATTTTGCAGTCTTTGCAATTCATTTAGTTTTGTTTTGCTTGCATTTCCCCAGATTTCTATTAGGTATAAAAGGTTAGATTTAATTAATGAATCATAAATAGTAGTACATACTGGCTTTGGATAACATCTTACAGTTCTCCTGAGTGACCCTAAGAGTGAAGATAGTTTTGACTTTTTATGATCTATTTCGGCGTGCCAATTTAGTTTATTGTCTAACCTCAGACCTAGGTATTTCTCACATTCTTTTTCTTTTAACTGAGTACCATTAAGGATTAGATTAGCGTATGGAGGTAAATGTTTGTTTTTTGCTTTAAATATTAAATAAGACGTTTTAGAAACATTTATAGTTAGGAGATTATGTTGAAACCATTCGTTGATCATATCTAGGTCATTCTGGGCTAGTGTAATGATTTCGTTTATGGACCTTCCGAAGTAAAATAGACATGTATCATCTGCGTACAAAGTTATGTGACCAGATAGTTCTAGTTTTGCTATATCATTAATATAGACCAGAAAAAGAAGGGGTCCTAGTATTGATCCCTGCGGAATTCCGAATGAAATTGGTAATGGTTCACTTGTTACATCATTAATTTTTACTTTTTGAAGTCTATCGGTAAGATATGATTTGAACATTTTAAGTGCGTTACCTGATATACCAATATCTTCTAGCTTATCTAATAATATAGAATGACTAATCGTGTCAAAGGCCTTCTTTAGGTCAATAAATATACCTAGTGCTATGTTTTTCTTATCTATATTGTGTTTTATCATAGTAATAAGATCGATTGTAGCTCCTAATGTGTTTGACTTGGGACGGAAACCGTATTGTCTCGAGGAGATGTAGTTTATTGAATCTAGATAGCTACTTAGTCTACTATATAGTACTTTCTCTAATATTTTAGAAAGCACGGGGAGTACTGATATAGGGCGATAATTATTTGTGTCAGTTTTTGAACCTGTTTTGTGTATTGGTGTTAGTTTAGCTATCTTAAGTGTTCTAGGAAACTCGCCAGTGTAGAGTAAGTCATTGATACAGTTAGTGAGTTTTAGTAAAATAGGTGCTTGTATACATTTTATAACTTTCGTGTTTATGCCATCTATACCAGTGCTAGAATTTATATCGAGGTTCATTATTATTTTATTTATTTCATTAGTGTCACATGGTCTCATGCAGATTAGGTTGTTTGTTGTGGTTGTTTTGGATAAGTTTGAAATTTTAGGTACTGTAGGATTTTGTTGTTGTGGAATTTGGCTAGCTAATGTTGCTCCTATTGTTGAAAAAAAATGATTAAATGCATCACAGACGTCGGACGGCTCGTTAACTAGTCCCTTTTCGGTTAGAAGGGAAGGGCACGGTGCAGATATAAAGTTTTTGTTGGTTGCCAAAGTGTTGATTAGGTTCCATGTTTTCTTTGGGTTGTTTTTTACTGTTTGAAATTTCTTGTAGTAGTAGCTTTCTTTAGTCGTTTTTATAAGGTTATTGGTGTTCAGCTTCTTTGCTTCAAAGTCTTCTTTTACTTCTTCGTTATTAGGGTTAATTATGAATTCGTTCCATGCTCGATTTCTATCATTGATTGCTTCGATTACGTATTTGTTAATCCAATCTTCTTTGGGCAAATTCATTATTTTGGTTTTTATTACTTTACATAGGTTGATATTTTTATGAATGTAGTTCATTAGCTGATCAAATGTATCTGTTATCTCATCATTTATAGTAGATCTTGTAAGGTTAAGCAGTTTTTGGTAATCAACAGTTTCGTATTTGGTTCTTTTTTTATGTGGTGGATTATATTTTTTTAGTTGTAGGACGATTTGTTTGTGGTCTGTCATAGCAGTATTAACTATTGACATATGAAAGTTATCTTGAGCTAAATTTGTACTAATATGGTCAATTATGGTTTTAGTTGTTGTCGTTTCCCGTGTGCAAAATTCAACATCTACCTTATTTAGTATCTTAAGACCTGATTCTCTCAGTACAGCTTTATATGCCTTTGTGGTTTTATCGTTTTTAAGCAGGTTGATATTAAAATCACCAAATACAATGGCTCTATTCCGTGATTGTAATTGGTGATCAAAGGCATCTAGAAATGAGTCTAGATCAGTATCTCCAGGGTTGTAAACCAGTCCAATCTCCAGACCATATGTCTTCAGTGTTACCCATAGAAAGTTGTTACCTCCTTCGTAGATAGATTCCGATAAATTGTGAGTAAGATCATTGTGAATAAAGGTTGAAATTCCTCCTCCTGTTTTTCCTGTTCTTATGTTGTAGTAGTGTGTGTAGTTTTCAAGTTGTGTTTCTTCGGCATCTTTTTCTGTTTTTAGCCATGTTTCAGTTAGTAATATTATGTGTATTTTGACTTTTGTAGACTTGATTATGCATTTGAGCTCATCAAAGTGGCCTTTCGCTCTTATACTTCTAATATTGGCGTACAGGAAGTTGAGTCTTGATTTTGAAAAAGGTATTGCATCATAGTCGTTGGCAAGTTGATAAGATATTTTGGTATTTGGATTTGGTGGTGTTACTGAGGTGCGTTGAAGTTTTTTGCTGGTACAATTGTTGGAACACCGTTTTGGTATTTTATTGTTAGATTTTCCTCTCCACGTTCTATACGGCGTTCTAGTTCTTTCTTTGTGTCTGCAAGATACTTAGATTGTGTAGGAGTTTGGTCAGAAAATATCTTGATGGATTTATCTGAACATTTAGATTTATTGCGCAAAATGTCTTTTGCAGTGGTTGCAGAAGCGAAACAAACCTTAATTATACGGTTTTTTCCTACTGAAAATTTACCAATCCTGAAAAGAGCTCTTGGATCTGGACAGTCTGTGACAATAGATTTGATAATTTTCATAACACTTTCTAGGTCACTCTTTTGGTTATCACTTGATCCTGAATGCGGCTCTGGTAATCCAACTATCATAATGTTGCTCTCCCTTTTAATCCGTTCGTGTAGTTCCTGAACTGTTTTCTCATTTACTTGTTGATGAAGACTTATTGATTCAGTTCCTGGTGGAACTTCATATGTTTTGATATTACTTTCAACCGAGCAAATTCTTTTCTCATAGGAGCTGAGGGTAGTTGTAACTTCCGAAAGTTTGTTTTTCATTAAATTTTGCTCATTTACGATAGATGAAATAGATGAATTTAAGGTTGACATCTCACATTTAACATCCGATAAGCTTTCCTGCATAGTTTTGAGAGTTTGCTCTTGCGAGGAAATAAATTTTTCAAGTAAGTTATTCATACGAGCGATATCATGGCGCATTTCTTTTGTTTCTTGTCTGCACTCACAGAGCTCCGGTTGCAGCCGTTTACGGGTGGCTCTGGTTATTGCGGTGGTAGGAATCTTGTCGATTTTTTGTAAATCCACTGAGTCTTGGTAATCGGAGTCACTCATATTTTTATTTTATCACGAACTTCGAGTTTACACGAAAAGCACTTGTATATCTTGTCCTTAGGGTATAGTTTGCACTAACGCGATGTGAAAGAATTTATGCTGCTCACGGCACGACTTCACACTAGGGCGAACGAACGACGAGTTGACTTTTTGCATTTACAACAAGTCATTTTCGACATTCTCCTAATTTTTGATGGACAATATACACAATATCTCTTTTGTTTTAATATTGGTTCTTCGTTTTTTTGTAAATTATCCGTTTTTGGTAGCAACTTTTGGATATTTACACGTACATGCCTCATAAGAGTTGGAGCCTCTAGCCTTTTCTCTAGCCAATGTGATGTAAGTTCTGTGCTCAGCTTTTTCATATAATTTCTTCGACATAGCGGCTTTTCGTTCTTAGCTATCATATTATGACAGTATATGTATGACATAGGAATTCACAAACGTGACATTCATCATACCATAAAGCATTCCCATAGGTCATCTGTTGGTCTTTCTTGAACATGACATAGACGAGCACATTTGGTCAAATGTGTCGACTCCACCTTTTGTCTGGGTGTAGTACATGATCATTTCAGGTTTACCTGTACTTTGATGGATCGTACCTGATGATAATAAATCATCTTGTGACGTCATCTTGACCCAAGTTATCCTCTTCTTCACTGTCACTCTCTGAAGGAATCTCATCTTCACTGTTCTCTAATATTAACTCCATTTGGTTGATATCTAGAGTACCGCGTCCAGCCATTGTTATTGACTATCAAAATTACCTAAAACATAAAAATAACCGACAAATAAGATGAAATTCGACGAACGAACGAAGTTCAAAAGTTACATAAAGGATAATCATACGTCTGTCGAACGCATACCATCCTTGTATCTACGTAAATATTGCACTTACCGGGGTAAAATGGCCGTCTCGCGGAAGCTCTACCCGACGACTGGGATAACTGAGAAGGACAGCGCGCTACTTTGCAAAATAAAAAAGATATAGCAATTTTTGAGTCGCGCTTGCGTCTCAAAGACGTAGATTATCTTTCTAGGGTTAAACAAGGTATAGTAAAACCATTTCTAAAATGAACGCCCCTCCACCGAATTCTGTATTTTTTTTTCTGTGTATTCTGTTTTTCTGTATTTCCTCTCACACGTTGAAATCATCACGGTTTTGTGGAGGGGAGTTCATTTTTAGAATGGTTTTACTATACATGAATATTGTATATTTCTTAAATTTAAATGTTTGTGTATGCAATAAATAAATAGATAAATTAACGCGATTATTGGGGAAGGAAATACTATGAGTAACGGTACGTTCACACGGAGACACGATTTTCTCTTCCGAATCGGTAAGTTTTTTTTATTCATCCAACAATAATGCTAAATTAGACTTTTCAATTCTACTCGTAGATCATAATTTAAATTTCGAGAATCATTCTAAATTTAAAATGTAAGAAAAGTGAAAAGTATTGATTGCTTTTCGTGCGAACTTTTGATTCCATTATCTGTCTTTAATAGCTGTATGAGGCAAACAATTATTTGTGAATCAATTATGTTTATTCTGGCCACATGTGCTGGTGCATCTGTATTTAGTAGTAAACCTGTTAGCATTGCCGCCGCAGCCTCCGTAGATCAGTTTCTTGCACTCATTGACGTTTATGTCGTAATAATACCTTAAAAAGGAATTAAAATATAGTTAATTTACCATAAATACCTATAGCCTATGTTTAACAGTTGCATGTACACCCGCGGTACGTCGACACGCAACATGCAGCGTTGTGCGTGGCAGTGTGTAAGCGCCATAGGGTCTTATCACGTTTTCATTATCAGACCAGCGATTTGCACGCCTTAGCCGAGTGTGTGTCTTAGCCTTAGTAACTGTGCGAGTGGTCTTTGAGCTTAGGAAACATACGAAAATCGACTTTATCCGAATAAAATTTTAATTTACCAAAAATATGTAAAATTTTAAGCATCATTTCGTATTCTTACCTCCAGAACATAGCCACACAAAGTCCTGAATTTGGTTGCAAGGAGCACTGCTCCGCCACTCTCAATTCATTTAGTTCCATAAATGCTGAGCCTAAAATGAATAAAGCAGTTTAATTATTTTTTTTATAAAACAGGCATTAAATAGGTGCGTGCCTATATGTTAAATTCCTGATTGATATTCTGCATTCGGTAAGTACCTACGTAGGTACTCATCTCTTAATCATCTCTTAATGCTCCAGTACGTAGGTACTGGAGCATTAAGAGATGATGTTATTAAAAATGAGGACCTTCCCTTAATAAACAAAATAACGGAAACAACAATACCTACAGTTTCCTCCTCATCTTTCGTTACCTTGTTTGGATGCAAGACATGTTAATTTTACAGGCAAGAGGTAAAAGACGAAAGCAAACAAAGCCATTCTCTAGATTCCTTGCAAAATGGAGCAAAATGGTTAAGCTTGCCTTTTCGCACGGAATTAAAACAAAATCATTTCCGAAATGTTAAAGTAAAAAAAATTAATTAATACCTACATGGCCGTGTGGTATCGGCCTAGTAATAGTACAAACCCAGTTCTCCTGATCTTTGTGGTGTAATTAAACCGACTAAGAGATTTATATTTCGAGAAGACGAGCAGCAGCAAGGTTTACAGATTAACCCTTAAACCTAATAAGTAATGGGTTCTTTTGGGGAGACATGTTCCCAGTAGTGCCCGTGCGCTTGTTTTTATTTTACTTTATCTAGATAAGTACCTATACATAGGTTATATAGTATAGCCTTATAGTTAAGTATATCCATTCGTCTACTAACCAACACTAAAATATTTTTACAAATCCGACCAGCGAGCGCAGCGGTTCCTTAGCTTAGCGCATTCAAACAATCAATCAATCAAATAAACTCTTCAGCTTTATAATTATGTAAGTAAGTAGGTATAGAATATAATGATGAAACTGCACCATACCTTTACAATTTTGATCGCATTCTTCTTTGGTTTGGAAATTGTTTTTATTCCCCTTACAACCACTGTAGATGAAAGAAACACAATTGTCCAATTGCGCATCATAACGAAATCTAAAAAAATGAAATAAGTTAAGGTACCTACCTATATTTTGGCCCCAAATTTTTATATAAGAATAAGTAGGTACGTCGTGTTCGAGAAACACAAAAATTGTTAACGGATGCAAGATACCTAGAAATTATAATGTTCTTCATACGTAGGTAGTATTATAATGTGCATTCACATTAGGTACTAGTATATCTGAATATACCTACGTATGAAGAACATTATAATTTCTGTTTTTGCACATTTGAATAAATGGGGACATTTATTTTTAAGAACCGCGACCACGAGTTATGGCCTCTACACACCAAAGCCGGCGGCCCGCCGGCACAGCCCGCCGGCTTAATGCCGGCGGGTTAGCCCGCCGGCTTCAGAATGTCCAAGCCGCACGACTTTGCCGGCGGCAATGCCGGCGGCACGACAGCCCCGGCATGTGGTGTTCTAGTAATGAAGAATGTTACTAGGTATGCCAAATCGCTTGAAATGTTGTATCAGTAAAGCCTGTATGTATACAAATATACTAGTTTTTGTTTAGTTAAAAAGTACCTAGTAGTTTTGATTTTATAGGCATTCAAAGTTTCGAAAAATATCGAGTCTCGCTAACAGTCACGTGAGCGCTTGTGACGTAATACCACAACTTCGCGCGGCCTACGGCCCGCTTAGTATCGCCAGCAGATTATAGTAGTAGTGCAACAGCTTGCGCAGTATTTTGATGTGTTTTCGTCCGCGTATTAAATTAATAGTTTAATAGTAGTACTTAAATATTATTCGATTGATAAAATGGATGAAGATAACTCAAATAGTAGAAGTACCTACCATTAAACTTTGACGTTAAAGACATTAAATATGTATTAAAGTTTTGTTGCTATTGGTAGGTACGTAAGTATTTATTTATATATAGGTAGGTACCGCTCTTCTTAGTAAATTTAAATGAACAATACATTGATTTATGGCAAACTAGCTTCTTAGTAAATTTAAATGAACAATATATTGATTTATTGCAAACTAGCTTCCTCCAGTCTTCGGCTCCGTTTTCCTCAAGAACTGTACATTTTCATAGGATTAAAAGTAGCCTATGTGTTATCGTCGTCGTACGGTTACAACTTGTTTTACTTCTAAATCGGAAACTAATTGATGTATCGAAGTAATTCTTTCACGCGTATTTTTTATATTAGACATAGAATATGGAGTGCTAATAATCAAAATTAGGTAACATTCTTTATTGCCAAATACGTCACTACTCTATGAAAGCCGGCGGGCAACTGACTGAGTGAGTGGAGAGGGATGCCGGCGGCCTGACCCGCCGGCACAGCCCGGCGGCCCAACCCGCCGGCATGATTGTAAAAAATAAGGCCGGTGGGTTGGGCCGCCGGGCTGTGCCGGCGGGCGGTGTGTAGAGCGCTGATTGAAAATTCAAACTGGTTTTAGTTGAATGGAAATTTGAAACTTAACGTAAAATGTCATTGAAAACTCTTGGTCGCTGTACAGATCCAACAAGGACACCATAAAAACTAAAATATCCAAGTATAAAATTACCTTACTATCTTATCACCACAGTTGCCTACTTTGGGTTGAAGCTGACACCAATAATCCCACTGCCAGATCTCTGAACGAGCTAGAAGCAAAAATAAAATTTTCTATAATCTTATTATTCGCATGTTTGTTTGTTTATATAAATGTCTGGAACAGTATGGACCCATTATAATTAGGTAGAATTATTGCATTGTTGAATTGATATTCGTTAGTCTCGCTAAAACTAGCGTGGGTTGATTTAGCTGTTTTTGGTTTTGAAATATGTTAAGGACCTAGGTAGTTACTAACTTTTTTTCTTTTTGGATCGTGTTCTGAAATATGGGATGCTACTATTTTCTTCATTCCGCTCTAGAATCATCCTTCTATGGTTAAGAGACAGAGTCGTAGGCTTCAAGCAATCACCCTCACACACCGTGGCCGTCGTCAAAGTCACATTTCCTTCACCATTCACAAGAACCAGAAAAATTGATAAAATTTTATAAACAAGCAAGATTCTCATTGTTATAAAGTATTTGTTTGAAACGGTAATGTAGCTAGCAAAAAGCTATAAAACCAATGTGAGGAAGTTTATAGTGCGCATAAAACATTATCGCCTGTGGAAATGGCCCACAGCGCGATCGATTTTAAGTAGATAGCTTCATGCTCGTGTTGCATAGCAAAGTATAACAAACTAAGTTTCAAACTTAAGTAAAAGCTAACTCTCCTAATAAGTAAAACAAAGTACCTACCTAAGGTCAGTCACAAAGAATCTGCCAGAACAACAGAAAATCTAATAAAACGATATAGGAACGGTAGGTAGTCAGTTTATCTGCGCATTTGATAAGTATCTAAAAGTCCAAGTTAAAATAAACACTACAAAATCTACGCTCAAACCAAAACAGAATGAAGCTCTCATCCCGGCACCAAATGAATCCCTACGGATGCACCATCACGGAACGAATAATTATTTCTCGGTTACTCTACGGCGGAACACAATGCAACGTTTGATAGAGAAACTGAATGTTTGCTGATCTAATGGCATTTTCAATTTGCATTCAAATTCCTAAGCTCGCATTGCGGGGCTGGCTGAATGCCGAAAGCCGCTTGGTCCAACTAGGTACCTAGTTACTCTGGACCAGTCCCCAATGCTCCAATGCCCGAAATGGATTAACGTTAACGACGCCCCATTCTGTGCGGGCCCCGAGCCGCATTCTCGCTGCGTGTCGCTCGACACTGATAAACGGCCAGAGCCCAATAGCCACTGACCACGATGACTAACACCTGCAAATTGCGCTCGAGCTTTAGCTTTATGGGGTCATTTTCTAGAGCTAATTCGAAGGCACACAAAGGATTTGAGAGATTAGCTGACAAGGTATTATTGTGATAAATTTAGGCATTCGGAGAATAGATGTCGATGTTTCTGATATTTTCCTACAACTATTTTGACGAATCATCTACTTATGCGATATGCAGTATTCTCTGAAGAGAAGGATAATTTAGCATTGGCTTCTTGAACTCCTTATCAGTAGCGTTATTTATTTGTTTAAGTTATTTGGAAAAAGAGAATGACACAATGCACTTAGTATGTATGTACCCAATGAATTTAAATCATATACCATAGCCCAGTCAATTTAAACATTCGGTGTTACATAAAGTCCCAACAAGCTGAATTTCTGTGAAATTGTTCAAAACATAATTATAATCAATGTCTAGAAGTTCCCCATCATTCCCCATTAATGAAAAAAAGTTATTCAAGGTCAAAGGTAAATAAAATGAGATTTTCGCGATTTTCAGCAAAACGGTAAGTTTTATCATAAAAGTACCTGAGAACAAATTGTAGATCATAAAATTATCTATAAAAATGTATCAATACTTTTTTCTTACAAGCCACCGTTTCTGAGATATAACGATTCAAAAAGTTACTAAAGTTGTTTTCAAAATGAAATGAAATGTTCAAAAAGTTATTAAATTGCGTCAATAGCGATGTATTGCATGATACTTTGTCGGAACGAAACGAATCCTCCATTGTTTGCGATTCAATATTAGAGCACGACCGGCCTTGACAATTTGTGCATGCCAACTTTTATAACTTTTTGAATCGTTATATTTCAGAAACGGTGGCTTGTAAGAAAAAAGTATTGATACATTTTTATAGATAATTTTATGATCTACAATTTGTTCTCAGGTACTTTGATGATAAAACTTACCGTTTTGCTGAAAATCACGAAAATCTCATATTTTTTACCTTTGACCTTGAATAACTTTTTTTCCTTAGTGGGGAATGATGGGGAACTTCCATGCATTGTTTATAATTATGTTTTGAACAATTTCACAGAAATTCAGCTTGTTGGGACTTTCTGTAACTTCACCCTCATTTTTGTGTTTAAATTGACTGGGCTAAGCAGTGCTCGCAATTACATTGTCATGCTGGCAAAGAAGCATCAGCAAAAGTATATCTTACCAAGGTAGTCGATCGATAGAGATGACTTGTGCTATTTTAGACCATAATCCCAGCAGGATAGAGACCAATTTATACAGCAGATTCCTGGTATCTCTGTAGTCGATTAATACCAATTTAGCTCTAGGTACCTACACATCAAAGTGCATTCGTTACATAACAATCCACTAGGGATAGCGAGCTAACGCGAAATGGTACTTGCAAAGTTTATCGCAGTTCCACGAAGCTTTTAGATACAAGCTTTTTCCAGGATTAATTAGCGTACTTTTTCATCTTGTCTAGTCCCCTTAGCGAGTGTCCTGTCTCCACCCCACCCGCAACAGTTACTTTTCACACAGTATAACCAATTAGGTACTTACCTAAAATATTTAAAAAGCATCACTAATATTAAAGAGGTAAAGTTTGCGTGTTTGAGAGGTTGTAGGGGTAACAAATTGCGGTACCCCTCCCCTACACATTGTGTGGCGTATTTTTGATAAGCTAAAATTTAATTTAATAAACTCTACAAACTGTAATCGATTAATGACTTAATATAAGTTTAATACTAGTAATAACTTAAATAAATATGTACTTACCTTTTACGTATTACTGTTTTCAGCATCGAAAAGTTAAACACACTTTCTTATCTACGTGGCGTTTCGTGCATAATTCACTCTACGTTCCTCTATTATATGAGATTGCCAAGTAATATTACTTTTTAGACTGTTGCTACTGAAATCATTTTACACCGTGCCTGAAGGGATTAAGGCGGGAATCCACCGGCGACGATAAATAAATTGATTGTCATTACGGTTATGGTTCTCGAGCCAATTCCCTCTTCGGATTACATAGGAATTATTACTCAGTCTTATGAGCGATTGAGCAGAATGATCGGTGGCAGGTCATTTTCTGTGCAAATTAGCCGTGATAAAACGATTATAATATATCACCGAAACCGAAATAAGGTCTAAGATATTATTTGATTTCGAAACTGTTTCAAACTAAGATTAGTGTAATATTTCAAAAATATCATTAACAAAATAACATTATTATCTATGTGGATCGGATAGACATTAGATAATTATTATAAGCTCTCAATTAAAAAATTATCTTATTTTAAGATAAGTTATTTGTTATTCAAAATATTATGACGATAAAATAACTAGGTATTTAGATTTAACTAGCACTTTCAGCGCCCATGCACCTACGTGATAGGTACTCATTAAAGCCTCGGGCAGACCGTATGCGTATACGTACACGTAAACGTAAACGTGCACGTACCACTGAGTTGTAATTGTAATATATGGGAATGTATGAGACAGGACACACCGCTTGCGTAACGTGACGTGCGCGTGCAGTGTGTCCTGTCTCATACATTCCCATACATTACAACTCAGTGGTACGTGCACGTCTACGCTTACGTATACGCATCCGGTCTGCTCGAGGCTTTAACCTATTACTTCATATTATGATCTAGGGATTCTGTCGTAAAGCAAACCAAAATAAACAAATATAGGATTATATTCAGCGAAACATTAAATCCAACATGTCAATCAAGAACTTAATAGCAGGCTTGTCAGGTGGTTTATGAGAACTTAATAATCCTTTGCCGGTATAACCCCAGCGCCTAACGAATAAACCCTTCGACGAGCAGTTGTTTCCAGGTCCGGCCTTCGAAAGGTTAAGCCACTATTCAACTTTCCTCAAACCGTGTTAATGTAAATAGCGCAATCGACACACAATATTAATTAAAAATATATTAAAGGCTCCGTGTAGCAACCTACTTCACACGGTAGGTGAATAAGTTAACGTTCAAAACTAAGGGATAAATTATCGAGTCACTAAAGTCTTATAACTTCTAAGGCAATTTGACGAAAACTTATTGAATTTTTCTCTTAATTTATTACATCATATATATACATAATTTCCACGTACATATTTATTTATTAATAACGTAACATGTAGGTCATGTAAAAAATAACATTTTGGGTTTTAAATAGGCTCATAGCCAAATTAAATGACAGCGCAAGGTGCATTAACCTACACGCGTTACACTGGCGTGCATTGAAGCAACACAATGAAATTCAGTAAGTACAATAAAAAACCTCTACCGTATCGCACAAACTACTATCGGAAATTCGACTTTATACCACTTCCCGCTGTTATTTTAATTGGTTACATGAATTTTTAGCGTAAGCTAACCGTTTCGATACAAAAATCTATACATGATCTCGATAACATTATATGAACAGCTATTAGCTATTTACAGGCTCCACTAACATTATTACTTTACTATCACAATACCATCAAATACATCAATTTGAGAAACAATAACCGAATTAAATATCCATTATCTAACAGTGAGAGTACAGTCGGTGAAATAACTACGATTATCAAGAAGTCTAATACCAATACAATTTAATAAGAATTATGCTAGCAGCCCGTAAGGTTGTCTTCGTTTTCATTTGTGTCTTAGAATAGGAATACTGATACTGATATAACTGTTAACTGGGACATTTCAGCAAATAATTTACGTTCAAAAGTAAGAATGTTTTACATGCAGCCTACGTAGAACATAGCATTCAAGCGTTCCGCGTTATGTTTAATAGAGCAGTATTTAATCAAATTGCTGTACAAAGCACACAGCTAAATCTAGCCTCGTGGTAAGCACAGAAACGTGTGTGTTTTTTTTTTACAAGAACGCGTAACGCTTGTTCGCTTTGAGTCTTCGTGAACTCTAAAGGCAGGATTTCTGTAAATTAAATACCGAATCACTAAAAGTATGCAATACTATGAAATTGGCACATTCCAAAGCGAGTCGATTTAATTGAAGTAAATTCATTTAACATTATATCAAGCTCTACAAGACACAAAAATACTTCTGCGAATTATTACACCATTTCACAACAAAGCAGAGTAATATAGATTGGCTTTAGTGTCATACATATGTAATATTATTAAGCCATAAAATAACAATTACTAAACTGTCTTTTAGGCTACTTTCACACGTAAATAGTACAGCAATCGTTAATATGTGCAACTAAATCAACATGTTAGGACGTGGCCTCATTAAGCTCATAGTGCGGCTGAATGTTTACAAAATGACACTTCCCGCCACTGGAATTGAAGTGTCATGTTCGAGCTGCTTTCTGTGAGCTTAATGTGGCAACTGCCTTATACTCAAGACCTATAACGTATTTGAACATAAATGCTCTGAATTTATTGTACAAACTACTCATACACTTCTATGTATGTTACACAATATATTATCAATTTATCACTAATCGTTACGATTATAACCAGATTTACTCAAAGATATAAATGAGTAAGAACATTATCACTAGAAAATCTAAACGGAGCGGTTTAAGTGAATAAAGGATTGCAATAACGAATAGAGGTGGTTTTAATAGGTAGTGGATTTATTACGTGATTAGGCTAGTTATTCTCCCATGCGATAGCAAACATACTTTAAAGTTAGATTTCAAATAAGGATTATACAGTGAAGAACACATGTTACAAAACGGGTTTTTAACAGCTGAACTTTTTTATACTCAGTTATAATCACGAAATAGTATGATACTTAGATTGTGAAAAAAGCTCTGATGAAATAAAATATACTTAACCACTTCTTACAACTTAATTTAGATAAAGTTCCGAACATGTGCCTTCAAACCAATCTAGCCTCGAATCTAATCTATAAAACGATGCCTTAATTACGTTTACCGTCCATCTAACCTATACCCTTTTCCACATATACAGAATCTTTGTTTAATATAATAATCTCTATTTGTGGAAAAGGGTCATTCTTTGTTGACAAAAATTATGTCTGTAGAAAGTATTCTACTATCGCATGGTAACGTCATGACGTGGACAGCCTGAGACCAGATAACGCTAAACAGGAACAAAGTCAGTTAACGTTAGCAGCCTGTAGCCAGCATCGCTAAAAGCCGCAGCCAGTTAACGCCAACAATCGTAACCAGCTAACGCTAACAAGTTGTAACTAGCTGACGCTAAGTGCCGATGGCCAGCTAACGCTAAGTGCCTGTGGCCAGCTAACGCTAAACAGGTCCGTAGTCAGTTAACGCTAACAGCCGCAGCCAGCTAACGCCAACAGCCGCAGTCAGCTAACGCCAAACGCCACAGTCAGCTAACGCCAACAGCCGCAGCCAGCTAACGCTAACAGCCGCAGCCAGCTAACGCTAACAGCCGCAGCCAGCTAACGCTAACAGCCGCAGCCAGCTAACGCTTACAGCCGCAGGCAGCTAACGCTTACAGCCGCAGGCAGCTAACGCTAACAGCCGCAGCCAGCTAACGCTACAGGCGAGTGTGGGCGAGTTATCAGTTGTATATCTTGATGGCCTTCTCGAGATAGTTGATGCGGGAGCGCTTCGGCGTCTTGTTGATGTGCTCGAGGCCGAGCCACGGCCGGCCCGTGGGGTCTGGAAGGGACAGGTCTATTTACATTTTAGCACGTATTCTTGCTCTGGTTGTTTTTAGTGTTAGTAGTCTGCGGTGAGAAATTAGCTTTTCCTTTTGATTAATAGTACATTTTAGTATCAAGGCGAATATCAGGATGAAATTATGTTGTTCTAGTTTGAATCAATACTTATTTTAAAAACATGTTTTCATTGTCATTTTTAAAGATCAACTTTCAGTAGAACGATGAACTTGAAAGCAAGTATAATTTTTTTATTTTATTTTGCTGTAGTATAAACTTCTTTCAAGATGTTATTAAGTTCAGAGTTGAATTCGAGATGAGCATTGAGTAAAGTTACATTAATTAAGAGGTATAATTGTAATGATAAGGTATTACTAATTTCTCACTGCTAAGAGATAAACAAACTATACTCACTAGTATTACTACTCGCTCTGAAGTCATAAATGCTCACTGTTGCTCCTTCACTTATGTAGTTAGGTCTGCCATTCGTTACTATGGCAAAATTATACTGAAACAATGTAAATATTTGAATATCCCCCAAACTCCAAGATTGATGACGATTAAAGTCTTTGAACTTAACGAAAAGAAGACTTTCTATGTTTTCAATATCTAGCTATCTTATTAACTAACTGTCGGCGGGTCGGCTAGTTTATGTATATATTTAGTTACTAGATGAAAACCCGGCTTCGCTCGGGTGAAATTTTTAAACATAAGATTTTAAAGCCTCGAGCAGACCGGATGCGTATACCACTGAGTTGTAATGTATGGGAATGTATGAGACAGGACACACTGCACGCGCACGTCACGTTACGCAAGCGGTTTTGTTATTCATATAAGGTTTCGATCAAGTCTACCGTACCCCCCTTGACGAAATTATTAATATAGATAGTAGTTACCTTCTCCCACTCCTTGTCAGGTATGTCCAGTTTCCTCTGCAGGCGCTCCTTGACGGCCTGGAAGGGCTCGTTGTGCTTGATGCGCGCGAAGAACGGGATCCCGAACGTCGCGTACACCTGCTTGTAGTAGTGCGCGCACGGCACCAGGATCTCGTCCTCCTGCATAACAAACAGACATTCACGTCACGCTTATACGAAAAGTAGAGATCATTCAGACTTTTACGAGTGTACTAATATCGAAAATCCCAAACTATATTCAACTTCGAAACGTGTTATAAAATGAATAGCGTAACTCACGAAAATTTTGAGAGTGAAACCTTTATAATGTTAATCAATCAATTAACACTTTATTGAACTTATAAAGTAAAACAAAATTAGAGAACTTACTATTAAAAAAAAATTAAAGTACAAGGGGCAGCCTTATCGCTGAGAGCGATCTCTTCCAGGCAACCAGCAGGCAATGTTAGTAATAAGTAAGATATTACCTGTAAGTGAATTTCATCTCTGGGTATCTCCTCTATTCTGTAGAGTCTGGGCGGCGATATGGTGACCTGGTCCAGCGTGAGTTCAATGTCCGGCCCGGGTATTACTTTGTGACACGATACTTCCACGATCCTTAACCTGGTGGAATAAAATAAAAAATAAATATTGCTAGATAATTCACTGCAGTCTAGCCCCGTGGTAAGCTCGAAGCTTGTGTTACGGTACTAGACATCTGATACTAGTAATCCAACAAATTACGGATATTTTTGTTATTTATAGTTTATATAAGCCGCGCACTTAAAGAATTGATTTATAAATGGCGTCCGCTCGCACGCGTTCTCGCTCACTCTCTATCACTGTCTATACTTTTATCCTTGTTTTGCCAATCGTACCGTACGTACCCGACGCCATTTTCAAATCAATTTTCTTATTTATTTATATTTATATTCTTATTTATAGGGTTATACACAGAAACCAGCACCCAGAACAAATATCTGCAGAACATACAAACATTTGTCGGAACAAATGTTTGTATGTTCTGCAGATATTTGTCTCGATCATCATGTCAGGCTCGATTTCCGCCCTCCGGGGCGGAAAGCCTGCAACCGTCCTACCTGCAACCGTCTACCTTTTGCGTAGACTGATTGACAGACCTTCGCCCGCGAGGTACTCAAAATGAAACATGAGCCCAGAAATGCCGTATTAGAATAATCTAATACGGCATTTCTGGGCTCATGTTTCATGTGGTAAGTTCGGGGTTTCTCCACAGCATTAAATATAAAAAGTATGTATATATTTTGACAAATAACGCATAATTTATTATATATTCTCCCGAACTAGTAAAAAATGTATTTCAGGAATTTTAATTCAGGAAAATCAGTATACTCTAGTATTTTTTGATAGACGTCTAATACTGGAAATCTGGAATTAATACGGAAATTATAGAAGAAGATGTAGTAAAGAATAGTTCACCTGCCAGATCCTTCCGGAGACAAATCTACAACTTTGCCAGCCTCTTCCAAGATGTCGGAGACTTTACCGCCTTTGTTTGGATATAAAATTAATTCCTTATCTTCTTTATAATTTGGACCAACCTGCAATAATTTTTTTTTGTCAATATGGTGAATTTGCTGATGGTAATGAGTATGATGCTCAATATTATGAAAATTTCACTTCAAATTCTGCTATTGTTTTTACTAAACTTGCCCAGTATACATATAGTCAGAAAACAATGATAGGAGTTATTTTTTGTAAAAGCAAAAAGTATCCTAAAAATCACATGGCCACACCATCTTTTTCTGGAAGCATTTATGGCCATTTTAGACCTTTATTTAATTTCGCAGTGCTACTCCAAAATGCTAACCAATGTTTACCCATAAACTACTTACCCATAAACATTTAAATTGCTTCTTGTTGTCCAATTCGTTAACTTTAATAGATAATATTTGATAGAACAGTTTCTTGGGGCACTTTGGTTTACAGTAAACTAGCAAATCCTTCAGTATTCCGTCGTACGAGTACCTCAGAGGCAAACCGGGGGTATCTTTGTAGCTGAAAACAAAGCATCAATTAATATAATCATAAACACACAGTGATAAAATACACTCTCAAATGAAATAACCATAAAAACAGTTTAAAAATTTTTGTTTATCTAAAGCTCACGAATTTCAAGTGAGGGACAATTGGTCGAGCCTCGAAAGACGACATGAAGATTGGGTACAGGTACAGGGTCTCTTCTGTTTCTTACCAACCTGTACCTGTATTTTAGTCTCGAGACTTAAACTATAATGATGATAATGATACATCATCAATCAATAAATCAATCATTTATTAAAACCAAAAAGTATAACATACTTATACTGTCTCTGGTTGGTATCAAATCCAACGGTAAAAAAATACGAGTTTCGTAGATTTCCTATTTATTCCAACATTAATAACGTATTTTTTAAGAGATCATAACTTTGTAAAAGATAGTCAACTTACTTTTGACACTTGAAGAATTGTATTAGGTAGGGGTCCACGTTGAGCCTCTGGCCGACCGCGCGCGCCATCTGGTCGTATCTCATCTGCATTGACAACTCCATTGTAAATCTGGAAACAACGAGAAAGTTCGAATCGTTCTACAACTTCAATAAGCATCAATAGTATAAATTAACTAAGTCTAGTATTCTTACTAAAAAATTGCATATGACACCTAAATTTTCAATCATCTAAGAAGCGTTATTTTCCTTTTTATAAAAATTAACTTCAAACTACTTCTACCTTTTTTTCAATAAAAAATAAGAATACAAATTTTACTTCTGCTGTCTTTATAAACCTTTACCTTTAGCTGTATGTTTTTCTGTATTGAGTATAATAATAAAGTGTTAATTCATTCATTTATTAATTACATAATTAAAGTCAATGCCTGTAATTAATATTTAGTCAGCGAACGCTTTTTCTAAACATTAAATTACAATAGGGTTAAAAATTATATTTATTTATAATATAATTGCATTCAAGGGTACTGAAGCTAATGAATGCTTGGAAAGTAAACTAATATTTAAAAAACGCAAAAAAAATCGCGGCTCGCTTCGCTCGCCGAAACCTACGCTCCATTTGTTGGACATACTCTTGTCAAATAAAAAAAAGTAAGATATGATCCACAACTTGTACTTGATATATTATAACACTGTCAAATCTGGTTTGCCCCGTAAGCCAACCAGTTAGGCCCATAGCCCTGATCATAGATAGTAAACAGTGATGTCTCTATGAGGTCCATGAACGTGGTATAACCCGCGCAGATAGAAAATTGATTTGAAAATGGCGGCGGGTACGTATGGTACGATTGGCAAAACAAGGATAAAAGTATAGACAGCGATAGAGTGAGCGAGAATGCATGCGAGCGGACGCCATTTATAAATCAATTCTTTAAGTGTGCGGCTTATAGAGGCACTCACCCCGGGTCGTTCTGCAGCGTCTTGTCCACGAACTGCACCTCCACCTTGTAGAAGATGTACTTGAAGTAGTCCTGGCAGGTGGGCAGCTCCAGCTCGTCGTGGCGCAGGTCGGCGCGCTCGAACACTATGATGTCTCCGTCCATCAGCTCGTCCAGTACCTGACACGTGCACACGACTCAATCCGAGAGAAGCGAGGTGGAAGCTTATAGGTTATGGGCAATGGCCTATAGAATCCTACTTTGTTTACGTGTTTGTTTTTCAATTTATGCCTATTTTAAGACATTTCAAAGTATTTTTTAATGGATTTATGGAAATAAATGTCTTATTCTTTATATCTTTGAACATTTTTTTCAGAAAACTGACTTGTCTATATGATCTTTTCATATAGATGTTTCATGAAGCATTCTTTGAACTAAAAGTTTTATTGAGAATTTAAAATAGTACTCAACCTGATTGCCTTTTTCTTTTCTTAGTTGGTTTCCTTTAGGACTTTAAATTCGAGAAAACATAAGGCATTTTTAATCTTGACATCTCAGTAAACAAAAACTTTTCGTATACTTATATGCTTTAAACAGTTTTAAATGATTATTGTGGGTCAATTTTACACGTAAACTCAGTATGAATTCATCTGTATTGTGTGATCCTAATACCAAATTCACAGATGCCAATATTATAATGAAAGTCATTAAATTTCTTATCAAAAATACACAAAATTGCATCAGTGAAATTGGTGTATATTTAGCAAACATAGATACTTTCAACATTTATTTTATTTACTACTTCCTACATAATAATATATTAATAAATAATTACTACAATATAGAAATAAATACCGATGTTAGCTATAGGATCAACAATGTGTCCCTAACCTTTAAATACATATAATTTTATAATAATACTTATATACTAACACCCAAAGCTAGTGAGAACCAGTGAATGATGAGACTACTAATTAGACATATTATATAATAAAGCATAATTTATTTTATTGTATTTTACTCTTACCTGAGACATCTATGACAAAATCATGTTAGACCAGACATGTAAACAAACAGAACGAAAACTAAATGTATAAAATGTAAACTAAAATTAATATACAATACTTATAACTTATTATATTTAATTATTAGTATTCTGTGTTTACATCTATGATCTTCAAAGATTAAAGCAACACACCTACAGAAATCTAAGAAAACTAATAATAAATAATGTTTATCATAAATAATATAGATAAATAATTAGTTGTATGTGTGTGAAATGTGAGTGCAGTAAACCAGAAGTGATGTCTTAAAATATTTCCTCAGTGTTACCTTTTCAAGCGGCTCGTTGAAGTTTGCTATCTTTTCAACAAAATCAGGTTTGATTTCCTCGTACAGATTGAGGGGCGTGTCTGGAGGAAAACCTAGGGAACAGAGATATTATAACGTTAACTTGATATAGGTTTCCCAATGCTTTTTCAATATACAAACATACAACCAGTTGCAACATGCAACTGCAACTGATTTAATATCTTCCAATGGGATCGTTATGCTACAATAAATAAATAAAATAAATAAATATTGCTGGACAATTTACACAGCGACATCTAGCCCCGTGGTAAGCTCGAAGCTTGTGTGAGTCATGCAGCCTGTTATTGGTCAAACGCGAACATAGCAACGCAGCAAAGGTCTGGTAGAAAATAAATCGTAAATCCATAGACTTAACCATCAAAATTGGCTGAAATGTGGACATTTCAATGCTTATTTCTTCCAAGCAATTACATTTTTTATAATTAGTAGGAAGTGGTGTGTGGATGTGCCTTAGCTTTACGGTCCTAAAAAAAATGATAAAAAATATCATACATACCTGCTCTCTTGTTCAAAATCGGTATAAGATCAGTCGGCTTGCTAGCAATAGGCAGATAATGGTGTCCGCAGTAATGAATTCTCTTATGTTTTGGATCATACAGCTTGAAGAAAAGCACCACATCATTTTCCTTATCGAAGTTGGGCAGAGCGCTGAAGCCGGAGTCCGGTAGAAGCATTTCTAGGAATATGTTCCAGGGATTCATATTCTCTGATATATCTGCTATGGTCTTCTGTTGGTCGTTGTTGATGTCCAGGCAGGTTGGCCGGCATGTCTGGGGATAATATTTAAGTTGAGACTCGTTTGCTAAGGGTGGATGATGAAAATGTGAAACACACAATTAGATTCGAAAGAAATTCCATCCGTAAAATGATGAGAAATCCTGTTTTAAGGCCAGGGGGATTATTTAGAATATTCTCAACAGAACACAAAATGGTTTACCAGGTTTCTCAAACATGTTTTCATTAAAGGTTTATTTTATACCAGAGCTTCCTAAGATATTTGACAAAAGGTTCTCAACATTTTAGACTACGAAGTTCCCAACATTTTGGACCAGCGGTTCCCAAACTTTTTAACCAGAGGTCCCCAACATTTTTGTCTAGAGGATCCTAACATTTGAAACCCATAATTTACCAACCTTTACCACAAATTATTCACACCTACCATTTTCGTTTGTTAATGTTAGTTGTTGTTACCTGGTTGGAGCGCGCGCTGAAGGGCCACGGACGCAGCTGCTTGAGCGGGAAGCGGAAGTTCTCCGCCAGCATGTCCATGAGGTCGGCGACGGTGGCCTGCTTGCGCACGCGGAACACGCGGTACTGCGCGCGCTCCGGGTCGTACAGGTCGTTGCCCTGGTGCCCGTCGAACGCCTCCTCCAGCACCACGTTCACGTTCATGTACAGGTGCGCCTCGTTGTTGTTACCTGGTTGGAGCGCGCGCTGAAGGGCCACGGACGCAGCTGCTTGAGCGGGAAGCGGAAGTTCTCCGCCAGCATGTCCATGAGGTCGGCGACGGTGGCCTGCTTGCGCACGCGGAACACGCGGTACTGCGCGCGCTCCGGGTCGTACAGGTCGTTGCCCTGGTGCCCGTCGAACGCCTCCTCCAGCACCACGTTCACGTTCATGTACAGGTGCGCCTCGTTGTTGTTACCTGGTTGGAGCGCGCGCTGAAGGGCCACGGACGCAGCTGCTTGAGCGGGAAGCGGAAGTTCTCCGCCAGCATGTCCATGAGGTCGGCGACGGTGGCCTGCTTGCGCACGCGGAACACGCGGTACTGCGCGCGCTCCGGGTCGTACAGGTCGTTGCCCTGGTGCCCGTCGAACGCCTCCTCCAGCACCACGTTCACGTTCATGTACAGGTGCGCCTCGTTGTTGTTACCTGGTTGGAGCGCGCGCTGAAGGGCCACGGACGCAGCTGCTTGAGCGGGAAGCGGAAGTTCTCCGCCAGCATGTCCATGAGGTCGGCGACGGTGGCCTGCTTGCGCACGCGGAACACGCGGTACTGCGCGCGCTCCGGGTCGTACAGGTCGTTGCCCTGGTGCCCGTCGAACGCCTCCTCCAGCACCACGTTCACGTTCATGTACAGGTGCGCCTCGTTGTTGTTACCTGGTTGGAGCGCGCGCTGAAGGGCCACGGACGCAGCTGCTTGAGCGGGAAGCGGAAGTTCTCCGCCAGCATGTCCATGAGGTCGGCGACGGTGGCCTGCTTGCGCACGCGGAACACGCGGTACTGCGCGCGCTCCGGGTCGTACAGGTCGTTGCCCTGGTGCCCGTCGAACGCCTCCTCCAGCACCACGTTCACGTTCATGTACAGGTGCGCCTCGTTGTTGTTACCTGGTTGGAGCGCGCGCTGAAGGGCCACGGACGCAGCTGCTTGAGCGGGAAGCGGAAGTTCTCCGCCAGCATGTCCATGAGGTCGGCGACGGTGGCCTGCTTGCGCACGCGGAACACGCGGTACTGCGCGCGCTCCGGGTCGTACAGGTCGTTGCCCTGGTGCCCGTCGAACGCCTCCTCCAGCACCACGTTCACGTTCATGTACAGGTGCGCCTCGTTGTTGTTACCTGGTTGGAGCGCGCGCTGAAGGGCCACGGACGCAGCTGCTTGAGCGGGAAGCGGAAGTTCTCCGCCAGCATGTCCATGAGGTCGGCGACGGTGGCCTGCTTGCGCACGCGGAACACGCGGTACTGCGCGCGCTCCGGGTCGTACAGGTCGTTGCCCTGGTGCCCGTCGAACGCCTCCTCCAGCACCACGTTCACGTTCATGTACAGGTGCGCCTCGTTGTTGTTACCTGGTTGGAGCGCGCGCTGAAGGGCCACGGACGCAGCTGCTTGAGCGGGAAGCGGAAGTTCTCCGCCAGCATGTCCATGAGGTCGGCGACGGTGGCCTGCTTGCGCACGCGGAACACGCGGTACTGCGCGCGCTCCGGGTCGTACAGGTCGTTGCCCTGGTGCCCGTCGAACGCCTCCTCCAGCACCACGTTCACGTTCATGTACAGGTGCGCCTCGTTGTTGTTACCTGGTTGGAGCGCGCGCTGAAGGGCCACGGACGCAGCTGCTTGAGCGGGAAGCGGAAGTTCTCCGCCAGCATGTCCATGAGGTCGGCGACGGTGGCCTGCTTGCGCACGCGGAACACGCGGTACTGCGCGCGCTCCGGGTCGTACAGGTCGTTGCCCTGGTGCCCGTCGAACGCCTCCTCCAGCACCACGTTCACGTTCATGTACAGGTGCGCCTCGTTGTTGTTACCTGGTTGGAGCGCGCGCTGAAGGGCCACGGACGCAGCTGCTTGAGCGGGAAGCGGAAGTTCTCCGCCAGCATGTCCATGAGGTCGGCGACGGTGGCCTGCTTGCGCACGCGGAACACGCGGTACTGCGCGCGCTCCGGGTCGTACAGGTCGTTGCCCTGGTGCCCGTCGAACGCCTCCTCCAGCACCACGTTCACGTTCATGTACAGGTGCGCCTCGTTGTTGTTACCTGGTTGGAGCGCGCGCTGAAGGGCCACGGACGCAGCTGCTTGAGCGGGAAGCGGAAGTTCTCCGCCAGCATGTCCATGAGGTCGGCGACGGTGGCCTGCTTGCGCACGCGGAACACGCGGTACTGCGCGCGCTCCGGGTCGTACAGGTCGTTGCCCTGGTGCCCGTCGAACGCCTCCTCCAGCACCACGTTCACGTTCATGTACAGGTGCGCCTCGTTGTTGTTACCTGGTTGGAGCGCGCGCTGAAGGGCCACGGACGCAGCTGCTTGAGCGGGAAGCGGAAGTTCTCCGCCAGCATGTCCATGAGGTCGGCGACGGTGGCCTGCTTGCGCACGCGGAACACGCGGTACTGCGCGCGCTCCGGGTCGTACAGGTCGTTGCCCTGGTGCCCGTCGAACGCCTCCTCCAGCACCACGTTCACGTTCATGTACAGGTGCGCCTCGTTGCGCTCTTTGCGACGGATCTGGAAGGGGTTTTATTACACATTATTCATATTTTCAATCTATCGCTCTTAAGGCGTCAACATCAAAACTACAGTCAGTCAAAAATGTGGTTGGTCTACCACCCTACGGTTGAGATTCGTTTGTACGTCAGTTAAAATATGTTAATCTATATAAAGCCACGTGCAGTTAAATTTGTTTTACTTAAAATATAATTAATTATATAAAATAAATACCGTTTCAATCCGCTTCTCCTCGGCTAACCTCTCACTGAGCTCACTGGGAATGTCAACTTGTGCCACTTCTTGCAAAACAGTCTTTAGTTGTGAATCTCTGAAAATAACGACGTCATTTAAGTAACTTTATAAATGCGTACAGTCAGCACAGCCGCTACATCCATGCCTTGTTATAGCACTAAACGGCTTTTGCTTTAGTGCATCCCGACACTTTTTCTAATGTACTATCGATAACAACTCACCTAATATAAACCAACATGTAGGCGTTAGTGCAGTGGCGTACAGTCAGCGCCATGTCTTCATCGTGGCCTCCGTAGTTGTATTCTATGGCCTCTTGCTTGGTGCATCGCGACACTACGTCGTCGTCGAATTTGCACCACTGCTTTGGAAAAATATGGTGATTAGTGGGAGAGAGATAAATTAAAGCACTAGTAATAGCGATTAACAACGATAAAAATAAAAAATAATACTGTAAACTTGATATTCTCAATAAAATAAAATTGCGTATTCAACATAACTCTCACGCAAATTAAGATTTAAAGATGATTTATGTCATTTATTTCCATAAAATCCTAAAGATCACTTGGACAAGTCAATAAATAAGCTACAGCAACTACTTAAAAAGTTAAAATTAAAAAATGTATACATGCAGTAGGAATGCAAAATACCGTCACTAGGGTTTTCTCCGCGCATACAGATCTATACAAGTTTCAGGAAGTGTTTGAGAGTTTAAGGAGTGGTCCGTACGGACGACCATCCGCGCTGACCACCGCTTACGCGCCACTGGCTTCAGTCAACGTTTTACAATGAGAAGAAGTTTTGATCTTGAAGAAGTCCCACGTTCTGGGACGAACGGTTGATCAAAAGTCAACGTAAATAAGGTGCGTGTATTGCCCGTTTATCACAATATGAATTTTACAAAGAGCTATAAAACCAAGTGTAATACCTTCCCATCCCCCTTGGGGTTGATGAAGACCACGTAGTGCCCGCCGTGGTTGTCCCCCGAGTGCACGAGCACGGCGTGCAGCGTGTAGTCGGCCGGGGTCTCCGGCTTCTCCTGCAGGTACTGGTCCAGGTTGATGTGCTCGTAGAACTCGAACCTGGAAGACCATTCGATAAATATATAATGTTTGTTAATATACCGAATCTCTGAAAGAGTTCAAACCCGCAAAGCATCTTTGGATTTTTCTCCTTGTATTACTGTGCGCTTAAAAAATACGTGCTTTAACGGTGAAGGCAAACATCGTGAGGAATCCCGCATGTTCTAAAGACTTTAAAAGTTGATGAAGAAGATGATGGACATGTGATATTCACCAACCCGCCAGTCATTTTGGCCAGCATGGCGAAATATTGTCAATCTCTCTCGTCAAAAGAGAAGTCCCGTGTCTTATCAGTGAGAATAAAACTAGAGATGGACACAGGTGTCAAAGGTTTGCAAAAAAAATTCAATGCAAAATGATTAGCTTCAGTTCTTACAGATTATATGGGACAAATATTGGTTCTCATGACTACTTCTGATTTAAATTTTTAAATAGGCAGTTCGAACCGCGATTGAATCATGTCGAAAATGAATGTAACAAAACGTAAACTGACCCAAAAATATCCTACTTCATAGTGTACGATTATATTTTAATAAAAAAACTAACGTACCTGTCATTGAACTTGACGGAGCTGTCCGTGATAGGGTCGTACTGGAACCGCATGAGATGCAGATGCAGCACGGGCGGGAACGCGGCGAAGATGACGCCCTTCTCCGCCTCCTGCAGCCCGTGCTCGCCCGCGTCGTACTTGTTCTCGCCGTCCAGCGTTTCCGTGCTGATGTAGTCTTTGAACGATTCTTCGACTGTAAGCATTTACAATTGGGTTACTGTCAATAGCGAGAGACAGTTCCGAAGGTGAGAGGATGACCTTAAATTGACAGCAGGAAAAACATGGACTAGGACAGCATTAGATAGGAAGCAATGGCGTGAAATGGAGGAGGCCTTTGCCAACCATTGGCAAACAGACCAAGATGTCGATGTCGATTCATAAGTGATTGATAATTCCGAGAGAAACATTGTGTCAAATAAAAAAAATAATATTATTACCGTCAATATTCATCAAGCAGAGAGTCGTTAATGTTGCAGTGGACAATTGGCCTTCCATTTTGTTAATTGATGATAATTCATCATATCAAAAATATTTTAAGGTGTATGGATCACATATAAGATGAATTAACGTGTAAACTTTGCATGTTTCAAAACCAGTACCAAACTCATTCCAATGCGCGAGATAAGCAGCTGCATCGTACTTTGTTATCTTTCAATCATAATATTCAAAATGCACTTTATAACATAGAGAACAGAATTCAAAAATCACTGACTATTCAAGCATAAATTGACCCAAAAATATCCTATTTCATATCGTAGATAACAGAGTTCAAAACATCAATTATTGTCTTTGAAGCATAATACACAAAATATCATCATCATCAACCCTTATTTACGATCCCTCTGCTGGGACACAGCAGGCCAAGTGCGGATTGGTGAATGACACACGTCCTTCAAACATTTCAATGTTCTCAGAACATGCCGGTTTCCTAACGATGTTTCCCTTCACCATTATATCACTTGGTTCTCAAAGGGCGGATAACTTTTCAAAGAAAAACATTCCTGGGTTTGAATCCTTCGGAATGAAAGTTGAGTGAGCACCCACTTAGACAACACTGCTCTTCGACGACAAAATATACTATAGGAATATAAGAATAAGGTTCAAAACTCACTGTTCTTCTTCCCCTTGATGTTGAGCTGTATGTCGTAGAAGGTCTCGACGCGCGTGCTGGACACGTTCACGTTCTTGCACTTGATGTAGGAGGTCATCTTGCCCTCGAACAGGCGCGGCACGGTGCCCTCCACGCAGGTACCTTTCATTTTACTCTCCAGTTTATCCAACAATACCTGAAATAAATAAGATATTCTTAATAAATATATACACAGATAATTTTATACATAGTGATAGACAGGGAAGATATATGTTTAAGAGCTTATGGTTTCGCAAACCTGTGTCATACGCCGATACGGTGGTTATGTTTTTAGGCTAGCACCATAATGGCAATGATCAACTATTATTTAGCTAATCCATGAGAATTTCTGCCAAGGTTGATATAAAGGAAATTAGTTCAAAACTTACCCTCAAGAATTCCTGAACATCATGTTGCATAAATGAATCCAAGGTTTCCCAACCGAAACTTTTGGTGAGTTTCTTAGTGCCAACTGGTTTGTCAGAGAATTGTAACTCGTAAAATACTCTCTGCAATGCCAGAGCTACTGACCTGGAAAACGATAATATTGCATAGTAAGATAAAGTCATATTATTAGCCAATTAGGATGTATGTATTGTACTGAATTTACATTGCTTTGGAGCAGAGTTTATCTTTGTAATATGGGCAGCATATCAACACGAAAACAGTTAAATTCAGAATCAAATCTTTTATAAATTATTAAATTTCGATATTGCTGAGCTACTTAACAGGGTTTAATCTTGGATTTGGTGTTGACTGATCAATTTCTAACTTACTTGGTACTGTCGTCAGATTCTGTAGGCATTTTGTAGACAGCCTTTCTCAGCTGATTCGTAAAGTACAATGTTTGCAGCAGAGAGTTCATATAACACGTAGCGCCTTGATTCTTCAGTCCTGAAATATAATATAACATGAAGATCTCATTCTAAATAATTCCTCAATAAATACTCAACTGTTCCATGTCATTGGTATTGGCAATTGTATACAAGAGAGAAACCTTATAAGGTATGGCTTACGCCTTATAAAACGAGGTTGTGTTATGTGCTTGCCATTAGAATTCAGATTTTAGAGCATTGGTATGCTGCAAGCTTCGTGTCTGTTTTCTATAATTTTCAGACGCAAGGTAATGATGATGTAGAAATTGAAAGTTTTATCCAATACTCATATTAAATACTCATTTTAGACATATTTTTTTTAACATTTTACCACTTTTCTCTATATTTATACAGAAATAAAAAAAAACGGCTTATAATTTAACCCTTCAGTGCACTAATATAAATAAATATTGCTAAATAATACCCACAGCAACATCTAGCCCAGCGATAAGCTCGAAGCTTGTGTTACTGGTGCTAAATATCTGATATACTTAATAGAATATACATACATATGTAGTTTTTTGTATACTTACATATAATAATGTATCCCCTAATTCTAATTTGTTGTGAGGGAACTAGGATCTGCACTGACGTCGCGCTAAGGAGCTTGTTGCATTGTCCCCTTGCCTAAGTTGGCCCTAACCAGCCTAACTCTTTGATGTAGCGGAGTAAGACCTTTAATTTCTTACAGATCTGTTTCAGCATATCTGAGTATGTAAATGATCATCATCCTCACCCACAAATCCCGTGTGTTTCTTGGAGTCCCAGCAGACGCCGTGCGGCGCCTCCGCCGTCACGTGCACCTCCAGCGTGATGGCGTCGTCCTTCACGTAGCCCTTCTCCGCGTCCAGCACGTCGCCCCACGACATGAAGTGGGAGAAGCCCCAGTCGTTCTCCTTGCTGCAATCCACACGTTAGTTACAAGGGCTCTTATGGTTGTCAAGTTTGGAAGATACTGTTAGTCTTGCGCGAGAACAGTGATACGAAATGGCTAGGTTTGCTCTAGGATAATAATAAGTTAACAGTGAATGTGAACCTGTATTTACAGAAGAATTTGGATAAACAACTTAGTAAATTAAAATTAGTAAATTTTAAATGTTTTCTTCCAAATTCAGAGACTTGTTTTCAGGCAAACGATTTTTTATGAGCCTATTTTATCCCACTGCTGGGCAAAGGCATCCCCCAATCATAGTTCAAAATCTTTATATATCGAATCGATATCTTTCCAGTCAAAAATTATATAATAAAAATATCTGAGCATTATGTGTGCTGAAAGAGAGAGAAAGAGGAATACATGCTGTGTAAACTTAATATGATTGATAACCGGGACTTTTGGGTTGATCAACAAACAATTATCTTTACACTCACCTATAAAACATATGCTGAATCTTCCTCGAGAACGACTCAGTATCAGGCTTGTGCGAGATCAGCCTCAACTCAGCCATGGCGTAGCACGACCAGCTGGACGACTCGCTCTCGCCATTACACTGCAAGAAGAAGCCGAGAGACTTCTGCTGCTGGCGATCAGGCGAGGGTCCCTGGCGCGGCATCACCATGATCTTCCACGGCAAGTTGCGCACGTAGCAAGGCGGGGAGAGAACCGAGTCCTTCAGCCCTTTGAAGTTGTGGACTATGTAACGGAACGTGGCATCCGAACGGGCTTCGTCGTCCTCCATTTCTGCGTCGAGGCACGACAGCTGTAACATTCACACTTGGGTTAACCTGGGAGATAAGTATTATGCTGGGTACACACGTACGTTCTTGCTCGATAAACTTGCTCGATCTCGAGCAAGTTCGAACGTGTGTACCATACATTTTGGTTGGCTTCGAGCATTTGTCTTGAGACTTGCATGGTACACACGTTCGTACTTGCTCGAGATCGAGCAAGTTTATCGAGCAAGAACGTAAGTGTGTACCCAGCATTAGGTAGTTCTCGCGCGCTGTGACCGGTTGGCGGACGACCGCGGTAAGCATTGAAGATCTAATAATTACTTTCGTTCAAGAAAGCCAGTTATGGGATAAGAACCCAGCCGTCTTGTAATGTTTGCGAGCGAAAATTGCAACCACGACAGGACTGTATTCGCACAAAACTCCGGTCTCGGGAGTTTTGAAAATTAAACTCCATTCCACTACAGCGGCGAGCCGTGAGTCCTTAACTTCTGTTTGTCTTTTACAAACATCTGGATCTATTTGAAGATTATGACGCCAACGGTGACATTATTATGACGTATTAATCATTAAGAGGGTTTATACGTTGGAGATTAATAAAACTTTGTCTATACATTGAGAACAAGCCCATAATAAGCCAACAACGACACACAATAATAGGGCTAGTCCTTTATTTTGTATTCAGTTCTACGCGTTTAGAAGAGAATATGCCATCAGATGTGTAGACTAGGATAGATAGATGGTTAATAATTTCATTATTGTTTTACTAAAACGATACAAAATATTTGATATCTACTGTTAAAATGACTATGATATTCCATAAATGTTCAAACTGATTTGAAATAGGATGTTAATTAATCTTTCGGAGATTTACACTTTGTATTTACTTTGAATAAAGTAACAAACTATACATCTATAACTAGAATAGGTGTTGATGTTAGTAAGAATGCTCAAAATGCATTCATATTCAATCATTATATTTCAGAGATACCTAAACATTTACATCTCAGACTGATACTGCAATACCTACATCACAGCGCTTTATTTGAATTTTAAATTGTATCGTGCTAAATAAAGATGTATTTCAGTACAGTTCAGACTTAAACAGTTACTTTTCCATTTAAAAATTTTAAAAGAAAGATAGTAAGGAGTTAAGTACTGTTTATATTTAAAATAAAATCGCGAACGCCCCCATCCGATAAATCTGCTACCTACAATGTTTTCTGCAGGTGGGTATTGGTGTGTTGGCACCAAGTCCCACTCGTCGTGATTTATAACGTCTTTTACCTCGCTGAATTTCAGCTGACTTAATGCAAATTCTCAATTTTTTATATAACATTATATTGTAATTTTATTAATTAACAACTTATTCGTAGCTCCAGTTTACAGGGTGTCAAGATGCAAGACAAAATTTATTGGTAAACATGTCAGTGGAACCCTACTCAGCTTACTTTAAATAAATATTCGCGCATCAGAAATTATCGCCGATATTATCACAGTTTGTGATAATATCGGCACACAGTCTCGCCCATAAATTTCGAGATTTAGCTGGTAATTTTAAATGAGGTATAGTTAGCGTGGATCCTGTATGGGAGAAAATAAATTGACTAATATCATAACACAAATAAATGTAAGAATGAATGTTTTTTACTATATTCACGCAAAAACTAGGACACTTTTAGTATAGCGGCAAAATACATTATTATGCATTACTCAGGCAAAGTCGTGGGTGGAAAATTCTAGCTGCTAGTAAATCACACAAATATGAAATAACTTTAAAAGTTGAGCAAGTCTTACCGGCATGTCTGAAGATGTTGTTTCTGGGTTCTTTACGGCATCCGCCATAACAACTTCGCCATTTGGACCTTTCATTGTTTCAAGGATATGATCACCCCAGGTTTTCTCTGTTGCAGTCTCGACAGTGTCCACTGAAAAAAAAAAAATATTTCTAAAAATGTATTTGTGCCAAGCAGTCCTGCTGAAGTATGCTTTGAAATTGAGAAAGAAAGTTAATATAAAGGTCAGGTGGAGGATTTGTGAATTAAAAAGTTGAGAAATAACAGAACTTTTAAATTATACACAGCAGTCCAATTTTAATTTGGAGTTATTAGCATTATTTTACGAAATTTTATAAAATCTAAGTTCAAGGGCTTTTGTTGGACAAACTGAAAATGACCTAGACTATGATGGACAAAAAAATTCAATCAATTATGTAATGTAAGATATTATGATTGCCAATTAGTTCTACAAAGAGTTTCAACTCTTGTATTAAATTTAGTAAGTTTTATTACCTTTGCTGGCTTATTATAATATTATATAAATTAAATGGGCTTCAGTTTTGAATAATTTACTGAACATCCAACAATTTCATATAATGACTTATTTTGACATTAGAAATAGACAACTGCATTAATGTCATGGCCTGCCTTACTCTTTGTAAGATAGAAAACCTCTTTGGTTAACACAGGCGAAGATCTGCTGCCTGCAGGAGGTTGCCAGTTTGATTCCCGCCTTGGACCAAAAAAATATACAATCCACACATAATTGTTCCGGGTGACTGGGTGTTCTATATGTATAAAAATAAATTATCTATGACCCTATGTATATTCTATTAAGTATACCAGAACCAAGGATACATAAAGTTTAATTTGTTTTAATGATTAACTTTAAGTCAAGCAACACATAAGTATTAAATATGTGTTTAAAGACTAGGTTTATATTTTTATTCTGGATTTAGTTGGTCAACTTGAACAATTAAATGGGCAGTAAAAACCAGTTAGGTAACTGCCTTTGCAATAAACAAACAGCAACCCTTCTCAATCTACTTCTTCCTTCATCTCTTTGCAAATTATTTGTTGAAAATAGTTATCTACAAATGATCCTAGTAATTCAAATAAGTCAATTATCTGTAGAAGTTCAATAACCTTCTTTAGTTTACTTAACAATGTATGAATAATATTACAGTGATCAAAGTCAAAGATAAGATTACAGAATATTTTTTATTAAATTTGTAAAATTATTGTATCAAGATTTTATTCTTATATAATATTTTCAGCTAATTTGTCTTCAGTAACAGGGTTGTCAGAGTTAACAGTTTAAAAAGGTTTATATATTATGCTGTATGGGTCAAATGTAATAGCAATTCAGATAATACAAGCTCGACTGATAATATCATGATAATTTAATGCTAAACAATATCATAGCAAAGGCTTATCAGTTTTTCAAAGAACTAAGGTTTCAAATTTAACAAATGTTGCAGTAAAGTGGAATACGATACCTTTAAACAAGAGGTTATGTATAATGCATAGCTACAGTTTAAAATAAATGCATGTAATATTAAATGAACAAGCACAATCAATGAAACAAAGACATAATTCCTATTTTTAGAATGTTTTATTTTGAAACAACTTGCAATTTATACAAAGAAACAATATTACCCAGTCAGCCAATTTCAATACTATGTATTATTTCCCTCTGTTTTACTCAGTATCGCGTAAGACAATAGAACACAAATAACGGCGTAAGCAAAAACACAAGTCATAGTATTTGAGGTTATTGACAACAACTCAATTTACAGAAGTTTTAAGAGGCATAAAACCGATAATCAAGACATAAAATAGCTCCAATATGACTTACAGAAGAAAAATAATCAGGATAACACAATTTATAGTATGTTTACATAAATCATCTGATGTCGCGCGTACTGTCATCAACATCGCGCAGGTAGAATAAAAAGAGTAGTTGAATAAGTTTCTCACCGTCTTGCGTGTCCATCTCCTCCACTTGGTTCACATTAGTCTCTTGAGGCCTGTCTGGTGCAGGCGTGTGGTTCATCTTAGCCGGACGCGCCACGGGGGACTCTCGCCCGCTACCCTTCGACAAAGCCTGAACAAACAGTCCACTACACGTTAGATCACATCACAAACTAAGACCCCATTATTAAATCTCGTAGAATCCAATAAGTAGTACCTTATTCGGCAAGGGATGACTCCCTTTACACTTGCTGAAAATCCGTTGGACGAACTTCAGCGAACCTTTCTCATCGATTCGGTTGTTTTGGGTACTTGATTTCTTAATTTTCTTTGAGGATATGATGCTGATTTGCAAAGACTGCTTACTTGAAGCGCGGCCGATTTCTGCTTATTTCAAGACACGGTCTCAAAAGTAAATGTACACTTAATCACATTCCTGACCCCGAGGAGCTTGACAAACTCGCCGGAACACAGTTTGCAAAGCACAGCGTAGTTATCCCTTGAGTAACAGTGTAGTGATTTTTAATCGCGAAAATAAACAAAATGGTGGATTATAATTTAATTTCTAACTTCGAATGTGTGTCTCGCTATGATCGACAAATTCACCATTTTCATTCTTTCTTACTTCACAATAAAAAAATCACAATGGATAGATGGCTGCTGGTTCTTGGATGGTTGGCAGAGCTACATCGGTGCTGCCAGTAGTAAAATATATTACCGGTGCGGCAAACGAATAAGCGTATTATAGCAGCTGCGTTCAATGTCTGTCATTAATATTTGAACTGAACATAGAGAGAGAGAGAGAGTACAAAACCATAGATATAATGTATCCTTTCTTCCGAGTTTGTTTCGAGTACTTAACAAACTTAGAAGAGTTTCTATTATCTAAGATAACAAACCACTTATTACACTATTATTACCAAGCAAAAAAAATTCGTATGATGGATTTTATATCTGTGACATTATTGCCTTCTAAATAGTAAAAAGTTAAAGTGTCTGTGTCACAATGAAGTAGGAGTGTCATGTCATATCACTGCTCAGCTCAGAACGAAGAAGAAGAAGAAGATTCCTACCATTGTGTCATGTCCTCAGAAGAAGGAGTATATGGAATAGCCATTTAGAGGAAAAATACGTGTATACCTACACTAACGAAAATACCTACTTAGCGAAATGAAGAATGTTACATAATTTTGATTATTAGCCCTCCATATTCTATGTCAGATATAAACATACTAGTGAAATAATTACTTCGATACATCAATAATAATTAGTTTCCGATTTAGAAGTAAAACAAGTTGTAACTTGTAACCATACGACGCGAGCGTTAAACGTTTAAATATATATATATATTATAAACTATCGAAATAGTTATCTTAAATTAGGTAAATTTATTTACTTATGGCACAGACCAGTTTATATATCAAGTCAAGGTCTGTGCTTATGGCTAACAACTTCTCTGTATTGTATGTGTGTATTGTTCATAACTTAATAAGAAGATAATAAATTTACTAAGAAGAGCGGTAAAGATAATCCATTCTAAAAATGAACTCCCCTTTGCAATACCGTGATAATTTCAACGTGTGAGAGGATATTGTCTTTATCGTCAAAGTTTAATGTAGGTACCTACTTCTACTATTTGTGTTATTCTCATCCATTTTATTAATCGAATAATATTTAAGTACTACTACTACTATTAACTTAATACGCGGATGAAAACACAACAAAATACTGCGCAAGATATTGAACTACTACTATAATCTGCTGGCTACTTGATACTAAGCGGGTAAGCGGGCTGTGGCCCGCGCGACGTTGTGACATGACGTCACAAGCGCTCATGTGATTGTTAGCGAGACTCGATATTTTTCGAAACTTTGAATGCCTATAAAATACTAGGTATTTCTAAACTTAATGGCTTTACTGGTACAACATTTCAAGCGATTTGGCATACCTAGTAACATTCTAACATTCCCGTAACACAAGCTTCGAGCTTACCACGGGGCTAGATGTCGCTGTGTAAAATTGTCCAGTAATATTTATTTATTTATTTATTTTATTCTAGTTTACGTACAGAAAGTGACAGTAATGATATCCAAACTGACAGTAATGATATCGAAGAAAGGCACGTGCATGACGTCACGATAAATATTGGCAACCAAGCGAAACTGTTGAGTATATAGTTAGGCTCCTTTTAATTGCATACATTAGACAGAGATGTCATCATTTTTATTTTAGTCATCCTATAAACTAATTCCATAGACAATTTAGTAACATATCTATTAGTATTCTATTATCTAAGGTCATGTCGCTGTACAAAAAAACTTATTTTCACAAGAAGAAGGAGAACTTGTTTTGTTTTGTGTTTTCTGTTTTTCTTAGATAAACTGTTCAATTAATGTCTAAAAATATAATCATGTTATAAAATCCACAACAATGTATGCAACAAATCATAAGACTATATTTGTGTTAGACCATACACCATATTTCGGCGTATCTTCGGATTTCCCCATTGATTTTGATATATCAAAAAGCCGGGGCCCGGGATACGTACCTCTTCCTCCAATATGCAAATCTTTGTGGACATGCAGCGTCGAAGCTGCTGTAGAATATTGCAGAATAGTTTGGGATTTATTTCCTGAAGGAAAACTGGTATGTAAATAAACTAAATAGTCAATATGACATAATAATTAGGTAATGACAATAAACTAAAGAGCCAAAAAACTTAAATTTTAGGTGCGGTTTATTGTAAGTGATGCATCAGCACACATCTTGAACACATGGGCTCTTACGCAGCAGAATTTAAATCATGTAAGAAATATCTATATAAACATAGCTATTTATGTAATAATTATGCTTATTAATAACACGCTTTTTTTTTTTTTTTTAGAGAGATAAGGCCTTAATTTAGCACTCTGGCCAAGTGCAGCTTGTTGAATAACCTGTCCTTCAAACTTTCCAAAGTTCTCAGTTTATGCCGATTTCCTCACGATGTTTGATTTCACCCTTAAAGTACGTGTTTTCAAGCTCACATAATTTTTTCTAGAATAAAAAACCAGATGTGCACTGAGAGGTTTGAACTCTCAACCTAGTAGCACACTCAGCTTTCATTTAGCCAACACAGCTCTCATTTATTCATTTAATAATCAGCATCATCACTACAGATCACAAATGGCCTCTGCCTAGTTGGACCAGTGCGCATAGGGGCGGGTGGAGATGTGGTTGGCCTGTGCGCTGCCATAGAGTCACTGGGAGAGCCATCACCGCAACAGACTGATAACCCTGATGTAGATAGGCCTACACAAAACAGGTAAAACTTATTTGATGAAAACATTTATCACCTTTTAGGCCTTTTTTAAACATAAAATAAAGTAACAGGTACATACAGAAACCTAACATAATTTCTTAAGTTTTAGTGACTTGTAAATTACACAAATATTAGTTAGATTAAGTACATATATAATTTTATACTTACATCAATAAATTATGTTGTTTCAGAGGCAGAATCATTTGTATAACAAGTGCGAGAGATGATGATTCCATAAGGAGTTTATCTGAAATAGCACTTAATACTCTTCTGCAGCAGAACAAGAAAGCCTCAATGGCACAAATTCAACCCTCAGACAAACACAGTTCACCTAAAAATGAAGAAGAGTATGTATATTGTATTTAGTAGTTTTGATTTTTGTAATTCCGTGTTTTATGTAATTGCTTGAGTTTGATAAAATTTTTGTGTAGTTTTGTTTTAATATAATTGTGTTTATATAATAATCTATAATCTAAAAAATTTAAGTTTCAAATGAAAATGTTATAACTCAAAAACGGCTGGGCCAATTTAGGTGCTTTTGGTAATAAAATAGTAATTGCAATTGCTTTGCTTGTTCCAGATGTTTACTCATAAACTATTGTCACTTGGTAATCATAAATGTTACCCCTGAAAACCCTGAAACTCGAGTCACCAACCAGCCAATAACTGAGGTAATCAATTATTTCTTTCCATTATCATTATTTCTAAATATTTATGTATTTATATATACCTACATAATATTATGCAATTAAAAAAAATATTGTTATTGAAAAAAATGACTTGTATCAAATAACTTAAGATCAGTATCTTGCACATAATTTTAAAGCTATTATTACCCAGTTCCCTATTTCTAAACTAAAAATAAGGAATGTTACAGGGGCTTTCAATCATTATCAGCCTAAAATTTACAAACACAACAAAACTCTCTTATTTTATGACACCCTACATTATTTGAAGTCACAATATGCCAGCAAGTCATAATACACAGTAACTCCCCTTTATAATGTTATCTTCTTTAAAATAAAAAGCAAATAGTGGCGCACAGTTTGAGAACCTCTGGATAATGATACTGATTGTAAATGTTTTGACAAATCTTCTGAAATGTGATGATGACAGATAAACCTTGTTTTGACAGATGGGTGGAGGTATAATGGGCGTGGAAGTAATGGTGACCCGCGCCAGCCAACTGACCAACTTGTTGGGCCGTCTCGTGCTGCCTCACTACAAGCTTGCCGTCACCACCGTCACGGGTATACCAATGAAGGTAAATAAAATTTAATAAAGACACATGCTCTATCGGTGAAGTAGTATTCAACATCGTGAGGAAACTAGCATAATTTAAAAGTGAGAATTTAAAAGAGAATTTTAAAGTGAGTAGGACATGTGACATTCACTAACCCAGTTGCTCAACATTGTGAGTTAAAGACTAATCTCTCTCTTCAAGAGACAAGTGCAGGACACATCCTGCAGTGGGTGATGGTGATTAGAAGTAGCCATGTGGTGATTTTGAGCTCATTGAGGATTGACTCATTGGTTCTCATGGCCATCCATAGTAAACGCATCAGTTTACGCCAGCACCACATTTCAAAGGCATCTTTCTTTCATCATCAATATTTGTCCACTGCTGGACATAAGCCTCTCCTAGTGAGCACCAATAGTGAGCGCCCTGTTTTCTGTTTGACGCATCCAACATACCTAATATGATATTATATTACCTAATATGTTATAATTGTTTGTAGGAGGAACAAAACGCCAGCTCGAGTGCTAACTACGACGTGGAAATTATACATTCTGCGGAGGCGCACTCCGGGCTGAGGGCGTCGCAGACGGCGGCTGAAGCTTTAGAATCGGTAACCTAAAACTATACTACGTATAGTTGTCTTATACACGCGGACCATTACAGCGCTATCTACCGGGCTGATTTGTGAAAAACAATTTATTCAATTCGTTCTAACCGTTAAAGCCCGTTTACGAGCCGTGTTGTAGAGAAATACAGTAGTGTATTTAAGTGACTAGTTGACCCCCAGGGCTTTGCCGCTGTAACTTTTTTTAAACTCATCTTATCAACCTTCCCTAGACTGCTACTTTTCAAGATCAAAACCAGCTAAATCGGCCCAGCCATTGTCAAGTTTTAGCGAGACTAACGAACAGCAATTCATTAATATCTGTCCCCAAGTGGTAAACTGGGGGTGAGGCGAATGGTAGCAAGCCTAGACCTCCCAGGGTCAGGGGCAATAATCTCCGGGCGAGGGTCTGTTGGTTTTAATAATATAAGCTGCTTACGTTATAAGTGGCATGTTGCAGGTGGTGCTCCGGTGGTGGACGCCGCGCGGCGCGGAGGGCGGCGCGGGCGGCTGCAACGGGCCGCTGTGGCGCGTGACGCCGTCGGACGTGGCGTCGCGCCCCTCCGCCTGCCTCGTCAACTTCCTGCTCAACGGACGCTCCGTCACGCTCGAAGTCCCCATGCTCAAGTGACTACACATTACAATAATCATCATTTCAGCCATCGGACGTCCACTGCTGGACATAGGCCTCCCTTAATGACCTCCAGGTGGTACGGTCAAGTCCCCATGCTCAAGTGACTAGACATTTCAATACAATCATCATCATTTCAGCCATCGGACGTCCACTGCTGGACATAGGCCTCCCTTAATGACCTCCAGGTGGTACGGTCAAGTCCCCATGCTCAAGTGACTAGACATTACAATACAATCATCATCATTTCAGCCATCGGACGTCCACTGCTGGACATAGGCCTCCCTTAATGACCTCCAGGTGGTACGGTCAAGTCCCCATGCTCAAGTGACTAGACATTACAATACAATCATCATCATTTCAGCCATCGGACATCCACTGCTGGACATAGGCCTCCCTTAATGACCTCCAGGTGGTACGGTCGGATGCAGCCTGCATCCACCAATACAATACAATAGAAATCAGAAATCTAGCACCCGTAACACATGCTGAGCTTACCACGGGGCTAGATGTCACTGTGTGAATTGACCAGCAATATTAATTATTTTATTTGACGACCTCTGTGTGCGAAGGTCCGCCTGCGACGCAAGAGGTTGCGGGTTCGATTCCCGCCTCGGAACAACTATTTTATGATCTGCAAATATTTGTTCCAGGTGTCTGGATGTTGTATATGTATAATAAAAAAAATATCTATCTATCTATGTATATTATATTAAGTATATCAGAAATCTAGCACCCGTAAAACAAGCTTCGAGCTTACCACGCGGCTCGATGTCGCAGTGTAAATTGTCCAGCAATATTTATTTATTTATTGCCATCGTTAACGCAAAAACCATTCATTTTAAATAGTAACCTCAATTGAAATCCGAATACACTAAAAGAAATATAAAATTGATCTTTTGAATAAAATCCGAACGGCAAAAACCGTTACAAGTTACGTAACCACTCGATACCCGACATCGAGAAGGGAAACGCACACTTTAAACAAACTTGGTACCTTATATTTGCGAGGTCGCAAATTTTTGTTTACAAAAATATAGGTAGGTAGGTAGGTACACTTTAAATTTTAATTATATATAGACGATATTAAAAGGAATTACAATCAAATCTCCATAATCTAACCTTAAACATGTTTAAGGTTGCAGTTATCTATATCTATATATATAAAAGAAAGTCGTGTTAGTGCCTGAACTTATAACTCGAGAACGGCTGAACGGATTTGCCTGAAAGTTGGCAGGGGGGTAGTTTAGAGCCAGGAGAAGGACATAGGGTACTTTTTACCGCGGGAAAATCCAACATAATGCGGGCGAAGCCGCGGGCGGAAAGCTAGTATTTAATAAAAATTATCACTTTTTCAAGAAAAATATATACATTTTATGGAGTAGGTAACGTCCGATAAATTCAGAAAAAACTTTAAGCGAACAAAGGTAATAAATAATAGGTTCGAAAATACTTACATTTTTCGTTGTATATTACCACTTCACTTTAAAATATTATCACTGTTCGCGTATGTATGATATGACGGTGCACTTGGTGAACTGTGCAATTGCGCCTGAGCCTGGGCTTCAGCGCACGTGTTGCTTCGACGGGAAACGAAACGCCAATGAACGCCTTGAAATAAAACTAGCGCGGACGCTAGTTGTCGCCCCAAACCGGATGTACTATGCAAGTCAAGAACTGAATTTCGACGGAAACGGATCTGCTCTTTTATTATAAAAGTTTCCAGTGACGGTCTAGTAATTTAATACAGAAACACTTTATTGTACACCATAATAAAAACACAAAAAAAAAGACACGTACAATGGGCGGCCTTATCGCTAAAAAGCTATTAACAAAAAATTTTACGATCTGCAGATATTTGTTTCGGCGTATGGGTGTTCTATATCTATATAAATAAAAATTAATCGCCGTTCTTTAGTCTGGCTAAAACTCGAGAACGGCTGGGCCGATTGAGCTGGTTTTGGTCTTGAAATGTTCGTAGTAGTCCAGGGTGGTTTAAAAGGTGAAAAAAAAACGGGCGAAGCCGCGCGGTCAACTAGTGTCTAATAAAAATATATATCTATGTATTAAGTAAATCAGATTATCTAGCACTCGTAACACGAGCTTACCACGGGGCCTATTGCTGTGTAAAATGTCCAGCAATATTTATTTTTATTTATTTTTCACTTATTAACAATATTGTATTTGTTAGGAAAGGCGGAGGTCGTTCGGCGTCCCACATCCTCGCTGCGCAGGGCGGCGAGCTGTGGATCGGCGCGCTGGGCGGCCGCACGCCCTACGACGACCCGCCCGCGCTCTCAGAAGGCGCCGGCGGACGGGTCACTGACTATAGGTAATACTACGTATTCATTTTATAACAACGGGAATTACTCACGTATTTACACAGGAGTTTAATCACTCTCGACGTTTCGACTACGACAAGAGCTGTCATTTTCACGAGGAGTAAGCGTCCCGCCGTGGTCCGTCTCCGCTCTGCTCGCGCGCGCGGTTCTCACATGAATGAACAATAAATGGTGTTACTCACGAAAATTTTGAAAGTGAATATGCGTTATCTACATACCTTTAGTTTATTATTATAACCTATAGCCTTCCTCGATAAATGTTGAAATATTTTTTCAAATCGGACCAGCGGCTCCTGAGATATACAAAAAATAAATCAAACAAACTTTTCAGCTTAGTAATAGGATAGATAAACGTGTATTATTAATTTATTAATTTCATTGGCTCCATGTAACTATTAAAGATTCTATTTATGATTATTTAAGCCGTTGCTTTTCCAAATTAATAAATAATATTTGTTATAGGATAAAAGAGTTCGGCGCAATGATGCATCAGAACAAACTGTTACCGTTGCGCGGCGCCGGCTCCAACGGGCGGGCGAGGGCGCGACTACAGCGGCACTCCACTTACTGGCCGCTCACTATCTCATCTACCCTCATATTTAACCTAGGATCGGTGAGTGTCATTCAACTTTAACTAGACTACGCGCCGCCACTCAAGTTTCGTAAGACGTGGCGCTGCTTGCCTAGATAAGAACGTTTTTAATACTGTAGTTCCCGTAATAACCGTAGGACTTCAGTGGTGGCGCGCACTCCAAGTGCAAATCTAGGTGATTTTTTTCACAACAATCCGTGCGGAATCGAACTACTTAACATCCCACACAAAACGCATCAGATCCAATTAATATTGCCACAGCTTTGTTGACCCTTTTTGCCAATCAATGACCACATAGTTTAAATAAAAAATTTTGACATAAAAGAAAAGGAATAAGAAAAGGATCCTTGTATGGAATCTTCAATCCACATTGTAGTCAGAAAAAAGCATCCCATAAAACCTGGAAGATTTTAACTCTATTCAATTATCAAATGCAATATCATACAAATATTGTTGTTTGTTTAAAGGTGATGGAACCGCTCACCAAGCTGGTGGTCCAAGAGACGCTGAGCGACGAGGAGGTGGAAACTTGTCGCAACGTCCTACTGTCTCTACTCGGGATGGAGTCCCGACATGAATTTCCTACGCCGCCATTGTCTACTAATATAAGGTAAGGTATACATAAAAAATCCTGCGTAAACAGAGTTTTTTTGTCAACTATGTTCCCCCTTTTTCAAATGAAGAAGTTATATGAATACACACATTTGTTACCGGACCTAAACTTTCATAGATGTTCAGTTATTTTGAGTTTAAATCATCAGCATCCATGATGAACCTTTTAAAATCACCCATTAATTCCGTCACCATTGCTCTGCGCTGCTCAATCTACATTCAATTATTGTTTAGCTATTACCTACCATAATATCTATGCTATACAGTCGTCATTCAACTATGAAAGATCTTAAAAAATTGAATTTTTTTGATAAATTTCAGGATAAAATCAAGTGGGCGTCGCGAAGAACAATGGCGGCAAGTGTGGGGCGAACTGGAGGCGCTGATCCGCGCGCACTCCGCCTCCGCCGCGCACCGCACGCTCATGCGCGTGCTGCTGGAGTGTCGCGCGCACAACCACGCCGACAGTGAGTGTGAAGACCTATTTACTATTTACAGTTGTTTTGTACTCTGACAAACATTTGCCTCACCAATGTGTAGCTTGTGTTAAATACATGCGTCATCTTCAGGTGAATCCCGAGCGACAGTAATCCGCGCGACCACGGACTCGCCGCTGTCGCCGGTCGGCGCCGGCGCCGGCACCGACGTGTGGGCGCCGCGCAACGTGCTGGAGACTCTCCTCGGCACGCACCGGCCCTCGCGCCGCGCGGACTTCGCGGGCAGACTCGCCGCCGGCGCGCGCCGCGCCACGCTCTACCCCCACCTCAACCAGGAGGTGGACTCCACGCATTAGAGCACGTGTGTCACAACGTGCTGGAGACTCTCCTCGGCACGCACCGGCCCTCGCGCCGCGCGGACTTCGCGGGCAGACTCGCCGCCGGCGCGCGCCGCGCCACGCTCTACCCCCACCTCAACCAGGAGGTGGACTCCACGCATTAGAGCACGTGTGTCACAACGTGCTGGAGACTCTCCTCGGCACGCACCGGCCCTCGCGCCGCGCGGACTTCGCGGGCAGACTCGCCGCCGGCGCGCGCCGCGCCACGCTCTACCCCCACCTCAACCAGGAGGTGGACTCCACGCATTAGAGCACGTGTGTCACAACGTGCTGGAGACTCTCCTCGGCACGCACCGGCCCTCGCGCCGCGCGGACTTCGCGGGCAGACTCGCCGCCGGCGCGCGCCGCGCCACGCTCTACCCCCACCTCAACCAGGAGGTGGACTCCACGCATTAGAGCACGTGTGTCACAACGTGCTGGAGACTCTCCTCGGCACGCACCGGCCCTCGCGCCGCGCGGACTTCGCGGGCAGACTCGCCGCCGGCGCGCGCCGCGCCACGCTCTACCCCCACCTCAACCAGGAGGTGGACTCCACGCATTAGAGCACGTGTGTCACAACGTGCTGGAGACTCTCCTCGGCACGCACCGGCCCTCGCGCCGCGCGGACTTCGCGGGCAGACTCGCCGCCGGCGCGCGCCGCGCCACGCTCTACCCCCACCTCAACCAGGAGGTGGACTCCACGCATTAGAGCACGTGTGTCACAACGTGCTGGAGACTCTCCTCGGCACGCACCGGCCCTCGCGCCGCGCGGACTTCGCGGGCAGACTCGCCGCCGGCGCGCGCCGCGCCACGCTCTACCCCCACCTCAACCAGGAGGTGGACTCCACGCATTAGAGCACGTGTGTCACAACGTGCTGGAGACTCTCCTCGGCACGCACCGGCCCTCGCGCCGCGCGGACTTCGCGGGCAGACTCGCCGCCGGCGCGCGCCGCGCCACGCTCTACCCCCACCTCAACCAGGAGGTGGACTCCACGCATTAGAGCACGTGTGTCACAACGTGCTGGAGACTCTCCTCGGCACGCACCGGCCCTCGCGCCGCGCGGACTTCGCGGGCAGACTCGCCGCCGGCGCGCGCCGCGCCACGCTCTACCCCCACCTCAACCAGGAGGTGGACTCCACGCATTAGAGCACGTGTGTCACAACGTGCTGGAGACTCTCCTCGGCACGCACCGGCCCTCGCGCCGCGCGGACTTCGCGGGCAGACTCGCCGCCGGCGCGCGCCGCGCCACGCTCTACCCCCACCTCAACCAGGAGGTGGACTCCACGCATTAGAGCACGTGTGTCACAACGTGCTGGAGACTCTCCTCGGCACGCACCGGCCCTCGCGCCGCGCGGACTTCGCGGGCAGACTCGCCGCCGGCGCGCGCCGCGCCACGCTCTACCCCCACCTCAACCAGGAGGTGGACTCCACGCATTAGAGCACGTGTGTCACAACGTGCTGGAGACTCTCCTCGGCACGCACCGGCCCTCGCGCCGCGCGGACTTCGCGGGCAGACTCGCCGCCGGCGCGCGCCGCGCCACGCTCTACCCCCACCTCAACCAGGAGGTGGACTCCACGCATTAGAGCACGTGTGTCACAACGTGCTGGAGACTCTCCTCGGCACGCACCGGCCCTCGCGCCGCGCGGACTTCGCGGGCAGACTCGCCGCCGGCGCGCGCCGCGCCACGCTCTACCCCCACCTCAACCAGGAGGTGGACTCCACGCATTAGAGCACGTGTGTCACAACGTGCTGGAGACTCTCCTCGGCACGCACCGGCCCTCGCGCCGCGCGGACTTCGCGGGCAGACTCGCCGCCGGCGCGCGCCGCGCCACGCTCTACCCCCACCTCAACCAGGAGGTGGACTCCACGCATTAGAGCACGTGTGTCACAACGTGCTGGAGACTCTCCTCGGCACGCACCGGCCCTCGCGCCGCGCGGACTTCGCGGGCAGACTCGCCGCCGGCGCGCGCCGCGCCACGCTCTACCCCCACCTCAACCAGGAGGTGGACTCCACGCATTAGAGCACGTGTGTCACAACGTGCTGGAGACTCTCCTCGGTGCAGCAATACCAGAAGCCCTACCCCAACCAGCCGATCTATGCGAATCCTCAGTTCCATCAGATGATGCCTCCGACCACTGACGCTGGTGTCCCCGGACAACACAACCAGCCCAGCATGCCCACCGTCGCTCCATCCTCAAATGATCTACGCTAAGGCTCAGATCAGACCCAACCAACACCTACCAATGACCTCCATGATCATGCAACAAAGCACCTACAGATGAGAATCCCGGTCCAACCCCCAGTACAGAGTCATATTATCAACTACCAGGACTGAACTGACTGAAGACAAGAGTAAAAGAAATATAGGGAGATTAAGTAGACGCAGTAGAATACACTATTCACAACTCTGTAATTTAATTTTTTTGAGGCCATCGTTAAAGTTCGAAAATTTACTTTACACCAACTCATATATGTATATAAAATTTAAAATAAACTACACAATATGTATGTTATTCTGTTTGGCCTTCTGTCATGTGAATATTTTACGTTCCATTGTCCAATACAGTCATCTCTACAATAGTCTATTGTTTCGATTACATATTATTGTTTTAAAGGCATTTTCAGTCTGTATGTTGTTAAAAGACTTGTCTTTATATCGTGTAAATAAATGTTGATATAAGAATGGTTGTTTTGATTTTATCATTCAATAGAACCTATCAGCAGTAAAAATCTACAAAGCATAGGTACCTACCTATCATACGTGATCATCGTAAACAAGTAAAAATAAGCAGAAATTATGCACTGAATTATTCTCAATTTTCTAAATGTTAATACAACATATTAGCTAATCTTAAAGAAGTTTTACTATCCTAAGTCAAATGTAATGTTCTGCTGCGTCAATCCAGGTTGGGGATATAAATGAAAAACACTACATTATAAAATTAATATCTTATATTTGTTCCATAAAAACTACATTGTGGGCCGGTGTCCCGGTGGCCGGTAACACGACCTTTGTATCTCGTTATAAACTCTGCGGCAGACTGTGTCATATCATAAGGCATGTGAGTGGCCGAGGCCGAGTCAAGGCTTCTGGTCCGAACTCTAGCGGACTCCGCCGCTTTACAAATATTGGAATGTCGCGGGGCGAATTCAACTTCATTAAAACTTAAACAACCTAAAGGCCCAGTGGCTCCCAAAACACACATTGTACAATCGCGAGTCCATGCATCCATACCCTATAAAACTTACAAAACCGATCGGTATTTAAACTTAATGCTAAGTTAAAATTAAACGGAATTGAAAAATAAATTAGCTAGGTACAATATTTTAGTCTAGAAGCTATGTTAGGCGCGGGGCCGCGTCAGTGCGGCGCGTCGCGCGGCTTCTTGGGCGCCGGCGCCTCCGACGAGTCGCCCAGCGAGTTCTCCTCCGCTGAACTGGCTTCCTCTATTTGTCTGTAACAACAAAACATCATACATTTTAATTACTGCAACAAGAAAACATCAAAGGACATTCTCCACGATTGCCGAAACAGCCGGCCAAAAATAAAACATCCTATTTTTTGATAGAACACGTCAACCATAAAATATTTTTGCCTGCGATAACACAAATTTGTTTGATAAACTTGTTTAGTTTCAAATAAACTTTCTCATTTAACAAACAGCATTCTCGTTAAAAATAATAGGCAGCACCTACAATGCCGTTAGCTGTAATCCGCCAACACATTCCAATACAAAGGTGGCGTTACGACAGAGTTCATGCAGTACACAATCAATCAGGCAGTACGTTGGAACTGCGATGCCTATTTAACAACCCATGGACAGAGCGGTTCGTTAGCCTGCCCATACAGGGTTCACTTGAATGTGACCTCTAAGCTTTTTAAGCTGATGTGAATAGTATGATTAATTTAGTAGCTCTTAACTGTGATTTTTACTACATTCTGTAAGTACGATACTTATATTTATTTCTGTCAGTTTATTATTTACCTGATCATGAAATAGTTTACCTACTACACTACGATTCGTATGGCCTACTTACTACAAATTCGTATGGCGACAGCGCCACTAGTGTCATAAAGAGGAAACAATTTATTAGTACAAATTTAAAGAAACTAAATGTAGTGATACCACAAGGCATAACAACATTATATGGTATTTTATTTTATTGAAGACCAGTGCCTAAAGAATTAAGTGCATTATGTCCTCTTAGGTACACGATCTAGGCCTATGTTACAGTTACCTTTTGGCTCTGGGCGTGCTGAGCGCAGAGTCGGAGTTGTCGGAGGGAGAGAGCGGGGTGGCCGGCGACGCGGCCTTCGCGTCCATTGAGTCTTCGGTACACGACGTCGTTGTGTCTTCGTTCACTGAGTCCACGGTTATTTTACCTGAACATAATAAATCAATCAATCAATATGGTTAGACAGTTTACCCATAAACATCGAAAATCATAGGGTAGACCCTAGCCCCAAGTATTTTGAACAATAAGGAAAATCGAAAATGCTAACAACAAACATCTTCACTACGTCGATACTACTAACATGGAACTGGGTCACCAGCACTCATAGAACTCAATGGAGTTAAACAATTTCTAAGTTTCAGAAATACATTATAAATCATCATCATAACACCCCATAGGTATAACATACCGCATGGGTCTTTGGTATTATCACCATGGTTACCAGACAGATCGTGGTAAGTAGTTACCAGCATTACACAAACCAATGTTGCCATCCATTCTACAAAGAACAAAAGATCCCTTAGTCAGTCTGGAAACACCCATGGGATTAAGTCTTAGTACCTATATTACATGGTCAACTTTACCATTGATCCATTTATGTAGCTCAGATTCTGGAAAAACAGAATTGAGCAGATTCTTGTCTATGGAACTCCATTCACTCCAATTCAAAAATAGAACTTACCATTGCCATTCCCATTGGTAGGTGGTTCTAGATTGCTCTCATCACTGGGCAGCGGCGAGCCTCCATTCTGCACGACCGCGCGGCTCGACGGCTCCTTGCCTAACAGCTCGGGCGATAAGTCTGACAGGATGTTGTGCGTCCATATCGCGAGCTCGACGCTGTGCGGTGACCATTTCTTGGCACAGCCGTTTTGGTCCTGAAAGAATATGAAAATATTAAATATATTGTTGTAATCGTTTTTGTAGCTGTCTGTATGCTTCAATCTTTAAAAATACGCAACGCTGATAATAATTTTTTAGAGTGATTCATCAAGAAAGTTTATAAGTATAATAGCGAATAGGGGGCGGGTCGCTAGACATATAAAATCTTAAGTTGATTAAGATTCAAGACTCTGTTAGACTCATAGTCAAGTTCTGAGTTGTGGTGAGTAAGCAGCTTGCATTTGTGTGACAAATACCACCAAGCATTATTTTTATTAGTCATCGTCTTTGCGCTCGCGGCCTTGTCAGCGTTAAAATGGATTTTCTTGCGGTAAAAAGTAGCCAATGTGTTATTTTAATCTAACATCCATCCATTCTCACAAACATTGATCATCATAAGAACATAAACTCCCGTAATGTGCGTATCCAGTAATGGGATGTGGTATCATCATCATCATCATCATCATCATGTCAGCCATTGGACGCCCACTGCTGGACATAGGCCTCCCTTAATGATTTCCATTTATTGCGGTCGGAAGCGGCCTGCATCCACCGCGAGCCAACCGCTTTCACCAGATCATCTGTCCATCTTGTTGGTGGGCGTCCGACGCTGCGCTTGCCGATCCGTGGTCTCCACTCGAGAACTTTTCGGCCCCATCGGCCATCCGTTCTCAGAGCTATATGGCCCGCCCATTGCAACTTCAAAGAGCTAATCCGGTGAGCTATGTCGGTGACCCGCGTTCTTCTACGTATCTCCTCATTTCTGATTCGATCCCGTAGAGAAACCCCGAGCATAGCCCTCTCCATAGCTCTTTGAGCGACTCTGAGCCTGTTCATGAGGCCGATGGGATGTGGTATATAGGTTCTATAATGTGTTCTATGGGAACCCATTAAAGGTCTTCAGATTTGATGTAGTCACCACGTTTATCAGGTGGGTTGGTTATTAATTGATACAGTACACAGAACGAAGCTGCTGCCCATCTTTTGCTGTATAAATCCTTAGTCGATTTTACAACAAATTAAAGAGATACGGTGGTGCTACTTTTAAGCCGGTACCACACGGCAACATAATTATTATTATGATGAGATCATGAGATGAGATAATGAAGAATAAGAAAGACTACTTCAGCACTAATTGAATTCACAGATGAGCGCAACAAAATACAAAAATACGATAGGCTCGATGCTAGTGTCGGGCATACATACGGGTACTAGATATTAGATATCCTACGACTGTAGGGGTTACAATAATACAAAGTATGAGGAAAATAATCTGCAGATCGTACAAACATTTCTCCCGGGGCGAGAATCGAACCCGCAACCAGTTGGGACCTTCGCCCACAGCGCCACAGAGGGCAACATAATGTGGTGAATTTCCCACAGCTAGGTAGGTATAGCAAAGAAAATATAATATACATGGTCTCGCTATTAGTTTGCTTCATCATCATCTCAACCCCCAGATGTCTACTGACATAGGCCTCCCTTAAACATTTCCAGTTTTCTTATTTATAAATAAACTACGAATCTTCTCAATCACTCACCTTACTCGTATTTAACCTATCACAGACTTTCTTTATATGGTTAACAAAATTGAGGTATTCCTTGGCGGTGAAATCACTTCCCTCCATCTCTGGGATAGCTTGTACACACTCATCTGCCATGAAGGGGGCGATCTCTGGACTTGCAGCCGCTAGCAGCGCTGACGCGGTGGCTGTACCGACCCCCTTCAGGTTACTGAGCGCTGCGATGGCTGACTCTATGTTGGGCAGCTTTTTGAAGGCTTTCTTCGTCTCTGCCATCACAGCTCGGGGTGTGTTCACTTTTATGAGGTAGGATAGTTGCGGGTAGGACTTTCCTCTCTGGAAGGATAGATTTTGGGTTAGTTATTTTGGAGACTAAAGTGTTTTTTCACATATTTCAAAAAAGGAAGTTTGTTAATTTGACCGTGTGTATGCTATTGTTGTTTGTTCCCAGATAACTTGTTGTTAATGAACCGATTTTGATGATTATTTATTTGGTGGAAAGAAAACATTTTCAAAGGTTCCATGATATGGAAATCTGGATTATTATCAGCTTTATTATTGAGGATATTTAAAGAAAATAAGGATGTTTATCCGAGTTTATATATTTTGTATATGTATTAGGGCGAGATTATAATGTTGCAATGAATATGGGCATTGATGAAGAATGCTTTAAAAAAAAGGTTTTAGCTAAATATTAGGTCCCTATTATTGTCTGTGCATATAAAATGAACCTACCTGTTTTATAGAACGTTACTTCAGTTTAGGCGGTACATTATTTACTTTGGTCACTGGGATTTCAGTTCAGAAAACCAGCTGTCTTCGAAAAATTAAGTATATTGGTTAACCCAATTTAAAAGAGATAAGAATGAAAGTTGTATGACATTTTGCTTTTACGTTTCCGAAACTTGGTTTTCGGAGAAAGCGAGTAGACCCAGTTTATGAAAGGGATCTAATTATTTCTTACTATTCAAAATTTAATCGTCAGGTAGAGATTATTAACGATGCCGGTGCTTAAACGATTAAGTACCTAATTCCAAAATGTTAGTTTGGTACCTTTATGTTTATATTTTTTAAGTAATTAATTATATTAAAGTAGGTACTTATTTATTTAGTTATTAATAAATACTAACCGACTGCTTCCACTTCATGAGTTGTACCAGTTCTTCATGTACCATGTGTGCATCCTTCCCCCGCGATTTGATTTTCTTTGGTAATTCATTCTGATACCTGCAACAATACAGCATTTCAAATAAATTATATTAAATTCAATTAATTATTTAGTGTTTCACTTTTAAAGTTTTCGTGAGTTATTATACTATTCGTTTTATAACAACGGGAATAACTTTCTCGACTCGAACTGATGACCAAACACCTATTTTTTCGTTTAGTTTTGATCTGATTCTGACGCGTGGTGTAGCATTGACAGTACATAATTTTGAATTAGGTATTATTAATTAAGATGTTTCACCAAGCTCTGTTTGTTACTTTAACATCCATTAAGTAATTAACAGTCCATAAATATACGTAAACTGACAGTGATTAAACATGACGGGATGTTAAATTAACAAACAGAGCTTGGTGAAATTAGGGCTTACTACGGGTCTTTAACGCGTTATTTTATAGGAATAGCTATATGTTAGTGTAAATAAATATTTGTACTATTATAATAAAACATTTTTATTTTATTTTTCAAATTTCGTTCCTAGGTACAGGTGGCCAAGAAAGTGGTCTACCAGTTTTGACAAAAGTTTCTGTGCGATGTAACGATCGCTAAGGTTGACTTTATTAACATAATTTATCTGACGTACAAACGAATCTCAACCGTAGGGTGGTAGACCACATTTTTTGCTGACTGCACGTACCAGCACGTACCGATCTGAATTAATAGACTAAATAAGTTTTTATTTAGGTATTTACTTAGATGCCTACCCACTTAAATATTAATATGTAATCAAGGTACATAGAATCTACTACCGTAGTTTTAAAAATAGATACTTAGGTACGTGCCTAAACTAAAAGGTAGGTAGCTAAATTAATAGACATACCTAGGGGGAGGGGGGGCACATTGATACACAAAAATTCAATCTCTTTTCTGAGGACCATAAACCATTAAATTTGAATATTTTTTTTGATGTGTGCATTGGCTGATATTTTAGCTTATACTTTGGCTACGCAAAAACCTCAAAAACTGGCGACATATAGAGCTAAACTGATTTTTATAAAAAATCATTTTTGTATCATTCTGCCCCACCAGTGGGGCACTTTGATACATGGGGTGGGGCAGTTTGATACGTATTTTAAATCTATATGAAATGCAAATTTAAAGTGACTAAAAACCCAATATAAACTATAATTATTACTTAAAATTAAGAAACAAAACAATTTTATTGATTGAGTTCGCAAAATACTTTTAATCAAGAGTGCACATTAGCCATAATCAATCTCTTAACTTATTTAAGGAATATAATCACAAAAAACAATATTATCATCATAGAACAAGACTAATTCTCTGTTATTTTCTTAATTAAATAATTAGTTATATACCTACTAAGTAATCAGACACGATTCATTGAATATTGTCAATAAAAATATAATATTGGAACCTCCTATTATATTATCTCTCCTATTATACGTATCAATGTACCCCGCACATTACCGTATCAATGTGCCCCAAAGGACTTTTTCCACAAACAATTAATTTTATCAAATATAATAATAATCTTGCACTCTAAAACATTTTAAAATACAATAATAACTATATTTCCTTAACTATAGTAACAAATAATAACAAAAACAACAAAGAGTATCCTCCTGAGACACAATTACATTTCACGTATATTTTTTGTAGGCAGCGGCGCACGCCACTTTTAACACATTAGTGACCGTTGAAGCCCAACGGCAAACTGGCGGCGAGTGGTGTCACAACTGTATTTCTTGTGAATGTCATTGAGCATTCTAGTGATGTGCCGGACTCTGTAGAGTTTATAGGTTTTGAGATATAGATACTGTACCAATGTGCCCCGTGAATCAATGTGCCCCCCCTCCCCCTACTTAACTATGTATGTCTATTAATGCTACCTTACTAGGCATTACATAGTAATAAGTAGGTATATACATACCTACCTAAATATGTAATGTAATACTAGCCGACCGCCAACAGCTTCGCTTGCTTTTTTTCATAAAAAATAGTCCATAACCTTGATCGATAAATGGACTATACAACACTGAAAGAATTTTATAAATCGGACCAGCGGTTCTTGAGATTAGCGCGTTCAAACAAACAATCAAACTCTTCAGCTTTATAATATTAGTATAGATACATAACCATAACCTCGAAGATAAATAAAAATAATTTAGCGTAAAAGCGTAGGTACCTATTCCAAAATCAAGTTGGAAGGAGTACCTAATGTGCCTCATAGCTTTTTAGGTACCTAGGTAGAGTAGATACCTGGGGAGGCCTTCGCCCAGCTGTAGAGGGAAGAATTTTAATTTTTTATTTCATTTCCCTAACAACGAATCTTTGGAAATACAAGAAAAATTTTGACAAATTTTCTAGAAGGACAAAACAAGATAAATTACCTACCTACCCAAATAAACCCAAACGTACATAGGTACCAAGTTTTCGCAAGCTATTATTATGAAAATCATTATTATGAAATACCTATGCAAAGTAGGCAAGTACCTTCCAACTTGAGTAATTTCTTATTAGATAGGTAGGTACGTTCTTACTACCTACATATTTTATGGTAGATAGGTACATCCCACACAAAAACAAATAAAATGTAAAAACAAAGTCCTAACATAAAAGCGAAGTCACCATTTTGAACGGATGTGACTTGTATTCAACAAAGCATTGTGATTGCTAGTAGATTTTCAAACAGGCTGTTTTACAACATGACTCTTGAAAACAATAAGCAGAGGATATTTTAATAAAACATAGTGCAGCTTACGCACCCCTATTGCAGCTAAACATGGAGGTAAATTTATTTTACAACCCGCATCGTACCCAAAGGACAGCCACCATTTTATAACGCCTGAACGGTGCGATATTTTCGCTCAGACTGGCTTTAGGAAAATGAGCGTGTCAATTTGACATCGATCCCACGTGACGCAGTGATTTTAATGAGCCGACCGCGGGCTAGAGATGCAGTCCGCGAGGGAGGTAAGGTAGGCTATCAAATCAGTTTGCACGGATACACACACAATACAAGTTCATTGACACGCCACGGCCGCATTTTCTCCTTTCAAAGGCGTTTGTACTCACCAAGTGTCCAATTTTAACAGCTCATCTGGCCTTTTTATTTTCTGTTCGGATTTAATTTTAATCGCTTCAGGGTATAACTTCAAAACACTGTCAAATTCGTCTGCATTTGCTTCAAGGAAGAAAGTAGACGTGTCTTTCGCGGTAGCCATTGTGAACGTTCTAAATGTACAACACTGCGTAGTTTAGCTATAGCGCCGAACTCGACGCGGCGGCAGCACCTGGCCAACTGGGCGCGCTCTCCCCACTAGCGGCCATCTTGTTGCTCGAGCCTCGTTGTGACGTTCGATATTATTATTTGAATTCAACTTGAATTCTTGCTAATTTTGCAATAATTTTTCTATATTTCGTTAAATATAGAATAAATATTATATTAAATGCCCTTAATTACATGTTAATTAAGCCAACCAAGCCTTAGAAAGTAGCGTCTCTAGAACAAAAAATACATCTATACTCACTCGACATCACAAGGTTACATCGGGCATACGGTGACTCGCCCGCCCGACATTTGTCTGGCCTCCACCCACAGGGAGAAGCGGGATGAGAAAAAATAAATTCCATTTTGTGGTAAAATCACTGCACTGATTGAAAATCAGAATGAAAATTGCGAAAATCAGCAATCATTGAACACAATAACGATAATGTTGGTCACGGCGACCTCGGTTCTCTATCAATTTCCTCAACGTGACGCAACACACGACACCGTTCTACCGAAACGACTTTGGTAAACACGCATATTTTCCGTTGCATTGCAGTACACACTGAGCTCGGAGTAGTCATGAAGTAGTAACTAGCGGTGTACATAAGGCATTTAGGTAGTAGGACGTACATATCACCGGGGTTGGAACGTCACACCAATCGGCTTTGTTGTTTTGATAGATCGCCATGTGCTTGGATCCCTCTAATTTAGGTGTTTTGTTTGAAGATGCCGGTAGCTCTGAATTAGATGTTAAGATTTTATCCATATTTTATAATAAGTACTTACCTACTTATCGGCCTTGCTTTTGATTACCTATTTCATAAGAATCTTATAAAAGGTGAATAGTCCTGACACTTAGGGAGATAGGCACCTATTTGATGAGCTTTGGTTTAAGTAGGTAGTAGGATTTAAATCAGATTAGGTCGGTTAATTTGTAATGTTGGTCCTAAATTTTATTTTGCCTAGCATTTGGTTTAACAGTTCATAATATCAAATTTAACTGTCTCTTTTAGGGCTAACATTTGATGCAATTTTAAACACCCTGTATTATTCTTGTACTTGGTCACATTAAAAATAAGAATATTGTGAAACTATGCTTGTAGGTATAATTTTAGATAGGTACCTATGTTTAATTATTAGGACATAAATAGGCATTTTTGATATCTATATTAATTATTATTAAGAGTTTGTTTGTTTAATTAAACGCGTTAATCTCAGGAACCGCTGATCCGATTTGAAAATTTTTGTCAGTGTTAGTGATTTACTTCCAACTATAATTTAATTTAAATCAAAAGTCTTCAATATTATTTAGGTAGGTACGTTATTCAAACTTCACCAAGAATTAATAATATTTTATACATAATTAGATAATTAATAATCATAGTAATAACTTAAGTTAGTTTCATTCAATATAATATCATTTGTTATCAACATTCATGATATCGAAGTCTCTAGTATTTGCTCTAAGCCAAGCGCTAAGCGATAACCACACATTTTGTATGCATGTAGAGTTCTTCATTTGTGCGCTACAAGTCGCCCCGTCCAATATTTTTTAACAGTTAAAATTTCTACGGCTTCATAATTGACACCGCGCCGCGCCAGTCGAACGGGCCGCTCAATACGGCCCCAACCTTGCCCCAACACAAAACAGGAGGGTTGGCTCGTACAAAAAGCTCGAAGGGAATTGAGCGGTGGGGTTCAGAAAGGTTTATTTTTTATCCCGGTCCGTCGGTCGGTACTCGCTGGGGGAGTAAACAGGGTCTGACTGAGCCGTACCCGCTGCCTGCGAGCGGTCGGATTATCATGCAATGGCAAAGCGAGGTCTGTTCGAGTTTGTACTTCGATAACTTGTTTCAATATTTTGAACGTTACGCACGTTGCTTTATTGCGGCACAAGCCCTCTATGCGTATTTAATTTAGGTAGGTAGGTACTATTTGTTATGCATTTTAAAAATTGACCTACTTAGATACCTACCTACTTAAAAAATAGTGTTAAAAATGGGTCAAAAACTATAAAAACATGATTTCAAAATAAAATTCCATAATACAATAGGTAAGGTACCGTACCGGCTTTATTACCATTATTTAATATCAATTCTCTTTAAATACCTTTATACTAGCAACAAGGTGTAGGTAGGTACCTTCCTACATTTAATTAAATATTAGATGAGCTAAGATAAACCCAACCCAATAGAAAATTTTAGTTAAAAAATAAAAAAAACTAGCTTGTTACCTATTATCAAATTAACTCATTAGTTGTGGAAAAATATAGGTCAGCGATATTTATCACGCATACCTACCTACATTACAAAATCCTAATTAACTTATTTATTGCTCTGCGTAGAATAATGTTAAACTACCTAATTTCAGTAGGTAATTGAAAATTTTCAGAATGCCTGCGACACAGGTGTACCTAAGTATTTATTATTTTGTGAAATACATACCTATATACGTGCTCTTTATTTACCATACTGCAGTCACTCTATAACTGTAGAAATATTGAAAAAGTAGTTCCAGATAATAATTACGCTCCCGATTATCACCATCATCCAGTCTACACAAAAGCTTTAATTCGCATGAATTTCAATTTATTTTAGTTAGACGTAGTACCTGCCTGACTTGCATATCTCTGTTTATTTTATAAGCTTAATAAACAAAGTCCTACTAAATTGTAAAAAAATTATTAAGTATTATGATTTTTAAGCTTTCAGGTTATAATTATAAAACCTTTTAACAAGGTGCATGAATCGTATGTTTTTTTAAGTACTTACTAAATAGGTATTGTTAGATTATGCCGAGCAAACTTTAATTGGACGTTTTGCAAAATGCCAGAGGCGGGTGTTACGTGGTAGGTAAGGTATACGTTCTCTTTTGACTCTAACTACACTCCACTCCACCATTGCATAAACCTATCAGTTTTTAATTTTGTCAGACGTGGTGTTATAATGACTTCACCTGTTTTTTTTTAAATTAAATAACCTACTGTCGCTATTCTAATGCGACGGCATTTTAGCATACATTACTTGAATATTAAGTTATACAAAAAAAAATTAGGCACCTGGTAAAATTTATACCTTATGGCCCATATGGATAAAGTGCCAGATAGCCTATGTGTAACTTATCTGCTAGATAAACTACTAATTTTGGTTGCGTTGCGATATCTATCAGATATCAGCTTCATCTGTAACCAGTGAAACAGTTACCGTAAAACACTCCAACATTGCCACCGAGGGTAATTTTGCCCGAAGACCAATTTTTAAGCAAAACTTTTAATAGCAAAAATATCTGAATACTATGGTAACATTTATTGACTTTGGTAGAAAATAGGTTTTGTGTTTAGCACCACTGTCTATTGGATGTAACGCTAACGTCACTCAGTAACTTGTTGGACCTCGTCAAAGACAGAGTGGATTGTGCGTGATGAAGAAAACACAGATGAGTTTAATTTATATTATGTTGTACAAAAAACTTAAGGTATTATTATACCGTTATTGTCACTGATGCAGCTCTTGTATAACTAAAGTTATAAAGGTGGGCAAAGTTATCTAGTATTTTTGCGATCTACTATTGACAACATTGCCCGCAGTCAAAATAAGCTTAGGGTTGACACATCCGAGTTTTTTTTTTTTTTGGTAATTATTATTATCTTGATTATTTAGATAATTTATTTTTATTATTTCTTAAAAGCAAGAACAAATCTCGAATTCGTCAAAGAAAGTCAAGACGAAAGATTGGAACCAGAATGTATTAAAAATAACACGGAATAAATGTTAATACTTGCATGTGAATCTGTTGAATCAAACATGTTTCTTGAAAGTTTTTTAAATAATTCAATAGAAGATAATCTTGTTTTTTTATTAACATAAAAAGAAATAAAAAGTCAAGAACAGTTTACTGAGATGTACCAACCCTATCACTTTACTAAAGGCGAAAAGCGAATTGTATGGAAAATGCTAACAAGGTCAGGGTAATTTTGCCCAACTAGCCTAACATGGATTTTGGTAGGAAACCTGTCATGGATTCGCTTTAGTTTTAAAGTAATGGCCAGTTTTGGTCATAATTCTTCTACAGGTTTTGCTGTCAGCTGATTAGAGGCCGGGGAGGAGATATTTGCGTCAAAAATCAACGTGGGCAATGTTGGCAATAAGTCGAGATAACATTGCCCGCCTTTAAAAATAATAAAATACTTGATTTAATATTGACGAATAACAAAATCTAATAAAATAATACATGCAAAATATCCTATAGTTGCAGATGCGAATAGAAAATACTTGTGTCCCCATACAAAAAAATAACAAAAATTGTAATTATTCGAAAAATGTGGGCAATGTTGGAGTGTTTTACGGTATCTAATATTGAGCCGTAAGAAAGATTGATGGACGAGCAATTTACCGTAACATTTTAATAAAAAAAAATATTCCTTATTAAATAAAATGATAATTTACATAAACTTATTCATGAAATTAACTGTTAATTTAGGATTAAGCACGGAGCATAAACAGCTCTAGCTCTCTTTCTCTCTCTCTATCTACCCATTATTATGTCATGACTTGACCTAAAATAACTATCCTGGTATGGAACGTCAAGTCACGTCAAGTTAACAAGCCTGTAGTTGTTACTTGTTAAAAAATCTCATTACGGTAAAATAAATTGTGCGTCACATAATGGCTCGTCCACTTCTCGGAAGGCTGGCGTTTAAAATGTAATAAGTGCCTTGGTTGTTCTCATTTTAGGCACTCCGCGGCCCGCGCGCTTATTTCGATAAACAATTTTATGACCTACTAAATAGAACTTGAAAATTATTTATCGAGTATTAAGATGATAAATTAAAGTAACCTTATAGGTAACCAAATATCTGCTTACATTCTTGAATAAAACAGCTAAGTTTCCTAATAAAATAAAATAGGTAGGTAGGTACCTAATAAAAACATCCTAAAATAGCAAGTTTTTGCCGAAGTAATTCCATCTTACTAGGTACCTATTCTGCTAACCACGCCATCTAATGTTCTAAGATTTCTAAAAAACTCGCTTATTAGTATTCTCGCGTACAAAAACACCGCAGTTGGAATTAAAATTGTTGCTCCTTTTTGCCCCAAGGTCAGTGAGTTGTGATAATCACAACGTGCGCTCGGGCTGCCTCGCGGCCATACGACCGACTACCGAGCGATACGGCGAAGCGAAATACCTATTTTTGTAACCACATCGCATACCGTCAACCGCCCGACCACAGAATTGAAGCCAATCACAGAACTACTAGCGCCATCTATTACTTTTTTGTGGAAACTTTGGTGTTTTAAAGTTCAAGTTTTTCAGCATTTTGTGACATGCTCTATATTTATCACTGATCAACCCTGACGCTACAAATAGTTTAAAATACAATTAAATATGTGAAACTATAAAATTTGTGTGTTCTATACATAATTTAAATTATAAAATAAGAAAAAATGCAACGGTTTAAAACAGCCTAGGTAATCTATGTAAAATAGAAATAAAGGCCTTGGTAGGAAAAAAATGTAGGTACTTAAATACAACACCGCTCATCTTTGAACCTGAAGTCATTGATGATTCTAGTACCTGTACATACATACAATACTACCTACCCACCTCTTCCTTCTACCTAGTACTTATAATTATTTTATCTGTTCTACTTTACTACTGTTTATGAATGAAGTGACGTTGCTTACGCTGTAGTAGGCCGGTCGGTAGGAGTAGGTACCTAACCTAGGTACCTAGTTACCGTGCAGTCATTCTCTATACTGGATCTGTAGTAAATTTACGAACTACAGCTTTGATCGAGTTTATTTAATTGACTAGGTACGATTTTTTTTTTTGCATTGAGTTTTTAATTATTAAAAATCGGTGGAGGGCCTGCGCTGTCACACCGTACTGTAGATACGAGCGTGTGTCATGGGCGCTTTTAGTATCACCTAATATAATAGAATAGTCATTAGGTACTTGTTATGTTATGTGGTTATAGTTAAACCAATAATTACCGCTTCCATAAGCAAAATAACTCAATGTCCGATTTAGCCGCATGAGTAAAACGGTCACAATCACAACATAAGTTTGTTATTGTCAGTCAGTTGGTGTCGCGATGTGAGTGAGGTGGTCGCTTTCTCGCGATTAGCCTCCACATTTCCTCTCTTTTACTCTTCTTGGCAAGTCTATAGTCTGTCTTTTTCGTGAAATGTAACAAGTTCAATGTTTACATGGCCTATCAGGTGATGCGAATAAAAGTAACATTTGAAGATAAGTCGTTTGCCGGTCGGAGTCCTTATCAGCTGATATGGTGGGTTGAGATAATCGTCTATGGTAGGTAGGTAGTAATAAATAAACCTAGTTAAAAATAAAATAAAAAGTTTCGTTTCAAATCAGAAAAAAATCATAGAGTGGGATTGCAAATTCTAGGTAGGTAGGTTTTTTCTTTTTTATACCTACCTACCATAAACCCTGACTCGTATTACCCAAGTCACCAACCCAAGGCTACGGGACCGGGTCGAGGAAATTAGGTCAACTCACAGTGGGGGGTTATCTGTGGGTCAACTTAATCCATGATCGTACCTATGCCCCAAAACCTGACCTGTAGAACTTAGAAGTATTTTTAGGACAATAATGAAAAAAAAGCTTGTGTGTTACGGGTACCAGCTAGAATGACTACCGGTACCTGCAATAGGTAAACACTAGCTGACCCGCCGACAGCTTTGTTTGCGTAGGTATATCACAGATAACCCCCCTATATTCATCGATAAATGGACCATCCAACACTGAGCAGTCGATGGCCCTTATAGATTAGAGTACCTATCAATATTTTTATTCTTTGCCTTTTATTTAAGTAGGTATTTATTTTTTAAGTGTTATACAATAACGTTGATGATTGATGTACTTACAATACCTACAATATGAAATAAAGACTATAAAAATAACAATTACTTACCTCAAAAATTCGTCCAAGTCACAGGTTTTATGAAGAACCTTGATAGGCAGTTAGCGTTGTAAATATTCAAATTACCTATGTAGCACCTAGGTACAATTTATGTACATTATATAACACGATAACATAATATGCACGATTTAGTTGTTGCTAATAGTCCTATGGACATCACAGCTTAGTTCGAAAATTTATGTGAAGTGAAGAAAATTTTAAATTCAAAAGCGAAGTGTACTGATACCTAATTCTGGAGTGAGTTCTAATAAAAGTTCTATATTCTTTCTAAGCAGCTTTATTATTAAATTAGTTAATTTGAATAGGCAACCAAATTCATAATAACTTATATACTTATATAACATTCAAATATTTCACACACCGCGGCACCGGTTATAAAACAGGAATCGAACTTAGGTACTATCCATATTCCATTAAGGCAATGAAACAATAATGAAAACGGTTTTAACGCGGAAAATTATGTAGGTAATAACTACTAGGTACCTACCTATTTGTTTTTACTGACTATAGTCGAGATCGAGATATTAAATTGACAATTACCAGAGGTACAAAGTCCATTAGTATTCTTCTGCATAGTAGACATTATTACTTATACAAAACTCATCTGTAATGTTATGGACTGGTGTTTAATAAACACTCTTTATCTTAACTTATCTTTAAAGTATTCATCTGAATTAATTATAATAGTATATACTACCTACTAAGTGATTTCTTTTAAACACGTGTATTAGTTTACCTACAGCTCGATGACTATTTATAATATCAAACAATTGCAGTATGTAAGCAGTACTTATCAGTAGTGATCGTGTGTTGTTTTCACGGCTATATAATAACATCTCGCGTCGTCAACAGTTTACTTGTGAAATAAAAGTTATTGGACGAGGAAATTTCTTCTTCTTCTTCTTTTATTTGTGGCGAACTCAATTTCAGACTCTCAGCAATATTTAACCCCAGGGCTGTATATATTGGTGAGTCTTTCGTTTGATTAATTATAGTTACCAATAGTTTATACAGCCTTCCCCGATAAATGTTTTATCCAACACTGAAAGATTTTTTCATAATGGACCAGCAGCGGTATTTGTAGGCAAACAATATCTTCAGCTATAATATTAGTATCGATTGTAAAAACGTTGAACATATAAGTACTCATAAAGCTTTTTCAGCATTTAACTAAGAAAAATATTTAGCAAACTCCTTTTTACGTGCTTACCTACTTTCGTTTCGAACCTGGTAGGTAAACCTTGAAGGCTGTGTAATTTGTTTTGATAATATGCCGCCAGGATGTTAAATTGATCATTATCAGAAGTACAAAGTACAAATTCTTATGAACAGTGATTTCTCTAATAATCACGTTGTAGTGCTTATCAGTAGTGATCGTGCTTTTTTTACCTCTCGTAAATATCATCTTTACCTGTGAATATTGGTAATATTTAATATATACCTACTTGACAGGCCAACCCGCACTTGACCAGCTTGGCATTCACCCTTTTTTTTTTTAACGTGGTGAATGCCCTGTGTCATGTGTGTGAGAGCAGTGGGAACGTGAATAGGGTTGCTTATGCATAGTAGTACACATTTAAACTATCTCCGTGGCTCGCGTATTTTTTCCGCTTTAAAAATTAGCCCAAACATGTCACTTGCTTTATTTCTTCATTTCTCGCTTCGTTTTGCCGTGAAAGACGGCATACAAACACACACGAATATTTTAGTACGAGTAGCTTTAGAAGATAGGTAATTAATTTCTTGATCTTGAAGTCATCTACTTAACTAATTTAGGAAGAAATATTTTTACCTATTTTGTTGGTACTTAGGTACCATACTTATTCTTGACTATGACCAGCACTATACTAAGAGGAAGAACTGGCTTTCATCCAAAATATTATGCTTCCTAACTCTTAGCATAACTCGAGGCCGGCTTCCTTAGATTCTTGCCAATTGCTATCGTATTTTCCAAATTTCCTGTAAAAATCTTTGCCTAGTTCTTCTACTAATAAAATAATAGGTTGGAACTACTTACCTAGTTCCTAATTCTTAAATTTTAGCATCACCTTGCACCGTTAGGATTTAAAGCAGTGGGAGCACACTTGGCACTTGGCCAGCGTGGTGAATAAAGACCTAATCTCTCTCGACAAGAGAGAAGTCCCCGTGTCCAAGTAATGGGAACGTAAATAAGGGTGATGATGATGATGATGAAGGACTTAGAGATGGTAGTTATGCCGTTACTACAATTTTATTTTTAGTTGTTATTTAAGTTATCAGTTTCCTTATTATTAGTGTCAATACTGTTTCGATACAAAATTGGACTTTAGTTTATAACCTTAAGTACCTACCATACCAACGTTTTTCTTATCAGAGCGATGTAAATCGTTTTATTATCTCTATCTGTTAAAATATTAAAGGTAATATACCTAGATTAACACTGTAGTCCCTCCAGTTTGATATATTTTGTGGTGATTGTGATATCGAAGGATTCTAAGGCGTTTCGACTTCCTCGTGCTTATTACAAGTTCGTTATGGGATCCTGATACCTGATAATAAAGCGGAAGATATAATTCCATTACGCCATTCCATTCGAGCCCCTAATTTGAAATTGCAAACTAAGAAAAAAAACTTAAACGTTGGATTTTTGAGGACGATAACATCCATCATCCTTCTATTACCTACTCTATTATCGTATAGGAGGTAGGTACTCTAGGTACCTAACCGAAATTTAAACATTTCACCATTTCAATTACAAACACGCAAAATAAATGTGCTTATTGTATTTATTGATTTGTCCGAGTGATCTTTAGGATTTTTTAGAAATAAATAACTAGGCATTTTTTTTAAATCTTTAACATATTACATTACGAGTCGTCCTTGTCGACAGATGTTATGGGCAAGTTTACCAGCCTGAGGTGACGGAAGTATGTCGAAGCTGAACATGGAACTGCTTGCCGCGCAGCAATCGGACTCCGTTGCTGTGCGGTACACGATCGCGGTGCTCTCCGCGTGGGCGGCTGAAGTAGGTTGGTAAACTTGTTTATTAAATTAATAAAAATATTTTATCATTGTTTCACTGTATTATGTAGGTATATTTTTTTGGTATATCTTCTTGCAATATGGTGTATGCATAGAGGTACGTAACAAACAATATACAATTTTGTATTGTATTGTAATTTATTTCGAACAACAAGTCCAAAATTAAATTACAATAACGCAAAATAAATTACGTAATGTAAAGTAAAATAAATAATGACAATATCGTAAATAAATTGTAATTGTAATGATATGGACCATAATGTCAAAATTGGTACCTATTGTTCATAAGACTGAGGTGACGGAAGCATAATTCATTTTAATTCGTCTATGGTCATTGGTCATACTAAGTACCTATTATTTAATTGTCTTTTTAACAGGGACTTACCCATTCGACTTGACGAAAACGCGGTTGCAGATACAATCCGAAGTGGCTTCAGCAAAGGCTGGATACAAGGTAAGCTATGTATTCTAAATCCTCTTCATTGGACTAGCTAGACTATACATCTATTGGGTAATTGGGTACCTAGTGTTCAATAATGTTGGTTTCGCAACTTACGAAACCGAGCACGAAGCCACTTACAAGCTGCATCTGTTCACTTAAAATGCCTTATCTTTTGCTACTACAGCCTTAAAGTTAATGCAACTAATAATAATTCGTACTTCCAGTTGGAACACCACGGCATGGTCCAAACTGGCGTGAACATAGCGCGAAAGGAAGGTATCCTTGCTCTCTGGTCAGGATTGCTACCAATGCTGCAACGTCACGCCATATACTCCGGCTGTAGACTCATCTTGTACGAGAACTTTAGGAATATTTTCAAGGATGAGAATGGAAAGGTGTCCCTTAAGGTCGCTGCTATTGGTGAGTCAATACAGAAATCTTGTGTAGTGAAGGATTGGACTCTCTGTAGATCAGTTATCAAGATCCAATTAGTTCTACTGAGAACTTTTTCTCCCAATAAATTCATTTAAAAAAACTACGTCACAAATTGGATCTATTGCATCTACTTAGAAAATGACTAGATCCATGGTTCCATTGAGAATATTTATTATTGGTGGACAATTGTCTACCTAAAGTTACTAATTTCACCTTTCCTTTTAATAGGTGGAGGTACAGCCGGCGTGCTAGCTCAGCTGGTGGCGTCCCCAACAGACCTGGTGAAGGTACAGATGCAGACGGAAGGTCGGCGGCGGTTGCAGGGCAAGAAGCCGCGCTTCACCAACTGTAGGCAGGCGTACGCGCTCTTGTATAGGGAGAGCGGGATCCTAGGTCTTTGGAGAGGTAAGGTTTAAGAGGGAATTCTGGAATCTACTGGAATAACAGCCCTGAAGTACAAGCCATTATAAAAAGTGCTTAACTTTACGGGATGCTATGCGGTTTTTAAGTCGTCGAGTAGGTAGGTATTGGTGGAGTCACTCAAACAAACTCTGATTCAGACTCAAGTTTCTTGAAAACCACTTATTTTCATTAAACAAAACAGCCTTGTAGGTCTCTAACAAAATTAAGAACAAAAGGACATAACTCATGACTCATGACGTCATTTCTCGCATTTGTAGCGGTTTTCCGTATTGAGTATTATAATATACAATTATGTATTGAGCACACCATTGTCCGTCATAAGATAATATGTTTGCTTAGGATATAAATTTGGATATTTTTGAGCAGAGTCAGGAGCAACGGGTCTCCCCAATGACTTGGGTGGGTGAAAATCACAGAAACTTGGTACAGTGCAAGTCCCATCGCAGTTTCTCCCATCTTTTTGTATATTATTATGTACCTATCCCTTAGTCGGTTTGACGATACTCACAGACAGAGATGGGGAGAAATGCTTCTTTAGCCGGGCCACCTTGGACTCGTAATTTCAAACTTGGGCATTTACATTACAAACTTATTTCCAGGCGCAGTCCCGAACATGCAAAGGGCAGCGCTCGTCAACATGGGAGACCTGGCCGCGTACGACTACGTCAAGCAGTTCCTAAAGCGGGACATGAAAATGGCGGACAATGCGATCCTGCATTCGATCGCTGCGTTCGCTGCGGGTTTCGCCGCGGCCGTGTTGGGGACCCCTGCCGATGTGCTGAAGACTCGGTTGATGAATCAGCCGGTTGGGCCTGATGGGAGGTAAGCATTCTTATTTTTTTACGGGATTGGGATACACAATCCACAACTGTTTATTTATTTATTTATTTATTTATTTATTTATTTATTTACATAAGACATAACTTAACAGTTAACAGGAACCAAATTGTTATGACTTTACAATATTTATGAATTAAAATTAATAATAAAATACATATCACAACTGTTTTGTATTAGAAACGCGGGCGAAGCCGCGAGGCGGAAAGCTAGTGTATTATAACTTCTAACTAAAGTCCGTAAAACGGCTGTGTTATTATGTAAAGCCAGCTGTGATATGGACATGTGATGGCTGAAAAGATGAAGATTATAAATTTACAGTCTTATAAGTAGGTAGGTAGGTAGGTTTACATCTATGAGGTAAGTACATAATATTCAAAGTAAAATTTGCACCGCACCAGCACAATATCAAATCATGCATGTGTTGTGTACCTACATTTCAGCTATCTAGTGTCTATGTACATATATGTTATCATTATGTTTAGTGTATAAAGTCTGGGCGCAGCTGATTCGGGATGGCAGATAACCCGTTAGTTGGCTAGTCTTCGAACTTATCTTTCGTATCTCCCTTCATGTTACACTGTGTTTGGCTGTTTATGTAAGCTCTTTGGCATCCGTTCAAAACGTTACTAGGTAGGTACTTAGAAATTGTAAATGTAAAATGTATCAAGAAAATTCTACCTACTTTAGAAATACGGTATCTTAACTTCAAAATCAGATAATAGGTAACTTTCTAAAGCTTATACTCCTACAATGTTGATAAGGAATTGATCGATCGATATGGTTCGCTTTGTAGAGTGTAGGCGGGTGAATTCATAGACTGGCTACCAATATGAAGAAAATCAATATTGTTGCCCAAGTTCATTAACCCTGAGCATAGCCATGCTATTAGTACCTACTAGGTAGGTTTGGTTAGCCTTGGTAGGATTTCGTACACATTTACACTTAGTTAGTACTAGCAGATACCATTAATTATTCCGATGTTTAGTTTGTAGTTAATTTAGGTAGGCTGTACCACAGAGCAGATAATAAGAGTATTTGTATCTGTATCTTTGTATTTGTTACAGTCTTCGTGTAGATGTTAGCGACATCATGTTCTCATGTTCCTAATATTCAGATTAGAGCCCAGCTATGCTAAGGCCTGCCTTTGCAAAAGTTCCATGTCCATGCTGTAAAACGGCATCGAGGTAACTACAAGGAAAATAGGCACCACATAATTATATTGACATTATATGGATATTGCTTAGGCATCTCCCTACTCGGAATACTATGACACAATTAAATATTTACTAAGTTCATTTTTCTTAACTCTTTAATATGCGCGCTTCAACGTTGTTGAAATGTAGACTTGGAATACCTACTTTGGATTTAGTAATTGTATAACCGATGCCCTAGCCTACTTCCATCAGCTGGCGATTCGGTCGAGGTCAACGCAACGGGGTCAAAGTCAGGACTAACCCGATAATAACAAACGTGCACGCCCATCCCTTTCTAACATCATAGAAACGACAGAGATAAATATGATCTCAATTCAAGTGAAAGTTATTCTCGTACCTACTTTTGTTGACAAAAAGAATCAACTGTATTTCATGTGAATAGAGTCCAAATTGCAATTGGCGGTTTGTTGGTTGTTCTTTGTGGGTTTGGTAAGACCCTATGGGAACTTACGGAAATTTACGGGTGTTTTTGGCTTGGCAAACGCACATCTGTCTTATTTATACAAAAGTTAACCTACTTCCTTGGATCTTACGACCAGATAGTTGGTACTTATTGAAGTTAATAAAGACATGTGGCACAGTTAGGGAACATAGGTTTTAAGCTTAGGCTTATGTCAGTAGGTACATAAATAATTTAAAATGTTTTACTTGGCTATTGTTGGGCCATACTATAATAATAAGGGCCGGTTTCCAACAAAGCGGGCGGCACGAATGAAATACCTACCTAGCCGATAACCAATTATTCTAAGAGATATAATGTGAAAACACTAAAAAACTTAAACCTTTCCCGCGCTATCGGATATTTTATGGAACAAATTTTAAAAACTTGTTGTCGTTACAGGGGGACACTATACAGAGGAATGATAGACTGCGGGTTGCAGTCTGTACGAAATGAGGGTATAATGTCTCTCTACAAAGGTTTCCTACCTCTTTGGATCAGACTCGGACCGTGGGCACTTATCAACTGGGTGGCATTCGAGAACATTATGCTGGCTCTAGGGGGCCAAACGTTCTAGGAACGAAGAAACTCGTTCAGTGTTTTTCTAGTGGCAAATACCTAGTTAGTACTTAATTTATTTGATGAAACCTACGGTTTATAGAGATCATGAAATATTTTTTGTATATTATGTAGATCAATAACCTACGCTTAGAATAGTTTTAAACATAGTAGGGTACCTATATATATACCTACCTACCTATATAAGTTGTAGTGACACCAAATTAATCAGGATTTTATAACTTAATACAATACACATATTATTACTTTGACGCGATAAATATGGGGCAAGACCGCAAGACAGAAGAAGGTAAGAAAAAAATCTGAATTTCAAGCTTCCTTTATTTCTAAGTTATTCGAACGCACAGATAAACCCCGTGTTCGAACGTAAAGTGTGAGACACCAACAATGAGTCACTCGTTAAAACTTTCAAGAGTTTCAAGAGCTAAATCTATGAGTCATTCCACTCTATATTCGTGAGTCACATGGTTAAACTTTTATTGACCACAGTTTTTCCTTTTATCAAAATTTGTACAAGATTTCTATTTATGAAATGGGTAGAAAAGAAACTTACCTAAGTATTGAAATGTTATTTTAAATAAAAAAATATTTTTGTGAACAAATACTGAATAAATTATGTTTAATCTAGAAATAAAATATTTATACATAAATATGTATAGGTAAAAAATGTACCTAATTTTTACCTTAATTTAATTTTCCTTTATTAAAATCTAACCTGATGGACCGATTATTCAGCCCTCTGATAACTTTTATCGGATAGGTAGACGAAATAGCTATGATTGAAAAATCTACTTCAGTGCCACTAGATGTAAAACTTATACATATAATGTAGTATTAACCAAAGAATTAACACACAAAGTAGGTTTATATAATTTAAATGTAGAATTTTTATTATATAGGTTATTATTTATTTATTTTAGTCTCAAATCATGTTCCTATTTTTTATAAGGTTTTATGGAAACACAAGGTTCATAAAAACGCAAAACTGCATTTTAATATTACAATGTAACCTGATATAATAGCTTGATCAATTAAAATGTTCTTTTTTTGTGTTTTCTGTTGCCATAAAATTGTTATCTAGTTAAGAATAATGTTATTTATTTGAATAAATACAGTTTACTGTTACCCTTGTTTGATTATAGGTATCTAATACCCGTAAGTTTGTGCTTCAAGCTTACCACAGTTACCACAGGGCTAATAGGTACCTACTGTATGAAATCTCCAGCAATATTTATCCGCTAATTGAAATAAAACACTCTGATACAATATTAAATTTATTAGTAAAAAATATCATACATCTTCCACAATATTGGAGAATCGTAACTTAAATTATTTAAATATTTGAATATTATAATGATTATAGCACTTTCCATTCTTGATTACAAACTTGCCGTCATGCGTTACTTGTCACTATAGCGAGAAGCATAAAATGGGCTTTAATCGGTATTATAGACTTCACAACGTGGTCCTCAGTGTTGTACCACCTTACTCTATATTACACACAGTTTAAATGCTTGGCAGAAAGTTAAATTTATTGACATCAAAATAATTACGTGCTAAATTGTCGACAGTTAAAATATTTTCCATAATTTCGGGTTCAATATAATAACAAAAATAAATATCTACATTGGATCAACGAGCACTCAATTTATTAATTTCAAGTCTTGACTAAATGATAAACTAACTAAGTACAATGACACTTTATTACCATGACAATGATTCTGTCTTTTGGAGTCTGTCGAGTCCTCCCAGCCCTGTTAGAATCTGTCACCGTAGACTACTCGTCATGAACATAAAGAATTCAATATTATAAAGACTATCTATATTAAAAGGTTTACAATGATCTAAGCATCAAATTAAACACGTCAAGCGATTGAAAGCAAATACAAAATACTGTACATACAGATTCGTAGAAAATTATAGATCTAAGTTAAAACACGTTTTCATTTCTTTTGACGCTCGAGTCAAACAAACTCATAAAATTAGCGTTCGAAGAAAATTATATAAAACGGCATTTTAAATTGTGCGTAACACAAACATCCAAGCAGGCTCTCAGATTTCACAATTACCATAATCCACTATGGTTCCAGATAAATTTATATCCAAATGTAAAATTACAATCCAAAAGAACCTATTTCTCTAACTTAAAATGGTATATTTTATGAGCATTCAATACAATGGTTAAATAAATGTTCATTCAATAAAATCACATAAAAATCTAATTGCGATGGTATAAGGCGCTAAGCATACAGAAAAGGCGATACGGATATTTCGCCTACTTTTGTCTCATTGGAAGATGTAGGTTTCTGTATACTTTGCCTAAGAGCGATGTCTCCTTTATTTAAATACTACAATAATGTCGTACTACATACATTCTGGCACGTTATAGAGGAAACACCATCACTGCCCGTCTCGGCTTTGGATATAAAAACTCATGCGATAAACAAATATACTAAAAATACTTGGAAGAATTATAGGAGAAGTCACTTCTCTTTGGCAGTCGAGTATAAAGGCTTATGTTGTTGAGTTAATTAAATTATCATCCAAAAAAATCTACGTAAAACAGACCTAGCGAAATTAATTATATTGGAACTTGATTTATTTATCGCATGACATTTCATAGCATTTCTGAATTACATAAATTCGTGACAAATCATTCTGTTACAAATTCAATATTTTTTTTCCTTTTGTACTACCAATAACATATTGTTCTAGCCGATGCTATAACAGCAGCCAAATATTCCAAATGGCTATGGGTTTCACAAAATGATGATTGTTTCGATAGCTGTATAAAAATATATTCTTCAGAGCACTTGTAAGAACTTAGTTTAAGTTGTATAGGGATATTGTTTGTCGGAATAATCATCATTTTGTCTGTATTGTATAATTCGAGGTTCGAGGAATGCAGATATCAGCCTCGACGGCCATCACCGGCTCTGTGGATTAGGGACAGTCCATCATGTCGATTCGTTTGGAGTAGTTGCATTGTGGTTAATTATAAGTTCATTGAGCGAAGCATTAGACGACAGAATCACTCAATCAAAAGGTTTGTGTATTGCCTGTTTATCTGCCAGTGATCTTGTAATTTTTATACCATTTCCTAATATTCTTAGGCTTCTCGATAATCAAAGCTCTGGAGTAGAATCCCTCGTTGTAAGCACAATAAGAGAGTTCAAGGGCGTCTGCTTAGATTTAATGGTTGGACATTTCCCAAATGAACGCCAACTCCTACAATTGACATTATAGTTGCAGAGTATTAATGGTCCATCTCCAAAAGAGTTTGCACATAAATGCAGCACTTTTTGATACCACAGGCTCTACGACGGAGATGTTGATATTCGATTGCTACCTCAGGAGCTATAACTATAACAGTATAAATGTCAAACTTGGCTACTATCTCCACCACCTCTATTTCACCTGACTCCATTTCTTGACAGCATTAACAATCAATGTGTAAATTTTCCTAACACCTAACATCTGCACTTCGAACCTTCGAGCTTTTGCAAGTAACATATATATAGCGTAAAATCGCTTATACGCTATTTTCTAAAATTGTTATCTATATCAGTTTTGTAAATTAATAACTAATATTAGCCAAGTTTTTATTTAAGTTTTAAGAATACTTCTAAGATAATTAAATTTGGCTCTTGTCGTCGTGAAAGAAAATAACGAGTCCAATTTTAATTATAATCTACAAAACAGATTAAAAATAAAACTTTAGAAAATAGCCAATTCTGTTGCAATCGTCAACAGTTGCAGATTGCAAAAGCCAGCTTAATTTAACGTCACATTGCATTTACCATTATTTAATCTATTACAAAATAATGATTAACATTTTATCAGTTAGCTGTAGGAAAAAGCACCTTATTCTCTGAGGACATAACTATATGGAAGTTTCCTGAGTACATCTATACAGATGCATCGTACAATGTTATGATTTTCATAATGGAAGTTATATTAATCTGACCCTTATTGGATTAAGAAAATCTCTATCTTTTTTACTAGCCAAAAGCATTACTGCCATAATTATAAGCGAACTTTGCAAAATATGTAAATTGCAAAATTAAGATTTTAATAAGTTCGTTTATAACTCTGGTGGCTATTAGAATGAAAAATTTTAGGTCATTACATTTGACAATATTTAAAACTTGGATATCAAAGAAAGATAGAGACTCTTTAGTGTTTATAATTAGATCTAGGTGTTCTATCTTAATATGTTTAGTTAAAATTGAATGGAAGATTGTAGAAGTTTGTACGAATGCATCCATAAGGCCTCAATAACTCGCTAAATATTACTGCTATTAGCTAAAACGCGTAACATAGAAAACTACAACGTTTTCGAATGTTTAATGTTAAACTCATACCATAACATGTAGGATTGCAATACTATTAATTTGATAGTATTGTAAAATAACAGGTTATATCAAATACAAAAGGATTAATTTAGTAAAATTACGATTACGAAATAGCTTACATATCTGAGCATACTTACAGGTATTGTTAAATTTGTATATGTAATGAAAATGTAGATGTTTAAATTATTATAAGAAAAGGTTTAAAAGGTGAGAAAACATGGCGCATGAATTAAGCGGGAGAAGCCGCGGGCGGGTCAGCTAGTTTTGAATGATGAATCCGTATGTTAAAACTTGCCAATGTTCATGTTATGGTATAAGTACGTTCTTATAAATATTCGATGTCTAAGTTTACGAGTTATTGATGTGATGGTATTCTAATGATGGTGAAACATACGCCGTAGTAAAGCGATTGTTATTTGTACCGATAATTCTTGTAATGTCGAAAATTGGCGTATGTCCTAATAACTTCTAACGGTCATACATGCTATTCTGTGACCTCTTCGAAAAAACCTGATTGAATTATGGTAACAGTAATAATTTGTGATTGAAATTCTATATTCGTGCCAGCAGTGAGCACGGTATTCCAAAGTGGAACGACATAAAAGATGTTATAATTCCATTTATGAGAGTAGAGAGAACTATTTTATTTTAAACTTTGTTCATCAAATCCTGCCTGAAAATACACAATTCAATCTAATTCCATTATGAGGTTTGACGCACAATTCTGCCTAATAAATACATGAACGAGAACTAACAACGAGTTGTTTTCAACTTTCATAATCAAATCACACACCATTGTAACGCACAATTCGTCCTAAAACAATTCCATTTTGAGGGTAGATGTAGCATGTATGACCGTACCTGTGTGCGGCGCGCGGTCACTATGAGTGGTACTGTGTCACGTAGGACGACGGGAACAGGCCGCGCCGGTGCGCTATCTCGCCCTGGAAAATACAAATATTCGTTGAACTTTTTAAATTATATTCATAAATTTGTCAGAGATTTGGTGAATTGATGTGGCGCAACGGGCGAAAAAGGAGGTTTTACGAATGTTATTATACATGTATTTGTTTCAGATATTTTGTCTGGGTGTTCTATATAATAGTAAAAAATATTTATCTATGATATGTATATTCTATAAAGTATGTCTATAAGTTGACCGAGAAGTCCCTGTGTCCCAGCAGTGGGAACGTCAATATTATGCTATGCGTATGCATACAATTATGATTGTCTGAATAAATCATAAAATACTGTACCATCTCATTCAACCAAGGTTTGAATCTTAGTAAGCATGGTGAATATTATTCCCCGAGACCTATATAATCAGCTTTGACAACACCCACCGGATAAAATTATATAACCGGCCGACAACACCAGTCATCATCATTTCACGCGCCTGGTAAAGTTGGTGATTATACCAAATTCCCCTATAAAAATATATTTTATATATATGTATAATGGGTTTTGCCGGTGACATTCTCTAGGTGGGTATATAAGTGCCTTACCTGCCACCAATGTTGATCGGAGCGGTCGAGAACGGTGATGATGTCTCCGCGCTTGAACTCCAGCTCGCCGGCCTCCTGCGGCGTGAAGTCATACAGCGCTTGTACCAAAACCTGGAACGGAATTGTGAGACAATATGAGATCGGAAAGGGGTTCGGTTGATACAATATTAGATGAGGAAAAGGCGCGATTTCAGAAAAGAAAGGAAAATAAACGAAATTAAATTTGAATGATCTTACAAAACAAAATGTTGAATGTTGACGATGCTTTTCGCGAAAAAAATATTTTTAAATACAAATGGTTGGTTTTTGATTTATAGGATATATTTCTTGATATTCTTATATTGATTGATAAGGAACGATGTTGTCGGCATTGGTAATTTGTTGCATATTAGATTTAAATTCAAAACATATATTTATCGTTGATTTGATTTGTTTTTGCCTCGCATAGCGGCGCCAGCGTGTCGAATAAAATGGCACGACGCATTTTAATCTATTTAATGTCTAATGTTTTACGGTTTACGGGTAGGTATCGAATTGCTTTACGCAAACTACGCAAAGGCAAGTTGACGTCACAATGCAATGCATTTCTCATAAACATGTTAAATGTGACGTCAAATAATATTATACAGGGTGATTGGTAGGTGAGTGCAAAGCTGCTAGGGGATGGTAGTGTGGACTATTTGGAACCATTTAAGCCATAGTTGTCTTAACCGAAGTCGGACTATTTTTTTTTTATGAATTTTTTACGGGATATAAGGAAAATACCCAAAATTTTTCAGTTAGTTGCTAATAACTGCCAGTTTAAAAGGCCAGTTAATTATTTTTTGTTTAATTTAAGTTAAGCTATGTGTAAGCAATCTACCAAAACTTGTTTTTAGGCATCTGAGTCATTAGCCATTTTTTTACAGACAATTCAAACTTACGAAAATGTTCTGCGATTTACGAAAACCATTTTTGACGTTGTTTAAAAAAAAAACTAATGGTGCTATTTTTGTTCAAACCTTTTTAAAAACATGTGTGGTTATTACTCTTTCTTTTGAGGTATCAATTAAGCGAATATCTCAAAAAATATTGAAATTATGATCCAAAAACCAAATTGAGGGAGAAAATTCAAGGCAACTTTAATGAAAAAATAGGCAGATTATCGAATTGCTGAAAGTGACATACACCACGTGGAATCTGGAGTCAACCCAGGCAGACACAATCCTAACGTCAGTTGGTCAGTTTTAAATATTAGGACACCTCTACGAGCATTGGAAGATCGTTTTGAAGAAATCCCAAATAATTATTACCATTTAAGGTATCTGGTAAGAAGTGGGGCCCAATCAAAGTTCTACCAATTACTCCAGCCCACACACTGACAGAGAATTTCCTCTGTACTGACACCTGCTTTTTCCAGTATGGATTTCTGCCCTTGTTGGCCTGTTGGTGAAGGTTGTAAAAGTTTGTTATGCCCTCTCTGGAAAATTTACTTTTATTTGTCCACAAGATTGATTTTAAGAATCACGCATTGAAGATGCGTTGATGTCTCTGTTGAGGAGAAAACGGCAGAATTGGATTATTTTCCCGGTATCTTGCTCTTCCAAACCTGGCAGACCCGGGCCATGGAATAAATACTTATCATTTTTGTGCATACTCCACATACACAATCTTCTATTGTAAAATGTTAAGATTTTGAGCTACTACGCTAGTGATGGTAGTAGGATCCGCTTAGAATGCTGCCAAAATCTATTCCTCGACCTTAGAATTGTGTCTGCTTATCTTATTATCTCTGAATCTGGAGTCATACACGGATAAACCACTTATTTATGCCACTTTCAGCAATTCGGTAATTTGCTTTTTTTCATTAAAGTTGGCTTAAATTTTCTCCCTCAATTTGGTTTTTGTATCATAATTTCAAAATTTTTTGAGATATCCTCTTAATTAATACCTCAAAAGAAAGAGTAATAACCACACATGTTTTTAAAAAGGTTTGAACAAAAATAGCACCATTAGTTTTTTTTTTAAACAACGTCAAAAATGGTTTTCGTAAATCGCAGAACATTTTCGTAAGTTTGAAATGTCTGTAAAAAAATAGATAATGACTCAGATACCTAAGAACAAGTTTTGGTAGATTGCTTACACATAGCTTAACTTAAATTAAACAAAAAATAATTAACTGGCCTTTTAAAGTGGCAGTTATTAGCAACTAACTGTAAAATTTTGGGTATTTTCCTTGTATCCCGTACAAAATTCATAAAAAAAAAATAGTCCGACTTCGGTTAAGACAACTATGGCTTAAATGGTTCCAAATAGTCCACACTATCATCCCCTAGAAGCTTTGCACCCATCTACCAATCACCCTGTATGTTTGAAATTAGCTATGGTCAGAAATAAAATAGGAAAACTAACAGAGTAGTTAGTAAAAAAAAACAGTTTAAAAAATACAAATGTTTATGTGATTTATGCACTACATTCTTTTTACGATTAACCTATGTCGCTTAATTTTTATGTTTTTTTGTATCGTGGCGTGGATTCTTGGCTAAAACCTTTATACATGAAATTTCAATTCTATTTCCACTATCCATTCGGACAGAGATGGTAGCAGAATAGCAATCTCGAACCTGTCATTATCATATTTCTCGATATCAAATAGATTGAGAACACAGATAGGCAGTTAAGGGGCCATATTACGTGAAATCGCTTGAAATTGCTTTTTGTTAACAAACATATCTTCCACAATAATAAAGCATTTACTTTGAGATTAATATATGTTATAGTTCAGGATATATGCTAGGGGATTATAGTTACAAAAACACGATTACATAAAATTTTCTCGATAGAAAAATAATCCAAAGTTCGCTCTAAATTTTACAATAAATCGTCGCTGTTCAATAAATACTTTAAAATAAGCCTTGATACTTTGTACAGTAAACGAACAGGTTATAGAGCAGGGGGAAAGCGTGTTAGATTGTTAAAATTTATATTATTTTCACCGTAAAATAAGAAATCCTAAATTTGCGAAAAAAATCACGCGAAAACTGACCATTCGGGCATCTTCGTGTCACAAATTCAGTCTGGCGGCAGCCTTGACACGGGCAACATGTATCGCGTCGTTTCTTGCATTCAGATCGCTATATAACGCACTAATTACGTAAAAAATGAATTGAAAAATTATTGTACTTGTTTGGTTTTTATTTCAAATATGCGAAATCTGTATAATAAGTGCAAGAAGCGACGGAATCGTAAAAAGATAAAGTACCGAGTACCTAACCTACATTCGTTACAAACGTAAACAAAACGTAGGTATAGACAGTAAAGAGTCCATGACACTTTTGACACGAAAACATTTTTCGCCCTTTGGATTTCAAATTTCTGTTTTGTCTGTGGCTTATTGGACAATCCACACAGCATCATAATATAAAGTATATGGCGAGACGAAGTTCGCGGTGGCACCTAGTATACATATAATAATAAAGTGTAGGTACTTAAATATTATAATAAAATACAGGAGGAGACTTCAAACAATAAATTCATAAGTAATACATGGATTATGACTTAATAAAACTTTTTTATAGTTTTGAGATCTCAAAGAGTTTTGATTTATTTATGATAACTGTCATAAATTATGTCATGTCAATTCATGAAAAAGTAAATTTAAGATATTTCATAGAACAAACAAATCACTACGTTTTTGTGCTTCTTAACCCTACGTTGCTTTCAGTGCTCTCACACACAACCAATATAACTATGATTTTTTTAATTTAACCTGCGCGTATAAAGAATTTATCTATAAATGGCATCCGCACTCTCTATCGCTATCTATACTCACACAGTGAAGTAGGTACGCGCTACAAAAAGCTTTTTTAACTTCCGTTAAAAAAGCGTTCAAATAGAACATTTTGCATACCCAAGTACGTGTTCACACTTTGGCGCTTTTAGAACGCGACGCTTTTTAGGGTTCCGTAGTCAAATGGCAAAAACGGAACCCTTATAGATTCGTCATGTCCGTCCGTCCGTATGTCCATCCGTCCGTCCGTCCGTATGTCACAGCCGTTTTACTCCTAAATTTAATAACTAAGCTAAAATTTTGTAAGTAGATGTATACCGTGAACCGGACTAGGATTTCATAAAAAGTTTGAAAAAAATCATTTACATTTGGGGGTCTAAGAACCGAAACTTTAAAAATTAAATTAAAATTATTTTTTCATTTAAAAGCGTTAGTTCGTATGAATTATCACATTGAAGACGTTATAAAAGCGCCGACGCCGGGTTTATAACGCAAAGCTGTAGTAACGCAAAGAGTTTAACTTTAGGTACTTTACTTTTTATTTAAAATAAGTATTTTTTACAAAATCTGTAGGGACCGAGATAAAAATACTATTTAAATAATAATAATACAATAATACCATGGAAATATGCTCGAATTAAAAATAATTTTGGTATTAATATTTGTATGGGAAATTCGTCGTGACGCCGGCCTGTTTGAGAAATTGTTTTACCAACCATACCATACGTACCCGCCGCCATGGTCAAATATCATTTTTTATTGCGCGGGTTATACCTATCTTATAAAGTCTTTTATTATTTTAAAAAAAAAATTGACCACTTTCCGCATGCCCTGCGAATGATATTTTAAAATATTGGTAGGTCACTGCATGTTTTGCCATATATTATATGGAACTAAATTTTTTCCCTAAAACTCAATTCATATGAAATTTTTAAATCAATTTTAAATATTTATATCTTATTTTACTTTATTTATCTAAAAGACATACTATGACCATCACAAATTTTTCTTTAAGAAAAATAATCATGCAGTTAAGGGTTAAGGTTTAGGAACTTATTCTTTTATAAATTCACTTTTATCTAATATTGAAGTATATCAAACGGTTTGACTTTTCGTTTATAAAATATCAGAAATAAAAGGCAGACTATGAATTTTAACAATTCATAGTCTAGAAATCTAGTTCAGAAAACTTTATTTATTTATTAATAAAAACCCCAGCCCTTTCATTTTTCTTATACCTGAGCTTACGGCCAAAAAACCTAATAAATTAAATTAAATCAATAAATATTGCTAGTTCCTAGACAATTCACAATGCAACATCTAGCCCCGTGGTAAGCTAGAATCTTGTGTTATGGGTGCTAGATTTCTGATTATGTATACTTAATATAATATACATACACATTTATGAAAGTTATTTAAAACACGGGAAAAGCCGTGTGTGGAATTTATACTTTAAACTTTAAAATACACATATCCGCTTAAGGATATATTTAGCGCAGGCGAAGCCGCGGGGCGGAACCCTAGTATTACCTTATATATCTTAGGGTCTACAAAATGAATTTCAAATTATAGAAGTAATTTGATGTGTCAGATTTTTGCGCGAAATATATACTCAGCTCGGGCTCTTGCGCGCGAAATGTTTACTTAGCGGCCCGCTCGCCCTGTCGTGGCGCTGTTAGCCGAACTTAGCCGATCGTCGAGTTTGCTCTGACCCCCCGTACACCCTTAAATAACTGTTAGAGCTCTTTATTTTCTTTCTAGCTTAGAAATTGATGTTTTCTACACTAAAATCTATTTAGTTTACATGGCCGCGACGCCAAGGGGATCTAGCTTTCCCCGAAAAATATAAACGGTAACATAACATACCATGATTTAATTTTTTTTACACAGAAAGAGGTTTTCTTCTGGATAAAATAAAATCGGGATGACAACACCCGCGTTAAGATATAGGTAGGTTATTATTATTAAAATTAAGGCCTAATCTTTCTCGTCACGAGAGAAATTCCTGTGTCCCGGTGGGAACGCTAGTATGTGATGACGATGGCAAACAGCCTACGATTGCTTGGAAGGGATCGCACTTAGCGATAAGGCCGCCCCTTGTACTTTTAGTTTTTAAATAGTATTAAGTTTTGTATTTTTATTCTGTTTATTTTTAAGTACAATAAAGTGTTCATTCATTCATTTAAAACAAACACCCCTTGTTTGTCGAGTCGTTAGAAATTAGTAAGGGCTATTTCGAGCCGGTCAAAGGAAACAAATTGGGTCTCCATATAAATTTTTCGATGAGTTCCGCGTCCCGTCAATAAGCAAGCTTCGGTACAAACAAGCTGCGTTATGTTTACGCGATCTCCGCATATTTGTTTGGCAAGCCGCCCATAGCGCGCACGCGGAAACCGTACGCACACGCGCATCAAACAATCTGGGGCATTGTCAATTGGGATTCCGTCTGGCATAAGGGATCATCATCAGCCTTGTTTACGTTCCCACTGCTGGGACAGGGACTTCTCTCTAGACGAGAGAAATAATAATAGACAATAGTATAAAATAAATTACTATAGTAGTAGATAATAGGTACGTATTATTAGATGTTATATTGGACAAATGTTGATGGATATTGAAATTAGTATATTATTATAATTGAAGCACGATGCAATGACTAAAAAAAACTAAATAATACAACCAAGCAGAATTCTTGATGGAAGCACACTATGTAGGTATTGAAGGTGAAGCAATGTTATGAAACGGTATACATCGTCACACTATTATTATAGTATAAATAAACCAACAGTTTCCATACCAAAAAGCATTTTTTTTAAACCACATAGACCTACATCTATACTAATATTATAAAGCTAAAGAGTTTGTTTGTTTGAACAACTTCAGTGTATAATATTTTATATAAATTAACTATCTGTAAATAACGTAAAAAACACAAGCGAAGCTGTCGGCGTGACGGCTAGTATAGTAGTTATAAATTATCTTAGTAATTATTTATATATTTTAGTATTATAGGTACACATCTATGTATAATTTGTTATAATATGAGCATATTATAAAATAATTTAAGCCCTTCTTAACTTTCACCCTATAACAAGGTAGTATTCTGTAACGAGAGATTTAGAATCAACATTGAGTTATTTCTGATACACCGTCAGGGTCGAAACGTTTGAACTATTTACACAGAACAGATTTTAAACTATGCGGTTTTTCTATGTACGCGTTCTAATTGAAATGCTACGTGATGGAATCAATATTTTTTATGAAAGAAAATAAACTTAGCTAACGGGAGTTTTTTTTATGTTTTGTGAGTTAAAACACATAATCCAGCCAAATTAGTTGTAACTCATCTTTCAACGGACATCTACGAAATTACAATAAAACAAAATTAATCACTGTTTACCTCCTCTAAGAGGAAACACAACGTAAATTATCCTTACATTAGATACCTACTATTTTTTCAGAAGTTGGCAAGACCTGCAGAAAAACGGGATACTATCATTACAATAATTAAACTATGAGAGCATAATGAGGTAAAACAATGCGCAGCCCAAACAACATCGAAATAAAATCATAAGTTATACCTACTACTTTATCTCCTGTTGGCAAAACCTGAGGAAGATAATAATATTAGGTAGGGAAGGTGTTATTTTGCACCAGAGTATGTAGCTAAGGCTATGTTGCTATCTTGCTATGTCTGATATCCACCAATAGGGGCGCTCTTCCTCAAATCTTGTTGTGTCATGGCTATTCGGTGATTAGTCAAGCGCATACAAAGTATTAGTAGTACCAGCCTAATTATAGTATCACCAACCCGCCCAGTATGTGTGGTGTTTACCTATAGCATATCCCACTCGACATTATGGGTTCTATGGAGGAACACGTATCCATGGGTGGCAACCACAGATTACCAACCAGATACCTCATAACAGGCGAGGACCGCGCGCCAAACATATGGTTAAACCAACCATATTTAAAGCCCCGCCTCGAAACACGGCTTTAGTTGCGACCAAATGTCAGACCCGTGAACTTCATATACGTTTCTATAGTCTAACGCAAGTGAAGAGGTCAGCTTATAATGGCTACTCGTACGAAGGACGTTCACTTGTCTCTTTTCCGCATTGCGCTTATTGCATTCGTTGTCCTTCTCGGCGAAAGCACGTGTAACGTTAGTGTTGTAAATTCTAATCGATATCGTTAAAAATAATAGACGACGTATATTAGCGGGTCTCTCGGTATTATTGTATGTAAAAATAAATAAGTAATCCATAAACCGTTTAAATATGTTTATAGAGTACTTACTCAGTCAAATGAATTATTTGTGATAAATTTTTCTAATATAATTTTTTAATTTTTAAGTTCTACAGATTTGTGTATTCCAAAAATAAATACATATCTACCTACCTACATGATGCTATTTTCATTTTAATATGAAATTTTAAAAGGAATCATCGAAATTAATTATCGACAAATTCGTTCAATGTTCCCAACCCGCGACCTAAGTGCGACCTTGAAATAGCCAATCACAACGCCTTTGTTCCAGTCCCCGCAACCCGCGCCTTCCTCCAATTTCGGTGCGTTTGAATCGGAACAAAAGTATTATAATGGACCATCTAGTGGGGGTTATCTGTGGTGGCAACATAACATAACTCTCATGGAAGAGCGAATTAAGGATACTTTTCTACAAGAAATATGCAGCGTGAAATATATAATATATAACTCCAGGGGCATTCCCACAACACGAGTCAGGCAATAGGTAATGCGACTAACTTTTCCAGCAATATTTATAATATCTTTTTATATGATGTTAGTAAATTGATTGGTGAAAAATATTATATAGGCTCCGATAAAAATATTACATTTGTATACTTTAAAATAAAAATAGTTGATTGTATTAATATATTTTGTTGCGCTAAACGTAAATTTTGGATTTATGGTAAAAATAGCGAATATCTTTCCATGTTCCTACATGATGGGAAGTAAATAAGGAAGTTTTCCTATAGTGTGACAGTTATATTACAGTATTTTCTAACGTTTACGTACATATGTAACATAATATTTACACAATAAAATTTGTCATTCTCAACATGGCCATATAGGACTTTCCAATAACGAAACGGATGACATGTATTCAACTGCGTTACGTAGAGGCGTAACAGGAAAGTAAATGAACCTGCTAATGGGCATTAAACAAATAAATTAAATGAATTGCAGTTATGATACAGGTTTATACAGTTCCGATTCAAATTGAAAAACTAATTTTAATTAGGTTTTGCACAGGATCGAGCGTATTGGGGCAATAAAAGGAGGCATTTGCCTAATAATATATTTGAAAAAACACGGACCAAGTACTAGTATATTTTTGAGATATAGAATAGAATAGAATAGAATAGAATAGCATTTATTGTTAAACAGATAACATAGTTTGGTTAGTAGTGTCTTAAATCCTAAGTTAGGTTTGTCTAGACACTAGAGTTCTCTAATATAAATTTACAATTAGAGCACACATAAATGTGGTACAAATTAGCTTAAAACAAATACAGTTACACACACAGGCAAGGCGTTGTATTTAACAAAGCGTTACAAAACAAATTAAATATGAATTTATAAATAAAAAATAAAAATAAAGATTTTGATATCTTTTGTTAGCCGTGATTGTTTATAAGGTAAAGTAATGAATAATTTTATATAATAATTTAAGCCTATTTGAGATGCTATCTCAGCCAAGTGCATTGTTTATAATAATAAATGACTTGATATTTTTATTCACATTGACTTAAAAAAAAACAAAACAAAAGGTCAAAATAATAGAAGATTCATTATATATATACAAATAGTGAGTGTCAAAATAACATTTCCATGTTTGGTATTGAATAGTAGGCACAGATGCAAAAAGTCAATTAAGCTCTATACGACGGCTACCAAGTCGTTAATAATGATTAATCTCATGGCATCTATTTATTTTAGAACAACATGTGTTCCGCTATAATTATATTTAAATGGTACAAAGATCATCGTACCTTCGCTTTTTAATGGTAATGCTAGTGGCTAAATTGTAATATTTGGGGACAAGGCAGTGATCTTTTTCTCGAAGCAGTTCAAGCCATTTCCGACCTCATTTAACTTCCTTGTGGATAAAACTAGAAGCCTTAATTTTCAGTAGCTAAGTAGGTTTGTATAAGAGTTACATGCAGTCAGTACGTAGTGTTACGAGAAAATACCCATTGATGCTTAAAATTACCAATCACTAAGTAGCATGACACATGTATTGTGGAAGAGCGCAAGATTCGTGGGTATAATGTCATTAACAGCATATCAGGCTGAATCCTGGATACGGTGTCTTTCGCGTTCTTACACTGGTCTGGTAAAATTACCAAGAATAACAATGTGTGTGTATAAATGTGTGTGTAAATACTATCAGTATTTAGTAAAATACCGGTCAAAGCCTTATTGATCATCATCATTGGCCTATAATAGTCCACTGTTGGGCATAGGCCTCCCCTTATGAGCGCCATGACGCCCTATCCAGCAACTGCCACTAATAATATTAAACATTTGTGGAATCCAGCCTTATAGTGAGCTGGTATAAACCCCATTGAACACAGTCGTTTTGTGTAAGTTATGTCTTGAGAAAGAATAACCTAAAGAATATAGTTTACATTGTACGTGACTCTTTTTATGTTTTTTGTTTTGGTGTACAATAAAGTGTTTTGTGTTGTATTGTTTACTTACTTCTTCAGGGACGACGTCTTTGAGCTTCACGTCTTGTAGGCGACTGACGGAGGCGGTGCGATGGTAGTCGACCAACTCGTTGAGGGAATTGAACTTCACTACCCATAGGAAGAACTTGCTTGACGCGTCCCTTAGTACTTTGAAATGCTGCACGCCATCGGGACATCTATAAAGACGAAAGATTTTTATTATTACATAGTCTGTGGGCTGTTTAAGTCTTTCTAGGAGAAGGTTATACTATCTAAAGGGACTGTTAGACATTAGATATTTCAAGTCAGGTAATAAGACTCGAAACAAACAAACATAAACAGCTTTGAGTAGCATAGCTAATATAATTCATAACTAATCCCGACAAACTTGCATGAAAAGGGGACACAGTTTGGCGATAGAGCGAGACAGCAATAATAACGACTGAGAAATATTGCAAGGCGATCGTTCCGGCCATATGGCTGGGACACTAAACATTCATCTGACACAAAAAAATACATGTGACAATATATTCCGGACATACAAAAATACTAAAAATATTTCCGAGTATTGCGTATTTTGTTTTATGGTAATAAGTATGTCTAGGTATTTATTTAGTTGCTGGCTGTTTGGGCCCTTGTTAGAAGACCCTTAAAATACAAATTTAAACATTGTTCTTAGGAATGATAATATCTATTTTTAATAAAAAAAACGTATTTTCTGAAAATTATATACCTAACCAGTAAAATTAAGGATTGCTAAGAAAAATTATAGGTTTTAATAATATTGTTATAATGGTTCCAGTGCGAGATAAAGTTGCAGTGTTATTCTCTCAATACCTATATAATATGTAATTTATATCAGAAATGAAGATCAATGGATTCACAAAGTACATATAATGAATGTATTTTGACTGAATTGTAATTCTGATTAAGCTTTGTGGCTAAGCAAGGGCAGAGGTTATGTGAGATTACACAACCGACCCAACAATGGTAATAACTATTTAAAGTCAAATTATTCAATAGTCAATGGTATCTCCAATGATTCAGCCGAATCGCGCTCCTTTTAAAACTAAAACCTGTTTCAGTATGAATCATAGAAATTACGTGACACGTCAGGTTAACTTAAAACTGAGCGAAGGAATTTTAATTATTTTAAGAGTAAACATACATTTTGTGTTCGTGTTGGGTGTAATGATAGACTTTTGCTATAAGCTAGAAAATCGACGGTTACAATACAAGTCATGTTTGACGTCACGTCACATACCTACTCGTATTTAGAATAAAAAACATTTATTTCAAAAAAATGGTGCCATAGGATATGCTGGCAAATAAGGGCTGAAAGGTTATTTATTACAAATTATATATGAAAGTAATGCGAAAAGTATGACTCATGGCTGAATTTGTTACAATGTGTGATTCTTAGTAAAATTACGATACGAGGTACTGAGGACTATAAGCTGACCCGCCCGCGGCTTCGCCCGCTTTATGCTCGTGTTTTCTTACCTTTCAACCTTCCCTGGGTCACTACGGCTATTTTAAAACCAAAAGCACTTGAATCGGTCTGGCTGTTCTTGAGGTAAAAAATTACAGATTTCAAACAACAACAAACTCATCAGCTTTATAATATTTTTTTCATTTATGTAATTTCTTACCATAAAATCCGAAATATTACTTGGACAAGTTAGTATAGATAGATGTTTTAATAAGAAGGGTGTTCAACGACAGATGCAAAGAAACGTTGACCCTTATGGCGTATCGTAAAAGCTTCACTAGATAGACGCATAACAAACTAATCAACTCTGAAGTGGTCGCTCGGGCAATGTCAATATGCAGAACATTTTGTGTGAATCACAGCAGGTAAGTTTTACATCAATTTATGTAAAGCTGGCGTGTAAAATTCAGGGTTTTTATCTATTTATAATGAACTAGCTTTCCGCCCGCGGCTTCGCCCGCATTATATTAGAGTAAAAAGTATCCTATGTCCTTCTCCTGGCTCTAAACTACCTCCCTGACAATTTTCAGCTAAATCGGTTCGGCCGTTCTTGAGTTATAAGTGAAGTAACTAACACGACTTTCTTTTATATATAAGACAAGAAAGAAGAAGAAGAAGATATACTTACTCGTATTGATGAAAAAATAACTAAGCTGTAGGTAGATACTTATAAAATATCTACTTGTTGGCCCGGTAACGGTTTTATTTTACAATTACGGGGCTAGATGTTCCAAGATGTGTGAATTGTCCGGCAATATTTATTATATTATCAGGAATTCTATTGCATAAAGTGAACAGTGTATATAACCATTATTTCTGACAGTTTAGTCGTCGAAGGCCTCTACTATCGATGGTTATTTCGCAGCATTCCCACGAGGAAATAGGCGCTACTTGTATTGTGTGGCTGAGTCATGAGCCTCGACATCAATCAATGAACTTGGTGACGCGTTGAGTATCCCAATTTGCAGGCATTATACGAAAATTGAGATGGCTGATTTATGTTCAGTTATAAAATTGTAAATCACTGCGTTAAATGAATGGACTTTACGTTATATTGCTGATACCATTTTCCCACATCCCATGTGTAGGGTCCGTACAACATAGTCTGTTATATGAACTCTATTTCATCTATATTTCATCATCATTAGTTCACCCCTTGGACGTCCAGTGCTGTATTATTATATTAAAGGCCTCCCTATATGATTTCCAGTTACTACGGTTGGACGCGGCCTGCAGCGTCTTTTCGTTCAAAATACCTAGGTACCATATTTACTTGGTATTTATTTATTTTAACACTATCAGCCCCATGACACACGTACGTACGTACCTACGTATCTACAGCACGGTGTGGCGTCGGCACAGCCTTCCGAAAGGCACCGCCGAGATTGGGCATTGAAATTGCTATAGGTATACTAAGGCATCTACAGATACACAGTATGCGTGAAACGTACAAACATAAATATACGCGTAGCCTGCAATACCGAAACAATGGATTTTCATGCTGTTTTCATCGGAAAAACTTACTATTCAATGAAATACAGGATTATTTAAGCAAAGTATGATTATGACTGTGGTAAAGTGAGCGATTGAATGGTTTTTTTCTGCAAAAAACTAAATTATTTTCCTTGCGGTAAAAAGTGGAAATGTCCTTTTCCAGCACTCATACGATAACCATACATTTTATAAATCAAATCGATTTACCGTTTTGACGTGTTTAATATTTGTAATATTAAGATTAGTTCGTTTCGTTTATCCATCGATTTCACGCGTTTTACACAGATCAAATATTTTCATTTGCCATTAGCAAGGCCTTATATTTAGTGAAAGTGTTTATGGAACAACTATGTGATATCAATACTAATATTATGAAGTAGAATAGTTGGTTTGCGATAATTTCAGGAACCGTTGTGTTCTTCCAGTGTTGGATAGTACATTTATCGAGGAAGTATAGCCTTCCTCGATAAATGTACTATCCAACACTGGAAGAACACAGCGGCTAACGGCTAAACTATATAAACTAGGCATATGTAGATAACGTGAAAACACGTAAACCAGCTGTCGACGAACTTTTTTCATATTAAGTAAAGATTTTAGGCTTATTAACGTCGGGACAGTTTTTATTCATCATTATGTGACCCCATAATTTTATGACATTTAATGAATGAGAAAAGATTTTTCTATTATCTATGAACTAGTTGTTTGTTTCAGTTTGCTAAAGATAACCAATACAATGAGTCATCCATTATAGTGATGAAGTTCTCGGAAAGTGGAACAGTTCCGATAATATGTAATTGTTGAGATATAGATAGATTAAGGTCCTTAACTTAACCAATTTTCGTTCATTAAGATAAAGCAAGACTTAACATAACACAATTTTAAAAAGTGGTGTTTAGTAATTTTTTAATCAACTGCTGCGTTGCTGTTAATTTTGGTTTTAAATTGGTCGTAGTAGCCCAGGAAAGATTTAAAAGGTAATAAAGCAGGCGAAGCCGCGGGCGGGTCAGCTAGTATTTAATTAAATGAGATATCACATATCATATTTACCAGCGAAAAATAAGTCGCTCCCAATGACACATTCTAATTCTGGGAGCACTATGACTAATAAATGCAGAAGACTATTTTTAAAGTACTGATTAGCAATTAAGTTTTGTAATATTAGTTTACGAAAATGATAGACAAAATAAAAAACTTACTTTACAGATAAGGAGAAATCGCCTGGACTTGATTCACTGATTCTTATTAGGAAACCTCCTTCCGGCTTGCTCATTAGGAATTTTTCTGCATCTGCTCTTGTGATTTTTCCGTAATACCAACTGAAACAAGGTTTATGAATTAGATATGTTTTAAAAAGACCCTACAATTTAATGACGAAATAAATTAAAAGGTATTAAGAAGATAATTTACAAATCATGTGTAATACAAAATTTTAGGTTCCGGAAGAAGTGTAATAGGTTTGTGAAAAATAAAACAAAAGTCCTCCCAGTTAGGCAGAGGGATAATCCACAATAAGCTCTACAATGTGTTGTTGGTAAAGATTGTTGTTCTCCTAAATAGAAATATGAGTTTGAATTATAGACCCTACCAACTAGACTTTCAACTAAAAAGAATGTGAATCACTTTACTTTCTGATGTTTCAAGTACACACTTGGCCAGATCCTTATACAATTTAGTACAAACAATAACATCAATAGCTTATTCAAGAAACTCTTACAAAGAAATCTTAAATAGATTTTGGTTCATTCTGTACCTTAAACATAGTCTGAACCTGAATACTCCAAGTGCTGACTAGTAATTAACAAACACAGCCACACCCTTATCAAAACCCTATAACAAACACACACCCCACTTCACAATCAACTGAAAATGGGTCAAGGAGTGTCAAAAAGGGGATGTTTGTCCCAAAGTTGATTGATAATACCATTGTTTACAGTAGGGTATTGTTGACATCAACTCACAATGGGTCTGAAGATTTTGTTCTCTATACATTAGTGTATTGCATTTATGGTATTATCTATATGTACCTTTGATAATTAAAATAGCATTAGTTGTCCCATTTTAGAGAAAGAACCTATGAATGTTTCTTTGGGATGATCTATAAAAAATGGCAATGATTTATAATAGACCAGCTTGCCAACTTTTATGTTTCCTTTTTATACTTTTGTGACTCTTATGAAAATTGTATAACCAAAATCAGCTTAATAAGCCTTGCCATGCTGGTAAACAAAAATTGAATTTTGATAAAATTAATTGTAGCTCAATATAGAGCCAAAAGTTAATTTTATCAAATACTCAATAACAGAATGTATGTATTCTTAAAAAAATTAAATCATGTATCTAGGTTAGAATTAACAGTACTAAATCAGTCTTCTAGTTTCTATTAATACAAGTTCTTTTTGGGGCTTATGCATAAATTATTAATATATATAGGAATACTTTAGTATTGAAAAAGTAAAAGTTAGTTTCCAAATAATTTCTATAAGTTGTTGTAGTAACTAAATCAATATGTATGTATTTACCTACTTCCTTTTAAATCAAGTATTCTATGTAATAATTATGGAGCTTATTGATAAATTATTACAAATATTAACTGAATTTGCAAATATTAAAAGCCAGTTACATTCAGAACAACTATTTCTGCATAAATGGATATTCCATCATAGGAGATAACTTTTAATATATTGGTAATTAAATAAAACAACAGTAGATAACTGAAATAGAGTTCATGGAACAACATACAAGTATTTATAGAGATATAACTAACTGTTACTTGCAGCTTTTACTAGGTTAGTCTACTTTGTTTTTATTTACAAACATTGTAGTTATGTTTTAACTTTTGTTTGAACTGTTAACTTTTTCTTTATGGTTTGTTTAGTTGGAGGGTTGATCAATAGGAATATGTATTAGATACATTATTAAATTGATCACAAAACCGTAAGCTGCTTTAGAAGTTTTATGACTGAGATATAAGTGGTGCAGCTGACCAGAACAACTTTTCAACACTGCTCCTAAATTTCGTGTATGACGTAATTGAATTCGAGAAGGAATTTCAGTTCACATACCTATGACATTTCATTTGAATGTAGTTGCTAGGTATAAGGCCTTCTTTTCCTTCCAATTCAGCTCTGTACCAGTTCGTATCATCCTCCATGTTTAGTATCTGCAACAACAATGTTTCTAGAAGGAATTTGCCCATAAATAAATTACTTTTCATTGAACAGAAAGGTGTTCAACAATAATACCTTTAGAACTTGGTTCTTCTTGAAACTCAGCTCATCATCAGCAGTTGCAGTGAAATCGTGTTTCGCTGTAGCCTCCATGATCAAATTAGGCACTTCACAGGAATGTCACCGAATTCCAAAATAACTCACGAAGTATAAACTATATACACAACAGTTGAGGTCAGGGATATAATGTAATCATAATGCATGTATTTTTATCACAAATTCAATGAAAGCAACGCTTCGTAATTCTAGAAACCGATCACAGGTAGGACACACATCATATCGCTCGCCAATCAACTCACTGGCCAGTGTTTCCGCTAAATACTGAGACGAAATTTTCTAGTTACAGTGGAAAAAAAAATGGTAAAATCATCCCATGGGCATTTTTCTGAATTGTGTATGCGTAACACAATTCCGTGTAATATGTGTAATATTATAATATATTCCAATGCAATTACATTAAAAAAAATATATAGCATGTCAAAAAAGAAATAATAAAAACAATTTCTTGGTCGTATTTTTCTAAGTTTAGTATTTTTATAAATGTAAAAGTATGTGGCCTTATGGCCACTTGTCATATATCAAATGTGTATGCTAATTAAATATCAATTTAAGGTGTACCTTTTGTTGCCTTATAATAAAATTATATGTAATTATATGTGTTTTGACAAACAAATTAATTACTCCTTTTTGCCACAATAATACAAATGCGAACGTTTTTGAGGGTGTTTGTATAATATTTAGCTCATTTTCAAACAGCTCAATCTGTTTAATTGCTTTAATTAAGCAATAAGACCGCCCATTACGCATACGTTTTTGTTGTTTTAATGTTAATATTTAATATTTGTGTGTGGTAAAGACTTATCTTATTACAGACGAATAAATAATTCTGTAAAATTAATAAATTTTTAATAGTTTATGAATAAATTTAATTTAGCAATACCATAATAAGGTGACAGAAAAGATTTTTATTCATAAAAATATTTTCACCCACTAAAAATAAACTTACAGATAGTCACAACAATAGTGTCTTTATGTCTGTAATAAATCTCTATTTTACAATCTTTCGCTATGTACATCCAAGTTGGAAACATTAGAACAGATTATCCTAAAGAGTGATTGATTTTCATAAGACTCATTCATTTAGGCCGACTTTCCTGTAAATTCTGAAATCATGCCGTGTGGACTGTGTGATCCTATTTGCCAAAGTCAAGTCATAAATGTCATTAATGACATCGGTATGACATGACTTCCTTTTGTTTTGTTTCTATTTGACAATTCCGTTTTTGACATTTCTTTCATGTCCAATCGCCCTCCCAGTGGCATTACACGCGTAAGAAATTTTTAAAATCTCTAAAAATTATTATAATCTCTTAGTATTTTTTGTATCTCTGAATGAAATTTAGATATGTGGTAAAATAAGTTATTCAATTGTGGTGTATTTTAGTGATGCAAGTTGTTATAGTGTTCTAAAGTTGTACCGGTGAATGTTTCAGGTTTAGTCGTTACACTAATAAACGCAACGATGTCGGGAGGCTTAGATATTCTCGCCCTCAACGAGGAGGATGTCACCAAGATGTTGGCCGCAACCACCCACCTTGGGTCGGAAAACGTCCATTTCCAGGCAAGTCCTGATAATAACCTAACCTCACTTTGTTTACTAAACATGATGATATAGAATCCGTTCCATATTCATTGTCTGATTGCTTCTGACGATTGATTCTCCCAACTGAACTCTCAAAACCACTACATTTTAGCAAGATTTCCATGACGATCTTTTATAAGTTTGCAATGTTTTAGATGGAAACATACGTTTACAAGCGCCGTCCTGACGGAACCCACGTGATCAACCTGCGCCGCACCTGGGAGAAGCTGGTCCTGGCTGCCCGTGCTGTGGTTGCTATTGAGAACCCTGCTGACGTGTTCGTCATCTCGTCCCGTGCCTTCGGACAGCGCGCTGTGCTGAAGTTCGCCGCTCACACTGGCGCTACACCCATTGCCGGACGTTTCACGCCTGGTGCCTTCACTAACCAGGTACTGTTTTGCCAATTAATTCAATTCAAATTCTATCAAATATTCCATGATGACAAACAAACTAAGGAACCACTGACTGCAAAGCAGTAATGATTACAATGTTGTCTGACTACTCAAAACCTGTACCTATTACCATTCATATAGTGACCAAGGCTCTTACTAATGACACAATGATTTTTCCTCAGATCCAAGCTGCTTTCCGTGAGCCCCGTCTCCTGATTGTGCTGGATCCCGCTCAAGACCACCAGCCCATCACTGAGGCTTCATATGTCAACATTCCCGTCATTGCTCTGTGCAACACTGACTCTCCTCTGAGATTTGTTGACATTGCTATCCCATGCAACACCAAGGTGAGACAAGATACTTGTAGGCAACATTAGATGATATTTATGATGTAAATATTCCCTCTAATGTAATTCTAATGATACAATCTATTTGAAGATTATGCAAGATTCATTAAGTTGTAAGCTTGTTGTCGCTGTGTGAATTGTCCAGTAATATTTATTTGAAGCCAGGAAAATTATCATTATTTTCTTGTATGGTATTTTTAAACATTTCATCACAAAAGTTTATAACTTACTAGCTTACTTTTCCTGAGTTATAACAGATTATACTGCAGTACAATTTATTTAAAATCAATCAAAAAAATAGTTACAAATAAAGTTAATGTTGAAAGTAGAATGGATTTATATATCTTCATCATTCGCATAATATTTCTTTAAAATTTAGTATGTAATGTTTCTTCCAGTCCTCCCACTCCATTGGTCTAATGTGGTGGCTGCTCGCCCGTGAGGTGCTCCGCCTGCGCGGCGTCCTCTCCCGCGACCAGAAGTGGGATGTTGTTGTGGATCTATTCTTCTACAGAGACCCTGAGGAGAGCGAGAAGGAAGAACAACAGGCTAAGGAACAGGTAACACTTTTATTCTTACCTATTAGACATTATAATAGTGTAATTGAGACAAATTTCTTTTGTATAGATTTAAATGAATTGTCCACACATATTTATTGTTGACTAGTTGACCCGCCTGTCCTGGACTACAACATTTCAAGACCCAAATTAGCTAAATCAGCCCATAAATTGCTGTTTGGAAGTCTTGTTCACTAAAACTCAATAATGGGGAGTTGAATAACAAGATTTACACAATTAAAAAGATGTAGTGTAAAAAGTGCAAGTGCAATACAGTATAGTGATATTATGTTATGGCATTAAAATAGGGTGAAAAACCTAAAAAATATTATTAATTAATTCGTTGTTTGTTTTAATCCACAGCAGGCTATTGCCGCGCCCAAGCCTGAAGTAGCTGCGCCGGTTCACGAGGACCTGTACGACGCGGCCGTGGAGCCCGTCGCCTCCTGGGCCGAGGACAGCGCGCCCGCGCCGCCCGCCGCCGCCTTCGGGGCCGCGCCTCCTACCCAAGACAACTGGGCCGCTCAGGTAAATAACGAGAAATGATCTATTTGTTTATGGCATTTTAATTTTAATATGAACATAAAAAATAAACGGGTTAGCTGGCAGACTGCACCTGCACTACTTTGGAATACATCTCTTTTTATCAATATTAAATGTGAGATAGTTCAGATAATACTGATACACAGGTTAAAATTAAGTTCCATGCACTAACAGTTCAATGTAAAGTAATGTCTAGTGAAAGCCAACATTTATTATAACTTTTCTCCAGCTCGGAATTTTAGACTAGAAATCATTTTGGAAGCAGTATCAAAACGATTTCTTTCAACCATCAAACACAATGATGATATAGAATCCGTTCCAAAATTTATCTGGACTTCATTGATGATCGATTCTCCCAACTGACCACCAACATTTAGTTCCCACTTTTTCTATCTTTATTATTAACTAAGTATTGTATTTGTCGCAGGTTCAAGACGAGTGGAGCACGAACGCCGCCGCCCCGGCCGCCGCGCCGGCGCCCACGGCCGCCGCCGCCGCCGCCCCGTCCTGGGGTGGCTCTGCGCAGGACTGGAACGCTGCCTAAACGCGTTACATTGGTTAATATAAGCTGAAATCTATTTGGTTGTTTTCTTGGTTAAGGAAGTTTGGCTGAAACGTAGTTTCCTACAACTTCAAATACATGGGTATACTAACAGATTTGTATGTCTTCCATGGCAAAACGATTTATGTATACTATAACGCGGTCGAAAATTTAGAATATTTTAGTTTTGAAGAAAGCATGTATCCCCACTAATTCCATGAACCCTGACCATTACCTATATTTCCACTGAGAAGCGATTAGGTTTGCAAAATGCGAACCTGCATAACACTCTCCAATACATAGGTACAAACAGACAAAAAATCTTCTAAATTTTACTCAGTCTTAAGTATGTAGGTACTAAGTAACTGTAAGTAACAAACAAAAAGAGAGAACCTATTTTGTAACAGACATATAATTTATATTTCTATAATTTCCACATACATTGAAACAACATCATGAGACATGCATTTTATTGGTTTATCAACGAAACATAGGTACCTAATATCTATGTATTTAGCTAAGTCCTATCTACCTTATCTCATAGTCTTTCACAATAAAATATTATTAGGTAGATACTCTGGTAGGTACGTACGTAGTTACACAAAAAATACTACTACTGTAATTTACAAATTAACCAATGGATAAAAGAACGAATTTCGAAATCCCCATCAAAACATTTCAATTACACAGATAGGTTATTAACGATTTTACTTCCAATCAGATAGAATCACGTGTTTCCTCAAGGGAAGGCCTTTACGCCAGAGAGAAAGCTATCAAAAACCCATTAGTTTGTTCCTATACAGATGTATTCTATAAACGCACGTGTATTTCGTGTTTCCGTAGTTACTGAGAACCCTGAAGATAAGGCTTCTCATGTAAGGGTTCGCTGAGAATTCGAAGTATTGTTTTGCCGGACCGTTCGATTGGTAATAACTCTTGATTAGTTTCGTCATTGTGTTGTTCGCTAAAATTCCCTGTGGAAGGAAATTTGTATTAAGTTTCTGACGCAAGTTTAATTTAATCTGAAGCCCCTGAATTAAAAAAAATAACTAATAGGTATGTATCTGCAATCGTAATTTTTATTAGAAGAACTAGATTACAGCGCTAGGAAGATTGAACCCCAATCTACCTAGCGCTGTACAGTAATCTGGGGCTGTTAGTACGTGTTAGTGACTGTTAGGTATGTACTAAATTCTTACGTAAATGATGAAATTCTTAGGCGCACTTTTGGCCGTGTCCGGGCGAACATGCTCAATGCTGATGCTTGAAACCTGTTGAACGGTTGGTAGCTCAAGGACCAGCTCTCCAGAAGCACCACTATAATAAAATAAATAATCATTACTCTCTCACTCAGTCAATAATTGCATTCAAATTCATATTTTTGCTTTATTCTGTTTGGTATATTTATTGTTTTATCAGAACATATTTATGTAAGTAAATCTTTTAGGTGGCGGGACTTTCTGGTGAGGTTATTTTTTAAAACTCAGTTCAGTTTGACCCAGAGACTGAACAAATATTTGCAGAAAGTATTTTTTTTTCCCTAGACGGGAATCGAACCCGCAACCTCTTGCATCGCAGTCGGACCTTCACCCGCTCCGCTACAGAGGTCGTCAAACTTCGCAGTTTTGTGTGGGAGCCCAGGAAATAAACATGTTATTGGTATTTCCAACATGGCCAATACAAACTCACATGAACGGCCAACAATCAGCCGGCGTCGGTGTTCGTAGAGACAGCACCGTGGTCGGCGGCGGGGACGCCTTCCACAACGGCACTATGCCCCATAGGGCCACTCGGCTTCCCCACTCTATAGTGTTAGTGCCCTTACTAGCCACCGCACCCTCGATGTACTGACGATTGGAGTTTTCTGTAACTGAAGTTTCTTGTACTAAAAAGCAGCTAAGTCGATCTGCGTACCTACTATAACAGTTACTGCGATCACCAACTCGCCTGGTAAGTGGTGGTGTTTAGGTGGGTGTACGAATTTAAGACCTTGGGCAGACGTGTAGAATATATGACGTTATGGGTTGTAAATCTGATAAAGTATTTCCTTTGAAAAACCGTGTTAGCCTCTTTTTCAGAAAAATGGGAATATTTATAATCTGTTTGGTTTTGATCATCCTTCAATTTTTCTATCCTTGGTCCTTTGTGGGTATAGTTATTGTTGTATGTACATAATTTAGATATTTCAATCGAAGTAATATGTACTCTATTACCGTCGACGAAACCAAAACGTATAACGATATCCCTTATCTACTAACACTCCATAAGAGCACGGAATCCTGTTCGCCTACACAAACAATTACACGCGTTTGCAGACAATAAGTTGTGGCTTTGGTTAGACGGTTACTGGTTACACGAGAGGGTATCATTTCCATGGAAATTAATTAAATTGAACGTACTTGGCTTGGTGCGCGCCATTCGCCCCACTCGATATGATTTCCTGTAATAATACAATTTATTAGTCATTGAATTAGTCGGATCGGTGGTTTCTCAAGAAATGGGAAGCTTTATATTCGTCTTGTGTGTCACTGTGGAAATGGATCGTTATTGGGTTAATTTGTCAGATTGAGAACGTTGTGCACGTGTAATTTGTTAAGATTATCCATGGTATTTTATACGACTTATGCATATAGGTAGTGTTTGGTTTGGTTGGATTTGCTTAACTATAAAACGTAGTCTAAGTGAACTGTAATAATGCCTGGTTATGTCGTGTTGGCTAAGTAGTAGCAGATTCGACTTTAATTCCAAAGGTCTCTGTACCTTCCTTTCGCCATTTTTAACAAAATTAACTTGGCTAGTTTTACTAGACAGATAAGGCACTTAAAGTTCAACAGATGTGACTTAGTTTCATAGACGCTAAATATAAACGCTTTTTTTCCTTTTTAGAATATAACAAACAATGCATTTTAGGTAATTAGGATTTATTTTAATGCTTTTCTTGGGCTCTATCATTACGATGAAATAGTTCGATAGAGGCAGAAATGAGAGCACCATGAAATAGGTTAACAAGACAATCTTCCGAATAAGGGTGACCGATAAATGTTTTGGTAGAGCTAGTTAAATAAGTGTTTATTTAGAACAAGATTTAGATTATAGATATAGGCTTCCGTCCGTGGCTCTCCTTGCTTTAGGCTTAAGCACAGATCACGTGGTCATAGCTTTAGTCTGTTTGAGCGGATTTGGTCTACGGACCGGAGATTTTACCGTGTTCAACCACCCACCGTGATAGTCAAACGGATTAGCTTGATGAACTGGTAATGGTTGGCCATATAGCTAGGAAGATGTGGCCGAAAAGTTGATAAAGATTGTTTATTATTGTGTACAATAGACATAACATAGTAATTTTCATTATCAAAGGCATTTTTAATTATTACTAATAAAATAAAGAGTTTAAGGAGAAAAACTATTTGCAAGCTTGCTATCAAGTTTCTTAGAACATTATGTTTTTCAGAACAGATAAAATGCATAAAAGCGTTAATGTTATTGTGTTAATAGGTTAAATTATTTCACGTGCGTTGCTTCGTTTCGTCGATTGTTGAGGTTAAGGTTTGTGTGTCGAGGTTGATTTTATCAAGTAGGTACCTTATTTATCTAGAAAACTAATTTCTTTTTTTAATTTAAAACGTAGACTTTATTTTTTATTTTTATACTGTTTGACTATATTTTACTTAATATAACCCATTACACATAACACGAAACATTGTGTTGTAAGGATTTTTTCTTCATAAGTTATTTTTTAACAAACCTATTAATATTATAATGACATTTTAGTTACTTTGATAGTTTACCTCAGTCTATGTTGAGCATGGGAAAGTTCTGAAGCCAGATATTTCATCTTTAGACAGCATTCTTCGTCGACGAATGGTTTCCACTCTACTAGAAAAATTACATGAAGTTTGTTTCCAATCTAGTAAAAACCTCTAGCGGGCAGTGCTAACAATATGTCAAACTTTAACACAAATTGATGTTGAAGTTTGTTAAGGTTTAGTTTGTTTCGTTTCATGTAACATAAACATAAAAGCTTATCTATAGGTGGCATGCGATTTTGAGCTATGGCATGATATGGGCTTCGATACTTTTATATATAACTGTTGGTAAGTCATAATTCTTAACCAATAACATAAGCACCCTTATTATGTATCCACTGCTGGGACACAAGGACATCTCTCATGGCGATAGAGATAACCACGCTGGACAAGTGTTGGTGATTGTCACAAACATGTCCTTTACAAACTAGTCAGAGTTCTCAGATCATGCCGGTTTCCTCACGATGTTTGCCTGCACCGTTAATGCACGTATTTTTAATTTTTAGAAGATAAAACTAGAGGTGCACGACGGGGTTTGAACACACGAACTTCGAGATGAAAGTCGAGTGCGCTCCTACTTAGTCAACACGGCTTGCGAAATTATCCAATAGATGCTTATTATGTAGCGTAGAAAGGTATTGGATAACTTATCTTAATAAAGAATAAGAATATTGAAATTGAAAGGGACAATAATCTGAGTAGGTCAGCCCTAGTTTTATTTTGGGAAGATACGTATTTTGTACAGTTTCTATTTTAAGAACATTTTACATGCGTAACATAATAAAATAGCTTGTTTTTCTTGTATTAAACGAAAGAACCACCTACGTTTATTTTCGATTCAGAAAAAAATCAAAAGGACTTACCTAATGATAATAATTTCGTTCTTGAGAATAATTCATCCGTCAAATTGAAAGTCGCGGGGAGCGCGCTAAACCTCCAGAGATACGCTGAAAATAATTAAGAAATTAAAGTTCAACCAAAAGGGCTTTCTTCTTAATCCCTAGATCAGTTTTTGATTTAGAAATAATTCAGATCGATTTTGTATCTAATAATAACTTTCGCAAGATGTGCCTGAAGGATTTGACGACAATAAAGGTTTTATTGATCACTCGTAATATGAAATAAAGTAGAATATCTAAAAAGCTACCAGATAGAATGCAACTCATAATAGCTTTATAACCAATACTTCCTAAGCTATTACACAAGAGTTAGCCTTAATGAAAGCTATTGTTGTATATCCCTTAGTTAGACAAAAGTGTTGTAAGGGCACAGTATGGGGATGTTCACTGCTGGTGGTGGTTAATGCCTAAGATCAAACTGGCGCGAAAACTTGACCGATTGAGACCAAGAGAGGAAAGATATTGCTTCGGAGTAGATAGGCGAAAGTTCGTCAATTGGTGTGATTGCAGCCTTAAAAATATCTACTAACTAGCTGCCCCCGCGAACTTCGTCTCGCCATATAGTTTTACAGAGTGTCCCCCCCCTCTAATTTCTAAAATAAGAGGATGATAAGGCTAATAAAAATACATAATGTACATTAGCACAAAAACTACCTACGAAAATTGGTTTGAACGAAATCTATCTAATAGTTTTTTTATAATACGTCATAAACTATTTCATATAAACAATTGCTGCGGAAGCCTACATGGGCGAGTCCAACTCGCACTTGGTCACTTTTTATTTACTATCATAAAAATGAATCAATCTAAAACGATAGCCATATACCTACTTTCGGTTAAAGACTTTATTTTAGTAGGTACTGACTGAGTCCCCGTATGATGCCTTACCGAACGGGCTGGTTTATTTCGGTACTTACTTTTTTAAACTCTGATATCTTTCGAATGGAATGTCCGAATTGAATAATTTAAAAAGTTTTATAGAGATATTGAAATATTTGTAATTACAATGTAATTTATTTTGATAATTTTTTATTTGAAAATACAAATATAGAGCTTTTCCTAGCGGCGGCATATAAATTAATTATATTGAAAATAAAAACACTTATTGTGACATAACTATAATAGTTAGATATATGCTGTCGCGACATTTTTTGTAGGTATTAATGTGTTCTACAAAATTGTAGTATATTGTATATTTCTAAAATGAATACTTTTCGCAGCGCATGCGATATAAGGATTTTTTTTACATCTTGGGTTACATATTTGGGTTTTCCGTACGGATCCCTACTTTTTTTGAAAATGTAATATAGCCTATAACCTTCCTCGATAAATGGACCATCCAACACTGGAAGAATTTTTTAAATCGGACCAGCGGTTCCTGAGATTAGCGCGTTCAAACAAACAAACAAACAAACAATCAAACTCTTCCGCTTTATAATATTAGTATAGATAGTGAATGAAACGATGAACTTACTCATAACGCCAGCGAGCAATAACAAAAACGCTATCCAAAATAGCACTATTCTTTTCCCTCTCTGTCTAACTTCTCTGCGCCTTTTATAAAAGTCTCTGCCATCGTGCAAGTACTTCCAGATGTTTTTACGTAAAGGATATGAGGATTGTATTTCGCACTTCGGCACGAGTTTTCTTCTGGATACTTTACCTGGAAAAGAAAATGTTCGAGTAAGGGATGGATGTGAAACTGAACTGTAGGAAATACATAATTACTTACTGATTATCACAGCAGCATTTGGACCAGTAGGCATGTACGTCTTGCGATGAGGCTTATGTTACGGGAACTACATTATTTGCTAAACTCAATTAGGAATGGTACACAATTCAATTGCATCATTGCGAATTATCGTATCAGTTTAGGTACCTATTCGTTTTCTGGTTTAGATTGAAATAATAGAGCTATATTGGATTTGATACACCAGGAGTTGGTTCCATAACTCACTGGTTATCACACTAATATCATAAAAGCGAACGTTTATGAACGTGTATGTTTGTTATTTTTTTACGACTTATTGGCTATAGAGATTTTAATAAAATTTGTTATGGAGCTACTGACACCCTGAATTAATACTATGCGCTACGTTTTACTATGGGAAAATTTATTTTAACACGGGCGAATCCGAAGGGTTATAACTATTTAAGTACTTAGATCTATATAAACTAGAAATTTAAAGGTTCTTCGAAAATATGCCAGAGATATTAAAAGTCGAGTAATAATTTGACACAACTCCTCACGCTTGACTAAGAGAAATGGAAGTATGTACCCTACGACGTAGGTCCTTCGTAGTTACTTAAGAAGAGTTTCACATCTACCAACGGTCCGTTTATTACTTTTTTATGGAGCTTTGTAAATGGAAGGCTACCTGAGCAGTGTAATTTGCTTGTGTAACGAGATTGCACTAATTAATGATGTAAAGGGGGCTGTATGTTAATGTTGTGTTGGTTATTTGGCGAGGCGAGTTTGGATTAGGTTTTATGCAGCCCATCCTGCCATATTACCTACCGTTCTGTTATCTAACGCATGCTGGGGTGTTTGTACATGGGAAGGCGATAGTAATCTAAAATATTACCTACTCACAAGCATTTCGTTGTTGACATCCACGCGATAATAAGTTCTTAGTGGCTCAGCTAATTGTATAGGTAGTAAAACCATTCTAAAAATGAACTCCCCTCCACAAAACCGTGATGATTTCAACGTGTGAGAGGAAATACAGAAAAACAGAATACACAGAAAAAAAAAATACAGAATTCGGTGGAGGGGCGTTCATTTTAGAAATGGTTTTACTATACCTACCTATTGTAATTTTAATTAAATTATTTTACTGCGCTAGTGGGATTACCAAACACACAAATTGTTTTAATAAGTAATCTAGATGATGATGATGAGTTACTTTACAGTCTAATTTCGATAACCTTGTATAAATTATAAATTGATACGTATGCTGAATTGATGAAAGGTAAAATCGTGACCTTGTGTTTATTTTCTCTGATATTTTTGTAGGAAGTTGACAATAATAGGTAGGTAATGAGGTTATGACACAAATATTCTGAATCTTGTTTAGGTTTATCAAAGAGTGGAATGTATGATTGCTAAATCTTAGAGAGAAATAAATTAGGTACTTACCTACTTATTTAATTTTAAAATCTATTCCTTTAGTTAATATGTAGGTAGGTATATGATGAAAGAAATGTAGTAGGTTTAACGCGCTGAGGTCTGAACTTATTGGAAAACAAATAAAGACCTATTTTACATCTTAATTCATTATAAAGAAAATACATAATAGCGTTGAAAGGTAGAAATAAAAAAAATATGTTCTATACGGTAAAATACTTATAAAACAACATCTGCTCTACAGCACAATACTAATCCAACACACAAAAAGCTTTTACCTACTAAAGCATCATTGCCTTTCACTTTCATGCTTAAACATAAAGCAATATTGCGGAAATAGGTCATTTAAATTGAGGCTGATCTCAATTAGTCGGCATAATAGAGTTCGTTTGATATTTGCGGCGGTCGAGTCATTATTCACGCTATGGCAGGTGGTTCCGCGCTCCAATTGCATTATGCAAGCTGTTCTGACGCGCCAAATCTGTTTTAGGGCTTGAGTGCCACATTATAATAATTAATACCAAAGTATTTAATTTTTATCTAGCTTTTTATTAAAAAAAGTAAATTGTTGTTTGTTAGTCTCGCCAAAACTTGAGAACGGCTGGTTAAGCTGATTTTAGTTTTGAAACGTTCTTTGTAGTTTAGGCTATGTTAAAAAGGTGAGAACACCTATAATATAATACCTATAATGAACATGAAAGCGGCCGCAGCCGCGCGACAGTATACATTATATAAGTACTTTACATAAGCAAAGTACCAACTGTGCTAAACCTTGAAAAATGTAAGTACATACATTATGTTTGTATGCAATGAATACATTTATATGAATAGGTACTAAATACCTATTGCCAACTTTGACTTTTCCCCGTGGTTGTAATAAATACTAGAATATTCCGTATCAATTTTTTTCAATAAGATATTTTATGAGTTCCTTGGTATAAGAAATCCTTAGTTTTACCAATTTTGGTCAAACTATATCAAACACTAAAATTTTTCTGTTTAAAAAAAATATACATACCTATATATAGTTACTAGATACGTTTTGTGTGGCACACTAAATGAACTGACTAGTGTGGAATTTTCATAACTTTCCTTCAGTTCGTCTACATACATACCTAATACATACCTACGAGTAACTAAATCACTGTAGCAAAGGCCCTAAATGTTTAAAATGGCTCGCTGAACGTTAGCCAGGAAGTTAAATGAATCGCGTTCGACTCATTAAGTTAGTAATTCTGGGTAAAATCAGTTAAACTAAACTAAGTTTGAGGTGACCTACTTGGTGTTTCCTAAACTTATTTTGCCTGATTTATAGCTAGCATGTTGTGCGAATTGTTAATCCAAAATATTTGATTAGTGATACAATCTAGTGTTGGTAATCCAATTAGAATTATAAAACCTTTCAACCAGAAGGTTTTACACAATTTTCAGATAGGTAGCATCAGTAAGATTTTTCAATTTCCTATTTTTAATTTTTAGGTTACATTACAACTTTTAGCTTGATAGCTAAGTACTTACCCACAATGATTTCTGCTTAGGTATATGGGCTTCTGTTTAAAATTTATCACTAGCTAAATTATTTTAATAGGTATTAAATTATTTTACAATACAAATCTTACCGGAAGAACACCATGGCGGGATAATGCTTGAATCAGATTTGCTGCAAAAGCTATCCCAAACATTTCGTTGCTTTCCTTTCAGTCTCATAGTTTACTATTAAGTATTTAAAGTTTATTATTAGACACCAATGAATTTCTATACGAGTTAATCAAGATGGAAAAATGAAAATGAAAATATATTTCCTTATTTGGCCAATATTGGCAATATTGATAAAATTGGATGATTTTTTCCCGCGTTTTTCAGTGACGCACTGACTGACACCCGGTGTGGCAAATGACATTTCTGTATTCTGCCATTATTCAACCTTTCAATTCAACTTTTTTTTTTAATTTTAATAGTTTGGTTGACATTGTTTTTTAAATAGGTATTTGACTAAAATAAGTTTTTTTAAATAAATTTACATAATGTTATAATACGCAGGGGAAACAAAACAAACGAAGTCAATAATACATTTTAAGTAAAAAAACACGGTGATGTTATTGTAATAGATCGGTAGGTATTTAAGGTTTACATTTTGTACTACCTACTTATGAGGTAAGATAGGTCTCACAATTATTTATTTCCATCTATTACTTGTCATATGTGATGCTTTAAATTTATTATTTAACTAAATATACAACATATGGGCAAATACCTTCGACATTACAGTAAGAAGGTAGGTACTACAAAGTTTTTCCCTCAGTAGGTAGGTACGGGAGCTTGACCATTTGCCACTTAATATTTATTTACGGTAGGTTTAGCCTACTTTTTTAATTTTCTACCTAATAACTTTCATTTGAAAGGTCTCGTCCTAAATTTAATGATTTGACCTCTGTTCCGTTTGCTCCAGTTTACAAAGATAATTATTTGTCCCGCACATTAAAACTTGAAATTTGAATTTCATGGGCGAGGTATTAAATGTAATGAAATATTTCAAGTGGAACAGTTCGTGAACTATGTTTGTGGCTCTCGCTTTACTTTTCGCGGCGTTGAAGACGAGTGCTCAGGAGCAGTCCCTGAGCACCGTGCCTCCCATGCGTTCGCCCCCCTTGCCATTCCTGGATTTGTTCACCAGTGCGTCCAACTACCCTGAACCCATTCGAAAAACCTACTCCGAATCGGACAATTATGTGTCATGTCCGAAATCGGATTCATTATCATCATTCGCAAACGTTCTGGGAAGCGCCGCTAAAATAATGATTTCGGCAGCTGTTATTCTCGTCCTGAAAGTGCTTGCGGGTAAACTGCTATTTATGCCTCTAGTATTTGTGTTCCTCGTAAAGTTGGGATTGAAAGCGTTTCTCCTATGGCCAATGATAACAAAAATGATAAAGTACTTCAAGAAGAAAAAGAAGAAAGGTCATAAATCGAGGATTATCACGGATTGTTCGCCGAGAATAGCGTGCGTTATACAGAGGGCGAGTTACAGTGGGTGGAGTAGCAACTTGGGAGCGGCCGCCACTTTTACACTTATCGACGATATCGAAGAGGACAATTTGTTCGCTAAAAGTATGTTGGCGATTTTAGCCGGAGATAAAGTCGCAGAGTGTATGTCACTAGAGTGTAGTTCCGGAGATTTAGTAGCGAGATGCCTACTATCGCACTTAGCCGACTTTTACAAATTTTCACACAATAGGTTGCATAGCGACAACTTAATGAAACCTCAGTATAAGTAATCGCACCACGCCTACTTTTTTTATTTTTTTACTGAAGAATAGCAGCTTGCCATATTTTTCTCTCATCGTTTCGAAAATATCATGATGCCTATTTTTGTACAGTCTATTTCGTAAGTGCAAGGAAGTAAACAAAATATTTTGTCATTTAATTCCAGCGTTCGAGTAAATGGAACGAACAAAATGAATAATAATTTTATAAAATATATTCATAACTGTGACGTTGTTCTAATTAAAATACTAATGTAAATACGTACATACAATATATGTACCTATAGCTTTTGTTTTCGTACTTGGTGTAAATTTAAGATAAGCCACACACCTAGTTAGTTATTTTTCTTATATTAATCGGTGGGCGTTGCGATCTGCGACAAGTTTTATACTTCTGCAGGTCGCATCACTGCCTATTTTGTTATTTGCCTCAATTATATTCCTTAATAAAGACTTTTTATGTTTATGTAATCAGTATTAATAATTATGTTTGTAACAGGGTTCTTGGTCATTGTGGCATTGTTTTTATGTTTTGTTTATCATTTATTACAAACATGTTAATTTATTTCTGTTAGAATTCAAATAAAAACGACATACCTTCGGTACAAATACAGTTTTGTGTTTGATTGTACATTCAGTAGGCAACACAAGTAAACAATATACCGATAGAAATGAAAGTAGGCATTATGCGACCATATGGTCTATTTAGAATAATGTTTGACGAAACGCAATTTTCGGCATAGTGCGATCACTTGTATGGAAATTTCAGAATGTTGTCCTTGCGCTACATACTGCAAGTAAAAATTAAAAAATGAACTAAGTGCGATAGTAGGCATCTCGCTACTAAATCGTTCCGGAATCGATATAAGCTGACACTTTAATGTTTACCAACATACGTGTATGTAGGACGATGCGGTTTAGTATCGCGACCCAGTTATTTCCAAGCCCAACTGTAGTAAAAATGCTAGGTTGCATTGTGATGCGATTTTATAAATACGTATCACGTATGAAGGCTTCAATTAACACACTGCAGTCATGGATAGAGGTTACACAATTATTGTTCTACTGATTTTGTTATCAGTTCAGTTGACGTTTTGTGGATCTGAAGATACTTTGTTTTATCTTACACCGGCGATGCGTTCAAGAAGTGCACAGCCTATTATCCAAGCCCAATTTAATCCAGCTTCTGGGACCATTCAGCAAGGCATCATGCTATCACCAGACCACATCAAGATGGAACGACACCCAGAAGAATTCTACTATCAAGAACGCATGCATCCAGAAGAAAACCTGCATCAAGGGCGTATCGTGCCATTACAACAGTTGGGGTCTCTGAGCTCTTCGGAATCTCATGAACAAATGACATCACAGGAGAGTGCAACATCTGAGCAACGTGTCTTACCATCAAAAGCTATGCAGCATGGTTTGACAACGTATAATAAAATGGAGAGTTTTCCGGTTAACTCCACAGCACCACAGCAGATGACGATGCCTTCCACACAGAAGTTTACTGGATACACTCAAGAACATTTGAGGCCACAAGAACGTATGTCTACTTCAGGGAACTTTCAGAAGATAATTCATACCGGTGCGCCTCATGCCCATACGCAAAAGCACAGTGAACAAGCTGTCAACGACAAGAGTAACAAGCGCACGGAGGAAGATCCTCGAGCTGTAAAGAGTGGATACGAGTATCCTCATCAGCCGTACCCACAGAATCAGTACGGTTACACACCGCCACAGCCGAGCTACAATGCACCTGCTTCACCAGCTCCGTACACCCCACCAGCATCCCCGTATAAACCCCCTCAAGATCACTCCGAATCGCCCAATGATATCCTAAAACCCGACCTATCCGAACTAATCAAGCCAGTGACTGGCAAAATAGCGAGCAAACTCAACGGCCTCTTCGGCTTATTATCTTTATTGGGATCTGGGAAAGGTCTAGAATTGGGAGGTTTAACGAACCTGCTCTTTGAAGGGATTTTAAAACCGCTCCTAGCTTTCAAAGGTGGATTGAAAGCTCTAATCAGCAAGTTGGCTATTCCTGTGATTTCACTGATTCTAATCAACGCAGAAGTTCTGGTGACCGTTTGGTGGATGTGGGAGGACTGTCCTGAAGCGAAACCAGCTGAGTACTCGAAGCCCTCATATCCAACTCCTAGCTACAACTACAGATAGGCTATATCCCAGTTTGTATTAATTTGTACATAAGATTTTGAGACTGAATATGTGACGATGAGTTTAATAAATAATTAAAATTCGTAAAAAGGTTTTATTTCTATGTCCCTCATAGGTAACATGCTGGCTTCAAAAATTTTCAAACAAAACTAATAGGTATATTTTCTTTAGATTAACATTTATTTATTTTAGGCAGGTGACATGTAAATGACACCAAAAGATAAGAGCTAAATAGGAACTGTGTAATCCGAAATTACGATCCAAAGTTACATTTGTCATAACATAGTGACCTCCATAAATCTCTGAATATTCCTAGTTACCCAATAGAGCCGCACATAAAGAGCAAGACTAATGAGATTATTCGCTCAATTTCTTCGTACTACTCCAAGGTACTGGAAATAAATGTCGTTTGACAGGTGTCTGGATTGGTTACGTCAAAGCCAGTATCTACCCCATTATAGATAATTGGGTGATCTGAACTGAGGTGTCCTAACTGGGAATGCGGAGTGTAGAATTCGGGACGTCTATTAGACGATATTCGGTGTCGGCGTAATAATAATCAGAACCTAGAAGATTATGCTTTGAATTAACGCAAGGTTCTCACTACAATGTACCTATTTTACGTTACTAGCCTAACGTTAAGTCCTATTGAGATTTCATAATAACTTTTTTTTTTTTTTAACTTTCGGATTTACTTTTATAAAAAGTAAATCCGTTTTTTGGCCATAAGTTTTGTTATAAGTAACTATATTGTACATCTGTAAGGGCTGTGGATTTTGTGTAATAAATAAATAAATAAACTTTTTAAAGTAAAATTGAAAGTTTTGTATAGCTTTTATCTTTATCACCATGTAGGTAAGTACCTAAATATTTCAGTAAATTTGGTCCTTGTAGGTTGAAAGTAGATTATAGTTACACACACATCCTAACTTTAATTTTAACCCACGTTTTATTTTTTAAAACTACAAAAACTATTTACGTCAGTACTTAAATATTTTTGTAGGAATTCCGTTGGCGTATAAAATGTATTGAAAGCCCGTGGAAAATATAAATTATTCTGACAAAGCCAGGTTTCCCAGTTGAGTAAAATTTCCTAGCGAATAACTTGATAAAATGCATAATGTTATAATCGCGAGCTTTTAGCACACCTCGTTAACACGAGACGCCTGCATTCATTAATTTTATCTAATTGTATGGACGCCTGACCGACGACGTGTTCGTTAGTTGCTCCATGTTGGCACTAAAATATCGTTCCATTTTCAATTTTGAATGTTAATAATCTGGGATATAACACGGCCAAAGATAACGCGGGCTAGTTATAAATACCTTCCTTCATAATTACCTATAACATCCTAAGTCAATGAAAAGTTTTTTGTTTTATTTATTTGTTAAGGACCTCCAATAAATTATTATGGTATATGTAGAACAAAATAGTAAGTAGGTACCTATAAACACTTTCTAGATTTTTCAAATTTAAATTATGGTTTTAGTCTTGTTGCCAAAATTGTAAAACAATCCATCAGCTGAGCACGTACCGAGCAAGAACGAATGATGATTATCACGCACAAATTTACTACGGTTGTTAACTGCGAGTTTATGGGAACGTTTACTTCCAAAATCGAATTGTGGAATCGTTCATCCAGATTTACATTCATTCTTTTATTTTAAAAATGTATCAAATGGAAAATGGTGTTTACTTTTATTATCTTGAACTACGAGAAAGATGACACTGTAAAAAAATATTTTGCTCTTTTCTTAGATATATATACTTACCTAATCTTAGTTTTTTGCCTTTTATCCAAAATTATCCAAAATAGTTTAAAACATGGGCTTTTCTCACTAATAATTTATAGGTGAAATTGTATGAATATTTAAAAAAGTGGCCAAGTGCGAGTCGGACTCGCCCATGTAGGCTTCCGCAGCAATTGTTTATATGAAATAGTTTATGACGTATTATAAAAAAACTACCTACTCGATAGATTTCGTTCAAACCAATTTTCGTTGGTAGTTTTTGTGCTAATGTACATTATATATTTTTTCTAGATTTATCATTCTCTTGTTTTAGAAGTTAGAGGGGGGGGGACACTCTGTTTTCCACTTTGGAAGAGTCTGACGTCCAAACTATTAAGTTTAGAATTAAATGATGTTAAAAACCTTAATATTATTTTTGAAGACCTATTCATAGATACCCCACATGTATGGGTTCGATGAAATTTTATTTTTAAAGTTTCGGTTCTAAGTATGGACCCCCAAATGTAATTGTTTTCTTTTAAATATTTTATTGAAATCTTAGTGCGGTTCACGAAATACATCACCAAATTTCAGCTTTATAGCTCTTATAGTTTCGGAGAAAAACTGCTGTGACATACGGACGGACGGACGGACGGACATGACGAATCTATAAGGGTTCCGTTTTTGCCATTTGGCTACGGAACCCTAAAAAGAGATGGATCTTATGATGTTTGTTGCTTGATAATTTTGTCAACAATTAGATGTTTTGTAATGTAATCTGTCGTAATTATTGTAAACGTGTACTATACGTAATTATTAACTAAGTATAATCAATTTAGCTTACTTTTTTATTTTTGTGAATTTAGCCCAGTTTGTAAGAAAAGTTCCTACTTTAAGCAGGTAGGTCATACGCTTGGTATTATAACCTTTATTCAATTCCATGATACTTTTAATATTTCGAAAGCTACGCGACTTGAATAATTTACCAGGTCGTTCAAGTAAACTTTTCTCATTCAAATTTTATCTAAGTAAATACCTGGAGCGTTCTTAGACAGTAGGCAGAACTTGAATCGAAAGTTTTACGAACTTGGATAATACTTAGAATGCTCGTCTTTTATTCTTGTTTGAACAGGGATCTTCTTATTCTATGTATCTATGAATATAGGTACATACACTTCGCCGTCGGTGGCCGTCGGTTAACAATAGTAGGTACCACCGCATCTCTTCCCGAGAGCTTACTTTCGTTATTAAGGTCGTGGGTTTTCTTCTAGTTAAAATATGTGCGTTTTAAAAACACGTGCTCTAACGGCGAAGGCAAAAATCTTGAGGTTTTTGAAAAGTATAGAACAAAATATACACGTAAAACAGAAAACAAACATGAATTATGAGTTTTTGACATCATCCTAAATTCATTGTCTGTCATTTCATATTAGAAGCTCTTTCAGTGCAATAAAGCGATAAACACAGCTTCATCCAAAATTCAATTTGATTACTATCATACACAAAACTAATTTCAGTAAAGAAACAATCCTGTCCCGATAGCACTAAACTTTGAAAGCTAAAGTGTAATAAAATCCTGTATTTCCATGGAATCCCGAAAGCATTCGCTGTACATTCGGATTTCATAAAATGATCAGACGATTTGGTGGAGAGGGGATTTATTTGAATCCTAGTTATGGGCTGTGAAACCTGACATTACGTGGTTACGTTGCAAAAGGAGCTGAACCTCTTTATCTTCAATAATCATGGGTATAAGCGTTGTCGGAAAGCCTTTCAGCATTTTTAATAAGTTTATCTTTCTAATTGTAAGTTTTAATCTGTACCTTGAGACCAGTTAGAACTTTTTGACTACGTTCTGAAGAAGGGTCATAAAATTTGATTCAAGTTAATTATTTTTTCTTAAATCTAACCTTTCATTTAAACACATGCAAGTGTTTAGAGGATACCTATTTGTTTTTGCATAGATTTTGTTTAACCCTAAAAATAAATTATCATGGTTTATTCTTGGATTTGACCATAATTAAATAGATCGAAAATTGTAACACCTAAGGTGTGACCACTACCTAAGTATTTTTCTTTCTGTCGAGATATTACCTAAATAATAAATTGTACACCATTATATTATTAAACCCCTAGAGTGTACTGTCGATTTTTTTATGGACCAGAGTAATGTTTACTGGTGTATCTCATGTCGGTAGCTATGCTATGGCTAACTACCTTCGTCGTAAAAACGAAATCATTTTTCTCCTTGACCGGTTTTACGAGTAATATTTTGTGGGATTATTTTATTCCTCGCAATCACAGCCGGGTATATATTTTCCACAATAATAAATAATATGGATCGGTTTCTTATTATTAACGTTGAGTGCTTTTTACAGATTTGAAGCTTCATTTTCCATCAGGGATGTGGTAACAGTGATTCTATATCTAATATATACCATTTTGAGAATATACTGTAAATGTTCTGCTATAGGTACCTACGCTATTGATTCACCCCTATTTACGATCTTCTATAACTTAGCTGAAACTACCAATGCTATAATATTATGTGAGCGAATGAATGAGATTGAGCGATCTTTAAGAAATTCATACCAAAGCAGGTGCAGAAGTGATTTATGAGATCCACACTCAAGTAGCAAGTTCAATCAGGTAGCTACCAACAAGATTTTTACTTCAAAAAAAGGAAAACCAAACAACCTATGGTGTTGTATTTTTTGCACCACAGCTCTTAGTGCCTAACATTGTAATCTGAGCTAAAATACTTTAATTCACTGCCTTACAGTTGATACCATAATCGCTTTAGGATTTACCAGCAGCCGGTTTCATACGAACGTTGTGATCTATGCACTAAAATTCATAAAAGGAAGCTCACAGCCTATGTAAATTCTAACCCAGCCAATAGTTCCATTCATCCTTTCAATTCTCCTGAACTGTCACAATATAACGCTGTGAATACTCAATGATACATAGTTCTACTGATAAATAGTCGAAGGTTGTGTTGCAGGGACCATGGCGAATTAAGGTAAGGTGAACTATATCTGTGTATGAAGATGTTTGAAATTAATGCTTTAAATTGATGGCGTTACAGTAGAAATAGTCAGGGATCCGTAGTACATGGAAATCAAGTGATTACTAACAAGCTAATTTTTGGTGAGTAGCTTCGTTTCGATGAGACGTCCAAAGATATCCTATACCCAACTCTCGACTGTGGTAGCTAACAGAGATATCAAGGATTAAAAAAATCAAGGATGTAAAACTGGGATAACGGACCACGAAATTTGTAGGACAATATGTTATATCTCAAGATAATTATCTAAATTATATAAAAACATGTTTGTCCTACAAAACCTATGGTTTGATCAAAGAGTCCGCCATTTCGAAAATGTATCGAAAACGAGGTCAATTTAAATGATTACTATGATTACTAACCAGCTGATTTTTTGTTGTATACTTAATTAATATATATCAAATCTAACGGACATATTGTCCGACAAATTTCGTGGTCCGTTATCCCGGTTTTACATCCTTGATTTTTTTAATCCTTGATATCTCTGTTAGCTACCACAATCGAGATTTGGGTATAGGATATTTTTAGTCGTCTCATCGAAACGAAGCTACACACCAAAAATTAGCTTGTTAGTAATCACTTGATTTCCATGTACTACGGATCCCGGCCTAAAAGAGTGAAAGTTATTTTTAAATATAGTGAAAAAAGTGCGAATTAAAAGTACCTAGCTGCATTATTATTATTAGTGTAACACAGATCTTAGTTAACTACACAATAAAATGGTTTTGTAAAGTTTCAAAATCAAAAAAGCATCCACGTCTTCTATAATAGTTATATACCCCTGTTTTCTAATTAGGAGCTATGCTTTGATACTAGACATGACCTAACGATGTTATAATTTCTTGTTTTTTATATTGGTACGTTAGGTTCGTAAGTACTCTACATATTATGCAATATAAATGTTGTTAGTGAATAAGTTAGAATTAACTCGAGATATAAATAAACAATAAAATAGTCTCCATGACAGGAATCATGCGTATATACGAGTAGTACCTAACTGATAAACACCGGATTTATCAATGACACGCTTGAGTGAATAAACGAACTAAATAATTAATGAGCACAGACAATATAGAAATAGTTTTAGTAGAGCAGGAAGTTTCGAGTTATTTCCTCTATTGGGAATCGTTAGCTTTTCACAATATTTCCGTTTCAATGCTAAAAGAAAAAATATGATAGGTGTTTTTCCTTACACGTGGTATTTTTAGAACTGTTCATAATTAAGTATAATGAGAAGGCTAGGTGGTAATAATAGGTGTTTTTATAATACATTTATGTGTTTTCCTTAGAAGGAAGCTCGACTTTCATTTCGATGAAAAATCTAGAGGACAGTCTAGATTTTTCATCTCGAAAAAAGTTTGTGCGCTCTTAAAACGTACTCGGAAAACATCATGAGGAAACCTGTGGCTAATTAGTTTCAAATATTACGAGTTCTCTCTTCTGTTGGTCTTGGGCAATCCTTATTCTTATCCGAAAGCTTACGGAGTTTAAATACCGTCTTAAAATTCATTAACACTGGCCAAGCCACGTCACTTATTAGTAAAATAAAGTTCAAACTAGAATTTATTGATAATATCTGGTTTAAAATACGCCCTGCGACATATATTGTGTCAAATTCGGCTCGTCCCGCGCTATCTCCGAAGGGTTCCGGACCCACGGGATCTGGAATTGCTATTGCCTGTCTATCAATGATGAATTCTCCTATTCACGGACATTACTAAATACCTTTTGAATCTACATTTCGTTTTACTGTTTGTATGAGGTAGTAAATAAATATATCGTACCTATACCTACCTAACTGGACAAGTCACACAGCACCATACTTAAATTTTATTACGGCTTCTAGATAGCAAGCGGCTAAGATGACATAGACAAAGCACATGGATTGGACATCTTATACAAAGTCCTACAAGCTTTTCGCCCGAAGCTTTGCCCGAAAAAGTTATATTAGTCATCAATAGAGTTGACTGCAAATTAGTGGTGTGATTTATAAAGAAATGTATTATTGTTACTCTTTTACGCAAAAAGTAAAAGTAACAAATATTAATATATTCATGTAGCTTATAAGGCCACTTTCCACCCCGAAATAATCCATGATATCGCGCAGATTTTAATGACAGATACAAATTCTTACCGCGGGAAAATCAACTATAACGAGTAAAAGGCGGGCGGAAAGCTGGTTTATACCTATGTACATAACCTTACCTACCCATGATGGCATGACGCCTTACGAGTGTCCAATATTTCTCAAGACATATTCCATCCAATATCGAAGCAAACATAACTTATTCAGTTTATAGTCGATCCTCTTTACATTTCTCATTTCTAGAAAGTCGATGCAGGGCGGTTGATATGATGGTTTTGCATTACCGACACACTTCAGACGACTTCTGGTGAATTGAATCTGGTAATTTCATGGACCGCCATGAAATTAAAGCTAGAAGATATATGTTTAATAAAAAAAGTTATAAAATATATTTTATTTCTTTAAGTAAAATAATGTTCGTCAATATTTTTTAAAGTGGTACTTACATAATTGGACGCATAATTGGGTATGTCGACATATCTATGTTGATATGTATATGAGATATTTTTTATCTTTTTTATTATCCATATAATATCATCCAGATTTTGGAAACAAATACATATGTCCAGAGGCGGTATACTAGTAATATATATCTATGTATTATGGTTGAGCTCTACGTCTCCGGAAAGAAACCGTGATCATTTTTACTATCAATACCTACAATAAAAACTCAATAGATACCGCTTTACGTCTGACCTACGCTCAAAGTCAAAATCTATGACAAAGCTTATTTTTACCGCGGAAACTTTATTCTCACGGAAAGATACAGAATAAGCGGGCTCAAAGCTTGATAATATATCCCGATGACACATTTATCGCGCCGTACAACGCAAACTTCCTATCCTTCCCGGGCGTTGAATAATGCTTGGTTTACACGGGCTTCGTAGCTAAGCGCTTAGTACTTGTCGCTTACTAAGCGACATGTAAATAGGATCGATCTCTATTCCCTTGCACTATTCACAAACACTAATACTAAGCACTAATCAGCGTGTTTACACACGAGGAATTAGTATTAGTGACAAGTACTAAGCGCTTAGCTACGAAGCCCGTGTAAACCAAGCATAATACATTCAGGTTATGACAAGTGAAGTTGTCTACGTTCTACGTTACTTGCGAATATTATGTAGATCATGATATCTTAGTCTAAAATACCTAGCTCATAGCTATTGAAGTAGTTAAGAGAACGCTCAACTTACATTCCGTAGCTTTACAACAGCACGCCTGTAATTTTCTGACCGAAAACTTCGTAGCTTGTTCTCTAAACACGTGGTTTTTCGATGGAGAAAAACATCGCAAGGAAATAGGTGGCTCTTCAATAGCCAAGCTTCAAGCCAGGCTTCAGACGTATTCTAGAGGTTTTTTCCTCTGGATACGATCGCTTATGCGTAGAATGGATGTCGTTTTGGGTAATCCGTATCTATTTAAAGTTCTTTTTACGTATCACTTAAGTAACTAGGTACCTACCTACCTATCAATGTTACTTAAACGATGCCTATCATACAACTACAATTACTGTTATGCAAACTTGGCTGCACATAGTGTTAATATGCAAATTGTTTGGTTGCACTATAGCTAGAGCCCCATTTGGGATTCACAACTTTTTATTCATAGTTCCTAATTGTATAGTGAGTTAGCAACTGTGACGGCGGCGCTCAGTGGATTTGTCAGAGCTTTAGTAATGGATAGGTTGATACGAGTATATCTTCAGTTTTTGCATAGACAACTGTTATTTTAACTAAATATTTTCTTTTTAAACTTTCAGTCCGAAGGTCGTGGGCCCCGCCGCGCACCTTAAAATATACTTTTGCGTTGATTTATAATGTTGTAATTCAATTACCTACTAAAACTATTAAGAACTCCCATTACGCATACGTTTTTGTAGTTTTTAAGTTTTTATGTAAATATTTTTTTTATTGGTGTGTGTAATAAAGAATTATATAATCTTATCTTATCTTAAAACTTCAGTTATACCAACAATAGTTTGAAGATACAAAGTTTAATATGAAGTAGAAGTTCAAACCATAATCAACGCTCTAGTTTGTCAAAACTGGGTCAATTATTCAGGAAAAAAGTGAGTGCAAAATACTTATCCCCAAAACGGTGGTAATGCTGCAAAATGGTTCTTAACCTAATTTGTTGGCATTGCCTCAGTTCTAGCAGATCTTATCAAAATAAAACTACCTACGCTACGTAGAAAACAATTTCCTTTTACCAATATGTTAAAAATATAAAATAACATGTTCCTAATCCTTAGCTTGTTTCAATATAAATTACTCAGCCTGTTTGGTTGAAAATTTCTGTGAAAATTTCATAAAGAAAAGGACATCAATATTCTAAAGGCGGTGTCCTTGCCTTTTGGTATTTTTACAGCGTTTCGTCTACCTGTATTTTTGTCCTTCAGATATTAACTGTAGGTCATTTCTCGACTTCGTAAACTTCCATGAACTGGCATGCTCCATAACGGTGGACCGTTAAATTTATTACATTCCTGAAAGCTCAGAGTCGTGTTTATCTATAGGTATTTATATCTAAAATAAGTATGCGTTTTGTTTGTTACTTGCAGGACGTTGACGGGAGAAGCTGGCTGTCCGGTGAGCGAACTGAGGAGATGTCAAGGAGGTGGAATGTTTTTGTGAGCATGTGACGTGAAGGTTGGCGCGGGTGGTCAGCGCCAGCGCGCAGCCCGCGGAGTCGATCCGCGCAGCGCCCTGACGTCGGCGCGGGCCGGCGCACTCCGCACTCCGGCCGCGACCCACGGCTCCCTCGCACCTCGCGCGCTCCGCCGCCGCGACCGCTGTCACCACCGCGACGCGCAACACCCATAGTGATCACCCGTGACTGTTTGTTGTGATATCGTTGGAGACCTGTACTCCCCAGGTGCGACATCCCCTTCCGTGAAACCTCAACCTTAGTGAAAACAAACACGTCGCTGAGTATTAGCGCAGGCGCGACGTCCGCGAACACCATGAGAGCGGCCATCTTGGCCGAGGACGCACTTTCGCCTCGCCCTAGCCTCAGAGTTTGAAAGGAGAGGACTCGAGGAATCCTCCGCGGGCAGGATGCGTCGAGAGCGAGGCTCCGCGTCGGCCCTGTGAGGCCGCAGCGCGCCGCTATCGATCCGGTGGCGTCATGGCGCTGGCGGAGTGAATGCGGACATCGGGACCGCGCCGCAGCCTCGGCGATCGTCGTGACGACGGAGAGTTCGCGCGGCATGTGAGAGCGCGCGCGGGCCTGGTCGGGAGGGCGCGCGGCAGGCGGCGGGCGCGCCATGGGCGAGGAGTACGCGCGCTCCCCGTGCGAGCGCTTCCCCACGGCGGGCGCGTTCAGCGTGGCGCCGCCGGAGCGGCTCAGCCCGCCGCCGCCCGCGCCGCTGCCGGACCGCTTTTCGGCCTCCCCGCGCCGCGTGCGCCGCTGCGCCGAGGCGGAGCGCGCGCGCCGCCCGCGCTATGTGCCGCCGGCGGCGCACGTGCCCGTGGAGCGCTACGTACCGCGGCCGCCGGCGCCGGCGCCGCACCGGCCGCCGCCGCCCGGCTACTGTCCGCTGCAGTGCCGGCCGCCGCCGCCGCGCAAGTGTTGCGGTCCGCAGTGCCGCGAGGACATCGCCGCGTCGCCGCCGCCGTCGCGCTACGTGGACTACGTGGGTGCCGCGGCGGCCCGCAGGCTGGCCTGCACGCCGCCGCCGCCGCCGCCGCCGCAGCTGCAGCTGCCGTGCGAACAGCCCGAGCCCCCGTGCTGCGTGCAGGCCCGCAGGAGGCCCCAGCCACCGCATGATTGGTAAGTGCTAGTACCTACTTACTAGGAAAGATAATTGATAATTACCTAAAACTTACCTTCCAACCTCTACAATCTTATGTGTTACGTTTGTTTTTCTCATTAGGTAGATCTTTCAGTGAAGATTCAATAATATACTGCTAGAATTATCTATACAGGCATGCTCTATAACCCCTAGATCGAACAATGTACAGACGCAAACCCGTGGGAGTCTATTGAAAACGGTATTGATATTATTGTGAAAATGAAAGTCGTTACGCGATACGGTCTAGGTCTGGGTGGGAACAAAACGGTAAAACGGTATCGCTGAAATTTAGTGATTTCGCGTAGGACTAGTAGGTAATGTAATATGTACAAGTTTTACGATGTGAAGTTCTAAATAGATTTTCCATATCGAAAACACCAAAGTAATACGTCCACAATTACGTCTTAGATACTAATTGTTAATCAAGCCATTACTTGTATAATGTTTTAAAAATCTAACTTTGAAACTTGATGTAGTTTTGTAGAATATTTTACGATTCCATTGCTCGCCCCTGACCAAAGCTCAGCTCCAGTTAACCATTAGACTGATTCCGTATTCCTTGCGTAGGTGTGAATCAAAAGCTTAGCTATTACGCATTACGTAAAGGCACGTTTTTTCATTAATTCTGCCAAAGCTCGCCATTATAATTGATGATTAAACGAACTTACCAAGTGAAGTTCTATCATAATTATACGTTGCGTTTTTTCCGAAGAAATAAGTCCTGAAATAATAATTATATACAACATGTAGTATGCATTATTGTGCACCGTTATAATCACTATCGTTTAGAATATTAATAATCAAAATCTTTAGTCGCTGTCAGTGTCACTGCCTGCCGCCTCTCTCGCTGGTACGTCATTTCGTTTAGAGATATATTACATCAGATATTCTTGAATAGTTTTTCTTGATTTTGTTGACGAAATCAAATCAGCATCAGGGTCCTTGGGTTGGGAGGGAATTGGTACTTATTTCTTCGGAAAAAACGCAACGTATAATTATGATAGAACTTCACTTGGTAAGTTCGTTTAATCATCAATTATACTAGCGTTTTTTCCTTCAGAAATAAGTCCTGAAATAATAATTATATACAACATGTAGACTTTTAGAGCTGATTGAGGAAATAAAATCATATTAGAATTACTCAATAGAGAAATTATACTAAATTAAGTTGAACTTAGAATTATTATGAGTAACTTTACTCAAAATCATATATGTTTTATATGTCATGATGTGGGAAACCACTGTTTCGTTTATTAAATAAATTCCAAGATTCTTTATGTACCCTGTTAAAATTATATTATTTTGAACAGTATTTTTATTACACTATCAACATAAAATGTTGTGGCTTATTATTTGTGTGTTAAAACAAATATCATAAATGAAGATGTTCTCCAGGTTTGTATGATTGTTCTTTTGCAGAACCTTTCCATTGCAAAGGAAGAACCGTTTTTGTTATAATTAGTAAAAACATAATGTTTAAACATTAGTAATTACATAATGTTTAACTGTAGCTGTTAATCTCTATGGTTAATGCGTGGGTTTACAATGATTTTATTCATTAGGGCTTTCCCAAACGCCAATAAGATACACTGGTGATAAAACGATCATACTCATATCAAAATTTATTTAGATTCTATTCGGTTTACTAGTACCAAAAACATTTCTAAAGTCAGTAGGACATTTTTTGTACTATTTTTTACTGAAATCGATAGTTTTATTTACAGGGGAGCAAACTCCAAAACATCCATAGAGGATTTAAACTTGTGATCGAATATTCATGTATCCGATCGTCTGAATATATTATGTTAGAACTATTCAAAGGAGTACCAATAGGAACACTATCTTGTTGCTATTGAGTATACATACAATTCTGTATGTAAAGTTAAATAACTGTGGTGAAAAGAATAATATAAGATATAAAAATTGTTGTAAACGACACTCAAAACTGTAAGAAATATTAAATTCACAAATGTGTATGTATGGTATATATTTAAATATACACGACCTTCCCAGACAACTATTGTGCTACATACTTGGTAGAGATTATACTAAATGATTATTGTGGATGTCCCCGTATGGTGGAGATAATATATAATTGTCTTAGCGACAAAAAATTAATTTAACACGTTATTGTTGCTGGTCAAAGATTAATTATTATGTAAAAAGTTTCTAAATAACAGATACAACGGCTAAATATAACCTATATAAAGCCTCTTCTTCGGTTTTGTAAATAATTGTTTAACTGAGAGTAAAAAAAAAACCGTAGAAACGTAGTATAAAAAAAAATATTTTAGCCCATGACAACGTAAAGGGAAGATGTCAGGCGTGTCTAGACACTTGTACTGTAGATAACCTTACAAGTCACTTTTTTTTTTTTTTTTTTGTATTTGCAAAAGACAAAAAGATCTGGGTTAATTGTACTTATTTAGTAACGTTTTTCGAGGACTCAGTCGTGACAGTAGTTTAATTCACTTAGAAGGAAGACTGGTTTTCTCTCATTCTATTGATGTATGGATGCAAAAAAGGAAATATATTTATAACCTATAATGATAGTAGATAACTTGCAGCTTTATCTGTATGGAAATTGATATTATATTTCGACCAAGGTCTACAGCCGGTACCTTTTCTACAACCACACGAACCATACCCCGTTGTTGAGGCGCAGAATTAACAATACAACCTTTATCTACAGTATTGTCATTTTAAATTCTTTAAAATGATTATAGGGTAGCGTGGAGCTACCATTATTTTCGTCGAATGGAGAAAATAAAAATATACAATTTTAAGGCTTATAACAAAGCCAATAAATTTCTGGGCAAGCGCACACTAGAAAACCGACTATGCTGTGGTTGAAAATACCAACTTATTTCATATTATATGTTTTGATAACTTTATCCAGATGTTAATTTCTTTAAAAATGCGATGTGTTCCATTGCATGACAGCTGGTTCATCCCGTGGATGCAAAGCAGAAATCATGGGGTTTAACTCAATAACATGTATTTGTGAAACCCTGGATTTATATTCAAACGAAGTTGAATTCATAATAGGTCTCCAGCTAACCCAATCATAGACAAGACACTATTATAGAAATAAGTTATAAAACTATTTATAATAATATTTAGTTTACATAGTAGGTAACTATGTAAGTTTGAAACGGTTACATTGATAGTTATTATAATATGAAATGATATTAAAAATGTAGCAACGCTAATAGTGGATTATCTGAAGCGATTCATGGTTCATAACTTTAGGAAGTTACTATACACTTAACAGCAGAATGTTCATAATTATATTTTGTATCATGTAAACATTGTAAACACGTTAGTGTATCACATTGAGAGAGAATTTGGAAATAGTTGTACGTATTATCCGTAACTCAATGGACGTAGGTAGCGTAGAAAAAACTCTCCGACATGCACACATGAAAACTGACAATAATTTCTTAGTCGCCAGTGATGGCGCACCCTACAGCATACAGTCAAGTAGGTTTGTATATTTCATGTTGGTAAAACACGCTTGGTCTTGCTTGACCCGATATATGTACATCGGTCATAATGCGGCTGGTGCCGCGAGGCGGAATCTTCTTTCGCACACCATAGCAGATTATCTTTAAAATGCACATTTCAATTCGGTATGGATTTTAAAAAGATTCCAGGAATGAACTTATAGTAATATAAGATAGTTGAGCACGCTGCGATGTCTTGATTGCTGCGATCCTTCAATGCTGGATTATATTATTATTGTACACAAACCTTTAGTTTTGTACTTAGGTCTCACCAAGAGGCGGACCGAATGTTAAACAAAACATCTGTTTATAAGCAGATATCTGTACCAAGATGGTAGTTACTATGGGTTATTGATGTCGGAAATACGGCCACTGGTTTTTGGGTACCTCGTCTCCTCTATGCTCGGCGGCTGTGTCGGCGGTGTGTCCACTGCTGCACTGGCGTCCTGGATGAACTGGACTACGGATGTAGACTTCTGGATGTGCGGTATTATTCGATGCGATCGGCTGTTTCCTTGTAAGATTAGCCAGTTTGCATCAGAGGTACTGAAAAAACCTAATAACAGATTCAGAATGCTGAATATTTCATAATTCATCCTTGTAAACTTCTTCATAGCTCGTTCTTATTGTTTTACAAGTCTAATATTTATAAAGTTGCGTATGTTGGTCACAAGTAAACCACTTTATAGTTTGCTTATATATTTCGCTTCAATCCCAAAATAATCGGATACGTATGGAAGGAAACATTTTATGCAGGAAAATCTACAACTTGCAGGATGTAGTAATAATAAAAATAAAACATAGGTATTGTAGGTATACATGGTATACATTATAGATAATTATGATATCTTGATAAATATCTAATGGTGATTGTTTGTATTATTTATAATGCAAAAGTAGGTAGGTATTATGCATAATTACTATGCATAAATCACCAAGTAGGAACTACTCTATTCCATATTTATTTTTCAAATAATTGGACGTTAAGTATAATATTTAAAACAATTTAATAATTACACGTAGGATAAACCCAAAAGTATATCTGAATGTGTCAAATAAATTTTACTTGTGTAACACTACACTGTAATAATGTCAAATCTGTATTTGTGTTTTGTTTTGCCAAAAGTGCCGTATGGCGATGGCCTAAGAATAGTGCCACCCAATATTTTCCCATAGATTTCATCAAACCGACGTAGGGATATGTTTATCAGAAGATAGGCTGCAGCGTCATTTGTGTAGGTAGGTACTTAACCTATCAACTCACTGTGGTAAATTAAATTTGCCGCTAACAAACCTTTTAGTGTGGTGGATACACAAACTCCCCAATCTATGGGGTTTATATTCATCAACTCCATGTCCAGTTGCAATGAGGGAAGTAGAATAAGTGAGACAGCCCATAGAACAGCTCGATATAATTCTCTTCTAAATATGTTGTACAAATGCGATGAGTCAGCCCAAAGATCAGCTCGAGTGCATTAACTTGTTAATTTGATAGTCAATATGCGATGAGACAGTCCTGAATACTGCTCGAATGCATTGTATGACTGTCATAGTACATTATTAGTATAAATACGTATTGTTGTACACAGAACTAGCACAGTATCTGTTTTCAATAATCCACATTGTAAATGCGGGTAGCGCTTTATGACATCATTGTTGCGATGAGGCTGTCCGATGCCCGAATGCATTTTTGTTGTTTTTGCGCACGATGTGAGCTACATAAGTAGGTACGCTTGTAATAATAAATTGACTTTTCAATAAACCACATTGCAAATGCGGGTAGCGCGTTATGACATCATTGTTGCGATGAGACTGTCCGATGATCAGCTCGAATGCATTTTTGTTGTCTTTGCGTACAATATGAGCTACATAAGCTTTCAATAACCTACATTGAAGATGAGGGTAGTGCGGCATGACATCATAATTATGAGACTGTCCGACGATCAGCCCGAATGTATTTTTGTTGTCTATGCACACAAAATAGCTAAGCATATTTGTAATAATAACTTGACTTACCTTTTTCAATGGTATGATTTGGTTCCGAGTCACTTGGACTCAACTTGGATTTTTATAACAAATTTTATGATTTGTAGTTGATCACTTACGTAAGAATGGCAAATTAAACTTGTTTTGGCCATGATAAAACGTAATTATATTGGTTCACAATTGTTTATTTTACTAGTGCGAAACTTTCGCAATTTTACGTGACGAACGGTTGAGCACTAAAATGCGAATGACGTACCAGCGAGAGAGGCGGCAGGCAGTGACACTGACAGCGACTAAAGATTTTGATTATTAATATTCTAAACGATAGTGATTATAACGGTGCACAATAATGCATACTACATGTTGTATATAATTATTATTTCAGGACTTATTTCTGAAGGAAAAAACGCTAGTATAATTGGTTATTTCGTGGATAGGATTGATAACGTGTGATTGATGACTATAGCCACGCACATTCGTAAGCGACAGACATAACCTTATATGAAATGTACGAATTCACGGTAAATCACTAGCTTTTATGATTTATCGTCGCGGTCGAGTTAAATAATCGTCGGCTTTTTAGCTATTTATGGAACAGATTAGTCATTAACGATTTATTTTAGATTCGTTAATATTTTAGGGATTACGTTATTATAATATAGAGGTATTGCGTTTCTAACAAATATATTGTAATTATTGTTTCATTTATGTGATTTTTGTGGTAACATATTAAGTAATAAAGTCATTAGATATTATTACCAAGCGGTTTGGCTACAATACGATACACATTAATACTTTAGGTAGGTACTTATATCTAAATATTATGTTCTTTTTACCGAAACAAACTTATTTTAAATATTTCCCATTTAGTATAAATATTGACGTAAATTGCACAAAGCTTTGACCATATACAATTTAGTCGAGGTGGTCGAGTGGTGAAAGCAACCAACGTACCAAGTACCAACCAACTGCGACCACTTACCTAGTTACCGTAGTTTTTATACCAAATCCCCAAGATCTATGTACCTATTAATGAAACATTATTATTTTTAATGGGGGAGACCCGGTAGTAAGACATAGTAGGTATGGGTTGTTATGGGGAGGTTGAAAATTTCGATACCGTTATAATTCTACCATAAAATTATTACGACTGTTTTAAATTTGGAAATGTACCAACAGAGTATGTGTTATGGTTTTATATCGAGAATTCAAATACCTAACCGTGCATTTAATGGCCTTGCTTTGTATTGGGGTGGTGGTATTGCCAGATTCGTGGAAATAAGCACTCTTCCTCTGAAAGTAAAGGCCATAGAGATTATTTTTATTGTTACGAATTTATGTCTCTGGTGTAGAATTGAGTGTGTGTTCGAATACACTTCAGTTTTTGTAGTTGCATGAATATTGTAGTTGTTTGAAACCCTTTAAAAGACTTGGAGAAATTTTAAATATTTAATATGGCGCCTACTTTAACTGTGACTGAAATAATGTTTAACATTATCTAAAGTTTGTTTTTACTGTTTTAAATCAAAGAAAATATGTGAACACTAGATGACCGCGGTTTCACTCGCTTTTTTCCCATATTTTCTCACCAATTAACCTTTCCTGCTACGGCTATTTTGATTAGGTTATAAAATAACAACGAGAAGTGGAATTGTTTTTTTATATGTATATAGATATATTTTAATGGAACAATTGTGCCTAACTCAATTCTAGATTACCTGGAAAACGATAGTCATCAATATAAAATTATCAACCTGTAGTATCAAATATAGTGAAACAGTGTTTTACACCTACATGCCGGTTATCAGTGTAGCTATAAGCGTGATAAGGATTGGGTGTTTCAGTGACACATAGAGTAGATATTTGAACAATACGATCAGTCAAGGTTTTGTCAATAAGTGTAGAATATAATGAAAAAACAGTTTTGTGTTGTGATATCTAATACTTTATCGTAGTGTGATGGCTTCGGTTTCTAGGTTAAACGGAGTGAAAGACAAGTAAGTCATAACAAGTTTGGTACTGTAGTTGCTATGCCAATACAAATTAGATGACTAAACTATAGGTAAAATGACCGCGCCTTAGTATTAACACATTAAATGCCCAAGCCTGTCGGGCTGCAGCGTCGCCACACAGTGCTGTAGAAACGAGCGTGTGTCATGGGCACAGATAGTGTTAGTATAGTAACGTTTAACACACAAGTGAAACAAAAAACTGTGTTAAACTTATTTAGCTCATAGTTTTTTCTTATTTGCATTTGCTTTTCGTACGTATAACCGTGTGCGCTATCTGTTTTTAGTGTAACCAGAGATCAATATTTTACATTCTTTAGTTAGATAAAGATAAAGAAAAAGAATTATTTATTGTAAAACTGTGTAGGTAGGTACATAAAGTAATTAAGTTTATTATTTTATTTATCTAATCGCCACAGATCTAGTAAAAAATACACTTGGAGTGTAATTTTTTTTACATACCCAAAGTTTGACTCCGTCTTTCGCATATGCAATTATTATTTAAAAAATTCTGTGCTACCGACATGGGATATTAATAATATTTCAGAGTTGGCCAATATTTTGTCGTTGTTTTTTAAATAGTAGGTACATAAGTATATTTATGATTTAATATAATTTTTATATATACTGTATTTTTTAACCTTAATTTTGGAAAAAGAAAAATATAGTAGGTAGAAAACGTTTTGATTACGTAGTGACTCATGTGCGAAGAACACATTTGTATATTTTGTACATTCAGAGCTGCGTAATTTTTGCCATTTCTCCTCCGTAACATAAAATAAATAGGACCGAAATAAGGTGACCCATTTAATGTCTCCGATGATTCCAGCCGACATAATTGACAGTGCCCAAGTTTTGCTTATCCGATGGAAATATGTAGGTTATAAAGTTACACCGTATTTAAAATAATTGAGGGGATTGGGGTCAAAGAATTTAATTATAAAATATGGATGAATTTCTATAATGTTTATTTTTCTATAATGTTTATGTTTATAAGAATGTACACGTTATTATAGTTTCAGTTGTTTTGCCAGCTAAGGTTTAATAACTAATTTTGTTCTTATATTTGTTATCCTTTTATAATATTTGAGATATTGTAAAAAATATAATTATAATTCTGGTTCCTACACCAAGGCGAGTAGGTATTGATTGTAGGATAGTTACTTGGCTCTGGCATTTGGTATATTGGTTCGAGAACGCTTTGATAGGCCTAGCAGGCTAATGCAATCAGCCAGCAACAATCGTCTTCGCAGATTATGCTTGAGATTCAATGGATGAATAGTTGTGGCTATGTGCCTCTTGCCGGCAACAAAGCCTGACATTATCGGGGTTAATCCCTAAGTAATTGCTCATTATTCTATTGTATCTGTTTTGCTCTTATGCCATTAACACAATAAAAATGTAATAAGTCATCATTATAACCCCTATTTACGTTTTCACTGCTGGGACATATGGACTTCTCACTTGACGAGACTAAAAATTATAAACAGGATTATAAAAATTATAATACGGACAACGGAGTGATCTAATAAGGGTTTATTAGATCACTCCGTTGTCCGTATGTCTGTCAAGATCATTTAACTCGAGAACGGAGGTATTGAGTTGATTTAAATTTCTTTACACCATAATAAAATCAACGTGATGGTGGATTTAAATAAGGTCAGAGTATATCTCTTATAATCGAAACTGTTATTATTTTAAGTGTGCATTGATCTTTCTTGTAATTTGTTTAAAAAATTACCTTATATTTGTGAACATAATCGGATTTATGCCCACGCCTCGTTCAAACATGTCATTTTATTTTTATAGACTCCAAACTTTGAATGCCATACTAAACAAACAAGTTGATAAATGACATATTGATGGATTATACATAGTTATCCTGATTGAGTCTTGATTTATTAAGCTATTGCTGTTTGTTTTTGTTAATTCTACCAAAAATATGAGAAAAGTGTGATCGGGTAAAACCTTTTGAGAAAGATTTATTTTACTTAATTTTACAACGGGAATTCCACACGTAGCATGTTCCACACAAGCTTCGATCTTACCACGGGGCTAGAAGTTCCTGTGTGAAATGTCCGATAAGAAATATTTTATTTATTTACATAATACGTACCTATTAAACACAAACCCAGATTTTTCAATTGGTATAATCAAAGCATTCTATTAATATAACATCGCTTTAATTAATTTGGCAGGAGCTTATTTAACAACATAGAAGTGTTTTACACAATATTGTCTAATCTTACATGTGTAGGTATATAGTTTTCCTCGTATCCACTCGTGCGTGAAGCTCTGCCGATGAAGCAAAGATAATCTGCAAGCTCAGCTGCACTACTCCATTATACGGATAATGATGCCGTGTTTATCCTTACAACGTTGACGTTACAACAATATGCGATTTTGTGGTTCTAGTTAGATCATTATAAATATTTATTAGGACTTTGCTATGTTTATCACATGGAGCTTTAACTTAAGAGGCCGGCCGGCGTTACCCTATAAATTTATGTTGAATATCAAAAACATCAGTTCACTCAACATTGACATGTAAAGAAGTTGACTATAATAATCCATGAACCTATGATGTGGCGAATTTACACATACTTTTTCTCGTGACGAATTAACTTTGTGGCAAATGTACAATAACCCGTCCTATGTAGCTAGTTCAACTTTTTATTAACCCTCAATAATTTTATTTGATTACACATTCAGATTATTCTGTTTGAATAAACGTGACACACCCCAAAACACGGCACTCGACCTCAAAATTAAGGCCGCGTTCAAAGCACTACTTCATTTAAAATTTAATTAAGGGTAGTATAATCGAGCGGCACTGGGCTAAGTGGATGTCATCATTAAGTGCTGGTTAGGGGCTGCCAAGGGCACGACAGACCGATTTGGGTGGAAGCCAGCTTCTGGGATCTTCAAAGTAGAAACGTTTCTTAAACTACTTATTCTACGTACTTAGGAATGTAGAGCTTAGAACCTCATTTTGTAGGTTTTCTGGTGCTCTGAAAGTTCATTAGTGGAATAGAAATTATCAAAATAGTATATTAGATTATTCTATTCACATTTACTGGTACTCATAAGCAACAAGTAAAACTATTGTGAAGTATACAGTCAGTTTCAAAGGAACCATAAAATTATGATAATTTTGTAACTCACCCCAATTCATTCCATTGAATAATTCAAACAATTAAAGAAAACTCAGTAAAACAAAAATCAAAAACTCATCAGTTTAAATTAATCCTTCTAACAACTTTACAGAATAAACCGGGGACTGTTTGTTGCGAAATCTTCTAGTCAAATTACTTTTTCCTTTCTGCCAAAAAGCGTGGAAATTTGGTTTGTCCTTTTACTATCTAGGAAATGACTCGTCCAGTAACCGATAACCCTTTCTCAGCTTCCTAGTGAGTAGGCGGTATAAAGGCATCCGTCAACTGCGTTCTACGGACACTAACGAGCTCGACATTGAAGTCATCGCCCACACTTCTTTTAAACTATTCTAACTGAGGTGTGGGTGTGTCTCAAAGTTGATGCTTATCTATACTAGATAAACGTCTCGTCATTTTCGTTTAAGATGACGTCATCTACGATGAAATGTCATGGTTATTAATTAGGTACATAGTTATTTTAACCTCAATTGGTTTAGTTTTCTAAGCTTTTTCATTACTATTTTCATTTTACTCATAGTATGTCAGGTAGGTAAATTAAAAAAACAAATTCTTAATCATTAACGTAATTATTTCGATTATTACTTTATTATTAGCACGAACAATAATTTCAATTACCCAGCACCTATAATTCTTGACCCGTCAATGCCAGTTGGTCAGTAGCTCAACCGTCATACCCAAACCTAGGGTGTCTATAGCTTGTGCAATAACCTTACAGGAAAAAGAATTCTGCTTTCTTCAGGAAATGAGATCTTGAAATTCAGTTTTCACGCCCTTATAAGATTCTTTCCTTTGGTTTCCTTGACAAAATGCAGAGGGTGAGAATATAAATTGAATTGTCCTCAAAAGATAATGAATTCCTTGAAACAGGAGTCAAATTATATGCCTGATGTGCCTATTTGGTAAATTGTGATATTTGCATAAGTAGAGATAAAATTGAGGCATTATGTATGCTTGAAATAAAAAAGGTATTCATTGATTTATTGATTAGGTACTACGATACCTACAATGGCAAATCTGATGATGAAATGTGTTAAAAAACCTACTATGATAATGTGTGTCTATTGGTAATTACTGCCCTCGGATGTTAAGACCTTTACCAAAATAAATCTAGTTCAGCATAACTGTGTCAAGTAATTCTCGCTAAAACAGCATTCTAATCAGATTTCCCCAATCCTTCCCAAGCACGTTTATTGCAACGCAAACATGTGGAGCGATTACAAATCTGCTTACGTTTCGAGTGCAATTTATAATGTGAATTTTTAAACTGATATTGCTTTTGAATGTTGCGTTGCGGCATTATTAGAACTTTGTAATTTGATCATCATGGAATTAAAGGACATACGGTAAATTAGTCCTCGAACAATTTTGTAAGGTATAAACAAAATAATAGAAAAGTTTTCATAAAATTTTCATTCGTTTAGTAGTTTTCGCGAGAATCTGTCTAATAAATATTTACCCATTCATTGACACATACTCACACTATTTCTCAACTAAAGTATTAGCTGGAATTAGTTTTAGAACTTGGCACTCTGTTGGAAACACGTAGGTAACGAAAACGGAGTTTCCTGAATTAAATTTTCCATTTAATTATTCCTTTTGTTCAATAAGCTTTCAAAATTAAATAATTATAGTGGTACGGTTAGACTAATAAATAAACGACACAACCTAGTCACGAACTAATTTCCAACTTTCTAACCACAAATTGTGTCATAGAAAAGATGTTTTATTAAACTTTGTTATTTATTTCATCGCGAAAAAATAATAATGGTCCTGTAAAGTTTTAGTCGCTTGCGTGGGGCGCTTGATTAATTTCGTTCTGAAGATAGGCTCGAACGAATATACCTAAAGGAACCTTACAAGTAACCCTTTGTTAACAAATTGTTATTTGAAGGTCAACTTTTTCTATCTTGATTTTAATTATATAGAAGATAAAGGCTTTACGTTTTTTAGTACCTATACAAAGTTTCTTTGTAATTTTAATTTTTTGATGTATTATGTGACCTATGTTTTAACTGTACGGGTTATTATTAGATAGATAGATAGATAGATTAACACTTTATTGTACCTTCTTAATTAAAATAAAAACAGAGTTTCAAGAAAACTTATTACTAAATTAAACGTACAAGGGGCGGCCTTATCGCTGAGAGCGATCTCTTCCAGGCAACCATAGTGGAGATAATGAATAAAAAAATAGTACAAAATATTTAAAAAGGTAGTGTAGGTACATAAATTATATAAACAATTTTAATTACATAAAGTATATAACAATAAACTAATACAAGTCGAATATCACTTATAAATATATATTTATTTATACTATAAAATTAATACTTATATACTTATATATTTTTATATTTATATATACATATATAATTAAGTATAAATATATGATTTTACTAAATATTAAAAAAACAACACATACAACCATTAGTTACCTTTATTATATTCAATAGCTTAATTATATTCAAGTGACAAAAGTTTAAATATGAAAACAAACGACCGGCCGTGCGCCGTACGACAAACGCACCGCTTCGGCACTGCAGCGGTCCGATACGAAACGCATAAATTGAAAGAGCACTTACTGTCACAATTGCTATGCGTAAAATGATTTTGAAAGCAAAACCGTTTTAAATTAAAATTAACAATAAATTTTTATTTTTTTCTGAAAAGCGTCCCGGACGAATACGGACTAAATCAAAGTAACATGTTTGAAGCTTGTGAATATTATAAGATACTGTCAAAAAGCTAGTTATTTTTATTTGTAATTATAAAAAAGAGATTTACAAGAAAGTCAAGTTACTTTCATCTTAATTAATTTAGCATTCATAAATGCATCATGATTTACTGCTCATTTACGCGAATTTTAATAAATATTTCTTATAATATTACTAATAGATACTCAATAATATGAACTTCAGAAAAATATCTATTTCCTCTAGAAAATCCGTTGTACCACCGGCACAATACGCGTTCATATATTAGTTCGTTGTTTTCAAACGGATTGCTTTGCTGAGTCTGAATCAATGTTAGCATTTCTCCTCTGGAACTTGGTATTTATCATTTCCTTTGTCGATTAGCGTTCGCTGCATTTATCTGGCAGTTGGTATTCAAAGCTAACTTTGTAGAACAGAGCTGGTGTAGAATCCCGGGCTGGTAAACTTTACTTATTCTTAAATTTTAGCTAGTTTAGATGTAGGAGTACCTATTATAATTAAAACTAAAACACGTTTATAATTATAGTAATTTAAACCACCCGTAAGCGCCCATAAATCATTAAAGGTGAAATACGAGCCCTTTATCCCTTTGTAAAGTAAATACATAATTCGAAATAATCAAAATATTTGTTTATATACCATGGCCGTCGAGACTTTGCGTTCCTGACACATCGCGATTGAACTGACAAACGTAACTTTGTAATGGCGTTGCAGTTACGATAAAAATATTTTTGCTGTTTGTTTACCGTTTAAACAATTGATGAGCATTAAATCTACATTATTATATCAATAATCAATGAATCTAATAATTTTGTGCCAAACTGAGTGTAAAATACCTTGGTAAACAATATTTTTCTAAATCTATATTGCGCTATTACAAGGTTATGTCAGTGCTGTATATTTGTAGGTAGTGCTGTGCTAAAATTAACAGGAAACAACAGTATCGTTATCTGTTACAGTTATATTTAAAAAATAATACGTTTAAGAATTTGAAAATAATGACCTATAAGATTTTAATTAATATAAAAATAAAACTACGACCAAACCGAACGCGCGAAAGAAAGTAGAATTTTTATATTTAGATTTAAAATAATAACACCAAATGGCGTTATGTGCCGTCATTTTGTGACGCTAAAACAGTCGGTTTCCACTTAAATTACTAAAATATAAATATTAAATGATTCCGCCAATTTAAAACGAAAATAATCTTAAAAATAACGCGGCGGTTCATTTTGGAGGAACGGTTACGAACTCATTATGTTGTGCCCATCACTAACGTGTCAAACTGACATGTGTCCTAAACGCATTCATAGAGCGGCGATACTATAATCTATTCGTTTATATTTTAAAATAACACACTCTGACTGCCCCGAGATCCTATACCGTTCGAACCTAGCACAGATAACTGCAACAGCGATATTACGATCATTAGTTCATCTCAAAGCGAGGCAGAGGAGCCGTAGGAGCTTGTAGCTCGTTTGTCAAGGAGTTAGGTAATACTCGTGCCTAGAGACGGTGTTAGATACTTACTATAACAATACCGTAAGTAAATAAAACAAACTATCCCGTTATTATAAATGCGATAGTTTGTAGAGAAGGATGTTTGTTACGGATATGTGATGAACGGGATATCAATGAGACTTTAAAAAAAACCAGCAGTGAATCAGAATTTCACAATTTCCCCACTGCTAGGACACAGGGACTTTTCTCTTGACGATATACATAGATTAGGCCTTCACCAAATTAACATAGGTATTGAAATTAATATTGAAACGCTTATACATATATAATGCTTATAATAAATTATTAATCAATTCACAAAATTAAATATAATCTTCGGTTGTGGTGGCTTGTTTCTAACCCGAACCACACATTACGCTATATTTTGCGTTGCCAAGTAAATTACTACTGAAATAAAATAAATCTTTTTAAATTCAATTAAAATAGGTCTTAAACTTACCTAATTTATTTTAATTATTTTCATGTAAAACATGAAATTAATTTTGTAAGTGTAGTTCGCTCCACTGTTTCCTATGTTGGGTAAACAAAACTACTCAAGCACTCAGGGTAAATCAATATTTCAGAGAATATTGAACAAAGTTACTTACTCCTAGAAACCTAAAGCTAAGCTACGAATTTACAAATAGTACAGTAGGAGCAGGGAAGCTGAAGATGAAATATTTTGTGGATTTGCTCAAGCGCGACTGATTTGGACAAGGGAATATTTCATTACATTCACATTTTAGCTGTCGTGTCGTGTGTCCCCACGAAATATGGCGAATAATATTTACCGCTTTTAACTTCTAGAAGAAAGAATTAATAAATTATATCTTTATTGTACTTATAAATAACAGAAAAAATAACAATTTAAAAACTAGCTTTAAGCTAAAAGTCCAAGACTTATTTGTAGAAAATTGTTTGCTTTTCTCTCAATGTGTTAAAAGACACACATATATTTATAAATCCCTTTAAAACATTCAATACCTACCTCAGTGTGGAAATTGTTCAGCAATATTTGTTTATTTTATAGACACCTTGCTTACTCACCACGTGTTTTAGTCTTTTAGCGTCAAGGGTCAATAACAATACTGGAGAAAACCAATACATTTTAGAAATGCGCCGTCCTTCAGCAAATATTGTGACTGCTCGACTTCGCTCGGAAGGCAATATGGCTCTTTGTAGAGCACCTGAATGTCTAGAAATGCTCACAGGACGGCGATTTGAATGGTTCAAAGCAGTTTATCTAGTTCTCTTACCTTTTGATGCTATTGCGTTTTAAGCAACTCTTTGGAAAAGTTTTATTTCATGTAATACGGTTTCTAATAGTTTTTATATTTGATAAATAAAAAAAATAAACTACACATAAGACATCGATTTCACGATTATTTCGGCAATGATACAAGCGCCATCTTCACGGAGAGACTAATTATTTTTTTAATCATGGTATGTTACCCGTTTCGTGATCTAATATTGTTAAAAACCATGATAGTTTAAAAATATATATCGATTTCACATTTTCCGAGCTTACTACGGGGCTATAATATGTTGCTGTTATAGTGTGAATTGTGAAATAAAAAAAACATACACTTAATTAATTTAGCCGTTTTTGGCGTAAAAATAACTAGAGATATTTTACGTGAGAAATGAATTCTGAGTGAATTAAAATTCGGAAGTAATGCTTCTCCAAATAGCGTAAAACATTCACAGACACGACCCAAACCTTATTAAATGAGGAACATATTAATTAAAACCTTAATTCATTTGTTTACAGTTTAAATTGGTTTGGAACCTAATTTGGAATGTTAATTAGTCTGTACGATACGATGTATAATTGAGTCAATTAAGTTGCTTCTTTTTTAATCCGCAAAGAGAAAATATAATCAATGAGACAATAATATATCTGATGCTTCAATGCGTTAATGACAAAATGTTTAATTTAAATAAAATATTGCTGATTAATTCATACAGCAGCATCTTACCCCCGTGGTAAGCTCGCAGCTTTGTGTTGCAAAGTCTTCAGAAACTGTACAAAGTTTTCAGAACATGGGTGTTTCCTCACGATGTTATCCTACATCGTTAGCCCACGTGTTTTAAAGCGTACCTACATAATTTTTACAAGATGAACAATTTCATAATAGCCACTCCCACTTAGCCAACACGGTTTTTTAATTATTATAAAGTATTTATCCAAAAAGGTTCTATCAAATCCATTTCTAATTACTGAGTACTAACTAATCTTCTAATTCTAAAACCACAGACGCTCAAAGGAATAGTTTTAACGTTCGCCTCAATTCAACCTGTTCTAGCTGATCTGCAATTAAACTTTAACGTGGAGTGTACAATTTCAATTGAGATCTAAGTAAGGCTGTGATAAGTGGGGACTAGTCCATTTGTTTAAGTAGGTTTTAATTGGAGCTTGTTTATTTTGCTGAATCATTTGCTGTTTGAAGTTTTGATTGAATCGGAAATAAATTTACCCGTTAGATCCTTTATTGTACTCGTAGTAACTGGTTTATTCATCATCTTAGCAGATTCTTAGTCTAGTCTTTACAGAATACAGATAAACATAATATTTGCCTGCGACATAAAAGGTTGCGGGTTCGATTCCCGCCTCGGTACGGACAACAATTTGTAAGATCTGATAACGAATCTATGTATAATACACTTGAAAACTACGATTTGCAATAAGTTCTTGTTTGTTTTGTATTTGCTCTCCTAATAGAAAATCCTCAGAGGTAAAACATAACGAAATGCCCACATTCCACCAATCGATAGTTTCTGTCGGATGAATGATGTTCCTAACTGAAACATAATCTGTAGACCATTGATTATGACGTTAAGCGATATTGCAGCAGCGAGTTTGATAAATTACTGGGCTGACCTTCTGGCCATTATCAAATTGATCTGTGGGCTCGGGGTAGAAGGGACTGATAAAACGGTACTCCTTTGTTTATTATAAAAGCTTTGAAGTAATCATGTTTTTTTAAGTAAAATGGGGTGATAAAGTCCTGGCCTTTATTCAGCTGTGGGTGTGCTTTCGGCCCACCTGATAACCTGATAGAAAAGGGCCTATAGACGGTTTAGGGACCGCAGCCTATAGACGCCAGTAGCTTCAGAGATAATTATGAGGTTATTATAACTTTTCAAAGTAACATGGTTTTTAACACGAAACTCAAAAATATTTAAATCATAGTATGTACCCGTTTCGTGTTCTAATCTAATATTATGTTTACATAAACATTTTCGTTCAGTTTAATATTCAAATTATTTTTTTTCATTCCTTATAGGATCAGATACTTAAAATATCAAATAAGTACCTACATATAAAATAAAAGTAGGTACGTTTAGATATTATTATTCTAGGAGATTTTATTTTATTGAGCAGGATTGTGAAAAAAATTCAGGAATCTTGAATGTTTCAAGTTATAAAAACATTGAAGTTAACCTCAATACAATCAAATTTAGATCTCAAAGCTTCAACTATTTTCCATTTTACTAATTAAAATACGTTCAATTGTATAAACATTTTATCAAAATAGATCGTATTTTGCTTCGGTTAGCCGAATGCGATCAAGTTGAGCAGTTTCGAGATAAGGCTCAGCTTACAGCTTATTTGCAGACTATGTATGTACACTCGTGTAACTCAGATTTATAAAATTAAACGCTTTAGTAATTCAATACGTTTTATCAATGGTGTAAACCCGACAGCTAATAGAGAAATACTAAGTAGGTACCGAGTTATATTGTTGTAATTAATATGTTGGACCAAGAGCCTGTGATGGCCAGACCTTCCTTTAATTCACAAGCGTGAAAATTCTTTCATGTGTATGTCTAACATAGGTAAGAATAACCCCCAAACATGAAACCTGGATCGCGGTTCCTTTGGGAGATAACAACCTTTTACCTGTTATCTCCCAAAGGAACCACGATCCAGGTTTCATGTTTGGGGGTTATTCTTACCTATGTTAGACATACACATGAAAGAATTTTCACGCTTCAGAATTAAAGGAAGGTCTGGCCATCACAGGCTATTAGTCTATACTAAGAGCCCTGTCTGGCTAGACCTTCCTTTAATTCACAAGCGTGAAAATTCTTTCATGTGTATGTCTAACATAGGTAAGAATAACCCCCAAACATGAAACCTGGATCGCGGTTCCTTTGGGAGATAACAGGTAAAAGGTTGTTATCTCCCAAAGGAACCGCGATCCAGGTTTCATGTTTGGGGGTTATTCTTACCTATGTTAGACATACACATGAAATAATTTTCACGCTTGTGAATTAAAGGAAGGTCTGGCCATCACGGGCTCTTAGGTTATGTCACTGAAGACAAGGCTGTTGCCTCATTAAGCTCGAGCGAGTGGTGAACACTTGCTGTATCTAGATGCGATTTACTGGTAGAGTAACTAACATGACTTTCTTTTATAGATTGAGCTGCTCAATGTAAGCAATGAGGCCACAGCCTATTAGGTCCTAATTTAGCTTCCCCTGTAAAGGAAAGGTTAAGCTTTGAATGTTACCTGAATTATTAATAACTATTCTAATATCAAGCGTAGTTATGTATTCTCAGGTACCTTAGGCGTGATTAATATTAGTATATTCTTAGAAAATAGATAAGGTTATGTTGGCGGGAACAAAGCTAGTCAATCAGGCAGCGAGTGTGCGATGTTTCTGCCATGCTATTTACGTCAGGAATTTCTTATTATACATGAAAGTTTGGCGTAGTGTCGATTGTACCATTGATTAGTACCATCAATGGTACAAATTACACTATTTTGTGTCATTTGTACCATCAATGGTACTACCGACACTAGCACGTGTCGCTAGTACCATTGCATCGAATATATACATAAAAAATATAATAGGGTGTTTAGTTGTAATAAATAATTCCAACAATTCATTGAGGAACAAAACCTTCTTGGATGTTTCTGCTTATAATATATTGGCCACATTGAAAATTTTCTTGAAAATGATCAATGCTGGTTCACGGTGGACGCAGGCTGAATCCGACCGTAATACCTGGAGGTCGTTAAGGGAAGGGAGGCCTATGTCCAGCAGTTGACGTCCAACGGCTGACATGATGATGACGAAGTATGTATTTTGTCCTAAGGTATTAAATGATTATCCTTGAAACAGTTTAACTTATAAACTGATAGGTGTCTAGTTGACATTTGTCAAAATGACAGCTGTCAAACTTTAAACTGCCACAACTCTGAAACGGCTGGACCTAGAGATGCCGTACTATTTCAACATTTTCGATGACAGCTGTCAAACTTTAAACTGCCATAACTCTGAAACGGCTGGACCTAGAGATGCCCTACTAAGCTCAATCGACAGGTGTTCGAGAGAGCAACATTTTCGATGACAGCTGTCAAACTTTAAATTGCCATTACTCTGAAACGGCTGGACCTAGAGATGCCCTACTAAGCTCAATCGACAGGTGTTAGAGAGAGCAACGTTTTCAATGACAGCTGTCAAACTTTAAACTGCCATAACTCTGAAACGGCTTGGCCTAGAGATACCTTACTAAGCTCAATCGATCCCGTACAAAGTTCAATCGACAGGTGATAGAGAGAGCAACATTTTCAATGACAGCTGTCAAACTTAAATATCATAATATTAATAATAATAATATTCAATATTCTTGTTATTTTTCAGGAATAGTTTTCAGCAATTTTTTTTGTTTTTATTGCAACACTTTTATAATGTTGTTATGTTTACATGTTTGTATAAAATCTAGATCTTAAGAATTAATTGAGTTACTCAAGTTGTAAGTAATTTTATTCTGTTTTGTGAACTAATAAATAAATATAATAAAATAAGATTGAGACGAAATTATTACTTTTAATTTGTTTTTTTTTCACGAGTAAATACACGGTATAAACTTGTATGTTTTTCAATGGTACAAATGACACAAAGTAGTGTCATTTGTACCATTGATGGTACTAATCAATGGTACAATCGACACTACGCCGAAAGTTTCGGGTGGATATCAATTTATTTATTACTTTATAAAACAAAATAATTAATATATGTATAGATATATGAACATAAGGGCAACTTCGTTACTTTACCTTCGAATGAAACTGAACAGATATTAATTTTGGGGTTAGACCATTTTCGTAAAGAGGCTGCACTTACCTAACTAGTCCTAGTAATAATTTACTCTGTCGATTACTGCTACTATTGCTGTGTAAAAAAAACGTGGTGTGCAATTTTCAAAATAACGCGATAATATGCGATGCCACTGTTTAATATTCTTAAGAGGCCTTTTACCGGAAATCGCGAAATTGTTCGGTTTTCTCGTCCTAATTCTATGGTTTACGTTAGTTGTTTGATATTACAATTACATCTTTATAATAGTTCGTTTTCTCCTCTACAAAAGTAGTAAGAAACATTTTAGAAAACTTGTTTATATATTGAGTAATAATCATTCTCCGGATACATGTTTCGTAAAAAACGCTCGAAGACCTGTTTTCTTAGCTCTAATTTGTAGATTCTAACGAATATGGGCGATCAAACTAATTTTTATTATGTTACGTATATCCTATTCTTCATTTAAAGTAGAGTACATTTTCGTTAAATGCTTTTATTCTAAAGATATACCGAATTTAATATCGACCGAAAATGCTTCGAAACAAACCTCAATAACTCCGAAGTTCTAAATCAATGGGACGTCATATTTATATCAAAATATTTATCAACATTTGCTTAAACTATGATATTAATTTTAATTTGTAGAACGGTTTTGGTAATTTTTTATGAATAAAATAAAACTACCATAATTTAGTAGTTTTTTCATTCCGCCGGCTTTTTCCATTTAGTACCGCGCGAGCGCTTGTCGAGGTCGGACCTATGTCGGTTGTTCTTGAATAAAATATAGAAATATTTCGTAAAATGTCAGTGTGTGGGACTGTCAATTGCTGTAAAAACGCTGTTAGTGTGCGTGTATGTGTTATTGCGATACTACGACCGACATAAGTTGATCCGTTGATAACGATCAATTGTTATTTTTATTGATAACGATCAATTGTTGTTGTTGCTGGCCTAAGAATTGTACCACTTGTTGCTGGCCTAAGAATTGTACCACATCATTGTCATCTTGTTTAACCTTATTTATTTGGAGGTTATGCTGTAGGATGTGGATTGCATATCTAAAGTTATCTATCCTAATTAAAAAACAACAAGGCAACTTTTTTTGGTGAAACCGTACAACGACTAAATGTAATTATGCCTATGATTTTTTTAGATTATGACTAACTTGCCGACCCGCCGACAGCTGCGCTTGCGTTTTTACGTTATTTACTAGTTTATGTTTTATAGCCTTTTTCGATCATTTTACTATCCAATACTGAAATCATATTTTAAATCGGACCCGCGGTTCCTGAGTAGCACGTTCAAACAAATAAACAAGCAATCTCCTCAGCTTGATAATTGTAGTATAGATTTCCATAATATTTATTACAAAGAAAATATTCCGTAATTTTTTGTTTTTATTTTTACCGAGTATCCAATATGTAAACAAAAAATAATGTACCTTTCTAATAAATATATTATTTATTGTAAACATTAAATATGTACCTTTCTAATAAATACAGGGCGTCCCAAAGTTATGGGCCATGGAGGGGAAGTACCTTAAATATCGTAGATAGTGAATTTTGCTCAAACAAGACTTCATTTTATTTTTAAAAGTTAGTAATTCTGCATTCATTGATTTTCTAAAAATTACTTGCTTTGTCTGGGAATCGAACCGACTTACATGTAGAAAAAAAAAACTCGATTTTTATGATACCAATCGAAAGAAAAGCTAAAAAATAATAACTCTGCTTAAGTAACATAGTATTTTAAAAGAAAGGAACAACGTGAAATTAATTATTTTAATCAAATAAAAAACATGAAACATTTTTTTTTGTAAATTAATTAATTAAATTACTTACTTTTTAAAATAAAATGAAGTCTTCTTTGAGCAAAATTCACTATCAACGATATATATGGTACTTCCCCTTCATGGCCCATAATTTTGGGACGCCCTGTATATAAAATAACACCCCTATTCACGTTCCCACTGCTGGGATAGGGACTTCTCTCTTGACGAGATAGATTAGGCCTTAATTCACCACGCTGGCCAAGTGCGGGTTGGTTTTTTAGGGTTCCGTAGCCAAATGGCAAAAACGGAACCCTTATAGATTCGTGATGTCCGTCCGTCCGTCCGTCCGTCCGTCCGTCCGTCCGTCCGTCCGTCCGTCTGTCCGTCCGTATGTCACAGCCGTTTTTCTCGGAAACTATAAGAGCTATAACGTTGAAATTTGGTGAGTAGATGTATTCTGTTAACCGCACTAAGATTTCAGAAAATAATTGAAAAAAAAATCATAAAATTTGGGGGTCCCCATACATAGGACTGAAATTTAAAAACTTTTTTTTAATCCAACCCATACGTGTGGGGTATCTATGAATAGGTCTTCTAAAATCATAACAATGTTTTTAAAACCATTTAATTCTAAACTTAATAGTTTGGACGTGAGACTCTTCCAAAGTGGAAAACAGAGTGTCCCCCCCCCTCTAATTTCTAAACTAAGAGGATGATAAATCTAGAAAAAATATATATTATACATAACCATAAAAACTAACAACGAAAATTAGTTTGAACGAAATCTATTAAGTAGTTTTTTTATAATACGTCATAAACTATTTCATATAAACAATTGCTGCGGAAGCCTACATGGGCGAGTCCGACTCGCACTTGGCCACTTTTTTTAATATATAAATGAAATATTTTCAATAAGTTCGTAATAAAATAAAAATAAATATAAAGTTCGAAACTACAAAGATAATACCTAAACATAATGATAATAACATGGTATATTTGTGTTTGAATAAATAAAAGTTTCGTTAACGAAACTTTTATTTATTCAAACACAAATATACCATCTAACAAAACAAGCAACTTAAATATATATATAGGTAATATAATTTATTTGTTTTGTTATAATTAGAATTTGTATTTAGTCCGTTCAATTTAGACTTTCGAACTTACATAAAGTCCCAACATTCGACAAAAAAAACATTTAATTACAAACCTACACATCAAATTTCAGAAGAATCGGTTTAATAATGAGCCCATAAGATGAGATGAATGAGGACATTTAACTTCAATAAGACTATTTTCAGTTTTATTCTTATATAGATAATTATTAATCATGAATGTTTTAATTTAAAATTATGTACTTAATTGATTTCAAATAATCAATCAGATTTAAAATAAATATTGATATTATTAAGATAAAACATAATTGATTCAAATATTGAAATAAAAATATCCGCCATTTTGAATTTAGGAAAATATATTAAACACCTATCAATTAAATAAAAACATTAATATAATAATTATTTCAGAATGAAACTGAAGTAAGCTCAAGTGGTTACCTATCCGCCTTCGCAGGAATACTCATATTCTATCCCTCTTGTACAATATCTTGTTCCATCCTTCTTCCCCTCCTTATCTCAAAGATAACTTTGAGTTCCTCTCCGACTCTCACGCTCTATCACTTCGCTCTTCCAATACCCTTCTCTTAAAAACTCCCCATCACACTAAAACCTTTTATGAACATTCTTATACTGTTCAAGCTATCCGCCTCTGGAATGCTCTCCCACTGGAAATTCGCAAAGCTGAATCTCTTCCTATTTTCAAAAACAAACTTTATAATAATTATTATAAATCTTTATAAATATTTTATGTAAGTAAATATTAACTACAATTATAAACTTATTAGTGTTTAGTATATGTATATTATAATATATTCATATTGTATTCTTCGTAATTTATGTATTTAGTATATTTAATTATGTATTCTTATACATCTTTCTATGTTATATTATGTAATCTATTATTTAACACCACTGTCTGTATATTTATAACTGTCCAGTCCATACATAGGTTGCCTGGAAGAAATCGCTTACAGCGATAAGGCCGCCCATTGTACTCCAAATGTTTTAGTCTTAAGTTTGTATTGTATTTTTATATTTATGTGGTGTACAATAAAGTATATTCTATTCTATTCTATTCTATTCTGAAAAAAATCCACTCAATAAAATGGAATTTATTCGATGCCATTTTCTACAGATCTAAAATAATTATTAGTATATTTGTATGTTTTAGATCGACGAAGTATCAAGATCATTTAGTATTTTTCATAGAATTCGCGTGACGCGCCGGTCACGTGGTGCATAAAATATCCAATTTCGCAAAACTTCAAAAATTTAACAGGGCTCTTAATAATAATATTTCATACATCAAATAAAACACCTTACCAAACCTAATCTATGCTACTTTTACCCCGGGTAAATCCGTTTAGCACATGCAAAGGCAGAAAATGCCGTATTTTCAGTCCTGAGTGATTTATTACCTCCTCCTTATTTTTGTGCCACAATTTCAACGATATCAATAAATCACGCACCTCACTTCCTCTAGATGTTCTCTTACCTCCCATTGCTTTGTCCGAAACCTCATTTGTTTATTTTTTACTGAGAGGCATTAGTCCTGGCCTGTTTATCGGGAAAAAAGACTTTATTATCATCCTGTACATCTCGTTTTTGCTTGTTTTGAAGACATTGTTTAATGCTATATAGGTTCAGTTGAGGTTAATTTGGAGCGATAACAATGAAAGGTTTTTGTATTGAAATATAGGAATAAAGCGCTGGCTGGTCAGATTCTACAGAAGGAAGTTCACTAGTCTATCGTTTTTCGTTAGTTGGAATCATTAATATTAATAGCCTGTACTGTACCACTTCATGGTCCAATCTAATAGAGTACCTAGTATCTACATAAATATAGGTTTTCCATAAGGAAATAACACATTTTCCCGAGTTAGATAGAAAATATAGTTCACTTAGGCATATTATTATTTTTGTTGCAATTCCGAATACGAGTTTCTAAGAGGGAAGTATAAAAGCAAAAAACAGGGTTTTTTTCAAATAATTATAGGAACATTTAGGATAAGTTTCAGCTAAACACGTTGGAAGTTGTCGTTTTGTTAAGAGATTCAAGACGCACATAACTTTTAACATTAACGTACAGTGCGAATATTGGAGTGAATAGTAAGTTTGAAGAACTATAAGCGCATTATATTACGGAACTACAGTGATTGTGTAAAGTAGAAAGCATCTTATTCCAAACTTTTGTTTGCCATGATAGCTGGTTTTATAGCTTGAGGTTGAAAGTTATTAAATTAATGTTGGCTTCTGTTTTTTTAGTACTGATAAACTTTTTATGGGTTACCTACAAACCCTGATTAGTTTTGAGATGATGTTGTGTGAATACAGGGTGGTCCAGACAATGTGGTTTAAAATGATTGTGTGGAATAGGAGCTTCCGTATCAATTTTACCCCAAAAAGGTATCTATTGTTCAACTATTTTTGGTAGTTTTGGAGATACTTGCCTTTTTAACTGCAATAATTTTCCAATAGTACCTAAGGTTTATTTTTACTCTGGTTGAAACCCAACTGTCAATAAAACCAACACGTCATTTCAGTAATGTCAATGTCAACCTTGTCTCCTGTTTCCTCATGTCCCACCTCGCTAGGTTTACAAAAATGGCGCTGCGATCGCTAACTGGAATGAGACCAGCGCTTTCGGGTCGAGTGTGCGACCCAGTTTTGGATTCTGTCATTCCCGTACCTTTTCAAACCTTATCCCTTTGACACAAAGCATAAAATGGCATAACAATCCGTTTGCAAAGGCACTTTCACATGGGATTAAAAAATAACGATGCGACGGACGATCGCATGACGTTCGGAATCGTGATTTTTGCGATATTTATCCGAATTGATATTCTCTTTGTACGCTACAGTTATCTAGGGTGAAGTCTTTATTTGCTACAATGGATTGATTACAATGGGAATTCTAATGCGTTTATTATCATCATTATTTCGGCCATTGAAGATTACTAGTTACTATTACTAGTTGAACATACGCCTCATTAATATTGTAGCTTTCTCCTTATCCTATTTTGAGGTCTCTGTAGGTACCTACAGCTTTTTTGTGCTCTTTCTATTCCTCGACCGCGTCCGTATATAAAAGAAGGTGTAACAGAACAGACAAACAAATTTCCGTATTTATTACATTAATTTGCAAAAAAATGTGATAAAGTTGGATTTGATTATAATTTAAAATGGTACTCGTGTAAAGGCGCCCTAGTTTTCCCTCGCGTGCCTGGTTTCAAGTTAATTTGTCGCTTATGTTGTATTTTATTTAGTTGACACGATATTCGCTTATGAAATGTGCAACGGCAGCTGTATAGTATGACCTTGCTGTTTACACTCCAACCAACCTACATTTACTATATATTGTTGGTTGTGTTCGATTGATTAAGAATTTCTTATTATTTTTATTCATCTCCAAGTCATAAATATCTCAGCATTTACAATAAAGACCAGTTATAACCACATGCATATAGAAAATATACCATATACTACTTTTATACTACATCATCATTTAATGCCAGCAGATGTCCACTGTTGGATGACGATGGTCTTCAGTTATTTCAGCTGGATTGCGAACACCGTATACGATACAAACATATCTTCATCTTTTTAGCCATCGGACGTCCACTGCTGGACATAGGCCACCCTTAATGATTTCCAAGTACCACGGTCAGATGCAGCTTGATTTGCTTCCACCGTGAACTGGTAGCATTGACAAGACATACTTACTATATTTTTATATACCGTAATATAACTTTATCCTAAAATTCCTAAAATTAAATAAAAAACAAATATGAAAGTGACATTTGGAAAAAAGTTTGTTGTCTGAGAAATAGCTGAGCAGTCAGAAACTCGTGCAATATCTGTACTTGAATTTCGAAACTTTATGAAGCTCAAAGATCACAATAACATTTTTAAAGTTAACTCAGGGGTGCTCGAATCTCCAGGATCGCGATAGGCTTGCGTTTGGCGAGCGCCCAGATCTAGACATAGCTAAGATTTTATAAAGGCCAGCCTCTTCATAATAACCCATTTACATCCCACTCTCCCTAATATTATATAACACAACAAAGATTTTGAATCGGTGAAAGCAAACATCGTGAGGAAACTGACATGACCACAGCCGCAGTGTGGTGATTGAAGTCCTTATCACACGTCAAGAGAGAAGTTCCTGTGTCCTAGCACTACCTATTCCTATATTATTTTTATCAATAAAATAAACTACTCCAGCTTTCTGTATTACTTTAAAATATAAGTCCATTGGAAATTAAATAAAACCCAGATACCGAACGTAAAACTGAACTTAATTTAAAATTCGACCAAATTAATTCGAATTAAAATCACTAACTTGGAGTTTGAGTTCGAAATTTAAATGAAGTTCAAGTCACTTTTTTTTGTCTGAATTGCAAGCATCCTAAGTAAGTTAGGTTAGGTTAGTACTTTAACTGTGTAGTAATAAACTGCTGAAATGACATCACGTCCGGCGGGCGCTACCAGTTTATCTTTGTATTTATTATGTAAGCCATCTAGTCCAATTCCATATTTCCCCGTATAAATTCAACACGGTAAATATTCTAAGATCTTTTGAAAGTCTCTTGAAAATACCAATATTTTCAGTATCCAGCCGTTTTCTATCTAAGCTGTATTAGTGTTGCCAGCCAAATGCGCGCCGCTAAGCCGACTTTACCAGTACATTCGGGAGAATTTGATAGGATGCTGATGACGGTTCAGATAAGTTGGCTTATTCTGAAGGTTCTTTGTTGGGGCTAGTGCTCTCGGACAGTGGACGGTTCAGTAGGCTTTGACGTTGAATAGATTTTATAGATGGGTGCGGAGCAAGTAGACGTATGTACATCTCACGTGGAATAATCACAACTTGGCCGGGTCTCGCATATGTGAGAGCAGGATAGATAAATAATTGACATAAGAGATGACAAATAAACGATGAAACAAATTAGATAAGGAGAGGGGAGGTACAACAACTATACCTAGACCTGATTAAACTGGGACTTTTACAAATACAATTACAAAATATTTGATTTTTTTTTATTGATGATAAACCCTTGCTTGACCACAATCTCACCTGATGGAAAGTGTCGATGTGGCCGAAGATGGATCGCAAGGTTCTAGAAGGAACCTATTCACTCTTTTCTTGAAGAGACCCAAATTATAAGTATAATAAATTATTATTATTATTTACTTTATATTTTATAATATAGCTCCATTATATTGCTCTGCGACTAAAAGTAAATAGGTCACCCCATTATTTATTTTAGCCATATCCATATTTAAATTTAATTATGATAATAGGTATGTCTTTGTATTTATTCTGCATGTGTTTTATTAGAAACAATCCCCGTTTTAACTAAACAGTTAGTCGGTTTGGAAGCAGCCCGGAACCTACGTCTTTGTGATTAATTATCTGTGGGGGATAGCAGTGGCCAGATAAATTGTGCAACTTTTGACGGCCGCTTTTAATTATGTTGAAAAATGTAGCTGTGAAATGGGGGAAAAGACGGTTTTCGAGTCATCGCTTTGCTGTTTACCATTAGATAGTAAACAAATATCAAAATTAACGGTCGTTTTACCACATCTAACGGTACGTTCACACGGAGACACGATTTTCTCTACCGAATCGGTTTTTTGCAGGATTCGGTTTAGTGGCCTATGTATTTCAATGAAGGAGTTCACACGAGCATTCGGTTTCAAGATACGACAAAAAACCGAATCCTGCTGAAGTTGACATCCGATTGTGCGACTACAAACCGATCCGGTTTGTATATACTGATACTGCAAAATCCAGATCCGATGCAGTGGTATAGGGCATTCAATACATGCGTTCACACGAGGGGAAGATTCGGTTTTTTGTCGGATCTTGAAACCGAACGGTACGTTCACACGGAGACACGATTTCCCGAATCTTATTTTCATCGGATCTGGAAAAACCGAATGTTGTATTCGCAAGAGCGCGCTCACACGTTGATTTGGAAGCGATGGACGTGAACAGTGTTGCTATACTATACTGGTATTATCGCCGTCAGCGTCGTAGAAAAAGATTGTGGTTAAACCCAATAGTACAAAGAAGATCAACAGTTGGTGCCTTTACAACTCTAATGCAGCAGTTAAGGAATGATACACAAATTTTTTTTAACTACTTCCTTGAATGATAGTTTAATACTTTTAATTCCTATACCTACATTTGATAATCTTTTGAAAAAGGTGGAAAAAGAATTGAAAACCGGATCGGTTTGTAGTCGCACAATCGGATGTCAACTTCAGCAGGATTCGGTTTTTTGTCGTATCTTGAAACCGAATGCTCGTGTGAACTCCTTCATTGAAATACATAGGCCACTAAACCGAATCCTGCAAAAAACCGATTCGGTAGAGAAAATCGTGTCTCCGTGTGAACGTACCGCACATGAGAACAACATTCGGTTTTTTCCAGATCCGATGAAAATAAGATTCGGGAAATCTTGTCTCCGTGTGAACGTACCGTAAGAGATGGGGTGGTAACTACGGCAAAATAGCATTGTAATTTTTACGAAGTATAGGCCCTGTAAAAAATCGAAAAATAAAATTACACAGAGGACGTAAGGTTGTTGAAGGTGTTATATATTTTCAGCCATCCTAATAGATAAACGGAATTTATCTTTTTATATGATAGCGAAAAGATCCTTGTTTAATATCTTAACCACAATCTTACATTATGGAAAGAGTTGTTGTACCTATTCTACTAATAATTATTTATTTTGGTACAGATGTGAAACTGGGTCAACTTTTAAACTGATCAGAGGGGTAATATTGATTTCTAAACAGTTTTAGAACTTTTTAACCCTCAATTTGGGGCCTGGCGAAGTTTCGCAAGGGGTCCCCAGACCACCCTTGGTAAGCAATTTAATTTCAAGTGCCTAAGGCTCTTGGGGTGCATGTAGTCTAATCATGTTCGTGATTTCATTGAATTTTGTTCGCTTTAACAGGATTAAATTCGAATCGGCAACTTTGAAAGAACCGATGATCGTTGGGTTTTCATTGACTGCTTGTTACGAGTTTTAATTTTGTTTGGGCTCAAACCGCGAGCTGCCTTGATTGCGCCTGGATCGACTTTTGATCTATTTAATATCGGTTTTGTAATTTTATAATGGACGCTCAATTACGGATTTTATGGGTCTGGCATGTTTGAAGTTAACAGGGTTATGATTTAGTTTCATTAAAGTTTTTACGATCGAATTAGGATAGATAGCTATTTGAATGTTTAATCATATAGTTTACATTTGGATGGTGCATCAGAAACATGATGAGATAGATGGTGAATAATCTCGCCGGTTTTTAATAACTATTTCATTTATAACTTACCGTCAAAGATATATTCGTAGCATTTATTAAATTAATAACTTTTACAATATAAAGGCAACCCATTTTTTTAATAAAGCCCCATTTTCGTTTAAATTTATCTCATATTACGTTGGGTCATTCAGTTCGCATTGTGTCTGTAGTCCCTTGTAGGAGTAGACACACAAAGACCGCCCTAAACAATTTGTATTCAAGCATCGTTTTAAAACTGTTAACTTGTACTGAACCCGAGTTTAAAACTCGATTTACGCTTCAATACCTATCACTAAACTTGTTCTATTGCTCACACTACGAGACTGAAATAAAACAAAGGATTACACACATTTGTGCTAACTTGTTACTGTTTACAGCATACATGTGAATCTCTGAATGCGTTTAAGCGATTTTGGATCTTATCTCTAAAGTTTAAAGGTTATCTGTACAGTTTCTTCTTTGTGGATGGTTCAATATCTGTGCGGAAACTCTAGTCACAGCTAAAGTTTTTGTCACGTATTGCAGAGTCCGATCGAATAAAATTTCCGGGAGTTTCGAGCGATAAAGCACTCTATCTTTTACCTGTAAAGTTGTTTTTACGGGGACCTCTGATTTCTTTCGAAGTTGTGTTGCTGTTAGTTTGTATAGAGCTCTTCTGATTAAAATTTACGCTTTGGTTGTTTGATGCTAGACGTCCGTGGGGGACCACAATTGTTTTGTACAAAACTCTGAAAAATTACTTTCTTGTTACAAAGACGAAAAATAAATGCAAAGAATGTAGCTTGAATTAGGATTTCGTTTTTAACATTATGAACTCATATTGCTGAGCGTAGATAGACTTCGCCCGAAGGCGATGTTTTAGAAAATTATCTCACAGTCTCGCGAAGAATTAACTATTTTATTTACTTTATCTTAAAGTTGATATTTACATAACATTTGTGAACTAGGGACAGAGTTCAAGAGCTGTCTGGGTAACTAGTGACTACAATAGAATTTAATTTTGGATGAAAAATAGAAGTCAATGTAAATTATAATGCTAGGTTGATGTTTTATTCAATTTATGTGAGAATTGATCATTTGCTCAACCTTTCCAAGCAATAACGATGTGGAGGTGATATTTGTTAGAATAATTGTTATTATAAAATCTAGTTTCAACTATCTTTCTCAAACAGAAAAGAAATACTTCTTTTAGCATACCTAATAAGATATAAATCAAGCCAAAGTGTTAAAAAGACCAAGAATAAAAACAGAATAATTATAAAAAAAATGTTCAATTTATATTAAAGATCAAAATCAGGTCCAATAAACATTACCAAAAACTACTCAATCGATATTTTGTAGGATAAAAGGCAGCTTTATAAAATGTTACTTCACGGACTAAAGCGAGTTTTACACCTTATCATAGTTTTAAGGCTTACAAGACACGATAAGCCTCGCCAAACGTGGATTTTCTCTGTCAGCGCAACTCGGATGCTGCGGGTGTGTTTAAACCTCCAACATAGTACAGTAGGTACCTACTAGCAGTTAGTACTGGCTGCGGTATAACCACAGATAACCCCCACTAGATGGTCCATTATAATACTTTTGTTCCGATTCAAACGCACCGAAATTGGAGGAAGGCGCGGGTTGCGGGGACTGGAACAAAGGCGTTGTGATTGGCTATTTCAAGGTCGCACTTAGGTCGCGGGTTGGGAACATTGAACGAATTTGTCGATAATTAATTTCGATGATTCGTTTTAAAATTTCATATTAAAATGAAAATAGCATCATGTAGGTAGGTAGATATGTATTTATTTTTGGAATACACAAATCTGTAGAACTTAAAAATTAAAAAAATATATTAGAAAAATTTATCACTAATAATTCATTTTACTGAGTAAGTACTCTATAAACATATTTAAACGGTTTATGGATTACTTATTTATTTTTACATACAATAATACCGAGAGACCCGCTAATATACGTCGTCTATTATTTTTAACGATATCGATTAGAATTTACAACACTAACGTTACACGTGCTTTCGCCGAGGAGGACAACGAATGCAATAAGCGCAATGCGGAAAAGAGACAAGTGAACGTCCTTCGTACGAGTAGCCATTATAAGCTGACCTCTTCACTTGCGTTAGACTATAGAAACGTATATGAAGTTCACGGGTCTGACATTTGGTCGCAACTAAAGCCGTGTTTCGAGGCGGGGCTTTACATATGGTTGGTTTAACCATATGTTTGGCGCGCGGTCCTCGCCTGTTATGAGGTATCTGGTTGGTAATCTGTGGGTATAACCCAGCCTTATGGTCTTAAGCTGTATGGCGTTACGGAGCGATTTCGTATTAATAATATAGAATGGTATGTTTATGATTTATGAGTTAAGAGATATTTCCTTGAAATCACATTTCCTAAGTTAGTTTTTATACTGCATGTGCTTGTGAAAAATGAGTTCGATATGTAATTTCAAGATTACCATTTTATGAAAAAATTCTTATACCGTTATCTTGTCTATAGTAAGTGATTTTTAAATGATGATATCAGCCAAAGTTTTATACATTGTAGAAAGTACAATTTTCTCTTATACCAAAAATGTTTCCTAAAAAGGGAATGACCCTTTTATTTGCCTTCAACACCACAGCTTAACCCCGAATCTTTATTCATAGAACAGGCTGCATTCGAATTTCGACTCCGATTTCGGAATTCGATATTTGAATACCAGAAATCGTAGACTCAAAGAAAATGCAGAAGTTGAAGTACTGCTAAACAAGCGCCCCGTTAGTTGAAAATGGTGAAAGTAGGTCGAAGCGACCCTCCCTCGCTTTCACTCTGCCACTCGACATCCAGCTTAATTTTATTGCGTTCGGTCGTCATACCCTTTGATATGAATGGAACTAATAACCTGATTTTACGGGTAATTTCACAATCGGTTTGTAAGATAACTTACGAATATTTCTGTCACGCATGTTACGAAAAATTATATTTGTAATCCAATCTACATTACTGTTTCTGTTGTAGATTAAAGTATATTTAATTGTAGTGATAAAATTACCATTTTTTTATTACTTTGCTTCTTTCGTAATTTTTTTGGAGAGTTTAGGTACGATCCTTATAAGAGTAATCATATTTCGCCAGAATTTATCAAATTAATCAATTTGATTGGAGGATTAGGATTTAAATAATAGGGGTATAAAAATGATCTAAGAAATATTTTATTGGAGCTAAGAGCTTTATTTCATTCGGGGATAAAAAATTATCTGATAGCTTTTTATCTCCCAAACAGTGAGGTAAGCGTTCCGCCCTGCTCTGTCTAGCAGGGCGGAACGCTTACTTAACTGCTCGATGGTTCTCTTGATATGTCGAAACGTTAATAAACTCTCTATGTTTTGATTTTTTACTATTTTTTCTACTTACATAAACTCCGCGATAAATTCTTGCTATTGTAAATTTAATGTTATGAATAATTTAAAAATAGAGTTATGGCCTCTACACACCAAAGCCGGCGGCCCGCCGGCTCAGCCCGCCGGCTTAACGCCGGCGGGTTAGCCCGCCGGCTTCAGAATGTCCAAGCCGCACGACTTTGCCGGCGGCAATGCCGGCGGCACGACAGCCCCGGCATGTGGTGTTCTAGTAATGAAGAATGTTACTAGGTATGCCAAATCGCTTGAAATGTTGTATCAGTAAAGCCTGTATGTATACAAATATACTAGTTTTTGTTTAGTTAAAAAGTACCTAGTACTTTTGAATTATAGGCATTCAAAGTTTCGAAAAATATCGAGTCTCGCTAACAGTCACGTGAGCGCTTGTGACGTAATACCACAACTTCGCGCGGCCTACGGCCCGCTTAGTATCGCCGAAAGATTATAGTAGTAGTGCAACAGCTTGCGCAGTATTTTGATGTGTTTTCGTCCGCGTATTAAATTAATAGTTTAATAGTAGTACTTAAATATTATTCGATTGATAAAATGGATGAAGATAACTCAAATAGTAGAAGTACCTACCATTAAACTTTGACGTTAAAGACATTAAATATGTATTAAAGTTTTGTTGCTATTGGTAGGTACGTAAGTATTTATTTATACAGGGTGATTGGTAGATGGGTGCAAAGCTTCTAGGGGATGGTAGTGTGGACTATTTGGAACCATTTAAGCCATAGTTGTCTTAACCGAAGTCGGACTATTTTTTTTTTATGAATTTTTCAAACTTACGAAAATGTTCTGCGATTTACGAAAACCATTTTTGACGTTGTTTAAAAAAAAAACTAAAGGTGCTATTTTTGTTCAAACCTTTTTAAAAACATGTGTGGTTATTACTCTTTCTTTTGGGGTATTAATTAAGAAGATATCTCAAAAAAAAATTGAAATTATGATACAAAAACCAAATTGAGGGAGAAAATTTAAGCCAACTTTAATAAAAAAAGCAGATTACCGAATTGCTGAAAATGGCATACACCGCGTGATACCTGGGTACCACGCGGTGTATGTGTGTATGACTCCAGATTCAACCCAAGCAGACACAATTCTAAGGTCGAGTAAGAGATTTTGGCAGCATTCTAAGCGGATCCTACTACCATCACTAGCGTAGTAGCTCAAACTCTTAACATTTCACAATAGAAGATGTGTATGTGGAGTATGCACAAAAATGATAAGTATTTATTCCATGGCCCGGGTCTGCCAGGTTTGGAAGAGCAAGATACCGGGAAAATAATCCAATTCTGCCGTTTTCTCCTCAACAGAGACATCAACGCATCTTCAATGCGTGATTCTTAAAATCAATCTTGTGGACAAATAAAAGTAAATTTTCATAACAAACTTTTACAACCTTCACCAACAGGCCAACAAGGGCAGAAATCCATACTGGAAAAAGCAGGTGTCAGTACAGAGGAAATTGTCTGTCAGTGTGTGGGCTGGAGTAATTGGCAGAACTTTGATTGGGCCCCACTTCTTACCAGATACCTTAAATGGTAATAATTATTTGGGATTTCTTCAAAACGATCTTCCAATGCTCGTAGAGGTGTCCTAATATTTAAAACTGACCAACTGAAGTTAGGATTGTGTCTGCCTGGGTTGACTCCAGATTCCACGTGGTGTATGTCACTTTCAGCAATTCGATAATCTGCCTATTTTTTCATTAAAGTTGCCTTGAATTTTCTCCCTCAATTTGGTTTTTGGATCATAATTTCAATATTTTTTGAGATATTTGCTTAATTTATACCTCAAAAGAAAGAGTAATAACCACACATGTTTTTAAAAAGGTTTGAACAAAAATAGCACCATCAGTTTTTTTATTAAACAACGTCAAAAATGGTTTTCGTAAATCGCAGAACATTTTCGTAAGTTTGAAAAATTCATTAAAAAAAAATAGTCCGACTTCGGTTAAGACAACTATGGCTTAAATGGTTCCAAATAGTCCACACTACCATCCTCTAGAAGCTTTGCACCCATCTACCAATCACCCTGTATATAGGTAGGTACCGCTCTTCTTAGTAAATTTAAATGAACAATACATTGATTTATGGCAAACTAGCTTTTTAGTAAATTTAAATGAACAATATATTGATTTATTGCAAACTAGCTTCCTCCAGTCTTCGGCCCCGTTTTCCTCAAGAACTGTACATTTTCATAGGATTAAAAGTAGCCTATGTGTTATCGTCGTCGTACGGTTACAACTTGTTTTACTTCTAAATCGGAAACTAATTGATGTATCGAAGTAATTCTTTCACGCGTATTTTTTATATTAGACATAGAATATGGAGTGCTAATAATCAAAATTAGGTAACATTCTTTATTGCCAAATACGTCACTACTCTATGAAAGCCGGCGGGCAACTGACTGAGTGAGTGGAGAGGGATGCCGGCGGCCTGACCCGCCGGCACAGCCCGGCGGCCCAACCCGCCGGCATGATTGTAAAAAATAAGGCCGGCGGGTTGGGCCGCCGGGCTGTGCCGGCGGGCGGTGTGTAGAGCGCTTTAGGTACATTAGTCTTCGTGTCAAAATCGTTCACCTAGCTAGGATAACCCGCAATGTTCGTGCTTACAAAGACTAATCGTAAATATAAAAATCCATAAAACTTCACAGCCGCAAATAAAGGCATACGTTACTCCAGTTTAAGTTTTCAACGAAAATTATACCTAATACCTCCTACATCGAGGGTACTTTTTTAAATGTCGCAGAAACATGCCATGAATCATGACGCTCGCATTTTGTAACTCGCTTTGAACTTTCTATGTCGCTTTATCTTTGGACGAATTGAGTTTGTTTGTTCTGTCGTATGCTAAATCAGTTTTTAACTCTGAATCCTTAGTTTTAAGAACATACCAGATGATACATGTACCTACATACAAAATGTACATTATTTGTTCATTGTATTTTATAAAGTTAATTTAAAATTCATCATTGCACTAATGCAATACCTGGATACCGTGTTCTGTTCCCCAGTTTTACTCTCAAATTTCAAAGATACTGCGATTTCGTATCGCAAGTTTGGTGAATTACATTATTTACTATTATCACGTTAAAGTTGTAGCTCGAGTCTTGATCTAGTTTCGATTTGATGCTAGATTGCGCTCTAATTTGATTGTATAGATAAAATTGAAGAGCGTTAAAAAGGGATATAATTGAGATGATTAAAGTGGCGTTTGATAAAAGTAGACTAAATCATTATTATTTATTTATTTAACCATATACTAAAAGTGAAATCATCTCAACATTTAAATTTTTTTGTTTCAATTTCAAGAAATTCGAAATTCTCATCCAATTCTGAAACCCTCCTCAAATATTTTAAGGTTTTCTGGTTGGAAGCTACATATTATATTCTCCCAGTTGCGTTTTTCGGTAGATTACCTGTCCATCTTATTGGTGGACGTTTAATGCTGCGTTTGCCGATCTTCACAAAACTTTTCAGGCCCAACATTCTACGCGCTATATCCACTATATTTCCACAGCTACTTTAACAAGCTTATCCGCAAGGCTATGTTGGTGACCCTTCATCCTTCTTTACACGTATTAGATAAAACAAAACTTAACTCTCCTAGTTTACTAACCTCACGTAGCACATTAGTCTCTCCTTTGACTTGTTCAGAACTGTGCAATGCTAGTGAATAATAATAGTATTTAGTAGTGCGAAATTATCCACTCGGCATGCGAGTGGGGTGCTTGATTTGCATAATTGATGATCCGGGTTTCTTGTCAGCAGAATAACAAGATCTTTTTGCGTTAGAATCTTGAAATATTTGGTGGTAAACTAGAAATGGCAAGGAGGAACAAATGTAAAGTCCTATTTGAACATTGCACAGGTTTCGTGATATCAAATATAGGTAGTTAAATCCATGATAGTTTAAAAGTTATACAACGTATTTTTAGATTTAATTTGCATACGGTTCAGTTTTATCTTGACCAAGTAATTGTTAAAGTGCTGTTGGGCAGTTTTTTTAATAGTTTAAAAACAAGAGCTTTATGGATAGAATTTGCATCGAGTTTACATATTTTAAAAGGATTTAGCTTAAGCCCGATGTAGACTAGCCAAATTTCTCCGCAATTCTGTTGTACGATAACTATGCGAGATTACGAATCGCAACTGTACTGGACATACTCACCTACCGTTTGGATTAGCTCGTTCGGCCCGCATGTTCGATTTCCTCTCACGCCCATCATCAATGATTCAAATGGCTTATTGACATGTTGACTGGCGAATCCTATTCCGCGTTTGTTACTGGCTGATTTGATAATGCAGACGTCAAAGGTGGAACAATGATTGGCTGATTCAGGAAATTACAGTCATCGGAATTGTTCCATAGTTTCATATTTCTAATTGTAAGATTTAATTTGTACCATAAGTAAGATCGTATCTAACTAATGTTTTAATTAAAATGTTTGTGTGTACGTTTGTCTAAAAGTTACATTCCTCGATAAAAAAAACGAATTACGCGGGCAAAGGCGCGGACGGGAAGGTAGGGTAAACGTATTACTTAAAATGATTACACCAATGACAGCCAATTGGTATCTAACAATTTATCAAAGTAAAATTTTCCTTTTATACGTGAAGGGAAATAAATAATCCGACATATTTTTGTTTTGACAACAATTTTGAGGAAGCAGCACCCAAAAAATCAAGTCTACCAAGTATTTGTGTCACGTAGGTCGGCTTTTAACCCTTATTACCGCCATGAAAAAGAACGTAGAAACATAAAATACTGTCGCGTCGTTAAAAATAAAATGTGTTTCCTTCAACATGCCTGCAAAGTGCTATTAAATTTATATGAGAGACCGTTTCGATGTCATATACTATGCTTAATGCCCTTCCTTAGTGTTTCAGTTGCATTGAGTGATTGCAATTTTGTATTAAAACATTATTATTTAACTTTAATAAGATATAAAAATTATAATACTCATCTATGATTGTAAGAAATTGAAAACATTTATAGTACGCTGTTGTTAAAGAGTGGGAAAATGAGAACATAAATAAAAAAGTAATAACAAAGCTACGAATTTACTATTATCACGTTATTGTATCTGCAAATATTTGTTACCATATTCTAAAGTGGAAAATTATATCTTAATTTTGGTTTATCTTTAAATCTACAAATATTTAATTGATACAATTAAAAAGTACCGCAAATCGTCGAGTTTTCAGTTTATTTGTCCATTACCTAATAATAAATTCAGCTCAAACGACAACTCAGTTCGGCCCACCAAAAACTAATTATAAGGATAAAAAGACGTCATCCCCGAAAATTGACGCTTAATTATTCCCATTTTAGGCCCTACTTCTGAAAAGTGGCCTTGACGGGCAGCACCGGATGGATCGTCATTTTTTGTCCCACCAACCCCATTTATTATGTTTTGCGTCGCTTATTAATTTTGGGTTTCTTCCAGAATAATTGGGTCCATTTATTGCGGGGCGGCGAAGGAATTATACGTGTACCCTATGTGTTTATATACCTGCCTGAGGCATGGAACAATACTCGAGTCACGGACTCATCTTTTATCCTTACGGAGTGTCCTTTGGCTATCGCTAAATTTTGCCCTTCCAACTGAATCAACAAACTTTATTGCCCAAAGCTTTGAGGATAAAACGACTGCTAGGTATAGATCATATATGTAGTACGTATACGAACGATGGTTACGTATAATGTTGGGTGTTTTATTGAATTTTGTCTCTTATTATGACCTAAATTTAGACCTCCAAATTATCTATATTTATAATAGCAAAAGGTTATTATGAGCAGCTTAATTCTTGGATGTCAAAACCAAAACGATTAATTGGTTCCGTGAAATTAATTGACCTTATCATTTTGATGAGATTGGTGTCGAACGATTATAATTATAACGCGAATAAAATTTATGTTTCTACATAGTTTGTTGTATTTTTAAAAATAGCACACTATAAAAAAAACCTTACAAATTGTCCCTAAAGACTACCACTAAGTTCCATTACAGTTCATAATTATCAGCGGGAAAGGTGCGGATGGATAGCTAGTTTTAATATAAATCTTACTCGATTTGAATAACGTTCGAAAATTGTCAATACGGTGTCGTCAATTGGGATTATTCCTCGAATCCCCATAAATTTTCGTCGACAGTAAGGATTATTTCTGGTGCTTTTTGCTCGGAAGCTTCATTGTGTCTTATTACGTCAGGTACTTCAGAGCAAAGGGGATTTGTCTTGTAGAGGCAGCCTATTTTTACTTTCAGGCATGTGTTTTAGTACCGAGCCTTAACCCCACACATAAACTTAGAATGTCTGCCCGCCATAGTTGAAAAGCTCTCGTTGTGTTGGTATTTTTGTAAACATGTGACAGAAATAAAGTAATGATCTACCGTCATCATTATTATCAACGCTAAAGTCCAACTAAGCACGGGTCTTCCCAATATAACACAATACACGTTTGGAGGTAGTTGGTATGTTACGCTTACCTTTTCTTGATACATTGGTTTTCTAGATCCAATTAATTTCCATTAAATACACTACTACTAGTCGTCCGTCCCGTGGCTTCACCCGCGTTCTACTCTTTTCCGCGGAAATATTTTTCTTGCGGTAAAAAGTAACATACATAATGTCTCCATGCCTTTTACTATCTCCACTTAAAAATCACGTCTATTTGCCGTGAAAGACGGACAGATAAACTTTCCCATTTATAACAATAGTATGGATTATAATGATTCTAGTTATGAGTTAAACTTAGGTACATAAAAAATACCAGTGACTACTAGATTTATAAAGGTAACTTAGTTTAAAGGCTATGGCCGTGTTGATACTATGGAATGTCTGATCTGAATCTGTTTTTTATAAAATGCTGATTTTAAGTTTAACACGCAATTTACAAAATGCGCCCCATTGTAGGTACTCATATTTTATATTTTTTACGACATCTAGCTCTTACGGTCTTAATGCTGTTTAAAAAACAAAATAAAAGTTCTTTACAGTTATGAGGCATAGGATTCAGTTAGGTAGGTAAGTAGGGTTTTATGTTATATTTTTACAAAATTGTCTTAAAATTAAACAAATAAATTTTGTAATTAGTTTTGAAGGTTTTTAATATTATGTAAGTTCAGAAAACTCGACTCCTAGTTATAAGTTTATTTTTTTAAACGTAACGATTAAACTGTGTATTTTTAAATTTGTGTGTTTTTGCCTATTTGTAGAACTTGAAGAGAAAATAAAAATCTTTTCTATTCTTTTTATTATTTTAACTCAACACAACACTTAGCCAACAACGGTTAAGTCGGAGCACACTCGAAAAATAGAATACCCATCAAATTAGCTTCATTTCAGAATATTATCTTTTAACTTATTATTACGAGATGAGATAAATATTTTATTTTTTATTTCTTACTACTAAGCCTTAATATTCGATCAATTCGAATTTAAGTACCTATTAACCTATTAAAGGCGCAAGGTCGTTGATGGATTATTTGGTAGAATTTTCATGAAAAAATGTATCCAAGATTAGTTATCCTTCGTAGTACAATACATTTAAGACTAGAGCTTACATAAATATTAATTAGTAGAGCTTAGAAAAAATATAATTATCTTAATTGACGTCATTACTGTGACTAGCGTACCTACAATTACTTCATAATACGTCTATCCACAAAATGTTGTATTATTAAGAACCTTTTTTATTTCAATTACGGCTAAAATAAGATTTTATGTGAGTATACTTGTTGTCATGTCAGTGAATTTAATATTCTTTATAAAAAATATGTATCCTTAAACAAAAAAATAGATAAAATACTCTTCCGAAATGGCTTGACCGATTTTTATGATATTTCGTGTGCATATCAGGTAGGTATGTCTGAAAATCGGCTTACAATAAATATTTATAATGCAGATTATATGTATATCCGAATAACACATAGGCTACTTTTACGGCGGGAAAATCCATTGTAACGCGGGAAAGTTAATTAAACACGGACAAAGTCGCAAGTGGAAACTAGTTGTAAATAAAGTCTCTTGTTGGTCCAAAAGGTTACAAACTTTTTAAAGGGAACTTTAAAAGTAACGAGCGAATGGCAAAGTTTCGAGTACAGTCAGCCACGTTGATGAGCTGCTCTCATTAGCTGATCACAAACATTCTCGAGCGAGGACAAATACAAAGGTATACTTACTTTCACAGTTTCTCTGGTTTTGTGTGTGGGATTTGCATTCTGTTTTGAGGTGTGGTGCCGGTCTAAGAATAGTACCTGCGGGTGTGGTCAAACCGATATCTTTATTTATTTTATTAATATATGTTATAGGTATAGTTCTGATATCATCAACCCAACAAAATGCTCTGATAAATGAAGAAACTTGTCAAGTTCTAGTTATTACTAAAGCAGTGATTCATTGGGCTGCAATTTACAACTTCAACGTAACATTTTACAGACGCCAGTGGGCTTAGCACGGGATTATTGTTTCGTTTCTACACTGGATGGCATGTACCTTTTATGCTCGGTTCACATTATTCCAGTCCAGTGATCCAGCGACGTCATGCAGTTCACTCCTGGACTATTACAATATTCCAGGCTCATTTATTTCGAAATTTAATTAATACCTCTTGTAAATAAATGATTTTTGATTTAGGACATCGGTGACAATGATTTCTAGAAATAAACTTAAAAAATATTAATTGTAATTACTGTTAAACATTCAATCCAGCACTGGATTGCAACTGGAATGGATGTCTACACAATTCCAGTGGCGCTGGATTGGGTAAGCTGGAATGAAAAGTTATTTCTGGTCACTAGACTAGAATGGAATGTACGCAATCCAGTATCAGTTCACATTATTCCAGTAGCATGTTTCTAATAGATAATGGTAAGATTATCAATTTTCAATTATTTATAATCATTGTATACTACTAAGACAATATTTAATTATTCGACGTGTAAAACACGCTATGCTTAGCCTGCAGCCATTATAACGTTATTCTAGAAACGAACAACGAAAACCGTTTAGTTATGAAACACGTTACGTTGCGCTGGTAGGTGCTGCTCGGTATAAATGAGTTTGCGCTCGGTTCCCCTTATTTGCCCGTGGCGTTGCTCATTGGATTGTATTTTTTGCTCATTGAGTTCTTCTAGCAGAATGCTTACAAAAGAAACACTGAAAGCTTTGTGAAAATAAATCATTGTTGAAAAAAAGTTCGTTTTCCGTTACAGAGGCGGAATCATATGTTGAGCTCTCGAATTTTGTATTATTAACTGTCTTAGTCACTTTCTTTCTCTAACCTGCAGGCCTAGCATGGCGTTTTCTACTCTATTCTACTCTAGACTAGAGAAGACAGTTTCTTGTCTACACAATCTTTCTTTTGTCCGAACACGCCGTTTCGAGAAACATACCCTAGACAACAGTTTCTTCGTAGACAAGCTAGAAATAGCTAGAAACGTTGTCTAGGCCTCGGGTGGTGTAGAGAATATCGGAAGAAACATTTCTTTTCTCAAATGTCAAAAATAGAGTAAATTGATTGCCGTGTTCGCAGCAGTAGACTCATCTCTACGGTAGAATAGAAAGCATCTCTATCCGTTCATTCAAACGAACGCCATGCTTCCAAACGAAGACAACTTTCTTTCTAATGTCATTTTTATCTATTCTACCGTAGAGAATGTTGTGAATGAAACGACAAGGTTGACCAAAGACTCATTTATTTATCTACCCACACCAAGATTATAATTAAAGTAATGAACATTAGAACTACCTACAAATATACGACATCTTCCCTGTTACATTTTTTTTTTTTTTAATTTTAGGTACTAATATATTTATTTATGATCTGGTAGTACACATACACACATTACTTATTTATTTTATCAAGATATAGATGACCTAATACACACTGCACTGTGCTCACTAAATAGTTTTTAACAGTAATAATGTATCATAAACTTGCTTTAGATAACTTATAATACTTAAAACTAACAATACAATGAACAGAATATGCTTTTAAATCATATACCTACTGATTTTATAACCATATATATATATAGAAAATAGCCATATCTGATGACTATACAACGTCAGCATCTGCAAACCCATGCTACACTGGATGTTGTAGTGCCTGAGATTATAAGATGGTAAAAGACAATTATATTTTACAGCGATAATATAAAATATATATAGTAAATTATATCTCCTTATAATTAGACATAGGTACCTATATAATACACAAATTACATCTTAGTTTTGCGTATTTTTTCCTTTGCGACAACAGCTGCCGGTCTGCGCGTACGCACACGATGCGTGATGTTCGATGACAGGTGACTCATATCAGAGTCTGAGTTAAGCTCATCATCATCATGAGGGTTGTACTCGCTAGTGTTTGTGGGAGTAACCCACAGTTCATCACCGCTGGTTCGGTCGCGGATGGAGACAGGAGATGGAGCTGGTGGAGTATCGACCGATAACTTAATTAAATGTCGCCTGTTCCGTCTATACTTCCTACCTGTATTGTCAGCTACGAAGTAGGAGCGTGGTTGCGCCGCGCGGCCGATGACCCGAGCGTGCTTGCGCTCAGCGCCGTCAGTGATAAGGACGGGCTGACCTGGCAAAATCTCTGGCAGCTGTTTACATTTTTTGTCATAGTAGCTTTTATCAATTTTTTGTTTACGTAACATCTGTCCATAATTAGTTTTTGCGTTCTCATTTAATTCTAATTTATTTTCATGTGTAGGTAATCTTGTATTCAGTCGCCGTCCAAATAATAATTCGGCAGGGGAGCTGATATTACCTCGCGGCGTAGCTCGGTAATTTAAGAGACCTAGATAAAAATCACTACCCGATTCTATTGACTTAATTAATATATTCTTAATTATTTGCACACTTCGCTCGCTCTGGCCATTTGATTGAGCGTAATTTGGCGAACTAGTGATGTGCTTTATATCCCACAACACACAAAATTTTGAAAATTCTTTTGAAGCATAAGCAGGGCCATTGTCAGTTACTAACTCCCGCGGAATCCCATGGCGTGCGAACTGGTCTTTCATGGCTGTCACAATGGCTTTTGTACCAATGTTGGACAATGGGTTCACTTCAATAAAGTTCGAAAAATAATCAACTAAAATTAAAAAATATTTACCTGCGTATTGAAATATATCCGATCCTACTTTAGCCCATGGCAAGGGTGGTATCTGATGAGGAATCAGTGGCTCACGCGTGGGACGATTCGCGCGCTCCGAGCAGACGCGACACCTGCGCACGAGTTGTTCGATGTCACGTGACATCCCCGGCCAGAACATTACCTCTCTAGCGTGACGTTTGCACCTATCTATACCCATGTGGCCGTCGTGTACGCGATTAAGCATTTCAAATCGTACACTTTTCGGAATATACACTAAATCATCCTTAAGTATAATCCCATTGAGGTACACAAAGCTTTCCCTATATGACCATTGACCCCTAACACGTTCATCGACCTCATATTTATTAACTGGCCACCCGTCTTGAATATATTTTATAATAATTGTACACTCATCATCGTCCCTTAAAGCTTGTCTTACGCGGTCTAGCTTAGAATCGCTGAACCGAACGTTTTCTAACATAAAACATGATTGTTCTTCTATTTCTTCAGATATTTTATCTGACGCTAAGTCAGGCAACGCCGCTCGTGATAACGCATCAGCTACATACATATACTTTCCAGGTGTATATACTACGGTGAATGCGTAACCTTGTACCCTTAACATCATACGTTGTAGACGCGCGGGAATGGAGTCTAAGGGCTTTTTAAACAACGCTTCTAAGGGTTTGTGGTCAGATTCAACGGTTACGTTCGGACGACCGTATACGTATTGATGAAACCGTTCTAACCCGAAAACAATGGCAAGTAGCTCTTTCTCAATCTGCGCGTACCTACACTGCGTGTCGGTGAGCGTGGCTGACGCGAACTCCACCGGCCGCCCGCCCTGCAGCAGCACGGCGCCCAGCGCGCCCGAGCTGGCGTCCACGGACAGCAGCACCGGCTCGCGCACCGAGTACAGCGCCAGCACCGGGGCGCTGCACACCGCCTGCTTTAACTGCTGCGCTGCTGACGCTTGCGCACTATCCCATAACCATTCCGAATCTTTTTTTAATAAACATCTGAGCGGTTGTGCTATATCTGAATAGTTCGGAATAAATTTTGACAAATAATTGACCATTCCTAGAAATCTCTCAAGCGCTTGCCTGTTTTCCGGAACAGGCATATCCTGTATTGCTTTAATTTTATTCTTATCTATAGCCATACCTTCACCACTAAAGACGTGCCCTAAATATGTTACCTGACTAACAGAAAATTCACATTTTTCTTTATTGAATTTTATTCCTACCTCACGTGACCTACTTAATAATTTTTTTAAACGCTCGTCATGTTGCGCTTGTGTGGACCCCCAGCAAATAATATCATCTACAAACGAATCGACCCCCTCTAAGTCCTCCAGCAATTGTCGGATTTTTGAATGAAACACTTCCGACGCGCAGTTAATGCCATATGGGAGTCGTAAATATTGAAATCTACCAAAAGGAGTCCCAAATGTACATAAATCAGCACTGGCGTCATCAAGTTGTACCATCCAAAATCCTGAGAATGCATCCAACTTACTAAATACCTGCGCGCCTTCCAGCTTGGTGGCGATCTCCGTGATGGTCGGCAGCGGATAGTGCGCGCGCTGCACCGCGCGGTTCAGCGGCCGCGGGTCGAGGCACACGCGGAGAGACCCGTCCTTCTTAGCAGCGACTACTATACCATTCACCCATGGAGTAGGATGACTAACTTTACGAATTACTCCCATTTTTTCCATCCGCTCCAACTCCTGCAATAATTTATCGCGAACTCCTAGGGGTATCTTCCTAACCGGACAGACCGACGGCTGTACGCATTGGTTTACAACAATATTATATTTACCAGGCAATTTGCCCAAACCTTGAAACAATTCCTGGTACTCATCAATATTCAAAGTATATATACGTTTCACCATACCTAACTCTTCACAAGCGTATTTACCTAAAACACTCTGACATTTAAAATCGGCAACAACAAAACGCAACGAATAAGTAACTTTTTTGTATAAACATGTGAGATTACAATATCCAGCTATTGGAATAAAATTTCCGCAGAAAGATTGCGCCTTTGTGTTGTCTGAATTTAAAATATTTACGTTAAACCCTAATTTTTTAAATGTATCTATTGAAATTACATTTAGATCAGAACCAGAATCTAATTTAAACCTTTCTTTTGCACCTGTAGAAATAAATAATAAATTTTCATACCATTTAGAGTCCTTACGTTTCATCCCAGCGAGTGAAGACACATAAAACCTATCACCATCACATTGTTCATCGTCATCACTGTCTACACCGTAATCGACATCGGCATCGAGTTGTAACACACGCTTACGTAATTTCAGACACATATTTTTAAAATGACCTTTTTCATTGCACCAAAAACACATTGCATTCTTTGCCGGACACTTATAACTATCACAATTAGCGAAGCCGCACGCGGAACATAAAAACTTTGCAGCGGCGCGGGCGGCTGCGTCGGACCGGCGCGGCGGCCCCCCGCGGGCCGGCGGCGGCTGCGCGACGCGGCCCGGCGGGCGAGCCGCGGCCCCAGCGGCCCCTCTCCTCGACGTGCTGCTCCGTGCTCTGCTACCTGGTGGCCCACTCGGGCCCGCGCGGTCAAATCCTCGCGCATTCATCATATCTACCATCTGAGTCTTGGTCTCCTCGATCTGTTTCTGCTCCTCCGTAGACATTTCGTTAGCCTGACAAATTCTTATAGCCTTGTCCAAAGTGAGTTCGTCGGCTCTGAGTAAACGATCACGTAACTTACTATCTCGCAATCCACAAATAATTCTATCGCGCACTAACCCGTCTTCCAGCAGTTCAAACTCACAACGCTGAGAAATAATTTTCAAGGCTGTAACATACTCGTCTATTGATTCTCCTTCATCTTGATTTCTTGTAAAGAATTTAAATCGAACCATTGTAATGTTTTGTTTCGTCTCAAAATGCGCATTGAATTTTTTAACCAAATTATCATAACAAAATTTGCTTTCTTCCGTAGGAAATCTAAACGTTGTGTAAATATCGTAGCCTTCCGCTCCAATGAGATTCACCAGGAGACTTGACTTCACCGCCGATGACTCTTTGTCCACGCCAGACGCCTTTAGAAATACGTCAAACTGCCGCAGCCATTTTACCCACGCTTCAGCGCGACTGGCCGGGCTGCCTTGTAAACACAATTCCGCTGGCGGACGCGCGTGTTCCATTGTTTACAAGTTAAATCTCAAGATTATTTAACTTGTAAATCGTAATTTCTCACTTTTAGACCACTTTAAACTATTTAAATCGATTATTTAAATTTCCGCTGTCACCATGTTGTGAATGAAACGACAAGGTTGACCAAAGACTCATTTATTTATCTACCCACACCAAGATTATAATTAAAGTAATGAACATTAGAACTACCTACAAATATACGACAGAGAAGAAACGCCATGCTAGGCCTGCTGTTATGAAATACTTCCAGAATAAGATTGCAGTGCTTAATTTTTTTATTCATACCTTTCACCTCATGTGATCAGTTTTATTATTTTAACCCTTTCTAAAACCGTAACGTATTTATTTCCTATGGTATTTAGCTAAACGGTTTGTGCATTCTCCGATATATTTTTATTAGCGCATCAACAAGCCAGTAGATACCATAATGTGGGATCCATTTCAGCAAAGATTTCTTGTTTTTCTTTCATACTTTCTCTGTAAAGGACAGAGTGCGTTCACCTCTCGTTCAGTCGTTCGAATGCTATCTAACATTATATTACAAAGGGTTCAAACGGAATTGTAGGACATTGAACTGTATGTTGCATAACGTTATCGTTAGTATTTTTACGACTTCGGTTTTAAAAGGGAATTTTGCCATATTCAATCAAATATTATTAGAAAACTCAAATTTCAAACAAATCTTTTATATATGTTATATATGTATAATAAAAAATAAAAAATATCTATCTATGTATGTATATTATATTAAGTATATCAGAAATCTAGCACCCGTAACACAAGCTTCGAGCTTACCACGGGGCTAGATGTCGTTGTGTAAAAATTGTCCAGCAATATTTATTTATTATTATTATTTATATTTATTCACAAAATATATGGTAATAATATATATTTGACAATACATACTCTAGTAATAGTATATATCTTTTAGGGCATACTTATTTTGTCTTATAATTTAAAGTTTGAGCCCAAATGTGTTTAAAAATACATCAATAGATATCGGTAGCCCAAAATTGTTCAAACAATTCAATTTAATGAGTGTATAAAAATTCTTCTTATTATTAAAATTTAATTTCATTGGAGTATGCTAATATTTCACCAACAGCTCAGTGACAAATTATGCCATCTGTTGTCGACAATACGTAAGACATCAATAAAAACAACTTTTGTATAATATGATAAAAAAACACGAAGGTAATATAGAGTTATGACCCAGGTATATTTGTGCGACCTAGATTTGCGCGAGTGTGGTTAATCGGTTTAATAATAAATGAGGTGGGTATTAGTACGGTGGCAATGCTGTAAAAATGTACATACGGAAAACCTCTTTTTACGTTTTACAGAGTTATAAAAAAGGAGTTTAATAGTTAAATTTCAGTTTAAGACCGTACTATATCTAGCTATATATCAACATAGATTTATTGGCTTCTCCCTGATTTTTTTAGGAGCAATGATCTGATTGAAGAATAGACATGAAAAGTTTCATAAAATGCAAGAAACTTCTAGTAAAATTGCATTTATCAATGTTTTGACGGCGATATTAATACACTAATTTCCAGATTGCTAAGCCTATTGTTTTCAATAATAATCTTATCACGCCCTTATCGTGTTCAACACCCAAAAAAAGGTTTTCAAAATAATCGGGCAATCACGTTTTGGTGAACATAAGCCTAAAACAACAAAAAAAACTTCGCAAAATCCTTTCATTAGAACACCAAAGCACCAACAGATTTCACATCAAATATTAACACATCTCACCATTGTACCTCGCGGAAAGCGCCCTTTGTAAACAGAGATAATGAAAAAACCATTACAACGTGAAACAACAGTAATAACTGTTTAGGAAGCTTGTCCAACCGTAAAAAGAATTTTCAAAAAATCCGTACATACGTCCCTCTAATCTGGAGATTAGGTTTGCGTCTAAGGGTGCTCAACTTTCTGGGTTAATGAGACGTTTAAATGTAATGGCGGTATTACACGGCACGAGTTACTGGCGCCAGTGATTGTATTTAGTTACTGACGTATATTACTGTCTAGATTACTAGATAAAGCTAGTACTGTGGAACTTGAAAATGTAACTTCAAGTGCAAAAATCGGATCTATAGGCAGCCAAAGGCGGTATAATAAGCAAGTGAATAAATTGAACTAATTTTACAAATATTGCAAACTCCTACTCGCTTTCTTAGATTACAAAACAAGACGCAGAAACGTACTCAAAATGAGTGTGAGAGAAAATAGGATATAAGAAATAAAAAGAAACCCTGACCTGACTGTATTGCAAAACGATTTAGTCTTATCCTTCTATCTTATATCTTAAAACTAAAAGTGCCCTAGTTACCTATATCAAAACCAGTGCTCAGAATGTGGTGTTGCATGTGTAGTTTCATGTGGCCAAGACCTTGAACAATATTTCACATCAGTGACCTTGCCCTAGAACTTATATTTTACATTGCACCTTAATATTTGTTATAATTCACCCCAATATTTAAGGTTCGAAATATATTTTATAGAAACTTTGTAAATTGGCAACGAGAGTTAAGACATTAGCAAAAACCTCATCTTGTATCTATTTTTGTCTGGTTGATGTTTGCAAATTCTATTGTTAAAAGATCAGATGTTTAACCATGTTGTATGTGCACATGCACAATCGATTGTCAAATATCTGGAGTATTCATTATTATTCGTCAAAATAAAAACACAAGTACTAGTTAATTGTAATTAAATACAGCTTAGCAAAATCCTTGAGCTTTCCTACCCTAACATAAGTTAATTCCATGTAAAACATTAATCACTTGGACGGCCTCATAAGTATGGAAATAAAAATTACACATATCACAAAAATGATATATGACGGTTCACTGCAATAAGTTTGAGAAAATTTGCATATTTATTTGTAATTTAGCAAACAGTACATATTGTAATCTTTATTACGGGGTTACTGGAAATTAATTAAAAAATGTACTTATTACTCAAAATAGAAGGTATCCTGTATCGCTCAGATTTTAACTTCCGACTAGTTTTCTTGATTCTATTTTTAATTGTAAGGCAATATTTATTAATTTATTTTAAACAAAGCAAACTTTGATTAACGCTTCATAAAAATTTGTTTTAAAAATATTTTGATTAACTTTTAGTTTTAATAAGATAATTTCCGATTTTAATCGGGTAAATTCACTTCATTTAAAACTGATTAAACTCTATGACGTAATAATAAAGTTGCAATCAGCAGCTAGCTTTAATTATCCAGCCATATACTTGCTCATAAAGGTTGTTCAGCTTTAAATTAAACACGAAAATTGACTTTAATACTGCAGCATAAAGTCCTTAATATCGTGTAGTATTTTAACCGGGCTGTTATGACTCTCAATGGTCTAACTGTGCACTAATGTATACCTATTCTAACGGAGTTAATGAAGTTAATGCCTTGGTTCAACGAAATAAATGAATTTTCTATGTCTTTCACGTCTAAATTTTTAAACAAAATAGAGATTCTCAGCTTTATTGTTGGTTGTTATCGTTTTCATGATTCCTTTTATAACAATTATTTATAATAAAATATAATAATAGTCTAAAGAATAGTAAAATCTTAATGAAACACTATACTTATATCATTTAATATTATGAGAACTTTTAAAACAAAGATGGTAAATAAAATAAATAAACAAAGATGATAAATACGTGAAATAAAGCAATAATTTAGTTTCTATTAATTTTTATGCTCCAAAAAAGCTTTGTATACGTATAATGCTCAAACTCTATTCTGTGCATCACAAAAGCTTGTAAACATTATATATTAAATATAAATAAAATCAGTTTCTATTAAATTAATTATATTATTCTCTACACATAAATTCACTCCTCTTACAGAATTGTTTTAGACCTTTGAATCATATAGGGAAATAATAGTGGTTGACTGTCCCATAACGTCATTAGTTGGAGCACGGGACCTTGCAAGTCCCCGTGCTGCACCCAGGTGGAGAATCTAGGTGAAGCACGAGTCCGGACCCAAATTTAATACTTAATAAAAGCTGCAAAGCTTAAATAAATAAAATTAAACAAATAAATTTCTTCAGCCACTTTGTTCCACGTCACTCCTTCCACTTCTCTCATAATATAATACCAAATTATTTTATTCCATAACTGAACTGTAGTTTATGAGTTTATTCTATGCTGTGCATTTGCCATTGAAGTCGGTTATTGTTATAAATAAAATTACAATTTCATAAAATTTTATATTCATCGACGATTGAAAAACTTCTTTCTATTTAAGGAGCTAATTATGGCTTAACATAAATTTGATATGTCTACTTTTATGTCAGTTTATCGAACGATGATAATACTTTTTTAACCAGAGCGTGGGAGCACACTCGACTTTCATTATGAAGGTCATTGGCTCAAACTAGCTCACACGTTTATTCTTAAACAAATGAAGTGTCCTCTAAAAAAATGTTCGAGAAAACCGGAATGTCCTGAGAACTTTGAAAAGTTTGAACGACATGTGACATTCACCAATGCACACTTGCCCAGCATGGTGAATTAAGGCTTAACTAAGAACAAAGCGTTTAATAAAAAAATGGCTATTCAATAAATATTTTTTCATTTGTTTTTGCGTCACATCTACTTGTGTTAGCTAGTTAGACCCACGCTGTTTGGGTACCACAGCCTCGAAATTACAGCCCTAATTCCTTTTCCATTCGTTAAAAGGTCAAGGTACCTGACCGACACGATTTTGAGATTAGATTCACTAAGCTCCATACAATGGGCCATAATTTATCAGTTTTATGACTTCTAAAGCCGATATTAGACTAATCTTGATAGTTGTCTATTGTGCTTCTAGCCTGACTGTTGACCCTAGTTTGGAGGTTAAAAGGTTTATCAGCTCAATCGAAAATAGTAATGACAATATAAAGAGCCATTTCATTAGGTTTGTCTTGAATAAATGTTTAGGGATAATTAATTATGACTTATCAGTAGTTGATGACTCATAAAAGTGATAGGCTTGTCTCAAGAAATATCGAAAAGTGTAAAATATCGAAAAAAAAGGGTCTAAAGTGGCACAACGTTACGCGCTGCCGCGTGACTAGATCGACTGTCTAAAATTCGTAGCCCTTTCGTAGCCACTGCTACGCTCGTAGAGGTTGCTACATGGCCGGCTACGGTTTACTCTTTACATCCATTTGGTTGCGCTGCGCGTAGGGTAAGTTGTGTGGAAATTTATTGCACTAAAGTTTATATAAGGACGTGCTTAGCTATCGCTACGAACGCATTTGTCGTTTAACTTAGCTAAAACTGCAAATTCAAGTCTCGATAGAAACTGAGCTAAAGATTGGCAATCTTCTTATTGTATATAAAAATCAATCGCTGCTCAAACTCAAACTCGGGAATTTAGCTGATTTTGTTTTTGAAATGTTCGTAGTAGTCCAGGGAAGTCTTTAGAGTGTAGAAAAGTATAGAAAATGGGCAAAACCGCGGTCGAGTCAACTTTTTTTACACTTATATAAGAGGAAAGATTGGATGGCCAAAAGTTCGTCCTTGTCGCATTGCTGTTCCTTACCATTTCTGCAATCAAGAACTAATTAACATTACTCGAACTATTCGTTGCATGAAGTAACAATTCTCGTTTGACGTTGGATGACTTCGGCTGAGTTCCTTATTGCAGGAATAATGGCGTCTTGTTTACAGCGCATCGGAGTTTCTGTGTACTAACTGTGAAATATGTTTGAATGAGACGACATTTTAGTTAATTGGTTTCTTGATTTTGAAAATCTGGAATTATTCGCGTAAACTATGACGATTTTATGTATATCCGACGACTCTATTTTCTGCGCGTAATTGATAAGTAAATGTTTCAATTTAGATAACTGTCAATTCCATACAAATATAAAACCAAACTCTCTTAAAATTACTTAAACACTGAAGCATTGACGGTTGATCCCCGCTCGTGAGATAATGCAAATATCTGCATCCATTGACCTGACTTTCACGGTTTCCCAACTTCCCGGAGGCAAATAGCCCGTGAATCTCATAAAACACTGGCAGGTCTGATTAAATCGTAATTTCTCATCTGAGGTTAAAGCTATTTCGGTCATAAGCTGTTTTCCGGTCAGTTGAGCAATTAGGGCTCAAATAAAACGAGTTTACGTCCGTGGCTTACGTTTAATGGCAAAAGGTCATTCTCTTACAAAAGACCTGCTCCTGTTCTACGATGTAATTGTTGTTTTGAATGGCGAACTTGTTGTACCCTACTTACCAACCTATTATAAGCTTACAATGTTGAATAATATAATAATAGTTAAAATTTTATCCATAATGTTAGTAATTTCTTAGCCGAAGTTAGTAAAACACACAACGTAAAACACACCTATATTTTAATTAATGATCATCATAATCATCTCAGCCATTGATATTTGTTTAGGAAAACTATACGCAGTTTCATTTACTTGTAACATAGCCATAATTTATAAATGCAAAGTAACTTAAAACTTTATTGCCATGAAAGCCTAGTATCGTAAAAACTTAATGAGTGAAATTTGATTATGCAATCATCTCCTTGAATTTCAATGATCTTTACTTGACAAGAAACGCTGAATCGCTTTCCTCAGATGCTACTAAAGATACAGCTACATACAATAAATCAATGCATCAATTGGTCCTATATTTCGTTCACGTCAATACCCTTTTGAGGTTTGTCGTAAATTCGACCGTAAAATCCAAATACTTAGCAGAATCTGGTTTGTTATTTTGACGATAATGCCTTTATACCATCTAGAGAACAAAATAAAACCCCGGCCAGACTCATTTATTCAGAAAGATTTGCGAATTGAGCTCTTTGGTTATTTTAAAATGAATGGCTAAGGTTTTTAACCTTCTATTACTTAATCAATTTATTAAAAGATTTTACTTATTTATTTTATGTGTGGAATTTACTCTTAATTTTTTTTGACATTGTTGAAGAACTTACATTTGAAGGTTGTGTTCGTTACAAAGCGACAACGCTTTCATGCGTTTGCGTTTCATTTTCCGGTTTTCGTTTTGCGCGATTTTAAGCCTTAACGCACATAACATTGGAGTAGAAAACTACAAATTTCGAGCGACGGGAGTCGAAAGGTTTTAAATATTTTGGTACAAAATTTGAATGTTTGCCAAAACATCGAGTAGGTACGATAGTTTTTATTTAAATACAATATAACAATTTAATTCTATAATAAAATAATTAATATACACTGTTATAATATACTATCTTCCTATAACAAAACACATATACACTTAAAAGCTCTTTAAACAAAATATAAGTACAAAGATTGTATCAAATGCTAAATTATTATCAATCACGCTTTGGCCCATTCTAAGAGTTAAAATTGACCTTATTTGGTTTTTTATACTTAGTAATATGTAATTAATAAATGTTTTTAAAATTATTATTTTTGTTTCAGGTATGTATTAAGCCAACATTACAGCTACAACATGGTTTGGTAAATATAAGAATTTTCTGCGAATATTAAAATAAATCTATTTATTAATCCGAACTTGATTAATTTTAAATACTTACTGATATTCCTGTTGGACAAATGAAGTATAATATTGTTCTTAAAATGTTGGAATTATCGATAAGTCAGTTTATTTATTTACAAAAATATTTGCTGCTGTATAGAGACATTGTAAGGAGTTATTTTATAATATCGCCATATATCGATATCACCAATCTCACCACAATAAATAAATAACAAAAGACCCCTGATTGAAAAGAATTTGAAACACACAAATAAGCGCCAAAAATCTCACCTAGCAACTCAGACGCTGCATTTTTGAGTGGAATGAATATTTAATGTATCATTTCCCAGTCCCGGAAAATTCATCTCCACTTGAAAGATTTATATCGGGCGAAATCTCGAGTTTACTGTACACTTTGCATGGCGGGATTGATCCAGCTGGTGTATTGGGCTTTTACGTAAATCACATTCTTGTGGTTTGAAAGCCTATATATATATATAGATCTATAGCCAACAATCATACTCTCAGTCTATAATATTTTAAACACTCTTTCTGGTCCGATTCCGCCTTACACTGGTTTATTTTTGGCAAAGGTTAAGTTGAAACCATAATCGAATCGTATCCACCCACGCATTTATTTCTATAAATAATCTACAAAAACTGAGTAGGCAATACCCAGTTCCTACGGTTTATCTTAAACCAAAGGCGCTTAGTATAATATATGTTCTGTGTTAATATGCCTCAGCGTACATAGTAAGATACCGGACAATATACCAATTTTCTGTTATGTTTTACGTGATCCGTTAAGCCTCGATTGTTAGTATCGTAAAATAACACATACTCGTACACCCGATATGATCAACTTTTTCAAAATAAAATAACCAAGCCATTCCTGCGTCTCTTAAAATATACCAATATATTCGAAGCTAAAGTAGAAATACGGTGCAATTACGTGTGAGTGCATACTGCGGTGCCCACTCCACGTCCAATAAAACCCGACAGTTATTAAACTGATACATTTTATTATTAAATAGACGGCTTCGGCTGTATTGACAAGTTTTCCTTAAGTAGATAAGTAATCGTTTAATTACACACATAATATTTAGTATGAAATTTAATAAATCAAATGTGTACCTACAGGAAAATTTCTCCTATTGTGACACTAGATGTCCTATTTTGATATCGGCATTTTTTTTCCTTTTTCACGATAAAGTAAATCCTATTGGATTATCTTTTAGTTAACTACTTGGTAATACAAAGAAATATCCGCTTGTAGGTTCTTTGTTATCAAACCCCAACGTTAACAGTCAAGCTGGTAAGTTTGAATAAAACAATCCATGAAACTAACATGTATCATATGTGTTAATAATAAAAATTATGAAATAATGCTACGTTCATTATACTTGGTAAAAGTATTAGGTATGCAAGTTAAGTATAAATTATTGCGTAGTCGTAACATAACACTTGCATGCATTGTTCATATTCGCCTTACTCGGTAGCTCCTAGAATAATTAGATCCCAGAACTTCTGTAATTAAATAATAAAAACACTAAAATCCACTCAAATTATTGTTTATTTGGAACTGCGTAATAGAACGTGGATCTTTATGAATGCCGTAAATCTGCATCGTAAAAGTCATGATTCAAGTTGGATGAAAATGTTAACATATTCGCTTAGTTGCTTGGTTAATGTTAATTAAGTGTCCAATATTTAAACGAATTTACATTTTTTATTAACTACCGCAGGGCAAAGTATCCTCTTGATTTCACCAGTATTTGCTATTTTTTTGCGATCTCCGACCACTCTAGCTCAAATGCGTCCTGTCCTATTCATCTTCCACTGGTGTTTGTGACGAGCCCGACCCAACGGCCTGGCTGTATTCGAGCCACATGTTCTGCCCAATCCCACTTCAATTTACTAATATTTCCCATAAATGACTACCCTTCGCTGATTTCTAGAATAAAGTTTACCGTATACTAAATGTGTCCGCAACTTGTCCGCGTTAAGTTATGTTTGTAGGGGGCCACATCTTTTTAGTATAGTATGTCTATTTTATCCAAGAAAACGAAGTCGCAGTCCGAACATAGCAATTACGCCGTATCCGACCTAGAAACCTATTAAATACGCCCAAACAAGAGACACGTAGAAACAGGCAAATTGAAGGGTACTAAAGACCGTAATCTAATATCATTCTCACACATGTTTATGTGTTTCTCTGTCATTCCCGTGGGACTTCCTTTTCCCAGTATTTCATATCCGAGAATTGAGATAAAAGAACGCTATAACCTTCGCCTGGTTTTGTTTATTATGTCCATATTTATGGATTGAACATGAATTGACGACCTTCGTAGTAACAAAAAGTTCCTATACTTTTTTGGATTCATGGAAAGGAACAAGAAGGTTTTATTTATCACGTAGAAAAATGTTATGTAACCTAAGACTTTGGTAAATCCCTTTCCAAATTTCCTGCTGGAATAGTATAAATAAATTGTGAAATATTTTTGGTATGTCGGGTGGTGCTGGCCTATATAATGACAGTAACTCTCCGCGTGTGTCACTAAGGTGATTTAATTTACCATAAGCTTTTTTTCATCTTGTTTAATATAACTTTAAGATTCCCGAGCGTAATTATCATCGATGTGCAAAATATAACTTTTGAATCAAAAACGGAATTTTATTTCGTAATTGAGATTCCATCGCAAAAGACTTAGCTGGTTCCTTCCGAAATCATTCTTAATGGCATTATAAGCGGTTTTCTTGGGTATCCAATTTATTTTCGCGAGATAACTCGTTGTTCTCGAAATTAAATGAAAATATTGAAAAGGGGACTCTGCTGAGTTTATGCTAAATTACGTCGAGTTTTCTTTGTAGCTTATCTTTCTTACCTTTCTCAGATTTTTTTTCAGTTTATATATCAACTTTGATGTTTAGTGAATAAATTCTGTTCTGTATCAAAACTAAACTGAATTTTTTTTTTTAGATTTTTTACTATATATTTTTGAATTTGAATGTGAGCACGTCCTTACGTACCTATATAAAAATGAAAATGCCAAATTATTTATTTTTTAAATCATCATTAGCATAAGGGAGCGCACTCGACTTTCACTACGGAATTCTTGCAAAGCTTTCAAGATTTCATTCAGAGAGACAAGAGATAGAAAATGACTTCTTGGCCATTTTTTATTAAAAATGTATAAAGTACATACATATGTATTGACAAGTGACTTATTTATTGGTGGCCATGCATTTGAGTATCTCGGTGTTTTACCGAGATACTCAAATGCATGGCTATATTAAATAAATAAACGCGTTAAATTCCCTTCCATTCCGTATCGTTGATCCATCGTAATTTTAATTGCGGCGAAAATTATAATCTACACATCTACAGATATACACACAAGGATTGTTATGATTCACGTCGAGTGGAGTGTTCGCGAGTCTGTGGCGCGGTATCGATTTTCCGCCGGCGGGGTGGGAGGGGGGACTCTCAGCTGAGCCCCTCCCACCTCCCCTGTAAACATAAACACGGGCTCCTGTGTTGCTGGAAGGGCACAAGGTACGGACTTTGTGTTCCACTTTCGAATTTTGAATTTTCCAATTCGTTCGTCTTGTATTCTAGAGATTATTGATATAAATGTTAATGTAATGATAGGTATAGGACAAGAGGTTAGGACTCTTTGTTCTACTTTCGAATTTTTAAACGAATTTAATTAATCGTTCTTTATTTTATTTTTTAGATATTATTGACTGTATTGTAAACACGCGCTTCTCTGTTGCTAGAAGTGCACAAGGTACGAGGTACGTTCGATTTTTAATTTTTAAATATATATTGCAATATATTATATTTTTATACATTTTTATTTGACATGAAATAATGTTACACAATAGTGTATTGATTCATAAGCTCCTACTTCCAGTATAAACTATGTTTCAAGTATGTAACTACAAGGTAATATAACACGTAAAAGATAGGACTCAAACAAAAAATAAAAATAGGTACCTAAGTACTCACTAAATCATATTGCATGTCCGAAAACTTACTCTAATTACCTCGTTTAACATAACACATTTCGTAAAACACAGTTGAGAAAATAACTTTTCTGTATTCCGGCAATACCTACAGAACACGAGTCCAGGTAAATATAAACGTTGAATATTTATGTTGGCCGTACCAAGGATTAAAATTTGACTTTCTAGGTCATCTGTGACCCAGAATATAAGTACATCTCTACTCTTTTTAGAATGCTCCGTTACGTGTCACCATTCACCAAGTTCTTAACCATTTTCTTGTAAGCGAGCCTTGAAAAACGTGTTAGTATATTTTGTTTTTCTGTCATAGGTCAAGTAATTATAACCACGCATTAAATATTATGTATTCATTCTGTTTCACTCAGAATTTTCAAAAAAATTATGTAAATTTTTAGAAGGTAGGTTTCAAACCTTTGTTTTTGACGTCACCCCACAGTAAGAGAGCAGGCAGGTAGTTACTATTCGGAGGCACCATACGGTATTTTAAAAAAAATAGTTATCACGAAACTAATGTTACCAACATCACAATAACCAAGACCACCACAGACAAATATATCGAGCACGTGATAAAGACAGCTCATTCATAAACCGTTTCTGTTTGCTTTTAGGCAGACGCCCCCGACAATGAAAATATTTTTGAATATAAATTGATGTTTACAGCCTTTGATTGGATTTTAAACTTTCACTTTATGAAAATTTACTTCGATCGCGGGTTTTTGATGGAAATTAGAAAGGTATCGAATAGGATTTTGAAGGTCGAGATTTGGCTGGTAACATTAACTTTGTTTTAATTTGAAGCTTATTGAATTATAATTTTTTGAATTTTTACAGACTTTTATCTTATAAGTTTATTTGCTTTAATTTAAGTATTTGATTTTAGAGTTTCAAGTTTCAAGATGGTGACCAACAATTATTAAATCAATGTGACATCTGAAAACCACCTTTTTAGATAGGTATCTTTTAACATAATATGTAAAAGAAAACGATTAAAAAATAATTTCATAAAGTGGTTTCACCAAAAATAAAGGTAAATAACTACTGGCTGGTCAACGTATTCAAGGATAAATATAGAAAAATCAATGTTTTTGTCAAGTTATTGTTATGGATACAAAAGCAAACTGTATAAACTAAGATTTTTTGTTGAAATCCTATCAAAAATCTTAAGTCAATTTTGTTTGTTTTTATTCAGTAAAGGCCTATTTTCTTATTAATCCTTAGTTATTACTTCTAGAATAACCTAATACTTATTTCCATTTCTCTTTGATGTATTAAAATAATAACATAATACATGTGAAATACCTATTTTTAACAAACCTTCCTAGAAATATTTTTCTATCTTCCACGATAATATGAGATAAGGAAATCTTCCAAGGACACTTCTACCCACTATTTTATTAACACTTTAATGGGATATTAGATTTATATTTAGTAATAAACATATTTTACAGAATGACACAGCGATACTTATGTGTTATTACAAACAAAATATTTTTATTTTTCCAACTTAAAATAGGTACAAAAACAAATACAAATTTATTATATAAGACACATTTGTCGGAAAAACTAGCTCTATCTCAGCATAATGTTGGACAACTAGCATGCTAGTGTCCAACGCTATTAACATATTAGACAACTAAACAAAAAAAAAGGATAACAACTAAAATATTTAACCTTTTACCAAGCACGGGTAAAAGTAATAATACAAAGCTTGACAGTGTAGGTCCGTCTGTCTGTGTTTTTATGTTTGTAAAAGCATAGCTTTTAATTTAATAGGTAAGTAATTTATTTGCGTGTTCGCGGCGTACAGAGTTCCAATTCATTGCGTACACAATCACTCAGAATTACGGCCAAAATCAAAACTGTGATATCAGTTATGAAATTACGTACATGCATTCTTTCAAGGCATGAACTCGTTTTAAACATGAATTTTTTAGCAACTACACGTGCTGGTAAGGCCCTTATCGTAAGGGCAAACATCTGAAAAGTTTAAAAGACATTTATTGTGTCATTCACCAACCTGCACTTGCCCAGCGTAGTGAAATAATGCCCAATCTCTCTCGTACAGTTCCTGTGTCTCAGCAGTGGGAACGTAAATAGGGGTGATGATGAAGCAATATTTATCTGTTTTCCAAATTTAAAATTAGATCCAAAATCAGATTTATTTCATAGGAATTCCCCAAAAATACGATTAAGGATTCCGTAGCCATTCTGGGCCGTACACCTTTATGACAAATGCAGTTTTAAATACTTTAAAATCCCTCCGCGGGGTTGGCAAATTAAGATTATAAATTATTTTAACTGGGCTCGCCCATGTTTTTTAAAAACAGCGCTCGGTGCTTTTTCGTGAAATATTAGGTATTAAATTTGTTCAGATACGCCGTACCAAAGCCGGCCTGTTTTATTTTAACTTTTAACATTTTTGTGGCTTTAAACAAAATAAAAATAAATAAGGTTTAAACAGAATTGATAATGGTTTAAATTTGTAAAACTTTGCATTGTTTACACTACACATGTCACTCAAAACATGTCCAAACATGTCAAATTCCTCACGACGTTTGCTTTCACCGATAAAACACCTGTTTTAAACGGACATAAATATTCAAGAAAAAAAAGTTCAGGGTATGACCCCACGACCTTCGGAATGAAAGTGACTCCATCGCAGGTAGATCTTCGCCCCTCCGAGCATGTTCATTATTATCTACAGATATAGGAAATTAGAATGTATACGTCTGACCACAATACACATTACCGTGTATTCTATTATTAACAAAACTGCGGTGAACTGTTTGCATAGCTCAGTGCGGTTGAGTGTTGACATTCCGGGCATCCATCTAACTAATTGAACTTCTGTTAGAAACTAATTAATTATTTCGTCACATTTGTTCCATAAATTCTTTATCATCAGAGTATGTGTTTTGTCAAGCAAATAAAATCTGTGTTTTATCTCATTTCATCATCATTAACCCATACTAGTCCACTGCTGGACTTTTATTGGAAATGTTTTGGCCTCATCGGACATCTGCTGTACAACGTGTTATATGGCCTGCCTGTAGACATAGTATTTGAAACAGTATAGCTACTAGAAAGTAGGTACATATAACTTTTAGGATTATAACTATTTATAGATTATTGTGGAAGTGCTACAACAGTGAAAGCAAACATCGCGAGGAAACCGGAATGTTTTGAGAACTTTGGAGAGTTTCAAGGACTTGTGTCATCATCAACCGTACTTGGCTATCGTGGTGAAATAAGGCCTCGTCTCTGTCGTCAAGAGAGAAGTCCCTGTATCCCAGACTGGGAACTTATATATGGGTAGGTACTTATGATGAAAGCATCAAGAATATAGTTTGTAGGTTGCTAGTACATGCAGATTTATAAAGTCACGTTCAAAAATGAGACCCCAATTACGGGTCTGCGTATGACAAACTTTTTGTTAACTACGGTTGCCTTTTGTGTACAATGACTACAAAAGAATTCTTGTAGCGGTTATAAAAGAAGTCTATTCCACCTTGTTCCGGTTTTACGGAGAGTGACGTGCAAAAACGGTTTGAATGCTAAAGAAACAAACAAGAAAACTCACTATAAACATATTAAATAAATCGTCCTATGTGCTAATCACTTAAAATTAAACTAATGTCTATGACTAACTTTTGACTAGATGGGTTTAAGCGATAAAGCCCGAATAACGTGTCTCGTGGTTAAAATCTCCAACACAGATGGATCGATGAATCACCTGGATCTCACGCTTAGTTCGAACGAACAAACAATGAACGAAATACTTTTATGCAATAATCTAATATTAGTTATAACGCTTTCTAACCTAGTTCTAATATTTACTGTTCCCATTGCCCAGTTAAATAAATATTTCCCATAAAAGCAAGCTAACCACAACACATAAGCTTGTACCTATCTAATGAAGCAATGTACTGTTAGTATATCGTAAAGTACCCTCATATATATTAATCTGTACAATGAAAATGAGGTAATCAGGGCATTGCATCCAAAATTAACATGGCATAAAGCCGTATTATATGTTTGAGTGTTGTACTAAATTAGGATCGCTATTTCGCTGATTAGTTTCGTCTATATTATCCTAAGTTATCTAATTCTAGAATAAGTACTAATTATTTAGCAAGTAACTGGATGGATAGAATTAGTAAGTGGATTTTCTTAATTTCTATTTGCAAAAAAATATTTATTAAATATATGACATAGGCCCTTAAAGATATCTAGTTGTATCAGTTGGATGAAAGTCGCATCTTCCGTAAAACATACACCTAGTAGACGGACGTCCGACGCTGCGTTTGTGGATCCATTGTCTCCACTCGAAAACTTTTCGGCCGCATCGGTCATATTTGTTTTCCGATCTATGTATATGGCCTGCCCAATGCCACTGCAAAGAGCTAATCCACTGGGCTATGTCGGTGACCTGCGTTCTTCTACGTATCTCTTTTTTTCTGTTTCTATCCCGTAGAGAAAAACCGAGCATAGTCCTTTCCATAGCTGGCTGCTATATGGCACCACGTTCCGAAATGGAGTCTTTAACTATCCAAACCAAAATGCACAACACGTTACTAAAATTTAATAGGTTATACATTTCGCGTAATAGACTATTCAGAATAATCCTATAATGTGAAATATAGCATAATAAACATTATATAGATATTTCTAATACGCAATACGGTACTTGTATTAATGTGTTGTGCTATAACTACGTTTTACTGCCAAAGTTGGCTTTTAGAAAGCACTACCTGACCTGCCCGCGGCTTCGTCCACTTTATTCCCATTGTTTCTCACCTTTTAAAAGGTTAATTCAACAATTTTTCAAATAGTTTCCAGCGTCCATCGTTTCCTCAGATAAGCTTGTTTATTTGTTTGAACAAGCTAATCTCATGAACCGCTGGTCCGATTTGAAAAAAAGAATGTAGTGTTGTATTGTACATTTATCGAGGAAGGCTATAATTATTACATAAATAAGGTACATTATATGTAGATAAAAAGTAAAAAGCAGCAAGTGAAGCTTTCGGCGGGATGGCTTGTGACATAATAGCCCCCCATAGACTAGCGTTCATTCCTGCCGGAATGTACAATCCTTACGGAATGAACGCTAGTGTATGTGCAATAGCGAGAAGGAATGACGGTATTATAACCACGCGATCCTTCCCGTCGTGAAGGACGCGACGCGCTCTGTGATCAAGTTAGTGGCTGTTCATTTGTCCGGCGTGATGGAGCGCGCGCTTGTAATCATTTTGTTTGTGTCCGTCGTCTCCACAGATAAGAGACAGCTTAGAATAAAGAATAGTAGTTACATCATTTGTATATTTGTCTATGATTGTACTTTGATACTTACTTCAGGCCTACCATGATCTCTTATAGCATAATTATTCTAATCTTATTTTGTGATTTCGTACCATAACCTCTTATAAACAATCTTATTATTATAAAAAAATATCTATCTATGTATGTATATTTTTAAATAATAAATAAATAAATAAAATCAATTTATTTCAGGCAAATATAAGACCCAGGCAAATATATTATATTAAGTATATCAGAAATCTAGCACCCGTAACACAAGCTTCGAACTTACCACGGGGCTAGATGTCGCTGTGTAAAATTGTCCAGTAATATTTATTTATTTATTTTATTAATAATAAATCAAATTAATAATAGTTGTAAACCACTTTTTAAAAATTATGATTCCTTTACAAAATACAATGTTGTTGCAGATTCTACAATAAATTTAAAATGCCCCTCCGGGCATTTTCCTATTCACATTCCACATTCTACGTGTTCTTTTAGGTTTAAATAGATGTTCACTCGCAATAAAACTCAAAGCAATACCAATCTTTTGCTTACGGGTACACATCGCTCATTGAATGCAAAACAGCCATAAATCAAAATTTTTCAAAAATGATTTTATTTCAAAATTGGGGTCTAAAGCTGCAATACTTTACGTTTTGCTGAAGACACCCGTCATTTTCGCTCATTTTGACGTAAAACTGATCAACCGCCCTTTTTGTATTGGGCTGACTTACGCACAAACTTCAGAACAAAACTGCCACAACTCGAAAAAAGACCCAAAATTTAATTCAGTGTTCTGTGCAAAAGGGACACTTTTTGAAATGCGTCCGTTTTGCATTCCAATTTCAAGTAAGTTCATTCTGATTTTTTATTTAACAGAGCCATATTTTGGAAAACGTACATTTTGCGTTCCAATAATGAAATAAAGTGATACCATATTTACAAATGTGTACTTTTTGTATTGAATTATTATAGAGGTAATAATAATTTATGTACAGCTAAACGGCACGTTTTCAAATTTGTAATGTTTATTTACTTTAAAATAACATTTACTTGATAGAGTTTACGTTCATACAGTTATCGGTAACCGTTTAGCAACTCATAATTGTTAGGTTGGTTCATAGCTTTTATATTTTCAAAGTAATTTAACTTCATTACTCATAAATAAATTGCTAGTTTTCACGGAATCTTCGCACCACATAAATCTGCACCCAAAGCAACAATTTATGATTGTTTTGCAATCGGTTTAATCAATAAATAATCGGTCAAATAGTTTATTTTCAGAATGAATAGCAGAGCAAAATTAATTATGAGCATGGCAGTTGGCCATTCTAATGAATAATAAGAAAGCATACAAAACCAGCCTGTTATGTATCAACTTTGGACATATTCAAGAATGTGATATTTCAGCAAAAGCAGCAAAAAAATTAAAAAATATTACTTTTGTGATTTTAGCCATACAGTTTGTGATTTAATAATACATAGTAAAATGTATTAATATTTTACTAATTAAGCCTTATTTCATACCTTTTAATGTTAAGCTTTCAGCAATTAAATTTTAGATTTGTGTTTATAGTTTTTGAAGTATAATGTTGTTCCTATGAATATTTTAGATAAAATTGATATCGCGTTTTTTTAACATAAAACGATAAAACAATATCTAGTTTTGTGTTACTCGTTTGAATAGTTTGTATCTTTTTAGATATACTGAGAGTTATTTATTTTTTATAGTTATTTCCTTAGTAAAACATCAAAATAGCATGTTACATTTTATTATTTATTGTTTAATTTTTTGAGAAAATTACCCTAACATTGGTTCAAATTTTGAATGCAAAAAGGGCTTTTGTTGGTTTTCTCAGGTTGGAAGAATGCTATCACAGTGGTCATTATTTAAAAAAATAGAGCAAAAAACAAGGAAAATAATGATATATAAACATCATAACATTTAAAAATAAAAACAGTATTTTTTTCAAAAAATCATTTTTTAAATTTTGTTTTGGCTCTCCTGTAAAAAATGAGGTTTCTGATTTGTGGCTGTTTTGTATTCAATGAGCGACATGTTGTCGCGCAAAATGATTAAATCCATAAAGATTATACAAAATGACGCGCATTCCTTTTGAATGTCAAAAATCGTCTTCTTCTTCTTCTTCTTTTATTTTTGGCGATCAACAATCGTCATAAAATGTTAGGATTCTAACCATCCACAGACACACAATCTCTCGGTTTGACTGACAAGATGCAAACTGACAGGAATATACCTAAACGCGTGTATGGTCACTAAAGGATTGTTTTTCCGCATGCGGTGGCGTGTGGTGAAAATTTCAGAGGAAAGACCGTAGGGATTGATGTTAGTTAGTGGCTACAACGGTTTTATTTTATCCCGTCGCTTTTCTGTACAGTTTGACAGACGGGATAAGCCGGAAGGAATGGACGTTAGTCTATGGGGGGTTAATATACTAGTTAATTCGTCCCTAAACAAGATAACTGATCAACTGAATCCACAAAATAACCACAGAGCCGTTTGTACACATGATGACGTCATTCAGTCACTCACTCAATTAAGGTACAACTCCACCAAATTGGCCTCATCGCGTTAGATATGAACATTATGTCAAGTGTCAGACATAGTATTTAAAAATACTGACACTCATCGCTTGCGAATATTTATTCGTTTCTGTGCCTAGTCAAACATGATGCCCAGTAAAAGAATTCAGTAACATCGTATAGAGATGTGGTGCTACTATTTTAAAGCACCACACGGCGTGCTTCCTTTCATTTAAGTTTTATAAAATCCGTTCCGATTCGATGCGGTGCGGGTGCGGGCCGTTTAGTAGGGTTGGACCTTTATAAACCGCATTTAGCTGCATTCTGATTACGATTCATGTATATTTTGCGGCTTATACACGTCATCACATCGTCGCCTTAATTTATAGTTATAATTAAAGCCAATGGATTTAAATTAAATTACTGCCAAACTCTATACATATATGCCTGTAGATCTTACGGTTAATTAACAAACACGGGAGAATTAGTTATAGCTACAGACGAATAAAATTACTCCTTAAATAAGAGTAGTCCATAGATCGGATTAATAGTATTATTATACTACATTTATGAGCGATAAAACAGCTCTTTTCGCGAAAATGACAACATAAAGTTAATTTTATTTATTTTTACTTTTTTAAATAACGCGGAAAATTTGCAGGGTGGTTAATAAGTAGTATCCTTGTTCGTCTAGTATCATTTCTGAGATATCAAAAAATATAACAATCATTGACAAGACACTTTTGAAACATACCATATTTCCACTTTTGTTGCTGTAGATTTCGTATAATTTCGTGGTTATCTCGTTAAAACTGAACACTTTAATCACACTTACGATTTGGTTTTACAAATAGCTGTCATCATTCAACAAATTTCAACTTAAGCCCGTTGAAATCTGTTCAATTTTAGATGAAAACTCACAATTTATAATACCTATAAACCTTCGACATCAGATATTATCTGGACTCATAAAATATGTCCTTGGATTCAGTAAGTACTTATTTAAGAGGTAGATTTAGAGAAAATACGCCTAGAAATATGTTACTAGTGATTTTGTTCAGATAAGGTCTGGTATGTTTTTTTATCTTTTGGACTCTTTTAAGTTACTTTCATGATAACGTCGTTTAAAGCGTAATATTTCACATTGAATTCGCCTTTGTAGATAAAAAAGGGCTTTTACAGAAATAAGGCCTACGCTTGGCTATCATAATTATTATGGTATGATAAATATACATAAACGGATCAATGTTTTGATCGCCGCATTCTTATTAGCCATTATTATTTCTTTACGTCCGGGAAAACGGTGGTGCTGGCTAAGGGATCACAAAAGGCCGTTGATTCAAATCTCCGCCGTGAATCTCTGTGTTATGCGATCTTTAAACCTTATTTAGAGCATGTGGTGAACTAAGGCCTAGTCTTTCTCGTGAAGAGAGAAGTCCAGCCTGTGCCCCAGCACTAGGAACGTAAAAAGGGTGCTCCGGGATTTCGCACAATATTAACTATCATTAACACAAAGTAAAAAGGAACAAAAAAAATTATATATAATTGACATAATGTAACTTTATTAAGCTGTAGAATCTTTTCCGTTTTAAATCTAAGTCTGTCAGCAAAAAAACTAGCTTACAAATGTAGGTTACCTACTTCCCAGCCAGCTGCGGGCACGTTTTGTTCGAGGCTATCGATGAGATCAAACGGACAGCCTCGTGATAGTAAATGGATCTCACTTGTGATCTAGCCGTTAATAGCTATCTATTGAATGAATTCAAAGCGGACAAAGTAACAAATAGATAAGCTAATCTGAATCGTTTTATCTAAATAATGCTGAGGGACTGAGGTAAAGTTTTTACTATACGAACTTCTTATTTTTTTATACACTGTAAGTACGGTGCTGTTACTGTTTTTTAATTATGTTTATAATAGTAGGGGAGGCGACGATGCTAAATGGGGATTTACTCGAGCGTCAAAGAGACCTATTGGGTTGCATTTGGTAGATGATAAGAAGAAAAAAATTGTATGAGACCGATGTGTTTCATCGGTGGGGGAAGCGACCATAGATAATTTAAAACTTATTTAAAAAAATACTGTTGCATGGACGTACTTAAGCGCGTCAGTTAGTGATAGAATCAATGAATCAGATTCAATAAATTGAAAATCAGCTTAACAAACTTACATTATTAAAGATAATTGAGAAAATATAATTGATAATATACGTATGTAAATCTGATTGTTTACACGATTGGGGTGGATGTACGTAAAAGTTAAAAAAATAAAAATCGCGATTCATTTTTTATCAAAAAAAGAACAAAAAAATCGGCATTTCCAAAGGTGTTACAGCGTCAGATTTAGATGTATATGGTTCATCTTTATGTTCTAATTCTACCATATCTTAATCTGACGATTATCTAAAGTGATTCGCCTAATCTGACAAAAATAAATTTTGTTCCCTTATAATTCAAGTTCGAACATAGATATATTTTTTATATTTGGTGGAGGTACTTGTCTGGGTACTAGTTATTTATTTATTTATTTAACAATATTTGGAAAACCAACGGCTAAAACATCAACAATATAAACTAAAATAAAAAACATAGAGCCAATAATAGGTTCTCACGATTAGATAATTCTGAAATAAATGTATGAAAATCAGTTATATCATAAAAAGTTTAAGGTGACATTTGTTGCTTGCTTTTGCCTGAATTATTTTGGGAGTTTTTGGTCTAGATTCGAACCGTTGTATATCCCAAATTGGATTACACAAACTTACTTAAATAGTAACAATGAGACGACCTATTTCTCTATCTTTAAAACAAACTAGATGAAGATAAATATTGACCTGTTATTTCGTCAGTCGGTTATGGTTTATGCTCCATCTGAAATTAGGCATTTATTTAACTGCTTTCATTACATTTACTTTTCGGTCCTTCTTACATAGGTTTTCAACGCGCTCAGACCAAGCATCTACAAGAAAATACAACATTCTCTCAAAATTTTGGCATGCTCTCATTCCATACAACACGAAAACTTTTGTTTCTTGAGTCAAAGTCTAAATACATGTCAAAGACATGTCGTCGTAGAAAGTGTGCAGGTTTAATGTGACGCTGTAAGGACAGCCAATTAACGGAGTCACACGAGCAGAAATCCTTCTGGAAGTTTCTGTTTGGAGACGGCCTATGTTATTAGAGTTACTGTTTAGTTACGAGTCCTTGGGAACTTCAATAAATTTACTTTTTTTAGCACTTACTAGTTTAGAACTGATAGAAATAGAAACAGAAAACTCAAAATCATGGTATATTACGCATTTCATGTTCAAATATATATAGAAATAGAGTTAAGAGACGTAACTATGACAAAAATTAAGCTTATTTCGTGTTAGCATTACAAATGATTGTCAAAGAATACAAATTTTACGGAAAGTTCGTTTTTCTATTAACGATAATAGACACTACCGATGTTTATAGTTGTGTTCAAAACCAAATGTAATTTTATATATTATACATAGATGTAGGTGCATAGGTAGTATGATGAATTAGGTTTCCACAATGTCAAACAACACAAATACCATTTAAATAATAACTGAACAGTTTCTTGTCTCGTCCAATTTAATTTATTACAACTCAAGTTCGTTATCAATAGCTAAATTATTCATAAAATGATCTAAATATTCCGTAAGTTTCATTAATAAATTGAAATAGCGTTAGTTGAAATTGAACTCTACGGCTACGTAATAGAAATTCAGTTACGATAATTAACGAAACATGAGACTTTATAGTAGGGACTAATCATAGTTTTGAAAACCTTCTTAAGTTAAACTTAAATACGAATTATAGAAATTGCTGTTTCTAGGTCTACAGTTTGGGAATAAGACAATTCATCATCTTGATTTTGATGAAACTTTGAAGTTAACAGAATAACATATACGCTTCTTAATACTGCGGGAAAGTTAATTGAAATAGTAGTATAAAATATTTATTTATTTATACAAATTTACATCCATTTTGTGCTACAACTAGAGGTATATAAATTGAATGTATACTTAATTAAATTTGAATTCAAAATAAATACAATATTATTCTTTGCTTTCTCAACCTACATTTTTAATATTCCAGTCTCGTGCACAACAAAATAATTATCTAAAATACAAGTTGATAGCGAAAGTTACGAAAAGCTGTTAACAAACGATTCTATATTTCTTTCTTAATATAAGCTTAACCTAACCGTGGGTATTAACAGGATGATATTGTGATGATGATGGTCTATTAAATTATTATAATTCTAATCCTTCATCTGAAGACCAGAGTGCTGGCGATATTGACACGTTGAATAGCACTGTAAATTTGTTTACAACGTAGAACCCGGTTTTACTATCGTCTAAAGATTTAATTCAGAAATTTCGAAAATATTCAGTTATTAAGATATTTTTAGTAAAATCGCCCTAGGTAAGAAAGTTTAATAATATAAACTAATAAGTAGGTAAGAAAGTGTAATAATAATAACGCATACATTTCTAAACTTCTTAGAAATCGCTGATTGCTTACTGGTGAATAGGATTTTTGAATAAAGACTTCTGATATCGTTTGTAGCCCGTATAAAAACATTTTATCAAAATATTGGAAATCCAATTTGATAAGACTATGTTCGTAAAGCTTCTTTAAAAAACATTTTCAAGAAAAGCTTTCAACCAAAACAATTCTGAGGCGACACGTAAAGCAATTTTATTATATTTGCTTTCTTGTAGAAACAATAGCTCCTATTTTTGATGGGTTTTGAAGGAATCACACAAGATCCCAAGGGATCTTGTCAAGACAATAGCCGGCCGATAGCAAGTATTTTTTCCCACTGACTCAGCCAGTTACACAGTGCAATTAGAGAAGAATAAATAAATCTAACTGCTAACATCTCTGTTTAATTTCATTTTTAAGGAGAACTGTAGAATTTTCATGATTTTCATGCACCAGTTTTTAGATATACACACCAACTTGTTGCTCCCTAAACCAAAAAAAAAAAATCAATTGGCACTGGTCTATACGAAAGAATTAAATAATAATATGTTGGTATGTGCTTAGTCCGTCTTTACAAGGTAAATGCGCAGGTACATCTATTTGGTATTAAAGACAACAACAGTGCTAAAATGCCACTATAAGCGAAACCTATCAAATAAAAAAGTATACTGTATAATATAAAATACATGAACAATCCATTTCGAGCTTACCACGGGGCTAGATGTCGCTGTGTAAAAATTGTCCAGTAATATTTATTTATTTATTTATTTATTTTATTTAGCCGTAAACTGAAATTCAACGTTCTTATTTATATCCACATACAGATATCTATTAGTCTGTCTATCGTAAAATGAGTTCTAGATCACATAATTTCTTCGTAAATACAATTTGTCTTACCTATTGAAGCTACTGAATGAGAAATATGTTTCGTATTGGCTTTATCTTTGGATGTTTGGAGCTTAAATTGACTGTGACTTTATTCTGTTGATAAAAATGGATACATTTTCTAAACACGTTATAAAAGTAAAGACAGATGGAGCGCAAGTATAAGGTTTCTCAATACAGGGGCACTTTTTAAATGAGGAACAACTTTTTAGTGTATCTGGCTACAATGAAATTTGGCAGTTATGTTGTAACCTCTTTACGCTCTTTTCGAAAAAGGAACCCATTTTATCTGTGAAAATACATTATACTCCTCCAAGACCTATTTGTTTTATCGGGGAGACCCGTGCCTATTATGACATAATACATGATGACAAATGGTTCTATATCTTATATTATTTTTTTATTTCGTTGTTGTTTCATTTTGTATTTTTGCCAGTACTGCATAGGTACTAATTATTATCATTACGTATCAATATTAAATTGTTCATCATGCAGTACTTAGCAGGTATACATTTGTTTTGGCCAACCGTTTTTACAATGCATATTTCTTGTGTAATGAAGAGTAAATAATAATATTATCAACTCATTTTATTCATGGTTTCTGTGAATTCGTAATTGTGTAAGGGACAGTTTCAACCAAAGCAGAAAGGAGAGAGGACGAAAGATTAAACCAATCCGATTTTGTTATTACAACATCTCTTAGAAATAACGAGATCGGATTGAAAGCTAGAGGATCTCTGGCTTCTTTTCCTCTCTGCTTTAGTAAACGGCTCCCAGACAATATTAAGACTTGTTGATTCTTATAATATGAAACATTCTTTCGATAAAAAAGTAAAATGTACATCACTTATTCAAAGCGTTTCAACAAATTCCATTGTGTTGCCAGACAATTCAATTAAATAGCAGTGTGATATCTTCTTTAATTAAAATTTCTTTATTCCAACCATCGCTGGTGTAATTGAAAAAAGACGGTTTATTTTTTTTTCGACTTTTGACACAGATAAATGAGAATAACTGGGTCACCGAGTACTAGATTTGTTCGAGAAACGCGTTTGTAGCTTGAAGAAAGTTCCTGTACGCAGTTTCTCCCATTCGTCCAAATGTGAAATATTCGTGGAAATTCAAATGTCTTAATCTGTCACTGGAATGGAATAAAATATTAGAAAGTATTTCATAAAATGTAAATATTAAAGTTAAAATGTTTTTTTTTCTATGTATGTACGTTTGTATATTCATGGCCTCTACAATTTTTCGTGGTCTAGGTAGGTACTGACTGTCTCTTAAATACAATAATAAAAAGAAAAAGGTTAACTAACGATAACTTGAAAATTCAAATTATCATAACATTTTTACAAACATATTATAATAATAAAGTTTAACGCCACAAGTTTTACTTAACTCTCAAAATTACTTGATAAAAATATTTTCTTTAGGATTTCAAAGTTAACTAACTTCGAAAGATTTAAGCTGTGTTATCGCACGATTGGAATCGAAAAGACAGTCAGCCAAATTGTTTCCCGATGAAAAGCAATGCCAATGTGATTGTAAAACGAATTGATGGACAAACTTGAAGGTATTAGAAGGTTTGTCTCAATTCCAATATTTCGTGTTTTCAATGAGGCTGTTAAGTTTAAATGAATGTGCGGTATTGTTTACCCAGTAAGGGTCCATTGACAATATAATGTATTCAGAGCGATTCAGAGGTTGAAATCGTAGATTATTTGTTTAATTCCCATCAAGAACTTGATGAAGAATAATCATAGAAGAAGAAGGTCCTGTAAATAAATGATGATGATTATGTTAATTCTTTGGCTGCGCCACACTCTGAATATCTATCCAAATAAACGTGAATCAGAATATTCTATACGAACTCGTAATTAGATCCAAGCTCACTTTGAGATAGATTGCCAGAGGTACACATAAAACTTCAATTAACACTGAACTAGAATTACTAAATCTAGATTAAAGGAAAATGTAGTCTTCTGTAATAAATCTAGGAATGGTTCTTTTTTTTATTGTATTTTATTTTTCTAAAGTGCAATAAAATTTATTGTATTGATGCCGCAATCTATCTTCTGTTCATCATCATTATAATCACCCTTATTCACGTTCCCACTTCTGGGACACAGGGACTTCTCGTTAGATGAGAGGAATTATGCCTTAATTCACCACACTGGCCAAGTGCAGATCAGCGTCACGTAATCTTCAAACTTTCTTTTAAGAACTTATTAGAATATACATATTGCTTTCCTTATAGTCCGGGATCCGTAGTACATGAAAATCAAGTGATTACTAACAAGCTAATTTTTGTTGAGTAGCTTCGTTTCGATGAGACGCCCAAAGATATCCTATACCCAACTCTCGATTGTGGGAGCTAACAGAGATATCAAGGATTAAAAAAATCAAGGATGTAAAACCGGGATAACGGACCACGAAATTTGTCGGACAATATGTCCGTTAGATTTTATATATATTAATTAAGTATACAACAAAAAATCAGCTGGTTAGTAATCATAGTAATCATTTAAATTGACCTCGTTTTTGATACATTTTCGAAATGGCGGACTCTTTGATCAAACCATAGGTTTTGTAGGACGTTTTTATATAATTTAGATAATTATCTTGAGATATAACATATTGTCCTACAAATTTCGTGGTCCGTTATCCCGGTTTTACATCCTTGATTTTTTTAATCCTTGATATCTCTGTTAGCTACCACAATCGAGAGTTGGGTATAGGATATCTTTGGACGTCTCATCGAAACGAAGCTACTCACCAAAAATTAGCTTGTTAGTAATCATTTGATTTTCATGTACTACGGATCCCTGCCTATTATGATGTTTGCCCTCACCGTCGAAACACGTGGTTTAAGGCACACACACACTGTAAAAGACCGTCGAGTGTGCTTCAACTCCAATTTAACCAACACTGCTCAAAGCAACACCGAATGATCCTGTATCCCTTAGATGATAGTTTGTGGTATTGTTTCCAGGCCAGCACTCTTCAAGTCAAGAAAACTTTTATTTGTAAATATTCTTACTAATTTTTTTTTTAATAATATCCATTGGTACCTCAATAAGCAAGTGTTTTTAAACCTAATTATAAACTCTCGTAAAAATTAATGAGAAAGAGTCATCAAACGCTATAAGATCTGTAACAGACAATTCAACTTTTAAAGCTATCCTTCTGTTCTACGTCCAAACTTTTAACTAGAAGAGTTCAACTTGAATCTAAGCTTAAAGTTAAGTTGTACCTTTGAGTATTAGAACCTTTAGGAGTGAATAAGAAATGGTGCCTTCGTAGATTGTTTTAGCGTGTTTTCGCATTTCACAACAGCTACTTGTTTACTTTATAATGGCCACGTCTTACTTTGTAATTCATTGTCCCACACAACATGGGTTTTGGGTAATTGGAGTTGTAATATAGACCTTACTAACGTATGTATATGCTGCGCCACAGTGATCGTCAAATTCATCATAAGATTCTATATAACTATTAGAACTTATTGGGCCCAGGTTTTCTCATTAAAACTCAATACATACGTAGTGGTAGTTTATATTAAAAATACGATTATCGGCTTAACGCTGTTGTCCATTTTCTAGTACATAAATGTATGTCACTCTTGAAGAGGGTGGTACTAACTACTTTAAAGCAGACACAGTGGGATAATAAAATGCAGCTTAATTTTCAGTTAACTTCGTTACCTCTAAGCTTTTATCAACCAACGTGTTTCGTTCGAAATTGCGTCGGAAAGTCAAAAACCCTTATAATTACAGCCTTCGTGACGACCAATCCAAATCCTTTCATGTTATATTTAAAAGCCTTTTGATTCATTTCGTGTTTCCATCAGACTACGGCTTGGACGATAGCGTGATTATAGGATTTCATTTTCATTACCACCAAGATTTAAATAAACGTATATGTAGTATGGTGTTTTTGACATTTAACAACCCGTTGGCTAGCGTGGCGAATTAAAACTATAAACACTGGTCAAGAGAGAAGTCCCCGTGTCCCAGCAGTGGGTACGTAAATAAGGATGGCTGAATTGATTTGGCTGAAAATTGGTGGACAGTTAGTGTAGAACCAGGATAAGGACATTTTAATTACCTAATTATTATTATATTTTTAATTATTATTTATTTATTATTTTATTTTATTATTATGTAGCTCGTAGTCGCCCCTATTAATAAAATACCATTTATTAAGTTCTTAATATCTAAGTAGGTGGAATATCTCATTTTGTAAGGCTGTCTGAAGTTTTATCTTCAAGGTCGTGCCTACTTAGTATTCCTCGGCAGAAGCAGACGTCAAATTCTAAAAGAAAGGACTTAGCTAGCTCCAGAAACCTTTTTGTTTGCATATTTTCCATCTTAAAGGTTTTATGTAATGAATAGACATTTTTTTGGCTGTGTTGGCTAAGTGGAACACACACGACATTCATTCCGAAGGTCGTGTATTCAAACGCTGCCACGCCCCTTTGAGTTTTTTTTCCTGACAAATTTATGTGCGCTGTATAAACACGTGCTCTAACGGTGAAGGCAAATATCGTGAGAAAACCGGCAGTTCTGAGAAATTTTAAAAGTTTGAAGAACACATATGAATGCAATTAAGCAACGTGATGAATTAAGGCATAATCTCTCGTCCTATCTCTCGTCGAGAGAGAAGTTTTTTATTTTGCAATACTAAGCTACTCTTTACCGCGGAAAAACTAAGTTTTGCGGTAAAACCAATTATAAACCGTACAAAACTCTCAGACAAAAAGAGTTTGCTATATCATACCCCACAGGTAAACGATATCAAGTTATTCTTAAACATAATCTAATTTTCATGCTCATCCACCCGACACTAACCATCTCGATGCATTTTAATACCTCTATCACCTTAGATCAAAGGCGTTTCAAAAATATTATACTTGACTGAGCACGATTTATTCGCGAGTAGGTATAAGACACGGGTTAAGGACATTTAGCTAGCTACGAGTTTGAATTTGTGTATGTTTTACAATAGAAGTTCTATTAAAATGACTAGAAAGTTAATTTAAGGTTCCCCATTTGATACGTTTCAAAACTTTGCACCATTTTGTAGTGTTTGTGTTTAGCTGTAGGTACTATTATTATGTTATCACAAATTTTAGGGAGTCATAAATCTTATTTGTTATTTTACTGTAAGTACAAAGTTTTCTCGTTTTTTTTTACTCAAAATGCCTTTGTTCGTTACGTCGACGAACAGTTTCCAGAATTTGTGTTGAAGTAAAGTTTAAACGTGAGTTTCATAATACAAGGACCCATACGATCTGTCATAAGCCACGTTTCCGTGTTTTGTGTTTGAAACAACAATTTCCTAGAGCTTTCATCCTCAGTGCAACTCATGTAATGTAGTGTAGGTTCAAGTTACTAATGTTGCCTATTCTATAGTATTCTATTAGGTTTGATAGATCAGACATTATGCTGTTAAAAGCAACTGAAACCGTTTATCATTTTCACTTTATAAAAACGGGAATTACTCACGTATTTACAAAGGAGTAAAAACACTCGACGTTTTGACCACAACAAGAGCAGTCGCGCGGTGCTCACTAAGCGCCGCATTTGTTTAAAATTTTGAAATTGAAACCGTAAATCCTAATCAAAATGCATACCAAAGCAAAACTAACACCAGATGTTTTTTGACTGCAGCGGTCAACTCGACGCGATACCGACGCTTTATGTTCTTACTTTACTGCGTTCACGCAAAAAAATCCTTGTAAGTTATGTTTCTATATTTAATATTTTTGTCTTTAATGTATTTATATTTCCGCGTGCAGAGAACAATTTAGGTTTTTACCTAGGTAGTATATATTTCCCGCAGAAAAATTATTGCAAAACGGCTGCTACATGTTTAAAATAATAGCAGCACGTAAACTTATAAACAGTATTATAAAACTAACGCCGCTAAGAACATTTTCTTAATAAAACTTCAACTAGGTTAGATACAGCGGCTATGGAAATTACCTCGGAATCTCGCGTTATAATGAAAACCAGAGAATGTAAGGTTTATTTCGCGGAAACATAGTGTAGTCGTAGTTCTTTTTATTTGTATTTATTTTATTCGAATCATATAAAAAAGTTAATTTCTCACATGGACTGCTTTACCACTATTGTCGAAACAGGTGAGAAAACAACCCGCGGACGGGTCAGCTAGTTTATATATATTTATTTTGTTTTAATTGACTAGTCCTAATTCTAGTAATGTCATTGATCATGTTTAGTAAGATAACATTTTTTATTATCCGTATTTTCTGTATAACCTAGTCACAATAACAACGCAATGAAAACTGATACTCTTAGTAACCTAAAAGCTTTTACATTAATCAATATGATTATAGATATTGAATAATTGATCGGCATTAATGTAAGCCATCAGCCTATCCATTAACTCGGAGATGTTTCGATCAATAAGTAATTGAAATTGATAACGTGTGCATTATTCCGAAAGGTGTTTGACCGACTGTGAACAGCCCAGAGGATATTATATTGTCTTTAATCTAGGACAAATCTTATTTCAAAACTAAAAGGACCTAAATCGGCCTAACTGTTCTTGAGCTATTCAATTACAACGAAAAGTGGCATTGTTTTTTTATATATGTAGGTATATAGATTAAGTTGCAGTATGGAATCTTTTCTAGCAATAAATATAGCCTATGTATGTTACTCAGGGTGAATGTAGATTTACATTGGTGAAATCTTGCATTTTTTATCGGCGCATTCGTTTTTGAGTTTATTAATTACAAGAAAACATAAAGAAACACAAATTTTTCCTCTATATTACATCAGTGTACAGTGGTAATTCTGTGTGGGTCATTCTAATTGATCAATAAATAACGATAACAATTCTGGTGGGGAATAGCCCCAAAACCAGCAAGCCCGACCGCAAAGTACTTAAATCTTTCCATTGGAAACTTGTAGAACTAATTGGTATGGCATGCAAATAGATGGGTCGTACATAAACTGTTCTCAATGTAAATGAGAGACGGTGGAAATTTATCTTTTTCATTGTTAAAAACTACGGCTTTTTGTCTTCGCCGTAATTAAGTGAAAACTAATTCATGCGCTGCCGTTTTGTTTATCAGACAACGGAGTTGACTGTTTGTTCGTTTTGTAGAAAACTGCTGGGTTTTTAGAATAAATTGCTTTTGAATAAGATTTTATTTTATTAACACACGAACATAAACTTGTCGCTTAGTGACCATTATAGTCTTACCGGGAAACAATAACATAGGTATTTAATTTAATACCTACATATGTCGACTGTCCCTAAGTACAGTATCGAAAATGAAAATTGGCAATTTTTTTTTATTTGCTTAAATGACTTATTTTTATGTGTTCTTTAATTGGATGAAAAGAAAAATTAATATTTTTCATTAGTTTCTCCTCTAGCTAAACGTATACAATCGAATGTATCATTTTGTTCAGACGTAGGATATCGAAAATTAAGTTTCGAGCGTATACGCTGTACTGATCACTATGCGAACGAGACGAAACTACCGCTTTCGCGAGTATACGTCGCGTCACTCGCTATAAAAATATATTACTGATAATTAACGGTAATTTTTAGTAATTATAATCCTAGTTTAACAATATTTTTTTAAGATTCATAAAAACCTACTGTGTGATGTCTGCGTAAAGTATTGATAGTGACCGTTTCAATATTTTACGTCGAGACAGTAAGAGACTTTTGCATCGAATGTAGCAGTTTCATCAGTTTACGTTGCAATTTCAAAATGTTTTCTTATCGAAATTGCCACATTCAATAGTATACCACGTATTAACATAAAATAAATGCTATCGAATGTCAATTTATTTATCTTATATAAATTCAAATACAACCGAAAGTACTACCTAAAAGATAAATAATTTAAAGGCGAGCGATCTAGTTCGGCTGGCGAAAATTGCGGGTAAAATTCCCGCCTTTAGGACAAATGTTTATACGATCTATAGATTATAATCTATGTACCTTCCTTTAAAAGAAAATCTATAAATATAATAATGTAAATAAGTCATCATAACACAAACTCTGTTTACATTGGGTTAGATGATGCTATGTGGTTTTTACAACATTATTTATTTAATTTCGTCTACTTTTGATAGCTAAATTCAAGACAATATCAACGTTAAAATATTTAGTGACATTACCTGTTGCGTTTATCAGTGTGGCTAGTGATTAATAGGAACGTATACACGTTACCAATTTTACTTAAGACTACTTACGACTTATTTTATTTGAATCTTCATTTCCTACCACTAAACTGTAACTTTAGAGATGCTTTAGATGATTTTACTTTATTGGAAAGAATGATCGACGATAACCCATCACGAAATACGACAGTCTCGCCAAGCATTATTGTGTCTAAACCAAACAAAAGTCTAAACAGTGACAGTAAAACGAAGATCAATCTTTACCTAGAGAATCTAAGCCAACCTTAGGAGAGTTATAAGCAGCTGGCTCAATAAAAGTACCCGGAAGTGGTTTGCTCAACATTTGATATTCAGATAATCCTTAATTCTCCTCATGGAGTTATAGGTTTATTTTACTACAAGAGAAAGTTAATTCTTTATTTTATTTTTTGGCACAAAAGAGGCATTTTGTTTTGAGGACAAAATGCACGGCTAAAATAGAGGCAATAAAGAGTCAAGCTGCCTGATGCACTTTATAAAATGTATAGTCAAAAAGGGTGGTAAGAAATTTTGATGTTGCTTAGATAAGTGCTTAGGCTATAACATATACAGAGTTTATTTATTTATTGCATACATAAACATTAAAATGTTAAGCTTGAGTGGTAGATTGCTTTATGTTAGTACATGTACCGTGTTAGGGTGCAACAATTGTGGAAGTTATGGATGGACATAACTCACAGATTTCTTGAACAAGGCCATGCCCAAAATGAAGGTGATACGGTTCGCCCGTATTGAACGAGAAAATAAAAATAATAAAGGCTAAAGGAATCCTCATTTACACCCTGGATCTGTGGTATGCATTGGTCAGGTAGGCCAAAATTGAGGGTAAGTCCTACAACGTTATTGAAATAACACAAGGCGATATTTAAGGTTAAGAAAAGAAGACCCAAACTGTTTGTATTTAAAATATAATTTTAATAATTACAGTCACTTGTTAAATACGTTACAAGATACAAAAAGGGTCAGAGAGGAGCAAGATGTATTAAAATAAATAATTTGTACAGAGATGTATGTACCTTTGCCCGAAGCTAAATACAAGCACCTGATGTCTATGTGTATTTTGTGTATAACCTAGGGTAATACCCCAAAAAACATCACCAATTATCATAGAACCTTAAGCATGAAGAAAATTTACCCGATAAATAATATGATGACTCAAACTAAAGTCTGGATTCGTTTTAATTTTGCTTATATTGATTAGAAGTGTACTTTTGTTAAAATATATTATTTTATTTTGATTGTTTGTCGATTTTAGTAATAATCAGACCTTATAATCTATTATTTAGTCATTCCTGTCTTTGTACTACATATTACATATGAAAATAATGAACTTTTATTAACTTTCTAGAATATTATCTTTGACCAAAATGATAGGAGTACAATCGAATATACAGATTTCTACCACGTAAACTAATGAAATTACCACTTTCGATAAAAATATAGGGTAAAATTTCTAAGTATACTGTCGAATTGGGTAGTTTCGATGTTTTGAGGGCTAGTTTGTACGATGTAAGCTATTGAAACTGAAAAATCCTAGAATCTGTTGAGAATTTCTTATTACCGTTAATATCCAAAGTTTAAGTATAAATTGAAGCCGCTATCCTGAAAAAATTGTCGATCTGCCTCTTTCAAATAAAAAGATATTCCAAAAAGCAACCAATTCCAACTTCAAATGGCCGTCCTGAAAAGTAGCCATTTTCAGATTCGATACTGTACTTAGGGACAGTCGATGTATGTAATCGTAATAACAAAACTTAATACTTCTTATAAAAAATATATATTCAGTATCTCTAATATTTTGTCTTAACTCGTAAATGTAGTTTTTTCTTATATTCCATTCTATGGTGTCCAAAGAAGTGAAGTGCTACGACGTAGACTCTACGTCGTAGAAGTGCTACGCGGTGATCGAATCGCCACCATAAAATGAAACATTATATTTAAAAGCCAATTTGATAAGATTCAGTTTCTAAAAGATTATATTTTATACCGATTTCATTCTATACAATTTCTTTCGATCAATACATATGTATTTAATTTCTCCGAGGAAATATCATAAAAAAGAGAGTAATAAATACAATCATGCTGTTACATTTTTCCCGCTTTTCCCCGTATCTTACCGCTATCAATCTTCGTCGTAGATTTAGGTCGCGTTCCGGAATGCCAGCCTAAATATAACGACAGCGAAAATAATCTATCTATCACGAGAGATGGTATTAACAAGATATTCAAAGGGATAGGGATATTTGTTGGTATATTCGTAGCTACGCAAAGCCAATTTGATAAGATTCAGTTTCTAAAAGATTATATTTTATACCGATTTCATTCTATACAATTTCTTTCGATCAATACATATGTATTTAATTTCTCCGAGGAAATATCATAAAAAAGAGAGTAATAAATACAATCATGCTGTTACATTTTTCCCGCTTTTCCCCGTATCTTACCGCTATCAATCTTCGTCGTAGATTTAGGTCGCGTTCCGGAATGCCAGCCTAAATATAACGACAGCGAAAATAATCTATCTATCACGAGAGATGGTATTAACAAGATATTCAAAGGGATAGAGAGAGATGAAAGAAGGAAGCAGAACGGTGAAGGCAAATATCACGAGGAAACTTTCAAAAGTTTGAAGGACATATTCAAACATATTATTATTAAGATTCACCGCACTTGGGAATTCATTAATAAATCAAAAAGTGCATTATGATTTCGCTTTATAAATAATGATTTTATTTGTTTTAGTAATTAGATTTAATAATAGAATATGAAAATGCAGTATTTTATGTATTTTTGGAATTCTATTAGTAGCAAAATTAATTGGACCTAACGACATATTGTGTTAAGTAATTAATGAAAAGAAATAAAAAAGTTTTGATTAAAACAGTAAGGTAATAGAAAATCACCAAAAAGGGATTTTACCAGCTGACGAATAAATGTGCCATCGCTGGTTTAACCATAAATAAAACTAACCTTCTAATAAATTAATCAAAAAAACAGGACCTACTTCTTAGCAATATCTAGCCCAGTGGTAAGCTCGAAACTTATACCTGTATATTCACATGGATGGCGCTAGCTAACTAAGTTCGTTCAATATCTATTCTGCTTATCTATAGAAGCTGCAAAGATAAACCCCAGCCGAAGCTAAATAGGGGATTAAAGAGGCAACTGCTTAAATAATCTCTCTATAGGTACTTGGAGCGAGGTAATAAAGTCTGAATTTAGGTCGGTACCTGGCGGTTACTGTGTCGGTATCTGGGATATGAAAATCAACATTAATTCCTCTCTTGTTCTGAAATAGAGATGGTGTTGTGCCATTTCCCGAGTTTCCTAGGTAAAAATAAAAAAATATATAATTTAGAAGAATTGACATTGACAAAAACCTCTGATATCATCGATGTGCAGCGGGCGAAGGTTTTCCTGCGCAGCAGCTTGCGGGTTCGATTCCCGCCTCGGATCAAAAATTTGTACGATCTGCAGATGTTTGTTTCGGGTGTCTCACGGGAAAGCCGCGGGTGGGTCAGCTAGTATTTTATGATATTATAAACATTAACCTCAAACTAATATTATTGAAACAGTATTTCCATAACTCGGTTATGATCTTTAGTTATATCTTTTAGATCAACGTTGATATCTACGTTCTAACAAAGAGATTCAATATGGATGCTATTTTATCGATCTGTGGACCGCTCATTTCGTATTAAGCTACTAACAGACATACATAAAACCGAAACGACATGGAAACGACGCATGACAGACGTCTCGAAGCTTTAAGCGCTCTACACACCAAAGCCGGCTTTGGCGGCTTTTGTGTAGTTCATTGACCTTAGTTTAAGTTCAATGACCGAATGTTCTGACTACCAGCTTCCTTGAACTTACCGTTTGAAATTGGAATAACGGTTTGACACTTAATTAAGCTTATTTTGATTTCCGTCGTTGAAAGTCCTCAAGATCCTACTAACTTTATAAACGCTCTTGCTAGTCGCTCTTACTACTGAATTAACTTTGATGAAACTTTACAATAATATAGCTTACAATTTATAAAATAGGATAATTAATTATAGCTATTCTATTCTTTTATGAGTATACCTTAATAACTGTAGTCAAACGGCTAGTGATAAATAACAACCCAGAATAGAGTTTAAAACAACCTTAAGAAACTTTAAATAAACTGTAAAACAATTCTCTATAAAGCGTTTACCCAAGATCACTCTTAAAAGGCGTAGAAGACCCGACTAAATCACAAAGAAGAAGTTTGTCATTCCAAAGTTTGGCCGCATTTACTGAGAAAGTTGATTATCGGAGCTTTTGAAGTTATGAGTGTTTTAAACTAATTTCAACCTGTAACATTATTATTACGACCTGCGACGCTGGTTTGATTCCCGCTTCAGTACATATATAATATAATAAAATCATTCTATATGAGACAAACTATACATATTTGGTAGGACTACTAAGTTACCCCATTAGATTTTACCAGGCAATCTTCATACTTATAGGGGTTTTCTTAGAATTTTGTTTAAAAGAGTGCAAAATCTTGCCAAAGGCTGAACGATAAAGCCTGAGTTGCGAGTGAATGTGCCCGGGAACCAATGACCCGGAAGCAACGCCATGCGAGATACGAACCAAAGTTTTTCAATAAGACTTTTTGAACATCGTTGATGACGAAGTTCTTGTAGATATTGGGTAATTATAAGAATGAGAATAATTAATTTACGAAAAAACATACCCGAAAATTGTTTACTTATACATACATATGTACTTTAAGATCCGAACCTGCAAAACAGTAATTTCGAAAATTCACCAGAATTTTGCATATCAATGTTTATTTTATCTAAAAATTGGTGTCATCATACAATTTTTGTTTATTTTATGCATGAGAGTGTACAAAAGTTACTAAAACAGTAAATTTAGTTCGAGATTCAATTTTCCCAACATGCCCCTTATTTCTCGTCACTTAACTCACATTCTTCGTCTATACTACATCTGGCTTGTGCCAACTCTGTCAATACTGAACTTTTAGGAGCTCTTGAAAGCTTTGAATGGCTGGCATCTCCAACAAACTTGTTAATATTAGTACTCGTCTTAAGATTATGTCATACAAGGAAGTTTTAATGAGAAATGTTATTATCATGTCACGTTACTGACATGTTTACACATCTCGATCACCTGATCAAAAGGTTTTCATTGGCTTCTCTAAATACACAATAAGGGTGCTTTATTATAAGCATCATTATTATCATCCATTATTGTATTATATAACCCAATTTGTTTTTGTAAGAATAAAAACAATTATTTCCACTTAATATGACAATAATAGCGCAAACTTCTCAGACTGTTCCGATTGTTTTACACGAGCAACCGTATTGTTGGTAATTATGTTCTTATCTGTACAAAGAAGGAATTGTTATTGGGGCAATAAAATTTTACCACTGTTGTAATATTCTTTGTTTGAGTTTAGTTTTAACATTGCATAACGTTGCAGTTTGTTTTTGGATGTTTCCAGAATATTTCTATACATACCTATATATTAACATATTATATTATTCTTATTTACCTTCCTCTTAAATCACTTTACACTTTTTTTTGAACAGACAGCGACTTTGTTTTATAACATGTTGTGATATCGTTCCGTACTGTACTTGCACTGTAATTTCAACTTGATTCTACACATTCTCGAGGTAGGGAGGGGTTCTTGAAATTGGGTCTGACATTTTTAACCTTTCGATGAACGGTAACCCTTATGAAGACGAGTTTATTTATGATGTATTTTATTTACGTTTATTTTTGTCGACGACCTCTGTGGTGCAGCGGGCGAAGGTCCGCCTGCGACGCAAGAGGTTGCGGGTTCGATTCCCGCCTCGGTACAACAATTTGTATGATCTACAAATATTTGTTCCGGGTGTCTGGGTGTTATATATGTATATTAAAAAAATATTTATCTATGTATGTATATTATATTAAGTATATCAGAAATCTAGAACCTGTAACACAAGCTTAAAGCTTATCACGGGGCTAGATGTCTCTGTGTGAATTGTCCTGCAATATTTATTTATTAAATCTGAATGTGTGACACTTACGATATATTTCGTTTTTGTTTCAGGTATGTTTCATTAACTTACACGTTGGTAGTATGGTAAGATTAGCTCTATTGCGATTTAGAAAGTAGACAAAAATATACATAAATGAAATCCATATTTAAGACAATGTAGGCTTATAGGTACTTGAAACTAGCTACGTATACTTAGGTTACCAAAAAAGACAAATTTATTTGTACAAAGTACCAAAAATATTTAACTAGAACGTGCATTAATGATAATATTGATAAGAGAATACAGTTATATAAAACTTCAATTAATAAACCGAGATATGAGAAGGATTTCCTTGGATTTTCAACATAATTTTGTTTGGTCAGACAAAAACCTATGAAGTTATGATATTTTGTTTATAGCGGGGCCCCGACCTCATAAGGTGACAAGGGAGGTCTTAAATATACTGAGAGTCGTTTTTATGACGGCTGTCCTCCTTTTTGTGTCGTCACAATATTGTGCCTACTTCATAAATAATGTAGCCTCGCGTTATGATATTTTTGGTGTATTTGAGAATGGTAAAAGGAAAGACTGCCATGATATGTTTATGTAATTTTTATTTTGAATTAAATAAACTGTAAGCTACTGGTGCCGAACGAACAACTGTATTTTTTTTATTTGATTTATACACGTGCGTACACCAAAGCACCGTCATTCTGTGTTTTTCTAAGAAACCTTAAGGCCAAATCAATAATTTGTGAAGGTGTGTGAAATGTTTTGTTCATAGTTATCTATAATATAGACAACATGAAGAATGGAAAATTAATTGTTTATGTGAAAAAGGTATGACACAGAAAACATTAATTATTATTGAAGTTCGCGACTATGAGAAGATCAATAGTAAAACAGTTTTCAATTCGGAATAATTGTAACATATAATAAATTAATTTATGGAAATTACCAGCAATTAAATTTAAATTAAACTCAATTAAGTTGAACGTGAACTACGGTTCCACAAAAGTTTAACATAAAACCCATGTTAATGAATAAATTAATTTAAAATAGCCATTTTCGCTTTAACCGTTGCTTCAGGTGTAATTTTCCTCATTTTCAATATATATACTTAAGGGGCCAGCGGAAGACGAATTTCCCATACAAACGTAATACCAAAATTATTTGTAATTCGGGCATATTTCCATGATATTATTGCATTATTATTATTTAAATAGTATTTATCTAGGTTCCTATGGAGTTATTTTTACAAAATACCTACTTTAAATGAAATTAAAGCCAATCGCTTTTTGCAAATTTTTTACGTTAAAAATGCATGTTTTCTTCTTATTGGTTTGGTATGAAAAACAACAATATCTTAAAAATTATTTGCATAGAAACATAGCTTATATTGTTAAGTCACCGAATAAAAATACTTTGTGAGGAATACAAAATGTTTTCAGTCATCATTTTTGGTATTACGGAACACATCCAAATTCATACCAAATTTTCAACAGCTAGTATTGCTTATCGCTCGCACTAACTCACACTAGTGCAACGCGTATTTACAAGAACGCTCGGAACTCTTTCGTCGTGAGGGAAGGAGTCTATCAATAACCAATAAATACTCTAACGTAGTGATTATATTCTCTTTGGAGTCTATTATATTTATTTTTTTCTAAATCGGTGTCTAAAAAGTTACTGTGACGTCGTAACTGTGACTTTGGCTTTGTTTACAAATTTTGATATTTTTCTATTTTATAAATTGTAAGTCCCATGTAATGCTTTAGTGTAAACTGTTATGTTACATTGTGTGTTAAAATAAAGAATTTGTATTTGAATTACGGTTTGGTAGCTGATAATGGACTCGGAACGTCGGGGTGTATCTCACAGTAAGTGCCTAACTTATATTATTGTTGCTTGTTATATTTTAAAGTACAACAAGTAAAATCAACCTACCATCGTACCTACTTACCTATAAAAAACTTACCCACTCAGTAATTGTCCCTACCTACCTACGTAGGTAAGTACCTACTTATCTAACATGTTGTTTAGGTAATTACTTACTTATATCTAAGGATAAGTGAAGAAGGGAAGTACTAGGTACCCAGGTAGGTACATGTACGAAACATTGGATGTTTCATTTAGAATCATTTAGTCTTAGATTCCCGCCGCGGGACAACTATCTGTATGATCTGCAAATATTTGTTCCGGGTGTCTGGGTGTTATATAATGTATAATAAAATAATATCCATCTATGTATGTATATTATAGTAAGTACTTATATCAGAAATCTAGCATCCGTAACACAAGCTACGAGCTTACCACGGGGCTAGAAGTTGCTGAGTGAATTGTCCGGCAATTTTTATTTATTCTGTTGTTTCAATGTATAAGTAGGTCTTATAGCTATAGTAAATTGATTAGATTATAATTTGTATAAATATTTACAGAGCCACGACAGTCAAGCAAAAAACGCCTGTGGTAATCAGTTCCCAGGAAAAAGAGGTCCCTTCCCGTAAAGAAAAGAAACACACGAAAAAAAATAAAAATATGATTTTTGATATGATCGAACAAAGTGATGACATGTGATGAAACACTAGAGTTATTATTATGTTGTACGTTTTAGTATAACATTTTAGTAGGTACCTATGGTAATTGTGTAAATTTAGGTTATAAAACACTTTGGTTGCCTGGAAGAAATCGCTTTGAGCGATAAGGCCACCAGTTCTATGAATAAATAAGTTCTATTGCTATTCTTTATAATAATGTTTAAATTAAGTTTTTAAGGTGATGAATAAAAGTATTATCTGTCTAGCAAAATAAATGTTTACCGCTAAATCCTTTCTTTTGTTCTCTAATCATAATTTTATAATACTCGTAATTTTGTAATCCTAAATTTAGTAGAAGCAGAATATACATGTAGAAGCAGAACCGTATGACGAACCTACCTACACTCCAGCCAAATTTTGAAAGAAAAAAACGCATTGGCAAACTAAACATTCACTGAGATTTTTTTAACATACCGGTTTGATAACTAACATATCTCAACACGTATTGTTTGTGCAGCAAATGTTTCAAAAGCGAAGCCGGTGCCGTCAAACGATTATTAAAACATTAGATATCTTTTTCTATGGTCATGACATGAAACATCAGGTGAGCTATCCTAACTACTCACGCACACAGTCAAACACTGTTGTTGTCGTCATCGGCTAAATAGAGATAGCGATATGCGGGCCGATTTTCGCACGCGCCTCGAATTGAAATTCCCTGCAAGCGTCACCGGACTCTTAATGAGAAAATAATATGATAATCAGCTGATGAACACTTTATATGGAAAGTGGTTAAATGTGTAATTATACATTTTATATTAAAGCTACATAAAATAGTTAATTAATGATACCAATTGGGGTATCACTTTTCTGCAAGCAGTTGACCAAAGCAAAGCTGTAAAATGTATATTAAAAAAGTGTTCTGTAAACGTTTTTATAGGAAAAGGCCCTTGTCAAGGTCCTAGGCTATATTCAAAAGATTTTTTTTCAAGTTCTTTTATTTATAAATTGAGAGCCTATCGCCTAAAAGAACTATTGAAAGATCTAAAACGATCTAAAAGTATAGGTATCAATTTGTGTGCCGTGTCAAGTGTGCCCGTGGCATAATTGTGGCGACCCAGTTTCGTCCACATTATGACGAGGACGGAGATAAAGGGACCAGACGGCCGCAGTCCTGTTTTTGCTTACGGTATGCAAATGTCCGGCTTTTTATAAGTATACAGATGAGACAAAATCCGGCTTACATAATATTTTCAATAATTTAAGAATGGGAAAGCATAGCGTGAGGAACAGATGTCAGCTAGAACAGAAAATAATTGAACACGGCGTTGAATATTCACTGACAAAAATTAATAAACTCATGCTTTAGGGAAAGCTTTTGATCACGGTGGCTTTTAAAAACATTATAGTTATATTAGACTCATCGTATTATTTTAAAGGCATTCATTGTCTAGGTCTAGCACGCTTTACGACTGGTACATTTGGTGTTATTTCTAGAATTATTCGGTTCGTTTAATACGGCTCTAATTATAATTTTCCCACTATGTAGATCATACCACAAACTGTCTTGCTACCAATTATATTTATGATTACTTTGACAAGTCAATAAATTAAATGTTTTTGGTGTTTTTTTGAAAATTTAGTTTATTTCGAAGTTTTCCGGCTTTTTTTCGGCAAATGTACAAAAACACGCCTTGTCTTAGTCCCGCTGCGGCAACTTTGAAACAAATACCTACTTTACTATTGTTAGGAGCCTCTGTTGTTTTAATGAGCTGTGATAAATGTTGCTTTTAGTCAAAAAATGAAAACCTTTGCTACATTTTTGTGAATTTAAATTCTCGGTACGGTGTTTTTTCAACAGGGACCGTTTTAGGATTCAGGATGTAATATTCAGTAGCTACCTTTAAAAGGTCGTATGGTTATCTAAATGATTGATATAACTATGATATTTTTAAAGGCTTTTAGGAAGTGGGAACGTATCTACGGGGTGATGATGAATCTGGGTATGAAGCGGAATAGGATGGAATACCAGGACACTCCATTCAAGTTGAATCCTGGTGTTTCAACCATAACTATTAAGGAGACCATTTATATATCTTGTTTAAAATTAATAAGAAAATATGGACTTAAAGGTGGGCTAAAAAAACCTCATCTAGATTGCAAGAGCTTCTATAAATAGATTCAAATTATAACCCCGGAGCGACAAGTTACGTACGGAATGGCAGAAAGTTATGAGGTCGGACCACGACGAAACACATTTTGATTACACCCATATTTCATGCGTCCATTTTTGCCACACAAACTTGTTACAACGTTTCCATTTCAGTAAATTGTGACGCTTCGCTTTTTACTGCCACATCTGGACTGTTAACATGAAATTCATTTTTATACAAACAAGGTGTAGGTTGTTTGTCTAATGTATTTGGTACCTTGAACTAATATGACGATCTCTGGGCCGCAGCAGGTGAACGTTATATCGAAGTTCCACACAAATACCGTCATTATATCTATTACAAAACAACAATGTTAGTCTGATATAAGCAATAACTCACTTTGAAGCCATGTCTGGACTAAACCAACGCCGTGAGTAACTGAGTTCCAGTCTAGTATAAATTAATCAACAATTAGTTTGTTTTGAACTGTGTTTATAGAAGATAAGGTTCAAACTCCGTTGGCCAGTTTGCTTGTTGGCCAACTAGTATGGGTAATCTTGCCTTCGTGAAATAGAATATGCGATCAGCTGTAGTGTTATGTAATCATTTAAGCTTGTGTAATAAATTAAAGATTTATGTCATTTATTTCCATAAAATCGAGATTACTTGGACAAGTCAATAACGTATTGTATCATTATTATCATTAAATTACCGCCAGAGCACGTGTTATTATTTGTTTATTTGAATAGTCGGCAAATTAAAAATATAAGTGTAGGTGACCCTACTCTTATTTATTAAGTATTTATATATTTTATACATAAACAATACAACATTATTATAGTATTAATTCGTATTTATTTATTTATATAAACACACCACATTTACACTTAACAGTTAAACATTAATTCACGCATACAAAATAATCTATTACACAAACAGTCACTTATTTATATTATTAGGTAATGAAGCCGAGGGCGAACACTAGTATATCTATTTTGCTAACGTAGCAATTGTGTCGGCTTACGCGGCGCGAGCGCCGATGTGCTCCGATTGCACCCGACGCGGCGCGAGTCGCGAGCCGAACCCACCAGTCATAGCTAGACACCTCGCGGAGCGCACGTCTCTCTATTCGACGCCTCGCTAACCAAACTTACCTCGTATTTACTTGTTCTAAAGACCTTTCTTTCATGTGCTGTTCTTATCTTTGCTTTTGCTTTTATCTGTGCGTGTTTCTCTTCCTTCTGTATATAATTGTAGACTAAGTGTGAACAATAAACGTGAACCCATACAAAGCTGTTTACCTCAATCACACCTGCAACCCTCTACTAAAATAAGTAACGAAACTGTCTATAAAGCTTTTTTAATTACTACTTTAAAAACGTTATAATTTACTTAGGTAAAAAGCGGTTAAAAATGTAAGAGTAACTAAGTTATATTCATAATCACATTTTCCCGTCTCAAGCTCAGTGAGGTGCCGTCAAAGAGCATTGGAGATACAAAGGCTTTTTAACTTAATTAATTGCAATTAGATCTTACGGAGATAGAATATTCCAGGTAATACTTACTTTTATAACTACGGCGCTTTGTAAAGTAAAGTTATGAGTCTGATTTAAGATTGCTATTAGTTTAGCGTGCGGTGCCGGGCTAAGAAAAGTACCATGCCGTATATCCGCGGGAGCAATTATTCTAAAGGATTTAAAAAAGCACTGACCTCTTGGCATCCATCATGTGTGAGTGTGCTGCCACTTAGCAACACATCTACTTTAATACTATAAAATGTATCTATCATGGCGAGATTTACACGATCAGCCGATTTTATTTTGGGCACTGGCAGACGATCAGCAGATTTTATTTTGCGACGCGACGTTCGATAAAACTTTTTGAATAAGAGTAATGGCGGCTGATAAAATAAGAAGGTCAAACGAACGTGTTATGGTTTGCTGAATCGACTTTTACGTAAATATTGAATATTTATTCGGCTCAATATTAAATATAAAATAATATACTACTACTACTGTATAAGATGCTCAAGACCAACTCACACTGGGCTAGCGCGTGCAGCGTGGTGAATAAAGGCCAAATCTCTCTTGTCAAGCAAGAAGTCCTTGTGTCCCAGCAGTGGGAATGTAAATAAGAGCGATGATGGTGATACTGTACACATCTAGAGCGTCTATCAAACACACGCAATGTGAACATACCAGCTCAGCAACATTGTTTATGTACTAGAAAATACACAATTGCTTTAATTGCTTCGTGTCAACGGCAGAAATTGGACCATTAATTTGTTTTAGGTTAGATGTGTTTAGATCTTACACGTTTAGTTAACCGTTTGAAGGAGTAAATTATTAGATAGTTTGAGGGAAAGGTGATTTAAGCATTGGATTAAATGTTTATTCATCATCATCATCACCCCATACGTTCCCACTGCTGGGACACAGGGACTTCTCTCTTGACATGCCGGGTTCCTCACGATGATCAGCCTTCAACCTTCAACAACCTAATCCGGTTGACTATGGTATATGTATATATACAGCATCTTGTTGGTAGACGTCCGACGCTGCGTTTGCCGTGGTCTCCAGTCGAGAACTTTTCGGCTTAATCTGCCGAATGGGCTGGCAATATAGCGAGGAGAACCCTCGCTATATGGCCAGCCCATTGCTATTTCAAAGAGCTAGGTTAATAATTCCCCCCAAAATTATAATTTTAAGCAGCCGAATACATTCCGACCTATTCTGCAGTCCACGCAGAATCGCAGCAAGAGCCACTAAATTATAATTATTAAAATGGCGTTCGTCTACATCCGTTGGCAGGGCGCCACGCAATCTTACCCGTAATTGTTGGATTCTGGACTGTAAGCTCATTGTTAATTAATTTACAATTTTCGCGCCAACTTTTCACTCCATTCCCTAAGTAGTTTCCACTCGGGTATAATTTGATAGTAGGCACTCAGCGTGATTGCAGTAATTGTTGTTTTGTGATTGTGACGCGACGTGTGGTAGTAATGAGTTTTGCTGAGTTTTACTTTCTATTTCGAAATATTGAATATCACAGAAGAACATGATTTTATTGCACTGAAACATTGATGCTGGATTGATTGGCTTTGGATTGAGTTATCATAATTTATAAGCCAACAAACGTCCTACTTCTATGTATTTTAAATTGTGTACGCTACCACAGTTGTGTTGACTAATTCTTGAAAAAAATCCGTGCTCCTTAAAAACGTAATTATTAAGAATTGAATTCCAGAGGTGCGCGTCGGGGTTTGTACCCACGACCTTCAGGATTAAAGTTGAGTGTACTCCATGACACATACATGTAAAAAAAATATACATGACTCACACATTACTTTTTATTTATTTTATTTTTTTAATTCAACCAACTATTTCCCAAAAACGGTTGTTATTGTAAATGAAATCGTAGTTGCTCAATACGATAGTGGTCACCTCCCGAATGATGAAAGCACTTACAGATACTCACATTTTATTTTTACGCTCTCTAGGCACAAGAAAAACATGAAAAACAAATCCTATTAGGATAATTTAAACGGGGACGAGTACAAGGTCAGCCGAGTTTCGCAAAGAACGGCTCGAAGCGAAAATGAATGTTTTAGATGTGACTACTTACTTACTTTGTTTTAGGAAACCTCCCCTCAAGAGGATTACGATGAATTCGATTATAGAAGAAATTGCGCGGATTTCGAAACTTGTTTTAGATTTTACTCGTGTTTTAAGAAATTCCTTTTTTGATTGAGTTCAATGATCTATAAGAAAATTTTCGTAGACATTTGGTGACTAAATTCACTCATGTCTAGTAGTCAATTAGTTTAAGTCCATGGTTTAAGTTTCATATAATTTACATAAATTTTAATATATTTATAATTTATATAATACGTAGGGGTAAATGAGGGTAAGGCCTTGATTAATCATTTATTTAAAATTTGTCAGTAACAAATACTGTGCTTTTTTCCGCGGAGAAAAGAACGATGATTGTGTTATTCTGCGGTATGAAATATAGGAAGTATTCATAAAAATGGATATTTCGCAAAAGAGTAACAAACTTAACAAACATCCATCAATACTTCCAGCAGACTTTCGCATTTTAATATTGGTAAGTTTTTGAGATACGGTATGGTAAGATAAAATCGAACCAAAAATTGAACACTAAGACGATAAGGTACTACTTATTAGTAGATGCCCTTTTGGGCATCTGAACTAACCCTTAACCTAATCTTAATTGGTAACTAGGTACAAGATTTACTGCGCAATATGGCATCCTTTAATGCGAGCAACAGTCATAAGTCAAGAAGTTACCGTACCTACGGAATTGGTGAACAACTTTATTGGTATAACATCTAGCAGTAAAACTAATGGATATAGCTATTTTACAGGAAAGTTTAACGTAAAAGCCATAGATAGACTTAGCCTTAATGTCTATAACTATTAGACAGAGATCGGTCACTTGTCGAAACGCCTACTGTGCGAGTAAAAATTATAATTAAATATCTATAATTATAAGTTTTGCTGGATAATTCACACTGCATCATCGAAGCCGTTGAATCGAAGAAGTAAGCTCGAAGCTAGGGTACGTAGCTACGTTACGGGTACTAGATGATCTGATACACTTAATCACGAGTAGATATTGGGTAGTACTATTCTTAGGCTGTCACAACACGGCGAAAGACCTATTTTAGGTAAATTGAGTTATTTCACTATAACAAGCAAAAGCGTTATAAACATCAATATATCACTATTCTTGGCAGGTTTATAGCGCTTTTCATGTACAAATTGCTTTATGAATAACAACATTTTCATCAACATAATTGCTTGTTAAATTCCTTAATACTTAATTTTATTGATTGCGCTATGGGAAATATTAGTCTCTCCACTCGAGGAACAATGTTACGTTATGATCTTGTTATTTTTTCTATACCATTTTTCTTATATTCAGAGAGCTTAAGTTAAGTGAGCTTATTCACCCAAATTTCAAATTCAAATGTATTTATTAGAACAACATAACAGTACAGTGTCTTAAAACTAAGGCATTATTTATTGTAGTTACAGACTAGAAAATAATATTACCATAGAATAAAAAAAATCGTCTCGGAAGAAGACCCACGCTAAAATAATTTAATGATGGCAAAATTAAACGTTTTGTAGGGCAGACGACATTTTTATTCATCATCATATTCAACAAATATATATCAATAATTTTTATACCATACTAGGCAGTTTGGCGATCGCAGTAAGTTAGCACACTATGTTAGAACGACGGTACTAGTTGCCATGAGAAGAGATGGTGGTAGGTACTATTCTTAGGTCAGCATCATACAACACTACAAAACTTTACCGCTGCAACATCAATTTTCACGCGCTCTGGTCATCGCCCTTATCGATTGCTATTTAATTTCATTAATTAAAAAAATATGTTAAGCTGTAGGTCAAACATTGATCTGCAAGGCTAATTGAAAGGTGCCTGGTGTAGAAGGCCATTAAGTTGAGTGTTGCCCTAAATAACCTCGTGGATGGACACACAGATCATCTGAGACATATTTGACAACACGTTTATGTTTCATTTTATTTATCTAAATAAATGTTATTACTTTTCTTTGTTAGGCTACCGCCATCCACAACTTATTAATCAAATCAAATTGTGCAATAGGATAAGCTGAGATAGAACTACGTTCGGTCTTAGTTAATAGTTTATTACTATGCCGAGTTCATGAAACCTCTCCACATTATTGATTGAGCATGTTTGCATACAGTATTCTGTTTCGAGCTAAAACAATGAAAATACATTATTCAATCTGAAGGTATTTTTATGTTATAACGCAGTTTTTATTCGAAAAAACAGACTGAGTGCTACTTTAATTAACGCCCGTTTTCTGTGATGATCTTTTTTTACAATAAATTAAAATGTTTATAATAAATATTCGATTTAGAAGCCGCCATTGTCTTCAAACTTTTCCGAACATGCTGGTTTTATCACGATATTTACCTTCACCGTTACAAAACGTTTTTAAAGCGCACACAAAAGAAGTACGGCGGGGTTTGAACCCACAATCTTTGGAATGAAAATCGAGTGTGCTCTCAGTGTGTAAAACGGCTATATAGAAATAAAGTATTTGTTTATATTTGTTGATAAATAGATCTCATCCTCCTTGCTAATGACAGCGCCGTCATACTGCGGAAACGACAACCCGCTGTCTGAAAACTTTGCTCGTTGGGACTTTTTGGGATGTTGTGGATGTTTTGGATCGAGGGAATCGGTTTCCGGGCACGTTAAGGGATGGAATTCATAACTTAACACTTGGGATTCAGTGGTAAAGCAAACTGATTGGTTTCTTGCACTGTCTTAAGTATTTATCTATGCTAAATTGTGGGACACTATCGGTAGGTACCAGAGACGCAAATGCGATTCTTGGGCGCTGGATTGTGTCATCTATACTAAATATTACTTTATACTTATATCTAACATTTACTTGAAAAAACATATTTCATAATGGCTGTAATGTGTTTTGTACAATACATAATTATTGTATGTATATCTGAAGAGTTTGATTGAGTGTTTGTTTGTTTCAATGCGCTAATCTCAAACATTAAAAAACATTTCGTGTTGGAAAGTTGTTTTACATAAATCGAGGAAGCCTTTATATAGGCCTAATTACACAAACAAGGCGGATCGGCTAGTAAAGAATACATGCCGAAATATAGATTATTTATAATCTTCACAATTTGTTGCTGCAAATAAAAACTTCTCGCTTGTATAGGTATGATACAGGTAGATTATTTATGAGGAAGCTAACAATTGTAGGACCTCTTTAGAGAAGGTTTACAATAACCGGCGTAACGTAAAAGTGAAAGTGTAACTGAAAACTAAAAGACGCTATTTTGTAGCAAAAAAGTTAAATTTCCGTAACTTTGTAACCCAAGTATGCGAGAAGTAGAATCATTGAGCGTTTCAAAGTCATAACCGAACCACATAACACTTCTGAACTTCGGAGGGTTTCAGCAAAAATTACTGAGTCTTTTTATCGAGAACGTTCTCGGAACAGGAACATCGATATCTGCATTACGGATGTTTTAGCGATCGAGGAAGGATACATCCTGTAGAGTTGAAATAAGAGGGTCATTTAATGTTGTTATTGACGCTCAACAAAAACTACATTACGGTTGAAATAAAACACCATACAATTCACACAACAATAATAAACCCTGTGGTTTGTTACGTGCTTATTAGCTTGTGTTACGTGTAAATGTACTTGGTCAGACATTTGACACGCTTTCAGATAGCTAATTATTTGTTATTATTGTACTAACACATAGCAAACAAAATTAAACACTCAGAAAACCTGAAAAAATATCTGCAGATCGTTAAAACATAGCCGCAAAGGCGGGAATAAAACCCACAAACTCAAAAAGTAATAAATGTTGCTGGAAAATTCACAGAATATTATAATATAGGCCCTAAGATAAGCCTATAATTAAATATACATTACTTACATGATTACAGAAAAGTATGTATCTCACTTTTAGGCTAAAGACTCGAGCAATTTACGCACAATATTGATGCTGCCTTCAAGATCTAAAATGTTTTCTGTGTTATTTTGTTGGTTAGTAATAGAAAGAAGCCAATACGCAATTCTTATTATCATTAATAGTCCGGGATCCGTAGTACATGGAAATCAAGTGATTACTAACAAGCTAATTTTTGGTGAGTAGCTTCGTTTCGATGAGACGTCCAAAGATATCCTATACCCAACTCTCGATTGTGGTAGCTAACAGAGATATCAAGGATTAAAAAAATCAAGGATGTAGGACCGGGATAACGGACCACGAAATTTGGAGGACAATATGTCCGTTAGATTTTATAAATATTAATTAAGTATACAACAAAAAATCAGCTGGTTAGTAATCATAGTAATCATTTAAATTGACCTCGTTTTCGATACATTTTGGAAATGGCGGACTCTTTGATCAAACCATAAGTTTCGTAGGACAAACATGTTTTTATATAATTTAGATAATTAATTATCTTGAGATATAACATATTGTCCTACAAATTTCGTGGTCCGTTATCCCGGTTTTACATCCTTGATTTTTTTAATCCTTGATATCTCTGTTAGCTACCACAATCGAGAGTTGGGTATAGGATATCTTTGGACGTCTCATCGAAACGAAGCTACTCACCAAAAATTAGCTTGTTAGTAATCACTTGATTTCCATGTACTACGGATCCCGGACTATAAGCGTAAGGGGCCTTATTGATTCCTCAAATTGTCTTTGTCACGAGAAATTTCAATAATTTTATCAAACTTCAAATAAACCTATGCATTCGTATATATGTCTCTATTGGACGAAGTAAATTAATTCATTTACCGATTCCATGTTCACATTGAAAACCAATATGGATTTATCTAAATGGTATTTGCGTATTTAGTAACGTGATATTGGTTCCCCGATAAAATTAAGATATGTATTTGGGAATTTGGCTATGCAAAGACAAATAGTCATTTTATAGTGACCTTAGGCACCTAGAATGTGAACCAATATCATTTGGCGCTGCACGATTTCAGGTAGCTTTGATTGTAAAATTATACTAAACATTTTACATATCATAATCACCCTATTAACGCTTCAATGACTGGTGATACAGGGACTATTTTTTTCGGGTGTTTGGGTGTTATTATAATAAATATAAAATAGATGTTGCTGTGTGAATTCTCCAGCAATATTTACTTATTTATTCTCTCATGACGAGTAAGATTAGGCTTTAATTTACGACGCTCTGGTCAAGTTTGTAAAAGTGCAATATTATTAAATCTTCATAATAATATTTCATAACTATTTTTAATAACCCATTTTTTACGGAATGGCTATTTTTATTATAATTATTATGTACATATCTCTAAGAAAATTACCTTTCCACATTTTGGTGAATGCAAAAATTCCGCATTCATTTTAATGCTGAAGGCTCTTGCTATCATATTACAAGTATATTCAAGTTTGTATCTTGTAATATTTCCATAATTACATAGTATTATTGTTGGGTTTCTAAGTAGAGTTTTCTACAGGGTCCCATCCTTTGAGAAAAGGACCGTAAACCTCATTATTGTTTGTTTGATCTCAACGAAAACATGAAAGGGTTGAAGTAGGCAGGCCTATGAGCAATCTCCCAAGAAAATGTATTCAGGGTTTACTGATGGAAACCTACAAAAGTATATATTTTGGAAAATAGTCGAAAAAACAAGATTCCAAGACAAAGTTTAAGGCGTCGATTGGGATTCAAAACCACGCCTCTTAGTTTCAGTATGCGTGTTATGCGTGTCTCAGTGTCTCGTAGGCGTATTTCCAGTAGTGGACGTCCGTCGACTAAAACTAATCTGTGGAAATTTGAAACTAATTTAAGGTAATTCAGGCAGAAGATAACTTAAATCTCCGTTTCAAGTTAGCGTCATGCGGCTTCAGTACATACGGAACCTTTCACATTCCATGCGTGATCAGTTAATGAGCTTGATCAGAATTTAGATTGGCACCATTCCGGAAATGATGACATGAAATGGAAATCTAAATTGGCCATTTAGGGGAAAACCAGATAAATTGTATTAGGCTTTGGAAAATTCGAACAACAAATATTGAATATGTTGGTAAAGCTTTATCCGCTTAAGTTTGGTTGCAGCATGATTACGAAAGCGTTTTAAATTCGCACAAAACATTTATCATTATATTCAGAATACTAACGTAACTAAAAAACCTACTTTTATGCATTTTTTGATATTTTTTTATTATTATTATTTCAGCCATAGTTGTTTCTCTGCAGGGCAATAACCCCCTTGAAAATAAATAAGTTACTACATGATCGACCCTAAAAGCTTTATTATTAGTATAGAATACTTCTGATATAAAAACGTGTCACCTTTCAGAAATTAAATTTAACATATCACTAGAAGTTTGCTTAATTACATTGTATACCTATTTCATGTCTTAATTTCCTCAGAAATTACTGTTTAAGGCCTTATAAAAGCAACAATTCGCCGCTTAATATATAATGAAAGGGTTAACAGCTTATAATCTCGACAAAGTATCTGACACTTATAACTTTGTGCAACTAATCATAAAGTTGATTAGAATGCTTAACTTCGAGAACCTACTATAGAAATGACTTCTGAGATTCGTTTGAGAAAAATATTGTTTAAAATATAGCAGTTTGACTCGACTGGTAAAAATTTACTTTAAAGACACTTAATTTCCATTCGTAGAAGAACGCGGGTCACCGACATAGCCCAGCGGATTAGCTCTTTGAAGTGGCAATGGGCAGGCCATATAGCTCGGAGAACGGATGGCCGATGGGGCCGAAAAGTTCTCGAGTGGAGACCACGGATCGGAAAACGCAGCGTCGGACGCCCACCTACCAGGTGGACGGATGAGTTGGTGAAGTTAGCTGGTTCACGGTGGATGCAAGTCGCATCCGACCGAAACGACTGGAATTCATTAAGGGAGGCCTATGTCCAGCAGTGGACGTCCGACGGCTGATATGATGATGATGATGATGATGAATTTCCATTATGTAAAATATATTTATTCTGTCATTTTCAAAACCACAAAGTTTTCAATTTTGTCTAAGTGTTTGTTGGTATTTTCGCTGAAACGGTTTTTTTTGAATCAATATTTGAGATTATTAAAAAATGAATGAATTAACAAAATTAAGAAGCATTTAGTTTAAAATATTTCAACCTTAAGCATATTGTAAATGAACATTTTTGTGGATTTATGGATGCTTGATAATCTTTCATGCAAAAACTACTGATAGGTATTATCTAAACAAAAACAATAAATTAATATAGTTATTAGTTATAATACTGGCAAAGCGGGTGAGAAGCTAGACAATTCACGCAGCATTATCCTGATCTAAGCAGAACCTATGATATACATAGTTACGAGTACTACAAACCTGATATACTTAATACAATACACTACATTGAAGAAATTGCTTCCCTACAATATATAAAATCAATTTAAGTAATGATTCTACGCAGTATTTGTACCTCGTTTCCAAGAACTTACCTTTGTTACGATATTGTAATAAATTATTTTTCAATAATAGTAAAATTGCCTTTATTTTACGTAATAACTTTCAATAAGATATGCTAAACCATTTTAATAATATAAAATTAGTTTTCGACCTTGGTTTTATCAGAAAGTCCACGTGTATATTTTTCATACTATACTCGTATGCCATAGTAATTTAAACACCCTGGTGATCATTGATTAACTGTTCTCTATGCTACTACGAAAGTAATATATTGACCAAAGGTCATATTCCAAAAGGGATTTTCATTTCATTAGAAAGAAAATTACCATGTTGATTGGAAAGTTAAATAAAAACTTTCAGTTGTGCAAAGTAATTTTGAAATAAAAATCTAACTCCCAACTTGCTGACATTGTATTCTTATGCCACAATAAGAAAGTAAGTGCCGTAATACGAGCCACAATAAAATGTAACTGGAAAAGCTAGGAACATATTTCGCTACAGCGCAGCTCTCAAAGGAACTATATTTTTCTAATGTCACGTGAAAAGGAATCATAATGGCTGTGTACGTTAAAAAACGAATAATGATAGAAGTAGAACTCAATTCAAATGTGGATGAATGCTCTATTCTCATAACAACAAAAGCGACAAATGGCGATCAGAAATTCGACTTTCTTTTGTCATATATTCGACTTATCTTATATGAAGATTAGGGGAGTTCTGACCTAGGGTGGTTTGACATTTTGTTTCGAAATGTCAAATATCCGTGAAGACATTTTTCATTTGTCTTAAATCAGATTGATCGGTTAGTTAGATTACAATAATAATAATCAACATTAACGCCTCATGTTTGTTATTTTCAACAAATTCAATGTGATTTCCACAACAAAGGCGCTAAAAATCATAGCAACATAGCAAACATTTTGGCTATAGAGTTCACGTGATATTAAAAACATGATCAAAAGATATTCAGTCTACCAATGCATTTTCACATCTATACACAGCACTTCTCCCGTTCCCTCAACTACTGAATTATTAATGTGTTCTCTGCACAGACATGATACTTCGCGACATCGGCACGTTCACGGGAAAGCACAACTTGTAAGCAAGTTTATATTGCGAGGGCGCTTTAAAAACACTTTTGCATTACAAGAAATCACTACAATTTTATGTATAGTGAAACAATTTATATTTCTATAAACTTTTATTTCTTTTGTTACAGTGCAAGCTAGAAATACTATTACAACGTAACTTCAGGATCTAGCAAGAGTAGTGATTTAAATACTACTATTTTCTATTTAATTATTAAATATATTGAAATAAAAAGGCAATATTTCCCCAATTTTGTCATATTGATTTATTTTATCAAAATGTTTTCTATTTTCATTGCTATTCCTTTTTGTTTTTTAGGGGTGGGCATGGGGCGTTACTATTCTGAAACTGGCGTCACACAGCATGTCAGCACCTCAAGGACATACATTACTAAAATTTTGAATTAGTGTTATGATTACCTAAGGTCGCTTGGCCTTACCAGTTGTGAAAAGCGTCTTTTATCAAGTAAGTCGAACAAATATATCTTAAGACTCCTATTATTCCTACACAAAACCTAACTTAGGTACATCTCGGTGTTTTGACGATAAAATCCTCCCCAGAAATGGAAATACAATTGAATTTGAACCTATATTTTGTTGGCAAACAGTGAGTGGCCATTTAGTAGCGGAAGACTCGTCGGGTCGTCGATAAGCATGACCCTTTCCTTTGTTATTATTGCTCTGTGGCACGCAAGCCTACCTTTTTGTATCTTTTAGCTATACAAGGCCTCCTTGAAAAGTATACGTAGTACTGTTCTTAGGTACAATACTGCAGAATTATTACAACTTTTTAGCGTCGTGTAAAGGACAAAAGGCTTAGCAAAAGTCAGTCAGCCCTGAACCTTGCAATGGCTATATGGTATGCAGGTAGAAAACCTATCACCCAGCGCTTATTAGAAAATTTAAGCTTTATAATCTAATAAGCTTTCCACGTTCCGTATGGTCGCCCCAGTCTATGGCCAGTACTGTTTACAGATCTTCAATTGTTTTTATGTATCTTGAGAGTATAAGGTCAACTTTGTTTGTTTAGGGTTGTTCGAAACTGTAGCAAAATTATCAGGAACTTAGAAATTGTTTCCTAGTCACTTTATTAAACATTAAGAAATCAATCTAAAATAAAATTATGTAATGATTACATAATTTTATATTTTATAATAGCGCCAGCTTCTTCAAAAACGTTTCAATCACTCATGATTATCATTATCAACCTATTACGTGCTAATTTTGTCGAGGTCTCCTTATTGAATAGAGGCAATATTTTTCTCATTAAGTGAGACGTCCCTGTGTCCCTGCTATAGGGACGTAAATACGGAAGATTATGCTCATAATTGATCTTATTATAGGTTTTGAGGTACTTACCATGCGCGTTAGTAATTGCAGTAGGACAAAATGGTGGGCGTTATTTATTGTTTTCGCTCAATTTTTTACTTCAGCTATAATCAGTTTACCCTTCAAGTTCCGTTATTGTTCTTGCGAAATTCAATAAAAGTTGGAGCTCATGAATTTTAAATGGTAGGGTTGCCTTTGCGTCTACTAAAAGTGTATATTGCTTTATATATTTTATCTGAAAATTGTGCTTAAAAATTGTACACAACAGTTTTTGGCCAAAAAGAACACAAAACTATGCTATAAAGTTTTTTTTCGAAGTTAAGATGCATTTATCGAGGTCAATTTCGAATAGTACATAATAAATAAAGCCCGTATTATTTAAACAAAGAAGAACCCTTTTCATTTCTGATCGAACAGTTGAACTTAAGAAAGTTCAAGTAATTTTTGTCATTAAATATTAATTAACAATTTATTCTACCCATTAATTAAATAATATTGTCGTAGATTAATTTATACCATGTCAATAAGCAGTGTGATAACCCCTCGCTTTGAGGCATTCAAATGCTTGGCTAATTAATATGGAGGCTGGATGAATCGGCTTGCGTCTATTTGAGGTGGCGTGTGGGATTAACCAATATCTTTAATTGCGTATAATTGCTAAATATCATCTCGGTACTAGTACATGTCATTCAAATCGAGATTTAAATATATTTATATATATTTATACTATATATAAATATATTTATATATTGCTAGACAATTTACACAGCCACTCTAGCATATAAAGTTTGTATGTAGCATAATCGTGTAGAAACTGTCGCGTGAAGTGTGTTTTTTAATCGCGGAATCAGTACAAAATAGTTGTGTTTTCTTAATTTTTAGAATGGATTGCCGCAAAGTAACGCCGGAATCTCAGACTATCAGTTCGAACTAGTTTGTAACTGTAGGACGCATGTACTAGGTTAGATCGCTCCCGATTGGTTTACAGTTCTGGGCCACTTTCCATCAGAACCCAGCTCACGTCAACGAGGCAATAATGCAGACACCGGTACCCATCGTATTGCTATTCTTACCGCTTGTCCAATATCGGTGGATACTCGCCGATATTGCCTGAGCAAGGAAATTGTGAATTTGGCACTTTGGTTATTTAGTAGACTTGGAAATTGTTAAGTTACTGCTATGGACTATTGATGGTATGTTGCTAAAATATTCACTGTTATAGAGTGTTCTATAGGCCATAAACTATTAAGACCAGATAAATAATTAAATCGGATTAAGAATACTAGTTTTTATTTGTTGTAAATCATCATGGGACACCAAACCAATGTGTCAATCAGGTAAAAAACACAAATGACTTCACAAATGGGTTGTTATAATTAAAATGTGTGTCTTGTCCCTACAAATGTATTTTTTAAAGCTTTTCATACTTTCAATAATAAATAAGACTTTTCCGAATCGATGTCGTGATTTTATTCCCTTTTACACATATCAATAAAATATGTTTGTTGAATCTATATTTCATGCAAAACAAAGCAAAATTCTGATCACGAAAGCGCATTTATATCACGATATTGAAGTTGAAGCTTTTTTAAATAAATTGCCTAGTAAATATTATTGCATTCGTTTCAATCCCGCGGGAGAAGCCCGAACCAAATGAAAGTTTGAATAAATTCATAGGTAGCAATTTATTGAAGCTTTTCTTTTGGGAAATGAACCAATTAAATATTTATTTTAAAAGCGATGTTGTTTTTTTTTATCTGTAACGAAGCCTAACTAAATGCGCTATGATTTTTTAATGTGCGTAGATTTATAAACCACTTGGAGTTTCTATGAAAGTTGATAATAATTAAAACAATAGTAAATAAAAAACAAAACAATGTTAATATTTCATGTTATTTTTATGTTCACATTAACAATTCAAAAATAAAAGCTAAGCAAAGCTTCGAAATAATAAGAATACATCCATGAATAAAAAATAGCTTTTAGGAAAATCATTAGGAGTTAGACTAATGCCTAAATTAACTTTAGACAAAGGATTAAGGTTAGTAATTTGAACCAAGCTGCTCCAACGTTGGCTAACCACGCGGTGACATCACCTTTCAAATCCAGACTTTAATTAGTTTCAGCTTAGTTTCGACTAAACGTCAACTAAGTTTTAGCGAATGGATATTTAAGGTTCCTGTCACGTAAGCGTATGTGGTACAGAAACGTTCCGCGTAACTTTGATGCTTATTACGTAAACAAAAGGTTTATAATCCTTTATTCAGTAGGCGTCTTCCGTACCACATCATAATAAGGTATATTTATCAAAGACATTGCTTACCTGCGAACAGTAGCTGGCTGTTGCTCTGGCATTTTATTTTACAGGATTAGTTTAGGTTATGTTTTTGTGGATCTAGGTTGGTGGATATTAATTTGTTTTAACTGTTGAATTATATTATTTTATGAATAAATATGATTACTTCATTTACGTTGTTTTTTGTTCTTCTCTCTTGTATCTATATGAAGAAAAAAGTTCCACAAATCAAAAGAAATAAATTTGTAATATTCTTCATGTGCCAGAGCTACAGCTGTATTGTAATATCATGTAGTTATGTGAGATATCAGTCATCTCGGTAACATTTTACAAATCTCTACCTATTTCAGGTTCCGTGTACGTATAGTATTGTTTACTTTTACTCAACCATCCCATATTTATTTATTTAAATCTTGATATACAGATGGTGTTTGTAGGTACTGAAAGCTTTTTAATGAAAAAGATAATTGAGCGTAATAAAGCTGTATTACCGCTTAAGAAGTGTAATTTTATCTTTAAGTTTGAACGACCAAACATCTTTATAATAAAGATAAATGCAGCTATTTTATTATTCACTATTTCTAATAATTTTCTACGTTTATATGCAACAGTAAACGTCGCAAACTGTAACTGTATCTTGATTTACTTGTGCCGTTTATGCTGCGTGCAAATTATTACTCGGGCGCACCTGTGCTCACCTACCTTAATACACTAAAGCGATTTCTATAGACTTCGTTATAAGCTATTGAATACGAAACAGGCACGTTTGAGAATAAATTCGGATATTTTAATATGAAGCGTATGAAAGAGCTTTCTGTTTGGATTGCTATATTTATTTGCGTCTCGTTGTAATTATTCTCGTTTTGTTATGGAATGCAAATTATTATTATTTAATTTACAATCAGATCGATTTTTTTCAAATTAAAAATAAACTTCCCGACTGCCTAAACATTTTGTATTTATGGAGTAGGTTAAAAACGTTTGCTATTTTAACATGACTTTTATAATTTAAATGATTTTATGGACGTGAGTACGAGTAGTTTGTTAGACAAAGGTGCAAGATCAAATTACTATCTAAAGGTTGCTTTAAAGAAAAAAAAAAAGAAATGTAAGAGACAAACCACGCATAGTAATCGACTTTACTCGCGACCAAGTGTAACAGATAGATAGTGAGTGTGTTGAGGTTAATTTATGCTGCTGTGGTTGAGCCCACAGTTTTGTATGCTGCAAGCTGCTGGGATAGTGTTACATTGAAGGTTTATGCAGAGAAGGCATTGCATAGTCTTTCCAGGTTATTTGCTATAAAGATTAGCAGGGCTCATAGGACTGTCTCTCTGATAGCCAGTGTTGTGCTGGCACGTATACTGCCTTTGTCAATCCGAGTTCGTGAGAATGCACAATTATTCCGGATTAAGAGAGGTGAGACACTGCCTGGTTGGCCTGAACGACTTCTTGAAAAAAGAAGAAGCCCTTTTTTCCTGCCTCATCCCTCGGAAAGAAGTTATTTTAAGTTTGGTCTTATAGAATTGCAAGAGGATGTGTTGAAATTTGGAAATGGTGCCTTTATTATTTTTACGGATGGTAGTAAAATTGAGGATAAAGTGGGAGCTGCTTTTACCTGTTGGACGGGTGGCAGAGAAGTCGGGCAGGCAGGGTACCGTCTTGAAACTTATTGTACAGTGTTTCAGGCTGAGCTTGTTGCTATCTTGAAGTCACTAATCTTTGTTGAGACACTGATGGATGAAGAATTTGTTTTAGCCAGTGATTCAGCCAGGTCTAGTTTGGAATCCATTTGCAATCCCAACAATCTTGATCCATTGGTGTCTGAAATCAGGGAAAAGATTAATGATTTAGTGTTTCAGGGTAAAGGGGTTTCACTGTTTTGGGTCAGAGCTCATTGTGGCATTATTGGAAATGAGAGGGCTGACCATTTAGCAAAACATGCTGCTTTATATAACAATGAACGACCCTGCTATGACAAATTTCCTTTATCCTTTGCAAGGCATATAATACGTTCAGAGAGCATAAGGGAATGGCAACAGGTGTATGATACTTCTCAGACAGGTAGTACAACAAAATTATTTTTTAAGAATGTAGCACAGGCTTATTCTATTATGAAAAACATCACAATGGATAATTTTATGGCACAGGTACTCACGGGTCATGGCAGCTTCAAACAATATTTACACAGGTTTCGGTTGGCTGACAGTCCACTTTGTTCTTGTGGGCAGGATGTGCCTCAGACGGTGTATCATATACTTGTAGAATGTTGCCGATTTGGAAAGCGTAGATATGACTTCGAGTGTTTGATTGATGAGAATGTCAACAATCTAGATGTGTTATTGGCTAATAAATTTTATCGGCCCATATTCATATCATATGCAAAGAGTATCCTTCGCATTGTCGGCAAGGAAAACGGGTCGATTGTTGAGGTTGAGGTGTAAGTTTAGGGAATATTAGTTTAATTTTTAGTTTCATATTTTTTTTCTGAGATTCTTTGTTCTAATATTCATTCAATTATGTACTTCTTCTTCTTTTATTATGGCGAACGTGATTCATAAATTAAAATGTCAAGTGTAAGTAAATGTCAATACACAAAAAAAAAAAAAAGAAAAAAAAAAAGAAATTGTACTAAAAATTACTGGTATTGTTTATTTATTTATTTATTTTTTGTTGTAATTGGTTTAGGAAAGTTAAGGTAAAAGTGTATAAGAATATTTTTATAAATGCATAATGATTTTTGAATTGTCTGTCAGTCTGTCGAATGCCTTGTAAATTGCCCAGAGGTGTTAATTTTAATTAGAATAAATTTAATTTTATATAATTTAATAATTTAATAGCTTTGTTGTGCAAAGCTTTAAAATCTATTTTATTTATTTAATTAATGTTAATTGTTATTTTTAGAATTGATTATGATTTAGGTAATTTTATTATTATTATTGTATTTCATTTAAATTATAAGTATGCGAAAATGTTGTCGCATTAATAGCGACAGGTTTAAATTTTTATTAATAAAAAAAAAAAAAAAAAAAAACAGATAGTGACCATTTTAGTTTTATCCATAACGCAATAAAACGTTTGAATCCGACTAACATTTACATCTCGGAATAACTATTTGTATGACCTGCAAATATTTGTTCCGGGTGTCTGGGTGTTACTTAAGTATAATAAAAAATACCTACTTATCTATGTATATTCTATTAAGTATATCAGACATCTAGCACCCGTAACACAAGCTTAGAGCTTATCACGGGACTAGATTTTGCTGTGTGGATTGTCCAGCAATATTTATTTACTTATTTATTTTTAATATTTATCTTGTTTCGTTCGCAGGAGATCAAGTGCAGGCTTGCTGGCGCCGCAGCTCGCCTGCCAGTCGTCTCCTGCCAGCGCACCACCCCCCACCTCCCCGCAGCGCGTGTCCGCTCCCCCCGCGCCCGCGGACCAGGTGCCGCAGCCCGCGCACGAAGATGGAGTGCGGTTACGAAGGTAAAGGTTCAAATTTAGAACAGTTAAAAGGAACTTTCTAGAACTGGAGTAATATTTAGAACTAGAACCAGGAACAGCAGCCAGTGCCGAGTCGGAGTGCGGTTACGAAGGTAGAGCTGTTCAAGTTTAGATTAATAATGGGGAACGTTTTGGAACTGCTAACTGGGCCGCTTTAAACATTTATATTTAGTATCTAGCAGCCGCAGTCTCAATACAAAATCTTGTGAAAACGTAAGTCTTGATTGTCAATTTTATGTCCGTGATTAATATACACAATCCTACATAATATTTCCCATGATTTAGTAATTCAAATTATAATAAATAAAAAATATATCAATTTTGTTTTCCAGGGTCCACACAGTCGCAGTCCGGGACTACCTCAAGAGAGAAACTCAGACTTTCTTCGGCGTGCAAAGAGACAATGAGAGGGAACAGAGAAGGCTGTGGTACGAGCGGCGGAGACGGCACGCGGCGCGGGCAATGGGCGACCTCCGCACGGACCTACCGCCGGACCATCATCCTGACGATGATGATATTAGGTGAGTGGACTACAGAAAAGTATCCTTAGTACAGAGAAAGAGAGGTTCAGAGAATGCTACGAGATGGAACGAGAGGCATAATCGTTTCAACTATTTTGATTTCTTGCATCTAATTTTTAATTGAGAGCTACCTTACCTGATATTTCTCGTCGTTCATCTAACGTACAATATAACTTACATTTCCTGTCCCAAGATTTTATGAAAGCTTTGTTTAATTGCCACAGATAAATTAAATTGCATTCGCTTTTCTACGTCCCGAAAATTCAGTCAACGTTCCAAAAAGTTGTCTTTTTACGTCACAAAGGTGACATCAGAAACACATTTGAAAGCGGTGAAATATGCTTGCATGCAGTCGAAACTAAACAAAACGGATACAGAATTCAATTTCCTGTACATTTTGTTCGACGGTCTGTTTTCTCTGCGCTCAGTTTGTTTATACTGTAACTAGATAATTTGTTGGCCAAACAGTATGGATAAACAGCAGCTAATGTTTAGTTCAATTATGTGAATTTGTTTATTAGGAAAATGGTTTAATTTGTAAAGCTGGGCATGGATAACGATGCATTACATTAAAGAGAGCAAAGATAATGGTAAATAATTGGTAGTCGGTTTATAAATTGCGTGAATTCCTAACTTTATCGGGTTTCACGCAATGAAATTATGAAATCCTTTTATAATCTATTCCAATAGATTTTTAATCTAAGCATATTCTATTATATAAAATCTGCATTAATAAGATTAACGAGATCGCACAAATTCTAAATAACAAAACTAAACACATTGTACTGTCACAGGAAATAAGCAGTACATGTTTGCCTCTAGGTCCCGGAAGCAACCGCACGCTTATTAATGCTCTTGCTAATTCCTGACTTGGAACTTTGCCGTTGAAACTGTAGTCATCTAAACAGTATAGTGTCGTTTGTAAAGGGGAAGATGTGGAAGTCGTTCTGTGTCTTTGCTTTCCTTTGGTTAACATTTGTGGGAAATCAGGACTTAAAATGTTTTTGTTAAATTTTTTAAAGGTACCATAAACTGCTTGGACTTGGAGGGCTATGCTCGGGGTTTCCCTACGAAATCGAATCAAAAATGAGGAGATCCGTAGGAGAACGCGGGTCACCGACATAGCCCAACGGATTAGCTCTTTGAAGTGGCAATGGGCAGGCCATATAGCGAGGAGAACAGATAGCCGATGGGGCCGAAAGGTTCTCGAGTGGAGACCACGGATCGGAAAACGCAGCGTTGGGCGTCCACCAACAAGGTGGACTGATGATTTGGTGAAGGCGGTCGGCTCGCGGTGGATGCAGGCTGCCAGCGACCGCAATGACTGGAAGTCATATAGGGAGGCCTATGTCCAGCAGTGGACGTCCAACGGCTGAGATGATGATGATAATGAAACTGCTTGGATTGATTTGGATTGGATTGACTGCGTGATTTAAAAATACGTTGTTGAAACACGAAAAAAAGTTATATAAATAAAAAAATCGGCTGCATCCACTATCGCTGCCGCGCGGTGCCGGCCAAAAACTAGTACCACACCATTAAATAGTTGTCCAAGAGGCAAAGGGTTTACAAATCCCAAGATTTACATATAATATAGGTTCTATTCGGACGATGTAATATGGGTTCTACTCATTATGATAAAATCTCTGTAACTTTTCGATTATTATTTCAGTAGATATTTTTTATATCGTATAAGGTAAATTATCTTAAGTTAAGCATCTATCTTAAAATTAAGTTAAGCATCTATCTTTAATGTTAAGTTATAATCTCAAAATAGGTGTAAATGTGTATTAATATATAGGTATTTTATCATGTATAACATTTCTGATAAAAAAGCCTAACCTCTCGCGACATAGTGCCACGTGTAGATAAAAGATAAAAACCATTTTCTTGTAATAGTCAAGGAAAATGGTATGTTCAGAAAAAGAGCAATTCGTTTTCTCCTTCTACATATTTATTTACAGAACTCGTAAAATGTTGTTTGTTTTTACGAGTACCTTGTGAAACCAGCTTTGATGTCGAATATTTTAAATTATATATGAGCTCTTAAGAACAATCCTTTAATTTGTACACAGCATGAGTATTTGATGTAAAGTTAATTATTTAATTTTGAATGGTTTTTAATTTTCAGATTTAGGATTAAACATTAAAAAATATGAACATTTACGCATAAAATTTACTACTTAACTTAAATGGATTTCTCTACAATATATCGCAGCTTTAAGATTAAATAATGAAAAATATGGAATTATTTTAAATTTTAAATTTTGAAACGCTGATAGAATTGTAATTGGAAAGCTAGTAGGTATATTAAAGAAAGTCGTGTTAGTTACACTATTTATAACTCAGGAACGGATGAATTGATTTGGCTGAAAGTTGGTGGAGAGCTACCTTTTTACCAGGAGATTTTTTTCCATTCATATTATATGAAATTTAAGACAAATACCTGCGATCTCTATTATAGATTGATTTGATCCTAGGCATCTGCCTAAAATGTTACACCATCCCGTGAAAATGTATATTCATTTAGCTATAAAGTTGCTAAATCCTATGTTTCGATAAATTATTTTAACATGAAACGGGTAACATACCATGATTTAAATGAGTAATAATTTTGAGTTTCCCGATATTTCGACACTGTTTCAACCATGTTCACGAAAATACTCTAAAAAAGAGAAAGAGAAGAATATCGGAAAACTCAAAAACATTTAAATCATGGTATGTTACCCGTTTCATGTTCAAATAAGATTTATAACATGTCATGTTTCCAGTATGTACGGAGCATCAGGCGCGGCCCCAAGAGAGGCGCGGGGGCGAGCGCGCGAGCGACCCGACGTGCTGCCTGCGCCGGCGTCGCTCGAGGACCCCCCTCTCCCACCGCTGCCACCGCCCGGCAAAGACAGCGTCGCGAGGCTCACTCTCACCGGCCTGTCTTATGTTGTTGCTGTAAGTTGCACCATGTATTCTGTGCTCAGTTAATGTAAATACCCTTGTGCTGATGCACTGGTGTGGCTCAAGACCCCCCTCTCCCACCGCTGCCACCGCCCGGCAAAGACAGCGTCGCGAGGCTCACTCTCACCGGCCTGTCTTATGTTGTTGCTGTAAGTTACACCATGTATTCTGAGCTCAATGAAAGTAAAGACCCTTGTGCTGATGCACTGGTGTGGCTCGAAGACCCCCCTCTCCCACCGCTGCCACCGCCCGGCAAAGACAGCGTCGCGAGGCTCACTCTCACCGGCCTGTCTTATGTTGTTGCTGTAAGTTACACCATGTATTCTGAGCTCAATTAAAGTAACGACCCTTGTGCTGATGCACTGGTGTGGCTCGAAGACCCCCCTCTCCCACCGCTGCCACCGCCCGGCAAAGACAGCGTCGCGAGGCTCACTCTCACCGGCCTGTCTTATGTTGTTGCTGTAAGTTACACTAAGTATTCTGTGCTCAATTAAAGTTAAGACCCTTGTGCTGATGCTCTGGCGTGGTCGAAAATCCCGCTCCCACCGCTGCCTCTGCCGGTAAAGACAGCATCACGAGTTAAATCTTACCGGCCTATGTGTGAAATGCTAAGACAAATATCAAAATTATTTGCCTTCTGATTTAAGAAAGCAAACTATTTTGATATATTTTCTCGATTATCTTTATACTTCCACACTACTTTGACTTTCGTATTTCCAGATAAGTAAATTTCAGATATCTCAGGATTTTTTCTTTCAATGTGGAGCATTGTAATACTTAATAGTTCATGCTATGTGATAGAAGTAAATAAAACTAAATATAATTTATCTTTCAATGAACATTACCGGTTCAGTGAATACAGAATTTCAAGTAGAAGTAAGATAGAGAAAAATCTTATGATAGTTGTCAATAAATTTGTGCTCGAAAACATTACTGGCAGTAAGAGAGTTTCTAAGGCCACTTTCACAGTGGTAACGCAAGCCCCTTATAACAATATAAAAAAAATATTGCTGCACATTATTATCAACATTTAGCCCCGTAGTAAGGTCAAAGCTTGTGTTATGGAACATTTTTTACGGTTTGTTGGTTCTTTTCTTCTTCTAGGCCTTTTTACAATTTATTTTTGAAAATTAAAAACAACCTCGTAATATGCGTTAAATTTTTATAGTTTTCCTGTCAGTCTGACAAAAACTAATAGATCTATTTTGACTATGATGGTGGACAAATACGATGGTATAAAAATATAATGTCATGGGACAAACATTAGGCCCCAGAATAGTTTTATTCATTTCAATTAAAATGTGTATCGAAGAATAATTAATATTATGTAATAAAAAAGTGAATCCTCTTAGTGAATGATTTATGGATTGATGAATCATACGTTGAATAACTACGCAACAAAAAAGACGTATTTTATAAAAGAAGACGTACCGTGTTAATAATAACCAGACTTCCATTGTGTATAAGCCCTTAGAGTTCCATAAATTAAATCATCTACAAGCATGTTTACGTTCAGCGGTATTTATTTACAGAAATATACGGCAAAAGGGCGGGGTTGGGAGGCAATAAATTTTACAAGTATCGACGTTCTATGAAAGGGGTTGAAACATGTTTGGAAAATTAACTATGAGGTTCCTATTGCCTTGTTAAGAACTTGATCATGTAGACACTTGAACTTTATGCGGTATTTTAAGTACCTAAGTATTACTTAAGTACAATTTAAAAAAAGAGCATGAAACTAAAATATTAAATACGAACGAAATTGTAGGTTCGTGCGCTTGAGATGAAACACGCTATGATTCTACCAAAGTCACCAAGACTTATATTGGTTCTGTTGGGGAAACCTGTGCCTTAAAGTGGGCCGATATGAGTCACTTGTGGATGCTACGTAATAGATTGAATAGCTTTAAATTGACGTCCAAAAGTCGAACTTCCCCGTAACAAACAATTTACTAAGCAAATGTAATTTGTCTCGAAACTCCAGTTCAAGGAAACGACCAGCTAATATTCCCTGAAACTTGAGTTTAGCAAAATGACCACCTAATACGCAGCAAACTGGGCTAATACTATTAGGGCTTGGGTATCTACTTCAAGAAAGTATTGTAATTCCTCATTTAGAACTTTTTTTACGAGAATCAAAATTATTTAAACCGAAACCGAAACCAAATTCAACAAAGGTCCTTCAAGATAAGCGTAAGCGGCTATTGAATGAGTTTGAGTTGTTTTCAAGTTGGTATAATTGTAAATTACGAAATTTCCGACTCTCATTATGTTCGTATTTAGAAAACTTTCGTTTCACGTGGAAAATAAATATTAACCGACTTAATACTGTTGTTCTCATCGAAAATAAATTGAGTTGTATAAATAGAAATTTCAGTCGGTGTTAAATAATAAACAATGCTGAAGCACTGAAACATTTAGGCGGATTCAATTAAAAAATAATAATTCGAAGGAGATTCACGTAGCAACATAAAACAATAAAAACAATAAACTAATTGCTGAATTAAACTAATACTCCCTTTCTTATGAGAAGCATTTTATTGGTTACAGGTGGCGTAGTTAGCAGCTAACCTAGTTTCCACCCATTTAAAAGTTAGGTAAACAGCCGAGAAAGTTGCCTGATGGTGTAACTAGGACGCTAAAAGCACTTGACGGCCTGAAATCCGAGATGTCATTGTGTTGTGAACCTAATTAAAGTATGCGACAGAAACAAATTATGGTAATGGACCTAGATAAACGGCCCGATCGTTATTATCATCATGTCCGTGCTGTGTAAGAATAGTACCCCGTAAGTAAATATAGTAGTAGTATAATAGTATAGGTTTTTCTGTGGGACTCATGCCCAGTGTCGGGAAGTCATAATATAATGTTATGAAGATGATACTGAGTGATACGTCCACTAGGTGGTCTAATTCTTTATTATAATATAAACCAATCATACTTTTAGTAGTTATTTTATAACCCAAGAACGGCTGGGATGATATAGGTATTTTTGGTTTTAAAATAGTACGAGTAGATAGTCGTAGCCCAAGGAAGGTTTTAAAGGTGGGAACACATAGAAATACAGAGAATAAAAAACGCCTTAGTAAGTCTAACTTGCAGATTTTTCTCAATGTTTAGCTTCACATTCATAGTGACGATAAAGAACGATCACTTAATCCTCACAAATAATGATGAAAAAAAAATATTTTTTAATTTGCATCAAGAATCCACAATATCCCCAGGGCATCGTAAAAAGTTAAATAAATAAGAGTTTCGCTTAAAATGTTTGCGAATTCATTAGTCGAGTTTTTGTTCGGAAACAAGACCTCACAACGTTTTAATGAGGGCAACCTCACAAAGATTTGCACGATAGAAATAAAATAATTTGGAAAAGCTTAGTATAATGATTATTTTATTTTATTTAGAGAACCGAGAGCGTTCAATTAATAAGAAATAAAGATCATCATAATATCAAACATAATTTACTTTTCAATACTAGGCACGTGTCTTTCCCATTCCCATTGATTCTGTCGTCATTCCGGTAAAAAAGATGATCTTACACCATTTCGGTTCTAATATAAGTATTTTTGACTCAAATATCTGCCAAAATAACTCATTGACATTGAAGCCGTAACTAGGAGCTAACATCATCTTGCTCACAGCTTATCATCCAATATTAAACTAATGGAATGAAAATTCCGTTCCCTTACCTTCCTCGATCAGCTTCACATTTTACGTTCCGTAACCCTTAGAAATTTTTATTGTAATACACGAGGGACGAATTAGGCTAAGATATTTCCGCGCGATAAATTATAAAAGCGATGTCTTTGGGATCGACTCGACCGTTATGACGTCATAAATAATCGTAGCTGTGGTTTACCAGCTGGGAGAGAACATCTGGGTCTTTCTGAATTTGCGGAATATTCTGGAAATACTATAGGAAATGAATCGATGAAATATCAGACCGCTGAAATATATTTTCTGGGAAATTTCAGCACGTCTGTAATGTTCAATTGACCGACAAAATTAATGTACCGTATTTTATTATTTCAAGTTTATGGAATTTCTCGAAACTGATATAATTTTTCGTATTGTTTTCTGCTGTTAATTATTTTTATTTGGGTAGTAATAATGATTCATATAATGCTGTACTCATTTATGTTTGTATTTCGTCTCGGCAGGTGCTGTTACATACATTATGACATTCGCCCACGAACATAGAACAGCGAGCGTACTTTTTACATACGCCTTTGTTTATCACCTTGCCATTCACACGAATATGTAAATCTAGTCTGACCAATCAGTCGAGAAGCGAAAGAAAAGCAGCTTTCTTTTCAGCACTGTGACGTAAGTTCCGCTAAGCTATATCCGAGGAAGGAACTAGCCGCGACGACGAAATACTACCGTTTCCGTACCGAGACAGACTCAGCCGTGTTTTTCTAACGATATCTAGAAGAATAATGTTCTTGGATCCGACTTTGTAAGACAATTCGTGAAACTCTAAGTGATCAATATGGTATTTGAGTGTTGCTGTTTCTAGAGTGGGGTTTTTTTTAATATTACGTAGATAAAAGTCATTTGAAGTTTCGATCAATTAGGAAATTTTGTTTAATTATTGTGCTTACTCCTGAATTTTATGAACTGCATCTAACACCAGTAAAAATATCAAAGGAATATTAGTAATATTTTCATTATTAGGTACTACTTAGCTCAGTATTTCACGGACTTTAATGAGTTATTTTTTCAATGTGCTTACAATGCCTTAAACAAAATAAAATATTAGGTTTTAATTTGCACCGTGGACACAAATAAAATCTGAAAATACGTAAAAGTATTTTCATACGATAACTGCGGATACAAACCCGCAACCTTCTTACCCTCTCGTCTCCACCATCCCGTATATTTATTGCGAAAGCTAATGGAAATCAGTTCCAGAATTAAGCCCCTGAGAATTTGGCTCTCAGCCTTATTTGTAGGACGTGTTTGTATCGAATCGTATTTTTATTTTAACGGCTTTTTATAAGAAAGAGGTTTATACGACATTCTTTTTTATCTGCTTATGGCTTATTCTTTACTAGCTGGACCCGCGTTATAAACAATTGTTTTTTTGCGTAGAGATAAATTTTCCTCCAGCCTTTTTTTCCGAGTGTAAATAAATAATAAATAAGTAAAATAAATAAACGACTTGCGGTAAAAAATTTAATCTAACATATTTACTAAATATATCCATACAAGACAGATATAAATAAAATAAATAAATATTGCTGGACAATTCACTCAGCAACATCTAGCCCCGTAGTAAGCTCGAAGCTTGTGTTACGGGTGCTAGATTTCTTATATACTTATTATAATATACATACATAGATAGATATTTTTATATACATATATAACACCCAGACACTCAGAACAAATATCTGCAGATCGTACAATTTTTTATTCCAAGGCGGGAATCGAACCCGCTACCACTTGCGTCGCAGGCAGACCTTCGCCCGATGCGCCACAGAGGTCGTCATAATATAAGTTATATACCTTAATATTATATCATCTACAGGCGGTGACAAGAAAGTCGCGGCAGTCCACCTCAGCGCAATGGTCGCGATCATTTCGCGGCAGCGCGACGTCGCCGCAAGACGACGTCGAAGTCGACGACGTGTTCTTCTCGCCGCCGACGTCGCCGCTCACGCACGACGACGGTGACGTCACTGACTCGGCTAAAGGGTAAGTCTTCACAATGGCAACACATACCACGTCCTAATAGAAGGATCATTCCAATACCAATTAAAGTTATGTTCGTTTATAGTCACCACGTTGGTTGGCGTAGTTAGTTGGTAGGTACTAGTTATTTTCGTTGAACAGTCCTGCAGACAACGCTACATCGTCTTCATAATTATAAATAAATATATTTAACAAAACCTCACCACTGTCACTTCATTTACCTAATCCTCATGGCTATGTTAGTAACCAACATATATATTTCTAATTATATCTTAATGTTTGGTGTTCCCGTGATGAAAACCTAAACAATACCAAACTGTACATAAAGCTTGAGTTACGAGTATTTCGAGCCTATTCATAAGTACTATTGAAGGACTACGTCGAAAACATTCCTACTTCAAAGTATTTTTATGAAATGAGGTCATGAAAACTTTCAAAAAGTTACGCCTTTCATAAAACCTTATTGCGAAGCAGGATACAAACGTTGTTTACTAGTATTTTATTCATGCGTATTTTTCTAACAATGCCCCGTTTGCCCGTCTGTTTATGTGGCGTTCATAATTGTTCAGCTTGTTTGTTTGGGCTCACTGCTCCGCTGCCTATGTAGTTAGCTGGTGAGTAGTTAGCTACTACTGGACTCAAGCACTTAAAATAAGAACTAATCTAAAAATTGTTTTTAATGGGAGTGCAATATTTTTAAAATTTTTAGGTATTATATAAACTCACGTTCTCAGAAAACTTTCAAAATTTTCACGATACAAATGTTTTGAATAACTAAAACTGTTTAAATTATAAATTCACAGCGGTAGTTCTCAATTGCAATCATGATTATTGACTGCAATGCGCACAAACCGCAGAAAATATAACAAATCGGACACACTATCTTTACGTTCCATTATTAAAAAAACCAGCTTCGCTCAATATTTAACAAACTCGCTTCAATCTGGATATAAAACACTTCTAACGAGCTCTGAGCTTCAAAACCCCAATTTTTATGCTCATAGCTTTAGAATACTTGAGTCATTTACGGATCGGCAAAGTGGCATTCAGCCCCATTTAGAAATTCACTCGCTTCTATTTTCACTCAGTGAGCAAGTTCAGTGTTCATTAGCATAAAGTGAGCTTGCATATTTAATTTATGTCAGCTCTCTGAATTATTATATTTATTTGCTTCTGTGCTCAGCATAAATTGGGGTCATTTTGAGATGACCGGACAGCATTGAGGTTGAGTAACCTGGAACGCATAAAAGGATTTGAAACTTCGGAATATGTTTCAAAGCTAACGTGAACTAAGTTATTAGTATAAAAGCTGCCAGGTGCCTTTTGATACCCTCTACACAATGTTTTACAGGTAATGTATTGAGGGTTAATCTGCTCTTTTTCTTCGAATTTATTCAAAACTAGCGACCCACCCTGGCTTTAGAATCGAGTGTGCACCTACTTAGCCAACAAGGCTTCATTACATTGAATTACTGTAGGTTTATATAAGAGTATCCATCTATGTGAATGTTTTGTTCCAGGGCTCGATCTCCGATATCTGGCGTGGAGTACCGGCGGCCGGAGCGCAGTGTGTCCTGGAACGCGGGGGGCGCCAGGATACACACCCCCATGTTGGAGCCCTTGGCGGACAACTCCAACCGGAGGCAGTACGGCATGGGCGTTGTGGGGAGGTTTTTTCGGTGAGTCTTTATAATATCGCAAAAAGTTGCGGGTTCGATTCCAGCCTCGGGAGAAATTTTCTTACGATCTTTAAATATTTATTAAAATTATAAAAGAGATTCTCATTTCAATATAAAAAAAACAAACAATTTAAAACCAATACAAATGTTTAATTACGAAATTCCTTACCAATTTGATATTTCTTATAGCATTGCACATAATCTGTTGAACTTACTTTAAAGCTTATTATCGTCGATTACCAATCTACATACCTATTACTCGATATAGATGTATATTATAGTTGTTTGAACATGGTATTTATGTTGCAATCAAGTTTATTAAATATCTAACACTTACTTGAAAATGCATATTTCATTGTGGTTGTAATGTAAAACACATTACAACCACAATACAACCACATTACAAATACAATAAATAAATGAGTAAATAAATATTTGTTCCGGGTGTATTATATACATAAACCCGAATTATTTTTACTACCATACCACTTTTCGTACTAAAACGTTATTTATATTAATTTTATTGTTTTATAAATAAAAGCGCATGAACAGGAAAGGAGCAAATGCAGCGTAGTGCAAAGAAATCATAAAGTTTTACTAGTAGAGTATACCTCGTAAGCATCTTCAGCACTAATAAAATAAAGCAAGTCTTTGTCTGCGTTATATAGGTTGTTGACCTCCAGATTTTATCTTATTATAATTAATTTGAAACGAATTAAGCCTGAACTCAAGTTCAAATTCTCGGGTCAACGATTCCGTCACGAAATACGAAAAGATAACGCCTTATTTTTGGCATTACTTGATGATTTATTCTTGTTTTAGACTTTGGTTAAATTTTAAAACGGTATAATCAACTTTCAACTTTCAATAATTGCATAAGCATAAGCACACTATTATTTACGATACACTGGACACAGAGATTTTTCTCGATGAGAGAGATATCTCGTTTGACTTAACCGTCAAAGAAAGTGTTTGCGCGGCTGGGTTTGAACCTACAATCTGTTAGTTAGCTACAAACATACAAACTGTACTTACTGTAGGATAATTATTGTGCTAGAACACTAATTATTACTGTACTCTGTGTAACAACAGCAATATCCCTTACAAATGGCACTTGCTGTAGAATTAATAAGGGCATAGTGCTTAAAGACATTTCTAATTTGGGTCAACAGTTCTGCTGATGAGAGGCTAGATTATCTCTCCGAAGCTTCATCATAATATTGTATAAGATTTAATCCGGAAATATCTGATAGTTAATGCTGATTAAGCCTGGGATTTGAATAATCTATAGATAGGGGAATATCTATGGTTTCTATGATATCTAAAAAGATAAATTAAGGCCGAGTTTCTCTCGTCAAGAGATAAGACCCTGTGCCCCAGCAGTGGGAAATTAAATAGGGGTGATGATGTGATGAGTACCGGGATGAATAATATTTACCCATCGCTAGTAAGATGGACAGCTGCATTGTTCTGTGTACTGTACAAACTTATTGCGATCACCAACACTTCTAGACAGCATGGTGATGATACCAAATTCTCTAAGAAATTATGATCCTTGTTCTCCTTGTAGGTCTGTAGTATTACGCAATAATGTGTTTTTATGAGAACCGACTTTAGTTTATCAGGTTAGGTTAGTACGTATTCTGCAAGCTGCATATGAAAAGTAACACAAAACGGCCATTGCTATCGATCCGCTCAGTAATAATTAATCCGCGCAAGTGCCATGGTCCGCTCGATAAACGTTTTTATAGTATTACTTACTCTATTCTCCTAACCGATTCGCATAATTGCTGGTATTGTGGAAAATTCCGTGAATGCCATTATTGTGTGTGGAGCTTTTACGGGGATTCAATGCTATATTTATTGGAAATATTAGTGACTGGCTTTGACCGCGTTTTAATGGACTTTGGTAATACTTAGTTGGTACTGTTGTATGAGCTATTAGTATAATAATATTGTTTATTACTCTTTCTCCTGAATACGGAATTAGATAAAGCTTTACTTGATTTCCCGTTCCGATCATTTCCCAAAAATATTCTCGTTTATAATTATTTTTCTTACCTACGCAATTATAATATCAAACCAAAATTTTGATCTAGATACTTCCGTGCGTAGGTTACATTTTACCATTATTTATCGAATCGAGTCAAAAATATTATGTAGATACTAATTTATCATTAAGTTCAGTTATTTATTTCTCCTCAAAAACCGCGCTGTTAGGGTCTCCCCTCCAATTTGTAGCTTAATTAAGTACATTATTTGCGTGAGTGCTTGTTTACTTAGTTGGAAACGAATTATTATGTTGATTACAAGCTGTTTTGAACCCGAGATCGCATTTTGAGAGGTTTATCAAGACTTTGGACCTTAGGCGTGTTTTCATGAAAGTATTTTATAATTGAGGGATTCAGTCTTAACTAATATAAACGCAAATATTTGTGCATATAAATTGATGAATGTGGCTTTTACGCAAAAAGTCATATACATACATATAATAATGATAATTATAAGAATCTTTGTCTTATAATATGTTGTGATTCCATCAATAAGAGTACATACTTCGCAATTATCTAAAATCAGTGTTCTGTGAGACGTTAAAAAAATTGGTCATATGGTTATTTAGATTAAAATTAAATTTTTAATTTAGTTATGGACAAAGTTTAAATCAACTCTTATGAATCTTACTTACGAAGTAGTTAAAGGGATTAAAAATAACTTCCAAGTGTCGTACTTAATCCAGCAATGTTTTATCTTTGCGCTAGAGATTCAAACTTTCCCGGACATTACTGATTTATGTTTATAGTCTGCAAATTTTAAATGTAATAAATATGTTAATATGACATGAAAAAGAATATTATTACAAATTTGGAGATTTAAGGATAGTTTTCACTAATGGCGAGTTGTTGATCGCAGTAAGTTAGTACAGTGTGCATGACACTGTGTCCCGTCTTCTGTTATAAAAATTTCTAAGTGTGTCTAACGATACCCACGAGAATAGATTATGTTATTATTCTCATTAAATACTCAATAAACTCCATTGTTGGGTCACGTTTGTGCGTTGTCTAAATACGTCTAGAATATGATATATAACGATTACATAATTACCCCTATTCACATTTCTACAGCTGGAACACAGGGGCTTCTTTTTTGACAAGAGAGATTAGGTGCTATCATACTATGGTGAAGTGTGGATTGGTGAATATCACGTGTCCTCCAAACTTTTAAAAGTTCTCAGTACATGCTGGTTTATTCACGATGTTTGCCTTCACCGCTAGAGCACGTGTTTTTATTGATTGATTGATGATAGTTACTCAGTTCGGTTGACCGGGTCAATAACATCCCTATTACGATAATACAGCGTTGTTTACGCGAACTTCCCTCAAAAGTTTGTGTAATGGGTTTTGAATTAAACCCTGGCAGTGACACGGGTTTTATTTATGGTATGAAGCGTTATTGCCTTCCTTTCGGATTTCCGGTATCCCTGAGATGTTGTACTATCAATGGAATTCAATAGGAGCTGGATAGGTATTTACAACAAATCATAGCCCGTTATTGTTATCGCGTTAGGGCGCAAATTGAGTGCTGTATGATATTCGGGTTCTGATTTCAGGGCAATTTGGTTGTGATGGATTTATTCGTAGAGTTGTAAATATTATTTAGATGCGGGCTTATACTTTCACGAAAATTAATTTTAAAAAGCAACACCTATTGTATTACTTGTAGTAAATTCAATGAAAATATGAATTGTGTAATACATAGTTGCTTGCTGAACTAATTGAAGCTAACGGCCAGAATAGGGTAAAATGCATGCCACGATAAAATCGCACCGTGTTACTAATCCACTTATGCTTCCAGACGATCACTTCGAAAGTCGGTAACGCGGCAAGAAGACGTAGCGCGGCAACTAGACGAGCTGACGGACTACCGGCCATACTTCACGTGGTGGGTCAGCACGGTACAGACGCTGGTGCTGCTGCTATCACTGCTCTGCTACGGGTTCGGTCCCGTCGGCTTCGGCAGGCACACGCACTCGGGGCAGGTGCTGGTGAAGAGTTTGAGTTTACAGCAGGTGAGATAATTGTGATTGGTTAAATAGGTTAGGCCATAGTTCACGTGGAGTTTCAGGACGTTACAGACGCTGGTCATGACTTGTGATATAAATTAACGTATTATGAACATGGTGCTTTAAAGATTTAATTATACTGAAAAAAAAATCCAATCCGGTATTGTGCTAAATTACAACATAAATAGTTTAACATACTCACCATTTTCAACCGCGAGTTAAACTCGCAGTTTGTTCTTATTAGAATAAAATTTTCACGTTCTTAATAAATCGAAGAACAACCCATTCAGACCCAGCGACTTAGCGGAAACGACATTTTATGAACTACAAAACGTACGTTGACCCCATAATTTATAGAGCTGACCCTTTGCGGTCGTTCTACTAAAATATGGCTCATCATGTGACTGCTCTAAGCAGCAAAAACTATACAAAAGAGGGTCTCACAAAGGCACTGTGACCTATATAGCGCTCTCTTAATACTCTTACTTTGTGCCGTTTTAGTGGTATTACAATGAGTATGTAGGTAAAGTTACCTTTGCAACTTCGCTTGTGCTTATGAATGAAAGTTGGGATGTTCTGCCTTTGCTCACGAGCAACTTATGCACTGTTGTTATCACATGTATTTTGGGGTTTAAACGGAGTTCAGTTCTAAAATATAAAAAAAGAAAATCACGAAAACTAAGAAACACTTTTATTTATTTTATATTCCGAATAAATTTCAAAGTCAGTCAACTTATCTCGAAAAAAAACATGTACCTACCCAAAATATATGGACAAAATTTTAATCAATCAATACAAAATGCATTATGTTAATTAGCTATAATTTAACAAAGCCTCCTTAAGCTAGACATAAATGTACGTCCAACGGCTGAAATTATGATGATAATAACCTTAAAATAAAACCCACTCGCCTAACTTTTATAAGCCTGGTGAAACTGAATCATTCATCCCCAGACTCATACTAAAGCCGTCATCAAAAATAATAGGCTCGACTCACGAACGCCTTTTCAAAATCACAGAGCAAATATTGCTTTGTCTAAGCCCGGTACAGTTGGCTGAACTCAGAAACGTGTTTCGGCTAAAAGCTTCACCTCATTTCGACCTGTTAAGTCACAAAGCAGCAAAGTTTTCGTGTATGTGCTTCTCAAACGCAAATTTTAAAGCTACTTTTAGTCAGCGTATTCCTCAACTATGAAATTTTCATTAGCCTTTTGCCTAGAACATTCTTTATAATATTTGTATATTTTAATAAGTTATATATGATATACCTAAGCTTAATAGAGAAAAATCTATTTTAATTATAACAATATTCAATCAAAATTATCTAATCACAGAGTAATCAAAATTAGATCATGTTATGTATGACTTTACAAAGAAACAAAAAAGTAAACCTTATACGTCGTCCTATTTCCATTTGAGGTACGGAGCACTAAAAATGAAAGATTTATGCTATTTTCCCTGAAAACGACTTTCATATTTTTCATAGCAAATGAGGCTAATGAAATTTATAATATTGGGCGTCCTAAAAATGAGCTCTTTACTTTTTACGTTGCGATGGGAGTATTTTCACGTGCACAGTAACAAAGTTATGAATTTAACAAAGTTACAACACATTTTAGTTTTAACTATCAATTAGGAGGTGCCCACATAACTATAATAATATAATTTTAACCTAGGCACAGTTTATGTATTCGATTACTTGCTTTCGATATCGTTATTTTTAACAGAGGTAAAATCGTAAACAGATCATACGGAGTTATTCTCATTCCTGCTGCATAAATATAAATTTAGAATATACATATGCGCCGCGTGCCAAGTAACCAGCTACTTAAGCTTATAGATGCAAACCCCGTGAATGCTTCAGTATTATAAATAATCTTCTCTTGATTTTAACCAGCCATTTTACTTTCAAGGTGGAATGGGAGGAGCCTGCATCATTCTGGTTGGGGCCACGGGCGGCAGATCTGATTCACTTGGGGGCCAAGTTCGCGCCGTGCATGAGGCGAGACGTGCGAATAGCGCGCGCAATCGCCGCATCCGCGCGGCGTGAGCGCGACACCGCGTGCTGCATACGGAACGATGATTCGGGCTGTGTGCAATCTTCAAAGGCTGATTGTTCTGTAAGTTTGTCTCTACATCTGATCCTTACACTGGGCCAAGTTTGCGCTCATTCATGAGGTGAAATAAGAGGGCCATTGCTTTTTCGTGTGCTGGTATCATACGGTATCTAGGTCTGTTCGGCCACTTGGGAGCTAAGCTCGTGTCGTGCATAAGGGGAGACAAAACTATAAGTGCGACACCACTATCTCTTTTGAACTTGTTTTTTTCATAAGATCGCGTTGGTTATTATGGTAAAAGATCAAAGAAAGTTTACCTACTAGGTCCGATTCACTTTGAGCTAGTGCTATGTTTGTTTAGGCCTCAGCTCCACAGCCTCTGCAGAGCTTATGTTATTCCAAGGCTCTTTCAAAGGTTCTGTGAATTTGATAATAGAAAGAACTAAGGGGACTAAATTCTTGGACAAAGCGTTTCATAAATAGGGAAAACAAAAAGTAGTTGAGAATACTTCTTCTTCGTATTGCTTGTACATTTTAGTCAACAAGGTTAATAAAACAACTTACACGCGTAGTGTTTTCTTTAGATAAAATAAAGGTACATACTGTTATGGTATGTATCGCAGTATTTATTGAGTTTAATTAAATGCAATCCAAAAACCAATTGGAATTACTGTATTTATCAGCTTTATTTTTGAGTACTTTTATCTTGAAAAGTATGACAGTCCCATCGTAACCTAATCTTATTTAACAAAAAATAAACAATGATCTCTCGATTAATTTCAGTTATTATCGTACACGTGTTTGACTGACACAACTCCACGTAAAATACTCATGTTTGTAAATCGCAATGTATATTTTAATATAATTAACATTTATGCGCATGCTCACAAACAGATAAGAGGATTAATACCAAAGGTAAGCTGGGATTATGAAATATTACGGACGACGTTTTGGTTTTAATGTACTGTTTGGTAAAGAAAAATTACATTAAACATAATCCGCTTTGGGGTTATAAATTCGCCAAATTTAAACCAACATTCAATTAGAATAAAAAATATATTGTAAAAATTGAATAACGAGGTATTTTACGAAATTGTGGATTCAATAAATTTCGATTTTAATTATAGAAAATAATATCCTTTTACAGGAAGCCATTTTGTCTTTATTAAGTCGTTCTCAAGAATGTTAACCATGCATATCTAATTATTAATTATCCATGTGTTTAATTTCAGAACACGATATCAACGTGGAAAAAGTGGTCTTCAGGTGAATCAGGCCCTGGCGGCCGGATATCAGGGTCAGTTTGCGGATTAGATCCAAAGTAAGTGGAGTATTTTAATAATCTTATTGAATTGAATCTGATAATATTTTATGATTATTTGACACTATTTATTCTTTTTTGTTTTTGATTATTTAATTGGAAATTTTATAATGTAATATAATATAAGTTAGGGGCCGTCCATTAATCACGTGAGGTTGTTTTTCTGATTTTTTGACCCCCCCCTCCCCCATGGTGATATTTGGTGAGGTTTGGGAACAACCCCCCCTCCCCCCCCCCCTGGATCACGTGTATTTTTTGGAAGTCTATGTAAAGGCAATTTTTGACTGGAAAAAAAGATTTATAAAATGGCGTTTTGTGTATTTGCAATAAGTCGGGCGGGCGAGTCAATCGCGCCAATTTTCGCGCCGTTCAAAATTTCGATTCAGAAATAGCGCTTTTTGAAGAAAAGTAAATAAAATTAATACACGTGATGTCTAACGAGACCCCCCCTCCCCCCTCGTGATGTTTCGTGATGTTTTCCGTACCGCCTCCCCCCCCTTTTGAGCCTCACGTGATTAATGGACGGCCCCTTAAGGATTTTTATGTAATAAATGTATTACATTTGTCGACTTCTCTATCGTATTTGGTATTAATGACCTTCTGTGATGAGATGATTATATAAATAAATATTGCTGGACAATTCACACAGCAACATTGTGTTACGGGTGCTCGATTTCTGATATGTTATTTTTTTTGCATATTAGAATGAATTAATTGCTTAGTGAAAAAGAGTACCTAACAAAAGTAAAATAAAAACAATCATGGTTAACACACAACTTGCTTAAAAACTTAAAACAAGCTAAATAAAACCATTCACATTCCAGATTTTGCGAGGCGCCTCGGTCGATAGCGCCGCACGAGTGGCCGGACGACATCACAAAATGGCCGATCTGCAGAAAGTCTGTTCTCGACGGCTCAGCGGCGGTCGGGCGCGCGGGTCATGCGGCCGAGCACATGGCATGTGAGGTCATCGGCCATCCATGCTGCATAGGAGTGCACGGGCAGTGTGCGATCACGACGAGGGAGCATTGCGACTTTGTGAAGGGACACTTTCATGAAGAAGCTTCTTTATGTTCTCAGGTGGGATCTATATACTTATTATTGGTATTAATAATATAATTCATCAGCTGACTGCCTCTAACTAAATTAGTTAGACCACAACGAATTGCAGATATCCAATCTGACTTATTTAGTCGTCTTTTGTTGGTAATAATGATAAACCAAGAGTCACTGTTTGATATAACACATTCATTACCGTACACCGCAATGCTTGTAGAGATGTGTTGCGGCCCCACCGGGGCGTCTTGGTCGCTGAATGTGTTAAATTAACTCGCGTGGAACCATTAGTATTGACCAGTTATTTACTGTTCAATTATTCGAAGCTTTAATTTTTCTTTGCTATTTTTCCTGTAATTAAATTGGCGAAACGTAACCATTTTGTAGTCTTGATGCGACTATAAGAAATAAAGTTACCAAAACGGCGATCTCTAGTTAACACCTTTAATCTTAACCTTCCAGGTATCATGCCTTGACGACGTCTGCGGCATGCTACCATTCATGCGTCGCCGGCGTCCGGACCAGCTGTACCGCGCCTGGACGTCTCTGTTCGTGCACGCGGGTCTCCTCCACTTGGCCACGACGCTGGCGTTGCAATGGCTGTTCATGCGAGACCTGGAGAAGATGGCCGGCCCGGTTCGAATAGCGGTCGTCTACCTCGGCAGCGGGGTTATTGGGAACATGGCCTCGGCTATTTTCGAGCCTTATAGAGCTGAGGTGAGTCATACTTTTATAACATCTTGAAAGAGGTGTGTTTATCATCGAGAGGTAAAATAACAGATGAGAAACTCGTGCAATCTTTAACAGATTGCACGAGTTTCTTGATTCCAAGCAAGAAACGCCGCTTCACTCCAACTGAAACAATTGAACATTATGTGGTCTACGTCTAGCAATTGATATTCTATAAATAAAATAAATAAAAATTAAATTAAATTTCATTATTTCAGATCACGATCCATAGCAACTTAAATCTAATAAACAAACAATAAAGACAATTAAATATTTATAAAATTATGACAATGGCTTCTCCTGTTTTTGAGCCTTATAAGGCAGAGGTTAATTTTACAGTTTATGCCTCTAAATATTGGACTGTTTATCACAAAGGGCAATAAAAAAAAGGTCAGCAACGTTGGAGATTTTTTTTATTCCATAGTCAGTTTCAAGGCTCTGCAGCAATTAAGGCAACAAAGATCTATAGGTAATTGATGTCCTGAGGTAAAAATGATGATAAGGTCAGTTCTATCGTCCTAGACATTATAGATGCTATGATAATACGCATACAATACGAGACCTCGCTTTCGTTTATGTACAGCATCTAACTGAATATTTTTCTATTTTCAGGTGGGTCCAGCCGGCTCCCACTTTGGGCTCCTGGCGTGCCTTATGGTGGAAGTGATCGGTGCGTGGCACATCCTAAAGCACCCATTCTGGGCCATGTACAAACTAGTCGGTGTCGCGCTAACCTTGTTCACATTAGGGCTCCTCCCATGGATAGACAACTTTGCCCACTTTTTCGGTTTTGTGTTCGGATTCCTGCTATCGTACGCGCTGATGCCGTTCATAACTTTCGGCCCGTACGATAGGAGGCGGAAGATAGTGTTAGTGTGGGTTTGTATGGTGTCCGCGGGTACGATGATGAGCGCGCTGGTCGCGTTGTTCTACGTCGCGCCTGCGTACGAGTGTGAGACTTGTCAGCTGTTTACGTGTTTGCCGTTCGCGCCGGATATGTGTGCGTCGCAGGATGTGCGAGTGAGACAGATGGACGGGGTATGACGGCGCGCGGCCCGGGCGCCCCCCCCGCCGACGCCGCCCCCCCGCCCTCCGCGCCCACCCGCTCTTTGCCACGTTTGTCCGCCCCGGAACAGACAAGCAGCGTGAATACAATATCGTCACAGATATTCTTGATAGGAATACTTTACCTCCTGGCTGGGGGTTGGTTCTCGTATTTATCGTCATCTATAATTCCAAATGGATCAAAGATTAGGTTTTGTGTCTTTTGAGTTTATGTTTGGCAACAATAGTGATACTCGGAGTACTTATTGAAGCCAGTCAGTAAGCGATGAATGTATCTTTTATTAAGATTTGACAAATAACGATATGTTTAGAGTCAAAAGTGAAAATGTGTTACTGTAAAGTACATTTTTGAACATTATGCTAGCGCGAAAACACGAGAATCAGCTCTAAGACACGTTGTACTTATGAATTGTGCCTGTAACTTTCATGTTTTAAGCTGTGTTTATCTACTCTGTGACATTGTTCATAATTTGGTGCACATTGCACGTTCTATGACATAGGTTCCATACAGACTCATAAGTGTTGTAACATATTTTTGTTGCGCGATTAAGGTAAATCGTTATTTGCTAAATCGTTACGTGTTATATAATAATAACTGGAAGTAACCGTTCATGGGGCTGGATTTATTAATCAACAAATTCAGAGTTGAAACCTCATATCAATTTTGTGTTTATTTTACTTTAAAGCTCAACTCGAAAGTTAAAACAAACATAAATCCGAAAGAAACATTAATAATTATTGAGGATAAATTAAATGTGCTAAATCCAAAAGTAAATCTTGCGGACAAGGTTATGTAAAATGTAAATATTTATGTAATAAAATAATTATTTAGGGTATTTAAGATTTGCGTGTGATGATTCTGTCTTAACATTTTACGGGAAGTAAAACAGGATAGAGTTAACGTAAAAATAATTTAATTTTAAGTGAATTCGCGACTTTTTTCGACATCATAATAATTATGCGTTGTATGCCGGCATTTCCCGTAATTGTGTCAAAGTATACATAATTTAGTATATTACTAAATAATGTAAATATCACCTTTTATTGATATTTCAAGTTATTTTCACTGTATGCTAACGAATTCTTATCTATAAGTCTCACATTATTTATTTTGTCAATTTATTGTAACCGTGTAGGTCTGTGTAGGCTTCTACAATATTAATTTGTATAACTATGCTAGTAAATAAAAAAAATATATTTAGGTATATTATTTACAATGTTCAAATTTTGGGCGGTTAAATTTTCTCTGTCGTTTACTGTAATTGCAAATTTATCATGATTTATTACGAATTTAAAATTAATCAGAGTGTAAATTTAAGTAGCCATATATTTTTAGTATTGACGGAATGTAAATACTACAGAAAGTGAAATTTAACAGTTATTTTGTTTATTCATTTGAGGGAAATTTAATCGAGATACAGAGAACAGTGCGATAAAAGTAACCAAAACAATATGACAAAAAAACTATAATTTATGAAGCCACTTAAGACTTTATATAATTTATATGTCCCGTATATTAAAAAAAAAACATGAATGCTTGTTTAAAATAATGATTAAATATCCTTGTAACGTATGTACATGGTTTGAGCAATGATTTTGGGTGATTTATACAAAAATACAAAAAAATACCTAATATTTTTCACACGATACCTTATTTTAAGCTTTACCATATTTAGTGGCAATAAAAATTTAATGTAAGTTATCTACGGTCTGAAAACCACTGCCAATCATCATTATTATAAGACGTAAATAGAACATGTAAAATAAAAAAGAGAGATTGTGATACAAAGTTCTACCACACAAATAACTGATTTATATCAATAAGTAGTTTTATGGATATAGTAGGTATAATTTTATTAAGCTTATGTTATAACATTCACATATTTAAATTGAACCTACTTGCATCTAAAAGTTGCATTTGATATCACTAAATGCATGTCCCAATATACAAGAAATTGTATTCGTATTTATTTATCAGTAAAAGAAGGACAGAGCAACCTAACATCGCTTCTGTCTAACTGTGAAACAGTTTGTCTGATACAGTCACAGAATGGTCCTGCGGTATAGAACAATTTTTTTTGTGCCTTAACAATCATAAAACCTAAAATCTAAAAGACACAAATAGGTTACCACTCAACATAATGCTGCAGAAGTTACATGGACAAGTGCAAGTGCAATAAATGGACAGAACCTAAGATTATCAGAGATGGAAAAACGATCTTGGGAGTTTTACTAATTAGCTTGAACTGCCGTTTTGTTATAGCAATAACCTTCTATTTGCCTGTAAGTTTAGTATAAATTACCACACCACAGTATTCGTTTTCGACAAAAGCAATATGTTTCATGTAGCAATAATTTCGCACAATTGTGACAAATATCACACAAATTAATGTTTACTTAAATATATTTTGTTCAAGCTCAAAAAATATTTGGTCTTTAGCTCAAATAATCGCACACATAAAAAATTCATTAAAATGATATGACATTGTAATTACAAAAAAATTATACGCCTTTGAAAATATTCTGTACAATGCGTAAATTGGCCAAAGACAAATATATTGAACCACAGAAGTAAATAAAATTTTAAAATGTTTTAATAGTTCGTGGAAGAGATAGAATTTCCTACGTTGACCTCTTATTACCTGACTCTGTTCTCGCGTAAATCTATTGTCAATTTGTCATCTTGTTCGTATTAGGTCAAGAGTGAGATGGCAATAGATTTGAATGTGAGAATGAGAGAAAGTAATACGTGTCAATTAAGGTACGATTCCTTTTCTTTTGTCACTTGTTTATTGTATGGAATCGAAATAAATTGTATATTGTAAATAAATTTGTATGACTCTGTAACATAGTTCTCGATTGATTTCTCTGATCTTATCTTACCAGAAGTTAACTCGAAGTGCCCTTTTGCCTCACGGCTAGAAGGACTGTTTTCAAGCATAATTCTAAGAAACTGAAAAGATGTGATAGGTATTGGGTAGCTTATGAAGTATTAATAAATATCATACAGGAAAATTTGTTATCTTCTGGTTTTGATCTTTACAAATAAAGATTCATATTTGCTCATAGCAAATACGAAAGTAAGTAATTGCAAAAGACAATTTTAACGTTAGTTTGTATAGGTACTTCTATCACTTCTATGTATACCTACCTGAATTTGTTCTAAACAATGAACAAATCATGCTTTGGTCAGACCATTAAACTTGCGCCATTGTTGCCAAGTAATCGCTTAAGTTATGTTTAACACGTTTTATGATGTAAAGAATTGTATATTTCAGTTTTATCTATTTGTTTTTGAACGTGTTCTTAGTAAAAAATACTATCTTTATATTAAAAGAAATAATTAAAAGTATACAAATAATTTGTATGTTTTCATAGACAAAAAGCTGCCAATATCTATCACATTTTCGTTTAAATAATTGTACATTGTGAACATAACCTAATATTACTGTAATGTTAAATTAACGTAATCTTAATGTAAACTAGTATTAATCGAAAATGAAACCTTATTATCATAAACTTTGTGTTTTATTTTGGAGAAATGTACGGTACATATAAATATAACGCCTCGGTAGGCGTTATTTTTACCCATTTAAATTTTAAATTATATTGTTAGTTTGTTATTACTACGATTATTGCTTTTTTTTTAATTATGTTGGTTTTCTTTCAAATCAAATTGATTCAGATATAGTTATAAACCGCAAACTTTATATTCGTTACGAAACATTATGTACTGAAAAAGTATAAAACCTTGGTGTCGCAGGGGACCGCAAAGGATTTTCTTTTAAGCCATTGATTAGATAAACGATTTATCAATGACAGATCTACCTCTTCCATTGGAATTGTTCAGATGAAATGCAATTTAAAATCATAAGCACACTGTACTTGTACTAGGCGAAGGACGTACCAGCTATCTTGACAGGTACATCAGTTTTCAGATGAAAAACAACATGACACCAAAAAATAATCGAATAAGATCGATGAAATACGCAAAATGACACGTGTCGTGGTTGCACGTGATTTTTTTGATTAGATTAGAAAATTATTTAGATACCCTAATATGTAATAGGTACTTACAAGTGTGGTGTTTTTTATGTATATTGACTATGTAAATATATTTCACTCTTTGGCAAGAACGGCTGAACCGATTTCTGAGATGAGCGCGATCTAATAAACAATCAATCAACTAAACTCTTCAGCTCTATAATTATTAGTCTACGTTATAAAGCATTTAGGGTTATTTTTATTAAAAAGAACCAACTAGCCGTGGGTTTCCTGACAAATTAATGTAGATACATCATTTTTGTGTTAATAACCAGACAAGTTGAATATAACTTTCATTCCGTTTTACAGATAAACTTATTCAAACACTTGTTTAAGTTTTCATATTGGGAAAAACCGACGCACATTCAAGATTCAGTGACATTATCAGGTTTCAATAATCGTACGAATTGAGTTCTTGAGACCAATCTTAAATAGCTGATAAAATATCGAAGATGAGAAATTATTATGAGATACATGACATAAGCTGAAGGTTCTTAAAGACGTGCGATCCTTCAAGATAAAATGATAAGCCACTTGAAATTTCAACGTCAAAGAATATGTAACCATAACAAAACCAATTGTTTTGTAAGAACTGCTGGTAGGTTGCGTTTATAGGATTTGAAAACTCTATAGGTCTACCACTAAAACAGCAAACATAATGAAGTTCTTATCACTGGCAGAGCCTTAGACCACAGTCGCAACAGCCATGCCGAAACACTGTTGTTGAGGCTGAGAAAAAAATGTTGGAAAACTAACTGAGTTAGCCCCTTTGCCACTCATTTTATGAGGAAAGATTTTTTCAATTACCACAACACAGAATTATTAAATCAAAATTTATTAATGAGACAACAAACAACAAAACCAATGAATATGTTACTGTAAAAGCCCGAACTGCAGTAAATCAGATAATAAGATATACCAGTAAAACCAACTATCTACCAACTCTTATTGGTAAATGTCCGAAAAGGATTGCGATTCGAACTTTACCACCCATTACGTTGGTAAATCTTAGGATTTACATTAATGCACGGTAAATGTTGAAAAACAAAACATGTTATGTTTGTATTTCATTCCTAATAGAGAAGTACTGATTTAGATAGATATGATAAAGATTGAGATATTCAGAGATATAGGTAGGTACGTTATTGTGTTTTTTCAAAATAATTTAAATAGGTTGGTATTAATTTGTAGGTACTTATTACTAACGTATGATACCTTTATTATACTACGTTTTGTCTAATAGTTCGTTAAAGTTAATTATTAAATCATGGGCTATATGTACTCATATTTTATTTTATGTATCGCATAGTACATTTCCATATTTTTTATGTAATTAATATAGCATATTATATAAAGCTGTTTTAGAATTTTAGTACCTAGGTACATAGTTGGTAAAAAGACATCTATCACAACTGCAATAATGCCAGTTCATCAGGTAGGTACTTTCAGACTTATCGGTATTGGTTTTCATTTTTTCAGTTTGGTTTTCCAAATTAATCGTTTATGACATGTTTTGTTTTTCAACATTTACCGTGCATTAATGTAAATCCTAAGATTTACCAACGTAATGGTGGTAAAAGTTCGAATCGCAAACCTTTTCGGACATTTACCAATAAGAGTTGGTAGATCTTAGGTTTTACTGGTAAATCTCAAGATTTACCGTAGTTCGGGCTTTTACAGTAACAAATATACCAATAGAAAACGTACTAAACCCAAAATACATTTTACTTGAACCACGAAACGATTCGATAGCGTGTTTTAAATTTTACTTTAGCGACATCTAGTTATAAACATACAAAGTAGGTTTCCTTACAGGTGAGTAAGAAATGGTAATTTTAATTTTTTTATCTTCTTTTAATCATTCGATAACAATAGAATATTCTAATTACTTTTTAAAAACCTATTCAATGACACCTCATACGAGTTTTTATTATATTTCTCCGCCTTGTTGAAATAAATATAACACGGAATAAAAATATACTAATTACATACCTACACACCAAATTTCAGAAGAATCCGTTGAGAAATGAGCCTTCTAGAGGAGAATATACATACATACGAAATACGAAAGCATTTACTTCGAAATTTAAACAGAGACGCTTTGCTCGCTTCGCTCGCTCGGTCAATTATGGTAAACGTCAAAATTAAGTATGCATAATATGTTAGGTAAGTCGGATGTAAAGAAATTCTTTGCGAGGCATCTTTTTATATTTTTGCTTAGACACCTGAAGGCTTAGCGCGTATCAGTCCAACAGAGATCAACATCAGTATCAAGTATTTCAATAAAACCGCTCGGATCTGACGCCTCAAGTTGTTACTGATTAGGATTCGAGTCCGGTGGTCGTGTTGCAGATGTGTAAAGTGTTAGTTAGTTCGCAAATATGTTGACGGGATGGAGACTTATTTTGTCCAAATGTAAGTATTATTTAGATTTTATTGTGGAATTTATTTTTGAGTTATAAGGTAATTTAATATTGGTATGCTAATAACTTTTTAAAATATCATGGTTTATAACAATATTTGAACATGAAAAGGGGAACATACCTACCATGTTTTAAATGTTTCTGAGTTTCCCGATACTTTGACTCTGTTTCAAGCACCATAGAATAAGACTTAATAATGTTGTTTATGGAAAAGTTTATTTTTGTCGTTGGAAAAGTAAATAAAATTTTTCTTTAAATATTAATGAGGTATAATTGTTTTAGATTTACATAATTCACATCAACGATACGATATTAGGTACACACATTTGAAAACAAGGGATTAGTTTGAAAACACTAATTAAATTGCTTATGAAGAAAGTGAAGTTTACTCCTTATTTTTCTAAGCCTGTACTTTCCCACCGTTGCAACGGTTCCCAACAACGCGTTGGAATAATACCTCCCCTAACTCTGTCTAGGGCAGATATAAAAGAAATATGTACAAATGTTTATATTACCACTAAACAAATATTTGCAGATTGTATAATTTTTGTCCCGAGGCGGGACTCGAACACGCAACCGCACACAGGCGGACTTTCGACCGATGCGCTGTAGAAGGCGTTTAAAGCTTTACTTCTTATTTGTTTTAGTATTCATAATACCCCAGCGTTATGTCCTGGCCATAATGGGAGCGTTGGCCATAGCGAACGCTTACACAATGAGAGTTTGCCTCAACTTGGCCATTACTCAGATGGTGAAGAGGACTTCTTCGGGAGAGGCTTCAAACAGCACTGATGAGCTGATTTGCATTGATCCAAGCACGATTGGCCAGATTGCGAGTAATATTACTTCCGATCTAACAGACATAGTTGATGAAGTAAGTGTTTAATTATTTACTAGTAATGTAAAGGTTAGAGGGATGGAGGATTGTGGGTGGGGGATGTAAGGGGAGGCTTATGTCCAGCAGTGGACGTCCAATGGCTGAGATGATGATGATGAATGTAATGTAAATGTAAGGAAACCGGCATGTTCTGAGAACTTTAAAGAGTTTGAAGGAGATCTTGGTTCGTTATAATTTGTTATCTGTGTTTGAAATCTAGATTGGTCTGTAAGTCATCAAGAAAGCAATATGGGTTCGTGGCAATGAGATGCGTTTCCTGGTTAAACGCGAGTTCAGGACGTCAGCCAAGGTCAGGGTCACATCATAACAATTGTTGTCAGAATTTAAGGCTTAGTTTTGATTTACCTCATAAACTAGAGTCACAGTTTATCCTCAAATCATCAATATAATTAACAAGTTATGATAGAATATACTATAATTCTCACTTATGCTACTACTCTATACTCATTATAATCTTTAGAGATTTAGTATTATCACCACGTAGGTATTTATGGATCATAGGCGCCAGTGATGACCTCTGTAATGTAAAAAAAGACATTGTACACCATCATCATCCCTTTTACGGTGCTGAGAGGAATTTGATAATTTTGATTTATTATTGAATTACCAAAGGAATACTTTTTTTAACACTTGGAGCTGGCAAAGCCGCAGCACACAGCTAGTAAAGAAACTATTATGGAGAAAATTAAAAAAAATCACACCTTCGAAATTTAAAGGTCGCTTTATATAATATAGGCTAGGTTCAAATATCGGCAGTCTAAATAATATTATTCTACTTAGTATGTTTTAACGTATTTTTAACGTTACACGAGACGATATAATGACATAGTCGTATGATTGTGGGTGCCTGCGATTAGTTAGAATTTAAGCACATTGGTTTATGTGGAATGGTTTGTTACTAAGATTTAGTGCATAATTCTCTGATAGATAAAAATCTATCAGAGTATTATCCCCTTTTATATATAATTGACTCTATACACAGAACTTCTGTAACGGTCATATTAATAATAATATTCATTTATTGATAAAATATATTATAATAGGTCAATTGGTTTTACATTTTAGATAAGCATGTCAATTACTAATTTCCTTTTTGTACAACGGGAATTACTCACGTATTTACATAGGAGTTAAACAACTCTCGACGTTTCGAAAGACGTTTTGAAAGTGAAATAATTACTAATTTAATCGAATGTTACATTTATAAAGTTATTTAATAATAATAATAGAATCAATAAAAATCGGTTGGCCTATAACGGGAGGTATAATATATAGTATAATATATAAATAGGTTGTAATGATAATTATGATGGTATTAGCAATTTCATGTTAAAGAGTTTTTTCGAACCAGATTGAAAGTTTGATATTCAACAACCAGGACATTTTCCGATACATCACACATCTGTAATATGTAGTTACAACTATTTGGCGAATGATCGAGTAAATGAAAAAACATTAAACTTCCTGTTAAAATAGTTTGCGTTTGACAAACTTCTTGTATCTATTTGTACATAATATATTGAAAGATGCCAATAGTGACGTCATTATCTATGCCATATTACTTGCAATCCCTGTGCTAGTTGTTAGACGAAATATAATGTATTGACTTATAAATAATCTAAGATGTGTTGTTCAGATTATAGTTTGACTAGATTTTAGGACTAAAATATTATAGATTAGATTATATTTATAAAAGATGCCTGCAACTTCCGGTCAGTTTACACTAATATGCGAAGCGACACAACTCGGCGCGTTTTTAACATTGATAAGGGGGCTAGCCAAGTAGTAAAGTAATTCGATCATCGCATCATCATCATCATCAGAATAGAATACGTATTTTATTAAAGAATTGATTTACCTACTACCCTTCAAACTAGTTTAAACAATTGACAGCAACACTCCAACCATTTCTCGGTACTTTAAGTATCGACGCGTAAACTGACCTTAAGAATATCTGTTGATTTAAACCAATCTTTATAAACATCTTAAAAATTTTCTCGACAGTTTGAACCGGATTTTCCTTTGTCTTTGACATTTGTAAAATAATCTTTAATTATCTAATTTGTTGCAACACCGGATTTTTAACAATTTATTGATATAATAATTTCAAATATTATCTCAAGGTATCGGGTATTATTAAAAGTATCGGGTTTCCTTAATCATTATTTTCTTTATTACCTAAATCAAGTTTAAGGCTGCTTGATTCTCATTCAAAAACGTGAGTCGTGTCATTGAACGGCCCTAGTAAGACAAAACTGGTAGAGCATTTCTATTTGTACCATCATCATCACCATTACCGTGTTTACTAAGTGAGAGCACCCTTTCATTCCGAAGGTTGGGGGTCACACCCAGTCGCGCACCTCCGTAATTGTCTTGAAAAATTCATGTGCGTTTTTACAAGTGCTTTAAAAGTGAAGCGAACTTCGTGAGGAAACCGGCATGTGCTTAGAACTTTAAAGGATGTAACTTTTACTATCCTGCACTTGGCCAGCGTTATGAATTGAGGCCTAATATCTCGTTAAGAAAGAAACCCCTGTATCCCATCAGTCAGAACGCCTAACACAAAGACAACACTATAACTATTCAAAAAGGGTATCTGAAGCATTTAAAGGGTTCGGCAGCAAGCAGGTAACATATCTGATGCTACACGCTTCCATAGACTGCAGTAACCGCTCTCCACCAAGTGGGTCGCATGCTGGTCTGCCAACTTGGTACTATAAAAAAAACACGTGGCTACTAACCACGAAAATAAGGTTTAAAATTTCATATTTTTACAGACAGTAAAATTCGAATGGAGCGAAGTAACACAAGGAATCCTACTGGGTTCCTTCTACTATGGCTACGTCGTCACTCACATTCCCGGCGGCATGCTCGCGGAGAGATTTGGAGGCAAGTGGGTGCTCGGCTTGGGGCTCTTGTCAACTGCCATTTGCACGATCATCACCCCGATTACTGTCAAACTTGGAGGCGCTACCGCTCTGTTTATTCTGCGAGTTATCGAAGGCCTTGGTGAAGTAAGTTATTATACATATAAATATAAAGTAAGTAGGTAATTTAATTATTTGTGTCGCCTAACTTCAAACTCACATGTTTTTTTTAAGAGGTACGAGTATATCTTAATATAGCGTAAAAAAGCATAATTCTGTTTTATCTGCTTTGTATAAATTTGCGTAATTAACTATTGAAGATAGATAAATTTCCATTAATCATATAATTTCCATCAATGATGGTAAATCCAAACTAAATATTGTTTTTTTATAAGAAAACATTAAATAAAGTGATATTGTTATCATCATGCCAATACAAGGCATAACGTAATAGATACTTATTTGTAAATTAATATTCTGGTATTTGATAAACAATCATTATCTATATTTATTTTGTTTTATGCAAAAGATTTATTTGCGAAAGTGTTTTGATAATTTGCATACTTTTAATACTTAATGCTGATTTATTTCAACTGTTATAAATCATTACAACAACAACTACATATTTATTTTATTTACGTAGTTGACGTAATACTATTTATTTGAATACATGTTGTGTTTAAATTAAATATAAGTAATTATTGCCTAACCCTTTTAACGTAAAACATCGTCCCTTCTATGCTTCATTATTATTTATTCACAGATCCTTATATAACGATAAATTGTTTAACAATTGATTTTTCCCAGGGTCCGACAATGCCTGGTCTAATGGCTATGCTATCAAAATGGGCACCCAAAGAAGAAAGGGCAAGAATTGGGGCCATCGTATTTGGAGGGGCCCAAATAGGGAATATCGGCGGGGCCTTTTTTTCTGGACTCATTATGCATGAAGGCAGTTGGGAAAATGTGTTCTATATGTTTGGCGGGCTTGGGATCATTTGGTTTTTGATTTGGGTAAGTTTTTTATTTATCATCATCATCACAGGTCTTATCTCTTGAAGAGAGAGATTAGGCCTTAATTTACACGGCCAAGTGTGGGCTGGTTGGCTGGAAACACGTGTTTTTCAGAGGTTTTAAAGTTCTCAGAACATGCCACACGATATTTGCCTTCATCGTAAAAGCACGTGTTTTAATTTTTTTTACATTTTCAAGATAAATCCAAAGGAGCGCGAGAGGTTTGAACCCACAACCTTGATTGAAAGTCAACTCCCACTTTGCCAACACGGCTCTCTGTAGTTATTTTATTGTTTTCCATTAAAAAGTTGCACCAATGCGCGCTGTTTACTTTTATTGATTTGAGCGATCAAACAAGATTGCAAGTTCAATGCCATCGGTCAGAGACAAAGCTATATCGTGTTTGTCGATATGCAAATAAAAAGGAAAAAGTTGAAAAGATTAGGGTCTGAGGCTAATAAATTATGCTGTAACTAATCATCTTTTTATTGTTATTATTATGCATAACAAAGTCATCTTATAAGACCTCTTTTTTTTAAGGACACGCCATTATTACGATTACCAGAAGATTGATTTAAAGAAACTATATTTATTAGTTCGACAAAGAATAAATAAAATAAATGTAATCTATATAATAAATGTAAATTTATTTTCTTTCAGTGTGTTATCTGCTTCAGTACACCCAACACTCATCCATTTATATCAGATGCTGAGAAGAAGTTCCTAAATGAAAACGTGGATTCTCTGATTCACACGAAGAAGCAAACCTTAGACCCTACACCGTGGAAGGCACTGCTGAGATCTGTACCCCTTTGGGCTCTCATTATTGCTGGAGTAAGACATTAATATTTATTTAGAAAATTAATGGTTATATCATTAAAAAAACAAGGCCGAAATACTTTTAGTACCTATCTCGCAAAATGCCAATAGTTTCCTTCAAATACATCATCAAGACTATTAATAAATAAAAAAAATGATATTTTATCTTAGAAGTTCTTGCGGTACGAGATAAAAAAAATGTTTTTTGTTATACTTTTCAGTATGATTATTTTTTACTGAAAAAGTCATGCGAAACTAAAATTGGCTAGCAACGGCTTAAATGCTAAGAAAATTTATGCGTAATACCTATCGTTTAAACGATCCATAAAATTGTTTCAAGTTGTGTCTGGTTGTTGTGTATTGTAGTAGTTGTTGTAGTAGTTTAAAAACTCTAACAGACCAACAGAGAGTAAAAATAAACTTTTAAATATTCAAAGTAACATCAATTTGTTCAACGAATTCAATTTAACTTAGCATATTACGAGCAACAAGGTTAATAACATGTTTCTTTATAAATGAAAACGTTTAGAAATGGAAATCAATTCTAAGCCTGCTGAACATCTATCACAATAAATTTTCAGGCAAAGAATTAGAGAAAAATAACGACTGCGGTGTAAATTGAAAGTGAAGGTTTAAAAAGTTATAACAAGTTATAATTAATTATCAAGGAAATGGTGAAAAAAATAGCTTTGTCTCGATAATAAAACTCGAACGATATTTCTCACGGTTATATATATAGAAAATGAATAATCGAACGTGTTATAAAAATTTACAAAATACGGCTCAGTTCCGCGTAATTTTATTAATGACCAAATGTTTTTGTACCTTACGTCAATATAACTGTTGAGACATATGATAATAGCGAATTTGCTCACTATATAATTTTCTATTTAAACTCACTTTCGCTCTTTTTATACAGCATCAATTCTGTTCAAAAATGTTTATGCAAAATTTTTAGAAGATTTTTCCCAGAAATGACGTTATCTGAAACATTCTATGCCTTCCTATTGACCCCTTTATTATTAAAATTACGGGAAATTATTCTTATTGAATACCTTCGTCCTACAAAAAACAGACCTACAAATTTTAAGGTATCTAAGATCAGCATCTTATCTTTGTTGAGGCTATATACGTTTATCCATTAATCAGTCAGTCATTCAGAACAAAGAATTTTTTAGATATTACGAGTACTAAATTTCATCCTCCGATTGTCCATTGTTTTGTAAAAGTTTAATTAAATAGAAAGTATCTCATTACATAAGCCCTTGGGTTGCATCTATCCTTTATTCATTCCTCATACATCAAGGTGATTAGTAGGAAATTGAATAAAAGTCTTGAATAAATTAATGACATCTTGAATGGTCATTTAAGATTATTATGGTCTTTAAACCCACGGCTCATTGATAGTTTAATTGTCAATAGTATGGTAATTGCATTACAAGGAAACGATGAGGCTGATTTGTAATTTGACTAATGCTTGGTTTACACGGGCTTCGTAGCTAAGCGCTTAGTACTTGTCGCTTACTAAGCGACAAGTACTAAGCGCTTAGCTACGAAGGATAATAGGATCGATCTCTATTCCCTTGCACTATTCACAAACACTAATACTAAGCACTAATCAGCGTGTTTACACACGAGGAATTAGTATTATTGACAAGTACTAAGCGCTTAGCTACGAAGCCCGTGTAAACCAAGCATAAGGGATTTGTATACCAAAAAACTGGCAGTAGTGTCGTTTGCGTACTGTTCTACTTACTGGCTATCACCAAACTCGTGATTTAACGGTGAAGGAAAACATCATGAGGAAACCGGGATGAACAGACAAGTTTGTGTGACATTCACCGACACGCATTTGACCACCGTGGTGAATTAAAGCCTATACCTACTCTCTCGTCGAGAGAGAAGTCTCTGTGTCGCTGCAGTGGGAACATTAAATAATAGAATATTATAAATAATGCTAACTAAAAACTATTTATTAGATCGGACATGATTGGGGCTACTTCACAATGATCACCGATCTCCCGAAATACATGACAGATGTGCTGAAGTTCAACATCAAGGCAACTGGAACTCTATCCTCTCTACCATACGTCGCAATGTGGATTGCATCCTTCTTCTTCGGTCTGGTTTGCGACTTCTGCATAAAGAAGAAAATTCATAGTATCACGACAGCAAGAAAAATATATACTACTATTGGTAAGTTGCTCTGATTTTGACATTATACTAACCCTTCATTTTATAACAAAGGGAACGTACTCACGTATTTACAAAGGAAACAGGAACAACTCTCGACGTTTTGACTGCAACAAGAAAAGTCTTTTTAAGGCGCGCGAGCAGAGATACTCAGAGACAGAGACACCTGCTGATAAATATTGTTCTTGTTGCAGTCGAAACATCGAGGATGGTTAGTAAATACGTGAGCAACTCCCCTCCCCTTGTCATAAAATATAGTCTAACTCACGAAAAATCTGAAAGTGAAATGTTATTTAGCCAGACGTAGGAGTTGAAAGTAGCCAAACCTAGGCAATGCGCTGTTTATTCGTAATGACCAAGATAGATGCTGTCCTATCTTTATTTATAAAATATCTTTAAAAACGTAATGTAGTATGGTAGGTATTTTTAATTCATATGTATAACCACTTTGGAAATAACAAGCTATTATCAGTAATCAAGAAATACTATACAAACTAGATGATAATAATCTATGTTAAAACATTGTGACGTGAATGATAATAATTAATATCTAATAAATAAAACAATATTGATGATAATTGTGATGTTCCAATTATTTCATTGAATAATATTTATGAATTACTGCGAAACATGGTTTGAACATTTCACAATATACGGAAGAAATAGATTAAATTGCAGCCAGCAAACAATAAAAACGGAAAACCAAAGTAAATAGTTTAAGTGTTGTACAAAAGCCAAACACTGATAAGAATAGGAGTGTGTTCTTATCAATAACGGAGACATCAAATGTTTCTTGAGAAATTTATTATCAATACTAGAATGATAAACCTTTATGTTAAATTAAAGCCTTCTACGCACTTTATAAGCCTCGCCTAAGTAGGAGCAAACTCTACTCTCATTCCAAAGGTCGTGGTTCAAACCCCCGGAGCTACGGATTTTTCTTCTTGAAACATTTATGTGCGGTTTAAAACACGTGTTTCAACGGTGGAGTCATCATGAGAAAACAGGCATGTTTTAAGAATTTTGATGGCCGTGGTTAATAATATTCTAGAATAAAGGCCTGAGATATTAGGCCTTCATTCTCAAGAGAGAAGTCTCTGTGTCCCATTAGGCGGAACGTAAATATGGGTGTATCTACATTCTTTTACTTCTCAAGCGTACAAATACACAGAAAATATGACAGTACCTACAGCGAAGGAAAGACCTACCTAAGCTCCATATAAATTCTTACTAAGCAGCAGGTTGCCTGGTCGTCTAGTTTCGGTCGCTAAGAACGGAATGCTATGCTAAAAATATGCGATAAAGACCCGCTATATCTCCTTAATTTCTTTTTTACAGCCGCAACTGGCCCAGGAATCTGCATACTAATGGCGTCCTACTCTGGCTGCGACACAACCCTCGCTGTCATGTGGTTCATCATAGCCATGACGCTAATGGGCGCATACTACAGCGGCATGAAGATAAACCCGCTGGATATATCGCCGAACTACGCTGGCACCACCACCGCTATGGTGAACGGCATTGCAGCTATCTCAGGGATTATTTCGCCGTATTTGATAGGGATGTTGACGCCAGATGTAAGTGGTTTTTTTTATAAATAAATATAATTGCAAGACAATTCGCAGCAACATCTAGCCCGAAGCTCGAAGCTTACTATTATAAGTATATACGTACATAGATAGATATTATGTTTTATTGTACATACATAATAGGTAATACAACACCAAGACGACACCCGGAACAAATATTTTACAGTATTTTATTGTATAATTCTTATTAGTTATACTTACTTTATTTTAACGCAATATTTAACTAAGTAAAGATTGACATTTTGTGTTTGTGAAAAACTTAAATTCTATTCAAACCTCTAAATTTTAGTATGCTGCTCGTGTTGTAGCCTCGCTCTTAATATTGTACCTGCTTGTCCGTACCTAATTTAGTAACAGTTGTTTCATTATTGTAACACTTTACTTCCTCTTTAGTCACCAGTTCATTGCTGAGATGTCGTGATAAACCCATACCTGACGAATGCCTATGTTGCTTTAAGGACCATTAGTGTTTTATGGATTATATTATGTTCGTTTGACGACCTCTGTAGATGTGGATTCAATAAAAGATGTTGCGGGTTGGATTTTGTACCTTTGTAAGACAGGTGTAATGTCGCTATAGGTACTTAAAGTATCAAATTTTTGATAGCTAGCGATTAATACGCATGTCGACGTTTACTGGAAAGCGTAGGTCCATTCCCACTCGAGGACAAGTTACATTGAAAACTTAGATTTATACTAAACCATTTTCTAAATTTTAGAAAAGCTAAAAAACATGACAATTTATAATCAATTCTGTTTTCAGTCTACGCTCAAGCAATGGAGAGTTGCTTTTTGGGTGTGTCTCGGCGTACTGGTCGTGACGAACATCATCTATCTCCTTTTCGCACAAGGCAATCAGTTATGGTAAGTAGCATGTGACGAATTTCTTCCAATGTATGGAGTTTACAAAAATGTGACGAATTAACTTTGTGGCAAATGTACAACAACCCTATCGAATGAACCTATACCTACTCCATTTCACAAACAAAATTGTTCCTATATTTATTTTGCGAATGTTAAAATGGAACTTGGAATTTACCAAACTAAAAGTCAACATTCCTATCACCTGTGCATAGAAGGTTTAAAAACTTCTTATTCAGGACAAACTACGAGTTCGTATTTTTTAGTAATGATGGTTTTATAACTTCTAAAATAAAAACTTATTTGCAGGTGGGATGACGTGAAAAAGCACGGATACCCCAAAGACTGGAAGCACGGGCCTCTCCCGACGAACAAGACGCAAGATTCAGAAGCACCCACCAAAGAAGAGAGCAAAGACAAGAAATGATACCACCAGATATTATTAGGATTAAGTTAAAATAAAATATTTATTTGTTTGTGTTTTGTTTTTACTTCTCCAAAAAAATAATAATAATAAGCATTTGTTAGAGTTATACCAACCCTGCTCTTTGTGTATAACAATTCAAATCAGTCATACAGTAGCGTCGTACAAACTTACGTCGTACATTCAGTAGCATGGGGATTATACCAGATCCCCTAAGTCGAAGACATAATAATAAAGGTCATCTGTTTCTATATGGTATGTCTTTATATCAAGCGTTTTGTTAAAATATTGACATCATGATCACCGCTATTAACTATTATTCTCTTGTTGAGAGAGAGATAAGGCATTAATTTACCATAATGGACAAGTGAGCGTTGGTGAATGAAAAGTGTCCGTCAAACTCAAAAGTTTTATCAGTATATGCCGGTTTCCATTACCGTTCGAGCACGTGTTTATAAATTTATTGTTTAGAGGTCCGAGCCATCGGCTAGACCCACTATGAGATTACGTTCTTTGTTTTCTGTGTAGGTTCGACGTATTTATAACAAACCTTCTCCTTTCCATCTAACCTTCTTGCATATAGCGATGCCTCTCTGTCATCTGCGTCTGTCTGCTTGAGTGACGTGCTAGGATTTCTCTTCAGTACGCTTTGTTTTTTCACTAGTGAAGACGTATTTTATTATATAAAGCTAAATTATTATCGTATAAAAGCACATAGTCTAACGTTGTTAACGTTTTCATCTTTTATGAACGTGGCTTTTACAATTTACGATGATATTCAAGTCTACGGCAAACGTCCATACCACGTTGAAACACCGATTCTCGTCCGATCACCGAAGTTAAGCAACGTTGGGCTCGGTCAATACTTGGATGGGTGACCGCCTGGTTTGTATGGGCTTTTTAGGTAAGTAACTTTTATTAAACGATTAATCAAGTCGTGGCTTTCCCACACTTGTCACTATAAGAGGAACAGCTCCATCCGACTGTTTCCTAGATCACCACGTTGAAGCGTGCATTCCACCTTTAGCAAATCGATTATTCATAATCTATATGAATGGTGTATCTGTTGTCGGCGGCTCAGATGCCCCGACGCCGCGGCTCGTTTTGAGCCGTCGCCGGCTCGAGTAGCCTAGATTACCACATAAAGCGTGCATTCCACCTTTAGCAAATCGATTATTCCTAACCAATAGGAATGGTGTATCTGTTGTTGGCGGCTTAGATGCCCTGACGCGACGACTCGTATTGAGCTGTCACCGGCTCGTTTAGCCTAGATCGCCACTTTAAAGCGTGCATTCCACCTTTAGCAAATCGGTTAATCCTAACCAATTAGGAATGGTGTAAGTATCTGTTTTTGGCAGCTCGGATGCCCCCATACGATGGCTCTTTTTGAAATGTCTCCGGCTCGAATAGCCTAGATCTCCACTTTAAAGCGTGCATTCCACCTTTAGCAAATTGGTTATTCCTAACCAATAGGAATGGTGTAAGTATCTATTGTTGGCGGCTCAGATGCCCCGATACGACGGCTCTTTTTGAAACGTCTCTGGCTCAAATAGCCTAGATCACCGCGTTAAAGCGTGCATTCCACTTTTAGCAAATCGGTTATTCTCAATAGGAATGGAGTATCTATCGTTGGCGGTTCATATGCCCCGGCGCGACGCTTCTTTAAATTTAATAGGAATTTTATTATTAAATGGAGTAGTTAGATGTTCGATGGCTCGGTTTGAGCCGTCGTCCCGCGACGTCGGCGCAATTTGCCTGTCGTTGCTTCAAACGACCTGCCGTCGGTTCAAGTCAGCCGACGTTGGCAACGTTGACAAAACAAATACAAATGTTTCAGTTCACCTAGCCAGCTTGAGCATACTTTTCTCTAAATATGCCTATGCTTAATGTTCTTAAGAGCTTCTCGATTTTTCAGAAGATGCAGAATTTTATGTGCATTGATTGTTGCGCGAATTGCTCCTACTTTTCTAGAATAAATTAAGGAGTAGGCCAAAGTTCGAAGTTATGTTTTATGTTAAAGAACAGCTATTTGGAGATCCACCTGATCCACAGTTTATGAACAAGCTTCTTTTTACAGTTCCTACCTCAGAGTTGGCTTAAGCTTTTCTCCTTTCGGAGCTCATGGAAGGGTCGTACAAGACCTTAAAGATAAAACTTATGGCATGAACGTTTACTCGGGCTCTTATATACGCTTCAGTTAAATTGGCTCAGCAAATACTTATGGAGAATGCACTATTATCTTTATAGTAGAAAAATTTAACTTTAGCTTTTGTTCCGTCAGGGCAATGACAAAGCTATAAATAAAAGACAATAACAACGGTAGCCGTCGCCTATGTTGTCTATGAGAATAAGAGTTTATGTGGTCGAGTCCATAGATAATGAAAGGGTTTCTAATAAAATTTTTTTACTCCAGCTTAACCTCTAAGCAAACAAGAAAGCATCTTGGCCCAGACCTTGGAAAAGAAGCTGAAATATTCAGTGCCTTGAACGCGGCCGTCACTAAGTTGGTAGATAAGACCCACGTGTCTAATGGGATATTTGAGTCATCTGCCTGGAGGCAGATGACTCATGATGGCAGAAAAAGTTTTACATACTGCCCTAGTTTTTGTGACTTCGAAAGTAAATCCACCTTTATCTGATGTAATGATGATAACTTAGTTTGACCATATCCTGGAAGTTTTTACTCATGGGCTTTTAATACAGAGGGAGGCCTTCCTAGAGGCTACTGGAGAAGACGGGAGATCATCAGCTCAGAGCATATTAGAAGCCATGAAAAGCATTTATTGGGTCCTGATCTAAAGTTTCTTTCGGTATCAGACCAACTCCTACGGTATGTGTGTTGGATCGCCAGAAAACCAACTTACTTTGTCTTTTTCTGCGATAGACAACTTTTTGCAGGCGTTAAGGGTAACGCCTCCGCATCAGTTTCAGTTTTTTAGGTCTACAAAAACCATGGTGGTTTATATAATGGTGTAAGAAACCCTAAAAATTCCCTCTAAGAAGGGCGGCAACACTGAAAATAAGTTTGTATTACGATTGGTATTTCAAAAAGAAATATTGATATATTTATACGCCGGTATTTTACACCAGAAAGAGTATGTCTAGCAGAACCTAGGGGCACCCTCAACATTAACACCGAATTTATTTTGTCTAGAAACAGCATTTATAAATCTTGGTTTATCCGGTACCAGAAATTCTGGAGCTACAAACACTATGGGCCTCGGTACCGGCCAACGCCAACGGGTTTCCCTATATTCGAAGTGAAACCCGATGGGAAGAAAAATTTTGACTTTAGAGAATTTATCATGATGTCCCTATAGCCGGAAGTCACAGAAGATTTTAGCTAAGATTTCAAGACCTGTTTTATCAAATGACCTGTCTACATTTTAGTCTTACTTCGGCGCCTATGGCCTTTGCCAAACTTTGAATTTGGGATTTTTAATTGCCAATTTCAGGAAACGATTCGAGAATGCCTTTGGTGGCTAGTCTATCTCAAGATTTCAACTCCGTTACATCGCGAAGCAGCGGTGATCTTTATTAAAACCGACGCCTCAGCTTTAGGATCGGGTGCAGTGACTTGTCCAAGTGATCTTTAGGATTTTATGGAAATAAATGAAATCTTTAAATGACATGTGGTGGTTTTAAATGGCAAGGGGTGTGGAATCATCGGCAAGAAGACTGACACTGCAGCAAACAAGATGTGGGTGGTTACTTCAGGCGTTAAATTTTTGTCAGTATAACTCGAGGGAGTGCATCCAGTCCAGACTTATTCAGTCCGAGAACAAGACAGTGGTCGCCTAAATTCAAAATAATGTGGTACAAAATCGATGATATTACTAAATCTAGTCACAGAGATTATTAGAACTGCCGATCGACTTCGGCTCCATCTTTCCGCCAAAGACTTTCCAGGATGGATGTATCATGTAACTGACTGCGGACAATCTTTCACACATAGAGACATAACCAGAGTGGACGCTAGCAAATGAAATCGCTCTCTAGATATTTCAAAGGTAGAGCACTCCTCAAGTCAACCTATTTACTTCTGAGAGGTCAGCCGTATAGTTTCCTTAGACCAGAAGGTGCTTACGTAGAGGCTTGCACCAGGAGATGGGCATGAGATCTAGCTTGGTTTTTTCCGTCACCATATCTGATGCCGCAAGTTCTCAGCCACCTGTATCGTACCACGGGGACTTTCGTGATCATATTTGGACGGTGGAAGTAGGTGGTTTGGTAGTCCGATCTGAAAATGAGGGCAACAGCGGCACCTTAAATGATATTAGAAAAACTTTATCGAAAAGAGGACCAAAAAACCTACTCCAGAGTTATTTCCTTATTAAAGGAATCTTGGATAATATGGGGTGGTTCAAAATTTCTAGCAGGATGGCCTTCTAGATTTCCCATGTCTTTTGAAGTCATCATGGCGTGACAATATTTTCAGGACGTATCATAAGCCCTGCATGAGGTGGAAATGGACTGCATCAAATCTCATAGATTTTTACATCCAAGTCCAGAACACCTGGGTTTTTTACATAAATCTGAGTGATTAGCTCCAGCCTTAATTTTTGGTCCACAAATCTGTGGTATGTACTTTACTAATCTCCATAGGTCAGAATCTATTTCAAGCAACGCTTTTTAGTAAGACATGTCCTAAAAGTTATTCAGTTGAGAATTCAGTTCAAAGTAGAAAGAGATTCAGTAGAGGTTTGGAAATTATTTCTTTTTCATTCGGGACGCCGAGTGCACTTTTTAACATGATTGCGAATTTCATGTGAAGGCTTGGAATTATCTTTTACATTTTGGCCAGTATTTGACCCAAGTCTATGGCCCAAATACTAATTACTTTGTGATTCTAATTTACATCAACAATCTGGTTGGTTATTTATGTGTAAATTATGGATAAGAAGTTTAATTAATTTTGTTTGGGGTTAAGTATTTGATTTCTACTTTTGCGTAAAGAAGATCGGCTAGAGATAATTTGAATATTATAACGTGTCCTGCCTGAACACAAGTTCAGGCAGCTAGTCGAAAAGTGATGGATGGTTGTCCAAATAATTTAAAGATGCTAAACTTGGGGCTTCTTCTGGAAGTATTCCGTCGCAGTTGCAGCAGTCGCTCACCGCAGACTAGATATTGATGAAGTTTATAAAAAACGAGAAATTGAAAAAAATTATAAATAACAGACCTTTTTAAAGCATTATATCAAAGAAATAAGTAGGTACACCTTTCCGGTCGTACACTACATAACAATTAGTCTATCAAATTACTTCAGAGTTCAGACCTGTCTAAGTGATAGAAAATTAAATTTATTGTTGCTTGTTGTATCTTAGTGTATTTTTGTTGCTAAACAATATTATCAGAGTTTTTACCAAAGTATGTTATACTTTATTAATTGTCACAATACGCTCCCTTTCTTTCTCTCTTGAGCGCCGGCAGATAACAGACAAGTCTCATAGTGGGTCTAGCCGATGGCTCGGACCTCTAAATATACCCGTTTTTCCCCCGAAGGGTTAAAAACGGTTATTTCGAGTCCAGCCTAGGCTAGACCCACGGGTTTTTAACCCTTGCCGTCGCAAGGTACTGAAGAGAAATCCTAGCACGTCACTCAAGCAGACAGACGCAGATGACAGAGAGGCATCGCTATATGCAAGAAGGTTAGATGGAAAGGAGAAGGTTTGTTATAAATACGTCGAACCTACACAGAAAACAAAGAACGTAATCTCATAGTGGGTCTAGCCTAGGCTGGACTCGAAATAACCGTTTTTAACCCTTCGGGGGAAAAACGGGTATATTTTTTTTTGTAAGCCATGTTATGTTGGCTGGAAATTAAAGAGTGTCCTCCCTCTGCTATTATTTCTGAAATTTCTTAGATGTAAATCTCATCTAATGGTAAAGGAAAAAATATTGATGAACAAATTGCCTCAGGTAATTGAGTAGGTAATTTATCACAGTAATTGTCAAAATTTTATTGTCCTATAGATCATGCCAATTATGGTGAAAAGAATTTAAACTTGGAAATTCCTTATCAGAGAAAAAAAGCCGTTCTAGCTAAGAGGAAGCACACTGTATCACCCCCTCCCGCTCACCCCCCGCCCCGCCAGGAGCTGTCAGCGCGCGCGCAACGCGCCGCGCGCCGCAGTGCATTGCGGACCGGCGAGCGGGCGTAATCCGTGTCCTTGGCAGTGTATTTGATCCTGAAGATGTCCCACGTTCTGGGACGAAATCGGTTGATCAATAGTCTACGTAAATAAGGTTCGTGTATTGCCCGTTTATCTCAATATGAAGAGGAAGCACACTTGAGTTTTATTCCGAAGCTTGTGCTCAGATACTACAGGAATATCAATAAATCTATGAAAATATGAATATGGAATATGGTATGGCAGTTTATGATAGTGTAAAATCAAAATTTCACTAAACCGGCCTTGTTTGATTTACTGCACTGCAATAAAAACATATTCTGTCCAATAGTCGTCACCTTGAAATGTAATCTTTATGAGTTATTTTTCCGCATAGTTTGTTTACTGAACTTGATGAAATGAGGGTAGCAGAATTTTATGATCAGAGATTAGTTTCATTGACATTTTATCAAGGAGCATCTTATCATTGGCGCGTGTTTGAACAAGATTGCGCATTCTTTAGGGTTCAGTATTGTCACAAGTTTGATATTATCGATCAACTCTCGGAAACACTTGCCCAAGTACTCAATACATAGTATTAAGAAGCACATAATTATATTGATTTAGCGCAAAAGATTAAGTAAATGCTAACCATACAATTTAACTACCTACCGCATTTTACACGCATGATTTCAGATTTTCAGTAACATTGTACCTGGTATGTAAAATGCAGTAAATATTTCTCGTTCCATTTTCTCTGCACGCATTTATTTATGTTTTGTTATTTGTTTTTTTTTATCGTAATACCTGCCGGTAGCAGAAAAAGCATTGTAATTACAAATTTTATTGATCTTCCCTCTATATTCTCTTTTCCTTATAAGATATTGTGTTTAAACGATAATTAATAAAAAAAATATTATAAAAAATTGTTTACGATTTCATAATTTGTATTTTTTTTATGAAAATCATTTTATTTTACTAATTTCAGATTCTATTCCAAAACTTACCATTTAGAAAATGTGAACAGAAAAAAAATATTTTTTATTACCAACGGAATAAATACATTAAAATCATCAACAGAATACCTACGTTCGACGGACGAATCTACACTTATCTTACAATCTAGCACATATCTTGTAACGTTGATATTAGTTATTTATCAGACAGGATGTGAAGAGATGTTTCTGTAATCTCATCTTGTATCAGCAAAGAGTTTACGAAATAAGTTTACAGTAATCAATAAGAAAACATCGGAAAAACAGTAACAAAAAATCGTGGCGATGACTTTGAAAGGATGGAGGCTGTTTTTGAACAAAGGTAAGATATTAACATAAAGTGAAATTTGTATGAGTGGATGGATAGATTCAACAACATCATTGTAATTAACAAAAATAACCTCTCGTTCCTGGGCACTAGATCACGTTAAGGGTATTGTGGAAGTTTAACACTGGTCTATTATATATATATTAGCTATTTTATAATTACCATGCCGAAGTTTCAAGCGCTTTGCAGTCGCTCGTGGTCACGTAAGACCCGTTGTTCTTCTGAAACGTCGGAATGGTAAATATAAAAGCACACTATAAAGACCGGTACTCAACTTTTTAATTTAGTAAACAAATCGCGAAAGTTTAACAAGTTCACATTATATAGGTCTTGGGGAGTAGGTATTATACCCACACTAACAAGGTGATCGTATTAACTTAGTATCGATGCTGCGTCTTTGCTGGTATTAAAATGGATTGTTACTCTTTACCGCTAACATCGACTCTAAATGAAACTTTACCAACAATAATTAAGTTATAAATTGGTATAACATTACACAAAAGTACTTTTTCCCAATCATATTCATAATAACACCATTGGTTTTGTATTGATTTACGGAATTTACATATATTTATCACTGTTTTGTTATAACTTGTTAATTTAAAAACCAATAATCTCTGCTATTAAATTGTAATAATTATTGTTATTATTATCTTTGCAGCATTAATAATACCGCAAAGGTATATTCTGGGGATTCTAGGGCTCTTTGCCCTGTCAAATTCATTCACAATGCGAGTTTGCCTCAGCATGACAATCACACAGATGGTCCTAAACTCAGGGTCTTCGGAACATATACATGGAGAAACATGCCCGAGTGATATTCCTAGTAATACGACTACGACTAATTTGACAGAAGCTACGGTTATTTATGAGGTAAGTTTATGTTATGGAATCCTTACTCCTGGCTAAACATGCAGAAGTTTGTGTACTAGTAAAAGAATGTGTGACAGTTACACATTCAATAATAGCAACAAAACTATTTTGACTGAAACGTTTTAAAAAAATTGGTGGTTTAGCTATCAAAATAATAAAATCTTTCTAAATTAAAGCCACAGGTGGAAATACTGTTCGTTTTATAATTAAAGATCATTTTTAATACATATTTGAAGCATATGTGATTTTAAGTAATAGTTTTTATTTAATTTGGTAGATTTGAAAATTTCAATGTTAATTCATTAGTAATCTAGCTCAAATCGCTGGTTCATACTTGAAGTTTTAGTGGCCTTCACTCTATACAACACATGCTCATTATACTGACTTATTGTAATGTGTGAAGTCTATACTCATTTATAATATTTTTGATGTTAAATAATATTATTTCAGGGCAGAGAACGCTACGACTGGGACGAGGCGACCCAAGGATTTCTTCTCAGTGCCTTCTACTACGGATACGTTGTAACTCACTTACCGGGCGGTCTTCTCGCCGAAAAGTTTGGGGGCAAGTGGACGCTCGGGATAGGCCTTCTAATTACGTCTGTAGCTACGATCCTTACCCCACTAGCTGTTACTTATGGAGGAGCTAAAGGCTTGTTTATAATAAGAGTCATTGAAGGGGCTGGTGAGGTATGTACAATAACCAACGCCTCATATAATTTTCAGCTCATCATAATAAACCATTTTACGTCACGCTACTGACCATGGGTCTCCTGAATAGAAGCTTTTTAAGTTTTAATATAATACTTGATGCTTTATGATCTAGACTCTTGACAATACATTTTTTCATGTATCTAGAAATTATATACCTAACGGTGAACCTAAATCTTAGAAAAATAAACTAAAGTCCGTAAATTGGTGGTCCGATTACTAAAAGCCGTACAAGTAAGCCATGATTAAATCTGAATTAAATCAACTTTCAGGGTCCCGTAACACCAGCGTTTGTACTTCTGATAGCAAGATGGGTACCGCCGGCAGAACGTTCAAGGTTTGGAGCTATGATCTTTGGAGGGGCTCAGATTGGGAATATATTCGGACCTTACCTCTCCGGTCTGATCATGCACGATGGTGGAGACTGGGCGAATGTGTTTTACTGTTTTGGTAGTCTTGGAGTTATTTGGTTTATTTTCTGGGTGAGTTAACATAATTGTTAATCTTGAAAACATCTTAGATGCTCGCAATTCTGTAAGGTTTACGCGAAAGTATTATCCTTGCATGATTTTTGCAACAACCTATTCATTAATATTATTATTATTATTATTATTATTATTAATCTATTCATCTCTTCTCACAAACTTTTGCGTTGATAAAAATGTTATTTATAATTTGCTGATATCATATCTCTTCTTTATGGGTTAATCCCCACTTCATTCACAAATCCATTGGCTTTCAGGTATTACTTTGCTACAGTACTCCAAATGTCCATCCATTTATATCAGACAAAGAAAAAGACTTCTTGAACAAAAACGTGACTGCCACAGGTCTTCATAAAAAGTTAGACCCTGTGCCATTCAAAGCACTCCTAAGATCTAAACCTTTATGGGTACTGATTTTTGCTGCAGTAAGTATTTTTTTTATTTTGTGTTCTTCTACTTAGCCAACATTGATTTTTTTTCTCCTAATTCTGGATAGACGACCACTGTGGCGCAGCGGGTGAAAGTCTTCCTGCGACGCAGGAGGTTGGTTCGATTCCCGACTCGGAACAAAAAGTTTTACGATCTGCAGATATTTGTTCCAAGTATCTGGGTGTTCTTTATATAGGTAATATAAAATAAATATATTATATTAAGTATATCAAAAATCTAGCACCGTAACACAAGCTTCGAGCTTACCACGAGGTTAAATGTTGCTGTTTGAATTTGAACTGTCCAGCAATATTTATTTATTTATTTTTATTTATAAAATTTCAGGTAGGACATGATTGGGGCTACTTCACAATGATCACAGACCTCCCGAAATACTTCACGGATGTGTTGAAGTTCAACATTAAAGATACTGGGTTGATGTCCGCGCTCCCGTACATCGCCATGTATATTTGTTCCTTCATCTTCGCCGGTCTTTGCGATTTGTGCATCAAGATGAAATGGCACAGCATTACAACTGGCAGGAAATTGTATACGACAATTTGTAAGTATAGTTGTATTAGAAACACTTATATTATTAACTTTGGTCCACTTCACTACCATATTTAAGTATCAAACTTAATAGTTTTCTTAGTTATTTTTATTTCTAGAAGCAAATAACAATAATATTGTAAACTTATGATAGGAATTTGATATAGGTTTTACAAAATGTTAGCAACGCTTTTTCTCTGTAAAAATCTTTAATTGTGCGCGCACAATACAAAAATACAGCAAAAATTACAAAACTTAATAGAAAATGAATCCTAACAACAACAGTACCTACAGTAGTAATAAAAGTAGTCATTAATAACATTATTAAGTAAAATAATAGTAATCTCTCAGAAAAATCTTCAGCGTCAATAGAAGTCAATTAATAACATAATTAATTAATATAATAGTAATATCTCAGAAAAATCTTCAGCGACCCAAGGGAACGCGGAAATTGAACGATGAAACCGGAAAATATTTTCCAGCACGATTCTTCCAATTTCCTTAAAACTAATCGTTATTTGATCGATGACCCGAAAACAATGTTAAGGAGCTGTCAACTTGAGAGATTTGTCGCAAATAAGATAATGTTTCTTGCAAAATGCGCTAAAGTTTCGCATATCATTGTTGTGTATTGCAATTTATTGTTATCTTCTATAATATTCATTTTTCGTTATAATTTAATAACTAAAGAACGGCTGGACCGGGTATGGTGTTTTTGGTTTTAAAAAATCGTAGTTGCCAAGGAAAAAGGTAAAAAAAAATTGATTAAAGCGAGGAAGACCGCGGGCGGGCCAAATAAAATCTTTAAATATCTTTTTTTGCTGCACTATTACTACTGAAACTAGGTGCTAGATATCCAGATAATACAGAAAATGAAAATAAAATAAATTTAGTATAACAATTAACGTTCAATAAAAGATTTTTAGGTACTTTTAACGTCAGTTTAATTTGGTCATCATAACAATCTTTAAAAACTATTTAAAATTTTGCTACGTTTGCTGTCAATGATAATGATAACAAAAACCAAATTAAATCTTAAAATTTTGTTTTTGTATCAACTTGCTATATGTTTTTAAGATTAATTTTTAAAAACACCTTCCCAATTTATCTTTACCAGAACATCACCTTAATTCCATTGTTATTACTTAACTCGATCACGAACAACACTAAGGTCACCTTTTTTTCACAGCCGCTACCGTGCCTGGAGTTTTTATAATCCTTGCGTCTTACTCTGGTTGCAACAGATTGCAAGCTGTCAGCTTGTTTGTAGCCTCAATGGCGTTTATGGGTGGTTTCTACAGCTCTGTGAAGATCAATGCTATGGACTTAGCTCCGAACTATGCAGGCACTTGCTCTGCATTTGTGAACGGGTTGGCAGCTTTGTCTGGTATAATTACTCCCTACTTGACTGGGTTGTTGACGCCTGACGTAAGTATAATAGAAGTTTAAAGATAAGTTAATATTGTGCATAATTATAGTGGGGTGGTGTTGAATATTAACTCGAAAAATCCAATATTAACCTACTATTAAATTACTATTACTAGACAATTCACACTTAAACGTCTAGTCCCATTGTAAGCTTGATACATGTGTTACGGATATAATATATCGGTTAGACATGAATATTGATAAAAATACATAATAATTAAATTTAAAAAGTCTTGTTTTATAGCTAAAATAAATCAAAAACATTGAACTATACTCTAATGGTGCATACTTTTTATTCGGAAATTTATACATAATTAGAAAATTCCGGTTGCCTGCAATTCAGTACTGTCTAACAGCAAGTTTTGCTCTATTACAATTATAAGGCTTTACAAACGCGCCTATGTCTATTGTATTTGTTACTTGCGATACAATCGCACGTTCAAAATGTACTTCTTTCGTTTGAAAATTTCTAGAGGTACCTATCAAACCTAAATACTAACTTGTAGGATCAGTAACTAATTACTTGCCTTAATTGTTAGTTCAATTACAAGCAGAAATCCTCTGCCTAGTTATATAATTGTATGCTATCAAATAACAAATTATAATTATTTCGTATGAGAATTCTACGGACTAATAACTCTAACAAACCCTTGAAGATTGCTTAGTGTTATTTGATTCGTAATTTATCTCGCAATCGTGCACAAAGGCCTAAGCTCTGGATTTGTAGCCCGCACGTGATCGAAAAACAAATGAAGATTGACACTCACTTTAATGATTGGTGTGTGTAAATTTTTTACGTATTGTTTCTAGGTATTAACTCAAACTTCATATTGCTTGTATAGTAAAACCATTCTAAAAATGAACTACCCGCCACAAAACCGTGATGATTTCAACGTGTGAGAGGAAATACAGAAAAACAGAATACACAGAAAAAAAATACAGAATTCGGTAGAGGGGCGTTCATTTTAGATATGGTTTTACTATACCTATTTAAGTAAATAAGTTTGTTAAGACAGGTGCTATTTACATTTTTTGAAATAAATACATTTCGTTATTAATTTACACGAACCAGCTTTGTCAGAAGCTAAAATTTATGTTTTATCAACATGTTTATGATCTTGTTATAACCCTTTAACAATGCACTGCACTTTATTTTTATTTTTAAATTGTTAAGTAAAACAAAAAAATAATTAATAAATTTGAGTCGTCTAATAATATACTATATAACCGATTGTAAAAACATTAAATTCCTGTCTCGAGATAAACCCGTACTAATCTAACCTCTATTTACATTTTATCTTAATTTCAGCAAACCGTCAACCAATGGCGCATAGCATTTTGGCTGATACTAGCTGTCCTATTAGTAACTAACATCACCTATCTGATCTGGGGCTCCGGAGAGCAGCAATGGTGGGATGACGTAGACAAGTATGGCTACCCCCCCGACTGGAAACACGGCCCTTTCAAGCGAAGGAACGATAGAAACGAAAAAAAAGTGATCTATCCTGTACATGACCATTCTCCTGTCTCTAATGATTAAATGATTTGAATGCCTGTTTTGTATCAATGATAAGTTTAAGGCAATATATCGTATCTACTGATTTATTGATTTGAACCCGTAGAAAACCCCGAACGTAGCCGTATCCACTTGATCCACTGTGCCTTTGGCTGAGCCCATAGTGAAGAACAACATTTAATTCCAGTATATTCAATGCAAAAGTAGCATTGTAGCTTGATAGGTATTCCAATGGTATTTCATGTTATATATTTTTAATTTCTTTTTAAATATTTAGCACATATAATCCATTTATATCTTGTAGATCTCAACTAGTCACGGCTTTCATTTCTTTAGCTTTCATCTTTATTGTTAAAGACTCGTAAAGGTGACACAAAGATATTACTCTTGATATTATCCAAGAAGGGAGAAAGATTATTACAATTTAGTAAAAACCGCTAATTTCTGGTTAGGACAAGCGCATTAAAGGGTTACGTAGGAAACTCATGTAAAAGGTAGCAGTGATACAAATACATGTTGTTAAGTGCGATACAACATTATTGTAATAGTTATTAATACATGAGTGTACATAAAACATACTAGTACCTACTTAAAATATTATACAAATATATACAAATTTTAGCTTTCCAAGTATCTAGCTAGCTAGTAGAGACCATCTAATAGGTAGTCGTCGCTTTGACTACAATGAATATTTTTTTTTAGATAAGGTTTGTTCTAGCTTTTAAATTATAAATATAGACAAGAGCCAAAACCCCTGAAGGTCAAAAAGAAAGTCACAACGATTTGTGGTTTAACTTGATAATTGACATAATATAAAGCCAAGACTAGCGTGACAAAACTACAACGGAACCCTAAATAGTAGTAAGCAACAGACTATTTCACAACTGTCAATAACATTTTGATTATAATAGAGTAAACGTTCTGTGTAGGAGATAAGAGAGGATTTAACGATAACATCAAAAGTAGTGGTAAGGGCGATTGCACTTTAACAATCAAGTGAGAGTGTTAGTGCGCCAAATGCTATAATAAATCTACTTTGATTCTTGCAACAAGACACGTTGCGCAATTTTAAGAAAGAAATCAATTAGCTATTCATGTGTTAATTCCGTAAAACTTTTTAAGCTAATTGAGGGGCGCAATCTTTACTCGTATTTTTTCATGGAGTTCAATTTTTTTCTAAGATATAATATTTATTTTATTGTTCACCTAAGTGTCTTAACCTTTACTTATGCGTTAGATATCTTCAAGAGACGCATTATTCTCTATGTCGGCGCAAAGACGTTGCTTCAATATGAAAATTTAGTTAATTAATTTGATTGTTAAACTACTAAAAATAACCACGAAAATAAGTTAAGGCAACATTGTAAAAAGTCGAGACTTAGCTTCGCGACGGCGATTTCGCACTCGCGTTCGGAACAACCGACGCGAGCCTAAGCTTTGCTATAAATACGGCCGTCGGCCGAGCTAGAAATTCATTCTTGTTCGAGCCGTCGGACGGAAAACACCTCTGCTATGGAATAAACTAAAAGTGCCACAACAACTTCGTGTTTTACTTCGTATGGGTGACCACCAAAGCGAGGATAGTGACGTCAGCGCTGCTGACGTCATCCATCAACATTGTAAATTGGAATAAATAATGAACGTTTCTTCGTGGTTTCATTATTATCATGAAGACGACGGTGACGTTAGACCTGGTGATGTCATAACCAACCAGAAGCCCTCCTGGAAATACACTCTCTCCTCGTTACTTCTCCGACATCTATTATATATACCATTCTAAACATTGGAAAGTTTTTAATATCGCGTTGCTTAGTAAACTTAATAATTCCTAAAAAAAAGTTTTTGATGTTTAAATCATCTATAAGTGTATAAAACATTGAGAAGTATTTACTTGGCCATGACTTTGAAAGAATGGAGAAGCTACTTAAATAAAGGTAAGTTTGCTAATCATAATACTTATTTTGTAGATACGGAATATCTACATATTTATACCCATATAAAACATATGCTACTTTTAATTTTAACTGTTGTAATTTAACTCAAAATGGCTGGGCTGATTTTGGCGATTTTCGTTTTAAAACAGTCGTAGTAGTCCAGAAAAGGTTTAAAAGGCAATAAAACCTGCGAATAAAGCCAGCGAAGCCGCTGACTGGTCAGCTAGTGTACTATATAACATTACTGATACATGTTTTATTTACATTAAAATTAATATGTAAATGAAAAAAATCAGATAACTAATACCCGGAACACAAGTATTACTGTGAATTGCCTTGTAGTTATTTATTGAATAATGCCAATATTTATTTTTCAGCTTTTATAATACCTCAGAGGTATATTCTGGGTATTCTTGGGTTCTTCGCTCTCATAAATTCATCAATCATGCGAGTCATTCTAAGTATGACGATAACTCAGATGGTGTATAATTTGGAGCATGCAGGGAATATTGTAGGAGAGACATGTCCAGATATAAATGTACCGAATAACACAAGCGTGTTGGATACCATACAAGTAACTGCTGAAAATCGGGTAAATATTTTTGTCTTGCTTTGTCCGCCAGCTGAAATCAATTGAAAAATAGCAAGAGGATTCTCATGTGAATAGATCTCCATTAATTAGAATCCTCTCGTTATTTTCAGTTTTCCTCTGTCTGTTTTGGAAAGCGTTCGTATTGTATTTAAAAAATAATCTATTAATTCAATTTGAATTCAATTCAAAACATTTATTTACCATTGGTACTTTTAGAACACTAAATTTTGTCACACAACATACTGCAGCGGCTAGAACATTGCCTCGTCAAATTAAATTGATAAAAATACTAAGAAAAAAATAATATTTTTTAATGAATTCATGAGATTTAAAACTACTACTATTCTTACGCCAGCACCAAATGATTACTTTCAAAATATACATATTTTTTAGACCACGCTTTTTCGTTTCAGGGTGCTGATCGCTACGACTGGGACGAAGCCACTCAAGGGTTTCTTCTCAGTGCGTTCTTCTACGGTCTTCTTGTGACGTACATACCTGGTGGTCTTCTAGCGGAGAAGTTCGGCGGGAAATGGGTGGTGGGAACTGGCATTCTTGTCACTTCTGTAGCAACGCTTCTTACGCCATTGACTGTGTTTTATGGTGGAGCTTATGGACTGTTTATTATAAGGTTTATCGGGGGACTTGGACAGGTAGGAATTGAAATAGGTCTTTTTTATTAAGTTGTCAAACTTATTTCACATCACCCCATTCTTCCTACGGGGTGATGTGGAAGTGGAATGTTCCTAAATCATAAAAGAAGGAAATCTCTACTTACAGTCTCTACTTATTTGGTTCCGTTATATGGGGGTCTCTCGACCGTCAGGTTGTTAAGAAGCCCACATAGGATAAGTAGTGTCACAATGTTGGTTTCACGATCTAGAACAATTTCAGCATAAGCATTCGATATTTTGTACATTTCAGGGCACAGTAACACCCTCCTTTACGAACCTCATATCAAGATGGGTACCACCTTCTGAGCGATCGAGGTTTGCTGCTATGATCTTCGGAGGAGCTCAGCTTGGGAACACTCTCGGACCTTCTATTTCTGGACTGATCATGCATGATGGAGGAAATTGGGCCAACGTATTCTACCTGTTTGGGAGTTTAGGGGTCACTTGGTGCGCTTTTTGGGTAAGATTTTAATACCTAGACTTTTGTGGGGCGATTGGTGAAGGTCCGTCTACGACACAGGTGGTTGTGGGTCCGATTCCCATTTCGTGTTATATATCTTTACCCGTTTTTCTGGGTGTTTTTGTATAATTTAAAATAGCTCTCTATGAAGTGAATCATATTAAGTATTTATCAGATATTTAGTACCCGGGCTTGGGTGTAGCTGTTTATTACCCAGCAATATTTATATAATTATTTAATTAATGAATCTAATAAGATAAAACTTTTAGATGCCTAATAATTTTGGTCAACACTAATAAATTCTAATGGTATATTTTAGTTAATCAGCTATTTCAATTTGCAGATATTTTTAGGTTATAGCACTCCTAATGACCACCCGTTTATATCAGACGAAGAAAAAATATTCCTTACCAAAAACATCACTGCATCTGCTCTCAACAAGAAATTAGACCCTGTGCCATTAAAAGCACTTTTTCGGTCAACACCTTTATGGGTCTTAATATTGGCTGAAGTGAGTATAAACTCTTTTTTAAATAATCCTCATTCTTAACTTTTCTTTTTGAAAGGGCATTTTAACTAAAATTGGTTTATAGTACGGGATCCGTAGAACATGGAAATCACTTGATTACTATCAAGCTAATTTTTGGTGAGTAGCTTCGTTTCGATGAGACGCCCAAAAATATCCTATACCCACTGGCATATTGTCCTACAAATTTCGTGGTCCGTTATCCCGGTCCTACATCCTTGATTTTTTTAATCCTTGATATCTCTGTTAGCTACCACAATCGAGAGTTATATGATATTTTTGGGCGTCTCATCGAAACGAAGCTACTCACCAAAAAATAGCTTGATAGTAGTCAAGTGATTTCCATGTTCTACGGATCCCGGACTATTAGGTATGTACACATATATGCATCAGAGAAAAAATAATTAGTAAGGGCTTTAAGCAAATTTTACTCCCAATTTTTTTTTGTGGGATGCATACTTTATTTAGTGGATTTCTTTTACAATTTTTTTTCTTATTAAATGTCGTATCTTACATGTTTTGTTACAATTTTAGATTGGACACGATTGGGGCTACTTCACAATGGTTACAAAACTACCTAAATACTTCTCAGATGTGCTTAAATTCAACATCAAGGAGACTGGAATGATGTCGGCATTGCCCTATCTTGCTATGTATACCTGCTCAATTATATTTGCCGGACTCTGTGATTTGTGTGTGAAGAAGAAATGGCATAGTATTACTACCGGGAGAAAACTGTATGCCACTATCTGTAAGTTTTTACATAAGACAAGGTGTATGGTATTGAGAATTGGTATATGAAGCCAAGGCGTGCTTGTTGGCCGCAGCGAACTAGATTATTATAACGCCGAAGAAAATGTAAGGAAAAAACGTATTTTCTAATTTTCATAAAAAAAAATTATCCTCCTCCCAATCTGTTAATAAAAATAATACTTGTTTTCTATTAGTTGCTGTTCTCTGTGTTCTAATACTTATTTTTTCTCCTCAGCTGCAACCATTCCTGCTGTGTTCCTAATGCTCGCATCATATTCTGGATGCAACCGACTATCAGCTGTTTGTTTCTTCGTCGCCTCTATGGGGTTCATGGGAGGGTTCTACTGTTCCGTCAAGATCAACATCGCGGATATTGCACCCAACTATTCTGGCTTTTGTTCAGGATTAATTTATACTTTCGCTGCATTCTCTGGAATCTTGACTCCGTATATAACGGGGTTGTTGACCCCTGATGTAAGTAATTTATTTAAATGATAAATCTTTTTATAATCGTTTGTGTTATGTGTCTGGTGCCTGCTAGATTTATGAGGCTACGAGTTTAACACGGTTTGCTGTGAGAATTGTTCAGCAATCTAAAAATTATATAACTCAAGAACGGCTGGGTCGATTTTGGTTTTTAAAATCGTAGTAGGCCAGTAAGTTGAAAAGGTAACAAGGGAATTCAGCTAGCTATCATTTAAAATAAAGTACACTATATTATTATCAGCTTAAGGACATGGTATTAAAATATTTAGCAATTAAATATGACTGAGTTTCTGTCTTTTCCATTATCATGTAAATAAATCAAACATTCTGCAAGTTCTAAATAACATACATAATAATTGCGTTACGTAATTTAAGTACCTACTCGTCACGAATAACAAAACACATATTTTCAGCAAACGGTCGACCAGTGGCGCATAGCATTTTGGCTCGTATTCGCAGCACTCGTAGTGACGAATATCGTGTACGTTATCTGGGGTTCCGGTGATCAACAATGGTGGGACGATGTGGACAAGTATGGCTACCCTTCAGATTGGAAACACGGACTTCTAAAGCGAAGAACTGAAGAAATTGAGAAGAAATAAATGACAAACCTCTATAAATTTATCATTATAACAACTTCTCATATTTATTTATGTCCCTCTACAGCAGGCCACAGGTATTGTCAATAGAACCCATTACAGATCTCAGAGGAACTGGTAATATTGACCATGCTTACCATAACATGCAGTAGGGTTGGTAATCACTGGAAGTTTGTACAATATACCATATACCTAATATATGAGGGCACGGGTCTTGTCAATAGAACCCATTAGGTACAGATCTCAGAGGAACTGTATATTAACCATGCTTACCAGAAGGGTTGGTAATCACTAGAAGTTTGTACAATATACAAAACCCTGAATTCATATTGGAATTAAACGAGAAACCTACGAATCTTTTTACTTTGAATTTGGTCAATAGTTTCGTCCTAGAGCGTGGGGAGTCTTGGACGGCGCTGCCTAAATTTTTCTGGTCCTAAGGTATGTCTGACGTAATCCACATGGAGATGGGGTTTTCTATGTACTTTATTTTAATAATATTCTAATAAAATCAATAATACCTGATGTTTTATTAGTACAATTATTATTTTTATACACTAGAATTTCCATGAATTAAACCCAACCATCAAAACAGATGAACAATCAAGTTAACTTTAGTGCTACCTTATTACAAGATTTATTACTTTATGTAGATTTTACGAGTAGGTACCTATTTAAAATCTTGACGTGTTGGCAATCACCCGATAATATATACATATAAAATATATATACCAGTCGTCGTCACTGGACGAAATAATCAAGATGATATATTACTGTTTGAGCACATGTTTTCAAAGCGCACATAATTTTCTTAATTTTTTTTTAATCTAGAGGTGTGCGTCGGGGTTTGAGCCCCCGAACTTCGGAATGATAGTCGAGTGTGCTCCTCCCACTTAGCCAACACGGCCTAGTTAAATACATAATTATAAATCGAACTTAAATATACCTACTTTAAAATCGGTTATTTTTTTAATTTTTGTCATGAAAACACAGTACATTACAGTGATTTACGGCCCTTTTGGTCGGAATCGGTTTGAATCGTGATTCATTTCATTACATACAGTAGGAATAATACATAAAGATATTAAAACCTCCATTCACATTAACACTTTAATTAAATGTAACATTTAATCCATTCACATTCTAACATTACATTTACACATTTCTATCATAATTACCTATTGATTGAAACATACGATCGCTTCTGTTACTCTGACGGTCATGATCGACTGCGCGCGCGCATTCAGTCGTCAAGCCTTCACTTGGCAGTTGCTCGCTTTTGTGTCACCTTGTTTATGGTAACAGTGCTACAAAAATCGAATGGAACAAAACATCGGAATAAAACTTCAACCAGAAATATAATTGTAAGTTTTTATTTTTAGTGCCAAAAGTGGTGATATAAGTTTAAATGAATGTAGGTAACTTTTGCAGGAATTTATAACAAGGAATTTATGAATATAAAAATGAAACATATTTAATTTGTATGTGTAAACAAGACTGAAACGAATGCGTTAGGTATTTAGCAAAATGTAAGGTAAGGTGTATTATTTTATATGCCCATATCTATCATTATAGTCATACTAAGTATGGTATCATAATCACTATTCAATGTTTATTTACAAAATTAATTATGACTACAAAAAGAGTTTTGGATTTTCATAATTAAATTACCTCGTGTGTAAAAACTGTGTCATTTGTTCAAACAAAATGGGTATTCATAAGATATTAAGCGGGTTGCAATCATTCTCGGAATATCTAATAAATTAAACATTTAGTCGGCTCTTAGTATTTAATAATTGCGAAACTCGTAATATTCATACAAAAAGTTGTTTGTGGACTCTATAAGAGATATTTTACGCGGACAAAACGTGTGTCTTTTAAATATACATTTAAATTAGAATAACACAAAGTTATAATTTTCCGTATAATAACTTAACAATTCTCTTAGTTATATTTTAATATAATTCTAGTTAAGAAAAGTTAAAATGATGTTATTGAGTAAACAAAATATTTTGAAAAATTTGTAACGCCAAGTGTAACCATTCTATAGAAGTCAACACACTTGAGTAAACCAGTATATTATCTGCTAATGACTAAGTCAAATATAAGATATTTTTTCATTTTATCCAAAGATCATTTAAAAACTAAAAGTAAAATCGAAATGGATTTCAATGATTTTGAAATATGAATTTATTTCGCTCAGTTCTAGTTCTGGTGATCTAGATTATGGTAAAATCTTAGTCAACTAATAAGCTATCATTTTGATCCATTCCAACGAAGCCTATGCTAAATATAATAATAGATTTACATAATTCTATACTTGCGCTCCATGGTTTTTGACGCGGTGTAATATAATTTCCCGCGGAATGAGACCGCAATGAAACACCCGTGGTAAAAAGTAAGCACCTTTTCCAGCAATTTCATCTAAATCTCAACATTATATATAACAAAATTTGCATAAATATTTAGTGGGTAATAAGGAACAATTTAGGACCAGAATTGCCGTGAACCTGGGACATTATAAGCCGGTTAGGTTTGCTCCGAACAAGGTTTTTCAAACTTTATTTTAATACATTTTACCTCAATAAGATGTCCTAACTCCTAAACTTTGTTAGTCTAAGAGTATTTAAGCGAGGTGGTTATAACAAATCACCCAATAACTAAAATGGGTTTTGTTTAGGAGACTTGCGTCCCGTGGTGGGACGTAATATATCTATATGTGTATGCACTGAGAAACCAAATAGTTGAATTTCCTTATGTTGATTTATTTTGTGTTGAATCAACAAAAAATTACGTTATGACAATCAAACCAACACATTTGACTTTACAAAAAAAAATTGTTGAAATTAAATAGTTGTTTCAACTCACTAAAATAGGTTAATTTAACATAAATTTGTATGTAAAATCACAAAAAGGTAAATTTAACTGTTCATTTAGTAATATCAACATAATTGTAAAGTAGAATCAACAAAACAACTTAGTAATAATAACAAAATGTAATTGACTTTTTGCTAAAAATTTAAAACAACTAATAGGATTGTTGAAATAACAATATTGCAAGAGTTGAATCAGCAAAATAACTTAGTTATATGTACAAAATTTATTCAACTATTTGCAGAACATTTTAAACAACTGTACGAATTAGTTACTATAACAGTGTAAATCGTTGTTATAACCTAACGTTAAATTGCATAGTAATATCAACATAATTGTAATGTAGAATCAACAAAACAAACTTAGTCAAGATAACCAAATTTATTTAATTTTTTGCTAAAAATTTTAAACAACTAATAGTTATGTTAAAATAACAATATTGCAAGAGTTGAATCAGCAAAATAACTTAGTTAAATGTATAAAATTTATTCAACTATTTCCAGAACATTTTATACAACTTTACGAATTAGTTACTAAAACAAGTGTAAATAGTTGTTATAACCTAACGTTAAATTGCATAGTAATATCAACATAATTGTAATGTAGAATCAACAAAACAAACTTAGTTAAGATAACCAAGTTTATTTAACTTTTTGCTAAAATTTAAAACAACTAATAGTTATGTTAAAATAACAATATTGCAAGAGTTGAATCAGCAAAATAACTTAGTTAAATGTACAAAATTTATTCAACTATTTGCAGAACATTTCAAACAACTGTACGAATTAGTAACTATAACAAGTGTAAATCGTTGTTATAACCTAACGTTAAATTGCATAGTAATATCAACATAATTGTAATGTAGAATCAACAAAACAAACTTAGTCAAGATAACCAAGTTTATTTAACTTTTTGCTAAAATTTAAAACAACTAATAGTTATGTTAAAATAACAATATTGCAAGAGTTGAATCAGCAAAATAACTTAGTTAAATTTACAAAATTTATTCAACTATTTGCAGAACATTTTAAACAACTGTACGAATTAGTAACTATAACAAGTGTAAATAGTTGTTATAACCTAACGTTAAATTGCATAGTAATACCAATATAATTGTAAAGTAGAATCAACAAAACAAACATAGTCAAAATAACAAAATTAATTTAACTTTTTGCAAAAACTTTAAAACAACTATAATAGTAATTCTGAAATAACAATATTGCAAGAGTTCAATCAGCAAAATAACTTAGGTAAATATACAAAATTTATTCAACTATTTGCAGAATATTTTAAACAACTGTAATAATTAGTAATAATCATTTTATTGTCTGTAAATCAATGTATAGTACATACAGTCAGGTGGTAGGACACAGATTGAACAATAGATTTTGCTGTAAGAGCATACAAACATTATTACAGTCGGATTACATAAATTGAATAGTGATACATTAAAATATATACTTATTTAAGTTATTAACGTCAGATTAAGGTTAAGAACAAAATGTCAAGTTTATTTAGATACAATTTAAAATGTCAAATAATTTCAAATTTACGGTCATTACAAAAATCTTTAATGGAGTAATATCCTTTTCTTAACAAAATGTAGTTAAGTCGTATCTTAAATTCATTTATAGACAGCTCACGAACAGATTTTGGAATGCTATTGTAAATTTCGGTCACCATGCCAAATAAACTTTTACGGAATAGACTGGTCCTGCATGAATGGTGCTTTAATTTACCCTCCATGCGACTTTCAGGTGGAAACCAATCAAATTAATCTCTATTGCTTTGGACAAAGACAGCTACTTCATAAATATATAGAGATGGAAATGTTAGAAGCTTAAGCTTGATAAAATGGTCCTTACAGGAGTCCCGCCTTCTAATACCGCATATTGCTCTTATACATCGTTTTGTGCCCTAAATACTATTAGTTTGCCAGTTGCGTATCCCCAAAATATAACTCCATATCTCATAACTGTACGAATTAGTAACTATAACAAGTGTAAATAGTTGTTAAAATAACCTAACGTTAAAGCCTCCAGCACACCGGATGCGTATACGTACACGTAAGCGTAGACGTGCACGTACCACTGAGTTGTAATGTATGGGAATGTATTAGACAGGACACACTGCACGCGCACGTCACGTTACGCAAGCGGTGTGTCCTGTCACTTACATTCCCATAGATTACAACTCAGTGGCACGTGCACGTCTACGCTTACGTGTACGTATACGCATCCGGTGTGCTGGAGGCTTAAATTGCATAGTAATATCAACATAATTGTAAAGTAGAATCAACAAAACAAACTTAGTCAAAATAACAAAATTAATTTAACTTTTTGCTAAAAATTTAAAACAACTAATAGTAATGTTGAAATAACAATATTGCAAGAGTTGAATAAGCAAAATAACTTAGTTAAATGTACAAAATTTATTCAACTATTTGAAGAATATTTTAAACAACTGTACGAATTAGTTACTATAACAAGTGTAAATAGTTGTTATAACCTAACGTTAAATTGTATAGTAAATTTCGACCATAGTCTAGTTCAGTCAGTAACCGACGCGAGGTGAAATCGCACGCGCATTCTTTATATTTATTGTGTTTGTAGAATTATTATAATACAGTGCGCTTTGGTGAATTCCTTCTAATAATATGGACGAGGATGACTTCAGTGACGCAGGTGAGGCTTTGGTGCCTGTTTATCTGCGGGAATGGGGATATTACAGAAGAGACAATTAAATATTTTTGTGGTAAGTAACATAAGTGTTGTTTTATAATATATGTATACCTAATCCTAATCTAACCTCGATAAATAAATGTGTAAGGTACCTACAAAGCTCTAGGTATTCTGTTATTAATGGAGTTAACTGAAATTGTAACTTAGTTCGATAAAATTATTTTGGGGAAGCGTCTGCCAAGGCGCTTATTTTTTGTGTTTTAATAATTTAAACTAATATTAGTATAAAGAGGAAAGATTCGATTGTTTAGTTTGTTTGTTTGCTTTGAATAGGTACCTATGTTAACTATATTTTTTTCGTTTTGCGTTTCAGACAATAAAATCACCGTGGACCTATTACAAGACATCAACGACTTCGATTTAAAAGAGCTTGTCCCAAATATAAGAGAAAGGATTTTAATCCGAGTCGGTGCGAAAAAACTAGACAAAATAGCACATATAATTACCTACCTATTATAACTACAGCAACTTGGTTAGGTAGGTACCTACCTAATTAGTAAGCACTTACGAGTTTTGTAGGTACTTACATACTTTTTAACAAAAAATATTTTTAAAAAATTACTTAATGTTATTTTAACACATCACAAAATGTTAATTTAACACAAAACAACTGTAAGGTTCATAAAAAACTCTCCGATTCTGCAATCCATAATCAGAATAATATTAAAAAGTCAAACCGTAGTGTAGTTTTAGATGATGTAAATAAAGTTGGTTGTAAAACCGTGCATGAATAAGGGTATATAATTATATATATATATATATGTATATACTTTTTGTCTATATATTTTTATATAATATACTTTTTGTTTTAGGAAACCTACTACATTCCGGGTGTATTTCACAAGGAAAAAACCATTCCAGCTAGAGGAAACCTCCGAAACCTGTGGACCGTTACAATAACCAAAGATGAGTACCTACTCAAAAAGGAGGGTATGATAGGGGGGAAGAAACGAAAAATTATAGATACAAAACAAGATTTAGCGAAAGAAATTTTTATGGGTAGGACTTTATGAAATGTCAGTTGTTTAAATACCTACATTACTTTGCAATTATTAAATATTTACCTGTATTTTATGTTTCAGAAACTAAAGATCAAGTCACGGGGCTTAAATACAACAAAACGCCGTACCAGGAGGTAAGGGAGAAATGGCTACTAGGGCGTATCGGGCGGCGAGAGATTATAATGACAGAGGGAAAAACTTGTAAGATATATTAAAAAACTACCCGATATTGAAACAAAGTTTCGGATATAAACTGGTAAATAAATACGTCCACATTTTGCTTTATAACTCTTTAATTACCTATATTAGTATTGTTGATGCAAGTGTTCCGAACAGTCTATTGAAATGTATACGATCTTAATGATATAACGATTATAACATAACTTTTGCTATAAGTACAATTTACTGCAACATAAAATAATATGTTTAAATGAATTACGATATACTTAATGTATATGAAAGTATCCTCCTCATGTACCTCCTACCTGCTTAGCTTAGAAACGGTTTAGAAATAACTTGTTAATTTTTAAATCTAACTATTAATAATTGTTTGTGATTTGTTTGGTCAACTTTTTATTTTGTTTTTAAGATTTTCTTGCTGAGTGTCCATAATTAGGGCATTGCTACTCATGAGGATTTACCAGATGTAGTGTTACTCTGTCTACTGAATTATGTTGAAATGTTAAATAAACTAAGTCCTTATTAATCTCACAACTTGTATTTTATTATTTAAAATTAGATTCCCTGTAGTTACACAAACACACCACCCTCATACATGCACACACAAATAAAAAAAAATACAGATTGATGTGTAGTAAAATCATCCGCATTTTTATGTAGTACGTATTTAATGGAAGTGTAATGTAGAATAAGCTTGCGTTGTGATGCGGTATTATTGTCTTGGTATTATGTTATAATTTTACAGAATTAACTATGTGACGTCTGATAAAATTCAATGTAATTTGTCGTGTATATTTATGTAGAATACGTTTTTTTTCCTCAACAATGTGATAAAATCTACCTAGATCATTATTATTGTGATTATTATTGTATTTTCACAGAGGTGTAATGCAGCAGGTTAGAATAAGTTAGAACTAACTTTAATTAAGTGGTAAAATTAACCTGTATTTATTGGTATTTTTGACTAAGAGATAAATAATGTACAATTAACACGTGACATTAAGTTAAAATCACTTAATGTTGATGGTTGTTAGGTTGATTCTACTATAAACTTAATAGAATCAACCTAACAACTACCAAACACATAAAGTGATTTTAATTTAATGTCACATGTTAATTCTACATTTACCCCTTAGTTGAAAATACCAAATAACGCAGGCTAATTTTACCACTAAATTAAGGTTATTCTAACCTATTACTACGTGTCGATTCTACATTACACATCTGTCAGAAATACTCTATGATCTAGGTTGATTTTACTACAAAGCTCAGGTTCATTTTACATAGCACGCAAGTTGATTCTACTTACCAATGCAGGTTATTTGTACCAAACCACTGGGTAATTTTGACATAATGTCGTAGGTTAATTCTACACTTACAACTCAGTTATGAATACTCAAGTCGCAGGTTAGTTTAACTACTGAATTTAGGTAACTCTAACCTATTACTACATGTCGTTTCTACATTACACATCTGTCATAAATACTCTATGATCTAGGTAGATTTTACTACAAAGCTCAGGTTCATTTTACATAGCACGTAAGTTGATTCTACTTACCAATGCAGGTTATTTGTACCAAACCACTAGGTAATTTTGACATATTGTCATAGGTTAATTCTACACTTACAACTTAGTTATGAATACCCGATTCGCAGGTTAGTTTAACTACTGAATTTAGGTAATTCTAACCTATTACTAAATGTCGTTTCTACATTACACATCTGTCAGAAATACTCTATGATCTAGGTAGATTTTACTACAAAGCTCAGGTAATTCCAACTCATATCCACATGTTGCGTCGAGAAAAATATGTTGATTTTACTACAAAACTTTGGTGTGTTTAACTTATTGTTACATGTTAATTCTACGTTCTGAGTCTGATAAATCAAGTTTGTTTTTACCATTTTTATTAGAATAAAAATAGTAAAAACAACCATGATTTATCTGTAGGTGCTTTAGGAATGTTAAAATTACTATTTCAAACCATAGTTAGACCAACTTAACTGGGTTTGGTTAAATTTACCTTTTACAAGTAACAATTTAATTTTAGTTGATTGAACAAAAATCGAAGGTAGGTACCATATTAACCTTAAAAAATAGTTGAATTTAAGTTGAATCAACCTATTCTGGTTTTTCAGTGTGGGCTGTTATGATAATGTTAATTGTCTAAGCTGATTGCACTCAAAAATATCCATGAGTTATATTATTTTAATTATAGAATATAATTTAACAACTATTTGTTAAAACTTTACAAAATTATGAACATATTTACTAAGAAAACCTCGTTCAAAATAATTAAATTATTTTTCAACTGACTGCGTCAAATCACGGGTTTTATTATCCCAGATTAACTTATCATCACTTCCACGTCTTTCATGCAATCCAAGATTTATTTAAAGATTAAAATGCTGTAAAGTAATAAAGAGCAAGGCTTCTTTAGACATCCTTACAATTAATTAACGAAACAAGGTTAAGGAACAATGGAATTTTATGTTATGGTCTAAACAATTTAGTCAGGCCATTTGAATAATATTCAATACGATAACGTTATTTTTTTTTTGCATTAACGATTACATCATATTTGTTGTCTATAAGTACGATTCAAGAAACAAAACCTTTTTTGCATTATTTAATTTTCATAGTTATTTCTAAGATCTTTGGTACTACTCGGATCAGTCAAACTAGTAAATCAAGTTTTACAGTGAAAGTGAAAGGGCCACTCCCAAAGGAACCACGATCCAGTTTTCATGTTTGGGGGTTATTCTTACCTGTGTTAGACATACACATGAAAGAATTTTCACGCTTGCGAATTAAAGGAAGGTCTGGCCATCACAGGCTCTTAGGTTATTACTACTGTTTTATCAAACACTAACATAACAGACCCGTAATTTGAAACCAATAGCTAATTAATTTAATTTATTTTGAACCTAAAATGAATATGTTAGTTACTAAGAATTTTTTATTTATTTTTATTATTACTTTGAGAATAATCTCCTGATTTACCTCTAAACTATATCACCGTAACTAGATAGCGTGAATTCTACGGAAGAATACAAATAATTCAAATATTTGCAATGTAAATTTATTTACCAATAAAATCTTGTACACTATAGGTTAAGCACGGAAAAATAATAAATAAGTGAACGTGCAATTATCTTTAAATGCGATGAACCGAAGGGCGATTATACTTAAAAATAGTTATGAACTTAAAGTATTTTTAGCATGCGAAAAAGTCACGATATTTTCTTAATTTAATCCTTCCACACTGTTATGGCCATGCTTAATTATATTTTTATTACCTAGTTAAGACTGTGTTAGGTCTTTCAAATATGGAAAACTGCATTATTATCGGAAATATTAAGTTTTCTTGTTTGGAGGAAATTATACTATACTTAGATTTATTTATTGGAAAAACAAAACTGCACAGTAAAATTATATTCACTAAGGATAATAACAGTAAGCTTACCTATCAAATATTTGTCATCGTGGTGAATCAAGGACTAATCTCTCTCGTAAAGAGAGAAGTCTCTGTGTCCCAGAAGTGGTAACATAAAATAGGGGTAATGATGTTGATGATGATTTCTCATTAAGGGAGAAGTCCCTGTATCCCAGCATTACCAGCAGTAGGGGCTTTCTAAAAAATTCAAGATTTTATAATAGATAGTGAATAAGATTTTTTTTTTTTTTTGTAAAAATGCAATGCAAAAAACTGCTTTAATACTCAAACGCACGTTTCTCGCATGCCGAGCCTGAAATTCTGATAGGAATTGTATTTCCATCTTTACGTTTTTGGTGATACAAATAATGACGTCATCAGCAGCAGTCATTCTATTAAAAAATTTGTATTCTAACAACAAACAACTGAACAAATATTATAGGTAGCGTAGATTTATTCGGATTTTAACGAATTAACTAGTATAAAGATTTATGATATTGCGGCTTGACTAAATTTATAAATTTATCAGATTTATGACGATGCTTTGAGAATTTTATACTTACCGGTAAATTCATGCATCAAATTGTAAAAATAAAGCAAAAGACACAGGTCATTCCGGTTTATTTTTAGCGATAAATTGTTCAAAGCAGGTACAAGTATTATTTAACTTTAAATTAGATAAACATTATAATATAAGACAATTCCTAGAAATCTCAAGTCTATGGATTATAAATTCCACATGATTAACCGGTTAAAGCCTAGGCTAATTAAGTTTTTTACAATTAAAAATTACCATATTCCAACCATTAAGTACACTTGTCTGTTTAGACTCAGGTCAAGATAAACAAGTTTATTGTGCAAAATGTTAAAATCATGATTCTCCTTTGCTAACAAATACAAATGCACCTGTTAATTTATTTATACTGCCACGCTGGTAAACAAGCATGCGACCCACCTGATGGAAAGCGGTTACTGCAGCCTATGTACGCCTGTAGAATCAGTGCATTTTTCAAGAAAGAAATTAAATGTACCTTCGGAGAGAGACGAGTGTGCTCCCACTTAGCCAACACAGCTCAATCATATAAGCATAATTATTATTTATTATTTCTTATAACAGACTTGTAGAGTTAGGCTGTTGAACCGTAAACCGTTCCATTTGAGTAACTGACCTCGGCATTTTTACTGATGTTGATAATGACCTTGCTATTTCTTACTGCTGTTTGCTATTGAATAAAACCAATTAATAATTGATATTGTCATGATTTACTTTTCATTATTATCCTTCTAATTCTACCTAATATTATAAACGCGAGTTTGTTAGTGAAGACTGGTACGAGAAATAAGTTATATAAACTTGAGAATTATACGAAATCTCGGACGAACGGCTGAATCGATTTGGCTTATTAAAATGAAATGCTACGAGTAGAATATAGGATAGTTTAAACAGGAGAGAGACATTGGATAATTTTACAGCGGGTGAAGCTGCAAGGCGGATTGTTATTTCTTCTTCTTCTTGTATATAGAAGAAAGTCGTGTTAGTTACTTCACTTATAACTCGAGAACGGCTGAATCGATTTGGCTGAAACTTGGTGGAGAGGCAGCTTAGAACCGGGAGAAGGACATATGGTACTTTGTTTTTTTTTTAATCTAACATAATGTGGGCAAAGCCGCGGGCGGAAAGCTAATTACAATATAAAAATAGATTTGCAAGATTTATTTACCAAGATCAAATTGGTAATTATACTTTTAATATGCAAATTTCTTCAAGGTTTCTTTTCTCCAGTTACTTACTCTATCAGTTAGTTAGTTAAGTTATTTGGTATTATTACAAATAACGGAATCGACTGATGATTCCGTGAATTCCGTTTCGAATCTAGACTAGACTATAAATAATCACTAGGTACTTACTGAGACAACTGGATTTTTTAAGGGAGGCATATGTCCAGCAGCAGTGCACGTACTAAGGCTGAAATGATGATGATGATGTACTCAGAAATGTTATCTTATCATATTGTGATAAATAGGTAGGTACCATTTATATTATTATCTTGTCAAACAATACAATTGAGATCTTCAATCCTATCTTTAAGGATTCCACGTTTTTATGACCAAGATGGCGACAGAGTTATACCGTTTTCATATTAATGAACATTAACAAAAATATTATCTGATTTTCTTAATTAATGCGTTAAACGATCGACAGAGCTTAACATTTTAATCATTAGTTATCGGTGTCTGAAGCAAAAATACTGCACCAATAGAACCCATTATATTTAGGAGATATTGCCTTAATTACCATGCTTACCAGGCATGTTGGAAATAACAGTAAGTTGATACAGGACACAGAACATTTCTACTGCCAGTGTTCTGGTAAATAAATCCCTAAGTGAAATAGAGAAGGGGTCACGCAAAAAGGGAATGGATGGAACTATTCTTAGGTCGGCACAACCTAATAATTTAACCTTTTATTTATTTTTTATTTAATAAACTAAGTTATTTCATAACTTTTAAACTATCATGGTTTTTAACAATAATATTTGAACAGGTTACATACAATGCCTCAAAAAGAGGGTAGATCGGTTCGTCGATAACGGTTTGCCTACTCGCCAAGAATATGGCACTTGAAATAATGTCGAAATATCGAGAAACTCAAAAACATTTATGTCATTGTATGAAACCTGTTTAACTTTTAAATAAGTTTATTCATTTTACTATAAAAACTGTCGTGGTTTGATAAATTCACATTGAGATAAACGGGCAATACACGAACCTTATTACGTAGCCCGCTCGCCGGTCCGCAATGCACTGCTACCGGCGACCGGCGAGCGGGCGTGATCTGTGTCCTTGGCAGAGTATTTGATCCTGAAGATGTCCCACGTTCTGGGACGAAATCGGTTGATCAATAGTCTACGTAAATAAGGTTCGTGTATTGCCCGTTTATCTCAATATGAAGTTTATTCATTGTTATTAATATGTACGTTTTTTATTACAGGTAATAAATTGACCATTAATCTTTGCAATGATACCGAGATGGAGGAAAACTTTGTCCAAACGTAAGTAAACCTGTCTTTTTAAGTACATCACGTTTTGTTAGTTATCCTCATATTGAATTTCCTCTTATAATAAGTAGGTACAGGAAAATCTTCTTATGGATGATGTCGGAAGACTATATTTGTCTCTCAATATCACACTGAAAGGGGCTTCCGACCTTGTTGTTAACTAGCTGTCCGTCCTGCGGCTTTGCCCACGTTATAAAAATAATTTTCACGGAATAAAAGCAATACATAGTTAGCCTAGTCAGGTGTCTAGCCTAGTGAGCTAACTTCATATCAGTAATTTTTGTCCTTGTGTTTGTACTTTGGTGCGTGATGTCAAAATTTGGGCACTATTTCAGTAACACTACCTATTATCATATAATTATCGAGAAACTCTATATTAAGCCATATTTTAAGTTTTATATTAACCCTTTCATTTGCTAATATTACTCCTTTCATGTTCTTTTATAACTAGAAACTTTAAATAGGTACCGAATTAATAAATCAATGTTTCAACCTTGTCCAGTGTTCATAATTCCCCAGCGGTATGTCCTGGGCATCATGGGGCTGTTGGCGGTGTGCAACGCGTACACCATGCGCGTGTGCCTTAACCTAGCCGTCACCCAGATGGTCTATGACAATAAGAGCTCGGATACGCACTTTGAGGACCCAGATGCGTGTCCTGACGATAGCGTTATATTGGTTAACGGGACTGTCAGTTTAAAGCCGGTGAGTTTTGCAATTCAAAAATTTTTACATTTTACGTTGAATTTAATAAATAACCAATTAATATAAATTACAGTAAATTAGATAAATTATTATTCACGTGAAGTGAATATTTTTTTATTTTAGAGAAAATAAAGAATCTACCAAATAAGATACCTATGTAGTTTCTCAAACCAAGACAATAATAAAACATCTCAAATGTTATCAAATATGAGGAAAAAGATGGAATTTCATACATTTGCCTGTTTGTTTTGTTTTAAGCGTAATTATATCGCTATCTTGCGTGCACAAGTGCACGAACCACGAGAGACATTTTTTTTTTTTATATTCTACACTTACAAATCTTCCGAAACACATAATGTACCTACATATATTTTACAAGTTAAAAAAAATAAACGTAGGTAATTAGTATGCAAAAGTTTTGCAATGTTATGTTAATTGATAGGTATTCTTGTAAATAATTTAAATTGCTGATTTTGGTGCTTATTGTTTCCGATATTGAAGAAACATACCGAAAAAAGCGACTCTAATCGAAAATTTTACATTTTGAATTTGAATATGCATTAACTTACGGTTGGTATAATGTGACATGAATGCTTTGTTATAAATTTTTACATATTTTAAGCATAAGCTAATCATATTTCAAGCTTGATTTAATTTTGTCTAAAAACAAGTTATTTTAAAACCGGATTCCGTCGTCATAACTGTAATTCTATTTTTATTTAAACATATACTATTTGATAACAAATTTATTATAATTGTTATTATTTTGAATATAAATCCATTGGATACATAGGCATTAAACGGAAAATCAATAAATAGTCGTCATTTTAATTTCATTGCATAAGCTTAATGCTGCAAAAAACAAAACAGAAATCCTAAGCCAAGAATTATTAAAGTACATTTTTTGCTCAATAATTGCAATAATAATTTTAAATGTAATCTTTTCTATATAATATGTAATAATGCACGAAAAAATAAATGTAAATAATAGGATTAAAGTTTTCTCATGAAATACCTCTACACACACATCATTCAATTTATTATTCAAAATGCATTTCAACCACGTTTTTCATTTCAGCATGCAATTTTCGACTGGTCAGAATCCACTCAAGGTCTGATTCTCAGCGGTTTCTACTATGGATACGCGATAACCCATATCCCTGGAGGATACTTGGCCGAAAGATATGGAGGGAAATGGACCCTGGGCATAGGCTTGCTCAGTACTGCTGTGTTCACGCTGCTTACTCCCATTGTCGTGAAAGCAGGGGGCGCCACATGGCTGTTCATTCTTCGGGTCTTACAAGGCATGGGAGAGGTAAACAAATACATTATTATTACATCATTATGAACGAAAAGTATGCATATTTTTCTAATTAATTTTTTTCATGTTTCAACAACTATCATTGAATTTTGTGATAAAACACTGATTTGGCTAAAATTAAGCAACTATGAAAGTCAAAGAGACAAAGAATGACAAAAAATATGCTACTTTTTATTGCATTATGAATGCCGGTGTAAATTGTTGTTATTTTTCCTTGAAAACTGATGAACATAAGCGAAAAAAATTATTACCATTAGTCACACAGGTTAACTGATGTAAGATACGGTAGTTTACCGCACGTTTACTAATTTATACCTTCGCTTTGCAGCGCCTTCTTTGAATCACTATTTGTAATGCATTTTGTCAGTAAGCTTGGTGGCTAAATGATAGTAAAGTTCGCGAAATTTAATAACAATAGGCGGAATATTTAAACTAGCTCACGTTCTTTTGTGTTGCCAAAACCGTAGTCGGTTCAATGTCAAGACTTTTGTTTTGTATAGTTCTCATGACTGCAGTAAGAAGTCACGACTCGGAGCGACGAATTATTTATAATTAACTCCTTAACAAAAAAAAATGAATTATAGGAATATGATCTGTAAAAGTTCATGACAGGTTCCTAACTAATTACCAACCCCAACTTCGCCAGAGTGGCGAATAAAGGCTTCACGGCAAGAAATATGCTTATGATGACAGTTTATGACTTAAAGTTACAGAAAACCCATAACTTCAATATTATAAAAAAATGTTTTGTCTCGGAAAGAAAATGCACAACTAAAACAACACCTAATAAATATTTTAAATGTAGTTTTAAGATTTTAAACTTACAATGTTACAAAGTTTATGCACCTTATTTTAAGTTTCCAAGAAAGACACGGGGATTTCTTCTCTTGAAGAGAAAGTATAGAGGTTCTGGAGAGTATAGAGAGTATCTCTATATATATCTATATATAGGCGATTATATAATAATCTATATACTATTAGCCTTAGGCTATATTCTTGCACATGCAGGTAAGTATTACAGGCATTCGTTGAAAAGCTCGAAATATAATAAATATTTTTAGGCAATGCAGGAAAATCTATTTAACAGCATCTGTGTGAAAGTCAATCATAAAAAAGCAATTTTGTCTGATTATGAAACTGGCGAATTCAAAGATCTTCAAATAGGCCAGACCTTAGTCAATCTAAACGAGTAAAAAGTTTAATAAGAGTACTTATACACGTAACAAATTGTAACATTCACATTGAGTTGGGAAGTTGAGTAAGATCAACCTACTTTGCTTGTGATTAATGAACCACATTCTAAAATTATTATTTTGCGAATCGGCAATTTAGAAGTTATATTTGCTAACTTAAGCTTATTTATTACAGGATGTGTCTACCAATCTAGTATAAAATATTAATAATATGATAGTGATAATTAATAATTTCAAACAAACATGACTTTTTCCATACATAATACAGCAAAATAAATATTGTCGGACATTTCGCACAACAACATCTAGCCCCGTGGTAAGCTAGAAACTTGTGTTACGGGTACTAGATTTCTTATTAATAAATATTAATAAATAAACCCTTTGTATACCACCAGCAAAAGAAAAAAGTTTTTGTGACAGATAATAATTTTAATAATTATTTTTTATATTTCCCAGGGTCCAACAATGCCTGCTCTGATGATAGTCCTGGCCCGATGGGTGCCCCCACACGAGCGCTCGCGCCAGGGTGCTCTGGTCTTCGGAGGAGCTCAGATCGGGAATATCTTCGGCTCCTTCATGTCAGGGTTCCTGATGGCTGGTGACGGAGACTGGGCGAACGTCTTCTACTTCTTTGGATGCTTTGGGATCTTGTGGTTCTTGGCTTGGGTGAGTATTGTGTCGGGATTATCTTGGTCAAATGAGACATCTAATCCTGGGTGGTGTAACTATGATTTTGTATTGGGTAATTCTTCATGTAAGGTTTTTGAGACATATCAGGATGTATGTAAATTTATATTACACTTGACGATTCACAAGAATACTCGTAGTCCTTACCTATGCACATTTTGTACACCATGATTCGTACATAGTAATGAGCCAACATAAATCACAACACGTATAAATTATAGCGATAAGGCCGCCCCTTGTACTTTATGTTTTTAAATAGTATTAATTTTTGTATTTTTATTCTATGTATTTTTAAGTACAGTAAAGTGTTCATTCATTCACCGTTAGAGTTATTTTTCAGAGCTATATAGGTGCACAATATGATATGACCGTTTACTTCATACTTGCATGTCAAATATTGCCAGAAATCATCGTACTTTATAAAAATCGAATGCATCCAAGACAGCATGCAACTAAACCCTTACTTTTTGCCATTTCCAGAGCCTCCTCTGCTACAGCACTCCAAACACTCATCCGTACATTTCAGAAGAAGAGTTGAACTACTTGAACGAGACTGTGACTAGCGCTGACACGAAGAGGGTCAGAGATCCCGTGCCGTGGAAGGCTATTGTTCGATCTGTCCCTGTCTGGGCCCTATTGTTCGCAGCGGTAAGTTCTTATAAAACCTATTTAATGAAGATCTTTGCGGACAAAGGTCTGAGGGTATTAAGTTACTTGTTTGCGTGGAGACTTATAGATGAATGGGTGGCTATTTTTGGAATGATAATGGACATTGCTTTTATTTTCAACTAATATTAAAAAATCGAACGATTTTACTGTAATTTGGTATTCAGTGTTTTTATTGTGGACATAAAATAGAAAGTCTATGATAACGTGAATCCACGAGTTAATATTTTAAAACTGACTGACAGATCATGATAATGCAGTTTTTTCTCTTTTAATAAACAAAAGACAGTTTTTGATTTAAAGATTTTAAGTACAGGTAGTTATCCTCTTGCGCCAATAAATTTTTAATTTGTTATTTAGACAAACCTATTTGTATAAGTTGCCTTGTACTAAAAAGTACAGTGAGGCGATAATATCTGTTTTGACATGATAATCTAAATGATTCACCTACCTTTGTTAGTTAACATTATGTGCTTAGTTTGAAGTGTTCAACTTATCAACTACTTCAAAACGACTGCGCAACGTTTGACCTCCTTTGGCAGTAGAAGAATCATAAAAACTGTGTTGTAATAAGGATTGAACATACCAAATTAAACAGCTTTATGAAGTTTAGTAGCGTGTTGAATCAAACTGGTTTTTTCCACAGCATGTCCTTGATTTTGTTAGCAACAGGTAGCATTTAGACATGTTTCTTTGATTAGACCCTGGCGGCATTTAAAAATAATGTTATTTTACGAAATTAGTGATCAATTAAGGTATGATAGTTATTTATATAGACTTCTAGTTTAGAGAAACATATTTTAGTATTACTATTATTGTTAGCACATCATTTCAAATTTCTAAAATGTCTACCAGGAATCGGATCCTACCCGATTCCTGAATTTTATAAACACATATTTTTGCCAATAGTTTGTAGCAGTCATTGATTTATTTTAAAAATATCACCATAATAACCTACTTAGGTTCTACTGTTATAATACCAATGGCCCACTATTTTATCTACTTCTGTATTTATATTCTGTTATTTATAACACGGATATTAAGGAAAATATTTGTGTTCCTTTATCTCTATTAAATGACTGAAAAAGTTTTCTTCATCTATTCCAGGTTGGGCACGACTGGGGCTACTACACAATGGTCACCGATCTCCCCAAGTACATGACAGACGTGCTGAAGTTCAACATCGCCACCACAGGCACACTCACAGCGATCCCTTACCTGGCAATGTGGATCAGTTCCTTTATATTCGGCTGGGCCTGCGACTTCTGTGTGAAGAGGGAGTGGCATTCCATCAGGACGGGACGGATAATACATACGACGATAGGTAAAACACTTAATTTGGTAGGTTTACCGTGTGAGAGTGGCTTGAGATTAGTACGATCCGCTTTTAACGTGCGGTGTTGGCCTAAAAATTGTACCACCCTGTCTCTTCACATGGGTGTTGTGACAGAAGAGTTGTCGATGTAATAAATAGGTGGGAAAAAATAGTAGATAACTATTTACTTAGGTACATTACTATAAATTATTAACAATCGGCCATAACTCTTTATTTTAGCGCGGGATTTCCTATGACCGAATGTGGTGTGAATACAATACATTATACCATTTACATATTTGTTACTGTAGCTTCATTAAACAATAATATGCCCGAACGTTAAACTACAACTGAAGTTGAAAACTGCGTAGAGTTAGCGCTCTCGTTCAGGAAATAAATAATTATCACAAACTAGGTTACAACTCACGGGGAAAAAATAAGTTTTTTTTGCATAATTCCTAAGTAAATTGTCCACTTAGATTAATTTCAAGATTATGATTCGCTGTCTGTCTGTTCCTTGTATGCCTGTATCCTGAAAGCTACGCAACATATTGATGCGGTTTTCATTGTAGGTAGGGTCATGAATAAGGTTTGTATGTATAATAAGTTACCTAAAGCGAAGTGAGAGCTGGTCTATGGCTATGCGCTCGGTCTTGCGTTGGAATATGCAGACATCAGTTAAAACAAAAAACCTTGTAACAAAAACGTTGAACTTTGTTACAGCCGCGGCAGGACCCGCCATCTGCATAATCTTGGCTTCATACGCCGGCTGCGACCGCCTGGCGGCCGTGGCCTACTTCATCGCCTCTATGGCGCTTATGGGAGGCTTCTACAGTGGTATGAAGGTAAGTTTTAATACTTATTTAAGGAATTACATTTCTTTTATACGTTAATAAGCCTGGCCGCACACGAGCCACTCGCCACAGCCACAAACGCCCGGGAGCCCTAAGCGTTCAAATACAACTTAATGCTTTCTCTTGTAAGTATATGTATAGGCGACAGCGTTTTTGAAACACGACCCGCATAAAGCGCACAAAAGCGGTTTATGGTTCCGTAGTTGAACAAAGAAAAATATAAGTTTCGTCAAGTCTGTATACGTTATTTAGGAGCGACAATCAATTTCAGATGAATTTTTTGCATGGTAATTTTATATTCATCAAAATTAGGTTAAAGATAACATTATCATACAGAACATATTTTTATAATGAGACACAAGTGAATCAACTAGTTTTTTTTATCTTCTACTGAAAATAGCTGGTCTTTATAGTTTAGGTGTATCTAGTCGATTATGACATTGTAACGGCAAAGTGACCGACACTTACAACCTATACTTTGAATGATAAGTAGGAAAACGGTGAATTATAAGGTAGTCATACTAGGTTTAGTCACAGATCAGTTATTTTGTAACGCTGCTTACAAAGTAATCGTGCTAAGTCCTTACCAATATTGTAAAAGATTTTGTGGAAGGATTTTGGTACTTATTCACGCATAATAAATAAATGAAAGGATTTTATGATCTTAATTGAAGTTATCTTATATTTCGGCACAGTTTCATGCGCCATGATCACGAAAGAACATATGTACCTATATCCCGTATAATAATACTATATTCTTATATTATATGATATAAATCATAGTAATTATTTCATCCTGGATATATTTTACATGTTTTCTTTACAGCCAGCTTTTTTTTTACATTTAGTTTTTATCATTTCATCCTACATACTTAAAAAAGAAAGGAGTTATCTATTCGACTGTATATTTATGTTTGTTACCTTTTTGATTTATTTGTTAGGTTCCTGTATGGACATAATCAATTTGATCCAGTTCTGTCAATAGCATCTACTGTTGAGAGATACAAGTGTTATTCTATATAAGTTGTTAAAGACTATTCTTTTAAATTTAAAAAACAAACGGCTATTTTACTAACTAGAGATTTCATTTATTTTCAGGTCAACGCACTAGATTTGGCCCCAACATACGCTGGTTCCTTGACAGCTATGATCAACGGTACTTCGACGATATCTGGTATCATCACACCTTACCTCATAGGATTATTGACACCTAATGTAAGTAATCATTCTAATTCTTAAAACTTATAAATATGACTACTAGTTGCACCCTACAGCTTTGCCTGCGTTATAATAAATTTCCCGTAACACAAGCTAGGACTGAGAGCTTCGTTGCTGTGTGAATTCTCCGGCAAAATTTCTTTATTTAATTATTGATAAAAATATAAAGATTAAATAGATTTTATGAAATATTTTAACTTAAAATTAACGACCAGTAAAAGATAATTATTGAATTAACGATTTAGTAAAATACTTTAAAAAATAATAAAAAAATATACAAAACCTAATTCCAAATAGAAACAAAAGTAGGCGACGTTATTGCTGACAGCGACATCTTCCAGGCAACCGTATAAATAAATATAGCAAAATAGCAGAAAAGAAAAAGGTACTTACTCGTAGTATATTAATTAACAGACCTTCTTTTTATGAAACCATTTACACATATTCATTATAACCCCGTTTAAATTGTTTCAATTTGTACCCATCCAACAAGCTGTAAATATTTACAGGCTCACAGCGAAGCAATTAATTAACTTGTAGAGTCACAAAGGTTGATTGGCTCGGGGTAAACAGAGGGTTGAATACTTTTTAAACTTCATCGTAAAACACATTGCGTCCTACTGGGGACGTGTTTACTCGATCGAACCAATTGTAAGTCTTGGGGGATTTGGTATAACCACCAGGCTTACCAGGGCTAGTGATCACGTTGGTTAAGTATTAGAATGTGGCTTCTGCCTGGCTTTAGGTATTCTTTAGTTGGTTTGACGACCGTAGGTTTCGTCAAACTGATGAAGAGATACACTGAATGTTGTAGGCTGGTAAATATATTGCTATTGTAAGTACATACATATATATATATATATATATATATAAAGAAAGTCGTGTAAGTTAGACTATTTAGAATTCAAGAACAGCTGAAAATGGTGGGGAGGTAGCTTAGAAGTTAACATTTCCGCTGGAAAAAATTGTTTTAATGCAGGCGAAACCACGGGGCTGAAGGCTAGTTTTCAATACCATTTTTTTGTTGCTGTGAGAATAGTTCGTTCCTCTCTACATTTCTCATCTAAAAAATTACGTGGCGAAACGAGGATGTTGTATGCATTAGCATTTTTCTAATTGGTAATTAAAACGCTAGTTTTTTGTACATCGGAAAGAACCACTTGATCTCAATTAAAATTTTGAATTCCACAGTTATCATGTTACAGTATGTCATTTTCAATTTGCTGTATGAATAGGGCCTATAAGCGTTACTATTAAAATGTCCTTCTTCTTGTCCGCCTCTAAATTAATGGTCATCAGTTCCTTTATGTTCAGTTTATTATATTTGTAGTTTAAAGAAAATATATGTGTAAATAATAATATCAATACATAGACTAGATACTATTAGTAAATACTAATCCTCTCACGGCTCCGTGGGGTAGACTTCCAAATTCTGAACAAAATAGTTTTTCAAAGATATTGACGTATAACATAGTATATCCTATAATGTATTAGTTGTATATACTAAGACCTAATTGTAATTAGTATTTCGATATTTTTTAGGCATTCCTAGTTTTTAATCGACATTTCACTCGCTTGATGAATTTTCTTTTTATTTAATTTTCTAATTTTCCTTGATCCTGCCAGAATGTTATTGTTGCTTAGTCATTTTACTTCTTTTTACCAATTTTTACTTTTGGGCTCTAAATTATCACCTGATCCGTAAAGTAGGTTATTTATTTATTGGCGTATTTATCAAGTAGATAGAGCACACTAATCCTTTTTAATGTTTCAAACCTCACACATAAAAATACCAAGAACACAACGTAACCTAAACAAAACTTAAGTGAGTCATTCACAATAAAAAAATAAGAACTCATACTTTAACTTTTATTTTTTATTTTTTCAGTCAACACTCGTCGAATGGAGAGTAGCGTTCTGGGTATGTTTCGCGGTGCTCGTCGGCACAAACGTCATCTACATTTTCTGGGCAGACGGCAAGAGGCAATGGTGGGATGACGTCAGACAATATGGCTACCCTGAGGGTTGGAAGCACGGACCTCTAAGCATGGCGTCCGAAGACAAGGAGATGAGCAAGAAAGTAGAGGCAGAAAATAAGAGTTAATTTCCTCTCCCAAAACTTATGAGAACTGTGATGTTTCCGGTGATATAAAGTTGTATAAAATGTCTGTGTAGATTAAGTCAGCCGGGTTTTTAATGCGAGCGTAGCGAACCAAATAAGGATTTATTTTGCTTCACTCTCTACTTAGTAATTGTTGGTAGCTACAGTCATGTATCAAATTTCGTGTTGTGAGGTAAGGAATTCTAGTAAATCATTGAAAACCTTTCGTGGTTAAGACCGAGTAACATTTTATTTAATTGTGTAACTTTTATTGGCAAAAATTATTTACCCAGAGCCAAACTGTTGCACAAATATTTTTATTATATTGTTAAATTTTAAGCAGCCTTTTATTTTTGTAAAAATTTAATAGGATTTTTTATAAAGTTGATTTAGACAATATATTTTAAAGTAAACTTTATAGTATAATGTATATTTGGGCAACCCAGCGTAGTTATGTATGTATTATTAAGAAGAATTATAAAATTTCTTGTATATTATTAGTCCTTTCGTCAATTCTATTATTATAGCTTGAAAAGCAGTATTCAGTTAGTTAATAAAAACATATCAAGAAATTATATTGTGGTAAATATAAAAACTTAGTTGTAATTTTGTTATTTTGCGTTACTTGCTTTTATTTCAATTACTTTATACAATACGCTTAAGAACATAATTCAATTAATACAAATTGTTACTTATAGAATCAAATCCTATTAGGTACTTATTCATTGTAGAAACCATCGTAAGTACACTTGGTATATTGTAATATTATATCAAAAGTGAGTGTGTATTGCTACAATTTTTTGTTATATGTTCAATATTTTATACAGATATTTAACTTTATTTGTCTTCTATTTAACGTGCTTAATCAATACAACGCATACGTCTTCCAAAGTATTGTTTTGTCAAGTTTCTATGAAGCTACCAAAATTTTTTAATTCAAATCACTACCGATTTTAAATAATCTTAGTACGTAGCTACTATTTAGGTAATAGTGTGTAAGTGTTACAGTGTTAAGATATAGATTGTATAGAGTATTGAAAGAGAATAGAGCTTCCTTTTAATCTGTTTTTATACTACATTTTTAACCAGTTATTTTAATTAAGTGCCATATTCCAGGTTTACTTAATAATAAACAGACTTTGGCTACTTCGAATTCAAATGAATATAAGATTTATTTTGTATAATTTATACAAATACAGTATAGTTTATTATTTTTACTATTTATTTTTAGGATATGAAAAAATAAAGAATTTAATACTGTTATTCCTATACCTAGTACTTAAAATTTGTGATGATTTAGAATAATCAAATAGATTACCTACTTTTAAAATAGATCGTTTTAATATGTTTCAAACATGCTGATACTTATAAGTTACTAGCAGACCCCAACAGCGCCAGCTGTGAGGCTGATGTGGATCTTATACCATCCAGGTTGCCACCCAAACAATCTATATTAATAATCGAAACCTTATATTTGAATAAAAAAACAAAAAAAATATATTGATTTTGAGTCAATATTATACAACATTATATCCGCAAAATTCGGATTATAGAGAATTTCATCAAATTTCACTCAAGCGAATCCGGGTTTTCATCTAGTATGTCGACCTAGCAGCGCCCTTTGCAATTGACAAGTCTGGCAATTTTCTCGATTTTATGAGTGTAATAGAGAGTGAAATTATACCATAAATAACTAATATTATAGTGGCACTAAACCGTGTTTAATTAAACCGAAAAGACGAGATGCTTTCGAAGGCACAATACTGCACTCACGGTGTAATGTAGTTTAAACTACTAATAGCGTAAAGTAGAAAAGTAACGTGACTTCTAATTACGTTAATACATGTGGGAACCGTCACACTCTGTTTGCGTCTGAACGCGACAGAGGCAGGGTCAGCCATTAATATAGAGCACTGTCTTACGTGCGTTTTGATGCTATGGGATGCGATGGAGGAATAATGTTTACAGATTAGTTTAATGTTATTACCCAAAAGATACTTGGAAACTTGAAAAGATTTGCAATTCCAAAATATAACATACTCTTTTGAAATCTCTCTAGTTGTTAGATTATCAGCGCTCTCCGAATATCTTTAAACCTCATTAATCAGCAATAATGATCAAAGCACTTTTTAGTCATATAGACAAATTTTCAAAGTTTTTATATTATTTTAACGCACATTGTCCCATCACATCGCATTCGCCTTTGTTGACTCACCTAATGAAAAACGCGAGAATTGATGAAGTTAAAACTAATAATAGTCTTTGAACTGTACAAGAGCAGAGGATATTGTTACAGATATTACCGACTTAGTCATCTTTGTTGATTACCCTTGACATAATTAACACCGTTAATGCTTTGGGATGTTATGAAAATTTGTTAGATGATTAAACTGCTCCAACTTACAGCGCAATACGTCAACAGCAAGATCTCAGTGCAGGTAATCCTCTCTTTTCATCCAAAGGTTACCTGGAACAGATAGCTCTTTAGCGATAAGTCCACCCAAACTACGTGTCTCTTTTTGTGTTGTAATCATGTGTTTGGTTTTTCGTGTACAATATAATTTTTTTGTATTGTACAATCTTGCATGCAGAATTAAAAAAATTATTCAAATTCAAATGGGTTTATTAGCAACCGATTGTGTATATTCTGCTACGATCAAGCTTTATATTGTTAAGAAGATCGAGACTTTAAGGCAGATTATGCCGTACGAATGCATTTTCTATCATCATCATCATTACTGTACACTGGCAGTTTGCTCTTGACGACAGAGATTTGGCCTTAATTCACTATGTTCGCATTCTATACTTTTTGCAAATCTTATTTTATCTTTTTTGTGAATACATACATTCATTTTGTGAGCTACGTCAATCACAATAAAATTAATGTGCCTACTGTTTAGTATTTTTATCGCGTTGGTTGACCATGATCCATTTAACCCTTTCACGACCAAGGGAAATATTTTTCCCTTCTACAAAAATCGTTTTCAATTATTCAATTATTATTGAATCGATATTTTTTTTAGTGCATGTCAAAATAAAATGTATGTCCAAAGCGGCAAATGTGTTTCTGAACGATTAGAAAAACAAAAAACTGTCAAACTTTATTGCGCCAAAATCAAAACATTCGCGGGCTGAAAGTGAAAGTTTTGAAAGTGTTTTCGACTTGAGAAAATAAAATAACAATATTTTGTGACGTTATATATATTATTTGGTAAGTATTATTTTATATAATGATACAGAAAGCTGCAAAATATGAGCACAAGTACCTAAAATTTGCAAATAATCTAAGGGGAAATATTTTTCCCACTGGTCCATATCAGATGTTTTCGTTGTAGTACTATTATATGTAGTGCTATATGATATTGTATGATTTTCTTGTATTTTTATATAATTTACCTTAATTTTTTTACAGAAATAGCGAAAAGAGGGTGCAGACAATTTTATATTCAAATTAACGAAATATTACAGTTTCTTATGGTAGATAATAGTGACGGAGAAGATGACTTACAGGTAGACTAGCAGCAAAGACCAGCAGTTCATAGCTGAAGATGTAGAAAATGTAACTGATGTTGTTGAAATTGAAGTGTTGAATTGCTATGAATAACTCATATTTATTCTACGAAAAGTTGCACGAAAAACAGAATGGAAGGTCCGCTTTTGAGCAGCCTAGAGTATCGCCAACATATAGCACGATGTCTTATCTTATAAATAATTTTACATTTAGACAGAGACAGCTATCAACCCACTTTAGTCTCTTCTAAAAATCTCCGCATTAGAAATAAACGCAATTTGCCAGCGCACAACTTGGAAAAAGTAGAAAAACTGAAGCAAAACGTATAGAAAATAGGACACATAATAAATGTGTAATGTTCAACGTCCACATGTGCTTCACAAGTACCTAAAAGTAATTGTTTCGTAGAATACCATAATTAACAATTTATTTTACTTATCTGAACATTTTACTATGTTTTTTTTGTATTACAAAGCAATAAATAAAATACCGATCTAAACCAACTAACTCTTCGTTTGTTTACTTTTATCATAGACAGGTATAATTTTTCCATGCTTTTATGGACCATAGGGAAAAATATTTCCCATGAAATTATAGGAAATCTAGAGACCCTGCTATGTTTTTCTTGTGATATTCTATTACTTTACACCCAAAATAGCTAAAATATCGTGTTGTATTCGCATATTTAGGCTCAGACATCTTATGGTCGTGTAAGGGTTAATAGGTATTTTCATTAATTAATGGGTTATTAGGTAGGCTACACACGTTTATGGAACATTTTGCAGCTCTTCATTAAATGATGACGGCAACTGTCCTTTCCGACTATAATCTAATTCTGGATGTCCAGTGGCTTTGAAAATGAAAAAAAAAACGCTGGTTTTCATTACTTAATTTTCTAGATTAACTTTTGAATATAAAATCTTTTTTTATTCATAAGATTGCAAATACCTGTTTGCGGTAAGCCGTCACCAGGAGGCTAACTTCTCAGAATTCTGGCGATATCCATGTTGATATTGCCTTTTGAATAGTATAATTATATTTCCAAAATTTCACCCTCCTATTATATTTCCTAATTATATTTCCAAAATTTCACCCTCCTAACATAATTGTATAATTAATAAATTAATGTTTATCCTTGTGTAAATAAATTAATGTTTGTCTGTATAAATTATATTCCTATACTAATCTTTGCAAGACTGTGCTCATAAATAACAATACCATAGCAGTCACAAAACCACCTTATGTTTTGACATTAACGACTTAAGTTTTTGTAGTTCCAATTCTAAATGGGTTCATAGAATTATAATAGCGTTGAAAGCTACTTGGTTAATACTGGTTATGTAGGAAGGCTTTTCAAGGGCATAGTTTTATTATGTAGCTTAGAACCTCTTTTAGTATTTAGCATGATTTTTTGGTATAGCAACACTATCTTGTGAAAACGGTAGGTGCTATTTATAAAACCGGATACTATGCATGAGTGTATTAATGGCGATGGTTCGACAGCATAAAACAACCACTTTTTTAAAGATGACTTACAATAAGATAGATGTCAGTAAAACATAACTATTCAGAAATTCCTGTGTAACAGCTGTGTGAACGTGAATAGGGGTGATGATGATGATTCTTTGATGGGTCCACATGGTGCAATATCTATGTCTTATCAGATAGTTTCAGTACATCACTGGCTCAAGGAGCGCCCTTTGAAAGTATTATGCATGTCGTAACTGTATTATTCCTAGACACGAAGGCCTTGCCGGCTTTATACCCATTTTACATATCTATTTGTAAGGCCCTAGGTACCGCCAGAGATTAATTTACTTCCTTATAGCCTTCAATGAAGGTTTATATTAATCAATCTTAATAGAACTATCATTCTATACTTCTTATATTACAATAAACGATCTTTAGTTACGATAATCTAGAAATAAGATAATTAGTTTTGTTTTATTTTTGCTGTAAAGCTGTTAGTTTTCCGTGTTATAGAATAAACACATTTTATATTACACTAAATAAATAAATATTGCTGGATATGGTCGGTGAATGCAAGCCGCTTCAAACCTACATAAATTGACAGCTTGAAAACTTCAACGAACCAGCGCAGTGGTCGTCCTACAGCTACCATGATATTGATGAGATAATTTTATGGAATAAATGACACATGGAGAACGTGAAACATTAAACAATTTCTAATTTTATATTAAACTTATACATACATATTTTAATTTAGTTCTGTATAACAGGTAGAGCATAAAATGATGATCACTCTCAGCTTAAAAAAAACGTTCGCTACTTTTGCCTGCATATTTAATTATATCAACTTCTTGTTTTTTGGTTAAAAATAAGTATAAATTGAGTTATAATAATTAAGTAATTAGTTAGTTAATATAATGTAATTTTAATAAGTAAGAATATGTAATTTTATAAAAAAAGTTTTACTGTTAAATCTTAAATAATCGAATTCAAATTGAATTCGATTATTCCTAACTCTACTACTAAATAATACAATAAAAATACAAAATAAATACAGTACATATAAACGCAAAGTCTTTTTTGATCGCCGAATGAAATTTTTCTCATGTACAAAATATACTTGATAATATGCGTTCAGTGGTATTACATTCGTAGATAGGTAACATATCTACATATCTATACATACGTATAATTGTAATCCTACGTATAGGCGATAGGCATATGCACAATCAGTGTTGACCCCACAACAGGTATCGCCGGCCACATGTAGCATATAATAATGAATATATATGAATATTACTCAAGGCCATCAACCTCAAGTTTGCGCCAGTTTGCCGGCTTGCGAGCACCTAACCGCGGCTTGACAATTCGCTAAACACAGCGCGCGCGCATGTTTGTGACTAAATAAATTTGTCTATTGATTATTCTGTAATTACCTCTATAAGTGTCGCAAATTATCTGTGTCATTGTTATAGTGTCGCGCTGCTGGCTATCACATCGGTTGTGTTATGTGTTAAAAGTGCTTTTTAAGGTAGAGCTTTTTTACTTTTTAATAAATAAAAGTTTTATAATAAAATAATAATAGTGCTCTAGTATTCAAATTAAACTAGTTTATTAAATTTGTATAGGATTTATCTTTGAATTAGAAATAATATCGCATAATATTAAATAAATAAATAAAATGATTTTTATTCAGACAACTAAGATCCACATTACATGACATACAAGATACAATTTAGACATTAATTTATAATATTATATGTCAGTAGTAAAATTAATCTACGTTTTTATAATTATAAGGATTCGCAAGTATTTTTTTTCTTTATTTAAAATACAGAACAAGCATTTAAAAGAATTAAATTAGAGCAGTAAATAATTATTAAAAATTAAATGTAAGGATTTATTTAATTTAATTTAACAGTAATGAACTTTTATATAGTTCACTTAACCTGTAATAATTTAGTCAATAATAAAATACACAGATTAACATTTTCTTTTACACAAATAAACCTAAATGTTGTCGCGTAAACGATTCCGATACACATGGCTCTGACAACATGCAATCAAGTAAGGTCTGGTTCAAGGGCTCTGTTTATCATTATCAGTAACTATAACTCTACGCTTTAAATTTGCCGTTAACCTTGTCAGTTAAGTGCTGCACAGTAAACGATAAAAAGTGCTGAAGACACATTGTTGTAAACATAATGACCATTGATATGTTTACCTTTTGTTTTTCTAACTAAAAAAAAAATGCAATACAATTTTAAAGTGACAATTGGGACACGATTGGCACAAATAAATGTCCCAAATGTCGCCGTCAAAATAACAGTAGCAGCAATTGTTTTCTTATCAATTCAATTATGTAAACTGAGATGTTCATCACTTTTTGGTTAGATATTGTAAAGTCCGGTAATAATAACAAATCCTCATTAGGATTTTACAAGTATTTAAAATGCTTAGACCATGAATAAAAAATCAAATAACATAAAACCACACCGTTAAATCACGTAATATAACTAAACATACAATGAAGCGTACATAATGTATTCCTTTAAGGTATTGTTTAGTCATCCGTTATTTATAGAAGCAATTTGCGAACCAAATGCGTTTAATCTTTACTTATTTAAATATGGGATTTATTTTCCGTGTGGTGCTGGTCTAAGAATAGTATCTATTCCCGTGGGTGTCGACAAACGACTTAGGGAATGCATAAGTACCAGTAGACCGGCGTATATTTATTAACATACTGTGATTATCAAACGAGCTTTGTAAGAGGACTGATTATATCCTCTTAGATCTTTATCGGGTTATATTGGGGAGATATGTGCCTGGTGAGACTATTATATAAATTGCTAGGTGACCCGCCCACGGCTTTGTCCGCTTTATTACCATGTTTTCTCACCTTTTAAACCTTACCTGGGCTACTACGACAATTTAAAACAATCTAAAATTTTATCTAATAAATTTCTTTTTGCAGCACAGTTAATACTCTAAATTAAAGATGGAGGAAAATGAGGCAGCTCAAGCGCAAGCGCACAAACTTCTTGGACAACAGACCGAAACGCAACCAAAGTACGACAATGCACTCACCAGAACACTACGGTCATGTAAGTAACTATTCTTTGACTTTAAAACTATACATAAAAACGGGAGTTACTTATGTTTTTATAGCGGAATTAATAAACTCTACGTTTTGACTACACGTGATGAGAAGTTGTTTCTGGAGAAGTGATTTTTGAAAAACTCGTAGTGGTAAATAAATACGCAATAAAGACCCGTTAAAACTTCATAATTAGACAAGATATTTATATACTTACATCATTTGTATTACGAAATATTATGTAGGTAGCCTATTTCTTATCGTTGTGATTTATGCAAACACGTGGGATTGGTATAATTGCCTTAGGTACTAGGAAATCATATGATTATTTCTCAATTTGTTTATAAAATTATATAAAGTTTAATGGCAATTGTGTAGTCATACTTAGTTTGGAGTGTTCTGAAAGCTTTTGTAGGTAGATTTTTGTAGTTCCTGATATATCTACAAAGTTATTCACTCAAACTGCACTGTCCGTTTTGTAGAATTAGAACAGTTGATTCTTTGTTAGCTATTTCTAGCAGTAATGGTCAACTCAAGTAAGTCATAGAATGAATGTGCCAAATGAGTTATCAAAAAGGTAATTTTCAGACGAAACCAATTATATCATTTTGAAGGTCGAGGGCCCCCGCCGCGAACTTTTGATTTTTCTCATTGAAAAATTATGTGTGCTCTAAAACACGTGCTCTTATGGTGAAAGCAAACATCGTGAGGAAACCGGCATATTCTGAGATCTTTGTAAGTTTGTATAACATTGTGTGTCATTCACCAACCCGCGTTTGGCCAGCGTGGTGAATTAAGGCCCAATCGTCAACCTCGTCTCTCCTCTACTCGTCAATCGCCGAATTCGAGAGCGAAGTCCCTGTGTCCTAGCAGTGGGAACATAAAAAGGGATGGTTATGAGTAGCTTGTTTATAAAAATCTTAAAGATTTTATACGTTACCAGATGGTAAAGTGCACAGCACCTGGTAGCGTTGCCCCGTGTATTAAATTATTGTTTATACTCCAAAGGGCTTGTTCCACGTGTTATACTTAAAAGGAACCTTCTGTCGACATAAATAAATTAATAGCTTGTTAATAATAATTAAAATTACTTCAGGTTTAATATCTTCCATTTAAATGATCGTAGCATTTTAAACGGACAATTACGTGATGTAACTAATATGTTAATAGGTATTTATAAAGTATATGGTGGTCATAAAAATATCGACATGTCCTTAATGGAATGGAATTGTTGATCATTTACATAGTACTTTATAACCTGGTCAGCTCGACAATTGTATTCAAGTTCGCGATGTTACACGATATAGCGGTTTTATCTCCCATGCAATATGGCGCCGACCTTAGAATAATACCACCCCATCTGTACATCCATACTGAGATCACCAAGCCGCTTGGTAATGCTGGTGGTTATAGATACCGATTTCTGAAAATAATGGGTAATATTGGCCATATCCTTGCCTAGTATGATGATGTATTTATTTGTATTTTCTATTATCCTTTTTGTAATTCTTTCTTTAACAGAAGGCCGCTCTTTGTACTTCAAATCTTTTAAGTTTGTTTTATTTTTATTGTTTTGTGGTGTGTAATAATTTTTTTTCTACATCTCTTATATATAAAAGAAAGTCGTGTTAGTTACTCCACTTATAACTCAAGAACGGCTGAACCGATTTAGCTGAAAATTGGCAGGGAGGTAGTTTAGAGCCAGGAGATGGACATAGGATATTTTTTACTGCGGGAAAATCTAATATAATGCGGGCAAAGCCGCGGGCGGAAAGCTAGTAGGTATTCTATATAAACCTTCCATAGATTTGTTCATAGTCATAGTCATAAAGTGCGTTTAGTCTTAGTAACGTTATTTATAATTTGCAGGTTGTTTCATTCCACAACGATACATTCTGGGTGTAATGGGTCTTCTAGGAGTGTGCAATGCGTACACTATGAGAGTATGCTTAAACTTCGCTATTACTCAGATGGTTAAGAAGAATGCTGCAAAGGCCTCTCATTATGACCCCGATGCTTGTCCTGTTGCTAATGTATCTAACTCTTCATCCACGGTGTCTGTTGTAAACAACGTAAGTATGAATATTGTTTACAATTGTTTTTTTATATTTGTTTAGTTTTCTGTGGTGACTTCGATAAAATGAATTTCTACGACAAGATGTAGGCAAAGTGATATTCTAAGGTTTGGTTATTGTTAAGTTCATGAAATCCTTGCAGTTATTTTGCATGAAATAGTAACAAAAACAACTTTTTGGAATGGATATCCAAAAAGCTTAGGTCTTCAGCTTTAAGTTTTTAATCTTCCAGCAATATTTCATAAATTAAATTTATTTTATTGCCTATAACCTTTCGCTTTCAAAATTTTCGTGAGTAACACTATTCATTTTATAACAACGGGAGAATTACTCACGCATTAAACAAAGAAGTTTAAACACTCGACGTTTCGACCACAACAATAGCAGTCTTTCTCAGGAGGAGTGATCGTCCCGCCGTGCTCCGTCTCCTCTTTGGGTTTTTTACGTGAGTAATTCCTGTTGTTATAAGATGAACCTTGTTGGGTGGTAAATGAGTTTATTTCGTTTTTTGTCGTTTCTATAGTTAGTTTGTACATTTGTACGTTTTTATCCGATGAAAACTAAATAGAAGCGCAACTTGTGCACTTTAAACGATTTTTGCGCGCTTTGCTGTAGGGCTTGCACTGTGTTGGCGCCACCTATAACCAATTCTAGTATTATGCAATGCGCATGTAGGTACTCGTAAGTGCGTAGCCTATTGCGGTAAAATTGCACTTTCTAAACGGGGTTAAAGGTTTTTAAGTTACCATATAACTGTACCAGAAATGCAAGAAAGGTTAATTAGGTGAAGTTTAAATAAGGTTTACATTATAGAATTGGTTTACAAATTCAATTAAATAAACATTTAGGTGGTAGATAACCGCACTTATGCAAAATAGCAGATACTGGGATGGAATTAAAATTCAGGTGAAGGTATAAATATTTCGAAATCTTCAATTCGTGAGTTGACTTTTTTTATATTCAAAGATGGAAAATCGGGTCCGGACTCGTGCTTCACCTAGATTCTCCACCTGGGTGCAGCACGGGGACTTACAAGGTCCCGTGCTCCAACTAATGACGGTATTGGACAGTCAAGCACTATTATTTCCATATATGATTCAAAAGATCTAAAACAATTCTGTAAGAGGAGTGAATTTATATATGGAGAATAATATAATATTTACATTTTTTTTTAATTTTTTAATATTTTGAAAATAATAATATAACTACATACTTAATAAAAAATGTAGATCAGTGGTGTGTGTTCAACGAGAGGCACCGTACGAATAACGTAACGGAGAGTTGGAATTCTAAACACAACAAAGAGTTCAAAAAACCTTGTGTTACCATGAATAAATTGCTAACAGTGATATCGCAAAATACCGATTCTATAGATTTATCGGTAACTAAACGCCGCAAAGAACACTCTGATAAAGACCATTTTATTTTAAATTCGAAAATGCAATTAGTTCAAAATGAAATTTCGTTGCCCTATTTTTTTAGAAAAAATACGTTAAAATAAATCCTATTCATTACCCATATGCTTGACTGTACTTATCATTAGTTGGAGCACGGGACCTTGCAAGTCCCCGTGCTGCACCCAGGTGGAGAATCTAGGTGAAGCACGAGTCCGGACCCGGAAAATCGACGTGTTGTAATTTTTGATGTTGCAATAGGTATTGAACTTCGTTGTTATTTAAGCTCCCAGTAATCAAATCGTGTGATTTTCATAATTTTAAGGTAGGTATAAGTAACTAAAAAGCTCTTTGTAGTTCAAAAAAAGATTGTCACTAATTAATTATTAATACACAGACAGCCTATTAAGCGGTTCCATTGATGAGACCTGTGGGTCTTCCCCACTAATTTATGTGAACATGATACGTATTTACATTATGCATTTATTATTCTAGTATTTATATTTACATTTTATTAAATACATAATCATACATGTTCGTACATAACAGTTCAATCAATTTAGCCGTTCATGACTTATAATAGTCTAGTGTTTAAAATTTTTAAACTCAAGAACGGCTAGGCTGATTTAGGTGATTTATGTTTTGAATTATTGTAGTAGTTAGGGAATGCTTTAAAATATGAGAAAACATGGGAATAAAGCTAGTGAAGCTGCGGGCGGGTCCGGTAGTTTATTTATAAATGTTTGTCTATTATTTCAGAATATGACGTTTGAATGGGATGAATGGACTCAGGGCATCCTCCTTGGTGCCTTCTACTGGGGCTACGCGGCGACTCAGGTGGCCGGGGGCTATGCCGCCGAGAAGTTCGGAGGCAAATGGACTCTCGGGTTGGGTCTCCTTAGCACGGCTCTGTTCACATTTTTGACACCTCCTGTCATCAAAATGGGAGGTGCTGTTGCGCTTTTCTTCTTGAGAGTACTGCAGGGAATGGGTGAGGTAAGTTACTTTTGTCTATAATAATACTTATTATTTTAGATCATTAATTGGTTTTCGACCAACATATATTATAATTCCATAACACTTCTCAAATAATATAATATACATAAAGTAATTTTCATGAACTTAATTAGTCGAATCAAATCGATAATTTCGTGTTGGCAAAAGCTGAGTGTCAGCCTAAGAAAGCAACCACCACATGTATTCTTTTCGTGAGTGTAGATTTTAGATTTTAAGATTTGTCATTTATTTCCATTAAATCCTCAAGATTATGTGATGTTGATATTTAACAAGTCTTGTCAAGCAGTCTTAGGGATTTATATACCAGAGGCACAGAACATATAATTACTACGCAAGCATGATTCTGTATATTGTGTAATTGACTTTGATTGCTAAGCCGTTTCGTAATAATGATGACTATACCAATACCATTAAGACCAATAATGGGTTCTATTGGGAAGACCATGTTGTGTCCATGAAATTCTTTGTGTTTCTATGGAAATAAAGTTTTTAACTTCTGATTGTTTTTGAACCTAATCTTCCAGGGCCCAACAATGCCTGCTCTGATGATAATGTTGGCGCGCTGGGTCCCACCTCACGAGCGATCGTTCCAAGGTGCCCTGGTCTTTGGAGGAGCACAGATCGGAAACATCTTTGGATCTTACATGTCTGGTATCCTTCTAGATAACGGGAATGATTGGGCATATGTGTTCTACTTCTTTGGAGGATTTGGACTCATCTGGTTCGTTCTCTGGGTGAGTAAACTACAAGTCTTCGTTTTATTCTCGATATATATGTAAATATACCTTTGAAAATTTTGTGTCGACATAAAGAGAATGGAAATTCATGTAACTTTATTTCTTAGCTCTTATGAGCTATTTGAATAGTTTAAAAATTAGAGAAAATATAGTGTTACTATAAAATTTTTGTGAATTGTCACACATGTAGCCCGTGGCAAGTTGTGTAACGATTACTAGATATCACATGTAGTTGGTTTTTAGTATACCTACCACAAAACTCTTGACGCGATAAAAGTCTGTCGTTTAATAAATAAACCAACGTTCCTAAAAATATTCAACTACAATGTGTCAAAATAGTGGCATTTGATAACTGATGAAATAACCTTCATCGGTTGCTAAGATAAGATTGTCATTTGTTTACTTATTTAGACAGGACTCAAGGCTTTAGAAGTATATTTATTTTGGGCAAAACATAAGTGACATAATTAGTTATTCTAACTAGCAAATACACGTATGTACACAGTGCACTCGCTATTCACCTCAATCCTATAATCGTGTTCAAATGTAAAAAATATTTACTACACGAATAGTGTAGTTTAAACCGGGACTTGTATCTGAAGGCACGGAAGTGGCTTCATTATCAATAAATAAAAAGTGGCCAAGTGCGAGTCGGACTCGCCCATGTAGGCTTCCGCAGCAATTGTTTATATGAAATAGTTTATGACGTATTATAAAAAAACTACTGGATAGATTTCGTTCAAACCAATTTTCGTTGTTAGTTTTTATGGTTATGTACAATATATATTTTTTCTAGATTTATCATCCTCTTAGTTTAGAAATTAGAGGGGGGGGACACTCTGTTTTCCACTTTGGAAGAGTCTCACGTCTAAACTATTAAGTTTAGAATTAAATGGTGTTAGAAACATTGTTATGATTTTAGAAGACCTATTCATAGATACCCCACACGTATGGGTTCGATTTAAAAAAAGTTTTTAAGTTTCAATTCTATGTATGGGGACCCCCAAATGTAATTTATTTTTTTTCAATTTTTTTATGAAATCTTAGTGCGGTTTACGGAATACATCTACCTACCAAATTTCAGCTTTATAGCTCTTATGGTTTCGGAGAAAAACGGCTGTGACATACGGACGGACGGACGGACGGACGGACGGACGGACGGACGGACGGACGGACATGACGAATCTATAAGGGTTCCGTTTTTAGCACAGCCGTAACATCCTTTTCTCAAAGGCCATTTATAAAATATAAATATTGCTGGACAATTCCCCCAACAACATCTAACCCAGTTGTAAGCTCGAAACTTGTGTTACGGGTGCTACATTTTTTATATACAGGGCGTCCCACGGCCATGCCACATGGAGGGAAAGTACCATAAATATTGTAGATTGAACATTTTACTGAAAGAAGACATTATTTGAATTTAAAAAACAAATTAAACTGCATTCATAGTTATTTAAATAATTACATGGTTGAACCGAGAATCGAACCCGTTACACGAAAAAAAATATTATCCTGTAGCTTTATCATACCGATCGAAAGGCTTCATCATAAGGATTTTTTTTTGCCAAATAACATAGTGTCAGAAATAAAAGGAAGACCATGAATTTTAACATTTAATGTGAAATTTAGTTCAGAAAAGCTGGCATTGCCGTAAAAACAAACAACTGGCATTCACAATTTAAGTGAATTTTGTGTTAAAAATGTTAAAATTCATGGTCTTCCTTTTATTTCTGACACTATGTTATTTAACAAAATAAAATCCTTATGATGAAGCCTTTCGATCGGTATGATAAAGCTACAGGATAATTATTTTTTTCGTGTAACGGGTTCGATTCCCGGTTCAACCATGTAATTATTTAAATATCTATGAATGCAGTTTAATTTGTTTTTTAAATTCAAATAATGTCTTCTTTCAGTAAAATGTTCAATCTACAATATTTAATGTACTTTCCCTCCATGTGGCATGGCCGTGGGACGCCCTGTATATAATAAAATATACCTACATTTACATACATAATATATTTTATTTATAATTGTAGTTTATATGTAAGTAACATATAATTTTATTTTTGGTAGTGTTCCTATTCAAATCCTATACCTATTTGTATCTATTCAAAATTGTACAGAAAATAAATGAAATTCTTAATCACAAATTCCTAAATCTTTAAAAATCTTTCCAGAGTTTCCTCTGCTACAGCACACCGAACAGCCACCCCTTCATAAAGAAGAGTGAGCTGAGTTACCTAAACAGGACGGTGACGACGGCGGAATCCACCAGTAAAAAGGACCCTGTACCATGGAAGGCCATTCTCAGATCTGCGCCAGCTTGGGCCTTAGTATTTGCTGCGGTATGTACAATGTAAATACTTTTTAATAGACAAACGTAAAAGCGTTTGAGGAAAATTACCGATTTTATATTTATTTCTATCTCAAAAACAGCGCTTTGTGTTGACAGCGTGGGTGTAAGCAAATCGACATAACTAATAAGTTAAAAAGTTGGAAATATAATTGAATTCGTCCAGTACTTAAGTTTTGCGTGATGGAATAACAAACACCTACCCATCTACACTAATTTTCGCTTCTAAGATGTTTATACGTTTTTTTATTTATTTATTTATTTTATTTTATTATATTTTATTTTATTTGGAGAACAAACAGTTATAAAATCTTATAAACTAATCTTCTTAAAAAACTACAAACCAATTAAATGCTCTCTCATCTTTATACCAGTTAAGCAACTCCCATGAAAAACTATGCAATATTACCTACATAATATATTGCTTATTTTCATAAGAGTTACTTACAATATATCTTAGACAGCTCCAAGTGGTGACAATATTTTTTAAATCAGTTATAACTAACTTTGACCATATATTCATAGTTATTATCGTTTGTACATGCCTCACCACAAACTGTGGGTGGGTGAGAATCATGGTGTCATGTTACTTACTTACCACTAAGCTGAATATAAGAACATAATATTTAATGAATATCTCTTGTAGTAAATGGTAATAATCTTAATAACTAGTTTTAATCATGTATAAATTAATATATTGTTTTAAACACTTGTGTGCTCAAGCACGTATTTGAACTCTTGTGTGCTCAAGCACGTATTTAAACGCAAATAAATTTTTCATGAATAAATATCCAGAGCTTGATCTGAACCGTCTAAAATCTAAATGATAGACCAGGGTGCTCCTACTTAACCAACACGGCTTTTTAGAAAAATACTTAATTTTTATTTATTGTCCAGGTTGGACACGATTGGGGCTATTACACAATGGTGACAGATCTTCCAAAATATACGTTGGATGTGCTGAAGTTCAACATCAAAGACGCAGGGATCTTGAATACTCTACCATACATTGCAATGTGGGTCTTCTCATTCATATTTGGATTCGCCTGTGATTACAGCATCAAGAAGAAATGGCATTCTATTAAAACTGGAAGAATTATTTACACAACGATTGGTGAGTTTTGAAAGAAAAATATTATACCATCCCCATTGTATATGTAATTAATTTAAAGTATTATATGATATCGCATAATAATAGTAATAGTGAATTTAGATTTAAGTTTCAGCTGACGGCCACGATGTGGCATGAGGTAGGGCTACTAAAAAAACTGTATCAATGTATAAAATGTACAATTTTCAGCTGCTACCGGGCCGGCCATATGCATAATCCTGGCGTCGTACTCAGGTTGTAATGGCAGTCTCGCCATGTTCTACTTCGTAGCATCTATGGCGCTGATGGCTGGCTTCTATCCCGGCATGAAAGTAAGTGCTAGCTGTGTAGCATAACCCCTATTTACGTTTCCACTGCCGACACACAGGGACATCTCTTAACAAGAGAGCTTAGAAATAAATTCACCATGATAAGTGCAAGCTGGTGTTATCCTACGTTTCCACTGCCGACACACAGGGACATCTCTTAACAAGAGAGCTTAGAAATAAATTCACCATGATAAGTGCAAGCTGGTGTTATCCTACGTTTCCACTGCCGACACACAGGGACATCTCTTAACAAGAGAGCTTAGAAATAAATTCACCATGATAAGTGCAAGCTGGTGATATCCTATGTCCTTTTAAACCCTTTAACATGTCGGTTTCCTTCTTGTCATTTACAGTTAAAGCACGTGCTGCAATCGCATATATTAATAAAAAATAAGGCTTCATCTCTCTCATCAAGAGAGAAAATCCCTTTGTATCTAAGCAGTGGGACTAGCCCTTGTAGAGTTTTCAAAATACAATTAGGATTTAAAGTAATATCTATCTATGTTTTTCAGGTTAATGCTTTGGATTTGTCACCTAACTACGCTGGATCTCTGACATCGCTTGTAAATACCACATCAACGTTTGCCGGTATCGCAACACCGTACCTTATCGGGTACTTGACTCCTAATGTAAGTAATATTGTCGTAACTAAGGCAATAGTACATTATTTTGTATCTGTTAGTGTTGTCGTACACTATGAAACTTGGTTGCTGATCCAAACTTCAGACTACTGGGGTTCCACTACAAAGTCCTTAAAATTGTGAATGCTTTTTTAAACAACCACAAGACAGGCACTGTGCCTAGTGTGAAGTAATTTTTAATTTCACTCTCGTGCTAATAAGGAATAACTGATCGCAGTAAGTAAGTTGATACAAACAAAATATTTGCTTCCTGTCTTCTGGTCTATGAATTATTTTAGGCTTGACGATGGTGATGAACTTGGTACTATTCTCTGGCCAATGAGGCATAGCAACTTCAATCAAAACATGCTCGCTATTCATGTGGATGAAGCCTAGTAGACGGAGACTGTGCATATCGTCGGTGTCGAGCGAGAAGTCACTAATTGCCATTTTGGCCAAAATGACTTAATGATGCCAAAGTATTTTTAAACCTATAATCTACCATGTGAGAAAATAAAAAAATGATATTTCTATATATTTTAGAAAATATAAAAATGTCAGAAATCATTAAGTGCCTGTAATAGCAAAAAACTGTATGATTAAAAGTAACTAACTTCACTTAAGTATTATTAGACTTGAATATTTTGGTGAAATGTAGAACAAACGTTTCTCACTAAGGTCACTTAGTTACTTTTTAATACATCACGATGCCACGAAGAGGAATAAGCATTTGCGTACAAGTCACTAACTGCACTTAGTTAATATGTGCATAACTAAATTCTCGAATTTTGTTACTATTTTATATGACTAATTGATCTTAATGACTTCATACTGAAATAACACGTCCATCCTGCGATTTTTGGATGATCAAAAATAACTAACGCACTTTATGTGAAATCAAGAATTACAAAATTTACAGTAATTATGTATTGCTATTTGATTATTTATTATTTCCATCACTGTACATTATAAATTCATTAAGATAAAGTTTTTTTATATCAATAAAATACCAATAACTCACGCAAATATTTAAGCAATATTATATATTTTTGATAGTAGGACTTTGTAAAACACCTGGCACATTTATCCATGTATTGTGTACCTACTGTGATTTGAGCAAAAGTATAACCTTATGTTAATGTTTTTCACTACTTAATACCACCATTATGTGTGTCAAGGTAAAAATACATTAAATTTATCTTCCAATACGGAATAGGTACCTAACAACAATGTTTTAACACTATTATTATTTATTTAGCATCAATAACAAATTATTCAAGATGATTATAATATCTAATAACACTCAGAAACCACAAAGGTTTATAAATATAATATAACTAACAACGAACATTATTACAAATAATAAGCTTTCATAAAAAATAACATTAAATCATCTTTACCCTACATACGTTAAAACACAATCAATATTATAAAAATACCTTGGAAAGGCAGCATTATTAATTTAGCTAGTAGACACTCTTAACGATATTTTTTTAGTAAATTAGAATTAATTGATCAATGAGTGAAATTCAACAGGAATAATAATATTAGATCAGTATAGGTTTATAAAATGTTTCTTGTCCTTTGCCCATCGTATTTTTAAGAAAGAATCATTCGTTTTTGGTCAGTTCTTATCACTTATTCCTTGTTTCTTTTGCTGTATTATGGACATTATTCACGATTATGGTTGTTATGGAATATTTTATCAACCTATACTGAACTGACATAATTTCTATTGAATTTTACTCATGGTTCGAAGTAATAAAAGACAATGCAGAACCGCTTTCCGAACTAGACACTTGAGAAGAAATGCAGAAGAGGAATATTAGATCTTATCTAAAATAAACATTGACATACGAGTCTATAGCTAACTATATAATTTTTTTATGCTGTCTTTGCAAGATTATGTTATATTTATTGTAGTTTAACGTATGTGTGTGTTGATGGTTTAAATAATGATGATTGTTTTTAACAAATTTATTATTTGTAATGTTCGTTGTTAGTTTTATAATAGTGTTTAAACTTTAAACATACTTGTATTGAAAGTTAATTTTATTTAAATGATGATAATTGTTATTTGATGAAATCTTATTCTTTTTAATCAAATTAATGTAATTAAATAATAATCTTCACTGCTAGTTTTCATAATAGTGTTAAAACACGCTTATGCTTTTATCGTCATCTACTATCATCATCATCATTTCAGCCATTGGACGTCCACTGCTGGACATAGGCCTCCCTATATGACTTCCAGGTATTACGGTCGGATGCAACTTGCATCCACCGTGAACCGGTAGCCTTTATAAGATCATCTGTCCACCTTGTTGGTGGACGTCCGACGCTGCGTTATCATCTTATATAAAAGAGTTTAATTAATTTTTCATAATTAGTGAAAAACACTTATATTTGGTCATAATCACGCTCAAATCACAGTTAACATTATTAAATTAGTTGCATGAATAAATCACTAACTCAACAGAATGTTTACATAATATCTGTTTGCAGTGTTTGGCAAAAGTCATTAACTGCTCTTTTTTTAAAGATTTTGTTATAATTACTCACTTAATATGGTTATTTCAAATATTATTGAAAATCTTATTATTGGGATAAATTTGCCATAATTTCCTCAAAGAAACATATTTGCTATCTATTTGCGTTACAGAGATATTACGGCTTAAAGACAAAAAAAATCTTAAAACGCGTTTATCTCGGAACACGGTTTTTGCAATTAGTGACTTCTCGCTCGACACCGACGATATACTGATATCACTATCTGCAGAGTATCAACTAAAGCATTCATGGAAACGCGAATGATTTGTTATGCCATTATTTACCTTAACGGTTCGATAACTGATAACATCTACCCGTAGAATATTATGAAGATATGTAGTTTGCGATAAGTGGAATAATTTTATTGCGGAACTTTTAATAGGTTATCACCTCCTACAGATTATAAAAATAACTATCCGGTCAGAACAATATTTAAGTTGTAAATTAATTGATGATGTCATTTTAAATAACTGTCATAAGATTTTAGTAGATACCTACTCGTTTTTATTTTTTTATTTTCCACAACTACCATCTTATTATTATATAATCATCATGTTTGCATCTTTGATTGCCTGTGCTACTCTCCACGATATGAACTTAATACTCATATTGGGTATTATAGTAAAACTATATATTTTATATCTAAGGTTGATAATATTGATAGGCTATCAAAAATCGAATAATGTCTTATCGAGGCCTACTGTCTAGCCATCTACTAAAATGTGTGTACCTTTTACTGATAATCTCCCGCTAAAATAGCTATTTTAATAGTTTCTGGCTGATAAGACCCATAAAATTATAATTATGTTATAATGATCATTATTACTCCAAGATAAGATGCTTAAAATTGCGATAGTTATCACCAATAATGGCATAAAAGTCTGAGCTGATTGGTAAATACTCAAAAACGCACGGTTCTCATTAAATCAGTTAAAAACGTAGAACCGAAATCACTGGAAATCATTGTGGTCAGATTTGTCCAACATGAGAATTAAAACGACAAGATAGTGACTATTGTATTAATAAATAACATCATACGTTAAAAACATGGGTTTAAATCTTAGCGTCACAGTAAAAACAATTTATATAATGTACTCGTATGTATAATAAAAAATATCTATCTATGTATACAATACAATACAATACAAAATACTTTATTGTCACACCACATTACAAAACAGATACACAAAAAATACAACACATAACAATACAGTGGAACAATGGGCGGCCTTATCGCTAAGAGCGATTTCTTCCAGGCAACCGTGGGATGGAATAAATATTGGAAGAGAAGTAAAGCAGTGGCGTAGTTTAAAAGTATTAACATTAGAATTATAATAATACCTAAAACTAAAATTATGTATATGTATGTATATTATATTAAGTATATCAGAAATCTAGCACCCGTAACACAAGCTTCGAGCTTACCACGGGGCTAGATGTGGCTGTGTAAAAATTGTCCGTAATATTCATTTATTATTATTTATTATTAGTTTGGGTATAGCGATATTTGGTACATTACCTACCTAATCAATTATTTTTTCCAGTCGACACTAGCGGAATGGAGAATAGCATTCTGGTTCTGTTTCGCCGTGCTGGTCGTGACCAACATCATCTACTGTATCTGGGCGGACGGCAAACAGCAATGGTGGGACGACGTACGGCAGTTTGGATACCCTGAGGGTTGGAAGCATGGCTCCCTTCTCAAAGAGGACAATGCGGAGGTGCCAGAGAATGTTGTGCTCTCGGATCATAAGAAGCTGGAGGAACTCAATTAGTTGAATTCAGAATAGCTATCATACTCGTATATTCAGATAATATCTTCAGCCATATTGAAAGTGTTTTGAACCCTGAATTATTGTTGCATTAGAATGAGTTTGTTAATTATAACACTGTCATACCTGACCAGGAACAAACGCTTTTCAAGAACTGGATGTCCTAAACAATTCTAAAAAAAAATTGATGAAACGGAATTTTATTTAAACACTTAACACTGGCAAATTGCGTTAAATTAAGCGTAGGGTCGATTATAAAAACTAGAATTATAATACTCATTCTCTTAAAAATGTAAGAAACACTGCCAATAAAAAAATGTAAAAGTGACATGAGAAATAAACAAAAATGATTCTAGTAAAACCATGCGCAGAACCTTATCGTTTGAATCTTATACATATAGCTACTAAAGCCAAAAGAACATAATATCTTCATAAAAAAAAAATAACGCTATTAAAAAAAATATTGCTACATTTTTTTTAAATAGCGTAGTTGGTATGGAAGTATTAGTTAGTAAAACGTTTCAAAGCGTAGTTTACGCTAAAAAGCTTTAGGTAATTCTGTATGTACTCTGAGTGTGATTAGTATATTTTAGCTAAATAATCTACACTACATAATTGAAACTGTTGACCAAATCCAATCAAAGGATTTCCCGCTTATTAATATGAATTTATCAAACCACGACAGTTTTTATAGTAAAATCTAAATAATCATCAATATAAATAATGTGTTTCTGAAAGTTACAATTCTCAGTAAATAACTGTGATAATAAGCTTGAGTACATTCGATAAACATAAATAGCCAGTGAAAACTAGTCAGTGTGTGCTGAAAATAACTTTTGTTAAAATATAGAACAGATTAGATTATACATTTTCGACTTGGTGTACACTTTTTAGCTTTTTTCTTAACCATCTTGTTATTTACAATATTTTGTAAATTATATTGTTTTGTATGTATATTTAAACTTTATTTTATAAATAACTTAATAAGTGCAATATTGTAAAAGCATTTTTAAAGATTTGTAAAATATTATGAAACATTGTGTACATTATTTTGAGTAGCTAAGTTAGTTTTAAAATAAATCAAATAATCTCAATAATGTGTTTAAGTTTTATTTCAATTTTATCACTTTACTAGCAGCCCCCGCGAACTTCGTCTCGCCATATACTTTTATTTGCAACTATATCCATACTAAATTTCATCGAAATCGAATTTTCCCACGTAAGCATATATTTTCCCGTGGAAGCATGTATTTTCCGCGGTGAAAAGTCTCTCGCGATATACTTTTATTTGCAACTATCTTCTGCATACTAAATTTTATCTAAATCGATTTTTTCCGCGTAAGCATATATTTTTCCGCCGAAGTATGTATTTTTCCGCAAAAAAAGTAGCCTATGTTAGGATTAGTATATTACATATTATATTACATTACATTGACTCCCGTACCCCAGTGACGCTTACATGGAGTCTACATCGCATGCTGGCTAGCTGAGCGCGGTGAGCGACAACCTCTAGACTTTTTTCTAATACTTGCATTTTTAAACTCGTGATATCTTCCGAATGAAATGTCCGAATTGAATAATTCAAAAAGTTATAAAAAGGTATTAAAGCCGTCTTGAATATAAAGTAATTTATTTTGATAAGGATTAATACCAAGGTATAACCTGCGCAATTAAAAGTGAATTCTGTAAATGGCGGCGGGTAGGTATGGTACGGTTGGCAAAACAATTTCTCAAACAGGCCGGCGTCACGACGAATTTCCCATACAAACATAATACCAAAATTATTTGTAATTCGAGCATATTTCCACGGTATTATTGTATTATTATTATCTAAATAGTATTTTTATCTAGGTCCCTACAGAGTTTTTTTTACAAAATACTTATTTTAAATGAAATTATTTTTTTAGTAAAGTAAAGTAAAGAGTTTAAACAACTTTGCGTTATAAACCCGGCGCTTTTATAAAGGTCCTCAATGTGATCATTCATACGAACGCTTTTAAATCACTTTCGTCTCGTCCCTCGCTTTAGAAAGCCGTGAGAATTTTTTTTTGCTAAATAACTAGCTATAGCGATTTGTGTTGCTAGAAGAAGAAGAAAGAAAAAAAGGACATTCTGGGTACATCCTCTGAATGAACAGAGATACTTAAAATAACAGTTTGTGACACTGTACGAAGATTCGACAAGTATACAAGATTTGACGAATTATTGGAATATTTCTACTAATACTCATCGTACTAATCGCAGCGCCGGCGTTTTTTTAATAGTGTGAATAATAATAAAAAGTTTCATACGGCCTATTACCAGCACTTTTCGTTGAAAATGCAACACTGCTCGATAAAAAAGCGTCGCGTTCTAAAATCGCCGACGTGTGAACACGTACTTGGGTATGCCTAAAACGTTCAAATAGAACATAATTATTATGTTCTATTTGAACGCTTTTTTAACGGACGTTAAAAAAGCTCTCGTGCGAATTAGGCCTGACTGACTATTTTTTTTGTAGCGCGTACTTCACTGTGTGAGTATAGACAGCGATAGAGAGTGAGCTAGAACGCATGTGAGCGGACGCCATTTATAATTCGCTTCTATATGTGCGCAGGTTATACAAATGAAGACCCTTTCAAGAGGCGGCATATATAAATTAATATTTTAGAATAAAAAACTGCTTACTGTGACATAACTATAATATTTAGACATATGCTGTCGCAACATTTTTTGTAGATAATGATGAGTTCTGCAAAGTCGTAGTACATGATTTTGTTCTATCATCAATAGTTTTCGCAGCGCACGCGACGTAAGGAATTTTTCAGATCATTATTTTACACCTTATGTTACATTATTGGAGTTTTAGTAAGGATCCCTAATTAAAAAAAAAAATATAATATAGCCTATGTTACTCGGGGATAATGTAGCTTTCCAAAAGTGAAAGAATTTTTGAAATCGGTCCAGTAGTTTCGGAGCCTATTCGTTACAAACAAACAAACAAACAAACAAACAAATCTTTCCTCTTTATAATATTAGTATAGATAAACATTTTCTAGGCTACCTACTACGACTTATAAAAAACCAAAAACACTGTCATCTTCTTGAGTTACAACTAAAAGCAGCATTTATATTTATGATTATAATAGCTATACGCTTCGCGGCTTCGCCTACGTTATAATTTAATATGGATGCTGTACAAATGTACAGCAGGACTTACTGTAGGTATACTATCTCTCCTTTCCCTGGTTCTAAGCTACATCTCCTCCAATTTTTAGCCCAATTCGTGGCCATTATTAAGTTATAAATAGTGTAACTAACACAACTTTATTTTGTATGTAATATATGTACCTACATATATGTAGATATATTACAGTTCTAGGTTTCTTAACGTAGTGATTATATTCTTTTTGGATTCTTATTAACTACATTTCCGAAACAAGTCAGAAATACAAATTATATTGTTTTGTTATGGTTTTAGTTTTACAGTAGACATAGATAACATTAAGCTTGTTAAAGAACCTGCTCCATTCTCTCTCATAACCAATTTGGGATACATGCAGAAACAGTGACAGAAACGAATGTCATAGCATCTTTAGTTTACTCTTACTCAAGACGAAATTATTCAAAATATTTACTGAGTTTTAGATAAATTGTTATTGTGTTTTAGATTATTTGTTGATGATGAGACATCTTTAGTATTATTTGTATGTTTTCTGTAAAAAATATATTTACAGGTAATGTTTTCTGTAACCTTACACTTGTGAAATAATTGGGGCACAGATGAGCCGTTCAAATGGGAATAATTATGTAAGTAATACCTAAATATTTGAGGATGAGATATTTGATTCCATCTGTGCAGACAATCACATAGACTAAAATTACTTATAACTAGTCTTAACAGATATTTATGAAATATAATACAAAAAGTAAACAATGAGTTATTCCTTTACCATACAGCGAGAACTAACTTAACATAATCTATCCCACTTAACTATTTATTGTTTGCACTTAGGTGCTCTGGTACCTAATCTGAAAACAAGTTTTCAGACTAAAGTTTTCAAACCAATTTTCTGCTCATATCATTTTTGAATTGACCATAGGCGGCAAGGCAAAATGTTTGTTTTCTATACGTTTAAAAAAAATGTTATTTTTTCCAAAGAGGAAGAAACGTGTTCGGAAGTCCACCACAGGAAGAACAACGCAGCTGTTTTATAAGAGCACTTCAAGCATGTTAGTAGCTTTGTTGTATTTTAATTAAGAACGTAAAAAGTATTATAGTCTGGTAAATTTTGAAATTCCAAGCTACATAAAGTCCCAACAAGCAAGACGTGCAAAGCGTTGAGCGTTTAACTTGGGCATTGCAAAAAAGTAGATAGGTACTAGAACACAAAGATAAGTGCAGAGTATGCTCTTGATTTATTTTGAGTTTCTTTTTTCAGGTTGTTTTATTCCTCAGCGGTACGTCTTAGGTATAATGGGCCTTTTGGGTGTGTGTAACGCATACACCATGAGGGTATGCTTAAATTTCGCCATCACCCAAATGGTAAAGCACCGAGTTCGAGATGGTCAAGAGGTTGTGGATCCAAATGCTTGTCCTGTACCTCTAGGCGTGGAACGATTATATAGCGGAATGGTAAGTATTTTCTATGGACAAAATTAAAGTTTGAATTGATCTTGATATGGGATGGTAGAATAAACACCACGCTAAACACAAAACGTTGCTGGTTCCCAACTTCTGGTAATTCCTCAGATAAGTTGGTTAAAGTACACCCGTTAGGGTTGAACAGGGTAGAACAGGGTGGTCATGTCAACATGTCAAACACTGATTATGAAATTTTCAGAACCATCAATTCGATTGGGATGAACCAAAACAAGGTTTGCTCCTCGGTGGCTTCTATTGGGGCTACGCAACAACGCAAGTACTAGGCGGTTACTTGGCAGAGAGGTATGGGGGCAAGTGGACGCTTGGGATAGGCCTCCTAAGTACGGCCCTGTTCACCTTCCTAACGCCACCAGTGGTCAAAATAGGAGGGGCACCTGCGCTCTTTATCCTGCGTGTTGTGCAAGGAATGGGCGAAGTAAGTCTATGGATAAAGATTCAGTTCTGAGATTTCTCTTTAACCTCACCTGATTTTGTAAATGAGGTTTTATCCTGTATAAGATGAATACAACTTCTAAACCAACATCAACTATCATCAACATGCCCGGTAGGCAATCTGATTTTTCCTGAAACTCATGACCTACTATTGGTTCTCTTAGATTAGTGAATACATTATATTATGAGGTCTTATGATGATGATCTTTAGTAACTGTAAGTCCTTGCTACGAAGGACGTTTCGATGCCATTACTCTGATTTAGAATTCTGATCTGCAGATAATTATTTGTTCCGGGTGTCTGGGTGTTCTAATTGTATATTAAAACGATATCTATATATATTATTTATGTCAACATTTCTTTGTTGACTTATATAATATACATATGTACATCATGATGACTTCCATGAAAATTTCTTTGTAATGGTCTTATCCAGATGTTTAGAGTCCTGAAAATGTGGCGAAATGGTCCCAGTAAGGATGGTACGGCAGTGTTTGCTTTGCGCACGACTTGGTGGGGCATTCCGTGTCCCCTAATTATACGTATATAGGGGATTAAAGTTTTTAAACAATTTAAACTTCGTTCTTGCAGGGTCCAACCATGCCTGCTTTGATGATAATGTTGGCAAAATGGGTCCCGCCTAATGAGCGCTCGTTCATAGGTGCAATTGTATTTGGAGGGGCTCAAATAGGCAACATCTTTGGATGCCTTATGTCTGGTATTCTGTTGGATCACGATAGAGATTGGTGTTACGTGTTTTATTTTTTCGGAGGATTTGGCCTCATCTGGTTTAGTCTATGGGTGAGTTATTCATAAATGTAATATACAATGTATTCACCTTGTTCAAGTAATTTTGACTTATTGGAAAATGGTATGAGAAAAATTACAAGATCACAACGTAACCTTGGTCCTAGAGTGGGAGTCGAACCCACGCCACCAACGCAAAACCAGGGCTAAACTGGGACCAAGGTTACGTTGTGATCTTGTAATTTTTCTTATACCATTTTCTAATAATTTAGAAAACTTAAGTGAGAGTCACTATAAAAAAATATAGTAATTTTGACTTATTAATACTTTGGAAATAATTAATAAATTAGAAATTTTGATAACACCGGATGACCAGAACTGTGAGAAATGCAAAATCCAATCAAGTTGGCTTGTTCACCATGAAGAATCATCATCAAGATGCAAACTAGATTTCAGAAATGTTTTAGTTGTACCTACTAGATATACGATATACTTAATATACTTAATAAAAATAGATTATTAATTATAGTCAGAAAACACAGAAAACCTGAGAAAAATATTTGCAGTTCATAGAAACATTCATCTTAGGGCGTGAATTGAACCCTGAGGGGTTCAATTCCATTCTAGGCGGATCTTCGTCCGCTGCGCCACGGAGGTCGTCAAAGAAGACTTGGTGAACCGATATCATATTCACAGATTATGTTGTGCTACAGTACGCCTGCCACTCATCCGTATATCAAACCTTCAGAGCTGTCATATTTAAACGAGCATGTATTAAGGAGGGTTCCAAGGGCCGAAAGAGATCCAATTCCTTGGAAAGCTATTCTTCGCTCAGCACCTGTTTGGGCGTTAGTGTGGGCTTCAGTAAGTTCTTTAAAAATAAAGTGTTTTTATCATTTTTATGAGCAACCTGCATGATTAGAGTGGAGCGCTCACTCATACTGAGATAGACTGCACTTTTTGTAGTCAAGTGTTTTAAATACGTGAGTAATTTCTGTACCAAATTTACCAAAAGCGCTTTATAATATTCTAAGACACAAAAGTGCCGCTTTGTAATGCGGGCTCAAGAATGGAACCTATCGCTTCCCGTGTGTGTCGTCAAACCGACTACAGGAATTATATACTAGAAGACAGGCAGAGACGTCGTTCTATATACAGGATCAACATATTGCAATTACATACTCGCCGTGTTCGTGGTGATTATACCAATTCCTGCTATTCGCGCTTGCAGTTTTTGTTTCATAGAAACAACTAAACAGCTAAGCATACTAAAAAGCTAACCATACTAAAAACTAGCGTATATTATGCACATGATATATAATTTTCAGGTTGGTCATGATTGGGGCTACTATACAATGGTCACAGATCTTCCAAAATACACTCACGATGTTCTACGATTCGACATAAAGACCGCTGGAATCCTAAACGCTTTACCGTATATAGCTATGTGGATGTCTTCGATCATATTTGGTTATTTATGTGATTTATGTATCCGAAAAAAATGGCATAGTATAAAGACTGGTAGAATTCTGTACACTGCTATTGGTGAGTTTTTTTCAATAGTTAATTTATGTATGAAATTTTTGAGAACTTAGCGATCTGCAATTTAAATCCATTTATATTTTTACTAAACTATATTGTATAATATATGTTTCTTAAAGTATATTGATACAAAACGCCCCGCTAACCAACTGAAGTTAATGGTACGGCTTTACTGGATTTTTTAATAAAGGGCCGTTAATCATATTGGGTTTTCGTGGCATTGTGTAGATTACGAGACATCTTGTTTGTATATTTTGAAGTCGGCGTACATACATTTTTTTTCTTATGTTTATTAGCTGCGGGTGGTCCAGCTGTTGCAATTATCATGGCATCCTACGCTGGCTGTAATCATACCATGGCAATTACGTACTTCGTGATTTCAATGGCATTGATGGGAAGTTTCTACGCTGGAATGAAAGTAAGTAAGGAGAACAAGAAGCATGTAAACACGTTTTGGGATTTCGTAATATAATGCTCACTGCACTGCTGGACATAGGTCTCCCTTAAAGATTTCCAGTTATTTTGGAAAGCATCTTGTGTTCCACCGTGACCCAGCTGATTTTACAAATTGTTTGTCCACTTTGTTAGTGAACTTTGTTGACCACGTCTAACAATGCGTTTTTAAACTTGAAGAACTGTTCGGCTCCGCCAACCATTTGTTCTATGTCGCGTATTCACCTGCCTATTAGCAATTCATCTATGTAGAATGATACTTTAAGTTTATATTACACGGCATAAATTGAACAAATGATTTTTTTTCAGGTAAATCCTTTAGATTTGGCACCCAACCACGCCGGAATCCTTACATCCATCGTGAACACCATAGCAACGTTTGGTGGTATCGCTACTCCATGGATCATTGGACTCTTGACTCCTGATGTAAGAAAACTTTGAGACTCAATAATAGACTTATCTACCAATTTATTCAGCAGAAAAAGACCTTTGATTTATTCCTACTGTACTACGTCAGTGACTTTTACTAATGTTATCCGAGTTGCTTTTCCGAAGTTAACCAAAAACTTTTTGTCTTTGTTGACGAAAATTTTTAAAAAAATTTCAAAATAACTAACGATTATATAGAGTAATTCGCCTAATAAGACAAAAATAAATTTACGTTCCTTTATCCTTCACATGAGACCTTATAAGGCCGATATTTGGAGGTACTTAACCGAGTACAAGGTATACCCCTGTATAATTAATCTGATGCGCTCGAGAATCCACAAATCTCCTCTTGGGTTCTCCAGCTATTAAACGTCATTTGTTTATTATTATTTGCAGTCGACGTTGTATCAATGGCGAATAGCGTTCTGGGTCTGTTTTGTCGTGCTCATTGTGACCAACTTAGGCCTTTTCTGGGCTGATGGGAAACAACAATGGTGGGACGATGTGTATGTGCACGGTTACCCAGAAGGATGGAACCATGGACCTTTAGCTACATCAGGAACTCATGTAAAGCAATTTGGTTATTAAGACCTTATAGATAGACTTTAAGGCCTATAAATAATTAGGCCTATATATAATTAGTTCTCAGATAAATTGTTTGCAGTCAAAATATGTAGTAATAAAGTTTCTAGGAGTACTGAAATTGGGATTTAATCAAATTGTTTGTTGTGCCCCTTACTAGCATAATCTAATCGTTCTTACTAGTAAATACAATCAAGCAGGTTATAATTGTTTTATTATGAATATTGTATTGTTTTTATTTTGGTGGGATTGTTACTTGATTTGTGGCTAGATTGTGGTATGTCAAAAACATTTCACACAAGTTATTTAGATTGTGAAACATAAAAAATAAGTTTATGTGCACTTTAAAAACAAGTGCACTAGCGGTGAAGGTAAAGATCGTGAGGAAAGCGGCATTTTCGGAGAAGTGTGAAGGAATCCTTTACCATGAGTCATCATAGTTAAATCGCCTGACGTTACGACAGCGGTTACGTCAGACTGTGCAATTAGATTTTTGAATGAACATTTTAGTACCTACCCAACTATCCGCAAGAGGCGCTGTTCAAGCGTTTATTCCATCCAGTCCTACCAGTAGTTCGATTGTCGAACTGTTTGGAAGTTTTTTTTCCAAACAGTTGTACTGACGCATCGAACTAGTTGGAAACATGTATTTTATTCCAAACTAGTTCCAAATAGATCTACTATGATTATTATGGTACAGTCAGAAATGGAACTTTCAATGCATTTGTATCTTGAAAGGAATTGTCCTTTTTGTTATGATATAATAAAACCTTTCTCGATATTATATCCTCATTGAAGGATCACTTATTACAAATTATTATAACTAAAAAAATCCAATAGTTATACTGACGAGTAGTTATGGAGATATGACAGTTTTAATTTTGACAGCTGTCATCGAAAATTAAGATCTCATTATCACCTTTCTTTTAAAATGAAAACGGACTTTCTACGACGAGTAGTTACGGAGACATGACAGTTTTTAATTTTGACAGCTGTCATCGAAAATCATCGGTTTCAATCTACGTACCTCTTCATAGTTTCTGCTACCCTGGTACCTGATATAGATTTTGCTAGTATTATATTCAAGGTAAAAAAAAACGCGAATTGAAATTATCTATATTAATAATTTCGTGCAGGGGTACGGTAGACTCGATCGAAACCTTATTTAAATAACGAAACATAAAAAAATATTGATTCTGAGTCGACAACATATGTCCGGAAAATTCGTATTATGGAGAATTTCGTTAAATTCCGACTGTAAATTAAACAATAATGTAAACAAACCGCTGTCGCCATTTTTGGTGTCAACAAGCACGTTCCGTTTCCATAGATACGCCTCAAATGCCAAAACGCCAAAATGAATCCATCACTAAGAACTGAGAATATGTAAAACGAAACGTCTTGCCACCGGAAAAATTCAACCACAGAAAAATAATATTAGTTTCCTTTTTATGGCTCGATGATATTGTTAAGGCTGCTGGTTCACGGTGGATGCAGGCTGCATGCGACCGTAATACCTGGGGGTCGTTAAGGGAAGAGAGGCCTATATCCAGCAGTGGACGTCCAACGGCTGACATGATGATGACGAAGTATGAATTTTGTTTTCATAGTCAACATAAGGTATTATATGATTATCCTTGAAACAGTTTAACTTATAAACTGATAGGTGTCTAGATGACATTTGTCAAAATGACAGCTGTCAAACTTTAAACTGCCACAACTATGAAACGGCTTGGCCAAGAGATGCCGTACTATTTCAACATTTACGTTGACAGCTGTCAAACTTTAAACTGCCATAACTCTGAAACGGCTGGACCTAGAGATGCCCTACTAAGCTCAATCGACAGGTGTTAGAGAGAGCAACATTTTCAATGACAGCTGTCAATCTTTAAACTGCCATAACTCTGAAACGGCTTGGCCTAGAGATACCCTACTAAGCTCAATCGACAGGTGTTAGAGAGAGCAACGTTTTCGATGACAGCTGTCAAACTTTAAACTGCCATAACTCTGAAACGGCTTGGCCTAGAGATGCCGTACAAAGCTCAATCGACAGGTGTTAGAGAGAGCAACATCATAATTAAAACACGGTTCTTCAGTTTTTCTTTTTATTATCAATAAACCTATTTATTATTCAAATCAAATCAAATCAAAAAACTCTTTATTGTACACCAAATAAATAAAAAATACAAAAAACAACAAAAATAATCCGTTCCTTCCACTCGACACCATCAAAACGACACCATCGATGGTGTCGTATGGAATCTCTAGTCCATACGACACTACCGACTATTAGTGAGGTTACCTACATAATAAAGTTGTTTTATTTATTTTTATTTTTTTAGTATATTTGGAGAACAGAAAGTCCATATAAACAATAGGTATAACTAAAAAAAACAGTAGGGACCATTTATGTTATGATATGAAAACTCCAATTAAGTTCAAGCAGTTTCTTCTTCATTAATGAGGTATGTCATTTGATAAAGTTTATATTTATATGTCTCAAATGGTCATCTTGACATTGTTCATTGCAATTTGCATATCATTGTCTTTTTTTCCAAATATTTTAATTTTTCTAAATTAATATGGATACTACTCATAATACAGAAGGCCTAAAATACATAAACGCTAATGGCGGAACAGCTTTGCTCTGGCAAACTTTTAAATTTCACCGTCACAGGGTATATAAAAACGGTTCAGTGATATGGAGATGTACTAGCTTTAAAAGGACAAAGTGTCCAGGTTCGATAACTATAATGGTAAGTATCCTTGTAATTTTTTTTGGAGTATTCCATAGTCTTTACTTATTTTACTACAATAAATTTTAATATAACTTTTTAGAATGACATAATTACGAAGACCGTATCTCACACTTGCGGCAGAGACGCTTATGCAAATGACCGTTTGCTGGTAACAAATACATTACAAAATAAGGTTATCACATCAGATCAACCAATTCCAACATTATACGAAGAAAATATATTTACATTAAAAGAAAAAGGTCATGATTTGCTGAATGCAATCCCAAAATTTAAAAATATTAAACAGTCCCTTTATAATGCCAGAAATAAAGCACTTGGAGTTCCCACTACAATTTTTAAATCCATTAATGATGTCACTGTACCGCTAACATTTCACGACTCTATATTAGCGGATTACTATTGTGATGGTAATCGCATATTGGTTTTTTGTCCCAAACGTTGTCGTGAAATGATTTGTAATATCACTGAATATTTCTTTGATGGAACTTTTGCAGTCTGCCCGACTCCCTTCAAACAAATCTACAATATTCTTGGTGACATAGGCAGCACTTTTGAAAAAACAAAAGTGGTACCACTTATCAGTGCATTTATGACTAATCGAACACAGAAAAGCTATGAGTTATTATTCCACATGATTCAATCAGAATTGCCAGAATTTAAACCTAATAAAGTACATTGTGACTATGAGTCCGCGGCAATTAAGGCTATAAAAGAAGAATATCCAAATGTTATAATAAAAGGCTGCTACTATCACTGGTGCAAAAACATTTGGAAAAATGCCAAAAAATTCAAAAATAATCAAACCAAACCGGAAAAAAGAATTGTCGCTCTAACAGCGGCCTTACCGCTCTTGCCACCACAATGTACTTCAGAAGGATGGGAGTATATCAAAAACCAAATTTATAGAATTAATAGTATAAACATGACCAGATTTATACGTTACATCGAAAATTATTGGTTAAAAATTCACTCCCCAGATGTTTTTAGCGTTTATGGTGAAAGACATCGAACCGATAATGTGTCCGAAGGTTTTCATTCGAAACTAATAAAAGGAATAAACAAGACAACAGTTACTTTTACCAGAACCATGAATAAACTGAATAAATACTTAGGTATGGAAGCTTTAGAACAGAAAAGGAAGATTAAATACCTGGCGGATGATGACTTTATACTTGATGTTCAAATGCAATTAATCAATGGTGATATCACTGTGGTCAAGGCTTTAGATGAACTCAGATAAAGGTTTTAAACAGAGTATCTCACACAGCGAGATGTTGTAATCAGATTTCCTTAGGAAACAACGAGTGACAATTTCCATGGAGCTGACATAGAGGGTGTACCATTGCATTGTGTAATAGAAAGTATTTTATTTTTTTTAAGTTTTTTTTTTCAGGTGATGTACATAATGTCTTTATTTATGATGTAAAAATTCTTACTTTCCAATAATGGTCTACCTACCCACCGGTGTCATCAGTCTGTCCGTGAACATGGCGCTTGCAACAGTGCCGAAATATCGGAAAACTCAAAAACATTTAAATCATGGTATGTTACCCGTTTCATGTTCAAATATAGTTAAAAACCATGATAGTTTAAAAAGTTATATCTAACTTTCCATTTATGAAATTGGATTCTAATTACGGCCCCGTCTTAACATAACAATTACACAAAATGGCCACCGTTGAAAACGATGTGCACAGGACGAACGCCAACAGTAGACTGACCTAGGTCACGCCTACTATGATGATATACTTACTTCACTTAAATAAAAAAATAATATTTCATAAACTCTGTTTTATTAATTATCGTTTAACTATAGATAACTTGAAATAATAATTTTGGGGTCGGATCAATGTACCTATGTGATATTGTCTGATATTTATTTATTTGTTTAAATGAACTGGGAGCTAGACATCACTAGGGTGGTGTCGTATGGACTAGAGATTCCATACGACACCATCGATGGTGTCGTTTTGATGGTGTCGAGTGGAAGGAACGAAATAATCGAGTACAATGGGCGGCCTTATCGCTAAAAAGCGATCTCTTCCAGGCAACCTTTGGATGGAAAGAGAGCAAAGAAATAAAAAATTGACGGGTGTACTACTCAGTATAATACGTAATGTAATATAATACATAATGTAAAATAATACATAATGTAAGTATACATAATATAATACATATTAATAGATGAGAAATAATATAATACCTACACTAATGAATACTAATTTATGGAGGTGAAATATATTAAATAAATACTCATGTTATATACTTATTATAGCTTTGACAAATAAAAATCTTTTAATAGTTTTTTAAAAATTGGCAATGACTTAGCTTTTCTCAGGCTGTCAGGTAAATCGTTCCACAGGCGAACTGCGTGGACAGAAAATGACTTATCGTAGAAGGAAGTATGGTGAGAAGGGACATTTACATTCACCTTCATTATTCGCACTGCTAAAGTTTGGAATGCGCTGCCTGCTGCTGTTTTTCCTGAAGCTTACAATCTGGGTCTCTTCAAGTCAAGAGTGAATAGGTTCCTTCTAGACCCTTGCGATCCATCTTCGGCCACATCGACACTTTCCATCAGGTGAGATTGTGGTCAAGCAAGGGTCTATCACCAATAAAAAAAAAAAAAAAAAAATTAAAGTAAGATTAGCTGATGATCGAAGGACAGGAGAATTATTGTACAGTAAAGCTACACTATTATTAATAATCATTGACCATTCCATATGTTGACTTATGTTAACATAAACATAGCTTAATTCTTTTGCCCTTGAAGAAGTCCCTTTGTCCCAGCTGTGGAAACGTAATAGTACCAGCTTGAGTTAGTACCTACTAATTAGCGGCTCATCCACTAACGTTCATTCCTTCCGACTTACCCCGTCGTGCAAACTGTACAGAAAAACGACGGGATAAAATAAAACACGACGGGACGGACGGGTCGCGACGCGAGGTTTTAATACCGTCATTTTTTCTCGCTCTTGCATATGTATCCACTGGCGTTCATTCCGTAAGGATTGTAGATTCCGGCAGGAATGAACGTTAGTGGATGGGCCGCTATTGATAGATGTATATATTTCCTTTATTTCAATAAGCAAATGCACCCGTTGTAAGTTCCCAAGTTTGGGATACTAGGACTGCTCAGACCTTCAAATTTCTTTCAAATCAACCTCGAAAAATAAATTAGGTAAGTATATAGGCCGGGATCCGTAGTACATGGAAATCAAGTGATTACTAACAAGCTAATTTTTGGTGAGTAGCTTCGTTTCGATGAGACGTCCAAAGATATCCTATACCCAACTCTCGATTGTGGTAGCTAACAGAGATATCAAGGATTAAAAAATTCAAGGATGTAAAACCGGGATAACGGACCACGAAATTTGTCGGACAATATGTTCGTTAGATTTTATAAATATTAATTAAGTATACAACAAAAAATCAGCTGGTTAGTAATCATAGTAATCATTTAAATTGACCTCGTTTTCGACACATTTTGGAAATGGCGGACTCTTTGATCAAACCATAGGTTTTGTAAGACAAACATGTTTTTATATAATTTAGATAATTATCTTGAGATATAACATATTGTCCTACAAATTTCGTGGTCCGTTATCCCGGTTTTACATCCTTGAATTTTTTAATCCTTGATATCTCTGTTAGCTACCACAATCGAGAGTTGGGTATAGGATATCTTTGGACGTCTCATCGAAACGAAGCTACTCACCAAAAATTAGCTTGTTAGTAATCACTTGATTTCCATGTACTACGGATCCCTGACTAATACTAATATACCTAATTACCTTAATACTAATCTATATTTTGCACCTAGATGTGTATTATGAGTCAAATATCACCCGAGCGTAGCCGGGTTTTCATCTGGTATATATATAATATAATATGTAGATCCTAGTTAGTAAATCGCATCGAATTAAGCCGCTCACATAATTGTCATCAAACTTCACAGAGTTCGTTTGATTTACAATAGATCGATAATTTTGCATTAGGCGCGTCCATTTACGCGCCTAATGCAAAATTATCAATGCGACATCTTTGCGCATCGTAAATCGATGACTGTACTTCGGAGTTAGTAGATCTATTTGGAATAAAATACACGTTTCCAACTAGTTCGATACGTCAGTAGAACTGTTAAAAAAACTTCCAAACAGTTCGACTATCGAACTACTGGTAGGACTGGATGGAATGAACGTGTTCAAGCTGCAGACGCTAGCGAGTGTAGATTGCTAGAACTCATGGTAAAGATACAGAACCGTCGGTTCTAATGCGACGATTAATCAGATACGCGCTTTGCCTAATTATTTTATGGCCTAACCAATATTTTAGTATTTCGTTAGACACTAAATAGCATTAGTTGAAGATGTCAGTATAATTTTATTACGTAGTAAGCAAAAAGCAACTAATACAAAATTAAAACGGCTAAATAAAAATCCTAATAAATATCGTGGTTTTGTTTTTGAACACGCCTGCGCGCCCTTCTCAGTCTCTCAGATGTGCTCTCAATTTTGTTTTGTAGCTTTTCTTTATGCTCACGAAGTTTTACAACCTGAAATACAAAAAATAAATTAATTTTATTATTTTGCTAAACACATGGCACGAGGTAGGCCTATTATGTATAAAAAACCTGAAATTGTATTGGACTTAGGACAAAAATATTTAGATCATTTGAATATGGATAAAAATTCATCCTTAATGTACTAGAAACTGACAAAGCGCATGCAATATCACGCTTTATAAATCTAATTTTATAATCACAATTGATGCTTAGGTACTTATGATAAATGCTTTTAGTTTGTAGTTCCTCTTAAGCTCAGTACTCACATACGGTATTACTTGATAGTTTTACTCGAAGTCGAGTTAAAATCAACGTGTGGACCGCAAAACTCACAGAGTTGACAGTGACTTTTGCGGTTCACACGTTGATTTTTACTCGACTTCGAGCAAAACTATCGAGTAATACCGTATGTGAGTACTGAGCTTTAGGAATATACAATAAGACTTGAATATTTTAAGCTGGATATACAATACATGTAAGCAAATAAAATGATTTGAAATTTACCTCATCAGTAGCATTTTGAAAATCACGCAATAAGTCCTTTCTCGTAAGCAGTCCAGCTTTCAGCCTCTCCGCCTCTAGAGACCATCTCAGCCGATCACGACGAATCTGAATTCAATACATTCTCAATATAATATATGTATAAAAATTAACCTCAAAGCACACACATTCTCAATATTAATCAAAATTAACTTCAAAGCACACATACATTTAATCAATTAAAATCCAGAGGTGCGCGGCGGGGTTTGAACTCACGACCTTCGATATGAAAGTCGAGTGAGCTCCTACTTAGCCAACGACAGCTATGCTTTGAAAACACGTGCTCTTGCGCGGCGGGGTTTGAACTCACGACCTTCGATATGAAAGTTGAGTGAGCTCCTACTTAGCCAACGACAGCTATGCTTTGAAAACACGTGCTCTAACGGTTAATTTAACTATTTTTGCGTGAGCAGACCCGCATGTTCTGCGAACTTTGAAAAGTTTAAAGGACATAATATGTGTCAATCACCAACCCGCACTTGGCCAGCGTGGTGAATATAGCCCTATGGCTATATTCACCACGCTGGCCAAAAAACGATATAGATATAGATCTCTCGACAAGACAGAAGTCCCTGCGTTTCAGCAGTAAGAAGGTAAATAATGCTTATGATTTATAATATAACTTTTAAATTAAAGGTATATTACCTTAGCCGCTCCTAAATCTTCGCGAACCTCCGTATAGTCGATCTCAGCGTCACCGAGGTCGCACTCCGCGCTGTCAATGACCTCGTCAGTGTGGTGCATCTTCTCCCTGATGTGGGCCAGGATCTGATTGTGCTCAGTGCATTTAGTCCGGTTCTTGATCAACTCGTCTTCACGCTCTGTGATAAAACATGGTCACATATTCATAGGAGATTGGTCAGTAATAGTTTATTTTGTTTTATTTTTCTGTGTTTGCAAGTGTTTTAGAACATGCATCGATACATACCATGAATCATTTTATAGATCGTGTTATTTTTTATGTGTCGAAGTAAATGTTTATTTTCTTCTTCTGTTCATCAATTAAATGTTTTTGAAAACAATGATAGTTTCTATAATTATGTATATTACAAATTGTAGTAATATTTTACAATGCATGGTATATTGTTATATTGTTCCAGAGCAAAATAAGAAAGAAGCAACTCGCGACGTGTGTGGGACTTGGGTCGCAACGCAAAATCTAAATGCCATTATTTTAAAACCAAGCATGTAACAATTATTAAGGCCCCATATAACGTCAAATCGTTTGAAATTGCTTTTTGTTAACGAACATATCTTCCACAATAATAAAGCATTTACTTTGAGATTGATATATGTTATAGTTCAGGATATATGCTAGGGGATTACAGTTACGAAAACACGATTACATAAAATTTTCTCGATAGAAAAATAATCCAAAGTTCGCTCTAAATTTTACAATAAATCGTCGCTATTCAATAAATACTTTAAAATAAGCCTTGATACTTTGTACAGTAAACGAACAGGTTATAGAGCAGGGGGAAAGCGTGTTATATTGTTAAAATTTCTATTATTTTAACCGTAAAATAAGAAATCCTAAATTTTCGAAAAAATTCACGCGAAAACTGACCATTCGGGCATCTTCGTGTCACAAATTCAGTCTGGCGGCAGCCTTGACACGGGCAACATGTATCGCGTCGTTTCTTGCATTCAGATCGCTATATAACGCACTAATTACGTAAAAAATGAATTGAAAAATTATTGTACTTGTTTGGTTTTTATTTCAAATATGCGAAATATGTATAATAAGTGCAAGAAGCGACGGAATCGTAAAAAGATAAAGTACCCAGTACCTAACCTACATTCGTTACAAACGTAAACAAAACGTAGGTATAGACAGTAAAGAGTTCATGACACTTTTGACACGAAAACATTTTTCGCCCTTTGGATTTCAAATTTCTGTTTTGTCTGTGGCTTATTGGACAATCCACACAGCATCATAATTATAAAGTATATGGCGAGACGAAGTTCGCGGTGGCACCTAGTATACATATAATAATAAAGTGTAGGTACTTAAATATTATAATAAAATACAGGAGGAGACTTCAAACAATAAATTCATAAGTAATACATGGATTATGACTTAATAAAACTTTTTTATAGTTTTGAGATCTCAAAGAGTTTTGATTTATTTATGATAACTGTCCTAAATTATGTCATGTCAATTCATGAAAAAGTAAATTTACGATATTTCATAGAACAAACAAATCACTACGTTTTTGTGCTTCTTAACCCTACGTTGCTTTCAGTGCTATATCACACACAACCAATATAACTATGATTTTTTTAATATAACCTGCGCGTATAAAGAATTTATCTATAAATGGCGTCCGCTCGCATGCGTTCTCGCTCACTCTCTATCGCTATCTATACTCACACAGTGAAGTACGCGCTACAAAAAGCTTTTTTTTAACGTCCGTTAAAAAAGCGTTCAAATAGAACATTTGCATACCCAAGTACGTGTTCACACTTTGGCGCTTTTAGAACGAGACGCTTTTTAGGGTTCCGTAGTCAAATGGCAAAAACGGAACCCTTATAGATTCGTCATGTCCGTCCGTCCGTCTGCTAACCACGCACAAAGGACCAAATTTGAGTCCAATTGCGGAAAAAGGAGTCCCCAAACTAAACCGTCCGTCCGTCCGTCCGTATGTCCATCCGTCTGTCCGTCCGTCCGTATGTCACAGCCGTTTTACTCCGAAACTATAATAGCTATAAAGCTGAAATTTTGTAAGTAGATGTATTCCGTGAACCGCACTAGGATTTCATAAAAAGTTTTAATAAAATCATTTGCATTTGGGGGTCCCCATACATAGAACTGAAACTTTAAAAATTAAATTAAAATTATTTTTTGATTTAAAAGCTTTCGTATGAATTATCACATTGAAGACGTTATAAAAGCGCCGACGCCGGGTTTATAACGCAAAGCTGTTTAAACTCTTTAGGTACTTTACTTTTTATTTAAAATAAGTATTTTGTAAAAAATACTCTGTAGGGACCGAGATAAAATACTATTTAAATAATAATAATACAATAATACCATGGAAATATGCTCGAATTAAAAATAATTTTGGTATTAATATTTGTATGGGAAATTCGTCGTGACGCCGGCCTGTTTGAGAAATTGTTTTGCCAACCGTACCATACGTACCCGCCGCCATGGTCAAATATCATTTTTTATTGCGCGGGTTATACCTATCTTATAAAGTCTTTTATTATTTTAAAAAAAATTGACCACTTTCCGCATGCCCTGCGAATGATATTTTAAAATATTGGTAGGTCACTGCATGTTTTGCCATATATTATATGGAACTAAATATAAAAACAGTTTTTCCCTAAAACTCAATTCATATGAAATTTTTAAATCAATTTTAAATATTTATATCTTATTTTACTTTATTTATCTAAAAGACATAATATGACCATCACAAATTTTTCTTTAAGAAAAATAATCATGCAGTTAAGGGTTAACGTTTAGGAACTTATTCTTTTATAAATTCACTTTTATCTAATATTGAAGTATATCAAACGGTTTGACTTTTCGTTTATAAAATCAATCAGAAATAAAAGGCAGACTATGAATTTTAACAATTCATAGTCTAGAAATCTAGTTCAGAAAACTTTATTTATTTATTAATAAAAACCCCAGCCCTTTCATTTTTCTTATACCTGAGCTTACGGCCAAAAAACCTAATAAATAAAATTAAATCAATAAATATTGCTAGTTCCTAGACAATTCACAATGCAACATCTAGCCCCGTGGTAAGCTAGAATCTTGTGTTATGGGTGCTAGATTTCTGATTATGTACCTATACTTAATATAATATACATTCACATTTATGAAAGTTATTTAAAACACGGGAAAAGCCGTGTGTGGAATTTATACTTTAAACTTTAAAATACACATGACATATCCGCTTAAGGATATATTTAGCGCAGGCGAAGCCGCGGGGCGGAACGCTAGTATTACCTTATATATCTTAGAGTCTACAAAATAAATTTCAAATTATAGAAGTAATTTGATGTGTCAGATTTTTGCGCGAAATATATACTCAGCTCGGGCTCTTGCGCGCGAAATGTTTACTTAGCGGCCCGTTCGCCCTGTCGTGGCGCTGTTAGCCGAACTTAGCCGATCGTCGAGTTTGCTCTGACCTCCCATACATCCTTAAAGGTCACGATTGATTGGACACGAAGATTGAACGGGTTGTGCCCTTTACTAATTTTGTCACACAAAAGACTGCGCAGGGTTCTTGTTGTCAATATAGCAAGACAGCAAGACATTCGAAAGCACCTTGAAAGTTTGATTAGCGTTATTACCAGAGATCTCAAAACTTTGCTCTCAGATATTGAACAGGAGATTGTTCATTTAATTAACTTTTTTTTTTTTTTTTTAATTTGTACTAGTTAATTTATTTTTGGAACTTGTACTTCTCAAATAAGTTTTAGTAGTAGGTAACGTTCCTTCTTCAATGTGCGTGTGGCTTGTATAAGAATAGTACCACCCTGTTTCCTCATCTATTACGGTTTATTTGCCAGAACACAGGCATCGGCATCATTATAATGTACTGTAAGTACCAACCTACCACGATCATCAATCTTGTGGTCGTAGTGATTATACCGAATCTCCCAAGACTTATAATGGGTGTATTAGAAAGTCCTGTGTGCAGTAATTTTAGGACGTAATACGTATTGTTATGATGAATAGAATAGACTCCTACAGTTGACACTTACGTCAAAAACTGAGCAAATAAATGTGAATCTTTCGGCGACTGAGCAGTGACTTCTTCAATTCATTCAATTACTTAAAATTACATAATGTTTTGTTACTTTACTTTTACAGTGAAAACCTTTAACTGGCTCTCTATCTATAATCCTTTGTATCATTATCTATGTAGCTGTAGGTTTTTCTAAATAAATAAATCTTAGGTACCTTCTATCTTAGTCATCAAGTTCTGGTTGTCAACATTGAGTTGTTCGTACTGAGCGACGTACAGACCAGGGCCCACCATTTCCAGCTTGCGCACGATAGCTTCCAGCTCGGATACAGCGTTCCTAGCTCGAACATAGCGGAGATTTAGAGCGGATGCTTGCTCTTGTTTACGCCTTTGTAGATTCAAAAATCGATGGACCGTCTGGTAAATAATAAACAGAACTTGCAGCTTAGTGTACTATGTGAAAATAAAAGATTCTTAGACTAATAACATTTGGCTTGAAGATGGTGTTTTATTTTGCCTGAAATATAAATATACAGTGACTTTAACATCCTTATGTAGTGATAACAAAATTCTGATGTACCTTATCAGCGATAGGTTTTCCCTTATCGGAGTATATTAATCCAGTGCCTGTGCTTTTCTCATGCGCTTGAAGGCCGTTGAACTTCTCCTCTGCATAGGCAAGTCTATCGGCGTACTGTACCTCAACTGCTCGGACTCCGGCTCTGAGCTAAACATAAAATAAAAATACAATTCAAGCGCAATCAAAATAAAGTTCTACTACACTAATAGCTTAGATTCTTTTTTGCGACACCTGTGTCCGTCCCACTGGCATTGTATCCTTATTATTTGTATATCCTCCCCTGATTCACCACCCTGGCTAAGTGTGGGTTGGTGAATATGAGTCATTCACCAACCCGCACATAGGCTGCAAACTTTTAAAAGTTCTCAGAACATGCCGGTTTCCTCACGATGTTCGCCTTTATAGTTACAGTGTTTTTATACGTTAGTTTAAAAACACGTGGTTTTTAAACTCACGTATACTTTGCTAGAAGAAAAATCAAGAGGTGCGCGGTGGGGTTTGAACCCACGACCTTCAGAATGAAAGCCGAGTAATCATATTTATTATATATTTTTCAACTGTTACGTTATTTTAAGGATTACATCAGCAGCTTCTTTTTCATCTTTTTCCTTCAACGATTCATAAGACATCAATTTTTCCTGGTACTTTTCTTCCAAGTCATTCGAATTTTCCAACGCTTTCAAAACGTGTTCCAGTTTCCGTTTCCTGTAAATAAAGATTAAGCTTTGATCACTCAGGAATGTAAAAATGGTAATAAAACTATTATTGCCAGTTAAACTATTATTGTGAAACGAAAAACAACAATTTAATTTAAATGTACAAGGACAATTAAATTAAATTTATAAAGCTTGAGGGCTTAAGCTTGAGGCTTGTGTTACGTCTTCACTATCTGATATTATTTAATACAATCACATTTATATCACTACACTACTACTTTTGTGACTGTCGCCTACATGAAAGTCACAAAAGTAATATTGGTGAAGACAAACATCGTGATGAAACCGGTATATTCTGCAACTTTAAAAAGTTTGAACGACATGTGTCATTCACTAACCTGCATTGGCCAGCGTGGTGAATTAAGGCTCTCTCGTCAAGAGAGAAGTCCCTGTGTCCCAGCAGTGGGAACGTAAATAAGGGCGATAATGATAATGTTGCCCGTACATCGTAGTAAGAATTGCTTGGATAGAGTAAGTTACCTATAGTACTCGGCCAGTCGTCGGTGCAGTAAGTTATTCTTTATCTGCAACTGATGTTTTTCAAAGAACAGGTCTTTATAAGCCTGTAAGTATTCCTCGCGATTGACCGTGATTGGCGCTGTGCCTACCCCTGTTCCGATTTGAGCGCTATGACCATCGGAATCATCTGCATCTTGTATCGATGAAGCTGGAAATAAAAATACTTGTTTTAATATTATATAAATAAAAAAAAGAAAAATAAAGTATTGGAGACACAAATATTAAAAGTAAAACTTCAGAGTGTATACAAACCGCCAAGTAAGCGCCACGCAGCTTGTCTATAAAGAACTTTACGACTCTCTATGACGAAGCCACGACAATACATAAATTAAAATAAAAAGTAGAATTGGGGGTCGATCCTGTTAAGAGAGATTTCTTTCATAACTTTTGGGGACGTTACACCAAAGTATTAAGCCTATTCATACTAACCACTAGATCTTGAAGAACTTGAACTCTCTTCTTCTTCTTTTTTCACATTCACCCCCTTTTTAATTTTCTTCTTAGAGGCACTTTTAGCTGGCTAAAGATTCAAAATTAAATTTGAGTACTAACAGTTTTGACTGGGCTACAAACATTAATCATTGAAATTTACTAATTTCAAAAAGTCCTAACTTTAGGATACTTTGAAAAGATTTTTATTACCACTGTAAGGAAACAAATAAAATTTTCATCAAAAAAAAAGGGAATCCAGTCAAACATTCTCAACCATTTCTTATATTAGCAAATGGGAAAGTCAATATTAATTTAAATTTCATGATTAATATACTTATCAATAAATTCAATTGATTAATAATCATATATCAGTTAGTTCTTTGATCTTTCTACGATCTATGAACTGTGATGAAAATTATTAGTTATTTTTGTATTTTTTATTGAAAGTTTCTATTTTAAGTAGGAACTCAAGGCAAGTACAGTAATTTGTTGTATATGTACCTACATTATATTGAAATCCTTTAAGTCAAATCTATATATTATATAAAATCAATGTCACTATTCGTTGCAATTTTATAACTTAAAAACGACGGGCAGATTTGGGTGCTTTTGGTTTTAAAAGAGTCGTCGTTAAAATAGTATTAGCCAAGGAAAAGTTTAAAAGGAGATAACATGGGAATAAACGGACGGGTCTGCTAGTAGTTTATAAAAGGACTCGATGTAAACGTGCAATGTCTGCAGTAGTACAATTTATGGCAGGGCGTTGCACATATTATGTACATGCACCACACATGAGCTTCTGGTAAATATTACAAACAACTGGGATTTACATACAATGTTAGCTAAAGCTACCACTACAAAACAAGATGTATATATCATAGTCATTAAATTACATTTTAATTTAACCATTAAACTAAATACGCAAAATGATTCATTGACCTACCCCAACTCACACCCATCCAAAGCCCTTCTCGGTACCAAACGAATCACAAATGACGTAGCATTGCATGACGAGTAAGCCATACTAATTAAAGTGAAAGGAACCTTACCTTAGATTCCGCCATCGCGTGCTCCCTTAATTCGCTTTTTATTGATCAGTTTAGGGTAAGGTAGAGTTACCAAAATTATTTATTTCAAGTAAGACATGCAAGACGGGTACCGTGTTCTCACTGTTCGTTGCTATGACAACGCGTAAACTGGTATCGAGCTGCGCTTATTTCACAGAATATAATTATAACTAGTGAAGCTACTACGAGTAGATTAGTTTAGCTTTTAAACACGGACTGAAAGCGTAATTTAGGAGTGTAATTATAATATCTAAATAGAATAGAGTAAAGTTTATTTTAATGGTTACGTTTTTCGTATTTTGACAAGACAAATGATTGTTGAAAACTATCAAGCCGGAAAAAACAAAGAGGTTTACTTAATTAACACGGAAGCCAATAACTTATTTATAAAAAAATCTTGCAAAATATTCCATAACTTAATAGATTTAATTAACTTAGTTTTAAATGTTGTGTAGTGTGTTTATTGCAAGTTACAGCAAAAAACAAATATATTTGAGCCACTTTGAATTTTGTGAACAAAATCACACAAACTCTTCAAAATCTTTCATGTCTAGCAGGAAGGAGTATATTATTTCTCACTCTATTGTTTACCACAGTCTATCACAAGTTGGCCGTGAGCTGCAAAAAGAATAGCTGTCAATCCATCAACTAAGCTTGAAATAACTTCGCTTTTGAATTAGTTCCAAGGACTTTTCCATTAGCCTAATTTCTGAGGCTGATCTTAGCGCCAGGATCGTGTGGCTTTGAAGTTTGCCGATAATTATTATTATGCAATGGACTGAGGAATCAATCAATTTACATTTGGAATTGCCAAAATGGTAACCACATGAGTAACATCTTTATCTTATAATTTTACTAGCTGACCGCCCGCGGCTTCGCCCTCTTTATTCCCGAAATCGGTTTATACTATAAAACGTATTTTTTATATTCCACCTTTACTTGGTTTTGCATCAGGAAGCTCTAGAAAGATGCAAATTAAATCCCCCAAAATATGCTCAATCAACTAACAAATAAATTTTGCCACTTCCTAGCAAACAGTCAATAAAGTTTGCTACTGAATTTGAAATAAAAATATATTTCTAGTCTTTTATAAAATAGAAACCTTTCAGTTTTAGTAACCTATTGCCAATGATTTTATATAGTAAATCATTGCATATTGGACCTTATCAAGTTAGACTCACCCTTGTCCACTTTTTTTAGGCCGCTAACCTCTGTTGACGTTGGCAGTGTCACAGCCGATTTTGGGCCACTGCCAGACTTTCAACAATGGTCAGCTCAAAATAGATATCCCGAAAAATTAAACGACATTTTTTCACGTTGTTAAAATGTTAACAACCGCATCTTTACAGAAAATCTGTTCCGGTCTCTGTTTTCTTATGTAAAAAAATAGTTTTTTTTTTATTATCATGACTGTCAACACTATAATGAGCTATCAACATGGGATATCATTCATTGGTAACAACAATACATAGGCACATTTTTGAGTTAAAGTTATAGGCGCCAAGATTTATACACGTTGTTGGATATAATTACGGGATGCCTATGTTCAGCAGTAGACGTCCGACGGCTAATATGATGATGATTATCAGAAATGTTTACCCGGTACCACACAGATTAACTTGACCTACTTATCTTCAGCAGATCATGAAATTGCACGTATTGTGTAAATTATACAGATAAATTTATTTATTTACTTTTTGAAATAAAATGACCCAGCTGGATCCAGAAAGCTCCCTAGAGAACCTTTATTTATTAATTGATCTGGATTATTCTCATAATCTCGTTGGTAATAATCGCGGTAATAACGCCATGTTTATTTGTAAATACGGTCTGGTGTGTAAACAAAGTTTATGAATTTCTGTACGCGTCTCTGAATATTCATCCTGCTGTTTATTACTTTTTTATTGGGACGTGACACGCTCTAACGGTTTTATTTGGTGTTTCATAAAGATATTGAGCAAAAATATGTACCTATTTAACATTTTTTCCTAGGTATATATAAAAAAAAACATTCCAGCAGCTTTATCGCCTAAGCAAACACATGGACTTCATTTTTGACATTAAAAGCCTGTAGACCAGTGCAGTTAGCTTCAAAAATGGTCAAATAAGGAAAAAAATAGTAGTAGAATGAAACCCATTAGAAAAGGAGGGGAATATGATAAAAATGAAAGGAAAAATAAATTACGGTCGATCTGAGTTCGGGAAGTGGGAGGGGGTGGGCTTTTAAGGGGAGAAAATGGTTTATCTCGATTTGCGGTGAAACTACTAGTCCTATGAAAAAAAGTTATATGGCAAAGTTGTAGGTAATATAAAGATCTACAACTTTTAATTCACATGTTTTTTACATAACCTCAAAACTTATGTGAAAAATTCAAATAACCAAGTTTTTGGTTTTTTTTGTTTATCTTTTTCAAAAATTGTTATTTTTCTACGAAATTTGGTGAAAACTTACCTATTTATGACCCAAATACACTGTGATTTATTTGATTGAAAATATTATTGTTTTCACCTTATTTTGACTTAATTTTCAAAAATATAGACTAATTTTCAATCGAAAATTCACGTGTCAAAATATTAGCTTTTTTATAAAAATCGTTATGCTTTATGTTCATTGAAATCTCTATTTTCTGATAATTAAAAAAAATATATACATTACGATAGTAAATATTCTCAGAAAATGCACAAAACCGAAACAAAAATTTGTATCATTAGGTACAATTGCATCATAAAAATATGATTTTGTCTTTTCAGACTATATAATAATAATTATTATATAATAATCTGTTTGTATAATATGCAATAAGTCGGATTATAAGCAATTATATGAAATAAAAATTGCAAAAATCACATTTTTATGATGCAATTGTACATAATGATACAAATTTTGTTTCGGTGTTTTGCATTTTCTGAGAAAATTTACTATAGTAATGTATATATTTTTCTTAACCATCAAAAAATAGAGATTTTAATGAACAAACAGCATACCGATTTTTATAAAAAAGCTAATATTTTGACACGTGAATTTTCGATTGAAAATTGGTCTATTTTTTTAGTAATTAAGTCAAAATAAGGTGTAAAAATTAATATTTTTAATCAAATAAATTATAGTGGATTTAGAACATAAATAGGTAAGTTTTCACCAAATTTCGTAGAAAATAAAATGTTTTTGAAAAAGATAGAAATAAAAAACCAAAAACTTAGTTATTTGAATTTTTCACATACATTTTGACGTTATGTAAAAAAGTTGTGAATTAAAAGTTGTAGATCGTTTTATCACCTACAACTTTGCCATATAACTTTTTTTCATAGGACTTGTAGTTTCACCGCAAATCGAGATAAACCATTTTCTCCCCTTAAAAGCCCACCCCCTCCCACTTCCCGAACTCAGATCGACCGTAATTTATTTTTCCTTTAATTTTTATCATATTCCCCTCCTTTTCTAATGGGTTTCATTCTACTACTATTTTTTTCCTTGTAAAATATTAAAAACCCTGGTCTACTGGGCCAGACTTCAAATATCAAAAATGTGAATGGTTTGACAACTGATATTCGACATAAATTTCACTGGACATGGATTTCAACTAAGGCCTACCAGTCCATTCAAGGCCAATTTTTTTTCTTTATATCATGTTCCCAGTGTTTAACAAAGGACACATTTTTATATTAATGTTATAGAGAGGATATATTTTGTATTTTTAAATTAACTTATTTATAATAGACAAAAGATAACAGGAATTATTAAAACAAAAGTATTTAACGGTATTGAGTTTATTTTTATTTAAAAAGCATTTAAATAGAAATATTACAATGGACATCAAATACAAGACTTAGATTATTAGACAAAATATGTAATAACAATGTTAATTATGTAATAAGTAGGGATTTAGCACGCATTTATTTCGTGAGGATATTTGTAAATTATATCTGTTTCCTTACAATATAATACATCACATCAAATTTAATATAAAAAGTACGATAAATCAAAATATTGTGTTTAGGTACCTGGAGTTCTTGTTTAGAATATTTTATCTCGTTCTTATCTCTCAAAGGACTTCGCAATTATGCGCAATATTTCAAAGAATTTGGTCCCACTTAACCAAGTAAATGATGCCCTAGTTTTGCGCCCTTAAAAATGCTACTATATAAAAGTAAAAGTCGTCAATAAAAAGAATAGTCGTTTAATAAAATGTAAATATGTGTGTGGAAAAGTAACCTGATATTAATAAAATATTAGCATTAAATATTATGTAGAATTATTGGAATCATCCAAAAAAACTAAGGACACGAATATGTTTGTAAGGTTTAGAATGTTGTTTCAAAAAATTTTATTGATGTAGGTGCACCACAAAATATAAGGAGAGGCCTTTCTTAAGTATTTTTTTTATCTTCATGTAATCACATTTTCAGATAATCAAGTTCATAAGAATAGAAGCAAATGTAGCGTAGGTACAATGTAAACGCAAATAAAAAAATTTAAAATTTATTAACTTATTTGAATAAAATAAAAAGATAAATAAAGATAAGTCAAATAAAATTGAAACAGTCGCCCACCCACGCAAATGTTGACGCTGGTAATTGATAAAATGAATGGGTCTAAGAAATTTACCTAACACCGATAGATTAGTCTGGAAAAATATTCAAGGATAAGAATTATATTTAAGTATCACAACATTACTTCACTGTTGTTATAAATGTGACTCGGATTGGGAGATTGAATAATTACCTATTTTTATATTCTTTTTTTTTTTTGGCGCACACAAATTACAAAACTGGGTACAGTCAACTTAACAAGATGAAATATAACGTCACGTTACTCTGCGAGATTCAGGCAGTCCGTAGGTAAATAAAATCACTTAGTTCATTGGAATGAACTCGGGTGATTTTATTTTATATATATTATTATGATTATACATCTAAGGAAGTCTAATTGAGTCTAAAGTTAAGTATTGGATCATTGGCTTAGAAATAGGTACAAAAGTAAAAACATTATAAAGTTTCAAACACAAATACAAAAATGTGACACCTTACAAACTAGTGTAGAAGTATAGTTCAGTTTCGTACGAAAAAAATCGAGGATGTTTTCATATTTTACTCTGATTGGTGTATTAATATATATCAAAAACGCAAGGTGCTTTAAACTTAATAGTATGATTTATTTAATGAACAGTTTGTTTTTTTATTTACCTATGTTCTGAATCAAAAGACTTTCTGACTTGTATTAATTTCAAAAAGATAGTACTATCAGGTCTTTGTTAATTTTAGCTGTTCTATATGAAAACCTCTAAAATCCCTGCGTTCGAACTATATACATATAAATAAATCATGTAACATAGTAGTAATATAGTTACTTAAATAAATAACAACATAAAACTGTCATTATTAAAAGACTACTTTTACAGTCTTATAAACATCGAGACACACTTTTATTAAATCAAAAAACAAATCACTTTCTCAAAGATTATGCAACATATATTCAGTTACATTTATTTAGGGTTATACGTTTACAAGAAAACTTTTTACAAAATAATAATAAGCATTTTCATTTATTATATTTGCACATAATAGAAGACAGCTCGTACATCAGTACTTTATTTAATGTAAATGTTTATTCAATATCAGTTCGTTCGTTAGGGGTGCATTTCCACCACAGCTACCAACGCTTTGTTTCCATGGATGCGTTTGGCCAATCACCGAATAGCTCTTATAAGACATGTATTATGGATAAGCACTCTGATTGGTGGATATTCAACGTAACAACAATGAATAGCTTTGGTGGAAAAGCACCCCAATACAATACGCCACACTATGGCCCAGACAGAGGGATAATATTCATATCAATAATTTTATAACGCGTCTGCAATGTTTATTTCCAATTTTGAAACAATGATAAAAAATTAGAATAACAAGAAAGTCACGAACCGACGTTCCATATTAATCAAAAAACATTACACGTAACAAGAAATGTCGCAATAAATATTATCCGAAGAAATGTAGTAAGTTTAAAAATAGAACGCTTCCTATACTTACAATCACGAATTATAGCTATTACATAATTTTTAAAAGCAGTCTACTGAAGATCAGGAAGCTTTTTTAACAAGAAAAACACACATAACCGATAAAATATTGCATAATTTAGAACGACTTATTAAATTAGAGAAATCTGGATAGGTAAGAGGGTCGTTTACAATTAACAACTATTTTTGAACGATGAATAAATATAAATTGGTAGAAAATTACAGCTATTTGGCAGAAATTGTTTACAATATTAAGTAAGGTTGAATTCATAAAATCCTTTAACAATTCCAAAATGTTTGGAATTAATGGACATCACCACATTTATTACGATTATTAGATAATAAAGATTAACGTAAAAGAATTGTGTTTACCACAGTAAAATATTTAATATGCTTCTTCTTCTTAGTCGGTGTCACTCTTGGCAGAGTGGTCGTGGTCATCATAAAGTTGTGTTTTGGTGGCAAGCTTCACAACACGCCGCCACTCCTCTCTGATGGCTGCCTTTCTCGTGCAATCGTGTAGGGATGATGAGTCATTTATTGCCGCTTTTACTTGATCTGACCATCTCATAGGCGATCTTCCACGTGGCCTGGTACCCTCAACCTTTCCCTGGACCACAAGTCGCTCAATAGCCACCTCCCCTCGGCGGCATACGTGACCAAAAAAGGTGAGGATACGAGACTGTACCAAAGATGATAGACGCTGCTTGATGCTGAGTTCTCGAAGTATGGACTCGTTGGTGCGGAATTCAGTCCACGATACTCCGAGCATTCTCCTCCAGCACCACATCTCTAGAGCGTCTATTTTCTTCCTTTCTACTTCTCTAAGGGTCCACGTTTCTGCACCATACAGGAATATGGGGAATATGAGTGCCCGAACTAGCCGGATTTTTGTGGCTCTGTATATATTGCGATTCCGCCATATCTTCCTCAGTTTGTCCATTGCAGACCTCGAAATAGCCATACGCCTTTTCACTTCATCGACGCATCCACCGTTGTTCGAAATTAAGGCTCCCAGATAAATGTATGATTTTACCACATCACAATTAGCAATTTTTGTTATTTCCGGTGAATTGTTATACATGCGGTCAATAATCATCATTTTGGTTTTATTTCGGTTTAGCCTTAGTCCGAACTCGAGACTAATGCGTTCCATCTTGCCAAGAAGTTCTTCCATGTGCTGGGTACTAGTCGCGAACAAGGTTGTATCATCTGCATATCGTAGGTTGGAGATCTTAAACCCACCGATGGAGATACCATCTGTCCAGTCCTCAAGAGTGATTCTCATTATGAGCTCTGTGTACACATTGAACAGTAGTGGAGAAATAATACATCCCTGACGGACTCCAGCGCTGGGGTGGAAGTGACTGGATTGAACGTCATCTGCACGTACTGAGGCTGTGCCATCCTCATAGAGTCTGCGCAGGAGGTGTACCAGGTGTTTCGGAACTCCCATTGCGATCATCGTCTCCCAGAGTTTCGGCCATTTGACAGAGTCGAACGCTTTGGAGAAATCTACAAAGCATATGTAGGCAGGTTTGTTAAATTCTCTGGCTTTCTCTATGATTTGTCGGACTGTCAAAATCTGCTCTCGGGTTCCCCTTCCCTTAACAAAACCAGCCTGTTCAGGACCAATTTCTTTGCTCAAAAAGGACTTAAGGCGCTCGTTCAGCACGTGCAGTAAAATTTTGCTAGCGTGAGAGATAAGAGCAATAAGTCTATAATTACTGCACGTTTTGGTAGAACCCTTTTTGTGTAGGGGTACAAAAATAGTGTGAGCCCATTCTTTTGGCCATTGTCCTGTGAGCCATACCTTATTGCACAGGGTGTGGAAGATGTGAACACCGTGTTCGCCCGATGCCTTGATTGTCTCGATTGGTATGGAATCTACCCCTGTGGCTTTGCCATTCTTTAGATGTTTAATAGCGGCTCGTATTTCATCTTTCAGAATATCAGGCTCAAGATCTTCGTTTCCAGGTTCCGTAGGAGAGTAACACTCTGATTGAGGGTCTTGAAAGAGGGATTGGCAGTATTGTCTCCACGTTTCAGCTATTGTTTCAATGTTCGTCACCGTCTCTCCCGAGGAGTTTTCGATGGCCCAGGTCTTGCAACTCAGAGTTTTTGTGATAGCACGAATTTTTTGGTGTAGGTCCCTAGATTCATGTTTATTTGCATGGACTTCCACTTCTGCACAAATTTCTCTAAGCTGGTTGTTTTTGTCCCGTCTACAAGCTTCCTGAACTCTAGCAGACTTTTCGTTGAGGGATCTTATATCAGCTCCAGCTGCTTTCATATTTCGCCTTTCCTCCACGATACGTAACTTTAAATATGCTACTTACTTTTAATATGCTACGCTAGCGAAATACAATGCCGGCAAAGACAGAGAATATTGAATTCACTTTCAAAATAGTACAAGAAATAACCACAGTCTTCATCTATCTAACCTCAATTCAATCTAACTGCAAGCATGACTATTTATACCGTAGCGATTAGCACAATGCTCTGCAATTCAAATACAATGGCATGTTTATAATCTCTCGACAGAATTCAGAAGTTCCCATTCAGTCAATTTCTGTTTCTACGTATTTGATGTTCAGCCAACAGTTAACAAGATTCGAAACAGACGGGCGCTGTTTCGTATCGGAAGACTACAGTTATTGGTCCTTTGAGCATAATTCAGGATACGTTGAAGAGAAGTGTCCCAGCTATGTTGATTGGAAGCATGGTAATTACGTCATCGGCCGATAATGGTTGGCTCGTCAGCCATGGCAAGTTCGTCTGTGGCCGCCTTGTCGCCCTTCCTCTTGCGAGAGAACCAGAAGAATGAGACCGATGCGAACAGGTTCACGAAGACGACGAACCATGCCAAGTAGAAACTGATGTGGAATCTGTTGAAGAAATAAGTTTTAATACCTTCAACTATCATGTCTGCAATATGAAAATACGAATACCTAATAACATCATAATATACGTTCCCATAGCTGAGACACAGGGACTTCTCTCTTGACAAGAGAGGTGTTAATTTACCATGCTATCCAAGTGCGGGTTGGTAAATGTTACAATTCTACAAGTTTTCCATGTTTGCCTTCACCGTTCGATCACGTTTTTATTAAGAGCACATAATAATTTCCCAAAAAAAATTCAGAGATACACGGCAGTGCTTAAACCCACGATCTTCAGAATGAAAGTCGAGTGTGCTCTCACTTAGCCAAAACGGCTCTTCTAACTACATGATTAAAATGATGCAAAAATATTTAACGGGTAAATATCTATCAAAATGTATCAAAATACCAAACGGATTTGCCTGTATCAGAAGTAACAGTTAAAGAACATGCCACAATGTAACGGGTTACACAAGCGACATGTAACCGTGCCTACGTGTTGAGTTTTTAATAAGGCCTCACTCATTATTTTGGCTCTGTTTCAAGTGCAATCTTCACTGAGACTGATTACATTTGCAACTGAGTAGACAGTCAGTCACTTTTAATTTCTTTCTAAGTATTTTGTTGCTAATTTGTCAAAAATATGTCATAAAATAAGTGACTATCAACTGATTGTAGAATGCAAATCGATTGCGAGACTGTAAACAACTTATCAGGGTGGCAATTTCAGAGCTATTTAAGCTATCGTAAGCTACCGGATTTATGTTTTTAAATTCTTGTAGAACTTAATTTATTTATGGTTAAGTACTTATTATTACCTTTGTAACCGTCGAGCATCTATAATAAACCTGCCATAAAGATTTCAAATTATATCGGGTAGATACGGTTTGTAACTTTTAGGTTTAGTTAATCATTTAAACTTATTTAAATTTTAGGTTTAAATTTTTACTGTATATTTTTTTTATTCTTTCACTTTTTATTTAAAGTTAAAGCAAGGGTATAGAATGCTGAGGATGTTGCTTAAGGAGCTCTAATTTTTATTATTATCATGTCAAATTATATTACGATCTACGTCAAGGCACATATTTTTCCACGTATTTTATTTAAAATACGTTAACAACATTATGTAATTAGTACTCGATTAAATTTTCTATGTCATGTTGAAACAGAATTCACAAACTAATTTTCAACGTGTCTAGTGCCGATGGCTTCATTAGTCAAGTGAAAATCGTGCCAAATTACACCGCGGTATGCTGAAATGTCTGAGTGACTGTTTCGTATTGCTAAATATCATTGTTTATTATTTTCACCTATCACAAGATATATCAGATGGGCGTTGGGGCTGAAAATTGACACCGCGAATTACTAGCAAGCCAAGGACGGATGGTTCATCTCGCGTGAAAACAAAGATTATATTATTATTATATATATTTTTAAATAGTAAACATTTTATGATAATTTATCATTACACTTTTAGGGAGTAAAATGACTAGTATTTTTTAATGACCAATAAATGATTTGTATTTGATTTTCGAGCTCCTGATTTAGGGATGAATTATAATTAAATTATATTAGACCGGGCCGGGGCCGGGGCGTGCCGTGACCGTGGCCAGTTTCTATTACACCGGCCCGGACGGGACACGGATCATACACGGTGTAATATAAACTGGTTCATATAAAATGTATGTAACGTTTCCAATCCGTGCCCCGTCCGGGCCACGGTCACGGCACGCCCCGGCCCCGGCCCTGTCTAATATAATTCATCCCTTATGGTAGATGCAACCGTATTCTAGCCGAATAATATAAATATTTAAGACAAGGTATATAATAATTGACGGTGGTCCTCAGATGGTAGTAATATAGACCATTATTCAAGTGGTCAACTGTTTATAATTATTGTGTGACTACTTTTTGAAACTTTTTGTGATTGACGCTTATAAGCCTTCTAAACAAGATAGAACAGTTTTCATATTATTCTGGATTCACAATATAAAAAAACTCACGCATGGGTTGCTCTCTTTGGGTAAACGAACTGCACATTCTTCTGCATGTGGTCCACAGCGGTCATCATCACTTGCACCACCACAAATGTCGTCGATGCTGTAAAAAATAACTATTAGTACTCCATTTTCTTCTAAGACAAGTTTCTTGGCGCAACAAGGACTGTTATTTGTTCAGTAACATAAGCACCTCTGTTTACGTTCAGTCCGAACGTAAATAGAGGTGGATACGGGACTTCTTTCTTAATGTGATTGGGCCTTAATTCACCACACTCAGTGCATGTTAAATGTTATATTTGATAGTTAATGAGTGTATATTATTAGCAGATTTATTTTTATGTTTGAGAGAAATATCTTATGTTTATTAAGTAGAGCGCATAGCTGAGTAACGAGCTTTGTTTCACCGTGGACATTTTAGGATACTCTAACCGGTGTCTGTTGAACTAATACCTTATCATAAATGCTGGTTTTAAAGCATAAAAAAAATGTTATAAAAAAATGCTCAGTAAATTTTGAAAATAATCTAATAGCATAATATTATTAATAATAATATACTTTGCCTAATTAGGCAAAGGATATAGATTATTATTAAAATATTAGATTATTTTCATAATTTACTGAGCATTTTTAATAACATTTTTTTTTGCTATAAAACCACATGAAAAACAATTCAAACGCAAAGGGCTTTGCGTTTGAATCTATTTTCAATAATTTATATAAACGTATTAAAAAACTAAGTATTATAATGGAGAAGAAAGAGTTAAATGGAACTATATTTAATGGAGATTTAGATTCCGATTCTACGCAAGCAATATTCAAACTGTCGCCACATTCTTCGTCTACAACTGGGTGTGAAATTTACTATTCTTAGAACTAATATGACATAATAATTTTCATTTAGTTTCCTCTTAACAAGATCTTGATTTGTTAATTTGAAATGTCGGAAACATAAACTAAATTAAATAGTTCCCACCTACGACATGTAATATAAAACTATGACATGGAAAATTATAAGACCGACTGACATAATGATAAATTTCATACATCGGGGTTAGATCTCCAACTAAAATCTCCAACTAAACGTTATTTCATCATTGGTGAACACAGTAAATTATTGTTTCTGGTCAATTCACTCAGCTTGTACCCCATGGTAAACTCAAAGCTTGTATAACTATGTATCTGATGTTCCTGATAATCCCAGACCTTATTACAGATAAACCTTTTTGTTCATACATAGAAAACACCCAGAATACATTTATATAACAAACACATCTACAAATCGTACACATATCAACATGACCACAGTAACATCAACAAAGATTGACTCTGTTGCCATCTTCTAGTATATAAATGTTTAATCAGTTTGACCACAAAAAGGGTGGTTATATTTTTGCCACTCCCTAAAGTTGGTATTTTAAATGTACGTGAAATGTATGGCCAACATATCTTTCTTGTCTTTTGCTAAGGGTTAGGCATAATGATTTCCTAGAAAGCATTAATGCTCTAAGCTTGTACAAGTTGTTTATGTAGAGTAAACGGTCGACCACCCGAGGAGTTTACATCAGAATTATGTCAGCACTCAATATACAGAAAGTCATTTTCTTCCTATTTATAACATGCTCAGAGCACTGAAAGACTACGGCCGTTAATTTTAAGGATAAATATAGCAGGAGCGCCCTTAGTTACGTTCCCAAAGCTGGGACACAGGACCTTGTCTCTTGACGAAGGAAGAAAGATTTAATTCAACAAGCTGGCAAAGTGCGGGTTGGTGAATGACCTACCAAACTTTTGAAAATTTTAGAACATGCCGATATCCTCACGATATTTGCCTTCACCGTTAGAGCCCGTGGTTTTAAATTATACATTTATCACATATAAAAATACAGTGTGCTTGGCGGTGGTTGAACCTTAGGAATTAAAGTCGAGTCTGCTCCACCTTGCCTAAACGCGCGTGGATGCATTTCAAAGGATAATACTAAGCGTGTTTGTTTTTTTTTCACCCAAATCCTCGCAAAGGACCTCGCAGACCAAACAGAAAACAGCAATAGCCTATCCTAACGTTTTGTATCAAAATGCTCTAAGGAATCTGCCGAGCTTTATTTCCTAGATTTCGAGATTAAATGAACGAATTAACAAATAGTGAATCTAAATCTTTATGATAAATGCTTACTGCTTATAAAGTGTATGCCAGCGGCGAGTCTCTTAAACATATAGCGTGGGTTGAGGAATGTATACACGGAGAATCCGCAGCCCATCGCCATCACGAACAGACTTATGATACCGAAGGAAATCATGGTTCGGACGAAATCTGAAACAAAACTAAATTAAATAATCTTTTTACAAAAAAAAAACGAACGAAATTGTAATCAATTTTGTAAGACAGCGACGTTTCGATAAATATTATGACTGATATGACAAGACTAGGAAACATGGATGTTAGTTAGTTCTTGTATTCAAAAGATCAATCAAATCAAATGTCAGAATTTATAGAAATAGAATACTTACATGATATAAATATAAATTTATATTCTACTTCTCTAAATGTCAGAATTTATTATCATAATTACGACCAAAATATAACGACCCACTACAGGTCTCGGGGCTGTAGATCTAGAAGGATTTGGTATTAGCACCACGCTTACCAGGTAGTTTGGTGATCGCTGTAAGTTGGAACCTTGAGAGACGCTGCTGCTCTTCTACAATAAAACTCCTCAGATTTAGGATGTCGTGGGTATCCACAGGAAGAGACCAGGTGGTACTATTTTAAGGCACCACAAGGCAAAATAAAACTAGTAATACCAACAAATGTGTTGCAATTACGTAGGTAATCTAGGAAACTGATTAGTGTAAAACATACACCATTTTACGAAGATTCTAAGAAACATTATATTCAATCATAATCATACATTGTTAACTTTTCTTGAAGATTTATACAATCGTAAATTAAACAAAAGAAGAAAGAACTGACAAAATATGTCCGAACTACTGATTTGAGTTTGTTTTATGTGTTGTACTCGTATAATCTTTTGGTCTCTTGATTATGAAATCTGAGATAGGTATGTGTCTATTTTGATTCGTATTTCTTAGAGTAAAAATATGGAAATATCAGGAAAATAAGAATCAACGAACAAATTATATCATTAAGTAATTTTCATTTGAATTAAGATATTATTAGTTCTACTATTTTTGGCACACACAAATGATATGCAAAGTTATCATTATGCAATATTTATATGTTTTTATAATCTAAAAGATGTTTTTCTCACGTGAGCTACATTAAGCTAAGTGAGTTTCAAAAATCATTTCACGTATATACATGAAGGAGTTTTTAGGATGGTTCCAGTTTTTTCATACCTTCTCTTATTTCCATACACCAATTTATAACGGCTAGACTGCTTTGCAGCCTTGAAGAAGTCTTACGTACTGGGATGAAACTGTTGCGTTATCAAACTTATGAAAGGTTTGTGTATTTCCCATTTATGTGATAATAACTTAACAACAACAATAGAATTACTTACTTGCAATTCCGAATTCATAGGCTGGATCCACAGCTCTGCCATTTTCAATTACTGGTGTCGATAAATAGTTAGTGCACCCTAAAACAAAAATTTTCATCATCATCATCGTAGCACCCATATTACTCTTTACCTGCTAAACCATATATTATATCAGTGAGAAAATCATCTATGAAGTGACAAAACAAGTTTTTTTTTACATCTGAAAAAAATTTGTAGAGGGGCTCGCCCCTAAAATAGTTCAAGAAATGTTTTCCATTTCGATAGCATACCAAACTATTACCGTCACAGCATTGTCGTTACGCTACAGAGTGCAAAATAGTATAGAACACGACAAAGTTCTATTTACAGGTGGTTACGTATAAAATACCTCGTGGATTGTACTAGAATTCGCTGCTGGTGTGAAAAACAACTGAATGAGTAAGTTTGTAATCGCTACAGAACATGTTTATTTACAAAAGACGATGCCAAAGGATAGTCGGTCGGTTTTGTGTCTTTCCAAGCAATAGAGTTTATTTTGTTTGATTTAAACTGTTAGAAGGAAAATCTGTTATTTTCTACTTTGGTCTGGGTGTTTTGTATGTATTTTAAAAATTATTTAGTATGTATATTTTAAGCATAAGTAGCAGCGCTTAAAACCTATTTGCCACTTGGCGTTACTGAAAACAGACCGAAATGAAAGGCCATCGTGAGATCAATCTTTAAAACTACGCAAGTGAAATTAGTTATTTCCTAGTCAGAAGATAGTGACATTACGAGTATAATATTAATAGATCCAGATTTACAAATTTTGTATACATTAAAATATTTGATACTTAAAAGCTTACATGTGTAATGTCACTGATGTTTTACTGACAAAAAAGATAAGTTGCTATGAATGGTTATTTTTTTTTACTACTGTGTGCGTGTTTGGCAGTGTTGTAGCAGGTAAGCAGGTTACTTCTTGGTACTACTTAGTCTAGAAGAAACTGCACGAAAACAATTAATTAACATAATCTAAAGTGTTTTTTTCATTATAATAATTATACGAGTAATAATTGAAATTCCCATGAGCATTTTATGAAGAAAATATGCTGAATCCTGAATTATTTTAGTTCTTGTTCGGATAATTCTCATAGCACTCTTAACACGATGCTAATAAAACTTATTTTATGTAAATAAGATTATAACATTAATACCCGCGGTGCCATCCGTTGCTTAGTCGCAGTAGAAGGAAGTTCGCAAAAAACATAAATAATATTTTTTTAATTTGTGTTTGACATGAAAACTCTATTAGCTGAACTGTTGTAATCGCTTTATTGTGACAGCTTTATATTAATTCATTTCACTGTAGATTACTGTTTGGCTCTATGTCATAATATTTTTTTTTACAACGTTTTCATCAAAACTAAATATTTCAAGGAATTTACTTTTCTTTTTTAAATATGTTACAGGCATTACTACTGATCAGCGTTTTCACGATTTGTTATTACTTCACTTACTTTATTATCTTGTATTTAATTCCCCTTTTTTTAACTCCTATTATCACTGAGTAGGATAAATCCGTTTCATTTTAACATTTGGTTCAAGTTTTTTTTAGCCATTTCTTTGTTAAATAAAAACGAAACAAAAACCATTATGATACTCCGAGGAAGTATGTATCTGTAAAATTGTATTGGTGTTAATTTTTTCCCATGAATATCGTCAAACTAACAACCAATAAATGGATGTATGCTTCGATCAAATATACCCGATGTATGCAAATATCGCATATCAAACTGACTAATTTATTCCAATTTCAAATAACTAGCGAGAGGGATGAGAAAATTATGCGGAGTTTATTACATTGCCGGCCCGATTACTGGCAGACATATAGGACTGTAGGGGAAATGACGCCATACTCACACTATTCAGTCAGTTGACCCATATGGTCTACGTGAGGTGAATCTCATTTCTATAGTGTACCCAGTTGCCTTATTTATCACTATAACAACCAATATACGCCCCAGTACGGGACATTTGTCTTTTCAAAAGAACCACGAGGTCTGGGTGATTTAATGACACTTACGCATGGCACTAAGTGGTTTACCAATTTAAATGAACAGAAATCTTCATATTAAGAAATCACTAAGAGCGAGCACCCTGTACACTTGTACATATAATACAAAAGTTTGTTCCCTTGATTAATGGCTTCATAAGATAGAAATTCCTCAAAAACAAAGATATATAATTGAACAAGAAGAAAGATATACAGGGTGGCCCATTCAAATCGGTCAGTATGGGAAAGTCTGAAACTGTAAGACATACGAAGATTTGTTCTTAGGAACCATGTCACCGATTTTGATAAAAAGAAAAACTGCATTCATACAATTAAAAAAAAATTGTATACCTACATACTTACTTTAAGTGGGCTTTTCAATTGATTGTTAGTGTTTGATTAATAGAAGTAAGCAGTTGCAATAATAGATAATAATATTACTGTAGATAACAAAACTTCCTTAAACGTTTAATGCAATGCCAAAGCCACATGATACATAACACGGTGTATGTAACAAGTAGAGAGGTACAAACAACCATAGAGACAATTTTACATGCCTGAACTTGCTGAATATTGTAACGGTGGTCACTTTGAACACCTACTATGATAAATTAAAGTATGTGAAAAAAATGCATTTTATTCATTTTAGACATTATGTATCTTAGAGATATTTACTGCTTAAGACCTACACAAACGATATCTGAATAGAAATAGTGTAAGTTTATTTTTTCAAAACAACCGGGTTCGATTCCCCAGTTGGGTACACTTTTTTTTTAATTGTATGAATGCAGTTTTTCTTTTTATCAAAATCGGTGACATGGTTCCTAAGAACAAATCTTCGTATGTCTTACAGTTTCAGACTTTCCCATACTGACCGATTTGAATGGGCCACCCTGTATATAATTGGGAAGATACATAATATCTATAGAGAACGGTAATCACTGGGAACGGTTCTACCACTTCCAGTTGTGAGACAAAATCTGCGTTGTGGTAAGAGAATAGGAGAAGTATCTATATGATAATTTGTTCCTTAAAAAGGTACTATAATTTCTCATTTTCAAATCATTCCTCATAACAGCAACAGGAAAACACTAACAAAACTCAATATTAAACATTTTGCATACGAAATCCTGTCATTGTTAAATATAAAAGTAATAAACCAGGAATTGTAAAAACCTCGCTGTTTATTTTTCTCTACAAGAAACACCTACATTGTTTAAAACGATCTTGTTAATGGACTAGTCGACTGAGAGAAAACAGAAGGTGGCACGGAAAATAAACTATTGCATGATGTTTCAGCACTGTTTAGTTTTCTTGATAACTCAAGGCCCACAAATACCCCATGACTTTTAAATAAAAACATCTTTCGTAACAAACAAAACCATTTTAATTTCGTTTTAAACCAATGAGTTATCATTATAGTCTAATTTCGATTTATATTGCAAAATATTTCTATAGTTTTAAATACCTTTTAGCGATATGCTACAAAACATCAAAAACTATTAAACTGGTAGGTATTTTAAATGTAAACGATTGTAAGCCATATAGTTTGATTTTGATTTCATGTATTTAGAAATATCGTTACAAAAAAAAACAACGTAATTCACCCTTGAGGTTCGAAACTCAAAAACTAACGTATAATATTGTATAAAGAAGCCGACATACTTTTGTAGCTTGCATCAAATTAACCTACCTAGTACCTAGCTCCAAATTTGATTTATGTTTTTGGTCACATTAACGGCGGCGATTATTTTGGTATTTTATGGCCTTGAAAATATGCGCAACATTTGTAAGGGCCAAAAACAAAATTAACATAGTTCGGGCCAATTTTCAACAAGTTAATCATTGAATTTAATTATTTTTTAAATGAAAATCTAAGAAATATTAGGTATTATTGTTTTTCTTTTTAACACAAAACAATATAATGTAATTAGTACAAAAATAACTTTCAAGTCCAAAAAGCTGTAGAACTCGCTTTGCATAATAAAGTTGACAAATGGACTTTTTATTTAAAACGATTTATCTGGGAAATAAAAAAATTCAGAGGACAGCAGTAAGTATTAAATTAAACTGGTTAATAATTAACTTCATTTTATCTTTTACCTTTTTTGTAGAATAATAAAATGAAATTAACATACTGTTTATTACGCCCTGTATAAAAGCTTTTAGCGTTCCTTCCTGTTAGTAGAATTAATGATGATTAAGGATAGTGGCATCATACTGTAGATTTTTGTGACGTCATACTTGCTTAGCCAACCGGTTCCAGTGTATTGAGTCTTATCAAGTTATATAGAGTGGCTTTCAAGTAAACCTACTCATATTATCAAACAAATGAACATGTTTAATGGAAGCTTATGTCCAGCAGTGGACGTCCGATGGCTGAAATTGATGACTAATGAGTCTGTCGTAGACAGTATCTAACTGTTCGGTTTGAACACAAAACAGCAAGATAAAGCTAGCTTTTGCCCACAGCTTCGCTCGCGTTAGATAGAGACAAAAAGTAATCTATTTATTTGTTTATTCCTTCAACTATCTACACTTATACCATAACACCCCTATTCACGTTCCCACTGCTGGGACACAGGGACTTCTCTCTTGGCGAGAGAGATTAGGCCTTAATTCACCACGCTGGCCAAGTGCGGGTTGGTGAATGACACATGTTCTTCAAACTTTGAAAAGTTCTCAGAACATGCCGGTTTCCTCACGATGTTTGCCTTCACCGTTAGAGCACGTGTTTTGAAGCACACATAATTTTCCAAGAAGAAAAATCAGAGGTGCGCGGCGGGGTTTGAACCCACGACCTTCGGAATGAAAGTTGGGTGTGCTCCCACTTAGCCAACACGGCTCGTATCTACACTTATAATTCATGTCAATTTTTTCCTCTGTTTTGCCTTGAAGGAAGAACAAGCAAACAAGTACATACAAATACTTACACATTAATAATAATTATACTAGTACGGATTTGTTAAAGGAAGAGAACAAGACATACGAATTAATTACATACCTAAGTATGTAGTATTTTCACCATTATTAAAATGTTGGAATAAAAATTCCGAAGTGCCGCAGACACTATTAAATCTAAATGTTCTCATGACGAATGTTAAGAGGGCAATAACACTAAGTCAACACATTAATGTTTTCAGTATTATTTTCCAGTTGGCTAATGGTATACAAAAATAGCACTAATTTCCTAGAGTAGTTTCACGGTTAGACCAAGTCATAGTTTTAATTTTAAATCTTCTGGATGTCTACTCTTGATAAAGAAAGTAAATAATATTCTCATCAAGACCAGAAAGTTCTAAACATGCCGGTTTTCTCACGATATCTGTATAATCACGATATCACATAATTAATTAATCAAGAAGAATATTCCAAAGGTGGGTGGGGGTTTTGATCCCACGATCTTCGGTATGAAAGTCGAGTGTATTCCCACTTAGCCAACACAGCTACTTCAAATTAAAAAACTTACTTTGAAAATAACGGCCAGTCAGACCAGTGGTGTCTATTCGCGCCGTGGCGTTTTCAGCTGATGTAATATTCGGCTCAAACACGTATCGACAGATCTCCCAGAGACCTGAATCACTGTACATCAAGTACCGGTCGGGTTTTACTGGTAGGGGAATACCTGTAACAATAAGATGGATTAATAAAAATGTTGTTGTATGCTCAATTCGGTGAGGGATGAGGCGCATTCGATAAAATGAATAAATTATGTAAATAATAATAAATTAATTAAAGAGATCTTCTGTATTGATTTTTAAATAATTATGAAATATCTTAGCATTATGCTTAAGGTATTTATGCCAGCAGTGGCATCGTATTAACTGATACACAGATACTTTACTATAACAAGAGAGATTAGGTCATAGCGCTAGTACCTATATTATAAAGCTAAAGAGCTTTATATTTTTTTATATAATACAATACGCGCCAAGTGGTAGCTAAACATAATAATATATCTTGACTATTTTTAAATATAAGAAGTTACGGAAACAGAGCTACGTCTGACTTTCGTTTCGGCTACTGTTGAAACATTGCTAGCAAATGTATTCTAAGAATTCACATCATACAAAATAAATGTATGTTTAAAGTTTTGTTAATTCACTTTTGGTGTTTTTAGGTAACATTCCTAAGTTGATAAGCTTGAAGTTTATGTTACTTGTATAAGAAATATTATTTATATACCTATATAAGAATATACATACACTAGGTACTGAAAACAATATAAAAATGCAAAAAAACAACGGCTAGTACGATAATGTTTGTAGGTGCCTCTTGGAAATAGAATAGATGTAGTCACGAAGACAACAATTTATTAATCCCTGTGGAAATTATATTTTATTCTTTCCACCAGTTGCATATCTATAAACGCGGGCACATTGTAGGTCAATGACCGCTTGTCTATTTCTGCTTTTATATCGCTCACAAATGCACGACTGAGCGGCTTACTTCTTTTACTCCAGCTGCAAGCCAAATTGATTTTCTAACCTTGTCATTTTATTATTTTAAGCTTATTTAAATTTGAGTTATTGCACTTAGCGTAAAGTATAAATTGTTCGAGTAGGTTGATCACCTTCACATTCGTCGTAATACTATTTTAGAGCGGCAAATTGTTTTGCGTTCCATTGCAATTTTGTTTCGCATGTTGCAAACCAAAATAGTGTAAACTAAAATAACAATAATAAAAAAAACACTGAAATTTTCTCTGATCTACATAAGAAAAGTAAAACCACAAAAACACAGTATACAAATTAAGGGATTTATATACAAAAAACGGGCAGCAGCGTTGGGTAATGTGCCAACTTACTCAGACCCATGCCCAGGAGTGAGGCGTAATATAATTAATAAATAAAATAAATTAATATGACTGGACAATTCACATAGGAACATTAAGCCCCGTGGTAAGCTCGAAGCTTGTGTTTGGGTGCAACACTTCTGAAATATATATTTTATTATACTTACATACGTTAAGATGATGTTTATGATGATGAAGATCTAACAAATCCGCAACCAAAAAGTGCGTTTAAAAACCACTACGTTAAATTTTAAAAGACCAAATAAATTTAACGCGTGAAACTGCCGTGCTATAAAACGCCTTTATGATAGTTTTAAATTCATTTATAGAAAATACGTAATAAAATATATCCATAAACACACTTTAAAAACTCGATGTCTTAATCATCGTTTGGTTTATTTTACGATCATTTTAATATCACCATATTTTATTTACCAACCCGCACTTGGCCAGCGTAGTGAAGTAAAGCCTAATCTCTCTCGTCAAGAGAGAAGTCCAGCCTGTGTCGCAGCAGTGGGAACATAATAGAGGTGATATGATATGATATTTTATTTATGAAATTTCATTTTCTTTCACAACTTCATTGAAATCATTATATTTTACCAGTAATTTACCAGTTTACCTTCGCATATTTACTTTACAAAGAAAGAGAAAGATATATTAGTACTTTATAAGTCACAAGTACGGCCGCACATGGAATACTGCAGTCATCTTTAGGCAGGAGCGCCAGCGTACCAGCATGAGCCTCTCGACGTAATTCAAAGACGCGCTGTGAGAATTGTCGACGATACTTTGCTCACAAACAGTATAGATTCACTGAGTTTCAGAAGGGATTTATCCTCTCTGTGCGTGTTCTACCGTCTGTATAACGGGCACTGTTCTGATGAACTGTTTGACTTGGCTACATTTCTTCATCGCACCACTCGCCGTCGGGAAAGATTTCATCCACATACTTTAGAACCATTCAGTTCGCGGACTGTCAGGTTCACAAGAAATTTCCTACCACGAACACTCAGGTTGTAGAATGATCTTCCTTCTAAGGTTTTTCCAAAGGACTATAGCATGGGTTTATTCAAAAAGGGTATTCTGAAGCATTTAAAGGGTTCGGCAGCACGCAGGTAACATCTCTGATGCTACAGGCGTCGAGTCGTTCGTCAACTCGCTCCAAAAATTTTGTCCCAACTGGAGCGAGTTGACGAATCGTAAAAAAGCTATACTCTTCGTTCTGTAACTCGCACTACTTTTACTTTGGGTGAATTTTAGTACAGTCAACCAAAAAATTGTTACTAAAATAATAAAGAAAAGGCATATTTATTAGACACTTTTATTTGGTTATTAAATAAAAATACATGTGTCAGCTAAAAAAAATAAAATGACTACACAACAGGCCAGGCGTCCATAGGCTGCGGTAACCGCTCTCCACCAAGAGGGCCGCATGCTTGTCTGCCAACTTGGTAGTATAAAAAAAAAATATATGAGTAAAGAAATAAAGTCTTCTGAGTATTTCACTCACCCAATCCACCTTCAATATGCACCCACTTCTGCGTGCAAACAGCCGCGAGCCACACGAACGTGCTGAGTCCCACGAGCACCGTGCAGCCGAACAGAATCCGCCTCTCTATGACGAGGGCGTGCATCAGCGGCCGTCGCTCCGCAGTCCCGACGGACGAGGCCGTCGACATCTTATCTGTCTCCATTGTTCCTGAAATACAATATCTTGTTTAGAGGGTTTACTGCTAAAAGACGACGCTCTTTTTGGTCGCGTTTGTTTGTTTATTTGATAAAGGGTCTTTTCGCACACGCGAATAAGACACCCTGGTGAAAAACAATCAACAATAAATTATAACTATATTGTCCAGAAATATTTATTTATTTATTACCAGGTCTCTTACGTACTTTGGAAATTGCAAGATAATACGATCGAAAAAACGACGGCGCTCTTAATAAGGTAAATTCTTGGACTACTTCTTGTTATCATTACGCTGACGCTGTGTTGGGATCGCAGTAAGTTGCCACATTACATACATGACATGTCATAATATAGACCATGTCATAATATTCACAACTATGAATATGCTGGTGCCGTCAACTACATATTATAATTTATTCTTAAGTCGCCTGATTATGATGGTACTATTCTTAGGCTGGTACCACACGGTATCGTGGTAAGTAAACGACACAAACGGGAACTGAAGAGGTACTATTCTTATCTCGGCACTACACGGGAGCGCGTGTTAAGAATGATGTTTATACCAAATCTCTTAATACCTACAAAATGGGTTCTATTAGGTAGACCCGGCGTGCTCAGTTATAGAACGAAATGTGGGTCATTATTATGTCGATTTTAAAAATAAGTCAATTGTGTCACACTCCTGGTTAAAGGCCACCCTCCACTTTATCCACTCGTCCCAATCCTATTATTAATCACCGCTGTAAAATTTTCATGTCGTAAAGTGTCATGGTAAAATCACAATGCCCGTTGCGATAGATACAGCACGTATCTCTGAGTAATCCACTTGAACGCGCTACTTATTGATTGTAGCAGATTAGCCGCTTTTAGGACCGCTTTATCTTCATTGATGGTTTTGTTTGACACTTTTCAATATTTATTAGAGGTAAATTTAGTATCTTAAATTCTCTATTAGAAAATTCAGATAAGGACAGAGTGAAAAAGCCTATCTGTTATACAGGGTTTTTGTTTTGGGCAAAACATTTAAAAAAAATAAAAATTTCGTCTCTGTAGGGAATTTTTGGCGGCGCTGCGCTACTTGGTGCTTCAGTAAAGCTCGACATAAGTAAAATAAATAGCATATAGCGTGTTGCCTTCATACACATTTAGCATTTAAACAAATAAGGGAAATGGCAAAAGTTTCTGTGTACTTTGCTCCTGGAGTTTAATAATAACAATTTCATCAGTTAAAATATCATGTGAATTCTCAGTGCGAATATATGCCTATTTTGCATTCGCGTTAACTACTAACGGATGTCGAAACGACGAGTAATTTGTAAAACACGATAGCAACGTGAGTAACATGCTAGCTTGCTTATCAACATCTATCCAGTTTTGTTAGAAAGCGCGTAATCACTAATGCAAAATATGACGATTATTATTTCCGACATTTTTAAATTTCATAGGTATGTTCAAAATTTGTACAGAGTGAAAATAAAGTACCTACCTATATTTTTAATATATATTAACCAATACATAGGTATATATGTAATGTTTATAAAAAGTTTATTGTATGTGTTGTATGTGCACCTTATTTTTGATTTATAGCATGAAGTAAAATATATTTACCATATTCAAAGTAGAGAACTCGACAATAATGTCTGGAGTAACATATTATATATATTTGAAGTCTGGGGCTAACTAGCCGTGAAATTCATCACGATGTTTAGCCGTAGCAGCTCAGGGAAGGTTTAATGGGTGTGAAAACATAGGAATAAAGCGAGCGAAGCCGCGGACGAGTCAGCTAGTAATCATACAATTATAAATGCTTAGTCGTAGGCCAAAGTATGTTATTAATAAACTATTGTTGTCTAATTGTTGGCTGAGCTTTCTAACTTTTGTAATACAGAAAAAATTACCTGGGCATTGCCAACAGATTCCCATCTCAGAATGAATGATTAGTTATTGTAAAGGATATTTTAATTTATTGATATTTATTTAAATTAAATACACCCAAATCTCAATGACTTAGGTACTTGTTTGTTTTTCCAAATTAAAAAAGTCAGATATTTCAAATAACAAGCTCGGGAATATTAAATTTCCTCGGGAAAATCCATTTAACACGAACAAAGCCGCACGTTGTGCTAGTTATTAATATAGTAATAGTACCGATGACTCAGTGTTGACTAATACGTGGGGTGAGGGAATAAGTGGAAATATACGGTTATACGTTTCTGAATAATTAACTTAGGTTTTAGGGTACTGTTTTTATGTTAGGTCAATAAAAACAGTACCCTAAAACCTAGTTGTTTTACACCCGACTATAAATACCACTTCCAATATTTGTAAAGATTGTGGTTATAATGCTTAAACTTTTTATATAAAAAACATGTGTGCTTTGAACGCACGTTTAACACTATCAGCGCCCATGATGCATGTTTGTATTTACAGCGCGGTGTTGTGACAGCGCTCTGCTATGCTGGCCACACCGCCGAGGTCGGGCCGTGAATGTGTTATATTATGAAGGAAAATATCGCGGAGAAATTGGATGCATGTGTATTGACGAATTATTTCCATTGGATATTAAGATTATTATGCAGAGAAGATGTGGTTTTGGGTATAATATAATATTATTCCAATAATGTCCCGAAAACTACAGCGACAGCGTCCCGTTACACGGGCTAATAGATGCTGACGTTGTAGAATACCTACATTATTTCTATACCCACGTTTCACCCAACATGGACAGATATCTTGTCAAGGCTGCTGGTTCACGGTGGATGCAGTGGGAACGTTAGTAAGGGTGATGATGATAATGAATTATACTAAAACAACCAATAATATACCATCAATCTTATTCGATTTGCTGTAAAGACCATTATTTATTATTTTATAAGTTTATCAAATTATTTATTAGTAAGATGGTGCTATTAAGCTCAGTCAACTCATCGTTAATTATGTTGAAAACATTTTTATTTAACCTACTGACCCGCCCGTGGCTACGCCCGCTTTATTCCATGTTTTCTCAACTTTTAAACTTCCCTGTGATACCTTTCAAAAGCAAGTTCTTGAGTAATAAAAAAACAACGAATAGTGGCATCGATTATACTCGTAGAAATTAGATTTAGTCAGACTCATTAAAACGTTTCCTTTTCTTGATGTTTAGTGTACTTACTACATTCGGTTTAGCTGAGTATGAATCTGGTTTTCACAAAAGAATCAATGTTATTATGTTGCAAGATACTTTGTAAACCAACATCTATTTGAGCTGCCATAAAACAATTAATTGCTTTTCCTTAACATTACTAGCTCTCATAAACACTACCTTACCTATGTTTTAACCCGGTAATTAACAGCTTGTTGAATACTGTTTACGCTACAAAAGAGAAGTTCGAATGAATAAATGGATAAGAAAACTTGAGAAATACTGACCTGGAACGCAAACACTGAAACTATAATCATGAATATTTAACACTGTTCATCTTGTCAATTATGCTAAGCACGTTTACACACTGTTTCATTCACAAACAATCGGTGGAGCGAGCGCGTGCGATCTTGCGACCGGCCAGCTAAGAACTGAATTTAGAAAATATTTACTTTAGGCTACGCTGGGCGGGCGGCCGGGTTTGAAGCTTCCATTAACCAATGGCAGGCCCGTATTCTTAAGTTCAGAATAGACGTGAATAAACGTTGCTACTTAATTTACTTACCTTTAAATAAATGGAAAATAACACATAAAATATAAACCATAATACATATATTTTTATTATATAATTTGCAATGAATACAATATTTTTTATGTAAACAATATTATCACATACACAATACATTGAGTCCAAAGGTTTGTGTGACGCAACAAGTACTTTGGATGGCTGTTTTACATAAATTTATAGGCGCAAATATTTAAATGTTTTATATTTTATGTACCTTTTAATTGATCTACTCTAAATTGTAGTTCACTCACCATGATGAACGTGGATGGAGTTCCTATGGCCATTATAAGTATAAGCTAATGTCTTGGGAGACTCCAGGCATAATCCACTTCATTCTGAAGAACTGCCAAATTCTAAGAACCTCCTTTTAGATAGCAGACTAAAAAGTTCATGATCATCAAGCAAGAAAATAATTTAAATCATATTTGGAATGTGCTTAAATTGTCGTTGCCAAAATTATGATAGAACATTTCAGTTTACTGATCTTGTTTATTGTCATAAACAGTATAATAACTGAATTTTATTTTTCTAATAATTTGAATAAGCTTTGAAGTTGTATGTGATAATGATACCATCTATATTGTAAGTAGAAAAAAATTTTTTTAATAATCTCGCGGGCCAAAGTACCAATTTGATCGAAAATACATCAGTAGGCAGTTCTTACTTGTGGAACAAACGCGAAAATTAAGATTGCCATGTGGCTGTTTCGATGATAATTTCTAAATAAGTATATAAATTACCCAGGCACCCGGAACAAATATCTATGATCGTACATATTTTGTTCCGAGGCGGGAATCGTACTCGCAACCTCCTGCGTCGCAAGCAGACCTGCAGGCACATAAATAACTAGAAATTATTAAGGCCTATGTCCAGCTGTGGACGTCTAACGGCTGAAACTATGATAACAACCAATCTACTACAGAAATCTTTTAATATTTCAGTGGCAAGAAAAAAGATGACCCTCCAGTTGGATGTCTTCAGAGGATCAAAATGTTTATGGCGGCGCATTGGAAAGGAGTGCTGATTCTTCTTCTTCCATTGGTTCTGAGTTATATGTTGTTTCCCTTCCCTCCTCCAGTAAGTACCTATTTAACCAGTAAGTTTTTCAGTACAATATACACAAACCCTGATTCTTTCAGGGTTGGTGTATATTGTACTGGAAACAATATTAACATCACTATTATTTTAACTTATTTTACGACTCACTCAGGTATAACTCATAGTTCTTGGTATCTACCACAGTTACCAAAATTCCTGTACTGACATTACAGCAATACTTATTTTATTTATTATTTATTTATAACACATCGCTGCTCATTGGAAATAACAATTAGCATAAAACAAAAATCGTACTAGGTATATTAATTTAAGGTGCTTCTTTCTACTGTTACTAATTGGCTTGCTTTTATACCTTTATGACATACTTTTTTCTGCTGTTTCAGTTATGGAAATGGACAGCCTACACACTGATAATCGTCGCTACATTCTGGGTCACTGAAGTAATCCCGCTGGCTATCACCTCCTACCTCCCAGCATTCATATTTCCTATGACTGGTGTTATGGACACAAAGACAGTGTGCGCTTGCTACGTTAATGTAAGTTGTTGAAATTGATATACAAGTTTTATTTTTGTATAGATCTCAATTAGTAAACGTCGCCTGGAAGAAATCGCTATTAGCGATAAGGCCTCCCACTGTTTCACTGTATAGTTGTGTATTTATTGTGTATATTTTTTGTAATGTGGTGTAACAATAAAGATTTTTGTATTGTATTGTAAACTGATAAAAATAATTCTAGGACTCGGTGTTGATGTTTCTTGGCAGTCTGCTACTAGCGTATTCTGTGGAGCAATCTGGCTTGCACAAACGTCTGGCATATTTCACAATTAGAGTCATTGGATATTCTCATATGAAGTAAGTTAAATTAGTTGAATATAATATTGTTTAAATTTAAGTTTTGCAGTCTAACACCCATATTCTTAGTCGTTTCCTCATAATATTCCTCCACTCAAAAATAAACAAGCGTTGATCGTCGTGGTCTTGTACGAGTTTCAAGGTTGGTAATCATATGAGGTACCTTACGTTTGACAGTTTCCACCTTACCTCGAACTTGAGGTGAGCTGAAAAAAAATCTCAAGTGAAGGACGTTTTTGTCAACTGAGAATACGAATTTGCTCAAGTGAGGTTGAGTTGAGTAGAGGAAATCTGGAGAAAACTACTAAGAATATGGGTGTTAGTGTTCGTCTCGAGTCGGGAATCGAACCTGCAATCATGAGTTGCTGGCGGATCTTTGCCTACTGCGCTCAGATGTCGTCAATTATGATTCCCTCATTGTATAAAATAAGCTCGAAGTTTGTGTCGGGGTTATTCTTATGAAGTATTCATAAGAATACTTCATAAAAATAGACATAATTATGTAGATAGAAATTTATAATAAATTTATTTTATTCGCAGACTTCTTGGTGCCATGGCTGTGGTGACAACATTTGTATCAATGTGGATCACTAACACAGCAGCCACAACTATGGTGGTTCCCATCAATTTTGCCTTACTGAAAGTATTTGAGAATGTACGTAAAGTTTTTTAATATTTAGTTGTTACTTCGAGACTTCACATATTTATTTGGGGCTCACTAATATTGTTTTCGGCTGTGGTATGCGAGTTATAAAGTTATAATTGACCCCAAGGGGGTCAAAATTACGGTTAAACGATTTTGTAAAGTACCAACATACACAGAATTTCCTTTCTTCCCATCTTCTGGTCTTGTGATTGATCTGGTCTCTGAATTGTGGGAAAGTATTAAATAAAATGAAAATATATATTTTTTTGTAATCTTCAGGAAGGACTGCTAAAAATATACGAAACTAACGCTGACGGTGAGCATTATGCAAGTAAAATAACCACGTGTTATTTCTGCAGCGCTACCTTTTCGGCCACTATTGGTAAGCTTTATTTTATTATTAACACATTAAATGCCCAAACTCGGTGCTGCAGCAACAGGCTGCTGCATCGCCACACCGTGCCGTAGATACGAGCGTGTCTTGAGTATAGATAGTGTAAGTAATAGTATTTATTGCTTATTTAGCAAAAGTGCCTTGACGCTAAACGTAAAGTAAATTCAATGCTAATCAAATATAAGATTGCGACGCAAGCGGATCTTCGTCCCTATAACGGCAGAAATGTTACAGTTCAATGTGGAATAATATATCGTCCCACATAGCATAAGCATATTGACTCTAACTTTGCTTATAGCATAGTTCACTAGTAACCTAAGAGCCCGGTCTGGCCAGACCTTCCTTTAATTCTGAAGCGTGAAAATTCTTTCATGTGTATGTCTAACACAGGTAAGAATAACCCCCAAACATGAAACCTGGATCGTGGTTCCTTTGGGAGATAACAGGTAAAAGGTTGTTATCTCCCAAAGGAACCGCGATCCAGGTTTCATGTTTGGGGGTTATTCTTACCTGTGTTAGACATACACATGAAAGAATTTTCACGCTTGTGAATTAAAGGAAGGTCTGGCCATCACAGGCTCTTGGTCTATAGCCTTTATATACTTAACACAGGTTTTGTATTTACAGGCGGCATTGGTACATTGGTTGGCACCGCTACGAATCTAGTATTCAAAGGACTTTTTATGACGTATGTATACTATTGAAACGTCTTATTTGAAATAATCTTATGTTTCGTAATCACCCCGTTCCTACTGCTGGGAATCTGGGACTTAATATCTTCACGAGAGACATTAGGTCTTAATTTACCACGCTGGCCAAGTACGAGTAGGTGAATGTCACATGTACCACGTGTTTTTAAAGCCTTCATTAACTTGAAAAGAAAAATCCAGAGGTGCTTGGCGGGGTTTGAACGCACGACCTTCAAAATGAAAATCGAGTGTGCTTAGCCAAAGAGCTCTCTAAAAAACATAAACGTTAAATAAGTAATAATATTATATCAATGATTACAGCGCCTATCCAAAAGCCCCGGAGTATTTGTCATTCCCGAAGTTTTCCGCCTTCACCGTGCCTTACATGATTATTTTAGAAGTACTCCATTATATGTGCTTCTGTGTCCTTTTCTTCGGGTTTCTAAGGTATTCAATCGACCATATTTTAATAAATTTTAGTGAAATGAAATAAAAAACTTAATTTAGTACTATTTTTTTTTACGAACATCGTAATTATTATTATTATGATTTTATTTACCTTTACTAAGTATATAAAATTACTTTTTAATAGGAAGGGAAGCAAAGCAGCCAAATCAGCTGTAATTACACCAGAAGGGATTGCTGCAGCAAAAAAAACAATTCAAACAGAGACCGCTAAGTTAGGGCGAATCAAGTATTGGGAAGTAGTAAGTTCCTTTTCAGATTTCTTTCCACATAAACTATGTGAACCCACAAACATAGGCAATTAGTAATTTAACTTATTACTCTGTTAGATGACCTCTGGTGGCGTAGCGGGCGGGGAAGGCTACTAGTAGGTTGCGAGTTCGATTCCCGCCTCGGAACAAATTTTTTACTTTCGCAGTAAAATATGAATTAATATTCATTGCATTTAAATTGTTCATAGACTTTTAATAACTCTTTATATTTGCGTTGGTTTTAGAGTAATTTTAAAAACAAATTTGCGGGTTTAAAAAGATTTAGTTAATGGTTCTGTTGGTACTGTGACCAATTTGGTGTATCTACCTAATACATGATTTGTCATTTATGCTGGCCCAACTTTCATGGGATCTGTGCTTATTGCCGCAGTAACGAGATCTTGGCGTTCAAAAGAGCTCACCATGCTTAAGGACTTCCTCGCTTAGGTACCTCCGTCTGTATTGAAATGTGTTAAGGTATTTATACGAACGAACGTCGTTTTTAGGGTTCCGTATCCAAATGGCAAAAACGGAACCCTTATAGATTCGTCCGTCGTTCAGTTGTAGTACGTCATGAACTATTTCATATAAACAATTGCTGCGGAAGCCTACATGGGTGATTCCGACTAGCCTAGTATAATTTCTAAAAATAAAAAAAGTGGCCAAGTCCACTTTTTTTATTTTTAGAAATTATACTTTTTCCTGAACGCAGCTAAACTATTTGCAATGTATGAGCAAAGTAGATAGATAATCTGACACACTTAACACACACATACATACATAAAAAGATACATATGTAATGGCGTTAGGTGCCAGATGGAATGCACTATCTGCTATATTGGGTTCTCAGGGGTGATTGAAACAGGATTCGATGCACGTACAGTATAATAAAACAAACACAATAAAATTTTGGAAATTACAAAAGAAACACGTTATAAAACTATTTACACAGAGGCCCACACGACGCGTGTCGTGTCGGGATGCGGACTGACTTCCCCTCCCGCTACCCCCGTACATGGCGTTCGGCGGCCGGCCGGTGAGGGCGCCGCGATAGCGAGTTACCAACTCGCGGATGACACCGTCAGATTTTAATACCAAGGGTCGGGGTTACCATCGCGCTACATCCTCCCCCTCTGAACTAGACTAGCGCCCTCGCGTCTTGGTCAGCTCGGGGACGGGGACGGGGACGGGGACGGGGACGGGGACGGGGACGGGGACGGGGACGGGGACGGGGACGAGGACGGGGACGGGGACGGGGACGGGGACGGGGAGGGGGACGGGGATTCGAATGGGAATGCTAATGGGAATGGGGACGGGAATGGGGACGGGAACGGGAACGGGAATGGCTGACTGTTGGCTGACTTGACTGTTAGGCGGTATGAAGTTCGCCGGGTCAGCTAGTTTATAATATTTGTAATGGATGTGTAGAGGTTAGAAAATATATTATATTGACGACTTTTTATTCCAGATGGTATTTTTTCTATTCGGAGGGGCTATGATCGGATTTTTTACTCGATCTCCTCAGATATTCTATGGGTGGGGAGATCACATAAAGGATCACTTCGGAATTACAAAGTCATCATTGTAAGTACATTCTTAATTTTAACTTTACAAGGTAAACAATTCTGAGCATTTTTGTGGTGTTTTAAAACAATCTCGCCAAAAAAATACCTATAAGAAAAAGAAAAGGCTAAAAACTGATTTCGGAATATTACAACAGAAAAAATAATTTCGAAGCCTGTTCAGTGACTTATTTTAATGCTATTCCCTCATGTTGATATTCATGCCGGGATCCCGAAAACGCCATTAAATTCAGTATAGGTAGGTAGTTTTTAGGGTTCCGTAGCCAAATGGCAAAAACGGAACCCTTATAGATTCGTCATGGCCGTCCGTCCGTCCGTCCGTCCGTCCGTCCGTATGTCACAACCGTTTTTCTCCAAAACTATAAAAGAGCTATAAAGCTGAAATTTGGTTAGTAGATGTATTCCGTGAACACCATAAAAATATTGAAAAAAAAACAATTACATTTGGGGGTCCCATACTTAGAACCGAAACTTTAAAAATAAAATTTAATCGGACCCATACAAATGTGGGTTATTTATGAATAGGTCTTCAAAAATCGTATTAAGGTTTCTAACAACATTTATTTTAAACTAAATAGTTATAAACCAGGGTTATTAATTTTTGAAAGGGAAAAAAATAGTAGTAGGATGAAACCCATTAGAAAAGGAGGGGAATATGATAAATATTAAAGGAAAAATAAATTACGGTTGATCGGAGTTCGGGAAGTGGGTGAGTTTTTTTTTTCCTTGAAACAAGTTGTTAAGACGTATAAGGCCGGTAACACCAGCGTTTACGCCTGCTTTCTGGACCTGAGCCGTGCATTTGACACTCTTAGCCATGAGGTGCTTTGGAAGAAGCTCGACGGGATGACTGTTCCGTGTGAGGTTGTTGGATTGCTTCGGTACTGGTACCAGAACCAGTCCAACAACGTCAGATGGGATGGGGAGCTTTCTGACAGCTTCAGACTCCCCTTCGGAGTCAGACAGGGGGGGGTCACTTCTCCGGACCTTTTTAATGTCTATGTAAATGACCTGATAGTGGAGCTGAGCAGCACCCCAGTAGGGCTCCGATTAAATGACAGATATGTCAATAATCTGAGTTATGCTGACGATATGGTGCTGCTCAGCCCCTCTATCAAAGGTCTCACACGGTTACTGGAAATTTGTGAGCGCTATGCTAAAGACCATAGCTTAGTTTACAACACCAAGAAAACGCAGATGATAGTATTCAGGTCGGGAAAGGGACCGGATTTTATTCCAAATGTATATCTTAATGGCCAACAAATAGAAATCGTAGAAAGCTTTAAGTACCTTGGACATATCGTGACGACGAGCCTTAAAGACGATGAGGATATCGAGCGGCAGAGGAGAGCGCTCTGTATGGTCGGAAACATGATAGTTAGGAAGTTTGCACGATCATCCAAGGATGTGAAACTGACACTCTTTACATCTTTCTGTCAGTCTTTTTACACTTGCCAACTATGGACTCAATACACCAAGAAAGCGCTTTCGGGTATCAGGGTGGCTTACAACAACATCTTTCGGCAGTTTTTCGGGCTAGCATATTGTTGCAGCGCCTCCGGAATGTTTTTTGAAGCCAGAGTTAACTCCTTTCAAGCCATCCAAAGGAATAGGATATCGAAATTCCTATCCAGAGTTGGCAGGTGTAAAAACACCATAATTTCCAGTCTGTCAGAACGTCTTATTCTGACAGACACATACAAACGCTGGATGGATATAGCTTCCTAAGATTTATTTTATTTAGAATAAGTAGATGTAATTTTTCTTAAATTTAGATAATATATTTAATGTAACTTTATAATATGGATCATGTGTCTGAAATAAATGAATATTATTATTATTATTATTATTATTTAAGGGTAAAAATGGTTTATCTCGATTTCCGGTAAAACTACAAGTCCTATGATAAAAAGTTATATAGCATAGTTGTAGGTAATAAAACGATACAATTATTGTTTCGGTTTTTTGCATTTTCTGAGAAAATGTATATATTTTTTTTAACCATCAGAAAAAAGAGATTTTAATGAACAAAAAGCACACTGATTTTTATAAAAAAACTAATATTTTGACACGTGAATTTTCGATTGAAAATTAGTCTGTATTTTTGAAAATTAAGTCAAAATAAGGTGAAAACAATAATATTTTCAATGAAATAAATCACATTGTATTTGGGACATAAATAGGTAAGTTTTCACCAAATTTCGTAGAAAAATAACAATTTTTGAAAAAGATAAATAAAAAAAACAAAAAACTTGGTTATTTGAATTTTTCACATAAGTTTTGAGGTTATGTATAAAAGTTGTGAATTAAAAGTTGTAGATCGTTTTATTACCTACAACTTTGCCATATAACTTTTTATCATAGGACATGTAGTTTTACCGGAAATCGAGATAAACCATTTTTTCATAGGACTTGTAGTTTTACCGGAAATCGAGATAAACCATTTTCTCCCCTTAAAAGCCCACCCCTTCCCACTTCCCGAACTCAGATCGCCCGTAATTTATTTTTCCTTTAATATTTGTCATATTCCCCTCCTTTTCTAATGGGTTTCATCCTACTACTATTTATTTCCTTTCAAAAATTAAAAACCCTGGTCTATATACATACAGAGATAGATATTTTTTATTAAACATACTCGTATATAACACCCAGACACCCGGAACAAATATTTGCAGATCATACAAATTGTTGTTCCGAGGCGGGAATCGAACCCGCAACCTCTTGCGTCGCAGGCGGACCTTCGCCCGCTGCGCCACAGAGGTCGTCTAAACACTCGAGAGTATCTGAAAGGTATATGCGCCGACCTCGGCACGCCCAGATGATGAAGTTGAGTGTATGTATGAGAACATTTGTAGAGCCATACATACAAAACTCACTTCAATGTTGTTATGGGGGACTTTAATGCGAAGCTAGTTAAGAAAAGCGGTGATGAGTTGAAGATGGGGAACTTTGGTTATGGGCAACGAAACATCAGGGGCCAGAAGCTGGCCGATTTCCTGGAGAAAGAGGGACTCTTTATGATGAACTCTTTCTTCCAAAAGCCGCCTCACAGGAAATGGACCTGGACCCCGATGGTTCCACGAGAAAAGAGATCGACTTCATCCTGACCGACAAGAAACGGATATTCAATGATGTCTCTGTGATCCATAGGGTGAAAACCGGTAGCGATCACCTTATTGTAAGAGGCACATTGAATATGATCGTTAAACTTGAGCGTTCCTTCCACTCGACACTACCAAAACGACACTACCGACTATTAGTGAGGTTACCTAACATAATATAAAGTTGTTGATTATGTAAACTCCAATTAAGTTCAAGCAGTTTCATTAATGAGGTACCTATGTCATTTGATAAGGTTTATATATAATTATCAATTTATGTCGCTGTGTGAAATGTCCAGCAATATTTATTTATTATTTATTTATTTTATCTGTCTCAAATGGTCATCTTGACATTGTTCATTGCAATTTGCATATTATTGTCTTGCCGTCCAAATATTTAAATTTTTTACAATGGGCATGGATGATTCTAATACTTACGACATAAAATACACAAAAGCTAATGTTAAATTATCGTCAAACTATAGATAACTTGAAATAATAACTTTGGGGTTGGATCAATGTATGTGAAAAATATATGTATAAAAATACGCGTTTCTGGACATCACTAGGGTAGTGTCGTATGGAATAGAGATTCCATACGACACCAGCGGTGGTGGAACTTGAGCGGTCTCGTTTGATGAAGTCCACGCTTTGACCTACTCGTGCCCAGATCGAATACCCCGAGAGCTTTCAACTCGAGCTCTCAAACCGCTTTGACTGTCTAGCTCTCGAAGAACACGCATCGGTGGACGAGATTAATAACAGGCTCGTAGAGACTTTCTATACGGTGGGGTCTAAGTTCTCTAAGACCCGCCGTACTAGTAGAACTCAGAGACTCTCTGAAGACACCCTCGACCTTATGGCTGAACGACGCTCGCTAAGACTGCAATCTCCCGATGACGCTGAGTCCCACAGGCAGCTCAATAGACGCATTTACAAATCTTTGCGACGCGATATCCGTGTCTTTAATACTGCTCGTATTAAAGACACGATAGAGCGAAATAAAGGCTCCAAAGTGTTCGCAAGAGATATGTCTATTGGGCAAAGCCAGATGACAAAGCTGAAGAGGGATGATGGCAGTGTAGCGTCGACAAAAGCGGAAGTGTTGAGGGAAGTCGAAAAGTTTTACGGACAGCTCTACGATTCGGTCATGAGTGACCGAATCGTAGAGCCTCAGCCTGTTACCAGTGCGGCTACAGACCCAAGAGCCAAACTGACCCGGCACTACACCGAAGATATCCCGGACATCAGCCTGTACGAGATTAGAATGGCCCTGAAGCAGCTTAAGAACAACAAGGCGCCAGGTGAGGATGGAATTACGTCAGAGCTTCTGAAAGCGGGTGGCTTCGCAGCGTCTTTTCGTCCAAAATACCTCAGTGCCTTAAAACAAAAGTCTTCAATCAGTGTGTGTTGCCAGTGATGACGTACGGATCCGAAACGTGGTGCTTCACTATCGGCCTCATCAACAGACTCAGAGTCGCTCAAAGGGCTATGGAGAGGGCTATGCTCGGGGTTTCCCTACGGGATCGAATCAGAAATGAGGAGATCCGTAGGAGAACGCGGGTCACCGACATAGCCCAACGGATTAGCTCTTTGAAGTGGCAATGGGCAGGCCATATAGCGAGGAGAACAGATGGCCGATGGGGCCGAAAAGTCCTCGAGTGGAGACCACGGATTGGGAAACGCAGCGTTGGGCGTCCACCAACAAGATGGACTGATGATTTGGTGAAGACGGTCGGCTCGCGGTGGATGCAGGCTGCGAGCAACCGTAATGACTGGAAGTCATACAGGGAGGCCTATGTCCAGCAGTGGACGTCCAATGGCTGATATGATGATGATGATGAACATTTTTTAATTATTATTTATTTCAGCGTTAGAGATTCAGCTGTGGCTTTGGGTGTTTGTTTCCTCATGTTTCTAGTTCCTAATAATGCTCATTTCTGGAAAAACTTTACAGCCAAAAGTAAGTTGAATTATATAATATTATTAATTTAACACTAAAATAATACATCGAATATTTTCCAAAACTTAAGCACTGTTGCTCTACAAGAGAACATGCTAATTAGATCCTAGACCTTAGATCTTGTAATTTTTCCTATACCAATTTATGCGCTTCGTAACAGCGCGGCGTTCGTACCGCGAACGCTCGACAGCAGGTACGGACGCCGCGCTGTTGCCGCACCGTGCATTTTGTATGAAAACAAACGTCCGGCCGTGCGCCGAACGACAAACGCACCGCTTCGGCACTGCAGCGGTCCGATACGAAACGCATAAATTGAAAGAGCCCTTACGTCCTTAATTCTATCTTATTATTTTTTTATTGGACAATCTGTATTTCAAATGATTTTTAAGGATTAGCTTATATTATAATTTTATTTATTCGTGTTAATGATTGCCAGTGCATATAGTAAATTAATGTTTTCATAATGAACATGATTTTATTTATGTGTGATGATTCTAGCACGGGAAGAACTTCCTAAAACTACTATACCTGGTGTCTTAATATGGAAACCAATTGCTGCTATTATGCCGTTCAGTTTCAGTTTTCTGTTGGGTAAGTGGCACTTCCATTGGATTGCAATACCTTTAATAGTATTTATTGGTAATAATAATTACATATCAAACATTTCAAATACAATGAATTGTACAATTATATTCATATAAAAATGTAAAACTATAAAATTATGGTATAATGTATAGTAAGGTTTATATTAAAATTATAAATTAAATGACAAATATCTAATAATAATCATTAGTGAGTAAAGCCGCTTTTATATACACCGGCAAATTTAGCGGAACAAAATAAAAAGTCCATAATAAAAAAAATATGGTTTTAATTTAAAATCTACTAACTACACTACTTTTGTTATTTAAAGATTCATTCTTTTATTTAAAACCAGTTGACCCCGCTCGGCTTCGCCCGCTTTCTGTAGTTTGTCTCTCCCTTTTAAACCTTCCCTGGACTACGACAAACATTTTAAAACCAAAATCAGCTCAATCGGCCCAGCCGTTCTCGAGTTTTAGCCAGACTAACGAACGGCGATTCATTTTTATTTATATAGATAGATAGATATAAATATCAATTTTCTCATTTCAAGGTTACATGAAAATTTCAAAAATGTACCATTTTTCACAAAATTAAATAGCCTTTACTTGTAAATCTGTTCTTAACGTGATCTCATTTTAATTAAAACGAATGAAACTTAAAATATAAAAAGAAGCGTAGTAAGTAGATTTTAAATTAAAACCATATTATGTTTTTAATTATGGACTTTTCTTTGTTTTCCGCTAAATTTGCCGGTGTGTGTATTTATCTGACGTGTTGTGTTGTGATGCATCAGATCGGTATCGGTTTCATACATTTTATATGGTAGCGTTCATAATTATTCAGCGCGGTGTGTGTTGTGACGGCTTCTGACGTATATAAGAAATGTATGAAACCGATACCGTCACAACACAACAGCACATGTTAACAGCGGGACACATCCTGCTAGAATAACCAAAGAAATCACAATCAACTTTTGAAATAACAATCAATTCTCAGGTGGTGGTTTCGCACTGTCAAAGGCCGCTAAAAGCAGCGGTCTGAATGAAGTTCTCGGGGAGTATCTAAAAGCTTTGCAAGCTGTCCCGAGTGAAGTAATTCTATTTCTTATCATTGTTATCACGATCTTTGTGACTAACTTTGCGTCGAACGTGGCTGTGGCGAACGTGTTTTGTCCTATCTCCATGCAAGTGGTAAATATTCTGATAATTAACTAATTAAATCGATGAATTCTATAACTTTGCGAACGAGCCTTTGTCGTATGAAATTGCGGGTCGATTCCCGGCTTTTGAGAAATGACAGTTGACAGTGTAAAAAGTTGTGCATTCAACGTGATTTCAGGCCAAAGAGATAAACCAGAACCCCCTGCTATACTGTACCGCTGTCGGAATCGCGGCGTCTTTCTGCTTCATGTTCCCCGTCGGCACGCCCGGCAATCTAGTCGTGAAGAGTTCGGCCCACGTCGGAACTATTCAAATGGTGAGTTGTCTAATGGGGCGTCTAAACGGACTATATTTTACAATTTGTAGCTGCAATACTGTGGCCGGCAACATTGCTAGCAATACCAGCCACACTATGCAATATTTTGAGGATGGCCCGGTAAGCTGGCCGGTGGCTTTATAGCCACATATTTTTTGGTATGTCAGTATTTTTATAAATGAATACTACTATTGCATACTATTGCAGCCATTTTGCAACATGTTGCCTGCAATTGATTGCTCGGCCATAAAATGCATTAAAATGTATTTTTGATGGCTGGGCAATGTTTTCCAATAATTGCAGCCACAAATTGTCGTAAAATATAGCCCGTTTAGACGCCCCTTAAGGAAGGCCGCACACCCGAACCACATGATACACGCTTATATACATCGCCACAGTTATTGAGCTACAATTCAGCTTTATGACAACGGACATTAACGTATTAACTAAGGAGTTTAAACATTCTCGACATTCACATTTAATTCATTTTTTAGATGAAAGCTGGCGCTCCACTTACAATATGCACCTTAATAATTTCATGGCTTGCTTTCCTTTTCTGGGCCCCGATCATATGGCCAGACATGAAGAAGATGCCTGATTGGATAGAACCTTAAAGACCAAAATTAAGTTAAGATTCTGAGCTTTTAGCATTGATGTAACTAAAAAAGGGAGATGGGTTTATTTGAAATTATTTGCAGTAACTTATTTTTATTTTCTGTGTATTTAAAGACTTACTCTATTATAAGTCTTGAAGGAATTATATTTCAGATATAGAAGTGAAAATTGTTACTTATTTAATAATTGTATTGCTATTCTAGATTCAATTTCGCGGCATAACATGGCTATATTTGAGTTTATAAGTATAAATATTATTTTGTTGAAACTAGAGGTTTGGAGGAGGAGGTAGGACTGTATTGATTGTCAAGAATAATTTTGTTATCCTTTATTTATTTAATAACTAGGAAATGCTTCTTACGTAATAGATATTACTGATTAATAATCTTATTTTTTTATTCCACTTAATTACATATTTTTACTGCACTGTCTCTATATGAATATAATAAATACTTAACATAGTAATCTTGTTTTATTTTTTTAATACTTTTCTATCTAAATTCGTCCGGAAGCTGCGTACGGAACTAGCGTTAATTCCATCCAGTCCTACCAGTAGTTCGATAGTCGAACTGTTTGGAAGTTTTTTTTCCAAACAGTTCTACTGACGCATCGAACTAGTTGGAAACGTGTATTTTATTCCAAATAGATCTACTAACTCCGAAGTACAGTCATCGATTTACGATGCGCAAAGATGTCGCATCGATAATTTTGCATTAGGCGCGTCCATTTAGGATCTATTATATTATATATACACTGGTGGTCACATAATTAAGAACGCTAATATTTAGGGAAGATTTTTTCAAACTAAGACGAACTATTTACCTGTAATTTATTTTATTTATCTCGGTATTGTAAAACGTTTCTATAATATCACTGTGCTTATTGTAATACAATGATTAGCTAAAAATAAATTGTCAATTTTTTTACACTACTTCAAAACATAGTATTCCTATTTACTGGTTGGTCATATAATTAAGAACGCTTAATCGTTAATTCCTTTTTTATAATTTAAACAAAAAACACTGTTGAAAATTTAACTGTTTGTAAAATATTGGCAACATGTAGTGCTGTAAAAGATTAAAAGTCATTGCTTCGTTAAAAATAAATAATGTTTTTAATCTATCGACAATAGTAGAACACCGGCACAAAAGTAAATCTTAGCCTGAAGAATTGGTATTATAAAAAGATAGACAACAATCTGTAATGTTAAAAAACGATGGTGTTCGAGGATTTTGAGCATTTTTCTTCGTATCATATACCACTACGAGTATTCCACATGTATCTAACTCCTCGAGATGACCAAAACATCATTCGTATGGGCTACAAAAATTTTTATTCTTTAATGTATTTTATATTCTTTAATGTAATTTAATTCTTTAATGGATCTAATGTGCTGAGACAAGAATATTTTGGTGAAAACTAGCCTTCCGCTATCTCAGCACGCACTGTTTGAAGACGTATGGTAGAAGAAAAATCGCACGGAAGGATATCAAGGAAGGTACTCTTGTTGAAACTTTGTACCATAGTCAAAATCAGCTTGCACTTGAGAAAGTATGAAAACTGGACTTTACGACAGTGAAATTTTTTTCTTATTTTTGTGACGAGACAAAAATAACTAGAGTGTGTTCTGATGGAAAGCGATATGTTCTACGTCTTCCGAATATAGCATTCAACCCTAAGTACTCGAAAGTTACATTAAAACACGGTGGTAGAAATACGAAAATTTGGGTTTGCTTTTGTGGTTATCTATCTTACACTGACAAGCTTAAATCTAGAGCCAATGGAGAATTTGTAATTTAAAATAAAGAAAAAGGATCCAAATACAGTGTGGGAACACATGATAGCTCTACAGCGCTTTTTTTAAACAATGGAACTGCATTTTTCTTGCGAAATATCAAAAATTAATAGGTTTTGCCTCGCAGGTGTAAAGCAGTATTCAAAGGCCGCCGTGGATATGGTGTAAACTCTTAATTTAGTTAAAAATGTATTAAATTACTTTGAAAATATTCCGCACTGCATATTATTGTGATTTAGATTTAATGTAATTGTCATATAAAACAATTTCCCAGCAGTTAAATACATCGTTCTTAATTATATGTCCAGCTTCATTACTATTAGATAGTGTCACACTTTGTTAAAATAAAAATTTGAGAAATATAATAGTTAATGATTTTATCGTTTACTCTATAAGACACTCTGCAAATTAACCTTCAGGCCCGGAATGTTGAATTTGGCAAAATGTTGTATTCTTATAATGTTGAATATACCAAAACGTTGAGTCCTAAAATGTTGACATGGCAAAAAAGTTGAGTCCCAAAACGTTATTCTCATAATGTTGAAGTTACAATTCCTTTAATGTTGAATTTCCAAAATGTTGAGTCCCAAATTGTTGAATTTTCATAAAACTAATTACCCAGTTTATACAGGGCTTCTGATTTGTGAATGTTGCATATTATTTACCTACTTTCTACATCGATAGTACTTATACTTACCAAACTTTTTACATTCATACTTTTTAAAGCCGATGGCGTCAATGACTACTTTATTCACAAGCAGAATGGTTTATTTATGTTGAAGTAGCATGTTCACATTAAAAGTTAGTTTTTTTTTTTAATAAAAAAACCGTATTTTATTCCTCAGCAATACATTTGTGTGGCTAGGAACCATTCCACAAATTTTGTTCAAATCTCCAAAGCCTTACTTAGTATAGTACTTTTCTTTAATAACGTACAAAATATTTGCATTTTTTTACGATAATCAGGATTTAAATTGAGTCATCGGCGTGGCCAGGATCACACCATTTATAGTTTAAAATTTTATTTGTACAGATATGGAAAATTCCTTTTTAAAAATTGTACAAACTTGCACTACCAAAGCATTTGTACAAATATGGAAATTGTACCAGTGTGTCCGAAGGCATCCGAAAAAACAATAACTGATCAAAAGAGTTCATTATTAGTGTGATTATAAAACACAACCTTCTAGTTTAGTAAAGTACATTAACAATCATGGCCACCTTGATAATAATCATTTTATTGTGTGAAATATCATGGCGGAGCAAGAAGCGGGGATTCTGTAAGATAAATTGATTAATAATAAACCTAGTAATAAAAATAATAAACGAGTGGAGATCACGGATCGGGAAACGCAGCTTTGGGCGTCCACCAACAAGGTGGACAGATGATTTGGTGAAGACGGTGGGCTCGCGGTGGATGCAGCCTGCGAGCGACCGTAATGACTGGAAGTCATTTAGGGAGGCCTAGGCCTTGTCTAGCAGTGGACGTCCAATGGCTGATTATGATGATGATGAGTAAACCTAGCCTAGTTTTGCTCACATTATGTTGCGGTGTAATAAGGTATTGAAGGTTTTATTAAACTATTATTTAAAAGCTTAAAGCCTCATTAATTAATTACTTTTAATGAAGCCTTTGCCCTACATAGGACACAGATAAAAACAAAAAAAAAAATATTGCGCAGATCAGATCACACCACGGAGCAGAGCTCTGTGGATTACACTTCCAGCTGTAGTAATAATTTTAGTTCAATGATTTTTATTTTAGTTAGTATAGTCAAATTAGCGAGACTAGTTTTTTTACGGACGGTTTTTAACTATTCGATTACAGTAACGATGAAAATGCGCCGGTGAAAATAAAGACAAGGTTGAAATTACTCCTTAAATACCATTGGAGTGGTATTGTGTTGTTTGTGGCACCAATCATTTTGATACCTGTGTTGACGCCTTTTCCGCCTGAGGTTAGCTATTTCAACTTCTGTAAATGTAATAATAATTCTGTAATAGGCAAATTTATTGAAAAAAAAACGGATATTACTTATCTGACTACATATTAAGCTGGAAAGTTTGTTTGTTTGAACGCGCTGATATCAGGAACTGCTGGTTCTAGTTGTTAATTCTTTCAGTGTTGCAATTATCGAGGAAGGCTAAAGGTTATAATAATATAATATGTTAACTATACGTACCTATGTAGATTACGTAAAAAACGCAAGCGAAGCTGTCAGTAAATAGTTTTAGTCAGCTAGTCAGTAAATAATGCCAAAGTTATAATTACCCATCTATAAACCAGGAAATAAACGACGCACTAAGAAATAAACTAACGCACTAATAAAGCTAAATGACCTTATTGAGCTGATTGTTTCAGAAATATCAATGGTGCGCGTACACCTTAATGTTAATGGCCACATTTTGGGTGACAGAGTGTGTTCCTCTGCCAATCACGTCATTCTTGCCTATTTTAATATTTCCTATGACCGGAGTGATGGATACTACAACTACCTGTGCCTGTTATATGAACGTAATAATTTATCCATTTTTAAAAGACTTCTTAATAAGCTCAATAGACACAGATATTACTAACAAACCCACATCTCATTAACTTAACTGCTATAACATAAAGTATATTAAATTTATATCGAAGGAAGTAATATCGTCTAGATTATTATTTGGGATTAATTGGCGCGTTGTTGCTGAGTATATTGTTCAGTAATTAATTGCATTATATTTGAGCGTCTTTGGTATTCAACAGGATTCAGTACTAATGTTTTTGGGGAGCTTAGCCCTCGCATATGCGGTCGAACAATCCGGCCTTCACAAGAGAATAGCCCTTTTAGCTATTAGATCTATTGGATATTCTCATTACAAGTAGGTGTAAATTATAAGCAAATAAGTTAAGTGTAGTCCGTCTTCCTGTTCGTTTGTCTGGCTACAACTTGAAATATTTGTAGTAGTCTAGGAGAGGTTTAAATGTGAGAAAAATATAGAAAACGGGCAGAGCCGCGGGAGGGTCGACTTATATTTTTTTTAATATTGTTGTATTTTTTTAAACTATCATCATTTCACCCATCAGACGTCCACAGCTGGACATAAGCCTCTCTTACTAATTTCCAGGTAGATGCAGCTTTTATCCAGACTGTCTGTATCAGAACTGTTGAAACTTTGATTATGTACCTACTTATAAGATGTTCTATATGATTTTTAATATGTACATAATTTAATTTAAGAGTACTGTTTGCGACATCGATAACAACGATGTTTTTTTCAATGTGGATCACCAATACTGCAGCTACGACTATGATGGTTCCGATTAACTTTGCCATTCTGAGAATATTTGAAAATGTAAGTTTCTTACTAAACTTTCTCGTATAAGCAAAGCTTCGTATGATTTATTCATTTTCAAGAAGTACTTAGTTTAATTATTTTTCTGATTGTTTTTCTGTTTATGTTTCTGTATAAGGCGATGTGGTCGCTAAGCGACAAAGTCCTTTCTTTGTGTGGTGTGAAATAAAAAAAAAAAAAAAAAAGTCATTAAAAACTTTAAAAATATTGAATTAATTATTTTCTAGGTTAAATACTAAAAATAATTTCAGATAAGCAGCAACTTAAATAAACTTAGGGCCGATTTTTCAATCATCAGATAAAGGCTAACTGTTGAATAAATTTGACATTTTCCATACAATATGTCAAATTTATTCAACAGTTAGCATTTATCTGATGATTGAAAAATCAGCCCTTAGTAACTAAATTCCATGATAATTATACGATGGTGTCATGGAACTGTACTGTCACTTTAAAAAACATGTACTTCTTCTTCTTTTATTTTTGGCGAACGTGACTGACAAGAAAACATGTGGTTAGACCTTATCTTACACATAGACATTTGTGTCGGTTAGAAAATGACAACAATATTAAAGGCATACAATCTATATTTAGGTACTTATATGTTCGCCAAAATAAAAGAAGAAGAAGATCTACATTATGCATATTTTTGTCACGCAATATTTAGTTAGATTCCTAAAGTTGATTCTAGCAAACGTACCATCATCTTAGTGCTTGTCCAGGAAGGGCGAAAACGCTGCGTATTCATACGCGCGTATTATGCGCGTATGCGCGTCCACAAGGCGCGTACCAACGCGCGTTTCCGTGTCAAAATGTTGGCTCTCCATATCCCTCGATACGTGCACTCGCTCTAGAGTACGCGCGTTTGCTGGACGCAACAAGGCGTCCCTAGTATCTCGACACGAGAGTCTAGCGTAGTGCACGCGTTTTACGCGCGTATTTTGAATACGCGCGAAGCTTCTGGACGCGATGTATTGATGTCTAGTACCTCGACGACGCGCGTATGAATACGCGCGTTTCGAAACGCGGCGTATTCGCCCTTCCTGGACAAGCACTTAACAATCCTTGAGTGATTGCAGCAAGATATTTTAGCAATTTATGAAACGGATGCTCACGGCAATACTGTTTCTTCAGATATAACAACCTGCTATTTCTGTGCGGCAACATTTTCAGCGACAATTGGTAAGTATTTTCGTCATGCTTATAATTATTGATATAATATCATCATCATCATCACTCCTATTTACTTTCCCACGGCTGGGACACGGGGACACTATTGTCGAGAGAGACTAGACCTTATGTAATTTACCAGGCTGGCTACGTGCGGGTTGGTGAATGACACAAACATGTCCTTAAAACTGTAAAAAATACACAGAATATAAATACCGGTTTCCTCACGATGTTTGCCTTCGCCGTTAGAGCACGTGTTTTTAAGGCACACATATGTTTTCAAAAATAATGGCTTACTCAATATAATTATCAACAGTGGGTATAACTATCAAGGTGATTGCCATTTTCTAGCTTTTGACCACTAAATTATATCTTTCAGGAGGCATTGGGACTTTAGTAGGAACAGCTACAAACTTAGCGTTTAAAGGACTTTTTAGCAAGTAGGTACCTACCTTCTATCTAATTTGTTGTGCACAAATAGGATTTACTTGCAACGACACTACCAGTAGTATCGTTGCCGAATAAACGGTTCCTTCCCGTTGTCCCCGGTGACCACGTCCCCGGTCACCGGGGACAATGGGAATTATATTAAACAAATTAAAATAGTTCCCGCTGTCGGTGTTTTAATGCAATAAAATCATTTAAAATAGTTCCCTAAATATAAATAGTTACTATAAGAGCTAAAAAGCTGAAATTTAGTAGGTAGATGTATTCTGTTAACCGCACAAAGATTTCATAAAAAAATTGAGAAAAATAAATTACATTTGGGGGTCCCCATACATAGGACTGAAACTTAAAAACTTTTTTTTAATCAAACCAATACGTGTGGGGTATCTATGAATAGGTCTTTATAAATCATAACAATGTTTCTAACACCATTTAATTCTAAACTTAATAGTTTGGACGTGAGACTCTTCCAAAGTGGAAAACAGAGTGTCCCCCCCCTCTAATTTCTAAAATAAGAGGATGATAAATCTAGAAAAAATATATATTGTACATAACCATAAAAACTAACAACGAAAATTGGTTTGAACGAAATCTATCCAGTAGTTTTTTTATAACGTCATAAACTATTTCATATAAACAATTGCTGCGGAAGCCTACATAGGCGAGTCCGACTCGCCCTTGGCCACTTTTTTTTGTTTTTTTTTTAACCTTTTAAACCTTCCCTGGACTACTACGAACATTTCAAGACCAAAACCAGCTCAATCGGCCCAGCCGTTCTCGAGTTTTAGCCAGACAAACGAACGGCGATTCATTTTTATTTATATAGATAGATAAAACAGTTTCAAAGATCTAAGAGACAACATTCCTTTTTTTGTAGTGCTTTTGCTATGTGTTAATCTTATATTCAAAAACTAATATAGATAATAAGAATAAGATAAGAATAAACGACACTACCGCGTTACTAGTCGAAGATAAAAATGACTTTTTCACGGCTTTTAATTATTTATCTTCTCAAAAAATAAGATATTTTATTTTTCAGAGCATACCCAGAAGCACCAGAATATTTGTCATTTCCAAATTTCTCTGCGTTTTCTATTCCATTGATGCTTTCATTGCAAGCGAGCATGTATTTCTGTATGATTGTATTGTACCTTGGATTCTTAAGGCGAGTAATGCATTAATTTTATATAATTTAATATAATGTAACAGATAATAGAGGAAGACTTAACCTCTTTTAAAATTCAGCCACCTAAATGTAAGTCCATTAACGTTAGCCGTGCCCTATAAAGGGACGCAATAATGTGTTACTGTGATGATGATAAATAAATTTTGCTGGACAATTCACATAGCAACATCTAGCCATTTTGTAATCTCGAAGCTTGTGGTACGTATACATACAAACATAGATCAATATTTTTTAATTTACATAATATTGAACCCAGAACATCCGGATCAAATATTTGCTGATCGAACAATTTTTTGTCCCGAGGCGGGAACCGAACCCGCGACCTCTTGCGTCGTAAGTGGACCGCAGCAGTAATTTCATAATTGCTATAATTTCAGACCGAAAAGTCAAGCAGCAAAGAATGCAGTGATTACAGCTGAAGGTATTGAAGCTGCTAGAGAAACCGTCAATAATGATTGGAAAAAACTAGGAAAAATTACATTTTGGGAAATCGTAAGTCACAAAAATACCTTTACTTTTCAAATTGTCCAAGCAACACAAGTACAACACAAGTAGTAACGCTATTTATAACTCAAGAAGATAATATTAAAGATATAGATGACTTTATTTTTAGATGGTGATTATTTTATTCAGTGGTGCAATGATACTGTTTTTCTGCCGATCGCCGCAAATATTTATTGGATGGGCAAATAGAATAGAGTCTCATTTTAAACTCAAACCTAAGTTGTGAGTATTTTATAGAACTCTAGTTTTCTACCATGAGTTTTTAAACTTGTTTATATTATTATGGAAAATCATTTTTCCCGTGCTAATATAGTAAATTCCGATCTAATGATGTCAGAAGACTATTTGTACTATCATAACCCCTATTTACAATCCCACTGCTGGGACACAGGATTGGCCAAGTGCGGGTTGGTGAATGATACAAACATGTCCTTCAAACAAACAAAGTTCTCATCGCTTTCCTCACAATGTTTGCCGTCGCCGTTAGAGCACGTGTTTTTAAGGAACACAATTTTTCATGAAGAAAAATCTGAAGTTAAAGTTTAGAACCCATGACCTTCGAAATGAAAGTCGAGTGCGCTCCCGCTTAGCCAACACATCATCTTCATTTTGTACTATTACCTATAAATATATTTCTGATATTGTAAAAGTCATTCTTTTTCATCCAATTTTAATAAACATATTAGTATTTCAGATTCTTCTGCTGCTTTTTTAGTAATTTTCCAAAAATTTCTTCTACCCTCAACCTTGGATTTCTTCAAAAATTTTACTGCAAAAGGTATAGATTTTTGATATAACTTAATAAAAATATATATTAAATGCATATAAAATATAACACGCTTAAAAGCAAATATAATAAAAAATGCTTTAAATAGCGTAGATTTCGCTTTCATTATGCCATGCAGTTATGATTTTCTTGAACTTAAACACTTATTATTTAGAACTTAGAACTTATTATATGTATCTATTTTAGTGTTTCAATTGCATTTTACAGAATACGCTGAGCTTCCAAAGCGACTGAGGTCAATTTTGAACTATACCATAATGGATGCAGTTATGCCATACAGTTTTATGTTCCTCTTAGGCATGTAATGTTAATATTTAGTTTAAATTAAGAATAATTCATAAAATTATAATTAAGAATAATTGATTGCTTTTTGAAGACTAGAAAAAGAAAAATATGGACGAATTTTAACATTTTGAAGTACCTTTCTGAAAATATTTGTAGTTGTTACGAGATTTAAAACATATATATTTTATTTTCAGGGGCAGGTTTTGCTTTATCTGAAGCTGCTAAGAAAGAGCATTCGGATCTTAACGGGAAAATTGGAGACATGTTGAGATCTTTGAGCAGTTTACCGAACTACTTCATTATACTGCTTATAATAGTATTTACAGTGTTCATTACCAATTTCGCAGCAAATGTGGCTGTATGTAATGTAATCACACCAATCGTGATGCAGTTGGTAATAATTTTATTCTACTGTAAAAACTGTCAAGGTTTTTTTTATTGCTGGACAATTCACACAAAAACATCTAGCCCCGTGAGATACCTACTCTAAATGTGTGTTACGGGTGCTAGATTTCTGATTAACTTAATAGAATAAGACCTGATTTCACCAAGCTCTGTTTGTTAATTTAACATCCCGTCATGTTTAATCACTGTCAGTTTACGTATATTTATGGACTGTTAATTACTTAATGGATGTTAAACTAACAAACAGAGCTTGGTGAAATTAGGGCTTAATGTGTGTTACGGGTGCTAGATTTCTGATCAACTTAATAGAATAAACATAGATATTTGTTTTTATTATACATATAATAACACCCAGACCCGGAGCAAATTTTAATATTTGCAGATCATAGGTACTTACATATTGTTGTCCCGAGACGAATAGAACCCGCAACCTCTTGTTTCGCAGGCGGACCTTCGCCCGCTGCGCCAGAGGTCGGTTAACCTACTGACACAATTAATTGGACAAAATGTATAAACATTTTGTCATTAAAATCGTTTATTATTTTCAGGCCAAAGAAATAAACAATAACCCTCTTTGGTACAACATAGCTTCAGGTTTTTCTGCATCGTTTTGTTTTTGTCTTCCGGTGGGGACGCCAGGAAATCTCGTGGTACAAGGAGCAGCAAGTATTCCCACCAAGAAGATGGTAAATATTTATCTAACTACTATTGACCAGCCGACAAACTGTTGTTTATAATTTATATTAATATCATTTTGTTCTATGTACCTATAACAATTTCTGTTACAATACCTATTTTTTTTTAAGTACTTGACGTAACTAACGTTACCTATAGTGTTTCTAAAGTTTTATACATAGGTTGTGATTGCCTTACGGTTGGTTTGGTCTGAATGTCAAAATGTACTAATCTCCATGTACTAAAGTTTTTCTCTTTTCTTGGTTTATATCTCATAAGGGTAGGTTTGGGCGGATACGTGCGTTTAACCTCCTATGCCACCCCTGGACAGAATTATTTGTACGATGCTTATCGTTTCCGCATCCAAAAAAAGACGTACCTACTTTAAAATTTTAATCATTTCAGGAGATTGCCCCCAATCTCCTTTGTACCTGATGTGTTGAATGTTCGTTCAGAATTTACATTTACATCGTCATCAATATTCGCATCTACACTAACTAATCTATGTCCGCTGTACACGCATCCTTACATAGATATCTATGCATCCTTATCGCTCTCGCGTCAAATCTAAATATCTCTTTCTCTCTCTATCAGAGTATGGCGTACTTGCCTCAATTATTATAATTATTATTTGGAAAAATAAATAATCTAAGTATCTTTGCATACTGACATGTGATACGAGATTCCTTGTGTTTTGTTTACTGTAGCGTCGTAATTGGTACACTTCCGAAACACACACGATGGCATTTTTAATTTGTTTTAGCAAGGACACAATAACCTACGGCATGTCACGCTCGTGATTGCGCTCGACGCAGACTGACAACTAAACGTCCCAATTGGGTGGTATTTGAGTCTTCACAATGCGCGCGCTTGTAACTAATCTATACCTACTATATAAAATCATTGATAGCAGCTCAAAACGTCGGATGTTATTTTTTAATATTATATTTTTAATTTTAATGAAATTTGGTATAGGGGTAGATGGGACCTTGAGGACGGACATACGAGTAGGCCCCTCTGCAGCAGAAGGACAGATACGCAAAATCCCGGAATAGCAAAATCCCAGATTAGCAGGAGGACAGATTAGCATAAAGACAGAAATACAGACACAAACAGAAACAAAATAAAATTTAATAGTTAACTTCATAACAAAAAAAAATTACATAGGTACGTGCATAAGGAGAACAAAGAGTTAAATCGTTTTTGTAACTTTGGCCAAACGTATCAAACATTCTAATGCAGAAATTTTATCAGTGAATAAACTTGTGGTTACTTGATCAATTTTTTTTATCCTTCAATGTAGTATGAAATGAACGTTTTTGTGTTTTACTATTGCCGATCAACTTCAGATCTTGAAAATATGCTTTTTTTTTTAATAGCTGAACAAACAGGAAGAGTGAAGGTTTCGCAGGTATTTTTGTGTTAATCCTCCGATACCATTCTTCTACACCATTTGTTGTTCTAAATTTACTTAAAATAATTTTGAAACTCGTTGAATTCTGGTTTTTCGGGCCAATTTTTATGACAATTAAAGTGGAGTATAGAGAAAGAGGTCAATTTTGATAATGAGGGTTTGTATCGCGACAGTACATTATCTGTCTTTATGCTAATCTGTCCTTCTGCTTATCTGGGATTTTGCTATTCCGGGATTTTGCGTATCTGTCCTTCTGCTGCAGAGCGGAGTAGGCTATGTTTTGCCGGGGTAACCGACATCCACGCGGGCGGGGCCGCGGGCAATAGCTAGTTAACAATAAGTTCAGTAGTAAAACCATTCTAAAAATGAACTCCCCTCCACAAAACCGTGATGATTTCAACGTGTGAGAGGAAATACAGAAAAACAGAATACACAGAAAAAAAAATACAGAATTCGGTGGAGGGGCGTTCATTTTAGAAATGGTTTTACTATACCTACATTGGTCCAATATACTTTTTGCGTCGCCTGTACACATATGGTGAAAAGAGACTCCGAAGAAATGAGAATCTGAAGAGATGCTGATCTGAAGAGATGCGAATCCGAAAAAATGCGAATCTGTAGAAATGCTAATCTGAAGATGTGCTAAAATCAATAATTCTATTGTATCTATACACCTTTTTGCATGTACGTGTAACCGCGGTGAAGGGGCGTTCATTTTTAAACTGGATCATCTATACCTACCCGTTTTGTTCTTATTTGTTTTAGAACCGTGGTAGCCTTAAAATTAAATTTGCCAAGCTTTGTTTCAGATAATAGCCGGCACAGCGCCTACCATAGCGTGCATCTTCCTCTCTTGGCTTTTCGTCTGCTTTTGGGCTCCAGTCATCTGGCCCGATCTACACTCCCTACCAGTGTGGGGATTGTGAATAAAATCTACTATTAGTTACAAGTACCTACAAGTTACATCAATAAAATAAAAAAGTTATGTAAATTAGTTAAAAAATTCCCTGTAATGTTCCTAGGCTTTTTGTCACAACAGAAAGAGAAACTAAGTAAAAATAAAAGTATGTGCTAAAGTAAAGAACGTTTATTAACTTTGTAGTTCCATATTTTCAACTTAATCTTATCGATTAACTTATTACCAATAAATTAAACTAAACATGCATAGTATTTTGTAACGAGATCTACGTTTTTCCAAACTCTGACTAGACCACACAACAGTGATCAGTCTAGATTGGTGAATATGAGATACACTTTCAAAATTTTCGTGAGTTATACTATTCATTTTGTACAACGATAGAGATCCTTTGTCTACACCGGGTGTTTACGAGATTCCATGTGAATGTGGTAGTTCATATGTGGGCGAAACGAAGCGTAACATCTCCACCAGACTGACTGAGCACATACGTGCTATGAAGAATGCGGATGTAGATAAGTCAGCCATAGCAGAGCATGCGCTGACAGCTGGTACATCACATTACATTCGCTTCGACAAGGCTCGTGTGTTGGCCAGAGAAAGGTTTTTCGTGCCCCGGAAAATCCGCGAAGCTATTGAAATCAACCGTACTCGGAATTTTAATAGGGACAAGGGCTGGGCTGTACCACCTGCCTGGCTTCCGTGTCTTCATGGTCTTCGCGTCAACAAAGGGCCGTTGCCTTCGTCGGGTGACACGATCAGTGCAGTGTGTTACGCTACACAAGATGTAGAAGATGACAGTAGTGACGATGAGGCGAACGTTCATTCAGTGCCAGCAACTACATCTGTTGGTACCGGGCACCAACACGTACCGCCTTTACCCCCACCACCGCCGCTGAGCAGCCGCGCGCTCCGGTACATCGCCCGCAGTGAGAACCGCGCGCGCGACCTGAGAGGGGACGGAGCACGGCGGGACGCTCACTCCTCCTGATAAAGACTACTCTTGATGTGGTCGAAACGTCGAGAGTTGTTTAACTCCTATGTAAATACGTGAGTAATTCCCGTTGTACAAAATGAATAATATGATACACGTGTATGATAATAAAAAATAAAGAGAAATATCTGTGTAGATAACGTAAATATGGATACTGTACAAAATAACGTTACTTTAAAATAAAAGTTATAATGACGCAGTTTTGTGCGATTATGGGGCCGGTGTAGTTTCAACGGTTGTTCCTCCATCTAATGGGGCTGGTATCAGTGGATATCCCTCATCTGCCTTGCCCCAAACAATTGGTGCAACAAAACAAAACATCACCCATATGACTAACATGCTGATTACAGCAGCACCAAACCCGAACATTGCCTGAAAATATGTTTTATTTTTATCTAATGGATGTAAAAATAAAAAAGAGAAGCATTTGCCAACATTGCTTTGTAGATAATTGATTGGCAGTGGGCAGTTCATTATATGAACAGTTAGAACAAAATGGGGCCGATATAATTTTAAAATTTGAAACAAATATATGGAATAGTTTTAACATACCATCTTCCTTTTCGGCATTTTACCAACGGTATGTGTAAAATTAGGGCAAGTATGTAAGAAAGGCCACATAAATCCTGAAGTAGTAGCAAATCCACACGCAAGGGCGCCTAGGTACACTTTCTTATCCCAGTTGTTTGGTGTTTCTTCATGCATAGTCTAAAAATCACGAATTTTTTACTGGCTAGAAAGCGAAATGTTTTTAAATCTGGTTACAGAGCTGTTTCAAGATTCCCTGTGTAGCAATAATAATAATATTCTAATAGTTACATTATGCCATCTCTTTCCGTGTGTGCCAACGTAATACAATCACAAATCCTCTGGTAAGAGTGGTGAACTTCCGTTATTATGGTAGTATTACATTTATAGATGAGTTTATAGATACCTAGGTGTATGTTTCCTAAATAAAATAAAATAATAAAAAATATTCTTGTTCACGCACATTTGACGTGAAATTTAAAACAAACAAACTGACTAAAGTGCCATCTACAAGCTCTCTGGCGAACTACATGATGATGAAGTACATTATGATGAAGATCAATATCGGACATTTATTTTTTGGTAAGATAAGCACAGTCCTTGGTAGACGCTCCATCACTCCTCTTCAAAAAACAACTGAATGTACAAACAAAAAAAATTATAAACGAAGCGGATTTCTGTCGTTCAAACAGAGCACCCGTCAATTAAGTTGCACTACTACTTGCAGCAGCGCCATATTTACTTTTTTATTTATACTTTTGTCTTTACCTGCGATATTGTAGCACACACATAATTGTACCTAGATTTAGGAATATACGTTTTTAATCATATAAATAAAGGAATGTCATTGAAGACGCACCCAATGATCCCCATAGCTAACAATTCTATTGGTTTGACTACACCACTGGAAGCGAGATTCTCTTCCCGTGGGTGTTATAAGTAGTTTTCCATAATCCACGACACATTTACTCACCATATTGACAATAAAAGGGCACCATACCACGCAAGCCGCCATTCCCGGCATCATATTAGCCAGCACACCACCAATAACGATCACCAGAAGTATGGACAACATCCACGGCTGTTCGGTAATGACCTTCCCCAAGTTCTGAGTTATTTCCGATTGAAGCGATGTAGTATCGTCTAACTCACTCTTCCGTTTGCAAGCTAGTGATATAGAGTTGGCAGCTCCTACAACAGGTTTCGTTATTTTTTTACATTAATAAAAAAATAAAATACAAACACATCTTTCCTCAATATTTAAACTTTAATTTTTACTATTTTTTTAACTTTTTTTATTAACACTTGGGAGGATAGCTTTCAAATAATTTTCTTTTCAAAATCTTTACTAATATTAAAAACGCAATTTTAAAGTACGGATGGATGGACATAAAAACCTTTTTTATTGAAATAACAATGTTCTTAAAAAAACGCAACAGCTGGTTCTCAACGCTCCATTATGACGCAGGTAAAGTTCTGGTCGGAAAGCTAGTGCTAAATATTTTGTTTTTATTTCTGTGTTAATACTTACCAAATAGAAACACATATCCGTATAATATTTGTTTATCAACGAAACGCCAGAATAAAATTCCAGACTCAGGTTTACGAGGAGGTAATTGGCTTTGCTCTGAAAAATGAAATAACAAAAACCAAATAATATCGTATAGAATTTCACTACAATCGTCATCGTCTTTATTGTTATCATATCACTGAGTGTATGGTACAAGAGGAATTTCGGGATTTACTCGAGCGCGGCAGAATAATATATAGTTGGGGAGCCGAAGAGGGGATTTCGGGATTTACTCGAGCGCGTCAGATTAAGATACTGGAAATAACTAGTACTCAGACAAGTACCTCCACCAAATATAAAAAATATATCTATGTTCGAACGTGAATTATAAGGGAACAAAATTTATTTTTAAGCTAGATGTCGCTGTGTAAAAATTGTCCAGTAATATTTATTTATTTATTTATTATTTTTGTCAGATTAGGCGAATCACTTTAGATAATCATCAGATTAAGATATGGTAGAATTAGAACATAGAGATGAACCATATACATCTAAATCTGACGCTCTAACACCTTTAGAAATGCTGATTTTTTTGTTTTTTTTTTTTGATAAAAAATGAGTCGCGTATTTTATTTTTTTAACTTTTACGTACATCCACCCCAATCGTGTAAACAATCAGATTTACATGCGTATATTATCAATGATATTTCCTTAATTATCTTTAATAATGTAAGTATGTTAAGCTGATTTTCAATTTATTGAATCTGATTCATTGATTCTATCACTAACTGACGCGCTTAAGTACGTCCATGCAACAGTATTTTTTTAAATAAGTTTTTAATTATCTATGGTCGCTTCCCCCACTGATGAAACACATCGGTCTCATACAATTTTTTTCTTCTTATCATCTACCAAATGCAACCAAATAGGTCTCTTTGACGCTCGAGTAAATCCCCATTTAGCATCGTCGCCTCCCCTACTAATACCTACAGTATGTACCTATACCAAATATAATGTATTTTTTACATAAATATTTATTTATCTTCTCTTCACTGATGAAAACCTTTTCATTAGTATTAGTTAATCCATAAAATTATCATTATATGGATCTATTGAACAGATCCCTGAAGAAAGGCCTCTATTATAAATTTCCTGTTATCTCGCTCGGAAGCGATTTGCATCCTGATTATTTGTCCCATTGTGTCTTCAGTCAACTTTAGGAGTAAGGTATTTTTAATAAGTTACAGCGAAATAATATGCCTCTGTTGTGTATTTTAACCGTGTTGGCTAAGTGGTAGCACACTCTACTTTAATTCCGAAGTTCGCCGCGCCTCCGATTTTTCTTCCATAAAAATTAAGTTTGCTTTAAAAACACGTGCTCTAACTATGGGAAAAAAATGTTATCTTACTTTTTGCAGTCAAATATTTCAAGAAGCTAGATCCCTTGGGTAAACCAAAAAGCAGTATGACAAATAATGCAGACACCACAGCATCACGAACACTGAAAATAATATAAAACCATTGATGTAATTAAGATGGAGATGCTGCAAACTCAAGCGTCGGCATTGTCATTCAATGAGCTAATCCAATAGGCTATTCTGGTGACCTATTAGATGGTGTGGTGATAGATTATGTAGCATAATAGTTATATACTTACTAAGGAATCTCACGAAACTCGTCTACTATAGCAAAATCTGCCCATCCAAATTGCATAAATCTATTCCAACGAGTGAGACAACATGCCAAGAAACCCAAAATAAATATAACCGATAACTGTAAAAAAGTATTAACCATTATAATGAATACTATATAAGGCAATAGCAAGTAAAATAAGACCAAAGACCCAAAGAACCGCTTGAACAATAACCATCTTACGTATTCATGATTAACCTTATTTAATAACTAATAACGTTAATGTCACATATCCTTTAAACTTTTCAAAGTTCACAAAACATGCCGGTTTCTTCACGATTTTACAGTTAGATCACTTTTTTTGGCAGAACAACGTTCGTATTAAATATAACGGAATCTGAAAAACTAAGTAGGGTTCTACTTAGTTTTTCAGATTCCGTTAGGTTGTTAGGTCCTTTAGGTTCTTACAAGAATTCAATAACATACGATTTCGTGAGGCGTAATTCTTTTAGGGATGCCATCTCGGTGTTTTTTCATAGCATCTCTCATCACAGACAAAGATTCAGGAGTCATTTTTGCTTTGCTGAAATTCATAAACAATATATAGATTTATGAATTTATTCCGTACAGTTTTAAGCGCATTCTTTAACCTATAAATGTATTACTATGTAGTTTTTAAATTACATATGTTGTGCATCGCATGTGTTTCAAGAGGACTTAAAAATATCTGACTGGAATTGTCCAGCAATTATATGATTGTATTTAAGTGTTTAATTAATTTAATTTATTTTGGAAGTCAATCTTACCCCATTAATATGAGAAAATACAACATGGTCAAGATATGCATTATCAAAGCTGTTGGAAAAGCAAATAACACATATTGCAGGTAGTTAAAGACATCTGGGTAATCTTGCCCATCCGTTCCATGCCTGAAAATATATTTTTTCAAATTAAAACAGGCCCGAGGCCCTACAATGAGACACCATCGGCTAATAAAAAAAATTAAAAACAGTCCGTTTATTTATTAATTTAATATTAGGAAAACTAACAGCACAATCCATATAATATATTTATTTATTTATTAAAGACCAACAATTTTATAATAACAGTACATTGTTAACTTATTACTATTTTACAGCTCTTTATTAGGTAAACAGGGCGTCCCAAAGTTATGGGCCATGAAGGGGAAGTACCTTAAATATCGTAGATAGTGAATTTTGCTCAAAGAAGACTTCATTTTATTTTTAAAAGTAAGTAATTCTGCATTCATAGATTTTCTAAAAATTACTTGCTTTGTCTGGGAATCGAACCGACTTACATGTGGAAAAAAATTACTCTACTTTTATGATACCAATCGAAAGAATAGCTAAATAATAATAACTCTGCTTAAGTAACATAGTATTTTAAAAGAAAGGAACAACGTGAAATTAATTATTTTAATCAAATAAAAAACATGAATCATTTTTTTGGTACCCAGGTACCACGCGGTTTATGCCACTTTCAGCAATTCGGTAATTTGCTTTTTTTCATTAAAGTTGGCTTAAATTTTCTCCCTCAATTTGGTTTTTGGATCATAATTTTAATATTTTTTGAGATATCCGCTTAATTGATACTTTAAAAGAAAGAGTAATAACCACACATGTTTTTAAAAAGGTTTGAATAAAAAAAGCACCATTAGTTTTTTTTTATAACTTTAAAAAATGGTTTTCGTAAATCGCTGAACATTTTCGTATGTTTGAAATGTCTGTAAAAAAATGGCTAATGACTCAGATACCTAAGAACATGTTTTGGTAGATTGCTTACACATAGCTTAACTTAAATAAAACACAAAATAATTAACTGGCCTTTCAAACTGGCAATTATCGGCAACTAACTGTAAAATTTTGGGTATTTTCCTTGCCGCCCGTAAAAAAATCATTAAAAAAAAATTGTCCGACTTCCCTTAAGACAACTATGGCTTAAATGGTTCCAAATAGTCCACACTACCATCCCCTAGAAGCTTTGCACCCATCTACCAATCACCCTGTATATAGTTTTTTTTTTAGATTTAGATAAAATGAATTTAAGAAATAATAATTTAATCAATAAAGAAATATTTGCTAAGTCGCCGCTTTACGGAATCCGCACTTGTATGGAATAGATCCAGGTAAAAGTCCTTAGTAATGGTGTTAAAAAACCGGGCAGTTGGGAGACATTGGCACCCCCCTTTTATTCTGATTTGATCGTAGATTTTATTTTTTTCTTGATTTGGTAGTTTACTTTACCGACTGGCACTACTGTTCATCCATAAAGTATCTGTAATTTCTGCGAGTTGTCAAACACAAACACGTTTGAAGATTATGCAGTCGTAAAAGTAAGTATTTTGTTGCGGTTTCGGATCGTAATAAAGAGAAAACTAATGAAAGGTATTTGTATTTTCTATTATTTATCTATTGTATATTTACTAATCTATAAATTAAACTGAAATTCAAGCCTAAATACGTAGATTCAAAAAAATACCGGTAACCTATGTCGAAAATGAATACAGAGGGAGTAATGGGCATTTGGGGCGCGGGAGGTTTGGTCATGCCCAATGCCCTATTATGTATAAGAGGATTATAAATTTTTTTTTCAAGCAGTTGACATAGCTAGTGTCCTTTTAGACGACATTAAAACTAAATTGCCAGTACCAAAGACATGTAATAAAACCAACCGCAGTAGCTCTAAGTACACGTTTGATAGTCCTTTATGGGTTATACACAATCTCAGATAAGTTAAGATACTGTTAAGTGTTGTTTATTCGTTAACTTTTATTTTTGGTTTCTATTATTGATAAAGTTTAAAAATCTGTTTATTTGTTAACTAATTTTTGAATTCCATTATGGATATAAAGTGCCCAAGCCTCTCACAGGGTATGTCCAAGCCTCCCTACCATTTTGAGCAATGGGCACTTTTGACTTAGTTTATAAAATATCTCGTAATGTTGAAACTGATAGTAATTTTTAAGAAAGCTCTCTAACCCTATAAAGCTAACGTTCGTCATTTTTGCACACATCGGAAGAATATCGTCTAGTAACTTTTCAACAGTTACAACTACGGATTTGAGGTTTCGTGCCAACTAAGAGACTGTTAGACCCCTCGCAAACTGCAGACTTTCTATCGGCCGATATTTTGGTCGGGTTGGGCTGTTAGCGCGCACACTGCGCCAACTAAACAGTTGGGTTGGTGGTGAGTGCGCAAACTAGCCAACAGTCGGCCGACGATATTCAGTTGTTAAGCTACCGTTGAAGAGAGCGGTCGCATAATGGAAGTTTCTCGTAGGAAAATATTGTCCAGAAATATTGTAATTGCTCTTATACAACGGAGGAGAAAAATCAAGAAGAGAGTCCGAGAGTATTGGGTGCATCCCATCTACAGTACTAGATTATTAAATGGAAAATTTTACACGATGCATTCAAAATTACTAGATTACCCGAAAATTAAAATTAGATTACGTTTCTACAACGAGCCATTGAGTAGAATTGCACATAATGAAAGAATGCACGACCTTCCGGCTCCAAAACTCGGAGCGAAGTGAACCATCGGCCGACTAAACAATCGGTCAGTGTGCGCGCTTGCAAGGAGCTCCATACTAATATAGCAGTCGGCCGATAGTTTGATCATCTTTCAGTTTGAACGCAGTTGAGTAGCCTATCAAACTTATTTATCGGCCGATACCAAATCGTTGTAGTATGCGGACTTGCATACATCTTCATACTGATTATAAGCCCGACCAAACTATCGGCCGATCGAAAGTCTGCAGTTTGCGAGGGGTCTTAGACTGCATCGGATGGTGGTCGCCTCTAACAGGTAAGTTGCTTAGTTTTGGAGATAAATGACAACGAAGAACTTCCACAGTTGCTAAATTCCCAATGGTGGTGAACATTCGATTGGTATTTTGACCAACATGTGTTCAAAAATTATGAACATCAATGTTTTATTTCTACAAATGTTAAAAAAAACTATAATTTTCTGATATTTTTTGCCTTATTCGTAGTTTATAAGATGTGTGATTTTGCTCTCGAAAAAGTGGTGCCATATGTTATTCGTGTTTATAGTGCCTTAATGGTTTAATATATGGATTTTTGTGATAAATATCTTTCATTTATATTCTATACTTCTTGAAAATACAATAAATCCATATAAAAATATAACACACTTTATAATATGGTTCATTTTATAATGATCGTCAAAATTACGAATGGTTAGCTTATCAAGGTAGTTTAAGAACGTTAGCTTTGTAGGGCTAATTATATCTAGCCAAATGTGTGGTGCAATAAGAATTGGCAATAAAAGTTGATTATCTATAAAATCTGATTTTTTATGCAATAAATAGTGAAAAAGTGCCCATCCCTCCCCTACCTCCCCTACTTACACGCCATAGAAAAGAGTTCTGACGATAGTTACTCCTTACAAGAGGAACGTGCATAAGCGCATTCGTACGCACTCTTCTTATTGGGACACTTAAACTAATTTTTCCCAATAGTTCTGGACAATCGATAGCATTTTGAACTAACATAAACAAGAACACAAGGTCACCTATTTCACGCCTTAGATAAAGAGGTAGGATGTGAAACTTTTTGCATAAACTAAGATAATCATCAGAATGATAAGGTACTCCAACACGAAAGCATAAATATTTCATAAACTTTTTCTGAATTCTCTCAATACGATTAATATAAATGTCATAACATGGGTAAAAAAAATAAAAAAGGTGGTTAGTAAAAATATATTCCGCCTACGACGGAGGAATCTATACAAGTAGGTACTTACGTGAAAAAAACTGACCGCATGCATAGTATAGGTAGGGATCCGTGAGGAAAAACAAGGCTGCCTGAAAAATGTTCACATTTTAATAAAACCAACTGTCTACCCGATCAATTCTTACACCATCAAGATAAGACATATAGCCCGGTCAATTTAGACATAAAAATGAGAGTGAAGTTACATAAAGTCCCAACAAGCTGAATTTCAGTGAAATTGTTCAAAATATAATTATGAACAATGTCTAGAAGTTCCCCATCATTCCCCATTAAGGAAAAAAAAATATTCAAGGTCAAAGGTAAAAAAAAATAGATTTTCGCTTTCGAAGTTTTATTATAAAAGTAAGTAATTTTTTTTACCTTTGACCTTAAATATTTTTTTTCCTTAATGGGGAATGATGGGGAACTTCTAGACATTGTTTATAATTATGTATTGAACAATTTCACAGAAATTCAGCTTGTTGAGACTTTATGTAACTTCGAATGTCTAAATTGACCGGACTAATATATACGGTTTAAATTCTTTATTTTCTCATTAAGAATTTACATTAAAAATTCGCTTACATGAGAAACCAGTTTAGTACTAAATTATTCTACGTACATAGGTAACCTACAGTTACAATATTTCTAAGGGAACAAACTTATATAACTAAACATGACGTGTTACCTACTTTGGAAAACATTCACAAAAAAGATTATAATGAAGATTTTATAAGTTTGAGTGAATGAAACTCCGTAAAACCTCGTAAAACAGACTACATATTTAACAAAAAAAGGCAAAACAATACAAATATAAGCAATGATTTTGAATATAAGTAAATAGAGAACTAAGCCAATAAGTAAAAACAACGAAAACATAATTAAATTGTTTAAAAGTGGGTATTTAGGTATATTCGGGTGGATCGAGAAACATAAAACGAGTACAAATTGTTTACTATTGAGTTGAGTGAGAATGCACTAAAACTACACAGAGCATAAACTCATGGATGCGGCAGATTATGGTGTTTTACATTTTATTTTTAGTTTTATGTTTCTTGCATAAGTATGTATATATTTAATAAAGTTTTTATTGTTATTACATAGTTATTGATATTTTACTTATTTTAATGCATAATAAATGTTATTTTATCTATTTAATTTAGGTATAATTTTTAATTTGAAAATTGTCTGGTAAGTTATTTCTTTATTATTGTTTTTCTTGAGTTATTAATTTTTCTTTATTTGTGTAATGTTCGTCTGAAATTCAACAATCTGGGGAATTCCCTTTACATATTTTATCTGTATGTTCTTTTCTCCATTAGCCATTCGTTGTTCTAATTCTGTCTTCAACTTTTTTATATATTCTCTTTGACGTATTGTTTGATCGGAAAATATCTTAACATTTTGTTCCGTCATATTAATCTTGTTTTGTAAAATAAATTTTGCACTGTGCTCTGATACAAAACTTATCTTTACTGGACGTGTGTTTCCAGGATTATACTTTCCTAGACGCATAATTCTATCAGGTTCGGCGCAATCGGAGCTTATCGTTTTGAGTATTTTATGAACTTCTATTTTATCATTGTTTTTTCTTTCGGCAGGTTTATCTAATTTAGGTTCTTGTATTCCTGTTATTATTAAGTTTTTAGCACGAATGTTGCGTTCTTGACACTCTCTTATTACGTCTTCGTAAGCATTCACTGTTATAGGGACATTCGTATTATTAACTGTTGACTTCATTAATTTTATTTCGCTTTCGAGACATTTTACTTTTGTTTCAGTAGCTAAAGCAGTTGATGTTAGCTTAGATAGGTCACATTTAATTTTTTCTTGCTCGTCGGTTATGCGGTTAACATTGCTCAAAATATTTTCCATTTGTACCTGAATAGAAGTGACATCTTGTGATATTTTATTTATGTTTTCCGTCTGTACACCGCTAACTGTCATAATTAGGGACATCATTTCTGTCATTTGTTTACGAATCTCCGCTAACTCATTCAAAATCTGTCCGTCTTCATCGGGATATTTCCTTTTTTGTCGAACAGTAATATGTCGAATATCATCATCGTTCCTCAAAGATAAGTTTGGTTGTGAGCCACCCAGCCCACTGCACATACCACCTCCAACCGGCGAGCGAAGTATGCTCATTGTAGATCCGAGACAGCGACGTCACACGAACACGAGCGGTGCGAAAAATAAGCGCTTGTTTCACTTACACGCGGAGGAAGGGTGAGGGGAGGACGCGCTGAGCGATGGTCACTTTTGATTGATTCTAGAAGCTATGCACTTTGACACTGGGTCTAATTTAGTTTAAAGATATTTTAAAAGTTTAAACAAAAATTTGCAACACGTCTGCACTGTACGGCCGTATCGGCGGTCCCACTGCTAAGGAAACGTCACCCATATTTTTCACAATTGTCGAGGTTATAATTATCATCATCCTTAGGCGTTGGTCCTAATTGGCAGCGATCGTAGGATGGTGCAATGCGTTCTCGTCGTGCGACGAGTTTCAAACATACAGATTTCATCAGAGTGTCCTAATTGGTGATCGTGCGATCACTTACATAATTATAATAACCATAGCCACTTTGATCGCACGACCAAAAACGCATCGCGCTATCGTACGACCGCTGCCAATTAGGACGACCCCTAACAGCCATCGAACATACTACAACATATAGCCTCCCTTAATGATCTTCAGTTATATCTGTCGGACGCCGCCTGCCAAATTGTCTGTTCATCTTGTTTGTGGACGTCCGACATGACGTTTCAATCAACGCTCATCATTTGATAACTTTTCAGCACCGACTTTCAAGCTTGACTTATAAATGTAATGGTTGCCTGGAAGAGATCGCTCTTTAGCGATAAGGCCGCCCATTGTACTTGTTTCTTTTGTTGTTTTTGTTATTTTTGTTTCTTTGTTTTGGTGTGCAATAAAGTGTTTTGTATTGTATTGTATTGTAATATTTAATTTACCTATCTGAGCCGAAGTGCTTGTAGCCATGCAGATCATATATCGTACTTTGTCAAATTGAGCAGTTTGCTTTTTATCACCGCCCTGTGTAAATAAATAATACTTTTATACTGATAAATTTATAAATATTGTAGGACAAGTCACACAACTAGTCTAGCCCCGTGGTAACCTTACATCGAGTTACGGGTGTTAGATATACATAAACGTACATAGAATAATATTTATTTTTCATACCATTTTCAAATATTACGATAGAATATACGTACGTTTATTATAATACACAGAAATTACCCAGCACACCCGAAACATATATTTGCTGATAGTATAAGTTTTACGATATTGAAACTTACGGAAAGAGATGGGTTAGTACTATTCATAGGCCATCACTACACGACATTGGACATACCTTCATATCCAATAATGGCTTAGAAACGTATGTTATAATATTTTCGGCAACAATTTGCCGACTGCAGAATATAGAAGAGAGGAATGCCGCGTTTGAGCATTTCAACAACATTCTGAAAAAAAAAGCACTACGTAAATCACGGAGAACAAAAATGTACATTATTCGGAAGACACTATTAGTAACTAGACTAATATAGGGGCTGAACGAATTATCAAATTAACTTCAAAATTTTCGCGAGTTACACTATTCACTTTATGACAACGGGAATTACTCACGTATTTACATAGCAGTTAAAACACTGCCGACGTTTCGACCACAACAACAGCCTTCAGGAGGAGTAAGCGTCGCGCCGTGCTCTGTCTCCTCTTTGCTCGCGTGTGCGGTTTAAACGTCGAGTGTTTTAACTCTTTTTTAACAGTTGTGTTTCTAAATAACTTAGTCCCAAAAATCAAGAGGCGCAAAATCTAAGAAAGCACATTTCTCTGCCATAAACTATTATAACATTTTCATAAACATTATTTTTTACCACTCACGTTACACAGCACCATCGTACCCAGTTACTACTACTTTTAATTTACCAAAACGCTCGCTAAGCATGTCTAATCCGCTAAAATTATGAGCTCTAATGGAGAAACCCGAGTCTATGGAACGTTATATGGTAACCAATAAATGTGTTATCCATATAACGGTTGTAATCCATATAAAAAATGAGGTGTTGAAAATTGACTAGTGTTACAATAACAGTATTGACTTGACTTACTTCCGTTCGTTGTAAGATGAAGGTTCTTTAGAGGAGGATATCAAAGCTAGCTGTAAGCGTCGATCTGCCCCAGAGTTGTTGAGTAACAAATTAATCATAGAACTCAACAAAAACAATGCCGTAGTTTCCTGGAATATCACAGAGATACATTATGACGTTGACTTCATTTCAACGTCTGATACGCTTCGTTTGATCTACGTGGTACTTTTTAAGCAAAATCAACAGGCTTTAACTTTCAGGTGAAAAATGTACCTACAAATGTGCTCTTTCGCGACTGCCATCAAACCGACTAAGGGAAAACCTAAAAACAACTTACCGCGATCACAATTTCGCTTAGTTAGTTCACCAAGACCCAGTTTTAATTTGGAAGACCTCATGATCAGTAGTTGAACGTAATATGGGATGTTATGATGAAAGAAACCATACCCTACAAACAAGTTGAAAAAAACAGTGGCCGTACCTTCTAACACCTTCTAACATAGACACATCACCATCTAAACTGCTCACCTATTATAATAAATCTATACACGTAAAAATCTATGTCACTGTTCTTTGTAATTTTATAACTCGAGAACGGCGGGACAGTTTAGATTATTTTGGTTTTTAATAGTAGTAGCCCAGAGAAGGTATAAAAGATGAGAAAACATGGGAATAAAGCGGGCGAAGCCGCAGGCGGTCAACTAGTAGTAATAATATAAACAGGCAGCTACACTTACATTAGCATATTGACTGCAAATAACTGTTGTTTCAAGAACACCCGCCATTGGTAAAACAAATATAGGGATGAAGCCAGTGATAGGAATATTGACCGGCTGCCACAAGAATGTCCAGACAATCCACACCCACATACAACGGACGGTTTCTGGATGCTGAAAAAAAAGGTTGTTGACATGACAGGGATTGACCAAGACAAAATTTATAATTATCACAATTAAGGGTCATTGTCATCACTCTTATAACATTCCCACCAGGGACTTTTATTACACCACTTATGCCTTAATTCGCCACACTGGCTTAGTGGGGGCTGGTAATGTAACGTCCCGCAAACTTTGCAAATTGTCAGACCATGCCGGTGTCCACACGATGTTTACCTTCACCGTTAGAAATGTGCTACGGGGTCTGAACCACCTTCAGAATGAAAGAGTGTCTTCCCACTTATTCAAGATGGCTTTCACCACTGTCTCAGCATAATTGACATCTAGAAGATAAAATTTAACAATGTTTAGTGACAATAATAGTACTATTAAATTATGAAGAAAAATGGGTATAATCATGAATAATAACTAAGCAGTTAGTGTATACTTACGTTGCCCTTTGTTCCTTGCCAAGAAAGGGCTGCTAAAGGAACGAAGAACCCAATCAATCCTCGATAGTGTATCTTCATGATGTTAATTAACCTTATATGAAACCCACCTATTGGAGTTTTGGCTTGCTCTTTCCTGAAAGTGAGAATATTTAATAGATTTGCTCCTCAGAACTTTTCCGACGAGGTTATTTCCGCACACACCTTCCTCTTAATATTTTATTTGTATTTCTTAAAACCGTTTTAAGAAATACAAACAAAATACTTATTATTCATAATTCACTCACTCATTGTGAGTAATTTTGTCTATTATCTCAAATATCGATGTTACTGTCTTCTGGTTTTGTATTTAGATGCTCGTATTTGCTTTTATATCCTTCACAAAAAAATTGTGTTCTGGTAAAAATAGATATAATATGATATTTTACTTACTTTCCCGTTATTGCATTAAATACAGAGGTCAGGAACCTGCGTAAAAAAGGCCAGTAAATTATTTAAAGCATAGATGATTTAAAGTACTTATCTTACTATCTTAGAAAATAAAATTATATACACGAATGTTGGTAAAGTACAGAAATGATTTAAATAAAACTAAGTATCTTTACAAAAAACTTATCTTTTACCTAAATCTAAAGTGAAAAGCCTTTCACCGCATTTGTAGCTGATAGCATAGATGTAAATAGTGATAGTCGTTTGCTGAATGATGCGTTAGCGATAATTTACAATCTTTATTTGTGACATTTATTTCTTAAACAGCGGATAATCTCTAATTTTGTATAAAAATGTAATCATTAAAATAATTTAAAAACTCACCCTCCCATGGTTGCAATTTTTTTTTTGCACGACTCCAAACAAATAAATCAACAGGCACAACAAAATGATACTTCGTTTCTTTGCCAATTATTGTCAATGAAGTGACGGTTATCTGACAACGATCATGAGCCTTTGTTCGAAATTTAAATATTGTAGATCATTATTGTTTTAAAATATTAGTTAAAGTTTTTAATTTGCAATGTGTAGTCTTTGATCGATGGTAAATTTAAGATAGACACGGATAACAAAAAATATTGTACTGATGACTTACATGATCTACAACGGTTTTGAAGTACCTGAAGTAATGGTATTTCAGTAGATGGCGTCAAAGGTAAATTTGATATTCAGTTTCCTAAAAGGTTAAACAATCTTTAATTACATAGTAGGTACTACAGTATTACAATTTTTTAATCTGTGATATAAATGATTACGATCCTTTCCACTATTATGACTATTTTAAATGGTATTGATACTGTTAGATCAAGGTGCATAAATTATTTATTACTCATAAAATGTCATGTGCCCTCTAATTATAAATTATTTATTCTGTGTAACGTCACTCATGGGTAGAAAAACGATAGGTATTTTTACCTGTAAACACTGGTTATTATTTCTAGACACTTAGAACCTACGTCAGAGTCCAGCCTTTTATGTTGTATAAAACATAATTATAGTAAATGAAAAAATAACAAGCAAATAGACAAATGGCAGTGTTTATTATTGGAATAAATAACAATTTAAAACTTAATAACACAAGGTCACAGTACTTTCATAAATTCGAAAGACACTCGTCTTTTACCGATCTACTTGATTAAAACTATTTTAAGTACTTAGGTACACAGCACGTGAATTCACAGCGTCATTTATCACTTGTAAAATTACGACTTAGATATGCTTTTATAGGGAGCGTGTGGATCAAACGGGGGTGGTCCTGCGGTACGGGTCCGTGCCAACAGCTCTGTCACGGCGGTGTTGCTCCTCATGGACTGCTACTCGCGTCCCGACACCAAATGTGACCAGCTCCTCTTCTCGTGACGGAGGCGGTTCCACAGCTGAGGTATCCAAAAACCTCCCACTAGCTACTGAAGCTTGTGATTGGAATATCGACGCACTTCTCAATCCACTCAGAGTATTAGCACTTTGTGGTACTTCTTTGAACTCATCGAAGTAATTCTCGCATGCTGTCGGTCTTGGCGCTGCTGGGAAGCCGTACAATGTCGACGAGGAAAGATCTTTCAGCGATGCTGAGCTAAGATTTATTCTTCTATTCTTGTTATGGATAGAACAGTGCGGTAATTCATCACCGTCAAAGACAAAGCGTCGTCGTTCTCGGGGCGTGGCTGCCGACGACCCTGATGGTGGATATGTGTCTCTTTTCATCATTCGTCTTTCGAGCAAAGTAGAATCTCGTTCTCTAAACTCTGAGAAGGCATATTCTCTGTCCCACGCACGGCAGTCTGCTTTAGCTTTCTCAGTGAGTTCTGCAATCCAGTCTTTTTGATACCATTGTAAGAATAGGAAGATGGCTGATGTTCCTGCAAGCTCACATGCTATGAAGCCACCAAGGTAGAGACCAAAGGAGTATCCGTAACTGTAGGACATTTTTGGTGCGTCGAAGACTACCATGTAGCGAAGCTTGTGGCCCAGTTGTGATTTGAATACAGATATGTACATGACGATTCCGGTCAGCATGATGAGACCTGGAAAAGAATAACAATAATATATAATTATATTTCCGTAATCAAATAAAGTAGTTTCACAATATCTGTTTATCTGTTATCATATCACGATTGTTCCATAAATAATGTCTAATCAAACATTCGCATATTTTTGCCCCATTTCACCAACAAATATCAATTTACCACGCTGGCAGAGCGGTTTGGTGAATGGCACAAGTTCTTTTCGTTCATCTTCAAGTATTTCAAAGTATTTAAAATATGCCGATTTCCTCCCGATGTTCGCTTTCACCGTTTGAGCACGTATTTTCAAAGCGCACATATTTTTTTCAAGAAGAAAAATCCAGAGCTGTCTCTCGGGGTTTTAATCCACGACATTCGGATTGAAATTCGAGTGTGCTTCCATTTAGCCAACACGACTTGTATAGACCTTTACTTGCAAAAAAAAAATATTTACCAGATATAATAAACATGACGCCTGCTACGAAAGTGCAGACGCGCCTGCCCTTGTCGCAGTGGCCCAGGATGCAGCAGATCGCTCCTACGCACTGCGTGATCACCGCCAATAGGAGCGGTGCTGCCGACCGCGTCACCATATCTGAAACAGGAAATTCATTAGTTAGGTTTTGTTCAAAATAAGTAGTAATGGAGAGGCTCAGAATTACTCAAAGAGCACGGGGACGATGTTCAAAGTTTATCTACGGAATGGAACGAGAAATTATAAGATCTACCACTTCCCGAACTCAGATCGCCCGTAATTTATTTTTCCTTTCATTTTTATCATATTCCCCTCCTTTTCTAATGGGTTTCATCCTACTGCTATTTTTTTCCGTTTCTTACCATTTTTGAAGGCTTCGGCACTGGTCTAATCTTATATACTCGTAATGTAGGATCACCAGATTAGTGTTTTAAGTAATATGTCAAATCGGACGTAGGAGAGATTGTTTGGGAAAGAAACGTTCTCGGATGGAAACGGAGTGTTGGAAAATTCGGCGTCGAAAAAGTTGATGCTATCTTAAGAAGAACTTTCGATCGAAATAACTTGAAATCTTTTAGCAAAGGTTGTTTTACCAACTGAGCCCACCGACCCCCCTGGTTAGCGTGTTAAGTGTACCAAATAAACCAAGACCTATACTTACATGGTATTGCGTTGGTAGATTCGCTCGGATCTGGCGAATACTGTGACAGCGGAAAGTAGGGGATATCCTTACATCGAAACTCGCTCCCTCCAGCTGAAAGCAATAGAAACAAAAATATTTTAACACACGTAATATTCAATTACTGAAGTTTTAAATCTTGGAATGTACCCATGTTAGATCATTTATTTATACAAGGCAGGAATTAGTAAACCTATGTTATATTATTGGGCGTTGTAGTAGTAAGGACATTTTTGGATGATTTTTAGCTGCCCGATCAGAGTATCCTTTCAGTTTAGTAGACCATAACTTCTTCTATGAAGATACAATGTAGAAAAACAGTATGGTAGGAGATTTAACAAGAAAGAGAAAACGGTATAAATGTTTTCTCAATATTATCTTAGTTGTTATCGAGAGACAATTTTATATTTGAACTTATTACCAATCCACAAAATTCTTAATTTCACGATCGAAACCGTCTCATGTGAACCTAAAACCCTATAAGCTATAGAATTATGAAATTGTTCACAAACGCTAGAAGGCAGTTATATCATGAAAATGTAAGTGGGCCGAGGCACAATGCACTTCCCGCCATGTCCCCGGCGAATGTATGAATACATGACGACATTCGCGGAAGTTTCGTCCCCATTGTGGCTTCGCACAGTAACGGCAATATTGTGTTTATAAATAGGCTTTGTAAGGTTATTTACGAATAGCTCAATGGTCTATTTTTAAGCTTAAACACGAAATTGGCGGCTATGCACAATATTTAGCGTCTATACGTAGCACTTGAAAAACCACAAAACTTTTTTACCAGTTATTTTCTTTGCTTTCGTTTTCAACAAAGTTCAAGTAAGTTAAATACTGTATATTTGTACTTACGTTCCGTATGACATATCCTCCACAACCCCGATATCGTCTGCTTAGCGACCAGTCCGTATTTAGCCGTTCCATTGTACGCAGGATTCAGCATGTTCTCTTGTGTATGCAGCCAGTTATTCGTCGAGACAGCTATCAGAACTGCAGCTACGGCAGTGCCAGCTGACAGGGGGCTCAGGATCCAGAGGCAGGCGACAGAGGAGTCGATCTTTGCGATCAAAGTTGGCGAAGGTGGAGTGGGCCTGGAATTAAAAAATATATATATTTATAGGAATCCTATGTTATGAAGTGTAGGAGTTCCCGTGGTATCGGCATACTATTGCACACTATTCCTTTGGTATCGGTATACTGTTCTAAGTGCACAATATGTTTCTCTCTGAAATAAATAAACTGAATAGAATCTAATTGAATACGTCGATTACGAGATTTTATCCAACAAGACGGACAAATGCGTCAAATGTATAGTGTACCAACTTACTGCGATCAACAGTAGATATATAAATATTGCTGGACAATTCACACAACATCTAGCCCCGTGGTAAGCTTGAAGCTTGCAATCCAAGCAGAATCTAATTTAAATCACAATTTTTACTTTTGAATTCAAATCAACGTGTGAAAGTTTTAATATGAGTTTGATTGCAGATATAAACATCATGCTCTGATGTTTATATCTACTAGTCGACCCAACCTAGACATAAGATTTATCTTATTTCATAAGCGACAGTCCAAAAAGCTGTCACTATTCTTTAACCACAGCTTTAGCTTCCTGAAACGTGACGTCACAGGAATCTTCAAGCTTTATGTCCGGGCCTGGAACGGAAACCTATTTCTTTTACGGCGAAGCCACTCACAAGAGTCTCAGCAATTTTACTCCGACTTTTCCTGTGACGTTAAACTTGTGATAAAACTTTTATTTTTAGTTTTGTGAAGTTGAGGACTGGCATTATAAAGGTTAGTTGGAATGAAGGAATAAGCCCAGATGTAAATTTCGGAAAAAACAATGATTTTGTATTAAGTCTAATGCGAATACGTCTCCTAAATATCAAAATTGTAGGTTGTCTTGAAAGATTCTCTATGATATTTTATGTTGTCTAGAAAAGTTTTTACGTAGGTATAATAAGCTGGCCGAGGCAAAGTGAGGGCGGATCGCTAGTTAAAGATAAATCAAGCTATACAACTACAATCTACTTGACTTTAAACCAGATTTTTACAAAATCTCACAGAATTTATTAAAATAACATAATCGAAAAATCACGTCCACAACTTGATTAGACCAACCGAAATTGAACTTCCTGCAAAAACCGAGGCCTTAAAACCCGTTTGTCATAAACAGTTTTGAGAGGCTGGCATTTTTACGGGTCTGTCGATAAATCTCGGAATATAAAGTTGTGTATTTACGCAGAATAAATGCCACAGCGGTGATTTGAACGATGTAGTTACGCCCACCGTCTCCAGGGAATGGTATTCGAAACTGTGCTTAAACCTTAAAACCCGTGGCTTTGGAATGTTAGAATAGAATATCAAATTTAGAAGACCCCTCTGTATATTCTGATAGGGAGATTGTGGTAGTTAGGAATTTTCAGATTGGTTTAGTTACCTGGGTGGTCTTCGTGCAGAGATGGCGCCACTGAGCGTGGGGGCAGGCTGCGTGTGCGCGCCGCGTGGCAGTGAGCCATGCACGCACTGCGCGCCCCCGCCCCACATACCGCGCGTTGGTTTCACTGAAACGAAACAACACTTCTTATAGAATATTATACCTGAAGGTCGTCCATCTATATGTAGGTATTGATAGATCACAGACACTACTATTAAAATTACTTTGATATGAGCCCAAATTGGTATAGAGATAGTAAATAGATAGGTAGGTGCCAAAAAAGTATGTAGGCTACCTACTCTTGAAGGTGCACAGTAGAAAGCTTGTAACTAAAAATGGTTTTAAATAAAAACATGCCGGCCCGCCCAGCTTTGCCTATCTATAGCGTTTACAATAAATTATTCTCTTTACAGTGTTGTACCATTAGCGAACGGTTAGAGTATTATTTTCATTGAACATAGATTGAAATTAATTAATTATTAATTGAGGAGCCAATTTCTTATCTAATTTTATATCTTCAATCGTATTTTGTTTCATTTGTGTCTAAACCGTTGGTATACAATTAAAAAATAAAATTGAAGATAAAAAACAAGAACATTGAGCACTCTTTATTATATTAGACTACATGTCACACGGGTCTAACTAGTTTAAATATAGAACGAATCACCTAGACATGATACAAAAGGTCATTAGTCGTCAAATTATTTCTATACTGAAGCTGTAGTGAGTCACCTTTAGCCCTCCCTTAGCTTCTAAAACTAAAGGGTCTCTCTCATTCGTTCCGAACGACAAGATAAATGGATTTTGTCCCTTGAGCATTGAAGGTCAGATAGCCTGTGCAGTTCAGAAAATAAAACGATGAGGTCAAGTTGGTTTTTCAAATTAGCCAGACTAAAACTATTTTATTATTCTGAATTTGTGCCCTGCACAAGGAACCCATTTAAATAATTAAATATTTTGAATGTTATAAATATTAATACTTGAATATTTTTTTTTATTTTCCGGGAAGGCGTTTTAATTTATAAGTGTCTACAATAAATAAAATACGTTCAAAGATGATTTATTTTATTTATTAATTAATTTTATTTTAAAGAATATGCATAAAGTTACTAAACCAGGATAAAACAGTAGTCAAAAAACTATTCGCTAAGTAAGGGCGTGGGGCTATGTAACGCAAAATTTTGGATTTATTATTTTCAATATCAACATCATTTTAGCTGTCGGAGGTCCACTTTGCAACAAATATAAAAAATAAAAGCGACTGTGTCTTCCGTAAACCAGCAGATCACTAGATCATATTTTGTTTTTGTTGGTGGAAGCCCTGTTTTCCAATTCGCAGTCTCCAATCAAGAAATTCTCGGCTCTATCTGTGTGCAATATGGCCTGTCCACTATCATTTCGATTTAATCCATTTGGTTTTGATGATCCGTCTTGTCGTTCTACGTTTCCAAATTTCTGATTTGTTTGCGTAGTATTTTTTAAACTATTGTCAGATGTTTATGTAAAAGAAAATAAACATCTGACACAGTATAAAAACAGATGAAACACAGCGATTGGAACAATTATGGTTGGCAAATTGTTTTGTTTATTGTGTAATCAAACGAGCCGGCTTCTGTAAACAATTCGTGAATTTCCGCTCATATTCTGAAACGTTTCTGTTTTAATTGTAATGTTTTTCCTGTCCACGATCCGCACATGACAGTCAAGTAAACTACACAATCCTAATTTTTATTTTATTACGTAACGTTGTCGTTACACCTATAATTATTACTTATTACCTAGTTAAATTAAAAAAATCTCTATAAATATAGTCAAAGATTAAGAGTCTATTAAGAGTCTATTTTATCAGTGCAATCATAAAATATTCTTAATTTCACTATTTCTAATCCGCTTTGTCTCACATCTATAAAAAAAAACATAGTTTTCTAGTGGAAATTGACCATGTAGACTTAGCCTGGCGTAACTTTATGTGTCTGATGATGTTTTATTTTGGACCTACTTGATTTAATTTTTGCTTTTAATGGTGACTTTCTGAAACATTTTTATCTTAATCTTTTAGTTGACCCATAGATACGCCATTTTGAGAAGTGACACCATGTCGTATACATAAAATTTCTTGCGAGCGATAGGTTTAAGTTCTTTACTAAAGGTACATGCTTGTTTCACCTATAATGCATCTGATCTTTACTTTTATTTATTGGAGTTGGGACCTTTTAGAGGGCATTGCAGAAATTCGAATTCAAATTCCACAAGAATTCAAATCATGCATGAGGGTTTGAGGGTGAACCGGTATTTGTAGCAAGACCTTCTTGGATTCTGTGGCAGGACATTGGTATTCGAGAAACGTACAGCAATCCTTAGAAATTCTAAAAGCAAAAGCGTCCCTTCACATTTATTATTGAAAAAAAATCTTCATTGTAAATTATGTATACTTAATGTGAACGTTAATGTTTAAATTATCCAAGGGCCTAATATATGCTGGAGATGATATCCTGATTTCATTATATATATATTATTACTTTCGCTAAGGAGAAAAATATAGAGATTTAAATTGTTGTTTACTTTTACCAAATAATTTCTACGTCAATACGCTTTATAATAATATTAACCGAGCTTAAAATAGGTAAAATATACTAACGCCGTATTATACCTAGGATGATTTCAGCTAAGTTAGTCTAGAGGCATCCATTCAAATTGAAGATGGAATCGTTGAACTGTCCCCAGTCATTCCAGCGAACAATTCATTAAGGTTAAGCGATCACGAAACTCCAATAATAACCCTATTTGAATAAAATGCAAGAACGGGTAGACGTCATTCCACGGCAACGCTTGACGAATACAAAGTTAGCACTAATTGTAACGACTTCGATAAGCGTTCCCATTATACATAATTACGTTTTGGAATATAACCCTGCGAAGGTCGAACATCGTTGACGTAACTCATAAAGTTAGAAAACTCATTTTCGACTAGCGACGACCTAAACGATGTGCTCAGTTTTCGGTAGCGTGTTTTTCATCGTAATCCCTATTTCATATTTCTATGGGGAAGCGTGATGCGCTGACCGGATAACTTTGGTGTGACAAAACTTTCTAACTTTCGTAATTTGACACGCATGATAGGTACTTTTGTACAAATTATTTTTTAGAGGAAATAAAGCCACCATGATGAACGAGGACAGATCAATGATTGTAACGACTTAAATTTGTAACTTTTATTAAAGTCATTCTTATAATTACTAGGTTTTACCAACATGATTATCATCTATTTTTGAAATCGGGTATTATCACATAAACTATGATAAATGTCTCGACGTTTATGTTTTTATTATGAGAAAAACAACATCATATTTATCATCACAAAATAACGAAAAACTTTTTTAGTAACAAACCTTTTCATCGCTGCACTCACAGTGAAGTACCAAAAACTTCGCGGGATTTTTATAAGCAAATAACTCGCGGTATTTCGTTCCTGAATTACAGTGTTTATTCTTCAACTTGCAATGAGTCTTGTTTGCTGTTTGCGTTGAGCGTTGTCACCGACGAGACAATTTTCGTGGTGCAAAGTGTCTTCACAAAGGCACGTAATATTCATAAGTAGACATTTAAAGCCGAGATCCTCTGTCCTACGACATAGTTAGCAGGCACCGCAGATGGCGACCGGCGTTGCTCGTGTTCCAGCAATTTATTTAATGTGGCCCCGCCTACGTTTTACGAGGTTTTTTCCAACGATGATGCCGTCTCATCTTATTGAGCCGTTTGCTTCAGTTCCCCTGAGAGATCTTTTATTAAGTGACGATACTTTACGGTCCCAGCGTAACGTTTATTTTGCGTAGCAAAGTTTTATTCCAGTTGCGTCTCTGTCAATAAACGTATATTTTTATGACGTAGTGAGAGGTGTGACATGACATAAATCCTTTTTGCTTTGACGCGGCTTATTTCAAACAGGGAGAGGTGGTGATATGTTATTTTACTTATTTGAATCAAAATAATGCTTGGGTCAAAAGGGTTTTATATTACGTTCATGAAAGTACGAAATAGCAGGTAAGTGAGCGTTTTATTGTGATGGATGTGGGTGAGACTGAATTTAAGAAGTTCAAAAATATAAAAAAGCTTTATGTTGCTTGAACCGCCACTAAAATGGTCAATACTATGTTAACGTGGCTTTTTTAGGGGTGCCAATAAGTATTTTATAGGTTAGGCACTTAAAAAGGACTTATCGTAGAACACAAGAATTGTTAATTTACTTAATTTTGTTTGCATTCATATGTATGTGTTATAAATAAATAAATAAAGTTAATATTGTTAGCTATAAAATGAGATCAGTATTCGAGCCTTGTGTCAAGAAATAAGATATAAAAATAGAGATATATGAAATTATATCAACCTTTGAAAATTACAGCTCAATAGACAACACAATTTTCAGAGAAGCTTTGTAAAGTTTTACAACGAAACACCAATAGACCGAACATTCTCAATAACAACGCGTCTGCAACCCGTAAAAGTTGCCCAGTTATTACGGCTCTCATAATCAAACCAGACCGTTCTGAATCCTGCCTCATTGGTATAAAGTTGAAAAGATTTTGCTAGCCTGCAGAATCTACGGCTGCTAAAGAAATATTTTCATATTGTTGAGTACCTACCGCAAAGTTTCCCTTAGCAAGGCCGGTGATTGTTGTTTGCTCAGCTAGAAAAATTACAATCTTCGTATTGTACCTTTTTGATGTCTTTTACAGAGCGTTGCTGGTAAAATTGATTCCAGGAAACCAAACTTGGGTATCTTTTTCGGGCTGGTAATAAACTTTACACTTGATTTATTGAAAAAGAAGATTATATTAAAAAGCTTGTTTCAGAATTACGTTTCATCGTAATCACCCCTATTTATTCATTTTGAAAATCGTTTACTCACGTAAACTATAACGATATTATGTATATTCGACGTTTCTGTTTTCCAACAAGAGATAAACCTTTGCTGAAAAAACCACTGCTGGGGCACAGGGACTTCTCTCTTGACGAGATATTAGGCCTTATCATGTTATTTCAAGCCGTGAGAGCCGTGTTGGCTAAGTGGGAGCACACCCGACTTTCATTCAGAAGGTCGTGGGTTCAAACCCCGCCGCGCACCTCTGATTTTTCTTCTTGGAAAATTATGTGTGCTATAAAAACACGTGCTCTAACGGTGAAGGCAAACATCGTGAGGAAACCGGCATGTTCTGAGAACTTTGAAAAGTTTGAAGAACATGTTTGTGTCATTCACCAACCCGCACTTGGCCAGCGTGGTGAATTAAGGCCTAATCTCTCTCGTCAAGAGAGAAGTCCCTGTGTCCCAGCAGTGGGAACGTGAATAGGGGTGTTATGTGTATGTTATGTATGTTATTTCAAAGTTCTCAGAACATGCCGGTTTTCGTTCCTCCCGATGTTCGCCTTCAACGTTAGAGTACGTGTTTTTAAAGCACACATAATTTTTCAAGAAGAACAATCAGTGGTGTGCGGCAGGGTTTGAACCCTTGACCTTCGGAATGAAAGTCGAGGATGCCACTTAGCCAACTCGGCTCGTCGCTCAATTTCATTTATATAAGTTTTTAATAATGGCTCTTAATTTATAATAATGGAAACATACGTTAAGTTGATTGAGCGTAAAAATAAAACGACGAGACACTTAAATATATACGAGAAAACAGGGTTCAAGTATCCAGAAACGCATGAAATGTAATAGCTAAAATATTCACAAAGACCTAAATAACGTTACTATTGCGAATAAAAGTATCAAAACGACTCTTACGTCGTCAACGCTCTTACCTCGGGTACCATAGAATTCACAAGTGTGCCCAATACTTTCACGCACAATAAACCTCAAGGATGAGTATCAAGAGAATAGCTTTCTGAGTAACGCTCAATCATTCTCCGCCTATTATCACGCAATCCTACATAAGCTGGGATTAAATATTACAAGCTCAGGAGAAAATGGCAGTCCCTGATCAGCATAGGGGCATGGGGCAGACTTTGATCGATGATTTCCGGCTCAAATTTAAGTAGCTACACGTGTTGCCGACAAGAAATAAAGAGAAAATAATTTTGATGTAGCGCTTTTATTATGGAACTATTGTACTAGGTAGATCTTTTCAAAGATTAATTAATATTATATTTCTTTGTTCAGTCACGGTACGAGTCCTTACTTACGGCTGTTATCGTTGCGCAACATGCGTTACAGTGTTGACCTAATGTTGAATGTTGATGATAATGATGAAATTATTAACACCACTTAATGTTGCTTTACTATCAAACAAAATAATTGCGTTAAATAACTCTTGAATGTGCTTTCTTTTACCAACGAAACTATGTTACTCTGAGTACGTAAGAGTTTGGTTATTCTTTAGCGCTCGGAATGCGAAAGACGCGGGTTCGGTGAAAGTTTGTATTGCGTTTCTCTATTTTGGAAGAAATCAAAAATGTCACTAATAAAACTATGAATATTTTTAATATATTTGGTTATTGTATTTTGTACTGTTTAATAAAAAATAGTGTATTTTGTAAACCTACTTCATTGACAAAAACAGCAACGTCTAAAAACTCGCATAAAATTAAATTTTGTCTAATCTAAAGAAAATTGTTCGTACAATATAATTTCATTAGAGTGCCCACTAGAGCTGCGTACAATAAGCAATAAATAGAAGGAAGACGGCTCCCGCATTTTAAGTAAATATAATTCAATATACTTGGAAATTTTCAAGTAAACGTAAAGTTTTAATTTAATGAAACGTGATTAATAATGTATTATTACCTAGATTTATGCTGAGGTTAGGTTTATTTTAATTATGTATCCGATAATATAATTTAAGAAATTTAGTAAACACAAACAAAACGCTGTACAAGTTATTCGATAACTTCGATGAGTTTTGATACGAGAATTATATAATAATAATAAGATAATTAAATATAAGTTAGAAATCATCTTAATTCTCTTACATTATTATATCCAATGTCCTTTAGCTATATTTTACATAAGGTTGATATAAAGCATAATAGTTTGTAAATTCTAATGTTCTCCATGCTGAGGTTGTTGCTATTTTCCGTTTAGCGCGCTTGAGCACATTACTATCGGATCGAATGATCAAAGCACAGCATGCGAGAGATTTTCACAGTGATAATGATAACTTCAAATGTAAACAAATACTCAGTCAGATGTTAATATTGCTAAAGCAAGAGCTGCTGTGGAAATAAAGTTTTTACTGTGGGAAATCAAATATATTCCATATATTCCATACAATATTATCGTATTCTCCTTTATTTTAAATAATAACATAAACAACGACCTCTTTATTATATCTTTATTTTGTATGTAAGTTAGGGTAGGTACCTATATTTGTCTTAACTTCGGGTCAATAAAATATAACAGAAACATTCATTAATTAGCCACTAATAGTGAAACCAAATATACTTTCGTTACATTCGTTCGTAGAAAACAAAAAAAAATCCCCAAGGACAGTAGATAAACCTTTTATTATGAAAGATAAAAGGTACATGGAGTCTGTATTTTAAGGCCGTGCGTAATAAAAATCATAAAGTGACCTACACAGACCTGCCGTTTACCAAGATTTTACGCCTACGCAATAAAATACCGTCGTAAATATTTGAAACAAGGAGATTTCCGAGTATTTGTCTAAGAATACTTAAATTTTACGTATTTATACGTAAATAAATAAATGCTAGACTTTAAATATTAGAATCTTTAAAAAGCCTCCTACTTATACCTACTACATAATATGTGGTGATTATGATTGCAGGTTCAACAATTTTGTACGGTGAAATGTGAAACCGTAAGATATTTTTTTATTTATTCATACGTTCACTACAAACCAAAGGAAGAAAAAAATATTCATGTTTTGCCAGACAATTGTGGCGGATATTGTAATGTAATCGACTTGACAATAAATTAAATCTGAAATAAGACAAAATTAGTTCACAAAAGATTATTTACTTCGTTACTTCGACTATAAAATACGACCTGTAAATAATTAAATCAGCTGCCATCTCAAAGGAACTATTTGTACTAAACAAGGTGTTGTGTTTTTCTTATACTCAACTAGATGGCGCTATGCATAGCCACGAAAGAATAAAACAAAGTGAGGCAAACGCGTTTGCCTAACGATGCGCGAATGACCTAATCACCAATTAGGATTCAATTATACAATAGTGTAACAGGCATAGGTTTCCATTAGATGCAGAAAAAGCAGGTTTATAATGTGAAAAAAGTTATCTTTTCATTAATTATCATAATTACAAACATAATTGATGTTATTTAGTATAAGGTCATGTTGGCCGAGTAGGACTAACACTCGACCGAAGGTTGTGGATTCAAACCCCATGATACACCTTTGGATTTCTATAGGATTCTATTAGACAGACTTGTGCATAGTAAGGGACGTGATACATTTTATAATAATGTTATTTGTAATAAAATCTCTATTAAGTATAGATTCCTACTTATTGAAAATAAGCTTAACTTATAATCAGATAACAAATTTGCTTAAAAAATCAGAGTTAGCTTTGAATACATAAAGTCTTAACTAAAAGGTTCTACCCAATTTGAATTTACTAATGTTTTTCTTGTTTCTGACCCTTTTGGGACAAATGGGGTCGGAGGATATTTTGTAAATCGATTCAGGACTTTAATAGATGTTAAGAATGTTTGAAAGTTTTTATGTCTAAGAATAAAAAGGATCTGGCCGGTACTTAGTGCAAATCGCGTTTGTAGAAATTCTTTTCTGTTTCCATGAATACATTTTGTATTTAGATTCATCTATAATTATAAGAAAAAAAACCTGTTGAAATAAAACGGTAAACGAAAATATTGTAAGGGACTTAGGAACCAGGGCTTAACGAGTTCTCTCATGAATACAGTCAAATAGACTGACAAGATGGATCCTTTTTTTTTCTGATTTCCCATTCACTACTGCGTTTCGAATTGCATTTAGCTTCAAGTTACTAAGATTATATAAATTATTAAATATATTTTACAATGACTCTTTTTTTGTTTTTATTTAAAACTAGCTGACTCCCCTGCGGATTCGTCGCGGATGTTATCTCAACTATTGAATATGCAATGGCCTACTTCGGCTATTTTAAAAAAATACATATTATTAAACCTATCAAGCATTTAACATCGTATGGCTATAATGATGATGATGATGTATCAAGCACGAAAAATAATCTCTCTCTGGCATAATATATCACAAAAACAGCTTTGAGGTCATTAAATTGACCTTAGTAGAGACAAAGACATATTGCGTTACACAAAATACTATCCCGTTTCAATTTTCCTAAGTAGTCGTGGATGTCTACAATTTGTGCGTAAGAATATAACAAGAGCTATAAAAAGACTGGAGAGGCTTAGCGCAGGTTATCGTCAAATCGCCGGTTCACTTTAAAGGACCTAATAAAGTGTCCATATTATATACTAGAAATAAAAGACTTAGAGCATTTTGATCAAATAAATAGTTAATTCAGAATAAAAGTCGTTGGACATAATGTCAGACGTCTTCATTTTGATCAAATAAATAGTTAATTCAGAATAAAAGTCGTTGGACATAATGTCAGACGTCTTTCTAACAAGATGGACGGTTAAATTAGTAATAGCTGCTTGATGGATCCAAGCCTTTCTGACCGGGAAAACTGAAAAATTGTAATAGTTTCTGAGAGAGTTAATCTAGCTTTTCGAACGACTCAAACTATGATGAATGATCTACAAATTAAGAGCCGTGACAAAGCAATCTTATTTCTAGATAGGCGATTAATTTTTTCAAAGCCACCATAACTTAATTTTAAATTTTCACCATTTTCATACCTATATTCTGACCTACCTAATCGTACAAACTGCCTGCCGTGTCTTAATGTTAAAAAAAATCATCAATCAATGGGAAATTTCGTTCAAGAGTTCTTGACTTGTTACATTAGTCCCATAGTGTGATTTTATGGAAGAAAAATCTGATCATTTACCTATTGTATGTTGGTAGAAGAAAAACTTTTTGGTTACGCAACATCTGGCAATATACTGGCATAAGAAAGGCAGTTAGTTGTAAAGCCGACCTTCAGTATTACAGTATTGCCACAATAATAATAATAAGAAGATGTAGTCCAGCGAATCATACAATAGCCAAAATTGCATTAACACAGAATAAATACGTTGATAAAATATGAACTAGCTAAAATAAAAGGAACTTGAGATTAACAGCTTTAATCAAGCAATTGGTGGAGGATTACAGAGATTTTTATGTTGTGGAGTGCCCTCCCTGGCCGGGGCATATCATCAATCAACTTGAAAAACCGGGAATAAAATTCCTATGTATATATTCTTTAAATTAATGGCATACTTATCTTAAAATATTAGTAAGGTCTCTAGAGACGCAATTATTAATTTATAGATTTTTTTAAAATTATTTTTGCCGTGTAGCAGACTCGACTTTCATTCCGAAGGTCGTGGGTTATCCCGCCCCGCAATTCAGAATTTTATTTTTGAAAAAGTATGCGTGCTACAAAAATACGTGCTCTAACGGTGAAGAAATTTTAAATTTTAAATTTTGATTATTGTTTATAATACTTATTATTATTTATAATACATAATTATTTCTATTATATTTTTTGTAACTTGTTGACGTGACTAAGTGTTCTGTGATGTTCCTATAGTTGTAAATAAATGAATATGAATATGAATAAGGCAAACATAGTGAGGAAACCGGCATGGTCTGAGATTCAAAAGCTCGAAGAACATTGTATCATTCACCAACCCGCACTCGGCCAGCGTGGTGAATTAATATCATATAATCACTCTCGTCAAGAGAGTCCCTGTGTACCTGCAGTGGGAGCATTATATACATAGGTGTGTTGATAATGATGAAATTATTGATGTGGTATAAATATAGTTGGTAGAAGAGAGATGATAATTATATCCTAGCTTTGTGATAAGATGAGTATTCGAATTGAGTTAATAACTGTGTTTGACGATCCGCGATTCTTTAGAAAATAGGTTACATAGGCATCACGTACGTTAAAAAAATATTATATTTGATGGCTTTACACAATTAATGATCATGTTTGTATTTTGAAACGAGTACCAATTTTTGTAATTGATTACAGAAACTTATAATCACAATAGTTAACTGATTAATCCTGGTTAAATAATCCTAATCCTAACTAATATTATAAATGCGAAAGTAACTCTGCCTGTCTGTCTGTCTATCTGTCTGTCTGTTACACTTTCCCGCTTAAACCTCTTAACCGATTTTAATGAAATTTGGCACATACAATCTTTAGACCCTGAGACAGAACATAGGCTACTTTTTACCGCGGAAAATACATGCTTTCGCGGGAAAATTCGATTTGGATAAAACTTAGTATGGAGAAGATAGTTGCAAATAAAAGTATATGGCGAGAGACTTTTTACCGCGGAAAAATACTTGCTTCCGCGGGAAAATATATGCTTACACGGGAAAATTAGATTTCGATTAAATTTAGTATGGAGATAGTTGCAAATAAAAGTATGTGGCGAGAGACTTTCTACCGCGGAAAAATACTTGCTTTCGCGGGAAAATATATGCTTACGCGGGAAAATTCGATTTGGATTAAATTTAGTATGGAGATAGTTGCAAATAAAAGTATATGGCGAGACGAAGTTCGCGGGGGCAGCTAGTTGTATTATAAATTAGGTAAAAGTTTAATATGTAGGTAATACAAACTCATCATCCAGACTTATATTTAGTTATTCCATCATTCCATTATAATTTATTTCGTTCCATTGTTACTTCCATTTTGCGAATACCGTTCTTATTTTGATAATCCAATTTTCTTAAAAAACGGTCTCATAAATTGAGCGTTTAACTCAAGTGAACAGATATTGAAATTGCAATACAGTCGTATTTTTTCCTTTGACATCTTCAAAGTAATTTTTAGGGAAAAGGCGAAGATTTATTAACCGTGAACGTCCGGTACATTTTTATTACACTGAAGAGAAAAAAATATGTGGTTTCGTCAAAATTTCGCGAGATTATGAGTCTGTAATAAAATGGGGATTCCACTAATAAAAAATAGGCTTTCACGACAATTAAGGCTAATGGTTCCACATTTATAAAGATTCATCGTCTGGAAATTACTTCTATCTAAGCTTTGAGAGCTAACGCAAATGAATCTATAATTTGGAACGAGCCTCGCATATTAATAAACGTTAATTCAGATATTGAGATAAGTTATTTATTATTATTGGGTTGTTATTGTTGTGAATAAGTATAAGATAATGTTATTGATATAACATTGTTTTGAGAAGTTGATCAAGTCCTTGAATTTAAATTTTAAGTAATTTAAACCAACGGATGGTATTTTTCTATGTACCTACTTATCATAAAATTATTCATGTACAAAATTGTTTGTCGGTTCTGCATGTTTGTAGTATTTTCTGGTTATCTCCCCTTTTTTACAATATCTACGTTTTATTTATAAAATTGTATAGGTATCAGATACCTTATAACACAAAGATTTAAAGTTTTGCCGTGGCCCAAAAATTTTTCTGTGTGATTTGTTCAGCTACATTTATTTATCATCCTTAGTGTTACAAAATAAACCAATTACCTATACATTAAAGCAAACATTATTTTCAACAGTATGTTCAGATGACGACGACCTTATGTTTTAAAACAAAGGACCCCAAAACCAGGCAGAGCTGTTATTAAGCACCCTTTTTATGTGAGGTAGGTGCTCAGCTAATTTTCTCTTTGTTAACTTTGTTGTGAAGGAACTCAAAAACTTCGAGATTTATATTTCTGCTCCAAATTGGCGGCAAAAACCTTTGTGGGACGAATTCTTGCTTATTTTCGTTGCTAAGCATTAAGTGCAGGTTTCGTGTCTTTATTTAATAAGAGAAGGCCCGTAGCTACATCTAGAATGGTGTTTATCGTAAGAGTTTTGAATTTTAAGCAATGCGATACAGCATTCGCTTCTAGTCAACTGTTTTCATTTCAGTTAATATCAGTTTCTTAATAGTAGTAACATAACATGAGTTCTAATTATATTATCGTAGTTTAGGTTAGTAGGTTTTTTTACTTTACTATATAATATAACCCATAAAAGCATTGCAAAGAGATTACCCTTGCCGAGTAGTGGGGCGTGATATTGTTTGTTATGATGATGATGATAAATAGTCTAAAGGCAAGAGCATGAAATCTGTTTGTGTTTGCTGTGGCATACAAACAAATAAAGCAATGGTTCATTAGTATCGTTGCCATGGTAACCCATAGAGAAATACCGTTATGATTACAATGCAAATAAGATCGTGAACTGAGGTGCGGTGGCGGTGGCTTACGTCATAAAATGAAATGGGGTATGTTCGGAATTTATGTATCGCGTTTTGGATCTCTGGCTTCGTTTTGGGACTCTCAAGTTTGGAGACATAAACAGCCCTTCGTTGAATTAACATGTCATATAGAAAATTAAAAACTTAGAAAACTAGCTGTCATCAAATTTCTTTACACTTTTATAATTTTGATAAATTTAATTTTATATTCATATCAAGAGAAATTGCAATTTTCAAAAGTAGTGAAAATTTAATCTAATACCTATGTTTTGTAAAATTGCATGATGTAATCAAGATAATATACATACATCAGTTTTAAAATAGTGTGAGGCAAAATTTAGGCACAGACGAGTCTTAAAACGTGACCCAGTGTATGTCATTACCATAATCTACGACCTAGCCAACGTCTTTTCTATCTACCTTTAGATTTTCCTAGGTGGGCATATATTTTAGTTATATCATTCGTTACTTCAACACAATTTTACTCTCACACAAGAACACTCACCTATAACGTAAGAACGGTTTAATCTATTTGACTGAAAATCGGTGGAGATAATATAGGTATCTCTTATCTTATCCAAGTGGGCAGACTGTTGATACTACCTAAATTTAAGAACTATTCTGTACCTACACAGTTTTACAATAAATAATTCTTTATCTTTTTCTATAGAACTTGCTATACCTAAGTATTAATAATAATCCTCAATTGCAGCCTTAAAATGTTCAATGATCACTTCAAATATAGTTTTGATACCAATGTATTGTACAACCAAAAAAGCCTTCGCGGCATAAAATCTTTTGCCGTTATAAGCATTAGTAGAACTGTTTGATCTCGTTTTTACGAAAACATCCTTAGGCATTGCTTCTATCTTGGCATTGTTTGCGCACTTTCCGTCGTTAACTCTCCCAGAGGGAAGATTTGACGATTTGCACGACAAAGTACGCCTAAGAAAAGAATCTCATTGACATTACCAAGATTTCACTTCGGAAGGAAAGTTCACTTATATTAATGGGCATGGTCGTTTTCATAAAAATACAATGTTCGTTATGACGCAACTGGTTTGTTTTAATACGTACATTACGTGTAATGGATATTATTAAGCAGGAAAGTCGAAATTTTTTTTTACCAAACAAGCTACATCGCCAATAAACTCTCGTTGTGTATACAGAATAGGTACCTACGCATTATTGAGAATAACTGTAATACAATATAAGAATACCTTTCATATAGAAAATTGAAATAAGAAATAGGTAAAAAAATCGCTTGCTAGCAGTTGTGGGTTCGATTTCCGCCTCAGGACCCACGTTCGTATAATTTGCAGATAGTTGTGATCTGTGTGTGATCAACGAATAATGATTCTACGTCGTTTATACTTTAAAATTATATTAATTTATACAGTAAACACCCTGTTGTTTTCAAAAATTTTAACAATCAAACAAAAAGCATTACAGTGAAAAAAACTCTTCATCATTACAATGTACTCGTAGATAGAAAGATGAAGGATTTGATGGTTATGGAATTCCCCATCTGTCAACCTTCGTCAGAAACATAACGTAAAAAAAACGTTTGAAGAAGGTACCTACACGTGCCTTAAAAGTAAAACATATTTTGCTAATAAATGATAATTGCAAAACTATGTACTTGGCCTACAATTTCCATAAAACAAATTACTAGAAAACCATTATTACAGTTTTTAATTAACGTCCAACACGGAGTGTTCCATCCAATACGCAGTTAAAATCTCCATTATATAACTTTTCGGGGCATATCGAACATCTGTTATATGTTTTAAGCTATGCTATATAACCAGCCCACTATCATTTCAACAAGCTTTGCTTTCAACTCGCAATTTGATCTTAAACGATTCCCTCATTTTTATCGATATTTAAGAGTAAAATACTTATGAAGTTTCCCAGCGCAGTGACAAATTATCTGTCTACAAAGCAACCAGCCTAAACGCTCCTGATTAAGCCTCACATCAAGGAAATGGAAGCCCATCTAAAATGCAAAGCAAGGCGGCTGATTTCTTCGCAACTATAGAGGGTAAGCCTCGCATTGTTCGAAGGGTAGAATGTAGATAGAGTAACTAAGCTTCGCTTTGTATTAATGAAAGTTCATGTGCAGTGCTAGGGATTATTATTTGTGCCTTGGTTTTGTATACGTCTTATATTTAAAGTTCTAGAAATGTTTAAGAATTTATGAAAAGCCAGGCGATAGGAGTCGTGTTTGCTAATATGGTTGCTAAGATAGGTACACGGAATAAAAGTCAAGTGGCACACTTCACTTTTATTCCGTGGGTTCAAGCCCCCCGCGGACCTCTACATTATCTTCTTGAAAAATGCTCTAACGGCAAACATTGTGAGGAAACCAACATGTTCTGGAAACTTTGAAAAGTTTTAAGGACATTGTGTGTCCTTCACCCATCTCTTTCGTCAATAGATATGTCCCAGCAGTGGGAACATAAATATGGGTGATTATCATATTTGCCCATAAATATAACATACTCAATAATAAAGTATATGAGGCACGATAACACTCATATAATTATGAGGGTCCTACACATTACACATGCGACTTCGTAAACTTAGAGACGGGTCTTCTATTCTGACAACTGTCAACAGTTTCCGCTCTATTTCAACAAATACCTATTAACATAATTTGAGAGTGAAATTAACGCCCTATTTTGGCCCAATATGACCCACTTAAGGAAACACTTCTAAAATTGCAATCTATATAGCAGGGGTGGCCAACTTGATAGGACCCAAGATCTCTTTTTCATTATAGAGACCCTGTGCGATCTACCAATTACATACTTACTTCTGGAAATAAAAAAAAGTGGCCAAGTGCGAGTCGGACTCGCCCATTTAGGCTTCCGCAGCAATTGTTTATATGAAATACATAGTTTATGACGTGTTATAAAAAAAACTACTTGATAGATTTCGTTCAAACCAATTTTCGTTGGTAGTTTTTGTGCTCAAGTACATTATATATTTTTTCTAGATTTATCATTCTCTTATTTTAGAAGTTAGAGGGGGGGGGGGTGGACACTCTGTTTTCCACTTTGGAAGAGTCTCTCGTGCAAACTATTTAGTTGAGAAATAAATGATGTTAGAAACCTTTATATGATTTTAGAAGACCTATTAATAGATACCCCGTATGGGTTCAATGAAATTTTATTTTTAAATTTTCGGTTCCAAGTATTAACCCCCAAATTTAATAACCTTTTTTCAATTTTTTTCTGAAATCTTAGTGCGGTTAACGGAATACTTCTACCTACTAAATTTCAGCTGTATGGCTCTTACAGTTTCGGAGAAAAACGGCTGTGACATACGGACGGACGGACGGACATGACGAACCTATAAATAAGGGTTCCGTTTTTACCATTTGGCTACGGAACCCTAAAAATGAAACAGCATATTTCAGTTCGCTTCCCTCTTATTGGTCATCGCGTGCCCAAAACAAAAGACTACACTGCGTTAAAAAGAGGATTAAATACCTTGACGGAACAGCGATTGAAAAATTATATAAAATGATGCGTCCAGCAGTAGGTGATTACGTTAGGCAGTCTAGTCTATTTATTTATTTTTGCCTTGCCAAGATCGACTGGACTAACAGTCGCGATCGACCGGTCGATCGCGATCGACCGGTTGGCCACCCCTGCTATATAGTAATATAAATATACTTATAGAAATCAATGACATTTTGTTGTCATTTTATAACTCAAAAAATGCTGAACCGATTTAGGTGACTCAGGGCTAATTTTAAATTGTTTAAAAAAAAGACGTAGTACCTACATCAGGGAAAGTTTAAGAGGTGAGGTTTAAAACATGAGAATAACGCTTTATAAACAATCTTGTAAACACCACCAAAAATAAATAAATAAAATAATAAGTACCAAAATAAAAAATATCATCCGTTTAAAAGCTGGACAAAACGTCTATCGTATAGAGATATTAAAAATAAAGTTTCTCGTTAATTTTTAATCTAAAAATGTATTTTAGGTTATAGATAAGTGTAACAACACCTTTATAGGTCACTACTACAAAATAAAAGTGCTGACATAATAGCTCGGTTTTGCCAAGCCACCTACTTAGTGTTCAAAATTCACGCGGAATTCACCATATTTCATTTCAAACCGCTACTAGAATAACAATGAGTGAAGTAACATGAATACTAAACAGGCAAACAGTTTATTTCGTTAATCGTGCAAACAAGGACTTCTAGTTTGTATTACTCTATCTGGAAGCAACTTTGGGGAGGTTATTGAAACTATTTAAACTTGCTGAAGCGTATCCAACAAGCTCTTACGCTCTAAGGTTACAATAGAGATGGTAAGTTGCGTAAAATCCTTGAAACATAGCTGGGAGACATAATTATCCTCACTCAATAGTGGTCACTTGAAAGGTGTTGGTGAAAATATATTTGCATAAACATAGTTAATGAGGAGTTCGGGATTAATATCATCAATAAGAATAATTGCTAGTACTTCGATATAATGTAATTATTTTGTGATAGGTACAGATTATTTATATTGAATTTATTTTTTATAGACAACTAGCTGACCCGCTCGCACTTTGCCCCCTTAATTTCTATGTTTTCTTACCTTTTAAACCTACCCTGGGCTACTACGACTATTTTAAAACCAAAAGCCTAAATCGACACAGCCGTTTGAGTTATAGAACGTACAACGAAAAGTGGCATTGATTTTTATGTAATAATAATTTTTAATATTTTAACGCTAATACCGCATTTCAAAGCTAACGTCAAATATGGCTTCGTTTAATAACCCTGCTATATTCAAAAGACCTTCATACATATAACTATGACTTGCGTCTCTGGTATCGAAGGAAGGCTTTTCAAGAATGTCGGTTTAGCGACCCAGACTATTGAGAATAGATATAAAATGAATGTAAATAGCAAAGGGATATCCTTCGGTTGACCCAAGGATTGGTTTCTTGACGTGTGAAATCAATACCTCGCTCTATGTTCCGGAAAATGCCGGCAGCAATTTTGAGTGAAGATGCTTCGGGAAAATATAATATTGATTTTTCTTAATTTATTACCTGTTTTTTATTAAAAGAACTTAAGCTCCTTATATTTTGCATTAAATTCTGTGTGTATTTAGATTATTTAATTTGGTTTGTGATTAATACATCACCTTAAATCCTTTTAAATAAATTTAAAAATAGAGTACACCGGAAATAGACTAAAGGAAATAAAATGATTCCTGCTTTCTTTCCTTGAAGAAACATTGAATTCGAAATACACATTACCGGAAAAGGTATCTTTGTGTTATTTAGACTCTATCTTCTTCGAAATAAAGACCTGTTTATATAAGGTGGGCATTGTTGGGAAACAATACTGCGGCATAACTCGATTGGAGTAGTACACTCCGAATCTTCTTTTCTCCAAATGGATACCATTGTTTTTTCCCGCAAAAAGCATTCTGTTCCTTGAACACGAAGCTTGTACGTACGCGACTTGCTGTTGAAAGTAAACACAATGTTAATAAAATGGACATCTTAGTTTAAAATAGCGTGGAACTTGATTTTCTGCTTTTATATTCCATAAAAAAACATATTTTTCTAAATTAACGCAAAAGACTTTTTAATACCAGCGTGTTCAATTAAGAATCAACAAACATACTTTTTAGCTTTAAATAATATTTTTTCATATAACTTTTTAAACTATCATGGTTTTTAACTATATTTGAACATGAAACGGGTAACCGCCTACCCGCCGCCCCGCCGGTGTCATCAGTTTGTCCGTGAACATGGCGCTTGCAACAGTGTCGAAATATCGGAAAACTCAAAAACAATTAAATCATGGTATGTTACCCGTTTCATGTTCAAATATATTTTTTCATGTTTTCATAAAATAAATATTGGCACAAATAATTAAAAAATAATAATTTAGCGTAATATAATAATTTTTATATCTTTGTATATTCCTGAAATAAAAATCTTTTGTTCTTTAATCTTTCACAGGACAGTCACAGGTAAAAAATAAGTGATGAATAAATAAATTTAATATATATAAACGGACAGATAAAACTGCTTGTCCCTTTGTCCTCGTGTTCAAGAGCTGCAGTATTGAGAATACAAAACGCGGCACTCAGTTTCTCTTCAGCCGAGCGAGAATACGATATGTCTCCATCACATTTACATTCTTGAAGTCGACGTGGATATACGTAGGTACTCAGCGGTGATGCTGTACATTGAAATTTTCTTTATTCTCTTTGTTTTTCTGTGTCATTGATCCTTCGCTGTATTTTAATATGCAGGTCAAATTAATGTTATGTTTGTATTAATCATAATAACAACCTCAAATATCCATTAAACGGTTAAATGAAAACTTCATTTTCTAACGCGAGAAATATTTTTGGCGGCATTGCTGCAAATAATTTACGCACCATTAAAATTCCTTATTATTACATATTACATAGTAAGTAACCTTTGCCCTTCGATTTTACGGAAAATCCGGTAAATGCTGTCACATCAATCAAGTCAGAAATCGCTTTTCATCGATCAAAACGAGATCTCTGGAGCTTTAGACCCCTCGCAAACTGCAGACTTTCGATCGGCCGATATTTTGGTCGGGTTGGGCTGTTAGCGCGCACACTACTCCAACTAAACAGTTGGGTTGGTGGTGAGTGCGCAAACTAGGCAACAGTCGGCCGACGATATTCAGTAGGGCGTGCAAAACCGGTTTCCGGTTTTCAGAAAAACCGGAAAACCGGACGAAAATTTACCATTTTTCAAAACCGGTTTTGGGAGACAAAACCGAAGTTGATTTCGGTTTTCCCGTCAATGAATTAAATTTGGATTTAAATCCAATTTTTCGAACTTAAGAAATATTATGTAACGAATTATGGAGATAATCACAAAAGTTCGAAATTGGTAAAATCTTCAAGGAAATCTCCCCTAAAAGCTGATGAATTTTATGTTTTTTCTGTGTTCCTTTAAAGACATACTTCCGCAGGACTATGTTGTGGCTATTATGTCTTTAAAGGAACAAGGAAAAGACATAAAATTGCAATTAGAATGACGCACACGATGATCAAAAATATTATTCTGATTTGATCGAGTAATTTAAAATTTTATATTATAAGTTCATGTTAACTAAACAATTAATTTGATCTACTTAATAGGCATAGGTTGATTAAAACAGATAATAAATAGGTTTTTACCTATAAAATTGCTGTTTTGCAGTACTGGTTTTTTAAATCATAATAATTATTTTTTGGCTTATAATTCTATAAATAATGGCATTCTTTTTCCAAAAGCAGTCATTTGCTTTTTGATTAATGGTAAATTTTCATCGAATTTCAATCTTTTTCGTCATCATGGATACGTAAAAAATTCGAGTAATTACGGAATTTGAGTACTGTCGTGACTGCAACGTGGCACAAGCGGCACATAACATCAACAACGTTTACGCAGTTAACATTACAAACCAACAAACCACCTCCCATTGGTTTGCTTGCTTCCGTTCTGAAAATTTCCACCTCAAAAATGGTCTCCTCGCGGTCGTCCGAAGACCTTTGTTTGCGATGATAAATTCAAGACGATTATGGAAGCTGATCACAATCTACGGCTGAATTAGCTGCAACTCTTGACGTTAGCCTCGAAACAATAGTGGTTAATTTGCGTCAAATCAGCAAGGTAAGAGAGGTTGACAAATATGTGCCCAACAAATTGAATAATTGCCAGCGTGAAATAGGCGTCGACACGTGCCTTGCACTGCTCAACAGACACACAAATGAAGGAAATTTGAATACCAAGTTGGCTGGATCCTGGTTCAACACCTAAACAATGCCCTAAACGTAACCATATACCCCTATAAAAATCACTGATTATTACTGTTTGGCCGCTACTACCTACTACTACTACTAACTAGTAGCGCCGGTGTGATTCATCACAGCTTCTTATCAAACGAGTTGAGTATTACTGCAATTATGTGTACTGAGAATTCTTCTTCTTCCTCGGTTCCTCACTGCTGAGGATCGTGACCACGTACAATCAGCCCCCACTGTGTACGGTCATATGCAGAGTGTAGAGCGCGGTGCAAGCTGCCTTCACCGGCCTGTTTGATGGTATCAGACCATCTCGTAGGAGCCCTGCCCTGTGCATGTTTTCCTTCCATCTTTCCCATGATGATCTGCTTCTCCAGACAATGCCCAGAACCGCATAATGTGCCCGAAGAAGCTAAGAGCTCTTTTTCAGCATGTTGTAGAGCCGTGTGGTGGTTATGAGCTCTTCTAGGATCGAATCATTGGTTCTCATGGCCGGCCATGGTATACGCAGCAGTTTACACCAGCACCACATTTCAAAGGCTATCTTGCTGCTGTCACGGGATCTAACTGTCCATGTTTCAGCTTCTTATATATACATGGAATGAACCAGTGCACGCACAAGGTGTACCTTCATTTTCCGCCGAACGCCTCTAGTGTGAATAACTGTACTGTACTGTGAATAACTGAACACAATGACGGGGAAACTGGCACATCACCAACCAGCATTGGCCAATCGCTCGTCTCTGCGGCTTCTAAACGTCAACGCACGACCTCATACTGCACAGCAGACGGTCTCCAAGTTGCAAGAACTGGGGTAACCTTCCGTCTTTCGTCTTACTCACCAGACCATGCGGCTACAGGTTACTACTTTTTCCAGAATTTGGATAACATCTTGGGACCTCAAAACCGAAATTAAAAACCGGTTTTGACAACCTTCCGGTTTTGCACGCCCTAATATTCAGTTTTTAAACTACCTGTTGAAGAGAGCTGTCTCATAATGGAAGTTTCTCGTAGTAAAATATTGTCCAGAAATATTATAATTGCTCTCATACAACGGAGGAGAAAAATCAAGAAGAGAGTCTGAGAGTATTGTGTGCATCCCATCTACAGTACTAGATTATTAAATGGAAAATTTTACACGATGCATTCAAAATTACTAGATTACCCGAAAATTAAAATAAGATTACGTTTCTACAACGAGCGATTGAGTAGAATTGGACATAATGAAAGAATGCACGACCTTCCGGCTCCAAAACTCGGAGCGAAGTGAACCATCGGCCGACTAAACAATCGGTCAGTGTGCGCGCTTGCAAGGAGCTCCATACTAATATAGCAGTCGGCCGATAGTTTGATCATCTTTCAGTTTGAACGCAGTTGAGAAGCCTATCAAACTTATTTATCGGCCGATACCAAATCGTTGTAGTATGCGGACTTGCATACATCTTCATACTGATTATAAGCCCGACCAAACTATCGGCCGATCGAAAGTCTGCAGTTTGCGAGGGGTCTTAATGTCATTGATATTAAACAGCTCTGATAAATTAATTGAATGCAGAAACATTATAACAAGCTACGGTTTGGTTTGATTGATTATATAAAATAATAAAAATAAATAAAATAAATTTTATTTGGAACAAAAACCATGGTGTATAATAATACAGTAGAGAACGATAATACACGCAGTAGTTAGTAGATAACTGTGTCGCGAGTATTAACGCCCACCTCCAGATACAAATCGTATTCCAAATGTAAAAGTTAAAGATTACCTCTTATACATATATATATTTAAATATATATTACATTGAAACGTTACCTATTTATTTATCTTTAAGACTAAACAAACAGTTGTAAATAAAATTTGTGTAGATATAAGAAAAATAACAATGTAAATTTAGAATAATATAAAGAGTAGATTTTTAATATGCAATGGAATTAATATACTTAGTAGTAGTAACATAACTTGTAGGTACAAAACTATTAACATTTTAAATTTAACCAAAAGTTTATAATGATTATCTGTTCTTAAATAAAGCCTCAGTCTCATCGTAGGTCAATTTTACAAGCCACTGGGAGCATTTTGATTTGCATTGGTACAATGTTAATGGGTAAATATTGAGTAGCTTATTAACTTTATTGTATAGAGAGCAACTAAAGTTTGAAAAATGACGATCAGCTAAAGCCGTGCGCCTTTGTGATATTCTACAGACTTTATCAGATCTGCGTTTAGCATATACGGAAGGGTCGTAATTTAACTGTGTATGCTTACGTAAAATGGAGTGTAGAATCAAAAGTTTTCGTACTGAGAGGACTTGAAAGAGCGTGTAGAGTTCTGAAGTGGAGAATCTCATAGGTTTATATAAAATAACCTTAATAACGGCTCTTTGAGCTCGCTCCAATCTAATTAAGATAGTTTTGGCGCATCCGCCAAAGCATGTAATGCAGTAGGAGATAATGGACTGGGCAAGAGAGAAGTACACAATTTTAAGCAGGTTTAAATCTAATACAGACCTAAGATTTTTAAATATATATATGAGTTTACGCACTCGTGATACAGTAACTTCAATATGCTGCTTCCAATTAAGGTTACAGTCCAACATAACACCAAGATACTTTACGCACGTTGCTCGTTTTAGACATAAGCAGCTGCAGAATGAAGAAGACGGGTCAGAATGACAATCATGTGCAGATATTGAAAATGAAGTGGGGGGTTGCGTAGCAGAATTGTTAGAGAATGGAATAAAAAGGCTTTTATTTATATTAAGAGTAAGAAGATTAGTGCGAAGCCAAACCATTACAGACCTCATAGCAGACTCAGCATAGTTACGGGTTTCTTGCCAAGTCCGACCGTGAATGATTAGTGCAGTGTCATCCGCATACGTGATAATTCTACAATTCGGTAGCTGGAGCCGACATAACCCGTTGATGTATAATAGAAACAAGGTAGGCCCGAGGACGCTACCTTGTGGTACACCGAAGCATATCGACTCCTCTCTACTTGTAAAATTATCAATCACGACAGATTGCGAACGATTGGTAAGATAACTGCGAAACATACTTAAAGCAATACCTCTGACACCAATGTACTCTAGCTTTTTAAGCAGGATGGACACTGAAACGGTGTCAAAGGCTTTGCTCAAGTCGAGAAAGATGCCGAGCGATTTTATTTTGGTATCCATATGTTTTGTTATGGTTTCTGTCAGTTCCAGTACAGCATCTTCTGTGCAACGACCACGTCTAAAACCAAATTGGTTATCCGAAAGTACTTTATTTTGTTGAAGGAAGCTTATAAGACGAGCGTTTAAGATTTTCTCAAAAATTTTTGAGAAAACTGAGAGGACAGAGATAGGTCTAAAGTTAGAAACGTTATTAGAGTCACCATTTTTGAAAATAGGGTGTACAAGAGCTCTCTTGAATAAATGGGGAAATATGCCTTCTGACATAGATATTCTGAATATGTGTTTTAAAACCGGTATAAGTATATGTTTGGCAGATTTTACTAAAGAAGAGGAGATGCCATCCCAACCTGTAGCGCATCTCTCCTTCAGATTCATTATTATATTCAAAATTTCTGTGTCATCGACATCATATAAAGCCATAGAGCTCGAGGAAGACGCAATATATACAGAATCTGTTCTAGCAGTAGAAGGGATACTATGCATTCCTGTAACATTAGCGCTATTAATGATATGAGAAGCTAGATTTTTGCCTATGTTAGCGAAATATGAGTTAACTCTATCAATAGATACTGAAGGAGAAGAAGAAGATTTTAAAAGATTAGAGGAAACGGAATCTTTTTTCTTAATACAAGATATTTCTTTAATTAAGTTCCAAGTTTGCTTTGGGTTTTTCTTAGCCTTTTCTAATTCGTCTTTATTGTATTTTTGTTTGAGTTTGAACAACAGTTTTCTACAGAAATTGCGATAACGGATATAAATAATTTTGTGAATGGGATTATTGGGATTACTTTTAAATTTCCGATAAAGTTTGTCTCTTTGACGAATGCATCTAAGAGCGCCAGGACTTATCCAAGGTTTAATTATGCGCTTACGACTCGGAACTTTACTAGAACTGGAGTGTTTTTTAGTGATGGTGGATATTATGTCAATTGTGATCTGGCAAGCGTAGTCGGGATCAGAAGAGCAGAGAACAGTAGAGAAGTCCGTTTTCTCTAGGTCACTCACAATTGCAGGAATATCATAGCGTTGAACGGAACGTTTGATATTATTAACATTTATATTTGTATTGCAGAAAAGGAGAGTTGGAGAATGATCAGTAATTAGCGAGCTAAGCACAAAAGTAATTGCTTCGTTGGGAGAGCGTAACATGACATGATCTAAACAGCTAGAATCCCTAGTAGGATTTATGTGCGCTGGTAGTAAACCATGTGCAGCCAATAGATTCTGATATTCATCCAAAGTTGGATCAAAGACAGGTGAAAGTAAATTAATATTAATATCGCCTATGATACAAATATTTTTGTATGACTCGAGGTCTTGTAATGTTGAATCAAGGCTATTGAAAAAAGGGGTAAGATTTTTATGAGAAGGGGATCGGTAGAGCGCTATGATTGCAATTTCTGGAGCAAAAGTAATTTTTAGACAATTAGCATCTTGAAATTCTATAGAATCTACGCTGCACTGGATGCCTGATCTTATATAAGCAACCACACCTTCATTTTGGTTGCCATAGTCAGAAACAAAATGATTAAATCCAGGAAGTGTAGGGATAACTGGATTTTTACTTAACCAACATTCGGAAAGAAGAATGATATCCAGTTCGTAAGTGATTCTATGTAACAGTACAACAAGTTCATCAAAATTTCGGTTTATACTTCGAATATTTGTATGCAGAATTTTAAGATTATAAATATCTTCCACCACGTAATCAGGAATTTTTTCAGGCGAGCAAGTAAATGATTTTGACACAGAAATGCTTTCAAGGTCAGAGTTAATTTGATTTACACAATCATTCATAATTAAACCGAGTGATCAACAAATGAGCCGAAACAGGGAACATAGACTGTCCGATAAACAGAACTGTTAAATTATATATCGGGATGTTATGTGGTGTTGTTACTACATATGTACAGCATATTAAAATAGTGTAAGAGTGTATAAATTCTAAGATGGAGTTATAAATACTACATTTGTTACAATTAATATAAAAAATAAAAAATAACATGCAAAAAGAAAAACCTAATTTAGTAACTAAATAACTAACTAGTCACAGTGGAGTGCCATTGAGACGCTCCAGGTCCAACTCATTGGTTATGCGGATCAAGCCAGAGTTCTCTCTTTTTTTCATGAGAATTTTTCCATGCGACACCCAGCAAAACTTGTAGTCCAGTGCCTTAGCGGCCTCTCGCGCCTTAAAAAATAGCTTTTTCATCTTAGGCGAAAGGTTTTCAGAAATGAAAACAGGAGTTTCTGGACCGCTAATGCGTAAATGCTGTGTAGTTAGCCTTGATGAGCCTTTATTGAATTTTCGATAAGCTGCGATGACACGCTCTTTAGTTAGGACGCTTGTAAGGTCCACAATAATAGTCCGTTTAGCAGGATCTTTGTTGTTGATCCTGAAAATATCCTTTACCGCATTTTCATGAATTGGAACGTCAAGGACCTTTGTTGTTTGAGTGAAAGTGTCCAGTAGAGTTGCCTTCGTCTCTGCAGAATTGACAGGGACATTCCGAATTTCGATACAACTAGCTCTATTATTGCGCTCTAACGATTCCAGGCGATCCTCCAAGGACCTTGTATATTGAGCATCAGCCTTACGGCTCACCTCCAGCTCCTCAATTCTTGCCTGCAGGGCATCATTTTTATTAATGAGAAAATCAAGAGTTGAGCGTAGCTCATCTATTACCGTGCACAACTTATCGGACCTCTTATCCTGTTCCGACCTGAAAGCGGCAAACATTTGTCTCATTTCATTAGTAAGATCGTTAAGATGATCATTATCGTAAAGCGAGTGCTTGCGTTTACGCGACTGAGTCGAGCTTAGTAAGTTCGGTTCCGAAGAGCAACCGTGAATGACGCCTTCCGACGGAACTCTTAGCAATTCCACTTGCGTTGTTACTATCGATACTGAAGAAGCCATAGCGGGGGGCGCAACTGTGATAGCAGGCGAGCGCGGAGGCGAATGTTCAATAGGCATGACTTAGCGCAGACTACCAGGAGCGAAGCAATGCAAAGCGGTAACAGTACGATCGGGCAGTCAGTACTCACGCGCAGGCACGTAGTTCAGCTTATAGTGGACGGCAACTGAGATTCCAAAGAAATTGTCTAATGTCCAGATTAGCAAGAGCTCTACAAGGCGTAATGACAGCGTCTCTTTTTGTCTTGTGAGTTCTTGTATTAGTCAATCTCTCCTTTTTATTTCAATGTGTGCTTAGCGATAGTAATCGAGTAACTCACTTGAATGAGAATGGGCGTGTTTGCATGTAGTAGCGCCGCTAATGCCACCTCCTTATACTTCTGCAGTCCTATTATTTAGTTTGGATTTATTTAAGCAAAATTTGATTTTTTAATTAAAATTAAATAACTTTAGGTTCAACTTTAAACACAACTGATCAGGGCAGCGGTCCGGAGGGAAGGGCGATATATGCAGGAATTATTAAGTGCTTGTGAGTGAAAAACGTTTTTTACTCATAAGCCCTTTACTCGTAGATTTTCTACAGTTACAATTGGCCAGCTTTGTTAATTAAGGTCTATTAAGTTTACTAACCGCCACGCTAGAGTATATATCGACTTCTATATAAATTCATATAGACTATTTTTGTCTACTCAAATCATGAAAAGAGACTTTAAGCTAAATACAAGCCGTAGCACAGACACATAGACCAACAAAATGCCTATATTTTTCTCGCTTTACATAATAATACACTTTCCTTATGATGGTTGAGAAATTCCCCAAAGTTTTTCCACTAAACAACAATGAGACGCAAATGTGTGAATTATACACGAATGGGTGAAAATACAACTGTAATACACATAATGTGTTTTTTCCCGAGAATTTAGTTATCTTTATTGACCAAGTTTACTTTACTTTAAGGTATTAACCATCACATCTTTTATCTTTTTGTCTTACGGCTAGCCGTAAGACGTCTACAACGGGACATAGTCTTTTTGAATTACATAAGATTCAAATATTCAAGAGATATTTTCATAATTTCAATGAAAAATCTATTGTATCCTATTTCTTTCCGTGATCAAAACGACTGAGTGCTTTATAGTATACTAGGGACCTGACTTCGCTTCGATTATAATAATAAATTCGCCTAATTATACTTATCAAATTTCCGGTTAAATCACTTTACCTTATTAAAAAAAACATCATCAAAATTCGGTACGATCGGTTGGGCTGAAAATTGGTAGACAGTTAGCTTAGAACCTGGAAAAGTACGAAGTCAAGCTTTTTACAGCTCAAAAATATTAAAACGCGGGCGAAGCCGTGAGGAAGCAAGCTAGTATCTTTAACAACATCACGCAGCAATCATGCTAAATAACACTAGAAGGTGCAATTTGCGATCATTTCAGTGATTACTCCCAAAACCTGATTCGTCCATTCATATTTAAATTATTTTGAAAAAATCCTTTTGTAGTGTAAATGGCCGTGTTAAATCAATCTCCATTCTCGATGTAAGTACCAATTCGGCGCACACCATTCATAAAATTGTATGAAAATAGTATGTAAGTGAACAGAAGTGGACGTCTGACGGCTGAAATGATGATGATAAATTATTTAAGGAGCTACGTGGTGCTTGCCTATGAATAGTACCAATCCCTCTAGTATATTATGTGTATCTACTTACTTGCCCTCACCAATACCCCTGATAAGCGTTATATAGAACCAAAAAAGCAAATTTTTGATCCCGTACATTGTTTGCCCATTAATTTATAAATAAAACTCATATGAACTTATAATAAAAAAAATACTTTCTGCTCTTCAACATTATATTTTTATTTATTAGCTAAATTCTAAGGTATACCGAATGCCCTTCGTAATAATTGAGAGGTCAAACTCAATCTTCTGAATAAACAAGAAATAAGAAATATTGATCTTCTATTGTTTCAACAGACAATGGGAGTCAAGATCCCAACTCTTGCAATGGGTAATAACGTTGGTTATTTATTAAAGTTATTGAATAGGTACTGTATTAATTAATTGAGATTCAACTTATAATAAAATGAAAAAATATTTAATAAAATATTTCTTCTAATGATTTGTTTTTGTAACTCGCATACGTTTTGTTTTTGATTGTATAAACTTTCTTCGTAAAATATTATATATTTTCATCATAAAATTCTGATGATGTAAATTATGTTTGTTTGATAAGTGCCAGAGATTGGTATCGATTACAATACGATTGTGCTTTTTAGGATTTAACTAACAATAAAACTAATGTAATTTCTTGTTTTTTGAAAGTCTGCTATTTATTAAGAGCGAGTAGGCAGTGAAAATCGCGGCAGAAACGACTACGAGAGTTGACAACAGCGACCGCGTGCTCCGCGTGGCGCTGGCGTATCGAAAATATTACGCGCAGCGCTAACCAGAATTAGTTGTGTAGCCTACAATCATAGATAAACCCCACTAGATACCGCATGACAAGCGACGACCGCGCGCCAAACATATGGTTAAATCAACCATTATGAAAAGCCCCGCCTCGAAACACGGCTTTAGTTGCGACCAAGTGTCAGACTTGTCTCACTTGTCTTCACTTGTCTCTTTTCCGCATTGCGCTTATTGCACTCGTTGTCCTTCTCGGCGAAAGCACGTGTAACGTTAGTGATGTAAATTCTAATCGATATCGTTAAAAATGATAGACGACGTATATAAACGGGTCTCTCGGTATTATTGTATGTAAAAATAAATAAGTTATCCATAAACCGTTTAAATATGTTTATTACTTACTCACTCAGTCAAATGAATTATTTGTGATAAATTTTTCTAATATTATTTTTAAATTTTTAAGTTCTACAGGTTTTGTGTATACCAAAAATAAATACATATCTACCTACCTAAATGATGCTATTTGCTACAACGCCTTTGTTCCAGTCCCCGCAATCCGCATCTTCCTCCAATTTAGGTACGTTTGAATCGGAACAAAAGTATTCTGTTTTTTAATGTACCTAATCTAGTTTGGGAGATCTGTGCATACAATAGACACTATTATTGTAATCTGAAGCAATGCGTCAAATTTTTACACGTCAAATAATATATACAAAATTGAAATGCGAAAGTAACTCTGTCTGTCTGTCTGTTACGCTTTCCCGCACTTCTTAACCGATTTTGATGAAATTTTGCACATACAATCTTTAGACCCTGAAAAAGAACAGACTTTTTACCGCTGAAAAATACATGTTTCCGCGGGAAAATATATGCTTACGCGGGAAAATTCGATTTGTATGAAATTTAGTATTGAGATAGTTGCAAATAAAAGTATATGGCGAGAGACTTTCTACCGCGGAAAAATACATGCTTCCGCGGGAAAAGATAATAATACTTACGCGGGAAAATTCGATTTGGATGAAATTTAGTATTGAGATAGTTGCAAATAAAAGTATATGGCGAGCGACTTTCTACCGCGGAAAAATACATGCTTCCTCAGGAAAAGATAATAATGCTTACGCGGGAAAATTTGATTTTGATGAAATTTAGTATGGAGATACATAGTTGCAAATAAAAGTATACGGCGAGCAGAAGTCGCGCGGGGGCAGCTAGTTATAAATGACAAATTACTTATAAAATTGGTTCCGCCACAGAATATTATTAGTTAGTACGGCGCACGGAGAAAATTGTCATAGGTCCGTTCAGCACAACGTCCCGCCCCGCACTGAATTGAAGGGCCCGCGAAGGGGAAGATCGCGCATTGCGTGTGTCGTTTTACGTAAAAAATTCGTTAAAAATCGCTGGGATTTTTTTTCGAAAAAGTAATCTCAGGAGATGATTGGTATTCTTTTATTCTATATGGTGATGAAAATTAAAAAATCTCATGATTAATAGATTAGGATTTAAACGGTTCTTGCTGAAAAAGTAGACGGTATTTTACACTATTATTTCAGGTACTTAAAATAAAAAAAATGAAATTTTGGCCTCAGGAGATAATGCTTTATATGGCATAGATTATTGTGTAATTTTTTCAAAGCAATTCCGTTAAAGAAGTTCCGTTAAGCAAGGAAATAAACGGTTTCTGCTGAACCCAAATTTACCAAATTCACGCATATCTACACCTTAACGTGGGAAATCTATTACAACGCGAGATTTTTATTTAAAACACAGTAATAGGTTCAGGATTCATAAATTTAACGGATATTTTAAAGTCAACGACGCAAAATGTCGGTTAAAAAAATCTGCGCACGATGTAAAATGATTCCTTCGTTATCTTCGATAACGGATCCTGATGCAAAAAGAGCTATACCGTATATTTCGTTCCAACGGACTCCAGAATAGGCCCCCGGGCGTGTAATATCCGTGAAATATGCGTTTTCCCGAACACAAAGCAACAGGGGGCGTAGTTTTACTGTTATAGGAACTCGTATTCAAAATATTCAATATCAAATGTTAACTGAGAGCAAGGTTTGCCCAAAAAATTAAACCTTTTGTTAAACGTTCGCGATTTGCTAACATTTAAAGTATTAACTAATTTTTTAAATCACACGATAAAAGCCCATTACTTGACCGATGATAACCGAGACTTTACCTTTAAATTTTGACGTTCCGTTAAAACATTTTACTCCGAAATAACATTACTATCATTTTGCATCACGCTTTCAGAGGCAACAAAAAAGCTTTTACCATGCTGCGTTACAAAACTTCGCTGTGACTTTACGCTTATGTAATAGTGAATGTGAAAAGCTTTTTGTGTATGAACGTATGGCCCAAATTTCATTACTCTTTAAAATAATAAGGTTTTGACATATGTTTACTGTTAGGTCATTCATCGACGACGATTCAGCGACGCAAATATATAGGGTTCGATTTTTGCCGCGGGACAAAAATTTGTACCATCTGCAAATATTTGTTAAATAATATCTATATATGTAACACATTCTATGTATTACTAAGTAAGTATATCAGAAATCTAGTACCCTAAACACAAGATTGGAGAAAGGTCACTGTAAAATAAACGTAACATAAAAAACTCTTATCGGCAAAGGAAATTTCAAATGTCATTATTGTAAGGTAAGTATTATATTGATCATTAAAAAACGAATACATTAACTTTACGTTAAGTTATCACAAAACATACAAAATGTTCTTGCTCATATTCATTCTAATCTGAGAACAAAGGCGTGTTTTGTGCCGTTGAGCTACGGTTTAATAAGCAGGTAATAAGGTACCGGTGGCTACTTGCCTACTTGTGAGGGCCGTACTTAAGAGTTTTAATTACTTTGAGAGGACAAAGAGATTTCGCTTCCGCAGGTGTGTTTTAAAGAACAGATTTGTGCTGTTTCTTTTGATGTATTTTATTTGGTATATTTTGGTACTGAGGTTTTAGAGCTTTCAACGTTATATTTTTTTGCGATAAAGTAAACTTTGTTCAGTGAGTTTCAGTACTTTCATTAAGCACAGAAATACAATCATGCCTAGTGTTAATTCATTCATGTTTATTCCATATACAATCAAGTTAAAAAGTTATTTTTTGAGAAAATATTGACTTAGAGCTAGTGTAAAGCATTAGATACGTCTGTAATATTCTGTAATGGTTTTTATTAAATATTATTTCAATCTTTCTCAATATTCATTAATATTTACAAATAAATCTATCTCATCTCAATATAACTATTGCATTTAAAACGAATCTGAATACCGATGTTGTTATTCAAGTTTGTCTTTGAAATATACATTTGTGTTTCGATGTGATGAAACGCAAATACTACTCTAGATAGATAAACGAAACCGGCTGCATCGCACAATTTGCAAGTCACTACCCTGGGGCTGATGGCAAATAAATACAGTTTAAATAGTTTCAAGTAAACCGCTAAATACTTTGTTTATTTAAGCTTTTTGAACGATATTTATCTACTAGCCTTCCTTTGACAGGAAGCTACCAGGAAAACCCCTGGGGTTTTCTGGGTATCTATTTCAGTCATAATTAAGAATATCTTTATTATAATTTTCGTTGTTATTTTATAACTTAGAAATAGCTCGGCCGATTCAGGCGCTTTTGGTTCTTAAATGGTATTTAGTAGGAATGTCTAAAGGTGCGAAAACATTGGTATAAAGCGGGCGAAGCCGCGGGTGGGTCAGCTGGTCCAATATATTTAAATTACTGTGAAAAAGCTTTATGTGTTCTAAGAGTAGTACCACCCTATCTATCTCTCTCCGTGAGTGCCGTCGAATCGACATTTATTCACACGAGACAAAGATAGCCATATAAAATAACTTTATCTACTACACAAACACAATCTCACCTTTTGTTTCATTACAAGAATTAAGTGGATTATTCCCGTTGGCCACCACATAGTTAGCCACCACTGGTGGCCAGTGGGAATAAAGTTTTATACATTTGGTTTATTCCCGTTGGCCACCACATAGTTGGCCACCAGTGGTGGTCAGCGGGAATAAAAGTTATAAAATTTCCCGTTGGCCACCACATAGTTCCGAGTGAAACACTCGTTTTGTACGGTTGACGTTGACACATTAAGTTATCTCCGTCTCGCCTATTTTATATTAAGTTTCTTCGGGTATCTTCGATCATCGGGCTACATTATATTATATCAAATATTAATTTATATTCTATATAATTTCTGTATTAGTGAGCATGTTTTGTTAACTAGTTATAATGTTTGATGCATTAGAACAAATCTGCCCTAAAGTAAAATTACAGACTGAATTACAAAATCATAACCATAAAGTAAACTTATACAACACGAATCTAAGTTTGTTATTCGGCAAATGGCTTCAACTGTGTGATGTCAGATGCAACATCATCGATAAAGCCTTTGATTCAGTGCCTTATCTTCAACTATTGACGGCCCATCTTACGTGATTGATCTGTTTCAAATGCGTGTACAGTAATTATAGTTTGGACTAGATTATTGCCCGATACAATACACGGTCAGAGCAATAGTTTTATAAGTGTAGCAAACGCGTATTCACACAAGGTATTTCAAAGACGGTACATGACGTATTTTATCAAGAGAGGCTTTACAGCTTCTATGAAGATGGTTTTCTCTCGATAGAAAACAGAAACGTGGGATATATATAATTTCGTCATAGTTTCCGTGAGTGATTCCCGATTTCCGAATGAAGGCAGTCTATTGTTTATGTTGGGGTGCGTGTCGCGACAGAGACAAGCAATCGATATAAAAAACCACAACTGTTATGGTCCGGGGCAGTGACTGTGTTAATATCAAAAAACGGTATGGATATATTTACAAGATCAAGACGTAACCTTTGTTCTCGGGTATCACGCCCACGCCTTTTAGTATACGCCTGGTTATATTCAACCAGTATGCGAGATGAGCTATTTTAATAATTTATTAAGAAAACCGAAGTCTTCTCTTGTGTCTGTCTTTCTCACATTACGCCTCATAAACATACACTAGCCGACCCATCGACAGCTTTGCTTGCGTTTTTTACGTTATCTACATGTAAGTAATTTTATAACACAAAAACAGTTAGGTCGATTCTGGTGCATTTGATTTCAAAATAGACGTAGTAGCCCAGATAAGGTTTTAAAAGGTGAGAAAACGTTGTAATAAAGTAAAAGAAGCCGCGGGCGAGTCAGCTAGTAATTAACAAAATCAAATAACAACCTAAGCTTGACATTATACTCGTAAACTGTATAATGTATGCACAAATAAATAAATAGCTTTAAGTAATAAGTAAAACTAACAATTCCACCAATTTACTAACAGCAACACAATAAATTATGTATTGAAAGGGGCAAGTCCAATATAGGAGACCGCAAGATTCCAATACACACAGGTATTCGATACAACCAGCGACCGGTGACTCAAGAACCTATCCATTAGCAACTGGCACGATGCATTCGACGTTTATTGATATAGGTCCACTACTTGTTATGTTCCGGGATGGTACTATTTGCATACCGTAATGTAACAATCCAATGTCATGTTGGCTATTTAGCCCACACGCTCATAGTTGTGATCACACCCGATTTTCATTCCAAAAGTCGTGGGTTCTGTCCCGCCACGAACCTCTGGATTTTTTTTCTTGAAAAATGTAACGCTTTAAAAACACGTACTTCAACAGTGAATCTAAACAACACGAGAAAAACGGCATGTTCTGAGTACTTTTAAAATTTTATAGGACATTTGACATCGTCATTCACCAACCCGCACTTGGCTAGTTTTGTGAATTAAGGCCTTATCTCTCTCGCAAATAGAGAAATTCTCTGTCCTAGCAATTGGAACATAAATAGGCGTGATGATAAATATAAATAAATACATAAATAAAGATAGAATAAATGCTAAATTCATTAAATAAGGCTGAAATAAAAAAAAGGATTATGCGCGTTTTGGTACACATTTTCAGTGCTGTCCAATCAACAAGAATATACCAACGGTGAATATCTCTTTTCATGAGACCAAAAAACGACTTTGGCCTATAACCCGTGTTTCTTGTCCATTCTCCGATATTATTATTGTTTGAAAACATTTTTCAGGTAGGTATATAGATAGATAGTGTCACGGATATCATGATATCAGTGACACTATCTACAGTGAAGTTAACTGAAAAACTATGGAAATAATATCATCAATATCGGTCAAGCTGTACCTACCTTAAAACTGTAAATCCATGGGTTTACAGTTGATGTAAAATATATTTGATACAAATACATTATACTGTACTAAGTTAAGAATATGAGAGCGGCTGAATTATGAAACTGTAACTTACTGAAATCTACGATACAGAAAAATAAGGAAAAACATCAAATAAACGGTAGCTCATAAATGTGTTATGACATAATCTATTTTTGGTATTTATTGAGAGAAAACTGGTTTGTTTCACGCAAAATACAAAACGAATTTTAATGTATCTTACAAAAATAAATTCACCTAGCTGAACCACCAACAGCTTTATTAATTTTTTAAGTTATCATACTCTAGTTAATTTACCTATCATGGTACTTTTATGTGTGTACTATCCAATATTAAAAGAATTATTTGAATCAGACCAGTGGTTCCTGAAAATAGCGCGTTTTAAACAAACAAGCTCTTTAGCTTTATAATATTAGTATAGATAAAATATTTTTATTTTCTTGTTATCATCGTTACAAGAAAATACATTTTTGTAAGCGAAATACGACCATTGTATTGCTCCGTATGTTTGATGCTTCATTTTGTTATTAAATTAAAGGAGTTCTTCGACGCTCTCTTTATGAACAGTATTCTTTTAAAGGTAAAATTATTTGCTATCGTTCTTGTAAATTTAAAAATATGTATTATAAATATTATGTAATTTTTTAATTTGGTTAAAATATCTTTATTACCAATATTTCGTAGAAAACACGGCTTTTCATAGTATTTTTTTCTTATAAAAGCTCAGTTTACAAAAGAATTTTTTGATGCCATTAATTTACCTTAGCACTTAACTATATCACAAATTTAGAAAATTATTTTGACGAACAACATTAATTTATTATTCTAAGTATTTTTTAAACAAATAGAAAAAAAAGCTAAAATAAAACACTTGATTTAAGTTTCTAAAAAAAACTCTCAATCAAACACTCATCATGTAAATTTATAAAAGTACAAATAAGATAATATACTCCAAGGTCAAAAAATATAGAAATGCAATTTTGTCAAGAGCTGTAAATTATGTCGTCAAAACCTCAACTTGAACTAACAAGCGAGGCACATCGCAGCCACCCTTAAAAATGTAAAAAAGGCAATAAAAAGCCTCCTGAATTCCTTCCCGAATTATTCCGAAAATTCACGATATAATTTCAACACAGCGTAATTAAATTTAATATCTCACTCAAGCTCAAACGTAATAGAAATACGCACTTACCATATAATGACTGAAATAAACGTTTCAACTGGGGACTTATCCTTGAACTAGTTATTCACCATACTTCACTCAAATGTTTCACATAAACCACGAAAGTTAGTTGAACCTACGTAGACGCTCTACGGATCGTAGATTCGTAGCTAACGGCGTAGCAGGGCTACGACGCGGGCGGTTCCCGTAGCGACTTTGACTCACTGAAGTACAGTCGTGGCGAACGGTAGTTCCGAAGTTTACCGACCGCGGGCGAGCGCAACCGAGCACTAAGCGTGATGCTGTGATTGATATCAAATGAAATGTGAGGAATGAGTAGTTGGGGAGCTTTTTGTTTCAAGAATTAAATTTTTTTGCCGGCGGCGCGACAATAGCATTCTGAAGGAAAAATTGCAACATCACATAAAAACTTCTCTTTTACCAATGTTTTAAAAGTATATTTTCAAAAGACACATGTAAAAGTATTTCTCCTCATATATCATAGCTTCCATGTTAGAGATTCTATTTATTTAGGATTAGCTGTTTCAGCAAAAAAATATTTAATTACTAAAGATTATTTTATTCATATAACAAACACTCTGCAATAATAAATGAATATTAAGCTACATTTAACGATGTATTAAGTTCGGAGTTCATAATATAGAATAATCATCCAAAGATGCATGTCAAAATACCCGGTTTTTGTAATGTTTTAATTGCTCAAAAACTCAAAAAAAGCCTGCCTCTAAAGATAAAAATACCCAAGCAACTCATGTTTCCTTTAATTAAAAAATAAGACTTATAAACTCCCGAACACAACCAAGCAAACTCAATTTTTGTAACTTGCGCAAACTAAGATGAGTGTCATCCAAATTGTCCCTCAATCCCTAATTGCATTATCCTTCAGGCCCATGATTTGCGGATATTGAATTTATTATCATTAGGGACCTTTGAAAGGGTTAGGTGATTAAGCCATCCCTAGATAATGCTTATCCACTTAGTAATCCGAGACATTCCAAGGCTGAAGGGTAAGGGACAATGTATTGAAAGTTTCTGAGATCTCAATGGGGCTATTGGTTGTGACGATATCGTAACTAAGTAATAGAATGTGGCGTTAAGTGTGGTAGTTCTCAAACTTAAAAGCTTGATAGTGTTAGGTATTTTAATTCCTCTTAAAATTTATTAGTGCTATATAAAACACGTTTAACAGTGAAGGCAATGGCAATGTAAAATTGTTGTAAATAAATAACATAAAATATTATATTCCCACGAGAAATTCATATATGCAGCGAAGCCACTTTTACAATTCTAGTTATTCTAGTTATCACAGAACTAAAGTTCACAAAACAAATATTTAAGAGCTACAACAGCACAAACTATCTGGACATTGAAGTTCTAAGCACACATTAACCCGGAAAGGGATCGACAACGTATTAATTACATTACATATTAACGTTAACCTAACGTAAGAAAGTAACCAAAGCGGATCAGTATCTCCGGTGCGCCTATACCTATGTATTTTCTAAAATTGCAAACCCGTCTGTTAAGATCATTATTTAACAGACCTGTAATTGATAATTATTATTATTGATACCTGTAAGGTTAAGTGTAAGTTTGTGTGAAATAAATAAATATTAATAGACCCATCCTCATTTGATCAAATTTTAAACATTTGATATAGATTGCGTTGTAATAATAAGTTTTATATTAAAAAATACTTAAATACTTTGGTTGACGGTGACTTTCCCTTCCGACTTGTTATGTGTGCTGTGCCTGTTTTCTGACTTTTACGGTTTACGGTATATTCTTACCCGTAATCTCACGAGAGGTAATAGTCGGGATCCTTTTAACTCGCAGAAAGCGATCAAACCGAGCAAGTTGCAAGTGTTACGTATACCTAAGTTTCTTCCGGTGATTACGGTACGAAGTTGGCAACAAACTTACTTAATTATTAACGCTATAAATCTACAATTTGGATTACTTCGGGAGTTAGTAGCGCGTGTGAAATTGATTCCTGTTGTTTAAGCGTTATTCGAAATTTTTAACTTCAGATTTATTGCTGATAGCTGTATTTAGGTTATTTATTTTGCTGGAAAATAAGCTAGACTAATAAAAATATTATAAGTTATTTTTAGTTCTCGAGTGCAGACTTCGGATCTGCAAACGCAGCGTCGGACGTCCACCAAATAGATAGATAGATAATCTTGTCGAAGCCGCCAGTTCGCAGTTGCATGATGCATGCTAGCTTTATCCGATCGTAATACCTGGAAGTCAGATGATGATGAGGATGATCAAAATCTTAACCGAAATAAAACAATAAGATCAGGTTTCTTAGTTATAAGTTTGTGATTTGAAATAGGTAGATTAATTAAGTTATGGCTTAACAAGTCAGAAATTCACATAAAGTCTTATAAAATTGTTTTTTTAACTTAGTTAATTTATTGAAAATATTTATAGAAGATTCTATTATGTAGCAAGAGGAAAGATATAATAACAATAGTTAATCCTTTCTATCCAAATAAAGCTAAACATAGAGCACATTAACCAAATTGTTACCGTATCTATTCATTGATTCCGCTCCCATTAGTATAATAATATCCCTTTTATAAGCATTATAACCGCAAATTCTGCCGCAAAGCTTTGAACGGTGCAGAGTGAATTGAATTCTAATATCAACTGGCGTGGGTCAGCAAACTACAAAACCGCTATTGAAAATTATAATTCCCAAACCAGGTGCTGGAAATTATCTCATTGGCTTACCAAAGATTTATAACTAACGTACAGATCAACACCAACAGTTTATTAATAAAAATGCTTGTAGTTATAGCAATAAAATACCACACGATAACAAAAATGTCTGTTGACGCCAAGTAACTTTGTAAATAGACCGCTATCTCAGAAGGCGTGGTCGGTCAAATCTTCTTAAAGAATTTATTATTCCAAATTATAATTACAAAAGTTACAATTTTAATAAACAAAAGTATAATTTTAATAAAACTTATCATATTCACATACCTATATAGACCAAAAGGCCCTGTCTCAGCATTATGTTGCACCAGCAACGCTGGTTTTCAGGGTTTTACCAAGATGGACGGATGAAATGATTTCATTTAACGTGCGTGGTGGTAAATGGGCATTAGCAAACTAGCTTCTGTGGCCTTCCCCGCGTTACAATGCATTTTTCCATGTATGTCCCATTAAAGGCCAAAAATGTAAAATATATATGTAAGGAAAAGTAATTATTTAGACATGAGAATTACGTATCCTGGGTAGTAACGAGAATATTTTAATCGCTAACAAAATATTAAACCTTAATATCTGTGGTATGATACGAAAGTATATTATTATGATGATATCATAGTTTAACATCATAATGTATTATAGAATTAGTATCTTAAATCACGATAATTACATAGAACCTTCACAACTACCCAGGATACGGAACTTTTGAAATATATCTATGTTTAAGCTCACTTATCTTTGACCGGGCAGTTAAGCGCTGCAATACCATTTTCAGGGCCATTCCAACGGAACGTTAACATTAGTGGACACTAACTAATGAACACAAACGAGCTGGGTCCTCTGCTAACCCAGAATTTAGGATTATACTTTTATGTGTTTTATGAACATAAAACTTGAGGTTGTAGTCTGAAGTGTTACAATGTTCAAGAACGGAATTTGCTTTGGTTATTCGGATGGCGATTAGGTTTTGTGATTATTATGATTAAATTACGTTTACTATTATTATGTTTACTATTATTACGTTTACTATTATTGTGTTTTACTATTATTATGTTTAAATTTAATTATTTTGAAGAAGAAAACAATTTTAAGGATTGCACAGACCCGATGTAATTCTTAGATCTACCCAGAATTGTGAGAGTAAATTTAATTAAAAACAATACATAACGTTAAAAGTTATCAATACCTTTACCCAGCAGTGGGTTTCAATGAGCTGATACGATGATGATGATGATAATGATAAGTTATAAATATCATATCTACATTTTAAGTATTTATTTCCCTTTGAGCTTGAAACCTTCTCAGTCAAGTTTTTCTATTAAAATATCACAAACCATAAAGTATAAATCAACTCAGAAGGCAAAAGTATGTAAATTAATGGGTTTGTGAGTACACAGTCGGAAACTTTTTCCAATAGAAACAAAAATTACTGGTTGTGGTTTCAGTAAAAAATCAGAGAGAGAGAAGTGTTTTAGCAAACACAAGTATCAATTTAACTATTATAGGAGATAATATTTTAGTTGCTTTCCTTAAGGCCAATTTTGATGATACTTCACAATAATGTAATTTATAGAACAGGTTAACACAAATGTAATGCTTCTATTTAATGCAGGAAAATAAATTTTACATAATAATCAGCGAGGACATCTATTATAAATAACTAACACGGACAAAGCAGTTAATGATATTTGACTTTAAATGTTTCAACTTCCACGATCGCCCTGTAAGTAACTCTACGTAAAAAAATACAGAATTCGGTAGAGGGGCGTTCATTTTAGAAATGGTTTTACTATACCATAAATTTACTTTTTGTTATAGATTAAAAAATACTTTTTTATTCTTTTAGTGATGTTAAGTTAAAATTAATAAATAAAAATAAAAAGGTTACAATAATTGCAGTTGTATTATTTGAAATAGTTTAAGTTGGACCACGGGCCTTTCCTAGGGCCCGTGGTCCAACTGCAAAGATAGTTGGACCACGGGCCTTTGCCAGGGCCCGTGGTCCAACTAGTTGGACAGAGCAGTTGGACCACTGCCCCGTAACGTAGTTTTCGTAGTTTATCCTAAAACTATTTTTCAACCAAATAATAAAAAATATTAATTGAATAAACAAAACAGCCAATATTGTCTGGGTAGATTGCTTATTTTTTATTAAGTAGCGCAAAGACCACCATGTATCCCCAGCCAAAAAGCCAGTGTGAAACATCATATTTCCATTTTTATATAGAGAAACAGCCACGGAAGCCGAATTGATATGCAAAGTGATCCTGGCCCTTTATGCGGTGACAGGAAAAAGGTGCATCTATGATAATAAAACGACTCCATCGTTATTCATCCAACGGTGTTTTTGGGCAGAGCCACCGGAACTGTGGCCTTGACAACCAACAAAACAAAAAGTTTATGAATCCCTTAGTCGCCTTGACTTCCACGGGAAGTTATACAAAGGCTTGTAGCACACGATGGACAACAAGGAGCTGCTACACAATAAAATTTACATATTGCGAAGTATGTACCAATAAATTAAAGGTTAATCTGAAAACCAGCGTTGCCCTGTACTCCTGTGCTTTACTGATTTTGATACCCACCTACTCTTATTCTATGCTACTTACTTACCATCTATCTTACTTACCTACTTCGTCATATTTTGTGACCAAATGAAAAATCATAGTAATTTATTCAAAATTTCAATGTACAGATTGACATGTCGAAAAGGTACTTATTTATAATAATAAATATGGGTTGTTATGATACTCGTAAAACATATTTGTCGCATTTGGCTCAGAAATGTTGCAAATCGTTTGGACGTTTGCAGAAACTTCTCTGCGCAATAGATTATCTCTACTTACTCGTTTCTAAATCGTTAGTGTGATAAGGCATTACGATTTACATAACAAAGGCCATCCATTTCAATTCTCTACCAGTCGGGAGATTGTTATCATTTTCAATAATGCTGATTGTTCAGTTTGATTTGACCATCAAAGTTGCTGCAATGGAACAAACCGAGCACAATGCTAATAAAATCTAACAGATTTGCATTTTACTACGATTTTCACGTGAACTTTTTTTGACGTTTCGTGAATTCACAGGATTTCAGAATTCAAAAAGTTCGTGTACAAACACAGTTTTAACAATACTTTTAAAGCAGAACCGGAACATTCCTAAGTATGTATCCGAAATTACACGAATTCCTGAGAAGTGGTACCGTTAGCGTAAATGCGTTTTGTTCACGCATTATCCTTTTAGAACACAATTTAGGCACTCTACTTTATTATTTTCTTCAAGAATAAATAAATAAAAAAAAACTTCCTGGGATAATAAAATTAAAATCATATCGGACTTCTCTCTTGATGAGATAAGGCCTTAATTTACTAAGTAAGTGCGGTTTAGGTGAATGGCACATGTCCTTCAAACATTTTAGAATAAGTCAGTTTCCTCACAAAGTTTTCCTTCACGTGGGCATGTTTTTGAAGTTACGGAAAAAAAGTTTCATGTGCTCCTAATTAGCAAACACTCTTGCATGATGTATAAGCCGTAATCACAATAAAAAACTCCTCCATGTGACTGCGGATAATTTTATCAACTGTTACAGTTTTGTGAAGATTAGGCCCTACTCCTAAAACTTCTGAAGATTTGGTATACCGTCTATAATAATGTTAATACTAAATATATCGCTTGCAGGTTACTAAAGGTACATTATTGTTGTACGTGCTCACGTTGTTACGAGCATTGTTGGATATATGATAACCATAGATATTGTGGCTCAAATTATTATTATGATGGTTTTAACAAATTTGGTCATGGTTTGTATGCAAGCTTCTCAGCAGTAGTATTTAGTACTATACAGTAAGTCCTGCACCACTACACTGCAGGTATTTTGATTAATTATACACTCAGGGTTATTAGTAGGTACTTATAACTTTCATTTACCATCTTTTAGCTGAACTGATACTGTTAGAAGATAAAACCAAGATGTCTTTAAAATGAGCGCGAGTAACATACTTTAAATCCCCTGAGCAATATAATGTCGTTAATGTACCGAATGGGTATTAATGCTTATTAATATCACCTAGCGATTTAAAGCACTCCACTGGGGCAGGTATGCACTGATGTCATTTCTGTGCTTACTACTGAAGCCATAAAACAAGCGGGAAATACATTTTTTTAGATAAAAAGGCAAAAGAGAGTAATTATAAGCTCTTCAAAAAATTCCAATTATAATCCCTACGTTAATTATATAGACCTAATGTAGAATAAATGAATTGGAGGTGTGTGAAATTGTAAAAAAGTTTTGTGATCGCCAACGATTTAAAAAAGTCTTGAACAGTGCTTAGCTGATATATCAGGTATAGAATAGTATAGAATAAAAGTGGTATATCGAAGCTAGGGCTAAACTGGAAGGCTTGGGTTTGAATCCCACTCCAGGACTGTTGTTCCCTAATCGCATGGAAAAGATACATTACATCAATCCATTTGCGTCTCTTTTCTGTGGCCACACTTCAATGCAGCAGAATACAATATGCAGCGGCCATGAGCGGCCAGTAGCTACGACATCTGGGGACACGGCAGTGCCCTCGCTGAGTCGAGCAAAACAATGTCCCATTTACTACTCTGTTCTGTGGCCACACTTCATTGCAGTAGAATACGATATGCGGCGGCCACATGGGTAGTAGCTACGATAATACCCATTTTATTGCTTCCAATTTTATTTTACAGCCGAGCGTTGGGATCATCTTGAACATTATCTAAATCTCTATCAAATATGACACAAGTGCACTTAAGAGCCCTGTTAATTTTTTGAAGTTTTGCGAAATTGGATATTTTATGCACCACGTGACCGGCGCGTCACGCGAATTCTATGAAAAATACTAAATGATCTTGATACTTCGTCGATCTAAAACATACAAATATACTAATAATTATTTTAGATCTGTAGAAAATGGCATCGAATAAATTCCATTTTATTGAGTGGATTTTTTTCAGTTTCATTCTGAAATAATTATTATATTAATGTTTTTATTTAATTGATAGGTGTTTAATATATTTTCCTAAATTCAAAATGGCGGATATTTTTATTTCAATATTTGAATCAATTATGTTTTATCTTAATAATATCAATATTCATTTTAAATCTGATTGATTATTTGAAATCAATTAAGTACATAATTTTAAATTAAAACATTCATGATTAATAATTATCTATATAAGAATAAAACTGAAAATAGTCTTATTGAAGTTAAATGTCCTCATTCATCTCATCTTATGGGCTCATTATTAAACCGATTCTTCTGAAATTTGATGTGTAGGTTTGTAATTAAATGTTTTTTTTTGTCGAATGTTGGGACTTTATGTAAGTTCGAAAGTCTAAATTGAACGGACTAAATACAAATTCTAATTATAACAAAACAAATAAATTATATTACCTATATATATTTAAGTTGCTTGTTTTGTTAGATGGTATATTTATTCAAACACAAATATACCATGTTATTATCATTATGTTTAGGTATTATCTTTGTAGTTTCGAACTTTATATTTATTTTTATTTTATTACGAACTTTTTGAAAATATTTCATTTATATATTAAAAAAAGTGGCCAAGTGCGAGTCGGACTCGCCCATGTAGGCTTCCGCAGCAATTGTTTATATGAAATAGTTTATGACGTATTATAAAAAAACTACTTGATAGATTTCGTTCAAACCAATTTTCGTTGTTAGTTTTTATGGTTATGTACAATATATATTTTTTCTAGATTTATCATCCTCTTAGTTTAGAAATTAGAGGGGGGGGGACACTCTGTTTTCCACTTTGGAAGAGTCTCACGTCCAAACTATTAAGTTTAGAATTAAATGGTTTTAGAAACATTGTTATGATTTTAGAAGACCTATTCATAGATACCCCACACGTATGGGTTGGATTAAAAAAAAGTTTTTAAATTTCAGTCCTATGTATGGGGACCCCCAAATTTTATGATTTTTTTTTCAATTATTTTCTGAAATCTTAGTGCGGTTAACAGAATACATCTACTCACCAAATTTCAACGTTATAGCTCTTATAGTTTCCGAGAAAAACGGCTGTGACATACGGACGGACGGACGGACGGACGGACGGACGGACGGACGGACATGACGAATCTATAAGGGTTCCGTTTTTGCCATTTGGCTACGGAACCCTAAAAAACCAACCCGCACTTGGCCAGCGTGGTGAATTAAGGCCTAATCTATCTCGTCAAGAGAGAAGTCCCTATCCCAGCAGTGGGAACGTGAATAGGGGTGTTATTTTATATACAGGGCGTCCCAAAATTATGGGCCATGAAGGGGAAGTACCATATATATCGTTGATAGTGAATTTTGCTCAAAGAAGACTTCATTTTATTTTAAAAAGTAAGTAATTTAATTAATTAATTTACAAAAAAAAATGTTTCATGTTTTTTATTTGATTAAAATAATTAATTTCACGTTGTTCCTTTCTTTTAAAATACTATGTTACTTAAGCAGAGTTATTATTTTTTAGCTTTTCTTTCGATTGGTATCATAAAAATCGAGTATTTTTTTTCTACATGTAAGTCGGTTCGATTCCCAGACAAAGCAAGTAATTTTTAGAAAATCAATGAATGCAGAATTACTAACTTTTAAAAATAAAATGAAGTCTTGTTTGAGCAAAATTCACTATCTACGATATTTAAGGTACTTCCCCTCCATGGCCCATAACTTTGGGACGCCCTGTATTTATTAGAAAGGTACATATTTAATGTTTACAATAAATAATATATTTATTAGAAAGGTACATTATTTTTTGTTTACATATTGGATACTCGGTAAAAATAAGAACAAAAAATTACGGAATATTTTCTTTGTAATAAATATTATGGAAATCTATACTACAATTATCAAGCTGAGGAGATTGCTTGTTTATTTGTTTGAACGTGCTACTCAGGAACCGCGGGTCCGATTTAAAATATGATTTCAGTATTGGATAGTAAAATGATCGAAAAAGGCTATAAAACATAAACTAGTAAATAACGTAAAAACGCAAGCGCAGCTGTCGGCGGGTCGGCAAGTTAGTCATAATCTAAAAAAATCATAGGCATAATTACATTTAGTCGTTGTACGGTTTCACCAAAAAAAGTTGCCTTGTTGTTTTTTAATTAGGATAGATAACTTTAGATATGCAATCCACATCCTACAGCATAACCTCCAAATAAATAAGGTTAAACAAGATGACAATGATGTGGTACAATTCTTAGGCCAGCAACAAGTGGTACAATTCTTAGGCCAGCAACAACAATAATTGATCGTTATCAATAAAAATAACAATTGATCGTTATCAACGGATCAACTTATGTCGGTCGTAGTATCGCAATAACACATAGACGCACACTAACAGCGTTTTTACAGCAATTGACAGTCCCACACACTGACATTTTACGAAATATTTCTATATTTTATTCAAGAACAACCGACATAGGTCCGACCTCGACAAGCGCTCGCGCGGTACTAAATGGAAAAAGCCGGCGGAATGAAAAAACTACTAAATTATGGTAGTTTTATTTTATTCATAAAAAATTACCAAAACCGTTCTACAAATTAAAATTAATATCATAGTTTAAGCAAATGTTGATAAATATTTTGATATAAATATGACGTCCCATTGATTTAGAACTTCGGAGTTATTGAGGTTTGTTTCGAAGCATTTTCGGTCGATATTAAATTCGGTATATCTTTAGAATAAAAGCATTTAACGAAAATGTACTCTACTCTAAATGAAGAATAGGATATACGTAACATAATAAAAAATAGTTTGATCGCCCATATTCGTTAGAATCTACAAATTAGAGCTAAGAAAACAGGTCTTCGAGCGTTTTTTACGAAACATGTATCCGGAGAATGATTATTACTCAATATATAAACAAGTTATCTAAAATGTTTCTTACTACTTTTGTAGAGGAGAAAACGAACTATTATAAAGATGTAACTGTAATATCAAACAACTAACGTAAACCATAGAATTAGGACGAGAAAACCGAACAATTTCGCGATTGCCGGTAAAAGGCCTCTTAAAAAATTAATTACAATTAATGATTTCTTAAAAACGTTTTGATGACTTTTGCTGTGGAAAACATTTATATGGAAAATATATAAAACGTGGGTATGACAGGATGATTCTTTATAATCCACTACGATTTCTGCCCTGTGGCTTCCTCGAGTTATCATACATTTTTCCGCGAAATATATATTATATCCCAACAATTTTCAGCTCAATCGATTTAGCCGTTCTTGTGTAATAAATTGTGTAACTAACACGACTATATCTTAAATATAATACAGATTAACAACTAGGTTTTCTATACATTATATTCTACGCCAAGAACCCGTATTTTCTGTACATTTATGTGATGTGATAAAGATCGATATGATAAAGAAGAAACTATTTAATGAAGCAAAACGTTTTGATGAAATTTTTCATTAAGTTACTGTGACTGCTTTGTCCTCTATACGGTTTAAAGATTGTTTATTTCTCAAAAAAAAACAAGGTTTTATAAAAAAATATGTAAACAAACAGTTTTTTTTATTTTCTAATAATGTAAAGGGGTTTTGGTAAAAAAACAAGCTAGTTATGTATCCCAGCCTGTATGAGGACCGCTGACATTGCACTTATGCACCTGCATCGCAGACTGCGTAGGTGTAACATTCCGAGGCATAAGATGTTGTTTAGTCTTAGGATTTCTTTTATTAAAATTCAGTCTAACATCGACTCTTGAATTAATTGTCCGTCTTTTATTTTGGATTTAGTTTTTAAAAACATAATCCCCCTTCGTCGCGATTTGACTGGCGCAGCCGGTAGGATATCGGCGCGATATATCCTGTGCCTGTGAAGACCTCGTATCGGTCTGAGTACAAGGGTTCGCGAGCGTTTTAACGTTAACCGATATCAAGAAAACCTAAATAAATTTGTCGCGCGACTTAGTGGAAATCTGTGAAGAATAAAGACGGCGATATTCAATATTGGAGGAAATGGGGAAAAGCGAACCGTGAGTAAACCTCTTCACTATCCTGCCTATCCCTGTTCTACTCCTTTAGCTGTGTAATTAGTTAAGTTAGCCACTGCTATACAAGCATCGATAGGTAATATAATTTCCTTACAACCTCTATGGAAATTATATGAGTGGCTTAGATTAAGTTTTTAGATAAGTTAGTCACTGCTATACAAGCATCGATAGGTAATACAATTTCCTTACAACCTCTATGGAAATTGTATGAGTGACTTAGAATAAGTAATTAGTTAAGATTAGATTAGTAAGTCACTGCTATACAAGCATCGATAGGTATTATAATTTCCTTACAAACTCTAGGGAAATTATATGAGTGACTTAGAATTAAGTGAATAAAATTGTTAATTTTTAAATTGAAATTATAAAGTTAAATACATAAATATTTTTTTTTATAAAATAAATAAATTAATTGTGTGAGTAAAATACAATACAAGTAATACATTTTATTTTCTTGTAATTAAAATTAAATTTTGTTTGGAAAAATGGAGTCAATTCAAACCATCCCCCGAGAGATCATCGATTTAATTCCAAAATTTGATGGGGATGAAAGATTGCTTAATTTATTCATAAAAAAAAGTGAATATGTAATTAAAGCTTTTAGATCAGAATATGTGAGCACGGCTCAAGACATATATGTATTTCATACTGTCACTAGCCGCCTGATAGGCAAAGCCGCCCACCTTATTAGTGAGCGCCAGGATATTACGACCTGGAATGAATTAAAACTGTTGTTAACTCAACATTTCGGTGACCCGAGGTCAGAGGAGTGTATAGCTATAGAATTGGAAAATCTCAAAATTTTACATGGCGAATCTTATTTAATATTTTGCAATAGAATTCAAAATGTTCGAAGCACATTGTTTGCCAAATTAAATTTGATCGAAGATGAGGCTGTTAAAGAAGCGAAAATGACTATATACAATCATATGTCTTTAAATGTGTTTCTCTATAATTTACCACAGGATATGCTCCGTGTAGTAAGACTTAACAAATGCAATGTTCTGGAGGATGCGTTAACTATAGTTATGGAAGAAGTTAATTTCTTGAACCAATATAACTCACGTAACAAGAACCGTCAGTTCTCATCTCAACAGTATTCTACATCAATAATAAAGCCAACGCAATCCAATCCAATGGCAACCAATTTTAAGTCGGCTTTCCTGCCAAATAATTTCGGCCCAAATTCTAACACGGCCATCCTGACTAATAAATTTGACCCCAATTTTACATCTCAAAATCAAGGCTTTAGATTTGGTAACCAACCACAAGGTTTTAGACCCCAAAATCAAGGCTTCAGATTTGGTAACCAACCACAAGGTTTTACACCACAAAATCATGGTTATAAATTTGGGATTCCTCAAGCCCAGGGATTTAGACCCCCCGTGCCAAATCAGCCAGGCTTTAAATTCGGCATCAGACCAGTAGTACCAACTAACAACCAATTCCGATTTGGTATTCCATCAAACCAAAATCAGCGGAATGCACACGTGTACGACAACGATGTGTCGATGCGTACTGCACCGCAGAGAAACGCGTTTGTAGCTCCGCGCACATCAAATAATTTATTCTATACAAATGTGCCGGAGGAATGCCCGGATGTTGAAGAAAATTATTATGACACAGATTATTTTCAGTGTGATTACACACCAGCAACTGAAAACGAAATAAACGACTATAACGGTTATGAAAATGAACATGAGGCTCAGGAGAATGAGGAAGGTGAAAATGAAAATTTTCAGATATCGGCCTCAGGGAACAAACACCCGAAATAGTACATTTGAATCACCACGAGGCAGTTAAATTACCTCACATAAGAGTACCGGAAATAAACACAATATTCATGATAGACACAGGCAGTAGTAGATCTTTTATTAATCCAAAAATCGCTAATACTTATTTTTCTAAATTTAAACATCATGAACCATTTGAAATCAGAAGTACACACGCACGTAGTTACCACACAGAAGTTATAAATATACCCCTTTTAAAGACCTTTAAAAGCACAGACACACACAAATTCTATGTGTATAACGTTGACAGTAGCTATGGAGGATTAATCGGTTCGGATTTATTAAAAAAACTTGATGCTAATATTGATATGAAAAATCAAATTTTGAAAACCCGAAACGCAGAAATTCCTATTATCTATAGTCCGCCATACACAGTGCGTGTCGAACCGCGAACAGAAGCTCCAGTTAAAATTCCTGTAGATCTTTATAATGGTGAAGCTATATTCAATTACATTAGTTTCGGTAAAGGTGTAAGAGCCCCACCTGCAATCGTTAAGTGTAAAGCAGGTTACGCTACAACTATTATTCAAAATTATTCTGAGAATGACATTGAAATTAAATTTAATAAGCCCATAAATGTAACTAAATTAGAAACTAATGAATTTGATTTGAATATTACTCGTGAAGTAGATGATCCCAGAACAGACGCGCTTTCGCGAATAAGAATTAACGCTTTAGGTAAAGGTGACAACATTGACAACCAATCAACGGCGGTCAATGTAGGTGACTCAGTTAATGACGATCTTGAACGACACATTCAGGATCTTACAAACGAGATAGCCAGATTATCACAAGAAGGTCCTGAAAGAAATGTGAAGTCAATTTCAGAAACATCGCCTCACGCATCTGAAAGAACCCTTAGCGCAAACTCACCTGGTAGTAGCACGGTGACTATATCTTCTAGAACAGACACAGTGCATTCTGCAGACGATATGGACACAAACGGGATCCCTATTCTGCATGAAGCTATAGATACTAAACCTAACCAAATTTTAATACACTCATGGTTTAAAAATGAAATACAAGTTAAAATTCGTTCACACCCAAAGCAAAAAATTTTAGAAGCTCACTTACCTTTAGATAATGTTGACTTAATAAAGCAATTTTTGAAAGAATATATTAGGCCGAAAATCAAGTACTTTCTTTTCTTTGAAGATAAATCACACCGTCGTTATTTTTCTGAAGCAGTACTTGCATTATTTAAAAAGGATACAGTTCAGCTCTATGAATGTACGAATAGGGTTATTAACGTGACAGACGAAAAGGAGCAAGAGGATATAGTGTTGCAATACCACCAAGGAAAGACATGTCACCGTGGTATCAAAGAAACTGTCTCACATCTAAAACGTACCTACTTTTGGTCAAACATGGAAGAAACAGTGTCAGGCATCATTAACTCTTGTGAAACATGTAAACGCATGAAATATGACAGAAGGCCGTTTAAACCTCAGATTCAGCTTACTCAAACTCAATCGAAACCATTTGCGGAACTATTCATTGATTTATTTTCTATTGAAGGCAGATATTACCTAACTTTAATCGACGCATTTAGTAAGTTGGGCCAAGCCTTCGAAATTCCCGATAGATCAACTCCTGAAGTAGTTAGAGCGCTAGTAAGGTATTTTTCATTTTACGGCACTCCTACTAAAATAAGTTCAGATCCCGGTTCTGAGTTCAATAATAAGCTCATGAAAGAGTTGTTAGCATTTTACAAAGTCGAGGTTCATATAGGAACACCTAACAACCCTAATTCTATGGGGTTAATAGAGCGGTTTCACTCAACCATCTTAGAAATTTACCGTCTCGCAAAATATGAACGTAAGATAACTGACGCGGCATCGGCTATGACTTACGCTGTAATGGCTTATAATCAGACTATACATTCTGTGACTGGTCTCACGCCCTTTGAAGTTGTATTCGGTCATACAGAATCTAAAAATCAATTTAATTCAGATTTTGACAAAGAATACACTCAACTATTGGTAAGAGATCATGCAAATAAAACTCAGTACCTATATAAATATTTAACTGATAAAATGGGGAACAGGAAGGAAAAAATTCAAAAAGATAGAGGAGGAGAGACTAATTTTGACTTACGTGATGATGAAAGCATCTTTATCACAGGTGTTAATAAGCGTAGAGGTAAAGATAAGCCTAGGTTTCAAAAGGCAAAAGTTACAGGAAAAATAGATAAAAATGTTATTTCTGTGGAAACCAACGCTAGAAATACTAACGTACCTGTTAAAGATGTGCGTCGTCCTCCAAAGCGTCGTCCTGCTACCGACCCAAGCAGTATTGACCCGGGCTCTTCAGCCCCTGTAGAAGGAGAACCCCTGCGTAATCCCGATTAGTGAAATAACCGCCCTTATGTCTTATGACAATTTGCTGGTTATTAAAATATTAAACTTTTTAGGGAGATTTAGATTTAAACTTGATTAGTTATAGAAACTTAATTTACTTATTTCCTGTTGTCCAAGCTCTTAAGAGTTTGGTATCCTCAGGAAGTGAGATAGAATTATATTCCTTTTATATTTTTCATACTAAATTTCTTAAGTTTTATTTTTTTTTATTAATTTAGTTTTTTTTTTGATTCAACATATAAGTACATCTGCGTTATTTTATCTAAATATATTAATATAAAATAATAATTAAATAGAATCAAACAGAATTTAATGATTAATATTAAAAATCTTAATTTAAAATAAATGTTTCCATACAATTGAATAATATAATAGATCATATACTAATATGTACAAAAGAATCCCATTGAATCGTCAAAAATATGTCAATGTATATAACAATTTGGATAACAATGATGCAATTAAATATATGACAATTTAATAAAAGGTTTGAATTCTCGCCAGCGTTCTATAGAAATTTAAACTACTCTACTATGTTACCGAAATGATTAAATTATTAACGAACTCTACTGTAAGAGTAACAATCTCGCACAATTTAACAATTCATTTTATAAAGTTAACAAAGAAACTCAAGTTTACAAAATCTCAATTATTTACAAATTATTTTAACATAAATTTCAAATCATTTGTCCTAAATTGAACGAGATTGAAAAGCTAAAATAAGATTTTAGTAAATTAGGAATATTGCACCAATATGTTATTAATTCTAATAAAACCTGTCAACATTTTAAAATTGACTGCATAAGACAATGAAATTGTTATCAAAATTCAAGAAACTGTGAGACATTGAAATCGTATTTTAAGAATATTAAGATAATTTTTGTTTTATAAATTAGTTAAGGAAATTACTTACTTTAATTATAAAATTGTTCCCTTGCCCATCACCTAACCTTAAACCAACCTTACCCTTATTATTATTACCTAAATACCTTACACCTTATAGTGAAAGAGTTGAAAGCCATCTCGCTGAATTCTCCTTGTCGGCCCATTGATGACCTTTACGAGTATGTTGAAGCGCAGATCTTTGTACCAGCTAAAGACACCTGCATCCTTGCCCTGATGAGGTGAACGAAAGGTAAACAGATTTCCCTAAAACTCGAGGATGTAGAGATAGAAGCAGTCCAGAGAAGCCGTTGGATAACTTACTCTAAATCAGTCGCCGACATTACAGTGCAGAGTTACAGAATATGTGCTAATGAAACTATACATAACACCCTTATTGGCATTTACTGATTTGGTATCATCATCATCATTTGCATATCATCGCATTTGAAAGGAATAAGATTTGGAAGGATTTATTGGAGAAAACCTCACTTATCAGAACCTGCTATTTACATCATATCCTGAAAATCGGAAGCTGTTAACGCCGAAAACAGTGAAACCAGTGAAATTCAGTGAAATTGAGTTAACAAATTCAAAAGTTTTATCATATGCGTTAGAAAAAAAAAGTTAAATTCAAAGTGATAATAAACGGAACACAGAGAGTGTTAGGGTTGGAACAATTGTCTTATATATAGTTTTAGTTATAGGTTTTGTGTCTTTTTCATATATAAAAATGTTTTTCTTTGTGTAAAATCTTGTCGGCTTGAAATCTTCCTCCGAAAAATTGTTCTTCGGATGATTTCAAACTAAAGGAGGGAGGAGTTATGTATCCCAGCCTGTATGAGGACCGCTGACATTGCACTTATGCACCTGCATCGCAGACTGCGTAGGTGTAACATTCCGAGGCATAAGATGTTGTTTAGTCTTAGGATTTCTTTTATTAAAATTCAGTCTAACATCGACTCTTGAATTAATTGTCCGTCTTTTATTTTGGATTTAGTTTTTAAAAACATAATCCCCCTTCGTCGCGATTTGACTAGCTAGATAACCCAAACTACATTAAAAACTAAAAACAAAGGAACTAACTGTTGAAATTTTTACCAGATGACAATAAAAAATACTCAATTTACACGGAATACTAACATCTCCACTAAAATGTCCTTGAAAAGCCAAATCTATCTCAACCTCAAAATACGTTTAGAAAATAAAAACCTGCCATCTTCAACAATGTCCGAAAAATTTGCCCATCCGATTATAAAAGCTTTCTTTGCATCTCCATTTCAATTGTTCAACCACTCAAACAAAAGCCGTGCGAAATTCTTTCCTCAATTTGAAAGGGTCGCAATCTTGAAATAGAGGTTTCCCCCTGGCTTTGCTTGAAATCTGTTGAAGTGTAAAGACAGGAACTTAAGTACCGTACCTGATAAATGTTGAACCTCGAATTTAGAAAAGCTTCGATGTAACTTAAAAGGATTAAAATTTAAGTCGCTTTGTTTTGAGATAAAACATGCATGGATTTAAATATCCGGTGTCAACCTCAGATTTACTTCATAGACTAAGAATTAAGTCGTTTTAATGTTATTACATAATTATCTTATTTAAATAGAAAAGGAAACAAACCAATTGCACCTAAATCGGCCTAGCCGTTCATTCGTGATGGCGAGCCCAAGGGAAATAGGGATTCTATTTACATAAAGAGATTATAAATTTGCACAATTTTACACATGTATTTTGTCTCAGAACTACAAATGGCGCAAATTGCATGTATTTCGCGTCCCTAAGCATAAAGCATACACCAAATCCAATTTCACAGAGAATGAAATCCCAAGAATCTATGCTTATGCACTAATGTGCTCGCGTTAAACACTGGTATTTTGCCTGGAATTTTAAACAGCTCAAATTGTGCATTTATTATGCATGGACATCATGCATTATGTTAAATAATTTAATATTATGTATTTTTCTTATGATAACTATTGCTTAATTAGGCACAATTTATTGTGTCCTGTTTAAAAACTAACACTCAAAAAAACAAACACTTTGCACATAATATTTTAAAACATCTTTAGTTGGCATGAAACACAATACCACATCCACAACAAAACCGCATAAGCCTTAAATTTGAATGCCTTACAAATTACTGCGCCTCCTCCGTAATAAACAGCATCGAATAAAGGGTGCGAAGGTTTAGATAAGATTTTATTCTTCAGGCCCACAGAAGGCTTTCTGCCACTTGCGTTATTAAAACGAATGGTACTATTAAAATAAACAGTAACTTTATTCCATCTCTTAAAAACTTTTTCATAAAAGTCTCTTTTGTTTTAATTCATGAGATAAAGTTGATGTTCTGAGATAGCGAGGAAAAATCGACCTACTTTTCAGGTTCTTGTGGCAAATCTCAGCAATCGAAAGAAGCTTTGTATTACCTGTGTTTTTGTACCAATTGTTTCATGTTGATTCTTTTCCTTTGTTTTCAGATTCTGAGGTAATTTAAACTGTTTGAGAAGATTCAGGTGAGACGAGCTTTATTTTATTGTCGCGAGCCAATTTTATTTGGAATCGTAAAACGGAACAATTTAAGTGAGTATTTAGAGGCGTAAGTACCTTTACTATAAAAGTAGGTTAGATCAGCCGTTTATTAGGTACTTAAATGAATATCTCAAAATATTATTTGTATTTTTTATACCAAAATACAATTTTCTGATTGTTTTTTATTAAAATGAATTGGGAATGGTATTGGTAGCATGTAATTAAGATCACAAAAGAAATATAAACTTTATATCATGTTCGATATCAAGTAGATATTTTGATATGTTGGATTTATCTTTGCCCTTAATCGCAAAATAACTTTTTGAATTTTATATAGATATTTTTTAATGTGAGATGTACATGGAAAATACATTTAAAGGTCAAGAAGCAAGTATAACTATTCCTGGTATAATATAAAGAGTATTATACCAGGAAGTTAATCTAAGATAACGCTTTTACTAATCAGAAAAAAAACGTTTACTGCTAACTGCTCCGTCTTTCTTTGCAGAAGCAAGCCCATAAAATAAACAATATTACCCCTTAATTAGATTTCTCATTAAAAAGGAAACATTAAAGTTCATCTAGCACTTTTCTTTATGCAAGGAGCGTGCAGGACCGTTTAGAATGCAAATAGAACCGCTTCTAGAGACAATTACTTGCAAATTCATGACATTGAAACCCACAGAAATCATTTAAATGAAGTTACACCTTGCATACGAATACACTGTTCGTAAGGTTAGTTAAACTGTACGAAACTTTATTGGCAAAAGGAGTGTTTCTAGTTATTCTGCTCTGTCTTCATCTCTCTAGATATATAAATAAACGGTCCGCCCTTAGGCTTCAATCAGGTTAAAATACATTTTAATCCTATAAAAAAAACTATGTTCTTTCCCAGTATACAAACTAAATCTTTTTTTATTAAAGAGTTACGTTAAAGACTGTCAGATAAATAAACATTTCCTCATTTTCCTAGAACCTTTTGGTCCATATATGATAAAAATTATAAGTTTCTTGTAACTTTTTAATGTGTATGGACTGATCAACTATGTATTATCTTTTTTCTTTGTTTTCTTTCATTTATAGTATAAGTATTAATGTTACTTATCGTAGGAGTTTCTAGAAGAAAAGCACAATCAACTCTTTCCCAAAGACAAACTCGTGTCTTTTATTCATCAGAAAGTTTCCAACTAGCAAACAGTAGGCAGCTAGTATCCGAACATCTTGCAACCTCCGTCTTGAACTTCCATTTGAATCTCAAATATTCCAACGTTCGTATAATAATATGGTTTATTCAACATAGTTTTTAGGATTCTTTTCAAAAGTGTTTACGCTTAAAAATGTAAGTGTCAAATAAGAAGTATTTTTGTGACGATACACATTAGCTACCCATAGACTAACGTTAATTCCTGTCGGAATGTACAATCCTTACGGAATAAACGCCAGTGTATTTGCAATAGCGGAAAGAATGACGGTATTATAACACCGCGACCCTTCACGTCGTGTTTTATTTTATCCCCTCGCTTATCTGTACACGGGATAAGCCGGAAGGAATGAACGTTAGTCTATGGGCCGCTATTGAGAAGAGAAAAATACAAAGACATGTCATGTTCTTTGATTTATTTGGTTTTCGTGCTTTTTGCTGCATAGTTTCTGACCTTTAACATGTTCGCGTTTTTTACGCATTCAGATTTCCAGTTATGAAAATGATAGAAACTATCTGAATAATAAACACTGCAACTTCGGAATTCGCGCCATGGCTTCTGAAGCCGGAAAATTATCAGTCGAGCGAGAAATTAAAATAACCGTGAACTGCATAAAATTAACTTAGTCTCTAAAAGCAGGTTCGTACTAAGGCTTATTCAGGTATTTAACGCCTTGTGGTATCGGCTTATGAAAAGAACGACCTTATTTATTTCCGTAGATTTTACGCCTCCAACGAGGCATAGTGAATGGAAGTCCATAATTTTCTTCTTTAAAAAATATAAAAACATAAATTTCATTCTTAGATCATTATAATATTTTTAGTGTCATACTGGCTATTCAATAACGTTTTATTCTCAAAACTAAAGAAAACAACAATTGTAATAGTCATATTTACAACCTTCCCTTAGTCCATCCTCTAAAGTCTTAAGTGTCTTAAAATGCAATATTAGCTACACTCCTTCCTTTTCCATTTACTGCTCTTAGACTTGCACCTAATTAACTTCGTTCATTATTAACACCTTTATTTATAGCTTGGCTGAAAACTGTAAACGTAAAACCTGTTCTAACAATATATGGAATATTAATATTATTTTAAAGAAAGAGTTCGGCCTTTGTTCTACCGAAGGTGCGATATGTATCTCGTAAATCCGATGCAGTGGCGAAGCGTATTTGCATATATTTATACAATACAAAATCGTGTTGGTTCGTTTATTTTCCATGTACCTTGGTTTTAAGAAAAAAGGTTATTTGCTTCGAACTTCGAAAATAGTTTCCACAAAACATAAATCCATGTGAACATAGCGTAAAGAAGATTTCACACTCAGGTTACTGCGCTTGTTTCATTGTATTTTTGAGAATATCCACAAACACAATGGCAAAAGCACAAAGGTTTCATTCCAATTTACAGCACCACCAAAAATGCCACAGAAGAGCGAGTAATCCTGACGCATTCTCGATAAGTGAACAGCGCGGTTAAAAACGCAATTGGTACAAAACGGTCACAGAATACACTAAAGGTATATTGGGGATATGTAACTTTTTTAACAAAGCAAAATTTAGCAAGCTCCGATTTATTGAATGCGTTCTATGGAATATATAAATATTCCTGCCACAAACATACATTAGATAATAAGCCTATGTAAAACAAAGGGAATTGTTTGTGTCCTAGATTTCAAACAGTTACGAAACTATTTTACTACTAAAAATAACATATAAAACTTTTCAGATAGAAAAAAATGATAAATTAGCTTAGCATACTAAGTAGTTATAAAAAATAAACTCCATGTATATTTACAAATACATTTCTTAGAGGCTTTAAATTACATCTGACGGATGGGGCTTGCTTTTAGCAAGAAGCAGCCTACCACTCAGTGACCAATGTTCTTTTTCGTCTATTGATCTCCGGTTGATTTCGAGTTGAACATTCATACATATTAGCTCTTTGAGAAACCCGTAGTATATGTATAAGGTATAAATGTAGTTTACATAGGTCGTACTTCTAAATCAACTACTATTGTAGTAAAATTGAGAATAATGTTTCCCATAGTGATCTAGGGGTCATGAGTGAAAACCATCCCAGTGACGGTAGACGATAGGAAGTGGATGTGAATTGAAGTGTGCTCAGTTGTCCGTAAAAGGGATTCCCAACATTCGGACTCGTTTAAAGCGGTTTTAGATTGTCTACCTTTTATACTCTTTGATTTTAGGCCACCAGTTAAGCTGAAATAAAAATACGTAAGCATTCAATACCGTATTTTGTCCAGCGGAAAAACGAAAAAATTAATGAATCTTGCAATCCATAGCCACTTACCATTCACTGGCTCTGTAGCGACACGAATAGCATTGGGTTACAGTTTCTTTGTAAGCACAAAGTAGATCAGCGCTTTACCAATTAGAGCTTAGATATACACTAACTTACAGAGTACATTTTAGTCGTAATAAAAAGGTATAGTGTCGGTCAGTAAGCAACTGATTTTATGTTATAATTGACGTTATTGCGGTACAGCTTCGAAGATATTTTCTAACCCTACTCTGAACCAGACTAGAAGCCCTTCATATTCGTAAATTAATTTAGGTATTGACTGGTATTGGATTGAACCCTTCCTTCTCGCCATTAGGAACCCGAAAGGTAGAATACCCAGACCCCTGAATAGGAAACTCAATTAGGAAATACCCGGGCCACAAACGGAATGTTTCAGTTCGTTTGAATAGGTGGACTGAAGAACTCTGTAGGTACAGCTCTTTTACAAAGTTTGCTACATTCGAAAGAACACGGAAGAGTATTATGTAGGTAACTTTTAAACTTGACAGGATGTTTCGAAATGTTTAGAATTATCTTAAAAAACGCAAAAAAATGCTCATTTTACACATTCAACATTAAATTTATGTTCAATTCTTTATTTTTTTTTTACTTTTCTATATAATGAACCTGAATGATTGGACGACTTTCTCGAGTCTCGTAAGTCCATTATGAACCAAAAACCCATTTAATTACTTTCCTTTGCTTAATTCGGAAACCACTGCCAACATTTTTATTGCCTTGAATGGTGTCATAAATGATATAGTATCTACCCAGACAGTATTCAAATTTTAAATGAAACTGCTTTACTAGTTTAGAGTCTAGTAAGAACTCATAATATACTACTAGGCTTTTAAGAAAATATATGACCGCGAGAATATTCATTATAACGCGGTCAAAACTTTGTATGAGTAGAGCCAGCGTTCAATTATACAAGACCCAGTGGAAAGATATCGTTTAATACACAATATATTATTATTTTGGTATGAAACGTTTTCATTGTTAAAATAAGGATTTACATAAAATGTAAGTAAAAAGGCAAAATGTATGCTCCCATAGTCAATTGAATTTGCGGTTTCGTCGGACACAATCATTGGCTCGTGTAATTTACGTAGAAAAAACAAAACGGGTTTACATTAAATTATTTCATGCGACGAACCATGTAAAGGTTTTCCACACCAGCATTTAAACTCGTTATTGTCTACTTTTGGGGTCGTGTTGGTATAATAAGGACCTGTATCCCGCCGCGCCCTTCTAGATTTTTCATCTCATAAGTTGTATAAACGTTCTTATTCTAACGTGCTTCATTGCTTACATGCAAGATATGTGAAATATTTTTTATACAAGCATAAACTCGTTAAAATCGTTTAGACTTCATAACCTAAGAGCCCGTGATGGCCAGACCTTCCTTTAATTCACAAGCGTGAAAATTCTTTCATGTGTATGTCTAGCATAGGTAAGAATAACCCCCAAACATGAAACCTGGATCGCGGTTCCTTTGGGAGATACCAACCTTTTACCTGTTATCTCCCAAAGGAACCGCGATCCAGGTTTCATGTTTGGGGGTTATTCTTACCTATGTTAGACATACACATGAAATAATTTTCACGCTTGTGAATTAAAGGAAGGTCTGGCCAGACAGGGCTCTTAGTATAGACTAATAACCTGTGATGGCCAGACCTTCCTTTAATTCTGAAGCGTGAAAATTATTTTATGTGTATGTCTAACATAGGTAAGAATAACCCCCAAACATGAAACCTGGATCGTGGTTCCTTTGGGAGATAACAGGTAAAAGGTTGGTATCTCCCAAAGTAACCGCGATCCAGGTTTCATGTTTGGGGGTTATTCTTACCTATGTTAGACATACACATGAAAGAATTTTCACGCTTGTGAATTAAAGGAAGGTCTGGCCATCACAGGCTCTTGGTCCATCATTGTGGTATTTCGATAAAAGAACAAAAGCCAGGCAAAGTGTCCATATACGCGGACGATGAAAATAAAAGTACCTACATATTCTGAAAAATGGAACAAAACTGAAGGCAAACGTTCTATCTCTAAGCTGTTAAGCTAGAAGCTGTTACGGGTACTAGATTTCTGATAAAAGAGAATATTATTAAAATGATTATGTTTTTTAGTAAACACCCAGGACACCCGAAACTAATATTTGCGGAATTGGAAACGGTAACCACTTACGACGAAGACGGACTTTCTTATAGAAAAAAATACTTAACTAATTAACTCACCCGTGGCTTCACTTGCATTATTTTTCCTATATTCTCATCGTTTAAACCTTCTCTGGACTACTACGAACATTTCAAGGCCAAAACCAGCTAAATCGACCCAAGGTGCGTAACGAATAGCAATTGAGTTTTATATATTCGTTATCAGAAGATAATTATCGTTTCAGTAACCTTTATAACTAAACTTTTAATGTAAAATAAGTCGCTTTAAATTTCACACTCTATTTTGTGGTCTTTAAAAACGAGGTCAACATCGGAGCCTGACTTACTAATCTCGTGGCTCTGTAGTGTAGTGCTAGCTTTGTCGTGTTGAATATCTAGGTCTTTAGTATCTCATTAAAGAAATGTACACTTTTTTAAAGTATTAAAGTGAATATAATTTAAATAGGTAGAGGGTGATCCGACCTTAGAGCTTATACCGTCATTTGTTATCTAGTTTATTTCAGTAAGTATAAACTATGATCATTTTGATTGTTAAAGTTTACAATGTTTACGTTTATTAATAAGTATAACGTAGACTTTTACTCACTTATTAACAGTAAACTTTATTATAAATTGTATACCTATTACGAGTAGACATGTTAGGTATATTCAAATTCAATATTTTTATTATTTATAAGATTTTATTTAGACCATTTTCGTGTAGGTAAAGGTTACAAAACCAGGAATATGGGCAAGAATATAATTATATAACCATTTTAACGTTATAATTTTAAATAAAAGAAAATAGGTACCTTTTGGAGATAGTTTCATCCTTTTTCTGTAGGCACGCGAGGAACTGGGAACTTTGTACGAACTACTCGTATGATTAAACATGATGAACAATAATATTTCACTGTTTGTACACTTGTAACACTCTTCAATATCACTGCTAAAGTATTTGTTTACAGAATTTTGGTAAAATGCAGTTTTATTTGACGTCTCACTCACACTCAAGAAAAACACAATAAATTAACATAAAACGTTCAACCTTAAGTAGGTATTAGAAGATGCACAATGGCAATCTTCCGTATACAGGATATTAGGATATTTCAATAAATCTATATCGATCTATATTCAGGAAATACTGAAGAGTCATAATTTATATCAACAGAATCTATTTAAATTCAAATTAAGAATTTCACCAACACTGAAGATAAACCGAATCCACAGTTACGATCTAACTAAATGTTTGCTCCAAGTCTGCGAACGTGTTATTTTTGTTCCACCACATGCTGTGTTTTCAAGTGCCTGACATTTTATAGGTTTCGTATCAAAATAAACAACGAGTGTATTTATGTACGGCGAAACTAAAAGGAAAATAACTAGTTACGTTTAGCTATAAATACAATACGCGATAATAATTTTAAAGTGATGCTGATATTATTAAAAAGAAGCAAGAAATAAAATATTTACTATACACAATTCAAAATATACGTCAAAATATTTTGACAGAATAAATAAAATAAAAATCCTGAATATAAAAGTAATCATCATTATAAAAAAATGCATATTAGCCACTACTGCAAGCACCATAATAATAAAAGCATGATTTTTCATTATAAGTTATTTAGATCCAGATATTTACTAAACTCCCAAGAGTCGTTTATACGAGTAGATTTCAATATTTAAATTAATTATTATTAATTAATTAATTTAATATTTGAATATTTAATTTATTTTAATTTATTATCCAAAATAAAGACTTTAAAGCCTTTAAGTCCTTAAAAACAACAAAGGTTTGTTAATGTGTCTATAAGCAATTTACCTACCAAAACCCGAAACAAGCCATCTTAATACCGTTTAATTGTATTTCATTATTGTTTATTATCTTTCGGATACTAAGTCAAGTATTTCAGAAAACCCAATTTATCTGTTTTGTTCTTGTTTAGGGATACTTTTGAAGGTAAGCACAGAATTACGGAATCGCTTGATAAATAGGTGTTTAAGGGCGCTTTTCAATAGAGATGTTGCTGCGTTTTATATCCAATCAGAGCGCTTTTATAAAACCTTTTTATAAAACGCATTTCAGTCAAACAGCGGTGTTTTTGGTAACACAAGCTTTGAGCTTCATCATCATTACCCGTCATTATGTTTTCTCTGATGGACACAGGGACTTCTCTCAGAACGAGAGACATTATTAGTCCTTAATTTAAAAATCAATCTAGTCAAAAACTAATTACAACTAATCTGAGGTTTACTTTGATAGTTAGCTAATCGTTCGAGCACGCGCTACAAAGCGCACATACATTTTAAAGAAGAAAAATCCAGAAGTTGGCGGCGGGCTTTGATCCCTCGACCTTCAAATTAAGTCAATTAAAATAAGCTAATTTTCAGCTAGATAAGAGCTTTGTCAACATTTTTTATATAGATTGCTAGCTGTCCTTCCCGTGGCTTCGCTGTTAGTGATAAGACCGCCCACTATAACATTTTTTGTTTCTTCTTGTTTGTCGTTTGTTTCTTTTTACTAATGTATTTTTAATGGTATATAATTAAGTATATTGTATGGTATAGATATTGCAAAGACTTTCACGTTATGATTTAAGCGTATATACAAATATGATGACAGAACTCGGTATGGTGCTCATAGTGATGAACAAAGTTTAAATTTGATACAGAAGGGACCGTCAGCTAGTAATAGCAAACTAATGAAGTTCGTATAAGCACATAGTTTCATAGATTCGAGTTTGCCAACCAACTTAATCAAATGTAGTAGTAAGCAAATACGACTGAGATAATAGATATACCACTTGCAGTGTCTTCAGTTGTTGATTTATATGGATAGTTACATTTGTAGCTGAGTCTTCGGAAACTGGGCTTACTACTGAAGTTTTATAGAAAAAACATGGCCTAAACAGGGTAAGAATTTGGAAAATCTTTATACACATATATTTATAAAAATAAATATCAATTTAAATTATAAAAAAATGAATTTTAATATACAAACAATCTTGGCAATATTAGCTAAGCTGTCTCACTGCTGCGGAAAGGCCTGCTCCAACTCTTTCCCGCTGTTTCAATCGAGGGCAGTTTTCAAACAAGAAAACATGAATAATAACTCATATCGGTACATTAACTAACAAATTTACACTCGTCAAAGATAAATTAACTTTCCACACTTACATTTTGAATCCTTAGTGGTATACTCGCCATTTCAACTTCGTAATGCTTCGGGCTTTCAATCAATATTCCGTACTACATAGAACAATAACGCTGGCAATATGAAAGTTTGTATGTACTTGTGGCTAAGCTGTATATTGGAGTTGGCTGATACATGATGCAAGGACAAGTTGGGCGATATAACTTGAAATAATTAATAGCCTAGCTTGAGTTTCAATTTATAACGGCAAGTTTGTGATCACATTTTGTTTTGACCAATACGTACAATTTTATTAATAACTAACCTAGCTAACCCTCCAGGAGGTTCGCCCATTTTAATGTTATCTATACACCTTCCCTGGACCACTTCAAAAATTTCACGGTTAAAATCATATAAGTCGGCCCAGCCATTCTTGAATTTTTGCGAGAAAATTACAAGCACCACAAAGTCTCGAATAACGTCGCTTTTCGCATACCTAGATACGTTTGCATTCTACTCAGCTTTTTTACTATAACCCTGAAATAAACGAAGCGCAGCTATTGTAGCCATTAATACCAGGTGGCTATAGATAACCATATTATTTAAGCCAAATAAGCAAAGCAAAGGTGCTAGGGGATGCAAAACGGGTCACCACAGTTGGTCGACCATCATTTTTCAACTCATTAACCCAGCGCTGCCACGCGTCCTGAATGCGCATCAGGCTCATTAACTGAACTCGATTTATCTATCCTTTGTGCATCTATTTCAGGTACTTTATAAAAGGCCTTGCTTTTTACGTTTTAGCAAGCAAATAATGTTTTTTCACGCTTCTCTGTGAATTAGGTACAGGGCCATCGAAGTGTTGGTATTTTAGTTATTTGCAGTTGGGGTCTCTGGAAATAACTTGATATTTTAAGTGTTTTTTAGCGAAATAATCGAAGCGTTTATGATTTAAAAATAGCCTAATTTTGCATTCATTGAGCATCTACCTATAGCAAACGAACCGTCTCCGTTTCTGGAATAGGAAAGTGGTGATGTAAGGTATACTAATTGTTTTAATATTTCTGAACAAATGCATTTGAAATTGAAATATCTTAGCTAGTTTTACGGGTGCTAGTCTACAAAAACTTATTTGATTTATTTACTTTTTCAAATAAACCAGATTTGCAATAGGTACCTACTCGTCACAACAATATAACATAGAAATTTGCAAATAAGTTTGAATCTCATAAATATTTTGCATTATACCTGTCAAAGTCATAAACAGAAAGGAAATAGCTACTAAACTTATTCCAACTTTTGTTGGCAAACCCGTCGAGTAAAATGACAAATCCCACAGAAGCATAACATTCATACATGAAGAGTTGTTACAATGTTTTCAAAGCAGACATGTTGACTAGACACTGAAAGTTTGGAAATACACTTAAATCTCCACCAGTCAATTAGAAATATTTATTGACTGAAATTTAAATACCCATTGGAAACTTTATGAACCCTTTATTAATTATCATCATAACATAGATCAACATGGCATCATTAGGTGGTTTCATCGGTGTACGGTTGCATTGTTACAATATATACAACAACATACATAAAAAGACACTGCGAGAGTATTCTGAAATTTAAATCTCTTAGTCAATTTGACGACACCCACGGAAAGACATGGGGTGGTTCTATTCTTAACATAATTAATTGTTCACTAAGTCCTTAGTCCATCTAGTTGGTAGGTTAAAACATTGAAATAAATTGCTTAAAGAATATTGAGAATTTGTTTACCTTATACCCGATAAAGTAAACAACATTCTAAAAATACTTGGCTCTTAACTAAACAACACAAAATACAGAAACAGTTTCAATACAGCAATTCTAAGGATAATGTGACCGCAGGAGAACCACGGAGCCAAAGCAGCCAAAGTGCATCGCCGATGGACCGAGATCCGGGCCGCGGGCATCTTTACTTACCTATTGCAAAAAATTATATAAAGCTGTATTTATCTGTATGCACGGCAAACCAAATCAAAACCCTGTGTGGTTGGCTCTTAGATAATGCTATAGTATTGCATTGTTTTTATATTTTAGGAAATAAATGACATAAATTGTATGTACTAGTTTTATATATGAAATAAAGTTTTAAATTAATAAATAAAAACTCTAATCATTGCTCGAAGAGCTATAAGGTTTCTGCTTGGGGTTTCTGTTAATTCACTTAAGATTTAAAGATTTTAATATTTTATTTTCATAAAATCCTAAAGATCACTTAGAAAAGTCAGTAAATACAATACATTATTAAGTAACATAAAATAAAAATATACAATGGAAACAAGGTTGACATAAAATATTGTTTATTTTTTTTACCAATTATTTCCTCGATTTGAAATACGTATACTACATTAATTTTGATTATTAAATGATTTACCAAGTGTAAAATAAACAAAACCTTACCGGCTCTAAGATCTTATACCACGATTACGTTCATTTGTTCTGCAGTCGTGCCAAATGTCTCCACGAAATGAATCAGCCCAGTAATTTCTGGCTTCACCTGTACTTTCGCAATTATGACAATTTCGACATCCTTTTGTTCTTGCCAGTCCATTAAGGGTACACTATGCAGAGTATAAGGTATTTTAAAACAGTAATTTTGACTTGAAACTCTAGAGGTTCTTTGATAATTGAGCAGCTAGCAACTTGTATGTTCCAAATTTTACATAGTTGTTTATAATGTTTTAAACTCGTTTGAAATTAGACGACATCACGATTATCACTGAGGAGAAAACTGCAATTAAAAACTGTAAACGCAATTTGTTGTTTAATAAAAGGGCCTAATAAATATAAACCTTTTTTAACTGCGTTAGTATTCTGTAAAGTAAAAAAAATCAGATCGCATTATAAAGATTATTATTATTATTTATTTGATTATTTGGTTGACGTTCTTTAAAAGTACTAAATACTTTATTTACCCGGTAAACAGACATAAATCGTAAAACAATAATATTTCAACCTTATCTTTCTTAAATTCAAGATTTTTGGCAAAATTCAACGCTAAAATAAAGAATCCTGTGAAACAGTCAACAACGAGGGCCAAAACTAACGTCAGCCGACCGGAAAATTAGAAACGTCGATATCTTCAATAGCTTTGGAGCCCTGAGATTTTCAGATCGAATCTTATATATCAGTAGTGTTCGCTTTTACAACCGGATAATTACCTTTCCACAAGGGATTACAGAAAAAATATGTATCAAAAGACTAAAAATAACAAGAATTGAAAAGTTAGTAAAAAGATCGTATTTTTATTTTTATAATATTTTTTAAAATATAATTACATGTCATTTTTTTCATCAGTGCATAATTAAGCTTCGGCTCCGTCTGAGCAACTTGTCATTTGTATAGAAAGTACGAATGGCAAGTTACTCAACCAAAACTTAAACGGAACCAAAACCAAACGTATACCTATGAGATTACAGACAGCACTTTCTATTTAAACCATGCATCTTCAACCTTTTTTGGTGCAAGGGCCAAAAATCCATTTTTTATCGCCTGAAGGGCCGCAACCTGCTGCAGGTAGCGGCTCTTTGGGCCGCAGCCCATATGGTAGATGGTAAAATTAAATAGAGTACTTAAAGGACGCCTATTTCGATTAAATGTGCCAACTGGATCCGCGAATAGATAATAACGCTAATAGAGAAAACGCGAAAAAGGGAACTGTGAGTAAGAAGTTATTACTGTAAATAAAATATTATAATTCTCTATGGCCTCCGAGGGCCGCAAGAAAAGACCCGGCGGGCCGCATGCGGCCCGCGGGCCGCAGGTTGAAGACATGTGATTTAAACCTAACCTGATTTCTACAAACTATATTATATTTTAAACGTAAAGTAATCAAGATATCACATTTTAATATCTTGTGCGCCTATTCGCAAAAGTCATCAGTCTCTCTGTGAAGATGGCGCTTGTAACAGTGCCGAAATATCGGGATACTAAAAAAACATTTGAATTATTTTCATTATGTCCATGCTTCTTTCTTTCAAAATTATATCAACGCCGTGAACAAAAAATCGCTAGCCCGATAATTGCAAGCGTTTCTTTACATTTTTTTCTGAAAGTTACCAACTTGACACCAGCTCTATTTGAAACCAGCAGCAATGTAAAAAAGGTAATACAAGTTTCTAACTCAATGACGCTCTTTTCAAACTCCCTCTTCGGTTGCAGTATTTACCTCTTTCCGTACGAATTATTCTCTCCCAAAATTTTACATAAAGTTACTCGCTTGAAGTACCGATTCCATGTTAAATGAGGCACAATAAAATTGGCTGTTCATTACGTGTTGTTTCTTACACGTCGAGTTATTGGCTATAGAGTGTAAAGAAGGGTTATAAGGTGACCCAGGTTCAAACTCTGTTTTTGGAGTATATAATAATTGTATAATTTGTATCTTTTCCAGTTTATTATCTTATTTAGTGAATTGTAATTATTTTGAGAAAATAGAGTTCTTTTTTTAGTTCTGTATCCGTGTAAAATAATTATTGTTCTCAACAAAGTGACCTTAAATATCTGATACGAAATAATTTATATATATGTAAGAGAAACATCTTATATTTATGAGCCAAGACAATAATTATGATAAAACTTAACAGCTTATGTTTTCAGGACATAATATTTTTAATGACCAAACCATTTTAAAACTGCACCCAAAAATAAGGATTTTTTTTATAAAATGACAAAATTACCTCACTATTGAGTGGATACGATAAAAGTCCATTGACGATAATGATGTAGGTAAACAGTAAGTGATCATGTTTTATAGACCACCTTATATGTGGGAGTAACGAAAATTATTCATGTGAAAATGAGTTCTTTGGGAACGCTAGAGATGCGAGTTTTCTTATTTTTAAAAGAACCGTGGATTTTGATGGAGTCGTTATGGAAAATAAAATGGTGGGTAATACTTCGCTGGAGGTTTGAATTATTAGAACCGTGTCTGGAATTGAGCCGTAATATTTGAACCAGGATGTTTGTTTTTGGAACGTAATTTGGTGGGAATCTATAAAATAAAATGAATCATCAAAAATATCGAAAAAGTATTAACACTAACATTTCTAAAAACGTCAATGACTGCTTTATAACAGACAGGTGGTTAATAACAATCAATTACAATACAGGAAAGAGTTGGCTAAGTGGGGAGCACACTCGATTTTCATTCCGAAATTCGTGGGTTCAAACCCCGCCGAGCACCTCTGATTTTTCTTCTCTAACGGTGAATGCAAATATCGTGAGGATAACATAATGACCGAGAACTTTTAAAAGTTTGAAGGACATGTGACATACGCCAACGCGCACTTGGCCGGAGCATGATGAATTAAGGCCTAATCTCTCTCGTTAATAGCCTTCGCTTTTGAAGAGAAAGAGAGAGAGATTAGGCCTTAAGAAGTCCCTGTGTCTCAGCAGTGGGAACGTAAATAGGGATAATTATGATAATACAGGAAAAAGCTAAAACAGGCATAAATCTTCCAAAATACAATGGCAAAAATAAATAAAAGTGAATTATTTGTTGGCATAAAATTTTCTCATTCCACAATACAGTAATAAAGGGCTCAATAAGCTGGATAGCTGAAGTTACAGCCGATTCAAGTGCTTTGTGGTCGGTTCGATTCAGCCGTATCTACACGAGATACTTACGTTTTAAGGGAACGTAAATAATGAAACGCTTGGAGCAAAGCGATTCGGTTTTTGTGCAAAATAATGTATTTTTGTGTATTGACGTAATAATATTTTATTCATGTCGTTATAAAGACTTATAACTTAATATAACCTGATAATTTATTATATGCAGCAACTATTGAAAAACCATTAAAACCGAGCACGTTAGCTATAATTTAAATAATTTGTATCATAATATAAAACGCTAAAAAAATAACTCATTAGTCAACGTAATTATTACGTATACTATACGTAATTACTAGAAATAATGTAAAAACTGCTTAGAACGTGGATAATTCTTGTAATAATAAAAAAAAACATATAAAAATAGATGACAACATTATATTTTCTTCATGTAAATCGGCCCTAATTCTTTTATAAACTGCGCAATCGTAAAGCAAAACCAGAAACACTTCCAATAATTGTTTTCGCTGCATAACTTTTATATGATGAAATTACTCTGCTTTGTATCAGAATTTTGTAGTAACGGCCTATTTAACCCGGCGGGTCGATTGATCTAGATTCTTTAACACAGAATTCAATTTGGTCTTTTGGACTTAGATTCTTTCAGACCTAAAATAATTAGCAACATTTCAAGAAAAAAGTATGGTAAATTACATTAAATAAGATGATTTATTTTACGTAGAATGGTATGGCAATTTATATGACTGAAAACAGCATAGCTGTGTAACGAAAACCCGGGTGTGCATCACCCGTGTCCCATATCCGGGTCTTGCCGGACGAGCTGGGATTTGATGGCTGAAGGGTAAATATTGGCGTAGTGCAGCTTGTGTCAATGCTACCAAGGATTGATTGGGGCACTTTTGTAGACACCACGGCACTGAAGGACATTCGGTACGATGTGAGTTTCAAACATTCTGACTTGAAATTGTGCAACTTAATTTTCCTAGTTTTCCTCCCCGTGGAATAATAGAAAACAATAAATTTCCCACGGTAGGTATGTGTTATTCTGATATAAAAGCTATATTATTGTGAATACCTTCGGAATGCATCTTAAAGGCCAACATTTTTGCTAAAACAACAAGTGTGACATATCTAAAAATTAATTGCTGTTCATTAGTCTCGCTAAATCTCGAAAACGATGGTATATTTAGCTGGTTTTGGTCTAGAAATGTTCATAGTAGTCCAGAGAAGGTTTTAAAGGTAAGATTGGAAGCGGACGAAGCCACGGCCCGGTATACTAGTATTAAATAAGGGTAACTTTAATTTGAAAAACGTTTACCTAAAAATACATACAAATCAATCATGGCAATCTTAACAAAAAAGCCCGGTTCATAAAAAGGCAGTGAGTGAAAAGAGTAATTTTCTCCTCCATAAAAACAGTTGAACAGTTATTTATGGTGATACCGCAATCTATACAAGGGATTTGCCCCGGGCAGAGCATTAACGATTACCGGGTTTATTCTTACAGAAAAATATTGCTTTGACAAGTAAATTCTTCTTAGGCCTTTCTTTTCAGACACGACGCAATTATAAAGAGGTATCTTGCTCAGATATTTCTGAAAAATGATTACATGGGAATGTTTGCGACATTTTTCCGAATAATTTAGTAACTGAGATTTATTGCGTATGCGAAACCAAACCATTTTTTTTACTTTGTGCCTAGGCGTTTGATCTTTCCTGTGTGATAAACATAATTCCGCTGTAAGTAGCCCTTTAATATCACTAAAATGTATTTCTAGATACTAGGTTAAACATGATAGTTCTGCTCCCTTTATTAAATTTATGTTCATAAAATAACCTGACAAATATTTCATTTGTGTGATCATATATTTGTTGAACAAATTAGACAGATTTTATCGAAATAACTTTATTAAAACTCAGTAACAAAATCAACATAGCCACTCAAATATAAAACACATGTACCTAATCTCAAAGCGTTGACATAAGATCATTTGCCGAAAGTCGTGTACATTCCCCCATTGAACCTACAATACAATACAATACAATGCAAGTCCTAATTGCTTGCGAATGCAAAAATCGCACTGGAGTGTATACACAAAAACTAATGAAATCATAAAAATGAATTCAACATAGCCAATCAAAATGTAATCTGAAACCATAGACAATTTGCCGAAATTCGTTTACATCCATTGAACCTACAAATGCAAGGTCTAATTGCTCGCGAATGCAAAAATCGCACTGTAGCAAGAACACTTGTAAATGTAAACAATCTGTATGCAAATCACGCGGCTGTCTCACGTAGGATAATGTCAAGCGCTTTTAACGCCGCGAGTGGCTTTTAGGGGCGGGTGGACACTGAAGCCGGTTTTTTTTATCAACAAAAACACTTAACTATGTCATGGATAATGATTTGTTAGATTGTTCCGAGATCGCGAGTACCTGTCTGTGTGTATGTGTCAAAGATTTTGGTGTCGTCAAAGTAAAGTATAAAACCAAAATACGGTTAGAATGAGTGTTGTGTGCACACTACACTACCTTTCTGCGATTGCTAACCGGCCATAAGTAGAGAAACAGAGATGAAAAACTAGAACATTATTTTTTTTTGTGTCACTTTTTAAATACCCATATAACGCTTTGGTGACCCGTATACCTTAGCACAAATGGTTGGCAGTGCGATTTCATCCCGATGTTCTTTTGTTAAAGTCCCGCGTTAACATATTTTTGGTCGAGGAAAAAGCTCCGGGTTTGTTTTTTCACTCCTAAAACAACAATATAAACGTGTATTGATTTCGTACAAATTTTATTATTTTTTTAATTTATTATTCATCAAAATATTTCTTATGTTATAAAGCTTGATTACTTAACCCAAAATATTTGTACAAAAAATACACTAGCTAAAATTTTACACAAATGTTATATGTATTTACGGACGAATATTTTCTTAGATAATTGTTTAGTACCTACTTAAGTTAATTAATTGTTCTTATGTAAGTAACTATGTGTGTCTTCATGAGAATAAATATCTTAAACCTATATTTACACAATGTATTCAGGAATACCTATGAATAAATATTTGAATATTATTTAACTTAAACGTGGATTTAATTTTTTTTGACCTTCAGATTTTGATGCAGAAATCGGTGAAAAAATTACTGCAATCGCAGATAAGAACTATTGTGTAAAGTGTGATTCCGAGATGTCACATAAAGAATTCAACATATTAACTTTCAAATGAAACAGCGCTTAACATTTTATTACTATCTGTTTGTTGATATCATAACCAACAACCAACTAACCCTATTATATTCAGTACAAACTCGAACTTACCCAGTTAAACGGTAATCCTATCCGGATAAAAAAACAGGCGGTCACAGAATTTATATTGTACTTCGGTAATGCGGGCACAGCTAAACCAAATTACTATCCAGCTATGGCGTACAGGGCAATAAAGACATGGTTGGCTTTCTAAGCCTTGGATTCCACTTAAACTCAAGAAATTTCAAAAAATTATCATAAATACATTATAAAGTAATAATATCACAAATGTCATAATAATAATGACCCATCATATTAAATATAGTCTTTCTTATTCATATTTGGTTAGCAGTTTTAATCTATTTATTTCTCATTATGAATTCATACATGAGAACTATGATAAACATACAATATATTTTTACATACAGTTACTACGTAATATTACTTATTAAAAACATTCATAAGGCAATATTTACTTACTACTTTTTTGCCCGAAAATCTGGTAGTTTAGTAAACATGTATTTAAGTATTGTTTGTTTTTATCTTTTACACAAATGTTGTATTGGTTAAAGTTACAAACATTTATTAAACCATTTAGATTTATTTTTTATATTTTTTCTGTAACCCTTAAATTAACTTTATGAATTTGATTTAAGTTTGTATTTTAAATGTTGTTAACCGTTATCCAAATAAATAAAAAGTCCAAGTGATCTTATTAGGATTTTATGTAAATAAATGACATAAATCTTTAAATCTTTAGAAGCAATATAAAATACTCATATAAGTAGGATCGTTACACTTGTACAAAGTGACCTGTCGCTTAGCTTGTAGTGGATCTCTAGCATGGCGTCCACGTTATCCAGTTAGGTATTGGGGTAAGTTAACACGAAATTGGGTGTAATAAATTGGAATAAGATTACTAATGAATGGTCTAGAATAGATGCTTTGTCAACCATTTACTTTGATCAACATACGTGATCTGAAAAATACAAAAATATATTGAGACTTTTAGTTAGAAAAGAATGTCCTTGCTTAGCCACATTTAGTGTAAATGTTGCCTAAGGGATACCAATTTCGGAAAGAGTAGAATTGAGTAGGATCGAAATCCTTGTAGGAACAATTAGGTAAGTGCTTACGTAGCAAAACTTTAATCCTAATGATTTGGCCTTTTCCTACCAATGGAAGATTCTTCTTTGATTAAATTAACTAAGATAATTTACAATTTAGTTCACGTTATCAATAGTTTATTATATTATCTGTATTTGTTATTATGTAAATAACAAGTACATACTCGTATTTGAAGCAACTCAATCCTTTGATACTGATGAAAGAGTAAGTCAAATACATAGTTAGTCTACATAATATCTATAAAATGTTGCCTAGTTTTTGTAAATATAAGCTGATTTTGTTCGAGTTATCTGGAAAACACATCGTCGAACGTCCACCAACAAGATGACCGGACAATTTTATGAAGGCCCGAGAACCAACAGTTCTCGGTGTATGCAAGCTCCGACTGCAATAACCGGAAGTTATTAAGGGAGGGTGTTCAGCAGTGAACGTCTGACGGCTGAAATGATGATGATAGTCGTAGATCTAGATATAAAATATTAGGACCTAAGTATCTTACAAAAGTTAACTAGTACTATCTCCAACACCGCCACCAACGTATAATTCCAAGTTTAAAATTAAACCGGCTTATAACTTCATTAAAACTTTAAAGTCCGGATTAAAGAAATAGTCGGGTCTGGTGCACTGAAAGCAAACACCTAATTGCTGGCTTGAGATTACGGCAGGTCGTTAAAGAAAATGTCTTTGCGATTTCTTACCTACATTTTGGTTTAAAAGATGTGCAGCTGCAAGCTTTGAAATAAGAAATATTCCCATTTTATCATCAACTATCTATTTATCTCTATAGATTATATAAATAAATAAATAAATATAAATAAATAAATAAATATTTATGGACAATTATCTCTCTCTACGAATTATATAAAAAAATTAATACCTACCTAGCTGTTCGTTAGTCTTGCTAAAAAAACTCGAGAACGGCTCAGCCGATTTATTTTTTATTTATTTTATTTAACAAAATCCACAACATCCCTTAAAAAAAATTTGCTTCAATGTTACGTAAAGTATATAATATTAAACTATTATACAGGGTGATTGGTAGGTGAGTGCAAAGCTGCTAGGGGATGGTAGTGTGGTCTATTTGGAACCATTTAAGCCATAGTTGTCTGGTGAGTGCAAAGCTGCTAGGGGATGGTAGTGTGGTCTATTTGGAACCATTTAAGCCATAGTTGTCTTAACCGAAGTCGGACCATTTTTTTTTAATTAATTTTTTACGGGATGTAAGGAAAATACCCAAAATTTTACAGTTAGTTGCTAATAACTGCCAGTTTAAAAGGCCAGGTAATTATTTTTTGTTTAATTTAAGTTAAGCTATGTGTAAGCAATCTACCAAAACTTGTTCTTAGGCATCAGAGTCATTAGCCATTTTTTTACAGACATTTCAAACTTAAGAAAATGTTCAGCGATTTTCGAAATTCATTTTTGACCTTGTTTAAAAAAAAAACTAATGGTGTTATTTTTATTCAAACCTTTTTAAAAACATGTATGGTTATTACTTTTTCTTTTGAGGTATCAATTAAGCGAATATCTCAAAAAATATTGAAATTATGATTAAAAAACCAAATTGAGGGAGAAAATTTAAGGCAAATTTAATGAAAAAATAAGCAGATTATCGAATTGCTGAAAGTGACATACACCACGTGGAATCTGGAGTCAACCCAGGCAGACACAATCCTAACGTCAGTTGGTCAGTTTTCAGTATTAGAACACCTCTACAAGCATTGGAAGATCGTTTTGAAGAAATCCCAAATAATTATTACCAATTAAGGTATCTGGTAAGAAGTGGGGCCCAATCAAAGTTCTGCCAATTACTCCAGCCCACACACTGGCAGAAATTTCCTCTGTACTGACACCTTCTTTTTCCAGTATGGATTTCTGCCCTTGTTGGCCAGTTGGTGAAGGTTGTGAAAGTTTGTTATGCCCTCTCTGGAAAATTTACTTTTATTTGTCCACAAGATTGATTTTAAGAATCACGCATTGAAAATGGGTTGATGTCTCTGTTGAGGAAAAAACGGCAGAATTGGATTATTTTCCCCGTATTTTGCTCTTCCAAACCTAGCAGACCCGGGCCATGGAACAAAAATCCTTATCATTTTTGTGCATACTCCACATACACATCTTCTATTGTGAAATGTTAAGATTTTGAGCTACTACGCTAGTGATGGTAGTAGGATCCGCTTAGAATGCTGCCAAAATCTCTTCCTCGACCTTAGAATTGTGTCTGCTTGGGTTGAATCTGGAGTCATACACACATACACCGCGTGGTACCCAGGTATCACGCGGTGAATGCCATTTTCAGCAATTCGGTAATCTGCTTTTTAAAAGCATTAAAGTTGCTTAAAATTTTCTCCCTCTATTTGGTTTTTGTATCATAATTTCAATAATTTTTGAGATATCCGCTTATTTAATACCTCAAAAGAAAGAGTAATAACTACACATGTTTTTAAAAAGGTTTGAACAAAAATAGCACCATTAGTTTTTTTTTTAAACAACGTCAAAAATGGTTTTCGTAAATCACTGAACATTTTGGTAAGTTTGAAATGTCCGTAAAAAATGGCTAATGACTCAGATACCTAAGAACAAGTTTTGGTAGATTGCTTACACATAGCTTAACTTAAATTAAACAAAAAATAATTAACTGGCCTTTTAAACTGGCAGTTATTAGCAACTAACTGTAAAATTTTGGGTATTTTCCTTATATCCCGTAAAAAATTAATTTAAAAAAAATGGTCCGACTTCGGTTAAGACAACTATGGCTTAAATGGTTCCAAATATTCCACACTACCATCCCCTAGAAGCTTTGCACCCATCTACCAATCACCCTGTATAATAATAATATATTAGGTGCTTGGATTCAATAAACGGATGCTTAGAACTCAGAGTAGAGAATGGGTTGAATTTGTCGCAACTTGCCTTTGACTTGCTGTGAATAGAATCTGAATTACTTGGATTGTCTTCAACCTGCATTCCCAGCGGTGGGGTGACTTGGCCAAATCGTTTTAGAAATTCAACAAACCTCGTACATTTATTGGAATTGCTTCGGAGTGAGTTGACTAGTGCTAAATTCATTCAAACGTGTTACAAGCTGCGGAATTATGATTTACTAGCCGACCCATTAACTAGCTTGTGACTTGATTTTTTTTCTTTATCTTCATACATATAGTTTATATAATAAATGTTTTATCCAAAACCTGAAAGATTTTCAAATCGGACCAGCCAGCTGTTCCTGAGATTCAAACAAACTCTTAAACTCTTCAGCTTTAAAATATTAGTAGGTATAAGCCTTAAACAGATTGAACGGTATCTACGAGTAGAGATAGGATTGTGCTATTGTTAAGCCACCAGATAAAATTTTCAAAAAGTTTTAAAGCTAGGAAAAACTCGAACCTTGTAAGAACCTAACGAGCAAGAATTTCGCACGATATCTGCTATGCAGTAAAAATAGCTTACGTAGCTCTCGAGTAATTTAGATTCAATTCACAAGGATGGGTAGCAATAAATAAAGTGCAACTTCAAATGAGGGGTGGAAGGAAGGCTGGAAATAATCCAACTCACTGGTGTATTTTAAATAAATATATATTGAAAATTCACACATCAACATCTAGCCCCATGGTAACTCGAAGCTCGTGTTACAGGTGCTAGATTTCTGATATCTTTAAAAAGCAATGCCATTTTTGCAGTCGTAGCCCAGGGAGGATTTAAGGGGTGAGGTTTATCATGGGAATAAAGTAGGCAAAGCCGCGGGCGGATCAACTAGTAAATAATATAATATACTTAGAAAGATATTTTCTAAACATTTATAACATAACACCTACCACTATGACACTCGGAAAAAATATTTGCAGATCATAACATTTTTGTCCCGAGGCGGGAATCAAACCGGCACCCTCTTGCGTCGCAAACGGACCATTGCCCGCTGCGCCATGGAGATCGTCAAAGTAATTTAGATTCAATTCACAAGGATGGGTAGCAATAAATAAAGTGCAACTTCAAATGAGGGTGGAAGGCTGGAAATAATCCAACTCTCTGGTACTTTTTGCTTCGTTACATTGCAATAAAATCCGCCTTTCCGAACATAAACTGGAGCATGTTTATTGCCCGATGTTCTCGGATTTCTAGATACGTTTGATGAAGGCGCTACTATAAATTACATTTTCTATTTCTATTTTCAGTTTTGCTTTACGGCGACAGAGAAAGATACATAGTTTTTATCTCATTTACCTCCCAGTTCCGGCAGGACTGCGCCTTGTTGTTGATGTGTAAAACTGTTAAACACAATCACTGCCCGGCTTCGGTGGTATGAATCTACAGCGTGGTGTGGCGAGGTGCGCCGTCATGGACGTTGATGGTATCAATATCGTATAAAGTGTTTTAAAAAAATGGCTACTGTTACCATTGTGTTGACATTATTTTGTATAATTATGTATATACTACAAATAAAAAAATACAAATATGACAGTGATAATTGCAGAAGTCCATTTAACAATAGTGTGCATTTTTGGTCAATGCAGAATTTATACACTGAAAAATAAGAAATTTATAAAAAAAATATCCATTCTTATGTTTTACGAAAATAATAATTATTTTTCCTATATTTTAACCTATTAAGTTACCTACACACTAGGTACAAATCCTAGAATTTTCATAGCCTCCTGATAATTATAACAACCGATAAAATAATACAATCAACTCAACCAACCCCATTCTCATTCCGTCATTTACCAACGTAATATTCTAATAACCTTAAATATCTGTACCGTAAAAATTTTAATAAGTAATACATCGATAATTGCCGAGCCGGCGGCGCTCGGATCCGGATTTATCCGGTTTAAAATATTGCTGTGTATCGCTTCAATAATGCGAGTATGCGCATTCTCCTTTCAACATGGTTATCCCGATTGATGCCGTGAAAAATGGGAAAAATCCCTTTTAATTAAAATAAACCTTGTTTTGAAAAGGGCTTAGGTCAGACTGTTTGTTTTATTACGCTTTTATGGTTATTTTATATGAAAGGGGCTTTGAATATGATGTACAAAATAATTATAGCGTTTTTATGTGCATTTTGGATGTATGGGTCTTATATCGTTCAGTTAAAATCTGAGTATGCCATCAACCAACTGTATGACGGATAAATGTTTGCCAAATAAAAGTCATCCTAACTTTCATTTTATTATTTCATAAAAAATTTCATTAGTAGTCCTTGAACCATCTGTGGAACACCTTATTAGTAGGCCTGAAAATAGCACCCATCACCTTATCTTTTCTATGGGACTTTACAAACCGACTAAGGTTTGTCTAGAAATGGAACGTCTGATACGGGTTGTAATAATGATGATGATTAGACATACACATACTGGCAGACAACAAAGACATACCTACCAATAATTTAGGTGAAATAGATCAAACGAAGAATTTGCCAATTAATATAATTATAGTTATAATTAATACAATTAATATCGTATATTGTTCCAAGATTAAACTAAGAAATTTTATGTTCCGGTTTATTCAACAGCAAAATTAGCTGTAGTACGATAGACTCAGCAACACTTTGCGCTTCAAAGTTGATTATCCTCAGTATCACAGCTCACTGCTCCGGTTATAATACAGGCGTGAATTTCAGAGCCTTCGATGCTTTAGTATCAGATTATGAATACTACGAGTAAGATTATAGTGTTGTTCATAGTGTGATGCTTGCCCGTGGGATTTATGTACCAGAAGAGGTACAACAATACACTCCAATATAGGTACATACATTATTGCACACCAGAAAAACAAAAATACATCACAAAAATATAGGTACTTAAAAAAGTGTTACAATGAGCGGCCTTATCACTAAAATAGATTTCTTCCAAGCAACATGAAATGATGATGACATAATGTATGCTAAGCTTTAATGAAATTAAAAATTGCAAATGGAATGCAGATCAAAACTGCCCCTTGCTTAAATTTCCGAAGCTGTGCTGGCGACATGTTGGAATTTCTTTTGTCCTACGCTCCTCGCCATTGTTCGGTAGGTACTCACTAAAGCTTCAGTCATTCAATTGATTAATGGACTTAATTGAAATAGAGCTGGCATACACGTAAATAACAACAAAGTTTTATATGTTAATAACTGTTTATTTGGATCTTTAATTTTCTTGCATATAATGAATAAGGTAAGGTAATTATATAAGGTATTTAATTTTATTACCAAAATTAAAGTTTTTTTCACATTTCGTGTCAAAACATTGAATGTACTACCTACGCACGGATAGTGCTTATAACAGAAACTGATTAATTAATAAAAAAAATCATTACTAACAAACTACCAATAACTCATTGTCCATCTTTATAATTATAGTTCCTTATTTATAAATAACCATATAATAAAACAAATGAACTACTACCTACTATGTAGGTTGCTGCAGGAATCATCTAACACGCACACGCCACGCGTAAAAGCATACCCTAATACGTATAAATCTACCATTTAATTCCAACGAATAAAAGCTACGTGTCATATCTATCCGTGTAAAATCTACTGCAATCAATCACGACTCGTCTGCGGGAATGTGTGGTTTTCATTGATTACTGCGAGCTCATGCTTAGAGCGCAACGCAGCTGTTTATTATGGAATCTAGTTTGATTTGCTTCTATACATTTGTATTCTATCAGGTGTAAGTTTGCTTTGCTATATACAGGGTGTAATCGTTAAGTGTGCACAGGCGATTATTCCGTAACTATTGCAGATATCAAAAAACTTTAAACTGATATCGAAAGTACTTTACCTAATGAGTAAAATGACATTAATAACTTTTTAAAAATAAAACGAGAAATATCCAATAAAATTACATTAATCACTCCCATACATTTTATTTCTTAGTAAGTACAAAATTTTGTGTTTAAAGCATATGTTCGAAGTGACGTCCTCCTTGTGCAATACAATGACGAGCTCTATTTACAGTTTCTAAATGAACTTTCCTTAACATTTGCGGAGTAATTAAAGCACGACGTACACGATTCTGTAACTCTTCTAGGCTGTGTACTCTCTCAGCGTACACGTGGTCTTTGACAAATCCCCATAGGAAGAAATCACAAGGCGTGAGATCCGGGGATCTGGCAGGCCAAGGGGTTGCACTATTATTGGCTATTAAGCCATTATAATTGTTTCGTAAGAAATTCATTACAACATTAGTATTATGTGCAGGTGCTCCATCTTGTTGAAAAATTATCGACCTTCTTTCATCGTCTGGAATTGGTTCTAAGAGACTTGGCATATCGTTTTGTACAAAGGAGAAATATCTCTGTCCATTTAAGGTTCCACTGTAAAAATATGGCCCAATGATCAACTAAAACCTTTCTACTATCTCATACTAAATGTATGGGAGTGATTAATGTATTTTTTTTGGATATTTCTCGTTTTATTTTTAAAAAGTTATTAATGTCATTTTACTCATTAGGTAAAGTACTTTCGATATCAGTTTAAAGTTTTTTGATATCTGCAATAGTTACGGAATAATCGCCTGTGCACACTTAACGATTACACCCTGTATAGCACGTGTTTTTACATGCGATCTTCAAAGCATCAGTGTGGTACAGTCGTGTCTAGTAGGTGTCTACATTATAAAGGTAATCTAAAATCAAGCGACAAAAATAAAAAGAAAACTAGGTGGTTATTCCTTTGAACTTCTTTAGCCTCTGACTTGAATCTTATCTTCATAATGCAATTTAAGTTTTGCAGACAATGCGAGACGCGCTCTTTGTTTTGGGATTCAATAAGAACTTCATAAACGTGTCCGCCTACCTCTTCTTAAAAATTTACAGCTACAATACCTTTGAGAAGCTTATTTCCTACTTTTTTGCAAACAATATCATAAATTTTCTTCTTAATTACTGCTGGAAAGAACTTATAAACTTATACGACGACCGCTGTGGCGGCGGGTGGATGTTTGTCTACGACGCAGAGGTATGGCTTCAATTCCCTCCTCCAAAAAATGTTTGTACGATCTGCAGATATTCTGCAGTACTTAAATAATTTACATAGGTAGGTTTATTAGGTACTCGTATATTCTATTAATAAGAACACTAATCGCACATGTTTCAAGCTAACTACGGAGCTAGAGATGTTGCTGTGTAAATTGTCCAATATTATTTAATAATATTAAATCTTCTGCTTAAAATTGATGTTCCAAACTTTAGAGAGCCAGCAAACATCCTTCTCTCGTTACTGTTTTTTTTGTTAAATTGGAATGGAACAAACCGATTGCAATTCTACGCAAACTTGCTAACTACGAAAAGTCAGACCAAAATTTCAGGGAAATAAAATTTATAACCCTAACTTTGGCAACCTTTGGTAAAATCTCCATATAATTAAGTTTTCTATAAAGTAAAACATTATAAACTGGTATATTATACAGTAAAAAATACTTATAAGTAACGGAAAATGTTCAATAATCGTCCCCCATTATTTTTGTACTTGGTAACATAACCATTGAAATTTTGAGATTAGAGCGTAAAAAGGTCGCTCTTTGTGTCGTTTATTCTTTGTTTATTTTATCGGGCTCGAGTCATCTCAATAGAACCCATTATACGTATACCGATTCCCCCTAGATCTCTTTTATAATACAACTTATATATCAGGACTTAAGTCCCACTGAACCTAATATTACTGAAGATGTTGACCTATACCTAGCAGTGGATGACAGTAACGTTAATATATCAAATAATTTGTTAAATTAGTTTAATGAGGCTAAGAAATTTCCCTCTGGAATTAGGTTTCACTGACAATATATTTTTATAACATCATTACACTTCCAACACCCTTAGACCCTTTTCTCAGGGCTGCTGAAACTCAATTGAGTTAATGGCAGCTGTCACTTTATTTATATTTTAATGGAAATATTTAAATTGACGATCTTTGAATATAAAAGAGATTTCGATTGCTAGAAATGATTACTTCTCTCCTTTGGGGCCGACGAGTGGCTACTACGTGACAAGCAGAGAGATGGGTATTTTGTTTCAATAGAGCAGATTGTTATTCTGACTCCTTAGTCTCAAGAAAATAATATCTTGGAAGGACATAGAATATACGAAACAAAAGAGGTTCTATTTGAGACTGTATTTCATTTTATTCGATACAACACGAAAGATAACGAGAATTAAGCTTTTATGATTTCGTATTAACTTTATGGAATTTACAAAAATGTTATATAATATCGATCTGAGTAAACATTTAACAAATAGCATTGTTTATAATAATTTTAATTTTCTTAAACACAAAAAGAGAAAAAAATGTTCCACGTCCATTATAAGAAACCAAAAACCTTTCCGCACTCTATTCATAGCGTAAAATTGTAAAATTGTTATTCCATCCATGTTGAAGAACCCGTCTGGAATTACGAAAATAGTATCATAGATAAAAATGTATCCGCATTTGTCAAAACCAAGACTATTCTGTTTCGATGTTTCTTTTATGAAATCGTTTCAATAGTCCGGGGCATTCGGTAAAATATTGGTTTTATACTATCGTTCCAGAATTTACTATCAAAAACATTTTTTTAAGAATAACTTTCAAATGTGTGATGTGCAAGAATGTGAGGGATTTAAACTAAAGGGCTTAATATAATGTGTAATTTTGTTCAACGCCACGGTAGGTAATGAAAACAAATTGTAGTGCGAGCCAAACTTGGAACCAAACCGTGTGGCCATTTAAAATTTTAAGCGTTTAAGTAACAGAACAAGAATAAAAAACTGGACAGTAATTAAAAAAGTAATTAATTTTAATCCTTATGATGCCAACCATATTACAAGGCATTAAGTGCTTTGTACCGAGTGTCGTAAATACCACAGTGTAACAAAAACTGAGAACGACCTCTCCGATAGAATTAGAGTTAACAAACTGAAACGCTTGGTCCGCCGGCAACTTGTTCAACTTCACGTGAAACAGCCCTGCTGGAAGTGGCACACAGTGGAGAAACAATCAGTTACCAAACTGCACGACTGAGTGGCGGAAACAAGATTCCTGCAAAGTTGGCTCGCATTAAGTCCGATAAGTTACTTTTTTGCAATCAAACCTTAATACAACTGTTAACATGTGAACGCCATTAAATAGTCTTTAAAAGATAATAATTTCTAATTTGCCGAAATTCATGGACTATAAATTCAGTTTGTTAATATAAATAAATAAATAAAATCAATTTTGTACACAATTATTGATTGGCACCAAATTTTTCTTTAAAATGACTAAAGACAAATTGTATGCAAATTAAACTGGGGGCAAAAACAAAACAGTATTAAAATAACAAGAATTCAATTAAGTAAACGCAATCAATTTATTGATTAAATGAGTAAGAATTAACAAATTACATATTTACTCATAAATGATAGTATAAGAAGCCGTTGTTAGTTACTGTTCTGTGTCCACTGAATACTCACGCTGTGTGCATAAGTAGGAGGGCCCCATGGTGGTACTCCCCAATGGACATAAGTACTTATGTTACGTGGAAAGCTTCATGAAAGGTTTTCTTTTTCATGAATGTTTCTACATAGTTTATGCAATTACATTTTTCCCGCTCTTTCCTATTTCTGTATTTCCTGGATACCACTGGGTTTAAAAACAGGGAATTGTTTTGGCAAATTGTTTCCGTTTTTATTGTATTGCATGTGTTTTTGCATGAGTTTAAAAAGATTTTATGTATTTCGTTGTATTGTTTTGAAGTTTTTTTGTAAAAATGAAAATGAGTGTGTGTGATAAGTTGTGTTTGGTGTTTAAAGGCAACAATGCAGTTTAATTAAACTTTTTAGTTTAGAAAAGACCCGGTTGCAGAACATACAGATTTAACAATTTTAGTATTTATTTATTCTCAGAAATCATAATTATTAAGTATAATCGATTTCTTTATGTTCCTAAGTATATATCAGTAAAATTGTATATACTTTATGTACAAAATCAGCTTTGTAAATATTGTTATTTCATAAATTATACACAAAGTTATATAATTATATACATGCCTTCTTCACGAAAGAAAGCATAATCTTGTTAGGAGCCGGGTATGTAACAGGAAAATTGAGTTAAAACTTTATTAAAAAGGACTTAGTTGTAATGCATATTGGTTCGGGGAAAACTTGAGTACGGAAATTATAAAGGCAATAAAACGGAAATAGCACGTTTTGAGTCGCCCAACTTTTGGGGATTTTATTTTTGCGAAACATTTTCCGTGTGCCTCAAAAATCATTAATCAGGCTACACTTTGGCAGTGACCCAGAACCCTCACTTCCTCATTTGTATTTACTGAAAGAGTTGGAAATCATAAATCATACCATATTGATAAATGACCCTATTCAGGTTTTTTCTAATCTGTGACAGGCAATGTTCAATCCTCGCCTAAATTGTTATTCGGCAATATTTCAGAGAAGTCGATGACTAAAAGACTAAAATATGATTTGTTAGGTCTATTCTGAATACTGATGAATTCCAAGTCAGGTGTCTCGAATGTTAAAATTCGTAGGTAAAATCGGGCACGAAACGCGTGGGTACGCGTTAGTTGATATTATAAGTTGATTGTGAGATAATATTGTATATTCTCGATCATCTAGAATATTCTCGAATATTCTTGTAGAATGCAGTTCATTCTGGCAAGCAAGCGGACACATCGATACGCGATGAATGGGCCATCTCCTGACCGAAGTGCCGGAAGGCGGTCCGCATAGCCTTTTAGCGTGTCATGTCTTATTCCAGTAAGGTTGGCAAGCACTTGTAGGGTGTGCAGAAAAATCTTGTTTGTTCAGCTTTATAAGGTTTCGAGGAAATTTTGAGTTTCGAACTGCAGCCGAGAGCTTTAATTTTCTTTGTTTCATTTTGAGTGCTTGAATATGGAATTTGTGCAAAGAGTTTTGTTTGTAAAACATAAAAGCGTATGCGTATAGAATGTATGTTAAAGCAACGGTTTGGGCTACGATTGTCAGAGAGTCAGTTCAGATAGGTAAAGAAAAACAGTTTATGTTTCAGGACTTCACAATCAAAGTATTTTGATGATCAAATACAGATTTAACTTAACTTTCACTGTTTATGTTTTGTAATATTTTCATAAAGTTGAATGGCGCATGGCATTTTATGTTGCGGAAAATTCATTATGAAAATAGCAAACGCAGTAAGTAGCATTCCGTTCTTAGCGACAGCGACGCACGACTGCGACCAGACGACCACGTGACGAATGGTCGTGATCCGAAGTTTTCTAGCCACGCCCACGAGTCGCGCAATGCAGTCGTTGCATATGTTCAATCCTCCATATATTTTAATACTAAGCTGTAGGTCGCCTTGTCGTCTGGTCGCGGTCGCATGTTGTGGTCGCATGTCGCGGTCACTTAGAACGGAATACCACCTTTAACACAGGCCGTTTATGTCAAAACGTTACTTTACAAGGCAGTTCCGCCCACCAACCCTAATTATTTCGTTTGGCAATTCATCCATTGTACTAAACAACCTAAAGCCTTTGAACCGAAGGTAAATGAGTGCTGTTAAAACCAATATATTACAAGTGGTGTCTATTATAGTGGATCTAGAATGGGGGGCAATTTGTTACCTTAATAACTTCGATTACTTAACCTGTTTTGGGTTTTTGCTTTAAGACATTGTATCAAAATGCGTTTTCTTAAAAATAAAAATTTTAACGCTTGCTGATGAAGAACAGCGCGGCATTCAATAATAGAATGGATTAAAATAAATTTGAAATGGAAAAGACTTATAAAAATAAATGCAATTGATTACTTCTTTATTTTTCAGTTTACAAAAATCCTTGATAATTATTAAATTTTGGAAAATCAATCAATCATATTCATACATAGCCCAATCAACAATAGGTAGGTACCTAACAAAACACTCGACATTTCTACTGCTTTCAAACATAATAGCCTTGATAATCAAGTTTAAAATATTCGATAAATATCTCATACCATCTCAAAATCGACTTTTTAATGCTCAACTTAAATATATTTAGTTTACGGACGCTCCAAGCCACTAAGCCAGCTCGTGTGCTTTATCTTAAGCAGCATCATCACTTATCTAAGATAATGGAGAAATTCTTCAGAACGTAAGAGCGCACGTTCTTTAGTTTCCACGGAACCGTTCAAGCGCCGTTACTCATATTAAACTGAACAGTGATTTATAAAACCAAACAAAATATAATTATTCATGGTTATTTATAACTTACTATGCGGATAATAATATTTATAGCTTATCATTTGAATACATAAATATTGCTGGAAATTTCACTCAGCAACATCTAGCCCTGTGGTAAGCTCGAAGCTTGTGCTACGGGTGCTATATTTCTGATATATTATATTGAGACACTCTGGTGCCTGATCCGATGACGATGTATGACAAAATTATTATAAACTTTGTATTTTTTTAACGAATGTGACAAATTTGTGTTTAGGATTCAATAATGGAACAAAACTTTGTGAAAAATGAACAACAACCAAGTTCAAGACAGCTTTTTGAACTCATTTGTTCAAATTTAATAAAATGTTTAATTCCTATGATAATAATGTTAAAAAAATAAATCGGAACTAAAAGATATTTTAAGAGAAATGCCTTACTATTTTTTACCATTTTCAGTGAAACTGCCTGGAAAATATACACAATAAGAACCATAATTCCAGCTGGACCCTTTATATATTTCCGTTCCAAGCCACCTGCTCCAGCATAGCCGAGGTGATAAAATGTAACACAACTGATATTATTTCGCACGAACTCCATACAAAGCACCCTATCGTTTTATTGTAGGGATTCCATTCGTATTTTTCCTTATCCGAGAAGATTAGCTCGAAAACTTATCTCAATGTTGTGTGAAAGGATTGACTTATCGGCAAATAAAATGATATCTAATATTTTAGTCGCACCCTATCTGTACTCTGTGTGATTTATTTTGGGTAAAGTTTGCCAAATTATAATTGTGTTTTCATAGAAACCGATATTACGTTCGGTTCTGGGTAGGAGTCTTTTCAATAAAACTCATTATAGATCTTGTTACCTCGAATGGTAAGTTATACAATCACCACACTTACCACGCTGGTGGTTGATTGCAGTTAATCGTTAATCGAACCGTGATGGCTAAATTGTCAAGAGAGAAGTCCCAGTGTCCCAGCAGTGGGAACGTAACTAGTAATAATGATGATGATCGGAGCTGTCCATGTTATTTTGAATCCCTCACATGACGACGACATATGACGACGGGAAGACAGACTCTTTCTTTTCTTACCAACATCTATACTTGCTTTATGTGCCTATCTCTAATGTTTGATTCTTTATTAATAAGAAAATAAACTAACCAACTTACAAAATGTCCTTCCAAAAAATTCAAACAACTTTCGAATCCGTTAAAATAAAAATAGTCAGAGTTGGCCAGCATGCACAAGGAAACGGAAGTCCCGTCACTCGGTCTTCCCTCTTTCGAAGTTCCAAAGTATACCACAAAGGATTGAGAGTCGAACTTGTTTACCGCAACTCTGCCAAACAAAAGGCATTCAAGTGCATTTATGTATGGGCCGCGGCTCTCGCGTTCAGATATTTTTTCTATTTGCTGCTGATTTTTTGTATTTGCAGAATTTCGCCCGCAATGCATGCTGTAACGGGATTAAAAATGTCTAGTGTATTTTTGGCTGAAAGTATGATGTAGTTTGCTTGTATTTTTAACATTTTAACACAACAATGGATCATTCAATATGAAAACTTACTTGTTAGGAAAATTTATAAACAGTTTTAAACCTCACGTTGGATGAAACGGGAAATCTACAAACTTTTTTTAGTTGAATAAAAACATTGTTAGCAATAAAATTAGTCATAAAACAATTTTCAAACATGGAAAAATAAAGTTTAATAAAAAAATGAAACTATGCACCTATATTCATCTACGAGGCAATCTATGTATATTCTTGGCTGGTTTATATTAAACTTTAATAACACGTTGCGTGATGTCTACTCACTTTACATACCAGATTTTCATATTAGGATTTTCATAGGACAAACATAGTATTTTCATAAATATGCACAAAACCCTCAAAGCAAAGGAAAAAGGCGTACAAGCCAACCGCCCTTGACCTTAGGCGATGAATAATGCAAACGTCCACTACGCAACGTAAATCAGTGCCTCCCACATTATTCTATTACTCTCTAAGCCGAGATTCAACTCGAATCAAGAACTTTTTACCCTCGAATAAATAGTGAAGAGCATTGAGCTTCTCGTAAGACGTTCCTCACTTATTCTTTTGGGGTTATATCGTGACTCACGGAGCTCATCATTTGCATCCAAATAGCTCCTATAAATTCGCTACCCGAATTTTCACCATTCTCCCCGTTCCTTGGGAGCAATTAAATACTTTTTTCTCGCGCGGGTCGGTTGCTCGATTTTTTGTCTGAATAAATTCTGCTCGCCAGATTGCAGTAGGTGTCAGCAAACTTCATTTTACTCACCGAGAGTATTTTTAAATATAAAGATATTTTATGAAAGTTAGAATTATTAGCAAATCATTCTAACTTTCGTGGAATTTGTGTTGGAATATATCCCATTAAAGTCATAGTTTTTAAATTAAACAGTTATCCAAAAAGACCAGCCGAATGGGTTAGCAACGAAAGACGGCTATTAAGTACATATTGATAACTTAATTAAGATTGTGGATTTCAATGGATGCAGGTCTCTTCCGACCGAAAGTAGCTGAAGATGAGATATTGGGTGGAAGGCTGACTATGACTATGTTCTACAGCAGATATCCAGTAACCGAAAGATTGTTAGACCAATGTAACAATAATTAAAATAATGAGGTTCTATATTAGGCATGAAGGTAGAATAAAATTTAATTTTATACTCATCTTTTTATAACACATCAACAAAATTTAATTTGACACCGACTTTTTGTCAATTTCTCGAACACTCTTAAAATTGCGTTCATCGTTAAATCAAACCTAAGCTTGGTTATTCCTCCGTGAACCTAAGGTTGAAGCCTGTCACCCTTAGGTCAGACTTCATGGCAGACAAAACGACGATTAATCTATCTTACACCACAATACTCAACACAGCCTAAACGAGACCGAATTTTATAGTAAAGCCACAAAATAATGTAATCACTCCAGATACATGTATTAAACAATAACAATGCCGTAATCATAAACATTATAGCCTATTTTGTTTATTTTTGCTGAGACAAGAATACTTTATGTGAAAGATTACATCGTATCGCTTCTATATTTGTCTCCATTTATTACCCAAAGTGGCCATAAAAGGCTTCATTTACTTTTTATCTCATTGAGAATGATCTCTAATTAGTCGAGTCACTTGCAGGGACAGTCAAAGGCATAATTTTGGGTTGTAGTCTTTGAGATATCATATGCAGTTGTAATGGGAAAATAAAAGCGGTTTTATGCGATTATGAATGCAGTATGGGAAATTGATGCTGAAACTACTGTAAATATTCAACTGGAAATTTAATACGAGTACTTTATTGCCCTGTGATCAACAATATGACGTAATCAACAATAAAACTTTAAGAAAGTCTTAACGGTTGATACCTATTATCGAGCCATACGATGAATACTAATTAGTTTGTAAACACAAGCCATAGAACTCGAAAACGAACCTCGAAACGAATTTCCTAAAATTCCGACTTACTTCGGATCAGGAATGTCCAGTTTTACCAAAATTCTTAGCATTTGCGTCCGTTTCCGGTCCCATCACGTTTGTCTCGCATATTCCGAATTCTTTGAGGATGTTTTGGGATGTTTTAGGTGAGTATGCTTTTATTATTATGTCTAATATTTTTTGTGTATTAGTTGTTAAAATAAATGATTCTTCTATCAATTTTCTTTTCACCACGACATTCCCCAGACTTAGGTATAACAAGAACATAAAGCCAAACTAAATCCCAAACCAATCGAAACAACCTATGTTTCGTCCACGCCGATAAATCACAAAGTTGACAATCGAATCATTTTCTATCGTCGATGATTTCTTATTATGGCGGAGGGCAGCTCGGAGCGTATTCAATGACTCGGAAATGATAAGCGTTTCAAACATTTTCAGGCACTTTGTGGGTATGAGATCTCGTTCTTTTGTGCCTCATGCATGTTTGTGTTGGGGTCGAGAGTTCTTGTCGAATTTGATTTATGAGTTGCGTTAGCTGCGTCGATTGCGTTTCAAAGGATGCTTGAATAGAGTTATGAATAGGCCTAGTCTCTGGGGAGAGATTTTAGTTATATAACGAATCAAGTTGGGAAAATCCACGCAGGACTTATTTATCTAGGAATATTAGACGATAGATTATACTCTTTAAGGCCTTGAAAAGAATGTCAAAACCTATGAGCCATAACGTTGATTCGGGTTTTTGTAGGGCCTGGAAAAATATAAAGGAATATTCTAAGATCCTTATGGCATAATATACCGTATCCAGGTGTAGAGAACTTGTCAATACATCTGGAATACATTAACTGCGGGTACGGTTTTTCCATGTGAGTGGAAATATCGTGAAGAATCCCGCAAATAAGTCGTGAAACATAGGGCTCATAATTAGGATATTAAAAGACAGGGATAATTAGGATATTAAAAGACAGGGACCCCTAAAGATGAACGCTTACTGCAACTTCTAAGATTGGCAATTAAACACTATCACGATCCAAGTTTATCAATAATTTTAAACCACAGAATAATATATTTTCATGTGATAAAATCAGGGTAACCTAAATTGTGACTTAAGCCGACTTAGAAGTTAGAGCAACCTTTACGTACATCGTAACGTGGAAGCATGTGAACATTCGATAAGTTTGAGGTCTTCGCGAAACTTAGTTTATCTTTAATGATGAGTTCTCTCAACTATTTTGTGGCTGCTTAAGTATTTGATGGAGTAACTTTAACTGTATTATTGCCATTACTGAGATGATAAAGTGTAAGGTGGAACAAAAAAGTGTACCTGCATGGTGGCTTATAGTTCTTATAATAAAAATGGCTTAGCATTTTAGACTAAAGTGTATCATTTTAGCAAATAACAAAGCTAGCAGCTAGCAAGAATTTCTTTAGAGTACTGCAGTTAAATAATTTTATATGCACCCAGCTTGATAAAGTTGGTTTTCAATTCTTCCTGGTGGTATTGAAGTTGATTCGTAATTCTAAAATTTATATCCATATAATAATCCATATTGAGATAAACGGGCAATACACGAACCTTATTTACGTAGACTATAGATCAACCGTTTCGTCCCATAACGTGGGACTTCATCAGGATCAAGACACTGCAAGGACACGGATCACGTTCTTTCGGATAAGGTTCGTGAATTGCCCGTTTATCTCAATATGAATTTATCAAACCACGACAAGTTTTATAGTAGGTATATAATAATCATTGGAACGTTTATACTTAAAAATTTTAAAAACATTACAACTGCTTAACCTAACCTAATACAGTCTAACATTTTCCACTTCTTTCATCGAGCTCGAACTTTGAAATTTCCAACAAATCAATTTTTAAAATATTCGCTCGCCAGAAAGAAAATTATCGGTAGCGTCGTGAAGCAGCGCTGATGCGACCACCCATTTGGCTTCTGGCCAAGTGTTCACTCCCGATCTTGTAATTTACTCGTGTGGAATGAGATTAACACGACATCTGGACCTGCATTTAGTGAATTTACACATCGTGAAATGAATAGCATCCGATTTGGAAGTATCACGGTTTTATGAAGCAGTTGGACTTTTGTTTGAGACTTGGGAGATAAGTCATTTGATTGGCCTTGGGTCTTTCTTGCTGTCTCTTATCGTTTTTGAAGACGTTTGTTGATGAGCTCTGCGGTAATAAGATCTTTTCAGCTCCGTTGGCGATAAACTGATATAAAAGCTTAATTACCTGCTCACTTCTGTGTCGATTTTGACGACCCTTTGTAGTGCAATGCAGTGTGGGCGATGGTTTGCCTGCGCAGGAGGTTGTGAGATCGATTCCTGCCTCGGAACAAAAAGTTGTAGGATCTACAGAATTTATACCAAGTGACTGGGTTTTCTATCTATTTATGTATTAGATTATTTAGTACCCTTAATTCAATCTTTGAGCTTACCACGGAGCAAGATATTGCTGTATTATTTGTCCAGCAATATTTATTTATTATTTTATACTGCTACTCCAATCAGCTAACAATCTTGACTACCTATATTGATGATTAACATTTTCTACCGACTATTTACGTGGTTTGTTTTAAGTCTGGTATTAGAAAATGACTATTATGAAGTAACCTTTTTGTATATCAGATATCTAGTGCCCGATACACAAGTTTCTAAGCAGCTGATGTCCACTAAATAATAATCTTCAGTCTATACAAATACGGCCATATTATATCTTACCACAGAATACCGGTAATGGTTACCAATTCGTCTTTGCCGGGATGATCATTTCCTCTCCATTATTTAACCTTCTCTTGGCCCTGTGGTGCCAGCATAAGAAAAGTCTTAAATATAGTCAAGTCATATCGCTGATGTTGTAAAATGCAAATATTCCGATGATTTCGTATAGTCAAAGTTAATTTACTAAATGATGAAACTTATTTCGCTGTGCTTTATAGTGAATTCATCATAGTATATTTATAAGAATACTGGCTTCTTATATTGGCCAACGAATTAGCATTGTCATACAACGTGGCACTGCCGCCAGCATTAAGGGAACTTTGCCATGTAATTTAAAGATGTTTATAAATGTAATGTAACTTTTCTTGATTGTAATTAACAATAAACATTTATATTTATTTAATTTAACTCGTAGGTCGTCAGTGTGACGAGGTCCGACAGTAATCGAGAAATGCTTTTGTAAATGTCAACTGGCTGAGATGGATCCATTTGCGTCCCGTGCGAGCACCTAATTTCCTTGTAGCGGAAGTTTGGATTCTTGGCAGATTCTCAGAATACCAAATAGTATGTTAATAGCAATCTCTTTCATGCTAGAGCAGTTTTGCTATTTGTTTTAATCTATTCATTTCCTTCGCTGTTATACGGTTTACATGAAAAATAAACATTCTAGATTTAATTATTGCGCATTTCATCACGTAGGTACTTGCTTGTGAGCCTTGCGTTAAAATAGATATTTTAGGGTTATTATCCTGGGTCTTTGGTAATGCTTGCAGTAAACAATTTATGTTTAAGATTCTTTAACAGTTTTATTTATATTTTGGGCATTTACTAATATTTCAATGGCTAGGCGAGGTAAGCTTTATATTCCAACAAAGGATTTTGCCGAGTTTGCTGTCAAGACCCATAAAGCCCCATCGTTTTATTTTTATTGCAGATAATTATTTTGCCATGGTTGGCAGAATTTGGCGTAGTTTGCTGGACGCTGTGGGAAGCAGAATATCGGACTATTGGAAATAAATTAAGTAGTAGCACATAGCTTAGGCAGCGTATGGCTTATAAAAGTAAATAATATTGCGCTGAAAATGGAAAAAAAGACACAATATGAACCACGTACGTTATAGTTATAACCTAAGAGCCCGTGATGGCCAGACCTTCCTTTAATTCACAAGCGTGAAAATTATTTCATGTCTAACATAGGTAAGAATAACCCCCAAACATGAAACCTGGATCGCGGTTCCTTTGGGAGATAACAACCTTTAACCTGTTATCTCCCAAAGGAACCACGATCCAGGTTTCATGTTTGGGGGTTATTCTTACCTATGTTAGACATACACATAAAATAATTTTCACGCTTCAGAATTAAAGGAAGGTCTGGCCATCACAGGTTATTAGTCTATACTAAGAGCGCGGTCTGGCCAGACCTTCCTTTAATTCACAAGCGTGAAAATTCTTTCATGTGTATGTCTAACATAGGTAAGAATAACCCCCAAACATGAAACCTGGATCGCGGTTCCTTTGGGAGATAACAGGTTAAAGGTTGTTATCTCCCAAAGGAACCGCGATCCAGGTTTCATGTTTGGGGGTTATTCTTACCTATGTTAGACATACACATGAAAGAATTTTCACGCTTGTGAATTAAAGGAAGGTCTGGCCATCACAGGCTCTTGGTCCATTACGAGAATACCTCGAAAAGGTAAACCGCCCTACATGTAACTCAGTTTTAAACGATTAGGTACTTCCCTACTACAACCTTATGCAGAAACTCGCGTAATAAAAGTAGGGTCCAGCCGAAACAAGGAAAAAAGAATTTTTAAGGGTTATTACAACGAACATTATTCGTTCAGGTACATTCGACCCAGGCATGCCATGTGTTAATAATGTTACTGTCAAGCTTCGGATTTTTGATATGGGTCAACCCGGCTCGATTGCAAGTCCGATCAGAAGGTATATTTTCTAGTGAATGTGTGAAAATTCTGGATTTTTATCGCGGTATCATATTTTAGAGAAAAATTTAAAAAAAGAAAAACGCATTGATAACTAGCTTTTCTCTTAATTTCAAAAGGAACAATAGATTTAAAATAATTGGATAGAACGAATAAGACTGAAATTATGGTATTTAACAAAATATATGTATGTAATTATATAAAATTCTCAATAAATCTTGCTCTCGTAACACAAGCTTCGATTTTACCACGAGGCTAAATTATGGTGCTGTGTGAATTGTCCAGCAATATTTATTTTTTATTTTATTTAATATATGATATGAGTTCTACCATGTTATATGAATAAATAACGTTTTTTAAACAAATAAAGACTTCTTTCTTCTATTCTCCCTCTTAGCCAACACACATAATCTTGCACTTACAAGGTATGAATGAATTTTAAAGTATATTCTTACACTTAAAAATTCATTCATAAGCTTTATAGTAGGGGAGCCGAAGAGAGATTTGGGGATTTACTCGAGCGCGTCAGATTAAGATACTGGAGATAGCCAGTACCCAGATAAGAACCTCCACCAAAATATAAAAAATCTATCTATGTTCGAACGTGAATTATAAGGGAACAAAATTTACTTTTGTCATATTAGGCGCATCACTTTAGATAATTGTCAGATTAAGATATGGTAGAATCAGAACATAGAGATGAACCATATACATCTAAATCTGACGCTCTAACACCTTTAGAAATGCCAGTTTTTTTGTTCTTTTTTTTGATAAAAAATGGGTCGCGATTTTTATTTTTTTAACTTTTACGTACTTCCACCCCAATCGTGTAAACAATCAGATTTACAAACGTTTATTATCAATCATATTTCCTAAATTATTTTTAAGTATGTAAGTATGTTAAACTGATTTTCAATTTATTGAATCTGATTCATAGAATCTATCACTAACTGACGCGCTTAAGTACGTCCATACAACAGTATTTTTTTAAATAAGTTTTTATTTATCTATGGTCGCTTCCCCCACTGATGAAACACATCGGTCTCATACAATTTTTTTCTTCTTATCATCTACCAAATGCAACCCAATAGGTCTCTTTGACGCTCGAGTAAATCGCCATTTAGCATCGTCGCCTCCCGTACTATTAAAACTACTGGCATGTGCGTATCACATATCAGTTTTATGTTTTAGTAGAACGCTGTAGGCATTTCCTATATCCCTTTGAAGTGCCTTCAAAGGCCGATAATTAAAAACAGCTGCAACTTTCAAAGTATTGAATTTTGTAGTTTTTTGGAAGGCAACGTGATATTTTGTACCGATTTTTTGAGTGATTTGAACTCAAACAAGACTTTTTAAAAACACGATATTAATGAAGATAAAATAAACGAAGTGTTATTGTTATATTACTTACAGTTATTGTGTATACAGTCAATGCACATTCGATAACATTTTAATAGCTTGCAGTCATAATAATAAATTATATTATTTTCCATTACAGGACACTAGTTTTCCAAATCGAGTTACCTAATCTATCCAAGATATAAAAATGCCACTTTTCGTTATAAATTTATAACTATATAACAACAAGGCCGATTTTGGTGATTTATAAAATAGTCGTAGTAAGAGTAACCCAAGAAAGGATTAAAACATTGAAAAAGGTGGGCGAAGATGCGGACAGGTCAGCTATTAGAACATAATATATCAGGTTTTATGGGAATAGGTGATGGCCTGGTAAGTTGGCACGGTCCACCAATAACACTGCTAAGTTACATTAAAGTACAGATACAGTTACAGATGTAATGTATTTCCTATTTTATTGTTCCATATAGTTTTCACCTTCTTAATGCTAGAACTTACAAGGCTAACCCAATTCTTATTTCATTAAAGCTTTCTTTTTCTTAGTAGATTAGTTTTCCTTGAATAAAAATATTTTCGGGCGAAGTTGATAAAGTTTCAGAACATGTTTATCGATCGACAAGGGAAGGCAATTCTGCTTAATTGTGTACAGATTGACGATGAAACAAGATTACATCCACTCTGATTATTGTTCCGAGTACATAATGAGGTTAATGCTTGGTTTTGTTACAGTCGTCAACAAAAGGCGCTTAGATAAATTAACGCATTTGTCACATTACTGGATAAAGTTTTATGTACGGTGCTAAATTGCGGTGGTTGAGAATCATTTTATTTAAATACGAATTCTAAAACACTGGCCGGTAACAAAACCTGTGATAATACCACGGGTTAAGTAAGATATTGTTTTATTCTTAGAGAAAAGTATCTTATTTTTTTAAATATAGTTGAATAAAGTATAAACTGAATCAGCATTTTTTTATTTAATCATTTAATTTTATATGGATTTAATAGATGTATTTATTTAGGGTTATTAACCGAATATATTAAATTGTTAATATTAATCAAACATCTATAAAATTGTACACAAACTACCTAATAACACATTTGGACACAATAACATCATAATCGTATAGTTAACACTTTACCCAAAAAAATTATTTGAGCCGGTAGGTAAGTTATCCGAATTTAAAATGCCACTAGCGAATCCCACTTCACGGTATTGCGGACGTGAATTTCACAAGCTCGCAGTGTGAAGTTGTCGACGTATTGCCGACGTGACGAATCCTCGAACAGCGATCGTAATTTTTCGCTCTGATCTGTCAGGAACGCTGACAATAAAACTTTGAATCAGATGGCTGAGAGGAAAATTGCAGGTGCGATTTTTGTACGATATATCTATGAGAGGCTGTAAAAGTTTTACGCTTTTGTTGACGACTGTACATAAACATGTAGGAACTTTTAACCCAATTTGACGTAAGCCTAAATATGTTATTAAAAATATAATTTCGGTTATGAAAGTAAAGTCAGAATTATCTTAGTTTGTAAGATTTAGTAGCGGGATGCCTACTATCGCACTTAGTTCATTTTTTAATTTTTACTTGCAGTATGTAGCGCAAGGACAACATTCTGAAATTTCCATACAAGTGATCGCACTATGCCGAAAATTGCGTTTCGTCAAACATTATTCTAAATAGACCATATGGTCGCATAATGCCTACTTTCATTTCTATCGGTATATTGTTTACTTGTGTTGCCTACTGAATGTACAATCAAACACAAAACTGTTATTGTACCGAAGGTATGTCGTTTTTATTTCAATTCTAACAGAAATAAATTAACATGTAATAAATGATAAACAAAACATAAAAACAATGCCACAATGACCAAGAACCCTGTTACAAACATAATTATTAATACTGATTACATAAACATAAAAAGTCTTTATTAAGGAATATAATTGAGGCAAATAACAAAATAGGCAGTGATGCGACCTGCAGAAGTATAAAACTTGTCGCAGATCGCAACGCCCACCGATAAATATCAGAAAAATAACTAACTAGGTGTGTGGCTTATCTTAAATTTACACCAAGTACGAAAAGTATATTGTATGTACGTATTTACCTTAGTATTTTAATTAGAACAACGTCACAGTTATGCATATCTATACTAATATTATAAAGAGGAAAGATTTGTTTGTTTGTAACGAATAGGCTCCGAAACTACTGAACCGATTTCAAAAATTCTTTCACCTTTGGAAAGCTACATTATCCCCGAGTAACATAGGCTATATTATATTTTTTTTTAAATTACTAAAACTCCAATAATCTATACTAATATTATAAAGCTGAAGAGTTTGATTGTTTGTTTGTTTGTTTGAACGCGCTAATCTCAGGAACCGCTGGTCCGATTTAAAAAAATATTTTAGTGTTGGATAGCCCGTTTATCGAGGAAGGTTATAGGCTATATTTTATGAAAAAAAGCAAGCGAAGCTGTTGGCGGTCGGCTAGTATTTTATAAAATTATTATTCATTTTGTTTGTTCCATTTACTCGAACGCTGGAATTAAATGACAAAATATTTTGTTTACCTCCTTGCAATTACGAAATAGACTGTACAAAAATAGGCATCATGATATTTTCGAAACGATGAGAGAAAAATATGGCAAGCTGCTATTCTTCAGTAAAAAAATAAAAAAAGTAGGCGTGGTGCGATTACTTATACCGAGGTTTCATTAAGTTGTCGTTATGCAACCTATTGTGTGAAAATTTTTAAAAGTCGGCTAAGTGCGATAGTAGGCATCTCGCTACTAAATCGTTTGTAAGCGCGATTTTGTTAAAGTAAAATAAGTAAAATAAATTAAAGCTAAGTCAGCAGCCATGAAGCTGGGAATCCTAAACAAGGTTAAGCGATACTTCTCTCCAGGACAGCTTCTCTCACTCTCCCAAGCTCAAGTCCGATCTGGCATGGAGTATTGCTGTCATGTGTGGGATGGCTCAGCTAAATACCAGCTTGCGGCTTTGGACTCGATAGAACGAAGAGCTTTCAGACTCATAGATGAGCAGTACCTTGCAAAGAAAAAGGTTCAGAGCCTCGAGCACCGCCGCAAGGTTGCCTGTCTCTCTATTTTCTACAGGTTGCACTTTGGTGAATGTTCCCAGGAGCTTCATGACCTGATACCACCTTCCCCATTCCACCACAGGAGAAGCAGACGCACGGCACACTACCATCCCTACTTAGTAGATATACCATCCACCCGTACGAAGCGATACTCCTCCACCTTCATTATTCGCACTGCTAAAGTTTGGAATGCGTTGCCTGCTGCTGTTTTTCCTGAAACCTACAATCTGGGTCTCTTCAAGACAAGAGTGAATGGGTACCTTCTAGACCCTTGCGATCCATCTTCGGCCACATCGACACTTTCCATCAGGTGAGATTGTGGTCAAGCAAGCAAGTCTATCATCAATAAAAAATAAAAAAAAATTACAAATATATCTTCAAGAGAGATGAAGTCCTTGTGTCCCAGCAATAACGTACGTTAACGTGATAAGTTGTGATTATGACCCGTCCCCAGTGGTAAGACGTTATAATGAATTAATAATATTTATGATTTATATTGTCCCTCAAGCATCATTGATTTATACTTTGTTTCTATTATACTCTTCTTAATAATGTATAGGTCCACTAATTATAGGCTAAAGGTCTCACTGACCTAGATTTACGATCATTATAAACTATACCTTTACATAAATTTGGTCTACATTTATGCATAGAAGCGGCGATGTCAGCCCGGCGGGCAGCCTGTCGTATAAATCATCTGTGTTCTATAACTTTGTTGTTAACTTGTAATTTGAGAAGTACTCCGGTTGTGGGTATGAAAATTAACCCGTAATTGAGACAATTCTGAAGCGGTCTTTAGCGATGTTTTGAGATTAATGTACAGTGAACTTTATGTATATGATAAATTAGTTTGTGAATGATGATTATTTCACTCACTCATTTAAGTTTGAAAAAAAAAATACTAATATTATTAAGCTGAAGAGTTTGTTTGTTTGAAAGCGCTATTCTCATAAACTGCTGGTCCGATTTGAAAATTATTTAAAGACTATAAGTAAAGGTTTTATTATATAAACTATATATGAAGACAACATAAATCACAAGCAAAGACCGGCGGATTGGCCGATTTTAGTATGGTATAAAATAATACTGTGCTATGAATTTCACTGCATTTTCCAACAACATAATACTTGTTCAATTCCATATCACGGGCAAATCGTATTATGTTTGATTTTTAAAATTATTCTACTCAGTCGTATGAAGTAAACTCTAAATAGCACTAGCTAAGGCGAGAAATATAAACGAACACATAAAAAGACTTTCAAAATTACTGAAAAAGCTTTCTAAGTAACCCATATAAAGGACGTAAAGTCTCAAGGAAAAAGGATTCAAACATGAAAATGAGACGGCTGTAATTGGCTTAACCCAAACACCAAAGGAAGTAAAAATGAATCCTAAAGACTTAAGTAGATACGTTGGAAAATTCTCAGCTTCTGTACCTTCTGTATCCAGTTGGGAGCACTGTAAAGCTTCATTTGAATAAGTCACTGATGAACTACGAATCTTTATTTTTAAGTTAGACTACAAAAGTATTTTTCCGGATGGACTTTAATTTAAGTTTTCTGCTGTTAATTTAAGGCCACCTTCGGAACTGTCTCCCGTGGTTCCTTCTTAAGAAGAACAACAATAACTAAATCATGAACTTATAACATTTTTACGTGACCCAATAATGAATAGGTATTATTGAAAAGACCTAATCTGGGCAAGGGTTTTCCAACAAAATAATTAAGGAAATGTAATAAAGGTTGTTACGTCAATAATGAAGATTAACAAAAAAAAGAACTATAAAGACCAAGTAATTTCACGAGATTCTAGTGTTGTTGATAAATGTCCAATTTTCAACTTTGAAAGTAACTGTTACAGTGTAACGAGCTTATAATGAATGTAACATGAGCTTTATGAATGTCGGCTGAGAAAATGTAGGCTCAACAACAGTATTAGGCTTGTTTCGACGAATTAATTGGCAAACTCTGTGATGTAAACGAGAAGTATGAACATGCTATGAAACTTTTGTTATAAGATGCTAAGATCCATGTCTTTGGCCTTATATTTTAAGTAAGGGTTGTAGAAATAGGGTTATAACTTGAATAATGTTATTGATCATAATTACCCCAATTTACGTACCTACTGCTGGAACACAGGGACTTCTCTCTTGACGAGACATGGATTAGACTTTAATTCACCACACTGGCCAAGTGCGTGTTGGTAAATGACACATCCTTAAAACTTTCGAATGTCCAGGACATGCCGGTTTCCTCACGATGTTTGCCTTAACCTATCCTCACGATGTTTGCGTTAGAGCACGTGTAAAATCTCTTTAAAATCTCTTAAATCTGCAGATACGGTTGGTAAAGTAAAAGAGATTTTATCTAAGCTAATAAACTCTACTTTGGATTGAAAAGGTTTTTAATTTTGCAAGAAGCGCAACTGAATAAATTATATTTAATGAAGTCTAGTTCTATATTTGAATTTTTCATTACATTTTTACATTAACATTATATTTTATTAATGTTTTAGTAACGCACGGGAGTTGCTACTTTTATGAATATGTTAGTCTCATGAGAACACTAGCTACCCTCGGTTCGCTTCTGTGTAGACATTCTCGAGTAAAAAGTAGTTTGTTTTGCTGATATAAAAGCAACACTTATTATGAAGTTTCATCAAAATCGTGAAAAAGTAAAATATATCGATGCATTCTTACAAACTTTCGCATTTATATTATTAGTAGGATGGTCCGCAAAGGCAGGTTTAAAATGAAACTTGTTGCGACTCGCGACAGCGGATAGGGTAGCGGATAAAGCTAAGCGGCTTACAACTTGGCCGCTGCAGTGTCGTCCTCTAAGGAGCTTTAAGTTTTTAGTCGATAATGTGAATATTTTTAAGCTTATTCCCTCTTCTTCCTTAGTATTTCTTCTTAAGAAACTAAAATGAAAGTTTAATGCTCTTTGGACCGGCAAATAGATTTCTGAAAACTGAGATTGTCGTAAGATGTTTTTTGTTGCTAAAATGTAGCAGATTTTGTTCTTATGTTATATCATGTTCTTAAGGTTATTTAATAATAAGATATAAAGGCGAGAATCCCTAAAGCAATATAGCTTTTAGTTATATTAAGCCCTAGGTTGTTTGTTATGATTGTCCCGTAAGCTCTAAATTTGACCAATGAACTCATAAAATTTTATGCTTAACATAGCTTACATACCATAATTTGGAAACGGGTCTCCTCAATAGATCCAAAAAATGTGAAATCGTGGGGGAATCGGTATTGTATTATTACACAAAACAGACGATAAAATCTTCAAAATTTGCCACAATACATTAACAACTATTTCTATTTCTAGAATATACATTCTTAAAACGCCTTGAAGACACCTAAAGGGAAGAGGCATGGTGGTACTTTTTCATCACTTGATCATTTAACAAGTTTTCAAAAGACATAAAAAAGAGGTAGATAAATTGTTAATTGCCGATGTGCCCGAGTGGGTAAATATCAAACTAAAACGAGGAAGTCGAACAAGATTAGAAAGCACTCGATCCCTTCATTCATATAAGTCAAACAATGATTTAATCAACTGTGCCTTCAAGCTAGACGCAAATAACGCTAGAAACTTCAGAAAGCTCAGCTCCGGAGTTCACGAGACTCCATTATTTGAGTAGTAGGTAATTTTAATTTAGAAGTTTCTGCTCATCTAGCTTTCTTGAAATTCCACGGAAGGGTGGTTGGTAGTGTTGCATTTCAAGTGCTCAAGCCAATATGGAAACAATGCAGCCAGTGTCGCGCGACGCCTTATAAAGTTTGCCTTCACTTTATGCGAGAAATGGGAAACTTCAAACTTCAGCTTGTTTTCCTGCCGGATGGCAAGCAAAACCGATACACTGTCTAGCTAATCAATAATGCATACACTTGCTTCTTTGGTGCTGAATATGGCACTAAAAATAGTTGGTAAACTGTTTTCGCTATATTTTATGTAAGTGGACGTGGCATCTTTGACATACGATCGTGGAAAGTTTGCACAAAGTTTTCCACAGTTTTCAAAATTTATTAACAGCGGTGCACCGCTTATAATATTTTTTTCAACGCATTTAATTAACCTAAACACAGCATATTTACATTACAGAAATAACACTTAGAACCTAATTATTTTCATTACACAATCAATTAAATACAACTTCAAATTAAATTACATAAATTATTCAAAAAAACTACATTAACAATTACTTCTTATATTAAAAAAATAAATTATTAATTAAAAATAAATAATAAATTATTAATATAAGATTATACTCGTACATTTACCTGTAACTAACTAAAAGTTGAATCTTTCAGTAGTCAGATCAGATCAACACTATGTTATATCAAATTAGTTTTATACTGTGTTTTTATTACATATCATTATTATATAATATTAGCCCTTATGTACTTCAGTACAAGTGATTTTTGAAGTTTTCATATTAGAGAAACTTTCGCATTTTTGTAATCAACTACCAACGATTAATTGGCAAACACACTACATTACAAATAGTCCGCAGTTCACCTTACAAACTATTTCAGTGCTTAGCAACAGATGGTGCCAATGCCCCAAGTTCTTATATAAATCAAACCCTTTTAATGTCCCGATCGCGTTTGGGTCAAGTAAGTGATTTAGGGACCATAAAGACAGCCAGAAATCGGATATATTGCTCTTGTCAGCACATTTATAATGGCTATGGGGAGTTGTGACTTGTCACCTTGTTACGACATGAAAAGTTCTCGCGATTATCTTTACGACGGCGATCAATCGAATTTGATAGTTTTGGTTGCAGGGTTGGTAAGTCGTCTTTTCGTTGGGTGCCTGTTGAATCGGATCTTCGGGTAATAATATTATCTATACTGCGCGACTGATTGAATTTGGTATAAGTATTAAATCACGCAATAGAGATCCGTTTTAAACATCTCAATAATCTTAAAAGTCATGTGGTGCTATTTATCAGCCAGGTCATCAGTAATAGGAGACACTACTTTAGCTTGCCTTAACCCCTATAACTACCCTGTTAGTAACTGATATCTTTTATATTTATAATAATAAAGAATTGCCATTGTTTCTTGCAATATAATAGGTTTATTTATGGCAGCAATACTTCTAATACAAAAGACATTCAACTTCTGCCTACACTAATTTCCTCTTCTCCAAGAAGTCTCAAAGTTAGAACAAAGGAGTTCTATAAATAGAGCAACAAGTCAACTATTCTAATGTGAAGTGGGTCGATTCCACAATATCGAGACCCTCTAAGTTGTGACCTTACACGGCTGAAAGTTGATTATGTGGTCGTTAGGGGCATGCATTGTATCGGGGTTAAGTTGTTAACCCTTTTGAGAACTCGATAATGGATTTCTAGTTACGGCAACTAGAATAGCTTAGGTAGGTACTTTGTTATTTTGGGTGATGACTTAAGAAGTACCTACTTGATGTTTTAGTCATACAAAACAATATACTTTATTGCATACAGCAAAACAAAACTAAATTACAAAAAAAACATAAGTACATAAAAAAGAAGTAGGTAATACGAATGTATAATTTGTTCAAGAATATTTGTGAAATATTTATCTATGATTATGTAAAATGTATACGTAAGTAAATTTAATTAGCTTAGTAAATCGAGAGCCAAGTTCAAATTAGAAACTAATATTGTATTTTAATAATTTATTTAGATTCAGTCTAGTCAAAATAGCCTAGAGCTTTAAGCGACTTTGAAATTCTAAGGGTCTAATAACAGTCTTGTTAGACTTCTCTTGATCTAGACATTTTGATTATATTTTGTTAAATGATCAAATATTGTTATACATATAAGGCAGTTGTAACTAAATTCAAAACAGAAAAAAATTATCCATCCTTCCTCGCGTTAATAATATTAGTTAGATGTTATTATTTGAGTAATATAAAAGCTTTGTTGTCCGAAAATAAGTTAAATGACACAATATAATGCAATATAAATTATAAATTATTTATACCTTGTCCTGAATTACCATTAAACCATTCAAAAAACGATAATGCAAACAAATGACCCTTCTCGTCCATAATTTAAATTCTGACGGAAAAAGCAATAAGAGTTGACCAAAGTTCCCGTAGGTAATTCTCTTGAGGGGTCCCGTTGAGTTTACTTAGAATTAGGGGAGTTTACTTAGGCGCGGCCAACACTAGATAATAACTGAATATAAATATAACAGCCAAAAATCGACCTCGCTTTGAAACTATGCGTTGAACCGCTTATAGTTGGGAATAAGCTTTTACTTTGTTGTTATCCTCTGAGGACTTAACGAATAATATATTTTTACAATTTATTCGTTTCTTACAAGGAGTTTGTGTCGAAGTTTTCAACTTAAATCTAGGCAATGATATTATTTTTAGTGATTGACTCTCACTTAAGTTTTCTAAATATATTTTTATATACTTTTCTCCCACTGGTAACTTTGTGATCTTGTTATTTTTCCTATACCATTTTCTAATTATTAGGCACATTCTTAGTAAAATTTATAAGAATAAAGAAGGAAATTTTGGTACTAGAAAAAAAAGTTATAAATGACCGATAGAAATAGAATTTAATTTATAATAAAATACGTACCAAAATATTCACATTAATCGATAACCTCGCAGCGCTGCCATTTTCAAAATATTTGCTCGAAAAGGAACTCGAAGGATGAGCTACAATGCTCCAATGTTTAATTTCCGCTAAAAATCCATTATTGGCGAGTGTTGAAATTGCGAAACTTTCTACCATCAAAGCTTACGTGAGCTTGGGTTGATTTATTGTCTTTAATAAAACGTGATTCATTTTAAGTACTTTTGTCACTGACAACAACTGGATACACTAGCCATTCATGGACAACTTGTTTTCTTAACCTGCTGAACTATCAATGAATAATAACGCTGAAAACAAACAAAATATTGAATCTGTAATTTTATTCCCGTATGCAGTCTGACGGCACGATCCATAAGAATTGGGGACATTTTTAATCATCACATACATAGGTTGAATAAATCTAAGTAAATAAAATAAATAAATAAACAAAAGTCACTACACTTAAAATATAACTTCGTTCCATAAATGCTACCGTGATGCTACCTAATGGTTTGGATTTTCATGATCCTTCTTTTTCAGTAACCTTTTTAAACCCATTATAAAACTCCCATAAAAGTTACCCTAATCGGTACCTGGCACCTACACACATAATTACAAAGTTTTTCAAAGGTATATAAAGGATTTGAAACTCATTAAAATCATATTCAAATGGTAGCACACAGAGAAACGTAAACTTTATTAAGCCTGAAGAAATTCATCAGTGTCAAATTAGTTTGAAATTAGAATTGTTAATTTTATTTGACGTAACTCCCGTCAGTCTTATTTTGAAAGCAAGTTTCTGTTACAGTGAGATTGTGGAAAGGTTTGTACTCGTATAATATCAATATCAGAGTTGATGCGCTAGTATCAATCCAAAGTTTGCCTGGAAGAGATCACTCTTCAGCGATAAGACCGAAAGTTAAGTATTTTGTTTATTGTTGATACTGTTTTTACCATGTTATTTACAATAGTGTATTTTATAGATTGATTGATTGCAAGCCATTCTGTGTGTAGCTGTACCAACTAACTACTATCACCTTCCGCCTCGTAAGCGTGGTGACTAAACATATAAACACCTGGATTCTAATACGGAATTCAATGCCAATTATAGAGATTCAAATGATGATGATAAACATTTCCAGAAGTCTTCCATACTAATCATATGAATCTATCGCGTTCCTGTTAATCCACTTTTTGAATCAGCACGGTATTACTAACTAACATAACGCAAATATCTAGCTTCATGTGTACTCAGCCCAAAATAATCACTCGCTCGTGTGTAACTCTTCAAGCTAAGTTTAATGAACTCCTATTTAAAATTCAGATCATTCGGAATAAATTTTGCAATCCATAACCTTTATACGAATCGGTTTGGTATTGAAACATAAATTATTTCTTCTAACTGGTTCGTTGAGAATAATTTGCTTTGTAAGCCCTGGTGTATTCGGCTGATTTTATACTTCAACTCGTAAAAGTTTATTATAAAAGTTTACAGGTACCTTTGTTTAACGGCATTTTAAGTTTTGTTACAATTTTTGCGAATCTAGACTTTGTGCACTCAGAATATGAATAAGAGAAGTATTCTCTTGAAACGTAATTCAATAATACGTAATAGTGGCATTGTTTATGTCGAGGACATAATGGATTGGTTTTGTATAATTTTGTATAAGGTTGAGGTTTTTCCATTTACTTTTTAATCTTTTGTTAGATTAAGCGCCTCATTTACAACTACTGTCATAATTTACAAGCACATGAATTATTCAATTAGGTGCATTGCTTATCTCTCACACACTTCATCTTAAGGTTATGTGCTCTGCATTTACATGACTATATGTATAGAAGTCTCATGCATCAAGCTTCCGTACAAATTACAATACACTAGCGTTAGTGCTTAACATTAATTGCTTACACGAATGACGTTGAGAGTACAAATATCATTTACTAAGATTCATAGCTAATATAAAATAGCGAAATAAATATTTGTCGCGAGGCGATTCTTCATCCAAACATTCAAATCTTATCAAAATCAATCAATAATCTCATGTTTTTTATATTCAAATTATTAACCATTACCTTTAAGGTACGGTAAGTTTTCATTACATCCCTAATCTCTCTTTGAGTCTGCAATTTGATCTGATTGGAGCTATTAGCCGTTAGGATACCTATATATTAGGAATATACACAGTGAATATACACGAGACAATGTGATTTAACATAGGCTTCACGTGAAACTAAGGTTGACTATACCTATACACGGACAGCTTGACAGACAACAAATAATTATAGAAGATGAGTTTAACTGAGATCTAAACCTTTCAAAGTTCTAAGAACATGCCGGTTTCCTCACGATGTTTGCCTTCACCTTTAGAGCATGCGTTTTAAAGAGAACATTCATTTTTCAAAAAGAAAAAACCAGAGGTGCGTGGCGGGGTGACCCACGCACGATCTTTTGAATTAAAGTTGAGTGCTCCCACTTAGCCAACATGGCTTTTGTTGTAAAATATGGTACTATTCTAAGGTCAGTGTCCCACGGTCAACTTATGTGCTAACACTATTGTATAACAGATTTTGAATGAGGGGCCTGCTCAAGCAATCCGTGTATAAAGGTCCTATTGCAGTTTAATAGTAAATTGGGTAGATAGCTAAGCCTTATACGAGTACCTGACATGGTTTGCTACTGCGCTAGGTTTTGGGAACAATGGTACCTCATAAATATTATGTTGCAGAAAAGACTGCATCATTTTATAAAATATATAAACAAATTTAAGAAGTAAATAAGTTATTGATATTTGTTTTTGTATTTTTAATTACATATAAGGTCTCACTTCAAAATTCTCAGAAAATGCTGGATTCATTACCTTTCACGTACTTATGTGTAATATAATATATTATGCTTCTATCAAAACTTTATTTGAATAAACAGTTAACCCATTGTCTTTTACTCCTCTATTTGACTCAAAATATTAATTGACACTTGGTAAACAATAGATTTATTATATCGTTATGAATATCAGATATGTCCAAAGCACTTATCTTACGGCCCATCTCAACTAACTAGAAGCTGAAACTTCGAATATTGCTCCCAATATCGAGAATGCCACGTGAATCTAATAGCTCCTGATGTAATTACAGAAGGTCCTGAATTAAATAAGGGTACCATTAGCGCTTCTCCCTTGAATATTATGAAAATTGTCGAAGAAAATGTCAATTTAAAGGTCTATTGAAGAATTCTAAAGAAATATCATTTGACGGGCTGTTAGAGCAAGTAATGAAGTCTTTTTCGTTTTACAAGTCTTAATTGCCTATATGGCACAGTAAAAACCCCGCCAAAGCAACAAACGTTTTCAATGTCGGATCCTACATTTTTGCATCGTTCAGAGTAAAAAGAGTACAATTTCTTCTAAATGTATTGGAAAGTTAAAAATATTATGACACTTATTTATGTACCTACGATTATTTTCTATAAAGGGTTTTTCTGGTGGGCAAAAGTTTAATTGTGTACTTGTAATAATTAACTACATTAAAAAATAGCCATGAGATGGGATTAAAGTATTTGGAGGTGAAGTTAGGAAATAAAATATTTAATTGATTTTAAGTTACTTTAATTTTAAAAAATAATTTAGTAATGTAGCAATGAAAAGTAAATGAATGTTATCATTGATGACAGATTCTTTCTTCTCTTTCTTCCCATAATTTGTAGAATCTAATGAAAATCTCGACATTCATAGGCTCCTATTAAACGAGAATTCTGTACAACTTTAACAGAAGCACTCGGTCTCTATTAACCTGTTCACTGCTCAGCACTAAGTCGGGCACTTCACGCGAGCGGCCTTTGTCTCGCAAATTGAATCATGGCTCTGCTTAATAAATTAATCACAGAGTACAGATGAACTCTATATGTTAAATCTGTATGTTTCTAGTTTAGTAATAGGTAATTATTCTTCTATTTATGTGTGCCTGACGGCCTGCCTTATAATTTCATTTATCTGTGTATTTTCGTGAAATTCCAAAGCAATGCATAAGTTAGGAAGAAAGCTATAATGTGGTAAGAAAATTCACATATCATTTTCTACTGCTGATCACTGTACAGTACATGGAACACAACGCTTTGCTAAATTCCCAACAACATACGGACAAAGACCTTTTGAATGCAATAAAATCCGTAAAATCTGTGAAAGATCTAAGCGCGCGAACTAATGGAAGACATTTTGTAATTATGAATGGTAGGAATTACCTTCTTTAATTTAATTGCTTTACTAAATTTTGTCTACTATGTTTAAGCCTCACGTACTGAGCGGTAACGAATAATTCAATATACTATGCGCTCGGTCTCACAGTTAGGTAATATGCCCAATTACTTACGAACTGCTACCTTCTGCGGGTAATTTGTCTTCTTATTATATTCGTTAAATTTATAAAGTTTTCTATATAGTAACATAATTTCATAAAAATAATTATAATTAAAAAAATCAGGCCGGGGCAGTAAAGTAAATTACGTTTGATAGAGATGTGTAATATAAATGTGGTCTTTGGTAACTAATCAATCTTTTATTAAAATACTAGCAGCCCCCGCGAACTTCGTCTCGCCATATAATTTTATTTGCAACTATCTCCATACTAAATTTCATCCAAATAAAATTTTCCCGCGTAAGCATATATTTTCCCGCCGAAGCATGTATTTTACCGCGGTAAAAAGTAGCCTATGTTCTGTCTCAGGGTCTAAAGATTGTATGTGCCAAATTTCATCAAAATCGGTTGAGAGGTTTCAGCGGGAAAGCGTAACAGACAGACAGACAGAGTTACTTTCGCATTTATAATATTAGTTATAGACCAAGAGCCTGTGATGGCCAGACCTTCCTTTAATTCACAAGCGTGAAAATTATTTCATGTGTATGTCTAACATAGGTAAGAATAACCCCCAAACATGAAACCTGGATCGCGGTTCCTTTGGGAGATAACAACCTTTTACCTGTTATCTCCCAAAGGAACCACGATCCAGGTTTCATGTTTGGGGGTTATTCTTACCTATGTTAGACATACACATGAAAGAATTTTCACGCTTGTGAATTAAAGGAAGGTCTGGCCAGACCGGGCTCTTAGTATAGACTAATAACCTGTGATGGCCAGACCTTCCTTGAATTCTGAAGCGTGAAAATTATTTTATGTGTATGTCTAACATAGGTAAGAATAACCCCCAAACATGAAACCTGGATCGTGGTTCCTTTGGGAGATAACAGGTAAAAGGTTGTTATCTCCCAAAGGAACCGCGATCCAGGTTTCATGTTTGGGGGTTATTCTTACCTATGTTAGACATACACATGAAAGAATTTTCACGCTTGTGAATTAAAGGAAGGTCTGGCCATCACGGGCTCTTAGGTTATTAGGATTAGGATCATCTCACTTACACATATTTTTAATTTTGAAACAATTTTCGACAATTTGTTAATTGATTATGAATTTCTTATTGATCAGAAAGTTTTGGTAACTAAGTAACATTTGAAAAAAGGAAAAGTCTGGAAAAGTCCATGCCACATGCAAATACACGTTGAGTGCCATGTCTACTGGTCCGTAGGTACTATATATTTTATTGATTCGTGGCTCGATAAAATAGGTGGTAACCAATATGATAAATCACTCACTTTTATTTTATCATCCCATAATAATCTTTCAAAAAAAAATAACACACAATCCGTAAAAATGATTCACAAGAGCTCAGGTGCGGGCGATCGATCACTGAATTGAATAAAGCGTGCGTACAAAGTTACTGCAGAGTATTAATTTATGGCCAGTAGGTATTTGGGAAAGTTCTGTGGCAAGAGGAAAACATGTAAGATGCTTATACCGAGATCCTGACCACGGCAGACCTTCAGACCTTGTTGGGAAAAATATTCTTGACCACTATGGTTCTTTTCTGTGTTCATAGTTTAAAAAAAATTGGTTGAGTCTAAATTTGTGTTGAGTGAAATATCCTGTTGCCTTTTTTCGGTTTCTCAGTTGGTTTTTGTGCTTTACTGATTCTAGAAATATGGGGAACAGCAAATTTTTGATCTGTTTTTCTATGTAAGTTTTCACTCTGTGGGTGATCATTAGGGCACCAGAATGGTAAACCATTATTTTTATAGGTTTTATTTCATAAAAAGTTATATACCCAAGTCTCATCAGGTACATTTAAGATTTAGTTAAGTCAGTCACAGGATCCTATATTATTATAAAAGTTATAAGTCGAGCGGAAAATCGCGCATTGTTATTGAATCAACGTTTGGGTTCCTTAGTATTTCATCCCTACTTTTACATAAATGACCAACAAACGCATACTTACATTTTTATAATAAATTAAATAGAATATCGCAATATGTGATTTACACGAGTAAATCGACGCCCACTTGTGTTCCTAATTCTACCTTCTTCTATTGATAAAGTTATCTTATTTAAATATTAAAAAGTGAAAAGTAGATATTCCGTTTTATCACCATTTTGGATAGAACCCTTTACATACGATAAAAATATCACATAAAAACTCGTCAAATAGAAAACTTCCGTATTTCTTCGGTTTTTTTTTTAAATATACAGAACACAGCATGTTCAACTCCCTCCGTCCCGGTTTATTTTCATCTTCAGAAAGTTTGAAGAAGTCGATGAAGTTCAATCACAAGCCCAAGAGTTCTTCTTTATTTAATCACTTATTTACCTGGTACTTACTTATTTCTCGGAACAAGGCCAATTATGAACTTTTTTACTTAGTAACGTGAGGGTTCACTTTGCTGAAAATATTAAGTATTTGGAACAAAGTAAGTTGATACCTGTCTTATTTTATGAAGATCAGTTTTATGATGACGGAAATAGATCGTATTTTAAAAGTGTATCAATTGCGGGCATTAGTTATGCAGGTTTATCTATGAGCCGCACCTAAAGCTTATTTTACAACCCAATAATTTTTAACTATGCCGGTGAAACTGGCTACTTTAAAAAAAAAGAAGACACAGAAAAAAGTAAATATCAAAACCACTTTTAACGTTCCAACTGCTAAGACACAGGTACTTTTCTCATGATAAGACAGATTGGGCCTTAACTTACCACGCTGGCCAAGTGGTTTCTTTACTATGTTAACCTTCGACGTTAGAGCACGTTTTTCAAAACTCACATAATTGTTTATGAAGATAAATTCAGAGGCGGGGTTTGAACCCACGATCTTCGAAATCGTGTGTGCTCCCTCTTAGTCAAGAAGCCTAAGTCACGATAAGAGGATAGAGATAATTAAATATATAACAATGTGCCTTGTCGTCGCAGATAGAGCTAAAACAACTGAATCTTCCGACCTGACAAGCTGAAAATGAGATACCCTGTTCGTAAGGTTTTATTACATCCAACTTATGAACCTCCTATATTATATCCGCGGTGTTCCCACCTAATCACACGTACAAACCCGCACACAAAGTGCTTGCTCCTCATTTCCCCGAGTGTAAGCGCTCGACTAGGGCCCTAACAATTCCATTATTTACTTTGTAACGAGGTTAACCAGATTAACGTCTACCTTCATAATTACTTTTTCAACTTCTAAATCCTAGCCGCTATTCGTCGCGGTAAAAATTATTTACGCCTCCTAAGAGTATTTATTGGAGTTGAATTGTATTTCTCGGGAGTTGTAAGGTGTAATTTTAAGTTTTGAGCGCATTTGCACTGAAGGTATGGGGTTGAAGTTCTTTCATCATCGGGCACCTGAAGTTTTATGCAAATTAACACTACCAGTGCCCATGTGCGTCATGACGCAGGTGCTAGTTAATCTGTGCCGAGCGTGGGGATTGAATGTGCTATACAAACAATATCAGTGTTCATAATCAGGTGCGAGTGTGGTGGCGGCGAGAGTGTGGGCATTAATGCGTTACTCGTATTGTGTAGATAATTTTAGTTTTTAATTTGTCAATCCCATTTTTTTGTGGAAGTTACAGTTAATTTTAGAAATTTGTTTATAATGATCAGTTAAAAGTATCCTGTAAAAAGGCTACCCATTCAAACTAAGAAACGAGAAGTACAAAGAAAACTTTTTAAATTAAAACGAAACAAGTATTATGACTTCGCTACAAGGGAATTATTATTTTACTCCTTTTGTCATGGTGTGACTGTGCTCTGTCGAATAAACGTTTACCTACAAAGTTAAAACTTTAGCGACGTCGGAAATTGTAGCAAGAACAGGTTTTATTCTCATCGCTGAAGCAAATGCAACGGACTCGAGATGAATTTTCAGAACGAAAAACTTTCACGGTTAAACGAACCTATCTACGAACTGACATGAACTCTACACGAAATTAAAACATGTAGCTATGTAGTACATAAAGGCGAATATAGAATGCGACTCATGAGTAGTAATAACATGTATGTACCTATGATAATTACTGCTAAGTATCTGAAAGGTACATTTATAAACCACAAACTGTGCCCTAATGCTTTTATTCAGCTTAAAACTATAAGAATTTATATAAATGTCCAAAAATACGAGGACTGTTTCGACTGCACTGAAATTAAAGAACATTGGAACGAATATGTAATTCGTCGGGCACCGCTGCGCAACCCACGCCATATTTAACTGAAACAAAACAAAACGAAAACTGCGCGAGAAATCTTTTTAATTCAACTCCCAGGGGACTCATTTAACACCAAGTGAGATTCATTTCAGGCTCTTTAAACGATTAGTTTTCAAAGATCTTTATTCAGATAAATAAATCATTACAGAGTACTATTACTAGTGTACATTAAATCCCAGCAGAGCACAATCATATTACAATTATCGTTATTAAGCTCATGCACTTATCAAACTTACAACATAAGAAGATAAAATATTACGAGTTACGAAACATACCTACTTAACTCAGTAGCGTTTTAAGAGATTTATTTGCAATACGAAATAAAGATACAGGCTTTAGATAAGCGACTGCATTTATGGCATAATGGCTTTAAACGATTGGATGACTTCAGGTATAGTGAAGTAATGTATAAAATAATTTATTTTACCAAAAGGACTGGTGAAAAAGGTATTGAAGAAAAGTTATGGAAAAACAGAAAGTATTTTGTAAGGAGACGTGCTGGCAAAGTGGGACACTTGACTTTCATTTAGAAGGCCGGGGTTCAAACCCTGCAGCGCATCTGTTGTAAAAAATATATGTGTGCTTTAAAAACACGTTTTCTAACGGTGAAAGCAAACATTGTGAGGAAACCGGGATGTTCTGAGAACTGTGAAAAGTTTGAAGGACATTTGACCAACCCTGAAGTTGGCCAGCGTGATGAATTAAGGCCTTATGTATCTCCATCTCTCTTTAAGAGAGAATTCTTTGTGTCCCAGCAGTGAGAAATCACGGGGTGATTATGATACTGAATGTAAAGCAAAGTGATAAGTCCGTATGAACCTCAGGGACATGATTGAATTCGAACACACCTTCTGTGGAAGTTACTGATAACTTTTTCAATCATTCACGACTTCGAGTTAAGAACTATGTACAAGCTGATCCAGTCGACGATACCTTACAAACTGGAATGATTGAACAGAAAGTTTAAGCGCTATGGAGAAATTAGAATGTACTGTGCTAAAAATATAAGATGGTGTATTACTTTTAGTCTAAAAGTGTTTAAACGATTTATATGTTCAAATATCTACATTATATCTAATTCCACCTTAGTTTTAATTTAGTTTTACACCTTACATTAACGTGTTAAAATTGCTATAAATATGAAAAGTTTAGTGAACACCAAGAAAGTTTGATTTAACTATCTATGGTAAAATTAATACAAATTCAAAAAAGCTTAAATATACGCTGTGGACAACTGCTACAATTTATTCATGAATAATTCATTAATGTTAATAACTTTATGTTCTCATATGAATTTATTTTGTACACCATGCTTTGTGTTCTTTGTGTTTAATTACCAGCCTTTATTGTAAGAATAGCGACGGAAAACAAAAGAGTAACGTAAATAATTTAGCCGCCTTCGAAATTATTCAGATTTCGAAGGCGTTTATTTAGATAAACACAGATTTCGAATGCGTTATTGATAAAATAATCAACTTTTTAAACTGTCAAGTTTTAAGTATATACGCTACCACCAAACTTTTAATTACAAAATCAGCGATTAGTTTCAGATTTGTGCTCAATATTAAAATTTATTTCGAGACTTTGAATAAATCTTGCGTATCTAAATTAGACAAAGTTTCAGGTATTAATTTTGCTAAGATATTATAAAATTTAACTTCTAGTCTGGAAGCTGTCCAAATATTTTATCGTTTAAAATCTCTTACAATATTATAGAAACGGCAAAAAATTTGAAAGTATAAGTAAATAAATAAATATTGATCGACAATGCACATAGAAACAACTAGCCCTGAGATAAGCTATCTTTATTATTTAACTAGACACTTTTTAAATTAGAGCGAGATATCGTAAGATCTGCCATTGTCTCATTCATAAAATTTTGCATGAACCAAAGTTTTACCAATTTTATTTAGCCTGAGTCGTGAAATAACAAATGAAACTTTTTGTTTGCAAACCCGGACCCATATATCAATATTCCTGTAGCACAAGTTTTCTTTTTATAATCTGTCCTATTTTTTGCCGCCAATAGATCATGCGACACTTTATGTGAATAGGATAGAAAATGGAGTAACGAAACGAAAGATAGTCATAGAAGATTATAAAGATCCCGATAAAACATTGAAATCATATTTATTTCAATCAATAAATTTGTACTCAAGATTTGTTAAATTTTTGGAATGAAGACTGCAGAACAACAAACGCAGGCTCAATGACCAACAAGATGTACGGATGATTTAAAGAAAACTGCTCGTTTATAGAGTTCAGTATTATCAGTATCTTAAATCAATTATTTAATCTTATGTTACTTATCACAATCAACCCATAAAGCTTTGAAATTATAAAACTTTATTTCCATTCGGTTAGTGTAATCATACGCACACGAATAATTATTTAAAACCAGCGCGCACGTTTATAACAAGTATTGCTCTGTCTCGCAAATCATTGAAGTGAATCCTCTCTTGTTAAAAAAGAGTTTAGAGCCCCACAATTCTCATCTCCAAACCCTTTCCATAAAGCTACATGAACAGATACAATATACATTTTAAATCAAACACCCATCGACACAACATCACTCCAAGACTAGAATAATTTTATTTCTGTTGACATAAATCGTTTGCCCTCAGGGATTCGGAAACTCCACAGAAGGCTCTCACACGTAATTTATGTATCCAGCATGCATGTGATAAAGTGCACGATAGTATAAATAGATGTAAATGTTGTGTAAATGTCATGACTAGAGATTGATGGCGCGATCGGATCGCGACGCGACAGTGTGAACATCTCCGAAATGGGAAACAAAAAAGAGTTTGTGTTTGAAGGTTTTCCTGTCCGCGAAATGAGAAAAACTTTCATTCAGCGTCATGGTATTGAAGTGTCATTTGGTTATAAAAGTATCTATGTTTTCAGTGGTGTTGATGTATGTGGTTCCATTTACTGATTAAATCCCGTTGAGAATCAACAGCGTTTTACATTTCAACGAGTTTGTTCGTTTGGCTCAACATGCTCATTCATACTCTGAGCCAAATTTAGTTTTTGTGTACTTTGGATAGTAATTTTCACTATCATAGGTTCGTGCATCATTCAACTTTGTGTTCTAATTTCAAGGAATTATAGTCATGAATTTTTATTTGATTCATAATAATAACACTTTCAAAAACTTATTTACAAAGTTTCTCCCTGATGTATAAAATGGTAAAAAGTCAAATAGTCTCTAGTCTAGAGACCCTAATTTACCGAATTTATCTCAAAAAGTTCTAAAATAAAACAGTTTTATCAACAGTTTAAAAAATGAAGCACTCATTTATTTTCAAATTTCATTTAACTGTTTTCCATTTGAATGTTGGTAATGTTAATCACCGAAACCTTGTTCAACATTAACATTAAAATCTCAACTTTACTGAATAGCATCTAAATTTGACTAAACTGGCCTAGTTCCGGAGCTGTTGATGTGTTTCACGTTTTGCATACTGACTGTCCTACAAGGTTTTGGGAAAGCAAGTATTACTAACTAAGATTAATTTGAGTAACATTAACCCCCCATAGACTAACGTTCGTTCCTTCCGGCTTATCCCGTGTACAGATAAGCGACGGGATGAAATAAAACACGACTTGAAGGGTCGCGGTGTTATAATACCGTCATTCTTTCCGCTATTGCACATACACTGGCGTTCATTCCGTAAGGATTGTACATTCCGGCAGGAATGAACGTTAGTCTATGGGTAGCTATTGTTACACAACTTAAAAAAAATGGGTAGGTACATGTACGAGTAAGGATGTTTTATTCAGGTTTTATTACTGCTTTACTAGAATACTAGCAGCCCCCGCGAACGTCGTCTCGCCATATACTTTTATTTGCAACTATCTACATACTAAATTTCAACGAAATCGAATTTTCCCACGTAAGCATATATTTTCCCGTGGAAGTATGAATTTTTCCGCGGTAAAAAGTAGCCTATGTTAGGATTAGGATATTACATTACATTGACTCCCCCCAGCCCCCCCCCCCCCCCCCCCCCCCGTACCCCAGTGACGCTTACATGGAGTCTACATCGCATGCTGGCTAGCTGAGCGCGGTGAGCGACAACCTCTAGACTTTTTTCTAATACTTGCATTTTTAAACTCGTGATATCTTCCGAATGAAATGTCCGAATTGAATAATTCAATAAGTTATAAAAAGGTATTAAAGCCGTCTTGAATATAAAGTTTGATAAGGATTAATACCAAGGTACAAATGAAGACCCTTTCAAGAGGCGGCATATATAAATTAATATTTTAGAATAAAAAACTGCTTACTGTGACATAACTATAATATTTAGACATATGCTGTCGCGACATTTTTTGTAGATAATGATGAGTTCTGCAAAGTCGTAGTACATGATTTTGTTCTATCATCAATAGTTTTCGCAGCGCACGCGACGTAAGGAATTTTTCAGGTCATTTTTTTACACCTTATGTTACATTATTGGAGTTTTAGTAAGGATCCCTAATTTTTTTTAAAATATAATATAGCCTATGTTACTCGGGGATAATGTAGCTTTCCTACGGTGAAAGAATTTTTGAAATCGGTCCAGTAGTTTCGGAGCCTATTCGTTACAAACAAACAAACAAATCTTTCCTCTTTATAATATTAGTATAGATAATACCCTATCCACTTCTGGAAATCATGTTGGATTAGAAAAATAAAAATAGCAATAAAATTTTTCTCCCTCCACTTGAATTTTTCTTGAATTGAGCTTCGTGATTTAAATTAATAAAAGCAAATGTATTGAAATGCGTTTGGCATATAAAAAAATATTGATTGTGTGATCTTCTCAGATACCAAACCAAATTTATTTACGATAGCCAGACTTCAGCTACACAAACCAATGATTGAACTGAACCGCAAATATCGCAATCAAACTGTAAAAAGTGCCAACAAAAACCAAGTTTAAAGCCAATTTCAGATTTCCTTTGATGTTTTGGATCCTTATGAACATATAATTGCTTTGAAAAACTCTTGTTATTGCTTGTTTATTCGTGTAGATAACGGTTAACAATTTTATTTACGTTTAAATATATGAAATGTATGTTACCATTATTATTAACAAGGCAAAAGTTATTTAATTTTTCATAAAATTACATTATACGTTTATAAAAATCTTATAATTCTAATCACTGACCAAACTATGGTAAAGTGAAAAGAATGCTGGCAGCATTGCCACGTTGAATGGCAATGCTAATTATTTGGCAAAAATAGAAGAATTATCTCAGACAATCAAATGAGACACATTTTTTGTATGAAAAACATGTAGTGATAAAGCTTTGGAATCTACCCACGTGCATGTTATAAATACCCTGTGTATATGATATAAGCTACTTCCCCTCACTCTGGTCGCTTAATCAACGTACTGCTAATGGGCCGCATTATTTCGAAGAAAGCCAGGAAATATATCTAATACAAAATATTGCTGGCTTAGGTAGTTGACTTCCAAAGAACTGTTTAGAATTGATGACCATGTCCAGCCTTTATAAATGGAAATATTAAAGATATAACAATAGATGTAGGGAGCTGTGTAGAGCCGTGATGGCTAAGTGGGAGCACACTTGACTTTCATTTCGTAGATCGTGGGTTCAAACCCCGCCGAGGTGCGCACCTCTGGATTTTTCTTCTTGAAAATGTATGAATGAAGGCAAACATCTAATGGTGAAACCAGGATGTTCTGAGAACTTTAAAATGTTTTGAGGGACAATGTGTAATTTGTAACACTTAGTCAGCGCCAGCGTGGTGAATTATTCCGTGTGTCCCAGAAGTGGTAACGCTAATAAGGCTCATGATGAATAGCTGTAGGAAATAAAGTATGATAGTGGTAGGATTTTAATGAGGAGTTTATGAGAAAGTTGTAACTGTGTATATTATTGTGTTTTTTTTTCCTTTTTTGGCAGTCAATCTATTATCACGCCAAATTTTATCCATAAAAATAAACATCAAAAATTTCCCATAAACTTTGGAGAAATACTTTTAAAAATATTTAGCCTAATGAATTAAAATTGTAGCACAGAATAATGTAACTATTCTAATGGAATGCGTTGCTGATTCAATCGCCGAAGCGTAAATCAATGTTTATGAAAACCTCGGAGATAGCGGCCCTGCCAATGGCACGCCGTCCGCTCCGTTGTTCGTTCGAACATTAATTACGTCACAGGGTCTGCCTCGTGAAATATGAACCTGCACCAATTCCCTATTGCATTGATGCCTTTGAATTATTTATGAGTAACGGAACGTATTCTAAGGTGAGCTAAGTGGTATTCCTTTTAGCACATAGAATATGTTCCGTGATTCTGTATTCTTCTGACTGTCTTCTATAGTCTGTTTAGCTTATAGGGTTAGAACTAAAGGTAATTAATTGCATGATTCTTAGATTTGTATGGCCGTTTTGTGCCGGCCAAGGAATAGTATCAACCGTTTTGTATAAATAAAACAAAAATTCCGTGTAAACCAAAAACCATCGATGATTGGACTGAAATCATAGTTTATTGGCGCAGCAGTAATGAAAATTGTAAAATACCGAACAAACTTGCGTATCTGTTTTGTGTTTTTATATTAAAATGGAAAAGTTTTAAATTAACTCGTAAACTAAAAGTTCAATAGTAGTTGTTAATTATTATTTACTACTGGTTGCTGGAAACAAAGCAGAATAAACATATAGCATATAAAGCATCCTAATTTAGACCGACTATTCGTTGTAATTATCTCAAGAATAACGGCTGGGACAATTTTGGTGCTTTTGGTTTTAAAAAAAGTCGTTTTAGCCCAGGAAAGGTTTTAGAGATTAGAAAACATGGGAATAAAGCGGGCAAAGCCGCGTGTGGCTAAAAAAAAAGAATCATAAAAATAATCTCAATTGAAGAGGTGTTTAAAGTAAGGGAGTAAACGAAAACAAACAAGTTGTCGCTCAATATTAGTATGGAGACTCCAAACAAATTAAAAACAAATAAACGAATAAGCAAATCTTACTAACGACACAGTGACACACTGCGTACCCCAATACACTACGAAATGCTCTTCCAATCAAACTTTATAGACTTGTTTCGCGAAAATACGAGCGGTAAAAAACGAATGTTTCATTAACTCGCTGATACACGACGTAATAGCAAAGCCATAACGTAAAAAGTTCGGGAGTTATTCCTGATTAGCGACCCGACCCGGATTCACGGTTATCGTTTTCATAACTCCCCAGATATAGGTTCGAGGCAAGATTCGTAATCTCTAAATATAGGCACTGTGAGTAAGATTTAAAGACTTCTTTCTTCGCTACTTCGAGCTTGACGGGCTAGATGTTACTGTGTGAATTGTCCTGCATTATTTATTTATTTTATTTATTTATTCATTCTAACATGAAAAAGTGTGCAGCACACGCCGCCACTTTACTCTGAGGCCCGCCTTCCATGTGCATTCATGTAATAATGAGCCATTTACTGCTGCTTTTGATCATTTAACCTCTTCCTTTTGGCCTGGTACCCTCAATCTTTCCCTGAACAGCCAGTTGCTTAATAGTATCTGGTCTCTCGGCACCACATGAAACCAAAAAGGGTGAGGGACAAAAAACTATACCTACGTATTCTAATAATCGCATTTACATCCCACTATAGATCTTGGGGCGCTTGTTATTATCACCACGCTTACTAGGCAAGTTCTGATTTTGTAATTCCATTAATCGATGACCATTGGAAAAGAAGATGTGGTTCTATTTTTAAATCTACACTACACGTCATTTTCAAATTCTCGTAGAGCCATGGTAATTGTTAAAATCGTATTTTACTAGCAACCAATAATGTATAGACTGAAAGTAGTAGTGATAGATAAATGGGGCGTGTGTTCGCATAAAAACAGCTGTGATTAAATCAAGCCTAGTTTCATTATCAAAGTACGATGTTAAATCTCACCTAATAATTAACAGGGCCATCAAAAGAGGGAATCTTATGAGGATTACCAATGCCTAGAGCGCAGCTATATTGAAATAGCTGGTTCATTGATACTTAATATAAAGTTGTTGAAACGCGAGAAAAAATGTATTGAATTTGTTTACTTTCGAATAAATTTAATAAATAAAACGACCTAGAGATTTCTATATATTTGTAGATGAATAGAAATATAATCACCTAATTACCTTAGTGCGTTTTATAGAAACGATAGTGTATTTTAGTGACACCGTGAATCAAACTCATTTTTGACCAAATTTTTTTATGAAAAAAAAAAAAGATTCTTTGGACCGAATCTTAAAATTATAATACATAGGCTAAATAATAGTTCCCCAGCTATCCTACACACCATCGCCTCCTGATATTGGCTCAAACAAAACCCGCAACTCCAAGAGCAGAGATTAACGGAATAGAGTTTGCCGGATTAAGGACAGGATCAGAGTATTGGAACTCTGAACTTTAACACGTGGTGCGATGGCTCACGTTCAAGTTTTGGAGTTTCGCTGCCTGCGGCGATATTAGCCAAGAACATAGACTACAGGTAGAGTTACGTAAGTCTTCTAGTAGCTCGTTTGAACTGCCAAATGCGCTGTTTATGGACAAAGCCGATTGTTTATTTTGAAAAAAAATTACCTTAATAAATTTTTATTTAATATTATTTGGACAAGAGAGGAAGTCCCTGTGTCCAAGCAGTAGGAAGACAAATAGGGGGTGGTTATGATGATGATGATATAAAATTATTTTACTAATTACTAGCTGCCCTATTCGCGGCTTCGCTCGCTTTATTTAAATGTTTTCTGACTTCAAACGTTCCCTGGGGTAAAACATAAAACATCTAAATCAGCTCAGTCGTTCTGGATTTATATAATTTCAACAAACAGTGGCATTTATTTGTTATATGTAGATGTATTTATACATATTATCGCACAGTACCAGCATCTTAGGATAAACAAAAACTCTTACACAGCAAGAAACATATTTAAAAACTTAATTTAAAGCAGGAAGAAACTTCTCGTTTACACAAACACCTAATTTACCAATAAGTGTTGGAGAAAGTTGGAAATTTTTTGCCATTTTATATCTGGAGAAAAAGTTTCCGGGGTATTTTCATTAGGTGAAGTTGTAAAACGTATATAAATTTTAATGATTTCAACAACTTTAGGGAGTAATGAGTTTTCGGATCGGCTTCTACCCTCGTAGGCATGAACGATGTGGAAACTCGCTGAAGTTCGGAGTGACGAATTACCCAAAGCCATAAATATAAGGCGAGATAATGCTTTGCTAAGGACCCGTGGCTTTCGTATATTGCCGCTTATTATTTATTAGCGTATTATTTCCATTTTTGTAATTAATTAATTTTTTATTAATATTATTATTATTTATTAATCATTTCCATTAGGTAATAGTTTTTGATCTTGGACATGGTATTTTATCTTTAAATTTCCATTTTTGATTTCTTTCTCATTGAGAAAACCAACTTACTTCACTTTTGCTATTTTCAAATGTTCCTTACCTCTATATCCTAAAGTAATATTTACGATTCAAAATTATGGTAAATAAACCGCATACGTAAACAGTAAATAAATCCCATAGTTATAAGTAAAACCATTGTTTGTTCTACCGCAAAAAATATATCACTGCTCTCACTGAGCTTAGCTTGAAGCTGAGCTATATAACATTTCATTAGCGGTCAGCCGAGACGTTCCGGTTACACAAACAATAAATTTTCATTTTTGCGAGAGGACAAGTGAAAGAAAAAGATAAATAGTTGTGGTAGAGGGAAAAACTGAAGGATGGAGGTAATTGGTATTTTGTGATAAGTGATTAATGATAGATTAAGTGATACATAAGATTAGGCTGGCGATTAAAAGAATTGAATACTGATCTGCTTACAAATGAAAATGGACCCCTTGTTGATTAAAAACTTTCTTGAATAACCATCTTAATTTTTTTATTTACCTATGTGTGAACAATTTGACATCTAAAAGTTGTCTAATTTTGGACTCCAATCAAAAGTAGTAAGAAACTACGCATTTTCAAAACAATGATAGTTCCGGATTTAATTCCACACGGAATTTAACGGATGGAAATTCCTAGCCATATTATATGTAGCCAAATCATTTGAAATATGTTCCTACTTAGGGTGGAAGAATTGAGATTTCTAAAACCGTGTTTTTTTTGTGTTGGTGCACATTTCATAGTAAACATTTCTTGTTGTATTGATGTTTAATTATTGTAATTATTATAATTATTTGTAATAATTGTTTGTTTTTTTTAATCACCAAATAAAATACTCATACTTTAATCGGACTACGTAACCTTTTGTTTTAAAAGCACCTAATATCTTATATTTATAGAAAACAATATGTACTAGAAATCTTTAAGTTTTGATTTGAAAACGGTAAAAGTTAATATTCTAATGATGTTCTACATATAATGCTGCAGTTAAAGTTTCATTTTAATTTGCTAGTTTTATAACATAATTTCTTTCTACTATTCTATTAATATTCCAAGGAATACAGAGCTTTTTGGTTTTGCAATGTGTCTCGATATTTATCAATTCTTCATCTACAATCTACTAAAATTAAATACAAAAAATATATTGATGACGGTTCAGAGTAAAACTCTTACATAGCTTTGTTTATACCTCTCCAACAGATTTGCCTCCGGGTCGCATAACTATTCCTGGCACACGCCAACCAACCACGACCTTTTGGGACGAAATATTTCATTAAAACAGCCGGCAGACCTAGAAAATATTAAGATAATGCTTGAGGAAGATTTTCAGTAGCATTACCACCGGAATTATAAGTAAACTGAACTGTCGGTGGAAATACTCGTTTTAACACCTTATAAAATGAACAGATTTGAATGAATTGTTATTTTATTCAAATTAATTTTACAAAAAAAAATTACACACATATCAAAATATTTTCAACATTTTCCGTAACATCTACATGTTACTGCATGCTACAATTTCTAGTAATATTTATTTATTTGTCTAGCTAATAGAAAACCAATCTCTGAATACATTTTGTTGTGTTTGAAGTTTCGAGCTTACCACGGGGCTACCCTCGTTACCGTATCACGGGGTAGTATTCGGTTAATAATTTTTGTATATTCATGATTTTAGGCTATAACCCACTTTCAACTGACAATACAATTTCACACATCAACTTTCTTATCCATAGCAGCAGCAGGAAAGCCTGTAATTACATTGAAGTTTAATTATATTTCATCAGAGATCCCGCAAAGCCTTTGAATGAAAAGTTAGTTGTGGACTAAGTTGTATGACGTACTGCCTCGGGCCAAATGAAGGATTACCCAACAATCTCCGCCCGCTGAAGTAACCTGTACCTATATATTCTTTTACTACCTTATTCATATTATTCATTAGATGATTTTAATAATGTCAGCAACAATAATCACCATAGTTTTTGATACGTTGTGTACCTAGTGTCGTGTCGGGGACATACAATATACCAATAGATAAAGATTGCCGAAAACTAAATACATCTCAGTGCTATCAGCCGTATGAAGAGGAGGTATAAACATCATCATTATCATCCTTCATTATAGCTATCGGTCGTTAGTTTAGAAATAAGACTACCTTAATAATGACTTCCAGTTATTGCGGTCGGACGCAGCTCGCACAGCCGTCACAAGATCGTCTGCCCATCTTGTTGGTTGACGTCCGACGCTGCGTTTGTCGTGGTCTCTATTTGAGACATTTTCGGCCCCTGCGGCCATTTGTTCTCCTATATGTCCTGTCCATTGCCATTTCAAAGAGGTTATCCGTTGGCTATATCGGTGCATGCGTTCTTCTACGTATCTCCTCATTTCTGATTCATATATACGTTTGGGGTCAATTGTTGACCCTGATTGGATAGGTGTTCCAGTGTAGTTCGATATTTAAAATATTATGTATTTTCTGGATTGCATTTTCTCTATAACGTTTACATAGTAGATTATCCATGTTTATTACTATGCCGTTATCAACTAAAGTACGTTTTAGGGAATCTTTTTTTAATTTTTATTCTTTCATAGGAATTACTTAACAAAAAAACAATTAACGGCCATAACATTAATCACCGAAAAGCAAATGGTTGTTTAAAGGTACAAAGTACAATATTATTTTCCGAAGATTACTCCAGGGAACTTACAAGTTCTAAAGTTCGCTATCATCAATCAAGTCCATACAACCGTTGCCGCGGAGCGCAACTAGTTCTTTGTACAACCAAACTAATATCTATGTTCTATAATAAGTGCTAACTTGTTATATTTTGTGCATAATTTATGGGTTTATTCAAAATTAAACTTTATGAATAACTAAATAAAGTTCTCCCGATATTAACTGTGGTATGTGGCTATAAAATCTAGATCGTGAAACATTTAGCGTTGCAAGAATTGGTCTGCGGCCAATAAGCTCTGGAAATGGAATTGTTCATAATTCAAAGCGTTATTATTTCGCATTTTCAACTATACCCTCATAACTTTCGGATGAGTTGGTGCAGTTATTTTATTTTGACTTGGAGAGTAACAAAACTAAACTAGGTTTTCGGTCCCGATGGCACAGAACTTTTACAGTTCATTTTTTAAATTTAAGTAGCTTTAAAACTATAATTATCACCCCTAATTACGTTCCCACTACTGTGATAGAGAGACTTTTCTCTTTGACGAGCGAGTTTAGGCTTTAAGTCACTACGCTGGCCAAGTGCGAAATTCTATAATAACTTTTTCACCATATCCAATGACATCTTTATGTTAAATCTATTTTCCATATAAGTCTAATATACTTTAGAGATCAAAAGGTTTCTGTAACAAGATAATGCTTATTATTAAAAAAGCTTTACCCTTTTCGGCTACTAACGATCTGAAACCAGATCCATGGAACCCAATTAGGAGAACAGAATAGTTTGACGTCCATCTAACTATTGTTTATATTATGAACATCGACCTAATTACTCTAGAGGGGCCGCAAAGCGGAGTAATAACATTAATTAACATCATATTTTGAAAAATGAACGGTAAGCAATTGTATTTTTTTGAGTGCGAACTCATTGCTGAGTAAATGAGGATTATATTTAAAACTTGTTTTTTTATAATTGCATAACAAATACACTAACAAATACACTAAACCTTTGCCCAGCAGTGGGACAGCTTAAGCTAATTGTTCTTTATGTTTCTCAATTCAGTGCTTAAAAAAATGAAACATATTTTTATGTCAACATTGTTTCCATTGTATATTTTTATTTAATGTTAAGTTGTAATAATGAATTGTATTTATTGACTTGTCCAAGTGATCTTTAGGATTTTATGGAAATAAATGACATAAATCTTTAAATCTTTAATTAAAAAAAAAGAAACACAATATCTTCATGACCTATAATAATGATTCTATTTAATGAACAGGTTTACAGAACTATTACAGATTGCTCCATATCTGTATTTTTTTTGCGTAACGGTACGACAAACAAGCTCAAAGTTTATACGGTCAAACCACGCCACTAAGACAAAGTAATAAAAAGTGACCACTATGGTTGCAAGTCTCCTCTGAGTAATGGTCAGCAGCTGCGCTACAAATAAGTTAAACTATAATTAAGGAAACTCCAACTGTTTAGATAAATTAGTGACCCGCTTTCTAAAATGTCAGCGGTGACCATTAAGCTGCGGCCTTGAAAAGGGTAGACCGCTGGAGAATGTGAGTTTCGCGTAGGTGAGCGATTGTGAGGTACATCCTCCTTTCAGGTAACATTGAATTCCTGAGGATCCTTGATCCTGACCTGATACAGGTAGATTTATTAATGAAATTTCACTTTAATAATTATTAAAATTACAAACAATTTAGACAGCAACGCAAAAAAATATATTCATACTTATACGATCTGCATACTTCGATAAAAAATTTAACGCTAAGAATATACAAACTCCAAAACCCGTCACCGAACTTATACCAACTTACATAATTATTATCCCGGGCTTCTATTAGAATTATGTTTGATCGCAAAAGTTATGCATCCAATATTCACTTTCATGCTCTAACTAGCTCGCAGCCCGTTTGATACCTCAAAGCCGATAGGTTGTCACGGATGTAAATCCTAAGAGGATTGCCCACCCGCTATCTCTTTGATGACACGCGGCAATAAAACTTCAACGACTGCGGAACGTTATTGCTCGAGGGAGCAACGATACAAAAGTTTTTGCCCGTATTAAATTGTATATTATTTTTAGATCGAGCTGTAAAATATGAAAATTTTGAGATGGAATATGTTTTCGTATTAATATATTTATTATATCATCATCACCATCGGGGTAAATAACGGATATTACGCAAAAAACACTAAAATGCTGAAAACTTTCTTCATATCTTTTGACAGTAACAAACTATACTACTTACAGTATCATATTGTTAACTCTAAAGACAATAAAACTCCTTGGAACACGAAATTAACTGGATCAATTCTATTTTTGAACGTTCGGCGTTTTATAATTATTATTATAACGTGCGCAATTAGAAATGAATTCTGTAAATGGCGTCCGCTCGCATGCGTTCTCGCTCACTCTCTATCGCTGTCTATACTTTTATCCTTGTTTTGCCAATCGTCCCATACCTACCCGCCGCCATTTACAGAATTCATTTTCAATTGCGCACGTTATATATTTGTTGAATCCGGTTGATAATTCCCGATACTGATTTAAAAGATATGTAAAATTAGAATATTTTTTAACGCCGAGCAATAAAAAGCTTTCTACATAAAAATTAGGGGACAGATCAACGACGCCGAAGGGACCAATCAGACAAACCGCTTTTTCAAACTCTTGCAATAAAAAATAATGAACGTGTTGAGAATGTTTTAACTAATTCTGACCCAGAGCAAAAAAAAATGATTTTTAATGCATTTAGATTTGTAGCTTAATACTTTAGCTGTTATTTTTATTAAAAAGTGTGCAGAAAATATTTGTGTTCTTTAAAAACACGTGCTCTAACGGCGGTGGCAAACGTTGTGAGGAAACAGGTATGTGTGTTAGTTTGAGAAAAATTTAAAAGAGAGAACTCCCAGTAGGAACATAAAATATAGGGGTGTTTATAATGATAGGAATGGTAGTACTACCTCTTACGACAACACACGGTTGAAAACAGATTGTGTGAATCCTCCAGCAATATGTATTGTTAAATTGAAACATAAAAAAGCTTATAAGCACAATAAATAAGCATTCAACTTATCATAAATACACGATATCGCAAAAGATGCTGACAATCACAAGGAAATTATATTTACCAGGAAATCATTGAAATTGTTCGCCTTTTTTGTGAAATACATCAGCATACAAATTTACCTGGTAATAATGGCTCGATACAAATTTCGCCTGAAGCTACAATACGGGACCGTACCGTACAACCTAATACATGCCATCTGGAGCACTTGGAGCTGTTTATTCCTGATTACGAAGGACGAAAAAATAATAGAATTGGGTATCACGAAATGGAATCTTTTCACGATATAATTTTGTTTTTACTTTCGTGTAGGGTTGTCCTGTTTCAAGTACGTAATATTTATATGTGTTATTAAAAAAAAAAGTATATTGTTAAGTATAGTGATTATACCATATTCCTCAATACCTAAAATTACTTCTTCTCTCCGTCCTCACAAGAGAGGCCCAATATGAGCTAATAATTAAATATGTCGAGCCATGTTGGCTAAGTGGGAACACAGTGGACTTACATTCCGAACGTCGTGAGCTTAGGTCAGCCCACACCCCTGGACATTTATTCTTGAAAACATTATGTGGGATTTAAAAACACGTACTTTGGAAGGCAAACATCGTGACGAATTCGGCATATCACCGGACATAAATGATATTTACTAACCCGCATATGGTCAGCGTGGTGAATAAATTCCTATTCTCTTTTGTCGAGAGAGAAGTTCCTGTGATACAGGTACAAAATGACGAATTCAGACGATGAAGATTATTAAACAAAATCAGTATAATTCCGCAACTCTAGTCAAAAGCTGTACCCTGCAGTTACCGGGATAACCACGACCACGGTTGAAAGGGTTAATGCAGCGAACATCGCAAACAATCGGCCTCGAGGCCGGCGGTAAAGGTCCTAATCCGATATTTTACACGGCGAGTAGGCTTTAATGTCCTTGGAATATCTGATTCTGTATCATACGATTATAATCCTTATTGTCAACGAGTAATTTTACCCTTAAGAAAATGTATGTGACACATTTTACAGATTTTTTGAGGCCTAAAATAGTGAAAATATGCAGGACAACGTAATAAAGTAAACCTAATTCGCCAAGAAACCAGAGAAAACGCCCATTATGTTTTGTACTTTGTATTAAATCACACACATTAACACTTTCATTATGTTAAAAAATCTCTAAAATTTAATTAGAGACTTATAAAATACATGAGCGTTGCTGATTCGCTTCGACAATACCAATTGGAATCTTTGAGGAAAAGCCTATGTTTAACCGTGGACGTCTAACGACTTAATGATGCTGATGAATGACCTAGTAGGCATCCGTGCTTCAAACACATAAATTCACTGTGCAATGTGCAACATCATGTTGATTTGTCGGACTAACATGTGTTGGCCAAGTTCACGCGTACGATCCATCTATCCTATGTTCAGTCTGGGAATTATGACATGTCATGTGAAAATAGCAACTTTTATAATAAAATAAAATTCCCGGTTATTGGTCTTGTAAGTTTTCTTTCTTTTGTAGCGAGTCACTGCCAGTCACAGTGAACGTGTTAAACAGTGTATATTATGAAAAAACAATCATCTTAAATTATTATTAACATACAACTTTATGGTCTAATGCGATATCTCCATTTTCAAAATCAATCAATATTCAATATATTTCACTTTCAAAATTTTCGTGAGTTATAATATTCATTTTATAAAACGGGAATAGCACGGCGGGACGCTCACTCCTCCTGATAAAGACTACTCTTGATGTGGTCGAAACGTCGAGAGTTGTTTAACTCCTGTGTAAATACGTGAGTAATTCCCGTTTTATAAAATGAATATTCAATATATTTTGTGTAATTTTAAGAATCAAGATAACTATGCAATCAATTATTATTGCGTTTGCAATAATAAAGTTAATACCCCTCACTCGCAATCACTTTTATTATATACTAGCTTTCCGCCCTGCGGCTTCGCCCGCGTTTTACACTTTCCCGCAATTTTCTTTGCTATATTATAGCCTATGTTACTCGGGGATAATGTAGCTTTCCAAAGGTGAAATAATTTTTGAAATCGATCCAGTAGTTTCGGAGCCTATTCATTACAAACAAACAAATCTTTCCTCTTCATAATATTAGTATAGATTTGGCCATTTTATGCTTTCAAAAGCCAATACCACAGTTTGCGGTACTTACCTACTCAGAACCTTGGTTGGAAATTACTCACCCACTTTGACTAAAGAAACTTTCATGAATCGAAATTAAATTGCTAATTTCGGTACTAAACCCCAACGATATTGATCCCTTCTTTAGAAAGTTCTCGATTCTCAACGAAAGACGAATTAATCACAATTTCTAAGGAATTTATACTTGGTATTTATATATCTTTAAACAGTCTGTGGTTTTGTTATCATTGAGTATAAAGATTCACATTGACGCTTGTTTAATAATAATATTTAATGGTTATACAATGTTGGAAACTGTTTTATCCATGTCAAGACGTTGTTCTTGGGATATTTTAAAAATGGAACTCCTAGTACACTTGTAGCCAATAAAGTCAGTTTCAGAAGACTGTTCACCAATAAAGACGTGTTAAAAGCTCAAATATTTTAGGATAATGATTGATTATCATCATTTCCTTAAAGTATTCCCCTCAGTTTACATTATAAAACTTTGAACGGTTGAATTTCGAATCCTGTATAAACTGTCGGAGGGTCACAACTTCGGTCGAGTGTACTTTTTAGGGTTCCGTAGCCAAATGGCAAAAACGGAACCCTTATAGATTCGTCATGTCCGTCCGTCCGTCCGTCCATCCGTATGTCACAGCCGGTTTTCTCGGATACTATAAGAGCTATAACGTTGAAATTTGGTGAGTAGGTGTATTCTGTTAACCGCACTAAGATTTCAGAAAAAAATTGAAAAGAAAATCATAAAATTTGGGGGTCCCCATACATAGGACTGAAACATAAAATCTTTTTTTTAATCCAACCCATACGTGTGGGGTATCTATGAATAGGTCTTCCATAAAATCATAATAATGTTTCTAACACCATTTAATTCTAAACTTAATAGTTTGGACGTGAGACTCTTCCAAAGTGGAAAACAGAGTGTCCCCCCCCCCCCTCTAATTTCTAAACTAAGAGGATGATAAATCTAGAAAAAATATATATTGTACATATCCATAAAAACTAACAACGAAAATTGGTTTGAACTAAATCTATCAAGTAGTTTTTTTATAATACGTCATTAACTATTTCATATAAACAATTGCTGCGGAAGCCTACATGGGCGAGTCCAACTCGCACTTGGCCACTTTTTAATAACTTTGACGTTGCAACATGATTACTCTTTGAGTTTTGATATTTAAAAAAAAATATATTTCATAATACTTACTAGCTTGTATAGCATTACTTGTTTGTATGGGGGCCACATCTTATCATAACTGGATTAATAATTTATATAGTTTGATCCTGAGAACCAGACTTCTAAATGTTTATCTTAATAATTTCATCAAATTCAGATCATTGGTTTATGAGTTCTGTAAAAAATAAACTCTCGCGTTGTACAACAATGTACCTATATTATTGTATCTGCTTATTGTGCTTCTATGAACTCGTACCTACATATTGAAATCCATTTTCAGTCTACCTTATAGTACACAGTAAAAGTCTGATATAAAGTGCCTTATCTGATAAAGCAATTATGTTTTATATGTGAAGTTTACGTTTCTTCTTTTTGAGAACGAAACCCTTACATTAGGTAAATGAAAAAGAAACCAATGAATCGTAAATGCTTAATCTTATATTATACTCTATTATTTCTTTAAAGTTATAACACAAAGTTAATTAAATCTTTTATCAAAAGATAATAGCACAATTCAAAATGTATATAGTATATTCAATCAAAATCTCCTTACAGTACAATGCTCTTAATACAAATGGCTGTTTATCCGCTAATCCCGATTCGCGCAACGAGGATCAAAATATTGCGAGTGTAGTACATTACATGTCAGTAATACAACTAAAGCGGTTTTTGTTAGAACGAACGTAATAATTGTTTTAATTTTTTTATTTGATGATGATTATGATCCAATAAAATATTTGATACATTTGTATCAAAATAATTTGTGACTCCATTTTCGTCCAAGACTTCCACACTCACTCCCAGGACCATCAAAATTGATCACTCATTACTATTCACAAAGTCCAGACTGAATAAAAAAGTAACTACAAACTGCGTCGTTTAATAAGAGTTATAGCACTGTTCCTGTCGCGTATGCTTCGCACGAGGCATAATCACCAGCTCTTTACTCAGAATACATTAATTGATAGCGGGCCAGCGACAAGCGCCATAATTCACTGAAAACACTCATATTTCACCGCCGGAGAAGTTTCATTAAACGTGGTTACAAAGCACAGGTTAATTTCACATTTTGTCGCGTGTACTGAGAGTAAAGTTTATTTTACAGCTGAAAATGTACAGCTCGGTTGTGTGGGTTCACTTCAAACAGCCTTTTTCCTGTTACACGGATTTGATACATAAAGAAAAGATTCTTTATGTTTATTCAGGAAAAAAATAATGTCTGACGATTAATTATTAGTAGCCTATATTTTCCTTTATTTACATGACTTATAAAAAAAATATTTTAGAATAACAGATTCGTTTAACCAAAAATATTACCTATGATATGTATTGTTTAGGTGTTGGTTTAGTAAGCGTTGTATACACATAAAATGGTAGTGGTGTTAAAGCATAGTCATAAGTGGTCCTAACACTGAGATCGATTCGCTTTGATGTGCGTTTGCAATCCGCTTGCAGGATAAAGCGCTTACAGTGATGGTGAGCAACCTATAAGAGAAAGGGTGGAGACAACGAGAATTCAGTAAGAGTATACTAATTTCGAAGTAAGAATTGCGTTTTAGCTAAAATAGATTTCATAGGCGCTATTATATATTAGGGCGCTATTGTATACTAGGGTGTTAGGGGGCCCAAATACCACCTTTCGAGCCCCAAGTCAACCTTTACCTGCTCGCGGTACACCCTGCTGTCTAACGGAATAGGCTCTGGCGTAAAACCTACCAACCCGCATTGGACCAGCGTGGTAGGTCACGGTCCAAACCCCCCCATGATGACAAGTTCGTACCGACCCAGGCCCCAAGTTCCCGGCGACCCCAGCGACTGTGTTGGCGTTGACGGGCGCCATACCAGTCATGTGGTCAGGGGTGCTAAGAATCCCCGGGCGAGAACCCACCGTCAAACGACCTCGGCAAATGCATTAAAGGACACCGATCTGCTTAATATCTTAACATATAACGTTCGCACACTTATGAAACCAGAGCGTCTCTTAGAATTAGAAAATGCTCTAAAACCCATTAACTGGGACATAGTCGGTCTTGGAGAAGTCAGGAGATTAGGGGAAGTGACAGAAGAACGTAGTGATAACGCATTTTTCCACTTTGGGGAAACTCAAGGACAACACGGGGTGGGATTCTTGGTTGCCAAGAAGTGGAAAGATAATATTATCGAATTCAAAGGCTACTCAGAACGCATTGCTGTGCTTAAATTTCAAGTTACTGCTACGAAAACCCTGACAATAATTCAAATCTACGCACCAACATCTGGCCACTCGGTTGCTGAAATAGAAAGCTTTTACGATTTGCTCAATAAGGCTTGTGATGAAAACCGAGGCACTTGGAACATTGTCATGGGCGACTTCAATTCAAAATTAGGCACTAAACAACCAAATGACAACCAACCTATCATCGGCCAATTTGGTCTCGGCAATCGTAATGATAGAGGCAAAGAAATGCTACAATTTGCTTTTGGTCAAACTATGAAAATAGCAAACAGCTTTTTCGACAAAAAACCTCAGAGGCGATGGACATGGGTTTCGCCCGGAGGTGATGTTTGTAACGAAATAGATTACATCCTCTCGTCTGATCTTAGCATAATTAAAGATGTCAGCGTTATCAATAAAATTCAATATAGCTCAGACCATAGACCCTTACGGGCTAAATTAAAATTTAATTTTAAAATTCATAGAATCAAAATGTTTACTACAGGTATAAAAAGACACTCCAAAGAAACACTTTTTGCGAACTCGGATTCTTTCAATTTGGAACTTTCCAATCAGTTTGCAAACTTGAAACTTGGTGAAATGGAGGACGTAGATGCCCAATATAAGACCATAATAAAAGGCATAAAAACAAGTTGTAACAAAATTAAGACTAAAAGAAAACATACAGCCAAACTTTCACTAGAAACAACATCACTTTTAGATAACAGAGAAAACGTTCAATTTCAGTCGGATGAATACAGAATATTAGACAAAAAAGTAAAACGTAGTATAAGGAAAGATATACGAGATGCAAACTTACATTTAATTAAAATAGCAATTGAAAAATACTCTTCGTTAAGAGCAGCCAAACAGGGAATAGTAAAGAGCAAGAATTGGATAAATTGTCTTCAAGATCAAAATAAAACTAAACATAATAACCGCGGTAAAATCATAAATATTTGTACAGAATTCTATCAATCACTGTATTCAGATACATCCAATTTGGTTTCTCCAATTAGCTACAATAAACCTGATTGCATTCCATATATAACAGGCAAAGAGGTTCACAATGTCTTAAAATCACTTAAATATAGCCGAAGTCCAGGACAGGACGGAATTACTTCTGAAGCACTTAAAATTGGATCACCTACACTACTGCCTCACATTACTAACTTATTCAATACCATATTAGACTCAGGAAAGTTTCCAAAAGAATTTTGCCATTCAAACATTGTTCTTCTCCACAAGAAAGGGGACAAAAGTGACATAAGTAACTACAGACCAATAAGCTTAGTTTCACATATTTATAAATCCTTTATCAAAGTTATACAGAACCGCATAGGATGCCATCTAGACCAACATCAACCCCCAGAGCAAGCCGGTTTTCGCCCAGCCTATTCCACCACAGACCATTTACACACATTAAATCAGATAATAGAAAAATATAATGAATACAATAAGCCACTTTACATCGCATTTGTAGATTACAAGAAAGCTTTTGATAGCATTAAACATTCTGCAATATTTAGCTCCCTCGAAAACCAAAATGTAGACGAAACTTACATTAATATCCTTAGATTAATTTATCAACAAAGAACAGCAAATATTAAACTAGAATCTACTGGGCCAAATTTTAAAATAGACAAAGGTGTGAAGCAGGGTGACCCTCTTTCCCCCATATTATTTACATGTACCCTTGAAGAAATCTTCAAAAAGCTGGCCTCTTTATGGGAAACAAAAGGTATCAGTGTCAGTGGCAAACGTCTAACAAATTTACGTTTTGCGGACGATATTGTTTTGTTTGCCCACACACCAGAGGAACTCCAACAAATGCTCCAAGAGCTGAGTACAGCAAGTCTTGAGGTTGGACTTCAGATGAATCAGTCAAAGACGCAGGTCATGTCAAATAGCACGAGACGTAGGGTCCTGGTAGATGGGCAGGAAATACAATACGTCGATGAATATACCTACTTGGGCCAGATAGCGAGCTTCGAAAACAGGCAAGATCGAGAAATCGATCGTCGTATCGAGAATGCCTGGAAGAGCTACTGGTCCCTGAAGGATTACATGAAAGGCAACCTTCCAATATCGCACAAACGCCAACTCATCGACATGTGTATCCTGCCTGTCCTAACTTACGGTGCCCAGACATGGTCTTTGACTGAGGCTCAGAAGTCCAAACTCAAGATTTGCCAAAGAGCAATGGAGCGCAGTATTTTGGGTTTTAAGCGGATCGACCGAGTCCCCAATACAATACTGCGCTCACGTACTGGCATTGCTGATGTTGGGTGCAAGACAGCCAAGCTTAACCCTTTATAAGGCATAAGCATCTAGGGGGGTTACAAAAAAACTTTTTATAGTTTTAGAATGGTTTTTTATTGCTTTTCACAAAATAACAAAAAAAAATTCAAAAAGTTAAAAAAAACATGGTGGTAAAAATCTTCCCTCTGCCCGCGTGGCTATACTATATCTCAGTACTTAGTATACTACTTAGTAGGCTTAGTGGAATATCTTCAGGTGAACTGTGGGGCTGAACTTCGAGCTCTGATACGGAGGGTATTAGATGGGCTATTAGATGGATTAGGTGACGGTGGCATAAGCCCCCCGACATTAGGATCGTCATAACTTTCTAAAATTCTTTGAAGTTTTGCAGTACTGTACGAAACCTCGTCTTCGTCCGATTCTAAATCGTCATTCGACACATTGGGATCATCGCGGAAATCAAATAACGCTTCCAATTCTTTATCTATCTCATTTTCGTAATATTCTGTAATAAGCAATAAGGAAAACATGCATAACATTGCTCACACCACAGGCAAAGGAAATATTAGTATCGAAAACAAAAATAACCCTCACGGGCAGCGGGAATAAATTTACCACCACAAAAGAAGCGTATAAAAAAAAAATCACAGGTCCAAAATCCAAAATTTGTCTGAATTCTAGTATATTACATATTAGATAATAAAAGTTAGAAAAACTTACCTTGTGAAAGTTGCTAATTTTGAAGATTTATAAAGATTTAACAACAGGTGCCAAAATTCACTCATTTATAATCTTCTACCCTCCACTGACAGAAAAAAAAATGACAGGTTTTCAATTGTCCTAGATAAAAAATGTCAAAAACTATCATCAATTATATTTCCATAGATAAAGTTAACGATTTCACGTTTCGTTTCTCAAAAATTTCGAAAATATATGGTGGGAAAAATATTCCCTCTGCCTTAAAAAGGGTTAAGTGGGATTGGGCAGGCCACATCAGCCGAATGGGACCAGAAAGGTGGGCTAAAACGTGCACACCTTGGCAACCAGACGGTGGAGCGCGACGTCGAGGTCGGCCACGAAAGCGCTGGCGAGACGACCTCGATGCGTATGACCGGGGATGGTGGGATGCTGCAAAAGACCGGGACAAATGGAAGGACATGGGGGAGGCCTTTGCCCTACAATGGGACACCATAGGCTAACAAAAAAAAAAAAAAAAAAAAATTATATATTAGAAATCTAGCACCCGTGACACAAGCTTCGAGCTTACCACGTGGCTAGTTGCTGTGTGAATTGGTCAGCAATATTTTGTGTATAATGGGTTTAAATCATTTAAACAGCTCAACAACTATTTCAACTGTTCTGAAAGTGAGAATAGAGAAGTACACTGAGCGAGCTGTGTTTCCGGACTGCGCTGGGGGCTTTTCACAGAATATGTTTGCTCGGAAAATGTTTTAATCCTATTCACGGCACTTGTTTACTGCGCTCATAACTAGCGAGGTTGCAAATTTCGTTCATTTTGCTACTAGCCAATTAATAGTATGCAATACGTAGGCATATTGTTAGTGGAATGCTGAGTCGGAAATTTGCAGCCTCAAGGCAAATAGTCTGGATGAGCTTAATGAATAAGTTTGTTTGTTTTTATACCTGAAGAACTGTTCATCGCAGATGATATTCTCTTCCGTTAAAAAAATCGTTTTGGCATGATGAAGTAACAAACATAACGACGAATTAAATGCAGCTATTATATTAATACATCTCATGTGGCACTATGGCAGGATGAGCGTTTCCATACATGGGAGCGACGCAGAAAACCGAAGTCAAACTCCAAAAAAAAACGAATAAAAAGTTATCCTCTGCAAAAGACTGTCCTACACCAGGAAAATCAGATCATATTCTTTGCCTACTTTGATAGCGTCATAATCTTTAATGGTATCAATATCGCACACCCTACGGGGATGCGTCAAGGGGTAAAAAAATAGTTATGGATGAGCCGTTCCTCCGTAAACAAACGATGAGTTTGCTATACCATGACAAATACCCGCCATAGAAGATTGGGTGCGAAACGGTAAAGATCAACAGTCAACAACGACGCGAGTTTTATATACATTCAGCTGCGTACATATTATTGAGCATAATATATCGTGATGTTGTCGTTTTGGATTTGGTCCCTGATTCAACTGATTTCCTGGAGTTTTTTTAGGGTTCCGTAGTCGAAGGAACGAGGAACCCTTATAGTTTCACCATTACTGTCTGCAACGCAGTTACGGAAAGACTATATTTAAAAAATAAAAATTAATATTGCTGGAGCATTTACCCAACAACATTGGGATAGGCTCGAATCATGTGGTATATGTGCTTCATTTCTAATATTTTTAATGTAATATACAAAAATAGGTAGATATTTTTTATTAAACATAAAACAGACACAGATATACCTATATTTACCTAACCCTAATCTCTGATAAGCATGAATTAATAGATATTATTTATTCTAAACAATTCAAAGATCAACTTAGTAACAAAGCAACATTTTGTAATTTAATGTAACCAACAATCGCCGGATTTACCAAATAGCGTGTCTCAAATCTCTAAATCTCGTCATAACTTTACACAATGTGCACACACCTTATCGCTTCTGTGTGTGAACCCAAATATTAAACCCGCGAGCTTAATATTCCGAAACATTTCCTATCATTCCAGGCCGACCCTTCTTAGCGTAAGTACGAGAGAAGTTTAATTAAATTAATTGTAATTATTATTAAATTCTGTGCAGTAATTTGCTTCTTATTAATTGTGAGTTGAGAAGTTGCAGCTTTTGCTAGTTTTAGTACGAGTATGAATGAGTTTTGTATGTATTCTTTGGAGGACAGTGTTCATTGGTTGGGCGTGTATTGTCTTATATATTAAAGATCTAAAAAATATTCCTCAAAAAGAAATTTGAATACCATAGCAAACCCAATCTGGGTAAAAAATAAAATGACTTCCATTTCTCCTTCTTGAAGAAACGTCATATAAAATAACTTATTATTACAGTAAGCATAACTAATCCAATAATCGAGAACAGGTTGAAATACTATTCGCAACGGCTTCTTAGAACAAGGAGCCCTGATTCCAAAAGACTTTATTTTGAGGATTTAACTAGTCTCGGCATTTGAAAGATAAGAGCTACTAAACATAACAATAATCATTAAGTTACAACTGTCCCCAAAAGCCCATATTTTCAACTTTAAATCCGACCCGGGCCCAGCTTAAATATAAACAACTATAATGAGGGCATTGTGAAGGCAGCATTGTGGCTGGTGAACTTCCTTATTTATTTATCAGCTGCATCAGTTTCATCAGATTACCAATAGCATTTGCTACAAAAAAAAATATTAGATACTTTTTGAAAGGTGTGTCTTTCCTCTGAAAAAAATGCAATAGTACTATTCATAAGCTAGCTAATAAGGCCGGTACTGCAAGGCAGTATGATATCTTAATGATTAATTGCTTTTACAAAATACATACTTCCGATACCTATCCTACAATGAAAATATATTTTACTTTGATTATTATTCATATTTCATAATCTCATATCGCACTAAGAGCGTTCAAATGTTAAAAGCAGGACAGAGCTACGATAGCTTAGATATGTCCAGTGGCTTAGGATAAAGCCGATTAGGCTGAAAGGGACGTTGGTCCCTCAGTGGCCATTCATTCAGTCCTATGTCTAGGAGTCCTGTGTTTGAACCTAGTAACAAATCGAAAACATTCACATATAAATCATCTTTCATACTTGCTATACGGTTAAAGGATTTTGTTAAATTTTCGAGAGAATTTGTGGGCTTATTGTGCTATGCTGGTTTCAATTACAATATTAATCATATAATAATTAATAATTAATCGTTTAATCATATAATTTTATGTATTATTATTTTCCATAGTTTCAATGTGTTTGTGGTTTGTATGTAGAGTTTACGTTCAGCACTGTTAAATAATTATATCATCATTATTACGTTATACAAAATACATCTGGTGAAAAGTATCGATGTAGAATCCAATCAATGTAAACCGCTTTTTAAAATTTAATTTCCCAAAAATCCTTGATGGCGAAAACACAATGTAAATAAACGACATCCAATCTCAAAATGGGCTGTGTTGAAGGCATATGTCACAAAGTAAATTGGATCTAGGTGTCGATTCCGGATGCCCCTCATTTCCGTGCATTTGTTGTCACCTTGCCTGTAGGCATTAAATTTACTTCAATGCTCCCCGTTTCCTCTATGATGTCCGGGCCGACTCGATTCACAAAAGTGAAATAAGACTGTGCCCTACCATTGACCTTTATCGTTATAGAAAATCGATACAACTAGTTACCGGCAATTGAGCGCTGGAAGGCCGTACAGAATAGCTGAATGCGATCGGGTTTAATAGGATCCTGTTACTGTAGATGAATAGGTATATCAGAAATTGACTCTGTGATATCTGTCTGTATTATTAATTTATTTTATATAAACTAATAATATGATAACAATTTAAATACCACACGAGATTACTATAGGTAGGTAGTACTGGGTATTAGGTATGTGTACTTAATGTACCTTAATGTAATAAATGATAGACAATACAAATAAAATATAATGTGTTGTTTGAATAAATGTTTAACTAAAAGCAGGTTTTTTATAACCAGTGTTTATACATCCCGCTTTTATAATTTCTAAGTTAAAAACGAATACACATCAATTCAGTTTCAATGTTTCAATTTTCATTATAAAACTGTTGTTTTTAAATGTAAATTTAAAAACAAACGTTTTATATAATTCAACAACAACAACGAGAAAATTTTCGTAGACCACAGAGTCTCTGAAGAAGAACAACGATCGAAAAGCTTCACATAAATTAAAAAGAAATCACGGTATCTACTTGGTATCCATTCAGGTGCTCAAATTATCCAATCGCCCTCCCAAGGTGCCAATAACCGAAGGACATCACTAGGCCCTAGGGATGATGATAACGATGAAAACGGTTTATAACACCCTTAAATAAAGTTAATAGCTGCTTGGAAGTTTTTCGCCGGTGCCCGTAGGACTATTACGAAGTGTAACGGTACGATTTATTCTGAGTTTGTAGTGTAGGGGTTTGGTTTTCTTGGTAGGAGTAGCGAAAAGGTTTTTATGGTAGGAACTTTACCGTTGTATAAAAATTAAATGATTTATACAAAATCATAACTGTCCATGGTGAACTGGAAGAAGGCACTACGCCTTGGAAATTATTAGATGGACTCTACAATTTCAACGTTTAAAGCAATTTCCCGCGGGTTTCCATTCGATAGTTTTCTTTATCGTAACAACAATATACCAACGTTTCAAAAAAAGTTTAGAATAAGAGTAGTTTTAATTCACAACATACGAAATTAAAAAATCAAAATTTGCTACTGTACTTAGGGGCCGTCCATTAATCACGTGAGGCTCAAAAGGGGGGGGGAGGAGGTACGGAAAACATCACGAAACATCACGAGGGGGGAGGGGGGGTCTCGTTAGACATCACGTGTATTAATTTTATTTATTTTTCGTCAAAAAGCACTATTTCTGAATCGAAATTTTGGACGGCGCGAAAATTGGCGCGATTGACTCGCCCGCCCGACTTATTGCAAATACACAAAATAGCCCAGTCAATTTAAACATAAAAATGAGGGTGAAGTTACATAAAGTCCCAACAAGCTGAATTTCTGTGAAATTGTTCAAAACATAATTATAATCAATGTCTAGAAGTTTCCCATCATTCCCCATTAAGGAAAAAAAGTTATTCAAGGTCAAAGGTATAAAAAATGAGATTTTCGCGATTTTCAGCAAAACGGTAAGTTTTATCATAAAAGTACCTGAGAACAAATTGTAGATCATAAAATTATCTATAAAAATGTATCAATACTTTTTTCTTACAAGCCACCGTTTCTGAGATATAACGATTCAAAAAGTTATAAAAGTTGGCATGCACAAATTGTCAAGGCCGGTCGTGCTCTAATATTGAATCACAAACAATGGAGGATTCGTTTTGTTCCGACAAAGTATCATGCGATACATCGCTATTGACGCAATTTAATAACTTTTTGATCATTTCATTTCATTTTGAAAACAACTTAGTAACTTTTTAAATCGTTCTATCTCAGAAACGGTGGCTTGTAAGAAAAAAGTATTGATACATTTTTATAGATAATTTTATGATCTACAATTTGTTGTTAGGTACTTTTATGATAAAACTTACCGTTTTGCTGAAAATCGCGAAAATCTAATTTTTTTACCTTTGACCTTGAATAACTTTTTTTCCTTAGTGGGGAATGATGGGGAACTTCTAGACATTGATTATAATTATGTTTTGAACAATTTCACAGAAATTTAGCTTGTTGGGACTTTATGTAACTTCAAATGTTTAAATTGACCGGACTAAAACGCCATTTTATAAATCTTTTTTTCCAGTCAAAAATTGCCTTTACATAGACTTCCAAAAAATACACGTGATCCAGGGAGGGGAGGGGGGGTTGTTCCCAAACCTCACCAAATATCACCAGGGTTGAGGGGGGGGTCAAAAAATGAGAAAAACGACCTCACGTGATTAATGGACGGCCCCTTAGTACATAATGTACCGTATAAGCTTCAATAGTTTTGGCCTCTCTTTTGGGGTTTTAGTTTGGTTTGGTCAGATTTTTTTTTGTGGACAGAATGCAGAAATTCTGTGCTTGTAGGAAAGGACAGTGGTGATCTTTTTACGCTGGCACTACATAACACCGAAGGGGAAAATAAGAAATTTAAGCCAAGTTATTGCAGCACGCCGGAATTGTCACAAATTTCGTAATTAATAAGGTGTGTCACTACTTTTATTTATTCAGAGCACTCTCATTATGCAACATCAGCCCGTCAGAATCAATTTCGTCATAAAATAAAATAAACAACTCGTGGGAATTTTGAATAATTCACCAACTGGCGACCGATAAGAAGCTATCAAGATCGGCGAGTCCAAAACCATTTCAATAGGAGAATATACCATCACATTTGTATTCATCCCGTTTCTTTGATTGTATTTAAAAATTGCTATTCCTCCCAACAAATTTGAACCCCTAAAATGGCCAAGGATTTTCTTCTTATAGTATTTAGGTGTCAAATAGGGTTGTTGGAGGTCGATTTAGAAGTGAGATAGGAAAACGGTCGATGGTTTAAGGGTCTTAGTGATTTTTACTGGATATTTCCACGATATGGATTTAGTATTTAGATACCGGTTTTATTATTTTGTTTATGTTAATGGTTTTCTGATTTGGAGATATTTAGTTACATTTTATTTTGGCAGAGCCCTGTTACATTGCTGTTTCAGTTTTCAGCTTCAAACTTGGGAGCATGGGAGGTGATGTCCTAAAACTACGTTAGCCTAGTGCGTGATGAATATAACGGGTGTGGGTTTTAAAATTCATATTATTGCAAAAGGTTCTGGTTCTGGTTTCTGGTTTTATCTCGAAACGTTTCTATATGAAACGTTTCGAGATAAAACCAGAAATTTTGCAATTTAATTTAAGTGTCACAAATCTCGCAAAGAGCAGTTTTAACATTTGTAGACACAGACAGCTGGCGATACTGAGAGAGCCAAAAATTTTAAGTCTCACAGTAAAATTATTTATTATTTCCTATATCAATACATGATAAAAACAAAAATATATGTTTCAACCTTAAAAGAACGCAACGGATTTAATATGTATATAACTAAAACAAACGTACGTGTGCATGTTTAATAGCACTTTGACGCTAACGGATTATAATGAAAATTTACAATAATATAGGTCCTACAATAATCAGAATAACACACAGGCTACATTGAATCACAAATAAATAATACGGTTTACGACACAGACTAGGCAGGTATTAGATTTTAAGTAGGTAGGGTACTTTGTTAATTGTATTTTATTTAGACACAAAATAATTAATTTCGCTTTTGTTTATATTCTAGTTACTCAAGATGCCTTCTATTATTCTAGCTATTAATAATTTAAATCTCAGCTACTAGGTGTCAAACATTACTTGACCATCAATAAAATATTCATGATTATATAAGCGGGCGTTAATCCCCTAATCTCTGGTGAATTCTATGTCACGGAATTACCGACTAATTGGACAATCACAGATCTGACACAGGATAATTAATAATTGCTTACATTAGCTCGTATAGGTAATGCTAAGTTATGTATTTATACTAAACTAAAGAACCGTAATACCTGGAGGTCATTAAGGGAGGCCTATGTCCAACAGTGGACGTCCGATGGCTGAAATGATGATGATGATGTCCAAACTAAAGCTTTATGTAACTGTAAATAAAGCGGTCTCATCACACCTTTTATTGTTCATTATTTATTTAAAATACGTATACAAATACAAACGGATTATCAACACAAACACATCTGTAACTAGAGTAAAATGTTATTCAAAAAATCTAAATAAATGGTTCATGTTAATTCTTGTTCATAAATAAATAAATAAACACATCCATGTATCATGTTTTCTTTCAGTCTTGTGAAGTGCCCTTTTTTCTAGTAAAATCATCAAAATTAGATACTTACCATTTAAATTTATACAGATGCAAAACCATCGCAGTGAATAAATTCGTTTCAATGAGTCTCAATAAAGATCAAGGATTTCAGACTATGTCCGACTTTACAAGTTTTCCGCTAGTCTACTTACCTCGACGTTTCAAGGTACTCGCATTTGACGACCCATTCAACCGGTCACGCGAAGTCTCGAAACCCCACTTTCTATAGAAAACTTGGAGGAGTTGAGTTCACCTATTAAATAGCGGAAATCTTCCACTACGCGCCATCATAAAAGCCATTGGATTCTCTTAGAGTCAAGTTTTAAGTCATTCACTGGATTGTAACTTACGTACTTATAGGTTTTTTAGTATTCTTCTGTGCCTATATTATCAAAGTTTTACTTAATTTTGTCCACAGGTTAAAATAATGCCATATTATATTTTAGTCAACGTATTAAGATTGCCATTTGACGTGGGAATGCTGCCAGCATTCTGGGCACTTTGCCCAGTAACGGATAATAATTAAAAGATTTTTACAAATAAAATAAAATACTTAATAAATAAAGTTATAACATGTATAAATAAAGTGTACACTTTAGTAATTCACCATAACTTATTTCACGTTTTGTATTATACGATAGTAATCTCGTTTAACCACGATAGTTTCTACACTAAATTATTTTGTGATATCTATAATTTTTAAGCCATAAATGTACCTACTTCACTAACTTGCCTAAGCTAATATCGCTTTAGTGATAAAGTAGTTAACTTGGTCCCAGCCACAAATAAATAAACTTAGTTGGCTTTCTCCCTTGAGAGTGGCCTACGATGTTTGCCTAAACTATATCATACCGTTTGCTCATAATAAGGATAAAACTGAGGCTCTTTAAAACTTTTATAGGTAGCTATAAATTGTCGTTTAAATAACATAGCGAAATCAAAATGACTGTGCTCAATATTTCAGCATTCATTCAGCAAACGTAAGAGAAATTGCAGTATGAATTTAATATCGATCTGTAAACAGTATAAGAATCTGTAGTTTACGTCTACGACGTAGTATAAAATTTCTCATTTATTTATTTAACTAAAGACTTGAATATACAAAACATTATTATCAACAATCATTTGTACAAAACGCACTCTCGCAAAGTGTTTGCCACAAAATATGTCCATTACGCAAATGTGCTTTAGATTTATCTGGAAAGTCCATCTCAATCAGAATATGAGAAATGAGCTGACAAAAGCTCCACGAATGCGGGCATTGCCTCTCAAAAACTCTCTATCCAACTTCCACAATTTCATTACGAAGTTCGGAGTTTAGCTTCTGCTCTGTTTTTTTAAATAAATTAATTTAGTCTAGCTTTCCATCACGCGACTTTGCCTGTAATTTCCGCGGGAAAAAGCTACTAAATTTCACCGCGTTAATCTAAATTTTCTCTTCGCTCTCGTTCTCCAGCTGACTGACGTTAAACACTATTTTTTTTCTCTGTAAATAGCTGTAACTCAGGTTAAGAAAAATATTTGCTGAAAATACTAAATTAAAACCATATAAAAGTCAGAAGATGTGTTTTTACATTCACAGTTATCTACTTCATCTCTAATGTGACATCGCTATTGTAGAAAAAATCAGTGTTTACAATAAATTTTGTTAAATTCGAAAATCGTAAACCGTGAAGACAATAACTTCGTCTTTACAGAATAATAAATATTTCCAAAAAGCTTCACATATCTAGGCCTCACGAAAAATGATTGGTTATCCGATGAAGCCATAGTAACAAAATAACCCACGAAGGATCTAGAACATTTATCATGACGTCACCTGGCTGGTACGTGCGCGGACTCGGGAAAAATATGTTGTCCAATTAATAAGGTACTTTGAATGGGTTCCCTGCGGCGATTGGATGGAAAATTAGGCTGTCTGAATTGATTGTATGAGGGTGATTAGTAAGGCTTCGTAAAAGTGAATACGGCAATCTAGACTGATTGGGGAAATCACACTAATATAATAAATACATAAGAGGATAAATTTAGTACGTGTTTGTTTATTACTTCTTAGAAATAGATGAATTGGGCCGGAAAAGACAATACACATCTGAAATTATTATTTCAGGTTTGTGTAGGTATATAATTATTCTCAGGATGTAAAGTTTCGTTCGACGGAGAAAAAATATTGACAAAACTGCCCTTGAATTTTCAATTAACTTTCCACAACTGTGACGTAAAATTATTGTTATTTTCTTTTGCCAGGGCCGTTATCGCGCATTATGACTTTGCTGAGGTGTTCATTGAGAAATTTCAGCAAATAATTTTCAACGTTGAGTGACAGCTATTTAATGAGAGAAAGAAAGGGTGAAACGAATATTCTGAGCGATACAGCTGAAACACTTTTCGAAACCAAGTTATACTTGCTTTCAGATAGATGCAAGCTCCATTAAGAAGAATCGAGTAAAAAACTTTAGTACTTAAATATAAATTTCTAGACAATTTACACAGCACAACAATCCCCGTGGTAAGCTTGAAGCTCGTGAAACACGTCGTGATGAATTTCTGAGATACCTAATATATACATACAAATAAAGATAGGTAGGTATTACTTTATTTTATATTTTTATAACAGCAGATCAAGTTTTTGTTCCGAGACGGGTATCGAACCCGCAACCTCCTGCGTCACAGGCAGACCTTCGCCCGTTGCGCCAAAGAGCTAAGAAAAGCGACGGTTAGCCTCTACCTTCTTTTGTTTAAATGCAAACCATGCCACGCCCACGCCCTATGTAATATCTTATCTGTATACTTTGAGTCATAAGCAATTTAAAGATCAAAGCACTTGGCAGCCACATTTTATCCACTTGACAAAGTTAACGCTAAACTTGTTAACATCAAGCACTGGAACTTGTATCTGCGACAATCCATTTTTTGTCCGACATTAGGGAAATCCTCACAAGCCCTATTTAGGAAATTGCCTTCGTTTTATAGCGCCTCTGGCTAACACTTTTGGCCTCGATTTTTGTGGGGGCTTTTAAACCTTCGAAGTTTTAGTGTCCGTTTACGAGCCAACACTTGTGTTTCGGGAGTGTACACTACAAATATAATTCTCGAGTTGCTGTTTTCAGTGTCGATAAAAATGCCATTCCTGTGATAAATGCGATGAGATACTATTTCGTTGTTTGCATTAATTTATTTGGAGTATAATGTTAAAAATTCGATATCATTGAATAAACTGTTATTAAATTAGGTGTCTTCCCAATTAATATGCAAACAATTATTGTTTTCAATAGTTTACAAGCGTCTCCTAGTATTTATTTATTACAACAATATTTAATTAAAAATATTATAATTGTCCACCCTCACACACTTTTACCTTTATAAGAATGTATATCAATAACCTCAAGAATATTTCTGTTTCCTCGCTTTACCATCGGTGACATGTACCCTACAATCACCATTTAACCTTTACTGTTTGTGACATTTTTCCGAAAGAGTCGAATAGACCCGACCTAATCCTATCACTTGCAGGGCCCAATAGTAATAGAATAAGGCTCAAGGGTGATGGAAAGCCTTCGTTGTGCTCAAAAATTTCTACTGCATTGCTGCTTTGTTTTGATTTTGAATTTATACTTGGCTAAGATCGTTAAACTTGTTAACATATAAATTAAAAGTAGAACGCATAATAATCAAAGATGAATATGCAAAAAATGTGTGATTTACAGTATTTATTATTTATTTATGTCATTATTCATCGATCGAATGAAATTAACCATAGACAAAAATAATCGTGAACCATTATTTTAATTATCCCGCTCCAATAATAAAATCAATTTCGGTTGTAAATTAGTGACACGTACACAGCAAAGCTTATAAAGGAATAATTCAATGAAATAATAATTAGCGCATGAAACGATGGTCGCCAATAATTTATCGCTGTTTGGTTCGCACTCAGCGTATTTTGTTTTCTGAAATATATTGCCGGCTTACTGTGCTGATGAATGGTGGCTATAGTTTTGTTGGGATAGTTTTTATTGACTATTGTTTTAAAGGAAAATTGCGCATATTGAAGAGGTATTGATATAATAATAGTCATAGTTATATCCAGTTATTTTACTTTATTATGTCTTAGCCGCGCTTATTGTTCTTATCTGACATGTAGTGTTGTGATGCATCAGAACGGCATCGGTTTCATACATTTCTTACATACGTCAGAAGTCGTCACAACACACCGCGCTGCATGAATATGAACGGAACCCTTCTGATGCATCACAACACAACATGTCAGATAAATATAAATGCGGATTAAGACTGACGGGACAGACAGACTTCTTATTTAAATATGCAAATACCCTGTATAAATAAATAACAATATAAAGACTACTTAATTTGCTTTTTGGTTTTGGAATATTGGAACGCATATCGGATAGGATAACATTTCTTGAGTGAGATTATTATTTAATTATACGTTGCTTCGATAAACTGTAAAATTGTTCTTAAAATCAAGAGATATTCTCATTATAAACACAAAATGAATTTATAACTGAACAAATTTAAATTAATTGAAAATGTAGGTACTGTAACACGGATATACACTTAGTGGATTATGATAGTTACCTACACACTGGCACTACAGTACACGTACAACGGAACAAGATCCTGCAATATTGTCCCCGGAATAAATGGCATGATATTCATCTCCAGTCCTCCAAGGAATATTACAATACAAAACTTCGTACCGGACGGAAATTCTTGCATGACGTATAGCAAGTTCCCAACAAAAAAGGTTTGTGCCCAACGCATTACCTACCCGTCGACCTAAATCTCACAATCTAATCTACAGAACGAAATATCGAGATCCAAAGAAAGATTTTCTAGGAATACATTTTCACGGTACAAAGACAAATATAATTAAGGGAAAATTTGTCCGGTGGCTATTGAAAGAATTGTGAATTGGGTGTATGGGAGGCAATACCGGAATTCGTATTTTATTGTCATGTCCGAGACAATGAAAATCTTTGATTGTCTATTCTTTTATGATACGATACGATTGGTAGAGTGGGTACACCTAATATTTTCTGCAGATTAGTGCATCGATATTTGGAATAACTAATTTTGTAAAATCATACTATTTTATTTATTGTTGCTATAAAACATCAAAACAGAAAATGTAGAATTAAATGTACACAATATAACATTGCGTTTTTGTGGGTAAGAATTTGTGATACGAAGGTCACTTGCAATCGGATTTTGGTTTATCCAATTTGAATTTCGATTTTCCGTACGGATGCGTCCACCACACGTTGACAGCCAACCACAAGACATTATGCATTGAACATGAACATACGATAAAGGTCGTTACAGTACCCTCGTGAATGGCAGTATCTAATTTTATATTGGATTTTTTATACGGTGAGTAAAACAATGTAGGTAACTTTTTCTATCTAAATGAATTACTTATTATTATCTTTTACTTACAAACTTCTTACGGAGCGTCATGTTGTTGTGTAACTTGTTCAGGAATTTTCAACTCCTATATTATAATTATTTATAATTCATTCTTCTTTGTTTTTTTCTACGCTAAAGCCTACTAAAATAGGTCATTGCTTTCAGTCGGAGTTTTTAATTTAAATAACTTTGTCAGATGACTGATTTGTAGAAATGAGGACTTGTGGACGTTTCCTTCCAAGGGCCGAGACCAGTGGTACATCCAATGAGCAGGCACGTCCAATTGGATTGAAACGTCGGCAAGCGGAGTGCTCTTAGGCAAAGGGTCCGTAATAGCATTTTTGTAGTGATGACACGAAGCTACAAAATGGTAGTATTTTTTAGGAATGTCGGTAAGTTGTTTTTTATGGCTTCAGTTAAATCTGGTGAAGGCAATTGCAATTAATTTGTGATTGCGACTCGTGAATTTAGAAATACCATAAATACAATTAAGAAACAACTCATTGGAATTGTCTCTTACTTCACAGAGCTAGGTAAAAGGTGGCAGCAAAATAATATAGGACTTTAACCGATATTGGTTTATTCTCAAACTCTTAATCAGATTTTTTTCAGAAAAATACAATGCAAAAATTTATCCTGAATTGGACCTGCGTGCTGGTTGAGCACTGAAAACTATAAGTAACTGATCATCAACAAAAATACGAACAAAAATATGTATTTTATTTAGGTATGGTTGATAATTTTTTTATCAAAATGTGACAACACTACCGTATCTAACCTTACCTTATTCCTGAATCTCGAAGGGTGTTCCGAAAAAAATTGTTTTCCGAACGAAAGCTATTTATCTGCGATTACTATTGTATTGATTAAATGAATCCAGGAATGCGATTGATAAATTCCGCGCTGGCTCGAGCGAGCAAATACTAGGGCATCCATTTTAAATTCTGCCGATAGCGGTCTTACGTTTTATTACAAATTATTGCTTTTATAGCAAATTGATTGCATTTTATAAATAACATGCTTGTGTCTCTTTTATACACAGTAATTGGAATTTATTGGACACGGAGAAACTTTATATTTAATGGTTTTAGATAGTTGAATCGAGCTCACAGTATAAAATGATCTCGTATATTAAATGATTATTCCAAGATAAATTTATAATAGACTGTAATACAGATGGATATTATGTAGGTACATTAAAATCGTTTACTTACCTTTGAAATCACAATTATTTAAAACATTCCTTGATAAGGCGTTCTCTTTGTATTTCCGCGTTTTCTAAAGGCCGTTTTCTATCGTGTATAGCTTTGGAGATTTTATTAGTTTTGCTAGCTAGGTAAATATTAGGACACCTAGGTGGTGCCATCGCTTGCCATGTGCTCTGTTTGCATTTCGTTACAAATCGTTTCCTCTTGGAAACTTGTGTACCAGTATAAGGATATGTACAAAAAGTTATTTGACAGATACAGTATTCAAAAATTTATTGGTATTTAGTTAAAGTTGGGTATATTTTGATAAATTTTCTTTTCGCAAACACATAGTTAAGGGTTTTGTTTTTAAAACGTATAAATTGGACATTTATACCTAAAATAACTTCCCGCGCATTCTCTGTTTGCTTGCTACATTTTATTCTATTTATAATTGTTTTAAAACAAAAACGTTGAAATGTACGCTCCAGCTGTAAAGTATATGAACGTCAGCAATAAATGAGAATAAAACTGAGCTCATGAACTCATAACTTCATGTTACCTTTCTCTAGGTAACACTGAAAAATAAATCCCACAGTGTTCTCGCAGATAATGAAGACTTTTTAAAAATGCAAATGAGGATTAGGTAACATAATCTAAAACTTGGGTAATATAAAGCAATTATAGAAGTTTCATCATGGATCCTGTAAGCGTAGGTAATCACATTTGTCGTAGCTACAAAGAGAAAATTGTCTTCAGCCGTAACAAGGTTGAGCTTCCCCCGACCTCCACGTTTCTACGGATCGTTCCTATGCCCGCCCTGATATCACCCAATATCACCCTTTACCCTGAACGTAAAACAATTCAGTACATAATTATTATGCTTACAATTTTTCTTTAAAATGTTTTGTTGACATTCGATTACAAACGGGTCGATTATAATTCGGGTATACGACTGAAATTTTTTAAATTCAATGTATCAAAAGTGCCAGTCATCATATATGTATAGTTATTATCTCTTGCACTGATTTATGCCATATATTAACATAAAGCAAAGTTGATGTCTTTCAACCATTCATTGTTTCTTAATAAAGTCTTCTAGTATTTGTTCTATCCCACGGTTGCCTGGAAGAAATCGCTCTAAGCGATAAGGCCGCCCATTGTTTCACTGTATTATTATGTTTATTTTTATGTGTATTTTTTGTAACGTGGTGTAACAATAAAGAATTTGTATTGTATTGTATAAAGTAAAAATTACCTAAGTCATCTCAGAAAGAAAAGGTCTATAATAAAAATAATATACTACTGTGTTGGATTATAAAACATATAACACCGTACAAATAGACAACAATAGCTCCATTAGGAGCAAGCCTTTCCCCTAGGTCTAATTGAAAGAAGAGACGTCTTGTACCAACAATGAATTCTTTGTTTCAAGCACTTTGAACCTTGAGAATTTATTAGTGTTTATCTTAAAGTAATGGCACTTTTATTTAACGTCGCTATTAGATGCTCCTTTTTCTGATTGCTGTTATTCGCAATGATTTCTAGGAAGTTTATTGCAGTTTCTTGTTTCTTTAAATGTTTTAAAGAAACTAGGATAGAGGTAACTTTGTTTATTTTTTAATTATTTTTTGTTTAAATGTCATTCTAATAAAAAAATATGTAAATGTACGTAGCAAGAACTTAATGGATTGCATGTATAAAAACCTGCACTGTTCTCTAATTAAATGCAACTCCTTAGGTATATTTATTAATAAATCATTATACACAGATGAACGGAACACAATTTTAATGGCATAGTTGACTTAATAGACCCGATGCCTGTGCCTAGTTAATAGAGTTCCTACTGGATAGGAAATACTTGAAAAGCTGGTTCAAATCTTCCGCTAGATTTTATCACTCTTCTTTTATCCTATTATAGCTTTCCAACCCGCGGCTTCGCCCGCATTATAGTAGATTTTCCCGCTGTAAAAAATAAAATCTCCACAAACTTTCAGCCTTTCAGCTTTCATATTATCTAAGATAACATTTTTGTTTGTACGATATTTTAATCACAACTATCTTATACCCGATTTTCTTCGGTGTTTTATTTATTTTAGGGTAACTAAAAGGAAACAAACCGTTCTTCGTGAACTATACAGGCTGTCTCGAATACTTTGGCATCCACGACCCGTGAACGCTTTAGCAATTAGGTGCTCACTCATGCAACCTGTCTGCGAAACAACGGCCTAACCGCAAAATGATAGGCGTCTGATTACTGCTTGAGAGCTGTTTGATCACTAGTCTGTTATGGCATCAACTATCTACTAATACATCTTCCACTGTTATTATTATTATCAGATAGAGAGCGATCACGAGGCGTTCTGTGTTTGCATACATAATCACCCCTATTTACGTTCCCGCTGCTTCTCGGGATCTCTGCTTAGGGATTTCTCTCTTGTAGAGGCCTTTATTCACTTACATCATCTGGTTTTTTTTTTGTTTTGATTTCCGTAACACAAGCTTCGAGCTTACCACGGGGCTAGATGTCGCTGTGTAAAAATTGTCCAGTAATATTTATATTTATACTGGCTTTCCGCCCGCGGCTTCGCCCGCATTTTATTAGATTTTTAAAAAAGCAGTAAAAAGTATCCTATTATATGTCCTTCTCCTGGCTCTAAGCTACCTCTCCACCAATTTTCAGCCAAATCTATTCAGCTGTTCTCGAGTTATAAGTGAAGTAACTAACACGACTTTCTTTTATATATATAGATAACTCCTGAACCAGCAAATAGTATTTGAACAAAGCCCAGATTTCTGAAATAAATTTAACAAAACTCGGCTTTTCAGATACCTCTAAACGCTATGAATAATGCATCCACTTTATGAATTTAAGTTTCAGCGGGGTGAAGTTACCTGACTCATTCACACTTCCTACTGTCGCTTTGAATCTCAGCAAAGCTAGAATAAGGTTCAAAATGGGAAAATGAAATTCACAAATTTTGAACAGCGATTAATCCACCAACGCTTAAAATTTTACGGTCGCGTTCACAATACCGTAATACGTTTATAGAAGTTAGACGGAATTAATAACTCGTGATATTTGGTTGGAAGATATTTTACAAGAAATCATATTTTCTTCATTGTGTTCTCTTCTGCAAAAGGAACTAAGGTATTTAATTTTGTATGACTTTGACTTTGCTAAATAAAAATATTATTAGGTTATAACTCATATTTTTTCCAAACTAGTAATTTTACTAACAGCTATAAAAATACAAACATAATCTTCATAAGAGATTTTGACTTATTTCATACTCGTAACAAAATATTCTTACTGATTTCGCATAAATTATTCAAAAATCGTAAGGGCAACTAGAGGTGTTTGTATGTTTTTATAGAGGAAGTATGGAGTTTGTTATTTATTTGTAAAAAGATATGACCTTTCTCTAGTAATGTTTTTCTAAAATATTAACAAGAGACGGCACGAGCGTCACCCAATTGTAATATAATAAAATAAAAAACCTTTTTATTTCCTTTAAACAAAGGTGTCATCACTATCACTATCACTTAAAATATTGCAGAATTGCCCATTGCCATAATCCATCATAATATTTTCTAGTTACAGCACAATCTATTAAAATCCGCTGCTAAGTAACTTTTTCCAACTACGAAAATCCGCAGCTCTGACAATAACTCAGACAAAACGCAAGTTCTTACACGAAGGGCGATACATTTTCATCAGCGTAATCCTGTTAAGTCAACTCGTTATGATTCGTGCCGCGTATTATCTTATATTGCTGGCGAGGACGCTTTTACAATGTTTTCATGGAATACTAGAAGATGGTATAGAAAAAAAAGTTCTTTGTTAAACTGATAGATGTTGCTATTAAGTGTTTAACTGAGATATCAGATAAATAAATTCTTATCGTAATCCTCGATAGCGTAGAGGTTAGCGCAGCCAAGGCTAGCCTGGAAGGCGTGAGTTCGACTCCCACTCGGGTTACGTTGTGATCTTGTTTTTGTGATTTTTTCTATACCATTTTCAAATATTTAGGAAGCCTTAATGAGTCAATGGCTGTAAAATAAAAATAAAAGTTTTCACGGAAATCAAAGTTTTTCGGCCACACACAATATAGGAGATATTCGCAGACATGCTTGAAAAATGTTGTTTATTTTTGGGATAAATATAATTTCGATATATTCATGTACTGAATTCAGGTGATATGTGACTTATGTATAGGAATACCGGTCAATTTAAAGCACACATAAGATTTAATAGGTGTAATTTTGTAAGGTTATGTTATGAAATACATAGATAATATATAAATACGTAAAAAGCTTTTAGGTATTGTAGCGACCTGATTTCTATCTCGAGAAGGCTCGACTATCTTTATCGACATGCGAAGCACGATCTAACTGCACTGTTAGCAACAGCCTACTATATCCGTAATAATTTTGTTGCTTAAAACTAATAATATGGGATGTACTTAATACACTTACATCATTTAATGAACATGTTCTATTACAGAAATGAAATAGTGTTGGCTTTTTCACTTGGCTATTTTGTTGTTGGCTATTTCACTGTCGACATTTTTGTGAGTGACAAATCTTTTCAATTCATCATAATGCAAACTTGTCTTGATGTGTCGAAACGTAGAGAGTTTATTAACTCCGCTATAAATAAGTAACTTTAACCCGTTTCCATATAAAAAGGTATTGTAGCGACCTGATTTCTATCTCGAGAAGGCTCCACTATCTTTATCGACATGCGAAGCACGATCTAACTGCACTGTTAGCAACAGCCTACTATCTCCGTAATAATTTTATTGCTTAAAACTAATAATATGGGATGTACTTAATACACTTACATCATTTAATGAACATGTTCTATTACAGAAATGAAATAGTGTTGGCTTAGTTTGGAGAACTCTCAACTTTCTTTCTAAAGGTCGTGGGCTAAGGCACATCGCACACCTCCGTTTTTTTCTTTGTGTCTATGCATGTATTCATAAAAAAAAACTCATAGAAAATATCTTGTAGAAATCCGCTGCTTATAAGCTTCACACGTATTGACTTATAAAAAGTAGCGTAATAATAGAACAATTTAAGGTAAAAGACCTACTATTTGTTCATCTACAATTATTTCACTGTCAACATTTTTGTGAGTGGCAAGTCTATTCAATTCATCATAATGCAAACTTATCTTAATGTGTCGAAACGTAGAGAGTTTATTAACTCCGCTATAAATAAGTAACTTTAACGCGTTTCCATATAAAAAGGAATTAATAATCATTATGAGTTTCAATTTATTAACATGAAACTAAACCCCGACAACAAATCAGAAGGTATCTAGTATACTAGGAGAATGTACTCATACAACAAGCGAGCAGCAACCAAGATCATATAAATTTGGCTTTACCCGACACATAATGGCGTGAGGCGATCGCATAAAATGTATCTGCACGTCCAGCGGTCCAACTATCCTTACTGCTAAACAAAAACAGATTGCCTTTAGATCCATCAAATTCTCCGCGACAATAAAACAACGCTTTGACATCGTAGATTTGAACACAGTCTAGACACAGCCAGTAATTCTGTTACATTATATCCGTGATGGGTTTGTTGAGGACGCTTGACTTTAATTTCGAAGGTCGTGAGTTCGAACCCGGCTTCATTCTCAAAATTGGATCAATTGATGATTACTACACGGAAAGCACCAAACGGAAAGTTTTTAAATTAAACATAATCATCCAAATTCTTTTTGAATTTGAGTTCGATTACAAACACAAAACAAGTAACAGTTGACCTACATTAATACATTATTAGATTTTTTTCTGCGTACGCGTTAAAGAAATTAATGTTAAACTTATCTCACTGCTTATCCTGTGAAGCAGAAACCTCGTACAAACGAACACAAACATTTATTATTGGATCGCGAACACTCGAACACGATATTGGATTGAGATGGAAAGATTGCAGTGATGTAGGCCGACGTGGTATGATGGATGATGGATCCTTTCTACATCCATTTCACAGATGCCATATCGAAGGACATATTTATATCAATCGATAGATTTTATCCCCTAAACGGGGATGAGGGAAATATAACTGCATAGCAATTTATATAAGAGTTAAGGAAGTAATTTTTAAGTTTTGCAACCGATGTTAAATTCAATTTTCAAATATGTACTCGTGTTTATAAAATTTGGATATTATACATTTAGAGGACTGGAACACAGGATACACTATTTGAATTCTTGCTCCAGTTATGATAAGACGTGGCCCCCATACAAACGCGAATGGAGTCGCGGGTACCGCTAGTTGTTAAATAAAATATAAAAGTTTGACGGGACAAATATTCAAACATTTTCCAATTTTTTACGATATATTTATTGCAAATGATATATGTAGAAAACTAAAATTTTATTAAAGAAATATTATACAGGGCGTCCCAAAGTTATGGGCCATGAAGGGGAAGTACCTTAAATATCGTAGATAGTGAATTTTGCTCAAAGAAGACTTCATTTTATTTTTAAAAGTAAGTAATTCTGCATTTATAGATTCTAAGTCTAATAGTAAAGAAAATCTATGAATGCAGAATTTCTTACTTTTAAAAATAAAATGAAGTCTTCTTTGAGAAAAATTCAATATCTACGATATTTAAGGTACTTCCCCTTCATGGCCCATAACTTTGGGACGCCCTGTATAGATTATCCTGCAGAACATATTTACATAGCATGAAATTAGAACAGCCTGTAAATACAGGCTTACCACAGAGACAGGTTCTTAATCAAAGCACGGCGACACTGCAATATCCTCCCATTTGCCACCTCTTTCATTAGGTACCCTGTGCTGCCTCAGATCTCAGAGCTTACACCTTGCGTCTTTACACTTCGTAAATTAGTATTTATCTTAGGAACTGCGATGTCTTGGTTGATAACATTGAGCTAATGTTAAGGAAAGTCCTGTTTTTTTTTTAATATAATTAATTTTCTTTCTTAATATTATAATAATATAAATAAATTGGCCGTGTGATCCCGGTTCAAGAGTATCTCCATCTCTTTCCATTAGGGCCAGACGTTGAAAATTTTAAAAATATGTGTATTAATATATTATTAATATATTCACCAACCCAAAAAAAAACCCGCTAATAATAAATGAGCTTCTTAAAACGTTCTATCTATTTAAGTACCTTTATTACTCATAGGTTTTTAAATAGATAAAACAGTTATCTGTTGTATTCAATGTTGTAATTCATCCTGATTATATCCAATTTGAAATTAAACAGACTTACTCACGACTACAAACCGCTTTTACAAACACTAGATTGACTTTTTAACTAATTACACATACAATGAACAATTACGTTAATTGTACCAAAGTAATTTACAATCAGTGGACAATTATTACTTTCATTATTGTAGTGATTGCGAGCCGAAATTAATTAAATTAATCGTCAAAGTAAAACACAAGTAGGTACCGAAAAGTGTATTATTAAAATTGTATCTTGGCAATATCAATAAACCTTGAAAGACGATAAAGTTTTAAATTATTTATTCTTTTTCTTTTCTACCTTAAGGTCTGTGTTAACACAGAACCACTAAAACATAAGAATATTTATTTTGTTACAAAGAGTACAAAAAAATACAAGCCAAAGGTTAATAATTATTTATTTAAATTAATATCCTCTTCCAGGTCCAGGTTATACGTAATAACAAATCGCTAATATGTAAACGTGAAAGTGGTATATTAACCTCAGAAAACTCTCTACAATATCTTCTGAAAACATATTTTGGGAAACCGCTGAAAAAATGAGCACTGAGCGAGCGTCGGCCTAAACAAATATTTCTCAACGCGCGTAGCTCCAGTTTTTACAGACTCCCATATTTTTCTATCAACCTAAAACGAACTTTATTCACACAGTATACGATTTATTATCACTCGAGTCTGATCAACCCATTCTTTTACTGTTTGATGGTAGTATATCGCCTAGCGGAGGTAATTTCAATTTCATCTATCACGTGATGTTTTAAGACTCAACTTTGGTTGGTTTTAGCAAATCTAGGCACATGTAACGTGTATTTTGAGTAGTACTTTATTATTCCTTGGTAATGGAATACTACTGCTTTCAAGTGTTTTACGTGGGCATAATTGAATTGAATAACTTGGAAAGAAATCTCGAGTTTCGAACTTTTATGATTTCAAGACAAAATTAGAATAAAAAAGTAATGTACTGTTCATATTAGGTATTATACTTTACTAGAATAATTATAACATATTAATTTCAACTGTTTATTAGATTTTAGTTTATATATTATAAATTCTAAGTTAAAATGAATTAAAAAACAAATATGAATTACAAAGTTATCTTGATCAAGAGATACATAATTTTCCAACGACCATTTTGACACTGACTACAAATATTACTACAATTCATAAACTAAGTAGGTACCTACACACAATTATTTTTCTACTAAGTAAAATAAAGAGCATAATATTTTTGATACTGATACTTTTTAACTTCAGTATTTTATCCAGATGGACAAAATAGTCGAGTTAAAAAGCTCAGCTGAGTATTGCTTTGTTTTTAACGAAACGTGTTGACAAGCTACTTCCGGAATACCCATTGAAATATTCAACAATTCTGAAATATACATTAATAAAATATGTTTTACAGATATTTTCATCTCCCGCATCAGAGCGTGAAAATCTGGCGACACAGGCCGGCTACCGATTCAGGTTTTTAATACTTTTTCACGTCAAATATTGCAGGGCACGAGTGGCCAATCAATTCACACTCTATTCTGTTACCGAAAGGCCTACGTGGTTATAGCTAAAGCTATTTTGTATATTAAATTCTTTCAGTTAACGGTTGAAATTCAGGACATGTCGGCTGGAGTTATGAATAGTTTTAGTATGCGTATGTTATATTGATTAATTTACATAATTTTATTCGAGGTTATTAGTTTTTTAGTCTTACTTCGGATAGTTTTTAAATTATTTTCATTCAAGTATAATAATTATAATTATTAACTTTCAAAAATATAACTTCAACTAAGACCTTGGAGTTAACCTCGAAAATATACTTAACTGTGTATTTAAGAAACAATTAGTTAATTTTGCATTAACACCAATTTTTAAGAAAAGTTGAAAGATAAATTTAACAATAGAAAACAAATCCATCAGATTTTAAAAAAATTAGAATAAGCTTCATTTGGTTTGCATACGGGTAAAGCCGCGGAGCGACAGCTAGTCTCATAATGCGTTAATAATTGGGTTCTTGTACACCTATTAGAACATAATATGACTAATTTCTTGACAAAATAGATTAGGCTTTAATTCACCACGCTGGTCATGTGCCGGATGGTTTTCGGAAGTACATAGAATACATTGTCAATATATGTTTTGAAAACATTGATATAATAGCAGTCGATGAATAAAATATGAAGGTCCCACCACGCTACGTTTAATAAATTAAAAACCCATAAAGAGGTCGTGAAACCCATCGCCCGCCACAAAGGTAACTGTACTCAGTGGCCTATTCAAACACTTGGCTTATTTTCTGGCCCTTTGTGGATTATCGCAGTTAACATATTTGCCGTCCGTGCGTATGGAAGAATAATATGCTTTCCGGAAAGTGTTTTACTGTAGTAAAAAATTAATAGCCATGAGCGATATTTCATATTTATTATCGACATATTTGACGATCTCCATGGCGCAGCGGGCGAAGGTATTATATTAAGTATATCAGAAATCTAGCACCTGCAGAACAAGCTTCGATATTTAACTTTATATTTATTTATTGGAAAACCAAAAAAATTTACAAAAACACCACAAGGCAAGGATATTACCACAAGGCTAGATGTTGCTGTGTGGATTGTCCAGCAATTTTTTTTATTATGTAGGTTTAACGTGCTGTGCCGTTTTGCTATAAAAATAGTTTCTCCACATTCATTACTTCGGATATCGTTAAACCGATTAAATTTTTAGACGAGCAGCAGCCTTGGTACTGATGGTACTGTACCAAGACACTGCGATCATCATCAAGCTTTTTAAGTGTGGTGAGTGCCAATACTCTAAGCTAAGACCTATTTAATGGTTTCTATTGTTACGATGCCAGAAACTAGCGGAAATTGCCAAGTGTGGTACACTCTGCTACTTCCGTGCCCAAAAGTGGGACGTTATATCTAAATCTCTAAACATTTTATCATGAATAACCAAGTAATGAACATATAAGCTCGGAATTGCGCGAGTAATTGAACTTAGCTCAAGGTACTCCACGTTATTGCATATCCGTTATTAGAGCAGGGAACGAGCTAAGTAACTCAATTATGATTAAAAGCTTCATAAGTTATATTAAATTACTTTGAACGAAGGTGCTTTTGAAAAAGTAAATCTTTTCTCAGAACGTTTTCATATCAAAAATTGTGATGGGTTGTTGGACCTTGAAACCCTTTACTGATACGTCCATTAAGGATTTATGAACATGATTTATGTGTAACTATATATTATGGTTTTCAAGAATACCTTGAGTAAAAGTGCCTACTTTGACTTAAGGCATTCTTGAAAACCCGTACAACAATACACGCTTGTAATTGAAGCGTTTCCAGCATCAGAATCAAGACTTTGATTTTATCGAAGAAAAAAATTAACTTATTTGGTAAATCTACCGGTTCACTAATACAATCCACATCCCGAAACGACATCTGACAACGGAAAATATTATTATTAATCTATGTACTCGAGTCGATAATGAATAAAAATATTCGTAGCAAGCTCTACGCCGTAGCAGATGCTACAGATTTTATTCGTAGCAAAATAGCACCAATCGATGTAACAAAATACTTGGAAGTACGTAAACTGAACAATTTTCAATAAAGTCCAATTTATTAAAATTAACATACAATTATTATTGTTGTTACAAGTGTTATAATTTATCTATGATATCCATAAATAATATTCACAAAAAATAGGTCATAATGTATTTGATGTTGTAAACAAACGCAAAGCCATTTTTATTTTGTTTTTGTGCAATAAAGTTTGAAAGAAATAAAAAAACATTACAATCGTGGTCCGTATCGTTTTGAATTTTTATCAACTAATATCTATTATAACACTCATCAGAATTAATTTCTTTACATCCAATCCCCACTAACCCAGATATAAAGACAAAAATCTACACAATATTTAAAAAATATTCTCAACTTACACTACACAATAACTTCGAAGAAAGTCAGGAATACTCGTTTGCAAGCAAATGTGGGTACCTCGTTATGAATATAGCCTCAGATAATATTAGTGCAAACAGAGAGTAATTTTATGAGTTTGTCGGCATATATTTATTTTGGTTTCTTGCAAATGTTTTGTGGCCTGATTCTCGTATGACCCGCCATGGTTTCCGTTAGTTAAAAATACTCTAATTTATTAATTACATACGGAGATAGACTCTCCTTACCAACTTAACCTAGACTCATCAGCCTTTGGCTGCTTGTCTATAAATAAATAAATCAATCAACACACACATTTTATTTAATATATTTAAAAACTACAGACCTGTGCTACGTTTAGCCTTCAGCCTTAACCATCTTCATACCCTGCAGCCAAAAGATACCGGATGAGATTAGTTTAATGAAACGCCGAATGCGATGCAACCGCATGCATGCCAGTGGCACTTGTATTAGCATGCAATTTTCCATATTTTGAACACATTTAATCCCGTATTACTTCGCCCCGCCAGTTTCAAGGAAGGAAGGCAAGGAGCAAAATGTCTTTGAACTTGTTAGAAAAGTTGATCTTTGTGCACTGGTGGTACGGTAATGTTTGTAATAGAATAAGACCTGAATTGTATGGTGCCGGTTTAAGAATAACACCACCCTTTCTCCTCCCACGGAAAAAAAGAAAAGAGACTTTATTGAACCTGGGTCGTATATAGAACCCATTATGAACCTTGTGGTAATTGGTGTAATCACCACGTTTACCAAGCAGCTTGCCGAACCCAGAAAATTGATAGACAGAACAATGCTTCACCGTCCTTTGGTAGAAATACCTAGACACTTAAACCTTATTAATAAACCCATTCTATTTTACGAGTACCTACACCAACAACCTACCTACCTACAACCCTATTCTAAAAGAAATCCGAGAGGGCATTCCCTAATTAAAATTAATCGGGCCGAACTGCGCAGCTAACCGCGAAGATAAACAACTGGCAATGCGGAGGGTAAGCGAATTGTGTATTCGATGCAAATTCATGAGTTTGGGATATCTGTGACACAAATTTTATGATAACAGTGGTGGGGGACTTGATTCAGCAATTTGTGTGAATCATTTTCTAGAGCTATTGGGTTTTAAAGAGAATGCAGCGTCGTTCTGTGATAACTTACCATCACCAACCCGGCTTCTTTCTGGCACTGTCAGGTAATTAGTCTAGGTTAATTAAATCTTCCACACATTTTCTATCCAAACGTGTCAGTCATTTGTCTACAGCCATAGGCATCGTATGGCAGTGCCGTTTTTCTAAAACGGCACCCGTTCAATTAGAGTCAAGGGTACTAGACGACACGTTGGTTAATGGGTTATTTAAGGTACTGAATACACAAGGTGTACACCAATTTTAGGGTTTATTTTTCTTTAAATAAATTAGTTTGTCTTAAATGATTTATTAGTAACCATTGATGCAAATTGTTCAACCACTATAAGAATTACATGGAGCCTATATTCTGATCGGATAGTCAATATAATTTAGTTTTAATACCGCGAACATCAAGCTGTCTATTAAAGCGAGCCTATCGTATCCCCAACCATTTCTCAAGCAGCTAACAGCATCACCAAACAATAGGCAAGGGGTCACCCGACGATTATAGACTTGACGCCGCGACAATACAAACGATAATTATTCAATTTGTTTCCCTTATATCCACTTCAGATAAAACGTCAAACGTTTAACTCCGTCCCTTTTTGACCCTTTGATTATTCCTATCATCCAACCTTTGTGAAATTGAGGTGAAATGATTAAGTAAATTACCTTTTGCTAAGTTATTTTATCGCCGAGCGCGTATTAAGGACGCTCATAAATTTCGCAATTTTAAAGGTTAACAAAATATGGTGTTTTTGGAAATTGTATTCTCGGTTTTGCTGCGTAAAACTCACTTTCAATTAATCCTTTTTTGGTCCGCTTTATTGGTTACATACAAAAGCACTTTTATTAGCTATGTGGGTGCCTTCATTATGATGTGAAACAATGTTCTTTTTGAACACATTTCTTTCATTTGTATATTGTTTAGGAGAGACGTGCGGGAGTGTGGTCTTTAATTAATTAATTAAAGTAAAGGTTATCTAGACTTATGTCTACATTTTGGGAACAAAGATGTTAGAGACCTTCAAATTAGAAATTCGTCAAACAACAATTAATAGCTAAAACCTTTTGTTAGTTATAATTGGGCTGTGTATTAACAAACTTAAATAGGTCTTAACAACGAGGAATATTGATTTAATTACGACGAAAATAGAATCAAGAAGCTGTTTTTGTAGTATAATTTTAATTTTTCAAAGATGGAGGTTAGAAGCTCCACTTTCTAATACACGTGTTTGTGCCGAGTCGTCTAATTAGTTGCATGACGAAAGTTAGACTATGTTTAAAGTCTCAAATTTTAGGTCAATTTTAGTCTCGATCTCAAAATTAATGGCTTACGGTTTTATCCGTTTAAGCCTCCAGCACACCGGATGCGTATACGTACACGTAAGCGTAGACGTGCACGTACCACTGAGTTGTAATGTATGGGAATGTATGAGACAGGACACACTGCTTGCGTAACGTGACGTGCGCGTGCAGTGTGTCCTGTCTAATACATTCCCATACATTACAACTCAGTGGTACGTGCACGTCTACGCTTACGTGTACGTATACGCATCCGGTGTGCTGGAGGCTTTAACACGCACCAGGCAACATCTCATACACGCGTGGATGCATTTTCTCTGATTTCTCTCTATACTAAACTGAGTTACAAGCAAACGTTGTAACACGCATGCACGTATCATGCATGCAGCGTGGTGCGTGACAGTGTGACAATCTGTCCTGTCAAAGCCAAACACTGTATGTTGAAAAACACCGTTTTGAGAAAAACGCCAAAATGCATATCGAACAGATTCTTGTCATTTTCAAGCTACCTAATTAATGAATATAATATAAAATTGGTATCATTGTAAAGGTGCTTTTCTTGTGGTTTTGGCCATGTAATAAAATTTACACTAAAAACAAATAGTTAACCAGAAATAATAAAAAACAGCGCAGGTTTAACAAGACAACATTAATTTGTTAACTTCTGTTAAGGTGAAACACTGTACTCTATAATACAGTGTTTTACCTTAACAATACTACGTATAATTATCATTACACTTAATAGTGTACAATTCATTTGCATACAATTTTTAGAATATACAGTAAAGTTCTGTTATGTTGTATAAGTTTGTCAATATAAATAAAAAAAAAATTGAGATGAGATGAGATGAATGAGATTTCTTTAAATGCTCCGTCATAACAATTTTTAGCAAACATAGTAAGCTTTCCTCGCCTAAATTCAATCATTTTTAAGCTTTGAAAATTGTATCCATTCGGGTATGGCACTTTGGAATCGTTTTCTAAGATTATCATGTTGTCATGAGTAATCATATCCACATGCAAGTTTTTTCGAGAAGCTTTCATTACCGTCACACAATCATTAAGATCATACAATTCACCAGAAGCAGAGCAGCGGCGCCGTATTGACTATCGGTATATTGAAGTGTTTGTATAGAAACGCCACCACGTCCGTCCGAGTACAAGAACGGAGTTCGGAGGCTATTTCCTTCCTTTAAAAAGGGACGTAAGACAGGAGACGTTTTGTCTCCGAAACTGTTTACTGCCTCTCTCTCTCTGAAGACGTCTTCAAACTTCTGGCTTGGAAAGGATTGGGCATCAATATCAATGGCGAATACATGAGTGAATGCCCTTCGATTCGCAGACGTTATCGTAGTCATGGCAAACTCGATGGAAGAACTCGGTACAATACTTGAAGGCCTCAATCAAGTGGATTAGCTCTTTGATGTGGCAATGGGCTGGCCATATAGCGAGGAGAACGGATGGCCGATGGGGCTGAAAAATTATCGAGTGGAGACCACGGATCGGAAAACGCAGCGTCGGACGTCCACCAACAAGATGGACAGATGATCTTGTCAAGGCTACTGGTTCACAGTGGATGCAGGCTGCATCCAACCGTAATACCTGGAGGTCAGGAGGGAGGCCTATGTCCAGTAGTGGACGTCCGATGGCTGAAAAGATGATGATGACGAGAGCAGCGGTACTGCTCTAACTTACTACGAGGAAAGAAGAGCGAGCGCGATAGCAATAGGTGGTCCGTCATTTATACAGTGTTTCAGCTTGACAGCGTTACTCGTTCCCATACATTAAACGTATTGAATGCGCGACGCTGTTAAGGAGTAACACTGTATTGTATTGTACAGTGTTATTCTTTGATAAAGGTTTGTTTTTTGAAACTTACATGGTTTTTTCATTGTTTATTACTCATAAACTAACCGTCGTAAGGCAAAATCTGAAGTGCCATCGCATTATAGACCTTAAAATAAGCTTAATAAGCGTTGTTAAGGAGAAACACTGTATTCTTGAATACAGTGTTTGGCTTTGACACGACAGCAATCATACTTAAGATGGCCCGCGCCAAAAAGTTACACGTGCTTCGTTGGCACATAATATGGTGCGAGCGAATGAAGCAAGTGTATATCAGTGTTAAATTCATCATTTACATTATTAGACGGGTAGACCCTGCCGGGATGGCATGTTGCAATAAAATACCTCTGTCTACGCCGTCGCGACCCCTCGTCAAGGGCCAACACTAATGAAACTATATTTTGCGCTCAATAGTAACATTACAGGGATAAATAATTAGAATTAATTTAGTAGATTTGTATTGCAGTAATTTTATGCATGGTTGATTTGCTGATTTCTATTTGGTTTATTTTGGCAGTATAGTAATTTTGCGGGAGGTAGAGTAACGAAACATTAATTTAGTTTGTTAAACATGATTGCATTAACTCCAAATTTGATGTTATGCCCCATATACATGATGCATGTAATTCACAACATTTTAATGAGAACTAACTCGCAATAGCAAAATCAAACTAGATTTCTGAGTACCGTACTTAGTTAAATATGTAACAAGTCTTTATTTGAATATTTGATCTAAATTTTATAAGTACTTCTCTAATATAAAAAACTAGAAAAAATATCTGAATTTCTCTAAGCATTTGTAAGAGCTACCCAGTTCTCAGTTTCATGTATTCAAACGCAATGAACCGTAAAAAGCGAACATTCCAGAATTCCGCCAAAGACACGCAAACCGATACGACTTGAAACAATTCGTTTCCCGAACTGCCATTACCGAGCAGCTACTCTGAACGTTTTCCGATGCGAATCCTAGCTAATGGAGTTCCATAAAGACAATGCCGTGGTGCACGACCTTTTATAAAACCAGGAACCGAGACGATATGTTCTATGCATAGAAGAACAACGAGAGAATTAGCCATTCAAAGATACTAAATTAGTGTTCTTTTTGTTTTGAGTTTTATGGCCTAGTTTCACCACTCTCTGTTTGTTAATTTAACATCCCGTTAAGTTTAATAACGGACAGTTTATGTATATTGGTAGACTGTTATTACATGGTATGTTAAACTAACAAACAGAGAGTGGAGAAATTAGGTCTAAAGGTTGCAGTTCATTATTACGGCTAAATTAAGCTAAGAATGTCCAGGGTAGATTTAAATCATTTCATCAAAAAATCTCCTTATTTCTGAGTATTATTTTGTAGCTTAAACAGTTTTTACAAGATTAAAAAGAAATAAAGAAAATAGGCTAAAATTAAACCACGGCATCAGCAACTCTGCAGTATGCTTAATTGTGGAAAGCCAAGACATAAGAGGCTCATCATTATCCGTCAGGGGAACAAATAGCCTGACACATACCCATCAATTATTGTCACCGCGATATTATAACAATGGCGGCCCCAGCATACATGTGGTCAGTAGGCTGTTTTGAATATCACATTCTATACGCTTCTGGAATGTTCGGTACACACGTAATTACACATATTATAAATTGTTTGTGTATTATTAGTTGTTACACACTGATATTGTTAGTTTTGTTAGTAATCAGTTTTCGGCTGGCTAGTAGTTCCTTATTCTATTCACAAAGGTCAACAAAACTAATAGCTTTGCATAATATTTTGCAATTTGTTTCTTCTACGAAATAGGACTTACCTACAATAACAGCTTCGATACAACAATAAATCTGACACCTGAATCGGTATTCGGAACTTCCCACTGAAAGATTTCTAAAGCTACGTATAGTGTAGATTGTGTAGTTGATAAAGAAAAACATCCCCTTCTGATTTACGAGCTCCCTTAATCCGCCCACATGACCTACAGTAGAAATAACAAATAAGGAAAGAAGTGAAATCATGACGAATGCTACAGGCGAAGATAGATAAAGAGTCCAAATTCCAAAGAGTTTAGTTATCACAGTAGGTACGTTATATCTAATGAATTATCTCGCGGTCGATACCTATTATTCTGGTTTATTTCCTGTACATGTTGTGGATTTTTTCAAAATGGAATAATACACAGGTTTAACTTAAATTTACACAAGCTAAACCACGAGGTTAATTTTAACCGTACAATTATCAAAATTGACTATCAATATTATTTAAAAAGTTACATAATATAACGTTATGAAAATCTGAAATTGTACCTGTATAAAATGTTCGTGAAATGTCTCGTATTCAGACTCTGGCATTTGGGTTTATGGAGAGTTTTAAGATTTATTAAAACTTTCAGTAAATTCTAACAGATCATTTAGATATTGTTTTGAGAATAAGATTCAACCTACTCCACCGGGTATCTTGGACTACAAAGCTGCAGATAAAGTAGGCGCCTTGAAAAAGTGCGTAAGATTGATGAAAAGTAATAAGGAAGTTGTTGCGTTTGCATTTCATTACGCGTTTCATGGCAATGGATGCTTACTTGCACTTAGAGGTTTCATGGTGAAGTATTCACGGATTTAGGTGGTGCCTTTTAGAAAGGATTACGGTGGATATATTTTTAATTAATTTGCGTACGTTTCATATGGGACTTTTTTGGATGTTAAATTATATGTACATCATGGTTTATTTTTACTGATATTATAAAGCTGAAGAGTTTGTTTGGGTATATAAACGATATATGTTAATAAATATAAAAACCGCAAGCAAAGTAATAAACTGTTTATTTTAGTATCAAGCTACTTTAAAAATAGTCGTAATATAAATTTAAATTTATCTAAAAATGAACAAACTATTAGGTTTGTATTTACAACCTGAAAATATTATACATATTTTTTTAGCATATTTAAACGTTTATTTTAGGTATCAACATTAAAATATTAATGACCATGACCACGTTTATCGAATTTCCATAAATATTTATACGTTGAAAATGAAACACTTTTCATAAAACGTTAAAACAACTCACTACCATCATGTTTCACCTACTAAACGGGGTCACAGATGGCAAGCTTGCTTTTATGCGCTCGCTTTGGACACCCGGACTTTTATTGACTAAGTACGAGGAATTGAGAATAACATTTTTATTGAAATAACCTCGGATATTACCCCGGGGCCAGACGTGGCTTCAAATATTTGTAAAATTAAATAAACCTTGGTTCTTACAGGGAACGCAGTCTTGTTTCTTTTTAAAATGAGGAAATCGTTTCCCTCAACACACTTTGTTGAGGGAACTAAGGAATCTACAGGATACTCGTTTCCCTTCAGAGGCTATATAATATTTTAGCTTAAAATAACTAAATAGCATATAGTTAATTTTGAATAAAATGATGAGTGTGGAAGTGAATAAGCACTAGAACGCGCCCAGTTCCGTCCATATCTACAAGAGGTGAAAATAATTAAAAAGCTGCTTATTTAAAAAAATAAACAAAAAAAAATTTATTTTGCTTTGGCTGTAGCTTTTAAGCGCTCTACACACCGCCCGCCGGCACAGCCCGGCGGCCCAACCCGCCGGCCTTATTTTTTACAATCATGCCGGCGGGTTGGGCCGCCGGGCTGTGCCGGCGGGTCAGGCCGCCGGCATCCCTCTCCACTCACTCAGTCAGTTGCCCGCCGGCTGACGTATTTGGCAATAAAGAATGTTACCTAATTTTGATTATTAGCACTCCATATTCTATGTCTAATATAAAAAATACGCGTGAAAGAATTACTTCGATACATCAATTAGTTTCCGATTTAGAAGTAAAACAAGTTGTAACCGTACGACGACGATAACACATAGGCTACTTTTAATCCTATGAAAATGTACAGTTCTTGAGGAAAACGGGGCCGAAGACTGGAGGAAGCTAGTTTGCAATAAATCAATATATTGTTCATTTAAATTTACTAAGAAGCTAGTTTGCCATAAATCAATGTATTGTTCATTTAAATTTACTAAGAAGAGCGGTACCTACCTATATATAAATAAATACTTACGTACCTACCAATAGCAACAAAACTTTAATACATATTTAATGTCTTTAACGTCAAAGTTTAATGGTAGGTACTTCTACTATTTGAGTTATCTTCATCCATTTTATCAATCGAATAATATTTAAGTACTACTATTAAACTATTAATTTAATACGCGGACGAAAACACATCAAAATACTGCGCAAGCTGTTGCACTACTACTATAATCTGCTGGCGATACTAAGCGGGCCGTAGGCCGCGCGAAGTTGTGGTATTACGTCACAAGCGCTCACGTGACTGTTAGCGAGACTCGATATTTTTCGAAACTTTGAATGCCTATAAAATCAAAACTACTAGGTACTTTTTAACTAAACAAAAACTAGTATATTTGTATACATACAGGCTTTACTGATACAACATTTCAAGCGATTTGGCATACCTAGTAACATTCTTCATTACTAGAACACCACATGCCGGGGCTGTCGTGCCGCCGGCATTGCCGCCGGCAAAGTCGTGCGGCTTGGACATTCTGAAGCCGGCGGGCTAACCCGCCGGCATTAAGCCGGCGGGCTGTGCCGGCGGGCCAGCTTTGGTGTGTAGAGGCCAATACACTAAGCAATTTGGCCAAGCATGTTTTCTTTGCAAATACTTACAGCAAGGTGTGGTCACGGGTTAAGATCGGGGTATTAAAAGTGAACGGCAGTAAATCATGGGCTTAAACTGCGGGTGGAAATGATCAGAGAAGATAACTTCCAAGTTATGGTAACGTTCAGTGGGATAGTGAGATTGTACGAATGTTAGTCTTGGTTCAGGATCTCTAGTACACCTGATTTATATTAAGGTTAGCTTTCCGCTTTAGATTTTCACGAAAGAAGAACTGATTTCATATAAATAATTGTTACAGTTGAAAACTCAGTGTTCTATTGTTCTGTGTAACTTTTTTTTAATTTTTATCGAATCAAGCACAAATATGCACATAATTTAGGATTAGTTTAGCGTATCCAACTAGAATAAAACAAAACAAAAATGAAGAAAAAATATAAGAGTTGATGCCCGTGGGCACACAAAATAAATACCATATTCATTAAGTATGTTTCATTATTTTAATGAACCAAGCCTTATTATTTATAGTCTTAATTTCTATTCATCTTGTCATTGTTCCAATACAATACAAACATCAAAGTGGCGTAATCCCATTATAAAGTATTCTTAAAATAACCACAGAATTATTGGATTTAACGTAAATGAGCTTCCATTAATTAACCATCCTTCTAAAAGACAATAAGCTCTCAAAACTCAGCCGTAGGTAACTCAACTTCAAAGTCAAAATAATAGACGCGTAATTCCAACTCTTGAGGTCGTCATAATGCCAAATATAATGGTTTCTTGAAGATTACATTGGGAAGATCCTTCAGAAATTCAATTTTGCAGCACTATTATACCTTTTAAGGAAGGGACGAAATGGAATAATAGTGTAATTTAGTGAGTAAGTGAGCGTGTAAGGGTGCTCTTCAACCTACATTGCTGGGTTTGATTTCCTCCAATCACGTGAGTCATTCAGCTCGTTGATGATTGGTCAAATGTAAACATATTATTACTTCTTCCTTGGTCGGTCACTGCTAAGGATCGCGACCATGTAGGACGAGCCTCTACAATGTCTGTTTTGTTTATATGAGTACAGTGCGAGCTGCCTTACTGCCTGTCTGTTTCATGGTATTAGACCATCTGGAAGGAGCCCTACCCCACACCAAATTAACCAGCAAAACTTCTGTTATTAGTTTATTGAGGTACATAATGTGTACAGTTTTATCAAACCAGCCCTAAGATTTCCGGGGTTTTTTTGAATAAAACCCTGACACGACTATTTTATATATTAGATCGATAAAATAGAAAGAGGAACAAGTACAAAATCCAAGTTTACAAAAAGGTTTTTTGTTGACATCGATTTATGGTTAGCCCTGCAGTAGACAAACATCCAAACTCAATTAGTGTTGCCACAGCTGTGCAGGATCGATCGAACGGTGATCTCTATAGCATACCATCACTTTTTCCTAGCACAGATGGTAACACTTTGCAACTAAGATGAATTAAGTTTTGAAGTAAGAGTGTTTTCTTGTGCTTGTATAGAAATTTAACCTGAATATTGAAGGTCATGCATTAAAAAACATTTTTATACTACAAAATTTAGTGAGGGTATTCCTATCACAGTTAAGCTTTGGTTGCGTTTGAATTATAGTTGAGTGATTTTTTTATTATCATTATTAAAATAACAAATCACTCGATAGACACTCAGACGGAACCATTACTAAACGATGTGTTGAGAATAGAGGCATTCATGAAAGGCAGCGTCTTTTTTTGTGTACTCTGAAAACTTATCTATGTATATGATAACCAGTTTCGTGGTGATGTTCTTTCAGGGACCTACTACGGGAACGTAGTATGAATTGATATTATGGTCTACTTATCTACCGAAATCCAGAGTTATGGGACCAACTTGGCAAAGACGCGCAAGTGATCATTAATGTCAACGAAGAAGGGACTATTCTCTTGTTCAATGTCAAGAGGAGTGCGTAATGAATACAAGAAAAGTCATTTAAAATCCGCTGATGCCTATCATATAGGTACTATAGCAGTATCTTTAAAATTATGAACAAGTACAAACTCGTGTTTAAAGTTGTTTCGTATCATGCAAGTTTATTATTTATAGCTTTCGACCTACTTTTAGTTACCTATTTCGAACGAGCTGCCCGAGGCATTATTTTCGTGCTCCAGTATTTCACTGGAATAGCCCAAAGTACGGGATGATTTATAATAAAACAAGCTGGGATGAGCGGGCGGTATTCTAATAGCGCTTTGTATGATGTGAAGAGTTCGACTTCATAAAAATGCTGGGTCAGTAAACATTACTGATCGTTTCAACATAGGATATGTTTACAAATTTTGTGTCTGTCTTATTCCAAGTGTCTATGAGTCGTCTTACTATCTCTCTATAGGTATATTTTTGATTTGAAAATAATAAAGTCAAGCTCTTCACATCAAAGCGCTATTAGAATTAAAAGCCATAATATTGACTAACTGAATAAATAAACTGAATATTTACGTAACTGAATATGACTGAATATTTACGTATTTGTATGAGCCAAATCAAAACTCTGGTGTAAAAAAATAGAATAGAATAGAATATACTTTATTGCACACCACAAAAACAAAAACACACAATACAAACTAAAAACTAAGCCTTAACAATAATTCTAAATTAATGATTTGATTATTCCATTACCATAACTATAGTAAGTCATATCCAAAGTACACAAAACTAGAAATGGAGTAATCCAACCACAGGAGGTTTAGCATTCTTAGGATCGAAACATAAAAATAAAGTGGATATATGTATAATCGACTACCAATTGGCAGCTCTATGCATGATATATCAGGCATTAAAATGCGCATGAGATCATAAAACAGAACCGTTGCATTGCCATGCATGACTCCAGTTTATGCATCAATCAATACTTGCAAATGTGTCGGATACCCGCTGCATTATTGCTTCAATCATATCACAGAGTAACGAACTTTTATAACGGCTTTTTGTTTGATTAAAATATGGATCTAGAAATATTTTAATTCCATGATTATTTTTAATTATTATAATTACTATGAAATGTTAGTCAAAGGCCAATGTTTTAGTTATTTTTGTATTCCATCCACCATCGACCTTTTGGTGGTCCAACGCTGCACTTGATTACAACTAAACAAACATTGTACAAACGTAATCTCCTAAACGTAATATTTTACTTCTTGTTTCTTAGATTCATCACCCATACATTTTCGACTTACCTGAGGGTGTCCGTACTATTTAAAATACACTGTAACTCAGATTTTTGCTTTGGGTTGGGTAGAACGGGGCTTATGTTTTGGGTTGAACGGGTAAAAATAATATTGGGTAGAAAAATCTTTGATCGAACGGGTAAGCACTCGTAAAACACAATGTAAATACCTATATAACATTCTATGTACACATGTGTGTCTAGCATATTTCATTCCAAAAATAAAGAAATCCAAACCAACTTTAGAACGAAATTACGTGCCTACACGCTTGTTCTTCATAAAGCGTCCCACAAAAGGTCACATCTAAAAGATGAAGTACAAACATTTATTCATGCCATTGTTTATTCGCGGCTCTCATCGAATTAAGGGAAGTTTGCGAGAAATTACATTAAGAACAAAGAGGTCGAGAAGCGTTTTAACTTAATGGTCGTGGCCAGACATGTCCCAAGCCGTCACTTAGGGAACGACGGGCGATAAAAGAAACTGTGGCATGCTACGGGATTATACAACTTATTGACATTTTCCAATACTCCCAAAATCACATAGTTATAACAACCTATATATTACTTTGCACTATTGGACATACCTATTATATGATTATTATTTATAGGTAGGTACGGGAAAACCTTTTTAACCCTTGTAACATTTTAGAATAAACGGTTTGGAAATGGGAAACACGTCATTTTGTGGTATATTATATAGTTTTGCCTACTATTATTAATTCTGAAAACAAATAATCTTTTACGAGTTTTACTATAAAGACTGTAATGTACTGTAATCTAATTACATGTGTTCGAAATCTTCTGATGTACCTACTTAATAAATATAACGAAAATGTAACTAATATTCAAGTAATTACTTACCATACCATAACACCCTTTATTCACGTTCCCTCTGCTGGGACACAGGGACTTCTCTCTTGACGAGAGAGATTAGGCCTTAATTCACCACGCTGGCCAAGTGCGGGTTGGTGAATGACACATGTCCTTCAAACTTTTACCAAAGTTCTCAGAACATGCCGGTTTCCTCACGATGTTTGCCTTCACCGTTAGAGCACGTGTTTATAAAGCACACATAATTTTCCAAGAATTACTTATTATTGATCAATTCACACAGCCTCGTCGTGAAACTAGTATAAAACAATAATGCAAAACCTAGTCAATATTGGATATTACTGTGTTTCTAGACTGCCGTTACAAAATAAATGCACTCAACACCCGAGTTCAATTTTGTGGTTTGAGTGATGCTGTGCTTGTAACTTTCTAGTATGATGTTATTCGAATAAAATGTTAGATTTTTTTATACTTATGAAATATATACCAAATATTAATACTAGATATATATCAGGAGTATGTATATCTTAACAGGGCATGTCAAGCAAAACTTCTGTACATTATCATAACTAAACATCAAGCTTAAACGCAAGTTTATGAAGCACGCGGCAGGTGAAAGCTTCTCACCACAATCACAGCAAATATGCATTTTCAATGTGTTTATGGAACACAATATTAGATATTCACTGATGAGCTGCAACTCCTGCAGAGTTATTTATATAGCTCATTGTTATTAAAATTATCGCATTCTTTACTGACAAAACATAAAAAACTTTTTGAAATTAATGTTTCGTTTGTTTATTTGTTTGTTTATAGCGTTATTCTATGGAAATAGAGTTTTTTATTTATTATTGTGCAGGCAAACACGGGCGCAGAAATTTGGTAAGTATAGAAAATCAAATTAAAACATAGACTAATATATTTTTTGAATAAAACACTAAATCCTGTTTGCTATCCAATAAAAACATCATAATTAAGCTGCAACAAAAAAGCTCACACGGGAAATTCACAGCGTATGAATCTATGAATATTCAACCCGGTCTCGACTCATCTAGTCTGGAGACAGAGTTTCGACAAGCTCCTGGTACTTAGTATGGATTACCGTGGACCAAAAGTTCGTTGGTAGATGCACTTAGTACCTACCTAGATGAATGGGTGAACTTTCGTAACACCCTAACAAAATATTAGACTAGTTAGTGAAGGCTGTTAGCGTCACGCTAACTAGAGGAGTTGAATCAGCCAATACATTTGCTAGTGTACAATGTCTTTTGTCGCCTACTAGATGGACAGTTGAGTTGTTAAAATTATCTGTCTCACCGTGGATGCAACTTGCATCCGACCGAAACAACGGTTCCTTCCCGTTGTCCCCGGTAAACGAATCCCCGGGCCGGGGACAACGGCGCGTAAAAAATATTCATTCCCGTTGTCCCCGGAGCGGCGTACACGTCGGGGACAACGGCACTGGAAAATTAGTGACGTGTCGTTGTCCCCGGTAAAGCTGGAATTGGAATTAATTGACGTTTGGAAATAAAATAAAACCAGTATCAACTGGGTTTCTTTAAGGGAAGCTTGTGTCCAGCAATGGACTTCCGACGGCTGGGTGCTATGATCTCGTGTTTCTTTTGTAAGAAATAGCGATTTACTATACACAAATGTCAGTAATGAGTGGCGACTAGTACCTAGTTTAATGTTTTTCCGACGATTTGAGTGGGTAGTGTGGGTAAACCTCAATTTACCGAGCAACTTTAATTTTATATCATTTAATTCATCTCCAATTGATAAAGTAACTTGGGCGCAAGTTTTAAAGTTAGTTTCATGTTTTGAATGCATTTTGAAAGTAGATATAACTATATAAAACTACTTGCTGACCCGCCCGCGGCTTCGTCCGCTTTATTCCCATGTCTTCTCACCTTCTAAACTTGCCCTAGTCTACTACGACTATTTTAAAACCAAAAGCACCTAAATCGACCCTGCCGTAATTGAGATAAAACATTACAACGAAAAGTGGTATTGAATTTTATATAAGAGATCTAAAAGAACACTTAAGAGCTTATTCAATTTATTTTTTACTTTTACAGACCTTTGCCAGCCGCACCACTAAATGTTGTAGAAATATTATTATTTTATTCCTTTATAAAATACGTTATATGTACATTCCGTTTTGAAGATTTCTATTTAGTTTGTATATTATTTTGGTGTTATTTATTTGATTCTACGTGTTGTTAAGATAAAATTAATGTATGTGTGTAATTGAGGCTACGAATAAACGAATTATTTACTAATTGTTTGTGTGGTACGACGAATAAAACGTTTTTAATTCTTATTCATATGAAACTTAGGTATATTTTTTGCAAAAGTACATAAAGTCTGCTCCGTTAGTCCACCAAAACCCTGCCAAAGTTTGATTGCTTTACTATCCCGTCAGACATTTACAAAACAGCCTTCAGCCCGCTTCAGACGGGATAGTCTTGGCTGAAACCCACTCTCGTACAAGGTACTTGAACATATGCCTCCGAGGTTATCGGTATAGAGCCACTATCTACATTCTAGATTAAATACGAACCCGGCCCGCAAACTGGATACGCAAATATTGCATGCGGGCTATCCTCCACTTTGTTGAACTGAACCTGAACATAAGTCATCATCATCATCCTTAAAATCCATATTAAATCCAATTTTGACTACCTCTGTCTCGCAGCGATATTTGTTCTTCTTTCATCATCATTTTCATCTTGGTTACCTCGACGTAAAGTACATTTATAGCAAAAATTATGAAATATATAAAAATACTTTTGTTTAATATACTTTTCAGCCTTTCAAAGTGATTAAAAAGTGATTAAAGGTTCAAGTTTGAATTACCAACTTCGCATTGATCTACTCCTATATTTTTTATCCGTCTTACTTAATAAAAATATTTCTATCAACAGAATCGCTGAGGAAATCTGCGGTAGCGTAAAACAAGTCTAGCTTACATTCGTAATGGCCAGAAAGCGCATTCGAAGATAGAATACGTGTCTTCTTGCGATTTATGTTCCTCTGTAGACTAGCGATAATTCTCTACTCTTCGTAAACGAATTATGAGGAGCAGATCTCATTACCACGCGCATGACAGGGGAGCAAAGTAGTGGAAAGGAAATCTACGGGAAGTCGTGTTGCGTGTTGTATCTACTATATTGTAAACATTACGGAAGATTGGTTCAAGCTGCACGTGAGTAAAGTTCTTTGCTATTAATGCTTCCGGGAAATTGTTGGTAATGCAAGTATGGTATTGCAAACTTTAATTACTGCATCTTCCTAACTTGCTTGTTTTGTTCCTAATTTGAAACTTAGCCTAAACGGGATTCATTTTAACTATATTGAATATAATATACTATATATTAATTAACTATATTAATATAATATTATTACGTCAAAGTTTATAGGTAACGTTAACGGTTATAACGTAGACAATAGATAAAAACAAATTAATACCCGAAATATGCGATCACGACAAATTTGCATCTATGAATTGATGCAGTTTTATAAGTAGGTAGGTATAAAATAATAACGTAAAAAATCTCATAAGCGATAGTGACTATTTTTTGTTCAAGTAGTTAACACTATCAGCACTCATGATGAACGCACGCGGTAGCGCGTCGGCGCATCCCTTAAGGCACCCAATATTTATTTATTTAGGCCTAAGATGTGTTAAATATAAGTAATGTTTGCTTTGAACAAATTATTTTTATTAAATAAGATAGGCCTATAATCTAAAGCCGGTATCACATGTCCCGTTATATTTTAATATCCCCCATTTAATACCATCAGTTCTATCAACAATTAATTACAAACACTAATGAGCTGAAACTATTCCCCGCAGAGAAACAAAGCTAATATTATTACACTCCGCTGAAAAGTTAGCGTCCCTATAAATTAAGTTGCTACGTAACAAAAACTTTTATTCTTAAGTCTTCATCTTTTTTATTACCAGTTTTTTTAAGAAGAAAATTAAACGGACCCACGCAAACTTAATTTACGTTGAAATACAAAACAGAGCAGAGTTGGCTAAGAGTACATTAGACATTCATTTCTAAGGTCATGGGTTTAAACCCCGCCGCGCACGTCATATTTTTATCTTAAAAATTGCGTTTAAAAACACGTACTCTATCAATAATACCTAGATGTAAGGCAAACATTGTAAGGAAACCGGCTCATAACCAATACTGTAATTGGAAGAGCACTTGTGATATGAATAATGTGTATGCTAATTACTTAAGACATGGTGTATCTTCTGTTGGTTGCCCTATAATAAATAATAAATAACCGCGGTCCTGTGCATACAGTTGTTAGTTATACAGATTTTATTGCAAGCAATGCAGAGGGCTTACTGAGATCTGCGATTGATGGACAGGCCGTGAAAAATACGAAAAACTGAATATTTACGAGCATAGCTGTATCGGATTTTGAGTTTACAAAGTTCCTTATTAATATTCATAGGTTTAAAATATAACTGTACTATTTGACTTCACTTGCGTGTAACGCTTCATAATAATTGATTTATTTTAAATCACCTTACATCCTCCCCTCCGTAAACCAGCAGCTACATGTCCATCCTGTTGGTGGACGTCCGACGCAACACACATGTTAACACACTATTAATTGAGAAAACTATCTTCATCATATTTCAGATCATACATATATATCACTAGTAACACACGCTGAATTTATACTGTTGAACTTCGTCACATACGAGTACTTTTAAATGTCAGTTTCATATTTATATACAACTTAATAAAATATTTCCCAAATTTAAGAAAATACCAAAGAACAATTAGTCACCGTCCTAAGCCACTACTACTGCCTTTATCACCCACAAAGGTGCTACGAACAATCAAACGAAATTGGAGAGAATAAACTTCTTAAGTCGGTTCCCCTCGGGTCGTTCACCGTGAGAAACTCAAACAATTTAAAAAATAAACACTGCAAATATTTTTCTTAGGGTTCAAGTTACAAATTGCTCTTCTGAACACTAATTGGTGACAGCTAATTGGTAGTCGCTACAAAAAAATTACTTTCATCAGCGCACGAAGAGTGCCATAATTACGGCAATTAAGGTCCGTTTTGTTTTGTTGGGGTAAAAGGACGTGTTCCGTGTACAAATACCCTGTGTCGTTCTATGGGACATTTGAGAATTGTTTTAATTTTTTCGACGCAACACGTGTTTAAGGTAATTGTAAGGTAACGTATCCTTAAAGTTATTGTGCAAAAATAGGTGCAAAGAACGAGCATTATACAAATCATAATTCGCGCATGCCAAACTTGTGGTTTTTATTTCTCTAAAATGAAAATATTGGTTCTTAGTTTAAAGAAGTGTTGTTAGATTTTTAAACATAGAATATCATCTTAAATAAACTACTATTATCGTAATAGGAACTCTCAACCCATCGTTAAAGCTAGCACGGAAATTCGTTTACTATTAATATCCTTACCTAGACACATTTTCCATAAAATCACACAGCACTGTAACTCCCGCTTTGAGTAAACCAAGAAGAATGACGTCATGAAATATGGAAAAGCAGGTTGAATAATAAACAAGTCTCATATTGGATCCAGTATGTCGTCATTCCGGTCTCCGGAGATCGCACTAGAATACAAAAGGGGTCACACCTAATGGATTTTAAAGCCTTATTTCTGTTCCCCTCGAATGATCGATCACATTAGACCCTTCTGAAGTTTTGGGACTTGCCAGTTGATTTTTAATCAGCCTGAATTTAGGAATTCGATAGTTTATTTTCTTGTCTGGTTTTTGGGGTAGGTACAATAGGACGTTAAAAGAAATTAAAATTCAAGAAGTAGTTTACCTATTTTTTTTTTAAATAAGTAACTCGATTAGTAGATTTTTTTCATTAAGTCATTACGAGCGGCCTACATTTAATTTTGTTATTTTTAATTATAACATTAGTTTTCAGAACCTATGATTCAGCTATTTCCGGATGAATAAAATTTATTTAATTTTTAGTTAATATACCTACCTATGTATTTGTTAATATCTCTATTTACCAACAAAAAAACAATGCCAGTCAATTGAGTGGAATCTGTTAAAATTGGCAAAAAGTATCTAACGCTGCACCCCTAACCTTTAAAATTTCAAAAGGATTAACTATCAATTTTCAGTTCCCATTAAAAGCATTTTCAAATCTATTTGACTTACAGCTTAACCGGAATTCACCTTCATACAAAAAATAATTGCTAAAGCTTTTATAACCCCTGGTATTACCTCGTACAGTCCATTTTGGTACATTTTCCATATCAGTCTGACGGGGAGCAAATGGATTAGCGGCTTTTTACCAACAGATACAGACCACAGGGAAATTATGAAACGTTTCTTAACATTTATGTGAAATTAAATTGGTATTTCCAGTTGATTATATTTATTTCATCCTTATTGGTACTAATCTATGTAATTAAATTATTTCGTATAGCCAAATTTTTGTTAATCGACTGTCATTTGTTAAAGTGAATCTCAAAGTCAAAAATGAATCTCTCTACCAAAACTTAAACGGCACTAAAGCTAAACTGTAATAGGAATAGTCCCAAAGGGATTTCTATTCCAAATCAATTCCTGCCTGAGAAATATTATACAAATAATCTCCGAGACTTTAACGAGAATTTTAAATCACGGGTAGTTGTTACAAAACCAGATTAGTTCAAATAAGGAATAAAAGTCAGCTCATAACCATAGCCAAATAGGAGAGTACGGATAAAACCAGGTAAGCCCCTCGCAAGGGGGAAATCCGGCAAAAATGCCAATATCCCAAAAAGCGAATCAGCCTTTGTAACAAGAATCCTGACAGAGATGCTCGCTCCATACAAGGGTTTCTAATAAACAGCCTTTTTCTACAATCTGGGTCAAGTTTATTTTTCAAGTTGATATCAGGAGACTTTACGCTAAAAATACGGTCTTAAACATTATATTATGAGTTGATTTAACAACGTAAGCTACTGCAAGCGTAGAATATTCGGAAATTATAATATAATTGCGTGGATTGTCCAACCAGATCTATCTTCACAGCATAATATACGCGATTTTCCTCACGAAAAAAATATATTACACGGGCAAGGCCTTTAAAGTCCAAGATGATAATAGCTTTACAACATTATTAGCATATATCTTACACTTAAAACTAATTCTCAAGAAGTGTACCTAAACATCCTCGTCTCCCACTCCTCTTGAAAAAGACTGCTTCTTGTCGCGGTCGAAACGTCGAGGGTGTTTACACTCCTTAGTTTATACGCGTGTAATTCCCGTTTTATAAAATGAATAGTGTAACTCACGAAAATTTTGAAAGTGAAATACTTACTTAATTCTCAAGATTCTATTTTTCTCGTTATCTTCTCACCATTATATTTAAAAAGAAGTGTTATTATACAAATCGGGATAAGTACAGAGAATCAGGCCAGTGCTTGCAATCAGTCTAGAAGCAGCCGCAATTTGCACTGGCGCGAAAGGATAAAGATGCGCATACACTTAGGCACAGCGTGCGAGGTAGGTAGGTACCCAAAACTATGCTCAACATATTGCGCCGCGCTACGCTTTAATGAACGTTTGTACTTGAAATTCGGAATACATTTACACAAGACTCGATTTTGTTCTAAAACATGATTGATTTTATTTTCAGCATGTAAAAAGTATTATAAACAATATTTATTGTTACGAGATATTAATCGTCAGCTTTGACGAATTGAGGTTTTTCCACATACTAGCACTGTTTAAACAAAAGCAAATGGTGGTTTGAAATAACCAATAGTAAACATTGTTATCTGCATTTTATATGCATGTATTTTATTTAAAATGCTATCCAAATCATTCACAGGACTCAAAAGAGTGAGAGAGAATTTTTGGGGCCACTAAAAACAAAATAATTATAAGGTACCAACCGTACTAACTAACTACCAAAGTAATAAATAATCACAAAACTAAAATTGATACATCTAGAATTCTAGAGTCGATGATCAAAGCCAAAGCAGCATTTAATGTAGGTACATAGAATAGAAAAAAGAATATTTATAATTTCTGCAAATATCCTTTTTTCCATGAGAAGATGTTACTATTCTTTCGAACGAAATTCGAACTCAACAACCGTTACTAGATAGTACTTTTGCTGAAGTGTATCCTTACCTTTAACCCCTTGTACCCTGAGAAGACGACTGAAGTTTCCGAGCACGAAGCTAACTAGCCCCGCCGTGTAACTGTGGATAATGTACCCAATTCGTCTTGTATTCAAGCCCGACTCAAACCGTACCCAGTTAATGTTCTAAATAAACTAGATTACCGTCCTTTGTTTATTTCAAACCTGCTTTAAAGTAGCGGTGGTGGATTCGATTTTTCAAACTGAACTGCAAAGACTGCAAAGCAGTTACGCTACGACTACGAGTATATTGAAGTATGAGACAGCAAATAAAAGCAATGCTATAAAACTGTGACGTTGCTGGTATTCAGTTTAAAATGAGATCGTACTATTTTAGGGCCTACATCATACGGCCAATTAAAGACATTGAATTTCTTGAAGTTTTGATACCTATCATGTTTAATCAGATACGTAACACCAATTATAAAATCCAAGGGAGCGTACGAGACTATACATTTTTTTTTGGTGCTAAATATTAATTAATAATAATTATTTACAACAGTTTTAGTATAGGTAGCTAAGTACAGATCTTTTTATCATAAAAATGTCATCACTTTGTCCCGCAAAAACTTCTTCAAGATACAATAGCCCACGGTTCTTAGACACGATCGCGATATCAAGGACTTGGCAAGAGATATCCCAGTCTGGTTTAAAAATCTCAGGTTATAAACGGGCTTTTCAGTAGCTGCTATTACAGTGAGTAAGGACTGCCGTTTCTAAAGCTGAAGAAGGCTATTGGTACACCAACCTGGTTTGGTTTGGTTGAACGTATAGCTGTTTGTTTGTTATTGATATAGGTAAACGAAACTTCAATATTTGTCTTATATTTATCAATGAATGAAAATATGAAAATCAATGCCACTTTTCGTTGTAGCAGGCTTATAATTTTATAACTCAAAAACAGCTGGGCCGATAGAGGTGCTTTTGGTTTCAAAATAGTTGTTTGTACGGATAAATCTGAATCATTTAATCAATCTCACCTTTTAAACATTACCTCGTAGTAGCCAAGGTACCTAAGGTTTATAAGGTGAGAAAACATGGGAATAAAGAAGGCGAAATCGTGAGTGGGTCGGCTAGTATTAGTACGTATTGTTATATTGTTGTATTACGATTATATCGAATGCAAAAGTTGTAAGCGTTAAATAATTAAATGCAAACGTAAAATTTACATAAACGCCTAAAACATGGTAGGATCACAATTAGGTACATAATTATAAACTTTCTTAAAATTACCTTTGTAAATAAAAAACAAGTCAAAGAATTGTAACGTAGCTCGCCTGTACCGAAATGTAAAACGAAGGAAACGAAGGTATGAAGGTTTTAAATTTCTATTTATACTTTTTACAATTGTAGTCCTAACATCACTGGAGCTTAAAAATGGAATAATTCCCATGAAAAAGTCAGAGGGATTAACTAGTCTTTCAATATTATTTCCTGTAAAAACCTAGTGGTTGAAGAGTGCACCGTTCGACGAACAAACTGAATTAGGAGCACTTTTCTCCATTTTATATCTCGCGCCCTCTAAGGAGCGACGAAGTGTTGAATTATTGGACTTACTTTATTTTATAAACGATTTCTCTGGGAAGTTTTGTTTACTTTGCAGCGTGGCTTTCCGTTCCAATTTTATTGAGGAAATTGAATAAAATTTAATATTACTTACATATCTGTTTTCAATTAAATTTTACCCGTTTATGGATAAAATAATTATTTAAGCTATAGAACATTGATTTAACTTCATCGTTAATTAAGTCTTAGATCTTCCGAATAAAAAATAAATAAGATAAACCTTCTGTTAAGATGATAAGGCGCATGATAAATTATCTACGAGTATATAATGTAGATGGATCATTAAACATTAAGTAGGTAAATCATTTAGGTATTTTAAATAATTTAATTCTTATTTGGCATTTAAACAATTTAATAATAGCTTAAAGTATCAGCATGAGAAAAATCGTGTTCGCTAAGTGGGAGCACACTCGACTTTCTCTCATCATCTGGAATTTTCTTCATGATATATTCATGTGCTCTTTAAAAACACATGCTTAAACTGCAAAGACAAACATCGTGATGAAACTGGCGTGTTCTGAGAACTTGGAAAAGTTTGTAGGGCATTATTCATTAACCAACCCGCACTTGACCAGCATGGTGCATTAAGGCCTGATCTCTCGTAAATGGGGTGCTTATGATGATTATCAGCATGAAATTCGTTACGTCGCAACACTTGGAAAAGGAACAGGAACAAAACTTTCTCTGAAAATCTACAAAAAATCGATCTTAAAAGTCTACAAGTACTTACTTACTTATACTTCTTCATATAAAATATAATTTGTCGGACAAAAGGTACCTACATTACATTAGACACCTGTTAACATAAATCTTGCACTTAACAACTGTAGGTACCTACTAATGGGTACAATACCTCTATTACTTATTAAAGCATCTAAAGAAGGTTACATGCATTCTTAATGGTAAATCTCTCTTTTAGAAGATAGTATTTGTAGCAAACATCTTGAGCTCGAAACACAAGAGATGCAAACTCCCCAAGGAACTTAATCCGGAATTAAACATCCCGCACATCCGGCCTTCCGACGTATTCACAGACCTAAGGATTTTTTACCGTGGACATAATAGTCAGGGATCCTGAAGAGGGGCTGGTTTTGCTAGATGTAATAATAATAAATAGGTAGTGTAAATAGACTAAATTAATATTACTAGGTAGGTACCTACTGTTTTATAACTTTGTCGACGATATATTATTTAATTGTTAATTTTAGTGTATCAAACAAAATGATTTTACTTTACTTAACTTTACTACCAAAAAAATATAAAATTAAAACGAACTCTTTGTACAAATAACACACTATTTTTACACAATAATATTAAGTCACTTGCGCCTGGTTACAAAATGATTTATTAAAACACATGAACACACAAAGACAGGGGTAAAAATAGTAAAAGTGGCCAAGTGCGAGTCGGACTCGCCCATGTAGACTTCCGCAGCAATTGTTTATATGAAATAGTTTATGACGTATTATAAAAAAACTACTTGATAGATTTCGTTCAAACCAATTTTCGTTGGTAGTTTTTGTGCTAATGTACATTATATATTTTTATTAGCCTTATCATCCTGTTATTTTAGAAATTAGAGGGGGGGGACACTCTGTTTTCCACTTTGGAAGAGTTTCTCTATTTCGATATAAGTAAAGTAAGCTTCTTTTAGGATCTCGGTGAATAAGCCTTGTGTTTCACCCGGCGTTTCCTTTTCATTAAGTTGCCACGCACAATATTGCTTGTAGTCGTAAACTCGGACCTAGTCGGTCGTTCTCACCAAGACTCAACTACAACAGTACGCCCAAAGTAATGAGACTTGAGGAAAAATTATAGGTGTATGAAAAGGCTTCACTTTCATTTAGACTAAGGACGCGGAAAACGAATTAGATGCCCGCAGTTACATCCAATTTGGTACAAGTTACTAGTTCATCTGATTAGCAACAATTGATGGGGTAGATAAAACGCTGCTGTGATTTCAGAGGCTTTTCTGAATTAAGAGTCTTTGTAAGAAAAGCGTCTGGTTTTATAACGCCGAGCCTTGTTTTACTAAATTTGCGCGATAAAGTTTTAAGGTGTTTCTTTGTTTCCTTCATTGCAGTTATATGTAAAGTTTTACAGTGTCATTGGGTCTTATTTTCAGATAGGCATGGTTCTAAATACCTCACTTGTTTATAAATCATGTCTGCGAAGTAGGTAAAATAAGAGTAAACTAACTGTTATAGGTACCTTAGTACAAGCAGTTACCGACAGCTGAATAAATAATTTCCGGGAAATATTCCGTTTGAAATCCGACTTCAAGGAAACTTAGAAACCTAAATAATGCCTAGGAGCACTACACTCATGGAAACAACAAGTCTTATCCACGGCCCTGTACCAAGTTCGTAAATTAATAGGTTCTAGGAGAATAAAGAGCGCTCTACAAAACTCTGTAATCTTTGGCGGTGACAGGGGTAAATAAACCTTCCCTTTGTTTTATTACTTACAAGCCTCTCACAAAGACTTAACTGAGCACCAGCAAAAACACCTGTATAAAAATAATTTAACAGATAATTTGAAGATAGCTAAATGATTTCTACCCTACTTGATTCAATTAATCTTGTTTACTTGGATATATTTTCAATTAAAACAATTTGGTAAGTATAATAATAAGCCTATTCACAAGAGTAGGTAAGTATAATATTAAATTATAGGAAGCAAACTACTGCAAAGAGAGAGGTAGGTAAGTACCTACAACAGTACAAACAAACACTAACTAAGCTCCTATTTCATCATCAGTTTTATTTTACAGTAGAGCGCGATGTTTTAGAACATTTTTATAACGAATATAAGAGAAATAACGGAACCTCGCAGGGTGGCGAGTGAATTAAAACTAATGGAACAGTTAATTTCTCATGAGAATAAACTTCGCCGTAAGCATCCGTGCAGTCGCCCTTTAGATTCTGTTTTATTTTGTAAAATGTTGATCAATCTCTGGTAAGTAATAACACTGGGATGCGATCGTGGGGAAAATGGGAATCGCTCATAACAATAAATTGTACAGTTTACTACGGCCGTTGGGGAAGGTAGTGATACTTATACCTAGTTTGGGAAGGTGGATTTTTGTTGGTAACGTGAGTGAAACCATACCGTCGTGCCTGTTCGGTTTTTATTGATAAAAGGAAAATCAATTTTAGGCAAAAGATTAAAAAGAGCTTCTCATGGAGATCCCAATGGATTACAGAGTGTTTTATCTATCCTGGGAGATCCAGCCCCGGATGCCAAAAGGAACCTTGGTTTATTTAGATACTTACAACCTACTCTTACCTACCTACCTACTATTAGATGCCTACTTATCCAAACGCATTGGCTCTTTGACAATCAGAGGGCTATTTATGTAGCCTACATATTTTTTTTAATAAATAGATAGGCACATTAGGCACCTATCTACCTAAATACTTTTCGATTTGCTGTGTTTTATGCCAACTTTACACACAGAAAAAGGATAGATAACAAGATATCCTATCCAGTAATAGGTAGATACTTTCTAACTAAAACGATTCACTGGTAGCGTAAAAACTTTGAAAGGCGGCAGGTAAGCCCCTTATTTTTACAAGCAATGTTTTAGATAGAATCTGTTTCAAACAACCCGCACCAACCAATGAAGCCATTTTCTTTAAAACTTGAGCGGACACCTTCCGTTCCTTTGAAGTAAACAAGTTTACCAAGTCTTGTGTCCTTCGGAGCGGAGAATGCAAAACCTGCAACAACTATTTATTTTGAGTAGATTTTATTTTAGCTAAGTATATTTAGGTACATATGTAGGTACTAGCTTTTCGCCTGTGGTTTTGCAGGATTAACATTTCATAAATTCATTACAGATACAGATACAGATACAGATACTTTATTGATAACAAATAAGTTACAAGATAAGATACAAATAAGTTATTATCGAGAGCTATACATATTCTCGTGAGCTTTAATTTCTACCTCAAATCTGTGTTCTATTTTGAAATTCTGAAATCCGCGCCAAAATTATAATATTTTCTTCTTGAAAAAGTATGTAATGGCGTACATAAAATTACAATCAAACTTATTGATTTATAAACACACAACACTACTGTCAATGTCATCTTAAAATATGTCAAAGAAAACTAATGTCAATGTCATACTTTCAGTTTCGAATCGCGAATTTGCTTCATGTCATGTCAAGTCTGTTGTGTGTGGTGGTGGGACAAACAAAGTTATCTATGTATTGACTTTGCTAAAATATAAGCTTAAAAATAAATTATAAGTGCGGATCTTCTGTCTAAAATGTAAGTGCAATAATATTTATCCATTCTAGTTATCCCTACTATCTAGGCTCTCCATAGGAACCAAAATAAACGGTTAGTCTCGATCTGTTTCTATAAATTCTTAGATCCGTGATGTTTTTCCGTATTCGTATATTACAAACAATCTTGAATGAGTAATGTTTAAAGTAGGCGGCACGCAAGGTAAAGTTTAGCAAAACCGCGTTACGCTATTACATACAATTTTGGTCATACATGATAGGTACCTGTTTTTCTAAAGTTTTCAATAATGTTTCTTAATATAATTTTAAACCCTTAAGCTTATGTTTATAAACCTAACAACTAAATGTATGAACTTAACTTTAATAGATCTCATAGAGTTAGGTCCTGAAAATCATGAAATAAGGAAAATGTTATTGAACCAAAATAATCAAACAAGGTCAACCACTATTGAAATGAACAATGACCTTTGTATCAAGTAGGTATTAATCTTAAGTGTAAAACGATTTGATTCATGGAATTGAATTTAAGAACAATAACTATAAGTAACTAAGTTGTTCTTTTAAGATTGTAATAAAAAACATTTCTCTAATTACATCTTTGTGATTCACAATTTTTTGAACCTATCAAGAATCTAAGTGACCTCAATGAATTGCCTTGTGAATTGTTACTCTAATGTTTATTTAGAAGTCGTTTTTTTTATTGAATATTAAAAAAAATACAGTCAAAATGAATCTAAACCCATATATCATATTTGCTTATAAATAATTATGAAATCAAAATTCACACATGTTTCCCAAAACATGTATAGTAAAATAAGTCTTAGTCTTAAACATTAGATTTATTCAACATTGTCAACCAGGTGTTGACTTGACATGGTGTTCAGCATGCCTAGTAAGATACTGTAATGTCTGAAACATTCATCAAAAAGAACAGTGTTATCTTCTTTCACTGGAGAATTGTCAATAATGTGGGTATAGAAAACTGAGATTTGATATCATACAATTGAAGAAGGACATAGCAATAGATTCTAAACTAAGAACATAACTCGCATACATGTGTAAGGCAAATAGATACATCCTGTTATTGAGCGGGAGCTCCAAACAGGCTATTATACTGTTATACAGAAAATATAAATATACCAGCACAGTCCTGTGCCTTACCATTTATATTTGGTTTTATAGGTAATTTACAAGCCAGTTTCTCTTCCCTAATACCTTATAGTCTTACAGTTAAACCACACATTTCATTAGACTGTAGATAGATTACACTACAAATTCTTATTCATAACATGTCATATATTTAACTTAAACCCTTTTACAAAAAAATATTTGAAAACAACAAATATTTAACATGTTTGATTCCTTAGCTCTTGGAGCGCCTCACCAGTGACATTAACAAGAGTCATTATTGTATTTTAGGTTTCAATTATCTCCTGTTAATATGTACCTTCATAGTTGAACACTTTATTTACTTACATATTACTGATCTTGATTTGAAATACTATAACTTGAATGTAAATGTTAGATTTCCTTCCTACTTTGAGTTAAGGAAGTATGAATTAGTAAACAACCTAGCTATTGGCTTTAAATAGCATGTGCCAAGCCAAAGCATAACCTCAAGATTGAGTCATGGGTCAAAAACCATTTGTAAACCTTTTTTTTTTATTTGAGGTGATTATCATCCTATGATGATGTTATGGACAATTCAATTAAACACATCCATTGGGTATTTTTACCGGCTGTTCTCATTTTATTTTGCAAATCAATTGAGTTAACTTTTCACTAACAACAAACATACAATGTGCAAAGTTATCAAACATGTCCGTCAATTAATTATTGCATGCAAATAATTATGTCTCAGTAAAAAACTAAAAACAACCATTTGAGTATTCTTTCTAAACAATGCATAGTATTACTGGATGTAATGTATAACAATATAAATGACAATAATGTTGGTACGATCTTTTTCAGTTCATTGATTCCGCGTACTGTGTCATCATCATCATATCATCATAACACCCTATTCACGTTCCCACTGCTGGGACACAGGGACACAGGGAGATTAGGCCTTAATTCACCACGCTGGCCAAGTGCGGGTTGGTGAATGACACATGTCCTTTAAACTTTTTTTTCAAAGTTCTCAGAACATGCCGGTTTCCTCACGATGTTTGCCTTCACCGTTAGAGCACGTGTTTATAAAGCACACATAATTTTCCAAGAAGAAAAATCAGAGGTGCGCGGCGGGGTTTGAACCCACGACCTTCGGAATGAAAGTGGAGCCAACACGGCACTCCGCCGAGTGCCGTGTTGGCTAAGTGGGAGCACACTCGTACTGTGTAATACAAGCGAATCTATTCCATAAACACATCAATTCTGTTAAGGTACACTCGTCTCAAAACCCACTGGGCCCGCGGCAATTATGGCACTATGCCAAGACCAGCCTGCTAATATCTACAGCTACATACAGAATCCGGGCACATAAGTCACGTCCGTACATTCTGTACGAAATCCACTTCAAATCTATGCGTGAACGTACATAAAAGGCACTTGTTCTTTGGCTGAATGACTTCATTTACAAGACCAATTTCGGGTCAATTCAATACCGCAATACGTCTAAGAGCTGGTTAATTCTACGTTCAGATGAGACCAGTGAAACCTCAGGAATCAGGTACCTATAATTCTATTGATGTATGTAAGTCAGTAAGTCGTTAGGTACTACGATAGTGGGAAGAGTTGAGCTTTAATCGCTGAACCAATGTCCTACGACCTACTGGGATAAAATGTAGCTAAGATAAAGTAATAAATACTACGCATATTGTATACATTTTATCACAACGGAATTTACGGAATATTAAAAGTTACGTTGATAAACTTTACGTCCATCTATGCATGTAAAATCACAAAAAATATCACGTAACTAAGTAAAAATATTATTTATATATTGTATTTTATTTTTACATTCTAATATAATTTAAGTAGATGCGACTTTAGTTCGAATAATCAGAATAGACTTGGCTACGCTTTTTGATGAGTTTCTGAAGAGATCCCATAATCCAACGAGAAAATTCATTAAATACGTGATAAGCCCGATGAAATTCTAGAACACCACAAAATATAATATCTAACATACCTAATATCTACGTACTGATCCACAAAGGTAGCTCGCAGACAGAAGTTAGTGTTCAATATCCACTGGAATAGGTAGTTGCTTATGGGTATAATATCTGTGAAACGACGCTTGCGGATGTTATACTTTATGGCTTGAACGTTCTCATGTCGTTTTACAACAGCTCTGCTACGCTGAATATCTTGATCGGAAATATCGAGTATCTTCAATGTAACTTGCGCGCCCACGTCTGTTCACTGCCGCAATCATAATATAAAATTTCTTGAATTATGTTAGGTACTTACTCCAGTTAGAATTATTTTTATTTTCCGCTGTTTTCTACATGCGTGTAAATTGAGTCATAATGATAGGATCTAAAACCACAATTAAATACTCAATAATATCAATTTAACAAGAACTCTTCAGTCATCCACCTAGCAGTTTGACGATTCATCATCATCATATCAGCCCATTGACACCCACTGCTGGGTAAATGCCTCCTTTTTATCACGCTCACAGGCACTGTCCTGTGCGAGCTGCATCCAGTTTCTCCCAGTTTTAGGATTGATTGTATAAAATTATATACTTATGGTGTTAGAGAATAGTACCACTAAAGAGAACAACGCTGCTGCTCGTCTTTCTCTGGTATTTCTCAGAAAATCGCAGTATTTTTCTCGATATTGTAAATTAAAATATACTGCGATCACCAACCTGTCTGTGCCTGGAAAGCTTGGTATATACCTTTATTGCAAAGATGATATCAGTACTTATTACTTGATTGTACTCAATATAATATATTATATGTATATAAGTATAATTTTCTTTATTATATTTTTAGTATAATTTTTAAAGTATAAGTTATAAAACGAAATGAACTTATACAAGGTTGGAAGGTCGGATAAGATACCGATTTTCGTCAAAAATAGATTAAGAGGACAATCGTCCCAATTTATTTAACCTAATAAAACGAAGGTGACTTTTATGTACTTAGACGATGACAGCTCTACCTATCTAAAGTACCACATTATTTCAACTTGCAAACTAAATATCATCAACCCAATCATCATCAAATTAACTTAATATCATCAACAACCCTTTTTGTGTCCAGTAGTAATCTCCGCCCACACTTACGAGGCTCGTTGATACCAATCATCATATCAGCCGTCGGACGTCCACTGCTGGACAAAGGCAAAGATATTATTATCACTACTGAATAAAGTGTTTTCAATGTTACAATTTTTATTCAAGTGTTTATTGCCTACAACTGAAATTAATTAATTTATGTGATCATTATTAAGTTTCATCATGAACTATATTAATTTATGTACCTCATTAAGTAAATGTATCAGACAATTAGGTACCTCTTTTAACAGGAAAATCATAATGTTATCCTCTATTAATAGTATGTTTATAATTTGTCTTATAATTACAAATTACCAACTACGAAGAATTAATCTTGAGACTCGTTGAAAACATCGCATTCGCGGAAAACAATCGGGTTTTTATCACGCTCGCAACAACTCTCAAGGACTTTACGTCATCTCACAGATTCTATCTAACCGGTTACGTAGCTGGAAATGCTGGACCAATTAACTGATCTAAATATAAGGTCAAACTAGTTTTATTTTTAACCGACTTCAAAAAAGCAGGAGGTTCATAGGTCGACTGATTCTTTTTCTATTTGTTATCTTTGGGTTGGGGGGACCGATTTAGATATTTTTGTATTCTAAAGCTGATTATTCCCGTGTAATTTAAAAATATTAAGATAATACAGTCGAATTTTCACCATATTTCACGTTTCGTGAATTGTAATTATTTATTGACACATCAGTTTTGATAAATATGTGTAGCGTTTTAGTCTGCTAGCTTTATTTTTGGCACAAACCGTGCCAAGAAATAAACGCACATGAAAACATAACCCTTCTTCAGGGTGCTACGGTCAAACCGGCATATTTTATAGCAAAGCTTGGCAAGGGTTAACTACTAATTTTTCAGTTGTCCGTACGATTTCAGGTCAACAATTCACATGTTTTGTATGAATAATACTTAATTAACCAAATACTAGCCGTATTTAAATTTAAAAATAAATAATTGGAACAAATATTGCTGCTCTATTAACACACCTATGTCTAGTAATATCGAAGTGGTACTAGGGTTTTCCAAGACCATATAGGTACCACCAGAACTCGTCAAAATGTCCTTGTAAAAATACAAAATCCATGACAGTTTGCTACGAACATGTGATTTAGCGGTTGAAGAATCACTGTTAAAGCAAGTGTAAAACCAGGCGTTACGAGGCGGGGTTCGTAACCACAAACTTCTAAATAAAAGTAGAAACTTTAATAATAAACATATTCACCTAGATCAGAGTATCCCAGTCATTAATCTTAATTCCGCTAGAATTCCTTAATCAGCAGATAAAGTAGTCGCAGATTTAACCATAGCTAAACGGATTATGCGCTTACTACGTCTTACGCACTAGCGTTCTCATGTAGGCAGGTCATTAATTTGTTATAGTGTTTGTAAGCTTATCAACAAAGCTGCTAATATATCCTTAAATTCACTATGCATCATCATCACAATCCATATAACATTATAAAGCCTTGTGGAGTTGGTGTGCCGAAAAAATAATATCCATAATGTATATTATTATGATATGTATATATTAATTTTAACCTTATTGTGATTTATTCGTTGCAAAATCAATATCAAACTATATTGGACTATTTTATTATTTCAATCGATAAGAAAAGTAAATAATGACACGATCGTCGCCCCAACTCCGTTCTCAATGATAACGTTGGCTCAGTTCCAACAAACATTTTTATATTTCTAACTCGTGAATTCGCCTGTTATTTGAGGTTTAGACGATGTGCCCACAGAACTGTTACCAAGCTAATAAATAAAAATATACCGCCATATCTATTATATATTTGGTTTCATATTTTTGGTTATAATACTCGTATTTATTTTCTCGCACGATAAATAACGTAACGTAGGTTTTATAGTTTTCGTACAGATTTACTTGCATATGCTTCCCTTGGTCGCTCGTATGAAATATTAACTTCTCGGAAATTTCTGTAACCAGAGAAAATTCCTTTCTCGTAGATCTCTTCCAATAATGTACTCGTTGAAAGCAGACTGCACCCACATTAAAGCTTGCGAAGGCTTCGCTAAGATTTCGCTCTAAGGTATTTTCGGATTTTGTTTTAGAAAACCGCCATTTTGCAGTGATAACATCGTGTTCATCACACAGTTATCTGCATTTAATAACATTTACTGAATTTAATAAATAAAAAACTAAATTCAATTTAAAATGCCGCATTATTCCCTAAAGCGCTTACGTATTTAATTATTTCGCGCTGGGATCGGCAGTGATTTATTAACTTATGATTAAATTATGATCTCATTATTATTATCCGAACAGGCGTTATCACTTTAATTAACCTTAAGCTGTCTGGGTCAATACTTCTAAATTATGTATTCGTATGAGCACTTCTGTCAAGACTCGTATAATAATATTGTAGTTTATCATTTTCAAAAAGTGTTTTATGTACGAATCTTCCAGGACTGACAGAGTCGCAGGGATAGTGTATCAGTGTCACATGTATGAAATATTATTGATATAACTTATAATTTTAATTAAGTGTCATTTTGTGCGTCATATTTAATTGCGATAGCATATTACACTCAAACATACTGTAAACATACTTTAAAACAAATTTAATTATTATCGTATTATGTTTTATTTAAATATAATGTACATTTATTAATGATGTTTGAAAATAACTCCTGTGTAAATGCGTGAGTAATTCCCGTTTTATAAAATGAATATGTTTGACACGTTATAATTATACCAATAAATACTATTATGACTATTACTTTTATTATTATACAATAAGACAGGATATATGGTTTTTACCATAATTTCATTATCATTATCCTGCTTTTATGCTTTAAATTCAACCGACGCCGGTTGAGTAAGTAGATTTGTCGTCTGCGAGCTTAGTTGTGAGCACGAAATCCTCACAAACCGTACACCATTCCAGTGAAAATTCTCACATGGCGTCCTCGAGCGCAAAGTGTGAACAAACTGGAGATTTCCACCGATATAAATCCGGGTAAGCGACACCCGCGCTCTCGCATCCACAAATTCGCCTTCCTGCGCCACAGCTAGCTGTTCGAGCGTGCCAAATCTTGTGTCCGACAAACTACGAGTACGCGACTCCGCACGTACATATTTATACGGTTTGACACTTCGCGCTGTCACGTTCACCTTGTTTCTGTCCCAGTCCGGATGAGCATGCTCAGCCACTCTCCAAATTTCGGGAGCTGTCTTTTCCATTTACATGTTTTATTTATTCCATTACGGAATGTTTCTTTGTGAAACATTGCGTGATTGCTTGTTTTTCTGTGCTCGTGATTCTGCTTGGTAATTTGCTTTGGTCCTAGTAACAATGTTATCGTTTGTTTGTTTATGGCTGCTCTCGCTGTTGGTCAGTTGAGTAGAGTCATTAAATAGCAAAAATGGAACGGCCGAGTGTCGGCGGACGGTGGTTGACGGCGGAGGTGACACTCAGTCAGGCCGTTAGCGCGGCAGTAACAGCCTCAAGTGATATATGGCCTGCGAAGTGGCTCGGTGCCGCTGTCACTTCGCGTTTCACGTTCACGCCGCAAAAAGATAAAAAGGATTCCGAAATACGATTCACAAGTGGCCTGCCGGAAATGGGTAGAAAGTTACGGACCTCGGCTTTATGTCTGGCAATATATCTCTCGTATCGCTATCCAATTTCTGCTCTATGGCATGTAATGTCCCCCTGGGGATCCTTTTAATTTGGACTCTTTTTAATCAGCACCATTAATTCCTTACATGATTACAAGCGCTAGGGAATTCAGATAACTTCGAACGTTTACTATCTTTAAGATTTATGAGTTTCTAACACGCTCTGGGAGCGTCCCGTCTTAAAATTTTCGCAAAATAAATTGCTTTATATATTTTGCTAGAAAAGCTTACTCAGATATTGTTAAGAACGACTATATCACGGTTTAATAAAGGAACTGCCCCTAAATTGCGTGACTGCCTCGACCTCTGCCGTTCGACCTTCATTGACCCGTGCCCCGGGGTGGCACCTTCGAACTTCGAACCATCACTTCACTCACAGGCTTCACTCTCAGCGGCCTTTCGAACGGAAAACTCGTGTTAGTTATTTGGATGTTACGTAAATTCATTTGATTTCTATTAGGTAGTAGATATTGATGTTTCAACCAATTTTCCATGATCAAACGCTGACATCATTGCTGTAATTACGATGAATGGGACGTGCTCTACGTCCTGCCTGACTGCAAGTATTCATGCTTATTGTAGTTTATTTGTGCTATTGTGAGGTTATTGGCGGCTGTGTCGTGAAAATTGACCGCCTCCTGTGAATCCCGTCTAGTCGAGCTGCGAGCGTGTTCTCTTTGTAATCGGAGCTGTTCTGTACGTGTAGGTGATTTTATAAAACGTCGTTTGTGCAATCTTACGCGTTGTCTAGACAAAATCTATTTTTTGTCCAGTTTTCGTTGCCTGTGAATTACGTGCCTAATTGTAGAATACTCGTCTGAGTCTTGGTCACATCAGATTATGACACTGGTGTGAATATCAGACATTTATTTTTAAATAAAATACGGATCTTAGGTTTGAAATAGCGTTACATACATATTTAAGTCTGAAGTATTTGTGGTAGTATTAAATAAATAAAGCGAGAAAGACACAGGTTCTGAAGATCTATATGTGTACCAACACCGTGAGATTGTTCCGTAGACAAATACAAGCAGGGCTAACCAGAATTTTCTATCTATGCAGAAACTTTAACAATCCCTACTGACTCAATTTCATATCCAAAATATTACTGCTTCGGTGTTTTCAATAAAGAGAAACAACTTGTGTCATATCCGCAAAACGTTTACTTACAGTGGCAGAGCAGTAGTTGGTAACTGTTTCGTATAACCTCGTTAGGTTATACGAAACAGTTTCGGGCGAAATTGCTCGGGGAATGTAGCTAGATGTCATAAAGTTTGAGCAAAGCTGTTGGACAGACGTGTGCAGCTTTAGAATACACGTGTTGGCGACCAAACATTTCATCTCGCGTGCACTTCACTGAAAACTTTGTTGGTCTTTGCAGTTTGCACATTGTTACCTAACGAAGTTCATACCAGCCAGTCATAAAACTACTCCCATCTACTTGCTTCGAACGTGTGTATTGCCACTCCTGTAGACAAAGCAACATAAAGCTTCAATTCAGAAGCACGCCGCATTATTTGTTTCACTCAGAGATATTGCGTTGTCTTTTACAGATTCGCAATGGACTGGAGGACAGCTTTGATTACGCTCGCCTTGGTGTTTTACGCTGATGGATATTCAAGTAAGCACTCAAATGTTTATTCTACCTTCTCGGGGTTGCATTTCGCCGAGCAGCGGGTGAGGTGCAACTTTGTGTTTTTATTGCGGCTAATGCAGTTCAAACATGGAGTTGCATTTACTAAAGCCCCGCTATAGATCAACATCAGGGGCATACATCGTACGTGGCCCACCCTCAAACTGCCGAGAGATATGGCGAGAATCCATTACCTAATGCTCGCATAAAATGAACATCACGCCTTCGGAGTAACAAAACAACGAGTTATGATCCGGCCTTATATTATGATGCTCTTTTATTTGTTTTTATTGCCACTAAAATCTCACTTGCCGCATTCGCAAATTCTTTGTCACCTTTGGTATTTGGGGGGTGGGTATCTTTGGTTAATGCGATCTTGGTTTATGATTTTTCTATTGTGGCTTTGTGGTACAGATTTTTATAGATAAATAAATAAATATTTGCTGGACATTTCATACAGCAACATCTAGTCCCGTGGTAACCTCGGTTGATCTATAAAACAACTAACTTTATAATAGTAGAGTTCTAGATTTTTGAACGGAGCCTCGTTATAACATCGCAATTTCACGACGACATCTACTTAACATCAATCTCAGCACTGCATTACCTTAAATAACCTCGGGTGAAATTCCCGTATTGTAGTGGAATATTTATGGACATGTCTCTCGGGCACAGCTTTCCCGAATGTATTGTAATAACAATTGCTAGGTGAATTATTAAGACGTAAAGTGCTGAGCGTTAGCTTTACAACAGCCGTTTAAATGGATCATTATTTCACACCAGCAGCGGATTGGGTAATTCTGTGCACTTTGGCTGCAATCCGATTAAGGCTCTCGGATTTACAGATTCAATTTATTTTTTGTTGATAATATTTATTATTTGAAGCTACTGGCCCGTTGTGCAACTTTGCCGGCTTCATCGATTAACTTTTAACCTTTATACGGCTTTTGTAGGCATTGGTAGTTTCTGCGATTAATGCATTTAACCAATCAAAGCTTTTTAATATTATAGAATTCATCTCAAAGATTGCGTTAGTGTTTAGGTATTTCAGACTTCAACAATATCTTACCTTTAAAACCTCATATCTAACTTTTAAAGCTGTCTGTTTACCTTATGTTACGAGATCGAGGCTATTAAGGTTGCCTTACCTTCCGCAGTTACCTTTCGTAGGCCGCTCTCAAACTTCCCCTCAATATAAAAGTTACACGCAGTTTCCTCAATAAATATCAAAAACTTATACCTGTTCACGGAGCCTATTACAAAAAGGGTAATATTATAGATAAGCGTGCGAATTCTATGTTGTGGAAAACAATTCTGCGGCAAAAAGTTGTTCGCTTCGGTAGGCTTTTATTACGTGTGATATTGACTCTCAAGCGAGGCCGCGCGGGAATCCCAATCTAAGTATATAATCTTGTATATGCAAATGATCCCTATTCCCTTACAAACGAATTCTTCCCGGTCACGGCGTTCGGGTTATAAAAAGGGCAAAATTCTTGTAGACACAGCGGAATAAATTCATGCGAATATTATGACTTTTTTCATTTTCTAACACGTTTTAGCCACTCAAATCCCTTTTATTATTCCGGTAGAGCGGCCCAGGAACGATTGTTGCGCTTGTGGTGCCTGCAGATAATACCTCTATCTAAGTATCCGAAAATGATTTATACGGCGGTTAAATTGTACCGCTTCCGCCTCACGAATTTCAATGAGAAGCGCTGTTTCTTGACTTTGAACCTTTTGCTCGTGTTTTGTAAGTTACAGTCCTTTGGTCGTGGTAGCCGGGAACTTTGCTTTATTTTGTCGGGAGTTGTAAACGATCACAGTTGCGGCGCAATGAAGTGATTTTCTGGAATTGGTTGTGCTTTGATAATAAACTCCCTGGACCAATATCGTCTACCGCACTCAATATTGGTTTATTATCTACCTTACCGTTTTATGATATCCTAGATAGGATACCTACAAAATTATTAACTTCCGAATCAATTACCAAAGCAAGTAAGCACGATTTTTGATGTTGGGCGAAATTTTGCATGTCTCAATCATTCGAGTCGTATTAGGTAATTATTATGTTTCGCAAACTGAAAAGGAATACTATAAAATACCTAAATAAAAATAAAATAGTTCGTGGAGGATCTAGAAGTTGTTGTTGGGCAAATAATACCTAAATGTTGTTTCTTTTGCAGAATACGGGCGCACTTGCAAGGATATAGGATGTTTGAACAGCGAGGTTTGTGTATTGGCCGAAGACCCCTGCAGTTTCGGACACACCCGCGATTGTGGCACTTACCCTACCTGCAAGAAGAAGTCGCAAGTTGAAGGTAAGAATCATTAAATCGACTCGCTTAATACACGTTCTATAAAGATACTGGTTTATTCGTAAAAAATATATAGTACTTACTTACCTGTTTTATGGCTATCAAAAATATTAAGTTCTGGTTTGCCTTTAGGTAATTACAAAATACCTTTTTAATGTTGGTATTTATAGATTACTAGCGCTCCAAGGTTTTGCTAACGTTATTATAATTTTCTCACCTTTGGATACTAGGCTTGCATCGATAGTCTACTCAACACCGTAAGAATTATTAATTATTTTGAAGTCCTTCAGACTATGTAATTCTTACGGTGTTTGTTTCAACCATACATATATATATTTAATCGGTTATATTAACTTTCAGGTTCCCATGCTCAACCATCAGCCCCGAAGCCGGCTCCACCGAAACCACAATCTCATGACTACGACAGTGCGCCGAGTTACAAACCGCCAGCGCCACCTACCGGCGGTAACTTGCCCTATGGCAATTCAGGTGGCAACTCTCCATATGGTTCAAATACCGGTGGCAATTCTCCCTATGGTGGTAGTTCGCCCTACGGATCTAACGGTGGCAATTCCAACCCTGGCTCACCTTACGGAAACCCCAATCCGTATGGAGGTAGCAACCCTTACGGTTCGCCAAGCGGTGGATCGAATCCTTATGGAGGAAGCAACCCTTACGGTAGCTCAAGCGGTGGATCCAATCCTTATGGAGGAAGCAATCCGTACGGAAGCTCAAGCGGTGGATCTAATCCTTATGGAGGCAGTAACCCATATGGTTCATCAAGCGGTGGATCCAATCCTTATGGAGGCAGTAACCCATACGGCTCATCAAGTGGTGGATCTAACCCTCTCGGAGGTTCCTCAAACAAAGGCAGCAGCCCTTTCGATTCCATTCTAAACACGTTAAACAAATACGCTAGCGGAGGCGGCGGCCAAGGCGCCGGTGGCAGCAGTCTTTCCAACATCTTCGGTAATGTCCTAGGCAATCTATCCAAGAACGGCCTAAGCGGAATTCTATCCAACACGCGCCCGATTCAGGAGAACCCTAACTATTCCTCCTATAGTTCGAACTCTAGGAGCGCTAACGTGCAGAATTCTCCGTCAGGTCACCAGAATCAAGCTACCCCCAAACGTAATAATGGACAGAGCCAGAGTGGTGCTGCGACGCCGTACCAAAACTATGGATGGAATGCTAGGTAAATTTACTTGATCAATAACAAGTAAGATTAGGGACGATTGAGACTTTTGCGATCGGATATACTTTCATTAATTGAGATTTCAACTTTTAAACTATTTTTAGAACTATTTAAAGTTGAAGAGCTTGTTGCTTCAAAGATTCTATAAATTGTTCCATTATTTCCATAACATCTTAAAAAGATCACTTGGCAAGTCAATTTCATTAAACGCACGCGGTACGTAATGTCGAGACTAACCAGATTATAACATTTTTGCGTTCCATTTTTAAACAAAATATATGAACGCGGATTATTCTTAGAAAACTAGTCTCATGGTATAAAATCTGGGGAAGATAACAAATGTCTCTATACTATTCTCTAATTTTACTTGTTTTTTGTCCGATTTGGTGGTTGTGCACTGGCTTTGGACTAGCACTGCTAATAAGATTATCCTTTTATTAAGGCTTTGTTATTTTATAATAATTTACTACCATTTCCTCTATAATAATAATATTTACTGACTTTATTTTAACTAAATCAATTAGATCTTTATAAGCTTTTAATTAAGTCTATCTGTGTTTAAAACTAGAATTAATGGATAAGCTTACGCAATTGTATTTCATATTAAGAAATATGTAACTCTGGCTAAGAATACTCTAATTTTATATTAACACTAATTTTTCACAATCTCATACTATCCCATAATCAAAAAATAATATTTTACGAAGTTGGGTTTGTACTAAATCTAAATGCTATGAATGAAAATATAAACAAATTGTTTTTAACAATCTGAATAATAGTTAACCTTTTATGGTTGAGGCAATACCAACCTGTATAATTAATACCTAAGTATATTTATAGATTTGAGATTTGGGTTTCAGTACGAATTTATCTATAGCTTTATATAATTTGTATTGATTTGCTTAATAATAAAATTTCAAACTGAAGCCTAAATTCATGCATGTTGCTGTATATTATGCCTTATCATTTTGTTTTGTCAATCGTTTAGGTACCTTATACAACGTGTTATCTGTATAAAGCCTTACTATGCCTAAGTTACATTGTGACTTGATGATTAAACGAACTTACCTGATTGAGAAGTTATATCTAATTAAACAAAGTGGTTTGTTCATTCGACTTTAGATTATATATAGGAGACCTGTGCTCAGTATATAATATTAGTTATTTATTTGGAAACCCTCCTTTGGCTAAAAATCACCAATATAAATTAAACTAAAAAATGTTGCTAATTCAAGTTACCTAAATTACATACAAAATTATATGTAGAATTATTGTTATACATCTATTTGCTGAGTACATTATACTGCTTTTAAAGTTGATTTGCTACAGTATACACGTTGTATTTATTAGTCTCAAATTATTTTATTTTGCTTAGTTTTAAGCTACATATTAGATGTTTTATTTCAAGTTTGCACAATATCGAAATGCTCGTTTTATTTGCTTACTATTATTAAATATTGAACTAATTATAATTATTCGCGTGCCATGTATTAACTTTAATGCATTTCTATTGCAGTGTGATACTGATTTTGACGTTCTTCGTACACCGATATTTGCTGAATGTGATAAATTTTTAAAACATTTAAAATAAAAAATAATTAGGTACACTACCTAGTATCTTTAAGATTCTGGTTAATTTAAAGTCATAGTTACCTTTACTTAACTGTAAGAATATGATGTTGGTAAAACCTTTAAATGTTTATTTTATATACCTATTTGTGCTGTAATCTAACAATATAAATAAAAAAGTGTTTGTACTTGTCACATTTTATTTAAATCCAATATTTTGTAGAAACATAATTTAAAGTTGCATAATGTTATTTATTAAATCAACATAGACATGGATTACTTAGTAACTTCTCTCGACATAGAAGTCGACCTACAACTTATAATAAAGTAAAAAAAATATAAACAAAAATCTCACCAATTATTTTATGTTAACTTGTAATACTCGAATAAATTTGGAATGTATCAGTTATTAATATCATAATAAATAAATATTACAGGACAATTTTACACAGCGACATCTATCTCTAAAATCTCTTGCTTATATAGTCATAATAAAGTTATAAGGTTTTGGGTCAATGTATACTAGCGCTAAAATTTGTAACTGTTAAATTTTACAAATTTTGTGAGTTTATTACATCGCGCTATTTTACGTCCGTTATATTAAGCTAGCTCATTTATCCCGAATTAGAAAAAATTGTTGCATAAGTATGTTTTGGATTATTTCTTTTACTTGCGAAATATAAATTGATCCTAAGGTTCTGAGGTCACTTAATAGCCGCCTTAAAAATATTACAATTAACTTGATAAAAATGACTCCTTATACCTATAGGAGAAATAAAAGGTTTTCTAGAGATGCCCAAAACCATAGAATACCTAATGATAGCCATGACCCGAAAGTGTAATTCATAGATGTCTTCTACTATACATACACAAATAAACAAAATATCTGGACTGTTCTTAGTTTTCAACTAGTAGCTCTATTCTCATAATCGACAATCGGCTATTAGCCGTCGAGTCTTGTATACCTACGAAATAAGATAATTCTGATCCAGTGCATTTGTATGGAAATTTCGATTCGAACAGAATAGGCCGGGATCCGTAGTACATGGAAATCAAGTGATTACTAACAAGCTAATTTTTGGTGAGTAGCTTCGTTTCGATGAGACGTCCAAAGATATCCTATACCCAACTCTCGATTGTGGTAGTAATTTAAATGATTACTATGATTACTAACCAGCTGATTTTTTGTTGTATACTTAATTAATATTTATAAAATCTAACGGACATATTGTCCTACAAATTTCGTGGTCCGTTATCCCGGTTTTACATCCTTGAATTTTTTAATCCTTGATATCTTTGTTAGCTACCACAATCGAGAGTTGGGTATAGGATATCTTTGGACGTCTCATCGAAACGAAGCTACTCACCAAAAATTAGCTTGTTAGTAATCACTTGATTTCCATGTACTACGGATCCCTGACTAGAAACTAGATTTAACAATGAAACATGCCAACAGCACTGCTCGCCATGCGCCATTCCATGTTCGTAAACGAATGTTTTTTGACATTTTAAAGACGGCAAAATATCAATAGCCAGTCACGTTCGCCACTTCAAGAAGAAGAGGCGAAGAAAAATGAAGTTAAAAATTAAAATAAGACAAGAGCTACTGACCTATATTAAGTTCGAGATACCTAGCAATAGAATCACAATCCTATTCAATTAATTTTCAGGCTATACCTACATGAACATCAATGGTCCAATATTCTACATCATCTAATAACATTTCTATTTTAATCCCTATTTTTCTGAACTCCACTAAATCACTAATACATTTTCAACCCTTGTTGACTTTGTTTATTCATCGAGATTTATTTTGATTTTCGTTATAGTTTTCTATTATTATAGATCATTTGTTCATCCAGTGAAATAATATATTCGTACCTAGCGCATTAAAACGGATTATGCTAATATTGTACTTTTCATTGCATTTAGATCACTATCAATATTATTATATAGAATTTTATATACATTAATTGCTGTTCAGTTCAGTTTTATCTTCTTTGACCTGCACACGCTTAGGCCTATGGAGTTTGTTCAGAGCTAGACCTAGAACTAGGAACGTTAGCCACACCCCGTACCAATAGTGGTGCATTGAAGAATAGTAGATCCAAATACGATCGAACGTTAGTAGAAGGAAGGCTGCGGCCTGATATGACTCTGAATGCGATCGGAGGAACCACATTACGAAGCCGACTATCTTCTTTTTCTGAAAATTAAAAAAAATATATAAATACTTGAAGATATAGAGAGGCTTTTGTTATGCAGTGTACTAATAATCATTTATACATAATTTCATTAAAACATAAATAATCTGATAGAACTACGAGTAAAAGTGAAATTAAGCTGACAGAACTAAAAGTGAAATTAAGCTGAAATAACATCGGTAAAGTAGGTGTCGCACACGTTGTATTATATGCTGCCGTAGCCGTGTGGTGCCGGCCTTACAATAGTATCACCCCATCTTTCCCCACGTGAATCGTTACAGACTAAGGTTAACCTGAAGTAAGATCTAACTAAGGTAATATTGAGTACGAAACAAGTCCTAGGTACGAATGGATTTTGATGAAACTTAACAAAAATAAGTATCGTACATCAGATTAGTCCATCCATACTTTTAATTGAGGGAAATAAAACGTGGTAAAATCCATCCATTAACGCGGGCGGTCAGTATTTATGATCCATTATAAAGCACGCTATGGGCAGTTAGCTAGCGTGATATATTATAATGCTTACCATTCCCGTAGCATCCTTATAATACAACTTGTAGTATATATCCTCGGCCATGAGGTAGAAGGGACAGGCGTAGATGCAGAAGAAGTAGCCCGCGTGGAACCCGTGCCAGATCACAGACACGAACAGTGCCGCGTGAATCCTGAAACAACATCGCGTTAAAGTTTAAGTCAAGATCTTTAATTCCATAGAATATGGAAAACAGATTTGATTTTTCAACAATTGGACAGTTTATTATATACTTTATTTCAAGAAGATAATACAATGAGAATGAACTTTTTCAATGAACAAATGATTGCCTAAAAATTGGAATACGAACCTGCGCTTCATCATCATTATTTCATTGTTGGCCATTTGTTTCAGTTGGAAGCCATTTTCTACATAATATCTTCTCAATTTTATACTAAGCCGTAATGAAACTTCAAGCCTACATACTCGTATGTATCTCTGACAGAGTTAAAGCCTATTTCAGGCCTACAGGGTTTCGAATTACAGCACCGAGTTATTGTGCATAAAAAGACTTTAATTAATTCAGCTACCCCAGTTCAGTTTCATTAAACTGAATGGAACTGAACTGAATTAGCTGAATTTATTCTAGTCTATCTACACTTGATAACATATCCGTTCTTATTTCAACTTACCTTCATGGAGTGACTGTCGCCTCGCATCTACACTTCCACAGACCATAGATAATACATACTACTTACTTCAACGGTTTGAGCGGGAACCGCTTATAGACGACCATAGCGACCCAGTACTGCACCGCCTTGTTCCAAACCTTCATGGAGTCGCGCAAGGTCACCGTCGTCTCGCATCCCCACACGTCCATTGACTCTACTGTGTTGAAATCGTATTGGGCTACTTTCGCTTCATCTTCTGACCTGAAAAGGGCATTGGATATTAGTTGTGTTCGATAATCAGAACAATAAATGTTAATATGTAAAAATAAAATTTACATTATAAAGAAATCAAAGATACCATTAGTGGAATGCGCTTTATTGATTTGATAGAATACAAGATTTAGGGATATCATTCCTTTTTCCTTTCCAGTTAACCAAACCTAAGTATAAATGGAATCTTATCACCATCGTCGCCCCTATTTACGTTCCCAACGCTGACTTCTCTCTTAATGAGAGAGATTAGTCCTTAATTCACCACACTGGCCAAGAGAAGGTTGGTATGAATGGAATTGTAAAAGCAATTCATGATGGACATGAATTACTTTTACAATTCCATTATATCAGGAAACAAACTGGTAGAGATTCAACTTGAATTTTATTTTTGCATAGAACTTTGATTCAGTTATGTAAATTGTATTTAGAAAGTAACCCACTATATTATTTTGTGAATTCCATATACTTTGTAATATGCCTTAGCTTCATAGCTTATGCAGCCTTGACTGACTTGACTCACTACAGCTAATAATTAACAGAAGTACTTACTAAGTATTTAAACCAGTCATGTGATACTGGCATGCTGTTAGCTAATTATGATTTTTGCACTTTTAACTTCTCATAAAATATATACCTATACTGTTTTTATGTGACACAAGAGTATTGTTTATAGTTTTGTTTCATTAAAAACTGTTCATACCCCGATTGAAGGAATAATAAACATGCATTTATGCAACCAAAATTAAGATAAGACCTTTTTTTTGTTTATACTTACATTCCCCTCAATGCCGCATACTGCACAGTAGGCCCATGTCCGGTTCTGTTCTTGCCGCCTACAGGGTAGGCCCCAAGCCCGGCCGACGTACACACGCTCTCAGCTAACGTCATGCCGGCGTAGATGCGCTGACGAAACGCAGCAAACAGGGCCCATGGATACAGCATCCTGTATATCAAGTGACGGCTGTTGTGGTCTTCTGATAGAATGTACTGGAAAAAAGTTAATACATTTTAGAATATTAGTCATTATGATCATAAAGAATATATTTAATTGTATTCTATATAAAACATGTCAGTATTGATAGCCACTACTGGGTATAAATTTAAAAAAAAATTAAGCCTGTCCCTTAAGTTGTCTCATTTTTTATTTAGTTTTTAGTCAAGTCAGCCAGTCCTATCAATGTTAGACAGCTTTGCCTACGATTTTCCTGCAAACCTTTCAGTTGTAACACTATCAGTTCAGCTGTGTCAATATAAACTACTTACAGTCACAGTAACAAATCTTTATATAAATATTAAGTTTATGTGTTTTAATATTACCTCCAAAGGCCAAACATTTGAGAAGGCTAAGTACAAAGATATGTAAAGAGGCACCATTCTCAAAGTGTTGATTGTGAAACCAAGGCAATCCACAAATTTACTGTAGGGCAGTGTGAAGTAGTCATTGAATGTTCTATATCTATAGTAGGGACCTGAAACAGAAAACAAACTTGTCTTTTTACATAATAATTATATGAGTATATGATTCGCCTTTCATGACAAAAAATGTATATTAAATCATAATTGTAACATTTTAATCATAATACAATATTTTCTTAATCTTAAGTAAAATGTGTTGCAGATTGCTATCTTAAAAACAGTATCAGTTAAGTATTTATCGTGCAAGCAGGTTTTAATTGAAGAGTCTAATATTTTTTTTATTTTACTTACCAGTCAACAAGCCAATATAACAATATGTATAATGAAACAGATCCAGAAAACTTGGGTTGATAATTTCAGTAAAATCTGGGTCTCTGTCCTTTTTCTGGGTGATTTCATCAACTTTTTTAGCTTTAGCAATGGCTAACCAAGATCCATTCATTTCAAATGCTATTCCAACAACTCTGAGTACTAAAATCATCTCTATTAAATTAGTTTGGCCTGACGGCAATTGTAGACCAAATTTATCAGCCAGACGAAAGAAGAATAGGTAGCCAAACATAAAAAGAAAAGTAACAATATGACAATATCTGAAACAAGAATAAATAAATTTATACATTTAACTGGAAAATCTATGGAGCAATATCCTTGAATTAAATTCAAATTGTGTTACAGGTTTAGTGATCTGACTAGGTCAGAGACTAGAGATCTAATTTGTTTATTACAAAATATATTGAACTTCATAATTAACTGACAATCAAATCCTTTTTTTTTAATCTGAAGAAATATTGTTTTATGCTTAAATTATTCATAGAATATTACTGTGAAATGTTTACTTATTGCTATTTGAAGTAGGAAGGTACTTTAAGTTATCAACATCAATTATATACTTGTTTATTATTATTTAGTTAGACCTCACAGTAAATTGTTAATTAATTTATATTTGGAGACATGCTTACCTGATGGAGGCTAATTTTATCACACATAGTCCAACAAATGCTGATGCAATTGGATGGTAGGCATTTCTTCCAGACACAATAAATATCAGTAGAATACCGATTACGGAGCCGACCCATTTCTTCTGGTTTACATCTTTAATTTTTCTGTAGTAAGGCCCAATTCCAACACTAAATAACAAAAGTGAGAGATATACAATATCATTTTTGTTTTTAGCAATAAATGCCAACATTCTATTTGAAAAACTTCAGTAGAAACTGTAGAAAAGACGAGAAATGAAATAAATTATTTTTAAATTATTATTGCACTGTTGACAAAGTAAAGTTTGGTTTCAAAGAGAATATAATCACTACGTTTTAAGAGACGGCACTCAGAACATTGGATTGAGTTCACTTGACGTGAGCTCGAGTAAACGCAACATTACCAACATAAGGACAATATCGCTCAGACAGGCAATGCTGCCAACCTAACAGTATTAACTTTTGAAAGCTCCTCCAGGACCTCGCTACTTGTATTTTTCATATATTTTGCAGAGAATTATGCTAACCAATTCACCTATCATTGCTATACATTTCTTAAAATAAGGAGGCCATGAAAATAATACAAATCAAATAAAATCAATCGTTTATTTGCAAAAACACATCATTTTAGAATACAAAATAGGTACATTTCTTATAGAACTACCTAGTAAATGTGTTCAAACTTGCAAGCAGGTGTGCATATAATATTAAGTAGGTAATGAGTATACTATAATAATACAATTAAATTGAATTAAACTTAGGGTTCAAAGGAAATTTTAAAAGAAATATATATTGGGCTTATCTTTCGTCTACCACAAATAGAACATTTCCTGGAGCTTCTGTTGTATGATTTTTTTTTATCCGAATCTTCTATTGTATTTTGCATGTTCAATTTTTAATATTAGTTTTGACTTCACTTTTGCACAATATTGCGGAATAAATTTGGATTTGATAAACTTAATTTTCTCAATTTCAAACAAAACGTACAACTGAAAAATCAGAATGAAATGACAATGTGACATGATAGTCAATCCGTCAATCGGCCAATTTTACTCCTAACCTAAGTACCAACCGAATAGTAAGAACTTCGGCATTTGTTGGTTGGCAAGCATTTATGTACAATTATTTAATCTCTGTTTTGTCAAATTTAAAACTTAACATCAAAGAAATAAAGTGACTTATCGTTTACATTATCACTATTCAAATTCTGTTCCAAGGCAGTGTCGACCCCCTGGTTTGGTTTGGTTGGAGTTGTTTTTTTTTCTTGTTTTGCCCTTTGGGCAGACAATAGTCTCCAACCTTTGGTGGGTATGGTAGAAAATATTTTTGTGCCTATCTCTGTTGCCAAACAATTTTTTTTATGTCAAAGTCACACATCCAACAACACAAGTTTGACAAAACATCGTGTCGTGACGGAGAAGAGAAGTTGCATGTTCGAATTCAAGTCATCACAAGCAGGGCTGTTTTTTTTTAAATTTTAATTCCATGTTTCAAAGCCACAAAATTAATAAAGAAAGACAAAAATTTATGTTAATAGTTACTTACAATTACGCCATATTTTATTGTTCTGTGACTTAAACGCTTTAACGCATAAAAGAAAGGTGCACGTTAAAACATAATCAATATCTCTGTGTTATAAAATATATTCTATAAGCTGTAATCGGAACGAACACTTTGACATTTGGCAGATCGGCTGATCGCAAACAAAACAAAATCAAATCGAAATGAAAAGAAGAAGAAAGCTCATCGTAGTTTGCCGTACAAGAATAATAGATTACGTTGCAAATAAACTACAATGTTTACGAGGGCTCAAAGCAGAGTAAATGAACTAAAATTAGATGAAGAAACAAAAAATAAAATTGCCAATGAAATAAATTTAAAAGTAGGAAGTGATATCAGTGATTTAACCAACGCAGAAGATTTAGCCGCAGATCTGCTTCGAAAGAGAACTCAGATCCAGAGCTCCGTAAGTCTATTCTATTCTAGAGTTTATTAATCGAATTATTGGCATTATAGATGATTTATTAAATCATGTCTACATTAATTTGAATAAAATTAATTATAGTTGTAGATACGTAATCGTAATGCATTAGTATTCTGATTTCCAGAATAAGCTAAATCGGTAAAAAAATATTTTAAAAGTTATACTAATTATTATACCTATTTTAGAATAAAATTTAGATACTTACTAAATTTTCTTTTATTTAGATTTTTTAACCAGTTCTTTTATTTAGATATTTATTGTTTCTATTAACTACTTCTACATAGGTAAAGTTTATAGTATAATTTTACCATGTCATTTCTGTACTTAGAACACAGCATTTCTTCTATGACATAACACAAAAAGTTACAGTTATTTGATTCAATACAAGTTTTGTCTTTCCAGTTAGCTAAAACCCAAAGTGAAGTTCCTAAACTAATTGCAACTGCTGTCAGAAAAGGTGAGGTTAATACACGGGATATTGAGGCTTTGCAAGGGAAAAGTGAATGTTTGAAGGAACAGGCGGAAGCATTGCTTGAAAATACAAAACCTTTATATGAAGAGCTGGAAAAGAGATTTTTCGCAATCAATAAGTTAGAAAATGTACTCCTATATTTGAAATCTTTTGAAAAGATTGAAGAGCTGAGGTAAAATTAACTTTATTTAATTACAAACAACATTTAATCCATTGCTGTGTAAATATTTAGCAAAAACGGTAATTACTGTTGCCTAAAAATAAGCAAGAATGAGAAAATTTACTGTTTTACAGTCTATCCAAAACACCTTATTTTCTTATGAGAATAGTTAGTCTGTAATCTATATTATTGTAAAAAATATTATAATTTCCAGTCGACAAATGAAACAGAGCAATGACGATGAACAACTAGTTACCTTGTACGGAGAACTGAGGAACATGTGCAAGGAGTACCAAGGAGGCCACAGAGGTGTATACTTGAAGGAAAGTATACATCACTGGCACAACTTATTAAAGGACAAATTAACTAAGTAAGTAGCTAACCATAGACATATCGCAATATTTTTTTTAATATTTTTTATTTAAAGGTACAGTTTAAAAATAGTTTCAAAATAAATACATTAGTTTGAAAACCAACAGTTTAATATTCCCTTGTCTTTTATTTAAAAAAAAAGCAGGTAATAATAAAAAATAAATGTTCATTGAATTTATGAGTCATTTTTCTATCAATTGGGGCTGATGAGAAACTGAATTTGTGTTCATTTTATAAAACGGGAAATACTCACGTATTTACACAGGAGTTAAACAACTTTCGACGTTTCGACCACAACAAGAGCAGTCTTTATCAGGAGGAGTGAGCGACCCGCCGTGCCCCGTCTCCTCTCAGGTCGCGCGTGCGGTTCTCACTGCGGGCGAGGTACCGGAGCGCGCGGCTGCTCAGGGGAGGTGGTGTTGGTCCTCCTGATAAAGACTGCTCTTGTTGTGGTCGAAACGTCTAGAGTTGTTTAACTCCTGTGTTAATACGCGAGTAATTCCCGTTTTATAAAATGAATAGTATAACTCACGAAAATTTTTAATTTGTGTTTTTATTGTGTTAATGATATTTGAAATTAGATGTCACTTGTTTTGTGAACCGCGAATCTTTCCACAAAGCTCTATATGCTATGATATTTTTCAGCCACGTAAACTTAACCAACACATCCAAAACCCACTCATATAAAAATTTAATATTTGCAGAAATTATGAAGAAGTCCTAAAACAAATAAAATGGCCCTTGACATTACCAGCAGAGCCCATACCAAAGGAAGTTCTGCTAAAGTTCAACAACCTTACAAGGTTTTTATTTTTAATTCAAGAACCTGAAGACCTTATCAATACCACCACTGCTTCTGAAGACTTTGCGCCTGGTAATTTATTCTTATATTATATTTCCATAACCACTTTTTGAATACAATCTTAACAACCTATATTTATATGTATGTGGTCTTTGAAAACACGTGCTCTAACGGTGAAGGTAAACATCGTGAAAATTTTTAATCTTGTACTTCACCTTTTCAAACCTTACAGACCAAGACCCATGTCTTCCCGTAAAAATACTTCTGAGGCCTCTAAAGAAGCGATTCGCGTTTCACTTCACCGGGTCTCGCCAAACCGCTCGCATTGACCGACCGGAATGGTTCCTAACCCAAACTTTGACGTGGATCAAAGTACACCAGGAATTTATAGGGAAGAATGTTCAATCGGTGGCGAATAAACTTGATTTGAAGAATGTTCGGGCTGTTGTAAGTTCTCTTTTTTAAACAATAAATAAAAAACTGTATCAATTGAATAAGAAAATAAATAAATAAGTTTTTATTTCATTCATTGCTTCTTAAACGAAATAATCACCCTGGCTATACCAGTTACCCTTAATTACTACTTATCCACCATATTTCAGATTCAGCCCGATTGATAGAGAGAATGCGAGCACCAATCCATAGATTTTTTAATCATATTTAAAATCTCAACTGAATAACATCCAAATCCTACAATATCATGACACTTTTAGTAATCTTCAACTTCTTTTTATTTCAGGACGAGTTCAACGCCGGCCTGATATCACTAGCGGCTGAGAGACTGCACTCGGTGCTAGCAATGTACCACACTCAAGGATCCAAGAGCGATTTGGACGTGGACGCGGCATTTGCACATGCGGTGGACGAAACGTTAGGCTTCAATAAGGAGCTGACGACTTTGACTGGCAAAGAAGTAAATGGCGTACTCTCGGTGTTGACTCGAGCTGAGACGATGCTGCGATGGCTGGCGGTTGAGAAGAAATGTAAGTTGAACTACTTAAAATATATATGATTTCTGAGAGCACTTCTAGATTTTCAGATTGTGTTTTTTCCGTATTCTGCGCGTATGCGGTTGTTAGTTGCTTTTCGAGTTGAGAACTCGCTTTCACGGCTTTGAGCCTTATAAATATACAAACATATGAATTAAGTGAGATTAAGGGAGTCACAAAACAGCTCAAAATATACGCGATAAAAATGCCTGCATTGGTGTTTATCTTATTTCGGTGTTCAAGGCGTATCCGTAGGCGGCTTTGCTTTAAGGATCGCTAGTCAGAGTTGCGGAAGAGCTTTCTAAAAACAAGCATAATACGGGCGTATACCTCAATCGTATTTAAATCCAAAAAAAATAAAATTAGAAATCATTCATTTTTCACCTTTTTTCAGCAATAACCTTATTTTAAAAATGAAGTGTCGACGCAAACTTCACCTTCCATGTCATATGTTTGGTGTGGTTAATTTTAAATCACCATCTTATCTCTACGAAAAGTTGTCATGGTTATCCAGATCTTGTAATGCTCGCCAGTGCTCGAAGCAGCTCGCGACACAGCGGCACAGTTCTGCCTGCTTTAGAGGCAGCTTCCGCTATGCTGCTTCGAAGTGCTGGAATAATATTCCACCTCCGATAAGGAACCTGCACAGCCTACATGGATTTAGAAAAAAAATAAAAATTTTATGCTCAAGAATCAGAAGGAGCAAGAAAGTCTTAGGCACGACTCTAGTGTTTTGTAGGAATTTACTAGCTCGCGGGATTTATAGTGTACAGTCTAGTTAAGGTAAATAGTTTATATTTAATTGTTATTGTTTTTGTTTAGTTCATAAATTTGTTTATTTTGTTTTCTTTTTTTTTAAGTACAAGATAGTTTCTGTGTTTTTAATAAAAAAAATTATTTAGTTATCATCCGTAATGCCAGCGCAATAGTCCTGCCGGAAGATCATGTTGAGACAGAGCTAATTTTTTCAACATGTCTCTTATCTATAGTGTAATTAAATTAGATATTTTGTTTTTTTTTGTAATAAAGTGCTATAAAGTGATATTTTCGTGTTATTAATCCCAGATGCCTTAACAAAAATGGACGAGGCATTAGAAAGCGAGTTCTGGAGCGAGCCGGTGGCGGGCGGCGCCGGGTCCGCGGTGGGCGCGCTGCTGTGGGTGCCGCGCGGCGCCGACTGGTTCATAACGCTGCTCAAGACCATAGAGGAGCGATACGCCGTGCTGCCTCAGCCGGGACATCGGTGAGTTGTGGACGTGTCTCTCAGGTGAAGCAAGGCGGTGTACCTCTACCATGAGTTGTCATAGTTAAATCGCCTGACGTTGCTACAGCGGTAACGTAGAGCCCGCACCACCTTTCAAGTTTTTCGGTCAATGCGGGAACCACAGTAATAGAACTGTTAATATCTAGGCAAGCAGCGCCACGTATAACGGACTTGAGTGGCGCCGCGTAGTTTTAATATGCAGTCTGTACAATAAGCTTTTTGAACGAGCATTCTAGTACCCAACTATCCGCTAGAGGCGCTGTTCAAGTTTTCATACATTTTTTAACTGCAGTGGCTAGCGAGTGTAGAGATATACCATTTTTAAAATGAACGCCCCTCCACCGCGGTTACACGTACATGCAAAAAGGTGTATAGATACAACACACATAAATTGATCTTTGTCATTGGATGTTCATTAACGTATCACAAACAGCAAACGGTATCACTTTGACAGACAGATGAGCCAATGTTTTCAGTGAAGTTGTAGCACGCACACAAGTATAGTGATGTAATAAGTATTTCCTCTCACACGTTGAAATTATCACGGTTTGTGGAGGGGAGTTCATTTTAAAAATGGTTTATCTCTACTCTTGTATAAGAAAAGATTCTCTCTTTCAGATTACAATTCCTCGACCTCCAGTTGGAGCTGATAGAGGAGTGGCGTATCCGTCTGACGCAGCTGCTGAGCGCCGCCACGGGCTCGCTGGACGCGGACACGTTCATGAGCGCAGGCGCGGGCGCGGGCGCGACGCCGCACGAACAGATAGCCGTTGTCAACGCGGCGCATCATACGCACACGGTGCTGTTGCAATGGGCGCATTCTTTGGTAACCAACTTTCTACTTCCTACTCTTCGAAATTAGTGGCTATTTAAAAAAAAATTGTCTCACAATAAAATTATACTAAAACTTAATGGCTTCTAATGAATCGCGACATCTGAAATTCGAAGAAGCATCTTTTGAGAGCAAAGTTAGAAAGCCACACACATAGAAACTTTTAAAAGTTCTCAGATTTTTACAGACGTTCTTCGCTAATTAGTCAAATTAATTGTCAATCTTCGCAGCACTATCTCCAACTGCATTACTACAAGCGGCAGTTCCAGCACTACACACATTTGCAACATCACGACGAAGAGGAGTCCTCTTCCTCTTCTAGTTCCTCTTCCTCTTCCGAAGAGACTGACAGTGATTTGAAGTCACCTGGTAAGTTTTGTTATGACTTAAACATACATGTATGACTTTAACATAATTAAGTTTATTTATTAAGCATATTCCTGATAATAAATTATATTTACTATACTTTTTATCTTGCAGTGTATGAAATAGCAGACGGTATGTCGCTGGATGAAATTAATTTGCAGTCGAAGAAACAGGCTGAGAGTGAAATCGCTCGCAGATCAATTACAATTCATGATATAGTAAGTGCCACAATGTGGAATTTATAATATGCGATAAAAATAATAGTTTATATTTACATGCTGAATAGATTATTTTCTAAAAGGTTTTAGTTGCCGGAATGTTAATAATTTAAATAAATTAAATAATCGCATTTCAATCATTTTCTATAAAAAAAATTTAATACAAAACGACAATTTCATAGGTAAAGACCCTTCGTCTTACTTGACTTATGATCCTATGACCCCTGGGTGGGCAGAGAGCGTCGACAGTGCGCCGCCAAACCAATCGGTCTTGAGCTTCGCGTTTCATTTCGCTCCAGGTTTTGTCTATAGCCTGCGCTTCTGCAATGATTGAACGCCTTCAGGTTTGCTTCGAACGTCCACGTTTAGGCTTTCCTTGGTTCCAGTCAAGGGCTTGTCTCGGAGAGTGTCCGGGACTAAAGACCTGTGTATCTTCAGGATAATTGAGTAGGAACAGCGTGAAGAAAAGGCGACATGTAGTCTTAAATAAATTAACTTGTTTCAGACAAGACCGATAGCAAACTTAGCAGTAGCTGAACACTTGGACGGCGAACAGGACGCCGAAGAAGCCGGCGTCTTCCTAGACGCGCCATCGCTACTGGCGCATCTGCGCGACTGCGGCCTCTCATCGCTCGCGGACCACATCGCACTCGAGTTCAAGGCCGGCCTCAGAGAGTATAGACGTCAGAAGTGAGTACTTGTGTTCCTAGACGCGCCATCGCTACTGGCGCATCTGCGCGACTGCGGCCTCTCATCGCTCGCGGACCACATCGCACTCGAGTTCAAGGCCGGCCTCAGAGAGTATAGACGTCAGAAGTGAGTACTTGTGTTCCTAGACGCGCCATCGCTACTGGCGCATCTGCGCGACTGCGGCCTCTCATCGCTCGCGGACCACATCGCACTCGAGTTCAAGGCCGGCCTCAGAGAGTATAGACGTCAGAAGTGAGTACTTGTGTTCCTAGACGCGCCATCGCTACTGGCGCATCTGCGCGACTGCGGCCTCTCATCGCTCGCGGACCACATCGCACTCGAGTTCAAGGCCGGCCTCAGAGAGTATAGACGTCAGAAGTGAGTACTTGTGTTCCTAGACGCGCCATCGCTACTGGCGCATCTGCGCGACTGCGGCCTCTCATCGCTCGCGGACCACATCGCACTCGAGTTCAAGGCCGGCCTCAGAGAGTATAGACGTCAGAAGTGAGTACTTGTGTTCCTAGACGCGCCATCGCTACTGGCGCATCTGCGCGACTGCGGCCTCTCATCGCTCGCGGACCACATCGCACTCGAGTTCAAGGCCGGCCTCAGAGAGTATAGACGTCAGAAGTGAGTACTTGTGTTCCTAGACGCGCCATCGCTACTGGCGCATCTGCGCGACTGCGGCCTCTCATCGCTCGCGGACCACATCGCACTCGAGTTCAAGGCCGGCCTCAGAGAGTATAGACGTCAGAAGTGAGTACTTGTGTTCCTAGACGCGCCATCGCTACTGGCGCATCTGCGCGACTGCGGCCTCTCATCGCTCGCGGACCACATCGCACTCGAGTTCAAGGCCGGCCTCAGAGAGTATAGACGTCAGAAGTGAGTACTTGTGTTCCTAGACGCGCCATCGCTACTGGCGCATCTGCGCGACTGCGGCCTCTCATCGCTCGCGGACCACATCGCACTCGAGTTCAAGGCCGGCCTCAGAGAGTATAGACGTCAGAAGTGAGTACTTGTGTTCCTAGACGCGCCATCGCTACTGGCGCATCTGCGCGACTGCGGCCTCTCATCGCTCGCGGACCACATCGCACTCGAGTTCAAGGCCGGCCTCAGAGAGTATAGACGTCAGAAGTGAGTACTTGTGTTCCTAGACGCGCCATCGCTACTGGCGCATCTGCGCGACTGCGGCCTCTCATCGCTCGCGGACCACATCGCACTCGAGTTCAAGGCCGGCCTCAGAGAGTATAGACGTCAGAAGTGAGTACTTGTGTTCCTAGACGCGCCATCGCTACTGGCGCATCTGCGCGCGACTGCGGCCTCTCATCGCTCGCGGACCACATCGCACTCGAGTTCAAGGCCGGCCTCAGAGAGTATAGACGTCAGAAGTGAGTACTTGTGTTCCTAGACGCGCCATCGCTACTGGCGCATCTGCGCGACTGCGGCCTCTCATCGCTCGCGGACCACATCGCACTCGAGTTCAAGGCCGGCCTCAGAGAGTATAGACGTCAGAAGTGAGTACTTGTGTTCCTAGACGCGCCATCGCTACTGGCGCATCTGCGCGACTGCGGCCTCTCATCGCTCGCGGACCACATCGCACTCGAGTTCAAGGCCGGCCTCAGAGAGTATAGACGTCAGAAGTGAGTACTTGTGTTCCTAGACGCGCCATCGCTACTGGCGCATCTGCGCGACTGCGGCCTCTCATCGCTCGCGGACCACATCGCACTCGAGTTCAAGGCCGGCCTCAGAGAGTATAGACGTCAGAAGTGAGTACTTGTGTTCCTAGACGCGCCATCGCTACTGGCGCATCTGCGCGACTGCGGCCTCTCATCGCTCGCGGACCACATCGCACTCGAGTTCAAGGCCGGCCTCAGAGAGTATAGACGTCAGAAGTGAGTACTTGTGTTCCTAGACGCGCCATCGCTACTGGCGCATCTGCGCGACTGCGGCCTCTCATCGCTCGCGGACCACATCGCACTCGAGTTCAAGGCCGGCCTCAGAGAGTATAGACGTCAGAAGTGAGTACTTGTGTTCCTAGACGCGCCATCGCTACTGGCGCATCTGCGCGACTGCGGCCTCTCATCGCTCGCGGACCACATCGCACTCGAGTTCAAGGCCGGCCTCAGAGAGTATAGACGTCAGAAGTGAGTACTTGTGTTCCTAGACGCGCCATCGCTACTGGCGCATCTGCGCGACTGCGGCCTCTCATCGCTCGCGGACCACATCGCACTCGAGTTCAAGGCCGGCCTCAGAGAGTATAGACGTCAGAAGTGAGTACTTGTGTTCCTAGACGCGCCATCGCTACTGGCGCATCTGCGCGACTGCGGCCTCTCATCGCTCGCGGACCACATCGCACTCGAGTTCAAGGCCGGCCTCAGAGAGTATAGACGTCAGAAGTGAGTACTTGTGTTCCTAGACGCGCCATCGCTACTGGCGCATCTGCGCGACTGCGGCCTCTCATCGCTCGCGGACCACATCGCACTCGAGTTCAAGGCCGGCCTCAGAGAGTATAGACGTCAGAAGTGAGTACTTGTGTTCCTAGACGCGCCATCGCTACTGGCGCATCTGCGCGACTGCGGCCTCTCATCGCTCGCGGACCACATCGCACTCGAGTTCAAGGCCGGCCTCAGAGAGTATAGACGTCAGAAGTGAGTACTTGTGTTCCTAGACGCGCCATCGCTACTGGCGCATCTGCGCGACTGCGGCCTCTCATCGCTCGCGGACCACATCGCACTCGAGTTCAAGGCCGGCCTCAGAGAGTATAGACGTCAGAAGTGAGTACTTGTGTTCCTAGACGCGCCATCGCTACTGGCGCATCTGCGCGACTGCGGCCTCTCATCGCTCGCGGACCACATCGCACTCGAGTTCAAGGCCGGCCTCAGAGAGTATAGACGTCAGAAGTGAGTACTTGTGTTCCTAGACGCGCCATCGCTACTGGCGCATCTGCGCGACTGCGGCCTCTCATCGCTCGCGGACCACATCGCACTCGAGTTCAAGGCCGGCCTCAGAGAGTATAGACGTCAGAAGTGAGTACTTGTGTTCTAGACTAGTACTAGACTCGCCATCATTACCTTCAAGACTTCGGAGTTTCCTCGCTCGCGGACCACATCACACTCGAGTTCAAAGCTGGCTTCAGATCATGCATTTTCCTCTCCCTGTTATGCATGATATCTTGCATTGCCCTAAAAACGTTTAAATGAGTGTTATTTTTATTACAGGTGGCACGCGCTTCCACCAATAGCTGAAAACGAGCTGTCAGTATCTCCGACTCTGTGCGTGCCGCTGTCCTCCCTGTGCACGCGGCTGGCGGCCGCGTCCGCGCGCCTGGCGCCGCCGCTCACCGTGCTGCTGCGGGCGATGGTCTCTAGAATAGTGGACGACCACTTATTCCAGGTAATAATGTTCCAGGCTGGCTTGTAAAGTTAGCTGGTTCACGGTGGATGTAAGTCGCATCCGACCGAAACGACTGGAATTTAGGGAGGCCTATGTCCAGCAGTGGACGTCCGACGGCTGATAGGATGATGATGACTTATTTCAGGTAACTATCTATGTTAATAAAGGAGTTATCAATATCGCCGACTCTATGTTTTTCTCTGTCTTCACTGCACTCAACAACTCACTATCATCGATATCAGAATGGTAAAAATAATTGGCGAACTATGAACCAAGGTCTAACTGAGCAATCGAATCAAACAGGCTTACCATGATAGATAAATTAATTAATAAATAAAAACAAAATAAATATTTTTATGATATTTTTTAACAAATGCCGCGCGACAGGTGGGCGTGGCCAGAGAACTGCGTGATGTAAAAATGGTAGCGTGGTCGTCTGGTCACGGTCGCACGTCGCGATCTTTAGAAACGAAATCATACCTATAAACGTCTAAAATCCAAAAAGAGACGCCAATTCTTGCCTTTAACTAATACAAACCGTATTATAATTACTACTTACTTTTACAAGGTTCTTTAGTCTCAAAATAAATCTGAGTCAAATCTCTTTACAGGAGCTGGTGTTAGAAAACTGGTTCAACCTGGGCGGCACTCTTCAGTTCACGCACGATGTGAAGAGAAACCTGGTTCCGGCGTTCGCGCCTCCCAACCAACTCGCTTCTCAGATCAACCAGTTACCCAAGTAAGTAACTTAATTTATATTTTATTTATACAATATTTTCAGAAAGCATTTTCATATCTGTGCGCTTGGTTTTTTTTATTAAAACGTTGCGATTGATTTTTTGCGATGGCACTCGCGGGTGTATTAAAACGTGTTTTGAACTCTTACTATCCGTCAGAAATTTAAACTTCTATATCACTCCTATAGTTCTTAGTTATTCCACACATTAGCTTAGTTATACAGCTACATTCATTATTTCCAGACTCCTCCAATCTTGCCTACTTTTAAACCTAGATTACGAAGACGCTCGCCGTCTTCGCGCATACATGTTGAAGCACCCGGCCGCGGCTGAGGAGAGTCTGCGAAATGTCGATATAACACATGTGTCGCCCAAAACGGCACTCGCTATACTCAGTCATAGGAGCGACCTGTGTGACAGCGCGGATACATCTGTCTTAGACTTGTTCTAATCTAGAATCAGACCTATTTTAATGTATTCAATTGAAATTATTTAATTTTATAGGACATATTACAGTAATAGATATACCTATTACTACATTATGGTATTCATTGTGAAAAAATCCGAGATGGCCAAAGAAAATCTGCAAAACGTCGATGCAAGTGTTATTCATGTATTTATATGCATTTATTTGTTTTAACTTATTTGTGTACTAAGATATTTCTGCCATAGACCTGTTTCAAACTAAAATCAAAGATGTATGATTGATCATACAAAATATGTAGATATTTGTGTATTGTTGGAAATATGTATTTATTTCTGTAACTTATTACAAAATGGATTATATTTAACGCGTTATTTTTATTAGGCAGCCTTTTTTGTCATTCGATAGGTATACACATATAACCCAAGTTGCATTAGGTATAGTCAACGGTCAACGGGCAGTTATGTTGCTTTTATTATTTAATTTTACAAATGCTATTTATTAAAATTAAAAGGCATGCATTAATCATGATTCGCATACAAGTGAGTGAACAACAAGCTCTCTATCTCTTTTTCTATTAGTCTAATGTGTTTTGATGAACTGTTCCGCACAAACGAATAAATGAATTAATTTTAACCCCTGAGGGATTTCATAAAAGGTTTTAACTGTTTGTCCCAGCCGTGGGAACGTAAATAGGTTGCTTGTTTTTTTATTAAAATAAAACACCATTCCATTACTTATAATGTGAAAAAAGCGTTTTATGATATTAAGTAATGTATCTAGTTATTTATAAAATTAATCATTGTTATAACTTATTTATCGATGTCGTGGTAAAATAATATTTGCTGTCTATATAAGTTTATGTTTTTCTTACGAATTTGGCCTCTATAGAGTTGCATAGTAATAAATATTTTTATTTTTGTTATTTTATATATCTCTGGACGTTTTAAGTGTAATATATTTATTGTTCTTACAACATCCAAAGCAATGTTATTTTATTTTTATATTGAAACAAAAATTGTTATTGTTGTTTTATTAAGTAAAAATAATATTATAGCTTTGTACAAACCTTACGCTAACTTATAATCTTACAGCTAAAAGTATTAAATATTAATACAGTTTAAATACCTAACAAATCTATATACTAATACGAGACTTAGCTATATACACAGCTACCTTAAAACAAGTAGGTATTTTATATTGTTGTTTATATGCATTGAAAACAAACTAAGATTTATTTACTTTTGTTTTTTAATAAGGTATCTTGTGGGTATAGTTATGTAACGTATATTTTAGTACCTACCTAAAGTAACAGATCTCTGAAATGGCACTAGATTGCACCTTGAAATTTATCTGACCTTAAATACAGTTTGTTCACAGCCGTGGTTGTTTTATTTAACACATATTTGATGTTTTTCAATTGCGATTATTTTAGGCATAAATTATGTCCCATTATTTAATTAAAGACTTGTAGTCTTTAATTTCAAATATATTTAAATTCTTAATAAATTACTTGTAAAATCTATAATACACCCATTATAAATTTTATTATCCAATTAATTAAATAAAATGGTGTTCATGTTTTTTAAGAATGTAAGTTTTGGTATTACCACTCGTGGTTTTTTAGAATTGCCTCAAATTAAACTTGGAAAGCGTAGATATAATTTATAATATGTTTTCTACATTTATATAGAGTACCAGTTCGTAGTAGTATTAATTATTTACCTATTCACTGGTTAACACAATTTTATTATTTGCTCAGGTGTGAAATGTTTTGTATGACATAATACCTACAAATTATGCGCATGGAGTGTCTTGGATAAAACTAAACAAACTACTAAATTGGTTGTTTATGAGACATGATTGAAGTAGACTGTTAGTAGAACTAGGTGTGGCTTTTCCCGTTTTAATTATTTAAATTAAAAATTAGTGTTTGTTCTTTTCAGGCACTCAAACTAACTTTTTATCAAATATCATCATACAAATATAAATAAATAAATAGGTTCAGCTGTTTTGACGTAAATGAGCAACAAACATCCGACCTTACAAATTATCTGCCTTTATATTATTAGTTTTTTTAATATAATAAAATAGGCTTTTTCTAGGGAAAACTAAGCGAATATTATGAAACGGGTTTTACGAAATGACGTTTTTTTGTCTGGAGATTCAAGAAATCACTAAAACTAAATTTCGCCAAATTTCGTAGTGTCACTTTAAAATAATGTAGGTGTATGCCATTTGGAAAACTATAAGTTAATTATTTACAACTTTCTTATAACATTTTATCAATAACATGTGCAGGTATTACTTACCTACCCATTACTTAACAATAAGTTAAACTGAATCATATGTATACAAATGTTCACGCCCTAAGAAACACCAAACATAGATCTTGTTCATGGGTATAAACGTCCTTTTAAGAATGCGGAACTGCGAGTGGGTGAAATATTATTTCACCACTTAAATAATAATTCACCGATGCAGTAAGTCCGATATAGTAAGTACCTATATAGGTACCAAGTGGGTTACAAGTATAGGCGAGTACAAATAACCGAAATAGCAAGATCTAGGTACTCTATCCTAGCAGATTCATTGATTCATCACAATAAGCAAGGTTTCGCACTCAATCGGTTTCAAACACAATATTAATGGCGTTGAATGGCGCCACATTTACAAAAATATCTACAGATTCAAATAGGAAACACAATCAAGTTCATGATGACAATCATATCATGACCTCTGCGGTGGTCGGCCGGTTGGACTCCACTTCTTGGCTCGCCTTAGCGGGCTCTGCGGTGTGGTTCCACCATTGCTCGTCGCCTGACGCCCAAGCCACGAACACCAAGTTCGTCACGATGAACACTGCGAGGGTTATCCAGAATACTAGTCGCCATTGTACTAGCGTGCTCTGCAACAAAATATTTGCTAAAATTTTTGTTCGATGGATATTTAAAGGAGGAAGTTGGTTAAGTACCTACCTACTAGAGCGAACGTTAATCAAACGGAAAAACTATGTGGCGTCTCTAATTTTCATTCTCTCATTATCCTTTTTACCAGAGCTATGCTGTCTTCGTTTAACCAGTCACCGATTCGGATAATGTGTGGATAATTAAGGTAAGTATACATTGTTCACTTTCAATTCAACTATTGAAACCTAGATAGTTTAGCAAAAGTGAAATTGCCGCCAATTTAAAGATATAGGTACCTACCTACTGTATAGGCCACTCTAATTTATTTTCTCAATTAAGTACTTCTTTTTATAACATGAACTAACCTAAATCACGTTCGACACGTACCTATTGTAGGTAGGTACCTACTTAATTTTTATTAGACAACTTTCAGACCCACATTCTGAAAGTTTAGGTAACCTTGATCTGAATTACCTGCAGCAAAAAACTAAATGTAGCTATAGGAACCAATTTTAAAAGACATAAAAAGTTGGTAGAGCGGCACAAAATATGTGTTATGGCTGGTTTATACAGGGTCAGTGACTGACTTCGAAATAGAGACAAGTCAGTGCTGACCCGACAAAAACCCTGTGTAAACTGATTTGAAGTCAGTACAGTGGCTTGAAGTCAGCGCTGACTTGAATATTCGGACACGAATATTTTGAAGTCAGTTGGCGCCCCCCGCCACCCGCGCAACCCCGCGCCGTTAGTCACTGCCGCTGCGTTGTAGAGTGACCACGTTTTTTTCGATAAAAATGACGCGTAAGCTTAGCGAAGACGAAACATTAAAATTGGTGCAATTATATGGCGAAAACGAGTGCCTTTGGGATATTAAATCCCTAAATTACCGCAATAAAGAAATGCGGTCAACAGCGTTATCTCATTTTTATTTATCTCATTTTCTACCATTTCTATTAACTCATTCAACAGCAAAATTGATAATTTTTTCAACAAATAATTAAATCGTCGTTTCATTTCTTTTCGCGAATTCATTTTTCCCACTGACTTCACACACGTGTGGTCACCGTGAGAAACGCATCACTACTACTTACTGTAACTACTACTACACTACACTACTACTATGTAAACAGTTAAAGTCAGTCGCGGCGCCGACATTGGCGCTGCGACTGAGTTGTCTACTGACCCTGTCTAAATCAGCCATTACGAATTGATCTTACCTATCGGCAGGTTACGCAGGCAGGTTTAGAAACATATAGTTATTATGGCAAATTACCAACACTCAAATATTTTAAATCTTTAGTTATGTATAAATCCCTGTCTCAGCAGTGGAAACGTAAATAGGGGTGATAATGTTTATTTATATGAGTTCGTTGACAAACGTCCGAGAACAGAACTGTAGTGTCTAACCACAGCTCTGACATGACTGATGACTGTGTGCATAGATCATTAACGTACAAATCCTGATGGACAAGCAAGGGTATAGTTTTGCAAATGCTGCATCTATTCATAACATGACCGTCAAGTCCTCATTACTTGACAAATGACACGGACGCAACGAAATAGAAAACTCTATGCATATTCATACCATTCGTTCGCGTAACTGATGAATTTATCAGTGGAGAATTACTTTTGCACACATTATGCATGCTAAATCCTTGTGTTGAGACTAAGTTGTAACAAGAACTGCGTTGACACCTAAGTCAACGCATAGCACAAACATCAGAGACCTATACCTAGAGACTGCATCGGAGGAGGATCTAATTTTTCGTTATTAAACCATGAGTAAGAAAGGAAGTACTTACTTATTTCTAAATGATTTCTTTGCTGATTTAGTATAGCAGCTAACAGCGAGCGAATGTTCAATTAATTTATATAGAGCTCGCAACAACTAGCTTATCTATAGCACAAATCCTAAAAGCACTTCGAAAAGGGATCATCATAAAAACAAACTGAAAGACTTACATCAGGTGTCAGAAGCCCCACCAAATAAGGAGCAATGATTCCAGTGACAGCTCCAATGCCATTCACGATGGCCATGATTGTCCCGGCGTAGTTCCCGCTGAGGTCTAAAGCGTTCACTTTCATGCCTGGATAGAAGGCACCCATGAGACCCATTGAGGCAGTGAACAGGATGACCACTGTCTGTGTATCGCAACCTGAGTATGACGCCAGGATCATGCATATTCCCGGACCGACGGAGGCTGAAATGGATAGTGTTTATTTAATTTGGAGATTATTGCTCACTTAATAAATCAAATAGGAACAGGTATTCAAATCATGAGAATGTGGAATAAAATTATATTTTTCACACTGGGGTAAATAAGGCCTTTGTTGGACGTAGGGTAGACTGGGTACGTTTGAAACGGTGGACGGTTGAAACAAAGTGAATAACTTGCGAATAGTGCGCGATGGGGGGAGGGGTACAAGGGGAGAACGAAGCGGGCGACAGGGCGAAACATGAATTTTAATATTGCTTCACTCTTCGGGCGGTGTGCTTGTCTGTAGGAGGCCCCATTGTGTTTTTTAACAGCAAAGTAAGTATTTCGATGTCTACATTTTTGCAATTATTTAGATTTCATTTATGGTTACAGTGTTGATAGTTTTGTTACAGTTAAATTAAAGGTTGTCCAATATCGTAGTATGATTAGTTTTTATTAACATTTACTGACATTCTTACTATGAACCGTTTTATACAAAGATGGAGGGGACAGTTGAAACAATTTTTTTGGGTACGGTTGAAACAGTTTATTTATTAAACTTTCTTGTTTTTTAGATACCGAGGGTACGCCAAAGGAAGACAAAAGGTATAAAAGGTCAAGCCGACATATAAAGCGGGATCTTCGTTGAGAACAGCCGCAGAAAAAAAAGCCAAAATAAAAAAAAAATGTTCAAGTCATAGGGACTTAAACTAAATAATAATTAGATGTTGTTATACTTAATATTAATCTGAAGGCTGATTAAAATAATGATAGATTATAAGTATAGCCGAAGAATTGTCGCTACCAACATCTCATTATAATTTAGTTTAAGTTGTACTTAATATAAAGCTGATTAAAAACAATGTTCGATTATAAATATAGTCAAAGACTATTGTGATAGTCAACTGTGCCGACTATCACAATAGTCTTCGAAAGATGTTATTAGAAGGTTAATAAAAGATAATAATTGATTATATTTTGTATTATTTGTATGTGTTTCAATTGACCCCAGACACTGTTTCAACCGACCCTGTCATGGGGACGGTTGAAACAAAAAACTGTTTTTTTTTTATTTGATTTTTCTCAGAAATGACTATACAGTGACCTTAAATAACATTGCCCTATTGTAGACAAATATAAGGTCTTTTATTTAGTATGTTTCCGATATCGCTCACATAACAAATCCCGATGCTATGCATGAAAAATGCCAAAATGTTTCAACCGTACCCAGTCTACCCTACAATTATAATTTCAAGAATTATTGTTCTATTAAGAGATATATTAAGGCGTTTTATTTTCCTAATCGAAATATACACTTAAAATTAAAATACTTGCTATGCTATGTATTGTATGTATGCTTACCAATAGTCGTGAAGGTCTTTCTAGCATTCGTAACAGTCAGCCATTTCCTCTTAACAATTTTATCGCACATCCATCCAAATATAATCGAGCTGATCCACATTACGAGGTACGGTAAAGCGGCCAATGTGCCGGTTCTGTGTATGTCGAACTTCAGAACTCCGGTCATGTACTTGGGTAGATCCGTCACCATAGTAAAATAACCATAGTCGTGACCGATCTGAAAAAAAAAGTAAGGATGTTAGGGAAAATAATTTCGATTTAGGGAAACACGGACCTTCAATGACGCATTTGCGGTGCGTCACATTTACTGGACTACTAGTAATTACCTTCGTAGTCAATATTCAGATTCAGTTTCCTAGCAGTTAAGTTTTTCAGTTTTGGAATTTTCTTGCTCCACCGTGAACCGGCAGCTTTGATCAGATCATGGTTGCTTGGTTGCTAATTAATCCAGAGCAGTAGAGAATGTTCTGCATTTAATTAGCAACCAAGCAACCATACACAGGTAGGTACCTATTGTTTAAAAAGTTCTTACACTCTTATTTATTTACAGACTATTTGAGTAGGCTTCTACCAGGAAATATACGGGTAATGGAATTTTTTTAAGATTAAGTATTTAACACTTCAACCGCATGGTCGACCAGTGCGGTGCTAAATCTATTTGCACATGTGTGTTTGTTAACTAAATACGTGTAATATATATGTGTACTTATGTTTTTTTTAAAGAATTATCTAGATCCTGTTTACGGTTTACATGTTAATCTCTATATGTATGTACCTATGCAGGTATATATTTATCTTTTGTCGTTATGTGAATGGCATTGTACTTGTGTTTGCGAATCGTGGTGTTTTCATTAGAACCTATGAATGAAATTACTATGAATTTTGGTAAAGGTAAGTATTTCAAAATTGAAACAAATATGTTTTGACATGATTTTCACAGTAAAAAAAAAGATGTTGGTTCTTATTTACTTTATAATGTATACTTTTACCGACTAACTACTACGAGTAGAAAACTCTACTAACGATTTGGATGTTGTGTTTAATGTAAAATAAATGAATAATTGTGGAATAGTCTACTGAACAAATATTTTTGTACTTACAATAATATTTCTGTTTTATTTTTAAATATCACTACTTAGTCTTTTATAAGACTAGTGATATTTAACTAAGTTTGTAATGTTACAGTATAATAAAAAAAACTTGTTTTTTGCCGTAGCAGCCTCCCGTACGCAGGACGGCTTTCGTGAATCTAGGTACCCCTATCGACTCTGCGCTAATAGACGAATACAGCCATTTATTGGAATGGAGGACCCACAGTGACTTTATAATTATTCGGTACAATTCTCTGGAACGAATGTCGAAAAAATCAGATTATAATATGACTAGATATATTAGTTTCCAATATTACCTGTGCGCAAACCAAGGCCCAGAGTGGCACGGACATGAGAATGGCTTTCCAAGGGATAGCAGATGGTTGGCTGGTCCTATGAGTTCCAAGAGCCTCTTCCAAATACTTTTTTTCCTTGTCAGATATGTATGGGTGTGACTCAGGGTCATTGTAACAGAGAATCGCCTGTAAAAAGAAGTCAGTAAACAATATAGGTTACGACAAAGCATCGACTTAATTAGGTATAGGTACACGAAATTAAGATGAATAATTATATTATTCTTTTTTTTTGTTTGTTTTTATTTTCTGTGTGTTCGTAGTTCTATGTTTGTGTCTGTAATCTGTGTCTTGTGTGTAAAATAAATTTATTTTCTTTCTTTCTTTCTTTCTATAATGAAACTGTTATGGATGTACCTATTATATCAATTGTATTAATATGCTAAAAAGAATACTAGGTACCTACCTATACAATATTATAAACTGAAACATCGATATTACATGTAGGTATATAACAAAGGAACTACCAAACAAAATTTGGATGGAATAGAAAGTATAGCCCATGTAAGAATAGTCTATAATATCATGCTACAAAACAGCTTATTAAGAAAAGTGAAGATAAAGTTTTATAAAACTTACCCAAAATATAAACCACAAGATTCCAATAGCTCCGAAGAGATAGAACACCGACTCCCAGTCCCCAGACTCCGTCATGACAAGACCTGAGAGGTAGGTTCCCGCTATGTTCCCGATCTGAGCTCCACCAAATACGAGAGAACCCATACGCCCTCTCTCGGAAACAGGCGCCCATCTTGCCAACATTGCGTTTAATGCTGGGAAGGTTGTGCCCTGTGAAAAATACCTGGGATTAGTTGCATTCGGACAGGTCTAAAGTACCTATATCATAATTCTTGCCTAGTTATTGTGGATCTTTTCAGCCTGTTAAAAGGGCGAAATAAGCTTCGTTTAGTTAGCTATACATGTAGGCGCGCTTCTGATAAGTAACATTTCGTTTCCTCTCTAAGACTGATTTGTTGTGCTACAGTAGGTAAGCGTGATTTTATATATAGGTACCATTTCGACGTTATTTTTAAGGATGTTAACAAATCTATCAACCTATCTTTGATAGGTAAATATTTAACGCTTATAGTAACAAGTAAGAAGAATATTCTAAATAGGCAAATTACCTCTCCAAGTCCTTCAAGAACCCTCAATATAATCAGGCCAGTAGCACCACCAACACTGACTGTCCATGGCGTCAGCAAAGTAAACACAGCAGTGCTCAATATACCGAACCCCAGGGAGTATTTGCCTCCGAATCGCTCAGCCAACATGCCACCAGGCAAATGTGTGACGATGTATCCATAGTAGAACGCACTGAGGATGATGCCTTGCGTCTCTTCGTCCCAATCGAAGCCTGTGACTTCCTGGAATAGGAAATATGGATAAAAATACAATTTAATAAAGCTGCCATGTTATGGGTTAAATGGGTTCAGTTCAGCCGTTCTTGAGTTATAAATTGTGTAACTAACACGACTTCTTGTATATATGGATAGGTATGGATTACGCATATTTCTTTGAAAACAAATACAATTAAGAGCCCTGTTAATTTTTTGAAGTTTTGCGAAATTGGATATTTTATGCACCACGTGACCGGCGCGTCACGCGAATTCTATGAAAAATACTAAATGATCTTGATACTTCGTCGATCTAAAACATACAAATATACTAATAATTATTTTAGATCTGTAGAAAATGGCATCGAATAAATTCCATTTTATTGAGTGGATTTTTTTCAGTTTCATTCTGAAATAATTATTATATTAATGTTTTTATTTAATTGATAGGTGTTTAATATATTTTCCTACATTCAAAATGGCGGATATTTTTATTTCAATATTTGAATCAATTATGTTTTATCTTAATAATATCAATATTCATTTTAAATCTGATTGATTATTTGAAATCAATTAAGTACATAATTTTAAATTAAAACATTCATGATTAATAATTATCTATATAAGAATAAAACTGAAAATAGTCTTATTGAAGTTAAATGTCCTCATTCATCTCATCTTATGGGCTCATTATTAAACCGATTCTTCTGAAATTTGATGTGTAGGTTTGTAATTAAATGTTTTTTTTTGTCGAATGTTGGGACTTTATGTAAGTTCGAAAGTCTAAATTGAACGGACTAAATACAAATTCTAATTATAACAAAACAAATAAATTATATTACCTATATATATTTAAGTTGCTTGTTTTGTTAGATGGTATATTTGTGTTTGAATAAATAAAAGTTATTATCATTATGTTTAGGTATTATCTTTGTAGTTTCGAACTTTATATTTATTTTTATTTTATTACGAACTTATTGAAAATATTTCATTTATATATTAAAAAAAGTGGCCAAGTGCGAGTCGGACTCGCCCATGTAGGCTTCCGCAGCAATTGTTTATATGAAATAGTTTATGACGTATTATAAAAAAACTACTTGATAGATTTCGTTCAAACCAATTTTCGTTGTTAGTTTTTATGGTTATGTACAATATATATTTTTTCTAGATTTATCATCCTCTTAGTTTAGAAATTAGAGGGGGGGGGACACTCTGTTTTCCACTTTGGAAGAGTCTCACGTCCAAACTATTAAGTTTAGAATTAAATAGTTTTAGAAACATTGTTATGATTTTAGAAGACCTATTCATAGATACCCCACACGTATGGGTTGGATTAAAAAAAAGTTTTTAAATTTCAGTCCTATGTATGGGGACCCCCAAATTTTATGATTTTTTTTTCAATTATTTTCTGAAATCTTAATGCGGTTAACAGAATACATCTACTCACCAAATTTCAACGTTATAGCTCTTATAGTTTCCGAGAAAAACGGCTGTGACATACGGACGGACAGACGGACGGACGGACGGACGGACGGACGGACGGACGGACGGACGGACGGACGGACATGACGAATCTATAAGGGTTCCGTTTTTGCCATTTGGCTACGGAACCCTAAAAAACCAACCCGCACTTGGCCAGCGTGGTGAATTAAGGCCTAATCTATCTCGTCAAGAGAGAAGTCCCTATCCCAGCAGTGGGAACGTGAATAGGGGTGTTATTTTATATACAGGGCGTCCCAAAATTATGGGCCATGAAGGGGAAGTACCATATATATCGTTGATAGTGAATTTTGCTCAAAGAAGACTTCATTTTATTTTAAAAAGTAAGTAATTTAATTAATTAATTTACAAAAAAAAATGTTTCATGTTTTTTATTTGATTAAAATAATTAATTTCACGTTGTTCCTTTCTTTTAAAATACTATGTTACTTAAGCAGAGTTATTATTTTTTAGCTTTTCTTTCGATTGGTATCATAAAAATCGAGTATTTTTTTTCTACATGTAAGTCGGTTCGATTCCCAGACAAAGCAAGTAATTTTTAGAAAATCAATGAATGCAGAATTACTAACTTTTAAAAATAAAATGAAGTCTTGTTTGAGCAAAATTCACTATCTACGATATTTAAGGTACTTCCCCTCCATGGCCCATAACTTTGGGACGCCCTGTATTTATTAGAAAGGTACATATTTAATGTTTACAATAAATAATATATTTATTAGAAAGGTACATTATTTTTTGTTTACATATTGGATACTCGGTAAAAATAAGAACAAAAAATTACGGAATATTTTCTTTGTAATAAATATTATGGAAATCTATACTACAATTATCAAGCTGAGGAGATTGCTTGTTTATTTGTTTGAACGTGCTACTCAGGAACCGCGGGTCCGATTTAAAATATGATTTCAGTATTGGATAGTAAAATGATCGAAAAAGGCTATAAAACATAAACTAGTAAATAACGTAAAAACGCAAGCGCAGCTGTCGGCGGGTCGGCAAGTTAGTCATAATCTAAAAAAATCATAGGCATAATTACATTTAGTCGTTGTACGGTTTCACCAAAAAAAGTTGCCTTGTTGTTTTTTAATTAGGATAGATAACTTTAGATATGCAATCCACATCCTACAGCATAACCTCCAAATAAATAAGGTTAAACAAGATGACAATGATGTGGTACAATTCTTAGGCCAGCAACAAGTGGTACAATTCTTAGGCCAGCAACAACAATAATTGATCGTTATCAATAAAAATAACAATTGATCGTTATCAACGGATCAACTTATGTCGGTCGTAGTATCGCAATAACACATACACGCACACTAACAGCGTTTTTACAGCAATTGACAGTCCCACACACTGACATTTTACGAAATATTTCTATATTTTATTCAAGAACAACCGACATAGGTCCGACCTCGACAAGCGCTCGCGCGGTACTAAATGGAAAAAGCCGGCGGAATGAAAAAACTACTAAATTATGGTAGTTTTATTTTATTCATAAAAAAATACCAAAACCGTTCTACAAATTAAAATTAATATCATAGTTTAAGCAAATGTTGATAAATATTTTGATATAAATATGACGTCCCATTGATTTAGAACTTCGGAGTTATTGAGGTTTGTTTCGAAGCATTTTCGGTCGATATTAAATTCGGTATATCTTTAGAATAAAAGCATTTAACGAAAATGTACTCTACTCTAAATGAAGAATAGGATATACGTAACATAATAAAAATTAGTTTGATCGCCCATATTCGTTAGAATCTACAAATTAGAGCTAAGAAAACAGGTCTTCGAGCGTTTTTTACGAAACATGTATCCGGAGAATGATTATTACTCAATATATAAACAAGTTATCTAAAATGTTTCTTACTACTTTTGTAGAGGAGAAAACGAACTATTATAAAGATGTAATTGTAATATCAAACAACTAACGTAAACCATAGAATTAGGACGAGAAAACCGAACAATTTCGCGATTTCCGGTAAAAGGCCTCTTAAGCGTTTTGATTGAACAACTCTAACGGTAAATATAGATATAGAGAGACAACCAAACAATCACCATTGTTTTACTTGGCAATGTGCTTTTTACATTTACAAGGTTAATGTTACAGAAGTGACTACAGACTTACCAAGGGATCTGAGGCTTCCTCGGTGACGTCACCTGCAGGACAGGTTCCGGAGTCGAGTGCTGAAGAAGGCCGTTTTCGGACCATCTGTGTGATTGCAATGTTCAGGCATACTCGCATCGTGTACGCGTTGGCCACTGCTAGGAATCCCATTATTGCCATCACCCATCTTTGGGGAATAAAAAACACTGGAACAAAGGAAATGAGCCGCACGTTAATTTTGATTTGGCACCTAATAATTTTTTATCTATAAAAATTTACCATTAAGTGGTCACGGCGTTACCCGTTGTTTATATTTCCCGAGGCAATAAGATAAAGGAATAATTATCTTGATTTGATTTGATACCTTGCGGTGGTGTAAGTTACTCTTCAAAAGTCAAAATTAGATAGTAACGGGAGTTCATTGTCTGCGCTGCCTGAGTAAAGGTAGGTAATAAAATTCTAATATACCATGCAGAAATATTATTGCCATTGCAATAAAGCGAACATTGCAATTTGATATCATAAAGTTCGAAAATGACGAATACTTTGTATATGACCAGTATAAATGTGAAGTCGTACCTAAACGTAAATTTTAATTAATAATATTGAATAGATTTGAGCATGTTTTTTAAATGTACGAAATAACACTAGCTTTAAGAAACTCGAAGCTGACACAACGATAATCGGTTTAAGTACATATAAGCTTTAGATTTAATAAGTTTAGGTACCTACTTATATTTTTTTGTAATCTATATCTATACTAGCAGCCCCCGCGAACTTCGTCTCGCCATATACTTTTATTTGCAACTATATCCATACTAAATTTCATCCAAATCGAATTTTTCCACGTAAGCATATATTTTCCCGTGGAAGCATGTATTTTCCGCGGTGAAAAGTCTCTCGCCATATACTTTTATTTGCAACTATCTTCTGCATACTAAATTTTATCTAAATAGATTTTTTCCGCGTAAGCATATATTTTTCCGCCGAAGTATGTATTTTTCCGCGGTAAAAAGTAGCCTATGTTAGGATTAGGATATTACATATTATATAACATTACATTGACTCCCCCCCACCCCCCCCGTACCCCAGTGACGCTTACATGGAGCATAGATCGCATGCTGGCTAGCTGAGCGCGGTGAGCGACAACGACAACCTCGCGCTTTTTTCTAATACTTGCATTTTTAAACTCGTGATATCTTCCGAATTAAATGTCCGAATTTAATAATTCAAAAAGTTATGAAAAGGTATTAAAGCCGTCTTGAATATAAGCCGAGCCTATTCGTTACAAACAAACAAACAAACATACAAACAAATCTTTCCTCTTTATAATATTAGTTATTATTTAATTAGTATTAGAATAGGCTCCGAAACTACTGGACCGATTTCAAAAATTCTTTCACCTTTGGAAAGCTACATTATCCCCGAGTAACATAGGCTATATTATATTTAAAAAAAAATTAGGGATCCTTACTAAAACTCCAATAATGTAACATAAGGTGTAAAAAAATGACCTGAAAAATTCCTTACGTCGCGTGCGCTGCGAAAACTATTGATGATAGAACAAAATCATGTACTACGACTTTGCAGAACTCATCATTATCTACAAAAAATGTCGCGACAGCATATGTCTAAATATTATAGTTATGTCACAGTAAGCAGTTTTTTATTCTAAAATATTAATTTATATATGCCGCCTCTTGAAAGGGTCTTCATTTGTGCCTTGGTATTAATCCTTATCAAAATAAGTTACTTTATATTCAAGACGGCTTTAATACCTTTTCATAACTTTTTGAATTATTAAATTCGGACATTTAATTCGGAAGATATCACGAGTTTAAAAATGCAAGTATTAGAAAAAAGCGCGAGGTTGTCGCTCACCGCGCTCAGCTAGCCAGCATGCGATCTATGCTCCATGTAAGCGTCACTGGGGTACGGGGGGGGTGGGGGGGAGTCAATGTAATGTTATATAATATGTAATATCCTAATCCTAACATAGGCTACTTTTTACCGCGGAAAAATACATACTTCGGCGGAAAAATATATGCTTACGCGGAAAAAATCTATTTAGATAAAATTTAGTATGCAGAAGATAGTTGCAAATAAAAGTATATGGCGAGAGACTTTTCACCGCGGAAAATACATGCTTCCACGGGAAAATATATGCTTACGTGGAAAAATTCGATTTGGATGAAATTTAGTATGGATATAGTTGCAAATAAAAGTATATGGCGAGACGAAGTTCGCGGGGGCTGCTAGTAATAAAATATATTTGTGATACAAATCCTTTTGTGCCTACTCAATGAACTACACGTTAGGTGTTGTGACCGTTGTAATTACCATTATAATATAATATTATTTATTGTTTTCTAATTCATACGGAAATCGGGAAACTTGTTGAATAGTTAGAATATATCACGAGGAGGATAACAATAACAATAGAATAAACAGACAATTGATATTATCTTCACGCAATTGTTAGGTGGGTATGTATATACAAGTATTTTGCTTTCGAAGCTACAAAGTCTCTGCAAAATATATTATTATATGTCGGGGCAGGCAAGAACATCGGTTGAAATATGACTCAGAACCGGTTTGTGCCGGCCGCATCGCGCTACGGGTTGAGGCGCTTCGCCGCGCTTGAAAACTGCTATTAGTTGAAAAACTCGTTCGGTCGACAGGCTGCTTTGTGCTTCGTATAAATACGACCGTCGTCCGAGCTAAAATTACATTCTTGTTTGAGCCGTTGGACGGAACAGTGCTTTGTTAGTAAAAAATTTATTCTTGTTCGAGTAGTCGTAAATTCAGAGTAGTTTGACCGAAACATTGTTAATTGGAATAAATAATGGACGTTTCGTTGTGGTTTTATTATGAACATGAAGACGACTGTGACGTTAGACCTGGTGACGTCATAACCAATTAGAAGCCCTCCTGATAAACACATACTCCTCGACATCCTACGCATCTCTATTCGACATATATATTATGTATAACAGAAATCTCGTAGCACCCGTATCACAAGCTTCGAGCTTAGATGCTGTATAAATTGTCCAGCAATATTATTATTGTGTGGGTTATCGTAAAAATTTATTAAAATTGTGCTTAAATAAAATAAAAAATATTTATTTAAGCAATTTAAGTTTTATATACTTATAAGGTCAGATGGGGTAAGAGAAACATACTTTATTATATATCAAGATCAACGAGTCCCAGCACCTTACCTAAACCAGCTACGTTAATATTGCTATATCCAAATAAATATTCGGTTCATTAGCTGTCTATGGTTATATACTTTATGTAATTAAAATTGTTTATATAATTTATGTACCTACACTACCTTTTTAAATATTTTGTACTATTTTTTTATTCATTATCTCCACTATGGTTGCCTGGAAGAGATCGCTCTCAGCGATAAGGCCGCCCCTTGTACGTTTAATTTAGTAATAAGTTTTCTTGAAACTCTGTTTTTATTTTAATTAAGAAGGTACAATAAAGTGTTAATCTATCTATCTATCTATCTATGACTTTGATACATAATCTTCTGGTACCACTATCTTCAAAAATAAATGGCAAAATACTTTCGTAGTGCTAATGTTCCTCTTACCCCATGGTTTGGGGTAAGAGAAACACTTTTAATATCTATGTAAATATAATAGATATAAGCATAATAAAGAGACTCTGAGATTGGCAAAACTGGTGGCAATCGAGTATGAGCCATATTCCATTCAAATAGAGCTTAATTTACTGTTACAGTAGAAAAATTTAAATTTGGGGTAAGAGAAACATATACACCAAAGCAGAGATAAAAAACAGTTTTAAATTTTTTAATCAGCACAATTTATTTACGAATACTCGTACAAACTACTTAATAATAATAACTGAAACATTTTACTTCTTTACCTTGAATAAACATTTATACAACGTGTGACGAAATATAATGTACTATGAAAAAAGGGTGTGATTCTGGACATCGAGGGAGTCAACTTTTGTTCTAAGATTTTATAAATTTCGTTGAACAAACGTTGTCGATGTCCAGAATCACCCCCTTTCGGCATAGTACACATATTTTTTTACACGTTGTATAGGTACCCGTAATCACGATTACTTTACTTTACTTTAAATAATCAGTCATAAAAGCAAAGCAACCTTAAACATTTTGTTATTTTTCCTTACATTAAATAAGTGTGTGAGCTGCGCGCGGTCTGTGCCGCTGTGACGTCACAATCGTAAAAACCGTGCGCGGCATGAGCCCGCGAAAACTCAGAAATTTAAACTTCTCGTCGTTATAACTTCGGAAATACTGCATGTATTGAAGTGAAATAAAAACTAATGTAATGTACATGATCTACGCTCCGATGTTAGGTGTATTTGATAGTAATATTTTGACCCTTTTGTCATCTCCATTCTAGCAGTGTAAATAGATAGATAGATAATATTTTATTGTACCACACAAGACAGAAAACAATACAGAAATATATGCTAAGAGTTAACAGTATAAAAGCGGCCTTATCGCTATGAGCGATCTCTTCCAGACAACCTTGGGATGGACTGGACATGTAAGAATAAAATAGACAGTGGTAATAGCAGCAGCAGCACTAGAAAAAGGTTTACCATTCCTGACATGGGGCAAGAGAAACATATGTTTCTCTTACCTCGTATGTGACTGTCCCTCTTGCCCCAACAAAGATTTTTTATGTTATGATTTTGATAGCAACAAAACTCGTATTATCTGTATTAATAGACCGTAAATACTTGGTAAAGAGTATAACTTACCTTTCACTTGTTATTGAGGTGAAAACAAACAGTCTAAAACAGCTTTATTTCACAAAGTTATACCGAGGCAAAGACAACGCATCCAACTCGTCTTCGCGGGGTTATGAACTGTCAAATTTGTTTTGGTTTTTTCTCGACACTGGGACATCGTAGCGACATCTATGTATGAACGGCGGAACTCATAACTGTAACTGTTTTATCGACAGAGCTACTCTAAGACTTAAAGCTTATAGTTTACGAAATATAGCCTCTCGTTTCTCTTACCCCGGTGTTTCTCTTACCCCATCTGACCTTACCTATGTATTATTAATTAACTTTTCTATTAAAGTTCACACAAGCGTCCGACACGCACTTTGCTGGATTTATTTTTAATGACCTCTCATGTCATACAATATCCGTCATAGTATACAACAATGCCATGCATGTGTTGCTTCTATGCCTATTGTCCAAGTTGATGATGAATGAAGTCTGAGTGTCTGTAATTATAGTAGGTTAGGTAGTTCATTCTTGTAGAGTAGGTGTAGATCTAATGTTGTCGCATAATTTATTTATATTCCTATGTCTGCATGAAAGATTGCCATTAATTCATATTCTTTTGTTAAAACACGAGTTCTTTTCAATTAGGTTGAAATATAAATTGCTCTATTCAAGATAAAGAATACCACAGCAGAAGCATGATCTACCAAATCGTCTGAGCATTCACAAAATAATAAATCATATAATTAGGGGAATACCGAGGCATGGTTGGGGTTTTTGTCTGATCAAGGCGATTCAATTGCGAAAATCCATTCTTGTTAATAATAGTAGGTACGATAAAATGTTTTCTTAAATATTTGGTCAATGCTACTTCGGAAGGAACTTAAGCGCGCGAATTTAGCGTGCTGTATACTCATCATCATTGAACGATGACACGTACAGTAGTGAACTTCTGGACGTAAGACGGCTAACCATCATCTTAGGACACTCGTAAAGATATCCAATAATTTCAGTCAGTAGCGACTTGCATCTAGTATGAACCGGCCTCCAAGTTATCCGTCAAAAACTGCTGAAAACTGCATCTTTTGAATTTCAAAAGATCGTAAAGTCAATGCCAACGACACATGTACTCATTTTACATTATTTGCATGTCGACTACAATGCATAACAATAGATTCCTGATTGTCCTTTTGTTGTGTTTACTTTGGACGCAACGATGCGGAACTTTGGGAGTGTATGATTGGAATGTATTCTGAATGTAAGGTCAGATGGGGTAAGAGAAACACCGGGGTAAGAGAAACGAGAGGCTATATTTCGTAAACTATAAGCTTTAAGTCTTAGAGTAGCTCTGTCGATAAAACAGTTACAGTTATGAGTTCCGCCGTTCATACATAGATGTCGCTACGATGTCCCAGTGTCGAGAAAAAACCAAAACAAATTTGACAGTTCATAACCCCGCGAAGACGAGTTGGATGCGTTGTCTTTGCCTCGGTATAACTTTGTGAAATAAAGCTGTTTTAGACTGTTTGTTTTCACCTCAATAACAAGTGAAAGGTAAGTTATACTCTTTACCAAGTATTTACGGTCTATTAATACAGATAATACGAGTTTTGTTGCTATCAAAATCATAACATAAAAAATCTTTGTTGGGGCAAGAGGGACAGTCACATACGAGGTAAGAGAAACATATGTTTCTCTTGCCCCATGTCAGGAATGGTAAACCTTTTTCTAGTGCTGCTGCTGCTATTACCACTGTCTATTTTATTCTTACATGTCCAGTCCATCCCAAGGTTGTCTGGAAGAGATCGCTCATAGCGATAAGGCCGCTTTTATACTGTTAACTCTTAGCATCTATTTCTGTATTGTTTTCTGTCTTGTGTGGTACAATAAAATATTATCTATCTATCTATTTACACTGCTAGAATGGAGATGACAAAAGGGTCAAAATATTACTATCAAATACACCTAACATCGGAGCGTAGATCATGTACATTACATTAGTTTTTATTTCACTTCAATACATGCAGTATTTCCGAAGTTATAACGACGAGAAGTTTAAATTTCTGAGTTTTCGCGGGCTCATGCCGCGCACGGTTTTTACGATTGTGACGTCACAGCGGCACAGACCGCGCGCAGCTCACACACTTATTTAATGTAAGGAAAAATAACAAAATGTTTAAGGTTGCTTTGCTTTTATGACTGATTATTTAAAGTAAAGTAAAGTAATCGTGATTACGGGTACCTATACAACGTGTAAAAAAATATGTGTACTATGCCGAAAGGGGGTGATTCTGGACATCGACAACGTTTGTTCAACGAAATTTATAAAATCTTAGAACAAAAGTTGACTCCCTCGATGTCCAGAATCACACCCTTTTTTCATAGTACATTATATTTCGTCACACGTTGTATAAATGTTTATTCAAGGTAAAGAAGTAAAATGTTTCAGTTATTATTATTAAGTAGTTTGTACGAGTATTCGTAAATAAATTGTGCTGATTAAAAAATTTAAAACTGTTTTTTATCTCTGCTTTGGTGTATATGTTTCTCTTACCCCAAATTTAAATTTTTCTACTGTAACAGTAAATTAAGCTCTATTTGAATGGAATATGGCTCATACTCGATTGCCACCAGTTTTGCCAATCTCAGAGTCTCTTTATTATGCTTATATCTATTATATTTACATAGATATTAAAAGTGTTTCTCTTACCCCAAACCATGGGGTAAGAGGAACATTAGCACTACGAAAGTATTTTGCCATTTATTTTTGAAGATAGTGGTACCAGAAGATTATGTATCAAAGTCATAGACAGCTAATGAACCGAATATTTATTTGGATATAGCAATATTAACGTAGCTGGTTTAGGTAAGGTGCTGGGACTCGTTGATCTTGATATATAATAAAGTATGTTTCTCTTACCCCATCTGACCTTAACTGAATTATATCTAGAGCGGTCTTGAAATATCTGAATCTAGGTATTGATAGAAAATTTCAACTTTTGTCATTTGAGGAAGTGATTTAATAAACTTTTTTATTTATTTCTTAATCTGTTCGGATACCTACCTAAGTTGTCATCATCATGATAACATTTTGTGACTTTGTTACGTTACGTCTCACTTCTGGTTTCTGGTATCTACCTAATAAGTCACTTAGTTTAAGTAAAATACTTTGCATATTGTACTACCAAAATTAACTTAGCAAAATTAATAAATTAAATATTAATTAATTTCTTAATTGATTCGTTGTTCATGTGTCTTATTACGTGCAATATTTTCAGATAATCACATCAATGACTCGTCCAAGCATCTAACGTGTTTCTATTGACATACACATTGGTAATTGCTAGTTAACTACCTGTCCCTTAGGAAAAGCTTGCACTTTCTCTCGTGTTTGGGTAGGCTTGGCTTAAGCCACTTGAATTTCTACTAGGTACTGATGTGATTGATCGCTTAGGTACTTACCTACAATTATTTTCTTTGGTAATCTGGTTAGGTGGTGATTGTGGTGAATCTCTCCCTTGTAAGTACCAATTCTGAGTTTGAAATATATGTAACTACCTTTTTTTTTTTTTTTTTTTTTTTTAATTAAAAATTCCAAATTTTAAAAAATAATTCCAAACCCTTTCCAGAGTTTTCAAACCCATTCCATGTTCTAATTAAATTTTACTTTTATATTCTTATGCAAGTAATATGTACCATGTATAATTTATCAGTAAAGACATTTTACCTCTAGAAACTACTTTAATTAACATATTTTTATAAGTATCTCTAATAGCGTGATTTGTTACCAGAATTTACACATATTGTATCATCATACGATTCTTGCCATTCAAGACAAGACAGTCAAACTATAGTAGCGGCCGTTGATTCGTTTCACCTAAAATGGTTCATTGAATGTATTTTTTTATTGTTTCCGGTTCATTCTATTGTTTGAATTTAGATCGAACCCGTTATGACGCTCATTGTCGTAAAAGGTTCCTTAGATTTTAAACCTATGTAGTTATTCATTGTATAATTTTGCAGAGAAGCATTTTTTTCAATAACCATGATCGTATAGCTAATCGACGATTTAATTAGTTCTTTCTTTTTTACACATTATTATATTTTTTATTTGTAATTTTTACAACTCTTCTTTACGCGAAAGTTTGGGAGGTAAGTGCAAGGATGGATTATTTGATCATTTAAAATATTCACTAGAAAATGAGCTATTTTTATATTTTTGTAATCATTAAAAGGCGTTCAGTAGCTTTTTAATGATAACAAAAATATAGCTCATGCAAAGAATACGCTACTTTTTACCGCGAGAATCCGCAACCTCATGTCATGACTCATGAGTCACAAGTGGACCTTTGCCCGCCGTGACACGATCGATCTTCGGTGTCGTAAATATTCCGTTCTGTTTTTCAAGGTATTTTTAAAATATTTTAACTTAAACTTAACTTGGTTCCTGATATCATTATCCCGGACACATTCCATCGGAAATTCCCAGAAATTCTCATTTCAAAATCCTGAGTAAAGTCAAGTTGCATTACGAAGCTGGACCACGTTCTTCAAGTTGCCCAACTTGGCATTGGAATTGAGAAACTCGTTAGAATCAGTTTTTGCTGTCAGATTTCTACGGGCGAATTGCATTCCGAAGTCGTACGATCCTTGGCCCGTGGATGCTTTACCAGACAGGCTGGCATCGGGATTTCGTCATCTATCTAGTGGGTGTGTAGCTTTTAACACATTAAATGCCCGACATGCCCGTACACCACGATGCAGTTCGCAGAGTTACGTCGCGGCCGCACTGGTATGACAACACGCCCGTGCGTCATGGGCCCTGATAGTGTTAATTAAGTATATCCAATCCACAATATACGAGCTGGTTAAGGCATTAAGTATCTGTAATTATTGTGGTAATAGGTAAACAAAACTATTAACAAAATCGTATGTATAAAGTCATCTAAGATTTGGTGAAATCAAACATCTTGAGTGGATTTAGTAGCGAGATGCCTACTATCGCACTTAGTTCATTTTTTAATTTTTACTTGCAGTATGTAGCGCAAGGACATCATTCTGAAATTTCCATACAAGTGATCGCACTATGCCGAAAATTGCGTTTCGTCAAACATTATTCTAAATAGACCATATGGTCGCATAATGCCTACTTTCATTTCTATCGGTATATTGTTTACTTGTGTTGCCTACTGAATGTACAATCAAACACAAAACTGTAATTGTACCGAAATAAATTAACATCAGTGTAATAAATGATAAACCATAAATATATATATGTCGAATAGAGATGTATATAGGATGTCGAGGAATGTGTGTTTATCAGGAGGGCTTCTAATTGGTTATGACGTCACCAGGTCTAACGTCGCAGTCGTCTTCATGTTGATAATAAAACCACAACGAAACGTCCATTATTTATTCCAATTAACAATGTTTCGGTCAAACTACTCTGAATTTACGACTACTCAAACAAGAATACATTTTTTACTAACAAAGCACTGTTCCAACCGGCTACTCGAACAAGAATACATTTATTACTAACAAAGCACTGTTCCGTCCAACGGCTCAAACAAGAATGTCCTTTTAGCTCGGCCGACGGTCGTATTTATACCAAGCACAAAGCGCAGGCAGCAAAGGCAGGCGACCGAACCAGTTTTTCAAGTAATAAAAGCGCGTCGAAGCGCTTCAACCCGTAGCGCGATGCGGCCGGCACAAACCGGTTCTGAGTCATATTTCAACCGATGTTCTTGCCTGCCCCGACATATATATATATTGTATGTACGTATTTACCTTAGTATTTTTAATTAGAACAACGTCAAATTATTATTCATTTTGTTCCTTCCATTTACTCGAACGCTGGAATTAAATGACATAAGTCATAATATGACATGACATGATGACATTATTATTTTATTTTAAATATTTTGTTTACCTCCTTGCACTTACGAAATAGACTGTACAAATATAGGCATAATGATATTTTCGAAACGATGAGAGAAAAATATGGCAAGCTGCTATTTTTCAGTAAAAAAATAAAAAAAGTAGGCGTGGTGCGATTACTTATACTGAGGTTTCATTAAGTTGTCGTTATGCAACCTATTGTGTGAAAATTTGTAAAAGTCGGCTAAGTGCGATAGTAGGCATCTCGCTACTAAATCCTTGAGTGCACCAATAGCCCGACTAGAATGGTATAACATTGGTACTACAATAGCAAATAAGGCCTTCTCCATACACTTAACACCTTTATAAATCATAAAAGGTGTCTACTATTTTCTTTATTTGCAATTTTCACTTAACAACGGCTAAAGCTACCGCGTTCATGTATTCAATTTCTTGAACAAGTTGCGCCTGTGTAAGTCTAATTGGAAATTGTTGGATGTGATGAGACTAGACCTTTCTCTGTAGCAGGTGTAGGTGTAGGGTGTCTGTCTAATAGGTTGTCAGGTAGGTACAGAAGGTGTTACTTAGGAATCAAAAGTTACGCACTAAGCGGAATTTTACTTGGCAACATTGCAAGCACTTATTTTATTTCCTCGTGTCTTTTTTGTTGCCTTTCCTAGTTTAAATTTTATAACGAAACAAAGGCAGGCGCTGTCTTTACAAATCTAAAATATTGTAGTTACTAGCTTGGTGCGGTGAGGCAATTTTATTTCAGAATAATAAGTTGACAACTTCAAAAATATTCTCTTGATATGATTTAATTAAAATTTGTGGAAGTGTAATAAATTCACAAAGGTTGTATAAGTTTGATATCAATCAATCAATATCGATCTACGTAAAACACGCTCAAGTGGCTCTCAGCTCTAAACCGAGTTCAAATCACCTTTCACCTTTTCCCATTGATCATTTTAGTGTACATAAGTCAACAATTAAATTGACGCTTATTTGAGATCACATAAAATCCATATTATTTTACAGCCACGCACATCGAAGATTACTGAAAAAATTACCTTCCATTTTGTAATTATAATGAAAATCAAGTTCAATGTCATTTTCCGTAACGTAGTAAGTCCGTAACTTATCAGAAGATAATTATTGCGCGGTCTTTCATGAAATCAGCGTAAAATTGGGATCGAATGACTGTATTTTGCTAACTAATTTGGTAAATTGCCAGTGCATTACACTTTTATGATCTCAAGTTCTCAACCACCTTTACAACTACTTTCGTTAGAATAACTATATAATATAATATGAAACGAATGTATCGTTCGAAACTAGGTATTTAGATATATTAGATATCTTACATAGATATAATTTACTAATTGTCATGAAATAATTCTTGGTCAGCGTCTTCGATTTCCTATAACCTAAGAGCCCGTGATGGCCAGACCTTCCATTAATTCACAAGCGTGAAAATTCTTTCATGTGTATGTCTAACATAGGTAAGAATAACCCCCAAACATGAAACCTGGATCGCGGTTCCTTTGGGAGATAACAACCTTTTACCTGTTATCTCCCAAAGGAACCACGATCCAGGTTTCATGTTTGGGGGTTATTATTACCTATGTTAGACATACACATAAAATAATTTTCACGCTTCAGAATTAAAGGAAGGTCTGGCCATCACAGGTTATTAGTCTATACTAAGAGCCCGGTCTGGCCAGACCTTCCTTTAATTCTGAAGCGTGAAAATTCTTTCATGTGTATGTCTAACATAGGTAAGAATAACCCCCAAACATGAAACCTGGATCGTGGTTCCTTTGGGAGATAACAGGTAGAAGGTTGTTATCTCCCAAAGGAACCGCGATCCAGGTTTCATGTTTGGGGGTTATTCTTACCTATGTTAGACATACACATGAAAGAATTTTCACGCTTGTGAATTAAAGGAAGGTCTGGCCATCACAGGCTCTTGGTCTACTAGGAAGTATCTCTGATTATAGTGTATAACTTTAATTTATTATTCTACCATTAATTTATTAATCTTTCCGCATTTTAATTGAACAGAAACCTATCATTTAAGATGTGCATTTCCATTAAATGAGAAATATGTATTATTAAACTGAAACTTAACAAATTTTTCGTTAGTAATATAACGATATAGGTATTATCGAATTTGTTTTAAGGCGCGAGGAAAAAACTAAATTTGATTGGTTAATTTCTTCAGTTGCCTCTCTCTCTTATCATGATCACCCCTATTTACATTAACTGCTGGGACACAGGGACCTCTATCTTGACGAAAGAGATAAATGCTGGCCAAGTACGGGTTGGTGATTGGCACATTTCGCTAGACTCCTCTTACTATCATTTGTGAAAACCCGGACCTATTGTTTAGGCTGTTAGGTTATATTCACACTGCCACGCACACCGCTGCATCTCATACAATTTAATACACGCATGCATTGTCAGTGTTTTCATTGCTAATAGAGATTACCTAGCAAAGATCAACACGCATTCACGCAACATGCAGCGTTATGCGTTGACGTCAGAATGGCCTTTCACGTTAGAGACCACGTGTTTGACACGCAAGCACGTGTTGTCATTGTCATCGGGTAATTAGACGGCTTATTAACCCTTAACGTTTATGGATCATTATAGAAGATCGATAGAATCAATGATCGATCGGTTCTTGTATTCAATTTGATATTTGATCAGTTTTGAATAGCACGGAATGATGACTCTTCGACATATAGGTACCATCGCGTTCCGTATATAATCAATGCCACTTTTAGTTGTAATTTTTTGAACACAAGAAAATAGGGATTCATTTCATATAATAGAGATAGGTAAATGATGATTATATTAATGATATCGTCGCGTTTCGTCATTAACCCGTGACAGTCACATAAAACTATAAAATCAGTTTTTCAAAAGATTTATTTATTTAGGTATTTATTAAACAAAATCCACAGCCCTTACAGATGTACAATATAGTTACTTATAACAAAACTTACGGCCAAAAAACGGATTTACTTTTTATAAAATGTATCTATCTTATAGCTATTTTGCAGACAGTCCAATAATACAATATACCTACTTATAATTTTAAATTTTACTTACGTACTTACAATTAACATGAAAATTTCACTGTGTATATATTATATGTTTTATATGCTCTAGGTAACTAACCGGGCACCTGCCTCCTCCCTCAATATACCAAGTTATATTTATGTATTAACTTTGGTCTCGGTATGAAATATAATTAGATTTGGTCAAATAGTTTTCATTACCGCATGCAAATTAAAACAAGGCAAATTGGCAATGTTCAATTCAATTCAATATCTTTTAATATCTTTTAAATTTTTATTATTAAGTATACTTAATGACTTATCAATCTAAAATATATGAGAAATAAAATACCCTGTTTGGACAACTTCAACTATTAATTAAAACTTATAAAATTATTGCAGAACTACTTATTAATGTAGATACTTCATCATCATCTTAACAACCCATAATGCGTCCTTGAAAAAAGGAAATAAAAACAACTATTTCCTGCCTTAGCTCTATTGTACAAACAATTGAGATTATAAAATCATTAAAAAATAAATGATTTCAACGCCAACATTTTGAACAAATTTTTGAACACCATTGCAGCCTAGGAATTCATGCGTACAAAAAAAAGTTATTTACTTACGTTTTGATATAACTAACTGCCAACCAGTCAACATATTGGATTCTGTACCCACATACACACAAAAATAGTCTGTTTACACAACACTGGAACTGATGAAAGTCACCAATCAGCGTCACTAAAAGTTCATTTGTTTTATTAAAAACTCTTTTCAAATTCAATATAAATTATAAAACCTCTTTTGAATCGCTCTTGTTATACTTCTAAATTCTAGAATAATATTAAACCTTATTAGTGTTCTCTGGTTTTTATTAGGTCGAAATCGAATTTGTATTTGAAAAACGCATTTGAATGCCGCGTTCGATAGAGTTCGGTCGCGCGGAGATTTTAATGTTAGCGGTTGTCATGCGCGTGTGGAAACCAACCTACAATAGGCGCTTGCGCAGAAAGGCTGCCTCTATATACCTGATGCAAAGCATCAAAGGCGATGGCACGTTGGTTAAACACCTTGATCTGCAGAGATTCGAATCCTTATTTTACGTTATAATTTATTTGATATAAATTGTAGTAGTTTTTAAATCTTTAAGTACCTATATAAGTTATTTTATGTTAGTAACATGTTAAAAAATTGGTCAGATTATTTTGCTATTTAGATTTGAAATCTATTCTATACAGTTCTAAAAAACAATAACGAAACAAGTTTGACAGTGTTGGTAATTGTTATAACTGTGAAAACTAATATAAATAAATCACAAACAAACATTGACATTTTGTGCGACAGCAATTACATTAATTTATACATTTACAATTAAATAAACTACGTCCATTAACTTTTTATTTTCATGTACCTAGTATTTTAATTTTATCTTATCTTATAACACTCCGAAAATCAATGAATGTAACTAATCGCCTATTATATAAACATAGGCGATGAGTCAAGATTTCTTCCATAAGTAATAAGTCTGATCTAATAAGAAAAGGGTAGGTAGGATAGCCAATTGATTAGATTGAAGATTGATAAGCCTATGTGTTTGCAAGATGTAAAGTACAATATCGACAGAAAGTACCTACCTACCTATACAGACTCGTAAACATTTTATATCTTACGTAGTCATACGTAATTTCTAGCTTCACATTTTAGAGGAAAATGTTTGTAAGCCTTAGGGAAAACCTTTAAAACAAATAAGTAGGTAGGCTCATAAGTTAGTTTGTCATTTAAAAAAACAAAACCAACTCTCTGACTAAACTAACGTTTGAACTAAACTTAAAATATAAAGTTATTGCATGATTTTGCCTCACAAATTGAACAATAGTAAATAACCTAAATAAGTTTTAAGCTGAACGCTTAAAAATTTATTTAGGTTATTTACTTAGATTATACAAATTCTCCAAAACTTTTAATGGACTTTTAATAGTATGACGTAAATTAAGTATTGTTATGATAAAAATAATAAGTTATAGCACAATTAGCCGGATTTATCCTACCAATGGGCTCTAGTTTAATTAATTATTTTATAATTTAATTAATTAACTGTTTTGGACCAGTTTGTGCACGTTATTTATATATATGTCATAAACATCATTAGGCTTATAAGTGGAATTGCAGTATTTAACAAAATTATATTTATGGAGACATTTATGTATATTTTGGTCTTTGGGTGAGAATGGGTTTAATTCTGTGAACTGTACAAACTTCGATCACTGACCCCAAAGTAAGCGGTTATACCAAATCCTACAAGACCTATAATAGGTTCTATTGAGGAACCTGTTCCAGTATTTTGACGATAAATAATGGGGGTTACGATAATCAAATGTCTTGAATCTGAATCTAAAGGTATGGATACCTACTGTGATATACCTTAGCAATTAGCCTCGCACTTTCCTTCCACGTGCTTTTGAATAAACATCGGAGTGAAACTCAAGATGCGCTAAATACATTACCGACACCTACGGAATATTTCTGCGTCAATACAAGTGCTTCAAACAAATACGAATTAGTCGCATTGTTCTTTCATTTTACGCAAAATGTAAAGTTAAGTAAAATAATAATAAATATTACTGGACAATTTTTACACAGCGACACCTAGCCCCGTGGTAAGCTCGAAGCTTGTGTTACGGGTGCTAGATTTCTGATAAATAAAAAGTTACTGTTGTAAAACTGTTCATGATTTTGTTATAGGTAGTTATATTTACCACGTGATGATTTTAAGACAGCCTCCTCGGTTTGTCCGCGGAAAATTCCCGCTAAAATAAGATATTTTCCTCGATGAAAAGGCTTTTCTTATTATCATAAATTGTCCATAATTATTACTTAAAATGATTTATGTAAGTATTTATAGTTGTACCTACCTTTATAAATACCTAAACCAGGAAAACAATTGTATACAATCTCTAGGTACTAGATTTTCTATATTTCGCTACATAATGAATTTTATCGTGGTAAAGGAGTTGTTATGATTAACAAACATCTATAACAAACTTTCTTGTTTATAATGAGTACCTACCTAAGTATGTAATTATGAGTAAGTGCACAAGAAATACAGCAATAAAATTAATATCCGTTAGATGTCTTAAATGACAAAACCGTAAAAAATGCATCCTAATATATAAATAAAAACAAGCCACCTCACAATTACCGACCCATTACATTTATTTACTTTTTATCTGTGCCATTACGACTAAAACAGGCTTGTCAATTTATGTAATTTAAAGTGCCATGGGCAAATTGGCGTATTGCGTAAGTATTGCGAACAATTATTGTTTTTGTAACCTGTGGCGTCACATTTCAGTGCCTATAACAGTCAACAATACATATCGATCAGCGTTGTTTGGGCAATGTCTAGGAACGCCATTTCATGAAATAATTTATTTATTTATTAGTAAGTACCCACTTGAGTTTCTCAATTTCATTAGGTATGTATTATAACCGTAAGCTCAGGTACCTATGAAACAATGTTATAGGTACTTATATATTTTTAAGGGCTGTGGATTTTATTAAATAAATAAATAAATAATCCTTTCAAGTAGTTAATTGCTCGCTATACAGTTCCGCTTATTAGTATAGATTTACTAGCCGACCCGCTAAAAGCTTGGCTTGCGTTTTTTACGTTGCCTATAATTTATATCATAAAAGCCTTCCTCGATAAATGTATCTACTATCCTACCCAAATAATTATTCAATTAAGACCAGCGGTTCCTGAGATTAGCGCGTTCTACATAGGTAGGTAGGTACTCTTCAGGTTTATAATAATTATTATAACTTGTTATTGCGAAACTATATAGGTAGTTTCGCAATAACAAACAAACAAGTTATCGTCTAAAAGTCGCTATCGAATTGTTTTGTATCGCCTTCGTGACGCCGCCGCCGTGTAGGTATTTCGATGAAGAGCTGCTCCGTACAAAGGTGCCAAGTCGCCCGATCGGGCGAGTTTTTTTCGGGCGAGATCACGAATAACTCGTACAAACTTTATACTGAATTCTGTAACAATACTTTGTAAACTAAATAAGTCAAACGAATCATAAAAAAATGTATTTATTATGTATGAACTGATTCGATTACCAATACAAATGAACTGATTCGATCACCAATACAAATGTTAACCGCGAGTAATGCTTTTGAAAAACGATTCTATTAACTTTGATGGTTGATTTTGATAGAACTTTTAATTTTCCATTGTTAACATTTAAAGAAAGATATCTAGGTATTTTTGATTAAAAAACATGGTGGTACTTAATTTTACGAAATTCCCCAAAACCTATTTCTGTTATATTGGCGTGCCCATTGGATCTTAATGTTTCTAATTCAATTTAAGTAGGTACCTAACCTGCTCCGGTCTATACTCCGGTCTAGTAAAACAGTGCCTAAAACCTGGTAAACACAAATGAGATCACCTTATTTATTTTAAAGGCAAAGCAAATAGCCACTGTGTGTTCTGGGTTAGTGTAGACTCAATACTTCTGAGAAAATGGTCAAGTGCTTTACTTAGTTTTTAACCCAAGCATACGTACATACGTATACCTAACTGTTATGATTATCATCATAATCGTGAGGCGCTTTTCTACCAGAGTTATGCTCGGCTGTCCTTTCGGCTTTGTTGGTGGATCATTCCAAAGGTCTTAGGTTCGAACTCAACCGCGTACTATTGGTTTATCTTCTCGAAAAATCGAGGTCGTGAGGAAACTCGCCGCTAACTGACCCTTGTATTCCTCATGGATACCGCTCAATTCGCTAAAAGGGTGAATCTAATCTCAGAAAATATTTTACCATGATAATAATAGCATGGTAAAATATTTCCTGAGATTAGGTAATTAATTACTTATACTTATTTAGTAGGTATCTACTATCTAGTTATTTTATCAATCGTCCTAGCAACATAAATTAGGAAGAAGCAGTTGTAAATAGGTATTTAGCTACTTTTATGACAATAAGCATATTATTTTCATTAAAGTAGCTGAATTAGACAAGACCGAAGCCAGGGTCACGAAACAGCCTTGTTTAAAGAAAATCGGAGACAATCCGTGCCTTTTGTGTTCTGTCGTAACACGCCGCTTGCAAAACAAGTAAACAATCATCTGTACATTGTATTGGCAATTATTATGATTTATGAGTTACGCAAAATCCCGAACGTAACGAGAGTCAAGTTCAGGCGAAGTAGAGCATATTGACAAAATTATGGATTGGCCACGCAAAAAAGTATGCGCTGCACACTTATTGGCGCTTATTGGGCTTATTGCGCGTATTGGCCTAAGAAATCTACCAACTTATCATTATCCATAGGTGTTGTCACTACGATTACGACTACAGGATATAAGTTATACCAGAACACGGACCTCGTCGTTCAGTGTATTGTACCAATTTACTTACTTATGTAGATGAACACATGCATAGTTTTTCTGCTTATGCTTCTTATTTTTGAATTAGATTAAGTAATAGTAGGGGTAATTTGTAAAAACATTGCGAATCTGCAATGAAATTAAAATGGAAAGTGTAGGTATTTTAATTTATTTAGGTTACAGATAATAAGAGAGCTGCAGTTAATTTAATTGAAGGTAAAATCCAATATAATTTAAAGACACTTAAACCTTCCTCAATTCTCTATTTCAAATATGGTTGTGCAACCATGTTACTAATTGCAAAATCCTTGGTCTCCAATCTCCTTAGGGGAAGCCCAAGCTTCAGGTTATTTACCTCTGTTTTCCTCCACATTGGAACCTGTTATTGGTGTAAGCACTTGCAAATGATGTGTTACTAGTGCATCGATCGCGTGACTGAGCTTTCACTGAGCAACCAATGCTACACCATAAACTAGGTATCATATTCTTCTATGTCCTAGAACAACGTAACGACTTACGCATACGCGATTATCGTAGGTAAACGCGAAATTATTGGTCCATACAAAAATTACTCGGAACTTACTTAATACAACTTACCAACTAAAATTAAATACTTCACCTAGTTGATAAACTCGCACTTGACAGTTTATTAACTAAATCTAAAACTATGTCAATGGAAAATAACTGTTATAAAGTCATTAGTTCTGGTTAATCCTTCTAACGGAAAAATTTACCCCCAATTAAACCGTTTAACGACAATCATAGAATCTATAAATCTATCAATTAAGTGTAGTATGTTGTAGTATTGAAAATCTGTCATGCATGATATTGATATCATTACCTAATGACAAAAAAGACGTTATTCTTTAAAAAATAAAACCTGGTTGTCTTATCTTATAGTTTAATTGAATTATTTTGCAACATTTTAATCATAAATGTTTGGGGGGGGGATTATGGGATGGTCATTTTTCACCAAAATTATCCCATATTTTGGGAATTATCCCCAACACTCCCTTAGGGGGATTTTGGAAATAACCCATTATCTTAGTGTTTGAGCAGAAGTTCCGGCGCGGCGCCGCCGGGCGTTGGATTTTGTAGGAACTTACCTATCTACAAGCTCAACGGATATCTTTTCAACAATAGTAAGTTTGTAACTTATTTATTTACCATTGATTTAAACCACACGGCCCGAAGAGCCGCAACCTGCAGCAGGTTGCGGCCCTTCAGGCGATGAAAAGTGGATTTTTGGCCCTTGCACCGAAAAAGGTTGAAGATGCATGATTTAAACTATTTAAAATGGGATTTCCGGCATGTAATGGCTAATTGAACCTGATTTTTCATCAGCAATCGAAAACAATCACCATTAGCTTATTCTAATTAGGCTTTTGAACAACACAACACACAGATACCAACAAAACCTAACTTTCGTCATTCTTTAAATGATTTCAATTGTCCACGTTTCCGCGTCAATAATAATTGACTAGATTTGTCCTAAGTACTCACAGTCGTAATGTGCACCTCAGACCCAGTAATTGGAACAAGTAGTTAAGCATCGCACATTATCTCGTAATCACTATAGGTATGGTAGACTGCTTGGCAGCGGTTGTACGTATAATTATTATGGTACGCTTTTCTTATGCCCAACTTAAACTTTGAAATCGTCGAGATTTTAGTCGTGATGTGGGTTCAAAACATATTTTCGTAGTAATATGTGAAAAATGAAAAAAATGAAAAATGTTTTATTTACCAAAATTAATACATTATTATATAAACATTAGCGTTAGTCTTCACACTAGGCGATGCCTTTGTCGTGAAGACCAAAAACCGTTTTTGATTTAATGATTATTAAATCTGGCATAATAGATACGTAGAGATATAATTCTATACCTATTTAATTTCAATAATTACCAGTAGGTACATTGAATTCCATCTCTTGCTCCATAATTTAAGTGAGACTAGACAATACTTTTTTAACAAGGAAATGAATAATTTTTTTATTACAAATTGGAACGAGTTGCTGCAAAAAGTTATTTCCTTATTCAATGCTTAAAGTATTACCAGAACGGTCATGCTATAAAAATGTCCTGAAAATTTTTAATTGCATCTTCTTTTTTTACTTCTGCTATAAATAAAACATCTATATATACAATCAGAGTGCATAAAACAAAAACGATTCTAAGATCTTACGATTTACGATTTTATCAAAAATTCTCAGTGAGTAGGTCTTTTCAGTGTGTCAAATTTTATAATTTTTACAACATATTCGCCACGATCTCAGAACGAGCGACAGTACCTACTTCCACATAACGGACCTCAACAAAGAACGGATATCTATTAAAAACTCTTTTTAACGTTGGTGATGACGGCTCAGAGAAGAGAGAGGAAAATGGAAGGGTACCTTATACCATAGACGAATTAATCAGGTTTAATTCGTCTATGCTTATACCTACTCGTTAAAAGATAAAGATGACGATGAACATTAAAACTTGCACTCCAAACCACGGAGCAAATACAAAGATAAATACATACTCTATATCTGCTCTGTGCTCCAAACACGCGGCTTATCCAAAATAAAGTCATGTTGATGTTCGTTATAACTACCGTTCATTAGACTAGCTATTTTGTGGCTTCGTCTTAACTAACCCTAATACCATAATAGTCACAAGGTTTCTTTCACGACATTTAGTAATTTTTTTCATCGGAATTATCATCATTATCATTTCTGATAATCCACTTTTGGTAGTTTAAAGGTTTTCGAGATTTTAATCTTAACCTATCATCATTTCAACCTATCGTACTATGCTAACCTTCTAACGATTAAATTTTAAATTACAATAACCCCCCTGTCTGAGTCTGAGACATATTACAACAGTTGCTTATTCTTTCTCTAACCATCACCATAATAAAAACCCATTTATAAACCCATTTCTAACAATAACATAACTCCTTGATAGAGCCATAAAAGAATCTACAATCTATCCTTAATGAATAATAATGGTTAATTTGATATTGATACCTACATTGTTTTATTTCTTATGATAAGATAAAAATGTTTTTGTTTTGCTTATTACAGTATCATTAACCTGATTACTGTCTCTGTATTTCTAGGGCATTTTCATTAGTCTTTCTTCCTATAACTAGCTGTACCTAACGGCTGGCGGAGTGATTAGGGCAAGAGTAGGTATGCCTGAGACAGAGGAGGTTGCGGGTTCGATTCTCGTCTCGGGACGATTTGCAGATATTTGTTACGGGTGGCTGGATATTCTATATGTATCATAAAAAATACTATGTATGTGGGGATAGTCTATTAAGTGTATCAGATTATCTAGTACCTACCCGTAACACAAGCTTCGACCTTACCTTCGAAATACTTCTATAAGCTTTCAGTTATCTGGCAGTGGAGAGCCATTTAAAAACCCTATGGAAATTTAATTAGTTGAAGGACGCGCTTGCCCAAGAGAACCTGCCTTTGCCCGTCACGGCTAAAAACCTACTAAAAACTACATCACCTACATACATTCATAATTCATACCTTTAGCATAGGAGCAAGGAGGACAGCCAACTAGAAAACGATAATCAGCGTGGTAAGCCAGTTCCAGACGACATCGATGAAAACAAATTATTAGATGCCAAAGGAAATTTCCCATCTGATTTCCTCAACCTCGTCGAACGCGGCAAGTGAGAGTGTATACAGTGGAAATTTTGCCTGGCCCACTTCAACATAGCTCGCTTATCGCCTTTTATGTACTGTTGTAGATTACATCGTAATTACTATGAGCAATTGAGTGTCAATCTGCATACTTTAACGGTATTTTAGATGCAACGACGGGTTAATTGTCGTTGTGGTTGAGGTAAACGTTTTCTTGGTCTCACGTGGGTATATGGAAGGGTTCTGTGTGCTTATTTGCTAATTAGTAACCAAGTACCTAATTAGAATTTTGTTAAGTTTCTTGTTTATTCTAGAATTTCAGTTTTTCGAGAAGTCTTACCTGTCAACGATTCCGCAGAATGTGTCAGCAAAGGCGTTGCTTCTGATTGTTTGTTAAGCGAAACTGAACCATAACCTTTACTGTTTAAAAGTGTCTTCTGCAACAGTGTTTGCACCATTATCACCTTACAAAGTATAACAGTATTTTCATTCAAAACTCTTGCACTCTCACAAATCACTCAACCGTTTGTGTCGATGTCTCGGGGACGTGTGGTCAGTGATTTATTAATTGTATTTATTTTACAACTGATAAGTAATACTAATAATAAATATACTAAAGATTATAATTATGGACCATCTATGGAGAGAACTGCTTTATTTAATTGGTTAGGTACCTACCTAAATATGTTACCTAAAGCGAAAATCATTTAACTTATTTCTTTGTTTATGTAATTATGTAGTATGTTTTATTAAAGGCAATCCAAGTAGATACATAAAATTTATCGTGTCCTAAATAAATATATTGATTATCTTTGGTAGGTCCCTAACAATGAAGTTTTTTCCAAGTAGGTAACTTATATATTCCATTTGTATGAAATTTGCATCCACATGTCTATTACACTGCTTTTAATTCCACGACTTCCAATAATTTATATTTCCATTCGCGTTTGTCACGGAAAAATACTCATATACTTTAAGATAAAGATTGTAAACAAATATTAATGATGTTTGTAGTAAGGACATCTCATTAGTAGGCAGCTATGTAACATCTAGGACGTTAAAACTTCTAGACTAGACCATAATTATTTTCTAGAAGTAAATAAAAAAAAACATAATATTAGAACCTTTAATACTTAGATTTGGTACCAAAGCTAGAATTAAATATTGCTGACTCTGAGTAACCATTTTATTAAAAGAGTTTCATTGTTTGACAAAACTATTTTATTCAAACCACGACAAAAATCTATATCGAAATATATTTTTACCTGTAATTTTGCTTCCATTTGGAAAAGTGGCCGCAATTTCTGAGCAAACAACGCGAAGTATAAATTGTCGGAACATGGATTTGCAAGTCAAATTTTGTAGGAGTCTTTGATTCAATATGAAGGTTATTTCCCTCCTATTGTACTTGTTTTACGTCGATGCAGAAGAGTATTATGATAATGTTATGATAGGGGACGTTATTCGGTCTAGCAAGAAGCCGTCTTGCGTGATTTCGAATATTTGTTGGTCATTTAGTAAGTAATACTTATTTGTTCACTAAAGGTATAATTATATATCATCATTCATCAGCATCATAACAACCCATATAACAGCCCACTACAATTCACGGGTTTCACCCAAAAAAGCCATTTGGTATAGTCACCAAACCGCATTGGTGATTCCTGAAAGTTGGTAGGTACAGTACACAGACTTATTTAAAACCCTGAGTCCCTGATCCCGGTGTGACACCCACGGGAAAAGTAGGATGGTAGATAGATACTGTTCTTATCTATAGGATAATTCTCTTAAAGTAAATTTTACCGCTGAATTATTTAAAAAATTATAATTTATTTTTTACTAGGTGACTTCAGTTGTTACATAGTTAATGGTAAAGAATTGATGGTGTTAAGGTGCCTGTTTTACAGATAAAAAAGTGAATCTGTATAAAACTCTCGCCGGTGAAAATGTCGAACAGATCAGCATGATGCAGTTCCTTCGTTCAAACATGACGCCAAATGTTCAAGGGGAAGAGCAAAATGTAGTGTTCTTGGTGGATTTGGGTTGTCCTAATGTTGTCAGCTACTTAGAAGAGGTACATAATGTTACCATACATGTTTCTAGTTGTTTCATGACACGAAACGAGACCCCCGTTTTGATACTTTTGTAATTTGATATCATTTTTCATTGTAGAGTAGCTCCAAGAAACTCTTCCGTTCACCGTTCCGTTGGATTCTCATCGGAGATTCTATGGATGATTCTGGGAGCAGTATTATTTCTGAAGCCATGACACATATTGAGATCTTTCCTGATGCTGAAGTCCTACTGGCTCGACTTTTAGACGATGACCGCTTTAATTTACACTTCAGTGAGTAATATTCCACCAACATTACTTTTAACAAGGGTACTGGTGTTACGGTTTCTGAGGCCTTGGGATAAAAACCCTTGGGATATTTTTCCCTAATAGTTCATCATTCAATGTCAACCTGTAGGTAATGAATTACACGCGGAAAATGTTTAATTTTTACAAAGTCCCCTTTTTCCTCAGTATTTCCCATCCTTCCTCAATAAAATGCGTATTTTTTATATTTTATTATTAAAATTGCGTTGCGGTAACCGCTGATCTGAATATTAATTTTGGCTTTACTCCCACTATGCACTTCAAAGAGCTAATCTGCTGGGCTATGTCGGTGACCTGCGTTTTACTACGTATGTATCTCCTCATTTCTGATTCGATCCCGTAGAGAAACTCCTAGCGTAGAACGCGCCATAGCTCCTTGAGCGACTCAATTGAAAAATTAAAAAGGTATACTAATTCATATTAAGATAAACGGGCAATACACGAAATATCTCAATATGAATTTACCAAACCACGACAGTTTTTAGGTTCCTTCCCGTTGTCCCCGGTGAACGCGTCCCCGGTCACCGGGGACAACGGGAATTATATTAAACAAATTAAAATAGTTCCCGCTGTCCCCGGTCTCTGTCCCCGGTGTTTTAATGAAATAAAATTATTTAAAATAGTTCCCGCTGTCCCCGGTGTTCTAAATAAATAAAATCATTTAAAATATTTCCCGATGTCACCGTTATTATTATAAATAAAACAGTTTCAAAGGTCTAAAGACAACATTACTTTATTTGTAGTGCTTTTGCTATGTGTTTATCTTATATTCAAAAACTGATAAAGATGCGCTTGCGACGCGATACAGTACAATGGCACGGACTTTTAGTAAGAAACAAAAGCACTGATAACATTGTTTTGTTTGCGAAGCTGTTATTGGCTATTCCAAACCCCACTCCAGAATACCGATTTGAAAAAAGGGCTAGTTACTGAAGCTACCGGTCATTCATTAAGTGAACAATATTGTGAGATGAGGTGTTAGTGAAAGTGTAAAGGGAACTTATGTAAGTACCATTATTAATAATAATATATACAGTGTAAACTCTATATAACGACACTGAAGGGCTGTCCGTTTTATGGCGTTATAGATATAGTTGTTAAATGGAGATAAAAAAATCTGAATTGGAAAAAAAAAGTTTAGTTCAAAATAGTGTTAGTTGTGCATAAAAAAATAATCTTATTTGAACTCTATTGCGTATTTATTATGTTTGCTGCACCAGTAATTATTATGTACTTTTTTTATTATTATCTTGCGATATTGAGCCATCTTGTAGATAAAGGAAGCATTTTCCAATAATTTAACTGCTTTCAGAGCTTCTTTAAGGTTGACTCACGCTAGACCGTGTCGGGTCCGAGCCGAGTGTCGGCCGTAGCACGGTCACCATGCCGGTTCCGTGTCTAAAATTACAACGAAGGCCCGCGACGTTTCCGTTCCGAGCCGAGTGTCGGCCGTAGCACGGTCACCGAGCCGGTTCCTTGTCTAAACTGCATGAGCACTGTATAGCATCACTACCGACTGCTCGGGCGCAGCTCGGCGGCGCTGTATTCATGCAACGGGCCGTGGCCGAGCCGAAGCGGGACCGAGTTGTTTCCGAGCGATGTCCGTTGCTCGGGCGTCACTCTGTTGCCGCTCGGTATAACGTGAGTGTGTTCATACAAAATATATGTAATATTAGTTGACCGTGCTACGGCTGACACTCGGCTCGGACCCAACACGGTCTAGCGTGAGTCAACCTTAAGTGTTCGGCGGAGCCTTAAGATCAGTAAAACTTTTTCGTTAATACAAAGTGATTTTCTTTTAGTAGCCATGTTTACAGATTAAAAGTTTGTAAGGACCTAATAATATGATTTATTATTTATTTATTTATTTAATGTTAAGTTTTAATAATGAATTGTATTTATTGACTTGTCCAAGTGATCTTTAGGATTTTATGGAAATAAATGACATAAATCTTTAAAAATCTTTAAATCTTTGATAACGTAAAGATAACTCCTACCTATTAGTCATGGTCAATAACTATCTACATGTGCAAACAATCCCAATTTGTAAACAAAAGAACGAATTTCTTAGAAAGTTCGGTATTTTTGATTGATTTATTTATAATATTATAATTTAAATGATTTTTAAATAATGGTGGTTTTATTTTCTTTCCAAACGTCAATTAATTCCAATTCCAGCTTCACCGGGGACAACGGGAATGAATAATTTTTTCGGTGCCGCTGTCCCCGGCGTGTACGCCGCACCGGGGACAACGGGAATGAAATTTTTTTGCGTGCCGTTGTCCCCGGCCCGGGGATACGGTCACCGGGGACAACGGGAAGGAACCAGTTTTTATAGGTATAGGTACTAGTTTATCTAGCTGTACTTTACGATTCCCGCGAGATGACGAACACAACACTATGAAAAATTGCAATGTGCCAACTCGCGGGAATCCATCTTTTGTTTTCCCGCGAGATGACGAACAACCCAACCAAACCGAACGCTTTACAAATTACGATGTATACAAATTATTTTCTCTGTCTATTTTTGATTACTTATTAATTCATGAAAATGTTCTTCCAGTTTATAAAATAGGGTCAGATGGAAAGTGGAAGTCTGAATATTACGGACAATGGAATAAGATGAACAGGTTTCAAGAAGTAAGCAACCTCACGGAGTCCGCTGCGTTGAGGCGTCTTGATCTTGAAGGATATGTTATCAAAATCTGTTATGTACTGACTGATAATGATAGCTTTTATCACCTGACGGATGAACAGTAAGAAGAAACTTATTTTAGTTATTAAGTAGGTACCTAAGCAAATATTTTCTTATTGGATTTTGGATTTCCTCCTCGTTTATCTAAAACAGGTTCTTACCTCAAATATGTTTTATTGTGCTATTATTGTATTTTATTCATGTCCCAGAAATGACCACATAGACACCATCACCAAAGTAAATTTCCCCACCACGAACCATTTGCTGGATTTCCTCAACGCCGGCAGAGAATACTATTTCGCCAACACTTGGGGGTACCGCGTCAATGGAACATGGAACGGCATGACAGGATACTTGGTTAGAGAAGAAGTGGATGTTGGAGGTAAGGATAACTGAAAAAGAGTAACTGAATGGGTTCCGAAAAAAATCCAGAGACACTGGATCGGCCAACGCAGTGTCTAATTAAATCAATTTACTAACAAAACTTCTGATATTTTCAGGGTCGCCGATGTTCTTCACATCAGAAAGAATCTCTATCATAGAATATATCGCAAGCCCCACTCCAACGCGGTCAAAATTCGTATTCCAACAACCGAAGCTTTCATACGAGAACAATCTATTCCTACTCTCCTTTAGGTGGACTGTGTGGTACAGCACCTTAGCTCTTTTATTTATTATGTTTTTGGCTTTGCTGGTCGTCGCTTTTTGGGAGTGGAAGAAAACTGGAGAAAGTAAAGATGGGGTGAGAGAGAAGGTTCTATTCTATAGGTTCTGACGTTTTGATGTTTTAAGGCTCGAGCAGACAGCAGTAGTAGTTATTCGGTAAATTTTAAATTTACAGAAACATTCGGATGCTAGTGTTTTACGACCGAAAGTCACAGATATCGCCATCTTAATCTTGGGAGCCAGTTGTCAGCAAGGAAGTCCTGTTGAATTGAAAGGTACTTATAATTTAGGAATTTTAAGTTTTGATTTGAGGGTTCCGAACTCTGAAATAAATAACGGAACCTGTAGATTAACCGTGTGTCTATGTGCAACATCCATTTAATTATATACTTACAAACAAAATAATGCAAAATGTTGCTTGTTATGTAGTACCAGGTACTACATAACAAGCAAGTCCTATCAATAATAATTATATTTATTCCTATCATATTAACATTATTATATGATATTTCAGGTTCTCTCGGGCGTATAGTCATGTTGGTCCTTTTCCTAGCCCTAATGTTCCTCTACACGTCTTACTCCGCCAACATTGTAGCTCTCTTGCAGTCCAGCTCTTCACAAATCAAGACGCTGGATGATCTTCTGCATTCTAGGATCAGTTTTGGCGTTCATGACACTGTTTTCAATCGGTATTACTTTTCGGTAAGATGGCATTTGCTTCTTTTTAAGCTATTATGAAAAACTAATGAATGTTATGTAAAAATAATCGCTCGTACAATAACTTCCAGACTGCAACAGAACCAGTAAGGAAAGCAATTTATGAAAAGAAAATTGCACCACCGGGAATAGAACCCCGTTTTATGACACTGGAAGAAGGCGTTAAAAGGATGCGAAAGGTACCTAGTTAGGACACACATTTATTTTTAATTACGAGTAAAAAGTTATTAGGTAACGGGAATGTATCGCGTACGTATAAATAAACCATACCGCTGTTAACTATTTTTTTCCTATTTTCTGTATAAATTTTATTTTTACAGGGTTTATTTGCGTTTCACATGGAGACGGGAGTTGGATACAAGTTCGTAGGCAAATTCTTTGAAGAAGGGGAGAAATGTGGCTTGAAGGAGATCCAATACTTACAAGTTATAGATCCATGGTTGGCCGTGCGGAAGCACACTCCTTATAAAGAAATGTTTAAAATTGGGTGAGTATGTATATTTATTAACATAAGTACCTACTAGCTTTCCGCTGTACGGCGTACCTTATCTTGTATAGTTTACAATTCGAATCCGTAGTTAAAACATTAACTCTATGTAGGACCTTAACCGTAACGCGGACCTTAACGCGGAAGGAGTCGCGGGCACCGCTAGTATGTTATATTTTGTAGCTCTATCAGCTTTGGTTATAGATATAAACCTTTCTTCGCAGAATGAAACGCATTCAAGAACATGGTCTTCAATCTAGAGAGAACAGATTGCTGTACGAAAAGAGGCCTAAGTGCTCCGGCAGAGAGTCGAATTTCATATCAGTCAGCATGGTCGACTGTTATCCAGCATTTTTGGCTCTGGCTTACGGAGCGATGATAGCCGCGAGCATTGCAGTTTTTGAGAACATAGTGCATAGATGGCATGTGGTCAAGAAGAAAAACAATCGCTTGCAGAATCAACCCACGCCTTAGATATTCATGTATATGATCATTCCTATCCATACATACCTTTTACTAAATAGAGCACTAGAAGGTTTTTTTTAATTTAGGTAACTCTTTTAATACAAAAAGCGTAACGCTTCGCATTCGCTCTGTCTAACAGTGCCTTCCTTACATAAGTGGCCTAAATAAAAGTTCCTTCATAAAAAAATCATAACACATAGCATTATACACAATTAAATAAAATGCTCTTAAATATGAGTGTCTAGCAAACAAAACTTTGCTTAGTACCTACCAGAATTTTCCTAGCAGCAGCGCAGTGCCATTCGCACTATGTTCTTGTATTTTCCCAAGGTGGTACATTAGTGTGTGTGTCCTAGGATATTATAGTACCTACATTTTAATAATGTGATTAAAGCACATACTGAAAAAAACTATAAAACTTGTCTTACTACATCATCTGCATTAACCTAAGTCGTAAATATAGAGCCAGGCTGTCTCTCGGCATTAGAGGGCCGACGAGCCAAATGGTTATAAATTTTCGAACCAACTTGCCTATATATTTTATTTTTCTTTTGCTAGGTAAAAGTTATATTTTAGCGAATAGCTTCAAATATGTAATAATTAAAAAAACTTATTTCAACTGTGGGTTTACTTATAGACACATCTTCATAACACTGCACGTAAATTCAAATTTGTTGTTATTTCATTTTCTGAAATGGCTGAACGACAAAAAAATCTCAAATGTTTATTTTCGTAACATTCAATTTTAATCCACTATAAGCCCTAAGATTTTAAACAACAACTAAGTAACAAATTGCATAATTGTTTTTCCAAAACAATTCGCTCCTCCTAAATGGACTCTACCTCAGATAATTGAATGCCTGCAAGCTAAAATTGCTTTGACGTAACCGTTTTTGTGGATTGGGAAGACCTCACACACCATGTGGCTGTAAGTACCTTAGACATCCGTATAAGGTGCAGTGTGGTAACTTGATAAACCGGTAGCCAGGGTAATTACAGGAACGATTACTTGGACTTCCAGTGCAGCCCGACCGGGTGGTCGGTAAAAAGAGAAATTGAATTCCTTTAGTTTTAAACTCAAACCTCCTTTAGTTTTAAACGGAAAATTTGCTTGAATCCTCGTGCTTAACATAAATAATGTTATTTAATGTATTTACATGATTCTTATGTAGGTAACTATAGCCTAATTTAGTTAGTTAGGTGGATATGGTAAGTTGCCGTATTTTATTAGATATTCACGCAAGGTATTTCTTTAATTTTTAACTAAAGAATCTGGTGGGTACTATCACTACTATTACGACGGAGGCTTTATCGCGTAAGTTCCTTCTTATTATATATACATATCTACTTTTCCGTGGGAATAAGTAAATAATTAAATTTTCCCGCGGTAGAAAGTAACCAGAACGGAACGGAATGCACTATATTTCAATGCAACATTTCATCTAGGTACATAAACTGGTTGAGCAGTTGAGGCTTATTAAGGTAACCGACCGATAGCTCCAAGTCCATACCCACCTAGAAGAAGTCTCATACCCACTTATTTAATTAATACCTAGAGGAAAAGTTCGAAGCTTTCATAAACCTAAACGTCCGTGATAGATGCAGTTCACCTTCAACTTCTATGGAGTTCTAGGTATTCTAAGGACATAATATCATCATAGAATATCTAGGTAACAAGAAAATAGACACATTGCATTGGTAACATATGAGGCATAAATTATGGTTCCGAAAACGTGGTTAAGAAAACTTAACGCGTCATCAGTCCCTCTAACTAATAGTAACGAATAGTAAAGTAGTGGATCATGTAACCAACTGGAATTATAATTGAAGTTAAAATATTGAATGATTGAATATTGCCTGGACAATTCACACATCTAGCCCCGTGGTAAGCTCGAAGCTTGTGTAACGGGTACGGGTACTAAATGTCTCTTACAATATACAATACATATAAAAATATTTTAATATAAATTAACACCCAGACACTCGGAACAAATATTTTCAAATCGTACAAATGTTTATGTCGAGGCGGGAATCGATCCCACAACCTCTTGGGTCGCATGCAGACCTCACCGCCACAGGCGCCACAGAGGGCGAAGGCCTGCCTGTGTCGTCATGATGTTAGGTAAGGTAATTGAAAATTGAAATGATTATACCTACACATTTTATTTTGATTCATGAACAATGCGATGTGATTTGAATCTATCGATAAGATAATGTAACATTCGAAATGATAAGACCTGCCATTAAATGGTACTAATTTATTTGTAATCAGTTGGTTTATTTTAAGTTTGTGAAATGAAGTCCATTAATATTTTGTTTTTACTTTGTGCTGTGTTGGGGAAAAGCGCAGGTAAGCCAAAAAGCTAATATATCAAGACGATTTTAATGCTTAGCGTGGCTTAGGTTTTGATTAATCACTTTACCACTCTTACTAGAGTAGTTTGTAGGTACCTATACCATTAGGAATACGTGATATAAGTTACTTTTTATATAAATAAATGACAGCTCCATTTGTATCTCTACCTACTTACGCGCTCATTATAATGTAGAACTAAATGTTACGATTTACAATTACAAACATATTACAATTTACAATATTACGGTTTTGGATTCGCCATTGACTAGTTTAGTCACCCTTAATTTCTTCGCCATTGACTAATTTAGTAAACTTATACCTTATTGTAACGTGTTACATAAATAATGCAGGGGCATGCATTATTTATGTAACACGTTACAATAAGGTATAAGTTACTAAGAAAAACTCATTTTTCAGCACAATTTCGATGCTACTCTTGCAGTTTTTCAGCATCTGACTCAGACCAATCTTGTCTGACAATTTCAAATACCACTAACATTGTCCACTGCCCATTCACCTACTGTACGATATTCAGACAGGAGTACGTTGTAAGTAACTCGTTTAGATTATTTTTTTATATATTTCGCAATATAAATTAACATTGTATAACTTAACAACGGCCGGGCCGATTTTGGTGCTTTTGGTTTTAAACATAGGTAATAATAATAGCCCCCATAAAGCGGGCGAAGCCGCGGGCCGGTAAGCTAGTCTATAATATAATGCGCTCTACACACCAAAGCCGGCGGCCCGTCGGCACAGCCCGGCGGCCCAACCCGCCGGCCTTATTTTGTACAATCAAGCCGCCGGCTTGAGCCCGCGCGGGCATGCCGGCGGGTCTGCATGCCGATGCCGGCGGCATCCCTCAGTCAGATGCCCGCCGGCTTTCATAGAGTAGTGACGTATTATTAGAACACCACAAGCAAGCTCTTCGACTTTCTAAGCGTTATAAAATGAAGATAATTCAGGTATATGCACCGACCTCGGCACACTCGGACGATGAAGTGGAAGCGATGTATGAAGACGTTTCCAAGGCCCTTCATAACACCACTAGGGCACACTTCAACGTTGTTATGGGAGATTTCAATGGTAAGGTGGGAGTCCAGGTAGGCGACGAATCTCGGATAGGCCCACATGGATATGGTTCTAGGAATCACAGGGGGCAAATGCTAGTTAACTTCCTTGAGAAAGAGGGTCTCTACTTAATGAACTCGTTCTTTGAAAAGAGGCCTCAAAGGAAGTGGACTTGGCAAAGCCCCGACGCTGTGACCAAAAATGAGATTGACTTCATTATGACGGACAAAAAGTATGTATTCAGAGATGTCTCAGTGATCAATAGGTTCAATACCGGGTCTGATCACCGACTTGTCCGAGGTTCTCTGAATATAAACTTGAAGCTTGAAAGAAGCCGTCTGATGAAGTCAACGCTCCGACCAGATCCACTACAGGTGGTAGCCGGTGCCGAGAAATTTCAAAGATTGCTCGGTAACAGGTTTGCTGCCTTGGAACCCACCGAAAACATAGACAATGCCCTACAGAATGTGGTCGAGACGTTAACGGAAGAGGGCAGGAAGTTCTGTCATAAGCAGCGTAAGAACAAGAAGTCCAAACTTTCAGAAGAGACACTGAAGGCTATGGCAAAAAGACGGGAAACCCCACAAGCGACTTCGTTAGAGAGGGCTGACCTGAATAAGCAGATTGCTAGGTTGATACGGCGTGACCTTCGGAGCTCCAACACACGTCTTATTGAAGAGGCAATTGAGCGAAACCGAGGGTACAAGGTATTCACCAAGCAACTTGGAAGGAGCCACCTAACGAAGCTTACAACGCGCGATGGTAGGACTGTTTTGTCAAAGCCTGAAATTCTCGCGGAGATTGAGGACTTCTATGGCCGATTATACGCTGCACATGCACCTCGCCCGCCGCGTTCCGATCACGATTCTAGAGCCACCCTAACTCGCCACTCTACCGACGAACTGCCAGAAATCAGTACAGACGAGATTGTGATGGCATTGAGACAGCTTAAAAATGGAAAAGCCCCAGGTGAAGATGGAGTTACCTCAGAACTTTTGAGGGCGGGGGGGACTCCTTTGTTAAAGGAACTCCAAGCCCTCTTTAACACCACTCTTCACCTTGGGAGAACTCCTAAGGCGTGGAATGAGAGTCTGGTGGTTCTGTTTTTCAAGAAGGGAGACAAGACCCTTCTTAAAAATTATAGACCCATCTCACTCTTGAGCCACGTCTATAAGCTGTTCTCGAGGGTCATAACAAACCGTCTGGCAAGAAGACTCGACGAGTTTCAACCTCCAGAACAAGCCGGGTTTCGCGGAGGATTTGGCACTATCGACCACATACACACAGTGAGGCAGGTAATACAGAAGTCAGAGGAGTATAACCTGCCCCTGTGTCTAGCGTTTGTGGATTACGAGAAGGCCTTTGACTCTGTCGAAACTTGGGCGGTTCTGGAATCCTTACAGCGATGTCAAGTAGACTATCGTTATATCGAGGTGATGAGATGTCTTTATAATGCCGCAACTATGAATGTCCAAGTACAGGGCCAGAAGTCTACTCCCATCCAATTGCGCAGAGGTGTGAGGCAGGGTGATGTCATATCACCGAAACTGTTCACTTGCGCATTGGAGGATATGTTTAAGACTCTGGACTGGAAAGAAAAGGGCATTAACATAAACGGCGAATACATCTCACACCTTCGATTTGCAGATGACATAGTCTTAATGGCGGATTCGCTGGAGGAGTTGACTCGAATGTTAAACGACCTGGCTTTGGCCTCGGGACGAATTGGTCTTCGCATGAATCTGGATAAAACCAAAGTCATGCTGAACGACCAAGTTGTCCCAAGGCCCTTAATCGTGAGCGGCTTTCCTATCGAAATTGTTTCCGAATATACCTATCTTGGACAGATCATACAAGTAGGTAAAAACAATTTTGATAGGGAGGCCCGCAGAAGGATTCAGCTGGGTTGGGCGGCATTCGGTAAACTTAGTCGAGTCTTTTCGTCATCCATTCCCCAGTGCTTAAAGACGAAAGTCTTTAACCAGTGCGTCCTACCGGTTATGACCTACGCTGCCGAGACGTGGACACTCACAGTACGGCTAGTCCACCAATTTAAAGTCGCTCAACGAGCTATGGAAAGAGCTATGCTCGGAGTTTCTTTGAGGGATATGATCCGAAACGAGAATATCCGTCACAGAACCAAAGTAACCGACATAGGTCATAGAATTAGCAAGTTGAAGTGGCAGTGGGCTGGCCATATATGCCGAAGAACCGACAACCGTTGGGGTAAACGCGTTCTTGAGTGGAGACCGCGACTAGGTAAGCGTAATGTAGGACGCCCTCCGGCTAGATGGGATGACGACTTGCGCAAGACTGCTGGCAGATGTTGGATGCGTCAAACAGAAAACAGGGCGCATTGGCGCTCATTAGGGGAGGCCTATGTCCAGCAGTGGACTAATATTGGCTGATGATGATGATGATGACAAGCCGCGGCTGTCGTGCCGCCGGCAAAGTCGTGCGGCTTGGACATTCTGAAGCCGGCGGGTTAACCCGCCGGCACTAAGCCGGCGGGCTGTGCCGGCGGGCCGCCGGCTTTGGTGTGTAGACCGCTTAATAGCGCACCTTCGTATTGACCACGGATTGGGGTGTAATCTGTGGTATTGACAAAACGGATGATTATAAAATATTAGAAATAGGAATTTTAGCACGGCCTGAACAAAAATCCTTCTTTGATCTGTTCTCATGTTTTGTGTGTTCTCATGGTAGTGCCTAAGTAGCAACTTAACTAAAAAGAAAGATCAAAACTTTTGATCCAATCGCTCCGTTAAAGACATTTCATAATGCCTTGGTAAATTTAATGATCCACTCGCTCCGTTAATAATACCTAGGTAGGTTAATTTAATCCATTCAAACATGCTCCTTAGTTTTTCAAAACTGCTACACTTTAATGACTTTCAAGAATTTTTTGATGCTGGTTGTATAATAGTAGGGGTATAAAATAAAAGTTAAACATATTATAAATATATATAATATGTTACCCTAGATTAAGAAGTTTTATAACAATATTGTAGTGCCCTAAGCCCATGTTGATCTCACCTAGTTTTAAGACCTTTATGTAAACATGTGAACAATAAAGTGATTTGATTTGATTTGAAGTTATCTCGTTTCCTTTTTAGGATCCTACTGGAGTAATAGCCAGCTTCACGAGAGGATGCGAACAGGCTCCTGATTTCCTGAACCACGAGGTGGTGGATCCAAACTTCAGGACCTTCTATAGGGCATGTACCAACAGCCTCTGCAATATTGGTAAGTGAACACAATACTGCTTTCAGTCGTGAGTAGAACGGGCACTGGATGTTATTTCTCGAACTTACGCATGTTTTCGCTCGTGCTTTAATTGTGAAGGAAAGCACAGGTACCTATACTTATAGATTTGTGTCTGCATTTTATGCCTAGAAGTACATACTGACTACCTACCTAATTGATTTTTCTCGATACGGCCGTCTGTGCAGAAAGAATGGATTTGGTATTGTTGTGGTAACACGTAGATAGTGGTACTACTAGGTACCTACCTACTCACATCACTTTAGGTAAGTAGGTAATTTAATAAATATGGTAGGCAGGTACGCATGGGGAAGTCCTCTTATCGTTAGTTGACGTGACGGATATTTTATTAGTATCTATGTTTTTTTGGACACAGGATTTTATTTGCAACCATAATCTATTATTTATTTACTACTAGCTAGCGAACCACCTTCGCTTCGCCTCGGGTACCTAATAAGGTATAGGTACATACTTATAAATGAACTTCCTCTTGAATCAATCTACCTATTAAAAAAACCTCATCATAATCCGTTGCGTAGTTTTACTCCATTCGTCTACAATGTGGACGACGGGGTGCCGAGCGGGAATTACTCATCGAACAACAAACTGCATCAATAAATTAGACTAGTAACCTAATTAACAGCGAAATTATTCACTATTATTTCATCTTCATGAGTAGGTACCTAACAAAACATTTTTGGTCAAACATTCTGGTCTATTTAATTTAGTTCCGGAAAACCCCTTTCAGGTAATGGCATTGACTCCGTAACGGGAGGAAACCTATCGCCCACGCCGGTGTACAATGGATTGAACCTTCTAGTCCCAGGAACGGGTCGAGCCAGTTACATGCAATTAAGTTCGCTTCTGATATTCGTGTCAGTTTTTGTTGGTTTTCTATAAAAAAAACATCTTATTTCTGTTTATCATATACCTATATGCTTATAAAATTGGAATAAATAAACTAAAAACAATCCCTACCTGTTTATTAGATTTTTATTACAGAATTATAGATAGGAAGATTATAAGTAAGTAAGTACTAAATATTTTAATACTAAAACTGAATTTGGTAAGTATTATAACTTGAATACAAATTGAATTAATGAAATTCGAATTAAAATTGAATTAAGTAGGTAAGTACCTAAATAAAATTGAATTTTAATCTAAATCTAATAGTTGATCGGCCCAAAACCTACCTTAGAGATTATATTATAGAATAGATTTATTTACAAGACATCGTGCTAAATAGGTAGGTACCTACTCTACCAGATCAAAACTTTTGTTAAAATGATGATGATGAAACTTATCTATTATGGTAGGCTACTAATCTAAGACTCTCGTATTATGGAAGGTACGCGCTTTGATAATAATATCTAACAGTTAAATAAATCTAAACTATAGATGCCTACGTATTCCCAGACTCAGAATAGCCCCTTCACGGCAGTTAAGCTACCTGTGTTACTTTGGAAGATACCTACCTAATTGAGAAGGTAGGTACCTAACTCGATGAATGATGATGTGGATAATGTTGATTGGATTGTTGAGTTACGGTTGCCATGGTAGTAGGCAATAAATAAATGGCATGTACAATCAATCGAACGGTGTCGTGGGCCGTGCGTGGGCCCCTTGCCTTGCGAAAGGTAGTTTATTTCCTAAGATTTTCTTTGGAATTAGGAAACACATGTATGAAAATACAAATTTGGCGGGCTAAAGGATTGATTGCTCTGTTCAGTATCAGTCAGTGTCACCATTCAGTTTCAGGTGTCATTTCAGTTTTCAGCTAATTTCAGTCAAAGTCTTGTGTGATTTCGCGAAATGTCAAAACCAATCTCACATCAATCAGTCACAGTCAGTCAGTTCTGTCTCTGTGTGGTGGTTATGGGTTAGGATGCGTAAATTTAGTAAAAATGTGATAAACTAACATAAATCATAGGTTCAAGTGGTTCAAAACCAACCATGACAACATCTCCAAATAAGACCAAGCAGAAGTTGTCGCTTCGAAAGCGGCTCTTCGTAAAAAAGTCACCAAAAGTAGGATGTTATGTCGACACAGAATGTAACGATGAATTGAACCATTCGTCTTCACGTCCAATATCGCCAGCAGATCCTTTCCTTGCGCACAGTACGCAGTACGGAGATCTCCATGGAGAGGTTGGTGATAGCCCCCGGAATCACAGTGTAGAACCTATCGTAAACAATACCGCTCATAGTTCAAGAGAGGATGATGAAAACAACCCTAAGTGCTGCAGGAAATTCTTCAGGCGATCGCGACCAAAGAGTTTAGTGGACCAATCATCCAAAGAAGAGGCGACTTCTAGAGAAGGTAGTCCCTGCAATAATTCTAATAGTTTGAGCGACCAGACCATGTCATATTCCCAATCAAAATCCGAAGAAATACCAAAGGCCACTATAAAATTCCCAAAAAACGATGATGTTAGAAAGTGTTTTGAACACTCCGGCTCTTTTGAAGGGATCAAGACTAAAAATAAGATGTTTGTGAAAAGATTATCTGCTGACCACTTAATTTCAAATGAAAGTAAACCTATGTATGGGTCCTCGTCTCCGGAAAGTGATAGAAGCAGTTCCTTAGACCGGAAAAGGAGGTAAGTTTAATGCTATTAGTCCTTCGGAGTTTGGTAATTATGTTTAAATGATGGGTCAATGTGTGTGTTAACGTTAACATTGTACTGTTTGCTTGCTAGGTCTAAATCAACTAAAACTCGGCCATCATCTCACGCGGGAAGCACAGACAGCTTGGCTCGTAACTCTCTGCTTGCTGCACAGGTTTTGAGACTCATACCCACACATGAGGCTCGGGAAAGGTGAACTGCTTTTACTGTGATCCATACAATGTATTCTAAGATTCATAATACATAGACTACAGGTTTCATGAATACAACTCATTCTATCATTGGTTTATATCCTGTAATTTTTACAGCTATCAAAAAATCTAAGTAAGATAAACTTCTACTAATATTATTTACATTCTCATTTTCAATTCATACTGATGGATAAACATTAAACCATGATCATTCTATATTACTCATATTTCAGAAATTACCTTTACGGAAGATTAGCCTCACATTCTCTTCTTGGAGCAGCAGAATTAGAGCATGTGTTTCCGGACAGAGAAGTGAAGGTTTTTGTTGGGACTTGGAACATGAATGGACAGGCTCCACCAAAGTAAGCTATTATTTAATAAACTAGTGCTTCTTTCCCATGATTAACCCTGACGCATTTATTTATTGCACACATAAACTTGATTAACAGGATATAATCAAATAACAAATTAATAGTTATCTCCTGTTAATTTCTTTACTGCAGTATTTTAACTGCAGACAGATGAACATTCAACTTTTTAATATTTGTTCAACAGTTCCTTGTTTACATATATTTTAATACCTACTTTATTAATTTCAAGATTTTATTAGGAAATCTTGAAATTAATGTGCTATTAGAATTAAAGAGATATTTTTAAATTGTAAAGTATTCTTTCCAAAACTTTGCTGAACAGTGGTACAAAACAAAGGTAATTTATAACTAAATTTATATGTATCCCTAGGGAGCTGGCAGATTTTATATTCCCCAATCAAGTGGAGCATGTCCCGGATATATTTGCAATTGGCACACAGGAATCCTTCTCTGAACGAACCGAATGGGAAATCACAATACAGGAAGTTCTAGGACCTTCTCATCTTCTACTTCATTCTTATTATTTAGGTAAGATTTTAAGTACGACTTTTAATTTAATTTTAACAATACTTTTAGAAGCACCTAATGAATGAGAAATTCTACTTATTTTACTAAAGTAGCTCAAAAGTTTGATATTATAAGATTTAAGATATTTTTTTATTATACATACATATCACACCCACACACGGAATAATTATTTGCATATCGTAAAAAAAAATTCTTGCGAGACGAGACATAATACAGTGCACAGAATTATTATCAAAAGTGTTACAGTTATAATCATTCATTGGTATTAAAAAAATGAGATGATGACCATATCTATTATATTTTTGCAGGTACAATCCACCTCGTAGTTTTCGTTCGCCGAGACCTTATATGGTTCTGTTCTCTCCCCGAAGACGCTTCACTCTCAGTACGGCCCGGCACCGCCTTTAGAACTAAAGGGGCGGTCGCTATATCCTTCGCATTATTCGGTTCTACGTTCTTATTTGTCACCGCACACTTAACTGCCCATCAGGAGAAGGTTAAAGAAAGAGTGTCAGATATCAAGAGGATTATTAGAGCTATAGATTTACCAAAGAATTTACCATGCAGGCATAAAAGTAAAGGTGAGATTTTTACTAGTAATTATTGTAGATTTCCATGTTCTCGGTTCTGTATTGTTATCAACGCTAAGCAAATAAGGTTTACCTAAATGTTCATATTGGTTTCAGATGTAACAAGTAATTTCGATTATGTTTTCTGGTGTGGAGACTTGAACTTCAGACTTGGTGAACCGAGGGCAGCTGTTTTAAGATGGATCGAACAGACTGAGGTGATTATTATTTATTCATTTTAAATCATTATAATGAAGTATGAGAAATTATGATACAATGGTCAATGGGGCTGAAAAGTTTTTAACACCCTATTAATGTTCTCACTGCTGGAAACAGAGAAATCAGTCTTAATTCACCATGCTGGCCAAGTACGCTTGGTGAATTTCAAATGTCCTTCAAACCCCACTTCTCAGAACATCCCAGTTTCCTCATGCTGTTTGCCCCGTCAAAACACCTTTTAATAAACCGCGCATATTTAAAAAAAAATTTAGATGTGCGATTTTCGAATTGTACTGAAGTCGGTTTCTTTTATTAAAAATTGTATTATTTTTTGTCAGGGTCATCGCTGGCGGTTAATGTTTATGTTTTATTGCAGTTCCCTTTACCCCACAACTTGCCGCACGGGCTGCTGCACGCGGACCAGCTGACGGCCGTGCTGGAGGACGGCGCCGCCTTCCGCGACTTCAGGGAGGCTCCCATCACCTTCCCCCCCACTTACAAGGTAACCTGACTCTTGTTAGCAGAAGCTCTCCGATAGCTAAAACATCGCTAAGCCATAGGGGGTCGTGTCACCGGTGTCACGCGATAACTTGGCTTAGCGAAGTTTTAGCTATCGGTGGGCAGTATTATTGTCTCTGTGAAGATGGCGTAACAAGTGCCAAAGTATCGGAAAACTCAAAATCATTTTAATCATGGTATGATACCCGTTTCGTTTTTCTAATATTGTTAAATTGTTTTTTCAATTGTTAAATTGCCTAAACGTAATTTATAATTTATTCATGCAACCAATAGCGATACCAAATGATAGAAAATATATGTGTCGGAACACATACTTTCATGCCATTTCTATTGTTTTCTGAAAATAGTAGTTATGAATGCGTGTAGAGCGAAATACTCGAATTTCTTAATCAGCTCGTAAAATATATTTACATTTCACACTGGCTGCTAAATATATTTATGATTCATGTTATTATTCGTCTCTTTTGAGCAAATAACGTCAAATCATTGTTTTTTATTTGCTATACTTAAATTTTATTATTATAATTTATCTCAGATAATGTACCTACTACTGATCTTAAATGACTTAATAGTATGTGTCCCGAAAGCTGGGCCAAGGCCGTAACCAAATGGTGTTCTCCGAGTACCTCCTACTCGAAGACCGAAAAAACGGTGGTCGATGACTTAGATCAGTTTAGCATCAATTGGGAATGGGAACAATTGGCTTACAAAACTGATTAGACGAAATAGGAATGATATTATGATGACCAACATCGATATGATAAGCAGAAATTATTTGGTGAACTGTAGCCCAGGTTATTCTCCAATAATAGTTATTTAACCCTTTCAGACCAGGTGTACACAATTGTACACATAGTATAAAAAATAAATTTTAAATGGATTATTTGTTTGCAGTACGATCCTGGCAGCCAACAGTTCGACACTTCAAGCAAGCAGCGCGCTCCCGCATACACAGACCGCATTCTGTACAAAGCGCGGTGTATGTCCGCGAACAATTCTGCTTTTGCTGGTAAGTCCCCCAAAACCTTCCCGTGCTTAAATTTTTCTTTTCCCTTAGGTTTTTTATTGAATAATATTTTCGCCCGTTACGTGTTGTTTACTCCCTAGTTGTCTTTTTTAGGGAAAGATTTATGTATTTTTTTCTTATTTGCTCTTTTTGATAGCGTTAGTTATTATTTGGGGTTACGAGGCTAGGCTCCATTTTCCATCAACATTAAGTGATCGTAACATAGGCTTCAAGCAAACCACGTAGAGCTACATGTTGATGTGGACTTGGAAATAAGATTTGCATTAACTTATACTTATTCTCAATAAACTTATTCGTGAGCGATTCCTCCTAAAGGAGGTTTCAAATGTTGTTATCATTATGTGAAACTTTGGTAAAAATAAACGTTTTTGTATCGTTCCAGGATTACGTCGAATAAGCGCGGTGCCAGTAACATCAGGTATCAAATGCCTCGCGTACAACTCAGTGCAGTCCATCTGTACGAGCGACCACAAACCTGTGTGGTCGCTGTTCTCTACTACGCTAAGACCCGGGACTGATGTGTAAGTAAGAATTGAATAAAACACATTTATTTGTACAAGACCCGTTATACACTTTTTAGTTAAGTTAACAGATCGCGAAATTTTAACAAATATATATTTCACTTTCAAAATTTTCACAAACTCACAACACAAACTCAAAACAGTTAGTCCGTGAACATGGCGCTTTGGCGCTTGCAACAGTGTCGAAATATCGGAAAACTCAAAAACATTTAAATCATGGTATGTTACCCGTTTCATGTTCAAATATAGTTAAAAACCATGATAGTTTAAAAAGTTACTTTTTTTTGGACTACGGATTTTTATTTCGGTATGATTCGGTGTCCTGCACTACCGGGTGTAGTGTACCTTTGGTATGGAGAGCTGTCTTATTACACCCAGTATATATTCATGCCGTTGTATTCCAGCGTCCCGCTAGCGGCCGGTCTGTTCAACCGCGAGGTGTACCTGGAGGGCATCAAGCGGCGGCACGCGCTGCTCGACCACGCGCCCGGCACCTCCGCGGTATGCGCACTACAATAATTACATCATATACATACTATCTATACCTACAGGCCACCGGTAACTTGCATCTGTCATTTCTGCCTTGTCATTGTTTTAAATGTCACTGTCAGTGATGGGAAATTAACGTTTTTTGACTTAATTTTAGTTGTGGTTTTTATCGGGGCTACGGGAGTTAACAGATTGGATTGAAAGTTTTTTTTTAATCGGGAGACAAATGTGATTAGACACCATACTGCATGTATTAACATTGTTTTTGTTTGGGCTGACCGTTTTGTTTCTTTAATAACGGATATCGAAACAACGTTTATGAACAAAAAAATTGTACCTAGTTGATGTATATGTTACGGCTAATACCCGAAGTGCGGCTACACCTAGGTTTAGCCGGTTAGAACTAGGTGTATCCACTTACTCTTGGTTAAACCTAGTTTTAGCCGATTGTTTTCGGGTAAAACTAGGTCTAGCCTTCATCATGCCGGCTACAACTAGGTCCAGCCATTCCCTGTTGGATAAAACTAGGTCTATCCGATATCACTCCGGCTAGAACTAGGTCCAGACAATCCCTGTTGGATAAAACTTGTTGTTCTAATAAATAGTTTATGTTACTTTATAAAAGTGTGATTTATAATTAAAATAACATTCTACACCTAGTTCTAACCGGCAAAAACTAGGTGTAGCCGCACTTCGGGTATTAGCCGTAACATATATACACACAAAGCTTTTCAGGAAGAAAAAAAAACAAAACGTTACTGGCTGTTGTTATTTACGCCAGTCGCGTTAAATTAAGTTTGAAAAGAAGATAGCCCATATTAGGCATAGACACTTAGCATTGTTCGTAGGACAAAGTACGGCAGTTAGAAGTTCTCTAGACTGAAGTTGAAAACCAGTTGTACAAAACCTTTTACAACTTTTATTTAAAACTCGTTTCTATACCAAAGTTCTAACTTCATTTTACCCATTTGTTATTTTGTTTGTTTTGTCGCGCTTTTTAAGTTTTGATATTGTTGTGTTGTGTTTTTGTTATAATGATTATTGATATTTACTAATAATATGGCATATTAGTCCAAAAATATTGACATTGTCTCAAAAATAACTCATTATGTGAAATGAATAGATATAAATATCTATAATGTCATTGTCCTGTATTTTTATTTTTTTATTCTATTATTTTTACATTTATTTTTCTTTTTATTACAGAGAAGTGTATTGAAAAAACTACTTTGTGAATAAATATAAAAACAAAATACTTAGTCTTAGTAAGCTTAAAAAGACATTTTTGTTGATAATTGTAGTCTTTTTGACGAAATTAATTATTATTTACCGTATCATTTATGTACTTAATTATATTATTTTGCTCATTGTATAACAAAAGACATTTCTAGTCAAAACCACAAATTATCAGTATTGAAGTAATTATTAAATTACTGTTATTTATTATTATTTAAATTAATTTAGTGAATCATGGTAAGTTTATTGTCATACGCTTTTTGTTCATAGCTTATTATTGTGATGTTATTTTTCGTTTAGTGTTATACAATAACAAAAAGTATTATTATTTATAAAAGATAAAAATGTTGTCTGCGCTTGAGCGCTACGTACAAATATATCTTACGTTTATTAAAAAAGTGGTGTTAATTACGAATGTACTACATCACATAATATGGTAACAATTCTGTGAATTATAAAAATATCATTACCATGTAAACAAACAGTGTGCGTGTTATTTGCCTCGCCATTACGCGATCGTGTGTGAATATGAAAATGATTCACTACACGAATGTGTGTATAGTAAAACCATTTTTAAAATGAACGCCCCTCCACCGAATTCTGTATTTTTTTTTCTGTGTATTCTGTTTTTCTGTATTTCCTCTCAAACGTTGAAATCATCACGGTTTTGTGGAGGGGAGTTCATTTTTAGAATGGTTTTACTATACTTTAGTTGTTAACGGTACGTATATGATTGTTTCGACGAACGGTTCGTCCATTAGTCGAGGCGAATAGCAAACACGAGTGTGTAAGTGTGGTAAAATATTTTAATGTTTACTGATATCAACACTTCATAGTTTTAAATATGAAATCTGCCTATAGTACAAATATATCCTTTAACACAGAGTTGGTACCATTAGGAGTGGTTTTCACCAGAGCTGTTATTCTACGTTGCTATGGATACGTATGGTATCGAAAAATTGTGCTCTTTCACAAGACAATGACTATCTAGTATTAAGTGGTTGATCAAAATTGAGCATTGTTACACAGCTCTAGTGATTAAGCACCCTTAGCTAAATAATGTCCAACCGTGGACTAATTTAATTTGTAAAAAAGCGTATTCCTTCTATAATTATTTAATTTGACATAATCAGTGCATAGCAAAATTTCAGCTTTGAGCTCCGCCTAAGTTAAGATTTTGCATTGCATTTTCACTTAGTTTTCTGATTTTGCCATTAAGCTCATTACCATACTTACTTTACGTAGTCTAATTCAACGTACAATAAATTGATTGTATACGCGTTCGATACCGTTAGGGTAAATTTTACTATCTTATTGTATTCAGAATCCAGACTAAAACGTGATGTTTCTAAGACAACAACACTGCTTTCTGCCTTATAAGACATTTAGAAAAATGTTGAGAACATTTTAAAAATTGTAGTTAATCACTGTGATCTAGTTTGAATTCATTCCATTGAAACTAAGTGGACATAAGCCTTATTTAACTCTTAACTAGGCTAAACACTTTCATCATTGTCATGTAGTATGTCATGTCACTAATAAATTGTTAAGCTGGCTATCAAACCAAAATAAGAAACAGTTTTAAACCTGTCCCAACTAAAATAAAATTGAAAGTACTATTAACTTTCTCCCAATATAAATAAGTTTTAAAATTAAGGTAGGTATTTGTACTTAACTAGTTCTGCCGTCTTATTAACGCTTTACATTCTAGTTTGCATTATATTTGAGTAAGTATTAGTCCAAAGTTTTGTCCAAATCAATGTGCGTGTTACGTATATTATTATTAAATATTACGATGCTTAGATATTAATTATTGTTATTGTAGACAACGTTTTGGTTCAGTTGATTAGCAGTAGCTCCACATAAAAAGACTGTTTGACAATTGTGGACTTCATGATAAAGTTTCAAAGATAAACTTAACTGTTTTTTAGTCCAATCATGTAGCTTGTCTATATATTTCTATGTTAAAACCTCATTATCCTATATTAAACCTGTGTCAAACATGGCTTTTTATTCTGGTCCTACTATACTCGTAGATGTGTCTTTGTGAAATAGAAATCTCGACTTACAGATTAATTCACTGTCAATTATTTTGAAGAATTCTTGAATTCTGATGTTCTTACTATCAGATACAAAACAATTTGTCCAGAAACTTAGAACAATTCTTAGGATACTTTAACTATTAATAGTTAGGTAACATTTATTGATCTATTTTAATGATGCATCTGTCTTCCATTCAAACTACATTTATATTTTATAAATGTAGTGAATAATATAACAAGGTAATTTCAAATCAATTAATCTAAAGATTCGCGAGTTATCATCATTATTCACAGCGTAGCACTGAGAACACTAATAACTTATACATACCTACCTCAGCTTTATATACTTAATAAGTTTTATAGTTACGACCCAGAGGTAGTATATATTAAGCTGTAAGGCGCGTATTATAGGTACAATAATCCCATCAATTAATATCATAGTATTTCATAATTTTGTCTTATAAAATTATTTCCAAGTAATGGATAAAACTGCAAATCTATGATTCTTTTTCTTGATTTTCTGACTCTAAACCACTAACACATTCATTTTCTATCAATCGATTTTAAACTTTTCTTATCATACTTACCTCAAACTTTAAGTAGTGTTAACAAAAGTAGTTTTTACATGTACCAGCTTAAATTACCTATAGAGAACACTGATTTGATTTCAATTCAAACTCTTTGTCTCAGATATTGAAGAAACTCATCCCACTGTGGTTGCAAGGAACACCAACTGAATATTACTCTTAGCAGTATGTATAATTGCGGGCGACCGTGATACATCTCAAATCCGACACACTTACTCGATTTTAACTCTTACCTACCTAACTGTACTGCTTACAATTGTAATTCTTGACCTTGCGTCTTTGATTTTAGTATGGTAGATCCATTTATTTAATTGTCATTAGTTATCATGTTAATTATATTTACATATTGGGTATTAACCGAAACTGAAATAGGAAATGTACATACATAATTAAGCAAAGTTGTTTAGTTGTGTTTGGTTTGGATCTACTTGAATGAGCCGCAATGTCAAGAATATGGTAGGTATACATGAGCGAATAGTTCGTTACATTCAGATAAAATCGAACTTACTAGTTATTAATAACTCATATTTTTTACTTCTACAAACAGATCACGAACCACTTTACTTGCACGTAATATAGATTCAATTGTATAATGCTCAATTGCTCACATAAAACCCTACTACAGTACTTTGACCATACTTATGCTATTTTGAATCCGTAGTTCGCCCGCAGTTACATACATACTTTGCGCCTCTGCCTTTGCCTTTTTTTACAAACCCCACTGATCCTTGCAACTAAAGAAAGCTAAACATATTTTCTGAGTTTGCCGACCTTTTAATTAAGGGCTCGTTTCATCAATTCAATTTATTCCATTTGACAGACAATTTAAAATTACTCTTCATACACACAAACTTCAGTCGTTACTTATTGAAGTATGTTCTGTAACCTTCTCTCATATTAAGATAAAATTATGACAGAAGAGACAGAAAGTCTGTACTATGGAATGATTTAAAATATACCGTATGCTATCTCTTTCGAGGCTTGAAAACCATAATTTTAAAACACTCTGCTATGCTCACGCAAGTCGATACTCATTTCACTTTATTATTTAAATCAAGCCGTGGATCGTAGATTTATTTAGATTTAAACCTCATATCGTTCTAAATATATAATATTTATTGAAAAATGTTTTCTATTAAACTCCTTAACCATCCAGTAAAAGTAAACTAATTTGTTACAAAACTTAAAAACAAAACTTATTCATACTGTACTTAAATTCTTGTAGGTTAGCAAAATATGTTTATATGGTTTTAAAGCTTAAAAGTATTGAATATTTTAGCTGAATTGATATTATAGGGTACTTAGAATTTGAACGTAGAACTTATTTTCACTGTATGTACCTACGCAATTTTCTCAGCTTTAGTTCAGTACAAAAACCAAACGAAAACGAAACATTTCAAAAATAGACCAAAGAATACAAATAGATATTTAAATATAGTAAAATTTTAAAAGACTGGCGATTACTGTGTATATTTTCAGGGAAATATAATTTTTCGTTTGGTTTTGTGACCGGCTTTCATAAGTAGGTATATAATTATACGCTAAAGTATTTGTAGTTAAGGCCGCACAATACTAATTATAATTAAAACTCGTCTGTTTATATACATAATCAATAATTTACACTGTTGTAGTACCTATGTTTCGTAAATAAGTCAGAGACTACTGGGTCAAGATTTTCAGACAAATTTTTAGTAGTATTTCCTTGCACCAAAAATTGTACTACTTATATGCCTAAATCGGTAATATACTTTTTTGGTACTAGAGTTATTGTCAGTTCACTGTCAATTGTTTGACAGCTAACTGTAAAAGATGCCAAAAATAAAATTTACGAAACTAATGAAGGATTTTGTGACTCTGAAAAGAATAAAAAATAGTATGCAGACCTTCTTACTCAACTTTGTATAATGTACTGTAAATCATTATTTTTCACCTTCTGTTATATTGTTAAAGTTGGTATATTTTATTTATTGAAACATCTTTTTGTATAAAACAGTGGAAGATTATTGTAAAAAATATGTTTAAATTTCACCCATTTATGAAGGTAAACCTATTAGATGATTTAAAAGGAATTGTCGAAGTTCTAGTCCAGTTTGGTTTAGAATAAGTTACTAAGTACATTATGTTAAACAGAGATGTTATGCTAAATATAGTTAATTTTCCTCTCTAAAATAAGTTTTTATTGTGATGCTGAAATCCAGCTTATGTCAGCTGCCTTGCCCGCGATATTGATAACGTACCTAGCCCTGTTGTTCTGATGTAAGCTATGTTATTGTAAAGTTTTACTAAAATCCGTTCAGTGTTAGAGTGTCAGACATGCATTCATCCATCTGTCAATCCCATCATACATACCATAATCTCATCAGTCATCATCCGTCCCATCCAACTGCAAAGACCTTTCGTATAGAAACAACGTACCTACATACCTATAGACCTAATTCATGAAACATGGATGTTTATATTCGTTTAGATTAGACAGTTAAGTATCAGAAAGAAACACATCTCACATCACCAATAACTGTCTATAACCGTAGATCTCTAGGTAGGTATATAATTAATAAATTAGAGATGACAAGTGATAAGGCATTTGATATCAAAAGTTAATCCGGGGAATGCAGGTTAATGCTCTGGGCTCTGTAGGTAAGATAAATACGTTTGAGCAGAACAATTTATTTTTTATTTAAGATGAATGTTGAACATTGTTGTATTGCCACTCGACATGCGCCTTCCCCTTGACGCCATTCACGTCCACTTTGCACCACTTCTCGTAAAACTTCACAACTCTGGTTTCGCCTCCGTAGAACACTAGTTCATCTTCAAATTCGACACGAGCTGTGTAGGTCTGGCATCCTGTTAAAGAAATAAAATATAAAACATTAATACTTATATAAATATAAAACGTTTATTATATATTCATGGTATGAATCCGCTTCTACACGACCAAACAGAACTAGAATTTTTAATTGGTGGAAGCCAGTTATTCCAGCACTTCGTGGCAGGATAATACCTAATGGAAGTTATATAAATACCTAATTTCACCGTTGAATCAGCGCCTATGTCTCACAATCTCGCTATTTAAGTTTAAAAAGTTTGTTTGATCAATTAAATTACATTATCTTTTGCACATATTGTAATCCCGTATCATTCTGCTAACTTTTTTCTAATAGAGAACGGTTTCAACTCACCGGCAGTAAAAGAGAAGGCGTATTCTTTCGGCATGACTTGGTGTTCGCCGTGCTGGTAGAGTTGGAAGTCGCAGCTGCTGACAGGGCTCACCTTCTCGTGGTTCGATTGTAGACACACGTAGCCGACTGTTATGCTGTAAGTACCATATGTCATAATGGACCAAGAGCCTGTGATGGCCAGACCTTCCTTTAATTCACAAGCGTGAAAATTATTTCATGTGTATGTCTAACATAGGTAAGAATAACCCCCAAACATGAAACCTGGATCGCGGTTGCTTTGGGAGATAACAACCTTTTACCTGTTATCTCCCAAAGGAACCACGATCCAGGTTTCATGTTTGGGGGTTATTCTTACCTATGTTAGACATACACATAAAATAATTTTCACGCTTCAGAATTAAAGGAAGGTCTGGCCATCACAGGTTATTAGTCTATACTAAGAGCCCTGTCTGGCCATCACAGGTTATTAGTCTATACTAAGAGCCCTGTCTGGCCAGACCTTCCTTTAATTCACAAGCGTGAAAATTATTTCATGTGTATGTCTAACATAGGTAAGAATAACCCCCAAACATGAAACCTGGATCGCGGTTCCTTTGGGAGATAACAGGTAAAAGGTTGGTATCTCCCAAAGGAACCGCGATCCAGGTTTCATGTTTGGGGGTTATTCTTACCTATGTTAGACATACACATGAAAGAATTTTCACGCTTGTGAATTAAAGGAAGGTCTGGCCATCACGGGCTCTTAGGTTATAAAACTGTCTACTCTTAACATTGTTCCGACTCAGTTTCAAGATTGTATCCAGGTAATTGACATTTCCACACAAATAAAAAACTGCCCTACTAGCGCCAGATCTAAACAAAGGGACGGCCAGTACCTAAGTTGTTTCCAAGGCGTGCGATGTCTTAATACGGTTTTTCACTAACAAAAAGCAGAGGTAATTTAAATATTCAAAACTTACTGTGACATGACGAGAGGTTGGCAGACAACCCCAACTACCATACAGTCTCCATTATCGAGGTAAAATACGTGAAACACATAGCGATGGAAGTTACTCCACACCCTATGTTTCCCTGCAAACAACTGTCTGTAAATACGCGAGGAAATTTTAAATACCTAGGTATATGTAATATGTTTCTACAAAAGTGTCTAGGTAATTTATGTATTTTTAAATATTAGAAAATGGTATAAAAAATTACAAGATCAATAGATCACAGTATAATGAATATGATTTTTTAATGTGTATTCTTTTATGTAGGTATGTATGTATAATGTATCTATGTTAGGTACCTAGCACCCGGAATACAAGTCTGTTGTCGGGGATTAGTGGAATAAGCCGTTTTGAGTTTACCACGGGGCTAGATGTTGCTGTGTGAATTGGTCAACAATATTTATTTATTAAATGTTCTTACCAAAACTGTGATCTCTTAGACATAACATCTTTACGTCTTGCACTATTCCGTCGATAGCTATCGGGCCTTCAAGCGTTCCAATTTGCTCGTAGTGAGATTGGTGAAACCTGGTAATTTTAGTTAAATGCAATTGCATTTTATCAAAACAACAATTATAATAAAAAAAAAGATTCTAGTACCTACTATGTGGGTACTATTCGTTGGACATATGTCATTCACCAACCCGCACTTGGCCAGCGTAATCTCTCTGGTCAATAGAGAAGTCCCTGTGTCCCAGCAGCGGGAACGTAAATAGGGGTGATTATGTTATTAGAGCATTAGTAAAGTTCATACCGTTTTTGATTCTTGAAGAAGTCTCTAGTCCATTCCTGTCGCGCTAAATCCTGAGCTAGACCATACGGTGACAACTCGTAGTCGAAGTTAAAATGAGGCCAGACAGCACTCCACGTAAGATCGGCATCTACTTTCACAGTTTTCTCTGGATTGCTTTTGGATCTAAACAAGATTGAGAGAAAAACGTTTCTTAATAACTACAAATTATGTGTGCTTTAAAAAACACGTGTTCTAACGGTGAAGGCAAAACATCGTGAGGAAACCGGCATGTTCTGAGAACTTTGAAAAGTTTTAAGGACATGTGTCATTCACCAACCCGCACTTGGCCAGCGTGGTGAATCAAGGCCTTATCTCTCTCGTCAAGAGAGAAGTCCCTGTGTCCCAGCAGTGGGAATAACTACAAATACACAAACAACTCACTTAAACATAAATAGGTAACATAAAATAATCAACAAGTAAACATGTAGAGTTAGTAATAATTATAAATAAGTAAATCAGCACAACGCTGGGGGAATTGGTGTGTGAATTGTCCATCAATATTAGGACTAGCAAAGATATGTATGTTGTAAGAGAGTGAATGTGTGCGCGTTGAAATCTTTTGTGTTGCTATTACTCGTAGGTACTGTACTACATAATACCTGAGTCACAGAACATATAATTATCACTTGAGTTCAGATGAAAATAAAGATAAATCATTGGTTCTGTGATAATCCTACAGGTACTCACTTCATCACTCCATTATATTTGAGTTTCCAAGTCCGCATAGGGCTGAACTTTTCAATATGGAGGCCTCGGACTTTATATTCTCCGAAGTCGTCACTTTCTTGCTTCAGGTAAATGTCGGGTAAGCTCGGTATTATGTAAAATTCGCCATTAACCTATTGAAATAGGGAAGATAATATTATAATTTGTATTCTTTGAATTTATTTGTTTTTTTTTTATTAATGAGTCAAAGTGGAACCCATAAAATTCCTACCTGAATGCCCATTACGTGATCCACACAATTATTCGCTCTTCGCGACAATGCACAGAAGAACGCGTGCCCTTTATTTGATTCGCCATTAAAGCAAACTGCATCCACTCCCTGATGATTATATAATAAAACATTCATTAAGTTAAGAATATACAAAATATTAATATAAGTAGGTAGGTATGGAGAAATATCAATGTAGGTATCCAATGCTGACAGTATACAGGGCGTCCCACGGCTATGCCACATGGAGGGAAAGTACCTTAAATAATGTAGATTGAACATTTTACTGGAAGAAGACATTATTTGAATTTAAAAAACAATTTAAACTGCATTCATAGATATTTAAATAATTACATGGTTGAACCGGGAATCGAACCCGTTCCACGAAAAAAAATATTATCCTATAGCTTTATCATACCGATCGAAAGGCATCATCATAAGGATTTTTTTTTGCTAAATAACATAGTGTCAGAAATAAAAGGAAGACCATGAATTTTAACATTTAATGTGAAATTTAGTTCAGAAAAGCTGGCATTGCCGTAAAAACAAACAACTGAAATTCACCACTTGAGAAGTACGCATCATTTCCCTATTATAATTTAAGTGCGTTTTGTGTTAAAAATGTTAAAATTCATGGTCTTCCCTTTATTTCTGACACTATGTTATTTAGTAAAAAAAAATCCTTATGATGAAGCCTTTCGATCGGTATGATAAAACTACAGGATAATAATTTTTTTCGTGTAACGGGTTCGATTCCCGGTTCAACCATGTAATTATTTAAATTTCTATGAATGCAGTTTAGATTGTTTTTTAAATTCAAATAATGTCTTCTTTCAGTAAAATGTTCAATCTACAATATTTAAGGTACTTTCCCTCCATGTGGCATGGCCGTGGGACGCCCTGTATAGTTTTCTTAAATTTAAATATTATCTATATTTTTTTAACTGTTTTTTATCTGTTGACCAAATCCAATGTTAAATGGTGAGGTAGTATACCTACCTATAAATGTGTGAATCTACATAACATAGATTACTTACTATTTGACTTTATTCTCGCACTAAATTCATCTCTACTTACATTAGGAGCATTTCCAAAATCGTACTTTTCCTCTAGAGCAACATCATCTTCGTGTATGTGAATAGTGCCGTCACCACTCTTACCAGAATCCACCGCATACGCTCTCTTGGTTTTTACTATCCACTGTGTCAAAATAATAAATTACAAATCATCCTTACCTACTAAAAATCTCATAAAAGATATATAGAAAAGCTTATAAATACGATGCTGGTTAAGATGAAACTATAGAGACAGAGACTTAATTTAATTATATAGGTATCTACATAAAACAATATTTTTTTATCTATTTTTTATTAAAACTTTCTCAAATCACTCAAATGGATTTTTGATTCTATGTATACCTATCTATTAAAAAATATAAAAATGTAATTTTATGTATATTCTAATAGAATAAGTAGGTATAGTAAAACTATTCTAAAAATGAACTTCCCTCCACAAAACCGTGATGATTTCAAAGTGTGAGAGGAAATACAGAAAAACAGAATACACAGAAAAAAAAATACAGAATTTGGTAGAGGGGCGTTCATTTTAGAAATGGTTTTAGTATACCTATCTAAAATCTAGCTCACGTAACACAAGCTTCGAGCTTACCACGGGCGTAGTAATAGTAGGTATATTCTGTGCCACGGGGCTAGATGTTGTTGTGTAACAATATTCCATGTGGCAATTCCAGCAATATTTATTTATTTATTCTAACTTCTACGCTACGAGTATGAAAATATAACTTACCCTTCTGATGGTTAAAACTAAAAACATAAAAATAAACTTAAACCAATAATATTTATTAGCGCGATGATATATCCCAAATATGGGAGGCTTATTTGGTGTATTTATCAGTCGAAATGTAATAACAAGACACCCAGTTACTATAACCGAAATTATTAAGTTAAACATGCTGAATATTGTCCTAGGTAGAGGTTAGTCACTAATAATCTACAGACTAATATGAATATGAACAAGTACTAATTATGACTTTAAAACGTTAATATAATCTATAATGTAGATAGATAGTAGATATATTGTAGATTAATTACATTGTTGCATATCTTTTAGATAAGAAATAAATTAATGTGAGACTTGTTCATAACGAAAAGAAAACTTGCAATCGTTCCCACTATTAAATATTGATGCCACGACTGGTATTATGGCGAAGGTCTGCTCAACTCCCGCCCCTGTACCAATATTTATGTAGGAAAGATTTGCTGACATTTGTCCTGGTTTTAAGTTTAGAATTAGTTAAAAAAGATTAAATTAATGGTAGAGACTTCTCAAAACATGGCGTTCGAGTGCTCCATCAAACCGACTGGATCTGCTGTGTGAATTCTCCACTAATATAATATTTTGAAAAAATGTATAAAAAACATTATTTATTTTCTTATTTAAACTTTGTCTAATTGTATAGCTCGTTATAAATTTGAATATCTATAAATATTACCTACTTTATTATCAGTGTTAATTTATCAGTAAGTATCAGATAATGTAATGCTACCACTATCTCCAGGCGAACAGTGTTCCTAAATCCGTTTTAATTGACATCTAACTACTGATTTCGCAACTGCTCGTAGAAATAATTCGATTTCTAGCTGAAAATTTAAAATTGTTATTGTTGCTGAAAATTAGTTACGAAAACAAAAAAAAAGTAAGACTGATGATTAAAATAAGTGGCCAAGTGCGAGTCGGACTCGCCCATGTAGGCTTCCGCAGCAATTGTGCATATGAAATAGTTTATGACTTATTATAAAAAAACTACTGGATAGATTTCGTTCAAACCAATTTTCGTTGTTAGTTTTTATGGTTATGTACAATATATATTTTTTCTAGATTTATCATCCTCTTATTTTAGAAATTAGAGAGGGGGGGACACTCTGTTTTCCACTTTGGAAGAGTCTCACGTCCAAACTATTAAGTTTAGAATTAAATGGTGTTAGAAACCTTTATATGATTTTTGAAGACCTATTCATAGATACCCCACACGTATGGTTTCGATTAAAAAAAAGTTTTTAAGTTTCAGTGCTATGTATGGGGACCCCCAAATGTAATTTATTTTATTACAATTTTTTTATGAAATATTAGTGCGGTTCACGGAATACATCTACTTACCAAATTTTAGCTTTATAGCTCTTATAGTTTCGGAGAAAAACGGCTGTGACATACGGACGGACGGACGGACGGACGGACATGACGAATCTATAAGGGTTCCGTTTTTGCCATTTGGCTACGGAACCCTAAAAAGTCGTACGTAATAAAGTGTTTATAATAAATAAGGGCTATTCCACCAAAACTATAATGAAAAAAAAACAATGTTGTACTTATGTATAAATTGTTTATAATAAATTAGGGCTATTCCACATCTAAGAGCCTTGCACATTGTTGTAATGCCACTCCACGCAGGCCCTCCCTTTGACGCCATTAACGTCCACTTTGCACCACCTCTCGTAAAACTTCGCTTCTCTGTTCTTCCCGATGAAGAAAGTTTCTTCGTCTTGGACTTCTATTTGGACTGTGTACGTGTTTTTACCTAAAATGAAGAACATGATTATTTTCCAAGTTTGTCGTGGTTGTCATGTTGTACTAGAACTAAAGGATATGTGACGTTCACCAACCCGCACTTGGCCAGCGTAGTGAATTAGGGTGGTGGCGAATTATAATCTCTCTCAACAAAAGATAAGTAAAGTAGGAACCTACCTGTATTACAGCAGTGGGAACGTAAATAGTAATGCTTAAGCTAATAATGATGAAAGTATGCTATTTGCTTGGCAATCACGATATATGTACCTACAGTCAGCAAAAAATGCGGTCTACCACCCTACGGTTGATATTCGTTTGTACGTCAGTTAAATTATGTTAGAAAAGTCAACCATATCGATCATTACATCGCACAGAAAGTTTTGACAGACTGGTAGGCCACTTTCAGCCTACTGTACGTAGTCAAGCAAGTGGCATTAGTTTAACATATAGATGTTCTTCTCTATCTTCTCTCTCTGTTCCACTCACCGGCTCTGAAAGAGAAGGCGTATTCTTTCGGCATGACTTGGTGTTCGCCGTGCTGGTAGAGCTGGAAGTCGCAGCCACTGACAGGGCTCACTTCGGCGTGGTTCGATTGTAGACACACGTAGCCGATGGTTAAACTGTAGGAGAATTCAAATAATCAACATTTTATACTATCTACCTCTGTGGCGTAGCGGGCGAAGGTCCGCCTGTGAAGAGGTTGCGGGTTCGATTCCCGCCTCGGGACAAAAAATTGTACGATCTTTCAATATTTGTTACGAATGTCTTCATGCTATATGTGTACAATAAAAATATATTCTGTGCCGAGTGCTAGATCCGAAACACAAGTTTCACGGGCTCGACGTTGTTCTGTCATTTGTCCAGCAATATTAGCGAGCAGCTATGTAAGACCCCTCGCTAACTACAGACTTTCTATCGGCCGATATTTTGGTCGGGTTGGGCTGTTAGCGCGCACACTACGCCAACTAAACAGTTGGGTTGGTGGTGAGTGCGCAAACTAGGCAACAGTCGGCCGACGATATTCAGTTTTTAAGCTACCTGTTGAAGAGAGCTGTCTCATAATGGAAGTTTCTCGTAGTAAAATATTGTCCAGAAATATTATAATTGCTCTCATACAACGGAGGAGAAAAATCAAGAAGAGAGTCTGAGAGTATTGTGTGCATCCCATCTACAGTACTAAATTTTTAAATGGAAAATTTTACACGATGCATTCAAAATTACTAGATTACCCGAAAATTAAAATAAGATTACGTTTCTACAACGAGCGATTGAGTAGAATTGGACATAATGAAAGAATGCACGACCTTCCGGCTCCAAAACTCGGAGCGAAGTGAACCATCGGCCGACTAAACAATCGGTCAGTGTGCGCGCTTGCAAGGAGCTCCATACTAATATAGCAGTCGGCCGATAGTTTGATCATCTTTCAGTTTGAACGCAGTTGAGAAGCCTATCAAACTTATTTATCGGCCGATACCAAATCGTTGTAGTATGCGGACTTGCATACATCTTCATACTGATTATAAGCCCGACCAAACTATCGGCCGATAGAAAGTCTGCAGTTTGCGAGGGGTCTAAGACCCCTCGCAAACTGCAGACTTTCGATAAGTTTGATAGGCTTCTCAACTGCGTTCAAACTGAAAGATGATCAAACTATCGGCCGACTGCTATATTTGTATGGAGCTCCTTGCAAGCGCGCACACTGACCGATTGTTTAGTCGGCCGATGGTTCACTTCGCTCCGAGTTTTGGAGCCGGAAGGTCGTGCATTATTTCATTATGTCCAATTCTACTCAATCGCTCGTTGTAGAAACGTAATCTTATTTTAATTTTCGGGTAATCTAGTAATTTTGAATGCATCGTGTAAAATTTTCCATTTAATAATCTAGTACTGTAGATGGGATGCACACAATACTCTCAGACTCTCTTCTTGATTTTTCTCCTCCGTTGTATGAGAGCAATTATAATATTTCTGGACAATATTTTACTACGAGAAACTTCCATTATGAGACAGCTCTCTTCAACAGGTAGTTTAAAAACTGAATATTAGGGCGTGCAAAACCGGAAGGTTGTCAAAACCGGTTTTTAATTTCGGTTTTGAGGTCCCAAGATGTTATCCAAATTCTGGAAAAAGTAGTAACCTGTAGCCGCATGGTCTGGTGAGTAAGACGAAAGACGGAAGGTTACCCCAGTTCTTGCAACTTGGAGACCGTCTGCTGTGCAGTATGAGGTCGTGCGTTGACGTTTAGAAGCCGCAGAGACGAGCGATTGGCCAATGCTGGTTGGTGATGTGCCAGTTTCCCCGTCATTGTGTTCAGTTATTCACAGTACAGTACAGTTATTCACACTAGAGGCGTTCGGCGGAAAATGAAGGTACACCTTGTGCGTGCACTGGTTCATTCCATGTATATATACGAAGCTGAAACATGGACAGTTAGATCCCGTGACAGCAGCAAGATAGCCTTTGAAATGTGGTGCTGGTGTAAACTGCTGCGTATACCATGGCCGGCCATGAGAACCAATGATTCGATCCTAGAAGAGCTCATAACCACCACACGGCTCTACAACATGCTGAAAAAGAGCTCTTAGCTTCTTCGGGCACATTATGCGGTTCTGGGCATTGTCTGGAGAAGCAGATCATCATGGGAAAGATGGAAGGAAAACATGCACAGGGCAGGGCTCCTACGAGATGGTCTGATACCATCAAACAGGCCGGTGAAGGCAGCTTGCACCGCGCTCTACACTCTGCATATGACCGTACACAGTGGGGGCTGATTGTACGTGGTCACGATCCTCAGCAGTGAGGAACCGAGGAAGAAGAAGAATTCTCAGTACACATAATTGCAGTAATACTCAACTCGTTTGATAAGAAGCTGTGATGAATCACACCGGCGCTACTAGTTAGTAGTAGTAGTAGGTAGTAGCGGCCAAACAGTAATAATCAGTGATTTTTATAGGGGTATATGGTTACGTTTAGGGCATTGTTTAGGTGTTGAACCAGGATCCAGCCAACTTGGTATTCAAATTTCCTTCATTTGTGTGTCTGTTGAGCAGTGCAAGGCACGTGTCGACGCCTATTTCACGCTGGCAATTATTCAATTTGTTGGGCACATATTTGTCAACCTCTCTTACCTTGCTGATTTGACGCAAATTAACCACTATTGTTTCGAGGCTAACGTCAAGAGTTGCAGCTAATTCAGCCGTAGATTGTGATCAGCTTCCATAATCGTCTTGAATTTATCATCGCAAACAAAGGTCTTCGGACGACCGCGAGGAGACCATTTTTGAGGTGGAAATTTTCAGAACGGAAGCAAGCAAACCAATGGGAGGTGGTTTGTTGGTTTGTAATGTTAACTGCGTAAACGTTGTTGATGTTATGTGCCGCTTGTGCCACGTTGCAGTCACGACAGTACTCAAATTCCGTAATTACTCGAATTTTTTACGTATCCATGATGACGAAAAAGATTGAAATTCGATGAAAATTTACCATTAATCAAAAAGCAAATGACTGCTTTTGGAAAAAGAATGCCATTATTTATAGAATTATAAGCCAAAAAATAATTATTATGATTTAAAAAACCAGTACTGCAAAACAGCAATTTTATAGGTAAAAACCTATTTATTATCTGTTTTAATCAACCTATGCCTATTAAGTAGATCAAATTAATTGTTTAGTTAACATGAACTTATAATATAAACTTTAAATTACTCGATCAAATCAAAAATAATATTTTTGATCATCGTGTGCGTCATTCTAATTGCAATTTTATGTCTTTTCCTTGTAGTCCAGTCGGAAGTATGTCTTTAAAGGAACACAGAAAAAACATAAAATTCATCAGCTTTTAGGGGAGATTTCCTTGAAGATTTTACCAATTTCGAACTTTTGTGATTATCTCCATGTATAATTCGTTACATAATATTTCTTAAGTTCGAAAAATTGGATTTAAATCCAAATTTAATTCATTGACGGGAAAACCGAAATCAACTTCGGTTTTGTCTCCCAAAACCGGTTTTGAAAAATGGTAAATTTTCGTCCGGTTTTCCGGTTTTTCTGAAAACCGGTTTTGCACGCCCTACTGAATATCGTCGGCCGACTGTTGCCTAGTTTGCGCACTCACCACCAACCCAACTGTTTAGTTGGAGTAGTGTGCGCGCTAACAGCCCAACCCGACCAAAATATCGGCCGATCGAAAGTCTGCAGTTTGCGAGGGGTCTAAATGTAATTAATCGCCCTAAAAACAATGGGACACAGATACAAAAAAAAATAGTTATTTTACTATAAAATATTTTCTAAGCACTTACTGAGAAATGACAAACGGCTGTGAAACTGTTCCTACCGCCATGCAGTCTCCGTTGTCAAGGAAAATGAAATGTAGTACATAACGGTGGAAATTACGCCACACCCTCTCTTTACCTGAAAACACAAATAATAACGTTTTAATATAAATTCAATAAAATTATTCTTTTTGCAGCACATTTTGGCTTCATGGATGAAGGTAATACAACTACAAGAGGAATTTTGATTTAAACGTGTCAATTTGTTTCGTTTTGTTTGTAATTCAGTGGGCTAGTAATTTCTGTAATAATTAGGTTAAAACGTCTTAATAAAACGGGCTACGCGACGATATGTGCTAGCAGCATCAATAATAATTGTAGGTGTATAATCTTAGTAGCTATTGAAGAATCTAGTGGGCAAGTCAATGCCTTTAAATGAATTAATTAAACAACTTCCATAATTACTTGCTTTACGCAATTAAGGAACACTTAATTTCCTACTATTTAAAATGGATTTAATACTCGTAGAAGAGTTTTAAAATAAAGTCCTCTTTTATTTAAGTATCTTTATTTTGTCGTACCAAAGCTATGATCTCGAACGCATGCCATCTTGACATCTTCCTGCTTGTCATCAATCGTGATTGTTCCTTTTAAGGTCCCCATCTGTTCGTAATGTGTTTGGTGGGCCCTAAAATATAAGAAAAATATTTAAGTATATATTTTTAATTTATTTTACGTGAACTTAGGCCTAATTACTCAAATTAAGAGAGAAGTCCCTGTGTCCCAGCAGTGGGAACGTTAATAGGGGCGATTATGATGGTGTGCGAATTGTGTAATGCATTACAGGGAAACATTAAAATTACCTATCTCTTTTTATACTTCAACATAAATTGTCATGCCCTTCATGAACTTTCTCAATAGAAATACAAAATAACTTACTTCTGTTGATTCTTGAACATATCTCTTGTCCAGTTCTCTCTCGCCAAATCCTTGGCCAAGCAGTGGGGAGACATCTGGTAGTCGTAGTTTAGAGGAGACCAGATCGCGCTCCAAGTTAGGTCAGCTACAACCTTCACAGTTTTCTCCGGATTGACACGAGACCTGTTAATTACAGTTTGATGAAAAATAAAAATACACAACACAATTGAATACTTACCTAAGTTCGAATCTTGTGTTACGGGTGCTAGATTTCAGATATACTTAATATAATAATACATACATAGATGTATAGTAAAACCATTTTAAAAATGAACTTCCCTCCACAAAACCGTGATGATTTCAACGTGTGAGAGGAAATACAGAAAAACAGAATACACAGAAAAAAAAAATTCAGAATTCGGTAGAGGGGCGTTCATTTTAAAAATGGTTTCACTATACATATATTTTTTATTATCTATGTATAACACCCAGATACTCGGATCAAATATTTGCTGAACGTACAATCTTGCATCGCAGGATGACCTTCGCCCGGTGCGCCACAGAAGTGGTCGTTTAAGACCTTCACTGTCCACTTTCTCAGATCATAGCCAGTAAAAGCTATGTGTGTAAAGCCAATAATATGTAAGTAGGTTCTTACTTCATTTCTCCGTTGTAAGTGAGTTTCCAGGTTCGCATAGGGGTAAAGTTCTCGATATGGATGCCTTTAATTTTATAGTCCCCAATCTCATCACCTTCTTGCTTGAGATAGGTGTCGGGCAAGCTCGGCGTGAGATATAACTCATCATTTAACTGGAAAAGCAAAAAAAATATTTTCAAAAATCTTTACAAAATTAAAGGACAAAATTATTATTTTACTTCCATCTTTGAATTGACTTCGACACACACTACGACAATCCGACCCATATCTTATACCTAAGTAGGTATAGTAAAACCATTTCTAAAATGAACGCCCCTCCACCGAATTCTGTATTTTTTTTTCTGTGTATTCTGTTTTTCTGTATTTCCTCTCACACGTTGAAATCATCACGGTTTTGTGGAGGGGAGTTCATTTTTAGAATGGTTTTACTATACTTACCTTATACAAATTGTACTAAAAAAAATAGAGACAATAATTTGATTCTGATTCTAGATTTTTTAGACGGTAAAGTCCAGGTTTTAAAATTGTTAGGTAGGTTTCTCTTATTCATGCGGACGCCATGTTGGCAATCTTAATCCTGATTCATGAGGAGACACTGCTTTCATTATGTACCTACCTTGACATACATAAACGCATCCACAACTTGATTCGCCCTGCGCGCTAACCCGCAGATGACAGCGGAATCTTTCGATAAGCCATTGAAGTACACTGCATCCACCCCCTAGTTACAGAAATAGCACTATAGAATCAAATTAAGATAAGATGGAATTTTTTTAATTAAATTAACATCTTAACGGTGAAAGCAAACATCGTGAGGTTACCGGCATGTTCGGAAAATTTGTCATTCACTAACCCGCACTTGGCCAGAGCGTGGTGAATTAAGGCCTTATCTCTCTCGTCAAGAGAGAAGTCCTTGTGTCCCAGCACGTAAATAGGGGTGAAAATGATGAATAAAATAAAATGTTAATTCTTACATTGGGTAGATTTCCGAAATCGTACTTTTTCTCCAAAGCAACATCTTCCTCGTGTATGTGAATAGTTCCGTCGCCGCTCTTACCAGAATCCACCGCATACGCCCTTCTGCCCTTTGTACGCCACTAGAATAGGCACAAAATATCTAACGTATATTTTAAATACCTACATAGGTATGTCAATCCATCCACTACTACCAGATTAGCAAAGACCTAAACGACGGGTTTTATTAGGAAGACGTGTCCATCCATAGGACGAAGGGGTTAATATGAGGATAATATATACTTACCTAATTGTTACAACTTTAGGTATCTACCTACCTACTTAACGTTAAAATTTATCTTCACTAACTAACCAACACAATTCTTTGTAGAAGAAATAAATTAATTGATCAAATAAATAACCGAATGAAAGACAAAACAAAAGAATACTTATTTAAAATTTTAGTTGACTATTAATGATTATGCAAGAGGGTAAGTAGGTATGTTTGTAGGTATCAGTCTATAGGTAGGTATATAGTGGACCAAGAGCCTGTGATGGCCAGACCTTCCTTTAATTCACAAGCGTGAAAATTATTTCATGTGTATGTCTAACATAGGTAAGAATAACCCCCAAACATGAAACCTGGATCGCGGTTGCTTTGGGAGATAACAACCTTTTACCTGTTATCTCCCAAAGGAACCACGATCCAGGTTTCATGTTTGGGGGTTATTCTTACCTATGTTAGACATACACATGAAAGAATTTTCACGCTTGTGAATTAAAGGAAGGTCTGGCCAGACCTGGCTCTTAGTATAGACTAATAACCTGTGATGGCCAGACCTTCCTTTAATTCTGAAGCGTGAAAATTATTTTATGTGTATGTCTAACATAGGTAAGAATAACCCCCAAACATGAAACCTGGATCGTGGTTCCTTTGGGAGATAACAGGTAAAAGGTTGTTATCTCCCAAAGCAACCGCGATCCAGGTTTCATGTTTGGGGGTTATTCTTACCTATGTTAGACATACACATGAAAGAATTTTCACGCTTGTGAATTAAAGGAAGGTCTGGCCATCACGGGCTCTTAGGTTATAGGTAATGTAAAAATCTTACCTTTCTTAATGCTAAAACCATAAACATAAACACGTATTTGAACCAATAATATTTGTTCTTCTGTTGATAGACTCCGAAAATCGGCGGTTTAAACGGTTTATTTATAAGTCTAAATCCCAGAACAAGACCCAAAGGGATTAGAACTGATATTATTAAGGTCAACATAATTATTTATCGAGGCGTTTAGTTAGGTTGATATCGCGGTTATAAAGAACGGATATAAATCGTTATACCTATTTATTATCTTATCAATACAATCAGCTGCAGACATTAGTAATGGTTACTGTACCCAGATATCTAATTAGTATAGGTACTTACCTTTATAACGCCACTCATAATATCAATGACCGCGACACGCCTTAATTTACAGAAAACCAATTTATTTTAAATGTAAGAAAAAACGACTTTCTCAAAGTAATGTTTAGACAAATTTTGTAGGTACTTCAGATAATCTATCCAAATATAAAGTTCTATAACACTTTAAACTAAAAAACGGATGGGCCGATTTAGGTTTTAAAATAGTCGTAGTAACCCATGTTTAATGGTGAGAAACTCTTGAGATTTATAATATTAGTATAAATGTCGCTGTGTGAATTGTCCAGCAATATTTATTTATTTTAATAAACAGTTTAAATTTCTTATGTACGTATAAGATCTAATAAGTGACAATTTAAATTAATATAGAAGCATGTTTAGATCTAATAAGTGATAAGGCTTAGTTAGGTACTATCACTATAGAATATCTATTAGATAATGGTATTTTCAAAAGTAATACAAACGAATAAAACTTACAGAAATATTTATTGAATTAGTCCAGCTCAACAAAAAATCATAATTTAGCTGGTTGCTTCAGAAAATAATAAGCCGTTTTTTCATGGACCTACTATTTTCTCCTATTAGTAGGACCACGAGGGAGACATATTTCTGTCTTTCCTATTATAATAAGTACCTACTATAAATAGAAACAAAACAACCAATAATTTATACACCCTGTATATTAAAAAAAAAGGTGGCCAGTGCTATCTTAGTTTTCCTAAAAACTGGCCTACTGTTATATCATCGTGAATTAATTGTAACTGGCATTTTAATATGAAATCATCGCGATCTAATTCTTCTTTTCGACGTCGTGATGCATCACTTGTTATTTCGCATTCCATATCCATTATTGCATTTATCAACCGCAGGATCGAAACTGGTGAACGCTTTTTAACATTCTTGTTTAGTTGAGAGTGCCAGCTTTCAACAACATTATTTGTACGGTGACGTTCACCATATACGCACCATGAAGATCTGTAATCTTTGTTCTTCCACCATGTTCTTTCCATATAATATATCAAAAATTTTGTAATTTTTAGGGAACTGGTGCTGCGTCATTCTTGATATAATCAATACCATTTTCTATGAGATTTTCAGGTAGTAGAGCTAAACCCTTAAATAATCCGACAATTATTTTTTCTATTTTTTCCTTAATTTTAAGTTTGACTTTGAAACTTATACAGGAGGTAGATTTTTGATTCACCCTAGAATAGGACAGACAGAAATATGTCTCCCTCGTGGTCCTACTAATAGGAGAAAATAGTAGGTCCATATAAAAACGGCTAAATAATATATTTTATTACTTGTAATAACTATTTTACAATAAGGATAATTAAGCTGGAGATACTAAAATAAGTTACATTTAAGCTTCTACTTTTGCGTGCAAATGTTTGTGTACGCATTCCTCTTTATTGATGAGATGTGTTGTTTTGTTGACTAACTGCATAAGTGTGTTAAGGTTCTCCGACCACTCGTTGAGACGATCTGACGCATCCATGTTTAAACTGCAACAAAATATACATGTTAATTAATTTCGAAGATTATTTCATGATCATGAACTTTTATTATATGTGTGTATTTGTATGTGTAATTGGTGTGGTGGTGTGGTGTATAAGTGGAAAAAAAAAATCAATTTAATTTTAAATCGTTACGTATTACGTTCGATCACTGGCCGTGGGGGTAGGGTATCATCTGGGGTGTACACTAGACACTAGATAGAGATATTAAACGCATTCTATATGATATATCTCTCATGTACAATATACAGTTGTTGTCTCACCTGAAGTGCACCACACCGGCCGGTCGGTCGATCTTGGCGCGCACCACCGCGCTGACGACGAGCGCGCTGAGCGCCTCCTCCGTGTCGATCTCCGCGAGCCCGAGCAGCTCGCTCATGTACAATATACAGTTGTTGTCTCACCTGAAGTGCACCACACCGGCCGGTCGGTCGATCTTGGCGCGCACCACCGCGCTGACGACGAGCGCGCTGAGCGCCTCCTCCGTGTCGATCTCCGCGAGCCCGAGCAGCTCGCTCATGCGCTTCACTGTGATCCGCGTGTAGTACATCGACATTATACGAATATTCTGGAAATTGTTATAGTAAAATGTTAGAAAACAAATCTGGATGAACACGTTTAGTGTTATATTACCCTTACTAATCAATGTTACTTACATGTTCCACAACTCTATTCTTCAAGTCATTCCAGCGTTCTACGCCCTTCTCCTCATTGGAATTGAAGTATGGAGTGCTACGAAGGATCTTCTCGTACGTCGAGCACAGGTTGTTCCATCTTATGATCTCTGGGTTTATGAAGAGTCCCAATAATTGTCTGAAAAAGTGATAGAAACATCAGCCTTATCCAGAGAAATCTCATAGCAAACTTTGTAGTTTGCTTGAATAGTAATAACACCTTGGCCACTTCTTCCAGCAGACATTTTTAGATTTAAGTACATTGAATTCCACAGACAAATTACATCTCATACATACTTGTACTCGGGCAGTTTCTCCAAGTCCTTGTCCTCATTAACCCTGTGTGTGAGGTCGGACTGCTCGTTGTCGTAGGGCGCCAGGATGAGGAACACGACGCTGCCCACCAGCGCGTCGGTGCCGGCGTCCTCTCGCAGCGCCCTGAAGTGGCGGCACACCGCGAGGTACGCGCCGTTGTGTTGGTCCACTGCTATCATGAGGCGGTAGAACTTCTCTTTAAGCTCCTGGAATACAAAATAAAACAATTATAAAAATAAGATGCAAAATAATAGAGACAATTGCATAGCAAATCATTGAATGTCTATTGTTAACAGTGCCACCTGATATTTTCTATGGGTGTCAAACTGGCTTGTGGCTAAGGGATAAACCCGAAGTTCTGTGTACCATGGTACTAGGGTGGAGACACCCATGACAAGTATTTAATATGGGTTGTTATGATGACAAGGACAGCAAATCACCAAGTGGTATAAATCGGTCTTGACACAGTGATTAGAATCAACTCAGTATTTCCTCATGACTCTCAAACAAACACTTCAGCATTGTCATAGTTATAATACAAACTTTTTAACTGCAGCTGATCTTTTCACTACAAAATATTTTAACTACAGTTCGGTTCATTTCATTTCATTCACTCACCTTAGTATCATCTTCCTCAAAGAACTTGGTATTAATTTTCTTAGATATGATCTGGGTACGAACATAATCCTTGATAGCAAGACACAGTCTCATTTGTTCTAGAATCAGTTCAACTTTCTCGCGCTTATCCATAGAACCATATGTCTCAACCTGAAGTTCTTGGATAATTTTCGCAGCTTCAGCCACATTGTTTTCTTCTTCCCGAATCTTGGCCAAGATGTGGGTCAACCTGGCCCTTTCTACCTCAACATAGATCTTTCCTTCGGTGATGGTTCTCAATGTTTCAATTAGTTTGATTTTGGTCTCTTTGTCTGGTGTTTTGTCCACATAAATGTAACATTCTTGAACCATTTTTACTACAGCCTGTTTGAGTTGGGATCTACAAAATAAATAACACTATTAAAGCTACAAAAAATCAAAATCTTTCCTAATTAGAACTTTATGACTTAAATAAAATGTGTTTTGTGTGGCTAATAAATATATATAAACTTTCACAATAGTAGTAAGTTAATGAAGTTTTGAATTTAGCACTTTATATTCACATTATATTTATTCTTAATTATCTTATCCACCAACAGAGAGAGTTTAATGGAAACTTGGTTTGCATAAATTGTGATTTCCCTTGCATGTTCCAACTACAAAGACAAAATATTTTCTTCACATTTCTTACCTTCTCTTAGCTAACAATACAATATGATCATTAAGGGCAGCCCAATTTTTAGCTTCATAACATATCTGTACAATAGCTACTAAGATCCTGGAAGTGGAAACCATATCAGCACCCTGAAAAATTAATGTGTTTAGAGACAGTGGATATTAGCATGATGGCTAAACAGATAATATTGCAGAACTAGCAATGGAGTTTGTAATTATTGCAGAACTAGCAATAGAGTTTGTAATCAATCTCAGTATTAGTATTCATACAGACTCATTGTTTATGTATGTATATCATCCAGATCTCCTGATCTGTGCTAGCATTTAAACACAATGTCCTTCAGCATGAATAAAATCACCAGAACTTTGTACTGCAAGCCAACCTTTGCCTCCTGTACAGCTGAGGCAAATGGGAGATCTTACAGTTAAGAAATACCTCTGTTCCCTCCACAGCTACATACAATAGTTATTGTATGTACTTCATTAGGGATTGAGCATTGTACATGTAGATACTCACTGTCCTGGTTTGTTTCTCCAATGCTAACATCTGATCAATTGCCTCTTGAACCTTGCCTTCAGAAGCCCAGGCTTTCCAAATGGGGATCTTTTCATCACATGTGGTGCTGTAGTCCACCTAAAACATCAAATAAAGTTTCTCAAACAGAAGAATGAACGAGGGTTAGTTTCCATAAAGACAAAGAAAGATCCGAGATCTGTCGTATTTTTAGGGAGCTATGTTTATTCAAACGATGAACTTAGGGCTAGTAAACCTACGTTATATGTGGTACTTACTTCCATTTTTATAATTTTGCCACTGGCATCCATGGTACCGATATCACCGTTTGTCGTCATGATCCTTAAAAATAAATTAGGTAATTAGGAACCAGGTCTATAAAACACGCAAAAAAGGGTACAAGCTAGTGCCTTACACTCAGTATTTTCTGAAAATTTAAACACAAAAATATTTTTCGGATACTATTTTATTTTGCAAACTCACGCACGACAGCAAATCAACGAACGATTGATTGATTGAATGATATTTTATTTTGCTAGGAATGAGTGAAAGAGAAAATCGTAATGCCATTGATGTTTGGTCTGAAGGTAGCTACAGTTGAGTTGATATTGCTAGTCTGTACAAGGACGAACATTTTTTCTAAGAAATCTGTGGTATTCTTTGTCTATGGTTATTGAGCGAATGATTATTGTAATTGCAATTCATTCATTCATTTATTCATGAACCCATTCACTCACCTTCGATACCTACCTCAGAAGAACGAATTTAATGGAATGGCCCTAACCACGAATACATCGTGTATACCTACGCTAACATAAATTAGTGTTGTACGAGGTAGGTATATTATAATAATTTATCGATAGAGTTTGTTTTCAACTGAACTTTTTTTTATGATAATGTATTTATTGTAAATTGAAGTCCGTAAATATTAAATTATAGAATTATAGAATTAATACAGTTATAAAACCAAGCAAAACAAAAAACATTTTAACTAGAACAAAAAAAAATAGGTACTTAAGTAGAACTCAAACTCAAACATTCGTTTAGTTATATTCTGTGGGCATATTAATTTAGTGAAAATGAACTTTTAACCTTATTTAAACTAGTTTGAGTTCTACTTAAAGTTCATTTTAACTAAATTAATATACCCACAGAATATAACTAAACGAATGAAAGACCTGAATAAGCCAAATGTTTTAGATAATTATAAAACACAATATACTTAATACAATATACTTACTTATATTTAGTATATTATTATACACCGTGACCGCCAATAACCCGAAAGATTTAAATCACGTATTTTTGACGACATTACGAGTAAATAATGTTATATCAACATGGGTCTAATTATGTGTCTTAATTAAATTACAATTTCGGTACAAATTAAATCTTATTAATTGCCCGCTTCTTTGTGAACAAGCCGTTAGATAAGAAACTCAAGTTGAAGAACAGAGAGTGAGCATGACACTTCACGAATCGCTCCGAAATCACACGACGAACCAGAAGTGTCAAGTTATGTCTAGCACGATGTTTGTTGAATTATTTTTATTTATTGGCACCACAAAATATGACATGCTCACGCCCTTAGGGTGTGTTAGACTGGAGATTTTTTAACTTTTGATTTGTTGTAAATAATTAATATCTCCTTAATTATGAGTTTTTGGACTATATGTTACATAACTTTTTATACTCTAATTAGGTTCTAGTATCGTTAGCTTAAATCTTTCGGGTTATTAGCGATCACGGTGTATATCAAAATAATTTATATTTCAAAATAATATAATATTGTATAAAAAACCTAAAATCTAATCCGTCATTTCATTCTACGATTCATGCTATTCTGCAAAAACACAATATATAATCAACATTTATTCAAATTAACATGGTCTATAATTTTTTACCTAAGTCTAAAATCAAAATATCGATAACTCGTGCAATATACAAGAACAACACTATCGATGTAAACAAAACCAAAAAGTGACAGTAAATGATATCCAAAGTGACAGTAAATGATATCGAAGGCATCGAAGCAAGGCACGTGCATGACGTCACGATAAATATTGGCAACCAAGCGAAACTGTGGTGTATATAGTTAGGCTCTTTTTAATTGCATACATTAGACAGAGATGTCATCATTTTTATTTTAGTCATCTTATAAACTTATTCCATAGACAATTTTGCAACAAATCTATTGGTAATAATCTAAGATACCTACCTACATTTTCATTTTCTGTTCTGTTTCTGTTTGTGTGTGTGCTAGAGCTAGTGCAAATATGGCGTAGTTGTGTCGTTTGAGTTATTTTTACATTTTATAATGTAAATTGTATTTCTTTGACGCTAATCTCATGCGATTTCAGCTTGTTATTTTAAGCCTATTATAGTTTTATGTATAATTATTGTGACGCGCAGTGATACAACACACTGTTAGCCTGTTATCCTATTGTTTTTATCTTCCAACATATGTTGGACTACTTTCTTTTTTTGTGCAAAACTTCGCTGGAGGTAAATAAAAATGAGTTTATCGCGAAATATAGACCACGTTGAGGTACCTCGCAGCAGAGGATCTAGAAGTCAATCGGCTCAAGGTCTTACCCCAACAGTATCGAGCCCAGCAATGAAAATACCACTTCCGCCTCGGATGTGGATAACTGGTAAATATTTGCATTTTCTCAGTTCGCACAATCTTTTACTTCTCACACGAAGATTGACCCAATTGCATTCTAGATTGCAACAAATTATTCTGAATGGAAATTTCCATGAAATGTTATTGCAATCAGCTGAGTGATTTGTCAGTTTTATACTGTCTTGATAACATAGGTTTTGAATATAATTATTTTAGATATTGAGGCTGAATCATCTGATGATGTTGGTAGTCTGAATGAAGAAGGAGTTACCCATGAGAGGCACAGAGTAAGATCAAGATTTAGACACCATAAGAGTAGATCCACTAGTGTGCCTATTGGCATATTCTGGGATATTGAAAACTGCCAGGTAAAGTTTCAACATACAGTTCTCATATATATATATATATTATATCATAATATTAACAGGACTATATTGTGAATTGATAATTTTAAGGTTCCTCGAGGTTGTTCTGCCATAGATGTAGTTGCAGCTATCCGTGCCAAATTTCTACAAGGGCGCAGAGAGGCTGATTTTGTGGTTGTGTGTGATGTAAGAAAGGAGGTTGCTTGTCGGCTTCAGGAACTTAATGATGCTCAAGTAAGTTAAAACATGATTATATTTTTATTATTAACAAATATTATCAATATTAAAATTTTGATTAATCACTCATGGTGATAGATTTACTGGATTGCTTTTAGTAATCTGTTTACTATAATTGAGTTTGAATCTGTGTCATAGATACCTACTTGTATGGCCACCCAAAAATAGCAACACATAAAATGTAGTAGGTTAAATAAGCATAATATGTACCTATGAACTATATTCTTATCACAATTGTTTGTAAACATAATTCTACATATCACATCTTATCAGTATAACAAGGGCCAAACTACCAAATATTTGACAAATGACTTAGGTATGCTAATGTGCTTTATTACGTTTTAATTTAAAGTCATTTTTCGAAAATTTGGTAGTTCGTCCCTTGTCCTAGTGCTATGGAGTAACATTAGTATATTTTTCTCAGGTAAGCCTGATACATGTTTGTTGTACGCAAAAGAATGCAGCTGATGAAAAATTGAGGCAATGTATGAGGAGGTTTAGTGAACTCCACAATGCCCCGGCTGCATTGCTACTGATCTCAGGAGATATAAATTTTGCCGCTGATCTTAGTGACTTTAGATATAGGTAACTACATTTCTACATTATTCTTAAAACCTTGCTAGCACACTGCTATTTCTTTGCATAGATAATCTTTCCTTGAACCTTGTTTAGTATTGTATTGTCTGTTTGAAGTATTGTATTGTTTGCATAAAGATAATGTTCTGTAATTACAACAGCCTCAATGTTAATTTTCAATTATCCTATTCTATTTTTACTTATATGGTTGTCAGTTTTGTTACTCATAGCTAGAAATACTGTTATGTTTGTTCTAAAACTTATGTTTATTCATTAGGAAAAATATGGAAGTAATCTTGGTGCATAAACAAAACACATCATCTGCATTAATTGCGTGTGCATCTTCGCATTACTGTTATTATCAGCTGACAGCATCATTGCCACGGAATGGAAAGGTAGGTCTAACATTGATTTCATCTGCACACTGTTACTTGTGACCAAGTTCAAGCTAGATTACACTGGCATCAATTTACTGCAATTTGCATAATAGTTTAAAGTCCATTTGAAATGTTTTCACTTAATTGGACTGTAAACATACATGATACAATTTGCAAAATTGAAAGATTTAAGCTTTTTAATTGAGTTTGATAAATCGAATTTAAGATTATGCCGGTTTCCTCATGATGTTTGCCTTCACCATTAGAGCGCGTGTAGACGTGTGTGTTTGTGTTTTTTACAGTATTAAATCAATATGACCTAACTTTGGTACATTCACAATTGCTGATTAGTATGCTTTTATGTAAGCCAAAACATAACCTAGTTTGGGTTTAATAGCAGTATTTGTAAACAAGCATTATGCGGCTACATGAGTGTAGGATCTTGCAACAAACAATGTTATCTAACTATGTACCTAAACATGTAAATGTTGATACCTATAAGTCTGTACCTATATGCAACAAAAACTGATATGCTATATAAATAATAATAAATGATAAGGTGTAGTATTCATTATAAACAATAGATTACACTTTTTACCTACTTATTTCTAAAAGTAAACATTTAAACACTTGTTTTATTTCTGACAAGTTAATGTACTTATCTTCAAAATAACAGCCTTTATTTTTGAACCAATATCTGATTTCGAAATATTGTGTATGAGTTATAAATGCTAAACATATGCTATGGAATATATAGAAACCTACACTAATTACCATTTATATACAGAAAGTTAAATAATATACTCAAATTAATAAAATATAAGTTAATAAAATTAATTAATCGTAATACAAATCCATAAGCGTAACTAACATATCAATATAATAATAATTAAATAAACATGCATACACATGTGTGTTATAATATAAATTTTAATGTGATAACCTAAATAAACAAAGTCAATTATGAGACATCGACGCAACTGCGTGTTACATACTTGCGCGTACTATCACTGATTTAAGGTAGGTACATTTCTCTGTCTGTTTAGCAAACACGCTCAATCCATAAGATAATAATGATAGAGTCAGTCTAGCGAAAGCTGGCACTGGGCATTTTTGCGAAACTTTTCACATGGCAATACATCATGTGTTTCCACCTACGGACATTATGCTCTATAACGGGGTAAAGTCAGGGTGATAAAAAATAATAATACTTGCTAACGAATTATAGTTCACTTTAATGAACACAAGAAGTAATTCTTTAATTTTTTATAAATCATAAATCGGATAAATATACAATTACGTGTGGTACATCCATAAAAATTTGACTTTAAAAGATTAGGGAAAATTGGTCTCGGTGTGTGGCAATACTATTCCTTGATGTTTTGGTGGATAATAAAAATACATTTTGAGAATTTTGCGTGTTAAAATGCCTCAAACAATCAACGGTAGCGAGCGAAGGCTGTTATTCTGTATGATATCTAAGTATCAGGAGAAGCAGCAGGAAAAAGAAGCTGAATTTCTGCAGAAACAGGATTGTTTACATAATGTGGTTGATTTCCTAAGTTTGTAGTGCACAAACATTTTGATACTTTGATCCCATTTTTGTGGTTCTCGGCTTTTATTTTCTTTTTATAATACTGTTGCCTTCTTTTATGATAGCTAAATAGCATTACTACATATTTGGAAAAAGAAACATTTTATTGAAGTAAATTTATGAATTATGATTCAAAATTCTGATTTTGATTACGATGAATAAAAAAGAACTTAAATAATTGAGACTTTTATTTATTACTTACACTAAGATATTTCTAAGATGCACCCTAGGCGTGTAGGTAATCTGAAGAATATTACTTGTTTATATCGGAGTAAAAAAAATATGTAAGGATATTTATTTAGAATAATAGAAAAGTATCAAATTATGTTATTCCAAGTTATCACATTATTTAATGTATTGCCATACTAAATTTTTTTGAATTTGCCGGGGTTTTTCAGGGCCATCTTTCGTTAGACAAACTATAGATTAAAGATCAATCAATTTTCATAATTAATCTTCGAGACAAAATATTTTGCTGGACATAAAACAGGAGCTAAACAGCTAAATAATGTAAATTTCTTACCATTTTGTATCTTCCAAACTTTATAGATACCCTAGATAAGATAAATAGAATATAACTGATAGTGTTCAAGTTCTAATATAACATTTTTCTACAGTCCCTGAGCCAATCAAATGATGATGACGAAATAGACCCTATGTGTGAACTGGAGGTGACGAATTTACCTTACTACCAGCCTTACGAACGGATTAGATGCCGATTGAAGAGGCTGGCAGACAACTGTGGGGGAAAAGTGCAAAGGATTGTAGCTAATACGGCGACGATTCGTTTCCCTACTGCTGACTATGCTGCTAGGTAAGTTTATTTTATTTTATACAATAATACAGGTTAAGTTAGACCTGCGTTAATATTACAACTACTAGGAAAACTTATTTCCTGCGAAATTATATTTTGCGGTAAAGTAGTCTCAGAACTTTTGGATCCAGTAGTATCGAATCTGATGCGCGTCAAACAATCATTTATCTTTATTCTGACTGAGGTGACCGAAAAGCTATTGTGACGATAAATATCCTATTTTTAAACAAAACCACATATATTTTTAACCTCGTCAATATCAGCCGTCCGCTCCGCGGCTTTGTCCATGTTTTCTAAATTTCCGTTCGAAGTAGGTGATGCAATAATTATAGTCGAAACTATCTCCATATCAATTTTTTTACCTAATCTGTCTGTTTATTGTCTAGGAGCAATTTAATTAATCGAACTCTAATATTCATAATATAAATTTGATATTGATTTACGTAGGTACCATTGCTGCTAGACTTGCGTGGAAAGATCTGCTGCTATAAGTTGCTTCTTATTTTTTTGTCAAAATAAATCAAATCAAAATCATCAAAATAAACCATATTTATGTCTTTGTCAGATTCATGTTTTATTTTACGCGACGATAAGGTCAACGAACTGAATGAAATGAACGGTATTAAATTTTCAAATACCCTCATATTGTCCATTATTTTATCGACATCTCGGTTCCAAGTTCAAACTGGTTCATTGCACTTGGAGGCACAAGCAGACACAGTTCATTTAAAATTTAATTATTCAAAAAGTGTAACGGTTCATACAATACAAATCAGTGAAAATTCGTTTAATAATTCATGTTTGCTGTAACTTTGTGGGAACAAAATGTTATTACCAAGGTAAGATTAGAACATTATTTTAGTAGATTTACGAATTTAGCTCTAAATTATACCATTTGACCCAAGTCTTTGTTCCAACATTGTCTTGATTTTGGAAGTCGTAGCTGATTTAAAATCATTGGATAATTATAAAAATCGTATTTTGTACTTAAAAAAGAATTTATAATATGAAACAGTTGTAGAAATCGTGTCGTCTAATGCGCAGTTTTGTCTTACGTTATTCCAAAGTAATTATCAATATACTAACCTAATGTAATGCAATTCAATTAGTTTAAATGATTGTGCCTGAAAATCTCTTTTATTGTGCGTATCAATATGTATTTTATACATTTATAGGTTACCGACTTGTGCACATTGACTTAGATTAGAACTTTGTAGTCGTAGAATCATTGCAAATCAGATTCTTCACGCTAATTTGATCAGTTGTTTCTCAAAATCTTAGGCAATCATCCTAATTATATCTGAAAAATGTCCCATGAAGATGTAATAATTAACGGACTTTCGCGCCATTTTTTTAAACTTCATTATGATTTCTTTTATTTGAGCTTGTTTATCGTGGTCAGAATAATTGAAAATCACCTGTTAACCGCCCATTCAAACATCTGTTTCTCTAATTACACAAAGAAATCAACATATTTTTTTGTGAAAAAAAGATTTAACAATTATCCGACTTTCGCGCCAAAATTGAATGTTTGTTAAGTGTTCTTTTATATCGGCTATTTAAATAAAATGTGCTTAATTTATTAGTTCTTTACGCTATAAAATTCGATTCTGCTAAGCTGGATTCAAATAACTTCCAAGAAAACTAGACCTAACGGAAAATGAGGTGTGGCGAAAAACGATGGCGGTTACAACTTTTAAATTTGAAATTTCCCTTTATACCAATTACTTTTTATTGAGTTTAATAACATTGCATTATGATAATAAACTATCTATAGCTATAGCATGAAATCATGCTATTGGTTTTTTTAAACGGAGTATGATTAATACTTTCTCTGAGGTGTGCTAATTAAATGGACACATGGACGGTGATATAATTGATAGTTCTGTGGGTACTAAAGTAAGCTAAGTACGTAGATTAAAAAACCCTGACTATTTTTTAAATGTTTTAACTGAAAATGTGGCTACGATGGCAGTTATAATTCATTTTGTAATTTCTTGTTACATTTTATTTATGATGTTTAATTATAACTTTTCTTTGTTCAAGCCTTGGTTTTGATTTTTTATTAGTTTTAATAACTTTGAATATAATACGTAGTACATTATTTGAGGCAAATATAAAATATACTTTGTTTTTCACAAATACTAAACGTGTATAAGTTCTGGTCCAGTTAATTTGTAATTTGGTAATTCTGGTTCAAAACGTTTACCATTTCTAAAAGGTTTTATTGTTTATTTTTAATTTTGTAATTTTTTTCTGTAATGGTAATGAAGCCTACTTTTGTTTTGTTAATTCGATATCATTGTTTTTCTGCCTTATCGGCTTTTAGTACAGTCAGGGATGACTGCACGATATCGAAGAAATCGTTTGTCATTGTTATAATTGTAATTTTCTCACGTTGCATTGTTGAAATACCAGCACATAATGTTGTAAGAACTTATTAATTCTTATTCTGGATGGTCCAACCTCGCTCAAAATTAAGGCTACCAATAGATGTGTATGGGTTCCTTTATTTTGTTGGAAACATACATTATACAATGAACAATAATCATAGGGATTTATTTAGAGCACAACGCATACCAGGCGTTATGGTGATCGCAATAAGTTGGTACAGTACTCAACAACGCTGCCGCCAGTGTTCTTGTATTAAAAAGGGATTTAAATATCAAAACATTGGCGGTTTATCCGCGGTTAGAGATGAGGTAATACATTTATTATTTTCTGAAACTTTACGACTTGAATTTCTCTAGGGCTATGAAGCGTATGAACGGGGAGGACGTGTTTGGTCGGAAGATATCGACGAGGTATCCGCATGGAGTGCAAGCTACGTATTCTAGTGATGAGGGGTATAGTACCGCGCCGCCAACTATACCGCAACGTCAGCCTTTCTTGCTGCCGACCCCACAGGTAATACAGTTGTTTATATTATAACTATGTATTCAGGTTTTTATTTACAATTTTACTCTTTCGTGCTAAGTAGGAATTATCTGTCATTTACGAACATACTACTTTTTTTGTTGATATACCGAGCCACTACAAGACACTTTTCATTACATATATTTATACCTATATCTGATACTTAATTAAGCTAATGATCTAGGAACCCGCGGTTCCGCTTCCACCACCAGTGGAGAACCTAGCTGCGAAGGAATGGGCGCTGGCACTGCAACAACTGCCAGCCTGCACGCCGCCTCCCCTTGACTTCTGTCCACCGCCGGCGCCCAAGCCGAGGAAGATCAGGGGCACCCATGGTCAGTCATCTCCTGTCTCATTCCTCTACTGTAAGATATGACCTAGCTGCGACGGAATGGGCGCTAACACTGCAACACATGCCGTCTATGAACACAAGTCTTATTTATATTAGACTAATCTTCTATCATTTTCATTATCAGAACAAACCATATCTTACTGTTTTTTCTTGTAACCTTAATTTCTTGTTGCGTATGAGTAAACCTTAAATTATTTTCCACAGGCGCACTGACGCCTAGCTTAGATCGTTCCGGCTGCTCATCCAGCAATAGCGGTGACGACAGCCGCTTGCGCGCCGCGTCTCCTTGGAACTCGAGCTTCAGCGAACAGAGCGAGACCGAGGAGAGCAGCGAGCTCACCGTCGCCAACCTGCCGCCGTACGAGCCACCTGTCTTACAGGCAAGTTGCTGTAACTGTTACTGACTAACATAACTGGCAACAGCATATCTAGTCCCCGTAACATTAGCTTCATTGCTATTTAAAATGTCTAAAAATATTATTAGTTGGCCTCATAATTTGTACCAGTTCTGACGTCAATTATTCCATAGGAGATGCTGACAAAACTGCTGAGTCAGTACGTTCCGGTGGTTCGAGTGTCTGTGTGGGCGGCGAGCGAAGGGCCGTTGGCCACGGTGTTGCTGCGGTCGGAACATGACGCGCGGTTGGCGATTGCTCGCGTTCATAAGCGGAGGCTGGAACACCAGTGGTCAGGTAAATAATTATTTTATTTTATATCCATACATTTCCATTTGCTGTGTAAATTTTCCTGCAATAATATTTTATTTATTTACATACATAAAAAAAAGCTTAATTACAATAAAACTTAACTTAAAATTGATGTATTCCCAGGTCGTAGACTGGAGCTGTCACTCGGGCGGCCGTGCCCCGCGCCCAACCTAGACGTGCTGCGCGGGCGGCTGCGGGCCATCCTGCTGGAGCAGGCGGAGCACGCGCTGCCGCTGCTGCGCCTGCGCGACGCCTACGCCAGCCGCCACTGCTGCGCGCTCACCACCGCGGACATCGCCAAGGTCAAGGACACCGTGCTCATTCACGAAGGTACGTACAACCTTGACGTGCTGCGCGGGCGGCTGCGGGCCATCCTGCTGGAGCAGGCGGAGCACGCGCTGCCGCTGCTGCGCCTGCGCGACGCATACGCCAGCCGCCACTGCTGCGCGCTCACCACCGCGCGCTCACCACCGCGCGCTCACCACCGCGGACATCGCCAAGGTCAAGGACACCGTGCTCATTCACGAAGGTACGTACAACCTTGACGTGCTGCGCGGGCGGCTGCGGGCCATCCTGCTGGAGCAGGCGGAGCACGCGCTGCCGCTGCTGCGCCTGCGCGACGCCTACGCCAGCCGCCACTGCTGCGCGCTCACCACCGCGGACATCGCCAAGGTCAAGGACACCGTGCTCATTCACGAAGGTACGTACAACCTTGACGTGCTGCGCGGGCGGCTGCGGGCCATCCTGCTGGAGCAGGCGGAGCACGCGCTGCCGCTGCTGCGCCTGCGCGACGCATACGCCAGCCGCCACTGCTGCGCGCTCACCACCGCGCGCTCACCACCGCGCGCTCACCACCGCGGACATCGCCAAGGTCAAGGACACCGTGCTCATTCACGAAGGTACGTACAACCTTGACGTGCTGCGCGGGCGGCTGCGGGCCATCCTGCTGGAGCAGGCGGAGCACGCGCTGCCGCTGCTGCGCCTGCGCGACGCATACGCCAGCCGCCACTGCTGCGCGCTCACCACCGCGCGCTCACCACCGCGCGCTCACCACCGCGGACATCGCCAAGGTCAAGGACACCGTGCTCATTCACGAAGGTACGTACAACCTTGACGTGCTGCGCGGGCGGCTGCGGGCCATCCTGCTGGAGCAGGCGGAGCACGCGCTGCCGCTGCTGCGCCTGCGCGACGCATACGCCAGCCGCCACTGCTGCGCGCTCACCACCGCGCGCTCACCACCGCGGACATCGCCAAGGTCAAGGACACCGTGCTCATTCACGAAGGTACGTACAACCTTGACGTGCTGCGCGGGCGGCTGCGGGCCATCCTGCTGGAGCAGGCGGAGCACGCGCTGCCGCTGCTGCGCCTGCGCGACGCATACGCCAGCCGCCACTGCTGCGCGCTCACCACCGCGCGCTCACCACCGCGCGCTCACCACCGCGGACATCGCCAAGGTCAAGGACACCGTGCTCATTCACGAAGGTACGTACAACCTTGACGTGCTGCGCGGGCGGCTGCGGGCCATCCTGCTGGAGCAGGCGGAGCACGCGCTGCCGCTGCTGCGCCTGCGCGACGCATACGCCAGCCGCCACTGCTGCGCGCTCACCACCGCGCGCTCACCACCGCGGACATCGCCAAGGTCAAGGACACCGTGCTCATTCACGAAGGTACGCACAACCTAGACGTGCTGCGCGGGCGGCTGCGGGCCATCCTGAAACCACAATTAAACAGGGATATTATGTTGCTTGTACTATCGAACTACTATATTTACCGTAGTGTTGGATTGACCTCATTATAGGTCATGACTTGGCTATTTGTGAATAAAAATATATTCATCTTATTACTGCGTCGGTGTTATTTCACTACACGTCACGGCGTTTGGCATTGCACTTCATATCACGGCCACTTAAAAACAATTTTACCAAAATATCTTGCACGTTTTTTCACGTTGTCATGGTCATTATTTTTATGAATGGCTGTACCCATTGCAATAAATTTACATCCACTATTACTAAGCTGTGCTCAACTGCTAATATCATAAATTATGAACTAAAAACAAGAGATAAAATTAGTACAATCTATTTATTTTCCATAAAATTCTTCCTTCTTGAGTACCCTTATACAGAACACACCGTTCACGCATATTTGTAATACATTCTTCAACAATCATTACACTCTACAGTTCACCAACTTATTTTTGAATCCACATTTTCCTCATCATCTACTTTAATTAATTAGTTTAGTTATAATTATAACAATAAGAAACGATGTTTACGAACGTGAATTAATTCAACTTTTTCTTCTTTTCTGCTCTCGGGAAAAACGTTGTACATGTACGTATCATGCGCATACTAACCAAACACTATAAACTTGAATATATTTTAATACAATAATTTTCCTTAGGTTTTGGTCGAATGGTTCAACTTATAGACCTAAACCCGGTGATGAGTTCTGAGATGGAAGAAGCTCCGTGGAAATGCCACATTCACGCGTCTCTAAGCATGGTGCAAGAAGATGGGAGTAGAATTCTGCAGCCTATTTATATGGAGGTGTCGATGTTGGCGCAACATGCGGGCGTGTTGTTGGAGAATCATGGCGGAATCTTGCCGTTGTTAAGGTAATTTGTTTTTTATTGTGTGTTTATTATGTAATAATAGAAAATTATGTGTACATGGTAAATGAACTCTTAGTTTTTAATTACTGTTCAGTACGTTTTGCGTTTAAATTGGTCGTGTATGTGCAGTAAGTAAGTAGATCCACATTATCATATAGAACTACTGAATAAAACCAAATTATATTATGAATAAATTTCTCATTTTTAAGTGAAATTTAAGTTTCTAAATTCTTTAAACCCCAAAGGTTCCCCAACTAAGCATTTGTGTCCTTGCATTAAGAAGATTGTTCCGCTAAGACACTGCATAGAGCATAATATAACATACATAGTTGAATCCTTGGCACATGTACACTAAAGTGCATGCAATTAAAAAAAAAACATTTTACTTGGTAAGATAGATAATAGGATAGGTTAATTTTTGCTTCTTTTTTGTATTTTTATTTGTATCTTATTATTTTTTTGTCCTTGTGTCAATATGAACTAGTTTTTATTTATTTTATTTGTATATCGTTGTAAGTTTCGTGGAGTGCTACGAGGCGACGTTCCCCGCACTGTTCGCGGACGCGCGGCGCGGCGTGGCGCTGGAGCTGTTGCTGCGCAGCGCGCCCGCCATAGAGGTCAAGGACACGCCCTCCCGACACCTCACGTGGCGGACGGACATGAGGGACTCTCCGCCCTCCGCATACACACCAAGTAAGTGTGCTACTATTTACATTCTTAACTTAAATTAACTTTTTAACTTAACTGTTTCACTTTCAAAATTTCCTATTTATTTTATAACAACGAGTATTACTCAGGTATTAACTAGGGAGTGTAAACACCTTCGACGTTTCGTCGACTACACACACACACTCCTTAGTTAATACGTGAGTAATGCCCGTTGTTATAAAATTAACTTAACTTCTTAGTTAAACTTCTTAACTTAACTTTTTAAATTAACTTCTTAGCTTGATTATAATTTAAGTATTCCAATACAATATTAGAATACAAAGCCATGCCATGTTGGCTAAGTGGAAAGTTCACTCGACTTTCATTAACCACTATCACTAACCCGCAATTGGCCAGAGTGGTGGATGTAGGCTAGGTTTATTTTCTCTCGCCAGAGAAAATCCCCATGTCCCAGCTATAGAAACGTAAATAGGTGTGCTGCTTACTCAATATATTTTACATTATTCTTTAGGAAAGACGTAATGTTTATAATGATGGTTAATAATGATAATATGTGCAGGTGAGAGCTCTCGGTCGAGCAGCGAGCGCGAGCGTCCGCGCACGGCGCCGGCGCTGGAGCCCATGCTGGCCCTGTTCGAGCGAGAACTCATCGATCTACTGCGCACCGCACCCAAGTGTTCCATACCGTTCAGCAAGTAAGTTGAAATCATTTACTGAGGACCCCTCTTTTTATTAAGATCTCTCAATAATAGTGCATTTTGGAAGTGCCAACTCTGGAATTTGGCAGTCGTCACCTATAATTGCAGTTTTTAAAAACTCTGCGCTTGGTTGTACAAGTAACTCGTTATAATTGTGAAAAGTGATTACAAAAAGTTTTGCTGAAACCGCTGGCAAATTTCGACAAATTTTCAGTCGAGAAACTGATCAATAAAATAGGAAGAAGTTGGTCCATTATGAATTTTTAAAATCATTTCTGTCAACAAATAGCTGAGCTAATAAGGAGCTAATGGATACTTAAAGCTATAACATAATGTTATTTGTGGTGTCTCCTTTTATTTTAATATGATGAATTTACAAGCGTGATACGATTAAACCAAGTAGATGTACTGTCAATATTTTTTTAGGAAATATCCTCCACTGAAAGAGTGCTATTTTATTTTCCAGTTATATTTTTATTTTTTTATTTCAGACTAATCCCTGCTTTCCACCATCACTTCGGCCGCCAATGCCGAGTGGCTGATTACGGCTTCACAAAGCTACCTGATCTCTTAGGCGCTTTGGGACATACTATTGTTGTAAGTTGTTTTAAGAGTTTATCTTTATGTAGTTCATTTTGCGGATTTCAATTTGGTGGCTAATTTCGAATTGACTAAAAAATACATAATTATGTGTATATATTTTTTATATTTTGTATTATTTATTAATGCATTTTGATACATCACATGCCGTTATGGCGAGATATGTAAACCATTATTTATGAATCATTACTGTATGAACCATGTCTTCCATATTTAAATGATTACGATTATGTACTAAAATATTGAATGGTTCCAGGTGCTCGGGTCAGGCTCGTCCCGCGTCATCACGATCTCGTGCGCCGCGCAGGCTCGCCGCTGGACGGCCGACCTCGTCAAACTGCTCAAGACCCAGCCCGGACGAGCCATACAATACCACGACATCCCTCTGCTCTACCAAGCTGCCTTCGGACGAGTGTTCACTCCGGTCGACTACGGAGTCTGCACGCTGCCGGAACTGATGGAGCGAGTCAGTCCTCAAGCGATCACTGTGGATACCGATGGGACCATATCGCTGCCGCGACGCGCCCCTACTGAGGAAGAAAAGGCGCGGACTGTTCAATTCGCTGCACAGGTACGTTTGACACTTAGGAGGACATTTAGGAGTTCTGCTAGTTGGGGCCGAGTCAGGCAGCGAGTTGTCAGTGCAAATCTTAGTTCCCCTAAACCTCTATAGATGCTGCTGTGGGATACAACAGTTATATTTATTTATTTCTGACAGCATCACAAAACACGCGCTAAAAACCGTTAAACTTCATAATTATTTAAACAGTTCCCAATAGTTAAACAAGTTGTATATTTTAAAACAATCATATTTTTTCCAGACCGTGGAGCTGCTCTGCTACACGGCGAACCTCCGCATGGAGTTCTCCCGCTTCGTGCCGGCCTACCACGCGCACTTCGGCCGCCAGCTGCGCGTCGCCCACTACGGCTGCGTCAAACTCATCGACCTGTTCGAGATGATTCCCGAAGCGGTCACCATCTGCCCGGAGATCAATGGCGATAAGGGAGTCAAGTTAACCGTTAAAGCCGCGAGGCCCGTGCTCGCTCAGCGGCTGAAAGCGCTGGGCAAGATGCCGCTGCAAGCGCTCACTATTAGTTACGCCAGGCAATATGGCGCCCCACCGCTGGTAAGAAATTTACCTCTTGAATACAATACACCACAAAGATCTTTTTAATTATGAATAGAAAAAACCAGAATATAGAAAACATCAGCAGATCATACAAACATTTGTCCGATTCTGCATAGCATCTGAGGTGCAACAGACCTTCGTCTGTCGCATTTCAGAGTTCATCGAATCACAATCATAACAACGCTTACTAGGTCTTGAAGTATTTAAGTAGAATCTCCATGGAGGTTGCTAGACGAAGCATGTGTTTATTTAAAATATATTTTGTTAACTTCCAGCCGGACATCCTCGACGCCCCATCCCTGGAAACCCTCGTGTTCGCGGCCGGCGGCTACGTGGACAACGGCACGCTGGTGCCCCCGGGACACGTGGCTGGCGTGGCCCTCAGCGCCTGCGCCGCTCTGTGCGCGGACCGCAGCGTCGCGCGCGGCTCCACACGCGAATACTTCGACGCTAGCTTCCGTCGCTTCACCGCGACCTCGCCTAACCTAACCCAACTGGCGTCCTCCGGTGTCATCCGCATGGAAAATTCGAGGGTTATTCTGATGCCCGCCTGGCGCACTATCTGGCGTGTCGCGCAGATATTCGCGGATGTGGCAACACCGCTGTTTGCCTCTGAGGTGGAATTTGAGTACACTCATCGGTTTGAGCCGGTGTTCCCGAGCCTTGATACTAGTAAGTTTTCCATCTCTTTTCAGATATACTCACCTAACTTGACTATTCGGCACGGGCCTCTATAGAACCTATTATAATAGGTCTTCAAGATTTGGTATAATCACTACACTAACTGGATAGCTTTGTGATTGCAGTAAGTTGGTATTCTACGCATAACGACGCTGCTACCCAAATAAATAACTTTTTTATTTATTGGTTTTTTTGTTAAGTTTGTAATTGTGTTTTTAAGTTTTTGTTTCACATAAGTATATTTAACAGGCATAAATTGTTTCTATTTATCTATTCACATATACATAAATAAATTTACAGCAGGCATGGACGGCGTGACAGATTTCCTGCGCCAATACAACGAGATTTTCGCGGAACTCGGCAACGGGACATGGAGCCTCTGCCCCGACGTCGTGGTGCCGCGCGTGCGGGACATCCCCATCGTGCACGAGGACTACTCCCTGCACGACACGCCGCCCGGACAGAAGGTAATCTCTATATGTATATTAAACCAATCGCTATTTCCCTTGGTCAAGCCATCACGCGTGAACGACTGGGCCGATTATATACCAGGGAAGGTTTAAAAGGTAAGGAAACGTGGGAATAAACCTGGCGAAGCCGCGGGCGGGTCAGCTAGTATTAAGTAAATATTGCTGGACAATTCAAGCAAGGCAGTACTAGATATTACGCTACCAGATAATACATAGGTATATTACGTTTTTTTTATTATTATTAAATTTGCCGTTGTTTTGTTCTATTAACTCCCCTAGAGTCATTCATACTCCATGCTTCAATATAATTATCGTGATAATCTTAACAAATTGTTATTTCCAGGGTTCTCGAGTTTTCGAATCTCCAAAGCATAGCATTTGGTGCTCTCCGCCGGCAAGCGCTCTACCTGTGCCAAGTGCCTTGCTCACTCAAGAGAAACGTAAGTAGAAACCTACAAATTTTCACCAATAAAAACTATCCTATGCAGGGGCACAATTATTCAATAGACTACCACAAAATGCCAAATCGTGTGAGTCTAGGCTACATAGTATCGATAAATTTAAATAAGTAAAACACCTCAGAACATGAAAATATTTTGTGTAAAATCTATTTATACCTAGTTTTAAGCTCATGTATAAGTCATCTGTGCTCTTTTGAGTAAATAAATTTCTTTAAACAGACCCTCTATCATCGTAAAAAAGGGACTTTGTCAGTAAAAAGTAGTCTATGTGTTTTTGCTATATTTTTATATTTGTTTGACTAACGTCTTGACAACTTTTTTACAAGCAGCATTAAAAATGTGTTCGTCTATTTTCACTAGGTCGCACTCGCTTAGCCGCGCAGTTTGATGCATCGTAACTATCCCACCAGTGCCACAAAGAAGCATTCCTGAATATTATTAGATTGCGCGTGTGATTTATGCCGACCAAAACATCTCCGAGGGCAATTCTCATCTCCACTATGATATCGCATTCGATAACTATCACAGTAACTGTCAACAAGTCTTGACATTTCATGTAATATTTCCCGAATAGTTTTCCAGTTGAGAAATGCCCTCCTTGACCTACACCCAGGGTCGCAACGAATTTTAGACTAAAAGTGTCCTAAATATTGTGATGTATGTAACAATAATGTTTTAGATTGTGTATTTTTTGTGTGGTTTATTTAGATTAAGGTTTTCAATGCATTCGTTAAATGTTATTGCGTTAAGTTATAAAGTTACAACAATAAAAATAAACTAGCCAAGATTCTCATACGTCGGATGTTGCTAAATCAGCTCTTGAATTAGAAATATGCCTTATATAGATAAGTCTATACCTACTTGGCGAGATATTTTATTTATTAACCCTAGTGGATAGCATTTAGTACTACTTCATTCATGTTAAAGATGATTAGGATTTATGCTCATAATAAAATCCTATGTTTTATTTTACTTTTTGACATATTTGTGTATATTTATTAGGTAATACATGCAATGAAGGACTGATGAATAACCTCAATTTGTCGTAATTATTCGAAGAATGATTCTTAAGTATCTACAAGTCAAACCATCATTTTGGTATATAATGTATCAATTAATAGGTTGATAGTATACACATTCTTATGATGACTTTTAAGCATACATATCATTAAATAGCTTGAGGCTCAAAGTTGTTAGGTATAGCCCGTAAGGTTAATGTAATAAAATAGTCATGCTCATAATAACCTTTAACATTTCTCGAATGCATATTTAAAGTACAATAACAAATGTGTTTATTTCTTTCTAAAGAATGTTATCCTTCGATATGTGATCTCATTTTGTAATGCATGAAGCGTGGCCTTGTTTCTTCATTATAACTCACCAAGTCTAACTAAATGTACAGACATAATTATTATTTTTGTTCATAGTATCACTTTCGAATTTATGTACATAATAATTTTAGATAACATTTACATCAAAAATCTATTTCTTGTAAACTGGATTTTTATGAGCTAACTGGCCCTAATGTTGAAATTACTAAAATGTTGAGTCAATTACATGTTCAAAGGTTTATATCATTGTTGAATCTAGATAAATCGACTATGGAATTATTTAATAGAATATGCTTGTGCCTCGGGTGCAATAAATTTATTTTTAATCTAGAGTTCCACATTCAAATTAATTCAAGTATTGTATGATGTTTAATTATGAAAAATATTGAACTTAATTTAATTAAGCTAAGATTGAACCTAATTGGCTTGTCTGGAATATGTTTAAAAGACAGCCAGTTAATTATTCTTACAAAAAATTATATCAAAAAAGTAGAAAAAGCACAAACAGTTTTTTGTTACTTTTATATTAGAGTTATGTAATTAGATTGTAATTTATTATGTAAATGTACCATAGACCAACAACAGTGAGTGACCAGTTGATATTTTTTTGTATATTCAAGTGGTTGTGCACTAAAGTAAGTACATGTGCTAAGTATATAGAGGCATTCAAGCTGTGATCCTTCCGTACCAATAACATAATGCCATGTCTTGTAATTACTTTATCTGTAAATTATTATATAAAATGTTCGTAAACAATTATGTATGGACTGTACATAAAATATTTTTAATATTGGTACAATATGCACATTCTAGTTGCTAATTAACTTTATGTAAATTGTTTATGAATGTGGAACTTTAGTTATTTTGTAATAGTGATTACTATTGTTTATTTGTTTATGTGTGTTCAAATATTATAAATTATCATAGAATTGTAAGCAGGCCCTTGCATATTTTATGAGTTAAATCGATTGATTGCTTTGGTTTATATTTTATAAACACTGCCAGTCAGCATTTACCCAAATCGGCGATCACAATCGTATCATTTTATTTTAAATACTCCTTTTAATTGATTTTATATTTTGACCATTATAATTTACCTAATCTTGCTGATTTTGAAGCTGAATAATATTCAAAGTTGCAGGTAATACACACTGTCCACATATTGTAAAAAATAGTTAAGTTAAAAATTGGATTCTTTAAGACTGTAGCAGATACATTTAAGTAATGTTTAAGTTATTTTACTTATATGTGACCAATATTTTTATTACTGTAAGGTAGATTAAGTTCCCTGTCAAAGAAAGTACAGATGTAAGTGAAGATGGCTAAAATTAGTATTATTATTATTTTCTACATCTTCGTAATTCTGTGATCATTTATTTCTTGTTGTAGTTCTTTCAATCAAATATGTATGAAAGTTGTATCTCGTCAGTATTGCATGAAAAATGATTGTAGTGTTCCAAAATAAATGTTATTTTTTCAATAATAAATCTTATTAATTATATTGACTTTAATAAATAAGCAAACTAAGAAAATCATGTCAGGTTCTCTTTAAAAAGCCCAATAATCAACACACTAACTATAATAGTATAATTTATTGCATTAACACTCGAACATAAATCTACATTGAAGAAAAAAATTGCTAAAAACTTCATTTCATGTTTGTTCGGAGAGACGTCCGTGGCGGCGTTCAAAGACCAGACGATGCTTTTGCTTCATATAGGCCTTCCTGGCGTCGGCGTAGCCGCCAAGGTCACCATCTGTTTGTAATAAGTAGATTTAAGTTTTGCCATGAAAGCGGGACTTGCTAAAGATAATCCAGTGGTAAATTATACCTCAATATAAGTAGGTAATAAAGACATTGTGTTAGTATCCTGAACCTCCTTATATTCTAGCATTACAACATACATAAATAAGATAATCATTTGAGCAAACAAATAGCTTAACTGAATAGATTCTTTTACACTTTTGTTTGTGGAATTCTGAACTAAATACGCAACACCTGTACTTACATTTAATAAACCAAGCCTCCTCTGCTTTTTTATATTGATCCAGAAGTGGCTTGCAAACAGTCATGTGGTCAGGACTCTCATACAAGACACAATCCTCAAAGCGCTGGCGCAGAATGTTCAAGATCTCACTGTCCACAAGTCTAAAAAGAAAAAAATACAATGTTGATCTCCAGTTAAGAACAGGACACAATGGGAGATGATCTCCAGTTAATAACAGCCATAACAAGACACAATATCTAGTACCTACTACACCTAGTGAGCACCAAATTGCCCTATTTAAAGTAAATAAATATACATATATTAGGTAAGGACCAAAATGGCTATTACCCTTAAATATTGTAAAAGAGGTAAACAAAACACTGTGTTTATGATTACCCTACTTATCTTACATATAGGGGAAAGAGTAGAGAAGTATGTACTCAGTCGAATTTATAAATTAAAATACCTACTCCATCTATTTGAAAATTGAATGAAAAAAATAACCTATCGCGTTTGAACTGGCCATTGGCTTCGAAGTCACAGACGACATCGTCTTCATAGCATTGGTCTATGGACGGCACTCGGCGGAACTTCTGGTGGTACCATGGATATTGCTTCTGGTTAGGCTCGACCACCTTCTCTGAAGCGAAAAATATATCATTATACGTTTGCTTACATAACAGCAAACAATGCTACTACAGTTCACGATGCGGAATACCTCGGAACCAGGTGACTGGAGAATCTACCGCATTATACAAGGCTTGGCTGAACGCCCGCAGTAAATTAGTATCTTTTTCCGGTACACAGTTTTCTTCAGGCTTGCCCATGTTGTGGAAAACTAATGAGAATAAAAATTTTGGATTGAAATGAAATAATCAGTAGCAATAGCAAGTGTTTTTTTATGTTTGACATGACATCTATTTGACAGTTGACATTGATAGCATATCCATGCTCTGACAATTTCGCTTTCCAGAAGAAGAATTATGACATGTATGTTTGATAAATTCAAATTGAGTTTATACAAATTAGGATTTATTTATAAAATATTTGGCTAACGCCGGGCAATTTATTTAAAGGCTGAGGAATGTAGGTGCAAGGCAAGGTACTGAAACCCATGCTTAATCGTTGGATAGGTTCTAATGCACCGCGCTGCGTGTTGCGTGTAACATGGCTTGATTCGGTACATAGGTAATTATTAACTCTATAAGTACTATTAGTTTGTAGGTATAGAAAACACTAAAATAACCTACATAGTTACCTACACTACACATCGTCGCGCTTATGAAATTGTACATACTTACCTACCTATGTGATAAGTACTGCATATTGTATGATGCGTGGCATGGCAGGGAACTGAGTGCAAAAGTTTAATAAGTATAATAAAATTACAATTTATGTACATAACCTACTTATACTTTTCACAATATTATAAACTCATTAAAATAGCACATAGGTACCTAACACCTCTTATCACGGGTAAATCCATTACATACGTGTGTTAAACCGGGGGATCTAGGTTATTCCAGTAGATAAAACCATTTCCTTTTCCCCTTGATTAATCCTTCACCTACCCTATTTGCTGCCGCGGTGCACGGTCTCATCTGGAAGCTTTAATCAACCTGCTCTGCTTAGATTAACCTATTTACGAGTCGTGGCAGACAGACAGACACGCCCGCGGATTCGCCCGCTTTAGTCGCATATTTTTTTTTCACCTTTCCCTACTTTTGATGAACTTAGGTACACGCAATTTGTAAATTTTTAAATCTTTCAACCTTTTCTGAGGAAGGAAACTCAAAAGATCACGAATAGAATTTAGTACTTACCTACCTTTAGGTATGTGATACGATACAAATTAAATAGAAAATTTGATATAATAAATCCACAGATCTTGGGGGGTTATCTGTGAATAAATCACATAGTTTTGAACGACCTCTGTGGTGAGACCCGCAATGGCAACCTACGTAAACAATTTAAAATATTTTTTAAAACAACAATTTGTTATTTTAATAAATTAATTACAATTTAATTGAAGTATATCCATAACTACCTATGTTGAAATATTAGGATGAATAATTCTTAAACTTGATAAATATTGTATATTCAGTACAAATCTTATCCACTATTTTTATTTGCATAATAAGGATTCCGCGGCGGGAATCGAACACGTGGCCTTCAGCTCTTGTGAGATCCCAAGATCTTTCTCAATGGAATACACATGGAATACGACAAGGAAGCAGCAGTTATGGGTCTCATTGAACGAAGGGCGGGGGTTCGCGCACGCGCGCCTCACTCGCAGTCAATCGGCCGGGTTGCTAGTCACAACAAAAACGAATTCACACCACTAGTGTATTGTATAATGTTCTAGTAAAACACGGGAAATCCAGAAAACCTAGTCATCTCGCACCGGCACGTTTACTATTCATATATTCCCAGGCGTGTAAACACAAACGTTTAGTCAGTAATAATAGCTAATTACCTACCCTCAAAGGTTATAATTAAATGTTTAGTAACAAACTGATAATGCAGTGTAAAGAGCTCCCAGTACGGAAGCTCCCGATGAGCTTGTGTGGGTTTTTTATATCAGTTGACAGTGTAGTGTGTGGAGGTTCAGTGTTGTGTTGACGCGCGGTAGAATGCCCCTAGTGCCAGTGGTTCAGTAGCGAGCGAGACGCGCTCTCAAAGACAGTATCCCCGGCGGCTGCGGCCTGGCACCAGTCTCATGCGCCTGACACGGCAGGAGAGGATGAGATGGCGCTCCCGAGCAGCCTTCTTCATCTTCGTGATATTCTTTGTTGTTTTCGGAGTGATCGTTCTCATGGAGCTGCTTTTGTTGGAGCGAACTTCCATTCCCGGCTCGGCGAAGCAGTACTCCGAAGAGCTTCAGGTCAGATTCAGATATTTTATATCTTCTTCTTTATTTCAGAGTCATTTGTTTACATTATTGCCTGGAATACCTACAGGTATCAAGCTAACAATAACAAGGTCCACAGATGAACTTCGCGAGAGAGAAGAGAAAAATCTTGTAGTTTTATTCTCTGATTAATTCAACTATGGTTTGTCTGTGGTTGATGTACTACATTAAAATAAAATATTAATGGTACTAATATAAGTAGGTCCTGGTAGGTACACTTATTATAAGTATCTTAAAATTGAATACCTATGTTTTAACCTAATTTATAAAATTACTAGTAGGTTTTACAACATTTACAAAAAGTAGGTAAGTATTTACATTTTACGTATAAACAAATTCAAATCAGTCACCAGATGGTAAAGTGCCAAGTACGCTGGCGGCATTTATTTTTATTTAGGTAGGTACCTACTTATATTTACATTTTGCTCACTGATTGTGCTATCAAATACCGAATTAGAAGCACGATTACAGCCTGAACTAGGTATATTCACAGCATGCAAACTAATTAAAATTGCGTTTATAATTAATCTACCTAACACTGAGAACGGCTATCGTATTTGTTTACAATGGTCACAGATAAGCGGTTTATTTAAATTTCCAATGTACGCAAACTTTATGCACAGATAGCCGTACAGAACCTTAAAAGGCTTAAAAGGCAGCTTTAAAAGGTTAGCTAGTACCTATAAGTCGTCTACCTGTCTAAGGGTCTCCCTAATCAAGAACCCACTTGGGTCAACACTGACGCTCAACACTGGCGCCGCACTAATGCACCACGCATAACAGCAGTTTTGGCGATCCTAGTAAGTTATTACAGGAGTTACACCTACTTATCGCAATCACAAGGCTACTTACTCTACTCGTGTTTTGGTATATAGGTACTCATACATATATGCTGGGGCATCTCTCTTGACGAGAGAGATTAGGCCTTTAATTCACCACACTGGTCACCCTATAACGCCTTATAACAATACTTATTCGTGTGCGCCAAAGCAGAATACCTAATCATACTTTACGTTACGACATTAGGTAGGTATACGACTTTATATACAATCTAGTTGTTGGGAAGAACCTTTGTAGACAAATTACTAAAACGTTTAAGTCGTCCCCAATTTCAAATAAATTTTGATGATGTTGTCATCGTCAAATAATGATAATTCATTATGAAATGCTTGTCCTCAATTGATATAGATACCTAACCTACTATACTTAATGCCCATGATGTTAACCTAATGATATTTTGTGGCTACCTGCCTAGTACCTACTGCCTAGTAGAAGTGATGTGTAAAAGGTTCAAGTTAAGGAAGTACCCATCACACACACATCGCGTGTCTCGACAGCACACTACACATTGCTCGTGCTCATGCTACAAATACAAAATACATGTATTTTTATGTATTTATTTCAACAATGTCAGCTTCACCTTATCTCGGCACGTCTTTTAACATGTAGTCGTAGTTGCCTCGTCCCGTCGCCGTGCCGTACAGTCGAAAACACCACTGTCCTGCGCCTGTCTTGTTCATCCCTATAATGTACGTAAATAAATAAAAATGTCGTGAAGAATTTAATTAAAGCCGGGACAAGATGCTACGCTGTCCTTAGGGATGTTAACAAATGCCGAGAAAGTTTGTTTAAACGTTGTTTTTATTCTTAGTTATGTTCTGGTTTCTTACGAACAATGGAAAACTGAGTAGTTTTTAATTATGAATTAGTTTGTTAGCGCGGTAAATCCATATTTCTCGAAGCCTTCAGCCGTCAAACGTCTACTGCTGGATATTGACGTCATTAATTGGGGCAACCCGTGCCCAGAAGTAATCTAGAACGTAATATGGGTTGGGAATGGGAATTATGTTGACTCAGATGATTTTAGTGCAAAACAATAATCTTATTTTATTTGAGCATGATTCACATTCACTTCATGATTTGGGTATAATTTTATCAGACTTCCGTTTTATCCATTGACGGCAGATGGCCATTAGTTATGTGATAAATTTCCAAATAATCAAATAATTTATTACTTTGGTATTGTAATTTCATTTTTATTGATTTGAAAAACCTATGGCTTAAAAATACAAATATAAACGTAAGTAATAACCTAATACCAATAGAGTTTATCAAACACGTTATTGAATCATAATGGGCAAAAATTTTATTTAATGATCTTATAAAATTAAAAGAGATGTTGTAACACAAAATATGGACAGTTAAAAAATATAAAACATTTATTGGAAAATATAAGACATCACTAACATCAGCCTCCACATTAACAACGTTAATATGATAATTATAATAAAAGCCAATAGGTACTTCTATTACAGATAACATAATTCATTGATATAAGCGCAGTGACTTTCCTAAACGGGACCGGGAGCCCGCTTGTATTTGCATACTGTATTACCGTTAGGTAAGGAGTATCTAGGTGTTAATGAATGACACTATTGGTGAACAACCAGCGAAACGAAACTATCTAATTAGCTACAGACTGTTTACCTTTGACATTTAAATTTGAAATTATATTATGAAAAATACATTTGGTATTGAGTTGGCTGACACACAATAACACAGCACAACATTTTTAATCCAAGAAATGTGTTTTAATGTTTTTATGAAGATTTAAGCCATTTATTTCCATAAAATCCTAAAGTAGGACCTATCTTAAACAAATGAATATAAATTAAATTAAATATTGGTGGAAACCATAGCGTAGATGTAGATAAAAATACCGCTATTAGAAAAAATAATAGTACCTAGGTAGCTGCGGGTCCTGCGGGTGTTATCAATCCGACTATTTAAATACCTACTCAACTTAAAACCGGTGCTCAGCGTTCGGTGGTAGCATTCATGCGTAAGCCAAAGGATTTCTTTTGAAAACGTTTATCTAATTGATTTTTTTCATAGTTAATAGGTAGGTATAGTAAAACCATTCTAAAAATGAACTCCCCTCCACAAAACCGTGATGATTTCAACGTGTGAGAGGAAATACAGAAAAACAGAATACACAGAAAAAAATACAGAATTCGGTGGAGGGGCGTTCATTTTAGAAATGGTTTTACTATACATAGTTTTACAAATACCGATTTACTTATTACTTAAGTATGAAATGGCGTCCAACTCAGCTTTGTGTTCTAATAGCTGTGGGCTATTAGAACGCTGATCTTCCGTTGGAACCATCATAAAACCACCATAAATTTATATTTTCTTTCTCCTCAGAGCTGGGAAGGTCGGACGGAGGTTGGGGCCGGTGACGACGGCGAGCCGAGCACGCATGCGCGCACGCCGCAGGATGCTGTTTGGCAACCGGTCGCTGGCACCAAGTAAGTTTAAACTTATTCATTGCAACCATATGTAACCTATGTAACCTACACTATACTAGTATCTAGGTATACATACAAGTGAAATAGGTTCGCACCTGGTAAACATCAAGATTACATTGTAACTTTTAAGCCTTGTAATTTATTAACCTTTTGCCCTTTGCAAGCAATCACAATCCATTTATATAGGGACTTCCATGCCCCCAAATAAAGATAACAAAGTAAGCAACACGTTACAATACTGCTGTGCTAATAAGTCGTAATAAATCATAACATAACAGTTCCTATTTTCCTGTTATACGCTAAGGGACTTTAGGGAGACGATTTCCCTTAATCCGTTTTTTTAGTGTAGCTAAAATTTCGAATGTTGTGCTAAACTACATTTTATTAGGTACCTACCTAAATAACTAGCTTTCCGCCCTGCGGCTTCGCCCGCGTTTATATATATAAACCTCCTATAAACCTCCCGGAGCACGAGACCTATCCAAAGACTGCAAAATTGTGGAAATCGGTTCGTGCGTTGTGGAGTTGTAGCGTCAGGAAGGAAAACCCGACTTATTTTTATATAGTAGATTATTTACATAGGTACGCAAATTCCTGAGAATCGTGGCTCAGCCCTTTAGTTTAGAAATAAAACCAGAATAACTGAACAAAAGCGCTCTTTGTATAGAACTTTTGTAACAGTATCATATGGCGTGCTGGACATTGGCCAGTTCTGCGGGCTTATATGAGTATTTATTGACCTTGTATTGAAAGCTGTATTCAATTACAGTATCATATTTTTTGAACCCTGTAACAAAAAGACTTGTTTTTGACCGCTATAAATACTATCAACCTCTGTCAGTGGCGCAGCGTTTCTTTTATCACTTTTCATAAGTGAATAAGATACGAACGAATTATGCTAATAATGAGATGTTAATGATACCATAATGCATTTGACAGGATTCCGGTAAAAAGCGATGTTTTTTACAATTTATTAAACTAGCCGATCCGCCGACAGCTTCGCTTGCATTTTTTACGTTATCTACATAGTAATATAATAAAGCCTTAAACTCGATAAAGGTCCAACACTGAAAGAATTTCAAATCAAATCAAAATCGAACCGGCGGCGGTTCCCGAAAATAACTGTTCATGGTCAAACAAACAAACAAACTCTTCAGCTTTATAATAATGTATAAGGTAGTATTAGATAGTACCACGACGGGTGACGGGACTAATCTGCAATTCTCTAAGTACTTCGTTTTTGAGTTATACTCGTAGGTTAAACTGTGAAGGTGATAACGATTTTGGAATAGAACTTTTAGTACTTGTCTGTCTTACTTGCCTGTCTTACTTAAATACCATCTCTCTTTTCCATCCAAAGGTTGCCTGGAAGAGATCGCTCTTTAGCGATAAGGCCGCCCATTGTACGTGTCTCTTTTTGTGTTTTATTTGTGTGTTGTGTTATTGGTGTACAATAAAGTGTTTTGATTTGATTTGATTTGATTTGATACTTGTAGGTATAGATAATCGTGTAATAATAAACAAAAAGTTTAATGAAGCAACCCTAATGCTAGATGTCACGAGAAATTCTGTCCCTTTAAATCCTTTTCCTTTGAAACTCGAGTTTAATATCCTCAGTCGGACGGCGGACGTCGTATTTGCGCGCCCGTATGAAGGCACACATTGTTCCCGGCGAACAAATGGCTACAAGAGTATCTGAAGGCTTTTATAGTTTCTTACTTATCCCAAGTACTTACCTTTTTAACTAAATGAAAAAGTTCAAGTAACACTACTTTTCATTTAGTTAAATTTTAAAATACATTTTAATGGATTTGTACTTAGATACGCATAAGAGGGTTTTGCTTCTGATGAACGTAAGACACGTACCAAGAGTACCAACCTAAAGTTTCTTATAAGAAAATACTGTAACACAAGAGTTTCGATTTTACTACAGGGTCTTTCTTAAATGTGTTGACCAGCAATGTTTTTACTTATTCAGATTTAGTGATAAAGGTGTTACCACTCACCACCTGCGCAATCTGAATTAAAATCAAGCACATCACACGTCGATAGCTTGTTTGTTTGTTCGACCTATCGATCAACGTCCAGTGACCGTGACGTGGACATTTAAAGTAGAGCACGGAAGTAAACATTGAAACGAGTGTGCATAAGTGGAAGTTCTTATGATCATGCGATTAGTCTAATAATAAGCGATAAGTCAATCACCTTTCACAGCAATGCATTTAATCAACCCTAAGTCTACTGGGACTACCAGGACTTAAGTCTTGCTTCGGGGCTTGGTATAAGCAACAGTTTATGACAAACACAAAGCGGTCAAATAATAACATCACTAGTTTTGTCAAAGGTTCTAAAAAGGGAAATGGACCGAAAAAATATTAGTCGGCACTCCGCAGCGCTCCGTACATTTTATCTATGTTTAAGTATTTAGTTCAATTATCTTACCGAAGACACTAAAGTCCTTTATAGCTATATAGCTTTATGGCTAGCCACGTACCAGTGAATAGTCACGTACAGTAGACCTACCTACATAATCTAGTTCTCTATCTAAATTGAGCGTGCAAAACATTGGCATAACTGTTATCCGGTAAATGCAGTTGCCTTGGAAAATTTGCAAGGCAAATTCTAAACAATGTTGTATTTGAAGTCTTTTGCGTTTAAGAAAATAATTATGATACCTATAGAGGAAATTGCTGCTCCAAATTGAGGAACATGATTCTTGCAAAATTAGATTAGGATTAGAATTATAGTGCAAAATATTCGCAAAAGTCGTGTATATGTGTACTTTTGTTTTTGTATACAAATAATTTTGAATGCAACTGCTAGTTTAGATAAAATACGATGATTACGAGTTTTTCAAAACGATTGTAGTTGTGAGGCTATCGTCAGTGGAGTGGCTTCGATGATCCCCGGGGTGGAGGGCCCTCGCCGCTCTCTGTGATGTCAACGAGACTGTTTAATACCCCTTTACCGGAATATAGGCGGGAAATCTATATTATGATGGGTATTTAATTTACCGTGTTTTGGTGGTTTATGAGTTTATGGATATGATTGCTGAAATATAAAATAAATATATATTTGGAAGGAAAAAACCATGGTGTAGGTACAGATAAAGTAGAGAACGATTTCACACGCAGTAGTAAAGTAACTGCCTCCAGATACAAATCGAGTTCCAAATGTAAAAGTTAAAATAGGTACCATCACCTCTTTTATTTTACATAGGTATCTAATATGTACATTGTAACGTTATATCGAGACATTCAAAATCATTTAAAGGGTTACGTTGGAAAATTACAAAAGGGGTCTCTTAAAAAAATATATAATGGTCCTAAATGACTTCGTGGTACTATTCTTAGGCCGATACCACGTGGTAATATTGTGTCTTCAAACTAGCCGAATTCCTATTCTGGCCCTCCTGTTATTTTTACATTTCGTATTCTGGGTCCGTTGGGTTGGAATAAATTCTTTATCATACGAGTACGATTGAGTATTAGTTTATAAAAGAATAATTTATTTTAATTTCTTAAAAAACATTGAATATGGTTTTTATATTAACTAAACTATCTTATTACTACACATCTATGATTATACTACTGTCTAATTTGGTAAAACTCATAAAAATCGTAAACAAAAGCAATGGTCCATCCACTACAATTTCCTTTCTTCACCATTGGTTCTACTGAGGATTACCTACCCAGTATCGAGATATAAAATGGGCTGCGTTAATGATGAAAAACAAGGTTACAATCCGTGGTTACAATTAACAAAATTATGGCGAAGTAAAAATATCTCGCGATTAGTGGGTGTTATTTGTATTTTGTATAGGCCTATTTTATCATAACTTTTGTCGGTTTTGATTAGATAATCCAGCAATAATTTTAATAATTAGGTATCTACTGTAATATTAAATTTATTATTTTTTTTACCTTATAAATGTTTACCTTAAGATAACAGCAGTTTAAATATGTTTTTGTAGCTAATGAGGACATTGATCATATAAGTTACCTACATCAAAATAAGCATTATTAACTATTATTGTAACGGGGGCTATTATTTTATATATTATACAATAATAGTATTAACTATTATTGTAAAAGCAGCAGGCGTAAACTTTTACTATTTTTCTACTACAGTAGATCTCACAATAATAGGCCGGGGTACGTAGAACATGGAAATCAAGTGATTACTAACAAGCTAATTTTTGGTGAGTAGCTTCGTTTCGATGAGACGTCCAAAGATATCCTATACCCAACTCTCGATTGTGGTAGCTAACAGAGATATCAAGGATTAAAAAATTCAAGGATGTAAAACCGGGATAACGGACCACGAAATTTGTCGGACAATATGTCCGTTAGATTTTATAAATATTAATTAAGTATACAACAAAAAATCAGCTGGTTAGTAATCATAGTAATCATTTAAATTGACCTCGTTTTCGACACATTTTGGAAATGGCGGACTCTTTGATCAAACCATCGGTTTTGTAGGACAAACATGTTTTTATATAATTTAGATAATTATCTTGAGATATAACATATTGTCCTACAAATTTCGTGGTCCGTTATCCCGGTTTTACATCCTTGAATTTTTTAATCCTTGATATCTCTGTTAGCTACCACAATCGAGAGTTGGGTATAGGATATCTTTGGACGTCTCATCGAAACGAAGCTACTCACCAAAAATTAGCTTGTTAGTAATCACTTGATTTCCATGTACTACGGATCCCTGACTATAATACTATAGGTACATATTGTGATATTCCAGAAATAATAGAGCTTGAGTTTTCCAAAACACGTGGCACGTTAATATAGGCATTTACTTCAGCAGCAGCAGCTTTTGGTGGTCTGATTCTCTGAAAGTCACGACGAAAAAGACTGCTTTTGTTGTGGTCCACTTGTGGTCGAAACCTCGAGAGTTTTATAACTCCTGTGTAAAAACGTGAGTACTTCCCGTTGTTATAAAATGAATACGAGCAGCTTTACGGCAATCAAGAGGAACTTTACTCATTCATATTTCATGGAAGTAGCACTACTACACTTGTTTTATCTGTGCCCCACGTCTGACGCAACACTTTTTCAATTTACGGTAGATTGGGTTAGAACCTACGTTACTACCTACCCAAGCGATCTAGTGCTCGCGGAAGGTACCTAGGTATTCAATTTGCTCACTGCCGAAAAGCAGGCTATATAAAATTTACTTAGGTATATACATATATAGTTTCTAAGTTTCCTCAGTTGTCTCAGCGTAATATTAGGTAACTAATTGAAAGTAACATATTTATGTAACCTACATTAATTAGGGCCAACGTGGACACTTGTTTCAATAATAAGTTAGTAGGTATATTCTACTACCTAGTCTACCTACGTTATTCACAACCTTGTAGCTTTTAATGATTTTTTTTATTGGGCTAGATGTCGCTGTGTAAAATTGTCTAGTACCTACCTAATATTTATTTATTTTATTGATCTTGTGAATTTCTTAAGTATGTTAAAAGGAGCTTCGTTTTAATTTATACAAATATTATTCAAATAATATTATAAAACTGAAGAGTTTCTTGAATTGTTTGAACGCGCTAATCTCGCAAACCGCTGGTCCGATTATAAAAACAAATTCATTTATCGCGGAAGTCTTTATCATATAAACTACATACATACCTAAATGTCGAAACGTTAAACGCAAGATTAGCTGTCGGCGGTCGCTAGTTATAATTAATTAATAATAGATTAAATGAATTATTGTTATTTATTTCATTATACTCTGAGGTTATGGACCCTGGATGTGCAATAATAACTTAATAAATACTTAGTATATTATATAATGTAAGTAGTGTTTGTTAGTGTTTACTCTTTCTTGATAAAATGGCTGAACAAAAACAAGAGCTTACACATCGCATACATAGGTACGACTAGTAAAAACACCTTACCGAACCTACTCAGAAACCCACTTACGGAAAAATCCATAATATACCAGCAATACTGCATAAAGCATAAAACAGGTAGTTACAAAATTGTGCAGGTAACGCACAAGTATTCTCCATCTCGCAGCCTTGTACCCAAGTACCTTGTATTTAAAGATTCACCCGCTCTTAGTTTCTGGAATTTAATTATTGTAGCGGAATGTGAATTAAACGCCTTGATGGAGTATGCCTATGTAAGACTAGGTATGTCAGGAAATTACTGCGTCTCTATGTGGCGGGCTGGCAGCCACATAATTAATGTTCTTAATCCTGCTTTCAAATCTAGGTAGAAAAAATGTTGGTTTTGATATGTCGAGAGCTTATAAAGGAAACTTCAGAATAATATGTTCATATTGAGCCCAACCCACTAATCCGACGGAAAAGGGTATGAAGATAATGGATCATCATTATGATATCAGCCGTTGGACGTCCACTGCTGGTCATATTATAAGTTGTTTCGGTCTGATGCAACTTGCATCCACCGTGAACCGAATAATTTTACCAATTCATCCGTCCACGTCGCGATGTCAGACGCCGCGTTTCCCGATCCGCGGTCTCCTCTCTATAACTTTTCGGCCCCATCTGCCATCTGTTCTCCAAGCTATATAGCCTTCCCATTGCCACTTCAAAGAGCTAATCCTCAAAGATATAATCACCCCTATTAACGTTCCCACTGTTGCTGGAATACAGGTACTTTTCCATGGCGAAAGAGATAAGCCATTAATTCAAGACGCCCAACTGTCACAGTCCTTCAAACTTTAAAAAGTTCTCAGAATACGCCCGTTTCCTCACTATGTTTACTTTCACCGTTAAAGCGCATGTTTTAACATTTTTAGGGTTCCGTAGCCAAATGGCAAAAACGGAACCCTTATAGATTCGTCATGTCCGTCCGTCCGTCCGTCCGTCCGTATGTCACAGCCGTTTTTCTCCGAAACTATAAGAGCTATAAAACTAAAATTTGGTAAGTAGATGTATTCCGTGAACCGCACTAAGATTTCATAAAAAAATAAATTACATTTGGGGGTCCCCATACATAGGACTGAAACATAAAAACTTTTTTTTAATCGAACCTGTAAGGTAGTTAAATAATTGTCCTTGTATCATGCGGGTAGATTTGCTATATGATCAATAAATCAGTCAGTATCCTAACTCGGTTTTTTACTAATCTCTCCACTGGCGACGAGTCGAATTTACGCGTAAATATACGGTTTTTGTGTAATAAACACTTTGTTAAGTGATACAAAATGCCAAGAGGCAAATTAGAACCGTTTGAAATAAACTCTAAGCAGTGGCCCGCGTACATTCGTCGAGTAAAACAATATATCGTGCTCAACGAAATTAAAGTGGAATTACAAGTGTCATTATTGATTACGGTGGTTGGGGAAGCAACATATTCGCTTATGTGTGATTTGTGTTCTCCGGTTCATCCAGAAACGAAATCATTCGATGATTTAGTGAAACTCGTAAATGATCATTTAGAACCGCAAAGATCGGAAATTGCCGAGCGCCATGTTTTTCGGTTGCGTCGACAAAATAGGGGTGAATCATTGACGGAATATCTACAAACATTGAAACATCTTGCGACCACTTGTAACTTCGGGGCTACGCTTGAAGAGAATCTCCGTGATCAGTTTGTGTCTGGATTATCAAACGAGATGATGCGGTCACGTATCTTTGCTGAGAAAAAAATAACCTATAAGGAGGCGGTGGAACTGACTCTCGCGTTGGAGGCGGCGGAGCGCCACGCGGAGGTGAGCGGCGCGACGGCCGCAGCCCTCGGCGCGGCGGCGGCGGCTGCGGGGACCAGCGCGACGGCGGGCGAAGGCCTGCTTCAGGCGAACGTGAGACGACGTGGCGGAGGCGGCGGTGCCGGTGCAGGCGGCCGCGCCCCCTGGCCGCGCTCGGGGCCCGGCGGCGGCGCGGCCGCGGGCGACCGGCGCGGCGGCGCCGAGGAGGGCGCGTCATGCTGGCGATGCGGCAGGGCGCATGGGCCGGATAAGTGTCGGTTCAGTCAATACAATGGTGACGAGTGTGGTGCGCGAGGACATTTAAAGGTAATGTGCATGAATGCGCGCGCGGGACACCGACAAAATTATGTAAGTGAAGACGAAAACGATTTTTTTAACATTAGAGTGGACGGCGGAACAGGCGATCGGCCGTACTTGGTTGTGGTTAGCGTAGACCATCAGGACTGGGAGTTTGAAGTGGACACGGGCAGCCGGATTTCCACTATAAGTGAAGAACTTTATCACCGTAAATTTTGTAACAAAGTTTTAAAGCCAGATAATTTAAATCTAAGAAGCTACGTCGGTTCAAAAATGGAATCTTTAGGTTTTATTTTAGTTGACTTAACCCTTAATAATGTTTCGGCGCCCGGGTGCCGCCTTCATGTAATACGTGACGGGAGTCGTCCTTTAATGGGCAGAGAGTGGATGCGTGCTCTAAATATCCAAAATATAACTATTGCATTAAATGAAATAAATGATCATGATCCATTTGTGAACCGACTTACAGCAGAATTTCCGGAAGTGTTTACCGATAAGCTAGGTTTATGTAAGAAATCAATAGAGTTGCATGTGACCGATTCCAAACCCGTTTATGTGCCTGCCCGGGCGGTGCCGCTGGCGCTGCGGCCGCGCGTGGAGCGCGAGCTGGCGCGGCCGGAGCGCGAGGGCTCCATCGAGCGCGTCGAGAGCGCCACGCCGATTGTACCCGTCATTAAGGAGAACGGTGATATACGAATCTGCGGTGATTACAAAGTAACTATCAATCCGAAACTGGAACGCGATCCTTATCCCCTCCCCCGCATAGAAGAATTATTTGCGTCTCTGAGTGGTGGGGAAGAATATTCTAAAATTGATTTATATGATTTTACAACTCATTTTGTTAGATCAGCTGATAACGGACCGGCTGATGCATTACCTCGCTTACCGCTCCCTTATCAGCGGCCGGTCAATGACCCGGTGAGCTATGTCCACTTAGTACGCGATACTATGCCTGTAAGTTTTAAGGAAGTCGGGGCGGAAACTAATAAAGATAAGGTTTTGAGTAAAATTAAGGGTTATGTTCAATTCGGTTGGCCTTCTGTGTGCAGTTGTGAAGAGGAGAAATCTTATTTCGCGCGTAAGGACGAGATTATGCTCGATTTAGACTGCCTTATATTTAAATATCGAATTGTTATTCCTCAGCGCCTTCGCAACAGAGTCTTGGAGGATATACACGAAGGGCACTTAGGAGTAAATAAAATGAAAAATTTGTCGCGTGATCTTGTTTATTGGCCTGGCTTGGACGACGACATTGAGAAGGTATGTAGGAGCTGTGTGGCGTGCCGCGTGGTGCGCGATGCGCCCCCGCACGCTACGCTGCTCCCGTGGGAATTTCCTTTGGAAGCCTGGCAGCGCGTTCACGCAGATTTTGCGGAATGCGGCGGGAAAAAGTATTTAATTATTATCGATGCATTTTCTAAATGGATTGAAGTGGTAGGTATGACCAGGACGGACGCGGAGAGTACGATTTCGGTATTTCGGTCAATATTCGCTAGATTTGGCTTACCTTCACAACTGGTCACAGATAATGGTCCTCCATTTCTTTCGATTGATTTTAAAGACTATTGTAATAAAAATTGTATTAAACATGTCACATCGGCACCGTACCGGCCTCAAAACGGAGCCGCGGAAAACGCTGTTAAAACGGTAAAAAAGGTAATAAAGCGCGCAATACACGAAGGTGAAAATATTCACCAAGCATTGTGTAAATTTTTATTTCAATATAGAAACGTCGAACACGCAACTACGAATGTCGCGCCCGCCGTTGCACTTCTAGGCCGGCGCCTGCGCGGACGCTTGCACGCACTGCGCCGCGACGCGGGGGCCGGGGTGCGCGCCGCGCAGGAGCGCCAGGTGGCTAGCAAGGGGGGCCGCGATCGAGAGATACCTATCGGGGAATCTGTACTTGCGCGGGGCTACTCTAATAAGGGCCAGAAGTGGGTGGAAGGTAACGTGGTCCAAAAGACGGGGCCGCTTTCCTATAAAATAGAATTTAAAGACGGGAGTCAGTGGCGCCGGCATCAAGATCAACTTATTGAATCGAAGCGCGGTAGCCGATATTCGTTATCTCGTTCTAGTTTGAGTTCACGCAGTGACCCGATACCGAAGCCGGACAGCGATGCCGATGATGATATATTTGAAGACGCGGCGGAGGAGGAGGAGGAAGGGTCAGAAGCAGGTAGTCCGCGTGGGGAGCCGCCCGCGCCTTCTGCGCCACCCGCGCCGCGCTCCGAGCCGGCGGCGGCGCCCGCGCGCCCGACCTCGCCTCGCCCGCACGCCGTCTCGGCTCGAGCTCTGCGAGCTTATAAGCGAGCTAAACATGATACATAGATTACCATGTATATGGATAGCATAACCATATTGTGATTAACATTAACTTTAAAAATAATAAGGATAACATACTTGTCAAGCTGATTGTATTAGGTAATATTTAAGCTACCTTGTGTTGATAAAAAGTTAAATTGGTTTGCGAGATTAAATCAATAAGTTAAATCATTAAATGTAAGATTAAATTATAATTATAAGTAGATTTAAGAGAGGAATGTGTAAGGTAGTTAAATAATTGTCCTTGTATCATGCGGGTAGATTTGCTATATGATCAATAAATCAGTCAGTATCCTAACTCGGTTTTTTACTAATCTCTCCAGAACCCTTACGTGTAGGGTATTTATGAATAGGTCTTCTAAAATCATATAAAGGTTTCTAACACCATTTAATTCTAAACTTAATAGTTTGGACGTGAGACTCTTCCAAAGTGGAAAACAGAGTGTCCCCCCCCCCCCCTCTAATTTCTAAAATAAGTGGATGATAAATCTAGAAAAAATATATACTGTACATAACCATAAAAACTAACAACGAAAATTGGTTTGAACGAAATCTATCAAGTAGTTTTTTTATAATACGTCATAAACTATTTAATATAAACAATTGCTGCGGAAGCCTACATGGGCGAGTCCGACTCGTACTTGGCCACTTTTTTATATTAGTTCTTTTTACAAATATTAAGTCCAAGTTATTTCATTTTCAAAATCATTAATATCATAGAAGACCCGTGCCCTCCTGTACCTATTCATCAATCACAGTTCAATCTAAGTTTTAGGATGTACGAGAACTGTGTGAAGCTGCTGCATGCTGAAAACTTAACCATTCATCGCAGGGTGAAGCTTCTATCCGTTCCTACAAGTTTACTCACTTAGCGAAACAACGTTTCATTCTCAGGGGGAATCGGTTTGATGCCTGCTAGGTACTTGGATACGAGATTGTACCTTCTAGCACTGTGGTAATACCTATTGAATAAGCTAGCTCATCTTCTAACTTATCTTATAGGTTAGTATAATATTTATGATTGTATACCTATCATGTTTTCAATATATTCGCTGTTCGTTTGCCTGTAACCTATTTGGTGCGAAAATAACACTATTCTGATAATACACCTTGTATTATCAGAATAACCTTGTAATGCGCCAAAAAATTATGAAACATGGAGGATGTCCTTTGTCGGAAATAGATAGTGTTTTGTGTTTAATTTATCTGTGGCAGTACGAACCCAACCTCTTTGAATAAGTAACGCATGTGATGACCCTTTGCGGTGTTGTAAACACAGTTTCGATGTTTCAAAGGGACAACGTGGTTTAGTTTTGCGCTAGTTTGATGAAATTTCTATTAATTACTTCTCAATGCTTTATTATCTGCATATTGTGGCTGTGGCCCGAGTTGTACCACACATTTACATTTACTTACACGCGCAAAAAATACCTAATACGATACTACGATTAAAATAAAGCTTTGTTCTTTTCTGTCTCTGACTCATAATAAGTATACATAGCATATTATTTTATTTTATTTTAATAAAAAGTTTTTTATTTTATTATCTACTTATGTTATTATTTATCTCTCGGACATAAACTATTCAGGGCGAAGCACCCCGCCGTGCCGCTACAACTCGCGAAGTCTCGAAGAGAGCTGAAACTTTTTCAATAAAGCGGATGTTTACCCTGAACTAGCCAAGTGTAATGACGTCGTAAATTTCTTGTATCTTGTATCATTGCCCATAATGACCACAAATTTTTAAATTTTTATTTCATTATTCACATATTTTTTTTAATTTAATAATGTGTTTTGTGTTTTCGCTCTACTGGGACGGTGATGGTGTACATGGTGATGATGAATTATTTTAATATTATTGAATTTATATCTTCGAAAAGCTTTTTATTATGCTTAATTTTTCCCATGGCAATTTATCTGACTGGTCAAAAATCAGTCAGATCTATCTCTAACTAAGACTAACAATTCTATTTTATTTATACATATAGATAGAGTTGATAAAAAACAGCACTTTTAAAGAACTAAGTAGTCGGCTTATCTGTTAAAGAAACTTGAAGACTAAACTCCCTCGTTAAGATTACTGAAACCCAGGCTTAAAGCTAGTCTGTTGAGCTGAGTTAGCGATTGTTCAAAATCTAGAGTGACCTGACTTACCTACAGCTATTTTAGCCTCGTCCAATCTAGAGCAGGCCGGCATTTAGCTTGGGATTCGAGTCTATTTTAGTACAACTATACATAGACTTAGACCGTGCCGTGTAGTGCCGGGACTAGATAAGTACCTCCCCTTATCTTCATAGGTGTCAAAAATCGACTAAGGTATTTAAATTCCAGAAGACGATCAGCTTCATTCTATGTACTGAATCAAATAACTGCGATCACCATGATAAGCGTGGTGTATAAATGATAAATTATAAAGTGAATTGTTTTATTAGAGTTCTATTCATATGACCCGTGCCCAGAAGTGGGACGATATATCGTTTTTATTATGAAGCTGATATTCGTTTGGTCAAAATATGCAGCTGTGCCGTAATAGTGTTCATAAATAAATAATTTATATTGCTGGATAATTCACACAGCAAAATCTAGCTAACTATTGTATTTTGTGTACGATATCTACTATAATAATTTAATCAACCAAATAATCACATGTTCTACTGATACCTAATTTTGGGATATCCTTATTCACTTAATCCCGACCCTCATAATTCCTCTAATACTCATAATATCGGGAATGTTATCGAAATTGAGCTGTGCATCGACTGAGCGGGGAAAGAAGTTGTTTGCGTGTAATTAGTTTTAGCGTGGATCGTAAGGTTTCTTGACGTATCCGCTAATATGTTTACCTGTAGACGTAGCTAATTAGACGCCGTAATTAGTCAATACTCATACCCCTAATACGTAGGGGATATATTTTGACCACAGATAAAAGACTTTTAATAATTACTTGATAAAACGTTTTTATATCATGTTTTTTAACAACACGGACATACTCTCTCCGTGAAGATAATGTTTGGAACAGTGTCGAAATATTGAGTAACTCAAAAACAGCAGTTACGTAAATTTAATATCATTCTTTTTTTACAGACACAGTATGATCCTATAAATAAGTATTAATTATATCTAGGCGTACGTTTTAACTCAACGCGCTTAAGTTTCAGGTTAACTTTTTTTTAATTCTTTTGATATTTATTATGCTGCTTCTCAGAAATAAATTAATGGCCACTTTATATCAAAATTGTTTAGAAACTTACTTATGTTTTTTATCATAAAAGATAAAATAATAAATTTTTACTATACCTACTAAAAGTTCCAAACTTTTGACTATCAGATGACTGTAAGAAACAAAGTCGCAAAGTTTGTTAAGAGCCTCTTCTTTGATGAGATTTCGCTCCTAATTTTATCGTCTTAGGTTTGAAGGGATTATACACGTATATAACTCTAACAAATGCCTTAGGTACTTGGAGAAAATAATAATAGAACCAAAACCATTACAATTACCATATATGACAGTTTTGTTTTGTGTTTCATTATTTACTTTTAATGTTTCCGATGCGATCCCAATCAAACAATACCTTTTATCACTAAAAACAAAGGGAATAATGTGTGGGCTCGTATAATAACTTTCACCTACCCACCAATTTGAATACGTACTGTGGGGTTATTGTTGTTTTAGTTGGAAAGTAGGGTATTGGTAGACCTATCTATCCACTGAACTTAATTACAATGCCGACATTTTGTCATTATTAACATTGTTACACGAATAATTATTAGTTAATTCCTATTATTATTGTTTCCCGATACGGCGATATGTGGTCGCTCAGCGACAAAGCCTTGTTTTTGTAATTAAAAAAATCTATGTATCTGTATCTATTTAACCTACATACATATCTATTTAACCTACATACATAGGTGCACAATATCTCTTAAAACAAACTAACTTACTCCATGACCGACCCTTACAGATTTATTGTTAGCACAGAAAATATTATATAGGTAATTATTACCTACTTACGTAGTAATTATTAGGATAGATTTACTAAACCTTTAGTGGGACATATCTAATGTTCATAACTTAACCAAGAAAATTAATGAAAAAAAAAAATAGTTTGTAGCTTCTTACCATCATTCATTCATCATTCAGTCTGTCAACAGCAGGTGCGGTAGATCACCGTAATGGGTTGGCGAGCAATCACTTTGATAGTATGACCGCATCGCGTAAAGTATGAAAAATGCATCCGCGTTTCTGAAAAACATCACTTATTCAGAACTAACCGTAAATAATTCAAAGGAGCTGTAAGAGCCTTGCACGGAACGTAGGCACATCTGCTACAATAAGTAACCAAAGGGTTTTAGGGTTAAGTTTTTACCAAGAATCCGAGAGGTTCGATATAACTAACACGTTTTGCATGTTTTTGTTTTGTTTCCTTTTGTCGGAAATTTAGATACAAATATTACTTGTAATAAATAAAGTACGATATTATAGGTTATGTGTTGCAATATAGCAGGTAGGTTTCACCACGCTTGAAGCCTACAAAATCGCGAGAATTCTTATTCATATTGCCATGTGGTGTCAAAATCAATCTGACGTAAAGACTATATTATACTCGTAATACAAATGAATACATTGATTAGATATATCACAAGAACCTAGGCTTAAGTCCTCCTAAGATTTAGTCAAACATGTTTTTGTTAATGATTGTCTTATTTTAATATGTAAACTATTCAACCTCTAAGAAGAAAGTGTGAAACGTTAAAATAATATGGATGATTTCTATTGAAAGTCACTTTAGGCATGCCGGCTACGATTTAACAAAATCTTTATCATGTCAAATCAATCGATAATACAAGTACGATACTATCGAAATCGTGCTTGTTTGTCTCGTCACGTCGCTGAATGGGAAGCTCCCGATAAGAATCGACGGAGATTTATATCAGCGCTAAACTGACCACTAGCTGTGCTGTCGTACTGAAGATTAACACCGGAATAACTAAGCGAATTCATTCAAAAGCATAAAGACGTTATCTCTATTTATTTGAATAGGTACCAACATGATCTTTAACATTTTCCATAAAAATGTTTATCCACTAATTTGCTGATCCGCGTCATGGATAAGTTTTATATTTTAATTCAATGTGTGATTAAGTTATAGTGCGTCATAACCCGTTAAAATGGGTTTTCTTTTTATCATCGTAAAAATAGCTACTTGATGTCGATGTCTTGCAGATTCCCTAGGTTCCTGTAGGTATTAGCTAGAAATGGTAAAATGTCGTAGAAAATAAGACCTGGATTAATATTCCGAGCATAAGAAATATAGCGAACATAAGCTATTCATATTGAGTAGATCTATATTTGTAGAGAAGACATAGGTAATAGAATAGTGTGCCCTGGAATTCAAATATTCCTGTAGTGACAGTGGCCTAGTTGCCTCGACGCGTCTCCTATGAATAATTTAACTCCCAGCGTAACGTTTATACGATAACTGAAACGTCTATAAGGCACCATACGGTTATTTTATAAATGAAAACTATTCTATGAATTCTATGCAATGAGAAAAAGGTTCGAGATGAGAGAATAATGTAGGTAGGCACTTCTTTTTTTAATCATCTAATGTTTCTATTCAATAGAAATTGGTCCTGTTCCGTTAAGATGATTCCCCGTTCATTTAACATGAATAGGCGTAATTATGTGGATTAAGTAATAGTAAGTAGAAGATGTAAAGCGAAACTTTAAATACATAGTCATTTAATTAACAATTTGACAATTGTTAGGTTACTTAAAATTGTCTATCGAAATTTAAGGTCTAATGTTAAATAAAATATTGCCTACCAGCTAATTTATAACCTTCTAAATACTTTTAATATTGGTAAATGGTAATTTTTGTCTCCTGAAATATAGGGTTCTTCTAAAGATCTCCAGTTACCTACTTCTATTCGGTATTCGTAATTTAGAATAGTTTTATAGACTTGTACTGTCAAAACTTCCATTTATCAAATTTAATGATGCTCTAACTGCAGTTGGCTCCAGCATAGCTTCATAATTAGATCTAAGTTGCTGCTAATTTCGGCAATAGGGTCTTAAGTACACGCCGTATGTTACTAAGCATCTTGTATCTTGCATACTTGGACCACTGCCAAATTACCAGCGTTCTACTTAAGCGGTACAACCTGCTACGAACTATTACTATGAAGCGTCTCGCATAAAATAATTTGTCTTAGATTGTTGAGTTGCAATGGTTACTTTACCATAAGAAAAATAATAGATCATTTTGATATAGTTTATTTAAGTTGAATTGTAATTGTTTCTGTACTAGCTTCAATAAATAAAACTAAGAAGCAAGTTATTTCATGATAATGATTCAAAGAGGACAGATCAACATAATATCAAAGCATAAGCTCGCAACTCCATTATCCTGACCGGAATCCGTCAAACGAACAATTTCCTTTCCCACACAACAGTGATACTCGCGAAGTGTTTTTCCATTTCCCGTTTTTTGTCGTCACCACCCTTCCTGACCTGGATGGGCAATGTGCGTGAAATCATCTAATCTGCCGACCAAGATTGTACAATTTGCACCAACGAGATAATATTGCATGTGAAGCCTGTTAAAAGCTCAGATGTTCCGTGAACGTGGGACAGATTTGCTGATATATAATTTACGTTGTTGGTTGAAGATAATTTCAAATTTTTTGCTTGATGAAAACTCGTGAAATGTAGATATGATTTGTGAAAATTCCACAAAAATACAATTACACGGTAAGCTAACAGTTGAGTAAAACAACTTTGTTTTGTAAGTAATGTAATTTTATTTGAACAATATAAGGGTATTGTTCAAATAAAAATATATTACTAACAACCATCAAACGAATATTTATGAATGTATAGAGCTTCATAAACATAAGGTAGCCATATAGCCATAATAAAATTCTTCTGTAAATAACCCAGGCCATTAGAAGCTCACGAACGTAGCTCAGTATTACCTTTTATGTGTTTGTACTATTACTGTTTATTGAACCCCATTAGTATTTAATGAACATACACATTAAACTCATTAAAAATAAATAAAATTGGACACGTGATAGTTGATAAATGAACCTTTAATTTATATTTAACTATAGCGACTCGCACTCATGTACGTAATAATTATACTTTAAACCATTATTTTAACTCACTATAAGTATATTTTTAAAACCGCATCAAAATCAGTTGGGTAGTTTTAAACTGTATGTATGTATAGTTGTAGTATGTATAGTTGTTTAATACCCAATGTATAAAATATAAATTATTTCACTATTATCACCTATTAACGTCGTTCACGAAAGCAAAGTCGCGGTCATCAGTAACTAAACACAAAAAGCCTTCCTATTATAACAGAGTGACGTATACGAAAGTTATCTCACTATCCTTTGATAGAGGGTTGTATCATTTATTACGATGCCTTTGTGCGGTATAATGGATGTGTTACAATGCCCTGAATAGCTTATAGCAGCATCGATCGACGCTGACTAGCTTTAAAATAAACAACGCTGGCGTCTCGTCACAGCAAATTCTCATCAATGAAATGCGGAATCAAATATTTGCAATTTAGGGGATCGTGATCGCGTTTTGTGAATATCTGAGCTTGTTTACTTCACTGGCGTTCACGGTTAAAAGTATCAAAATGATAATATCAAATATATTTTATCATGTTTGAGATTAAAGTAAATTGTTTTGTTTACGAATAATTATGTCACTTTAAATTATGTTTTTTTTTTACTTCGCATGGGTCATTTACTTTTTTCTGCACGGGTATCCCCAATGGGACTCATTATTGGTCTATGGGGAGATAGTCTTACTTAGGTACATACTAATTAGTTATAGTAATAATGATTTGTTTCAATTTATTCCTATTCTTTTCTTTTACAAGCCACTTGTAAAATAACTTTATAAACAGTATCATTGTTTGTCTTTGTTTTTCCTTCTTGCGGGAAATTATTATTTACAATCGTAACTTCTCCACCTCAAGTCTCCCTAAGGTTATTGCGTTTGATGAAATACTTTCTCCGAGTTTACATAAGAATTTTACTGCTCCAATTATGAAGCCGACAGAGCATTTACGAGTTTTGGTGGTTGCTATAGCTATTGAATTTAAATAAGATTTCCATGAAAAGGTATTGCGTTATAAAGACAATTGAATAAAACCACGCTGTTATTCCACATTATCATTAAATCTCGTCAATTATTACCTATTTTAATTCGGAAAACCATCAACTATATCAACAATAAGAGAAATCGTTTAATAATAGATTTATAATAGGTGTAAGATAATCAAAATGAGAACACTAACTTGATGAAAAACTATAACAAATATCCACGCACTTAAATTATTGTATTGACGTAGGTAGGTATGTAAGTGCGTGTAACATAACAACTTAATTATTATCTTTGTTTTGGCACTTAAAACACCATTTGTCAAACTCTTGAGGCGAGGCCAGTAATCCCTGAAGCCGGAAAAATGATTTCAAAAGAGGTCCTAAGTAAATCATATCCACAAAGTAAAGAGCCGACTCGCACAGAAGATATCCATATAACTACCTATGGACCTGCAAGATGCTTTTACGGACGAAGTCTCAGGTTATTAAAAGGCTTTTTATATCATTATATCACGAGCTCAAGAGAAATTGTAGATACTTGCAGTTCGAAAAATGTCTGCAATTTTCCTGGCAAAATAATCCAATATCCTGTTTGCTGTGAGTAGCAAGCATTCAATTATAAGTTTATTACCAAGCAAGCTAGACTCTCGTCAAGTTGGGATAAATGTATTTCTCTTACCTTGCATGGGAACTGAAGTCATAAACTTTGGGACAACAATTCAACCTAAAAACTGGTTACCGATTTTACGCTAATTTCATGATTTTGTTGATCAGACTAGCGCCTAGCTGCTTTGTTCGAGTTATTAGTAGGTGATAGATTTTTCCGCGAAAAAATATTAAGAGTAACTTAGTAGAAAAGATTTTAACAAACTCGATACAAAATTTCGATGAGTACCTACTTAGATAAATATGTGTGATTTAGTCTTTATCCCAATTAGTTTAATTTGATGCTTAAAATAAACCACGCGATATAACAATTTGGCCGAGCTAATAGTTGTAGTGACCTACGTCAATGGTGACCACAATTAGGTCTTGACGTAGGTCGTTTACACGAAGACAGGTAAAATGGATAAACTAGGTTTCAAACTGTAACCTACATAGAAATCAAGATTTCTTTCTTAAAGATGCAGCAAGATGAATTAGTCCACATCACTCCGGCTAAGGAGAGGCCATTATGAATGTGGAACATTCTAAGTCTAGGTAATTTAAATTAGGGTAGCTGGCAACTAGGTCTAGCTCCTTAAAATAAACTTACGGCTAAAACGCTACTCGTGGAAGTTCTACGTATAAAGAAAGACTACTCTAGAAAACTAATACAGCAATCGCAAAAAATACAGGGTATGATAATGAATGACACAAAAATCAAATTATACAAACGTTAAATACAAAAAGGATTGATTTTGTAAAATAGAGTAGATCTACTGGGTATACTTGAGTAGTCGTTAGGTCAATAAAGTTCTAAACTGTTACAAAAAGTTCTAGAAAACATCATCAAAATGGTTTTACGATTTGATTGTGTTTTATAAGTGACACTAAGACAAGATATTTCTTCAATAAATGATGTTAAAACTATTTTTTCTTAGTAAAAATTTCAATCCTTGTTCCAGGTTCAAATTCTACGTGTACTCTGCGTATGTGGAGCGCCGGACGGTGGCCGCTATCCGGGTGATCGCGGCGACCAAGACCCGGGGGCCGGACCCGGTCGTGTGCCGGTTATGGCTGCCCAACAACAACCGGACGATCACTCTCAAAGCCAGAGTCAAGGTGAGAATAGTGCCGAAACGAATAATTGACGCTTACTTTACTTACGCCCCAGACGCAAAAATCATCGTAGGTACTCGGAACGGATTCAAACATATAAAATATCAGCTTTGAAATCGGTCCAGCCGTTTACAAGTTATGGAATTTGAAAGTTTGGTCAGGGCCAAGAATAGTACCAAGAATAGTAACCTTGCTTGGTGTTATCTTACCTTTTTTAAGCCTTACTTACGATAAGGCTGCCCATTGTACTCGTAGGTACTCCAAATGTTTTAGTCAGTCTTAAGTTTGTATTGTATGTTTCTGTTTTTGTGGTGGGCAATAAAGTACCTATATTCTATTCTATTTTAAAACCAAAAACACCATGTTATTTCATTACTCTTGTTATAAAATTACTACGAAATGTGGCATTGATATATGTATATATACTCGTATATATACATATAGGCTACTTAACTTACTATACAACACTGAAATAATTTTTTAAATCGGACCTGATTCCTGAGATTAGCGCGTTCAAACAAACAAACTTTTCAACTTTTTGGTAAAAGTATAAATAAATTAACAATCGTCATTAGATCTTTCTCTTTAAAAAGTAAAGTATTAAATATAAAATAGAAAACTGTGTAAAAACTCATATTTCACGACTGTCGTTGAAAAAATTATAAACAAAAATTTTACGACGGTTTGCATAATTTTACCGACCGAACGTTGCTGTGTCGTAGGAAATTTCGCTGAAAATGGAACCAAGAACTAATTTGTAAGTTAAAACAGAGTCGAAACAAACATTTTGATTGCAATTCGCAAGCAATTGTAATCAAGTATGTAGTACTTAACAACCAATATAATTATGATCTGAATAATGATGACGTGAAATAACTGTATTTTCAACGTAGCAATGTTATTTAAATACCATAAAAATTTACGTTAACTTTCTCACGATCGAGTTCGTAAAAACCTGACACTAGAAACACTGGATAGATACCAAATGAGCCAAATTGTTCACGTATTTTTGCTTCTTCCATTTTATTACAGTAACATAATAAATTGGTCTCAGAAGGGTTCCGTATGGTGCCGTAGTTAGATTATCCCCTATTTAGGTCACCCGTGAGCCCTCGAGTGCCCGAAGCAAATGCTTTTACTGTAAAGAAAACACACAGTCAACTTTTTTTATATTCACGGCACAACTTTTATACATTTATAATACGATTTTGTTAATGTTATCCATCTACTTAATATATTGTTTGTTTGATTAAACTCGTTAATTTAAGTATCTGTATATTTGTTTTGTATAGAAAATCCGTCTTTATTTTATTCATCCCAATACCTCATAATCAATTGAACGCATAGGTAGGTACTCTTCTAATTTCAAGGCTAAGGTAAGGCTATTTAGGTCATTCCGTGTTAGGTTGTGTGAACTGAGTTAGAATAAATTCGGTGCCTGGAAACAGTAAAGTACTTGTGGAGAATTCTGGTAGGAAAATACCGCAGTAGTTCATAGATCAAAGGTAGTCCTATTCACTATAAACTTATAATACACTAGCTGTGCCCGCGACTACGTCCGCGCTAAATTATGTTTGTACGGGGACCTCGTCTTATCATAAATTTCTAAATGTTTATCTACCAAATTTCATCAAATTCGCATCATAAAAACATTCTAAAAATCGTCGAATTAGTTTCAGTATCATATATATTGAGCCTATAACTAAATACAATATCTCTGAAAACAAACTAACTTACTCCATGACCGACCCTTAGGTACTGATGTGTTATTAGGTAGAAGGAAATAAAAAAATAAGAATAGTTCTTCAAATTTCAAGTATAAAAACTACTGAACCGACAAGCAAAGACACACAGCGGCATCACTTGTAGCACCCCTATCTTTTCATCCAGGGCTAAAACCACAAGAACTAACAAAATTCGCTTTCGTGACCAGCCAGTTTTATACGGAGTAGTATTTCCCTCTAGGCTCAAAAAAAAGTCCAGCCAAGGAAGTTCGACGTTTCGCAAACCTTGAACCACCTGTGGATCTCTTGTTTGGAGCACTCTTACGCTGTGTAAACATCTCGTGCTTAACGATTTGTGTATTCGATACTTTAGTTTTATGTCACCAGTTTTATAACGAATGGGTTACGTGAGTGGCAATGTGGCCTATAAACATTAAGACTGTTCGCTCTTGTTGATATTGTGGAATTCGCTTTATTGGTTCAGCGGTACCAATAAACAATAAACTGTCTTCTGCTGCTGTGATTTTCCGGTTAAACAACATGTTTTTTTTTTATTTTGTGCAAACTAAATCATATTAATTTCATCAGCGATTATATAGCTAACCAAGGAAAATGTCTCCCATCTATAAGTTACCAATACGTGGCATGTAGTCTTAGCCATTTACTTATTTTTAATATTGTTCACCGCTTAACCTATTATCACCACAATAACATAGTTTTTTTTTATAATTACAGGCAATACGTGAGAACTGGAACTTGAAATTCAGTGCAACCTATGTGCTGTGCCTCCTGCGTGACTCGGGGGTGAAGCCGCAGGAAACAGCCGGCGCGGCAGTGTCTGTGATGGCCGCCACAGCTGTCAACAAGCCGGCTACGAACCTGCTCACTGTACTGGATACTGAGCCTCGACCGGGGATTGAGGTGAGCACCTATATTATTATGACAAGTACAGTGCAATATACGGCTATGCTGCGTGACATGGACATAAATCCGCTGCGGGCGGCTGAGGCACCGCCATAGTGTCATTGGATTTATTTTAATACTAAATACTACTAATGCAACGTTATGGAATATATAGGTATATAATATTGCACTATTATGTGCTATATAATATGTGTTATGCCTCCGTTGTCAATTAGAAGTATCATAATACTTGGAGGTGTTATGTTCATTCGATTTTCAAGTAATTAACAATAAATGATTATGATTAAGTACCTATACCTATGATTATGAAAGTTATTAGGTACCTACTTTGAAAAACGTTGAAATAGAAATGTTGTTTATGTTGAGGCCAAGAAATAAATAAGCTTTAGTATTGATTTCAATTCGATACCTTCACGCTCTCCTGGAAAATTAATGTTTACACATTCCATAGTTTTAATTTCAAAATTGTGTAGCTACTGCATCATTTTGCAAGTTAAAATGACTAAAGGTTACAATATTTCCTACAAACATAGTATAAAGTTACGAGTTCATGACATTCTAAGCTCCGCCAGCTCCAAAACCATAAAGCTAAAACAGCGCTTGTATAAATTCCTCCTTTCATCTCCCTATCTACATCGAAACACTCAGATCTCTTATGAAAACATCTCTGAAACTCGCGACAAAGGACTCAACCCACTAGTGTTACTAAAGTATCACAAAGGGTAGTAATGCAAATAGACGCGACAATAAAACCGGTGGAGTGTAAACGACGTTAACGATGTCCTAAAGTCGGGCCGAATATGCGCTGCGAGTCGTTACGAGTTGCTGGGGCCATGAAATATTAATTTATAGGTAAACGCTATCTGCGTTTGTTCAGCACGGTATGTTTCACAGCTATCAACATTTTAGTAGTATCGATTTTCGAACAAATTAACATTTCTTTGATAAGTTACCGAAGTTACGGAACTGTGTTGGTTTGTTAAAGGAGAAGTATTGAGTGTATTCAACAGGTTGATAAGCTACGCAATCACAAATGCTATCACAAAGTTACAAGGCTAGGATTTATTTAGCCTGAAACTGTTGGAATAGCTTAGACGCATAGTAATTAATGTAAACTAGTTTACCGTAATCAACCCGCATAATAGTTTTGTTAAAGCGAAAAGTTACTGTATTTAAAACCGGCTGTTTTTTGATCTGCAGTCTGATTTTATCATAAATGTATACAAGATACTTACTTTTTTAATGTAGGAAATTGGTACAGGCTATTTTTAAATAGCACTGAGACTCACGTTTTGAAAGTTAAATGTCCTTAGCAGCAATTTACTTATGTTGACTGTAAATAATACTGATTTAGGTATTAGTATAACATTTTTAATACAAAATCATCGCATCATATATTTTTATGGAATTAAATAAAATCTATCAAACAAATTTCCAGAACAACCTACACATCTGCGTGAAGCCATTCCACTACGCATACGCCCGAGACGACTGGCTCCTGGAATGGTTCGAGCTGAACAGGATGCTAGGAGCCAGTCACTTCTACATGTACAACGAGTCTTTAAGTTCCACTGTTGGCTGCCTGCTGGAACACTACAGGAAGCAGGGCCTGATCACGCTGCTGCCTTGGAAACTGCCCTTTGTTTCTAAAGTAGAAATCAGGTAATTATTGAAATATAATCTACTAATAGTCTTGAATATCATGAAACATTTTACCTAATATTTAAGAAAGATCATCGATATAGCCCTAGGACGTGAAAGTGGCAGTAGACTACCTACCATACGACAGGAAAGACAGATGGAGCGAGGAATCTTACGGACGGAGATTACGGAATGCATCAATGGCAATCGCATCGTCGGACGTAAAGCTTTGAGATTTATTGAAGATCACAGTGATTTAATGAGAGTTACTGTGACGGTGAATCTAAGTCGCTGCTCACTGAAATAACTGGAAATCCAGCAGTTGACGACCGGTAGTAAATGATGATCTTTAGTTACTCACATTAAGACACTACTATAGGTACTGCTCGAAAACTGATATTACTCACTAATGTTTGCTTAAATTAAACTTGAGTTTTTCCAACCTACAGAACAGAGGGTCAGTTCGCAGCGTTCAACGACTGCCTGTACCGCTCGATGCAGAACGCGGGCTGGCTGCTCGTCATAGACGTGGACGAGGTGGTGTTTCCTCGCCAGGAGAAGGAGCTGCCCGCCATGTTGGCCGCGATGAGAGCCAGCTATAAGCCCGCTTCTAAAGTGCCCTCGGCGTTCATGTTCCGGAATGCGTTCTTCTATGTGCGGTGGGAGGTTAGTGCCAGGAGTGAAGAGACGAAGATACTCTTTACCATGATCCAGAATGAATACCTTACTAGAGCCTGAATTGGCTTGTGTACGTACAATAGACTGTGTACCGTTTAATGCCAAACGCGGGCTTGTTACTGTAGCAGTCGATAGTTCTAGTGAGTGTTTTACAGATGTTTCCAAATAACTACCAAAACTCACAACTCCATAGCCATTTGAATAAATAAATAACTTTTTTTTCAGGATGATTCAACGGCAAAAGCACCGCTAACAACAGCGAAAAAAACGCGTCGATGGGTGACACCGCACGCGTTGAAGAATCGCAGCAAGTACGCGGTCCGGCCGCGCGACGCCGTGGAGCTCGGCAACCACTTCATATGGGAGCTGGCGCCGGGGTTCTCCTCTGTGGGCGTGCCTACGGAACGAGCGCTGCTGCATCATTACAGGGTATGTTGTTGAGATGACTATTGTGGTATTGTGGAGAGAGATAGGTTAAGTCATAAACGCATTGAAGAATTAGGAACTTGGCAAACCCTTCAATATGAGAGACTTACTTCAATATGAGGAACTTAGCAATGTGAGAGACTTTACTTCCTTTTTAGAGATAATTTGCGACTTTCCAGCACAACGTGATTCGACTACGTGGAACAAATTCTTAGATTGCAAATTAAATTGCATTTTCTCTAAACTTTCTTTGCTCGATTATGTCCGCTGCCAGTCCCGTAAATATTTCTGAATTTATTTTTTAATAAAATCATATTTGAAGAATACTAAAGAAAAAACTCAATGATAGATCATACCATAACCTGAGCATTAGTGGCTCTAGCTTTGTTGAAATCTCAAACACGCGTGCTTTTTAATATTTTCTGAAAAAAGGTTCTTTCTCATGAATAAAAATTATGAAATAATGTTTCAGACTGCATGCGAGTTTGGTGGTACGAACTGCCTAACAGTTCCGTCAACAGTAGACAGGACTGCTCACAGATGGACTGAAGACCTAATGAATCGGATGAACGCTGAAAAGAAAACCCTCGCCAATTGGTGCATGGTGTAGATTTACACTTCACAGATTTTTTTAACAGAATTTAAGGTAAAAGTAATTGTTTCCAAGGAAATAGAACTTCAATAAAACTAAGAGACATAAATAGGAGGATTCAAAAGCGAGCTCTTGGTTCGATATTTGAAATTATTATTAGATAAACACGTTTTAGATTGACTTTTCAAACACATACCTACCTACCTACATAAAATTACATTACAAATGTGAATCTCGTGGTCAAAAGTCGTGTGTTGGGTGGATAAACTAATTACTATGAACTGCATGGATGGCTGTGATTGTAAGCTCTGTGAACAGCGGTTCGAATTGCTATTTTTATGGTGTAGGTAATGTTTGTTAACGTAACTTCGCTTTTTTAACACAAACATATTAAAATTTCAATGGAAAATAGGGATTAACACTATTGATCGTGTTTTCGTTTTTCAATACTATAATTAACTATGTAACTACCTACTTGTTCTGTCATTATATTGCTTATAGATATTGCTTATTCTGTAATTTGTTTCTCTTGTTCTTTTTAAAAGAATGTTAGTTATGCCATTACTCATAAAACGATGATACTTACTCACGAGTGTTATTGAGTTATTCCCGTTATATTTGCGATTTTTTAGTTTTTTCATTTTTGGTTTAAGTAATTGTTTTATTAATTAATCTTAAAGATGTTAAGTTTTCTGTGAACAATTGTTCATTATGTAAGTACAATTCAAATATAATAATGTAAATGTAATGAAGTTCAAAGTGGCTATAGAATATAATGGAGTGCTTTATTTTATTGTTATTGATAATAATTATTCTGTTATAATGTACAAAGACAAAAACACTTTATTGTACACAAATAAAAAATACATAATACAACCAATGATAAGTACATTGGGTGTATTATAATAATAAATATAATGTAATACCTACATATTTATTAATGAATAATATATTTTGACTGGCGTCTTGTTTCTAATTCTTTATTCGTGGTTATAATTATAGACTAACTAACCAATAAATGTAAAGACCAACACTGTGTACGATTTTTTCAAATCGGACTAGTGGCTCCAGGTATTAGCGCGTTCAAACTAACAAACTCTTCAACTTTACAATATGTTTCAGAAAAAAACATAATTATTATTTTTCACTACAATGACAAACATACCAAATTATTTAATTTAATTTACCAAATTACCTAGTTTATATTTTCACTGTTGTAGAAGAATGTGCCATTTTATAATGCTGTGCTCATACACCAATAATTTGCTCAAGACTTATAACTTGCCAGTATTATCTTCTTGACTATCAGCCAATCATAAAAATATATAGGTAACATACAATTATTTTTAAAGGTTTATGCTAGGGTAAGATTCTGCCACCATCGAGTTATGAAATGTGTAACTAAAGGTGTAGAATAGTCAAAAAGGTTGACTTTATATGCATTTATTTATTTTTCCGCACCAAATGATATTAAATATTTAGCATGCATTACCTACATGCACTTTTTTACAATTTTAAACGTGAAGAAACTATGTAGTATATTTTTCTATTCTTCTCGATGGTATGATCCAGGTACTTTACCCAAGCACGGCCTTTTTGAACAAATAATGGAATCTCACCATGGCCTAACAATAATGTTATGTTATACGGGTAGGTACATAAAATATATTGGTAGGTACATAATTAATTGTTAGTTTAACATTTTCTTTGTAAATATTCTGTAAATATGCAAGATGTAAAGAACGTAAACTTAGATAATACTATTAAACACATCCTTAACACATCATACAATAAGTAGTTACCCTAAGTGTATATATACATAATTACTGAATGTGTGTGTATTTTATTAGAGCAAAATATAAAATTAATAGAGGCAATCGCAGTGGCGCGTAGTAAAGGTCAATAATCAATTTAAGTTATTAAATTTTTAATTAAGTTTTTGTGCTTCCCACCTCCAAAAAACTACTGATTCAAATACCTTATTCATCATTAACACCGAACGAGCGATTGTCCAACTTTTATCACGAAACCACCCCACCACACTTCTATATATTTATTATGTAGGTAATAATTTATGTCGTGGTACCCATAACAGAAGCATAATATTGTACAAAACAACAACATAAGAAAACAATATTTTAGTAAGTATGTTGTCATAATAATGGTGTACCTACTTGCTCTGTCTCCCTCAAGTTTATTATAATTAGTGCACGATTCTCTCGCCAAGAGAGAAGTCCCTGTGTCCCAGCAGTGGGAACGTGAATAGGGGTGTTATGGTAAGTGCACGATAGCATGAGAGCGTCTGTCAAATTGTCAAATATAAAACAATTAATTATATAAAATATTATGTACCTTATGATTAAGTGGGGGTTCATTTATGAATGCAAACTACTTGTTTTAATAATAATTTAACTTTGATTTTGGCGTCAATTTATTCATTTTGTCAAAAAAAGCTCAGTGTACTTAAATTTATATCAATTCACATAACAAAATATGGTTAAAATTATAATACAGTCGAATAATATTTCAAATAATATTATATTAAATATAACAGATTAACTATGTGGGGAAACATATCACTAAAAGTATTAGCATAATAAAAATAAACAAGATATTTTTGGTAACTTTTTTATCATTTGCATGTCGATGTAGGTACATAAACTATTTATATCAACTTGAATGAAGCTTATCTTATCTTATTTAGATTTTCTATATCTCTTGAAAATAACGCAATTGATTAGTTTATTGACATTCATTCGTTTAATCGTTGGAAAACTAACTCTTATTCCTCTCGCCTCTGCTTTGATTTCTGCCTAAACCAGAGCTAGTTTCTTACGTTTGACATCCACCAATCACGGTGCGTTTCCATACATTATTTTGCATTCCACATGCCTGACATGAAATGTGTCAGGAATGGAGCAATTTAAATAACTCATAAATTATCCACAGTAACTTGTTATGTTACCAAAGCTATGGTGAAAAATCTCTCAGATGAGATGTAGACCTATTGTTTAATCTTAACATTTTCTATGTTATAACTATTATATTTTTTATTTACATAACATAACATGTTTATTGTTATGATTATGTACTTAACAACTTGAGAAATTGCTAGAGAATAAACCTATATTATTTTGGCAAATATATCATATAGTGTAGGTCTACATTAGATACCTACAGTATAATATGTAAGGCGATACCGGCCCTAATATAACATTGTAAATTTATTATTTATGAAATGCATTTATTGATTGATTGATTGATTGATTCAGATTTTGTCCGTAAAATCACAAAGATTAACTTGGACATGTCATCACTATCAATCACCCCCCCTTTTTTTTTTTTTTTTTTTCTTCCCCTGAATTTAATAATGAAAGTTCCCATGCATTATTATCATTTAAATAATCTGAAATTTTATAATAACCCTTCTTACAAAGATTACCCTTTACAATTTTCTTGAATTTATTCATTGACAGTTGGTGAAATTCTTTGGGCACTTTATTATAAAAGCGAACACAACATCCCTTAAAAGAAACTTTAACTTTACGTAGTCGAATACGGGGCAATGCAAGTTTATCTTTATTTCTAGTATTTACATTGTGATAATCACTTTTCTTAGGAAAGTTACTTAAATTCTTGTGAATGTAAACTAAGCATTCGAAAATGTACTGGGAAGCTACTGTCATTATATTTATTTCTTTAAATTTTTCTCGCAAAGATTCCCTTGGACCCATATTATACATAGCACGTACAGCCCTTTTTTGCAAGACAAATATACTATTGATAAGCGCGTCAGCAGCACATCCCCACAGCAGTATACCGTAAGACATTATACTGTGAAAATAGCTGAAATACACCAATCTAGATGTTTCGTGATTAGTCAAAAAACGAATTTTTTTGACAGCATATGCCGCAGAGCTTAGTCTTTTAGATAATGCGTCTATGTGTGGACCCCATTGAAGCTTGCTGTCTAAGGTTAGGCCCAAAAATACTGTACTTTCAATAGGCTTCAATGACTCTCCCTTGATATTAACATTTACTGGTACCCCGTTCTTTACATTAGGTAAGGTAAATCTAATGCATTTTGTTTTCTTTTCGTTCAGCAATAGGTTGTTTGCGCTAAACCAATCCACGACTTTATTTATAGCATTATTTACATTGTCAAAATCATTATTACGTCTATTTAACTTAAACACTAAAGAAGTATCGTCAGCAAATAATACTATGTCGTGATTTTTCTTAACCAGATGGGGCAAATCGTTAATGTAGATCAAGAACAGAAAAGGACCAAGTATGGATCCCTGCGGTACACCCATTGTTATCAAAGACCCCTGAGACCTTTTACCATTTACCTCAACTCTCTGAATTCTGTTACTTAAGTATGAGGTGATAAGGTCCAAAGATACACCTCTTATCCCATAATGACATAATTTGCTTACTAATGTTCCGTGATGTACGCAGTCAAATGCCTTGGACAAATCACAGAAAATTCCAAGAGCATCCTGCGAATCTTCCCATGCATCGTAAATATGCGTAAGTAATTCGATGCCAGCGTCGGTAGTAGATTTGCCTCTAGTGAAACCAAATTGTTTATCGTGTAAAAGCTTATTATTGTTGAAATGTTGCAGTAATTGAATTAAAATAAGCTTTTCATAAATTTTGCTGAAAGTAGGCAATATTGATATTGGTCTAAAGTTCGTCGGATCTAAAGTAGAACCAGTTTTGAATAATGGTATTACTTTACTATGCTTCATCAAATCTGGAAACATACCACAATCAATGCAGTTGTTAAAAATCAAAGCTAAATCTGATGCTAATGTATCTATAAGTGACTTGAGAATGTTTACTGATACACCCCATAAGTCCTTTGTTTTTTTTACATTAATTAATTTAAAAGCTTTTTTGATGTCTGAGGCATCTACATATCGAAATTTAAATTCTTTTTCACATATTGGTACGCATTCTTTAAGTAATGATTCGGCGTATAACTGGGACGAATTTAAAGCTTTTGTTGTAGTAGTTGGAATATCAGTAAAGAAGGCATTAAAAGCCTCCGCTACGTCAACATCTTCCTTTACTATATTATTATTTATATTTAATTTAAATGAACTACAATGATTATCTGTGGCTTTTCCCGTCTCGTTGTTGATTATTTTCCAGGTTGTTTTTATTTTATTCTCACTATTTATTATTTTATCACTAATATAATTTGATTTTGCAATACAACAAACTTTTCTGAACAGTTTAGAATAATTTTTCAATTTTTCTTTGAATATATCACTAAAATTGTACTGTTTTTCACTATATAACTCGTATAACTGTTGCCTACTTTTGTGTATACCAACCGTTGCCCAATCACTGAACGCACACTTGTTTGAGACCATCTTTGACTTCGTAGTGAATATTGAGTTAAACAAGTTATTAAAAGAATTAAAGAATTGGCAATATGAATCATTTGGGTTTACACATGAGAGTGAGTATGAAGAATCTGTTACCCAATTAAACTTAAATTTTTCTATTCTATTGATGGTTACAGGTACATAATTTATTTTTCTCATAACATTCAGCTTCTTTATTTCTATTTTTATATTAATTTGTTGACCCAGATGATCTGATGGTATATTACTAATAATACTTCTGTGTATAATCTGTATTTTAGGATCTATAAATATATTATCAAGACATGTTGAAGATGTTTCTGTTATTCTGGTAGGTTCATTAAACAATGGTTTCAAATTATATGAATTAAATAAGGTTAATAAACCTGTACTTCTTGAATTAACTTCTAATAAGTCTATATTAAAGTCACCACAGACAATGACTTTCTTTTTATTATTAATAGTTTTATTTAAAATTTGTTCTACTACTTTTTCAAATATATCAAAAGATGCAGAAGGCGGACTGTAAATACAGATTAGAATACATTGCTCAACCTCAATACAAGCCAATTCAATATTACATTCAACAGACAAACTAGTGATGTCTTTACGTTCTTTGAACTTAAGATTATTTCTCATCAATATTAATGAACCACCTCGGATGGCCTTAGACCTGCAATAGGCACTACAAATCCGGTGGTTGCTGATATTTAACATGTTCAGTTCATGGGTTCTAAGCCAATGCTCTGTAAGGCAAAGAATGTCTATATTGAAAGAATCAATGAATAATTCAAGCTCTAATAATTTACTATTATTATTCTATTACATATTATATACTATTATATTCGTTGTATATAGTTCGTATTTAGAGATGTATTACGCTCAATAATTAGATATCTTTGTATTGTATATAATGTAAGCTGAGAGAGTATTTGGCTCCTGATTCTTTACCAAAGAAGGTTTATTTATTTGTTAAAAATGGATTTGGTAACGAAAAACGAAATATTGTGTCCACATTACTCACAAATAATAATATATTTTTATTTTACTGTTATAACCTGCGCAATTAGAAATGATATTTGACAATGGCGGCGAGTACGTATGGTACGGTTGGCAAAACAAGTTCTCAAACAGGCCGGCGTCACGACGAATTTTCCATAAAAACGTAATAGCAAAATGATTTGTAATTCGAGCATAATTCCACGGTATTATTGTATTATTATTATTATTTAAATAGTATTTTTATCTAGGTCCATACAGAGTTTTTTTACAAAATACTTATTTTAAATAAAATTATTTTTTTAGTAAAGTAAAGTAAAGAGTTTAAACAGCTTTGCGTTATAAACCCGGCGTCGGCGCTTTTATAACGTCTTCAATGTGATCATTCATACGAACGCTTTTAAATCAAAAATTAATTTTAATGTTTCGGTTCTAAGTATGGGGACCCCCAAATGTAATTGATTTTTTTTCAAACTTTTTATGAAATCCTAGTGCGGTTCACGGAATACATCTACTTACCAAATTTCAGCTTTATAGCTATTATAGTTTCGGAGTAAAACGGCTATGACATACGGACGGACGGATGGACATACGGACCTCAGAACAAGGAATATAGAATTAGTTTCTATTATCTAAGATACGGACGGACGGACGGACATGACGAATCTATAAGGGTTCCGTTTTTGCCATTTGACTACGGAACCCTAAAAAGCGTCGCGTTCTAAAAGCGCCGACGTGTGAACACGTACTTGGGTATGCAAATGTTCTATTTGAACGCTTTTTTAACGGACGTTAAAAAAGCTCTCGTGCGAATTAGGCCTGACTGACTATTTTTTTGTAGCGCGTACTTCACTGTGTGAGTATAGACAGCGATAGAGAGTGAGCGAGAACGCATGCGAGAGGACGCCATTTATATATCAATTCTCTTTACGCGCAGGTTATACAGATATATTCAAGTCATGACATAGACATAAAATATTATTTATGTCATATAATCGAAATGTAGGAAATAATTGGATCTGAAACTTATTCATAAGCGTGTGATTTTTTTGTTGTCTTTACGTTTCACATCGGATTTCTAATGAACTATAGATTTTTAAAAGTAATTATGTTATCTTCATGCGTTTAAAATAGACAATATCTAAGTATCTACCTAATGAGAATTGATATAAAAATTTAGTGGCTAATATATTTTATGTGTACTTATGTATATTTTTATCTGTGATGTCTATTTTAGAAAGTTGTTTGATAAATGATCTGTTAGTAATAATGAACGATTGTATTATAATCTTTGAATAAAAATTATTGTGAAAAAATTATATCTTTTATTTAGGTACTTTTTCTATTAAAGTTATCAATGAGTTTCCTCACTATATTTTAATTCATCGCTAAACATGTGTATAAAGCAAATAGGTTTATTTTTCTAGACGAACAATGCACAAGACGGGTTTAGATCGAACTCACGATGAAAGTTTAGTCTCCTCTTAGCCAACATAGTATTTTTATGGGGTTTTCCAATAATTTCCAATTCCAAGGACTTGCCATGCAAACCATTTGAGATACATATTTCAAAAACTCATTATTACTCCTCATTACAAAAACATTTTCATTGTTGCTAAGAAGGAAAGTTCTTCACGAATTTGGTTAGTTTTTTCATTGCGTATATATTTATAGCGTTTAAATTTGGTGAGCTTTCATACAGGGCATACAGGGATGGCTTGAGCTTTCATGCATAGCTTTTAATATTTTGTGGTAACTGCCATCTATGCAACGTTGTGTGAACTTGTGTGCATTTTGTGCTGTAGAACAATATTTTCACACTTCTGAGCATCGCTACTGCATTAATAAGGACAGGGATCGCTAGATGGCAATGCAACTTTTGAAACTATGCAGTTCTATCAAGTTAGTCTAAAGAGGCATGCTGCTTTTTAAATTTCAAATTTAAACTGATCTTTTCTCTGTCGTTATGTGTTTTTGCTCTGTCAAATAAATAAATAAAACAATTAGGTACGTCCTACTTCAGTGATCTACTGTAGGTAGGTAGGTAACCTTATCCACCTTTGCCAGGCAGCTTAGCCATTCTTAGCTCTCAAATTGTTTCCCCCCTGTTATATATAACACTAATTACCTTTGTCGACACCTACGAAAAAAGATAGGTTGAGTATTTTTCTTAAAATGCTCTATATATGACGCAGAATGAAAACTTACCTCCCTGTAGTTGCCATTTGCTTTTTGCCGTAAGCAAATATTTACAAGCCAATTTTGACGAACTTGTCGAAAGTATTCCGTTACAAATATAAACAAGCCCGCTCTTCACCCTTTTAAGGTTAAACAAATACAGGTGGCACTGTTGTTCCGACCTATAATTTTGGGTGGGTTTATAATTTATATTTCGGCGGCGTCACAAATCACGCAAGATAAGGACTTGGCCACGGTGCGACCCGGCGCGTCGTAGGTACCCGCATGACTAATGTTCCCAATTAAGCCGAGCCATCGGGATGTACCGTACGCATGCATGTTTACTTTTTAACCAACTTAGATGATACCCAAATATTTGCCGGCCAGTGGTTAGGTAGCAAGTTATGTGTGCTTATTTTGTTTGTGTTCGGTAGTCGTTTATATAATATATTAGTAGCTACTTAGATTAAGTAGATTAAATCCAAAGAGCAACGAATTAAAGACACGAGCAACGAATATTATACTGCTGGACGTAAAAATTTAATGATTAATAGTATTTTGGTCGGAAGCGAATTGCATCCATTATGAACCAGTACTTGTACTTAAACCATTCATCATCATCATCAATTTAGTCATCGGACGTAGGTACACTGCTGGACAAAGGCTGGAAATCATTAAACTCCTCTAATGATTTTCAGGTAGGTATTACGGTCTGATGCAGATTGCAACTACCGTGAACTGGCGGCTTTGACAAGATCATCTGTCCATCTTGTTGATGGACATCCGACGCTACGTTTGCCGATCTCTGGTCTCCACTCGAGAACTTTTCGGCCCTACCAGCCATCCGATCTCCTCGCTATATGGCCAGCCCACTGCCACTTTACAGAGCGTTTTTTTCCCTAAATATCCCCGATTATATAACCCTCTCGTAAAATGAATTTAGGCCTTATCTCTCTCGTCAAGAAAGAAGTCCCTGTGTGCCAGTAATGGTGATTATGAATGTCTATTTTGATCGTTTCAAGTAATTGTTATTATTTTTAATTTCTATGACCCACAATATAATCAAACGCTCTCCACAATCTCTACCATATTTTTATTGTGGCTTACAAGTTACCTTCTTTGAGAAACATCAAAAGTTTCAGGAAACTGAATACAACAAATCTTCAGTATTGCGTAAGTAGAGTTGAAGATTGTATCAAAACGTTTTCCTTGAGCAATAAAAACATAATAAAAGCTTTTATCGTCTCTTTGTACACAAGAAGAAACTTTTCATTGCCTTTTAAACACGTTTTTATTGAACGGCCTAAGAACTTAATTTTTCTCTTGGTAGAAAAATTGGCAACAATAATGCCGTCTGTTTCAATGAAATACAAATTCAGTTATTGCAATTAGTTCGTTGCGTTTCGTGCGTCGTCATGTTGGAGTAAACAACTAAATAAGTCCCATTTCTTAAGACAACGAAAAAATGTGATTCGAATCTTAAATTTCGAGACGGCTTCATGTTGTTTTTTTTGTAAAAGGATTATTGTTTCAGCAATAAGTGGTCGTTTTATAGAACTGGTATTCTTTTAGTCGCATATTGCTGGAATGTTCTAGAGAATAAGTTGATCGGCAACAGTTTTCAAGATCCCAATGCAAGAGTTTCGTTTTGGAGGCGCCATAAATAACTGAAACTGCGGCAAGTGCCGTTTAAACTACTTCTAGCTTCTGAGAAGCTTACTTCCGTTCGCTGAAGTGGCTATAATAAATAAGTACAGGCTGTGATTTTACTTTGCTGTGCGCGAATGAAGAAATTTGCATAAATCTTATTTTACAACTTCTTCTCCTTTGACGTTTGTTTGTTTGCAGATACGGAATAAATTTACAGGATGTAAGCTATATGTATAGCATTAACACGATCTAATTTTACTGCGTCAAAGTAATACTTGTAGGTACGTAAGTTACTTTGAAAATGGCAAAAAATACAAAACATGGATTTGTGCATCGCTGACGCTGATTCAGTAAGCTACATAATAGGCCGGGATCCGTAGTACATGGAAATCAAGTGATTACTAACAAGCTAATTTTTGGTGAGTAGCTTCGTTTCGATGAGACGACTAAAAATATCCTATACCCAAATCTCGATTGTGGTAGCTAACAGAGATATCAAGGATTAAAAAAATCAAGGATGTAAAACCGGGATAACGGACCACGAAATTTGTCGGACAATATGTCCGTTAGATTTTATATATATTAATTAAGTATACAACAAAAAATCAGCTGGTTAGTAATCATAGTAATCATTTAAATTGACCTCGTTTTCGATACATTTTCGAAATGGCGGACTCTTTGATCAAACCATAGGTTTTGTAGGACAAACATGTTTTTATATAATTTAGATAATTATCTTGAGATAAAACATATTGTCCTACAAATTTCGTGGTCCGTTATCCCAGATTTACATCCTTGATTTTTTTAACCCTTGATATCTCTGTTAGCTACCACAATCGAGAGTTGGGTATAGGATATCTTTGGACGTCTCATCGAAACGAAGCTACTCACCAAAAATTAGCTTGTTAGTAATCACTTGATTTCCATGTACTACGGATCCCTGACTATAATATTATTACATATAGGTATGTGAAGCCTTATAATGTTCAATTTAAAAAAAGTGGCCAAGTGTGAGTCGGAATCTTTGAAATGTTACTAACATTTCAAAATTTCCGCTTACTAGATAGGTACCTACTTACATTGTTCCTTTCTGATGGCATTATTTATTCGCATATGGATGTCTACAAATTCACGAAACGTAAAATGTAATAATATCTTGACAGGCATTTCAAAGTCGAGTAACTTCTGGGATATTTTATTTTTGTACATTCCGAGAAGGCTGCTGAAATCCCTGTCTGTCATATCGAATTATGAAGTTGGGACGTTTGGGGCCTCTGAAGTTAAGCATACATTGAAAATAATTGGAACTAAACAAGCCTTTACTTATCACGAAACTTTGTATAACATTATAATCATACTATATAACCTGCCGACAGCTTCGCTAGCACTTTATCAACATAATTATCTAAGTATCTATTATATAAATAAGAAGAAGATTATATAAAAATCAATGCTTGAAATATTCGGTTTAAAAGGTGAGATTATTATGAGGTGAGTGAGATATAATAGATTATTAAATTTTATAAGATTACCTACTTGCCACAAATTAATAAGAAGCATTTGGAATTGTAATTTAATTACACTATATGTTTATGTTATATTTAAGGCTATTTGTAAATATATTATAAAAAAAATTGCTACGTTTTGTTTAGGTACTTATTGTGATAAACAAGGTTATAATCTTTAGAAGTCTGTAGATTTTTTGTGATAGTCAAAATAAGTTTCTCCATTTTGGTAGGTAATCCTTAGAACTATGGCGTTAGCTTTTGGTTCCCTGCCAGATAAGTTTTTATTCCATTTCAGGTACAGTCAGCGACTAAAAGCATTTGAAACTTTTTTAGTTCTCGCTGTTTTCAACTTAAGTTTCCTATGTTTATTTCAAGACATTATCAGCTTTACCATGCCAATTGTTGGATCCTTGCTTGGACATTGACATAAAAGAAACATCAGTACCTACCTACTCTCAAATTTGCGTAAAAAGTCATTTCTGAATGCCACTTTATGTATTTATCATAAATTTTATTAAAATATTACTTAATCTTTTAATGAGTGTTAATGTGAAGCAAAAATATTTATTATTTGTATATAAAAATTCCTACAAAACAGTATGTGCTTATTATGTGGTTATTATTATTATACATCGGTCTTAGCAATAATTACTTGTTAAACATTCCTTAATTTATTTTGTATCTGACTGTACCATCTGCTTAAATTTCTGTGTAGGTACTTGTGAATAAAACTTTAAGCGCTTTGAAATACGAAAGACAATTTTGTAAGGGGCTTATTCCTAGTTTGCTTTTCAAAGTTTATTTATCCTTGTAGATATTAATAGTACTTAGGTTTAATCATAATTTAACATCAGAGTTATTTAAATAAATAAAAAATATATAATTATCTTGTTGAATTGTTTAAATAAGTATAATAATTATATTGCTGGAAAAGTCATATTGCAACAACCCCGTGGTCAGTTTGTGTTACCTACGGATATTAATTACATTGCTGATACTTAATATCTTCAGAAATTCTAACAGAAATTGGTATAGTTACTACTTTTTTTAAATCTATCCTTGTATTATTTTATTAAGCATATCAGAAAAACTGACCCGTAACACAAGCTTCGAGCTTATTACGGGGCTTCACCAATCCACATTTAACATACGGAAGGCTACTTAGTACACAGAATGACACTGCTGCCCATAATCTGGTACTTATTATAATCACTTAGTCGCCTTGGCGAGACCTACCGAAGAGATGGGATAATACCAATGTTGAGCCAGCACCACACGGCTAAAACATAAAGTGCATTAGATAATATCCAAGATGTTCTCCAAATCGCAAAAACCACTTAAAAAACCAACCTTATTCGATAACTTTATTTGATTCACATTCAAAATCATATGGAATGTTAAAATATGTGAGGCGAGGATTCTGTAAAAGATTTATGTTGGCAAACTCTCAAAATGTAGGAATGGCACATATCTGCTGCCAATTTCGGGATTGGACGAAGTGCCTGAGGACAGGATGATATTATGGCACTGTACTGACCCTAATCCGAGAAACTGAACACTTTTTCGTGTCATTGTGCTTTCAGCTGATTTTGCCATCTATGAATAGGTACATACCGAAATTTGGATGATTATCTAGTCGTGGAGGAAATGAAATTCGTATATTACCTGTTTGTGTTGCTATATGGTTAATAACTTACACATGTACAGTGAACATTATGTTGGACCAAACTCCCTTAGAATCATTTCAAATTCCGAACTTCAAACAAGACGGCCTACATGTAAACAAATATCTCCGATCTATTGAATTTTAAAAAAAGAACACAGTTGGAACAAGTCTTTTGTGTCCTTATCCGGTAAATCTGGGTCTCTCAACTATCCAAAAGTCCCTGATGACCAATGTTGATTCGTCCCTATCCTCATAAATATAAAGATCAAATTCTCAGTACAATAGCCCTCCCGGACGACATAATTCGACATAGTAGACCTTTGTGAGAAAATATAAACAGGAAAATACATTGAGCCAGACAGGAAAGCTAATATTAAATCACCTGCGCCCTGTTTGTGCCAGTTAACAAACCATCTGGGACATTTTTGCAAATATCATTCGTGAAATTCACGTTCAAGCTAGTTAGTTCCGGAGCGGTCGCTTGGGTAAACGTAATTACGAAGTTGAGATTCATAATAGTTGCCCAAGAACCTTAGGTACGTTTTGCGTCGACATAGTCACAACAAAAACAACAAGAAATTAGCAAACTCACTATCGTCTATTTCATTATACGGAGTAAGAAAGTATATTGGTACCGATGGACTTGCAAGCAATGTAATGTTTTTACAGCTTTTATCCATAGAGAATGTAGGTCAACATTATGTTATCTTTTACAACATTGTGAATATCACTAAGCAAACACATAACTGGAAAACATATTTATATATGATTAATATTTCATGTAACTGAAGTTAGTTCAACTTTCTCTGTTCTTAGTTTAGTTATGTAACTGTCACGATCTGGTCGTTCTGTATGCTCTCTAAAGACGCTACAGCATCACTTGCTGTAGCGTGCTTTCAGGACTTAGGTACAGTTTTAAAATAAAGGCTGCTTTCATATTAATTATTAAACATATTGGTACATTTCTTAGTACTGAACCTCTGGTACTATTCTTGTCCGGATAAAAATAACACCTAAAAGTTTTATCAATTAGAACTCCAGTACTGCTATCGCGCCCTGATACAGTCGCTAATTGCCAACTATTAGCCGGATAACTGGGGAACTTTGGCTAATTTGATTCATAAAAACAGAGAAAGGCTACATAACGAGGAAGGCTAAGCTATATAACGAGACAACGGTACCGACAGCTTCCAGCGGGGCAATAAGCGAGAACTTCCGCGGTGCTCATGAAACTTTGACCATAACGGAGGCCTTCCGCGATTAAAGTAATATCCTACAGGACAAGTTCTGTGCACCCGCTCCACGTTAGTAATGTACAACATTCCTCTAAAGTACTTGCTAAGCGTCGCTTCCGAAGAATCCTCCAAGATTGCATTCTGTTGGATGTCCGTTCACGGAAAACAAGGAATTTCAAAGTTACATTTTAATTTTGCAGCTCCAGTTATTTTCTTTTAAAATTTTACTTAACTATTAAAATTATAATCTGAGCAAGTTTAGTTGAAACAACCACTGCTTAGGTCATTTTAATAGGTCCTTGGAATGTTCCACTTCAAGAATTTGACCCAGAGCCACAAACAAAGTCGAGCACTTGTGTTCCACCGAACCTCAGTTTCGCACATTCGGGTCCGCCGCAGCGTAGTAAAAAGATCCCTTTACGGCATTCCTAAGTAGATTGGCTTGTAAATGAAGGTTATACAGGTACCGGCTAAAATATCAGCGCAATTTGACAACGCAACCCGTTTCAGTCAAACGCTCCACAAAGCGGAACGAGTGAAATGTTGCCAATAAAAAAAGGTCAAACGGATGGCCTCAGGCTCGGTGAGGCTCGGTTTTTCAATATCTCACGGCTGTCGCAGGTAGGCGTGGCGATGGCGGGAAACCTGTCCTATACATCCTCATTTTGCCCGTCAATCGCCGCCCGCAATCCAGCGCAAGTTCAAAACAATAACCTTTGTGTTCTACCCGTAGCTTAATTTACCAAGTAATTAAAACAAGAATGAGGTTGTTTCGGAGCGAGCACACAAAGTACCGTTTTGACACGGAAACACTGCAGTCTCAAAGTTTCAATCTCTTACATTTGATTAATTGAAGCAGTATAGAGACTGTGCTGGAGTTACGAGATCGCGATACCTTGATCTTTTGTTCAAGTAGCTTATTTGCTAGAAAGCTTAGTTTCCCTGTGCAATACTTATTTCAGCTGCGTTGAGTACTATTTCGTAGACACAATATATAATTCACATGCCTTAATTTAGATGTATCGGTTGGCGCAGCTTGCATTCGACGTGGCTGAATAGAATGTTCTGTAGTCATAAATAGTTCCACAGACAGCCTGTGTACACTCCAGAAGCATTTACATACGTATCGAGATCTTAGAGTCAACTGTTCCTTGAATACATACATACATGTTCAAACATATATTTTATTTATATTTTTCAGCCCCCACATTTTTTATTTTTAACTTTTATTAAAAGTCAAATGTGTTGTATAAGTTACAAACATCCAGCTGACAATCCAGCAGTTGAATAGCATGTGCAGGTAGGTAGAGTCTCCATGGAAATAACAGAAATTCAGTGAAAAAGTTATTTCAATACAGAATTTCATAACGTTACGGTACAAAAAACGAAACAGATGTTTGTATTCAATAATGTGAATCAAGTGAGAGAACATGGAAAAATTTTAAACCTTTTCTTTATTTTAAACCAGTTTTTTAAACTTATAAGATTTTCATTTTAATTGAAAATTGTCAATAACTAAAAGTAAAAATTTGGAAGTTGTATTCCACAATACAAATAACTTCCTGACCAAAACGGTAACTATTACAAAGCACTCTAGTTTATCCGTTCCCATTCAATATTCCTCTAGAGATTAATCCATTTGACTCTAGATCTAGGAATCTGTGTACGAAGCCTGTCAGTATCATCCAAATCAACTTGCTACGAGAATGGGTACTAGCATGCACTACAACTTCTGTACGATACTTCGATAGCCCAATACACTCCACAAACTATACCCGATTCTCAAGAGACACATCAAAATTTCACCTTTCTTTGAATACCAACAGAAATGTCGACGTAATAATGTTTTAAGGGTATTTGCACGAGAGAACATAAATACCAGACATTCACTGCAAAGAAAAGAAACTCTCTATGGGATAAATGGAGATGGCTAGATATGTAAGTATACGGAAACCCTCTTTACACATATGAATAACACCCTCGTTTACCTGCAAAACGATATTGAAAATCGGGAGAGGCTATCCGTTTTACCTTTCTCTCTTTATTATTCGAACATTTTCACTTATTTACTTTGTTACTACTATAAACATTTTTTTACAGTACAACTTCACGGGACGCCTAACAGGTACTTTAATATGCCAGCTAAGTATTAATAAGGATTAAAGTAAGTTTCCGAATTCATCTTTATGCTCTGATTATATTAATAACAATGTTGATTGCAGTTTATTGCCCAGTGACATAATTACCTATATCTACAAGGTTTGTTCTTGGAGATTTATTATGAAATAGTTTGCATGATTTTGGAGTTCTAGCGTAGTGCACTTTATCGATAGCACATAAGCGCTATTGAGGCTGAGCGGAAGGACAGTAACAAACAAGTTTCTATTGACTATCAGCAGCTTGGAAGCAGACACGTAAGGGTTTTTCTGAAAGAGCCAAAATTCCGTGCCTGGAACATAAAAGACAGGTATTTTCTAATAAACACAGGCCCGACCTCTGTTTTACTGTCATGAAAATTGCTAGCTCTTTTACCCTTCGGTTTTAATAACTTCGTAAATATTGATTTCATATTGACTGAAGTTCCGAAGTCTACAATTCTCTCAAAAGTTTATGGTGCGTCCAAAACTGAACCCTTTTGAATAGGCACTCACCATTTACAACATTAGCATTATAAAATATCTATGATATAAAACAGATGCCAGTTTGGTGTATAAATAAATAAATAAAAGACGTCCAATTTATCAAAACTAGAAAAAAACAAACGCAACTTATGCATGGACGCTGCTGCGTGGTTAAAACGTATTTCTTATGATGATCGCATGATCATTAAGGTTCCACCTTTCCTATTTAGGTACCAATTAGTCCTTTCTAACGAACTGCCAGCACATCGACTTAAAAACTCCATCGGTGAAATAGCGCTTAAGTAAGTGAGCTAAACGAGCACACAGTATTTAGAGGTGGGCCTGTACCGCCGGAGGTGGAGGTAGTAATTGCACCGCTGGATGGATGCACCGGAGTGCGACATCGGTAATTGCTCGGCGGGGAACAGTGACAGTGGCCTGATGAATGGAGCCAGCGGAAAATTCACTACGCGGAAAAACTCCTATACATTTCTGTAAATGAAAACCGGAGAGATCGTGTTGCTGCATGCTGTTCTAAGCTTTGAAGCTAAGTAATCAAGTAAGGCTTAAGGTGCTTTTCTTGTTTTCTTGCTTTAGATACGTTTTAGCTGCATGATATCTTCGGAAGCGTTCTAAGGTAGGTACAATATTGATTGGCGTAACTCTTTTTCGACTATAGTCATGCTATGTATGTTTATTCTTTTTAGTAGGTATATCAGAAATATAGCACCCGTAACAAAAGCTTCGCGCTTGCCCGGGGCTATATGCTGTGTGAATTGTCCAGCAAAATGTATTTATTTGTTACCTGCTCACCAACATTACATAAGATAGATACTTATGACCAGAACTAATGTGTCTAAGTCATAGTATATGTAGATATATTCTCCGGAGTGCGACATCAGTTACTGTTCGGCGGGAAACAGTGAGAGTGTCCTGATGAATGACCTAATGCATCTATATTAGATTATTCATATGTCAGCAACTGTACTCGTGAGCCTACTCTATAGTGCCTGGGACGTTAATCTTTGGAAAAGAATTGCTTAAGACCAGATCCAAGCGTCTCTCAGCATAATCAGCCGTATCTAGAAGTGAAAACCATGTCATATGTCTGGTATTAATGAGACGGATTATTATTACCATATTTTCTTTGATCTTTTTACCACGTGGCTATTAAGATCTCGGATCCAAGATCTTTACAATGAAAGTCAAGCGCTCTCCGAACTAAGCCAGTGGAAAATTCACTTGGAACGCAGAAAAACAATTCTCTTCTGTAAATTAAAAATAGCTAATATTGTAGTAGTAGTTACTCAAAGCTTCCTGAGACTTACTTTGTTTCTGGAAAAGCTCGCGTAAGCTCTTCTAAAGCTAAAGTAAGAAGAGAACGTCATCAGCGAGCAGTATAGGCATATTACACTTAATAATGCGATCATTTAGCGTACTATAAAATACTTTAAGGGCTTAGTTTTATTTAAATATGTAATCACATCACCTTAATGTACCCTTCATTATAATTCATTCAAAATTATACAATTTATTATTTATTGAACTACAATTCTAGAATGAATTGATGTTATGATTGCACAAAAGCAGAAGTATTATTCAGTTCAATTTACCTTACCTACCGAAAATAGTCTCACGAGAGCGTGTAGCTAAAGTTCAGGCATCGAAGACCCCTTTGGGTTAGGACAGTGAGTTTATTTGTGAAATCCAGTAATGTTCTAAACACCCGATACCTTCGACCAGTGGCGAGTTTGACCACGGAGAGGGTCCATAAGTAATAATTTATTACCAGCTTGCCTCATGTGAAACTATCACGGAGAGTTGGAAATTGGAGGAATCTGTAGAGAACGGATTAATTCGTCTAAAATTTTGCATACAAGTTTTCTTGATGTTCACTTTTTACTCATCATAAGTGAACATATTTATCAGAGGAGGTTATAGGTTATAAAACCTCCACTAAATAAAATACAAACTAAAATACACAAAAAAGTATGCAATATACATGGATCTCTAACAGAACCTTGTTAGAGATCCATGTATATTGCAAACTACATTGCTAAAAACCAATAATCGCGTTATATATAAAATAATGATTTTATATAATATTATATTATTTTCATAAAATAGGAGAAGTCGGTCATTACCGGTAGAAAGAGCTATACAATGAAAACTTCAAAGATGTGCGTGCAAAAGCTACAAAATTAAAATCAAAATGGGCTTAGTCCAAATGATAATCCATCAAATCCTCTCGGCTAGAAGAAACGCGATGCACATTCCGTATTCAATTCACAGTAAGTATGATTATGTAATACTGTTATTACGGTACGGAGCTTTAATTTTCCTTCTAATTTTGTATTCTGGCTTTGTTGAATTGAATGTTTGCGGAATACGTGCTTAAATAGCGGTATCGGGTTTTGCACAAGCAATTGCTACTTGTAATGTTAATTTCGGATTTGATAAGGGAATACTGTCATTCATAAAAAAAAATTTGATTATTCAGACTAATTTAGGCAGACTTGGCTAGTCGACGTTTCTTTATAGACAACTTATTTTTATTTATTTATTTTAGCAAAACTATCGGCATCGGCAGATACAAAGTTAATTAAATACTGAAAAAAAAATCAGTTAAAGGTTTCCACAGGTAATAAATAGTCTTGATAACCGCATGTCAAAAGCTAGTTTTAGCTAGTTTTATGGATTTAATTTGATAACAATTTTCTTAGTAAAATCACAGATGAAATTATAATGAGACTAGACATACTCGATTTACTTGATTTCAGATCAAGTCAAACTTTTGGACTCGACCTCTTTTAAAAAGTTGTGTATCTCCAAAGGACTAAAACATTATACGGATACAATTCCTTTGAGACTCTCCAGTATCCTGCCACGGCGGAGTTTTAAATTGATCTCAAATAAAATATAGAATGGTGACTATTGTCCAAAAGAATGTTGAACAAAGAGAATCTTTCTATTGTTCACGTAAGGTGTGGTATCTTTGGCACAAACTTAAGTTAATAAATTGAAAGACACTAATCCTTTGAGTCCTTATTTGGGTCACAGAGAAATGGGTTTTATGCATCTATTAATATTAGGTACACTTTTGTAGATTATAAAATACCACATTTATGGTAGCCATAATAAACTAGTTAATTATTTAGTTTACATGATATATAAGATGGGAATAATATTAATTCTAATGAAATTATCAATTATATATTTGAAATAGGAATTCCGTATTTTGTACAACATTAAGTCAATGCTATCAACATTAGTGTTGTGAAACGCACTTGTTTTTTTAATTCATTATTTTGTATCTGTGGAATACTGTAGAGATGTCGTCCCGTCCTGTTATTTTATATACCTACTTAGGAACTCCTTGGTAAGTTAGTTTACGAGTGCAAGCCGATAGAGATGCACCTACTCGCTTGTTCTCTGTTACTCACAATCAGCGATGCCCTGGTAAGAATTTAACAATGTTTTTGATTGAGTCCTATATACGATGCCTTAGCTTTATTGGTTTTACATTCATCTTCGACGTAATTTTGGCCTTACCTGTGACAAAGAGACCATTATTTAAATCTTTTGTAGTTCGTATTGCTTGTCGAAAACAAAAATACATTTGACCTACATCATGACAAAGCATCACTATTGAGCTATCGGTTAATGACTGATTGAATTAATTATTTTGTTTATGGATTTATTTAAGTTGATAACAGTAAAAGTACCTAGTCGGTGAATATTGATAAAACTTTTGATAAGTTTTAAAGTTTAATTCAATTATCGTTAGTTTAAATTACACCAGAATTTCAAACAAACAATCAAATTATTTATTTCAGATGTAGATATCAATAAAAAAGTTACGTGGTTTTTAATATAATAACATTTTATAAATAGTTAATAGAATTTACGGACAAGTAGGCACATTAATATATACCTTGTATATTATTTTATCAGAAGTTACCAAAATACCCGGATTAAATACCATAATACCAGGTCATAAGAATTATACATAAATAAATATTATTATCTATCCGCGAGATTTACGGGAATCGAACCAGCAACCTCATGCAGGTGGACCTTCGTCCTCTACGCCACAACAAAGTCATCAGAGTCAGATTTAATTTAAATAGATCAATGTTATTGTGATACTCTGAGTATGCAAACTAATTATTCGTTTTTGCAGGCCGCATTCCAGACCGGAGAGTTGAAGACATCTTACAAACTAATTGACGGCAATGAGATTCCTGCTCTTGCTCTAGGAACCAGTTTAGGTCATCTCTCTGACGCAAGTATAAGACTATAAGATCTTACGTCGTCCTTATGACATGTGTCATTGACCTATACTATTTATATTGATGACCTTTCTGGCGCAGCGGGCGAAGGTCTGCCTGCGACGCAAGAGGTTGCGGGTTCGATTCCTGGAAACAAAAAAAATTACTTGTAGTTATTTGTATTTGTGTATTATATAATTAAATTATCTATTTATGTAAGTAGGTATATTATATTAAGTATATCAGAAATCCGTAATACAACTTTGAGCCTACAACGGGGCTAGATATTTCTGTGCGAATTGTCCACCACACATACACATATCTCCCAAAACCTATAACGGGATATATTAGAGAGACCTGTATGTACCCAATGACAAAGGCCTCCCTTAAAAAAATCCAATTGTTTCGGTCGGATGCTACTTGCATCTACCGTGAACTGGCTTTGACCAAATCATCCGTCCATCTTGTTGGTGGACGTCCGACGAAAATCTCATTATCCAGAAGAAACTTTAAAACAAGTTACGTAAGCATTTCGTTTTTGTACAATTAACAAAAGCAAAAATAAACCAAGCTAGTTAGTAAATGCTGTAACGTTTTTGTCTCCGAGTTCAACATCCTTTGTGAAACGGGAACACACTATGTTCCTCTTGCTGCATGTTTCCTCTAGTGCCCCTATCATTAGACGCGAGTACTTAGATCGAATCCCCAAACGCGGCCAACAATCGGAATGCGGGACGAAAATGAACTTTTTAATTATTCATGAAAAACGTCCCGGACGAATGTGGACTAAATCGCGTTTATTTTGTGTAGTTTTTTTTTCGCGTTAATTTTTTGACTTATGTGTTCATAACATTTCAGAAAGAAAATAACTAATATCACTAATCTATACTAATATTATAATGAGGAAAGATTTGTTTGTTTGTTTGTAATGAATAGGCTCCGAAACTACTGGACCAATTTCAAAAATTCTTTCACCTTTGGAAAGCTACATTATCCCCGAGTAACATAGGCTATATTATAGCAAAGAAAATTGCGGGAAAGTGTAAAACGCGGGCGAAGCCGCAGGGCGGAAAGCTAGTATATAATATATATGTCATTCAATTCAATTAACTGTACACAAACTTACTACCTACTAATAGTACTAATAAATGAAATCAAAGTTTAATTAACATGATAATTTCAAAATTGACGCTACACTTACCTATTGCTTGGCAATTTACATATGTTAATCTTAATATATGTAAATTAACTAGGTATATATCTGGGAGAGCAGCATTGGAATAAAATTATAAAATATGTATCATTACCTATATTTGTAGATGTTTATTCTGTAAGTAAATATCTCATAGACATTAATAACAATAACTAGCAATAACTAAAAGAAATTTTATAATTTTAAAGTAAACTTTGATTGTTCTGATGAAAAACCAATAAATGAATATAAATTAAATCTACAAAATAAGTAGACAATGTTGGGCTTCTAAGATCTAAAGACTTCTTACAATGGAGAGACTTGTTTTTCTTTTACATGGAATGTTTATAATGGGATAACAATGTGTGATAAATACTAAGCCGATACCAAGATAGAGTGAAAACTATTTATTGGATTCTGTTCGAAAATGTAGAAGAAATGCTTCTTTATCAAGTTGCCTGCCTTTCTGTAATCTGCCTTATGACCAAAACATTTCTGGAAGAGATCACTCTTGAGCGATAAGGCCACCCATTGTACTTGTTTCTTCTGTGTTGTATTTTAATTTTTTTGTTGTACTTTTGTTATTTCGGTGTACAATAAACTATTTTTGGGTTGTGCATTGTACATATTGTAACATTCACCAACGATGCCAAAGCTGACTCGTGTGTACCCCACAGGGAACAAGGCTGCTTTCTGTGAACCACTCGGTGGCTCGGGCGGTACAATGGGCGCTGGCCGCCGGGTACAGGCACGTCGACACCGCGCCGCTCTACCGAACGGAAGACGACGTCGGTCTAGGTGTTAACAACTATCTCGCACACATGATAAAGCCTAGGGCTGATGTCTTTGTCACAACTAAAGTGAGTATGTTTTGAAATGTTTAAATAAGGTTAGGTTATCAATGCGTGAGTATCGTTTCAAAATTACAATGAAAGGTAGATTCGATTTTTATTGCGTTACTTTGCTCGCATTATAATTATGTTCGCATCGTGTTATAAGGATTTGGTCATGAGCAATTGAGCGTGCGGGTATTTTTCTCTATCAAAATGTAGCAAACGCTAGCATACGTTACAATATTTCAATGTATTATTAATGATCAACATATTTTAAATTTCACCACCACAATCTTCCGAATTACAAGAAAAGCTACAATTATTTCAAAACAGTAATTAAACTATCGGAAAAATCTCATAAAAAATAACTATTGTTATTCAATATCAATGGACCTTAATTTAGATTATTTATTGAAAAAAATAATAATTTAACTTGAATGCCTAATGCCTAAATATATAATATAGAGTCTATATTATATATTTATTTATTAATATAGAGTCTATATTATATATTTAGGCATCTTATATGATGTGAGAATTTAATTAGTTTTTAATTGTGAATATAAATCTGAATTACAAAAGGCACTGAAAACTAACACCAAATTGATTGATAAAATATTGTTAAAATTCACATTCGCATTTCGCCAAAGTTAAACAAATGGTTCCAAAAGCAATTTATTTACATGGGTCACATTTGTTCTCATAATACGAGTACGACTCACACACGTCCCATTTTTCGGAAACTTTCCACTCAATTGCATTCCATGTCACTGGCTTCGAACCATTCCAAATTTCTATCAATAAAGTAGATTTCTGCTTTCACAGTGCAATGTATAAATCTGCTTTATCTGTGTAGTTTTGGAAATAGCATACTCAGTTAAACTGAAACAGGACGTATCACTGTTTTATATTGTTATATAATACTGTCGTATTCAGAGACGTTAAGTGATGCTGCTCTCTATGAACGCCTGGTTCTTTTCTCTAGATTTTTTTGTATATTACTGCTTTTTGTTGTTATTGTGTTAAGATAGAAAGAAACTAAGTAAAAAGCTGTATTCATTACATAACATAGAAATATATTAAGTCGGAATTTTCACACCATTTAAAAAAAACTTCTACTTGCTACATCTATCTTGACGAAGACATTTTTCTATCAATGTATTCTCCCTTACTTTCAACGCACATTTGACGTAAATCTATACGTTTGACGGAAGTCGGCGTACGCACAAGCAATTTCCGACTTTCGTAAATTTCAGTTCGAAGTGAATAGAAATTACGTGGCCGGTTCATCGCGTGTGCGGTCGATCACGAATGTTATTCGGATTAGCTTCTGTCTGTGGTTTCTCACTCATGCGTGCTCTAATTTATAGATAATGTACGCAAATTTGTTTGTAATTAATATTAATTGTTTCCTTATTAGATATTCCGTTTGTTCATAATCTTATAACAAGCCTTTCATCATATCGTTTTGCCGAGTTGTATTGGATTTCTCGCGAAAACAGGTGTTTTCTCCTCACCAAATAAATCAGCCTATGCAATGTTATTCCAGATCTTTGAATACTTCAAATTTCAAATTTGTATTTTCAAATTTGATTCAAAAAACTTTTCACATGTGAAGTCACAAGGAAAATGTACAAAAAAATTACATTTATTGATATTATAGCGAAGTTATTGTTTGTTATAAAAAATTGAAATCATAAAAAGAGCGTAGGTACTATTAGGAGTAATTTTGATGCACAATGATATAGGTATTATTCAATACCAACCCAATTTATTTATTTTTTTAATTATTTTTAAATATTTAGATTAAGAAGTTTTTTTATCTCGTACATTTATTTTAAAAATATTTGTTTCTAGCTATGGATTCATAACTACGAGAGAAAAGAGGTCCCAAATGCCCTGCGGAATTCACTGAATGAACTGCAGCTCGACTACATCGATCTTTACCTAATGCACTATCCATTTGCATTCAATGTGAGTATCGGAATTTACTTTCATACATTTAAATGTATTGTTAGCTATCTCACAGTCTTTTAAATTAGACATGTTTTTATTATTATCATCTATGTTAGTTACTTACCTGTATAACTTATATTTATTATTATTTATTTATGTTATTGCCACACTCTGACCTGGGGCCACAGCATTTCAGCGGCCTGATAGTACCTGTACTACTACCTGTACTAGTGTATTTTGTGTTTAGTTTTTAAGTATTTTATTCAATAATCATTGTAAGAATTAAGAAGGCAAATAAATATTTTTCTATTGTATTCTACACCTTAAAGTCACTTTAAGAAAGACACGTGGTGGTTCTATTGTAATAAGTAGTATATAATATTTGATAATACCTACCGCCCTATTTCTTCCCGTGGGTGTCATGAATGACACAGGGATCTACCAATATATCAGAAGACTGGCAGCCGCTCCTTTCTGAGTTTTGTTACAACTTTAACATTTGGAGAAATAAAAATATAATTAATAAATGATCAATTGATTATACGATAAATTATTCGTATCTAAAGTACTTATGTAACTATTGAAAAATTCATAGGGAAGCAAAGCTTTTGTAAACGACAATGTCATTTAAATTTAACTCCCATATAAACTGTTAAACAAGGCTATTTTCTGAATGTTTAATTACCGAAATAAAAGGAATCCTTAGAACACAATTTGAAACAAACCGGGACAACCTGTATTGATCAAGCGGCCCCGTTACAACTTGCGAACTCACAAACGAAGTGACAATTCAACTGCATTCGTTGTGTCCCTACACAATACTCTCGTTATTTTATTTTCAATCAATTTGGTATCTAATAAGAAAAGGAATTGCTTGTTAAACTGGTTGTTTTAAATTACACGTTGACACTAAATTAAAAGAGGTGAGAAGTAGCTTAAAACTTTACTCGTTTTAGCTCTGTTTCTGAAGAGAAATAATACGTGTTAATAAAGATTAACACGTATTATTCTCACCACATAATATTATTATAAGCACAAGGGGATGTGAGTATGTTTGTTGCTCTTTCAAGCAAAAACTGCTGAATAGATTTTGATGAAACTCCACAATAATGTAGCTTACATATTTAAATAGCACATAGACTTTTTAGCGCTGGAAAATCCGGAAAATGTTATAGCGTAGGCAAAACTATCATATACGAGATACGAGGATCCCTTTCGATTTTTTTATACTAGCCACATTATAAACATTAGTAGTGTAAAGTAAAAAACAAATTCTTAAAAAAACGAGAACAACCTAATTTTGCTTTTCAGAGTGATGGCTCCATAAGTTCCATAGACTATCTTACAACTTGGAAAGGAATGGAGGATGTGAAAGAGCTAAACCTCACTCGATCCATAGGCGTATCGAACTTCAACTTAACCCAGATGAAGAGGCTGTGGGATAACTCGAGAATAAAGCCTGCGGTTTTGCAAATTGAGGTGAGTGCTCAAAAACTAGAGCAAAGCTGCTGTTAATGGAATCATTGACGTAATGTAGTTTCATTTCTTGTTTTTCTAAGATTCCGATATTCTACTCGTAATAGTTTTGCCATGTTCGTCTCTCTGTCTGTGATTATGACAACGAGGCTGAAATTGTAAGGAAGCTGTAGATTACAAATATTTGAAAGGTAAATACAAATATTTGTGTTCAAAGTTTATAACTTTTTATGAGAAAACGGCTGAATCGAATGCAATGTGGTCTAGAGATAATTGCAAACATATTTTTTACTGAGGAAAAATACCTCTTTCTGTGAAAAATACTATTATAACTACTAGATAAGCAATTGAATAGCGCAATGTATCATGATATAAAATTGCAGCCTTGTTGTCTTATTAAAAAGGTAGCACATTTTTATTTAATTATCAAACACTGCACTGACACTTCGAAATATAATAACCTAAGAGCCCGTGATGGCCAGACCTTCCTTTAATTCACAAGCGTGAAAATTCTGTCATGTGTATGTCTAACATAGGTAAGAATAACCCCCAAACATGAAACCTGGATCGCGGTTCCTTTGGGAGATAACAACCTTTTACCTGTTATCTCCCAAAGGAACCACGATCCAGGTTTCATGTTTGGGGGTTATTCTTACCTATGTTAGACATACACATAAAATAATTTTCACGCTTCAGAATTAAAGGAAGGTCTGGCCAGACCGGGCTCTTAGTATAGACTAATAACCTGTGATGGCCAGACCTTCCTTTAATTCTGAAGCGTGTATGTCTAACATAGGTAAGAATAACCCTCAAACATGAAACCTGGATCGCGGTTCCTTTGGGAGATAACAACCTTTTACCTGTTATCTCCCAAAGGAACCACGATCCAGGTTTCATGTTTGGGGGTTATTCTTACCTATGTTAGACATACACATAAAATAATTTTCACGCTTCAGAATTAAAGGAAGGTCTGGCCAGACCGGGCTCTTAGTATAGACTAATAACCTGTGATGGCCAGACCTTCCTTTAATTCTGAAGCGTGAAAATTATTTTATGTGTATGTCTAACATAGGTAAGAATAACCCCCAAACATGAAACCTGGATCGTGGTTCCTTTGGGAGATAACAGGTAAAAGGTTGTTATCTCCCAAAGGAACCGCGATCCAGGTTTCATGTTTGAGGGTTATTCTTACCTATGTTAGACATACACATGAAAGAATTTTCACGCTTGTGAATTAAAGGAAGGTCTGGCCATCACAGGCTCTTGGTCTATAATGAAAGTTCCCTGTAAATCTTTGTACAGAAAGTAAAACGCGCCATAATATTGTTTGACACACATGAACTCAATATCCGTTTTCACAAACATCTCAATAAAGTATTTATTATCTCATAAAACTCACTGAAGCCTGTTATAAAATGTTTCATAGCAGGAAATACCTATATACGGCCTACGGTGAAATAATTGATGCTTCTTTATTTTAATTGGAGAGGACGAATTACGTGATTTCGAAATTTATATGGCTTTTTATTTATTCCGTAAATCAGTAATACGGGAGATATAAAATAATATGAAACGTAAACATCAATATCAACGAGTTAAGTATGCTACCGTGTGCTTCCTTCCGTGAAGGTGCTACTTCGCGCAAACATTTCGCAACTGCCTAATAACGAGCGTTCCATCCAACTGACAAAATATATTTAATGACTTCGTTCATTTAGAGGAAAATTAATCTTAAATTAAAAAAACGCTATTATTGAAGGTTAATCCTACCATCACTGAAAAGGAGTTGGTGAATTGGTGCAAGGAAAAAGGGATTATAGTTATGGCTTATTCCCCGTTTGGTGCAATATTGGGACGGAAGAACGACGCACCTCCACCGAGAGTCGATGACCCGTTACTGCAGAGCCTGGCTTCCAAATACAAGAAAAGTGTACCGCAAATCCTGCTTCGATACTTGGTACGTGTAATTACTTAGTTTACTTTACTTTTCATTGATACAGTTGCGGTTCCCGAAGAATGAATGTAAATTTTAGTGGATTGTTACTAACCTTGTGTTCATCATCATCGTTTCAGTCGTCAGACGTAACATTAAAGTTTTCCAGTTATTTCGTCAACTTCCAGTTTCTTGTAAGCAATTTTCATATTACTGGACGTCCGAAGTTGCGCTAGCCTCAACCTACTAACCCGGTGCAATTGCACCACGAATGCCAATCCTTGTAAAATGAATAAAGTCAGAAAATCTAATCTTTTCACACTTATAGAGTGAATTGTAGAGTCTTCTCAAGACATCCTTCGTTTCATTTCAAATTAGATCTACAGTATTCCATTAAATCTAGTGCAACGTTGTAAGCTAAGACGTCTAAGAGTTCAAATGCAAATTTATTTTCTGCTTTTAACCCTCTAAATGCAGGTGCAGCACATTCATAGCTATAAACACCTTTTCCACTCTTCTGTACTGTACCATAACATTTAATGTGTTGCGGTAAAATTAAATCCGTTAATATGAATAATAAAGTAAGGAGCTCTGTAGAGTCAGTGATGATTAGATTTTGTGAAACTCGCTATTTTGCTGTGAAATTAAACAATAAATAAACACAAATAAGTTTTGGTACTTCTTGTTAGTATCAGTATGTTATGCCATTACTGTTACAGAATGTTATGCTTATTTCGTCAAATTTTTCTAATAAAAGTTCTTTGTAATATAGGTTCTATGTTGCTAGCACGCAATATATACTTTTAATATACTTTTGAGGATCTAACGCAGAATTCTTACAGTAATTAATGAGTTAATTCTTCTTTCACTGTTAAGGATCCTCGTACATTGGCCAATGTCAGTGTGTATTACACACAGAGCAGATTGCTCCGTGGTATTACAGGCTCTGCGAATAATAACATTGAAACCGAATTTAGCTCTGCTTCTAAATGGCTGCAAATCAAATAGTAAATAGTTCATAAAGGAATTGGTTTTGAAATTTTACGTCGGATCTATTCGTAAAATTTTCAAATAACAATGCAACATAATTTAATAAGTTAAATAAGTTCACGTAGATGAGCTAATATCACTTTTTCAATTTAACATCTTTGAGAAGGGAATTACATTATTTTTCCTTAGTTTTATTGCCTGTCAGCTATCTCACAGTGCTTTCAAAATTGTTATTGTAGTTATTGGTTGGCAAATATACAATAACCCGTCGTTTTGACCCAATTTTAAAACAAATTCCTATCGTATAGTCATTTTGAAAATTCCAATTTACTTTTATCGAAGGCTTCATCGTCAATAGAGCCGAGTAAACAAATAGAAACATTTATTTTATCATCCCAAAATGTTGACCTTCTATTGCATATTGCATAACTGCCGGCCACAGGGTATAAAATAAGATTATTTCTTTAACCCACACAATCTTATTTATCGAATGTAATTTCCTATATATTTTATTTTCTCAGTTGGATCGCGGCATAGTTCCAATCGCAAGATCAATGAACAAAGAGCGCATAGAACAGAACGCGGCAGTTTTTGACTTCGCACTTGCAGAAGACGAGATCGAGCAGCTGTCTCAGTTCAACAGAGACTATAGACTGAGGACAAACACGTACGTTAAGTTTTATAGACATCCGCACTTCCCATTTACGAAGAAGAATGTCACAGATGAGGATATTCAATACGCGATTGATAGTATAGTTGAAGACTGATTTTATGTTCTATGATAAATAAACAATAAAAAAAAGAGCTTCATTGTTCACTGACGCTTATAACACATAAAACTTATCTAATTTGACTTTCTAAATAACATAATTTTGAACTCTGTATAATAAAACCTAACTATAATTTAGTTAGTGTTAGGACCGCATTGCGCGGTGAAAGCCTCCTCCAAAGAACATGTTATGTGATATATATGTTTATCTAAGCTATAGAAACAATTAAAGTATTAAGATATCTAGTACTTAGATTTTATAATTTTAAAGTGTTTTCAATTTATTCATAATTGTTAAAACCTAATGCAACACAGGTAAAGCCTAATGTATAAACATTAATATAATATTTTGTGTAACATATTCTGTTAGGCATTGTATTGATTTCCATGGGTAGGGTTTATCTGATGTGCTATTATGGTCAACAGCTACCTAAAAATTTATTCATTTCTGCACTACAGAAAGAAAAAACTAGATAATTTTTACTGTAAACTTTGAATGGAGACAATATTATAAATCTATACAATATTTTTACGTTGTTTGTAGAGAAAACAACACCTATCAGCGTGTTTAATATTCGCAAAATGGCAAAAAGGGTCACAAGTTCACAACAACATGCTATGACGTGACAAGCCCTTTTGCGTTCGCCATTTACCTAATTATATAATTTTGAATTTAAACACCTGGAATAAGTGCTCCGGTTGTATATTGTTATGTAGTTGTAGATTGTCAAGATTGGCCTTACCTCTCTCTGAGACGGCCTGAGGGTGATTTAAAAAAAAATATCGGTTTCATATTAGATAAATGACAAGTTATAAATTACTTATTAAGTTGTAAGGTTTTGAGGTCTCTATGTAACAGTAGGTATGACTGTGTTTATGAAAATCAATTACTTCGACTTTTTGTTATACCCGCTAAAATTACAACTTTTTGCATATCTATTTATATAATTTAATTGCCGTATAGTAAATTTATTTTTCATACGTTAAGATATCATGTGCTCTGTTTTCAGTAAATCATAGATTAAGCACAAATTAATTTAAAAGCTTCAAATTTCAACCGGGGGTAGCGAGCGCTCTCTATAATTAAATAGCTACCTAGCTTATCTCAAAGGAGTTGTGTTAGCCATTTTAATCTCTTTAGTATTATATAATTGAATTCTTTTAACCGCGGGTATAAAGGAAACCGCGTCTTTTATCTAAGCCTCGAGGATTTCGGATCACCTAATTGATTCGAGTCAAGCTTTGTTGCTTCGAACGGAAACTCAATGTGTACTGTATCTACCAATTTTCTCTACCTTTCTACAACATTTAAACTCTTGGTGGTAACGAAGCTGATCGTTTGTAATCCCCTTTGTTACTTATGTCAGAATTTATGAAAATATAAGATGAGGAAAAGGTAAGATGGTAAAAATGTATGATGATTTTGCAAATGCCTATGTTAAAGCATAAAAAAATTAGTATTCGTATAGTTTCTATTGTATGTTTTACGATAATTTAATGCATATTATGTCTTTATTAACATTCAACGCGGTATTATAGTGTGCAATAATTCGCACAAAAATAGAAAAATTAATACTTCTGGATATATTTTAAGCTCACGCATTAAAAATCATTAAATAAAGGCCGCCGCTTTAAGTGCCATTAAATGAAACTGTCCTAAAATTATTGCCTCTTAGCGTAAAGCCATTCTACGAGCCAGTGTTTTTATTTCAGATATAAGATATTGTTTTTATCTCTCACTAAAATGCCTTTTTACATATTTTACATTTATATAAAGCTTCTGACAGTAGGTAAGTACGTTAAGCTCTCCAAATGCATGCATTTCGGCGTTAAGCCGGGAATAGATGAAATCAATATTTGTAGGATGAATAAGCTTGTGCTTTTGCTGGGAACTGCCTATTTCGCGTTTATTTTGGGCTGTTGCGCTCTGTTCGATGAAAAGTTATAAATAAAAGGCATTTGTGGCGGGTACTCTGCAGATTAAGGAAAACTAATGAAAGCACCATTCATTGTCTTAATTAACTGCAAAAGTGCCGTTAACAAAGGTTATTAAGAATATTTATATCTAAATTTTATGTATCAAAGTCAAGTGAGTGTTATTTTTTGGTAATAATGGATGAACAGCTTAAGGCTGTTAGTTAGCAGAGAATCATGTCTCTTAACTTAGTAAGGTTAGTTAGAATTACGTGAATATTAAGTCACCGAGCTGTGGAGACAAAAGCCTCAAAACTTCATGTTACGGACTAAGCCGGACTTCTGAGACCTGACTCTAATTCGGAGCACACCACTAGTGTACGGATTAACCAAAACGGCATCCCGTTATTTCCGCTTTATCATCGAACATGTTCTTGTTTAGTTTTTTGTCGGTGGTTTATTTATGAGAAAAGTTAAGGGGATCGGCCCCAACATAAATTAAGTGCGGTGACACGGACTAATTGGCGTCATTATGCGAGGATGGCCCGGCCCGCCTGCTCGAGACTGTTCTTTCAGTATCGTTGCTTAATTAAACAAAGGTGAATTCATTTATCATTCTCTAATTACAAAAGGCGTATGATTAGCCGATTATTAGTCGACTTCGAGATAATTCGCCTGTCACGAATTGTGAGCGTAATTTACTCGTTGCGCCTTTTTGGTGGGGATTAATTAGCGTTCTTGTGAAGCGGGGTTGTAAGGTGCGATCAGATTTTCTCAGGTAAATAAATGGAGCCGTGTGAGGGTAGAATGGGTGGGGAATGGCTCGCTTGGGGGAGTGTGTATAAATGTGCGAGATCAACTCGCGACCACGGCGTGCGCTGCGCTAAACAGACATGTAGCACGCTACATGCCACGGTTCACACTGACTAATTACTGCTTGAACTTGTCTAAACCCTTAAATAAATAAAGAGGCTCTTATTATACGACTTTTGATATTCCGCTTCTCTATAGGGAGATTTAAATAGAGTAGAAAAGAATGGAATATTTTATTTAATGAAAATAGTAATTTAATTAGTTAAATTACTAACTAATATAATTGCTTCGCAATATAACCTGAGAACTGCAATATGATCCACAGTAATAAACCAAATTTCCAGTATTACATATTAATAACTGCACCGAATATTTGAGCCGAGAGCTCAGAGACTTCATCATATTCATTAAAATGGATCCAGGAAATCCTAATTTGCTTCGTTACTCTCACAATGTAATTCACTTTATAACCTGAGCATAAAGCAATCTTGGACATTAAATTTAACAGAATGCTGACATCTAATATATTTTTTATTATGAGCTTAGTATTTAACAGACAACTCAAAATAATAAGATAGAATTGGGCATAAATCGTTGTATGAAACCATTTTTACTATTCATGAGATAGCAAATCTAGCTTATCAAAAAAAAAAAAACAAATACCTTAGTTTTTGAAATATGATTGTTCTTTTCTGTAATCAAAGGAATAACATGTTAATATCATTTGTTTTTAAATGAAAAATAAAAAGTTTAACGGGGTATCGTGGAATTAGTCTAAAAAATAATGTTCCTAAGATATTTTTTGCTTAAGTATAACTGTTTAAAATTTCAGCGAAAACGTATCAAGTTCATTAAAGGTTTAAGTAGGTAGTAGCTAAATACATATATTTTTAATTAACAAAAATACCTTTGAGAGTACAGGAACCTATTTTACGCGTGGAAACGCACTTTATTAGGTATTTGATATGCTCTTTTGTCATGTTACCATAGCGAAAGATTTATGATATTATTAAGTAGTTAATTAGAAAGGTTTCCGGAATCCTGACAATAGATACACTATTTAGTGTTTACGATTCCTAAGGTCCCGTTGTCTTTACGTCAACTACTCAAAATTCAGGAAGCCTTTTGTTGTCGAGGCTTCTATTCAAGATTCGCAAGACAGTGGAGCCCGTGATGTCAGTCGGAATATTAACAAGAGACGACGGACGCAATCCTTTAAGTATTCTAGCGCTAACAGGTTGAACGTCCCATAGACGACGTCAATACCTTTGAACGTGATGTTATCTTCAATTTCATAATAGATGTCAATTCAGCTTAAATGAGGAACGAGTAGGTACTTGCCAGTTTATTACACATAAACATGTAGTAAGATTGCAGACCCTGTTCTTAATCAAAACTCCGATGGGTCTGACTCATGACTAGGGTACTTTCTGTGTATGCTACCTGTTTTGTAGTCCAATAAAGGAAATCAGAGCGCGATACCTACGTAATACCCGTGTAAGGGTTTGGATAATGAAAAGTTTCCCGCAGTAGACCCTTGTCGAGATCGTAGAACATCTGTCTCTTCGCAAACGCCTGAAAATGGCAGCTTGGCTTGGTATAGCGTGACCTACCTCTCTTGACCGTAAATTGAATTTGTCCAGTCGGTCAAGTCTACGACGAAATTGAGTTACCTACTACTAAACTCATTTTCGCCGAGTAAGTTTGATGAAGTAAGATATAAAAACGTTTAGGTGAGTGTCTGGGCTGAATGAATGATTAAAGTTGTTGCGTGACTAACTGGCATCAACACGAAGCTTAGACTAGAAATCCTTAAACCACGTTTAGTAGGCGAGTTTCCTTTTATTGTGGGTACAGCAGAAAATTACGTTATTTATGAAGATTTGTTATTTATGGTTCCATAGTATGAAAACGATATTAGATACATACATTTATATTCTATGAACAGTTCATTCTGAATATAAAATTAGAATGTACTATTCATGTTGATTTTGAAATGTATTGAGTGATTGTTAATTATGTTTAATTATGTTATTATTTTTAGGCTTATTTTTGTCATATTTTTTACCTATATGTGGTCTAACGTGTGTGTATTTTAATATTAATCTATAACTTAGATAATGAAAGAAATCTTTATTAGTCAATGTCGCTGGTTCACATTGAATGTCGACCGGTAATAACGAAACAACTGACTGAAGATCAATTGAAAAGGCTTGTGTTTAGCTTGTTTAATTGATTATATTTTTGCATATTTAACTAATAAGATAAAAAGTTTGATGCACGATGCGTAAAACCTCCGCGGATTAAAATATCTTTTCGCCTCAATGAATTTTGAACAAAATAAAACGCCGCTGGCAGGCGATACGCTTTTCATGTAAAATAGAATTATTATGGAGGCTGAGACACAACAGGCTTATGTGTATGGCGCCCTCATGAATTTATAACATACGTCTTCTTACACTAAGAAGATACAAAAGCATGTAAGGCTCCGCGTAGACGGGCCACTTGTCACTTTTAGCTGCCATTGCTAAAACTGAACAATTCCTGTGTAAACTTAGCTAGATGGTATCATTGTTTAGCTGTTTCAGTATAGTATAAGCATTTTTATGCCTGTTAGATAGCCTCCGTGGCGTAGCAATCGAAGATCTGTGTCAATGACGCCAGGTTGCGGGTTTATTTTCCGCATAGTATAAAGCTTTCACTTGTGCTATTTGGGTGTTTTATTAATGGATGTTCTGTTTTAAGGTTTTTGAATAAAATTAACGTATTTAATTAAACAAATCAATAAATATTGCTGGACAATTTACACAACGACATCTAGCCCCGTTGTAAGCTCGAAGCTCGAAATATTATAATAATGTAAATCATGCATCAGATAACACACCTAGGTTACTTTTATCCCTTGAATAATGCGGGAAAATACACTGTTATGCAAAGTAGTGGGTGAAATAAACTTGAATTTGCTACGAGTATATCAATGTCCTTTCATACATCGTTGGCAATTGGCCATAAACAGTTCTTCTGAACAGACCTTAAGCCCATCTCTATATGCATTGTGTGTGGAAACTTCTAAATAAAGTTGGTTCTCTTGAGCCCAAAAGCTAGGATTGTAACATAAATCCATCCTTTTAAGTTAGATCACGTTCAACAAATGTTTGCCAATCGAACACACGAAACCTAATAGAAAGGCAAACGTATCGAAACTTCGACTTTCATAATAATTTCAATATTAACTACGTTATACCCTCCTAAGTAGCTATATCGAATTATTCCACGTAATTCTATTAAATCTAGAGTTAGCTAGTTTAACTTTATTTACCGAGCAAGCATAATTTTATTAGGTCCTGACTCGTTTTACGGAATAATCAAGGTACGTGACTTGCTCAGAAAATTAAAGACTGCTTCAGCTTTTCGCAGCAGAACAAGATCTGCATAAACTTGCAAAGGGAATTTGACTGACTTAAGTATATTAACACAGCTAAGTGTGAATCTTTGAATTATTGTTTTAGCAAAACAGGTTAGGTAATACAAATTATTTCTGATCCTTTGAAGGTATACTATCTATTCAAGTTTAAAATATCGTTATATCACACCGAGTACTCACCCACTTGATAGTAATGACATGTCCAAGTGAATCTCAGTGATTTTACGGGATCAATCAATTAATCAAAGCTTTAGACTTTGTTTAGGTATATTCTTTCTAAACCTTCATTTTCTATACAGATCCCTCTTAGAAGAGCAATTAATTGTTTGTGGTGAACGCCGATTAAACTTTTTGTCTTTTTCGGTTTAAATGTTTAACAAACACAAACTTCCGCATTAGTATATTAGTACCTATACAGCTAGGCTGAAATTATTCATTATATATCTATAATATTGTGTGATTGAGCTTATGAACTGTTGCTTAGCAAATAGTTGCATAAAACAAACACCCGCAATCCTAAAATAATTACAACGAGAAACTCTTAGCACAAACCATCTGCATTTTAACAAAGCGCAAGTGGAAATGGCTTGGCGGAGCGTGGCGGAGAATAGTAACGTAGAATAATGTTAATTTGAGGAGAGTAATTAATTTGAGATAAACATTGCCGATTGAGCGGACATGAGCTTTGGGCGTATCTACATAAAGCTCTCTGCAAATTTTCTATTACAAAAAGTATTTTAACTCTATCACACTTTCATAACTTAGCGGAGTTATTAAACTTTTGACAGCTTAAGCAAGAAAAGTATTTATTTTTATAGTGAATAATAAAAAAATAATAATGTAACTCAAAGTTTAAGTGAAATACAAGAGTAACATAAAATATAACAGCGGAGTCGAGCTAATATAGAGCAATGTTTATTTGAGATAGCAAATAAATCTCACAGTTTAAATTAGTTCTGTATTCGGCGGCACGCGGCAGTTTTCCTAATGATGCAAACTTTATGCAAGCTATTACACATAATGAATCATGGCGTGTTTTATGGTATAAAACGAATAAAATGATAGGTACAATGAAATGTTGCTAATTAACGAATACTCGTAAATGCCATATTCATTTAGATGTTAATTATTAGTAGTTAAGTGTCGTTCTTGTGGTCATTATAATTATAATGCTTTCTTGTCTTCTGTAGTTTTATGTATAACTTAAAGAAACCTTATGTAAAACCAGGAAGGTGTTACTTTTAGATTGCTTTAGGTATTTGATGAACACAATTTAAAATACTGTTAACAGATAAAACGCTTGTGAACAAGCGAGAGAAGCAAATAAGCCAATACCTGTGGCTAAAGGCTACAAAGTCTAATGCAATACAGTGGCTAATACTGACTGAATGTTTGATTTTTAATTAAAATATTATCATATTTTGATACATCTACAATAGACTTCTTTAGACACAATATTGATCCAAGCAAATCTAAAAGGTAAACGCTCACAAAACATAGTTAAAATTACAGCCAGATATATTCAAACGGGCCTAGACCGAAACTCATGAATACCTAAGCCAGTATTCCCAAAATATACTTTTCAAACGACTTTAAAAACAAAACTCACGAAGATAGTTCCAGCAGATATAAAGTACTTTGAACAGGGAAATAAATCTTGTTTCGTGTAAATAAATTCCCGCTGCGGGAAGTGAGGCGTGCGATGTGCATCGAACGGCGTCAATCGACGCTGACTACAACGATTTGCGCTCGTGTGAAACTAGCCTTTGTTCGGGCTGCGTCTATCTATTGTGATTCTATGGCTAAATTGTTAGTTTGTGACAGTGTGAAGGTACTGAAAGTTTAGCTATTACATATAATTTCATTCGATAGAAAGCAGTTTCGAGAGCGTTTATGGATACGCAGTTATTAGCCGATACGTTAAAGTTGTTCTGAGCATGGCCACATTGGCGAAGGCCTTTCAGCCCCGGCGTTAGGGCAAAGAGTTAAACGTTTAAAAGTAAAGAAGTAAAGCTCTAGTAGTTAAGATTCTTCGAAAAGAAAAATACTGGATTTATTGGACGTTCTACGAAATTAATGAAATTATCTTTATTGTTATTATTTTCAATTTAAGTTTTTTTCCAAAACAGACAACAAACAAACAGAACTTTAAAAAAGTTTAAAACACGTACCTACAATGATAGCAAATTGTGATTGATGTAAATAAATAAAAATAAATAAATAAATTACACAGGACAATTTTTACACAGCGACATCTAGCCCCGTGGTAAGCTCGAAGCTTGTGTTACGGGTGCTAGATTTCTGATATACTTAATATAATATACATACATAGATAGATATTTTTTATTATACAAAAATCAAATGGACATATGATTATTTGTTTTTGGAGCACGGCAAATATTTCGAATGAAACTCGAATGAACATGGTTGTGGAAAACAGTTTCAGAGTAATGATTTTCAGGACTTTTGTATTGCCAATTCAATCACCCTGTACCATAATCATAATAACGTTTTTTTACGTTCCCTTTGGGACACAGGGACATAAATTACCTTGATTTACCAAAAAAATTAAACTTGAGTGTGCTCCCACTTAGCCAACACAGATCTCTTCCTGTATAATATTAACATTATATTTTTTAGTTAGTAGTAATAAACGTTTTTTTTAATAAATCTTTCAGATCAATATTTTTCAGTTACATAGAATCACAAAAAAATACGGTACAATCGTTTAATTAACAAATAATTATGTATACTGCATGGTAATATCCATAATTTATCTCTTTTTTAAATATATATGTATACATACATGGTCATATTTAAATATAATATTATCTTAGTTAGATATATTTAAAAAAGAGATAAATTTAAATTGCTGTATTGCCTCAGAATGTTATATGTGACAATTTTAAGATATATTTAAGAACCTTATGTAGGTATATGTTATGTAATTCATTCATTTCATTGCCTTCATATTGAATTGGTACTGAATGAATGAATTAATGCATAAAAGCAATGGTGAATTACAAATTGTAAAATATATTTTTATTTTGAAAGTCATGTTTATTATCAAATTCAATCTCGTAACGGAATGCTTTAACTGAAAATAACTCCCTCTAACAGAATTTCCGAAATCAATTTCCCTAAAATCAATTGACCATTGCATCGCGATACGTTAGCATGGAAAGCAGTAAAACCAGAATCGTGTTCGAAATAAAATACGCGCTACTTCGCATGTTTATTCATTCGTATAGTACTTGATTTTTTTGTAAGTTGTAACTTTGTTACGATCACAATACGAAGCCTATTTATTCTTGTCTAAAATGCATGTAAACTGTTGGCAGTACGTTTCGAAGCGTTGGCATTGGCAATCCCGTTTTATTGGCGTACAGGGCCGGGTTCGCTCTTATCTTACAAACAAAACTAATATTGACCAACTCAGCAAGCGCAGTTAAATCGATTTGCTTTGTTTTATCGCGAGAAAGTAGTTTCTTTAGTGAATCGTTGAATCTTACCGATTACTTTTGCAACGACGAAAAAAAGGCGAATGTTTCGTGAAGATGTTTGAGTTCAATTGCATTTTCTATTAGTATTGTACACAACCAAAACACGCAAACAATTGTAGTACAGCCAAAACAATATTGTATTGAAAATGAGGAAAACCAATTCATTCGATTATTTTTCTGTTACTTTTGATATAAAACGCATTTCTTTGTTTGAAAACATACGCAAAGATGTAAATGTTTGTGAGCTACCAAGAATGACTATTTATTGGTGATGATATGTACTAGTATATTAATCATTTAGTTACGGTCTTAAACATAACAAAACAAGTTAAAAAAATACAGTTATGTTTGTAGTACCTAGTCATTTGTATCTTTATACATTATTTCAAACATTTTGTAATTATTTTAAAGCGATTGCTGTGAAAATTTTCGTTGTGTCATTATGTTGAGGATGGGCCATGTCCTAGATGCGTGCCTGTGCGGGCCCGCGACTGAGTCACGACAGCGCCAGTGCGAAGTAGAGAACTGTGCCAGAAACCCAAGCGGCACTGCATTCTTCACGATTGACAGACTTTTCGCTTTAGCCTCGACGATAAATTTGTTTTCCACAGACATAAATTTAACCAACATTTTTCCTATAAGCGTTTTTCATGGAATAATCATGATGCGGAACTCTGTTATTTTCGCAATCGCAGCACTCGATACAAGTGGCGCGCTTGCGTTCGATTAAAATCCAATTACGTGCAAGAGTCGATTTAAGCTGAATTAGCAATTTGCATAAAAGAAGCGGGGTTTTATACCGATCTCATTCGGCCAGCGCGGAACAAAGTCTCAGATACAACTGCCCTGGCATATTGCCGGGAAACTCCTTAAGCCCATTGTTTTTCTAAAACTTCTTTGCTCTGTTATTGCCTTCATCTTTTAAAGATAAAAATCCTGTTATAACATAATATTATACAAAATCCACTAACTTGTTGATAGCCTAATTATTTATATTTAAAATGGTCGCCTAATACGACGAAAGAAGATTAGCGGATGTGACTTTAGACCTCTAGCTACAACTATTTAATATTCATGAAGCGACAACGGGTGGTCGTTAAGCTCAACCGACCTCACAACTAAATGTACTCGAAATCAACTCGGCGCAAGTAATTTGCACACATTTTCGAGAACAGGTTCCGAGGATTTTAAAGTGTTCAACTTGCTTTAGTTGGTGTGATGGAAATAGAAAAACCATTTCATTCTGGAATCCTTATTGTTTTAAGGCTAAAGCACAAATGCTTTTTGTAGTAATTGAAATCTTCGTTGCGGAGCTCAGGTTAATCAAAGTAAGCCGTTTGTACGGCTTACGGCGTTCAAATCCTTTGAATGAAAGGAAATGTCGTCGTAGCGTTTCGTAGGCTTGCTACGACGTGCTACGAAATTATAACACTGCTAGTTTTCATCATTATGAATTATAAAATTGCATAGAATGTTCAATTAGAGCAACTCATTTATTCTTTGACCGCCTGCTATAATAGTATCACGTGATACTTTACGATAACTCGGTTCCTAGAGCGCATTTAAAATTTTATTATTTTTAAAATGCATCCTACATAATTAAACATTAAGCAAATGATCGGTATTATTTTTATTCCTTAAACAAAACTTGTGGTTTTATTGGGATTTGTTTAAGTCTTTAATAGCTCATACCTCGGTTATGAGTAGGTCCCATTTGTTCCGTGGAACATGACGTCACGGAACAATTTGAGAAAATTATAGCACCGATTAATGTCATCATTATTAATTACCTAACAAACTAAAATTACATTAATGGTTCAAGTTCCAACTCACCTTATTTCAGGTCAAAAGAAATTCTCGGGGAAGTGTACTTCTGCTAACGATAAAATTGGTTTTTCGTAGTAAAACTCTAAAGTGCAGACATTCAAAGCGACCGTTACAATAACAGTTCTATACAAAGCCACTAGTACTGGAAGTAGCCGATAATAGCCCAACACCCACCACACGTGACTAACACTCCCTAATGGCGAATCTATTAGAAAGCTATTTGGAAAGTGCTGAGTTTGTTGTATAGCGTATCCGCAAAATTCATATTGGATGTTAAAATAAAGCAGAGATATAGGGTTTCACCACAAAGTGGCTTGTTATAATATTTGCTGCAGCTATGATATAACACTTACGTTAAATTAGGCCTATGGCACTCTCCAGTCCTTCAACTAACTCCACTTAAAAAAACACGTCAAATTGTCGCTTTTTTTGTTTTATTATTACAAATAGTTACCACAGTTATCGGGCGGGACGGGTAAGTTTAGTTAATAATTTCCATTCTTACTTTAATAATATTTTTTAACAGTTTCCATGATCATAATATTAACATAAAGGAATAAGAATAAATTGGTATTGAATTTGAGTAGATAAAATACATTTGTGGTTTAGTAATAACTAAACCTTTATTGTTTAAATACAATTACGAGAACCACGTCAAACGTACTTAATTTAATTGTATTTATAGAATTTATTAAGCTCTACAATATTTCATTATACTTTGAGTCCGAAAGTAAACCTGTGGATTGTCCCAGATCCCTTTTTGAGAGAATTATTATTGTTCTAAGAAAATTACCTACTTAGAACACAGTGAGCTCCGGATGTCCGCCTCCACTCATTGCGTTCATAATTAATATTTGTACCAATTATAGCGCTTGGTCTTAAAAAAACAATCTGTAATTTTCATTTCTAATTTTCTGAGGAGAATGGATGTTTGCAAGAAAATTTTCATTTTGCAGAACTGCAGCCGCCATGAAAATCAATATCTCGTCAACAAAACGTTTCTCGAGTGCTACAATCCCGAGGACTTTTTACTTGAAAGTTTCAAACAAATTCATCCTTCTAAGTAAGAAGTTTCTTCGTGTTTTTGTAGATCTTTACACGAGGAATAAATGTAGAAGTGCCGCACTTTCCGACATTGTACCCGAAGCCTGAAGTGTCGATAATGCATTTTCAATTACTTAGCATACCGCACTAACCATTTTCCGCTAAAATACTGCTCTCGTAAACTAATCCTAACATTAAACCCACTTGGAAACACACGCTACATATTTCTTAGGAAACATTCGTTGAAAAATGAAACTTTGAAAGCTACATTTAATATAAGAATTATTGTATAAAATGCAATACCGATAACAGCCTTCCTCTTTCACTTGAACTTGATTTATGGGCCGTTAATTTCGAGCGTCTATCTTGAAATATTTTCTAACTTTTTTAATACGCCAGTACTCGGTACTTTATCCCAAGGCTTTGCATTGTCGTAAATCAGGAATCAAAAAGTTCCGTTCAATTTTCTGTTCTTTTTAGTTGCAGTGGTGTAGCTTGTAATTGCAAGTGCTTGGAGCTTGTGGCGCAACTGTAATTACTTGAGCCCATTGTATTTACACAGTACATCTAAATTGGCTGTTTCTTTTTATGTCTAGGTCTTTTGAACTTTGAATTATAGGTCGATATCTCAAAGAAATTGAGAAAATATGTTAGTGCAGTGGCCAATGGTCTACTACTTCGTTTCATAATATGTAAAAATTATTAAAGTTTTTAGATAAGATTTAAAAAAATACGTTCAATTACTATTGTTAATACTTGTTTCCTAATATGAGGAAATATACTAAAACATTCAATAATAACCTTTTCTGTTACTTCTTAAAAGGTTATTAAAAGATGCCGGTTTTCTTACAAATAATTGTTCTGTGAGTAAAATGTTCTTAATTAAACAGTTGGTAGGTTCATTAGAGCAGCTAAGCTGTGTTGCACTACAGCATATAGGTATCTCTAATTGTTCCATACAATAGAAACACTGATGGAGCTCGTTTATCCAACGCTAGTGGGTAGTAGAAACTGTAGGTACTATGCACTTTTATTGACTAACAAGGATCTGGGATTGTTTCGTAGATTTACGTTGCTGTCTGATCGAGTACCGGGTACAGTGATTCGAAAAGAGGTAAAAGGGTACGTAACAACATTTCACTCGGAAGAGTTAGGTTCAATATTGTAGCGGCGGCAATAAACTGAGCTTTACGTAAAGCGGTTTGAGAATCGTGATGGAAACTTAGAACGACCCAGACTTTTGTGGATTTATAGTGTGACAAGATGAATTAAATTAAAAACTGGAACAAGGCAAAGTGTTTCACAAACTTTCCTTATGTACTTTTCTTTATGCGTCCTGATCAGAAATTCTAATTTTCAAAATATTTGCTAAAATATTGAAATAAATAAAGTTTCTATCTCTTTCTATCTTATTTCTATATAAGGCTCTGTGCACAGTTCGCCAGTTTGGAATTGTTTCATAAAATTATGAAGATGTGACTTATGTGTACAATATTTTGACAATAGACTTAAGTCGCATTATGCCTCAAATATGAAACTTCAAACAAGTGTGATGCCTTACTGCCAAATTTCTTGTAATGCAATTTTTTTTGAAGAAGTTTACCTGCTTTTGTATTCTATGTTAAACATGATATATTTTGTATGTCAGTTATCTAACTCCAGTAACACAAATGTACTTACGTCTTCACCGTCATACATGCAGAGATATAATCTATACTAATATTATAAAGCGGAAGAGTTTGATTGTTTGTTTGTTTGTTTGTTTGAACGCGCTAATCTCAGGAACCGCTGATCCGATTTAAAAAATTCTTTCAGTGTTGGATAGTCCATTTATCGAGGAAGGTTATAGGCTATATTACATTTTTAAAAAAAGTAGGGATCCGTACGGAAAACCCAAATATGTAACCCAAGATGTAAAAAAAAATCCTTATATCGCATGCGCTGCGAAAAGTATTCATTTTAGAAATATACAATGTGCTACAATTTTGTAGAACACATTAATATCTACAAAAAATGTCGCGACAGCATATATCTAACTATTATAGTTATGTCACAATAAGTGTTTTAATTTTCAATATAATTAATTTATATGCCGCCGCTAGGAAAAGCTCTATATTTGTATTTTCAAATCAAACATTATCAAAATAAATTACATTATAATTACGAATATTTCAATATCTCTATAAAACTTTTAAAATTATTCAATTCGGACATTCCATTAGAAAGATATCAGAGTTTAAAAATGTAAGTACCGAAATAAACCAGCCCGTTCGGTAAGGCATCATGCTTTGGTACGGGGACTCAGTCAGTACCTACTAAAATAAAGTCTTTAAACGAAAGTAGGTATATGGCTATCGTTTAAGATTTCACTTTTATGATAGTAAAAAAAGTGGCCAAGTGCGAGTCGGACTCGCCCATGTAGGCTTCCGCAGCAATTGTTTATATGAAATAGTTTATAACGTATTATAAAAAAACTACTTCATAGATTTCGTTCAAACCAATTTTCGTTGTTAGTTTTTATGGTTATGTACAATATTTTTTTTTCTAGATTTATCATCTTCTTATTTTAGAAATTAGAGGGGACACTCTGTTTTCCACTTTGGAAGAGTCTCACGTCCAAACTATTAAGTTTAGAATTAAATGGTGTTTAAAACATGGTTATGATTTTTTAAGACCTATTCATAGATACCACACAAGTATGGGTTCGATTAAAAAAAAGTTTTTAAGTTTCAGTCCTATGTATGGGGACCCCCAAATGTAATTAATTTTTTTTTAATTTTTTTATGAAATCTTAGTGCGGTTCACAGAATACATCTACTTGCCAAATTGTAGCTTTATAGCTCATATAGTTTCGGAGAAAAACGGCTGTGACATACGGACGGACGGACGGACGGACATGACGAATCTATAAGGGTTCCGTTTTTGCCATTTGGCTACGGAACCCTAAAAATGGCCCTTTGGGAAAAGTTTCACAAGATGTCAGTTTAATAATCTGAAAGAAAGGACTCTGAGAGATATTAGAAGCTGTGATAAAATCATGGGTGGGATTACTGATTTGTTTGCTGGGGACTTTCGTAGTAATAGTTAACTTTACCAGTAATAGTAAGGGGAACTAGAGCAGACATTGTAAAATCTTGCCTTAAAAGTTCCCCATAATGGAAGTTTGTGAAAATTTTAAAATTAACTACAAATATGAGATAACATTTGGGGAGGTAGTATAACTTTTCCTTCAAAGTTAGGTACTTTTAATAGGAGACGGGAAAGTACCTCATTTTGAAAATAAAATTGAAATCGATCATGACTTAGGAGAAAGAGTAACATTGAGGACTTAATATCAAAATTTTACCCAGGAATCAGAGAAATAGAAAATAAAGATCATCAAAAGATGTGTCAAAGGACAATATTGTCAGCGAGAAACAGTAGCGTGGATGAAATTAATGACTTAATTTTATGTAAACTTCCAGGAGACATATCTACCTACACATCTATTGATAATGTAAGATCAGGAAGATGCGGTCCATTACCCACAGGAGTTTCTTAATTCTTTGAACACAAGTGGCCTTCCCCCATATTCCCTTAAGTTAAAAATTAAAAACCAATAATTTTACTAAGAAATCTCAAACCACCAAAATGTAACGGGACCCGACTTCAAATCAAATTTCTTCGCAATAATGTGATAGTTGCAATTATTTTGACTGGTCCAGCAGTTGGTCAAAAAGTCATGGGTAACAGCTATAATTTATAAAGCTGAGGAGGTTGTTCGATATTAAAAAATAAACCACCTACATGACTTGAACATACTTAATGACCTGATACCACCATCTCCTTTCCACTCCAGGACAAGCTGCAGCAGACGCACGGCGAATTATAACCCGTATTTAGTGAATATCTCATACACTCGCAATAAGCGATTCTCATCCACCTTTATAGTTCGCACCGCTAAGGTCTGCTTCCTACTTCTGTTTTTACCTGATTGCAACCTGAATTCCTTCAAGACAAGAGTGAATAGGTATCTTCTAGATCTTTGTGTTCTATCTTCGTCTAACTAAATCGTCACATACCATCAGGTGAGATTGTAGCAAACAAAGGTCTATCTTCCATAAAAAAGTTTAAAAAAAGTGATAGGTACCAAAAATAATTATTCCACGCGGACGAAGTCGCGGGCACAGCTAGTTATTCTTAAAATGCACTCCATGCTAGTCATCACAACTTGCGCTACGCACAATAAATTGTTTAACAAGTGAGCTTTTAGAATAATTTATACATAGATACAGTCTGCGTCAAAAACAGTTAGTTGCTTATACTGTGGTTAGCACAATACGCAAATTGTTAGCTACCTACGCAAGCAAACATTGATTGATGTTCGCCCATTCATCCCGCTCGTTTGAACGGATAGACAAAGCTTTAACAAGCTACACAGTAATTAGGCAAACCACCTTCGTGATGATTGATAGACTGGCATTGAGGTTGTGCACTTGGTTTCATTTCGCACACGACGTGACAATGTTCGTGTTATAATTATAGGCTTATCCAGAAATCTTTTGATATAAGTGATAGTAACTTAATATATTAGTTAGTGAACATTTTTAACGATGAAATAGTCAGCAATTTTAAAGTCAGAAATTTTAGTAAACATAATTATTTTTAAGTTAGTAAATATATAAAAAATTATCAAATTACCAAAGTCATTTCGTCCGACCAACCTCAGACAGGTTCGTAGGTAATATTAGTTGGCATCCTTCAAACATGTTGTGAAGAAAATGTATTTTCCTCACACTAAAGTACCTGGTAAACCAACCTAAGACAGGTTGGTTAGTCTAAAATACTTTGGTTAAACCCAACTTCTCTACAACTTTTGTATTTATTTGTACAATAAATTATTTAATATGTAAAAACATGCATTTAAACTGAAAATATTTAAATATGACAGATATGTAATATGACAATATCTATACTTGTAGTATAATTAAGTTCGTGAAATTACGTGTTTATGGCGTTGGTTGTAGGACCAACGCTATTCGATGGTCGCGTAAAAGAAAACTTCAAACGAAAACCATTACAAATAAAATAATGCGATCTTTTTGAAAAATTAATAATTCAATTATTTTGGTTATTTATCTTCTGTCTGTTGCTACAACATACGTATTGCAGTCTGCAGGTGTGGTGTCTGGATATTGTTTGCGAACATATCGTTAGGTCTTAACGACGTTTGCACTTCAGATGCAGTTGCTTGAGTCTCACGAAGCTCGCAATGCGCTTTGTCTGAAAACTGTCGCAGATACGAGCGAGTAATGGGCTATTTATACACAATGGTAGAATATTATCATAACACCCCTATTCCGTTCCCACTGCTGGGACACAGGGACTTCTCTCTTGATGAGAGAGATTAGGCCTTAATTCACCACGCTGGCCAAGTGCGGGTTGGTGAATGACACATGTCCCTCAAACTTTTTCAAAGTTCTCAGAACATGCCGGTTTCCTCACGATGTTTGCCTTCACCGTTAGAGCACGTGTTTATAAAGCACACATAAATTTCAAAAATCAGAGGTGTGCGGCGGGGTTTGAACCCACGACCTTCGGAATGAAAGTCGAGTGTGCTCCCACTTGGTAGAATATTGCGTAAAAAGAATGAGATGATTAGGTAGAAAGGGAACCTAATTATTTATTTGTTTGTTTGTTATTTTATCAAAACTGCGTGATTAGATTAGTTAATCCAATTTATATATAAAATTGCGCTGCGGACAGTCGATATTCTTGTTCTTGACTTAATTATCACTCTATTATTACTGGGACTGTTGGTGTTATCAAACTGGTTCGTGGACTATTATAACATGCAAATTAAGCATCACTTCTTGGCTCGGCTATACCTTAGTATCGAGTCTAATTGTAGATATTGTAATGCTAACTCAAGCAAACCTACAAGCTATTCGCAATTTATGGCCAATAGCTTTCTATGGTCCTAACCACGACAACGACTTCGAAAACTATCTGTGGTCAAGAATCCAAATCAACCTCAAATTTAAATAATGGGGCTAGCGCTATCACCCTCAGGTTTTAGACCCGACATAAAATCTGACTCTGAGAGTAAGAGAGCGAAATAGAGTATCCTATCATTTTGTCATGTCATTTTGTCATGTCATATCCATAAAGTTTTTATCGTTTCTACAGGTGTTTGGTTTGTCAAAGCCAGGATTGATACCGTGACAGCGTTTGGAAACATGAGATCTAAATGACAAGGTGAATGTGATCAAAGGTAAAGCTATACTTAATCACGAATATTGATATCTTAAAGCCGTTGTTGAACGCTCGAATTTAATTCCAATTCTCCATCATCATCATTCATCAGAAAAAAATGAATTGTTTTATAAATTACTATCTATGCATCTACGATAATCAACCCACCTCGTAGGCGTGGGTTTATACTAAATCCCCCTAGACCTAATAATGGGTTCTGTTACCTTGTGCTGGGACCTTTGTGAAGCAATTGTGAAGAATTACTTGTAAAATATTTTGCTAGAATATATAAGTTTAAGTTTACAGTATATTTATTTAATCTAATTCAAACTCATTGTAGTTTTTAAAGATCACGAAAGGGCAGACGTTTCCGATTAATCAAGAATGCGCTGACTTACGCTCGCTAACAGCTTTACGCAAATTTATGTCAATCCACTTACCATTTTTTTTATTAAATATAGAGACATTATTGAATTCTTGCGCCAAGTTGAACAATTCAAATGTTATAATACTTACATCCCTCCGAATGGTTCGACAAACAATCTTCTTGAACAGAAACAAGCTTCGCTGATTGCAAATTGTGCTTACAATCGAATACAGATTTAAGCGAGTTTTCCTCCTAACTTAATACAAGAATGAATTGACCTTAAGTAGACATCTTTTAAATTTATAGCTCTTGAACGAAAAAAAGGAAAATCTGTAAGAAGAAAATTAAGAGCTTTAGTTGATTAGCAAATTAAATATTGTAAAAAGATTTCCGATTGAATAAATATCTACTAAATAACGAAGCGTATAATTTTAATTCATTTACCTTTTTATCGTCTTATATTCAAAATTAGTCTTATCTCGTTGTAAAGAAATATTTCATACGTTTAAAACCATACTTTCTAAAACCACTCATAGTTTTATCTTTTAACTCCAATGTAAAATAATATGTACTATTTTATGTATGTTTGTCTATTTGTTACTAAATGTAAGTGAGACATGTAATTTAAGTTACATTAGCGGAGGAGGACTATAACACTGCTATTGTAACAAATTAATTGAGTAGCATTTTTTTTTATTGGAAATACAAAATTAAAATTGTTGTATTATTATATCTGGGATAATCTGACTGCATTCTCGGCATTGTCACCACCATTCGAAGTAACGGTTTGCTATATTAGATTAAATTTCAACATTCCGTGCTTCAGTCTGAGCAGAGAGTAAAAGAAAATTGGAAAATGACTGTCCCTTATTACTTGGAACGATAATTGCACAGCGAAGTAAAACAGTGGCTATTATCCTGGCTGTGTATTCAAGGCTTTCTTTACCAAAGCTTTCCCGACTTATGTTGAATCTTTGGAACTACGCAAGCTTCTTTGTTCATTGTGTTTGTTTTGAACTTTGGAAAGCATTATCTTTATCTATACCCTATAATTGATGTGTTGGCTAAGTAGGGAGTACGCTTTTCTTTGATTATGAAAGTCATCGACCCGAGACACCGCGCACCTCTCGGTTTTGCTTCGAGACTGATTTAGGTCTAAGCAAACCTTCAGAATCTTAATCTAATAATGTTCAAAGCACAACAACGTCCCCAATGTATGTATGGGCTGACAGTAAATGATGTTAAATTAATTATTATCTAATAAAGATTTACAATAGGTATAATGGGACGTAATAGGTATGGGTCAATATCATGATGAAGTGAAGTTTATGACCTGACTACATATAATATTATCTTGTTTTTTAGTTCAAATGTACCGATGCGTACCTACATTTTGTTGCAACCTTATATTCTTTATTTATACATTATATGTTGCATTATAATAGTTACTTATGAAATATTACAATAACTTTCAGGCATGTTTAGTAATACCCTAAAAAGAGCTGTCTATCTACGTCTATTATTGTAACTAATACTATAATGTGTTATGTGGGTGCTCACAACTTGTACCATCAATCATGCTGTACACTCAACTACAGATGCACTAGACTCCGTCGTATATTTCAGTTAGCTTAGCTCGTCAGATACTTCGAAAATAAAAATGAATGGGGCAAGTAGGTCCACTTAACGACACCCCTGGCACTGTCAAAAATAATAAAATGTTTTTTTAAGACCACATCAATGTTTTGAATTTGTTTTCTTTTGAGAAGAATGACATAATATTTCAAAATTATGTGGGCCGTTGAGTTCAATTTTAGTTTTAGTTTAATTTGACACAAAGAGAGTCAATCAATTGAAATAAGAGGCATTTGTTTCAAGTTTAATTGTCACTCCTTGACAATAAAATAAACAGAATAAACAAATATTTTTTATAAGCCATAGCGGCACATTTACTTATAAAAGCCGTATCAATATTAAGCCTTTTGGAGACAGGAAAAGTCAACTCGGTTATTTTCCGAGCTTCAGAGGAAAATTCAAAGGTTTTTCTCCCGCAAGCAACGCGTCGCCTCGTAAGGACTTAGAACCCTTCATCAAATTATGTTGCCGCCCTTTTATGTTTTGATGGCAACTGTACAAAGATATGCCAAGTAATACAGCAGTGGAACAATGGGGTCGCATGAATAGCAATGCTTGCTGACAGAAATGATGTTTGATTGCACGTAGGATATCGTGATCACATGCAACTATGTATTGGCTCATTACAATTGCTATCTAACCCTGTATATTATCGCTAGATCAAAACAAGTCGATAGTGATGAAAAACATTAAAATGATTTGTGAATACAAATGCCAGGAATTAAGCTCACCTTTTGATAACTCTGTGCAATAGAATAAATATTACATATTTTAAATGTCAGTGCTATATGTTTATGATGTATGTATATTATTAGGCTTCTCTAATCTTAATTAAAACTTGTTTTGTAAAAGTAACTGAACAGAAACTCAATCTTATCTATTCACAATAAGCCGAACTCAATGTTATCCAACATTCAAAATAATCAAGAAAATCCAACCCTTTAAATATGATAAACAATTCCCCAGCAGAAGCTAAGATGCACCGTTTATTTGGCCAGGCGTGAATTCTAAACACAACAAGCAATTTCGTTTCTTAGCCGTGTTTATCTTTTATGAGCTCTGAATTTTCAAGTGAGGTTTTCAAATTGCTGAATAATAAAAGTAAACGGTTATAATAACTGGCTTTAGTTATGTGCGTACCATTGATTCGTCGACAAATGGAGCGTTTTGAATATTGTGGTAATAGTAATGCGTAGTCTGGCGTAAAAGCGCGATCAGTGGCCTTCAATATTCATGAGCCGAAGACGCTCTGTAAGTGCCTTGATGGTCCCGACGAGGACATTACATACGACATAGTTCTACAGCTTCATGTGTCTTATTCAGAATCGTTAGAAAATAATTATTGAAAATGATGACAGCTAAAAACGTTAAGTAAATAGCGATTTAGTGATTGTCTCAAGATGCCAATTTTCTGAAGTGAATATCACAGAGAAAAAGATAAGTTAAGCAATTTTGTGCCTAATTCTATCTTAGTTTAGAATTACTTATTAAAAATCTTTAATTAAGGTTTAAGAATTTTGTTTGAGTTTTATAGTGAAAGAGGTCTCAGATAGAAGACAATTCCAAATGGAAATATGTAGGTTGATACAATAATGTTGGCTCATTAGCTACCTGCACCGTAACATAATTCGCTGTATGAGAGTTTTGTGATCAATAAGTTTTCATAAACCCGTTATCATAACACACAAACCTGGGCATTGCTTTAGCCTGACTAAAACCAGTCAGTCAATTACTTGTGACAGATTATTGTCCATTTGGAACTCTCGTTCTCGCAGAATTTGATAAAGTTTCTCTTTTATATAATAGCATCGAAATGTTGGAAAATTCCAATCATAATCTTTCTAATTGTGCAGAAATAAAATGAAGACCTAGACATAATTCATAAAAGATCGGTTAAAGTCGGAGCCGTATAAGCGTATTATCTATTACTGTGTATTCATATTATATTTTTGGGTGATTAGTTTTAGTTATCTACGCTAAAAGGTAACTTTTTTATCTCACAAAATAAATATTTAGATGATACTAAGATTAAATTATACTATTTCGCATAATACTGAACATCAAAATTTAAATATATGCGCTAGTAAAATTCACTCAGACTCGTTTTGAGAATCATATTTTAGCAAACCTTTTTTGTTCCATTACGAAAACGAACTTGTTAGGGCTCTTTGTATAAATTAAGTTAAAAGCAGAATATTCAACTTTTAGTAAAACTATTCTTAGAAATAGTTTTAAGCAGCTTTATTGAATTTCAATTGATTCGATAATAGATAGGCCAATAACAAGGAGCTAATTGCTAACCAAGTAAATTGGAAAGGGACCCCAATCTACAAATCTGAATAATTCCTCTCAATGAATCAATCTTCTCTTAATTAATTTGGTGGTCAATGAAGCGGATGGGTACTTCGACGGGTATTGGTGTGGTTATTATCATATTAATCATACTACTAACTTAAGACGTTGTCAGTTAGAATTCCCTAAGTTATATACCAAATTATTTATTTTAATATAAGACATACGAGTACCTACAAGCTGTAGCTAAGCTTTTGTTCCAAAGGTCGTTGATATACTGCCTGCGTACCTATGGATTTTATTGACAATATTCTTTATATACCTGTCTTTTACGTAGCATAAAATTAAAATCCAATTTGTAAGCACCGTGCATTGAAGACGCGTTAACATTAATAAATATATTAATTAATAAAATGTCTCATAAAAGCACGATGTAATTATTATGTTATAAACTTTGAAATCTTTGTGCCCACGATTTATATTGGAAACATGAGTAAATATTATTGGAAATATCCACATATACCAATTAGTGGTCTCGAGAAGTTCATTGGATCCTCTAGCACTACTAAGTAACAATATAAAATAACTACCAAAAATACTGTAAGTAATTAATACTTAGAGTAATTTTATCGAATCAGACATGACTACTCCTTTCGGTTACTCATCGGCGTATCTGCACACCATCGACATAGTAAATCAGATTTACTCTTAATGTAAACTACTACTTGACGTGCCTTGCCTACTGGGGTAGCCAATTCGCGCGTGGCCGATGAGGTCGAATAATTCACGAATTTTGGTTCACGGGACAAAATATCGGTGTCTGAACCCAAGATTTTTGCGTAATAAAAGTAATTGGTTTATAAAATTACTAGTCGACCCGCTGACATCATCGCTTGCGTTTTTTACGTTATCTACTTATAGTTTATTTAACTTTTAGCTTTTCTCGCGAAATGTATATACTATCCAAAACTGCAAAAAAAAAAGAATACAAATTGCCCCAGCGGTTCCTGAGATTAACGCGTTGAAATAAACAAAGAAACTCTTCAGTTTTACAATATATACTAGCTTCCGCCCGCGGCTTCGCCCGCGTGGAAATAAAAAGTAGCCTTTGTTCTGTCTCAGGGTCTAAAGATTGTCTGTACCAAATTTCATCAAAATCGGTTGAGAGTTTAAATAAAGCTCCGTAAACTTATAAGTAAGGATAGTAAGGATTAGAAAAGTTATTAAGGAAGACAAGTTCTTTGATTTGAGAGTTAGGTATACAAATGATGCCTCAAGAGCCAGTTTTTGCAGATAAAACATATATGAAGAGAGGACGGATTATTTCCTGATAAATATACATTTTTGTGATAGTGGCTCAGGGTCCAATTTGTGTCAGTCACATTCCTCTAATTAATTTCCCCTACACACGTGTCTATACTGAGATATTAACGAGATATCGCAATGAAGAAACTTACCTGTGCGAATAAGAATCTAACAATAAATATAAAAGAATAAAGCGCCGGAAAACTTTAACGTCTTTTGTATAAAAGATATTGTGTTCTTATTTTATTAGATAAATAGATTTATGTACATAGATTATTATCAATTTTTTATAGTCATAAAATGTAGCTCGTTTCAATTCAGATATCAAATTAAAAACTACGAGGAAAAATATGCTACGTTTATGAATAAGAATAAAAATAAAATATTTTATTCATAAATATACATAAATATTGCTGGACAATTCATGCAGCAACATCTAGTCCCGTGATATGCTCTAAGCTTGTGTTACGGGTGCTAGATTTCTGATATACTAGAATATACATACCTACATAGATAGATTTTTTTTTATACATACTATACTCGTATAACACTATCTGTACTACTATACAATATACTATACATATTATATAGCAATATCGGCAGATCATACAAATTGTTGTCCCGTGGCGGGGATCGAACCCGCAACCTCTTGCGTAGCAGGCAAAATAATTTACCGAAAATCTAATAATTACATTTGAAAGCAACCTGAAGTGTACAACATTAAACGCGGCAGCATTGTTATCAAACTATTGTGACACACTGAACAGTTTGATACCACCACAGATAACCCCTATTAATCTGTGGATACCACTGACACCAGCTTTATAAAACTGTCTTCATCATCTATCAAATTAAAAACTCAATGTATGAAAGGTGTTCTAAATAATCCCTTCCGCCACCAATTACCAGCCGAACCTCGCGAAAACACGCGAATTAACAATGAACTATACGGAAACTCCACCGGGTGCCTACCTGCATTAATTTAACTTGTAACAACTTTGCAGTTTTATCTAGACTCTGATAAAATTGTTGGAACTTGGGTAATTAAAATTATTTCTCGTGTAATGTTGATAAGATAGCTAGTACTCGTATTTCAGTCAAAGCAAATAGTTTAGTAAGCTCTGCGGCCTCGTTCAGGGAAAACTTATCTTTACCTTGCAATTTATTGAGTTAAATTTAAATAAAGTATTAGAAATACCTATTATAAGAAATATTTAAATTATGTTAAAATTAAAAACTATTTTTTTCTAAAACGTTGTACCTATAAGTAAATAATTAAATAATAATGAATTAAAAAAGAATCCTGTATTTTTTTACTGATGATGATACACGGAATACTCCGATAGATACATAATTATTTTTTTCGTGTAACAAGTTCGACTCCCGGTTCAACCATGTAATTATTTTAATATCTATGAATGCAGTTTAAATTGTTTTTAAAATTTTAATTGCCTTCTTTCAGTAAAATCTTCCAAGAAAATTAAAGATAATTTCCCTTCATGTGGCATGCCCGTGGGGCGCCATGCATATTTGGCTCTAAATGTATTTTTCCAAATTATCTTTTAAGATTCGATGATTCAATTTATTTTGTTTTGTTTGTTTTAAATATCTGAAACTGGTTAAAATTCCCGAGATCTGAATTACACTTGACTGGATTTTATTTCCTCTGTACTGCAATACATGATCAAATATAAGTTAGACTGGAGCGCTCTAGAGACGACCAGCAATCTCAGCGGACGAAGCCGATTCAATTGCAAATGTATTTTCAACTGGACGCTTTACATTTTATCGATGTTACGGCCAAATCCAAGAATCCGACTTACAACGCAAATGGAAACCAGAACCTTTAACAGCTGGGCGATGGAACCAATCAATTGTAAAAGCTAATAGTGTAATGATAGTCCAACCTTTAAGATTTGCTTTTTGTACCTTTTATGAGCTTATTTATTTTATTGACATCGATATTGGTTATTGGTTATTTGAAACATATAAAACCTGTTTAAGAATTTGGTATTGTTTTTCACCGCTTTTACCTACTTCTTTTATTTTATTATTTTATTAATACATAATTATAATTATATACTCGTATTAGCATTCACTGTTATTAAATACAAATTTAAAAGTTTAGCATCTACTTAATATGTTAAAATATTTATATTGTAAAAATTCAGAATTTAATATCCCAGGGGAATTGAAAAGTCAAAACCAAACTTACTTTGAAGTTCCTTTCTCAGAAGGCTTACGCGATAAATAAATTCTGCACAATTTGTGTACCTTATCTGATTAAACGTGAAAACGAAGAAGCAAAGATAAAGTTTCTAAATTCCAAACATAGAATAGTATGTCCACCCATCATATCCATCATTTCCATATTTTTTCGGGTGTCGCGACATTAACTAAAACAAAAAGAAAAATAAAGAAAGAAAATATAACCTTCAGAATAATATATACCTAACTATTTTTTTAATCTATGGGAATTATCTATTAAACCCTCCATTCAAAATCAATACCTACAAAGAGCAAATAAAACCTATGAAGTTCCAATTTGTATCTCAGGAACATCAAAGTACAGAGGATCACCGGGAAATATCAGGATTATTCAGGATAAAAGTGCGAACAAAGCAGTCCAGTTTCAAAAACCACAAAAGCATGTGCGAAAAATGTATTCCAGTTTTATTGTACGGGCATTGCCGTTAGCACGAATACCCGCAGATACGTGCACGGTACACTGCCCTGGACTCTAGCGGAGGATTTTGAAACCACTGGCTTAATATTCCATTTAGAACCGAATGGCTTTCGTTTCACTGAGTATTCGCGATATCGAAGATTGTAAAATTTAAATAATTTGACTAAAATTAGTGCTCTTTGTCAGTGTTAGAGTTATTATTAAATCTTTATAAAAAACTTTTTATCTAGCTCTGGGGATTGACGTCAGAATAAGGGCTCAGCACAATTACTTCCATTATTATTATTTACAGTTCTTTTTACTTTAGCGTTTATCAGAATTGAGTTTTATCTGATCAGATACGGCAACACCCTTAGCACGAGAACACTGAAGCAAACTGTCAAGGCTAAATTATTTCCATACATTTTACTAATTTAATAGAAACGTAAAATTTGTTTCGAATAAGAAATCATATTTTTGGAAATAAATTTGTAACTTTGGGTAATGAAACAACCTGCAAGTTTAATCATCTAAATATTTCCACAATCTGTAATAACGTGCCCGCAAGCAATCTTCATGGTCGGCATACCTTTCAGTCTTTAAATTGGCCAATTGTGTAAAATCGGACTGGGATCCAAACTCTATCGAATCCGCAGGTTATATTCGTAGACCGTGAAGCCACGTGGTGATTGCTAGTCGTGACCACTGCGCCCAGCCAACAGACAATAACTCCCGATGACCAATGAATGTCATTTGCTAAATCGTAGTCCATTGTTAGAAAAGTATTGGTTCGATTGGGATTTATTTTCAGTTTTATTATTATACTGATCTGTACAATGGTTATCAATAGGGCTAGTTTATTGATCTTTTCAGTGAAAAGGTAAGCATGCAACTTGGCTTGCTTCTATCTGTATTTTTATTAACATTTTTTAAGGTCTGGTAGTAAAATGAATGGTCGGTTTTACTATTGGAATATAATAATGTTATGAGGCTGAAATATTTTTGTTTTGGTTGGTACAATCATATTTTTATTTACGAGTATGTTTGGTTGGTAATTTAAATTTATAGATGCAATGCAGATACTTTCTAATACTTGTATTTTTTTGTGACTAAATAAATATAAATATATTGGAATTAAACGATACGTTATGTAATTAATACTCTCGTACTTAACGTCTCTTATGACGTAAGAAGTAGTACGTACTTAACGTATCGTTATATTATATATAGCTATATGGTATATATATATATATATATATATATATATATATATGATTATCAAAAACTAGTTAAATGTATTTAAAATATCGCATATTTCATACTACATTTTTTATAAATTACTTTGCTCAATCGACGCCATTGACTGAAAAAAGTCCGCACATTTCATATTTACACAGCGTCTGGTCATATGCAAATATTTCACCTATTTTCCGGTATAAAATGATTTTGTCGAGCATGCAATACCGGTGGCTAAGCCGGTCTGAAATTTTCAATTATAGGAATAACAGCTTAGTTGCCGGAACTAATTGTTTAGAGGTGATAGGGGAGTAGACACGAGAATGTGTCTAAGCGTTATTGTCCCAGTAACAGGCTTTGCAAATTAATCGGATTTCGCACATATATCACGCCTTTCCGGAAGGCGCAGCAATCTCAGGTAAACCGTTTACACCTCAATAGACAGAATTGTTCATGATGCGATTAATTGTCACAATGCTTGTTAAGTATAATTATGTTATTCGATTGATTACTAATCAATGAGTATTAGGGGATCCAGAGCTGTCTCTGATTGGTTAATAAATCTATGTTGATTAAAGTGACCAATCCATAAACCTTATAGTATACTATGATATTATAGGTAGAGCCAATATTATTATGGTCAACAATATTTAATTTTATTAACCAATCTGAACTAGGCCTGCGTGTTGAACTAAGACCTTATCACTCTCGTCAAGAAAGAAGTTTCTGTGTCTATCAGTTGTAACGTAAATAAGGGTGCTTGCTAATGCATTTATTTATGCTAATATTTAGATAAAATGAAGTCCTTATTATTCTTACTAAATTTAAATTCTGGCAAACTGTTATTTTAAATACAAAATTTAAAAACTACTAAACTGCAAAATGTCGCAATCCAGCGTCAAACATTTAAAATCGTTGGTAGTCGTCGCTTAAATCGTTTCACTGCGGAGCTCCAAACAAATTTTACGGTCCTCGAAACTGTAACAATGCTTTCGATTTTCCCTAAAAGCTCGCACCGTTCTATTGATTCCGGTGTTGGCAATTCGTTAGAGGCAGTTTTTGGGTCCAATAAGTTTGGTAAGACGTAGACCGGATCTATAACAATACAATAAATTGTTTGTATTGGCCGCCGCCGGCTGCGAGTAATGTGCGTTAGACCGCCGAGTTTATTTCGACACTCGATAGAGGTGGTGAAAAACGTCTCACTTCTAATAAGAAAAAGTGGGGACCACGGAAGCTTATAGAAATAAAGTACCCGGTGCTATAAACAAAACACAAGTGACGGGGACACGGATTGTAGCATTGTGTTTACCGGTTAAGACGAATTTCATTGCCAAACAATACCATACCTACTTTTTCTATGTATCGACTTTACTCATTCTATGTCCCAGGCACAGATAACCCCCACTGGTTGGTTATTAATCTGTGGTCCCAGGCAATTACAATGTCTCTTATCATTTTAATCAGCATTTACAGAGGTCTAGTAAAATGTCTTACTGGAACACAAGTATTTATATTTCATTTGAATATTTACCTTTCTTTTAGCATGTATTCTATGCCTATTCCATTATTTCCCGTAAGTGTCAAAGCGTCTATAGCGTTTATTAGGCAAGATGGGCAGCTGTCATTTTGTGTACTGAATCAACTTACTGCAATCACTAACCCGCAGCCCCACGGCCTAACTTGAAATCTTTGACCAGTGACAGTGAGATTTATGTACGGTTTATCAGCTTAATAATATCAATATGGATTTAGATAATACAGATAGTGTTTGACAGCTGTCAAACACGGTACTAAAATGACATTTGAGGTCCAGGCTAGGATTCAAAGGTCTAAAATAAAACCGATATTTATGAGCAGTTTGCTTAGGCGGTTAGGCTGCCGCATAGTGAGCTTGTTGGTTATAACATAACCCATCACATAAGTAGTGGAATGTAAAAATATAATAGTTATACGTAATTATGTAATAGATAGAAAGTTACTTTACTTTACACTTAAATAAACAAAACAATTTACAGCAAAACAAACACAATTTATATTTATTGTAATTTTATGTTCAAACAAATTCTTTCAAACTACTCTAACAAAGTGAGTGATTGCTACCATTTAAATAACTTTTGTTTATTATTGATGAAGTTATTCGTTTGTGAACAATACCTAGTACTATTTTGATAACAGTTACCTCCAATTAGCTTTCAAATATGTAGTGTAAAACAATGTTTTTAGTTTTATGACAGATTTTTATACAAAATAAAAGTTTTTAATTAACTGGGTCATTGTTCTGTTTTTATCGTAGTTTATATGGTGTTTTTCATTTAATTTATTTTCTACGACATTTTGAATTTACAAAGTTAGCTGAAAATATGGATCTGATCTTCTGCAAATATTATCTTTTTCTTGCATAATATACAAGAACAAAATGAAGTACCTAACGCTACTTCATACTACTATAGGTAGTAACGTTCTTTTTAGCAGGGTCAGATCTATCATATGGTTTAATCCAATACAAAACAAAATGCTTTACTGTAATACATAATTATTAAAAATATTACAAAATATGAGGCTGGGAATAATGAGTATTAAGTTAGGCGATTTTTAATGGCTGGTAATACAATCATTATTAAACTGCAGAATACATATCTCGTTAACACAGTATTATTCATGACTGTAAATTGTAAAAAGCCTTACTTAATACACGCAAGCATATAGTACATAGTTGGCTCATGGTATCGTCAGACCTTTTGCATAATTATACCTCAGTCTGTTAACACGTCGTCAAGTCACTTCAGAGCGTTTGAAAGGTAATAAGTATCATGCAAATTTTTATTACTTACTGGATACTTCGCCATAAATCATATTTTTACGATTCATAAAGGACCAATTGGGTATCACAACCAAACTATAAGAAAATGTATAAAGATATGAGACATTATATTTCACAATCATTTACAAGAGAGAGAGAAAGAATAATGAAACATGTGGGTGGCATCAAATCGATTAATTGATTTATTAGTAAAATAACCAGTTAAAAAGTAGCGACTACTTTGCAAACTTGTGTGCAAGAACAGTAATGTTTGTTAGACATCTGACAAACATTACTGTTCTTGTTGAACTCTACCTTGTACAAACAAGGTAGAGTTCAAACGCACGACATTCAAAACTCAACCGTTCTACCCACTAAAGCAACACGGCATTATGTTATGTATTAACGCAACAGTTAATCACACCAACCCCAGTAAGTAGCATCTAAACATTTGCAAAGCGTTCTGCGACGGGCCGCAAAACCATTCCGATATGCCGATATATCACCCGAACACACCTGAACTGTAATAACGAAGAATAATAGCAATTGTTTTGCGCCAGTTTTTATAGCCTCTTCATTCAATTACCTCTCTCCATATATTACATTGCTACATTCAATAGATATTTTACTGAAACAGCTCTTAGATGGCGGTACAATTTATTGAATTGGTAATTAGGAGCTTGTGTACATAAGTGATGTTTTAATTAAGGCCGTGGTCTCGTCTTGACGTTCACGACGACTGTGGGGTATGTTTACATGACTATAAATACGTCTGACGACGCGACGCAAAGATATTTTACCACAGATAAAAAAGTTTACACTTCAAACTTAGGGACTTCAAATCTTCAACATCTTATCAACATGTCTTTAAATTGTTTTAATTTTACACAAAGCTTACATAAATACTTTCAATGTTAAGTTTGTATATAATTAGGGCTAGCATTGTTATTAGGAAAACATATTACTTAACTGCTTTATAAATATGAACAATAAAGAAATTGATAGAGAAACCGATATCCAAAAGTTTCAATATTTACCTCAGTTTATGTTTATTTTATGTTAGTATGTTGCTAGTTCAAATAAATAAACTACTAATGAACAGCAACGAAGCGAGTATTATGGTGCTATTGTTACTTTACTAGCCGTTGAATCTCGCTGACCCAAGAAGACCAATCATAATCGTAAGGGCCTAAGTGCCTCGTTTGTCCACCCAGCTCATTTCAGTTAGGCTCTTTTATTATAAGCTTCAGCGCCCAAAATGAATTATGAAGTACCTACGACTAAATCTGCGGGACCAATAGAAATTAATTATAAGGCTCTCATTAATTTAGTTAACCAAACTAAACCATAATTTTTGAACCCTTTTCAGCTGACGAGAAGGTATTTTAGGACTTTGTTTTAAGATTTTCTGAAATTAAAACTTTGATTTGATATTTTTTGTTAATACCTATTAATTAATATTTTAACTCGTAGTTTTAAATCCTAAAAGGTGAAAAACAGATATAAAATATTTCTTAGATTACGGAACTGAACTACTCGTGTGTGAATAAGTTTACATGTGTGGAATCATCTGTGTTTAGAATTTTCTTATTTTTCTTTAGGATTCCGAGAAAGATCCAGCTTAACTCTCTTTTTAATAATATATATTCTAGCCTATAGTAGACAGAAAGCGGTGAAAGTAGTAAATAGTCTTTTCCCAGTGGAACATATTATAATAAATACATAACTTATAGATTTTATTAGATACCAAAATATACGTTCAGAAGAAACGACTTCGGGTTTACTCACGAGTTGTTTCGATTTGTCGAAATCATAATTATATAAAAGTCAACACCCGTGATGAGACACTACTCAGCTCAGATCAAACACATGTCATGTTACGTCAAGTGGGTCGTAACATAGATAGTGAGTAGACATTCTGAGCACAGATCTGCAAAATAAAGGGATATTGAATGCATCAAGTATCTTGCACCAGTATTCCGACGTTAGTCTCCCGGCAGTAAACCGTCGCCGGGTCGGGGCCCATGTCACCCGGACAGCTCGTGTCCAGCAGAATGTCCGGATATTTTATTGTTTGCCACGTATCCCTCACTTTCAATTTACTCTGAACGGAATTCCCTTTCTAGTAGAGGCTTTTGTGCTTACTTCTCTAGCCAGCTCTAAAACTCCACTGAACTCAGACATATCCCAATAAACGTAAGACTTTCCCAGCGCCGATTAAAACATCAAATGGGAATTGAAATGTAAAAATAGGAAAAGATAATATTAGCATCGCATTTATGAAACGCTCGTGTTTGACTGTCGATTTTCCATTCAAATTCACAGCCATCAGTGCTGTTAGAAGATGTGTTCCATTCACCGGAGCCGAACGCCGAGAAAATTGTACCTTTACGCATTTAACAAGCTGAAATCATCCACTCGCAATTCTGATAAAGGAAATTTTGGGCGTTGGAAGCTTTGTTCGCTAAAATTATTTTCAATTTGAGGAGGATCAATATCATGATACCTTTCGGAAATGTTTATTTTAGTAGGTAAAAGAAAACAGAAATGTGATTTTCTACACACAAGGGAAATATATTGCGCTGCGGTAGAATATTACTTTTCAATGATTTCTTAGTGTTCAAATATTATCGGTTGTGTTATGAAATTCACTTGCGAGTGCAGTTATTTTCTTGAAAGCTGCTCGCGCAAATAAAGCAAGAGACAAAGGAAAATGAAACAAACAAGTTTTAGCGCGGTACACCTAATGAAATCCCCCCGGATCGCGCCGGCCTGCATCGCCTTTGATAAAAGTCCCAACATACAAATTTCATTCGCCATCTGAACCACAAAACGCTCATTTAAGATTAAAAATCTTATTATGCTTTCAAACAAACTCTCGCAATAAGCCCGCTAAATGTATTATTTTACATTTCTAAATAAAGATGGGCAGATGGCTATGGAAATTTCATCGAAAATATCTGGAAAATGTAAATCAGTCTCGTTACATTTGTAATTCGATTCCTTATAAATGCTTATGAATAAACCGATTCCGATACAACCTTTTCGACACTTATGGAGATATTATTTTAATACAAATACGAGCTATTCTCTATGACCTTTAAGGCAAACTAACTTGTTCGTTTATTGATCTGCTTTACCTAGTTATTAAAGCTAATTAACCTTGACGTTAGTCGCTATAAAGCTTTACTAGTAAAATAATTGGATGTTACATTTCTACTGATGATATGAATTACAATTTGTGGTATTCCTTGCTTTATGTAGGTATTCTTGTTCTTTTTTATTAACATATTCTCTGTAAATAAATTATACAGTTCCAGAATATTTTCAACCTTATCCAGCAAAACATAATACCTCAAAAAAAATATAATTACCTAAATCATTGCTTGGCAAAGTTTGTATTCGTATAAAAAAACATTATTGATTTGCCAAGTAGTTAACGGGCATTTCAATATTATTTGGAAAGGTTTGCGTGCATCTTATTCGGTTTAACTTCTAATTACAAAGGCCATACATTTCTTAGTTTTACCTTTTGAATTAGGCCACAGTCGTAAGTATGTATGGAAGATTACGATAAGGATAATCTATAGTTATAGGTTAGTAAATTAGGTTGGAGGGAACATTTTTGTTTCAGTTTCTAAACTTTTCCGCATTGCAGTCATTTGCGGTGGCGACAAAATGTAGGTTCTAAGTTGCTAAATGTCACAAATGTCAAGCTCCAAGGCGCAGCAGCGAAAGATCTGCCTGCGGATGCGGGTTCACTTCCCGTCTCGGGACATTTATTGTTCCGAGTGTTCTGGATGTATTTATGTGTAATAAAAAATTATGTATGTACATTCTATTTACAGTTACTACTACTATTTACAGAGGAATTAATTTACGAAAGAATTTGATAATTATCGTATAAGTCACAGTGTTTTTGTCAAAGGCAAATGGAGGCATATGTAATATGGATATTTGATAGAATTACGATTTCAATAAATTGAAATAAGCTTATCAGAATAGGTTTACTGATGTGGTTGACCTTTGTGGGATCTCTCGATAATTCACTTGCGCACGGCGGATCAATTCCTCGGCCTCAGTCTCCCGTCTCGCGGATAATTTTCATAATAAAACATCCCTTTCTGGGGCGCTTTGGTGTAAATCAAGTTTTCCGGCCACCCTTTCAATTTCCTGACCGCAATGCTCAGAACTCACTCTCGGCAAAGCTGTGGTTCCGTGCAAACGAGATTTTCATTAGACGTTTGAACAACGAGATCGGGATAATATTTTTATTAAGACTGTTAACGCTCAACCTCTTGCAGAACTTAAATCAATATTAATCGTAAAATTTTACGTCAGGTTTAAAATGGAGTTCAATGCTTAAGTGGAGATTGTTTCATTGAAAATCAATGATGAAATAAACTTCAAAATAGGGCTACCTAATTTTTTTTCAAACTAAAAGTGCTTAAAGTAATCTCTTTGTCCAGGTTCACTATACGAGATCATTAACGCTTTTTTTTTTGTTGAAGGTCAATGAGTATTATTTGATCTTGGCACAAGTCTCCCCAAAATCAACAAATTTGTTCTTAGTGGCTTTGGTATATTCGCCAAGCTTACCAGCCGACAGTTCGCAGTATTTTGGTACAGTATACAGAATGATGCTGCTGCCGTCTTATGGAATGTAAAATCCTCAGTAAATTTTCCAACATCATGAGAATAGATTGGCGGTACTATTTTGTGGCACTATGTATGCACGAACTATTTGATGTCAGACGTTAAAGTTTGTTAATACATTAGTTGCTCTTGTAGAATCTCAGAATCGCTTCTAGCCCCAGAGACTGCAGCGTACTAGAAACAACAGAATTATTACAAAACAGGATGGATAGAAGATTAGAGGGATGGTTAAGATCTAGATACAGCAAAAATACGGATATAATTTCATTTGAAGTACATCCAATTGAGCATAGAAACTATCAGTAACAAAAGCTCAAAGCAAACATTGGGTAAATAAAAATTATGTTGCTATGGGAACTGTTATTTATAGTTTGATAACTGTCTGTTTGTTAACTAGCTCTCCGCCCCGCGGCTTTGTCCGCATTATAATAAATGCCTACTGTAAAAAGTATCCTACGTCCATCTCCTTGTTCAGCCAAATCGTTTTTAAGTTATAAAAAGTGAATCGCACACGACTTTCTTTTATTACAAATAGATAATAATATATAGCAGAGATAATTACCAACATTGGTTCTAACTTGGTATCGAACTCATCGGGTTTGGCTCAATAATACCAAAATTACAAATTAATTCTGCAATAATACAATGGCATTTGAATTTTAAATCAGAGTTAAAAATTCAAAGGCTAATTGCGATTTTATTAGTTAAATTCCAGTTAGGAAATTTATTTCAAAATCATTATTTTAGTTGCTTGTGAATATTATGTATAACTAAGATGATATTCTTTATTATGTATGAAATCCATAATGGGATATTTATGAAATAACTAAATCAAATCAAATCAAATCAAAACACTTTATTGTACACCAATAAATAACACAACACACAAATAAAACACAAAAAGAGACACGTACAATGGGCGGCCTTATCGCTAAAGAGCGATCTCTTCCAGGCAACCTTTGGATGGAAAAGAGAGATGGTATTTAAGTAAGACAGGGGTGTACTAATACTTACAATAATATACTAATATATATAATACTTATATAATAATATATAATATATATATATATGTATATATAATACATAAAATACATATAATTAAATAGATAATAATACCTACTATAGACTAAATAATATAGTAAATAAATAAATAAGTACATACTAATAACAATAAAGTAAAATTTAGCTATTTAGTAATAGTGTACCAACAAATCTCTTTTTATGACTGACTATTTAAAGAACTTGTTTTATTAATATTGAAGTTTTAAATAAGTTTATTACAAAACGTTTATTTAAAATGAAACATTTTTGAAAGAATATTATCTGATTATTAAAATAAACAAAATTTATATAGATGACTTTTATGTTAATCATAAATCTCAGTTAAAAGCCAAAAAAGATAAAAATACAAACGATATGATATATTTATTTATAAAAATACAAGTATTTACAAAAGGTACATAACGTTTATAAAAATCTTAAAATGCTAATCCGTAAATACAAACTAATAATACCTACGTCATTAAAATTCAATCCCGAAAATTTTACTTGGTCATTAACCAATAGTCTAAAATAGTCTAAATACGGAATATTTCAAACTTCGATTTTAATAGCTTACTAAAGCTACAGTGTTTTAAATGTGGAAGTCAGGTTTTTCATTTAATTTTAATTATAAAAACAGGATTTTCCACTTCCACGAGTGATTTCCATTAGGGTCATCACATCATACAATACATACACACTTGCCGGATTACAAAGGTAAAAGCTGCAAGCTTATCGCCATTTTATTTCAGTATTATTTTCAAAGGGTTGGGGAAACTTGGTTGGGTCAATGGAAAAGTATCATGTGAACGAACATATGGCACATTTATTTTGCGATATAGCCCCAAGTTTTTATTTTAAATGCAAAAACATGATTCTGTTAACGTAGTCTCTATTATTATTTTTGTTTTATATTGAAAATAGGTTGCACGATCCTTTTTATAAACAGATATTGAAAAGGTTTTAAGTTAAAAGTATTATGTTTTATAAATAAAGTTGCGTTATTTGTGCAATTAGGTCTTGTTTGTTTTAAAGGTATTCTTTGAATTAATTAATTTGGGCAAAACGTCATAAAATATTAATGTTAATTGATATTAAAATACAGGACTCAATCTACCTACATAGCAATTACACACAAAGTGAAGAATTAAAATAAATCTTATGAAAAGCAAACAACCATTAATTGATTGAACTTAACATTAACTTATTTATTTATTTATATTTATAGTATCACGACAGGTCCAAAAAAAGTAAAACATGATACAAATTTATTTTTATACAGCAGATAGACCTTTGTTTGACCACAATTTCTCAATTTTGTTTTGTATTAGTTAAGGTAGAACAACGTAAGCAAAGTTGTGGCAAGTTGACTAGAAAGCTAATAAAGTAGTAATAAAGTATAAATGTCGTACTAATGAGTTTTACAAGGCCAGATAATGTGTATCGGGCAGTAGTGACACTTTATTAGGAAACATAAAAGGCTGAGGTGGCGACGGTCCATTACGCTCATTCGCCCGACTGAGTGCTTAATGCAGGATAATGGACTCTCTCACTATTAATTTTGCTGTTTTTGTTTGCGAAAAACCATAAACAAGTGTCGGTACGCCTCTCGTGAGCGCATAAATTTTAGGTTTTTAGTTTGGAAGGTAGGAAGTTGCATGAGTTAGTAGTAGTACATGTTTGTATACTTTTTGTAACTTAAGCTTCTGATAGTTTTTGTTATAGTTCTAATTATTATGTTTTTTTTTTTTTGATAATTATAACTTTCTTCGCGGCGTTTAGTGATATAATAATGGGTGAATAATAAAGAGATTAAGAATAATAAATAATGAGATAAATAAATGTAAGCTTAGACTATCTTCCCAGAGTTCACGGGGAAACCGAAGAAAATAAACTCTTTCTATCTATATTTTACAAAGACGAAGAAACATTAAAATATAAAACATATTTATCAATTTATATTCTGTAATTTTATGATAATTCATTGACATTTAATAGCTAAATTGAATTTAGGCGTTATTCTCAGCTCCTCACCATTTAGTATCATTAAACAAAAGAAAAAAGATGTCAAATAAAATATTGACTTAAAAATAAACATTTCTTCTGTACGATTCGAAACGAGCTTTAAGTAAATAATTTCTCAGTTAAAATACCCCCGAAGCACTCCTACCTAAACATTGCGGTCAGAATTCCGCGTTGAAAGTATTATAAAGGTCAAAGTTGCACGCCCTGAATCTCTCAAAGTTATAAAAAATGTATGAAAGTTCCCTTGAGACAAAGCCGTTTGTCTGTGTTGTCGGACATAGCAAACGCGCGTGGTACTTGCGTATAAAAATCTGTTTTACCGTCCCTTCGTCGCACTTTACTACCGGAATATAGAACTAAATAAGTGCTGTCTTTATTACTTCGCTCTGGTATTCATTTGTAAAATACAGCACAGCTCGGAAACTTTGTGAATTTTAGCAGGAGTTTTTTACAGCTAGCCTAGTGCTATTTAAGAATAAATACTATACAACCAACCATGCAAGGGGTTCGATTTCGCCTCGAGACAAAAATTTGTACGATCTTCAAATATTTGTTTCAGATTTTCTAGGTGTATGTATACTACATATATATGATAAAAAATATCTTAAAAATTCTCACGTTCAATAATAAATCAAGACAATTAAGTTTTGAAATGCATACCATAATATCAAGGCTAGCGTAGGAATCGTTCTTGCCGTAAACTGAATAGCTTTACGAACACGAGTGCTCTCAAATATTGGCTGAACGTGGTCTCAGTGTGCCACACGAGATTTACTCCGCTGCATTAGAAATATGAATCACTATCGGGCACACAGTAATTTAAATTTGAAGACATCTGTCCATAATGAAAGAAATAATAATAATTAAAAGCTAAGCTAAGCTTACTCGCTCTGCGAATACAATTCATTACGGTTGGCAATAAAAGCAGCAGAATGTGTATTATTTCTTTGAATAACATCAACAGGTCTCAGGAGGAAGGGACAGCCAATAATGATTTCCTTAAACGTTCCCTTACGCTTCCGATGTAGAAGCAAATAAATTAATTCATCCGAAAGCTCGTGAAACAGTGACGATGATCGTTCATATCGAGAGCGATTAGAGTTTACGGTTGAAGGGGATAAATTGCTGGCGGAACGAAGCGAGACGCGACGGACCAACAAATTATTGTCGTCGAGGGGGTACGAAATATCGGCCGGCACGTCGGCGGCGACTAGCTACGAACGAACGAGCCAAGCCGGCAAATCTGCGCCTCCCTGGAAACGGAGCATGCTTCATGACTATGATATTTCTTGAAGCTTATCTAGTTTACGGTTTGTCGCGCAGAATTTTGATACAATAATACTCGTTCTCTGAAAACTTGCTGATATTATTCTCTACAAATGTTTCCATTTACTCTTTTCTATTCTTGTCTTTGTACAGTCTTCAACTTTTACCCTACTGGATTAAAAATTCAAAGTCTGACCCTCATTGATATTCTCATTTCTCAGTTATGACATCTGTCAAACTCACGCATAATATTGTTGAGCCCTTGACCGTCGTTAACTTCCTCAGTCAGCGGACATTATTCAAAACGGGTCTCGTTTAATGGCTCCTTTCGTTTATAGATTTTGGCAACATTTTGTGACAATTTTCAACATTTTACCGACCATTTTTAATATGAACATTACGTCAGTCTCTGTAAAACATTACAAGATGAATTCATCTTATGTTTATGAAGAAGCCTTATGTTATAATATTCTATTACCAAGAACTGGATAAAATGTACGAGTACTATCCTTTTAGTTAAAGATATTTCAGACATTTTGACAGTCGGTGTATACCATTCCGAGATGAAATCAGTCAGTTATCAGAATTTACGTGTATTCAATTACGTCGTCGTCGTGTCAAAAGGAATATTGGTGTATAAATGGCGAAGGCTGGCATTGTCATCGCCGCGGTATATCATTGGTGCGCGGAAATTCAAAGGGCGCCCGGAAGTACTTGATTTATGAGAGAGACCGCATGTATGGCCGAGTATTAAAATTTTCATAAAAATATTCTGTATGAATTACGCGCATTGTGTCGGCAGCTAAATTCCAAATGTTTCTCTGAGAAGTGGTGGGACTTGTATTATTTTTTAAAATGAGAAACCTAATCCAATCTGCGCGTCATTAAGAAGTAAATTGCTTTATAATATTGCGTGGGTGTACCTTGTTTAAGTAAATTAGGTTGGTACTTACAGGCGCTTCGAGATAAGGTTCTTGTTAAAAAGTAAATTTGCAGAGGTTGTTCGGAGTTTGAGCACACTTCATTTGTTAAACATTTTGTTGATATAGTACCCTCTTTGGTCAGTTCAGGCGTGCGGAACTCGCGCTCTCTGTAAATAATTTGCATGGGGTGCGGGCGGGGCCGGGCGTGGGATAGGGGCTTCCAGGATTTCAAATTGTAAATGACATGTACTCTTTTCAAAGGGATTTACTAACATTTTGGAGAGTATGAATTGTTAGCTTTACCTTTTGGTAGATATTACACAAATAATAGATTTTATACCTGCGGAAATGAAGCTTGAACGATAATTTTTTTTTGAAAATCTTTGCAAAAAATTATTGAAAACTCAATAAAATAATACTCCTAGCAAAAACAATTATGTATATAAATCAATGAGTTGTGAGCACGAGTTCTCTCCCACAGAACCTATTACATATTATGATACTTTTACCGCGGGAAATAAAACGTGGGCGAAACCGCGGGCGGAAAGCTAAGTAATTAATGATAAGTGTGTGTTTTAATGTGTGTAATGACAATGTGTGTTTTATAACATATAAGCCTACAAGTCCATTATACTAATACAGGTGTATTTTGTAGGTGAATGCTAAAAGCTTTGAAATAATAGTCATTGGCGGCTTACGTGATGTCTATTAGCATTATCAAATTCTAGATAACTGGCTTTTTGTTCCTTGTTTTGATCAAAATCATCAAAATGTAATAATGTGATTATTTTGTATTTAACGATTGTTATAAGGTCAGATGGGGTAAGAGAAACATACTTTATTATATATCAAGATCAACGAGTCCCAGCACCTTACCTAAACCAGCTACGTTAATATTGCTATATCCAAATAAATATTCGGTTCATTAGCTGTCTATGACTTTGATACATAATCTTCTGGTACCACTATCTTCAAAAATAAATGGCAAAATACTTTCGTAGTGCTAATGTTCCTCTTACCCCATGGTTTGGGGTAAGAGAAACACTTTTAATATCTATGTAAATATAATAGATATAAGCATAATAAAAAGACTCTGAGATTGGCAAAACTGGTGGCAATCTAGTATGAGCCATATTCCATTCAAATAGAGCTTAATTTACTGTTACAGTAGAAAAATTTAAATTTGGGGTAAGAGAAACATATACACCAAAGCAGAGATAAAAAACAGTTTTGAATTTTTTAATCAGCACAATTTATTTACGAATACTCGTACAAACTACTTAATAATAATAACTGAAACATTTTACTTCTTTACCTTGAATAAACATTTATACAACGTGTGACGAAATATATGTACTATGCCAAAAGGGGGTGAATCTGGACATCGAGGGAGTCAACTTTTGTTCTAAGATTTTATAAATTTCGTTGAACAAACGTTGTCGATGTCCAGAATCACCCCCTTTCGGCATAGTACACATATTTTTTTACACGTTGTATAGGTACCCGTAATCACGATTACTTTACTTTACTTTAAATAATCAGTCATAAAAGCAAAGCAACCTTAAACATTTTGTTATTTTTCCTTACATTAAATAAGTGTGTGAGCTGCGCGCGGTCTGTGCCGCTGTGACGTCACAATCGTAAAAACCGTGCGCGGCATGAGCCCGCGAAAACTCAGAAATTTAAAAAAGGGCTTAAACTTCTCGTCGTTATAACTTCGGAAATACTGCATGTATTGAAGTGAAATAAAAACTAATGTAATGTACATGATCTACGCTCCGATGTTAGGTGTATTTGATAGTAATATTTCGACCCTTTTGTCATCTCCATTCTAGCAGTGTAAATAGATAGATAGATAATATTTTATTGTACCACACAAGACAGAAAACAATACAGAAATAGATGCTAAGAGTTAACAGTATAAAAGCGGCCTTATCGCTATGAGCGATCTCTTCCAGGCAACCTTGGGATGGACTGGACATGTAAGAATAAAATAGTCAGTGGTAATAGCAGCAGCAGCACTAGAAAAAGGTTTACCATTCCTGACATGGGGCAAGAGAAACATATGTTTCTCTTACCTCGTATGTGACTGTCCCTCTTGCCCCAACAAAGATTTTATAGGTTATGATTTTGATAGCAACAAAACTCGTATTATCTGTATTAATAGACCGTAAATACTTGGTAAAGAGTATAGATTACCTTTCACTTGTTATTGAGGTGAAAACAAACAGTCTAAAACAGCTTTATTTCACAAAGTTATACCGAGGCAAAGACAACGCATCCAACTCGTCTTCGCGGGGTTATGAACTGTCAAATTTGTTTTGGTTTTTTCTCGACACTGGGACATCGTAGCGATATCTATGTATGAACGGCGGAACTAATAACTGTAACTGTTTTATCGACAGAGCTACTCTAAGACTTAAAGCTTATAGTTTACGAAATATAGCCTCTCGTTTCTCTTACCCCGGTGTTTCTCTTACCCCATCTGACCTTAGTTGATTATTAACTGAGTACGAGTATAAACTTAAATAAAATTACTAAATTTTTCCATTGAATCCTGAAATCAACTCAATAAAGGAACTATGTAAGGTAAATGAGAGAATTCTGAAATATAAACTAACATTGTATTATAAAAATATGTTAAGCCATTTGATGGCTTGTGGGAATGTGGTAGTATCTGTAGCACTCCATAAATATTCAGTTTATGAGCACTAAACTGGCTGGAATACTGATTTACACTAAAACAGGAGCTCAGATTCGGTAGTCTTGTTTGACGTTATAATATAAATTTATATCATCTTATAAAACACCAGGAGTAAGGGCGAAATTTAAGGACAAGAATTTTGCCTTCACATTTCGTTGCTTCGATTAGGGTATTTGTTTATCGCAAAATATTATAAATGCTTAATATATTTTTTGTAGATTAGTTATCTTTTATTTTTAATAATCATTTACCCAACCCGCACATAGCCAGCGTGGTGAATGAAGGCCTAATCTCTCTCGACAAGAGTGTGTGTGTCACAAATCAAAAGTCGTAAAATAAATAAAATAAATAATAAATAGGTGTATATGATATAATATAGATATATATGAAACTTTATAATGAAAGTTTTAAGTTGTTTATTTCTAACCGTTTCATAATAATTCATCATTTTAATTTCAATTCGTAATAATTCATAGTTTAATTTTAATTCGTTTCATAGATGGTTTCGTATTTGATGATAATTAGGTACTGACAAGTTCATAAATTTTCTCACTATTTTACATATTCCCTGAGAGTGGAGTTTTCCTCAAATATTCCTCGTTACGAAACACCATTACTTCACTTTTAACATACATATTTATGATCCTCGTATGTTGTAACATTCACGTGCTCGCATGAAGATTGGTCTTAGAAACACCATTACTTCACTTTTAACATACATATTTATGATCCTCGTATGTTGTAACATTCACGTGCTCGCATGAAGATTGGTCTTAGAAACACCATTACTTCACTTTTAACATACATATTTATGATCCTCGTATGTTGTAACATTCACGTGCTCGCATGAAGATTGGTCTTAGAAACACCATTACTTCACTTTTAACATACATATTTATGATCCTCGTATGTTGTAACATTCACGTGCTCGTATGAAGATTGGTCTTAGAAACACCATTACTTCACTTTTAACATACATATTTATGATCCTCGTATGTTGTAACATTCACGTGCTCGCATGAAGATTGGTCTTAGAAACACCATTACTTCACTTTTAACATACATATTTATGATCCTCGTATGTTGTAACATTCACGTGCTCGCATGAAGATTGGTCTTAGAAACACCATTACTTCACTTTTAACATACATATTTATGATCCTCGTATGTTGTAACATTCACGTGCTCGCATGAAGATTGGTCTTAGAAACACCATTACTTCACTTTTAACATACATATTTATGATCCTCGTATGTTGTAACATTCACGTGCTCGCATGAAGATTGGTCTTAGAAACACCATTACTTCACTTTTAACATACATATTTATGATCCTCGTATGTTGTAACATTCACGTGCTCGCATGAAGATTGGTCTTAGAAACACCATTACTTCACTTTTAACATACATATTTATGATCCTCGTATGTTGTAACATTCACGTGCTCGCATGAAGATTGGTCTTAGAAACACCATTACTTCACTTTTAACATACATATTTATGATCCTCGTATGTTGTAACATTCACGTGCTCGCATGAAGATTGGTCTTAGAAAAATGCATGAAGTATTTGTAAATACGTTTCCTAGAATGTTTTATAGACAATTCCATTTTAAGATATATTGTTTGGTATAACGTGCGCAATCAGAAATGAGTTCTGTAAATGGCGTCCGCTCGCATGCGTTCTCGCTCACTCTCTATCGCTGTCTATACTTTTATCCTTGTTTTGCCAATCGTACCATACCTACCCGCCGCCATTTACAGAATTCATTTTCAATTGCGCACGTTATATTAATTTTCATGGTTGTACTGCATTTGTTTTCTAAACACAGTTTTGTAGCACGCCAGGTAAAGTGTCGATTATTGGATTGAAATAGATATTCTTAGCCAAGCCTTGTTTAAATATTTAAACCGTAGATTTTGTAGTTTTAATTGGGTCGTTTAGTTAAATTGGATCATTTATCTGCCGAAGAACCAAATATAAAGTCGATACTGTGTTTTAAAATAAACTATATATTTTAATTTCTTTTATTTTTCTATATTGGGACGTATCGATGGACATACATATTTAAAAAATAAATCGAACCGAAGAAAACGTTATCAAATTTTATTAGTCAGTTTATTAATTTATCCTATTCACTTGAATTTCCTAGAAACCACGCTAAATTAAAATTAATAACTGAATATGAAGGAAAATTTTGTTATTTCAATTTGCAATTGGACGAAATTGTGCAATCTATTTTTAAGTATACAGGATACATATTTGTTTCAATTTCGATTCTGTACAAACATTCACTTCGAAGTTTCTCCTATAACTCTCATATTTCATGTCGTCAAGCAAATAAGTAACTTCCAAGTTTAAGGCAAACACTATTAACTGTTTAGTAGTTTAAGAAACGGTCTCCATTTACCCTTACTATAATCTAGTTTACGCTTAATCAAAATTCCGGGTCGCGCTAAATATGGATAAGTTACCTTGTAGTAGGCTTGTACCTGGTTCAGATACGCATAAATTATTGATTACGCCTATAGCACATTTGCTTTGGTAAGTTGTTATTGTCACTATATAATTGTCACGTAACAAGCTAAGCTGCGTCTTTTCGTCCAAAAGCAGTGCCTCAAGACGAAAGTCTACAATCAGTATGTTTTGCCAGTGTATATAGTAATTCCTGGAAATAATTAAGGGAGGCCTATATGGACGTCCGATGGCTGAAATGATGAATGAAAACTTTGAAGAACTTGATACATATGTGTTGTACAATTTATTAGCGATTAAAAGCTCATAATTTCATATGCTTGGCTTTACAAACATATATAAATTATTGACAAAGCCACATAATAAAATCCCGTATGAATTTTATTGGCATGAATTTTATTGTGCGTTTTGCATTGCAAAGTGGTCCAAACAGTTCTTAAGTCCATTCGATCGTGTAAATAGAGACTTAGTCAACTATGCAATACATACTCATATTTTAGAGCAATAACAGTACTATACTATTTTATATGAAAAATCTAAATTAAAGAATTGTAATAAAAATATCACCCATCAAAGAACATTTTCCATTTTCGAACAAAATCAAAGTGCCGGTCAACAATTTGTACTATTTTTAATAGAATACGTTGGCCTTAGTTACTCTGGCACCAAAGCTGTGCTTCGTTGTAATTGAGTGCTAAATGGGTAAAAAAGAATTAATAATTGTTAAACAACACGAAAACAACAGTCTAGAGTAATTAGTGCAGCAACATACCGCATTTTCAATAAAATTCTGAATTGGTTTGGCAATTTCGCTTATAATTGCTATATCTCATATTTCTCTAGGTAACTTATTTTAATTTAAATTGTTAAGGGATTGTCTTGTGTTTTAGAGTTGTTCGATTTGGGTCTCTCGTTGTTCTTGTAAAGTATATTTTCTGAATAAATGTATGGCAATATTATAAAGCTGAAGAGTTTGTTTGTTTGATTGAATATTCATCTATTTCAAGAACCGGTGGTCTGATTAAAAAAAAATTACAGTGTTGGATAGTACGTTTATCGAGGTTTATAGTACGATTATCATAATAAACTAAACGTTACATACGTCAAATAACGCAAGGAAAGCTGTCGGCGGGTCAGCTATCAAAACATAATGAATATGACTGGACAATTCAGATAGCTAAACACATTTAGCCCCGTGCCAAGCTCGAAGCTTGTGATAGTTTAAGTAATAGTCAGCATCGTCAAATCAACAATAATTGTTATTTAGTATTAGCTCATCAATATTTGGTAAGCTTTAAATAATTTCCACAAACTAGTTCCTCATTGCACTAAAATTTGCAATATCATTGGATAGCCAGTTTGCGCAAACCGAACCTAATATAACCGCTGAAAGCCGGACAACAAGTTAATTCGTTTTAAATTAGTTGTGAACTGTAAATACGAATGCCACACAAACGTGAATAGCTTAATCTGCTTTTAATTATTCGACGTTACAGATTTATTTATACATTTCGATGAATGACGAGTAAATGAGAATAAAATGAGCGTACTTGCAATAGATTTATATCCTTTGATAAATTTATGATGTTGGCCTTTAAATGGTTGTTCAATGTCTTCCCACGGGTTTCTTCAAACTAAGGCAATTATATAGAAGACGGGAAGCATCGTCGGTCTGTGTTCTGTGCCAGTTTATTGTGATCAGTAAGTAGTAAGGTAGGGTTAGGAGCTTTACGACAACATCTCTATTTGACTAGGCAGCGGATGTGACTAGATGTAATAGTTTCAATTATACAAAATCTTATATTTAATTAACGCGTCCCACAACTAATAATGAATGTCAATATGTCATCTTTTTACCAATAAAATATACTATCTATTACATATATAAGATCAGACCCATCCAAATTCTGGGACTTTATATAAGTTGTTATGATGATAATATATTTGTTTTACCGTAAATGATTACAATAAAAAGACGGAGAGAGCTTTAAATACAGTATTGACTGGCTAACGTTTAAAATTTCAAGAGCAGAGTGCAAGCACCTTTGGTGTAACACGAGTTCATAAATTAGTTACTTTAGGGAGGGAAAGGTCGCGCTTCATGGCGTCCCCGTGTATAATTTCCATCGGAAAACACAGCCACAGGTCCTGGCAGTAAATCAGGCCTCTGTCCTCTCCGCTGCCCTCGTCTGACGAGCGCCCGCGCCGCCACCTCGCAACAATGTAAAGACATTCCCATTGTACCGTAATAGGGCATTGTTTGTGACGTAAATTTTACTGCTAAATATGCAAATAACGTGCGCCGACCCCCACTGAGAAATATTGCAAAAGTTTTGCGAAAAATTAAAATCACGAATCGCGGACAAGTTTTAATAACGATCGTTACTGTAACGGAATATTTTGTCGCTTTGTGTTATAACAATCTGTTAGGCTACACTTACCTTGTTCGCGATTAACTATGCAGATTGTGTTTACTACCTCTGTGAAAAAATATTTTAAACTGGCGAGTCCAAGAAATCTGGGTGATGTAAGTATTATTTGGTATTGACCTACTTATTTCAATTTCTAAAATTGCTATTTCAATTTCAGAACAAATCCAAACTTATATTTACTAAATTTTATTCAACGTTCTTTTACAGGCAACAACAATAGATGCCCTTATATTTTGATTTTTCAGTCAAGTCCATAGACATTTTTAAAGTTTTGCTTCATTCTGAACCATTTATAAGCATTGTGTTGTATACTGGTTAATTTTATGAAGTTTAAAATATTCATAGAAATACTAGACTACTCAAAATAAATTGCTTTAATTATTGTTTCTCATGTAGAACTTATTTTTTCCATCTTTTCTTATCTTCTTATTATTATGGTGCCTTTGTAAGCTTATAAAAATAAATACGATATTTTTTTAATTTATATTAAAACTTTGCTTATATTTTATAGGCATATTAAAATAAGTTACCATTTCAAAGACTTACAAAAAAGTTTCCGCCTTAAACGAAAATCATCCTATAATACCGCCCTCTACCTAGTATCCGATCTAACTATTGTTTCAACGTAAAACAACCCTCTAGGAAACTTATAAATAAAGAATAAGAAGCCTCATTATGCGGCAGATCTCGTTACCACAAATAAAAAGGTTCTGAAGCAAGCCTGAGGCGTTAATATTTAAAGCATGGCTGAGTTGCCTAATGTGCTATTATCTTCGAAACCGCCTGACTTGTCTACTGAGAATTGTTTCACGGTAACGATCATAGAGTTGATATTCTGTGGTATTTGAGTAACGATGTAAGTTGTAATATTGATAATGTTACTGTAATAACTGATTTTGTTAAGGGTACAGAAAAAAAATAATGTTCATTCTTAAATTCTTAACTACAAGAATACTTTGGGCTCGTTTATAATTATGGTCGAAAGTGAAATTACATGTTTGGTTGTTTATGTCATCACCACAAAACACACTGATTGAAAACTTTCGTCTTGAAGCGTTGAGGTATTTTAGACAAAAAGAAACTTTGCAAAAAGACTATAACTTATATTTAAATTTCAATTTATTTATTCACATAAAACATGGTAACACATGTACAGAAGTACTACACTAAATAAATTTTTAGTCCACACTAATATCATTATTTGTAATTTGATTAATTTATATTTTTTTAAGTAAATAAATAAGAAAAGTTTGTCTTAATTCAGAAACTTGCACGACAATCTTTGTAACAATAATTTAAAAACGAACCAATACGTTCCCGAATCGGCTGAAAACGGCATCGTAGCTCAACAAAACCTTTTGAACTAATCGTTCAGGTACGGCACATAGAAACTGGCTAAACCTCGAATACGAGCACCAAAATAAACCTATTTCCCAAGGTATCCGAGTGGGAACGTCTAAAAATAGACTCACAAAATGTGACTGCACGCCGAGTTTAAACCCACATTACGTTACAAAGTTGAGTGAGCTATGACATGAACGTGAGAAGTAAACTCAAATAAAGGTTCTTCAATTGAAATTACAGTTTTTGTAAAGCGGTATACTAATCTTCTCTGGGAAGCCGGGTTGGCTAAGTGAGAGCACACTCGACTTTCATTCCGAAGGTCGTGGGTTCAAACCCCGCCGCACACCACTGGATTTTTTTACTTAAAAAATGTATGTGTTCTACAAAAACACGAGCTTTAACGGTGAAGGCAAACATTGTGAGAAAACCGACATGAATCAATTATTATTCGTCATTTCTACGATTTAGATTTTATGAAATGTTGAAATGTTTTGATATTATGAAATGTTTGTAATAGTGCAGCAGTTTGTTTAATAAATATAAACTAAAACAAATAGTCATAAGAAATAGAAAATTTCAAGTTAATTAATAATTATAGACATACCTTAAATGTAAAACGTGTCTCTTACTGAAGATATCATACAGAAAATTTGTTAAAATAACATTTGTACGATGTTTGCTCATAAATTTTTATTTCAGTTTTTCAAGACTCGCTCATTCTATTTCACAAAAGCTAAGTAAATTTGATTAATTGTAAAAAATCTTTTACGTCCTACATTAAAAAAAATTAAGTCTTTTTTAGGACGTAGAAGTGGAATTATAAGCGAAATACTCTTTATTAATAAAGAAAAAACACTTCCCACGCCAACATTGTGGTCCTTAAATAATGGAAATTGACAAAGCGGAAACAGAACAAATAAATAATTATCTATTATTACGTTAAAAAGAATCCCGAGTACCTAACGTACCCGAAACTACGAATGCGTAGCTATAATCGTAGACTTTGTAGAACACACGCTTCGTCGTAGCAACTGCTACGTCGTAGCTGACCGTAGCAGGACTACGATAAAGACGAGTTATACGTTTACGTTCTTAAAGTGAGGGTTGAGACACTTTTTTTAGATACATGGATATGCGCCTGACATTTATTACTTCCTGCAAATGTTGCGGCTGCATTAAGTTTGCGCTGTACGCTTCTTTCTGTGGTCACAACTTGGTTTTAAAAATGTGCTGTTGTAGTTGTCGGGAATGAAAACCAACTCTAATTTATTATCTGGATGGTAAGCTTTTATAGAATAGCTGGTCTGGTCTTATCAGGGATAAAAATAATAATGTCATGTGGGAACCAGGCTGATAATAATATTAAAATGAATGATGACCAACTTACTTTATCATAACATATAACCGCTTGTGATTATGACCGTATGTCTCGAGGTTTGTTTCTCGTTTTCAGGAAAACTACCTATTTAACGATTTTTAATCATTTACCATAAATAAAAGTCATGCTTACTACATTGAAAAAAATTATCTTTGTATTATAACTCAATATAACCTCTTTAACGTAGACAAAATCTCGGGCGAAAAGCTAAATATACATTACTAATTTTATTATATGAGTTTATATTCTGATTTGTTAAAGTTAACATTTATGAAAACTATCTACAAACGAGTTTAATTGACTAGTTATCCTCGGCGTTTGTGGGATATTTCATGTTTTACTCGTAACATTTCTGGATTTGCGCTTTCGGGCTGCGAAATGTATGAGTTTAGAATTGTTAGCAAAACTCAAATAAGCGGATTATACCAACAATTCTCATTAATAATCCCTCCACAGACTACGATAACATAATATGTATGTAACAGATGAAGAGGAGCCGTGTAGATTTATGTAGAATTGTCTATGACTAGGCATAGCTTCTTGTCTTTCAAATTGAAGGTCGTGGGTACGATGCCCGCCGCACTGAAAACCTTAAGAACCTATAAAATGTTCACCTACAATCTATGAGTTCTTAAGTGTAATAATATAAGTATGAATGTTATAGATAAATAACTATAATTTACAGTTAACATGCGTAGACAATTTTATTATGTCTCCTTTCAAGTACGAAGTACCTTTAATATTATGTATTAGGAGGCAAAATTTATTAAAATGATGATGATGATTTAAAGTAGCGTGTTTTTAGTAGCATTGTGTATTCCAGAATTTCAACATGTTACAGCACTCATCAAAAGCAACTGACGGTGGATTAATCATTTCACAGATAACCTTATTATTACAAGACAAGCAAAGATCCGTTTGAAATATGAACATTAATGACTGTTCCTAACTTGTATACTTAACCCAAAGCCTACCAAAATATTCAGTTATGTCAAAGTGTATATTCAACTAAAAACACACGTAAATTCTCGTCAACTGGAAGCTTTAAGGCAATAATGTAACATTGTCCCGCTGAATCAACACAGCAAGTATTTACATACGGGCATACAAAGCTATTATATAGGTAGGCTTCTGCTGCGAATAGATATTATGGCGGTCACGTTTGACTAATATTTGAATGTGAATCGCATAATACAACGCCTATAATTGTATTTCAGCGTATGTTCGTTCTAATTTAGTAGATGTGAATTGTACGTGGCATGTTTTGTTCATCGTATATGTTACTCCCACTACTGGGCACTGCGCACTTTGAATCAAATTAAGACAATTTATTCAATAATGTTAATATAACTATACTAAAGCCATGTTAAAAGATAATAAAAAAGATGATGTACTTATTATTATTTTTTCAGATACGCTGTCACCACTATCAATGATGTACAAACTTACTGCTATTTCGGACCCTGGACAGTGCCCCGCAGTAGTTAGTTATTGTAATGTTATGCTTATAATGATAATGAATGCGTATAGGAGCGTAACCTTGATCAACGAGGGTTATAATTAGGTATAATGTCCCCACATCAGCCATAAACCGGAACTATACAGCTTATATTACAATTGCTACACATGTCCATATAATTTTAGATGATCCTATCAAAAGTTTCCATAAGCCATAAAACAAAATTAATTTAAGTTTTGGTCGTTAAATGAAGTGAGCCATAGAACTATGTAATGCTTAAGTGAGGTCGGCGAACAGGAGTTACTAAATCCTTTACTTAATTGTGAGATTATTTGGCTCACGCAGGTTACTTATCGTGTTTACCGCGGCCTAGCCCAAACTTGAACACAATCACAAGGACATATAACCGAGAATTTATGATTTGTTTACACGATTGTGCCAGGGAAAATTCGATATCAGTTATAAGACACTTTGAATCGACTTTTGTGCGTTTGACTCAATTTTGATACCTATAAGACTTAAAAATAACATTTTTGTTTTATAAAAACTATCTATTTAGATATGTGAAACCAGACTCACAGATATCATAATTCAAAAATGTGATATAGGCTATAATTGGTATTTTTAACGTAGACTAGAACATTTTTATTGATTATTATAGGCCAAGGGCATAGCTTTAAGCAACTATGTACTTAGTTACAAATTTTATTATTCATGAATACGGAAAAAAACATAACTGAACTGATCGAAATGGAGTGGTTGGTTATTTTATTGCTTAACAGAAAATACCTGTTAAAATTGTACGAGCTTACTACGCATTTTTGTTTCATTTTATATTTACGTAGCAAATTTCGGCATTTTACATTTTTATTGCGAGCACAAAGCTCGTTCCGCATATTTGACTAAAGTTATTTCATGAATATCTAATTCTGGGAATTTCAATGTCTTGATTGTGGTATTTATGGAGCTTGTTTCTTTTTCTGCCGTATTTTTAATTCTTGAGGACAAATTTTGTTTTTTTTCAAATTTATGCTGTCGGCAGGCAGTACACGTGTTATGAACGACGAAAGATATTTGTTTAAGTTTTTTATCACGAGGTTATTAAATAATTAAATACAATAATTAACACCTACCATGCTAAATAACGATGTACTTAGTAAAAGATTATCCCAATATAGGAAAAATCTACCACCGTTGCTGTGTTTTAATCTAATTTATAAGGGGAGGATTTATGAGGCCGTAGAGAAGGGAAAATAACCTCACGCAACACGTCTGTGCCGGCTCTATTGGATACGTGCTCGTGATACATCGAACGGTGATCCGCAACACGTACCTCGCCGATTTATCCTGGGACTCTCCTACAAAGCATTCAACTCTCTCCACGCGCCACTTGTTTACATCTAATAAAATAAATACAACATTCACAGAAAACTTCCATCGCCAGAATAACTCCACCGATCGAAAGACTCGTCTCATCGCACGCCTCCCTGACTCCAACGTTTTACGTTTTTTCATATGTTACAGCTTTTTAATGTAGGCGCTTTTTAAACGAAACGCAGATGTAAATTATTAATTGACACAAATTTTGAGCTAAAGCTCGTGACTCGGCTGGGACTAGGGCGAAATTAAATGTTGATTTTACGACCCGCGCGTTTTACGTTCTGACGGCAGATGAAACAAAATACACGTTCATTAGCGGAAACCGGGAAATCATATTACAGTCGTACTCAATTATGAATCGCCGAGCCTCAGCGTAAGGTCAAAGCACAGGTGCGCATGTGAACTTGTCTACACAGCAATTAGTGCACAGACTGAGCAAATCAACGTATAATTAGCCTATAAGAAGCTAGCACGCGGATAGAAATTGTTTTACAACTTCATAGCTGAACTCAGACTGCTAATTTCAGACTTTATGAGTCAACGAATCTACTAAACTTCATTATTTTCCGAGGCATCGTGCGTGCAAAATATCATTATTGCAAAATTGCCTCCCCTCTCGGTGTAAGTGGCGGGCAACATTAGTGTCGGAGTTGGCGACATGAAACAGAATCTGTGCGATGCATGCCGACTTAATCCCAGGTAATGGGACGTAATAAAATGTAAGAGGCTAGAGGTTACGACAGACGTGCGCGCGTGACCTGTTATCTCTAGCTTTTAGTCTGCTTAAGGGAACACAAATTTTGGTTCGGTTAAGCGTTTAAATTAAATAACGTGAGTTTCGGTTGGATGAATTTGTAACGTAAGGGCGAGGCCAGACACGGCGTTGTTTTAACATTAATGATAAGCGTATTTGGATCTCAACATTTGAAAAAACACTGCACTCGGTTGCTTACAAAAATGAGAGTATTAAGCAGTATCACATCGAGCACACCGTACCATAAAAACCTGAATTTAAAAATTATTCAGTCAAAAACATGAAAATTATAACTTGTTTTCGGCTTAGCGACAAATAATTTGTTGGTAGGTAATAGAGTTATCAATGATATGTGGGTTCTTTAACTTTTTCTTTATGACGTTGGTTTTTGACAAATTAGAGCGTCGACGGGAGATCGCGCCCGCCCGGGCCATCAATATCGATGCGACCACCATTACTCAATATCACTCAAGTGGAACTGCCCAATTTACAGCTACATTTAACTGATTTGATTGAATCCACCGAAAGTTATCACCCTAGGGATCTCACCTTGTACGGTCATGCGTTATTTTGATACCTCGATCTAATGACTTCGTAAATTTTGATCAACTTTTGCTCGGGTAAAATAACGAAACAATATTAATTATTGTTTTAACTTACACGTGCAAAATATCCCTCTTTAGAAATAATATTAATAGAAAACTTAAAAGTAAGGAACTAATAAGGGCATAATCTGATAGTTTCTGAACTATTTAACTAGGTAGCAGATTATTGCTTTCATAGCTATCTGGCCATTCATTAAAAGTCAAAGATAATAACGATCTCAACATAAATTGAACTCAAAGGTTGCGGTTTGTTAACAAAATCGAGGATTGTTTTTATTACAACCCTCTCAACTTCCGAAATACTCACTAAATTTCACCAGTACTCATTTTTATGCATTTATTCTATTTCCAACCACAACTTTATTCATTACCACATTTGTATGTTGTGATACTTGCCAGCGAGTAAGTACCGAAATTTCCGGGCGAACGTGTGACATAGGTACAAGAAAGTATTTAGGTAGGTTGTGCATGAAAGTCGACACGACTTTGATGTATCGTGGAGCGGCGGTAGTTGGACCCTGAATATTTACGAGTTGGGAGCTCGCCCCGACCGGGTGCACCTCTCACCCGGAATCTACACATTATTCATGAACGTCTATGTATAATGTAATTTAACACAACTGACATAACACAACACTAAAATTCTCAACATTTCACCCGCATTTTTTACCTTTTTGTTGCTCACCTTGTTTGTTCCGAGTTCAAAATAAATGGAGTTTTAAGAATCAATTTATTGTTTGAACGAAACGGCAGCGTTTACGTAAACTCCACGAATTGCTAACTCAAATGCCCGCCCAATCACATAAATTGTTTCAAAGTTGTTGCTAAGGAGTTAAGGGAAACAACTTAAGTAGGTACATCTTAGAGAGGTTACTCGAAGTTAAGATAAACTTAAACTATTATCGGCTAGATTTTCAGCCCACTTACCTGGTTATTTTTACCATAACTTTTTATAACAAAAACTACAATTAAACCAGCTGGTATTGCTGAAAAAAAACAAATATTCCAAGAAAAGTGAAAACTCATTTTATAAAATAAAGAAAGGAGGTAAATTACAGAAACCACAATAATTTCTCTTGTGGACATTTTGTTTTCCTTTATTGGTCATATTTATCAGTGCGAACGCCCGCGGAGGAAAATGAATCGCACGCTTATTTCAAGTGATTCGCCCATTTCTCTGCAGACGTTACTTTCTATAAATGATGTGAAAATTAAAGTAATTTGCGAGGGTTTAAAATGAATGCTGTGTGAAATGGCGAGGCCCGAATGTGAACTCAACAGAACATTTTTGAGCGCAGTCACATGTCACAGGAAACCACTCCATCTATTAATACCGTGTTTTTAAAGCTTTATAATGGTGAAATTACACCATAAAGAATTACGAATTCTTGGTTAAATAAAGCATTTTTATGAGAAGTTATTATTTAAATAGGCACCACTCAAAAAGTTTGCTCTTCAAGCTCACTCAAAGTTATGTCTAACAAAATTATTTGTTCCGAAAAATAACTTTGACGTTGTTAGGCATTTTTGATGTTTTGAGGGCTTAGCGAATACATTTTCCCTGACTTTCTTAGACCTTTTTATCCACCTCGTGACATCCGCTTTGGAAGGACGAAAGATGCGGCGGGTATAATAACCGGAACCGGTAGCATGGCGTCATATCAGCTGATTTACAAGCCCGCTTAAATAGATTGGACGTTATGAGAACCCCTTTCCCTATAACCTTGGCGTGTCAATAATTTTATAGGATAGAGCCAGTTTTTCGAAGGTAAGGTTTCTTTTTCATCTAAAAACCCTCTATTTTTATCGACATCTCGGATATCGTAATGAAATTATTGTGTAAGGGTTCAACATTTCTTTTTGTTGTGTTCCCAAGTTCCGAAAGAGAAAGCCTTTGTATGACATATACAAATATACGATAACATAGAAACCATACACACGTCAAAGGACTCAAAACACCCTGACATCATAATCGAATAACGGGAAATCGCCCTTAAAGTATAAAGTGAGTTTACAACTTTGATCATTCAACCCATGCCTAACGTGTTTGGTGTGTTGACAGCTGTCGTATAAATGCTTTGGGCTCAGGACACGGTTAAAGTGTTCCAAAAGGCATACTACCTATCAGTGACAGCGATAGGCGATCTAGTTATGAGCTAGATCGCTAAAGCCCGTAGTGAGCTGAGCCGGTAAATAGGGAATATAAATTTGTCTTAAACAAATTCTTCTCGTGTGATGGAAGCACGTTCATGAGGAAAATTACGTATCACGACGTAGCGCGTTTATCACGTCTTTATTTTAATAGGAAATTAATGTGAAATATGATGTATGTATGCTTTTAATAGAGGTTTTTATTTGACTTATGTTATTAACTTTATTATAAATGTTTGTGAAATCAAAGCCTTGACATAACTCTTATCAATTTAGTATGTAAGAGGATACAGGCAAGTGGTCCCACAACTATGTAGGTAATATTTTTAAGTTTTGAAAGAAGTTATATGTTGAATATATATGGTTGTCATGGTGTGAACATTTAAGTTGGAACATATTTTATACATAATACTATAGAAGCTGGAACTAGCTTGTTAAATACGCAAAACAATGGCCTCGCACCAGAAATGGAAATCACTGCCTCAACGCCAAGAGAGCAGTTGTTTAATTGTCTTAAAATATTTTTAAAATAACATCTGAAACAAAGAAGCCAGATAAAAACTGAAAAGTCGATAAATAAATCAAACCAAAACGATAAGATACAACAGAGCCTATTGGTCTCCGTTACAACCTCTTATTTGCAAAGATAAGGATATTTGCTAAACAACAAAGTTACTTTCGGGGTTCCCGAACACAACCGTAGATTTCATTTGGGTTGTATTGCCCTCCCGCGAGTGTGTTTGCCCGAGAGCGGGCTTGGGCACGCGGAAGGCGCTCACCTTACACAACTTTACAAGTAGCCAAGTCAAATTTTGCAACACAGAAAAGTTTCGTAACAACAGTGTACGCTCAGCCCGGGGACTCGACCACAACAAATTACTGGCAAACAACTTCGAAATAAATTAACTCTCAACTTTCAAGCGTTTTACTTTATTTTTGTAAGACGAAAACAATTTCTCCTTTGTGTTCGTTTGCATACCGCGCTTTTAGAGATCGATTGAGAAAACAATATTTATTGGAACGGTGTTTATTGGCAAAGCGAATTTATTTTAAGCGATAATTTAAGCTTATAGCAACCTACTGAAGATGAAAGTATTTATCAAATTATATTTATATGTATTTCGAAAAGTATATTTATATGTATTTCGAAAAGTATAAAAATGTGATAATTTCCGACACGAATATAACGAAGTTTTCCTCATTTCAGTATTCCGTAAAAAGTAACTAAGTTATTCATGTTAAGAAACGTTTATTATGGTAGACATTTTCGGGTAAATAGGTACTTTTAATTTTATTCCAAAGACGTGATTCTAGGGCGTCAAAACAAGCCACCCCCGCGCTAATAACCATTCCGATTTCAGTACTCCGACCACAGTAAACTCATTTATTTATGTTTTCACTGAACTTAAAGTAGATATTGCTGTTTTCTCCAAATTCAGATTGCTGTTTATTCAATTCTTGCTTATTATTACGGACGTATTGTTGACAATTATCTCTTCGAAGAATTTTGGCGGGTTGTTTGTAACTTGAAGAGTTATGGCTTAGTTTCGTTAAGTTATTTATCTTTCCGATCATGGCGGAGTGAGATAGTGCCGGGGAGATTTGTGTTCTGTTTTCCTTACGCAGTCTATTAGGATTCGACAAGTATCTGCTTCAAATATCCATTGTGGTTACCAATTGACACTCAACGTTACAATATCCGTTTATTTTGCGTAATTAGACATTTAAAACGCAATTCTGGACCAAGAGTCCAATTTTGAGTGCAATTTACGGCTAATTATACACTTTGGTAGAGAAGAAGTGATAGAAGGAGACCCTAAAGAAGTTTTGAATGGGCGTGTTAATGCCGGCTGCGGGTCAATGGCTCCCGGCGAGCTAGGGCGACGGGTGTAGGGTCCTATAACGCGCAATAGCAGCCACTGTATCTGCCTCAGTTTCAGCCGCGGTCCCTTCTTTTCAAAAAATAATATCTAATGGGACGTCGGTCGTTTGGCCCTCGTTGTCCCATTTTGGAGTAGAATTGAATGTTATATAACAAAGGGTTTCAATTCTGATGTTTAAATGTATTGGAAATTTAAGAGTGTAATCTAGTGTTTTATAACAACATCTCGAATGTTTTTCTGTGACTTTTTTTTCTGATGCGTTTCAACTGATCAACGTTATTTGCGTTTTAATACCTAATTAGCGGTGAAGAAAGATCAAGACAAAACTGATTAATCAGGTCCACAAGAAACCCTTTTCATCTTTTAACTGGGCTCTTATGAGTCCTGTCGAAATAAGCCGTGTCGGCTAAGTCATACTCTTCATTTCGAAGGTCGTGGGTTCAAAACAGTGCCTCTGGATTTTTCTTTTAGGTAAATATAATAAGGTTTATAAGCAGGTACTTTTTTACAGAATATTTACTAATACAAACCTAGACTTTGGAGAGATATGAATCCTTTTCCCAGAGGAATTTTCATGGGGTCAAAAAGTTTGTTTGGATAAGATTCAATACAGGAGGTAACGTCCTAAAAACTATGATAATTAACTAATACTTTCTTTCGTTTTGATAAATGATTGATTTAAATATATGATTACGAACGCTTCATACAATTTTACCAGCGTAATATCATGAGTTTATTTCTCATAAATGGCAGATTGCGTTAAAAATCTACTTACATAAGCTGGCTTTAACAAAGAATACCATTACGAATTTTATGCCGAATTCTAAGGATTCTTATTTATTCTCTTTCAGCTAAGTAGGTATAAAATTCTCATAAAGTTTACTAGTAAGATTAGATCATGATCTCAATCCTATGAAATTGTTCCGACAACACTTAATTTAACTAAAATTCAGCACAAGTATGTGGAAGCGATCTTATTAGTATGTATAATTAACGAACAATTAAAGCTCTCAAATTAGATGTGCCTTTGAGATCGGCTAAGAATTTCCAAGACTCTTTACTTAAGTATTCAAATATCCACAATGATCAAAACTGAGAGTAATATTTCCCAAAATACAAGACAAAGTTATTTCTCCTCAAAATTCGCTTTCAGCAACATCGAAGCTAAAAGCATTCCAAGGCCTCTTAATCAACGGTCGACGAATATTAATTTAATTAGTTAAAAGTTTTTATAACAAGTAAAAGGTGGGTGAAAAAATGGTAGAAGAAAAGAAAACTTTGTACTTAATCGAAGTGGTTTTACTGTGTTTTTTTTCTGATGAACAATCAAATGGAGATGTTATGTAGAATGTAAGGTAATTTCTTGGGCGCTATCTCGTGGTTTAAAAATATGAGTGTAAATTGTGTAATGACTAATGTATATTCATGGAGCTTCGCCGAGCTAGATGTATGAGGCGCGCCGGGACGCCAGCAGACAAATGTGTGCATCAGCAGCTACCCTCTCCCTTACTCCTCTGGCTCCATACAGTCTTTTATCTTGCAATTGCATGTAATAACAGAGATAGCAAACAATAATAGAGATAAAATTCTATAGAATTTATATAAAGAGAACCCCATTTTTATAAATTTTTGCTACAGGATGACAGACATGGGACATCTACGTACGTTTGCCTTAAAACTACATGTCTTTTTTTATAGAATCTAAAATAAGGAAGCTGATATTCCTGTGTCTCAGCAGTAAGAACGTATATTATAAGCGTACTAATCTAATCAGCACAGTGGTGAAAATGTTTTTTTTTCAGGCTTGACAAGGATAGCAGTGTTTTTAAATCATTTAGCTGGAAAAACTAAAGAAACAAAAGCAGATCTGATAAAACAAGTTCTCGCATAATTAATAGCTTGATAAAAGAAGCTTTAAGTTTTTTATTATAAATACTTGATACAAAGTAATGAAAATATTTTATACAACATTATCAGATGAACTAAGGCATTTAAAAACTTAGCCTATTTTTTGCTCAAGTTAGTTCGCTAAGCTGAATTTCAAATAAGCTAATTGCTTAAGTTCCAAAGCGCTGAAAGAAAATTGTGCCACAACACGACACAAACATACAAGATTACATTAGAATATTCGTGAGATATTTCGAAAACAAACTTTTTCATTCCACAGTCTAAGAAAGAGTAAATATAATCAGCACTGGAGTATGCAAAGTGTCGCGAGTTAAACCGTAGACCCGATTTTAAGTAAATAAAATGTTTGCGTCCATACCTTGGAGAATACCGTGGCGGCCTACTTCCCGCTTTGAATACGTAATAAACAGCCTTTTTGATAATTAAAATTATTTATTTTTAAAAGTAAATAGGTTTTTATTTTTTTAGGTATTTGAGGCACGTATTACGTGATTGATAATAACTTCCGATTGAAAGAGAAATATACAAGTGACTTCAAAGTAAGCCTTGAAAATTTAAAGTATTTCTCGATCGAAATTGTAAGACTGCTAGGACAAACCCGTAATAAAAAAGTAATCCATTACAGATATGATATTACTACAAGTATAATATAATATGCTGGTAAATAATCTAGGTTATTTAAAAGTTATTTCATAATAATGTGTTGTGATAGTCAAATAAATAATTAGAAATTATTTAAATGAAGTTGCTGAAATATTGGCATGCTAGTTAGTGACAACAAAATTAGTAAGCGCGCTGAAACTAGTTCAAAAACGAAAGTGTCGGAATCTTATTACGAGTCAAACTTACTACGACAACAAACCATCTGGTAGGGGTGGTAATTATACCAATTTCCCTAAGAACTATAATGGGTTTTATTGGAGATAACCGTGCTCACTCATACGACAGGGCATAATACGGGTGGTTATTTTGATGGTGTAGTTAGTAGAACGCTTGAATTTGCTTCCGAAGGTAACGTATGCGAATCCCATATAATAGGTTCCTAAGGTACCTAAAAATATTAATCTCAAAGATTATACTTTAGAATACTTTTAATATTAGAAATCGCACTAGACTAGTAGCATACTCAATATGCATATACTTATAAAGTGAGCAAAGTGAGGTGCAACCGAAAACCACAAGGGAATACACACAGACTATACAAACGGCATGAGTCGCAGCACTACGAATAGATTGCAGTGCTATTGTCACTCAATGATTCATGTTTGGGTGCAGTAATTTGCATTTCATTTGAAATAAACACAAACAAACATTTATCTATACACGAACATAGGAAGGGCGGGATTCTGTAGTTTTGCTGCACGGAATTCTTTAACATTTGTTTTTAGAGTTCAGAAAATCTAAAATTTTACCATCTACTTATAATATGTATCTATGTTATAGGATTTTGAACACCGCCAAGCACCTCTTTATGTTTGATCTTGAATGTTAACACGTGCCGTGATAAATTGACTTCAGACATACATATAAACGACTTAATTCCTCTGGGTCATCATGCTAACAATGACAAGATGTTCTGGTCTTAGACAATCCTTATTCACCTAATCATTTCGAGCAATTCAGCGTGCATAATAGCATGGGCTTATAATTGCCGAAGTTATTTATATAATTATTTTAATGTACAGTACGAGTATACATTTACATTATATAGGGCCTTAATGATACAGAAGAGATATTTGAAAGATTTTTGTCATTATTGTGTTGTTATTACAGTTCAACCCAATTTTTATGACAGTCATTAACATTACTATTTGAAGACAACATAATCATTTTACTAACAATTACCATAAAGCTTCATTCAAACGAGACACCCCAATTGCTTTGAAAGGCAGATACTTTCAATCTGACAAATTCCATGGCCACGAATGTAATACATACAAACGGTATAATTGGACAATTAGTATAAGCCCGCGCCCGTATGTTGTACAGAATTTTGTACCAAAAGTGGTAATTATTGTCGACACGCAAACGACTAATTTATACATTACGTGTATATGCATACGTTCTTCAAATAAAACCACTGTCATTTGTGTCAACCTTGATTTTAACTCGTACCATTTGGTGGATAATCGAAACGATAATTCAGAACCAGCAAATGGGCTATGGCAATTTGGTTTACCGACGGGGGGTTTCATAAATATTGTTGATACCTTTATTTTTTAGGTAACTTATGGAATTTTGTCACTGTGATACTTAAAGCCGTATTGGCTTAGGTAGGTTATATTGGGGAGACCTGTGCCAAGTAATGGGACGTACCTAATATAAGTTATTATGATGATGATGGCTTAGGATTGAGGAAACTCTACTTTAATTCCGAAGCTCATGGCTACGAAAGCCGCCAAGAACTTCTAAATATTTGTTTTCAAAAAAATTATGAACTCTACTAAGACGAACTGCAACAAACAGTAAACCTGAGGTAATTGGCTCCAGAAGTTGCCTTCATACTTTACGTGTCATGAAGGAAAATCCATTAGTGCACGGGCAAAACCGCGGGTCTACATGCAGCTGAACTAGAAAAAATACAAAACTAATATCATTTTTTATGATTTTTAATTACCAATTGCTCTATTAAATACGTTTATATGTATACCTAGGATACAGCAATACCCAGTACGTTTTTACAGCCACAATTCGAATAATTTTTGTGGTAAGAACTATAACAATGTATGTATTTCAATTCCATCCGGCTAAGAACTGAGTGGGGACTACGAACATAAAATAAACTTAATCAAAGCAACATTTGTGTTTCTACATTGTTTGGTACTCCCAGCGATATTTATTTACCAGAATTGCCTGTGACTTAGTCTGAGTGTAGAGAGCAAAATTATTTGTATCTACGAGTATGTAGGTCGTCAAAACATAAATAATTTGATGAGAGCACTCTAAATTTTGTACCAATTTTCCCTCTTAAAACTTAGCATAAAATAATATTTATATAATAAGTATATTATAAGACTTTATTGTACAGATATAAAAACTGGTACAATGTATAGGGGGCTTCACAGAAAAATAACACAAAGATAAGGGTTTTAAAAAGTTTTAGTTGTTAAAGATACTGATACAGATATAAACTGATTACTGGTCGCAGCCAGCATTCTAGGCACTATGCCTAGGATATGTCACCAGACAGATAAAAATTTTAGGAGTCTTACAAATACGAGTAACTACCTACTGAATAACTACTGCTGGAAAACTCAACATCTACCACGTGGTAATCTCGAAGCTTGTGTTACGAGTACTTGATTTCTGATATACTTAATTTAATATACATACAAAAATATATATTTTGCATTATACATATTTAACAACTAGACACTCGGAACATATACCTAATACAATAATTGTAGAGTTATAACATTTATTGTATGTACTTAAGTAACTACTATTTATCAGGGATCTGGTATCAGTTTGATTTAAATCATAAAACCTAAGAAGGTAAGGTACAAAACAAAGCTGCAAATTAATTTTGATAAGCCAAAAACTTATTAGTACGAAATTCAAGCCATTCTGTTTGTAACATTCCTTTATTAAGATACAGTCTTTTCATAGTTAAACTTCAGCAGAAACTTATTCCGCTTCACGGAGGCTTCGCTGGGAAATGCAGTGCACTTCGACTCGACTTATAAATTATTCAAGTAGAGACTCTTCAAATATAGCACACTGGCTGCGCGATATTTTGAGAACAACTGCCTCGAGCTCAGCCTTCGATGCCGCTTGACCTCGTTAACTTACTGATACCACAGGCCTTTTTATCTCCGAACAATACTTCAACGAAGGCCAAGAACTTTACATGTATTCAAGTTTTCTTCTCTTTGTTTGGTTTCACACGTATGTAAGTTTTGTATTCACACGGTATGTTTTTCTGGTTTTGCCAGCTTTGTTACGAACTTTTTCGAGGTAAAATGCCTGTGTTTTTAGTGTTTGAGCAATAATGTTGCAAAGTTTCACTAAAATCCGTTTAGTAATTTTTATCTGAAAGAGAAATAAAGAATCAAGTATATTTATACTCTACATTTTTTAAGGTAATTTTTACACAATGCAGCAAACAATAATATAATAATATAAGTGGCCAAGTGCGAGTCGGACTCGCCCATGTAGGCTTCCGCAGCAATTGTTTATATGAAATAGTTTATGACGTATTATAAAAAAACTACTTGTTATATATTAGATTTGTTATTATTAGATTTCATTCAAACCAATTTTCGTTGGTAGTTTTTGTGCTAACGTACATTATATATTATTTTTAGCTTTATCATCCTCTTATTTTAGAAGTAAGAGGGGGGGGAGGACACATTTTTTCCACTTTGGAAGAGTCTCTCGTCCAAACTATTTAATTTAGAAATAAATGCTGTTAAAAACATTCATATGATTTTTGAAGACCTATTCATAAATACCCCACACGTATGGGTTTGATGAAATTTTATTTTTAAAGTTTCGGTTCTAAGTATAAGTAAGGGGGACCCCCAAATGTAATTGATTTGTATTCATTTTTTTTATGAAATCTTAGTGCGGTTTACAGAATACATCTACTTACCAATTTTCAGCTTTATAGCTCTTATAGTTTCGGAGAAAAACGGCTGTGACATACGGACGGACATGACGAATCTAAAAGGGTTCCATTTTTGCCATTTGGCTACGGAACCCTAAAAACTACGCTGTTTAGAGATCGTGTCTATTAGTGATGATATTTCTATTCGCGGATAGAGCTTCGCTTCGGTATTATGAGTATTGATCTGACGGAATTAGCATTCTTCCGTTATTCCAAATTAAGGCTGTCGGTCTCCAGTATTTTACTATCGCGGTAATAAACGCCTTATTTTAGAACATTGACTTAAAGTGGGGTAATGTACGTTACTCAACAAGTGAGTAGTACCTTTATTTATAAGCTGATTTAAAGATCCCTTAGTTTTAACAATACAGTCTTTATGTACTTTTATGTTCATATGACGCTTATGAAATACTTTTTTACCTATAATTTTATGAATAAATATTTTAATGTCGGTTAGTTATGAAATGAACAACCATAATATGAATTAATTATAATTAGAATATAATTTTAATGTCATTTATATTTTTTGTAATACACTTATTGGGCTTCGCTCATCCACTGCCCAATATTCTCATTAATAAAATTATCATTCCCCTGGGCCGATTTTATACGATTTAAATTGTAATTTTCTACCATAATTATTAATCATAACGGATATGGACATTCCAATAATAAAGTAATAATTAAGTTGTTAGTTTAAGAACGATTTAAAGTTTAATAAATAACTTGCTGGTATACGATTTGGTAACAAATAAATTCTATACAAACTCCGATCAAACCTTCAAAATATAAATAGACTTAAAGTCCTAAAACTAATTTCACCAATGGCAGACTTTATACACTAAGTACAGTCTGACATGAAATTAATCTTTGTAGTCCTAATACCATTATTATGAAAGCCTTAAATAAAATTACATTTTATCGAATATGTGACGTGAATTTTAGATAGTAGCACAAAGAGTGGATCAGTTCTGAAATTACAACACACGAAATGCATTAAATTCTATAAAAGGGAACTTGGTTTTAGACCTAACTTAGTTCAGCGGGACCTCAGTTACACTTCATGGTTTGGTGTCACGTTCCACAGTAACTTTATTTAACTGATAGCGACGTGCTGGCAGTAAATTGAAGCACTTAAGGTATCTAGTAACTAATCCTTTACATCAAACAAAGAACTAGAATCGTCTATTTTTATGTATTACAGATATTACCGGTTCTATTTCCTTTACGTTTGAATTATTTTAAACTAAATTACAATTAGAAATGAAGAGACTTCGAATTAACTTACAAAGTTAATTCCATTAGATACATCAGCCAAAACACTTTGTATAAAGTACAAAAGCGCGGTATCTTGTTATCTACATACATATTCATAACAACTAACAGCGTCAAAGTAACTCATTAACACAATATTCAAGTTAAAGGAAACATTGACGCAAAGCAACGCAACTGTGAGCCTACGCGTACTACATGGATTCACACGACTTGGCCTGACAAACCTCACGCAACTGTCACTCGTATATCAAACACAACAAAGTTGAAATTTCGTTTTTATAGCTGTCAAAATGCTTATTGAGGGGTGGGAAGTGTTGGCGCAGAAGGCGTTTAGCTGTGTCGTGCCGGTCCGGAGCGCTGTCACAGTATAATGACGCAAAGGCTTTATTTTAAGAACCGCTATTATCTTTCTGCTGCACGAGTTCAGCCTCGGGCAAAATTAAAATATCTCGCTAGTAGGTATACGAACTACCGGTAAAGAAAGCTTTGCTCCTGAAACTTCCACTAACATTACAAATGCAAAAGTTTGTTTGGAAGTCTGAAGGTTTCCGTTTCAATTACTCTAATATGGTTCTGCGGAGCTAACGAGATTTTTCGTGCAGGTTGCTAATGAGTGAAACTTGCACGTACAGATATCTCGGCATTCAGCGAGGCACCGTGGGAGTCACTGCGACTAATATTGTGGGTAATGTTTCTACGCGAAGGTAACAATATTATCGCACTAATTAAAAGTACACTCTGAGCTTTTCAATTTCAGAGTTGAAGTGCAAATTCCCAATAAAGAGCGCTGAGACAAGGAGTCGTAAAAGTTTCATGTTTAGCACATCTTAACCTTTTAAGAGTTCCGCAATTTGCAGGTCGGGAAGAAGCTCCGCGACCCCCGAGGAATCGGGAGAGACAATGCGAGAGCGGGAAGCTTGTGAAATGTTGCTTTTTCCAAAGAATTCGGGAACTTTTAAAACTTTGGGATTCTTCAGATTAAAGCGCTATTATTCAAGTACTTATAAGATTAACTTAAGGAGATTTTAACCTCATTTTTGTAAAATAAGGTAATCAGCAATTAAAGTGTGTTTTGATTACATAATTAAAAGTTAGTTTCATTATTAAAATTTGGTTAATCATACGAACTCTGTTTAATCTCATATTTTATTCATCAATTCTGCCGGCAGAATACTTTATTTTATGTCCGTTAAAAGTTTAATAGGTTCACATAAAACAAAGAGATAAAGTTTATTTTTTCTCATCATCCCTACATCACTTTAAGTAGATACCTTTGCAGCGGAATAACCTCCGACAATTCTATTTTTCTGATACGAAATGGGATTGAATCCTAAGATTATCTGTTCAATCTGGAGCTACTCTTTTATGAATTGTTCTTAAAACATTATTCTGGATGTAGTGTATTATTACCTACTTACGTTATTTTCTGTACAATTGTTTGCTTCAGGACCTATGGGATTATAAGACATTAGGAAGATTAATTCAGTAGGTTATGAAATCAACAGAGTATTTAATCACATAATTCTCTTTAGCTCAGAGGGCCACGCCAGAGTGCACCTGCTACGCAAGTGGTTGCGGGTTCGATTCCGGCCTCGAGCCAAAAAATTGTACGATCTGCCAATGTTTGTTCCGACTGACTAGGTGTTATACAATGTGTCCCATAATTATGTAAAGTAAAAACTATAATTATCTATTGATGTATATTATATTAAGTATATCAGAAATCTAGCACCCGTAACACAAGCCTCGAGGTTACCACGCGGCTGAGGATGCTCTGTGAACAATCTAGCAATATTTATTTTTACATTTAATTGACTTTTTTATTAAGTTTTTATTGACCTTTGAATTACAAGTTCATGCCGATCATATTAAATTATTTAATTGACTTAAAGTAAATCTTAGAGCAACTCCGTATAATAATGCTCTTGAAACTTGAAAGTTTGTTCATTTTAATGATTGCGCATACGGGCGCTCGCGTGATTATAAAATATGCACATTGTGTTTCAGGAAGATATGTTAGAATCTACATGCTTGTTTTTGCTCTTACACGACGCGCAGGTATTTTCACTCCTCTGTAGAGACGCCTACTTAATATACAATAGTTTTAAATCTTTAAACTTTCTTCATCTTACCGATACATACGGTTTTCGTGGAAATTAGAATTTAGTTCAGTACAATTTTTATTATTTTTAATAATGGATTTCGTTTTTATTACGCACAGTTTTCCAGAGGCAAGTGTTTTTATAAAATTAAAAAGTTCTGTAGATGTTAGTCGAGTAAACTCTATTTTGGCAATTCAATACATTTTGTTAATTTTGATAATTTATGTCGACCTCTGTGGCGCAGCGGGCAAAGGTCTGCCTGCGACGCAAAAGGTTGCGGGTTTGATTTGTGTCTCGGGACAAAAAATTGTACGATCGGCAAATATGTTCCGAGTGTTATAAAGGTATACTAAAAATGTCTATCTTATAAAGCTGAAGAGTTTGTTTGTTTGTTTGAACGCGCTAATCTCAGGAAACGCTGGTCCGATTAGAAAAATTACTCTAGTGTAGGATAGTATATTTATCGGGGAAGGCTATAGGCTAACTTATTGTTACATGAGTTGTAATGTTATATTATATATTGCAAACTATGCGTAGATAACGTAAAAAAAAACCGCAAGCAAATCTGTCGACGAGTCGACTAGTGTTAAATATATCAGAAATCTATCACCAGCTTCGAGCTTACCACGGGAATAGATGTTTCTGTGTGAATTGTCTAGAAATATTTTATAAAAAAAAGTGTTACAATATATTAAAAGTGTAATTTATATTTTTATATAGGAACAAAATTTAGAAAACCCAAGCAAATGTAGTGATATTGCTCGATAACCTTAAAAAACATGGTTATATTATTTTTTTAAATTGTGCACAAAACATTTCCCGGACGTTGGTTAAAGGAATATTCTTTTCATCGTGGAAAAAAGGTTCTACTTTGTGAAGCATCAGTAAGTATTTGTTATAAAAAATTAATAAAGACTCAAATGCACTCTGGTAATGAATTGTTAATTATTTTGCATAAAACAACAGGCCAGTTGGAAACTACACAGAGAAAAACATAGACATTTTATCGTGTTTGAGCTTAATTACTATCTCTAGTTCAATGCTTTACTAATCTCTATTTACCTAAACTGCAATTAAGTATATAGTAATTAGGTCTTCCTTGATGAATTCCAGTTATTGTGGTCTGACGCTGCTTGCTTTAAACCTTTACAAAGTCGTCCGAGTCTTTATTAAATGTTTTTAAATTATAAAAATAAATACATACATAAATGCGCCTTGGGTTCAAACCGAAACTCTGTCATCTGAAATGAAAGAAAAATAACATGTGCTCGTTTCCTAGTATGAGTTATGCGTGACGCTGGGTCTCAACGAAAGTATTGCAATCTTTATAAGATGGCGAAACCATGGGTACTGTACTGGACTGTATGCAGTGGACTGTATTTTTGGGGTTTAAGTCCAGTAAGAATATCTTCAATTAAAGGCGGAGTTGGTTTTTACTATTTATTCCGTACTTCAATAAATTACTGGCGACTGGCAACTGACTCTAAGACTGACTCCTGACGACTGACTCTATAGACTGACTCTGTAAGACTGACATTGATTCTTCACGACTGACTTTGTAAGACTGCCCTACTGTACATCGAAACAGTGAGCTTTTATACAATCCAAATAACATAAAAACAAGCTCGCTCAAATTCAAACAAAATTCCCACGTTAAGTTCAAAATATTTTCCCATCGTAAAAGACTTAAAATTTAGACGAATTTTAAACAATAGAAAAATATCCTTTCAGAATAACAGAGTCATAAAACAATTTTGCCTTTAGCGCATTAACATTTTCTAAGCAGCGGCGAAATCAAAGTTTGCAAATAGTCTGTCCTATTGTAATACGAATTCCTTTGTTTTGCGATTGCCGACATTTAAACACACATTACTATTTCAAGTTAAAATTACTTATACTAAAGCGTGTGAACAGATCTTTCGTCGTGTCCACAACATTCTCCCCCCGGCGAAGCTCGCGCAGCCTCCTTCTTCACCAACACGACGATCTTGCTGGTCGGCCGCTTGAAGACTCCTGTCTTCGTCCGGACATCTGCCACTCGTACTCCTCCATCAGGTCCCTTGTAGGTGCGCTCGACGATTCCCCTTGGCCACACGTTCCGTGGCAGAGTGTGGTCCACGATGATGACGACGTCTCCTTCTTGCAGCTGTGGCCGTTGGGTAGCAGGTTCTCCCCGGGGTACCAACGTCGGAAGGTACTCTCGTAGCCAGCGTCTCCAGAAGTGGTCAGCGAGCGCCTGGCTTGCTCTCCATGTGCGCCGATCCGCTTCGCTGCATGGCCCGGTGGTTGGCAGGCCGTTCGATGATCCCAGCAGGAAGTGGTTCGGGGTTAGCGCCTCAGGTTCGTCTGGATCGACGCTCACATGCGTCAGTGGTCTCGCGTTGACGCTGTATTCCGCTTCAGTCAATAGGGTGTTGAGAACTTCTTCTGGTGGTTCTCTCTCGTTCAGCGTGGCGTTTAGTGCAACTTTGATTGATCGCACTAACCGTTCCCATGCTCCCCCCTGGTTTGGCGCACCAGGAGGAGTGAAACGCCATTCCATGCGATGCAGAAGGCTTTCCTCTCGAAGTGCAGGTATCCATTCTTCATATGCAGCCCGCAGCTCCTTGTCCGCGCCTCTGAAGTTTGTCCCGTTGTCAGACATCATGAGGCGGGGCCATCCTCGTCGCGCAGCCATCCTCCGGAGTGCCATTATTGCCGAACTGATGGACAGCGTTGGAACGACCTCTATGTGCACTGCCCGTGTAGTTAGGCAAGTGAAGAGAGCGCCCCATCTCTTCTCACGTCTTCGTCCAATCTTCACCATCATGGGCCCGAAGTAATCTGTCCCACAATAGCTGAACGGGCGTTGAAATGGTTCCAGGCGAGCTCGCGGCAAGTCTCCCGTAGCTGGTGGTTCTGGCTTCTTTTTGCGTAGTTGGCAAAGTCTGCAGTCCTTTTCTATTCTTCGCACTGTCGGTCGTAGATGAATCACCCAATACTTCTGTCTGAGGTCGTTAGTCACACGCTCCCTGTTAGCGTGACCAGCCATGCAGTGTTCTCGCATCACTATGAGTTTCGTGATGTGGTGCCGTCCGTCGAGTATCACCGGCCTCTTCATTTCGATCGGTGCGTCGGCGGCTCCAATGCGTCCTCTCACTCGTAGAATTCCATCTTCTATTATCGGATCCAAACGAAACAGACGACTTGACTTCGTTATAGGTTGAGAAGTCTTGATTCGTTGCAGTTCGTCTTGGAAGCTCTCCTTCTGTGCACGACGAATAAGCGCACGTTCAGCCTCTTCAATGTGCTTCTTTTCAATGTTCGTTGCTCGTCGTCGACATCTCTCGATGAAGAAAAGTACTCGTGCCGTAGTTTTCACCAAGGTCTCGAACTTAGAGAAGCGTGATGGATCTGGTAACCATCCGTCCTCGCGGTCTTCTTCATCACGTGTATGCAGTACTTCCTCTTCTTGGTCATCCGATTTCCAAGGTAGTCCGACTTCATATCCTTGTTGTTCTTTCTTCACGATGGTTTCTTCGGTTATCTTCGTGGCCCGGAGATTTCTTTCACTCAGACGTGGCTCAGGATTTATTCCAACAGCTTCAATGCTGAAATGTTTTTCTATAAGTTCGTGTAATTCTTTGTTCTGCTTCATGATGGCTTCTGCTGTGTGAACATGCAGGACGCTGTCTTGGTCCGCAACAATAGCTCGTGGCATGGTTCCATGTATCACCCATCCCAGTTGCGTTCGTGATGCGGCCGGTTGATTTGCTCGTCCTACTCGTAGCTCCTGTGATACTATGTACTCCCAATGGTCAGCTCCAATCAGGATCCCTGGTTCCGACGGCTCGTAACAAACTTCATCTTGTCGGAGGTCCTTAAGGTGATCTTGTTCCAGTAGCTTTGCAGGGATTGACTGTTGTAGGAGTTTCATGTTCTTTATGGTGCGTGCTCGTAGTGGTCGAAGCTTGTCGCTGAATTTGCTTTTCAGGTGTACTGTTACAATTTGGCTGTAGTCTTCTTGCTGAATGGTGTTGACTCCACGCATCTTCAGTGGTAATGACGTTCCTCTTGCTCCGATGGTTCGCGCCAGCTTCTCGTCTATCAGGGTGACTGTAGCTCCTTCGTCGAATAGGGCAAGAGTAGTAGCCTCCCCCGATGGACCAATGACGGTGACTGGGCACATCTTGAGCAGTACTGCCTTCTTGTACTGAGCAGCAGAAGTAGTCATGACTGCTTCTGTGGCTTCTTCTTTCTTTGTTTCTTCCTTCTTATCTTGATGTAGTAAACGATGATGGTGGCGTGAACACTTGTCGCAGGTCTTCGCTTTGCAGTTGAATCTTCGATGCGTCTTCAATAGGCATTTGAAGCATAACTTATTCTCCTTGACGTGTTCCCATCGTTCGTTGACGTTCATCGCTTTAAACTTTGTGCAGTCTATTGCGGCGTGTAGTTTCTCACAGCAGGAACATTTCTCTTTTCCTGATTCCTCTGTAGTGTTGAATACGGCATTTGTCCTCTTCATGAAGGCTGGTTTCTGTAGAACTTCTTTCTTGGTGATGCTTGGTGGCGCGTAGCTATATCTCAAAGCTCGGTCCGCTTCACGCATGAGAAAGCGAGAAAGCATGATGATCTCTGGCTCCGCTGTCTCGTTCTCGCTGGCGTAGTCGCACCATCGTGATCGTATGTGCGGGCTCAGTTTCTCCAGCGTTTCTCGGGCCAGTGTAGGATTATAGAGATATCCTTTGTTGCCCACATTGTTCAATACGCACACCACGTTCTGAAGCTTTACTGCGAAGGTGTTAAGTTCTGTTGCTGATGGTCCCGGTCTTTGCAATTTCTTCAGTTCTTCCAGGGCCCGGTCAACGATGATTTCTGGCCTTCCGAAGCATTGTTCCAGGGTCTTCATAATTGTTTCAGGATCGCTTGCAGTGTATAGAAGTGAAGATACGATTTCCTTTGCTTCTCCGGTGATGCTGCTTCTAATTCTCATAATATTTTCTGATCCAGATATTTTGTATGTCTTGGTCGTTTCATTATAGGCAGCTCTAAATATCATCCATTCATTTGGTGCACCGGAAAATGTAGGTAGGACTGGACATGAGATTCTCGGTCTTGCAAGTTTTTCAATAGCGTCGGCTAGAGCGTCGATGTTCGCGGCGCTCTTCTTCTTCTTTACCGGCGCGGTTTGCTGCACCCATTGTTGTATTCGCTCGTTGGGTTCCGGCAGCTCCCCTTCTTCATGCAGACTTCGTTCTTCTTCCTCGAGGGCAGCTAGGTCCGCTTCAAGCCTCTTCTGTACCAGGTCCGCTTCAATTTGGAGTTCTCTTCTTTTCAGTTCTGCCAGTTTTTCTTCCGCCGCCAATTCCGCCATGCGCGCACGCATTGCCGTGCTATTCGTGGAACGCAGCGAGCGCGCAGATCGTGCAGGTGATGCTGCTCTGCGACTTGGTCCGGCGCGGGTGAAGTCGGGCGCGAACGTTATGTCGGCGTCGCGCCGTCCCTCTCTTCGTAGCGCTGGTGTCGCCTCTCTGTGACTTGCTCCGGCGCGGGTGAAGTTGGGCGTGAACGCTATGTCTGCGTCGCGCCGTCCCTCTCTTCGTACCGCCGGTGACGCGGGCGGATCCAGGGAAAGTCTCCTTCTACGTTCCCGCTCGATGACTTCCAACTCGGCCGCGTCCTCCCGTGGTTCGGCAGCGTCCGCTTGGCTCCGAGTGATGACCATCTTGAGCTCAGGTTCCCGTAGATGTGCAGGTCCGATCCGTAGTGATGATCCGTATCCGGGTCAAAGGGCCAACTATATCCGGCTCGAATGACCAACTGTACTGGACTGTATGCAGTGGACTGTATTTTTGGGGTTTAAGTCCAGTAAGAATATCTTCAATTAAAGGCGGAGTTGGTTTTTACTATTTATTCCGTACTTCAATAAATTACTGGCGACTGGCAACTGACTCTAAGACTGACTCCTGACGACTGACTCTATAGACTGACTCTGTAAGACTGACATTGATTCTTCACGACTGACTTTGTAAGACTGCCCTACTGTACATCGAAACAGTGAGCTTTTATACAATCCAAATAACATAAAAACAAGCTCGCTCAAATTCAAACAAAATTCCCACGTTAAGTTCAAAATATTTTCCCATCGTAAAAGACTTAAAATTTAGACGAATTTTAAACAATAGAAAAATATCCTTTCAGAATAACAGAGTCATAAAACAATTTTGCCTTTAGCGCATTAACATTTTCTAAGCAGCGGCGAAATCAAAGTTTGCAAATAGTCTGTCCTATTGTAATACGAATTCCTTTGTTTTGCGATTGCCGACATTTAAACACACATTACTATTTCAAGTTAAAATTACTTATACTAAAGCGTGTGAACAGATCTTTCGTCGTGTCCACAACAGGTACTAATATATTGTGCGCGTTATCTTTTTGTTGATACTTTATACAAAACAAATTAATAGTAATGTTATATTTTATAAACACTGTAGTATACAAAATGTTAAGAAGACTGCCAATGCACCATATACAAAAGCCTAATTATAGATTACTTTGCTGATTTTAATATTAAAAAGCCAAGTTTTTTACGACAAATTAAAAATCATATAAAAAGTATATTTCTTTTCATACACTATACATGTATTATTTTAAATAATTATTATGTACCGGCGGAAGGCAATAGGTACGCCATCACACATGTATTTTGCCTAGCTTGGGTACCTATGTTTTCCATTAAACAGTTATAAAATAACTGTACTGTTAACTTGAATTGGGGGTGAACGTTTGTTAATGCATAATAAACTTTTTTTTTTATTTTTGTTATTAAATTTAGTACAAAACTAACCTAAAGAACCTAAGCGTCATCAGATTTTCAGATCTACACCGAAAATATAAACCAACAAAATTTAACACTAAGAAATTTTACATTCTGAACTAAGAAAATCACCAAAGATGTGAATAATTAACACGGCGAACCGTCAACAGAATCTAAAACTTATGAATACTAGCGAGGGCACTCCACCGACCGCGCTCTCTTGGCGTTGACTCAAGACCCTCCATTCCCCTATGTCTCGCCGGTAAATAATTGCGTCGTACCGCGCTGCTTGACAATTACGTGCACTTTATTTGAGGCTCGCTCTATCTTGCTTGTATGCGCTAAAGTACGTTTAAGGGTGTACTGCATTCATCATTGCAGCACTTTGGGTATTAAACCAAAAGGATAGAAATCTCGCACTTTTTGTGCGGGGGGCGAGGTAGAACAAATAAACTAGAAACAAAATAATGGTAATAAAAATAATCTGATTATTTTAAACAACTACATAATGTCGCTCCTTTAATCGGCATACAAATATTTCAGTTAATTTTTAGATCATTTTATGTTTTTTCTTTTTAATTTAACAATATGATTCATTACTAATTACATAGTAAATGACATGAATTGCTCAATTTTATTACAAATTACAACTTACAAATTATTCGTATCATTTACGATAGTTATTTATTTCTTGTTTTTATATACTTTGCTTTTTATGTACATTTTACGAAACATCTCATTTCCAAGGAAACATGAAGCTCATTATAAAAGTCGTGATACAATGAAATGCATTATTACTCTAAGAACAAAGAAAATCTAATTTCAGATACTAAGCTACAATAAAATCTACTCTGCAAAAGTAAAGTAAAATTTAGGAAGTCAAGATCTCATCAGGTTAATACTTATAAAAGAAATTAGTAAAAAAGGCACTAAAATCTTAATGACTTCCAGCTTATTTTTACGAATTCGGGTCAAGCAATGTTTACAAATTTGTATATTTTGCATGTTTTTACGACGACTACAAGGAACAACGGATAATTATGTATTTACATTTGGCTCATAATTAGGAAATTTCTGAGGACTCGGACCTTAAAAATGTAATGAATAATTTGAAATAAATATGAAAAATATGATCGTAGCTAAGTCAGTCATACACAATCGAACAGTTGTGTGCGTATATGACTTACTATTTTTTCGTAGTAGATAATTTTGTTTTATTTTTTTAATTTTCATTTCAAACAAATCCAATTACGTAATATGGCGGAGTTTTCAAAAAGTTATTAATAATCATGAATAACTTATTCCTGTTTACTATTTTTTTATAATTTGATTTTAATCGTATCTTCAAGGAAAAGACCGTGAACAAGGAATTAGTTAAATCCCAGGCGCCTATTGGCATGTCCTTTATGGACGGCTGGGAATAAACCATAAAATCGTAATGCCTACCTTATAAAATCACTAACAAATTCAGATAAAACTCACAACAAACCATCATCACATTCTTATTTAAGTTTACGATATGGAAAGTAATATAACATAACCAGCGAAAAATTTACGGTCACAGTAAAAACGCAGCGGCATTACCCCGATACAAGGCCCTTACGCCGTGTGTGAGCCGAAGTGCTCGAGTGGAAACTTGGGAACCGCGATTTCGCCCGCGCTTCATTACACATAGAGATACACTCGACTGTTTGCGTTACGCCTCTAAAACACAATATCGTCTAGACGCATTCAGTATCCCCTACGACGAACAATCATCGCGGGGACGATTCTCCGAACGTAATAGTGAGTGTAGTTTTACAACTCAACCATTATAGTTCCGACGCCCAGTAAAATAAGTGTATATAACAGATACGCCGCAATCACACAACTCTTTGCAACAACACATCCCGCGGGAACCATTCGTATTTTAATGTCTGCGTCTCATCCTTCAGTGTATTAACCGTGAAACTAAATCGCGCATGCCAGCTGAGACAACCGCTTTCCGAATAGGGAAAAACTCATAGAAATCGGTTCAGTGGATCAACTACAAACATTTATTTAGTAAAGTCACGGGATGTTGCCCTTCCGTAGTGGAAAAAAGGGACACATATTTACGAAAGGACAATATTGTCTTTCCATAACTATAGTATTTGATGGCTTAATCAACTAAAGGGATTTAGGTAAGCACCCCGCTCGACGCGGCACTGGGTCTCATGCTTGACCGAGTTTTTCATTGTGCCTGAAACCAAAGGGATTTGCGACATAATGAATTTTTAAAAGAATTTGCTCTGAAAACACAACATTAAGGCCATAACAATAGCAATAAAACTCAAATAATTTATACAGTAAAATAATGCATATGAATAGTTCAGTTGCTTCAGTCCAGTTATCAAAAGTAATAAATTCGAGCATAAAACTATGCAATAAATTTTATGATTGAAGACGAACACGTGACATTAATTTCTAATAACAGAAGCCGTATAAAGTAGTAAAACGGATTTCCTTGGTTATATTTGGCGACATTTCCGGGATTCTATGATTAAATAAAAGCTCGACACTGGACAAACGAACCACAAAGGCCAAGGCGAACGTCAAGATAGATACACGAATTAGTTGATGATATGATAAGGCTGTGGTCCTCATAGGCTCATACCTGGGTGGGTGGCGCCGCCCGCTCTCGCAGCTTTGGTTCTCAGTCTGGACTCAGCCGCCGCCGGAGGCGCTCGTCTCGCGCTCTCTCTCTTCCACAAAAATACCACTACCATTTCGAACTGTGAACTTTAAAATGTCACTAAAAATTTTTAACCTCGTCCACAGTGTTTTCAACACCTAACCGAACAAATGGAACGTGTGTTACAAGTTTAAGAAACTTTGGATCTGTGTGGTGATTTTGCGATGTGATTTACTTTAAAACTATTCGTAAGTATATTTTATACGTCAACTTTGTTTGATAAAGAAATTATTACACACTTATAAGATCCCTTTAAATTTACAGTATTTAAAGCGCCGCCGCTTATTATTTGAGTTCTTTGAACAATGCCAACATCAAAAAGATGGGACAATTTCGTGCGGCACAACAAAAAATAATAAGAGCGAATAAGAAATTGTACGTTATTTTTGAGACATTTAAGAAACAAATATTGCTTTGTGAAAAGGAAAATTTTATCCTCATTGTCGGTATTCTTATGGTCATTTTGTTGGGTTTTTGTTTTTTATTGCATGCTGTAAAGTAACGTTGAAATGTGGTGGTGTTCGGTCGAATGGCCAAGGATTTAAACATCTGCAGTGTTGACCACCGGTTGTAGTTTACATTCGAGCACCTACATGTAGTATGTAATATCATCATCATTGTAACAACATGTGTATGAATTATATGTCCTATTACTTAGGTACCACAGGAGGTACCTTTTGAACAAGTAACTCTCAAATAGAATTTCAATTTGGGATTCTATAGGATTTGGTAAAATCACGTTATATAGGCGGGTTGGTCCCCGTTGTGTCTTCAGATATACAAAGCCCTTAGTCATTCTGATGACACCCACATAAAGAGGGTGGTACTTTTCTTAGGCCAGCAACCAGGTTGTAAATTTATTACAATGAATATGGTGCAAGGTGATTAAACTAGTAGTTTTATGTGTAAGTAGGCACGTACACAGTTACACATTAGGCTTCGAAGAAGCCATTGCCTATTATTGGCTTTCTGTTAATTGTCTTATTGAGCGTCTAATTGTAGCTGCTTTTGAGCTGATAATTAGTATTTATAAATGTTAGGTCCGAGTTTAAGTTTTACATTATTTTAAATCGGAAACATGATGTGAAATAACATATATACTTATATTCTTATATACTCGTATTATTAAAAAACCGGGTTAGTTACACTCATAAACGGCTGCAGAAATTTGACTATAAAATTGGTGAAGAGATAGAACCAGGAGAAGGACATAGTATACTTTAAACAGATTGTTTTAAAAATAAAAATACTTTACCTTTTGAACTTGTCATATAAAGGGGTAACCTTTACCCAACATTAAGGCGTTAAAGGTTTGAAATAAAGTATGAATCAAAGACTTACAATCTTTACTAATATTATAAAGTGAAGGGTTTGTTTGTTTGAACGCGCTAATCTCAAGAACAGTCCGCTATGAAAAATACTTTTATTGTTAGAAAGGGCATTTATCATGGACGGCTATAGGCTATTTTATTTATTAGGTTAGGGTCGATTAGTTGACTTATAATTGTTTTACGCAAATTATTTCGATATCCTCGTAGATAATAATCTGATTATTGTATAACCCATGTTATCTTAAATTCACATTGAACATCAAAACCCTTTCGCCTTTGGCTATGTTCATATTATAGTGATTTTTCCTGTCACTTTCACTGTCACTGTCACTTTCTTAGACTTAACAATCTTGGACTCGAGCAAAGCGGTACCAACCCCTTATTTACTTCCTTACAATATTAACTTTGTGGCTTGTGGCAAATGTACAATAACCCATTTTATTCACTTATTAATGTCATAAATCTTTATTAATCAGTACTACAGTTTTTGAAGCGTGAAGAGTTAACAGACAGATAAATAAACAGTGAGAACCGCGCGCGCGAGCAGAGAGGAGACGGAGCACGGCGGAACGCTCACTCCTCCTGAAAAAGACTGCTCTTGTTGTGGTCGTAACGTGGAGAGAGTTTTAACTCCTTTTTAAATACGTGAGTTATTCACGTTGTTATAAAATGAATAGTGTAAATTTTTTGAATGTGCAATATATAAATAAAAGTTCTTCATAATGAAATAAAGTATTTAAAATTTTGGTGAAGTTGGTATAATCACCATGATTACAAGAGAGACAATAACGAGAATTACTAAACCTTTAATTGTAGAACAGGTCAGATGTAGCAAAATGTGACGTTATTTTAAAACTCTGATAAAGCATTCTTTAAAAGGCTTTAAATTCTATTCAGATCAAACATTTCAGCGTTTACGAGCGGTATCGAACAAGAGAAGGAGCGATAAATCTTTCATATTGCAGCGGGACCATTAACCATTGCAAACTGCAGAATAACTTTAAAAGTCTTATATTTTAATAATTCATATCCGTTCTTGATGATATCAGAAAGGGCATTATATTTTAAAGTTCGAATATTTTAATACCAAATGTGTTTTTAACCAATTTAATAAAATAATTTATCGGTTATTCTGTTGAATCCATGAATCAAAAGTCATATTATAATACACAAATGATATTTAAGTAGTAGACCGAAAAAGTCACATACTTAATTCCAAAAGCATTCTTGATCTTGATCTGGATCAACTGATCAATTTTTGCATTTCGACACGGATTGACTAAGGATTTTTTTTCAAAATTTTCGCAAGTTACACTATTAATTTTATAACCATTTTTTTCTTATTAGATTTATAAATAGGTATACGTCGTTCAACCAATTTTCATGTTTCTAATCGTCTGGAAACTCATGAAACAATATGGCTCGTTAGGTAGAGATTTTATTTTATTTCAATAATAGAACCTGCAAAGTAATCCCTGTGTCTGTATCTGACACTGACATAAACTTAAATTAATATGTATTTTCTTTCTGCTTATTGCTGCTTACATTGGATAGTTTTAATAGTAAAATTTTAATATTTACCTATTTTTATTTAAAACTGGCTGAACCGCCCGCGGCTTCTCCCGCTTTATTCCGGTTTTCTACTATTTATAAAAATCAATGCCACTTTTCGTTGTAATAAATTGTTACCCAAGAACAGCTGGACCGATTTATAAAATTTGGTTTTAAAATAGTCGCAGTAGCCCCCGGCTATTTATATTCAAAGTAATAATGGGACACCTTGTATAATAAAGTCATGTAATTCATCCGCGATGATGAATTTTCCCGCATTGTTGGTTGTATAATTTCATGAACATGTGTATTGTAAACGATTTGTTCATTTTATAAGAGCTTCGCCTCTAAAAATAATATAATAAACAAGTCATATTCAACCGTATATCATATCAAAGCCTGCCTACGCATTAAGGAATGCAAGTTATCACACGTTACACCGGCCCGGAATGCAGACGCCTGATTTAATTCCATTTCTGCATTCCATACCTATTCAAGAAATGCGGGACTCTGGCAGTTTTCTGTCACAACGCAGTGCAGTGATATAATTCAGCTTTAAAATAGAACCTTTTGCTTGTGAATTTTATTTGGATTGCTGTACTTGGTTTATTGCCATTCATAACCTAAATTTCGAACAAAGTCGCGTTACCCTAAATGTAAATCGACGTTTTATAATCTGAAATCCGTAGTACCTAACACTAAACACGTACGTACTAATTAGTACTAAATACGTTTGGATTTTTCAATTACCAGACATACTAGTTACAATAAGTATTACTTACCGAAAAAAACGATTTAAAACCACAATGGATCCCACAGGAAACAATACTAATTTGAAAATTAGAAATAGAAATAGACCAACACTGGGTTCAATCAAACGCCTAACATTGTTCACTGAGCTTCGTTAATTTATAATAACATATGACAACGGAAAATTGCACTCTGGATTGGAATTTAATATGCACGCAGTGTGAAACATTATAATAAAATGTAGTTACCGGATAAAAAATAACTGTTAAAGGTGTTATATGTACCTTTATTGACAGTTATTTTTTATCCGGCTCATAATATCACTAAAATATGTATACATAATGTGTGAACATTGTTATTGGCTTGCTCTAACAAGATAATTAAGATTTATCAAAAACTATCTATACAAAATCATTCTTATGTCTGTGACAAAAACACTACCGCTTTTGCGATATTATCGTATATACATGTATTATTCGTTTTCTTAAAAACGAAAAAGTTAAAAAGTTTCGTTAAAAAGAGCCGTGTTGGCTAAGTGGGAGCACACTCGACTTTCATTCCGAAGGTCGTGGGTTCAAACCCCGCCGCGCACCTCTGATTTTTCTTCTTGGAAAATTATGTGTGCTTTAAAAACACGTGCTCTAACGGTGAAGGCAAACATCGTGAGGAAACCGGCATGTTCTGAGAACTTTGAAAAAAGTTTGAAGGACATGTGTCATTCACCAACCCGCACTTGGCCAGCGTGGTGAATTAAGGCCTAATCTCTCTCGTCAAGAGAGAAGTCCCTGTGTCCCAGCAGTGGGAACGTGAATAGGGGTGTTATGATGTTATGATGATTCGTTTTCTGGAATAGACTTCCTGGAGTTCTATCTTCGATCTGATAACTATTACGATGAAACGGTTCGATAGTCCTGCTATAAATCGCACAAACCACGTGCATGGCGTCAGAGCGCTCCTTCCTCTTATCGTAAGAAAATTGAGGGAAATAGCAAAAAATACTCTCTCTACTCTCAACACCGATGGAACGATATCTATAATGTACCTACATGACTTTGTCTACGCATGGTCCAATCTTCTCTTAGATATTTAAAACTTTCTGCGTATATAGGTAAAAAAATTATGCTCCTAAAAATAAAATACGGAAAATTAATTTATAACAGCCAAAGTCTAGAACAACACCTATTAAAAACTAAAGCTGAAAGGAGATGTTGTTGAAAAGTTCTTAAATCCTTAATTGTACAGTTTCCTTAACATTAAGATGCTACTAGTAAAATCCGATGGCGAAGTTTTCAGAACACGGAATAATTACTTGATTTACTTGCAATTGAATTTTTCTTTGCAACAAGGGAAAATCCAATTGCAAGTTTGGGCAATCTAAGTTAATTGCAAAACAGATTAAAAGGAATCGCGGGAACTAACTAAAAGAAGTAGATTATGAAAAGAAATAGTCTATTTTGAGCCGTAGTGGGAGCACACTTGACTTTCATGGCGAAAGACGAGGGTTTAAACCCCGCCGTGCACCTCAGGATTTTTCACCTTGAAAAATGTATGTGCAATTTGTAAACATTTGTGTTCTAACGGAAAAAGCAAACATCGTGAGGAAACCAAAATGACAAGCTCCTGTATCTCAGCAGTGGGGACGTAAATAAGGGATGGCCCTTATGTTATGATGACTTATGTTTATGATTATCATGGGATAATGATTATCTATTTTGACGATTTTATCAAACGCTAACCATGAGTAGATCATGATTTGATAATACATCCTGACGGTGATGTAATCTCCAAGGATTAACACCAATTTCAACTCCCATCAGGACATGTTCAGTGCATCAGCCATTCCCTTTGCGGCATAAATGTAATTTAGTCAGTAACCTACGGAGCAGATCTTACGTGTTACGATCGGTACGTCATTGTGATGCAAGTGGGTCTATAATAACATTTGTGTATACGAACTGTACGTGGCTGATGTTTTAAGTATAATTATCTAGGTATAAATATTATATAATATGTTTAATATTATATGTTTCCTTGTTGTTACAAAATTTAGTTAACACTTAGTTGTTACAAAATTTTATTAAAATTTTACAAGCTTATCGATATTTGAACTGCAACTCATAATGCGTTTAAATAAACTCATCATTTTTCCCGAAGAAAAATCAGAGGTGCGCGGCGGGGCTTGAACCCACTAACTACCTTCAGAATCAAAGTCGAGTGTGCTCCCACTTTAGCCAACACCGCTCTTTATATACGGCTGTTTTTTTTTTGTTTCGCAAAACTAAGGATTAAATCTAACATTTCCCAACAGAAAAGTTTATCCAGTTCCGAAGCTTTGCAATGTCCTTGTAACACCGCAAACACAACTGCATTCATATCTCGAACATTTCTAGTCAAACTTATTTTTTCTTGCAGTTGGATTTGCTAGTTTTCCTGCAAGTTGCTGGTATAACTGGTTGTCCCAGATATTTAACTCAATAAAGTGCGCGGAGGAACTTTAAATAACTACAATACTTTGAATTGCTCAAGCGTTAGTAAATAACGAAGTTTCGACTCTTCAGTTGTTGGATATTTCTATTTAACGATTCAAAGATAAAATTAGAGTAAGAAAAGTTGCTCAACAAAATTATCAAGTTTTTAAACCATCATGTTAAAAAATAAAACAAGTTTTTTATATCATGTTTAAAAACTTATTTTATTTTTATCTTTAGTTATTTTATTCGAACTATTTATATCCTTTTAAATATTTAAGATAAAGCGTGCATAATGCTAAACTTTGTTAATGATTTTTTAATAAAAAAAAAATAAAAACATATTTAATTACTTCTAAGCACCACTTTAACTAAAAAAAATTCAACTTAACCAAACCCCATAAAAACAAACTATTAAACTATACCATAGTCATAATGATACAAAGCCTCGTTACTACCCTCAATAGACAAGGCTGATTAAACTAAGTGGTCTAACTTCGAAGCTCCCCAATTATCTATTAACATAGAAAAAGTTGGAAAAATCAATGGCATTATACCAAGCTATTCCATTGTAACGTGTGTAGGTTATATTAAAGTAATATAATAGCTAGAAACGCCTTTCGGTGTCGATAAATGCGAGTGGCACGCGACTCGCTGCGGCGACATGATTTCAGCACTCACATGTCACATTATAATCCTTATCATGGATTTACTGCACTAGTCTATTAGCCACACGGTTGTAGGTCCTAGAACGTTCCATTATGAAACAGCTTTCTACGCCACGGCTTTATCGCGTTATTAGGTTTTCTAGCGGAAACAGGTGTTTCCTAACGCAATAAGGTTTTTTCCCGCGGTAAGATGTAATCTTTGTGTTAAGCTGGGTGATAAACTATTAAAAAAGTATCAAGCATCATTAAGACCTTCCATTTACATTCACAAACTTTCGCGATAACAGTATTAGTAAGGATTGCATTCTTAAGTCGATTTTAATACATAAAGAATAATAACATTATCTCAATTGGATTGAAAATAATGGATGGCTGGCGGTGGTATTCTGAACTCTGGCGGGCGCGCTGTAGCATAATAACGTTACAGAATTTCAGAGGTGCTAAGCTGTATTGCATTTTGGACAGAACATTGAATTAAAATCTCGTCTTCTTTGACTTAAATAACTTGGTACTATAAATTAAAATGTATTAAAATTTAACAAATTAACTCATAACTCAAGCGTGGTGCATATACCAATTACCCATGACCATGATGATGGGTTCTATTGAAGAGATCCAGTAAGACATAATATGGATTCACTGATAAAGTAAAAAAAATACTTTTTGAGAGTAGTTTATTTCAATAATTTGTTTCAAACATAATGAAATTTAATTTGTGAAAAACTTATATTATTTTTTTCTCCCCCAAACAAAAAATCTGCCAGATCACGCACAATTAAAAGATGAAAGAACACTAAGTATGTTTAAGTAAAAGTGTGAATTTTCTAAGAATCTATATCCACTAAGAGAAGCGAAAGTTTTCCCTGAGATTTCCACGTTAATGGTAATCTGGGAAATTTCCCAAGTGCGGTAATCGGATCAGCCGCCACCTTTAAGTGTATTTGGAAAATCTCAGAAATTATTCACAATGAAAGTAAATCTCTGTCATCAGTCATATTGTCTGTTTCCAAGAACGAGCGGGACCCATTAATATTATTCTAGTATCAACATTACGAATAATGAAAGCGTTTTTGCTCTCGAGTTTATTGAAAAATGATTCAGTTCATAACTTCAGTTTATTTAATAAGCGTAACGTATAACTTATGCAGAATGGGTGGACTCTAGCAATTTGGCACTGTAAAAAGGTTTTGTTGCCAAAAGGAAAAACAACACTAGTAAATTGACTTCAAAAACTTTAGTCAAAACTTTTAAGTGTGGTAAATGACTATTGTGACTAACATTTAAGAACATATTCGTATTTTATAAAAACAACACTTAATGACGGTTATTATTTAAAATAATAATTATTTTTATAAACCCATTGTATAAACCATTCTAACACTTTTTTGCAGAATACATAAGGCTGAACATCCTCAAAATAAGTTAGGTAATAAAGTACTTAACATTAAGATAAAAATATGTAAGTGTTGAAAAAATTGTCTTTGCTTACAGGAAAAACTAAAGGCTTTTCTAAATTGAGGAGTATCCCTTTGAGATGTATGTGTGTGATATCACATTAATCTTTTATTTTGATTGGCGCTCAAATTCCTTTAGCAAAACTTTTAAATGAAACCATTGTTTCAGTCGGGTTTTTGATGAAGCTCGTTTGATCTGAGCAAACTCAATGAGCAAGCTGACCTTTTGACTAAATTGAAAGGTTTATAAAATTCTCTTTTATCCTATTTGTATATCAAATAAGGACAAGTGCGAGTTGAACATGGTTTTGTCCATAATTCTTAAAAGTAGCTCCGGTGAAAAGGTTCCTAAACAATTTATAAATAAATAACAAAAAAAAAGATATATTTCAGATCCTATCCTATTTATTGTTCCTTTCAATTGTTGACGACCTCTGTGGTGCAGCGGGCGAAGGTCTGCCTGCAACGCAAAAGGTTGCGGGTTCGATTCTCGCCTCGGGACATCTATTTGTATGATCTGCAAATATTTGTTCCGGGTGTCTGGGTGTTATATATGTATAATAAAAATATCTATCTATGTATGTATATTCTATCAGAAATCTAGCACCCGTAATACAAGCTTAGAGCTTATCACGGGGCTAGATGTCGCTGTGTGAATTGTCCAGCAATATTTATTTTATTTATTTATTTATTGTTCCTTTGGAGACCGGAACCCTAAAACCAGGCTTTGGGAAATAGAGGCATAATTTTATTTACTTAAACCACTCAAATAATATAGTTTGAGTGTATAAAAAGTAATGTGGCTATTACAGCCAACATAAACACGAACTTCAATTGATTTTTTAAGTAATAGTTTGTACAGTTGGAGCTGTTGGCCTCCAAAACTTAAATATAAAACATTCTAACTCTGTAAAAGCGTAATTTGTACCGTAACATTGAGTAAACAATAAAATTAAAAAAAAATTAAAAGATATTTATTCTCTCTCACAAACATAAATTAATGCTAAAAACTTGGATACCAGATAATTTAATTAAGTACCTGTTTGTGAGAGACTGGTGCCAGTGATAGGTTAAGAACCTGTGATACTGGTCACCAGAGTCTCCTCTACAGATCAAAATTTTAAATTTAATTGGTCTCTATTTCAGCATAGACTATTTAGGCAATTTTGTTCTTGTAAAAAATATTAAAATACTAATATGTTTGTATTGAAGAAGGTATTTATGGTACCAGTTATGTGGCTGCAGTGTATATAGGAGTTTGTTTATACTGGAGCCAGATCTCCTCGATAGATCCGATTATTATTTCGCTTCACATCCATTCTCTTTGACCACCCCTGAAATATAACTTTTCAAACAAAAGTAGCATTTTGAAAATTGACGGAGAAATTGGTAAAGGAAGATGTTGACGTAGCGGAGGCTTTTAATGCCTTCTTTACTGATATTCCAACTACTACAACAAAAGCTTTAAATTCGTCCCAGTTATACGCCGAATCATTACTTAAAGAATGCGTACCAATACCAATATGTGAAAAAGAATTTAAATTTCGATATGTAGATGCCTCAGACATCAAAAAAGCTTTTAAATTAATTAATGTAAAAAAAACAAAGGACTTATGGGGTGTATCAGTAAACATTCTCAAGTCACTTATAGATACATTAGCATCAGATTTAGCTTTGATTTTTAACAACTGCATTGATTGTGGTATGTTTCCAGATTTGATGAAGCATAGTAAAGTAATACCATTATTCAAAACTGGTTCTACTTTAGATCCGACAAACTTTAGACCAATATCAATATTGCCTACTTTCAGCAAAATTTATGAAAAGCTTATTTTAATTCAATTACTGCAACATTTCAACAATAATAAGCTTTTACACGATAAACAATTTGGTTTCACTAGAGGCAAATCTACTACCGACGCTGGCATCGAATTACTTACGCATATTTACGATGCATGGGAAGATTCGCAGGATGCTCTTGGAATTTTCTGTGATTTGTCCAAGGCATTTGACTGCGTACATCACGGAACATTAGTAAGCAAATTATGTCATTATGGGATAAGAGGTGTATCTTTGGACCTTATCACCTCATACTTAAGTAACAGAATTCAGAGAGTTGAGGTAAATGGTAAAAGGTCTCAGGGGTCTTTGATAACAATGGGTGTACCGCAGGGATCCATACTTGGTCCTTTTCTATTCTTGATCTACATTAACGATTTGCCCCATCTGGTTAAGAAAAATCACGACATAGTATTATTTGCTGACGATACTTCTTTAGTGTTTAAGTTAAATAGACGTAATAATGATTTTGACAATGTAAATAATGCTATAAATAAAGTCGTGGATTGGTTCAGCGCAAACAACCTATTGCTGAACGAAAAGAAAACAAAATGCATTAGATTTACCTTACCTAATGTAAAGAACGGGGTACCAGTAAATGTTAATATCAAGGGAGAGTCATTGAAGCCTATTGAAAGTACAGTATTTTTGGGCCTAACCTTAGACAGCAAGCTTCAATGGGGTCCACACATAGACGCATTATCTAAAAGACTAAGCTCTGCGGCATATGCTGTCAAAAAAATTCGTTTTTTGACTAATCACGAAACATCTAGATTGGTGTATTTCAGCTATTTTCACAGTATAATGTCTTACGGTATACTGCTGTGGGGATGTGCTGCTGACGCGCTTATCAATAGTATATTTGTCTTGCAAAAAAGGGCTGTACGTGCTATGTATAATATGGGTCCAAGGGAATCTTTGCGAGAAAAATTTAAAGAAATAAATATAATGACAGTAGCTTCCCAGTACATTTTCGAATGCTTAGTTTACATTCACAAGAATTTAAGTAACTTTCCTAAGAAAAGTGATTATCACAATGTAAATACTAGAAATAAAGATAAACTTGCATTGCCCCGTATTCGACTACGTAAAGTTAAAGTTTCTTTTAAGGGATGTTGTGTTCGCTTTTATAATAAAGTGCCCAAAGAATTTCACCAACTGTCAATGAATAAATTCAAGAAAATTGTAAAGGGTAATCTTTGTAAGAAGGGTTATTATAAAATTTCAGATTATTTAAATGATAATAATGCATGGGAACTTTCATTATTAAATTCAGGGGAAGAAAAAAAAAAAAGGGGGGGTGATTGATAGTGATGACATGTCCAAGTTAATCTTTGTGATTTTACGGACAAAATCTGAATCAATCAATCAATCATGCTTTCTTTAGATAATATGCCACAATTTTTTGTTTATTTTTAAATGTACAAAACTAATAGTAAGCCAGGTGGATGGATGAGTTGGTAAAGTTAGCTGGTTCACGGTGGATGCAAGTCGCATCCGACCGAAACGACTGGAATTCATTAAGGGAGGCCTATGTCCAGCAGTGGACGTCCGACGGCTGATATGATGATGAATAGTAAGTCACGTTTTGAAAATGGAATATGTAATTATAATTTCGTTCCAGTGATGGTGGTTGGCGATGGTTGGAGCGGTCGCTGGTGGCAGCGCGCGGCCCTGGCGGCGTGCCTGCTGGTCGGCGCGCTGGCCCCCGACAAGCTGGAGCCGTGCGCGCGCAGCCCGCTCTGCTCCTGCCGCGCTAAGCACATGTCCTGCATCGCTGTGCCCTTGCACAGGTTCCCAGGTAACATGCAGATAGATACCTTTATAATAGGTACAGTCGGCCAAGAAAGTGGTCTACCAGATTTGACAAAAGTTTCTGTGCGATGTAATGATCGATATGGTTTATTTCCCGATAATAGCCCAGTCAATTTAGACAGAAAAATGAGGGTGAAGTTACAGAAAGTCCCAACAAGCTGAATTTCTGTGAAATTGTTCAAAACATAATTATAAACAATGTCTAGAAGTTCCCCATCATTCCCCATTAAGGAAAAAAAGTTATTCAAGGTCAAAGGTAAAAAAAATAAGATTTTGGCGATTTTCAGCAAAACGGTAAGTTTTCATAAAAGTACCTGAGAACTAATTGTAGGTCATAAAATTATCTATAAAAATGTATCAATACTTTTTTCTTACAAGCCACCGTTTCTGAGTTATAAAAGTTGGCATGCACAAATTGTCAAGGCCGGTCGTGCTCTAATATTGAATCACAAACAATGGAGGATTCGTTTCGTTCCGACAAAGTATCATGCGATACATCGATATTGACGCAATTTAATAACTTTTCGAACATTTCATTTCATTTTGAAAACAATTTTTATAACTTTTTGAACCGTTATATCTCAGAAACGGTGGCTTGTAAGAAAAAAGTATTGATACATTTTTATAGATAATTATATGATCTACAATTAGTTCTCAGGTACTTTTATGATAAAACTTACCGTTTTGCTGAAAATAGCGAAAATCTTATTTTTTTTACCTTTGACCTTGAATAACTTTTTTTCCTTAATGGGGAATGATGGGGAACTTCTAGACATTGTTTATAATTATGTTTTGAACAATTTCACAGAAATTCAGCTTGTTGGGACTTTCTGTAACTTAGAATGTCTAAATTGACTGGACTATAAGGCGATTTGGTCGCTCAGCGACAAAGCCTTGTTCTAGTAATTAAATAAAAAAATATGGTTGACTTTTCTAACATAATTTAACTGACGTACAAACGAATATCAACGAATATCAACGGGTGGTAGACCACATTTTTAGCTCTATGTACATGAAGAGCCTTGATGATCGCAGTGTCTCACTTTGGTAGTGTATCACATCTCCTGCATAGCTGTTTGGCTTATTAGTAGCACTTACAAAATGTACAAAGAAGCATGTTTTATCTATATGATCTATTCGAATCCCTATGGAGGTCTTTATCTTCTCAAATATTATTGGAAAAGTCACAAACATATATAGTACAAAACGGACACCAAACTTATCTGTATCCTGTTTGGTTGAACTCGGTTGTATTGAGCTAGACGATTTTATTGAGTAGGATTTGTAAATTCTAACATCAAATTTACCTAACGCGCTATTTTCATAGTCCTTGCGAAATACGATTCAAATTGCAATCGATTCATCATCGGCGTTACCACTAATTTTCAAACATCGTGACTGTAGATGCGCAAGCCTAGTTTTGTTACCACATATCTAGAGATTTACTAGCCTATAAATCTATTGGCCCTGCCTATTTATCAGATACCACTGCTGCATGCTAATTAATGTGTATCTACAGCTTTGTAATTGCACGGCCGCCAAGCACTATAGTGCCTATTTAGTGCCCTCAAAAATGTACCCCAAATAAAACTACCATTGTATAAACACAATATCACATAAGCCAGCCATTGTCAAATATGAACGAAAATATTCTTAAGATATCAGTACCTAAGTATATATAATATTAAAAATAGCCAACCCGCCGACAGCTTCGCTTGTGTTATCTTCTTTTTCTTTATACGTTATCTACATATTCACAGTTAATGCTATATTCCTAGATAAATTTAGGTACTACCAATAACTAACTAAAAATACTGAAATAACTTTTCAAATCGGACCAGCGCTTCTTGAGATTGGCGCTTTTAAACAAACACTTCGGCTTTATAATATTAGTATAGATTTATTCGATGGATAATTGAGATTTAATCAGGAATATTGTGTTCACAAAAATTTCAGTACTCACATAAAATTACTCACAAAAAATTCCGAAGTCCGTATAAAGTTGCCCAACACAAAAACGTTACATTATTTAGAAAATATCCCGCGCTTCCATTGTATCATTCGAAATTTGAATGATAATAAACAAAATGGCGGAGGTTACACAAAATGGCGTAGGCATGAGCCGTAAACGTCTCATTTCGTAAATAAACTGGTAGAGGTATCGCAACAATGGCAAATTCATCAACAAGGCTCGGAATACAACAGATGTTGCACTGTCGATTTGTTTTGACAGTTGATATTTCCGTACGTTGCTGATGTGCCCCCAGGTTTATTGTCCGTGTATCTGTTCTCAAAATATCCGCTCCAAATCGTTTTTGGAACTTTCTACAGCACGTTATTGTGAAAATAGTATTGAGTACCTATTCACTGTTATTTTATATAAGACACGCCTTACTAACACTAACACATAGTATGGGAATTCGAACAGTAGGAAAACTTCTAGAATTTTTTTAAGAGAAAATTCTTCACCTATTTCTTTATAAATCATTACTACAATTATTATTTTAATTATTATTTCATTTCATTCATTTAACAAGGTTATTGAGTTATTTAAGAGTAAAAATTTTATCTTTTTTTATGTAAAAATAGTACGTCGTCTGTTTAAGTTTGTTTTTAACGATATTGTTAGTTTACCCATCAATGGAAACTTTTAATTGGCCGTCCATAAGTGGCAAAGTTTGTCATATTATTAATACTGTATAATCGTTATGTCTAGCTGTAAGTTTCTTAAAATTGTGAAAATAAAATAAATAAATAAAATTAAATGTCAAATGTTCTGAAGCACAGATAGGTAGGTAGGGTTTTGACCTTCTGACTCCGGCCTCACTGAGACATAAAGTCATAATTTATACACCGTGGTCGTCAACAACCCGAAAGATTTAAGCTATCGATACTAGAGCCTAATTAGAGTATATAAAGTTATGTAACATATAGGCCAAAAACTCATAATTAAGGAGATATTAATTATTTACAACAAATCAAATGTTAAAAAATCTCCAGTCTAACACACCCTAAGGGCGTGAGCATATCGTAGCTAATTACTTCTTTTACACGTAGACTACTAACTGCATGGTTGTTAGCCAGTTTCATAAAGAAGTTTGGTATCTATCTACAAAAAGTTTTTACTACCGAAAATATTTTCATTACGTGATAAAAAGATCGATTGTCCCTAAAATGACACATTACAAATGATTACTAATTGGTTCCCAGGAGCTGCGCGTAGCTAGAAGATTTTTCCGTTTTTTAGGTGTACCAATGTACATTGGTACAATAAATATTAAATAAAAGATATGAAGAAACTAAAGACAAGGCTGTAAGGTCTAAGACTATTGCCTGCCTAATGGGCGAAAAAAAAAAATGATTATCTACTAATTTTCACGCAAGATAAACAACATTGAAAATTTTATTGACTGTAATAAATAATATTCGCTATGCCGCATTATCCTTCGGCTCATTTAGCGGATATCCATTTTGTCTACGGATTTTGTGATGGGAACTGGCTCCAGGCAGTCGCCGAATACCGAAGACGATACCCAAACCGTCGTTTACCTCACCATTCGACTTTTGCGGATGTCCATCGACAGTTTCGCGAAAAAGGGCTTGGAAAAGTTCAAAGAGAAAGGTCTATAAATCTAGATGAACAAACAGAGAACAGAATAATGAACTTAATAACAGAAGACCCAACTTTGTCATCAAGAGCTGTAGCAAGAATGGTCAATGTTAACTATAAGCTCATATTAAGGCTATGGAAAAGGTACGGCCTGCATCCCTTTCATTACAGGAAAGTACACGGATTAATTAACAATGACGGGCTAGCTAGAGTTGCCTTTTGCCAAAGGATGAATCAGAAATTAGTAGAAGATCCTGGATTTCTAAATAAGATATTATGGACAGATGAATCGTTGTTCACGAGAGAGGGAGTTTTTAATTCCCATAATCAGCATATGTGGTTAGAAGAAAATCCCCATGCGAAAAGGGAAAACTCATACCAGCACAAATTTTCCGTAAACATGTGGGCTGGTATTATTGGGAATAAAATAATAGGTCCCGTCATATTTCCAAATAGACTGAATTCTCACAACTATTTATTATTTCTAAATAATGAATTAAACAACTTGCTAGAAGATGTCGATTTGGAAACCCGGCGAAGTATGTGGTTCCAGCACGACGGATGCCCGGCCCACTTCGGCTTAGATGTTCGTAATTGGCTGAACCAACAATACCCCGAGAGATGGATTGGCCGTGGGAGCGAAGTTTTAGCATGGCCTGCCCGGTCACCGGATTTAACTCCGCTAGATTTCTTTTTATGGGGAACTCTGAAAGATAAGGTTTACTCAACACCTGTGAACTCTAGAGAAGAGTTGTTACAAAGAATTCAAACGGTTTCAGAAGAAATCAAGAACACTTATGTTAACTTGAATCTTGAAATCCGTTCAAGATTAAATATTTGTGCTGAAAACGGTGGTACACATTTTGAAAATCTAATTCATTAAATTACTCGTAATAAAAATGCGTAACTGTTTCATATTGTTGTTTATTTTACTGTAGGTACAGGTTACCATGATCGCTGTTACAACAATGTCCCTTTCCTGTATGAGGTAAATATGATGTAAAAAATAAGTGGTATGATTGATTTCCTTCGAATATAATCATGCCTAACAATTTATGGTTGTCATTGTCAGTCAAAAAAAGAAACCTAAGACACAAAGTTTCAATAATAATGTAAGTGCACTTTAATGTCGTAACACCTAATAAAGTTTAGATACATGGTATTTGTGGTATTTTGTGATGCCAATAAATAAAAATAATTTCAATACAAACATCGTGCTAGACATAACTTGACACTTCTTGTTCGTCGTGTGATTTCGGAGCGATTCGTGAAGTGTCATGCTCGCTCTCTGTTCAACTTGAGTTTCTTACCTAACGGCTTGTTCACAAAGAAGCGGGCAATTAATAAGATTTAGTTTGTACCGAAATTGTAATTTAATTAAGACACATAATTTGACCCATGTTGATATAACATTATTTACTCGTAATGTCGTCAAAAATACGTGGTTTAAATCTTTCGGGTTGTTGACGACCACGGTGTATAATGTTTTCTTCATATTAATCATCATTAATTATTGCTTGACCCTAGGGCTTCTTATCGCTAAAGCAAGTTCGAGTAATACATAGATATTACTTATTCAGTATTACTGTCGTAACTTAAGTAATAGATTTAACAGCACAGATAGTTCAAGTTGCTTTTACGCTTTGGAGGTTTCATGCCGAGTTCTGAAGCGTGGCCACCCCTGAACTTTGTAAGCTGCAAGTGCATTGCTAGGTAATGCAGTATAGCTATTGATGCTATGGAGATTCAAAGTTATAAGACATTTATGTTAAATATTTTGAATGAACAGAAAATTGTCGTTACTTAAATAGTAAAAAAAATACGAAGCATAAACAATATATAAGCATAAGCATAAACAATTCCTTCCATATTTGGCAAATAATATTCCAACAATGTAGGGACAGTACACCATCAATTTGACGTTTAGCATCTCACATCTCTGTGTACACTCCACGCAAACCGCCTACAGGGTAAAATAAAACAGTGCCGCAAAACATAACTGGTAAAACAGACTTATTTTGTGGGTTATGAGCCTGAAAAAGCGCATCGCTTTTCTTATTATTACACTTTCTTTTGTTTCGTGAAAAAAGGTATCGTTGTCAGAAAGATAAATTACATTCACACCAGCCATCAGCCGTTGGTCTATTCCGGTAGAGCGATGAGGATTGTGGAATTTTAGGCTAGTTCTATTTTTGAAATAGACTATTGGCTTGCTGTATTTTATTATACTGAAAATCGGTGTTTATCTGTTTATAGATAAACACGCCACCACGATAAACGCCTTGTGGTGCCGTCCTAAATATAGTGCCGCCAAAATTGCAATGCTAATTCGTAGGCCAAAATAATGAAACCACTATTACGCCACGATATCAATAAAATTTAACTGTCAGATTAAATTATACATCAATCGTTTTCACATTGTCTGTTACAATTTCAGCTAAAAGGATTTTAAATTACTATTTTTGCCCTTGTATCACATATAGAACCCTAGTACTAGAGTATTTGTCTGCGCAATTAAATCATGTTTGTCTTAAACACGAAAATTTGAAACATCGCAGCAGAGTTTAAATCTTTAATTGCTTCTAGACCCTATAACAATTAAGCAATTAAATGCAATAAGGCCAGTATATTTCATGTAACCTGTAATCCATTTTAATACTTCAATTTCGCTTCAACTTGCATAAAAGAGCTGAAGATATTAACCCAACTCGTAATATTTAATCTCCGTCTAGTTTTATTTTCAACAGAAAATGTTGCCATGAAATAGAATTTAGCCGGAAACGATGCTTATAGCATAGACTCAGCGTGCTTCATTTTAAAGCAGTTTATAGAGCTCACGCCAACACAGCTGTGTCATTGTTACTCGGCAAGGCTAGATGCACACACGGAACGTTATAATAAGCTTTATACAGGTTTTATTTTTGTCTGCGTGTTCTATTCGCTCTATACAGTTGTGTCTGCTAAGTTGGAAGGTTGGTCGACTTTAAATTGGTTGGTGGTAGATTTGAACCTTACTCCGCAACTAAAATACATTGTTTGCAATAAAGTTGTATCTCCAAAGTCTACGTATGTATATTATATAATTTTAAGTATCCAATAAAATTATAGCACTCTTAAAGCTGGTTTAACAGACTGTGAAATATTTTAAGGTCGTAAAAGGTTTTGTTATCCATCAAAATACTGGCCGAATGAAGAAACGCAACGCCATTCATAAAGCTAGCGCCCATGTTATAAAATAGCCGTGTTTGCTTAGTGGCAGCATATACGACTTTAATTCCGAAGGTCGTAGGTTTAAACTCCGCGGTGCACCTCTACATTTTTCTGCTTGAAAAAATTGTGTGCGCTTTGTAACACGTGCTTTAACGGTGAAGGCAAACATCGTGAGGAAACCGGCATGTTCTGAAAACTTTGAAAGTTTAAAGTTTACGTTCCCATTGCTGGGACGCAGTAACGCAATTAAAGGTAATAATGATGTTATAAAATAATAATTTGTTTCAGAATGGCCGCGGATAGAGCTGCAGCACCTGGACATCAGCATGTCTAATCTAGAAGTCATCCCAGAAAGTGCTTTAGATGGACTGAGATTACAGACTCTAGTTCTAGCCGCAAACAAACTTCATTTCATTGAACTACATGCATTTAGGTACGTACTATCTAGCTACTCGTATAAATAAATACAAAAAGATCGGAAGAGAAAGAGCTTAAATGATAAAAGTAATTCTTTTCCAGTTCTATGGCTGCAACACTGGCATCTTTAGACCTCGGCTACAACGAATTCACTGAAGTACCGCAACAGGGTTTAAAAGATTTAAAAGTTTTAAACTGGTTAAATCTGCAGAAGTAAGCACAAGTTTTAAACTACATTGTATTAAAGTTCCCCACTGCAGCTCTTTGTAATTGATTAATGTCTTTTTCATTTTTAGCAATAACATAGTACATGTTGGCGCGGAAATAAGATGGCATCATTTGGAAGAAACGCTCACTAGTTTGTCGTTGAGTAATAATCAGATAACGGAGCTGAACCCACAGGCCTTTACGGCGCTGTATCATCTGGTACAGCTGGACCTAGAGGGAAATCACCTCCGCAGCATCAGCCCCCAGTCATTGCCCCCCTCCATCACCATCCTGAAACTGTCCAACAACTTCCTGCACGAACTATCCTGTGATTTACTATTTAACCTTCCTAGGCTACAATCTGTACATTTACGGCACAATTTTATCACTTTTAATACTCAAACACGCTGTGTCAGCAATAAAACTAAAAAAATAGAAAAGTTAGATCTAAGTAATAACAAAATAAACGACACCTCGGAAATAAACGTTTTAAAAGAAATCCAAATAAGACAAATAATTCTCGACCTTAACGAGTTGTCGGTCATTCCCAGGGCGGTATTCGCAAACAATCGAATCGAGAGGCTGTCCGTTTCGTACAATCGATTGAGTTCTATTAGCCGAGACTTATTTTTATCGTTGAAAAACTCTTTAGAGCATCTGGAAGTTGAGCACAACAATTTGTGCGAGTTGCCAGAGAGCCTGAGGGAGGTGGCGCGGCTCCGCCATTTGTCTCTGGCTTACAACCGCCTGGCCGACGCGCCCGCGCTCCCGCCCCGCATACAAACTCTCTCTTTGGCCGGCAACTTTTTAACTTCCGTACCCTCTGCGCTTCAAACGCTCGAGACCGGCTCCATTCGTTACCTCGACCTAAGCTACAACAGGATACCTAATTTGTTACCAAACGAATTTTTAGATTGGTCCACTTCACTCGCCACTATTAACTTGAGAGGTAACCGGATTGCACAGATTTATATGAACGTTTTCCCGGCTAGCATGCCAGTGAAAGAAATAAATCTAAGTTTTAACGATTTGTACTACGTACATCCGCAAGCTTTTTCCAATCTCACGAGCTCTTTGCACGTGTTAGAGTCGTCTTCGACGCTTTTCAGCGGATACTTTCCCTTTGAGATCCAAGAGGGCCTAGAAAATCTAAGTTGGCTCTCCTTTGACAACAATGACTTTCATATTCTGATATTATCGGAAATAGCTGCATTTCCGTACATAAAGTATTTGAATTTAGAGTATAATAGAATTGTCGAGATAGTTTTGAATAGTGAATATCAGAACGTTTCGCTATCCTTAAATAGTCTCCGAATAGCGTATAATTTTTTAAGTTCACTGCACAGGGGAACATTTGCTCACATGCCAGAGTTAAGAAACTTAGATTTATCTTACAACCGAATCAACAACTTAACTAAGCACAGTTTCAGAAACTTACCGAACTTAAGATATTTATCTCTCGCGGGTAACATAATCGATGCGATGGAAACCGAAACCTTTGCTAATTTACCAAATCTGGAAATATTAGAGCTCCAGAGCAATAATTTGACTTCCCTGCCTATGCGAGCGTTCTACAATGTATCACACGTCGATATAACGTTTACTCTGAACGTGAGCAAGAATTACATTCACCACATCGACGGCGAATCGGCAACGTCAATTAACATATTCGACGGCTCTTACAACCAATTCCACGAAGTGCCAAACAATTTCTTTGCCGCAATAGAACTTTCAATAAGACAAATTATTTTATCGCACAACAAAATCTCAATGCTTCCGAGCGAGGCTTTTGGTGAAGCAATCAATTTAGAAATATTGGATTTACATAACAACAACATTCACACCGTGAGGAGAAAATCTTTTAACGACCTAATTTCGCTTCAGATTCTAGACCTCTCACAGAACTTTATATCACAGTTTTCCGTAGAACAATTTTACAATTTAAATAAGTTACGATATCTTAAGATGAGTCACAATAGTTTAAGATTATTGCCGAGAGACATTTTCAAGAACACAATTATCGAGCATCTCGACATGAGTTACAACGACATATCTCTGTTCCCAGTGACTGCGCTCTCACAAATTGGTTTCACGCTACGCTATCTCGATTTATCATACAATCGTATAGAGTATCTAGACAGTATTATATTCAGAAATACGCAGTTTCTGCTGAGCTTAAATTTAGGTCACAATCTACTAACGGTTCTATCAGATAACACATTTTCCAGCATCGGGGGACTTCGCCAGCTAGACCTTAGCTCAAACCAAGTCAAAGCAAACTTCAAAGAGCTCTTTCACAATCTACCTAACTTGAGGCATTTGAATATTGCAAATATAAGCCTAAAGTCGGTGCCTTATCTACCTTTGATGAACTTAACCAGTCTCAATTTGTCATCCAATTACATTAGTAGTTTTAGGGAGACTGATGTAAAACGATTAGTGGGAATTCGGCATTTAGATCTCAGTCGCAATCGTCTCACCTCTTTAGTGCCAAAAATGTGGATTCATCTGAACAGCCTTAACACGCTGGATTTGTCCTATAACCCCATAGTCAGAATAACGCCAAATAGTTTTAAATGGTTAAATAGTTTAGCTCATTTAAATTTAAATGGACTTAGAAATTTAGACATAGTTGACCATGATTCCTTCCGTCCCTTAATCTCCTTACGTTCCTTGCACATCCAATCGTGGTCCAATATAAATCACTCCACATTCCGCATCTCGAATGTCACATCTTCGCTTCCTTCCTTGTACAAGCTGGTTGTTGATTGGACGGATGACTCTATGAATACACAGCTACATGGGATCGATGCAGGCAACATCCGCTACCTAGAAATACGGGGTTTGAAGCTGCAAAAAATATGCGACGAAGCTTTTCAACCGTTTGGCGGAAGCCAAGAGATATTTATCAGAATCACAGATACGTCTCTGAAAAAACTTCCGACGTCGTTCATGCGACACTTGGGTCAGATACCACAACTGGGTCTCGATTTGAGCCATAATCAGCTTACGACTCTCAATCCTGGCATATTTTATCCGAATTTTACAAGTTGGAGTCACGTAGCAACCAAATTACTTTCAGGTTCGTATAAAGAGTATTTTTTGATAAATTATTTTATCCTTATCCTTCTTATAATAAAGAAATAACATTAAATACTAAATACTTTTTATAATCAGGAAACATGTTTTCAATGCTAACAACCGAAATAATGCGTTGTATTGAGCATAATTATGCCTCAGAAACATTTCAATCTGCTTAGCTCCTTAAACAACAAACAGCCTTCTAATTAACTCAACGATATCTCAAAAGTGAGTTAGATACTCGTTTAAATATTAACGATAGCTCGGACGAACCGCGAGCGAAGGCTAGTATTTTATTAATATTTACAGTCTCTCGCCGCGCAGTGAACCTGGCACCGCAACTCTTCGTAATGAGTTTTAATTCTTAATACGCCACTCGAAACTTTTCTAGACGGGCTGAATCGTCAAACCGCAATTTGCGAGATAGAGAGATTCATTTTATGTGCAGGTGGTTTGATCCTGAGTGGGAATCCGTTGCGGTGCGAGTGCGAGCTGGCGTGGCTGGGGGGGTGGCTGCGGCGCTGGCTGCAGGAGAACGAGGTGGGCGGGGAGCTCCGGCGGGCCGTGCGCGGCGCCTCCTGCAAGGACCAGCTCGGCCGCCGGGTGCCCCTGCTGCAGCTGCGCGCCGACGAGGCCGAGTGCCACGCCTCCGCGCTCTCCAGCGACGCACAACCCAACTTCACCAACTTCATCTACACTCTCCTGCTCACCATATGGACTCTAGTTCTAAGATGATATCCGTCTGTGCACCACTCGTTATAATGACCTATAAATAGTTGTATATATAGCAAATAGTTATAAGGTATTTTATACACGATACAAATCTGTAGGCATGTGAAAGTGTATAGTTTAGTTTAAAGCGATGAATACGATTAACTAACAAACTTATACTTTCTTTATAGTTAAATAGGGAGAATGTTTTCTGAATTTTGTAAAATAATTATTGCAATGTTGTAAGATAAATTGATTCAATGACTAAAAGGTAGATAGGTAGTGTATAATTTTATTATTATACTGACTTTTTGATCTTCCATGTACACACTGATTTCACAGGCACGATGTAGGTTTGAATGTAAATGCAAATTCATTCCTGTAAATCTACAACCTATCCTTGTTAAACTGTCATTGTAACTGTATAATATACCTATGAAAAAATAAATATTTTTCGAAAAACAAGTTTTATTTTTCCAGCAAAACCTAATCCTTTAGATAAACATATTATTCATAGAACACAACTTGCAAAATTTACGACTCATAGATAGTATTCCCCATACAAATAAAAAGTTGCACCTATCAAATTGTAAAATATTGGACTCTCAGGATAAAGCTGTTCACTCTTTATTCTACTAGAAAAAAGCCACGGATGAGAACATTTGAAACGATTACAATATTATCCGTTGCTACGCCCGTAGCAAATTATGGATCTACGACGTAGGGTGCTACGGTGTAGCAACGAAACATGTTGAATGTTACAACTTGTAATGGAAAAATAATAAGATGAAAAAAAAGCCATGTTTTGCCATTTATCTGTAAAAAGTAATAAATACATTGAATGAAAGTTAAATCATCAATGAAACAGATCCCAGAAGATTCTTCGAAATTTAAGTAACGTATACCTTACCTATCCACAGTTTCATGGAAAATAAAACAAGAAACCAACTCTGAAGTTTATTTATAATCTGTAGTTAACTGTAACAATCTTCAAGCCGAAGTCACCAAATTTTCAGTACAGCTAAAATAGCGAGGTATTTTGGTACAAACCTTTTATGACCGTAAATAAGGTTTTGTGGCGCTGTGAATTGAATCGGAAGTCGTTTAGGATCGATAGGCGGATGTAGTGTAAATCAAAAGGTTACCAATGAATGCCTACATTTAATTTCCGACGGGCTTTCATTTCAAATCACTATTGACAAATGGAAAGGGAATAACAGACTCCAATCAAGTCAATGTTATCCTTATTCTACTTGAATATTCAGAATGTTGGTCTGCTCTTGTGAATGAACATTGTATCATTAATTTGTTGTAATTTATGGAGTTAAGGCTGAAAATTATGGAACAATTATTATATGCAATTGGTTTCATTTACCATACAAGACATGTTTTGGATAAATGAAATGAAACGCCATTGAAATTACTGAAATTATTAAAATCGAAATATAAGTTTAAACTGTATTTAAAAAAAAGGAATTAATCATGCATTTTAATAAATTTACCTTATGCTGAACAACAGTTCAGCATAAGGTAAATTATTAATTGTGAATATGTTAAAAAGCAACAGCTTTTTAACATATTCACAGCCCGAGCTTTGCCGCCGCCACACTGTTCTGTAAGATACAGACGTGCGTCGTGGGCACTGATAGTGTTAAACTGGACATTATATTACGTCAATATTAAAAACGTTTACAAGTTAAGAAATCTATACATTTATAATGTTTTATACAATTTTGAATGAAACTGCCTTTTCGATATTCAAAAGGAATTCGGTCATTGAATTTTTTATTGGCTTACTTTCCCAATTTCGGCTGAAAGGATAAAGAATGAGTAATGTGAATAATTTATAGCTTTCGATTGAAAAGTAGTTTCTTCAAAAGCTTTCAAAGTATGTCAATCAATTCAAAATATAACCTTGCTTATGCATCGCTTTATATTTATTGATAACATCCATGTACCTTAAATTTATTAAAAGAATATTAAAATTATAGTTAGGTATTTTTCTTTTTTTGTAAACGTAATTTGATAAGTTTTTTATATTATACTAGGTATCTTATGTAATAAAGGTTGCCTGGAAGAGATCGCTCTTTAGCGATAAGACCGCCCATTCTACGTGTCTCTTTTTGTGTTTGTAATATTCATGTGTTTTGTGTACAATAAAGTGTTTTTATATTTTATAGTATTGAAATACATTTTATTGTTCAAGTTAAAATGATTTCGATTTTTATTATATAAAAATATATGTATATAGGTTCATTATGAAAATAGCAGCAATAACCAAACATATACTATTCGTCCACCCGCTTGACCCCTTTTATTATAGACAGAAGTTATATCTAATTCGTGACCTATCGACATTGTTACAAAGGTGACAACAGCGCCACAGGGACATCTAATTGGAAACGGCCATAAAAGGAATAGACATGAAAAAATAATTATAATAAAAGCCGGAGCGTATTGCCATATAACTCATGTTTATTATTATACTGAGTTCGATCATTAAAACTTAACCATAAGGCATATTTATTTCAAATATCTTATAATTTTATATTTGTGGTTATTATATAAGAATAATAAGACCCTCTTCCTTCTCTAAGTGCGAGCACACTCGACTTTCATTCCGAAGGTCGTTGGTTTAAACCCTACCCCAGAGGAGCTCCTCTGATTTTTCGTCTATGAAATTGATTGCTTTAAAAAAAATGAGTTGTAACGGTGAAGGAAAACATCGTGCGGAAACTGGCATGTTCTGAGAACTTTAAAAAGTTTCAATTAATACCTAATCACTCTCGTCAAAAGGGAACTCCCTTCATACCAGCAGTGGGAACAATAATAGGGGGTGATTATCAATTTATGAATAACCGGATTTATTATCATAATCATTCCACTAAATGAACGTCAACTTCCGGATATAGATTGGATATTATAAATATATACCTAATCCAAAGTTTAAGCTGTTGCTACTAAAAGTAACTATTTTCTCTTAATGTGGTTGGGGGAATGGGTGGTTATGGCCGACCTTTGCTTAGTCTTACTAAATAGTCTAGACCTAAGACTGCAGCGTAGCGGTACAAATCCTCACAAATCCGAGATTCCACCGTCAAGAACGTTTGTTATGGAGATTTGAGATGTAGTCATAGTATATTCTTGGATTTATCAATTTTTTACAGAAATTTTACTTAAAAACAAAACCTAGAAAAAATATTACTTACGTAAAGGCGTTCGTAAGTTTATGTTTAAGATATTTGTTGCTCTTACCAAAACAGCCGAACCGTTTTGATCGAAATTAGTTTTGGAGACAGGAAATTACAGTGCCGGAAAAGGTCAAATTTAATTTAATAGCAAAAAATATCACAGACAGAAAACACTCAGAATTAAGACAAAATTCCAACGTTGCTCAAGCCTACATTTCACTTATGAAATTGCTAAAAACAATCTGTATCATCTTATAATGTAATAAGCTCACTCTTTCCATCAGCAATTCTCCAGTAATACAATGATATACTCAATTAGAGCAGTGATATATCTTGCCAGTGACAGTCTTAAGTCGCCTAATACTAGGGATTAAATCAAGACGCATTCCTGCAGAGATTCTAGAGTTTCACGCCAAAGTAGACAACAGCTAACAGAATAACAACTTTGTGCCAACACGGCGGTCGACCGCAAGACAATCAATAGACATCGTTACCTAAGTTTATGTAAAGCAAGTATGTGGCTTGTACAGGCAGGGTTATATGAAATAGATACACGACACAGTTCCTAAATCACCATTGCAATTTGCTTATCAACCATTAAAAACTTGTTCATACACTATAATTCTAACTAAAATTAAAATGTGAAGGTTTGTATTATGTCGATTAATTAATGTATTTGTTAAAAAAACAAAACTACAAAAATAATTTTAATAAAACTTTACAATCAAAGTTATATTTTAAAATGGCTATGAAACATAGGCTAATGTTTAACGCGGTTAAATCGATAACTCATTATATCAACTGTCACAATAACATTTTAAATAATTTATGAACAGGTGACATAAAAGATACTACTACGAGCTCATGGACGCCTATTTTAAATTCCCATGTCTTTTCACCTTTTAAACCTTAGCTGGGCTACAATGTTTTTATACATTTCCAACTGTTTTCGAATTATACTTCGTTTGGGGAGAGTTGGCATGCGAACTCGTTGGCATCACATGCCTAGACTCCCGACTCAGATTTATTGCCTTTCTTTGATCTTTATACCTGCAGAATTTTCAGATTTGAAGTTTATTTGACCACTACTCATTCTTTAGTTCAAAAGGCCAAGATGGGATCAACTACTTACCAAATCACAAGCATGTTGCTACTGTCCTTTAAAAGGTGAAGTTACAACTAATTAAGAGAAAATAAATAGTTAAGACTTAATAATTTACATAATATAAGACTTAATAATTTAAAAGTCATAAATAATTTTAACTTGTGGATATTTTTTGGGATTACAGACATTACTATATAAATCAAGCATCTGACGCAACGAAAAGATCTGTAGTTAGTCTGACTAATTTTAATATATTGAAACTTATTTCCATCGTTGTTTTTGACTTATGTATGTTCACTTGTACGATATTATCGGTTTGTTCTCAAGAAACTAAAAGAAGAAGACTACGGTTTTCTAGAGTAGACATCCTTTACAGCGATTCGACAGCGGACATTAGCTACCCATAGACTAACGTTCGTTCCTGCCGGAATGTACAATCCTTACGGAATGAACGCCAGTGTATGTGCAATAGCGGAAAGAATGACGGTATTATAACACCGCGACCCTTCAAGTCGTGTTTTATTTCATCCCGTCGCTTATCTGTACACGGGATAAGCCGGAAGGAATGAACGTTAGTCTATGGGGGGTTATTGAGTTGAATAAAGTAAATGACTCTGAAAACCACAGTGTTTTGTTTTTACATTTAACTACCTTTTATAATTACCATAATAATTAATTACCTTACTTAAATAACCTTTGACTCATTAACGTTTCTTTCTCTTTCAAACAGTAAATTTCAATGTTAAGGGACACAGGACATTGTAATAAAAGAAACTAAGGGATGTGTCTAGTCTTTGATACGTAGTTTGAGCTCGTACTCATAATCATAAATCATTTATTGCAATAAATATGGTAGGTATAGATATCTTACATCAAGAGCATCTTACATATATACAAACTAATGCGTTCATAATATTATTAGGATATTTCTTATCAAGTTATTCTTTACAAAAACCGGTCATAACATTGATCTCACTGTCACAGCTTGGTTACGGGGTAAATCAAAGCCACATTTAGCTTTTCCTTAATTTCTGTATTGTTATCAGTGCTAAATTAACTTGGTTGTTCTGCGTTAAACGACAAAAACACTATCTTCTGGTATTTATTCTACATAATAAACATTTCTAAGCGCCAGCTTAAAATACAGTTTATACTCATACTTAACCTAGATTTAAACCCTTTCTAATAAATTACGACAAGTCCAAAAACATTCTAAATAACATTGTTAAAAGTCTTTTGAAACAGTATATATTATAAACTAGCGATCGCCATACTGCGAGGTTATTATTAATTTTCTATGTGTCTCTTTTTATTTAAGATATTTTTACCGTGTTTTACTATAATTTCTAGTAAAATAAGTGTTTACTGGGGTACAAAGCTGTCATTCCATAATGCCTAGTCTCCGAGTCTAAAGGTTAACTTAATAGAACACAGACTTGCCAAGTAGACGACTGGGATAAGTAGTAATGGGTGTAATATGAAATATAATAAATTAGACAGATATGTATTACAGCTGGACAATTCACATGATGATGATTATATATATTAATATATAACCCCCGCAATTGAAAATGAATTCTGTAAATGGCGGCGGTATGTATGGGTACGATTGGCAAAACAAGGATAAAAGTATAGACAGCGATAGAGAGTGAGCGAGAACGCATGCGAGCGGACGCCATTTACAGAACTCATTTCTAATTGCGCACGTAATAAATGAATATTAAAGATATTTATAAGTGTCAACGACAAAACATAAACAAATTACATCAATCACAGGATCGTAAACAAATTATTTTGCACCTGATTTTCCTTGAAACATCATTAGGAAGTTTATGTCAAATCTATGTTTTATTGGGAACTTACTTTAGTTTATGTGTTTATTTTTGTTCGCTTCTGCGGAAATGGTTAAATAGATGTTGGTTAATAAATTTCGACAAACGTTCTGATGTATGAAGTTTTACCGCGTACATTTAATTTATGTTCATGCTGGATTGTAAAAGTGGCCAAATATCGGATTGTCCATGCTAGTAGAAACTAGTCTGCTGGGACCCTAACCGAACAGTTTTGCGAATGCATATCTGAGCACAAGCATTGGAATGTGTCCCATGAAAGTTTTATCCTCTCCAAGCGATAAAGTAAAATGGTTTTGCTAACCAAAGCCACACAGATAAGGAAATATAACAAACCTAGATCTACAGCCGTTAATAACAGTCGCTAAGCGTCAAATTGACATGAATCTGTGGTTTAGGATGGGTTTTAGACATAAAATTTATTGCTTTGTCCTACATTTCAGAGCATATCCAACGAGCTCGCATCTAGTATTGTTTTAAGTGTCATTAGTGCTGTAACTAAGCATACTAAAAATTACATTTCTTTAAGTGAACACTATAAAGGCTTAGAATGACAATTCTGAACTATAACGAACGAACATGTAGGCAAATCGCGATTCGCAGCCAGAGGTATAGCGACATAGCGAACTCACTGATTAAATCAATTACTTACGTTTGATTGATTTTTTTCTTGCTATTCACCTACTTATATGAGTAGGTACCAAGATGTGGTATTAAAATATAAGTACCCATAAACCTAAAAATATCTGTCAAATTATGAGTAAATTATGACACAAGTTCTAGCGGGTATCACAATTTGAAAAGTAAACAAATATAACATGAGAGAGTTGCGGATAGTTGAATATTGTATTTCAAACGTGACCTGCTTGGTACATTTTAAATTCCTTCGCATCTAAAAATAGCAACAGGAAATTGGAAACAGGAAGAAAACTGCATGAATAAGATTATATCTCTTTGAAACCAATGAATATCATGTTTTACACAAACATGATCACATGGACTACTAATTGTAAAAATTAAAAGGTTTCATTTGTCGGAATTTAAATGTGTTTATTGTCCAGTAATTTTCAGTTGTACCCTCGTTCGTGATTTTTAATAGTAAGTATTAGTAAAAGAAGTTGTATTGGAATTAAAATTTCCAATAAATCAATTGTTGCAGAAGACTCAATAATGTCAGTTTTTTATTTAAAGTTATGAAATTCAAATGTAAAATGTGCTTTAAAGTGGTACAAGGCATGTGCGCGTGCGTACAGGCGCTGATCTCCCGAGGGACCTGAGAGCTGCCTGGCACGCCTCAATTACATTCCACATACGCTCCCAGAATCGGCTACAGAAATACTCCTTGCTACAGAAACTGCTGCCATCCAATTGAATATGTATCGCCGAAAGTTTCATAACATAACCTACATTACTGCGGAGTCTAACCGTTGGGGGAACTGTTTATTTGATCCACAAAAATGTGGATATCTTCATACCAGAAATTGCTTTGAGACCCACGCAAGGGAAAATAAGTTTAATGGACTCATTTTCGTCAACTTTTCTAATTTAAATTCATCCCTGCGGTGATTTACGAAATTAACCGGGGATTATTTGCGCAGTTTTAATAATGAGCATATTTGACATACAACCCGGAAGTTGTTAAACCCCATCCGGTATCATCAGAGAATCACAGAGTAATAACAAAGGAGTGAGAGAGATAAAACTATTAAAAACAATCTAGATGAATCCACAGAGGATACTAATCGTTTCGATTCCAATAAAGAAATGTGAATTGAAAGAAGGATCGTCCGCTCCCGAATGTAATTGTCCGCGCTCGCACAAAACGATTTCTATTGCTTATTGCCTCCGAGGGTTTCTTGCAATTTTCTTAATGTTATACTTTGACAACTGAATTTTATTACGCCGCTTTAGAATTTTCAGATCTGAAACTTGTCTCGAGGAGCAATTTAGATATTCATTATTATTGTTTTGAAGTGTTAGCTGAAATTAAGAAATATTGTCGTACCATTTTTGCTTTTGTTCAGATTTAAAATGTATCGAAATAATACTGACCTAAAAAACCTGAATAATTAACTGACTGACTGATCTTAGAAACCTAGAACAATGAGGATAAAATTAAATGTTTTTGTATTAAGTAAGCATTCGAAAAAGTTTTAAAGATATTATTTTTAATGGTATGTAAAGATTTTGTACTTTGTAAAAGGGCGGCAAATTTCATAAACAACTTCTTAAGAGCCTTGCTACTTTACGAAGTTTTGCGAAATTGGATATTTTATGCACCACGTGACCGGCGCGTCACGCGAATTCTATGAAAAATACTAAATGATCTTGATACTTCGTCGATCTAAAACATACAAATATACTAATAATTATTTTAGATCTGTAGAAAATGGCATCGAATAAATTCCATTTTATTGAGTGGATTTTTTTTCAGTTTCATTCCGAAATAATTATTATATTAATGTTTTTATTTAATTGATAGGTGTTTAATATATTTTCCTAAATTCAAAATGGTGGATATTTTTATTTCAATATTTGAATCAATTATGTTTTATCTTAATAATATCAATATTTATTTTAAATCTGATTGATTATTTGAAATCAATTAAGTAGGTACATAATTTTAAAATGATTAATAATTATATATATAAGAAAAGCTAAATTACCACTGACTGACTCACTCACTCATTGACATAATTGTTCTCCCTGTTGGTGGATGGGAAGGTATATTTTTTTTTGAAGAATCGTTGAGGGGAACACCAGGTGAGTTGGGGAAAATTCCGACTTTTTCAAATTTCCCCCTCCCCCTCCCCCTCCCCTATGGTATCTTCTAAACGGTAAGACCTAGAGGAAAATTTTTTTCACAGTCGTGTAGAGGAGGATAGATAGTTTTGAAAAGCAAAAAAAGTTTGTCCCCTTCGCCCCCCTAGACCCCCTTTTTAATGAAAAAACTGAATTTTTTATCGTGTGGAGCATTGCGGCGAGCGAAGCGAGCCGCGATGCGACTAAGGGGAACAGCGCGGCGAGCGAAGCGAGCCGTGCTGTGACCCCCGAAATGTCCCCCCTCCCCCAAAAATTCGACATGGGTGTCGTTTCCGACTAATATGGCGAGCCTTGCTGCGTGTGTGTGTATGGCAGCACGACCGGGGTCGTATTGCGGTGAGCGAAGCGAACCGCAATGCGACCACGGGCATCAGCTAGGCGAGCGAAGCGACCCGTGCTGATGCCCGTGGTGTACTTATAATTATGGGTATCGTTTCCGACTGATATGGGGGTGAGGATTACGAATATGAAGACGGCTTGCGTGGGTTGGATTGCGGTGAGCGAAGCGAACCGCAATACGACACACGCCACGCAGCAAGGCGAGCGAAGCGAGCCTTGCTGCGTGTGTGGCCCCACGACTAAGGCCAACACGACCACGGGGAACAGCACGGCGAGCGAAGCGAGCCGTTCTCTGACCCCACGCCCTCAGGCCCCCCTGAATACCCTCCCCCATCAAAAAATTTGACTTGAATGACGATTCTTATCGCAATCTCCACTCTTGCTTGGTTATCGATTTCCACCAAAAAAAACTTGTAGGTACCAAAACCCCCCCTACTTTCCCATGCGAGCTGCAAGCAGCTCGCACACTCACGACCCACTAGTTATATATATAAGAATAAAACTGAAAATAGTCTTATTGAAGTTAAACGTCCTCATTCATCTCATCTTATGGGCTCATTTTTAAACCGATTCTTCTGAAATTTGGTGTGTAGGTTTGTAATTAAATGTTTTTTTTTTGTCGAATGTTGGGACTTTATGTAAGTTCGAAAGTCTAAATTGAACGGACTAAATACAAATTCTAATTATAACAAAACAAATAAATTATATTACCTATATTTAAGTTGCTTGTTTTGTTAGATGGTATATTTGTGTTTGAATAAATAAAAGTTTCGTTAATGAAGGTTTTAATTATGTTTAGGTATTATTTTTGTAGTTTCAACTTTATATTTATTTTTATATTTATTGGTATCCATTTATCTACATATGTCATACACAGATGTAGAATATCCATTTATCTACATATGTCATCTTGAATAATTCCCATTATATTTTTATTTTGATAAACTATTTATTTTTATTTTATTACGAACTTATTTAAAATATTTCATTTTTATATTAAAAAAAACCAACCCGCACTTGGCCAGCGTGGTGAATTAAGGCCTAATCTATCTCGTCAAGAGAGAAGTCCCTATCCCAGCAGTGGGAACGTGAATAGGGGTGTTATTTTATATACAGGGCGTTCCAAAATTATGGGCCATGAAGGGGAAGTACCATATATATCGTTGATAGTGAATTTTGCTCAAAGAAGACTTCATTTTATTTTAAAAAGTAAGTAATTTAATTAATTAATTTACAAAAAAAATGTTTCATGTTTTTTATTTGATTAAAATAATTAATTTCACGTTGTTCCTTTCTTTTAAAATACTATGTTACTTAAGCAGAGTTATTATTTTTTAGCTATTCTTTCGATTGGTATCATAAAAATAGAGTTTTTTTTTCTACATGTAAGTCGGTTCGATTCCCAGACAAAGCAAGTAATTTTTAGAAAATCTATGAATCCAGAATTACTAACTTTTAAAAATAAAATGAAGTCTTCTTTGAGCAAAATTCACTATCTACGATATTTAAGGTACTTCCCCTCCATGGCCCATAACTTTGGGACGCCCTGTATTTATTAGAAAGGTACAATTATTTAATGTTTACAATAAATAATATATTTATTAGAAAGGTACATTATTTATTGTTTACATATTGGATACTCGGTAAAAATAAGAACAAAAAATTACGGAATATTTTCTTTGTAATAAATATTATGGAAATCTATACTACAATTATCAAGCTGAGGAGATTGCTTGTTTATTTGTTTGAACGTGCTACTCAGGAACCGCGGGTCCGATTTAAAATATGATTTCAGTATTGGATAGTAAAATGATCGAAAAAGGCTATAAAACATAAACTAGTAAATAACGTAAAAACGCAAGCGCAGCTGTCGGCGGGTCGGCAAGTTAGTCATAATCTAAAAAAATCATAGGCATAATTACATTTAGTCGTTGGACGGTTTCACCAAAAAAAGTTGCCTTGTTGTTTTTTAATTAGGATAGATAACTTTAGATATGCAATCCACATCCTACAGCATAACCTCCAAATAAATAAGGTAAAACAAGATGACAATGATGTGGTACAATTCTTAGGCCAGCAACATTTGGTACAATTCTTAGGCCAGCAACAACAACAATTGACCGTTATCAATAAAAATAACAATTGATCGTTATCAACGGATCAACTTATGTCGGTCGTAGTATCGCAATAACACATACACGCACACTAACAGCGTTTTTACAGCAATTGACAGTCCCACACACTGACATTTTACGAAATATTTCTATATTTTATTCAAGAACAACCGACATAGGTCCGACCTCGACAAGCGCTCGCGCGGTACTAAATGGAAAAAGCCGGCGGAATGAAAAAACTACTAAATTATGGTAGTTTTATTTTATTCATAAAAAAATACCAAAACCGTTCTACAAATTAAAATTAATATCATAGTTTAAGCAAATGTTGATAAATATTTTGATATAAATATGACGTCCCATTGATTTATAACTTCGGAGTTATTGAGGTTTGTTTCGAAGCATTTTCGGTCGATATTAAATTCGGTATATCTTTAGAATAAAAGCATTTAACGAAAATGTACTCTACTCTAAATAAAGAATAGGATATACGTAACATAATAAAAAATAGTTTGATCGCCCATATTCATTAGAATCTACAAATTAGAGCTGAGAAAACAGGTCTTCGAGCGTTTTTTACGAAACATGTATCCGGAGAATGATTATTACTCAATATATAAACAAGTTATCTAAAATGTTTCTTACTACTTTTGTAGAGGAGAAAACGAACTATTATAAAGATGTAATTGTAATATCAAACAACTAACGCAAACCATAGAATTAGGACGAGAAAACCGAACAATTTCGCGATTTCACGTAATAGGCCTCTTAAATGAAAGAGAGATTACACAGGAACTACAATTAACAAATTCAAAGCCCACTGGCTGCTGCCACAATGCCTTGCAGATACGAGATTGTGTCATCGGTCCTTATAGTGTTAACGGGGTTTTGAACTTTTTTTGTTGGGAAAATTGGAAAGCTGTCCGGTAATATCTACTTCTTACGTTAATATTATTTATATTAGCTTAAATTGATGACTTCATTATATTCAAAGGTATAGAACTTTGCCTCAAGCTAAAACTTTTAATTTATGATAAGAAGAAAGTCAGAAGAAGAGTGTCAGTGAATTCATTTGTATTCTACAGCGCTAAGTCTGACTCATTTCATTTCATTCAGCAGGATTGGCAAAGAAACGAAGAGCTTTAAAAGCTTTTAGTAAACATTGAAAAACGAACAATTAGTCATTCGGGGCAAACTATCACCGGCACAATGGCTCTTCACTTCCACTAAACTCGATGGCCCGGAAACCAAACGGAATGAACAACCGATGACTTTCGCTTTCTTATAATTCTTTGTACAGTAAAAGAATGGAACTTTCTTCGCTGATCACCGACTTCGCAATCTCCTTTATTTATGTATCGAAAAAGTTTGAAAGTACGACGAAGTTTGTAACTGGTTTCTAAATTTTAAGTTATTTTACTTCTCTTTCCACAAAGTATAATCTGAAGATTCTAGAGATAATATTTTGTTCTCTACATACGTTGCTCTTCATCAAGGGTATGAAACATAGTTTAACTTAAATTTATAATTATATTCAAGAGATTATTATTAGTGTAGATACACTATTGACATTTATAGTAGATACTTTTGATGATTCCTTGAACTTCATGAAAGCCAGAACAGACCTCACTAAACTAAAAACTCAGAGAGAGAACGAAAGAGTCACTTAAAAAGTAATTTTAGTCTCCCAATATTTGTCTAAATTTATTTGACACCAATGTTTGCTTTAGACTTAATTTCATTACTTTCTGTTTGTTAGTTTAACTTCCCGTTATCTTTAGTGACAGACAGTTGATGTATATTGATGGACTGATAGCCCTAATTTCACCACTCTCTGTTTGTTAATTTAACATCCCGTCATGTTTAATCACTGTCAGTTTACGTATATTTATGGACTGTTAATTACATAATGGATGTTAAACTAACAAACAGAGCTTGTTGAAATTAGGGCTTAATATACTTAATGGAATGTTAAACTAACAAACAGAGCGTGGTGAAATTAGGTCTTAGTCGGTCAATAGGGCCAACATTATTTATAGCATGCGTTTTAATATCTTGCCGATTTTAACAAGGAAACTTGATTGTGTTCAAAATTTTGACTATGTTGTAGGTTTGTTGTTGAAAATTGGCAAGCAACTGGGATTAAAGCTAGCACTGATCGAGTGTACACGGAACAACCATCCATATTGCGAGGTCATCACACCGCACGCTATGAATTAGGCCGCGGACCTTATTGACCGATTAACGCAAAAGTTGGTGTAATCCGTGGATTAACTCGAGCTTGCGAATCGGTCCGGCGGATTATGAACGCGATAGGGATCCGATTAAACGAGCCGTCCGATTCAGAGGTCAACTTGAATAAGGGTCTACAAAAGTAGGAGGTACAATACAAGAATTCGGTATAATAGCTATCTTATCTGGAGCATCGGTGTAAAAATCACAGAAGGGAAATTGTTGAAATTTTTGTTGAGTTCTTTGGGAGAAATTTTATATACTTGGAGATAAACAAGGGGGGATGAAAAGCTCGCAGATTCTTTGTCGAAAACATAAAAGCAAAATATTATTTGAGTGAATATGAATAACTAAACTTTATTTTATTGCAATGTAAGTATTTTTTCTAAATAACTATTATGATAATATCCTTTTTTTATTAGATTCTTTTATCTTATTAAAATATTTTTATATTATATTACTTGAGACTAAGCCGAGCCACACGAAAGTTGTAAATTTATTTTTCCGGCCCATAACACGATTATTATGTTACCAACGAAACTCTGAAAAACAGTCAGAATTTTCCTAAAAGTTGAAATATTCCCATCCATTGGAACTCAACGCCATACCTGACTCAATTTAGCTTTTACAATTTAGCTTTTAGAGCAACAGGGCCCTAAAATCAATGATTGATGGGCATCATGGGTTGTGTGGTGAATTTTAAGTGGTTGATTGCGAGCCACACCGCGGCTTTGTGCCTTTATACACAAAGCTCAGAATCATACGAACCTATCTACTTTTTTAAAATGAAAAATCCAGAGGTGTGTGGCGCGGTTTGTTCCCACGACTTTAAGATTAAAAGAGTGTGCTCCTACTAAACCAAAAGGGCTCAATACAGATAGTAATAGTTGTCAAACATCTAACAATAATAAGAAGTAGGACCTTGCTAAAGTGGTAAGCGTCATTACTGTATTGGCACAGGGTGGACCATCCGGAACCACTCAACTCCACAAACATTACCCGGCCGATAGGCGATCAAACAAATTCAAGAGAACTCCCGGATAATAATCCATTGAATTAAAGGGATAAAATAAATAAAATTAACGGTAAATTTTCTGAGTAGTGTTTATTTTTAGACTACAGTAGGTTGAACAGTTAAAATAACTTGATTAATTAGTCTAATTTACCTCTGTGTGCTTGATTTAATCGGCATATTTTGCTTTTGTAAGTAAATTGAATATATTAAGTACGTGAAAATATATAATTTTTATTCGAAATTATAGGAAAAACTATACATTTAAAGCACCCCTATTAACGTTTCCACTGATTAACTGGAATACAGTATTGGCCTTAATTCATCGAATACTTCAAAGTTCTCAGAACATGCTAGTCTCCTCGCAGCGTTTACCAAAACAAAGGACTATTACTATTACCATTCAAATAAATTAAAAGATAAATAATAACACTAGGTGTGAATTTTTGCCATACAAACTAAAATTAAAATGTCAATAGTCAGAAAATTAAATTCATGGAAAATAATTATTATACTAGGCAATAATAATGTTTTTTTTTTTAAGTATAAAACGACTTCCTCAAAGAATTCCTTTGAGGAGGTGAACCTATGGAATTCTCTGAAGTGTTTTGTTTTTAAACGCCTACGCATTAAAACATAAGCTTGAAGCTTATGTTTTATTGTACTTTTCAATTGAACTCGGAATAATCCATGTTATATTTAGAACCTTATACATTTCCGTTTCGATTATCATGGATTATACAGATGCTGTCATTACATAGATCATCTTACATAGATGTTTTAGTAACTCTTTAAAAAAATGTCAAAGAACATACCTATTACAGTGGAGTTAATAAAAATTCTACGTTTCAAATTCTCAAGAGACATTTTCAAAATGAGGAGTGAGTGTTTTGCCTAGCTCCGTCCAGCACCCTTTATAATTCAACGACCTCTGTGGCGCTCTAAATCTATAGTTATCGAAACCTTAATATTGTTTTCCTTCCATCTATGTCCATCTTATTACAATCAAAAGCTATATAAAACTAATATATTATAAAATAACTACTTATCTCATTCACTCTTTATTTTAAAGTGTATTATCTCGACATGGAAAATAAAAGGCGTTTCTTGAAAAAAAATACTCTCGAGAACACATCAAAAATTACATAAACAATCAAAATGCTTAATTATCGCACAAAATGTCAAGTACCTCTCCACAAACGTATTAAATTACGTCCTCTGAGAAATGCAATATTCGGTCTGTTCATTGTAACATTTTAATGGACTATATCGTTATTACAAATATTAATCCCTGTGATCAATCAATATTTCCCTGAAATTTTATTGAAGGCTGCCAGAATCAGTAAGCTTGTTCATAAAACAATAATATTCATGACATTGGGTATAATGCCCGGTAAATATTGCAATGTTATTTGAAGGTTCATTTTCGGAGTAATAAAAGGAACAAAGAAAGCCAAATAACAATATTTTCCCTCTTTATGGCTTCGTGAGCAGTTTTCGGCTTAGCGCCGACGACACCTTTCCTATTTCATGAAAACAAAACGTGTTTAAAGTAGGTTGTTGTGTAATTTATACTGTATCTCATTTTATACCTAATTTAATTAATAATTTTTAAAGTTACTAAAACAAGACGTTATTTATTGACCTACTTATTTAAATATATAACATTGAAATAGTTTAAAGTTTTAAATACATTAATAACGAGGATTTAAATAAATCAAAGAACATTTAAAGATATTAAATTTTAAACAATAATTTGCATTTTTGGAAAATATTTTTCCAGTACCTAATAAAACAAACGTTTACTGAAAGAAAACGATAAAACAATAATAAAGGATATTACATAGAAGAACTTATTACTAAATGTCGAATATGTCATTTAGTATCTAATGAGATACTAGATGCTTTTATTACCTTTATAATCTTATTCAAAATACGTATTAAACCTCGGTTCACTTAAACATTTTAAGCCCACTCAAACAGCTTTGAAATTATAGCGTGAAGTCAAACCTCGGTTCAACTATTTTCTCACGTTGATTTAAAAGCTTGTAGGAATATTTCAGGAGTTTGAAATGTTACTCACACATTTCTGCTGGTAATACCCAGGTTAATTAGAGATCCGACCCATTAATAGTTTCTGCGAAACTTTCGCGTTTCGTAATAGGATAAACGACGCGGCGTGGGATGATAGTCGGTGTGGTTTCAAAAGTAACAAGAACTGTGAATCCACACATTGATTTTGAATATGAAGAAGTGTAATAGTCATCTAGTAGTTACTTTGATAACATAATGAAAACCTAATGTACCCAGAACTATTATTTTATTCGACAGTTATGAATAGGGCTTATTTGTGTATAGTTACACATACTACATCAATATACGTATATATTTCTACGTATGAAAAAGTGTATATTGTTATTTAGTTCATAAAATGAAGTAATGACAAGTTATCAAAAAATAAAAACAAAAAATCTCTGAATTCGACCGATTACTAAATGCCCTTATTATATTATTAATTAGGGCTTTTGGCAAACCAATACCCATTAAATAATGTCCCGAGCAATAGAGCCTCTCATTAAGCATAAACATGCGTTTACAGCTATTGACATTTAATAAATACAATACAATACAATACAAAACACTTTATTGTACACCAAAAAATACAAATAAAAACATGAATAAAACACATAAAAAACACGTACAATGGGCGGCCTTATCGCTAAAAAGCGATCTCTTCCAGGCAACCTTTGGATGGAAAAGAGATATGATATTTAAATAAGACAGGGGTGTACTAATACTTATACATTTACAAGAAAATACTTATATAAGAATGTAAATAAATCTACATACCATCATTGTATCGTTCAACACAAGCCAACAAATAAAAAGGCATCTTGACACCTCAACTCCAATTTTATTCCAGTCAATCGGAGTTGAATTAAATCGTATGATTAATCACGCGAGTGCATTTGTTGAAACGTAGTGTCGTAAGGATTGATTGATAGAGCGCCTCACGGATACGCAATATCAAACACACGAACAAATAATGGTCATACGTCTCTGCCAAGATAACGCGCTCCCCAGGTACGATCATCCTGAGTTTTTGTTTGGCGTGTGACAAAGAGAAAATTGATAATTCATCAGAACCTTCCATTGTTGCCGAGTGGTCGGCATTTGATGGGGTAATTTAAAAGGAGCAATTTATTTTATTGTTCTTTGTTTTTGCTCAATTCGTTGTGATCTGATTGCGCTTTATTACATTTTTGTGACGTTAACTGACTGTCTCGAACATTCTCGAGCAGTAATATCTGCGCAATAAAGTGGTATGAAAATAGATCTATGAGTAGGCGATTAGGGTGGGACATTCTTAGCTGTTTCGGGAATACTCTTATAAGATCTAACTGAATACTAAGAAATGGTAATGATATCAAACTGCCAGCAAGTAAATATGTTTATCAGATATATTAGATTCGTTGTAAATAAAAGTTTTTTTGAAGGATATCTATTAATGGTGGTATTATTTATAACCATTACATAATATTTCGTGATTTCATGAGTTTTGTATGATATGTGCTTATTAACTCAACTAACTCATAAATCATCACATCAGATCATTTTAATATAAAATTGTATATTAATTTTGAAAGTGTTTCATAAAACCCAAATCATACAAGGATCTTAGAATAAGGATTTCCTATGAATCCAAAGTCTTAGTATAATCTACAGGTGATTTTACTCGTAGAAAACCTGTGAAACGTCTGGGTTATTGCATAAGCTGTATATTGTGCTTTTCAACACTCGTACGTGCTATTGTGACAACATTTCCGACTCGTTTCACTAAACTTTATACTGTGTATTAATGTTATTATTTTAATACAGTACATACTTTTAGCCTGCTGCTTTTCACGCTTTCTTATTGTTTTTTTTTAATGTTTTACTGGATAGCTTACGAGTATGTGTTAATCTGATGTATGTTCTATATTATTAAAATAATGAAAAAATAATATTTGGCGTAAAAGAGTAGGCGAGTATAGACGAACATGAAGTACTATTATTATTAAATAAAATCCGTGTTCTTTCAACACTTGTTAAACTTATATCTATGTATATAACTATATCAGGAGCATCTTATCAAATACAAAAACTACCCCACGTTTAACTTCCATAGTTAGAATTAAGGCTAATCTATGTAACCGTCTGTTTCGAGACACCATTTTGATTGAGATTCTTACTTTGTAATTGATACAACTATTACGCAATGCGGCTCCTGGGATGGGCGTATTATATAAGACTAGTATAAATGTCTTCGTAAAATATAGTTTTCCAAGGTAGTAATAGCTAGGGAGAGTGTTATTCAGTGAAGACTCACGTCAGGGTTGGATTAGGTGCACCTGCCAGCCAAAGATGAATTTAGGCGGCACACAGAAGCGCGCGACACCTGTCTGACACGAGATAATACGCTACTTATTCGGCTTCGTCGGTGAAATATGAAATTCTTCGCGGAGGATTATGATGTGAAATATCTACACATTTCTCTGACGGAGCTGAGACATGCTGAATCCCTAACAACTTAGGTATCTTAAAGCTCTCATTTGATACAGGATAAGTTCATTTGCATGCGTATTTTGAGCATTATTATCCGGTGATACAGCGCGTGTTTGGATGTTCTGTACGCAATTTTTCAAGCAGATTACGGTTAAATCACCTATTCATTATTTGACATTTGAAAGCCTTTTGATGGCTTTTGCGCATTAAATTTGTCCATTTTCTAAATGGTTGGTACCCAGTGTCCAACCTTGCTGATACATACATTTTTGGTAGCATCTTGCATGCTTCTAGCTAATGTAAGTAATAAATATGTTTACAAAATATATCTAAAGATTTGTCCAAAGTCAGCAACTGGCTAGCAAATTACTAGAGAGCAGAACAATGTTTCTCATCCTTTCAGTATTACGCATCCATGTGTTTCGTCATACATATTTGTATTGTAATTTATTATTATGTTGCATAAAAAGAGCAGCTCGAATAACAGTAGAACTCTTCAGCAAACAACTGTGGAGTTGTTCGACACGGCTGTTCTGGCATTGTGCGCTCCGTCATCCATTACGGTAACGAACTTTGTGCTCAGGCAGCAGATTCATTAGAAAACCATTCATCTCTGCAGCTACAACGGCAACGGCTTGCTCAGGTATTAACTACTTTACTCGATAGTATGGGATTCAGGCCTTGGAAGACTTGGAGAATTGAATAATATGCCTAAATCTGGAGTTACGAGGTCGTAGGCATGAGATCGCATATACATATATAAAATTAAAATCGAAATAAACATCACATCACCCCTACGTTCCCACTACTGGGCTGGGACACAGGGATTTCTCTCTTTACGATAAAAATTAGGCCGTAACTGATTAGGTTTCCTCACGATGTTTGCCATCATCGTTAGAGCACGTGTTTACAAAGCGCACATAAATTTTTCAAGAAAAATTACAGAGGGGCGCGGCGGGGTTTTTAAGTTCAAACCCCTTCGGACAAAGTTGACTGTGCTGCCACTTAGCTAGTCTTTCTCTTCTTATTTCTTTTGGTCAATTAATAATTGAGTTATAAAATTTATAACTGATAATAAACTAAAAACATTATTAATTGATTTTCTCAGGTATCGATAAAGATATATTTGTTAAATCATATGGTGGCGGATTTTTCAAAAATTAAAAATCACGCTATTTTAAATAAACCAAGTCTACCTACTCTGAAATCCCGTACCTCTGTAAGTTATTGAAAAACAGGAGTTGGTCTCAAGCGCCGCCAACGCAAACGAATTTATTTACCCGAAAACAACCTTGTTCTTAATGAGTGTTTGCTAGTTTTACATACATTATTAACTTATTCTCTTTAACATTGTTATATTTCCCATCATCATCACCCTTATTAACGTTCCTACCGCTGGGACACAGGGACTTGTCTCTTGACGAGAGAGCCCTTAATTCACCACACTGGCCAAGTGGGGGTTGGTTATATACCCGCGTGAAAAACAGTTTTACGTAATTATAGAACTGTGATCAAGGAAATGCTGAATTTATTAAACTATTCAAGCGTGCTAGTTAGTGCAAAAACTTTCAATTCTAACTTAGCAGTAAAGTTGTGCGCACAAGCGGGACAACGGAGCCATGTGCATTTAGTTGAACACGAACTTTTCGCTTTGTGAGGCAAGTATTCAGTTAAACCGTACGTTTGCGTACCCAATATCCGTCAGAGAGTGAACACCGTGAAGTCAGTCGTGCGAGCCCGGCCGGCAGCGAGCGGCGATTGTGCCACGACTGTTCGCGATACCAACTCCGCGCGCCCATTGTACTCCTCTTCCTCTACTCCTCGCGCATACGTAAATATTCAATTTCTCTTGCTATAAAGTTTTATTGACACAATTTCGTATGACGGAATTCCCCGATGGGCGGAGTTAGCTCGTTAAGCTGTAGTGCGCGCGGTGTTTGTTCCCAAACCGACGAACTCAAGTAACACCCTCGCAATCTCTGAAATAAACATGCGCCGAGGCCAATATTGCTAACAACATCGTAACTTTAGCCACTCACGAAAGCGCAAGATTAATCTCAAGGAATACCCCTTAGCTGCGTGTTACTGCTGTAACTTAGATTACAATTAAAATATTAATTGAAAAGTTACAAGTATGCCATTCCGCATACGCGCAGCCAAGTTTTAACTTACTCAAAGGAAACTTAGTAAACTCAATCTGCAAGTTCAATATTTATCGTCATACCCACCTTGAATCTCCTGTAAAGAAAGGGGTCGCATGTGAGGGTATTACCAACATAATGCTTACTCAAATATCTCTCTGACAGCTTTTCTCGAACAGCGGAAAACATCAAAATAATGGTATTATACACACAAACAAGAAACACCCGAGTGAAAGCTTTCGGGTTTTTGTGAAACAAGAAAACTCTCGCAACTAAAATTCACTTACAAAAGCTTTTAGAGTAGGTATCTATAAAAAAGTCTGAAAGTTGGCGATGCCTCCCGCACCCTTTCGTCTCATTAATTGAAGAATTCAAATTGGTAGTAAGTGAAAACGCTGAGGCGAGATAAAGAATTTGTTACAACTTAGGGGCCAGCATCGGGAACTCCCCGGGGCTAATTACATTGTTACATGACAAAACTTTTGGGTCGAAGGAAGTTTCTTTAAGTTCCTTGCTAAAGCTCTGAGATCGCCTCGCGTCAGAGCACACACTCCATAATACTCAACGGTTGACTGACTCATCGATAAATTAATTATTGTGTCGAAAGCCAATTTCTGTTATTAGTTCTCGTATAACATAGCTCGTATAAAGCGTTGTTGTCTATATCTACTTCCCTCAACCTATAAAAGTTTGGTTGTTTTGTTATTTTTATTTCCACGTCAAGTTATAAGCTTAATTTTTAGATGATGCTGAAAATTTGTTTATGGCTAAGAATATATTTACATGTGTCATATATATTAATATGTATAACGTTTAAACTATAAAAATACCGATCATTTGAAATTTATCTCACAACCCATAAATTGTCTAGAATAAACTCTCCGTTATTTTATATATTTTTCCGAACCAATGGTTTTCTGAACAATAAATAAATACGTGAAGATATATCAAGGCCATGCTCTATACATGCACGATTCAGGTCTGGCAATACCGTGAATATTTTAATACCTTCGCGGGATGAAACTGATACAGTAGACCTATATCTGATGTTTCCAATTCGAAAGTGCTGCATTTTAAATCCCTCTTGCCACCCGGTCAGCCGATAATCTGACTGTGTTATTATTAACGCAGGACCATTCTGATATTTTTATAATTGTTTTGATGATTTTATAGCAAATCGTTCTTAGTAAAATCTAAATATATCAAGCGCACGTACATTCTTAATGTGTCCTTATATGCAGTAAATAGTTATTAAATACTAGCTTTCCGCCCTGCAGCTTCGCCCGCGTTTTACACCTTCCCGCAATTTTCTTTGCTATATTATAGCCTATGTTTAGGGATTGCAATCCGGCGTCATTTTCAATCCGGTCGGATCCGACCGGATCCGGCCGGATTGAAAATGGATGGATTGATTAAATCAAGATTATTTTCAATTTTTAGTACAAAATAAGTGAGTTAATCAAGTGTCACTGCACTAATATGTACCTACATACTTTATTTTGTATAAACTACCTAGTTTATACAAAATAAATCACAAATATTTAAAATCAACTTTATTTCCTACCCAATGTTAAGACAGATAGACATCAAGAAAACAATTAAAATTTAGTAGTGAAGGTAACTAGTAATAATTTTACGACGTAAAGAGTAGCTCAGTCTTTCTAGATTTCACTTTCACAGATAGATCAATTTATAAGAAAAAATATCAATTATCAAGTAACTATAATATCTCATAGATACAATTAACCTTACGTAATTTTATTACACAACATGCAAATTTTAATCTCTTTGCCTGCCTAATATTTGATTTTCTCGTGGATTTTTTTTTCCCGGGATAGAAAACCTAACCTTCTCCCAGTTCAAAGCTACCGCCTCACCAATTTTCGGCCTAATCGATTCATGAGTTATAATAATAGTGTACACGACTTTCTTTTATATAATTAGAATATTTGTAGCACAAATAACGTATTAAAAACATTTATTTTACTCGTTAATTCAGATCTCGTTGAAATCGACAGGGCGAGCCTTCCCCAAATTACTGTTGGGTGACTCGCCGAATTTTTCCTTTACTATGGGCAGGCTTTTACTTGAAACTCAATACATTAAAGGCTATGGTGTTTCATACCGCAAAAAATCATTATCGACACGAACCTTAAAGTTGTGAACCTTTGAAGCGAGCCAGGCTGAGTCGGCAGTCGATATTTTATAAGTAAGATGTATACCGCTTTTATAAAAGTATTTAATGAAATGTAAAAGAAATCAATTTAGTAGAGTACGCCATTAGGATCTGAGTTAGTCAGCGTTTTATCGGTACCTACCTAAAAGATCCGATTATTTGTAATATTACCTCGAATCAAATTTCATCCCACGCAATACAGTAAAATGAATTTTATATTCTTAGGTTAGCTTATCTATTTCAGCAGAGCGAATTGAAATTCTCATAAAGTTTTGCTGACGAGTAGTTTCAGACTATCAAAACTCAATTTAGTTTATAGGTCATAACCATAACTTTCTGTGTACCAGAAAACACGAGTACCATTTTCTGGCTGAATACTAAACAGATGTGGTCTTCAAATTACGTTCCTATATGTTTACACCAAGTTTAGACATATATCCTAGTTCTAGTTTTTATAATGGACCCTGCACAATATACTAAATTACAAAGTTATAATAGTTAGACATATACTCGTACGAAGTAAAGTTATGTCAACTGACATTTTATACTTCAAATAATAGCAAACTTATCTATGATACCTACTAATATAATTATCTATACTAATATTATAAAGCTGAACCGTTTGTTTGTTTGCACGCGCTAATCCCGATGGTCCGTTTTGAAAAATTCTTGGAGTTTTGGATATTACATTTTATGAGAAAGGCTATGGGCTATATTATCAATACTATATGTAGATAACGTAAAAAAAGCAAGCAAATCTATCGGCGGGTCGGCTAGTGCTATAAATAATGCTGCTAGTAATATATAAAAACATACAAAATAACTTTACGGTAAGTTTCTGCATTTCCTTCAAGTAAGTGCCTTTCATTCTATTCATAATTTCATCGAGTTTGTGGGGACCGAATACTTCTCTAATGAAACCAAATTTAGTTAACCCGGTAACCTTGGCAAGTGTGATTTGCATTTTAGACCAAAAGTTAAAAATCAGATAAAAAGTAACGGCCTAATAATACCGCCTGTAAAAGTCTCCAAACACCTTTTACATTTAAAACATGCCCGTAAATAACGGAGCTCTAAAATAGGGCTTTTAGAATTACTGCCGGTACTCTGGTACTTTTATTTATTGACGTGGCTAAAGTCAATAACAGACAAAGAAATTAATGTGCCAGTGATAGGTAATACGAAGTTACACAATAAGGCAAAATGCTCTGGTTATAGTGATCTCAACAAAAATGCTGAAAATACTTTATTCAGATCATTATTACCATTCCTCAAAGCGAATTCTATACAGCGGTTTTCGTTTATTCAGCATTTACTGGAAAAGGTATACCAATAAACCGCTGGATAAAATTGGGTCATAGAGGGAGCCATCAAAAATTTATCAGTAAGCTAATTTATTGAGGCTGGAAGATCAGGTCAGATCCTTATCCATTACGGAGGCCTGATTTGTCACAGTAGCTGATTCATTAGAGGCGCATTAATCTTCGGAGATGGAGGTGCGAACCGCCGACCATCAGTGATAAGGCTTTACTTTGTTCAAGAAGCCATGACTAGCTCGAGACGCTTTCTCAAAGCCCAACACTGGAATTTAATTAACCCAAATTTGTCCTTTGTCTCAACGCTAGCATCTACCCTTCTGTCTCGGGGATGTTTGTCAATACATGGTTTCTGTTGGTCCTTATCGGATCTCGGAATGTTGGTACTAGGTTATATCTTCGGGACATCGCATTGTGATTCTAATTCAGATTGGCACAACTTAGTTTGGTATACCTTAATTACATTTAGGTATTATTTTTTATTTATGAGTTTAAATATAAATATAAATAAATATTGCTGGACAATTCATCGTAATGACAAAGTAATCGATTTAATTTATTTAATGGCCACAAGTTTTTTAACAGACGTATTAATTATCTTGATGTAAACCTCAACCAAAATAACCCACTGAGACAAGTCTGATAGAAAGGAAGCTACTGTACATACCTACATAATTATTTTATAATATTAAAATTAGATTAAAATTTACTTTTAACCAGTTAATGTTTTTAATATTTACCCTCAGTCTTATCCTTAATTATAAAAAAATCCCGAGGGAAACGTAAAACCGAACGATGTTATAAACCCTATTTTTCGAGATGAGCTTAACTGAGTCCGTAAGGCTCTAGTTGGGCTGCTTGGGCTCCGAAAATAATGTAATTACTCGAGATGGATTGTTTCAGTTCCGGTTCCGGGTTTACCGCTTTTCTGCCCAAACTATCACTTTCCCATCAAGTGTAATATATGTGAATGTCTGCGCTAAAGCATCAGACGCTCACTCATAACTTTGAACGATGTGTCATGAGCCACAGGTTACTGATAGCTTTCTAAGTCTGGCTTGCATTTCAGTCATCCCATGTTACACACAGTTCACAGTAGCTACAAAGAGTTATCTTAGTGATTGAAATACGAGTATCATGCAAATTTCAATTATTCGGCATCGGATATTATGGAGCTTTCCCTAAAAATAAATTTTTCGTTTAACATTAATTATGATAGCTATGAATCTATCATAGCTTCCAGTATTAAACGTCCTACGGCTGAAATGATGATGATGAGCAATATATACTTCTTTACAAAGTTGTAGTGTGATGGTCGCTTTTATTGCGTTTTGCTGAACGACTAGGCCGGATTCGAATTTAAAAAAAAAAGCGTCGTCGAATTCAAAACCACAGTTACAAAATCCAGTTACATAGTTACTGTTGTCATGCGAGGCATTGGATTCAAATATCGAAATATAGTTTTAGTCCAGTCAATTTAGACAATCGAAGTTACATAAAGTCCCAACAGGCTGTATTTCTGTGAAATTGTTCAAAATATAATTATAAACAATGTCTAGAAGTTCCCCATCATTCCCTGCTAAGGAAAAAAAATTATTCAAGGTCAAAGTTAAGAAAAAAGAGTTTTTCGCGATTTTCAGCAAAACAGTAAGTTTTATCATAAAAGTACCTTAGAACTAATTGTAGATCATAAAATTATCTATAAAAATGTATCAAATTTTTTTTCTTACGCGCCACCGTTTCCGAGATATCAATAGTCCGGTCAATTTAAACCAAAAAATGAGAGTGAAGTTACATAAAGTCCCAACAAGCTGAATTTCAGTGAAATTGTTCAAAATAAAATTATAAACAATGTCTAGAAGTTCCCTACGAATCCCCCGTAAGGAAAAAAATTTATTGAAGGTCAAAGGTAAAAAAAAAAGAGTTTTTCGCGATTTTTAGCAAAACGGTAAGTTTTATCATAAAAACAACTTAAAACAAATTGTAGATCATAACATTATCTATAAAAATGTATCAATACTTTTTTCTTACGAGCCACTATGGCATGCACAAATTGTCAAGGCCGGTCGTGCTCTAATATTGTATCACAAACAATGGAGGATTCGTTTGATTCCGACAAAATATCATGCTATACATCGCTATTGACGCTATTTTATAACTTTTTGAACATTTCATTACATTTTGAAAACAACTTTTAAAACTTTTTGAATCGTTATATCTCAGAAACGTGGCTCGTAAGAAAAAAAGTATTAATACATTTTTGTAGATAATTTCATAATCTACAATTAGTTTTAAGGTACTTTTATGATAAAACTTACCGTTTTGCTGAAAATCGCGAAAACCTCTTTTATTTTACCTTTGACCTTAAATAATTTTTTTTTGGGTGTGGGGATTCGTGGGGAACTTCTAGACATTGTTTATAATTTTATTTTGAACAATTTCACTGAAATTCAGCTTGTTGGGACTTTATGTAACTTCACCCTCATTTTATGTCTAAATTGACTGGACTATTTAGCAAAGATATTTTTGAACACAGAAAAAATATTACATTATTAATTCTGAATACATCTTACATCTGGAGACTTATCTCATCAAATAATTCGTACTCCCCACACGTTTACGATGAAATCACACAATAATCTCCAACTGCAATACGAATTATTTATTGCTTAGATAAATCAAAACATTACTCTAGGCACACCGGTGTGATACTAAACTGCCAGAATCTGTTAGTCTCGCTATACTAAGATGTATTTAATGGCTACACATAGTTTGCCAAATGTATAGGTGTGAGAGATGTTAACCTCAGAATATATTTTTTGAATAATAGTTTTGTGAATTCTGATTTTTTTTTTTAAATTATCGATCATCAATTCGTTTTAACTTAAAGAAGTTGAAAAGAATCAGGATATCTAGCACCGTGGTAAGCTCCAAGCTTGTGTTACGGGTGCTAGATTTCTGATACACATAATATAATACACATACATGGATGTATGATTATTTTCGCGATATGAGCCAGACGAAATAGGTTCAATAGTAAGTCCTGCTTTGCGTTTATAGCTACCAATGCAGTTCCTTAAATATAGTAGTCACTGAAAACGCTGGTATTTGGCTTTTCATAGCGTCTTGATACATCCCAAGCCTAATTAAACGACTAATCTTGTTAACATTCTCGGTACATTACCATTTACCACCATTTACGTTGTACCACTAGTTTGATTTCTCTTACCCGTATAAAGCCGTTGTGGCCGCCGGCCATAACGCGGCCGCTAATTACAGGGAGTTGTGTTGATCACTATTTGAATAGACCTGAATAGTTTGCAATGGTCCTTGCTAACTATTATTGCATGTTGATTACCGTAATCGAGGCCTTAACTGAAAGCACTTTAAATATCCTGTTTTTTACCATAACGAGCATATTTGTACGCATCGACGCAATTTAAAGATTTATCGATGAGTAGAGGCAACTTGTAGAGCTTTTTATGGGGATAAAAACGCACTTATAAAATTATATCACTATTGAATATCATTTTTAGTATTGCTCAATGCCATTATTCACGTGATGACCTCTGTGGCGCAGCGGGTGAAGGGCCGTCTGCGACGCTAGAGGTTACGGGTCTGATTCCCGACTCGGGAAAAATATTTATACGATTTTCAAATATTTGTTCCGAATGTCTGCGTATTATGATTCATTTTTTATTCAGTTCCTTTGTGTATTTGTATGCTTTCAAGCAATTGTTTTATATTGTAGAATAGATAAAAACGGTTAAGCCTACGCAAAAACATTTGAACATCGACACTGATCTCAACGTTTTCGCCATGTAGTTAAAAAACTATATTTATTTTATAATTTTATCTATCCCACTCCCTATATCAAAACAAATGTCATCTTTCTGTCATCATTTACTTCACAACATTAATGTAAAATTGTATAATTACTTATAGACCAGGGTTTTTAATATTTTACAAGGAAAAAAATAGTAGTAGAATGAAACCCATTAGAAAAGGAGGGGAATATGATAAAAATTAAAGGAAAAATAAATTACGGTCGATCTGAGTTCGGGAAGTGGGAGGGGGTGGGCTTTTAAGGGGAGAAAATGGTTTATATCGATTTGCGGTGAAACTACAAGTCCTATGAAAAAAAATTTTACGGCAAAGTTGTAGGTAATAAAACGATCTACAACTTTTAATTCACAACTTTTTTACATAACGTCAAAATGTATGTGAAAAATTCAAATAACTAAGTTTTTGGTTTTTTATTTCTATCTTTTTCAAAAACATTTTATTTTCTACGAAATTTGGTGAAAACTTACCTATTTATGTTCTAAATCCACTATAATTTATTTGATTAAAAATATTAATTTTTACACCTTATTTTGACTTAATTACTAAAAAAATAGACCAATTTTCAATCGAAAATTCACGTGTCAAAATATTAGCTTTTTATAAAAATCGGTATGCTGTTTGTTCATTAAAATCTCTATTTTCTGATGGTTAAGAAAAATATATACATTACTATAGTAAATTATCTCAGAAAATGCAAAACACCGAAACAAAATTTGTATCATTATGTACAATTGCATCATAAAAATGTGATTTTTGCAATTTTTATTTCATATAATTGCTTATAATCCGACTTATTGCACATTATACAAACAGATTATTATATAATAATTATTATTATATAGTCTGAAAAGACAAAATCATATTTTTATGATGCAATTGTACCTAATGATACAAATTTTTGTTTCGGTTTTGTGCATTTTCTGAGAATATTTACTATCGTAATGTATATATTTTTTTTAATTATCAATAAATAGAGATTTCAATGAACATAAAGCATAACGATTTTTATAAAAAAGCTAATATTTTGACACGTGAATTTTCGATTGAAAATTGGTCTATATTTTTGAAAATTAAGTCAAAATAAGGTGAAAACAATAATATTTTCAATCAAATAAATCACAGTGTATTTGGGACATAAATAGGTAAGTTTTCACCTAATTTCGTAGAAAAATAACGATTTTTGAAAAAGATAAATAAAAAAAACCAAAAACTTGGTTATTTGAATTTTTCACATAAGTTTTGAGGTTATGTAAAAAACTTGTGAATTAAAAGTTGTAGATCGTTTTATTACCTACAACTTTGCCATATAACTTTTTTTCATAGGACTTGTAGTTTCACCGCAAATCGAGATAAACCATTTTCTCCCCTTAAAAGCCCACCCCCTCCCACTTCCCGAACTCAGATCGACCGTAATTTATTTTTCCTTTCATTTTTATCATATTCCCCTCCTTTTCTAATGGGTTTCATTCTACTACTATTTTTTTCCTTATTTGACCATTTTTGAAGCTAACTGCACTGGTCTATTAGATAAATGCTCAAAATTTCGGTCAAAGCATAGCGATAAAATGTTTGGTTTGATTAATGAAAGAAGGTGCTCGGGTCGCGAGCCCGAGGATCAGTCCGTGAAAGTTAACTGCCGAAATAGACGGAAATTACACGTGAATAATAATGGCATTTTCTCATTATTCCAGAATATTTTACAGTTCAAATTCTGCTCGATGCAACGCGTCGAAACCAACGCAAATATTGTAGAAGCTGGGAAATTGCACTATCTATTACTTTCAAACGAAACGAATATACGGTGTAGTGGTCGGGGCAATTGGCTTCAACTCTATGCCTTCAATCGACCTATCTTTTTAAACACTGACATGCTCCGCGCGACTCGTATTTTTCACGTCGCTGAAATAAACTTTTTGTGTGGAAATGTCCAGCAAGTTATATAATCGGAGTTTCCAGCCGTGTAGCAAGGCTCTGTAACATTTTCACAATGTATGAGTGTTGCCAGCGCCGAGCTTACGATGAACAGCACGCCATTAACCAAACATGTATATTTTCCTTTTGACAATAGACTCGGACGCGCACATTTTACTACACCTCTTTGTGTACCTGTGAGTTGAGAAAACATAAGGAAAAGAAGGACGAAAATTCATGAGGGGTAACAAATAATACTCTACACTTAAAATAATCTGTGTAGCAAGAGCCTTCTGTAAAAATATGGTATATAATCTGGAATATATTAAGGAATAATAAGCATATACCTATTACATTTATCTAAACCTCAGAAGCTGAATTTTAAACTTGTAGTAAAAAGATCTGGTACATTGAATTTTGTATGTTTTTATTCGCTCAGTTACATATGGATAAATTTAACGAAGAAGTCATTGAATATTTAACATATGGTGATTTTAAATTCATTCGTTCATTCATATTGATTTAGGGCACCGTGTTATGAGTGCTTATAGAAGAAATCTTATGACATTATAGGACGATTACCAATAATATGAACAGAAAATTGTGTCTGGCAATGTAATTAATATTATCAATTACGATGAAACTAATATAAAAATCGCAAACCAACAGAATTTCATCGTCTGCAATGTATAGATTTTAACAGTATATTGAAAATAAAATTGTACAGCAAACCAAGCATTAAGTTTCTTTGTTCTTTCGAAAATAAATATTGTGTACTCTTCCGATTAATTGCTTGGAAAGTTGCTTTTAAAATTCTTAAAGTCGATGGAGCAAGAACAATTATTATATGGATGACCCAATAATGCAAGTAAGAACATTAAGTATTTTATGATATTTTTTATTAATATATTTTTTTTTGAATACTTTTAGGGTCTTTCTTGACTGCGGATCGGAAACGCAGTGCTGGACGTTCACCAACATATGGATAGACGATTTCATGATAAAAGCTGCTTTAAACCAGAAAAACTAAAAATCTGTAAGCTTCTGTGAGGATGCATAATGTCCAGCAGTAAAGGTTCCGATCAATAAAAGATCGGAAGGGGTTAATTTGAAATGTATTCATAGCTTACAAAATAAATTGAACATGAGAATCAATAATATAAACTATGTACCTACATATTATGCGATGCGATAGTTACCTTACAATTATGAAAAAGACTTGATTAGGTTTATTTCTAAACGGTAACTTCCATTTCCATTTCTCCGAAAAAATCACAAAATTCTATGTACGGAATTCTGAAAACCAAGACGAGATTTTCAACGTCTAAATATATTATATTTGTCATGTGCGTTTCTGTCCAATTTTACGATTACATTGCCAAAAATGTCAATATGTCAAGGAATTATTTTCTGGCAAACGATTTCGATATTATTTTCCACTCGACTGAAGCCACATTCAAAGCAATCATCATATGCCTCCTTACTAGGATACGGTAGGTAAATATTCGTAGAAATATTTATTTTTTCGTGGAATTGCCAATAGGTAGTGATAAAATAAGCACAACTGCTTCGTTATCATTTATACTGTGGACTCAGCCCAACTCATCCATTACTCACCGATGAATTGTATTGTTATTGTAAAATAGACCATTGTCATTGATATTTTTGGAGTTACATATATTAATTGAGAATAGGTGTATTTTAAACTCAACAAAAGGCACACGTTCCATTCATTACGTTTAATCTGCCTACGCACCGAATAGAAATAAATGTATTATTTTCATCACTATCTTTACATCTTATAATTATTAATGAAAAAGTAAATTTATTGTAATTATTTTTGGTCATGCTACGTATAGACCAGTGCAGTTAGCTTCAAAAATGGTCAAATAAGGAAAAAAATAGTAGTAGAATGAAACCCATTAGAAAAGGAGGGGAATATGATAAAAATGAAAGGAAAAATAAATTACGGTCGATCTGAGTTCGGGAAGTGGGAGGGGGTGGGCTTTTAAGGGGAGAAAATGGTTTATCTCGATTTGCGGTGAAACTACAAGTCCTATGAAAAAAAGTTATATGGCAAAGTTGTAGGTAATAAAACGATCTACAACTTTTAATTCACAAGTTTTTTACATAACCTCAAGACTTATGTGAAAAATTCAAATAACCAAGTTTTTGGTTTTTTTTATTTATATTTTTCAAAAATTGTTATTTTTCTACGAAATTTGGTGAAAACTTACCTATTTATGTCCCAAATACACTGTGATTTATTTGATTGAAAATATTATTGTTTTCACCTTATTTTGACTTAATTTTCAAAAATATAGACTAATTTTCAATCGAAAATTGACGTGTCAAAATATTAACTTTTTTATAAAAGTTGGTGTGCTTTATGTTCATTGAAATCTCTATTTTCTGATAGTTAAAAAAAATAAATACTTTACGATAGTAAATATTCTCAGAAAATGCACAAAACCGAAACAAAAATTTGTATCATTAGGTACAATTGCATCATAAAAATATGATTTTGTCTTTTCAAACTATATAATAATAATTATTATATAATAATCTGTTTGTATAATGTGCAATAAGTCGGATTATAAGCAATTATATGAAATAAAAATTGCAAAAATCACATTTTTATGATGCAATTGTACATAATGATACAAATTTTGTTTCGGTGTTTTGCATTTTCTGAGATAATTTACTATGGTAATGTATATATTTTTCTTAACCATCAGAAAATAGAGATTTCAATGAACAAACAGCATACCGATTTTTATAAAAAAGCTAATATTTTGACACGTGAATTTTCGATTGAAAATTGGTCTATTTTTTTAGTAATTAAGTCAAAATAAGGTGAAAAAATTAATATTTTTAATCAAATAAATTAAAGTGGATTTGGGACATAAATAGGTAAGTTTTCACCAAATTTCGTAGAAAATAAAATGTTTTTGAAAAAGATAGAAATAAAAAACCAAAAACTTAGTTATTTGAATTTTTCACATACATTTTGACGTTATGTAAAAAATTTGTGAATTAAAAGTTGTAGATCTTTTTATTACCTACAACTTTGCCATATAACTTTTTTTCATAGGACTTGTAGTTTCACCGCAAATCGAGATAAACCATTTTCTCCCCTTAAAAGCCCACCCCCTCCCACTTCCCGAACTCAGATCGACCGTAATTTATTTTTCCTTTCATTTTTATCTACTTAGATAGAACTACTTAGTAATTACTTACGTAGTAATTATATGTTCTGTGATACGACTATCAGCACATACATTGATAAATAATTAGCTATCTAGTATGTTTGTAACTTGTTATACATATATTTCGAACCTTATAAATCTTGGGTCAATGGTTACAATGAGCACGCTTACCCCACTTAAGTTAAACAGAATCACACTATAAAGTAAAAAGAACTTTTCTTAGTATTCGTATAAGGTCTGTTTCAAGGTATAACTACTCACGGCACCCTAAAATATGTGAATATTATGAAAATGAAACGAACAATGAATCAATTCCGTCTGAAAGGGATTTGTGAAAACGGAATGAAAGAAAGGCATTACTTATATTAAACATGTTATACCTTTGAGCAAAGTACCTGAGGCGTATGCACTCAATCCTCTTTACGCGCCCAAACATTGAATAACGAATTTTTTGAGAATATTAAATTCATCATCAAATTAATGTTATGAAATTAATGTTGGTAAAATGTAAGTGGTTGTTAAATATTGCCCTTTGGGTCAGGATTTCAATGAATATTTAGCATCTAGATTTTTTCATCGTAGCTTTGCCTACGTTATACAATTTTTTCCCAATACCTTATTTAACTTATTTTCCGGTGTAATTTTAGTTCGACATCTTGGCAAGGAACCTTCAAATGAAATGCAGTAATTTGTTTAATCTTTTCAAAGATCAGTATTTAGTTATTCAACATTATTAAGAAACTGTCAGTTTCTCATCAAATACAATAGACCCTTACAGGCATCGAGTTGTAATTACTTAATACAGGTAAGTAATGAAAATCGGTTAAAGGTCGGTATCGTATACATTCATTTGAAAGCACATTTTGCCAGCCGGGACTGTTAACGAGCGGGTAAAGCGAGTACAAGCTCCTTAATGAGAACGTAATAGGTGCTCGCAAGCGCGATCTGCAACACCAGCTCCCTCTATTACCGCAGATCAAAACTATACCATTCATATTTGATTGGTAGATGGGAAATGGCAACTAACACCTGCGGTAAGGGAATTGTAGCAATTTGCTGAATGAGATGAGCTTCGCTGAGCTTAATTGGAGCTTTTCATGTTGTTTTAGTTAGATTCTATTATTTAGCTTTCTTTCGGCGTTTTAAGGAAACATAGTAAAAAGTAGCCTATCATCATCATTCGCCTTAGCAAGATTGTCCGTCTATCTTGTTGGTGGACTCTCGACGCTCGACGTTTTTCTCGCTATATGGCCTGCCCATTGCCACTCAAAGAGCTAATCTGCTGGGCTATGGTCTATCTTTACCTCTTTTATATAAAAAAGACGTGTTAGTTACACTTCTTATAACTCAAGAACGGCTGAACCGATTTGGCTGAAAATCGGTGGGGAGATAGTTTAGAACCAGGGGAAGGATATAGGTTTTTACTGCGGGAATTTTTTATAATGCGGGCGATGCCGCGAGGCGGAAAGCTAGAATAATATTAATCTTCTGTGCTTAAACTCTTAAACTCTAAAGTATTCTTATACAGTTTTGCTCGTTAACTGTTTTACCTGAACATTCCAAATTTCTGCTGAAATTCAAACTGAAAGAGAATAAAACTAGTGAAAAGTAAATGATAATAAAAGCTTGTCAGCAATCTATGGTTGAAACACGTCCGGAACAAGTTTTCTTTTTAGGGGTGTTTTATTTACCAGATAAACGTTGGGTCTCTCTATGCCTTTTGCATACCAAGTGCTTAAAATTAGCTTAGCCGCTCAAATTTATTTTTAAATTGTACCTGTATTCAGTATCAAGTTATCCGCTCCTATGTTTTGTTTTGAAATGGACATTCAAAACATATTTCGATGTCCATTACGCGAACGAGGAATGAGTGGTTTAGCTAACTGGGGTTCCGTATGTTAGGATTGCTACTGGAATAAATATTGGGTAGGCTCTGGAGATCTATAAAAGTGACTTATGATCAACAGTGAGTGTGGGTACAGTAACTGAGGAATTAAATACATTAAAATGCTTTAATGTTCGCATTAAATGATGGACAAATAAATAACCCTTTTTGATATATTTTAATTTGTAGGAATAAAAGTAAACAGATTTTATTGTTTTGGAAGATTTGTTTTGAAATGCACAAGTAAACATTATGAACATGGTTAACTAATGTTTAAGTAAAAAATAATTACTTCACATTATGTAGTTAAGTGTGTATATTGCCATAATTTTTAATGAATTTTGGTATTTTTTCACAATTTGGTATTTTCGCTCCTCGGTTTATACGCTCTATAATAAAATAGTTATCCACCTGCTGCTTTGCCCGCGTCAAATGGACTTTGCCACGTTAAAACTTTTGCATAAAGCTCAGCATGCACATTCTAGTAAAGTTATGACAAACAAATGCTTTATGTACATAACTGAAATAGGCTTACTTTTATGCACAAGTCAGCAAACAGGCCTATAGGAGTTTAAATAAAATTTGTTGTGTTAAATTTTATTTCAGCCGGAATTATACCCGTATTTGGAATGAGTTTACACTCTATGCCTAATTACAATGTCAAGAGATGTTTTCATGAGCGTTGCAGCGAGCTCCGTCTCCTTGCTTTTACGAGAGTAATTCTTAAGACTAATGCCATCTGTGATAAAATGAATATTTGTATAATATTCATTTGATTTTTTTATTATAATACTCGATACTTTGATTTTTTTATTATAATCACAAATGTCAAATCGCAATAAGGTCAAATGAATGAATGATATATGGAATTACTTTAATCTGACTTATATGCATAAAGTTAGTGTGATTTATACGGAACCTTCAGATACTAATCTTTCGTCGTGCTTTCTCTAACATGGCATGTTTCATTTAAAGTTTCCTTTGGTGTTCGAGTTGGCTAGCCGCGGGCAGCCGGCTTTCGCCGCCGGTCTACGCCAGGTGCGAAACCTTTCGATTCTCTTTGTATAAAAAGATCGCATTCGCTGCACCTCGAGCAAAATATAAAACTATACCAAGTTTAAATTGTATTTTGAAGCGATTTTCTCGGCCAGGAATGCCCTATAGCAATATAGTGTAAATGTTGAAAGCTTTTACGAGTTTAGGTTCGTGGTAATCGAGTTTGATCCGATTTATTACCTTACATGTTTATTCTTTTATACTTAAGTAATTGAATGTAAGCAGCCAAAATATGTTTGAAGGTCAGCTGTTGAAGTACAGCTATGTTTTGAAGACTTTCAAGCATTATTATTAGGTAGTAAAGTTGTAGGCTCCAACAACTCCAAATGTGGTGCCATGCAGATATGTAAACCATTTCAAAAACTTATCTGTAGTTTTTTATTGTAAAGAAAAAATTATGTTTAGTGTTGGCTTTCTCAGGAAATAAATTAACGAGTCTAGTCTAGTTTAAGTATCTTGATTTTTTTTTTTTTTTTATGTCATTTATTTCCATAAAATCCTAAAGATCACTTGGACAAATCTATATATCGAATATAGAAATTTCACCAAAACCTTTATTTATGATAAATATAAATATGAACACTTTCATCGAACTTGATAGCATATATTAGATTTGTTTTGTTTGGGGATTGCAATTATTTTATCTCAGATCCCCATCGCACGCTACTTTCCCCGCAATAACTTATTCAAATATTCAATTTGTTATCGATGGATATCAATAAGCACGCTAGCTTTTGCATGCCGATAATGTTTAGAACGCTTTATTTATAGCAATACCAATCGTTTCATAAAAGCATTTGTTTTTTATTGACCAATAATTTAAAATTACGGCAGTGAAAATTGACGGACGTACCCTTCGTACGTCCGTCAATTTTCCTTACAGTTTGTATACTTTTAGGTCAGCAAAATTTTAATATTTCGAACGACACATGCATAACACTCGAATGTACTAAGGGTAGATGATCCCACTCACTACGTTCGCTCGAAACTTGAAGCAGATAAGAAGTTTGTGTCATGTTATTCTTTCATTCCCCTACCGAAAGTAGATAAAACTAGTGTTTACTTAGGAATTCCATATCTCACGCAACAAGCTACTCTTTGTACTAACTCAATCATAAAAAAAAGTAAAATGGTGTATATTTTTATACGAATAATATCGATTACATCAGATGGGTTTAATAACGATCATGATATTTTACGTTTCAAAATGGACAATAGATTTTACAAACATTCACCAAATCTGTTCTAATAGGTTGAATAATACAATGATGAAAAACTCAAAGGGATAATCGGATGGATAATATCAGAGTATGCTTTCCTCATTTCTGATGATTTCGACAAGTATGAGAGAACTGAACAGGTTTTGAAAGATCTCGAAGTTGCTAGTGCAGAGATGAATCTTACAAGCTACTTATAAAAATAATCTTTTTTTCCTTGAGATTAACACGTAATGCTTGTGAATTAATTTATGGCCAACGTTATAGAGTCGTCACTTGGTGTTAATAAACGTACCTGTTAATAAACAATGTAAAAACATTGCACAGTGTCAAATAATATTAACATAAATCGAGTCAATTTTCAGGTAATTATAAATTTGATTGCCGTAAAAAATACCTGGAAAGAAGAATAATTAAAATTTTACGAGTTCAAGAGAAAATATTACAACGTTTTATATAAATATTTTAACTGTAAACAATTCATATAAAAATCGGTACTTCAATTTTCTGTAAAATATTCCGAGCTAAAAAGCAAATTTTTGGATAGTTGCAATTTAACATTGTATTGTTCAGTTTTATATTCGTTAGTGACAATATTCAATATATATATTCATTATATACCTATTGAGCTTGTTTTATAACCATATGGCCTGATGCCTGGTCATAGTTTTGTGTTAAGTTTCAAACATGATAATTGATTAATGTTGCGCCATAAAACATGTCCATCATTACATAGTAAAAGTTTCAGAGAATATTTGTAGTTAGTTTTATGACTTTCCGAATATATAAATAAATAAATAGTTCTTCGCCTTTTATTAATATAACTTTATAATAAAATGTACATTTCTTTGGAATCGAACTATTTTGTATAACAAACAGTATTTTAAACTTATTTAAAGCTATGTTATATCCAGTTAGCGACGAAATCGTATTTCGCAGGTATGATAACAACGGTCTAAGCTAAGCTAGCGTCCCCTCGACCAACTCGGTCACTTACCTACTTGTCATTCAAAGTCCATTTTGGTTCCCACAGGATATCGGACAGCATTGGGATGTACTCGTATGCGAACAGACAACATTTGACTGTTAGGTATTTGCCGAATGAGGCCGGCCTAATAGTTTTATTACTCCATCTCTTAAAAATATCTGTTATATAATGTTATCTGGTCTATAAATCTCTTAGTTTCGACTAAGAGATTTAATACATTAGTTGGTTTGCCAACTAAGGTATTTATATACCAGAAGACGGACAGAAATGTCGTTCTGTGTGTTTGATGCCTAAGTACTTACTGAGTCCACGAAGACGCCTGGTAAGCGTGGTGATTATACCTAATCACACAAAACCATTTCGGGGTAGCCAGTCTAAGGATGTAATATAGGTTGTTATGACTGTGAAGTACTTTTCAAAATAACTTAAATGTGAAATAACGATAAGACCTTATGCTTACAAGCGATAACACGTTTTAGGGTTAACACGTGTACCAATACCTTTCCCGTATCTGCCAGCTCAACATTTCACCCGTGCAATATTCATCAGAAGTAATTACAGCCCTAATAGCGTCAATTCACAAGAGAATAGATTCAATCAATAGCCTGCTCGTTACCGATCCAATTGTGACGTGTCCCATCACCTCGTCCCAGGGGGTCTTCGCCGGTAATGCTCGTCTCGATGAATAAACTATCGCACTTTTGTTGGTTCACATTGACAGTTCGTGTGAAAGCGCCTGATTTAGATAAGTGATGTTATAGATGCATGACGAAATGGTCTCAATTATACGTACATGTGCCGGAGCATAATGTTACCTCATATATGTTAACGTGGTTGTTGTCAAAACGACTAATAGAACCAAAAAACGGCCAGCGTCGTTCACCAACCCGGGAAACATGTAGATTATACCAAATTCACCAAGACTTGTAAACAGGCTCTATTAGAGAGATCTGAACCCAGTAGTGGGACGTTATTGGTTTTGATGATGAATGTTTCATAAAAATAAAATTATATTCTTTCGAGTAGATAGGTAATATAATATCATTGCGGTATTCGTAAGCGTAATTCCGGCAGTAAATCATTCGGACTTAACTCTCACCATAAATTAAGCGCGTCCGTCCACACTTTGAAAACTAACTATTGTTCAATTTTATTCGCTGAATTATAATGTCGGGGAATGTATTCGAAAATTCCATTTAAATTTTTATTAGATCCGATGGGCAACGAATGGATTTCATTTTAACTAAAACTATTTTGGTTTCATGAAAACCAATTACCTACAATAACGTTTTTTAGAGAAATTATATGCATCATTTAAATTTTGCTGAAACCATTATGAGGGTTTATTTCCATCGGTTCCGTGCACCGTCCGTAATTCGAGATTTTTTGGACTGTTAAAAAATACGTAAAAGACATGTAAAAGAAATTATAACCCGCGCCATTGGAACTGATTTTTTCGCAGAAACTGCAAGGAGGTAGGGATTACCAATGGTAATAGATTGTGCGATTGCTCATGCTCATGTAACCTTAAAGTTAAATTAGAAAACTCACGGCTTTTCTCGAATTACTTCATATCAATGTATAAAACCATACAGCAAGGACGCTACTGGCCCCTGATAACCTGTCAAAAACACGTCCAGCAATCTACCCACGTATTAGAATCTGACACATCGTTAAAGGTAATTACAACTTGAACCAACTTTGATGTTCTGGCCTGCAAGTGACATCATGTAACTTTACATTTAAGGATTTTCGGGTACCTACCTATGTTCTAGACAACGCGAATTTTACGTGGAAAGAATTTTGAATTTATGTAAATTGAAAGTGGGGTAGACTTTGCATACGATATGATTTTACCGAATTCAGCGGTACGACTTGATTACGGGACAAGACGTTATCTGGGACACGTGTGGGGATTGGGATCTTTCTTGGACTCTTTGTTATGAATCCTAAGAGACTACTTTCAAATTCCTGATATTCCTTAAATGACTTCCATTTTGGTGTTAGTAACTCGGTGGTTTAGCGGTAACAGCGTTTTCCTGGTATGGCACAAGAAATGCGGGTTCAAGTCATATCAGTTAATATTGGTCATAGTTTTACACCGAAATCATCTTTATAAATTAGATTGTGCTTTTAAAATCGTATGCAGTATTCATGTTTTAAATTTAAATCCAATTCATACCAAAACCTCAAACTGAGTCTGGTGTAATCTAACCGTTAGAGTATTTGGAATTTCCAAAGCCTCCTCAACCAGTGAATGACAGTGTTTCCAATGAAACAAACACACCTCGTTTGTCTGTCACGAAGCAATTTCGTGTGTGCACTGTACCCGCTCCACGTCAGCATTTTAAAAATACGTACAAAAAATACACAATGGCTCTGTGTCTAAAAGTCACGCTGAAACTCGTAAGTAGCTAAACAGATACGGTTTATTCATCGTCATCACAACAAACCATATTACGTCCTGCCACACGGCACGGGTCTTACTAATTTGCTGTTGGATTACCAAATAAAACTCAAATAAACTAAATATAGATGTAGGAGGATTAGGTGTGATCAGCTCGCTTACCGGGCTTGTTGGTGATCTCTGTAAGATGGTACAGTTCACAAAACGATGGCGCTGCTCGTCTCGTGTGAAAAAACTCATTAGTTGGTCACCCATTATTTCTTACTATTTCTTTTTTTAACTTTCATTTTTTAACTCATTTTATAACTTCTTATCTCACATACTCTCTATAATTATCTGACTATGTATATTCATATGAGTGTGGAAACTTTCAATATTACTTCGTATAAAGTTGGGAGTTTCAATTTTATAGTTTTTAATTTAGTTGAAAAGTTTCAAAGTGAAAACTGTGATTATCTTAATAAATGCGCATATTTACCTTTAATAAGGGACTTTAGATTAGAATCGAGTGCAAAACTTTATTAAGATTTCATGAATATAATTTAATGATTATGATAAACCTAAGCAGCTAATAAGCGTGATATATTGCATAAGCCGCGCTTATTTAAAGTCTGATTTAAAAAAGTATTTAATATAATAAACAACAACATGACTTAGAACATGATAAAATTGACTCAGGTAATAAAACTGGGTTTGTTGAAGGTAGTGAAAAGTACTACTTTACACATGGAAATTCAGAAAAGCTCTGTTTCAGTCAATTGAATAGACGACGTATGCTTTGTAGCCCTGTTGGACCCAACTGGCATAATGAATGAATACTCGTTTATGCACAACACCGAAGTTCCTAACTTCGGCACGCTGTAAACCGCAGAGCTCAGGATATAACCATTGTAACGAAGGAACTTGTAGGTACTGATTTGTCACGGGAGCTGATTCATTAGGCGTACATTAATCTTGGTACGCGCTGCGGTCTTACATGATAAAGCTTTACTTTGTTACCGCACCCTCCACGCGTTTGTAGATTTCGTAGTCCATGCGTAGCTCTTAACGTTTTTTGTAGGCAATACGTTGTCCATTAATATCCAGTTAATATTTTGAAAAGTATTGCATCCAATAAGAACTTATTTAATAATTTATTAAATTATTCGATGCTGTTCGGCAGGAACATACATGATTTAAACTGCTTTACACAATAATAATGAACAACAATGGGGCTAAATGCCAAGTAATAATATTTAAGTCTTGAACGTATTGTAAAATATATAAGTATTGAAGCTTTACTGAGATTAATTTTTATTAATATTCTGGAGCTTCACCTAAATGGAAGTGTTAAGTAATAAAGAGCTGTACATTTTTCATTAAATATATCGAGTATTGGTTCATAAAATCATATTTATCGCTGTTTCCCTTTCATCAGAGTATCGATACATCATTAGTACACTGTATCGAATAAAGCCAACCATATCAAACATAAAGCACCTTTCAGTATCGTATTTCATGCGGACTATTCTTCGAAGATACTTTAAGAACTCGTAGGTCATGCAATGCTATCATTAGTGTAGTCTCAGGCTTCTATTTGTGAGCGATGAAGACAAAACAATATTGATATTAGATGATGGAAAAATGGCGTGCTGAAAAGGAATTACTGGGGAAGAAAATTGCTATTTCCTTGCTGTTTCCTATTCGGAGATGCTTACTTAATATCAGGGTTGTTGTATTATACACGAGCGTGAGATACACCTATAATATATTCAACGGCGATAACCTTCGCTCCGCGCACAAAATGAGCTTTGGTTGGTCAAAGTACATATTTGTAAGGATAAAGCAATAGACAAAATAGTTCACACTGTGAACTATTTAATTTCGTCTTAACAACTTTATTTTTTTCTTTAGTTCTGACTTTTTTATTTTAAACCTATCAATTATGAATTCTAGTCTAAAATCATATTAGGTGTGGACGCTTTAAAATACCCCTCTGATACAGTAGTTCAACTGAGTAGTTCAACTAGTTGTTTGACTTATTAAAATTAAAAAACGAAGTAAAATAGAACATATTCTTAAACTGTTTTTAAGAATATGTTCTATTTTACTTAGTTTTTTAATTTTAATAAGTATTTTAAAGCGTCCACACCTAATATGATTTTAGGCTACAGCTGAGCAATTTTAATAAACGTAGAAAATTTGGCATGTTAATTGTTACTAAGTTTATGCATAAGGCAAGTATTTTAAATAATATTAACGTTTTTAATATTTCTGCCTTAACATTTACTTATATTATAAAATCGAGACAACAGCAAGCCCAAACTTTGAGGTCCTAAAATGCTCATGTCATAGGTGTGTTCCCACCCTAAGTAGGGTCTCCTCGCTAAACATCATGCTTCGACGGCCGACAAGTTTCTAAGTAAACTTCGAAGTAGAGTGAAGTTTACATAACAATGTGATAATAGTGTTACATCTAGAAGGGTGATTATTGATGATGAGAAGTAAACTTTCACGATATTCAATTTATCAAATCATTCGTATATGTTCGGATATAAGCCGAGTGGTGGCAGCCTAAGAATACCGTACCGTAGTACCGGCTGCGTGTGTTGTCAAAACCCACTAAGATATTCTTAATTTAGATGACAAAAAGCAGATTCGTTCTGTGCAGAACACCTACTGCGATTTTATACATATACCAAAACCTATTTATTTAATAAATTACTAGATTTACCTAAATGAAAATATAACGTTTGTGATAACTCAATAGCATGGAGTTAATGCAGGCATTACATTTTATAGCTTATCACCCGCACTATAATCTATGACTATATAAGTCGCTCCGAGACCATTACTGCGCGAATTTTTGATATATACTCTACAATCCCTATAAATTTCTGGCTAGAGTATGCGTATTCACCATTAAGTATGATTTAATGGCTCGTAATTCAACTACGACGTGTAATCGATGTGTTAAAGTTCCACAAGTTAAGGACACTTCTACTTTAATTTGTCTGAAACAGAATAGTATTTTATAAATGATAGTTAAATCCAAAGTAGTGTTACTTGTAGTGTCCTTGTTAAATTTCACTCTACTTTTATTTAAATTTCAATTATTAACTTGGCTTAACAAGCAATTCAAATGTACAATACAAAGGATTTTTATGAGAATAGATAACACTGTAGATAACACTTAATGAGATTAGAATAGCAGAAAAAGGCTATCAAAAATTAACTGAAAAAGGAGCAACTCATCTATAATTGGTCTCTAATAAGATTGGCATTAAAAAGATTTTTTAAGATGTATAAAGATTTGTAACGTTAATTGGTCCTAACTAAACAACCATAATTATAATGATCTTAATTTTAACATTCTTGTTTAAAAGCCTTTTTATAGTTTTGAATCATTCGAAATTGCAACTATAATTTTTATCTGTGCTTTGCTAGAAGATTGAGTACTCATCAAGTTTCACATTTCTTGTAGAATGTACGAGCTAGATTACAGAGATATACGAGTATCAAAAGTCATGAAGTAAGGCACGTGTGAAATGAACATGTTTACTGACTCATTTCTGCAGCAGATCGTAAACTTTTACACGGTTGTATAACGTCGGCGAAAAACTGTATCAATGGGGCGCTCAGAACGACACCATTTTGTCCTCCTCAATATAAAACTGATAAAAAGGTATGCATATTTTATCAGTTTTAATGTGCTTTGCGTTCTTTCAAATTTTAAACATGTAGATCACGAAAATCAAGTTTTTTGTAAACACTATTCAGGAAGTGTTCATGAAATATTGTTTCAATGATATAAGTCTTTAAAAAAAATGCTGCGTGAAAATAATGATATTAGTCAATACCAATGTCACATCCTCTTCCTTGAAATATAATTCTAATGGGGTCGCAACTCGCAACTTAGAAATTAATTGTTTTTTTTATGAATTACGAGTACAGCGATAACATATACTGCTTTACTTACAAATTTACTGTGCAACAGTAAACACACAAATACATCCTAGGTACATAGGATTAGAGATGACCTCTTGACCGCCAGCTGCTCCTAGTCGGATAAACATAATTTATAAACACCAGCTGCCGCCTTAAACTCAATAACTTCCTTGTAGACATATATGTATAAAACCAACATGTCATGCAACGTATGCAATCTGTCGGAAGGCTCTTTCACGCCATCGTGTATTTTGAAGATTAAAATATTCTTGACATTCAATTCAATGATTTGGATATTTAGGGAGTTATTCAGTCGTTACTTTTTGTATACTAAAGTATAGAATAGAAAGAGAATAGAATAGAAATAGATACATTAGAAACCATTAAAATATCCGCACAACAAAATAAAATAATCCTGAAGTTATTTATCAAATGTTTTATCTTTATTATTGTTTTGATTTATTTTAATGCCCTTTACAATACAGGACGGTCATGTCGGATTAATATAACAATTTTAAACACAAAGATAAGGCTACAACGTAATTTTTTTATGTAGATTATCTATAGAAGCAGAAAAAAAAAATACCTAAGCTGTATTTTATTCCTGAATAAGAATTTATCTGAAAATAGTGCAAATCAAAGTCCATCAATCAAATCTAAATAGTTTATTAAGTCGCGTTATGCCGTGAAACCAGAATACAGGTGGAACTCAGTTTATTCACATAAAAGACTTGTTCCTTACCTTTCCAGTAGATTAAAATCTACAGCAGTCTCAGACATTTCAGAGAACAATTGTTTTCAGATTACAAGAGACAGGTATTTGAATGCGCTAAAAGAACGAGGTAAGCTTTGCCCTTTCGGATGGAGATTTATCTGCGTACAATGGACTAATCCGCTGACGATGGGATTGCGAAGGACACCTGCTGTTCAGTAAATGGGTACTGTTTTTCAGACCGACGCTACTTTTTCCAGAACCACGCTCTAAAACCTTTCCGATATTTCGTGACGGAATTTTTAAGTGCTATTTTCGAAACTCAAGTGGAGAGGAAATGAAAATGTTAAAGCCCTTCCAATCTGTGTGGCAATTCAGATACGTATTCTTATATACTTTTTAAATACATTTTTTTATTGTTTTCTACATTAGTATAAATCTCTGAACATATAAGAAAAGGACTGAAAATGCACTTGCTCGCAATACAAAAGTACGCGTCAAGTAGTGCTTGACTTGTTTAGAAAAGTTGTCTAGTCTAACAACTAGATATAGTTGTTATATTAAATAAAATATATTATATTATATTATATTAAATACTTGTTTATAGGAAAGGTAAGGGACCAAGATATACCTATCTCGTCTGCCTACTTCAATCCATTAATTACAGTACCCATAGCAAACACATCGTATGTAATTATTCCGACATTATAATGGGTAACACCGAAAACAATTTACCCAGAGGCACCTACGTCTGTGCAGGTTGCCGACCACATTACGGATTAAATACCTACTTCAACATGTCCATTGTCCTTGGGAGCCACTATATATGGCCACATACATAATCCCTTGTAACATTCCGACAAAGCTTGTGTCAAACAATGAGTGGTACTAAATTGTCGCCCTAAGGTTGTAACCACTTAGAAGGTCGGGTATACCTTTACCGACTTTGAAGGAAGTCTCCTTGATAGAAATAAATACTTTAGAGCACCTTCATTTCACATTAAAAATTAAGTTACATTGGACAATTACTTGACTTTTTTATACTTTTTTATTACCAAGTATTTTAATGCAAATGAGGACGAATGGATGGATGATTTTTAATTTACTTGCGATGCAATACTCATAATTAGATATTAAGATGCACATACTAAGAATAAGTCAAAGAGTTTTTCAACCACGAAAAATATTTTATAACTCTAGCAAAGCCGCGGACGGAAAACTAGTTATAAAATATTTATTAACTATTTACACATTATTTAAACCCCAAGCAACTTCTCATATAAAAATAATGACTGATACAACAAAAATACACATCGACGTCGAATTTGAATGTTTAAAATTTTTAACGTTGCTTTAAAATCGTTCGTAAAATTTAAGCCGAGTTATATTTTATTTATAAGGAAGTTGGTGAAAAAATATTTTTTGTTGTAACATTTTTAACACGCTGCGGTCGTCCATGGGGATCCGACCTCGCCTTTTCATCGTGTCGTTGAAATTGGCATGTCCTAGAACCAAAATGATGTATGATAGGTATTTGTCAATTCGCTAAGGACATGGGGTGACAGACATACAGGGTGATTGGTAGATGGGTGCAAAGCTTCTAGGGGATGGTAGTGTGGACTATTTGGAACCATTTAAGCCATAGTTGTCTTAACCGAAGTCGGACTATTTTTTTTTTATGAATTTTTTACGGGATACAAGGAAAATACCCAAAATTTTACAGTTAGTTGCTAATAATTGCCAGTTTAAAAGGCCAGTTAATTATTTTTTGTTTAATTTAAGTTAAGCTATGTGTAAGCAATCTACCAAAACTTGTTCTTAGGTATCTGAGTCATTAGCCATTTTTTTACAGACATTTCAAACTTACGAAAATGTTCTGCGATTTACTAAAAACCATTTTTGACGTTGTTTTAAAAAAAAACTAATGGTGCTATTTTTGTTCAAACCTTTTTAAAAACATGTGTGGTTATTACTCTTTCTTTTGGGGTATTAATTAAGAGGATATCTCAAAAAAATTTGAAATTATGATACAAAAACCAAATAGAGGCAGAAAATTTTGAGTAACTTTAATGATAAAAAGCAGATTACCGAATTGCTGAAAATGATACGTATTTATTCCATTACCCGGGTCTGCCAGGTTTGGAAGAGCAAGATACCGGGAAAATAATCCAATTCTGCCGTTTTCTCCTCAACAGAGACATCAACGCATCTTCAATGCGTGATTCTTAAAATCAATCTTATGGACAAATAAAAGTAAATTTTCCAGAGAGGGCATAACAAACTTTTACAACCTTCACCAACAGGCCAACAAGGGCAGAAATCCATACTGGAAAAAGCAGGTGTCAGTACAGAGGAAATTCTCTGTCAGTGTGTGGGCTGGAGTAATTGGCAGAACTATGATTGGGCCCCACTTCTTACCAGATACCTTAAATGGTAATAATTATTTGGGATTTCTTCAAAACGATCTTCCAATGCTCGTAGAGGTGTCCTAATATTTAAAACTTGGTCAGGTCTTGGTCAACTGACGTTAGGATTGTGTCTGCCTGGGTTGACTCCAGATTCCACGTGGTGTATGTCACTTTCAGCAATTCGATAATCTGCCTATTTTTTCATTAAAGTTGCCTTGAATTTTCTCCCTCAATTTGGTTTTTGGATCATAATTTCAATATTTTTTGATTTATTTGCTTAATTGATACCTCAAAAGAAAGAGTAATAACCACACATGTTTTTAAAAAGGTTTGAACAAAAATAGAACCATTAGTTTTTTTTTTAAACCACGTCAAAAATGGTTTTCGTAAATCGCAGAACATTTTCGTAAGTTTGAAATGTCTGTAAAAAAATGGCTAATGACTCAGATACCTAAGAACAAGTTTTGGTAGATTGCTTACACATAGCTTAACTTAAATTAAACAAAAAATAATTAACTGGCCTTTTAAACTGGCAGTTATTAGCAACTAACTGTAAAATTTTGGGTATTTTCCTTGTATCCCGTAAAAAATTCTTAAAAAAAAAATAGTCCGACTTCGGTTAAGACAACTATGGCTTAAATGGTTCCAAATAGTCCACAATACCATCCCCTAGCAGCTTTGCACTCACCTACCAATCACCCTGTATAATAAAGTTAAGGATGAAGGACAAAGTTTAACTATGCATCATACAATCATCCACATTTTTGTTAAAATATTCAATACATTATTTTAAACATAAGAATCTCGTAGAATAAACCATTGTTTTATTTAAAGCATATTTATAAATCTAACTACAATGTAGTTCTTAAAGAATTTTATTGACCAGATTAACTTAAATAGCGCTTTTTTAAACAAGCATGGTCGTACAACTTATTATTAACACCTTGCGCTTTCAACATTCTTTCAACACAGAACATTTACCTTTATTCTTTAGTTAAATCAAAGACTGATCCTTTAGTTAATAAAGGTCGGTAGAAGAAACGACGGTTAAATTAATAAGTTCAAGTATTTCCACTTGCTATTAAAGCGAACTTTGCGAGTGCCCTGAATATTAATACACGGGTCAGAGTGAATTTAATTTATACGTAGGTACGTAACAGTTAAGCTCTGCTGTAAACGGAATTTACTGTTTCGTGATTCCACGGGCTTTTTATTCTAAAATCTTTATCTTTGGTATTTTTACTCGTATACACAAACATGAACTCGGGGTTTTATGGTGACTGTGATAATATTTGACAGGTCGGAGAAACTTCTTCAGTAAATTTGGATTATAATTTGGGAAATTTTCCAAGAAGAGACCTTTTTTACATTTTATACCAGAAAGCCCTTCACACTTCTCATACAGATAAGTAGCGATATTTCGTTTCGAGAGATTTTCGTGGCTAAGCATTTTTAAATTCCAGCACAGAGTTTTACAAATGTATATTAATGTAAGTCCTCTAATAAACATTTTACTGTCTTCCTTTCGAAACTTTCTTCGACATTAAACAATTAAAATAATTAAAAAGACATTATAAAAGGATATTGAAATTATACTGAAAACTAGAGAGATTCTTTATAAGATAAGATATCTTTATAAGATTTCTTTATAGATAAGATTCGTAATACAATACAAAAACACTTTATTGTACACTAAAACAAACAAACAAAAATAACAAATACAACAAAAGAAACAAGTACAATGGGCGTAATCTTTAGCACATCCAATTAAAATATGTATGACACTCATATCTAAAATCGTATAAATTTGTATAATCATGTTATTAATACTGAAACGAGAAAATAAGCAATTACAAATGCTTCAATCTGTCGCGGACTTGCAGCGGAAAATTGTGCAAGCGACAAGTTGTCAAAGTGAAGCTGGATTGAGCTCTATAAAGGCACAGTAACCCTATTTCGATCAACAGATATTTGCGGAAAACGGTCTTAAACTGGCAATGCTATCGCCGGCCTCGATAGCTTGCTGCCGATTTCAATTTACTAAAGGCAGTTCTGCTCAAAATAATTAATGATTCAGCTCTTTTGTTTTATTTGGTTTGATTTTACTGGAAGAGTATTATGGTTTCGATGAAATGTACATGTTGAAATTATTAGTATAATTTGGGTGTAATCTCTGTGTTTTCCAAATAGTAGATTGAGAGCAACGTAAGAAAAGAGGAACGTGGAACATTCAGATTGGAAATTACTTATATTTTGAGACATAACAAGATGTTTTCAGTTCAATGGATTCAGCGAGCTTTTTGCTATACTTATAATATTAAATAAATGAATATGAAATATAACATGGTGGCGATTTATTGAAATGCGTTGTACGAGTACCTACTCTAATAAACCGACTGTTAAATTTTTCGCTTGTTTTTTAACATTACATGCATGGTATTTTTTAAATAAAACATTTATTTTCCGAAGTACAAAAATATAACTAAAATAATACGCTTAGCGTTTTCTCCATACCTACACTTTAGTTTAATCCATTGTGTGAGATAAGCTCATCTAACAAAACCTTTCAGCAGCCATATTAAATTTCACTACCAAAATTATCAAAGTGGTTGCAAACACGGCACATGGCCAAAATAAATGATCATCTCGCGTTCCCAAGACACGTTATTTTTCCCGCAACTTCCCACGTCAGGTTACGTAATGAGAATTAGCAGACCATCAATCATGCATTGCCTATAACCTATATATAGCCTATATAGGTGATTGTTGCCCGGTTCGCCCGTGCCTTGTCACTTAACCCCGCGTCATGCATCAAACGACCGTAATTAGATTCCAGAGTTTCCGTTAAAAGGATTAGAAAAGTTATAATCACCGGATAGTTATAATGTCTGGATCGCTGAACTTTCTTCCCCTAGGTTGTATTCAAGGAGTTATTCTTACTCTTCATTTATGTTTTGTATGAATTGTATTTCGTAAAATTTGAGCTACCTGTATAGAATTGATTTATGCATTTTATGCACTCACTAAGGTATCATAACGAGCTAGATGGGACTAAATAAATGAATATAATATAATATAGAATAACAATTAGAACCGGAGTTGAACATTTATTATAAATCAGAATGTACGTGTTAATTTTAGTAATCATAATATAATACCTAATATCATAAAGCATAACTATTATAACTTGACGGATCTTTTATAATTTTGGGATTACAAATAGGAACATTTTATTTCAGCGAAGATTGCAAATAAATAATAAAAATGTAGGAACGTCTATCGGATTTCAATTAAAAACTTTTTAAAGTTAAACAGGGAATGATATAATTACTCAGTTGGCTCGTTATTTCCGGCACCATCCGCTTTGCAACGTCCAAATATTTATTGGAGGAAATAACTTTGAATAAGATCGCAGTTTTATAAAATATTGGTTAAAATGTAGGTATTACGAAAAAATTAAATGATATGCAGATAAACTTGGGTTTTAACAATAATCTTAAACCGATTTATAAGGATATACAACTTTAATCCAAAACATGAGTCGTTTGTTAATACGAGTATGTATGCCTTGATGAATATTAGGCACTACCTATAGTAATCCAAGTAGTTATACAAGAACTTCACTATCCTGGATTATGGACGAAACTTATTATATATAAAATATTTTAACCCCATCATCCTCACAGCCATTGGATGTCCACAGCTGGACATAGGCCTCCCTATATGACTTCCAGTCATTACGGTCGCTCGCGGCCTGCATCCACCGCGTGCCAACCGCGTTCACCAAGTCATCTGTCCACCTTATTGGACGACGCCCAACGTTGCGTTTTCCGATCCGTGACGTGAGCCTGTGAGTGTAATATTCATAACCCTTTGAATATAATTAAACCTTTGGTTTACATTTCAGTTAAACACCAGATAACATTCATTTTCAGAAATAATGCTATGTATAGCAATACTATTTAAGTACATAATAATGCAGTATTACAAAATAAATCCATTGGGAATAAATGTGTTTGACCAATAATTAGGCTACAGTTGGTTGGACATTGCCACAGGCCACCATACGGGCGATCGATAGGTATAACCTGCGCACATATAGAAGCGAATTATAAATGGCGTCCGCTCGCATGCGTTCTCGCTCACTCTCTATCGCTGTCTATACTCACACAGTGAAGTACGCGCTACAAAAAAATAGTCAGTCAGGCCTAATTCGCACGAGAGCTTTTTTAACGTCCGTTAAAAAAGCGTTCAAATAGAACATAATAATTATGTTCTATTTGAACGTTTTAGGCATACCCAAGTACGTGTTCACACGTCGGCGATTTTAGAACGCGACGCTTTTTTATCAAGCAGTGTTGCATTTTCAACGAAAAGTGCTGGTAATAGGCCGTATGAAACTTTTTATTATTATTCACACTATTAAAAAAACGCCGGCGCTGCGATTAGTACGATGAGTATTAGTAGAAATATTCCAATAATTCGTCAAATCTTGTATACTTGTCGAATCGTCGTACAGTGTCACAAACTGTTATTTTAAGTATCTCTGTTCATTCAGAGGATGTACCCAGAATGTCCTTTTTTTCTTTCTTCTTCTAGCAACACAAATCGCTATAGCTAGTTATTTAGCAAAAAAAAATTCCCACGGCTTTCTAAAGCGAGGGACGAGACGAAAGTGATTTAAAAGAGTTCGTATGAATGATCACATTGAGGACCTTTATAAAAGCGCCGGGTTTATAACGCAAAGTTGTTTAAACTCTTTACTTTACTTTACTAAAAAAATAATTTCATTTAAAATAAGTATTTTGTAAAAAAAACTCTGTAGGGACCTAGATAAAAATACTATTTAGATAATAATAATACAATAATACCGTGGAAATATGCTCGAATTACAAATAATTTTGGTATTATGTTTGTATGGGAAATTCGTCGTGACGCCGGCCTGTTTGAGAAATTGTTTTGCCAACCGTACCATACCTACCCGCCGCCATTTACAGAATTCACTTTTAATTGCGCAGGTTATACAAAGTTCCATTTCATAAATGTATCTAAAATACATGTATTATCATCACATAAACACGTCATCAACACGGCTGTAGGTACGTCTCATTGTATTTTCTCAATAGAACTCATTATAGAATCTGTACAATCACCACGTTTTCCAGACTTGGTGGCTCTTGAAAGTTGCCTACATCTTACTGCAAACATATATGTACATAGCAGCCATCGTCGGATGCCTAATAAAATTTGGTAAGCTCGAAGCTTCTGATTCGATTACTAGATTTCTTAGCTTTATATAATATCAATACATATTATTTATACAGAGATCGATATTTTATTATACATATATATATTAACACATAAATAAACTTATATAATGTGAATTATTTATAGAGTAATTGACACATATTTTCACAAAATACATAAATTAAATTAATTAACTATTTAAAAATAAATATCTCGGATTTCAGATTAACTTGGGTTATTTACCTCGTACTATCTTACCACAGAAGACTGGATTTCTTAATTGCTCTAAATGGTTTATTTCTAGACAAGACTAATTCGTAGCAAGATGATGTGGTTTTAGTTCATTAATACATTACAAATGTACTCTCAGACTGAATCAGAGGCTTATAGTACGGGAGGCGACGATGCTAAATGGGGATTTACTCGAGCGTCAAAGAGACCTATTGGGTTGCATTTGGTAGATGATAAGAAGAAAAAAATTGTATGAGACCGATGTGTTTCATCAGTGGGGGAAGCGACCATAGATAAATAAAAACTAATTTAAAAAAATACTGTTGTATGGACGTACTTAAGCGCGTCAGTTAGTGATAGATTCTATGAATCAGATTCAATAAATTGAAAATCAGCTTAACATACTTACATACTTAAAAATAATTTAGGAAATATGATTGATAATATACGTTTGTAAATCTGATTGTTTACACGATTGGGGTGGAAGTACGTAAAAGTTAAAAAATAAAAATCGCGACTCATTTTTTATCAAAAAAAAGAACAAAAAAACTGGCATTTCTAAAGGTGTTAGAGCGTCAGATTTAGATGTATATGGTTCATCTCTATGTTCTGATTCTACCATATCTTAATCTGACAATTATCTAAAGTGATGCGCCTAATATGACAAAAGTAAATTTTGTTCCCTTATAATTCACGTTCGAACATAGATAGATTTTTTATATTTGGTGGAGGTACTTATCTGGGTACTAGCTATCTCCAGTATCTTAATCTGACGCGCTCGAGTAAATCCCTGATGTAATTTAGGTATAATGTAGATAAATAAAACTGGAAGTTATATTACGTTGTGACTTTATTGAGTTCATAGACAAGAAGAAGGAAGTTACCACAGACAACTTATGTACTAGTGTTGCACTACAAATTAGAGTTGTGACAACCGGTAAGAAGGGAAAATTTATTATTACAATACTCTTACCAAATTGAAACCCTTCTTTTACATAATATCAAAATAATATCAACACTACAGTACAGTGAAACACAGTATGTTTAAAAAGTAACCTCTTACCCAAAAAAAACTTTACTGACAAAACTTAGTTAAGTTCAAAATACTAAGTTACAATTACACTATACATTACTTAAGTTCAGATTACTAAGTTAAAATTATACACTATTTAAGTTCACACAATCCTAACTTATTTCTTAAGTATTTAAATTTATCCTTAGGCAATGCCTTTGTAAAGATATCAGCATATTGCTCTTTGCTACATACATACTTTAAATCTATATCTCTATTTGCAAACTTTTCTTTAATAAAGTTATATTTCACATCTATGTGTTTGCAACGTTTATGATAGTCTACATTTTTAATTAAACAAATTGCACTTTGATTATCTATATGCACTGTCACTGATTCTTGATTATAAGCATTAATGTCTATTAACAATTGTTTTAACCACATCGCCTCTTTTGTTGCAGCACAAGCTGCCATAAACTCTGCCTCTGTTGTGGATAAAGCGACACTCTGTTGATGTTGTGTTGCCCATGTGATTGCAGCTCCATTCTTTATGAAAGTATATCCTGTGAGAGACCTCCGTGTACATGTGTCCTTAGCATAGTCTGCATCACTGTATCCCTCTAGATTGTTGTTTTGTGATGACATATAAAGCAACCCATAGCTTTTTGTCTCTTTCAAGTACTTCATGATCTTCTTGACTGCATTCCAATGTGTATTATCATAACTATTGAGGTATCTGCTCACCAGACTGATTGCATATACAATATCCGGTCTACTTACTATGGCCAGGTGCATTAGAGAGCCAACCGCTTCTCTGTATGGAATATTTTTCTCTGGTGTTGACAAACTTTTCTCCAATGTGGTATTAGGGTCTACTGGAATTGCATTACAATTAGCATTCTGCATATTAAATTTACACAATAATTTCTCAATGTAGTTTGTTTGGTGAATGAAAATAGATCCTATTGATTTCTCTATCTGTAAACCAACAAAGTTCTTTGGTTCACAGTGTTTTATTTCAAAATTCTTGCTTAGCTCGGACAAGACTATTTCTAATGAACATTTTGAGCTTGTAAGGATAAGCCCATCATCAACATAGAGCAGTAGATATACTTGAGTTTTGTTTACATTGCCAGTGTAAACACATTTATCTGCATGACTACTTTTAAAACCAAACTTTTTAAGTAAACTATCAAATTTTTGATTCCAGCACCTAGGGGCTTGCTTGAGACCATAAAGAGAACGATTGAGCTTACATACCTGATAAGGCAATACTTCCATACCTTCTGGTGGTGTCATAAATATATGTTCCTTTATGTCTCCATATAAGAATGCTGTTTTAATATCAAACTGAACCATTTCATAGTTGTACTGAGCAGCCTCTGAAAGCAAAACCCTAACGGAGTCATACCTTACTGTTGGTGCAAAAGTTTCAGAGTAATCTACACCCTGTGTCTGTGAATAGCCTTTGGCACATAATCTTGACTTATATAGCAGGCCGGATGGTAATTCTTTGATTTTAAAAACCCATTTGCAACCAATTACCCGCATTCCTGGTGTTTTATCTACTATTTCCCAAGTCTTGTTCTTTGAGTGTGCTGACAGCTCATCATTGATAGACTGCTTCCATTTTGTTGCATTGACATTATCTGAAGAAACAGCTTCACTGTATGTCTGAGGGGTATCCTGCTCATCTGAGATATTTTCTTTACAGAAATAAGTTTCATAATCTTTATTCATTTTCGTTTTAGATCTTGTTGTTATATTGTTTCTTGTTATCTCTGTTAACTCTATTGTTTTCTCTGGTTCATACATGGATCCCTCATCGGAGTGATAAGAATCATCAGAAGTTTCATTCTGCTCAGATGATTCTAACTTAGATTCACTATTGAAGGATTCATTTTGACTAATTACATTTTCTGAGAGTGGTAGTTTAGTGAACTTTCTTACTACTGAATTTTCTAAGAATATGACATCTCTACTCATCAACACCTGCTGTGTTGCTGGATTATAGAACCTGTAGCCCTTGGTCTGTTCGCTGTAACCAACGAATATCATCTTTGTTGCCTTTGCATCCCATTTCTTGTGTTTTTGTTTAGGTACATGAACCATTGCTTCACATCCAAAGATTTTCAAGTGACTTATATTTGGCTTTTCTCCTGTCCAGATCTCTTCAGCAGATTTAAATGCTAGCACTCTAGTTGGGCATCGGTTGGTAATGTATGCAGCTGTGGAGACTGCTTCGGCCCAATACTGCTTCTGGAAAAGTCATCAATGAAAGTGACAAAGTAATGTGCTCCTCCCAGAGACTGGACCTCCATGGGGCCACAGACATCGGAGTGAACAAGTTCTAGCAAGGCTTTTGCTCTGGAACCTTCTGAAGGAAAAGGATTTCTTGGCTGCTTCCCTTCCAGGCATGATATACATACTATTTTGTCATTATTTTCCATTTTAATTCCTGTACTTTCTGAAAGTTTCTTAAGGTCTTCAAAATTCAAGTGTGCCATCCTCTGATGCCATATAAAACCATCATTCACAGTTTCTGATATGTATGCTGAATCACTGTATGTGTTAAGCCGGTACATATTATTTGTGAGCTTTGCATCGGCCACTTGGATGTTGTTCTTGTTGAATATTTTGCAACCATCTTTAGTGAATTGTACTTGGCAGTTATTCTTTATCATCTGGCTCACAGAAAGAAGATTTGTGGCCAGTTCGGGGACATACAGAACATTGTTTACAACAATTGTGTCTATTCTGCCATTCTTGTTTCTAACTTTTAAATTCACTTTTCCACATGCTTTTACAAGTAGTTTCTTATCATCAGCTACTTTAATAGAATTCACCGGGGGTGATATGTGATCATAAAGCCAGTCACCGTGCATTGTGAGATGCATTGATGCTCCTGAGTCTACATACCAGCCACTTTCATTGCTGTTTGATACAGAAAATACAGCCACATAGCCTGAGTTCTCATTTAAGTTATTTTCTTTCTTCTTATTTCTACAAAACTTGCTTATGTGTCCATATTTATTACAAACAAAACATCTCGGACCTTTGTTAGGTTGTTTTGATTTATCTGAAGCTTGTCTGGCATTCTGCGGGTTAATTTTATTTCTGTTAACATATAATGCAGCTGTTTCAGATGTTTTCACATCTTGAAGTAACTTAGTTTTGATACCATCAGCTGTTATAGCCAAACCTGAGCTTTCTAGTGCCATTAACATTGGTTGATACATGTCGGGTAATCCGGCCAGCAGTAAGGTCCCCAACCATTCATCATTTACAATGAATCCAATGTTTCTGAGTTTATGCGCATTTGTCATTATTTTGTTTACATAATCTTCAATATTTTGGCACGCTTCTAAAGTCGTCGTTATGAGCTCTCGTAACAGACCAACTCGACGAGTCAGCCCTTTGTCATCAAAAGCTTTAGCTAAATTGTCCCATACTTCCTTGGCACTTTTGGATTCCTGAATGTGGATGTAGTTTATGGGGTCGACAGATAGAATGATTTTTGATTTTGCTCTAGTGTCATTTTTCCGATCAACTTCTGTACCCGGCTCACGTATGACGCAATGCCATAAATCTTCAAGTTCAAGGAATGTTTGCATCGCAAATCTCCAGGTGGGATAATTATCTCTTCCGGTCAGCCTTTCTACTAATGCCATCGTATTGTTCGAAGACATTTTATTATACTGATGAAGATGCTTTCAATAGGTACGTCCACGCTGTAACTTTTTAGGTTATGTATTGTACCACTGCTGAAAGAAAACTTTTGTCCAATTTGTATTGACTTTACTATCTTTTTATTTATCACTTTTTGGAAGAATCTGGTGGGTCTGGGCCTCATAACCTGATGTAATTTAGGTATAATGTAGATAAATAAAACTGGAAGTTATATTACGTTGTGACTTTATTGAGTTCATAGACAAGAAGAAGGAAGTTACCACAGACAACTTATGTACTAGTGTTGCACTACAAATTAGAGTTGTGACAACCGGTAAGAAGGGAAAATTTATTATTACAATAATCCCGAAATCCCCTCTTCGGCTCCCCTGCTATTACTCAGAGATGTGAATTTATTATGATGATATTTATTTTGGTAGAAATCTATTCATAATAATATTAAAGCTGGTCTCAACTATTTTGATTTGGTTGTTTTTTGTCTTAAATATTTTATTATGCAACTGTGTATATGTTGTTGTTACTGTTGTTGACTTATAAAATGTATTTTGAAACTTAGCTCAAAAGTCGAGGATAAAGTACTCAACTTCTGAATAAACATTTAGTAAAAAGATACACGAGAACAAAGTTCGACGACCTCTGTGGCGCAGCGGGCGAAGGTCCGCCTGCGACGCAAGAGGTTGCGGGTTCGATTCCCGCCTCCGAACATCAATTTGTATGATCTGCAAATATTTGTTCCGGGTGTCTGGGTGTTATATATGTATAATAAAAAATATCTATGTATGTATGTATATTATATTAAGTATATCAGAAATGTAGCACCCGTAACACAAGCTTCGAGCTTACCACGGGGCTAGATGTCATTGTGTAAAATTGTCCAGTAATATTTTATATAAAAAAAGTTGCCGACAAGATTAGGAGGGATAAAAGTAATTAACGACAAAATCGCAAAACTTAAGTATCTAGTAATCAACAGTGGTCGTATCGGTGGAGCCTCGAACTTTTTATAGCGTCATAAACACGAGATGAAATTATATCCTAACGACCCAATAAAGGAGAAAAACTCCTCCCAGCTACCTCCTCCTGAAAGGTCCAGTCCCAAATCCGGCCGGCGGCCATATTCCTATTTATGCTATTAGGTACCGAAATTAGATATTTATTGCACGTCCCTTAAAAATCACAAAGACGACTCGCGCAGGATACTCCCTTTAATGACTCAACCAAGAGCTCTGAATATGAAAGGTTGCTAATAAATTGGTTCGGAATAATTGGATTTTTCCCGCGCATCATTACACCTTATTGCTCAATATCGTTGCGTAACTGAACGACGTGATCGGATCCCTCCCGGCCCCTGTTGAATCTCGCAATTAGCATTTAATTTAGTTTTTATCCCTCATTTCATTTCGATGCTGAATAACACCGAGCGACCCTCGTCAAGAAGGCTTTAACAGGAAAATAAAAAAAAACCTTTGTTTATTCTGTTATCTTTCCCTCGCGGATTGCAGCAACTACGAGTACTAACAACAATTACTTTGGGAAAATTAAAACCTTAAAACACTGTGCCTTATCTCAATCGCGCGCCCGTAACGAAGCGAGAACGCCAGGTACAATTAAACACTTTTACATGAATCGAGCGGGTCAGAGGAACTTTAATTCCGCGGTATCTTCAATGAACAAACTCCGTAGAGCATTTTAAACTTTCAAAGTAAATTTAACTTATATTGAGAATGCTAGATAAGTAAACTCCCGTTATAAGTTGCTAATGAAAGGTTAAAAGCTACTTACACAAACGCTTCCTAAGTTCTTTAACGATTGTGTAACTTTATGGAAGTAATAATAGCATCGAGGAACAAAAACATCTTGGCTGTTGTTTTTTTATGATACGAGCACCTCAAGCGTTTCCTAAACCAGCCAAACAACCAGGCAGTTTGTCATGTTCTCGTTTGGTATTCTGGCTACAAACTTTACAACTTTACCTTGCCACATATTTCCCCGATATCATAACTCGCAAAGCATTTTTAGTAACATTAGTTTAGAGTTTCGAGTTCAAAGTTAAACGTGTCGTCGCAGGATCTAGTTCTAAACTTGAGAGGAAGTTGGAAGAGCCAACTTAGTTAGTTTTTAAATGAGCAGCGACTCGTTGCAGTTGTGAAATTCTTCTCTGACCCCGTATTATAAACTAGCTTTTACTGCCTTGTATTCGAACAGCGTCAATCATTATTGTTAAGTATATTAAATTATTCACAGAAATCAATAATTAACTTTTTATCCATTTGTATTTCTATTGTTTCAAACCTTCCTCTATTGCCTATATTACCTGTTTTACAGAACATCCCAAAAAATATCTCAGAAAAGTAAACCAATTTATAAGACTAAGTGTAATAGCATAAATCAATTCTTAACCGCAGTGAAATATTCAGCATGAATACTAAAGAAAGATCTTATTAAAATTCATCGTAGCTATGCAATTCAGTCCGCGACAAAAATAGAGTTTAAATTGTACTCGCCTTAGATTACTGAGTGAAGAAATTTGGATTTATTATTGGATTTCTCTTAGTATTGGAAGTCTGGCCTTATGCATGTTTTCTCGACGCTGAAATGCTAGAATATTTGGGACACGAGGAATAAAATTTTTAATCAACAGCATAGTGCACCACACACTCAACCAGTTTATGCTCTTTTGATATGTGTTAGACACGTAGCTTAGAAGAAAGCTGCGCGATTTTGGTTCTTACTGATATATAAACTTATTAGGCCGGGATCCGTAGTACATGGAAATCAAGTGATTACTAACAAGCTAATTTTTGGTGAGTAGCTTCGTTTCGATGAGACGTCCAAAGATATCCTATACCCAACTCTCGATTGTGGTAGCTAACAGAGATATCAAGGATTAAAAAATTCAAGGATGTAAAACCGGGATAACGGACCACGAAATTTGTCGGACAATATGTCCGTTAGATTTTATAAATATTAATTAAGTATACAACAAAAAATCAGCTGGTTAGTAATCATAGTAATCATTTAAATTGACCTCGTTTTCGACACATTTTGGAAATGGCGGACTCTTTGATCAAACCATAGGTTTTGTAGGACAAACATGTTTTTATATAATTTAGATAATTATCTTGAGATATAACATATTGTCCTACAAATTTCGTGGTCCGTTATCCCGGTTTTACATCCTTGAATTTTTTAATCCTTGATATCTCTGTTAGCTACCACAATCGAGAGTTGGGTATAGGATATCTTTGGACGTCTCATCGAAACGAAGCTACTCACCAAAAATTAGCTTGTTAGTAATCACTTGATTTCCATGTACTACGGGTCCCTGACTATATAACTTTCTCACCCTAACAACAACAACGGAATATATTCAAAATTTCATTTTTCGAATGAAAATAAAGCCACAATTAATTGGTTACAGGCCACCAATCAGATTAAAATATTTATCGTCACGAAAAGCAATTTACAGAGTTCGCCACAGCACAATACATGTCAGGAACAGCTTGGATCTGCAATATCTGGCTGAGGTAGGAAATGCTGCACATTTCGCGGGAAAATAATTTAATTTACCACATATTTGTGTACAGGGCACCATTTAAAAGAAATTAAAATTGCTTAAATATTGAATTTGATTGTAAAATTCTATTAATTGTAGTAATTAATAATTAAATGTTCTATGTAATTAATTATATCTCAACTAAATTATGAGCTAAATATTTGGTGCATAAAGAGACCTATATAAGATGGACAACAATATTATAGCTCTCAGATCAAAACATATATATTTTTAAATATTTATATTGCTTTACATTGCATATTTTTATATAACTTGACAGAGGACAGAGAGACAGCCTCAGGTTGCCTATACGGCGAAGTAGGCGAATGCGACGCGACAAAAAGTTGCGGGTGGGATACCCCCGCCCGGTGTTCTCCCCAGCAGCATTTTGTTCTGGGTATTTATCTAAGTTGTTTTATTTAATAATGAACTCTGAAATTACTATAACGCCATTCGCCAATTCAAGTGTAAGTAAATTATAAGGTCAAAAAAATGTTAGCTTGTGTAGTCTTCGAGTACCGACTGGTTGGTTCGATGACCCCACATGCAGAGTTTGATTGATTGATTCAGTTTTGTTCGTAAAATCACAAAGATTAACTTGGACATGTCATCGTTATAGGTAGATAGGGTGGTGCTATTTAAGAGCGAGTATGCAGTGAAAATCGCGGCAGAAACGACTACGAGAGTTGACAACAGCGACCGCGTGCCCCGCGTGGCGCTGGCATATCGAAAATATTACGCGCAGCGCTAACCAGAATTAGTTGTGTAGCCTACAATCATAGATAAACCCCACTAGATACCGCATGACAAGCGACGACCGCGCGCCAAACATATGGTTAAATCAACCATTATGAAAAGCCCCGCCTCGAAACACGGCTTTAGTTGCGACCAAGTGTCAGACCCGTGAACTTCATATACGTTTCTATAGTCTTACGCAAGTGAAGAGGTCAGCATAATAATGGCTACTCGTACAAAGGATGTTCACTTGTCTCTTTTCCGCATTGCGCTTATTGCACTCGTTGTCCTTCTCGGCGAAAGCACGTGTAACGTTAGTGATGTAAATTCTAATCGATATCGTTAAAAATGATAGACGACGTATATAAGCGGGTCTCTCGGTATTATTGTATGTAAAAATAAATAAGTTATCCATAAACCGTTTAAATATGTTTATTACTTACTCACTCAGTCAAATGAATTATTTGTGATAAATTTTTCTAATATTATTTTTAAATTTTTAAGTTCTACAGGTTTTGTGTATACCAAAAATAAATACATATCTACCTACCTACATGATGCTATTTGCTACAACGCCTTTGTTCCAGTCCTTGCAACCCGCATCTTCCTCCAATTTAGGTGCGTTTGAATCGGAACAAAAGTATTCTAATGCGGTAATCTAGTTTCGGTGATCTGTGATACAATAGACACTATTATTGTAATCTGAAGCAATGCGTCAAATTTTTACACGTCAAATAATATATACAAAATTGAAATGCGAAAGTAACTCTGTCTGTCTGTCTGTTACGCTTTCCCGCACCTCTCAACCGATTTTGATGAAATTTGGCACATACAATCTTTAGAGATCTTTCTCAGGGGAGAAAGAACAGACTTTTTACCGCGGAAAAATACATGTTTCCGCGGGAAAATTTGATTTAGATGAAATTTAGTATGGAGATAGTTGCAAATAAAAGTATATGGCGAGAGACTATTTACCGCGGATAAATACATGCTTCCGCGGGAAAATATATGCTTACGCGGGAAAATTCGATTTAGATGAAATTTAGTATTGAGATAGTTGCAAATAAAAGTATATGGCGATAGACTTTCTTCCGCGGAAAAATACATGCTTCCGCAGGAAAAGATAATAATGCTTACGCAAGAAAATTTGATTTGGATGAAATTTAGTATGGAGATACATAGTTGCAAATAAAAGTATACGGCGAGCAGAAGTCGCGCGGGGGCAGCTAGTTATAAATGACAAACTACTTATAAAATTGGTTCCGGCACAGAATATTATTAGTTAGTACGGCGCACGGAGAAAATTGTCATAGGTCCGTCCAGCACAACGTCTCGCCCCGCACTGAATTGAAGGGCCCGCGAAGGGGAAGATCGCGCATTGCGTGTGTCGTTTTACGTAAAAAATTCGTTAAAAATCGCTGGGATTTTTTTTCGAAAAAGTAAGCTCAGGAGATGATTGGTATTCTTTTATTCTATATGGTGATGAAAATTAAAAAATCTTATGATTAATAGATTAGGATTTAAACGGTTCTTGCTGAAAAAGTAGACGGTATTTTACACTATTATTTCAGGTACTTAAAATAAAAAAAATAAAATTTCGGCCTCAAGAGATGATGCCTTATATGGCATAGATTATTGTGTAATTTTTTCAAAGCAATTCCGTTAAAGAACAAGGAAATAAATGGTTTCTGCTGAACCCAAATTTACCAAATTCACGCATATCTACGCCTTAAGCACTGCTTTGTTTTGAGTTAAACGATGCTACGAGTATGTTATTTAACTGAGATATTTATACCTACCCAGTATGTGAGAAGTTGGCTTTTTAAGCTAGACCGAGACACCGTGAGCGAATCTGAATAAAATAGCAATAAATTACTTTTTATTTATTTATTATTACATACAGAATATAACATTACAGTAAAAATACCAATGCGCTATATCCATAACAAACTATAAGTTTCCAAGAACTTATTGTGCTAAGTTTAAACTACTAAGTACTTTTTGTTAACAACTTGGAATCGAGACTGGACCGGAAGCGACTCATATAGATCGTTAAACCGTAAACAAGAAAAGTAAGATTTATTGACTCCTTATGATTCAGGATTAGAGTTACCGTTTCAAATGTTCATCAAATAAAACGGTTACAAAGACACAGTCGAGGATGTTTCGATTAGCGGCGATGGGGATAAAGAGGCTGTTTAGCCGCCGATCAGCGTGATTTGTATCGATCGTTTATAAATTGGTTCATTTAGGTATAAACAAGATTAGTGAGTGTGCTCTAAGCAACCTCGCTGTGAGCCCGGAGATTTTGAAACGCCTCCGAGCGGGAACGACGCTCCTATTTATCTCGACTAGATAATTCCCGCTGAACTGACGCGGGATGAGGGTAAACATCTTGACGTGATTAATAGTAATCCTCAGTAGTTTAATAGTGTTGGATTTCGCTGTTTAAATATTATCTGCGAGCGAGTTAATTCACGTCTTTCATTGGTCATTTATTTCAGTTAAGCTGAAGTTAGCTTAGTTTTTACGTGCCATAAAAGGGGAGTCGTAAGCGCTCGTGGGTAGAGTTCAAACAATACGTTCCGTTATCATTTTAAAGCGAGTTGGTATTGTTTTAATGTGCCACGTAAACCGTGCCGGTGTATGCAGATCGAGAATTACCGCACCTGCCTCCAGTTCCACTAGTTTGCCAGCTCGGGTGTCTGTTGTTTCAAGTTCTTTGATTTTAAACTCAAGTGCCGCTTCAGGACGCTTGTCTTTTAACAAGGTCTAATTACCTCTTTCAAACTTTTCCTCTATATTTACGGAGTTTGTTTGACTACGGACTGTTTAAGATTGTTAATGTTTCCTAATTAAAGGGCTACAAAGTTGGGATAAACGAGAAGTTTTTGCTGATTTTGTAACGCTCTCATTAGAGGAACTAAAGAAATCAGTTACAGTGTGTATTTTGTAAATCCCTTTGAGAGCAGCAGAAAGTAGATACCACAATCGGTTTGTGGCGTTTAAAGCTGACTGCGGTCAGCGCTACAGACGTACCTACAGATATTACCTTCCAAATCGAAATAAGGGCATTTTATCATTACTATATGTAAATAAAAATTTTACTGTTTATTTCGTTAAGTCACAGATTAAAAAATGCACCTAGTATTATTTAATCTGTGGTTACGTTAAGGTTTACAAATGCCGTCCTATATTTGCAGTTCTATGATCATTTACGGTCTCTCATGCCTGAAGCCGCACAGAGCTATTTGAAATACAGCAATAACTAACAATCGTATCCTGTAACACCATCTGATTAAACAAAAGTATATAAAGTTATCTACTTACCTACCTACTTTGATATTATACCGTGTGAGACCCGAAACTAGTACGGCCCTATAAAGTTACAAACTACCAACATACTCAACAGTTTGAATTTTTAATGTGGGGCAAGGCAGGTATAAACCAAAGATGTAGGTGACTGTGGATATAAAGTTTGATATTTCCATACGCCTATTATATGTCCCTAGCGGCCAGTTTATTGGTTTTACCATCGTTATAAATGTATATCTATAAGTCTACATATAACGTGCGTCGCCCGGCCAAAACCGCTAAAAGTAAATGTTGGAATTTCGAAAGTAGGTTGTAGACCTTTTTGGTTCACACGTATATCAACAGTCCTGGCGGATTGGTGTTCACAATAAGCTGGCGCTGACGCTGCTGCCCGTCTTGTGGTCCCTAAGTCGGTTTTATGACACATTAGACCCCTCGCTAACTACAGACTTTCTATCGGCCGATATTTTGGTCGGGTTGGGCTGTTAGCGCGCACACTATGCCAACTAAACAGTTGGGTTGGTGGTGAGTGCGCAAACTAGGCAACAGTCGGCCGACGATATTCAGTTTTTAAGCTACCTGTTGAAGAGAGCTGTCTCATAATGGAAGTTTCTCGTAGTAAAATATTGTCCAGAAATATTATAATTGCTCTCATACAACGGAGGAGAAAAATCAAGAAGAGAGTCTGAGAGTATTGTGTGCATCCCATCTACAGTACTAGATTATTAAATGGAAAATTTTACACGATGCATTCAAAATTACTAGATTACCCGAAAATTAAAATAAGATTACGTTTCTACAACGAACGATTGAGTAGAATTGGACATAATGAAAGAATGCACGACCTTCCGGCTCCAAAACTCGGAGCGAAGTGAACCATCGGCCGACTAAACAATCGGTCAGTGTGCGCGCTTGCAAGGAGCTCCATACTAATATAGCAGTCGGCCGATAGTTTGATCATCTTTCAGTTTGAACGCAGTTGAGAAGCCTATCAAACTTATTTATCGGCCGATACCAAATCGTTGTAGTATGCGGACTTGCATACATCTTCATACTGATTATAAGCCCGACCAAACTATCGGCCGATAGAAAGTCTGCAGTTTGCGAGGGGTCTTAACCTTGTATGCAACATCTTATACAGATGTACACACATTAGAACAGTAATCAGAATATTAATGTTATTGGTACATTTCTGACACGTCAATTTGTACATCAAGTAAAAAAAACAGGCCAATAAAATAATATACTTAACAAATATATGTTATGTTAATGTCAATATCAGTAGGTAAATCTCGTTGTTAAATAGTCAAATTATAATACGTAACTTTTTAAAACTTACCTACTTATACAAATGCTACCTGTTCTTATTATTTATGTACAAACATGTAGGTACGAGTATATGTTTATGTTAGAAACAAACAGTATCCATTTCATGTATGTTTAGACAACGAACTTTAGACCTTAAAGTTTATATCGAGGTGAGATTACTGGCTCCTCAATTAAATCTACCTGCTTCACCTCTTTTGAAGCAAGAGTTAGGTATAATTGCATAGAACCTTAGGAAACTATAAAACAAACTCTTTCTTCGTATACAGCTACTACTTACTTGTAAATAGAGCTTCAAGGTGCTGTTTCACCAGCTCTAATAATAAATGAGTATAAAATAAAATTTGGGGCAAGCTGAAAACTTGTCCCGTACACTCACCTATTATTACCCCAACACGAAACTGCTGTCTTGGCTGACATGATTTTTATGATCGTCTTAGATTCCTCGTCATACAACTCGTATTACAACGGTTTCGACGGTTACGTAACTATGGCATATCTTAATATAGAAATTACTACCTTCCTATTTTAAAACCACCACAAACCTCATTTAAAGTGCTCAAAACATGACAAACTCGTAATAGTTTTGGCTGTCTTCACGTTTGCAGCTTTAAAAAAAGATCTCTTGCACTATTCGTATATAGGTACTACTTGAATATATGTATGGGTAAAAAATAGAGAATAAGAAAATAATGAACAATTTATTTCAGATGCCTCTGATAGACCACAATTACAAATATTCAATTGAGGTTTTACAAATAACTAAAGCTTGTGAAAACTTTTAATTGCCATTAAGAGAACATGATTTGAATATCACATTACTTTGCATGCAATAAATAACTTTGTTAGCAGAAACTTTTATAAAGGTCCAAAGAATTACATTTTGAACTTTGTCATTCAAATGAGAACAATACAATAAAATGTAAAGGACCTTCAAGGATCTAAAACTAATTAAGCTTCGTAAATATAAGGTAAATCACTTAGACAGGTGACGGCGAAGGAGTGACGGCGGCAACAAACATTCTGACCTCAACGGGCCGGCGTACCCTACCTACCTGCTAATTACGGACAAACTTTACCAACCCTTGCCCTTAGCCCACACACTTCTACTACATACGAGTGTCCGTTCTAAATTAATTTGTAAGAATGTTACGCACTTATTTTTCAGCTCAACCAGCATGACTGTTCATTTAGCCCGGGTCAAGCACATTACAAAATAAGCTTTTAATATTCTTGCAGGATTTTAATAAAATAATTTTCTATTTCAAATTTTAGTTACCATTTAAATGCGCTGTTAAGTTTTTGTTTTTATCAAACATCTATCCTGTTGGTCACGTTTCGTAGTAACAACATTTACTAAAAGCTTAGGTATAAAACGATAGTTAAACAAGATAAGATAAGTACGGTCGAGCTTCATTTTTGTCTTCCCCTATCTATTGTTGACTCTATTGTACAACTCCTTTGTATCTTATCGACAGAATCTCATTTTCGTTGTTTCTAGATTAATTGAAAAAAAATTGAGATCTTGCGAATCTTCAAGGATTTGTTCTGTTATACGTTTCTTTTCTACTTTTAGGAAAACAGCAAACCCTCGTCAAGGCGGATTTGTTAAAAAGAGAACAATTTGTTTTTTATGCTTTGTTGTGGTTCTGATCAAGATACGAGCGTTTTGCAATAAGGTTGTTTTCTTGAAATATTAAAAAATCAAGTTTGACGAAAGAAATATTTAGCTTCATCTACTATTTTTATTTACTTTGATTTAAATAGTCACTTCTAAAAAACCACGTGATCAAAGGAATCAGTTCTGAAAAGAAAACAGAAAGATGACTGACATCAACCAAAATAAGATTATCCATTATCCGAACCCGAAGGGTCCCTTATCCTGTTAAAAGTCAGGCAGGATACCTTCAGATGACTTGTCAAAACACAAACCCAAATTAGAGGCTTTTCCGTTGACAAATCTCCCATGAAAAGGGTTGCCCTCAAGCAATAGGCACTAGGAATCTACATAGATCCGTACGAGTTAACCCTGCCCCGAATGTCATGAAAAATACATGGGTTTTGTAGTTACTAGCGGCTTAAAACAAGAGGCAGGAGAGCTTTATCAGAGTCCGAGTTAAATATTGATGATAAAACCTTACGAGATCGCGGTAAGAAAGATACGGTAGGCCTCTGTTAAAAATATAAAAGAGCTTGCTAGTAGAGTTAGTAGGGTTATCATGCATTTTACATGCAGGAAAAACAGACTGGCATAAAGGGTTCCGTGCAAATAAAATGTATGTTTATATTCTGAATATTTTTTTAAAGCAAATGAATGTCCCACTTCTGGGCATAGGCAATTAATCATGCTTATTTTTATACCGTAATACATTACAGAGCATAAACGAATAAGTAAACTAAAACAGTTTACCAATGTTATTCAGCTGTAAATACGTAATCATTTAGATACTTAGGTAGTTACATAGAGGAACATTACACGCGCTCCAAAACGCAAATCAACGATGTGAAGTGCATACCAAATGGGTTTAGGTAGAGTAAGTAGGTATATCTGGCTCAACGAGAACTAGTTACCAACGTAAAAAGTACAGTGCAGCGTAATGAAATCTTAAAATTAAAATGCTAAATTCACATAAAATTACCCGAGCTAAAATATATTGGAGCTTAAGAGCTTCGTGGGAAAAACTTCTACCGATATGAAAATTTCTCAAGAGACATAGATATTGGCCAAAAAAAGCCAGCCGAAGGCTTTCATAAGACTGTAAGTCAGGCAGAAGAAGATAAGAAAGTTGAGAGTTGCCCGCGTTGCTGCCACCCGCGATAAACTCCGAATATCCATCATACTTAATTACCTCACTCTTTTAACAGTTTAGAAGCTCGTCGGGAGGAATTAACGGGTGCTTGTCAGCGACGATATGCCGTCGTTTCGGCGATTCTACGATCTAAGATACAGTAATACATAGTTCTTCTTATAATTATTTTTTCAGGTGGATATATAATGTATGTAAATGTGGTAGTGTATTTAAAGGCGTGTTGGTTATGTGGATTGGAACTTTCATTCTGAAAATCGTGGGTTCACACCTAGCCGCACACCTCGTGACACCACCTTTACCTACATATTTTTGCACGTTTTTTTTTAGAACACGGACCCATTCTAATTAATAGGATGGCGAATAGAGACCGTATTTTCACGGAAACGAATTGGACAAATGACCTATGTAATTTAAAGGTTAGTTGGGATCTTGAGTTAAGGTCTGTATTTTTGTTTTGTTGTGGCGAATATTGGCTCAATATACAACACTGAAACTTATTTGACGATTTTTAGAATTATGTATGATATGTTCCGCCATAGCTTTTAAATCCAAATTTGATAAAATTTGGTAGATAAACACTTATAGGCTAAATAGGGGGTTAAATTCTTGCTATAGCTATGATAAGACGTGGCAAACGTGACGTACAAACAATTTAACGCGGACGGAGTCGCGGTCACCGCTAGTATCTCATGAACCTATTATGAAAAGGATTTTAATTTTACTATATACTAAATGTTTAAATAGTAATTAGAACATTTGCTTACCTACTGTACTCAATATATTTTTATAGTCATATTAATTATTACTTGTCACAAACTGGGTTACAGAAGAGCAGCGACGCCGTGGAAGAACCAGAAAGCGCTGGCGGGATGAGTTGGACGCTTTTGAGCCAGAGTAGTCGGAGATCTCAAAAAATCGCGAAAACTGGCGAAATCAAGGGGAGAAAGTCAAATTAATAGCCTTATTCATGATCTAGTAATTTTATATACCATTTGTCTTAGTGAGTGATTCACTATAAATAAGTAAAAATTAAGCTATTGAAGCATTTATTTGTTTAAAAGCAAGTATTCCGCACGTCATTACACAGCCATTGGGTTTTATGCGGCGGGATCGAGGGCCGTTAATCACACACGGTTGGCCCGGCCAGGTATCCGCAGAGATGGATGACGCGTCGAGATACTCTATAAACCGAATTTGGCCAAACACCAAGTTTCGGAAGTGATAAAATCTTTATGATATAAATTAAACGACTTTATTCTATTTAACGGGAAATGAACTAGTATTTTTCAATCCAAAATTAGGAACATAGGCTTCACCCACATAAGATAAATATAACATGATTCGTTCTTATTAGCATTATGGTTCTCATAAACTGTTATGTATTTATTTTATTCTTTTAATATATTTATGTATTTTATATGTATGATATATGTGTATTTATTTTATTATCGAGTATTTATTATATAATTATGTATGTTATGTATAATAATTTATCATTATTTTATGCACCCTCCGTCTTTTAGTACTTGTGTTTCGTGTCCATCCAAAGGTTGCCTGGAAGAAATCTCTTTAAGTGATAAGGCCGCCCATTGTTACACTTTTTTATGTACCTTTATTTTTTGTTATGTGTTTTTTGTTTTTGTGGTGTACAATAAAGAGTAATGTATTGTATTGTATTAATTAATATTCTAATAATTGTTCGCTACTCATTTGATTCACCAATGTTATAATGGTAGATACAAATATCTTTAGTTGTTTCAGTTGGAAACAGATTGTATCTCTTGCAAACCTGTAAACCTGCAGCTTTCATTAAAAAATACATATATTTCTTGCCAAAACTGAAAAATTATTATATACCTACTCATTCATACCTTTGCAGGACTAACTATTCGAGATGTTGTCCTATGTCAAAGTTGTTTATTACAAAGTCAGCTACTTACCTACATAACTAACCCAACATAGTTGACGGTAAGTAAACTTCAAGTAGCCTCACCAAATAGCTGTGCGAAATTTATAATCCTTCTCTCTTTACGTAGAAATTCCCGTTAACCAGCATGCATAATGCTTTTAAAACTTTGACTTTGTATAACATAAGAACCTAATTATTATGCAAAAGATGGCAGTAGATTTTAGCAAAATATTCACAGATATGGTATTGGTAAGAACCGTGCCAGTAGTGCGTAATATGAGGTACAAATATCCATTCAATCGCCCATGCTTCCTAACATACTTTCGCGCGTATTATTAGTTACGTTTTTTCATTTTCCTAGAAAGCTAGCATCAAACACCCATTAAAACATTTTCACAATCTTCTCGTCGTGAAATCTCGAGTGACAAATCACCAAGAGTCAGTTGAAAAGAAACAAGACGATATTAAGCATCCGGTCATCTCTGTTCCGTAGAAGTTTCACAATCCATCACTCGTAATTGCTTTCATCTCATCTCTTTGATTATTACTTGCTTATCATCCGGATTTTACTATATCTTCGACTTTGATCGAGCGGCCCTTGTATAAGTACATAGATACACAATCAGAAGTCCTATTCATCATAATAAGTGCTAAGAACAGTTTCAGTAGGCAACTTATATTTGAACGAAACATAGTACAGAAATAATTTTACGTACTCGCAACTTAAACCTTAAACGCGTCTCATCTTTAAACATACTTATAAAATATAGCCTGATTCATAGATATTTTACCGATTCCTCTAAGACCTACAATAGATACAATGAGGAGACCCTTACTCCGTCACTAGTGGAATGTAATATAGGTTGATTTGATGATTAATTGACTATTGTTTCGTATGACAAGACAACAAAGACAAAAACTTCCGCAGTAACAGGAGGCATTCGTTAGATTCGGCATCCGTCAGGCGAGAATGCGGGATACGAAAACACAAAGTTTGAGAGATAACCCGATTCACTAACGAGTAGAGCCACGGGTGACGGCGCCGGTCACGCTGCGCTGCAATTTATACTTAGGTCTGAACAGACGGACAAATCGAATTCAGAAAATACATAGTTATGTTCACAGAATGCTTTGTGGATTGGTGTTCTATATTTTAAAACTTTTTTTATTCTGTTGAATAGAGATTTGTCATTTATGTATTTCCATGCTATCCTAATGGGCAAGTCAAAAACATTTCATAATGAAAAACTATTTGGAACCCAATATCTTCTTATCTTATATATACAAATAGCCACGGGCGGGTCAGGTAGTAGTTTAGGTATATAAGTCAATTGCCGATAGTTAGTCTCGCTATAACTCGAGAACGGCTAGGTATAGTTGGTTTTTCTTTTGAAATATTTGTAGTAGTCCAGGGTAAAAAAAGGTGAGAAATATATAAAAGTTTACAGCGGGCACAGCCGCGGGTGTGTCGGCTAGTACCTTTAATTCCAAGTTTAAGCATCAACATATATAAACGATCTATAAATACGAGTAGTAGGTACTACTAACATTTTCGGATGGATTAGATTACCACAACATAGAAGAGTGCATACAATCTGCACCTAGGTTTTCTAACAAAGCGGGCGTAAAATCATAACATCACACGGTTGTAGCGTGTTTGTTTACTTAAAAGCTAGCAACTCCATCAACAACAAAGCTTTCAGAAACCTGCATGAAAAGCTTTCTATCCTATATAGTAATTATGCGTTCACATTCAAATCCGTACATGTGCACAGGCATACGCAGCTCAAAACTATTCCTACAGCTTTAAATTCCGGAATTCTATTGAAGCGTTATCTGCTGCACGCAGCGGTCGCAGTTTAGGACTTAACGAATTATCTGGCCAGCTGTCAGTGCCGGTATGAAAGCCAATTGTGAATAATGGTCTGTTGAATTTATAATCATGTGCCAACGGAGTCCGCCCGCCCCGTACCGGCCCGTGGCCATCATACAATAGATTAGACCATTGCCATTGTCTGAAAGTGGGTTTTGCAATACGGCCTCTTTATAGCCGCTCCGTGATGTTATCGCAGATCAGAATGGCGGATATCTAGTATAATTTTCGCTCGGAAGGCCAGGACATACCCTCTCTATTCACTGTCTTCTGTTATGTTGTCGTAAGCTCATAAAATAGGGATCCCTATTACTTGCAATAAAAACTAGCGTAGGTATAAACTTCTTGGCAGTAATACCTACTGCAATATCGGAAAATAAAATCTAATAAAGGAATGAGAACTATTATAAAAGTAAGTTTTAAATGTGGACGTACAGTTTAATCTTCAATTTCCTGACCGGAGCGAGCTCTAATTGAACTTTGCAGTTTATTGGGGGCATTTCGGGCTATAATCTGCACTTTATCATCGAGTATCTTCCGACTCCATCGACGCAGAAGTTATGGCGGGAATCCGAGGGCATCGCCATTTTGACGCCACAGTTTTCATCAGGGAACGAGCATTTTATTCCAATATTTCTAAATCCCGTAAACAGAGATTCGGAATTGGAACAAGATTATTTGAATTGTTTGATTACTTTAAGAGCCTTGTGACTTTACGAAGTTTTGCGAAATTGGATATTTTATGCACCACGTGACCGGCGCGTCACGCGAATTCTATGAAAAATACTAAATGATCTTGATACTTCGTCGATCTAAAACATACAAATATACTAATAATTATTTTAGATCTGTAGAAAATGGCATCGAATAAATTCCATTTTATTGAGTGGATTTTTTTTCAGTTTCATTCCGAAATAATTATTATATTAATGTTTTTATTTAATTGATAGGTGTTTAATATATTTTCCTAAATTCAAAATGGTGGATATTTTTATTTCAATATTTGAATCAATTATGTTTTATCTTAATAATATCAATATTTATTTTAAATCTGATTGATTATTTGAAATCAATTAAGTAGGTACATAATTTTAAATTAAAACATTCATGATTAATAATTATATATATAAGAATAAAACTGAAAATAGTCTTATTGAAGTTAATTGAATTCATATCATCTTATGGGCTCATTTTTAAACCGATTCTTCTGAAATTTGGTGTGTAGGTTTGTAATTAAATGTTTTTTTTTTGTCGAATGTTGGGACTTTATGTAAGTTCGAAAGTCTAAATTGAACGTACTAAATACAAATTCTAATTATAACAAAACAAATAAATTATATTACCTATATTTAAGTTGCTTGTTTTGTTAGATGGTATATTTGTGTTTGAATAAATAAAAGTTTCGTTAATGAAGGTTTTAATTATGTTTAGGTATTATTTTTGTAGTTTCGAACTTTATATTTATTTTTATATTTATTGGTATCCATTTATCTACATATGTCATACACAGATGTAGAATATCCATTTATCTACATATGTCATCTTGAATAATTCCCATTATATTTTTATTTTGATAAACTATTTATTTTTATTTTATTACGAACTTATTTAAAATATTTAATTTTTATATTAAAAAAAACCAACCCGCACTTGGCCAGCGTGGTGAATTAAGGCCTAATCTATCTCGTCAAGAGAGAAGTCCCTATCCCAGCAGTGCGAACGTGAATAGGGGTGTTATTTTATATACAGGGCGTTCCAAAATTATGGGCCATGAAGGGGAAGTACCATATATATCGTTGATAGTGAATTTTGCTCAAAGAAGACTTCATTTTATTTTAAAAAGTAAGTAATTTAATTAATTAATTTACAAAAAAAATGTTTCATGTTTTTTATTTGATTAAAATAATTAATTTCACGTTGTTCCTTTCTTTTAAAATACTATGTTACTCAAGCAGAGTTATTATTTTTTAGCTATTCTTTCGATTGGTATCATAAAAATAGAGTTTTTTTTTCTACATGTAAGTCGGTTCGATTCCCAGACAAAGCAAGTAATTTTTAGAAAATCTATGAATCCAGAATTACTAACTTTTAAAAATAAAATGAAGTCTTCTTTGAGCAAAATTCACTATCTACGATATTTAAGGTACTTCCCCTCCATGGCCCATAACTTTGGGACGCCCTGTATTTATTAGAAAGGTACAATTATTTAATGTTTACAATAAATAATATATTTATTAGAAAGGTACATTATTTATTGTTTACATATTGGATACTCGGTAAAAATAAGAACAAAAAATTACGGAATATTTTCTTTGTAATAAATATTATGGAAATCTATACTACAATTATCAAGCTGAGGAGATTGCTTGTTTATTTGTTTGAACGTGCTACTCAGGAACCGCGGGTCCGATTTAAAATATGATTTCAGTATTGGATAGTAAAATGATCGAAAAAGGCTATAAAACATAAACTAGTAAATAACGTAAAAACGCAAGCGCAGCTGTCGGCGGGTCGGCAAGTTAGTCATAATCTAAAAAAATCATAGGCATAATTACATTTAGTCGTTGGACGGTTTCACCAAAAAAAGTTGCCTTGTTGTTTTTTAATTAGGATAGATAACTTTAGATATGCAATCCACATCCTACAGCATAACCTCCAAATAAATAAGGTAAAACAAGATGACAATGATGTGGTACAATTCTTAGGCCAGCAACATTTGGTACAATTCTTAGGCCAGCAACAACAATAATTGACCGTTATCAATAAAAATAACAATTGATCGTTATCAACGGATCAACTTATGTCGGTCGTAGTATCGCAATAACACATACACGCACACTAACAGCGTTTTTACAGCAATTGACAGTCCCACACACTGACATTTTACGAAATATTTCTATATTTTATTCAAGAACAACCGACATAGGTCCGACCTCGACAAGCGCTCGCGCGGTACTAAATGGAAAAAGCCGGCTGAATGAAAAAACTACTAAATTATGGTAGTTTTATTTTATTCATAAAAAATTACCAAAACCGTTCTACAAATTAAAATTAATATCATAGTTTAAGCAAATGTTGATAAATATTTTGATATAAATATGACGTCCCATTGATTTAGAACTTCGGAGTTATTGAGGTTTGTTTCGAAGCATTTTCGGTCGATATTAAATTCGGTATATCTTTAGAATAAAAGCATTTAACGAAAATGTACTCTACTCTAAATGAAGAATAGGATATACGTAACATAATAAAAAATAGTTTTATCGCCCATATTCATTAGAATCTACAAATTAGAGCTGAGAAAACAGGTCTTCGATCGTTTTTTACGAAACATGTATCCGGAGAATGATTATTACTCAATATATAAACAAGTTATCTAAAATGTTTCTTACTACTTTTGTAGAGGAGAAAACGAACTATTATAAAGATGTAATTGTAATATCAAACAACTAACGCAAACCATAGAATTAGGACGAGAAAACCGAACAATTTCGCGATTTCACGTAATAGGCCTCCCCCAATAGACAGATTTTTACTTAATAAAAATAAAACGCTGACGCGCACACTAACGAAATAAACTATGACCTATAAAAATGGTTATTTGCATTTTATCCATATTCGTATGATGTAGCTTTGTCGAAACTAAATCAATGCCTAGTTTACCTACATAGATAAACTATGTAGGTAAACTAGGCATTAAGTACTTTTCATTATGATGTTTGCTTAAATCCTCCAAGGGTAAAAAAAGGTTGAATCAATAGATTTAGAAAGACCTGTACCTACATAGACCTTTCCTTGGTTCTTTATTTCGTTTGTTATGGCAGATAATAGGAAAGCTATTTACAAAAAAAAACCATCTTCAGCTAAGAAAAGCAAAGGCCCGTCAACTGAATGAGAAAAAGATCTAACAACTAGGCTTAAATGAGAGCAAGGTTCTACAGTGACCTTTAACCTTGTGACGGTTCTGTTTAGACAAACGTCGCAATCTAGATAGTGGTTCTTTCTCATCATGTGTCACTTGTGTTTTATATTAACGAAAAATCCAACTTTCTTTTAAAGTAAACGTAATTACCACGACTTACAATCAGTCACGTTAATGTGCTCCACGTAAGTGAGATAGATGTTGTTTAGGCACATAAAGTCTAGAAGTATTATTTCTCTCTATATTTATATAATAAAGAGGAAACATTTGATTGTTTGTTTGTATTCAAATATATATTTTTTTTTCAGAATTGATATGCTATATTGATGGTCATAAGACTATTTAGATTTAAACTTAGATTAAGACTCAGACTTAAAGAGGACTTGGATTTATTCGACTTCATGAAAAATGCATGTAAAAAACAAAGTTTACTTATTTATTTGAATTTTAATAATGTATTGTAATTATTGACTTGTCCAAGTGATCTATAGGATTTTACAATACAATACAATACAAATACTTTATTGTTACACCACATTACAAAAAAATACACATAAAAATAAACATAATAATACAGTGAAACAATGGGCGGCCTTATCGCTTAGAGCGATTTCTTCCAGGCAACCGTGGGATGGAACAAATACTAGAAGAGAAGTAAAGTAGTGGCGTAGTTTATATAAACATTAGAATAATAATAATACTTAGAACTGAAATGTATTTATATATAGGTATATTTATTTATAAAGTAATATCACTAGAAACATATTTTTTTCTGTGTTTGTAAATAATGTTTAAGGAAATAAATGACATAAATCTTTATTGTTAAACATTTCTTGAACGGAACGACCAACTTTGATTTCAAGCAAGCTGTCGCCACCGCAGTGCCGTAGCAGCGTAGCACACTTGTTCGCTGGCGTAGCACTTTCGTAGCGGTCCGTAGCAGTTCGTAGCAATTGTAGAGCAATTGTATGGCTCGACGAAACCACTGAAGGGAATTCACTTCACGGATGGATTAGGATTTGCAATGTTGGTGTTACGTTTCCTTTGGTATGCAACGATGCCAACTCACTTTGAAGCTATTGGAAACTAAGAAGGGTTCAGACTTGTGTCTTTTCTTTGTAATCGTGTTGAGTCTTTTAAATGTCTTTGGAGTCACGTGAATCTCATTAATTAAATTCCAATGATCAAATGATTGAGCTACCATGTAAATTTGTTGGTTCCTTCCCACTGTCCCCGGTGACCGTATCCCCGGTCACCGGGGACAACGGGAATTTTTGTATTCCATAGAAATAAGTCTTGTTGATTTTTATATACATAGGTTTTAATAAGACATATTTCGTGCTAGGCAAAAATCCTTCCCACGATCTCTTGGGCCAATTTGGTCCACACTCAGGTTGCTACTAAAAAATGTAGTTACTTTATAATGTAAAGGCCAATGGAAGTATAATAATACCAAACAGCGAAATGCACTTAAGGTTTATTAGTTACCTACCATTCCCATTCGCGGCACAATAAAATCGTAAGCATTAAAATATTGCAAAAATTGCGTGTGATTTTGGGCTAAAAATGTTTTATTTTTGTAAGCTGTAATACCCAACTGGATGCGCGTCGCATTAATTCCAGATTCTGTTTAATTTATGCATAAACATAGGGGTTTTGGCTATAGATAAGGGTTTGTCTGTATGCGAGACTAGTAATAAATAACAAATGTGAAGTGCTCCCAAATGAAAGGAGCCCCTCAGGCCTCGTGCCGTGATACACAATTTGTAAAATTACATTTCTTTTAGAGCTATTCTGTTTTACTAAAATGCGGAGTACAAATTATCTAGATGGATTTATTTTGGGCAGGGCGGGCAGGTAATCTGTTTTACAGAAGAAATCTAGAATTTACTAAACACATTCATTTTTTACATTTTAAATCCCAAAATATTTTATAACTTCCAAAATATTATTAAAAGTCCGTTTGCTAGTAGGTATAAAATATAGAAAAACTCGTGTTAGTTACATTATTTATAACTGAAGAACGGCTGAACCGAATTGGCCAAAAAATTAGAATCATGCGACGGACATTATTTCGCGGTAATTATTTAATCACGCTGTGAAAGCTGTGGGTCCCTCCCAGTAGTACTCGTAGTAGACGATTTTATACAACGTCAGCAACTGAAGTCCTTTTAAATCTTAATATTTAATGATATTATGAATAAGTAGGTATATACACAGCTTTCATTATTTATTTATTTTTACGAAGAAGCACATTATTTTCAAACATCAAAATTAGGTAATAATTTTCCTAAATATATGGAAAATTTATATAATTTCTTCGTACGGTGTTATTCTAGGTTTAAAACTAGGTTCCTAGTTAGCACCTATACTAAAATTAACATGAAAGTCCATATTATTCAGTGCCGGATTAGCCACGTAGCAAGTGTAGCAAATGCTACGGGCCCCGCGCATTGGAGGGCCCCGCGCTCAAATAGGTATTTCGTAATACCTATTTGAGCGGCGAACCGAGCCGACCCGAACTGCGCGCATGGCTATTTCCACCTCACCTCTATCACGAAAAACGTTGGTATCAAAATCAACAACCATAATTTGAAATTGTACCACATTTTTTAAATTGAGCGCTAGCCACACACACGTTATGTGTTGTATGTACTACTTGCACTGCTCACTAAACGCTAAATTTGCCCATAATAAACCCAGAAAAGTTTTACCCAGAAAAGTCGGGAAGCGGGAGGGGGTGGGCTTTTAAGGGGAGAAAATGGTTTATCTCGATTTGCGGTGAAACTACTTGTCCTATGAAAAAAAATTATATGGCAAGTTGTAGGTAATAAAACGATCTACAACTTTTAATTCAGAACTTTTTTACATAACGTCAAAATGTATGTGAAAAACTCAAAAAACTAAGTTTATGGTTTTTTATTTCTATCTTTTTCAAAAACATTTTATTTTCTACGAAATTTGGTGAAAACTTACCTTTTTATGCCCCAAACATACTGTAATTTATTTGATTAAAAATATTAATTTTTTCACCTTATTTTGACTTAATTACTAAAAACATTGACTAATTTTCAATCGAAAATTCACGTGTCAAAATATTAGCTTTTTTATAAAAATCGGTGTGCTGTTTGTTCATTGAAATCTTTATTTTTTGATGGTTAAGAAAAATATATACATTATTTTAGTAAATTTTCTCAGAAAATGCAAAACACCGAAACAAAATTTGTATCATTATGTACAATCGCATCATAAAAATGTGATTTTTGCAATTTTTATTTCATATAATTGCTTATAATCCGACTTATTGCACATTATACAAACAGATTATTATATTATTTTTATTATTATATAGTCTGAAAAGACAAAATCACATTTTTGTGATGCAATTGTACCTAATGATACAAATTTTTGTTTCGGTTTTGTGCATTTTCTGAGAATATTTACTATCGTAATGTATACATTTTTTTTAACTATCAGAAAATAGAGATTTCAATGAACATAAAGCACACCGACTTTTATAAAAAAGCTAATATTTTGACACGTGAATTTTCGATTGAAAATTAGTCTATATTTTTGAAAATTAAGTCAAAATAAGGTGGAAACAGTAATATTTTCAATCAAATAAATCAAAGTTTATTGAGGACATAAATAGGTAAGTTTTCACCAAACTTCGTAGAAAAATAACAATTTTTGAAAAAGATAAATAAAAAAAAAAAAAAACTTGGTTATTTGAATTTGTCACATAAGTTTTGACGTAATGTATAAAAGTTGTGAATTAAAAGTTGTAGATCGTTTTATTACCTACAACTTTGCCGTATAACTTTTTTTCATAGGACTAGTAGTTTCACCGCAATTCGAGATAAACCATTTTCCCCCCTTAAAAGCCCACCCCCTCCCACTTCCTGAACTCAGATCGACCGTAATTTATTTTTCCTTTCATCATTACCATATTCCCCTCCTTTTCTAATGGGTTTCATCCTACTACTATTTTTTTCCGTTTTTGACCATTTTTGGTCTAAAAGCACTGGTCTACACTACACCCTAAAAGTTGTATAAAAAACTATTTTTGCTGTCTTTGACCTTGAAATTTTAATGGTTGCGAACACCCTACGATCGGTAGGTTTTGAGACAACTTTTAGGGTGTCAATATATAAATATTTACAGACTTACAGCTGGGTATCTCGAATTCCGAGATTGTTACCTATTTTGAGCTAAAATGACTTGACTATAACAGTTTTGTTTTCTATATTAATATTATAAAGAGGAAAGATTTGTTTGTTTCTTTGTAAGGAATAGGCTCCAAAACTACTGGACCGATTTCAAAAATTCTTTCACCTTTTGAAAGCTACATTATCCCCGAGTAACATAGGCTATATAATAGCAAAGCAAATTGCGGGAAAGTGTAAAACGCGGGCGAAGCCGCAGGGCGGAAAGCTATATTTAATACCCTAAAGGAGAATGGGCATTCTGGGACCACCCTCCAATAGCAACATGATATATATCATTAGATAGGTCTTTTCATTTGGAACAACATTTGTTATGACAGCTTTGTTGTTACTGCTGTCTGTTTGGAATTATTAAGCTTTTAAGTACCTGAGAAAAATATTAAGACAGATACAAATGTTTAATGTTTTTATATATATTCCGAGGCTTATTAGATAGAAAACTTCCCATCGATGACTGAATAACTGTTCTAGGCTAAGGTACATATCAATATGATACATAAGTATATAATATAAAAGTTCATTCTTATATGTTATTATTTTCCTTTTTTAAAAATGTTTTATTTTATCTTTATGTTTGTAAAGTACGTATTAATAATATATCATCTATATTTTATATATATCTATCTATATAAATAAAAATGGATCGCCGTTCGTTAGTCTGGCTAAAACTCGAGAACAGCTAGGCCGATTGCGCTGGTTTTGGTCTTGAAATGATCGTAGCAGTCCAAGGGAAGGTTTAAAAGGTAAAAAACGAGCGAAGTCGCGCGGGGTCAACTAGCAGTTTAATATTTTTCTTAAGCGACAAAAAGCTTTATAACTTCAAACGGACAGCAGTATCAACAAAACTGTCATAATAATTATTGTTCCTATTGAAAAGACCTATGCAACGACATAATATCTTGTTGCTATTGGAGGGTGGTCCCAAGTTCCATACATTTTTGCCCATTGAGAACCGATAGCAAACCAAGGGCCCCTTGACAGAATTTGCTACAGGCCCCGCGCTGGCTTAATCCGGCACTGATATTATTGTGGTTTTCGTAAACAATCAGCACAGAAATCAATGTAAAATATAAGGATACACATATTATGCTAACTGTATGTCAACTAAACGTTTGACTTGCACAAAGGGTTAGTTAGGCACTAAGCCTTAGGGATGAATTATATTAGACCGGAGCGGGGCCGGGCCGGGGCGGGGCCGGGCCGGGGCGGGGCCGGGCCGGGGCGGGACCGTGGCTAGTTTCTATTACACCGGCCCGGACGGGACACGGATCATACACGGTGTAATATAAACTGCTTCATATAAAATGTATGTAACGTGGCCCGACCGGGCCCCGGTCGGGCCACGGTCACGTCCCGGCCCGGCCCCGTCCCGGTCTAATATAATTCATCCCTTAGGCTTATTTTTGTTATTATACAGTTTCCGGGAACTCTTCTAAGTCATAAAACGTAATTCCTAATGACTTGACCAGTTTCTTTTCAGCTAAGCGAGTAAAAATTGAAAGCAAAAGACATGACAATACGCCCGGTGCTACCTAATCCGCGGGTTTCGTCACAGTGTTTTCTTTCAAAGAAATGTTACCTACTGTAGATACCTATACTTCGTATTTCACGAGAAAATAAAATAATTTACGAGACGAAAATCCATAGCTTCACGGCTGACGGAACCAACTGAAATAACACGCTGAACACAGACTTAGGAACATTTCACCATTTCCATCCGCATTTGGAAAATGGGACACTTATATCCGCCTCGCTGAACACATGCGAATAACTGCGAAACAATCGAATTCATCAGAAGTTATAAAAACAATTTGCTGTCCCAATCCCAAAAGTTACACGATATACCACCTACGTGATTTAGGCACAGAAAACTTGAGCATTTAGTTGGAGTCGAGGGTCTGGGGATTTGTTGGATCGGAAATACACGTGGCCTGGGTGCGCCGGATATTAGCCAGACCCACACGGATTGACGGTTTCTTTACTTGACTACCCACAGGATAGGATACAGGTTGAAAGGAACCTTTTAGTAAGAATAAATAAATCTGTAAAGGTAAGGTCATGGTGCTTCCGGCCGGCGTTTTAATTTCCCACAGTGCTACAGGATACGAATAGGTAGGATTGATAGTTGGTAACACTGTCAGAGACAAATTAAATAAATAAATAAATAAATATTACTGGACAATTTTACACAGCGACATCTAGCCCCGTGGTAAGCTCGAAGCTTGTGTTACGGGTGCTAGATTAATAATAATTAATAATAAATTTATTAATTAATACACTCTTGTATCTGAATTGGATATCGAGCTTATTTATACAGAGCTAGTGTAAAATTATTCCTGTCACGTTATGTCTTATGGGCAGTAAGAGAAATGAAATTAAAAATTAATTTTTTTTTAATTTTAATTTTAAGAGGATAGTAAGTGACTAGTTAAGGTACTCAATTAATATCACAATATTTGCCGCAATTTGTACCAACATAAAACGATTCATAATAACCTAGTCACTTTCTCCAACGAAAACCAATACCGAAATTTCATTAAGTATCAAATAAGGGTAGCTCATAGATTAACAGGCACTCAAGAGCGCTAGTTCACAAATCGGATTTGCGTACGAGGGATGCCTATTAATGTCAGGGTCCTCTATAGGTCTTCCATATTTTTCGATTGCCGTAAAGATGTCATAAAGTTTCCCTTCGGAGGGAGATAAGAAAGTTATATGGATGGGCGGCCCTTACGGCACACCTAACTCTGACTATCCATCACAGGTAATTGCAGCACTTCCTTCAATGTTCACAAGAAGCGTAAATGGGCCGGTCTGGACGTGACCAGCCCTATCTACCCATTTATTAAAAGCAAACATTTTCTGTGGATATTGTTGGTAGAAGCATAGTTAAACACACTATGTACCTACAGTTATATCACTGACAAGCGGTGCCCGTGACTCCGTCCGCGTTTGTATGGGGGCCACGTCTTATCATAACTGGAGCAAGAATTTAAATAGCCTATCCTGTGTCCCACACCTCTAAATGTACCTATATCTACCAAATTTCTTCAAAATCGGATCATTGACGACCTCTGTGGCGCGGCGGGCGAAGGTCTGCATGCGACGCAATAGGTTGCGGGTTCAATTCCTGCCTCGGGACAACAATTTGTATGATCTGCAAATATTTGTTCCGAGTGTCTGGGTGTTGTAGGTAGGTATATGTATAATAAAAAATATCTATCTATGTATGTAAGTATATTAAGTATAGCAGATATCTAGCACCCGTAACACAAGCTTCGAGCTTACCACGGGGCTAGATGTTGTTGTGTGAATTGTCCGGCAATATTTATTTATTTATTTATTGGTTTAAGAGTTATGATGACTGATGTGAGAAGCAAGCCTCATTTTGTGTGGGTGGGGTGTTTTCAATATACATTGCTTCAGTTACAAAAAAAAAACAACAATTCAGTTAAACATTCAATAAACAAAAAAAAATTTAAAAATAAACAAGTTGTTCAAATCCCTAAACTTTAAAATTGTAAAATTGTGGACAGGGTTGTGGAAAGGTTCCAACCTTTCCACAACCCTGTACCCTGTACCCTAATAAAAAAAATAAACAATAAATAACTAACAACTTCCGAGTCCAATTGCTGAAAAAATGTCAATGCTGAAAAGGTGTCAGTCTAAGGACCCCCAAATTTTATTGATTTTTCTTCATTATTTTTTAAATTTTAGTGCGGTTTACTGAATACATCTACTTACAAAATTAAAAGAGTTTAGCTTTTTTAGTTTCGGAGAGAAATGCCTGTGACATACGGACGGACGGACGGACATGACGAATCTATTAGTTCCGCTTATGCCATTTGGCTAATGAACCCTAAAGAGGATGAAAATAATTGTGTTTTTAAATAAAAGCATTAACAACTTTTTCACTGATATATTACATTATATGGTGGAAGTAAGCAAGGTTTACATCTTAATATTTCAACCATTATGGTAGTCTCATTTGAGTTCACATGCGCATATTGAGTTAGCATATAAAAATAGCAGCATTTCAAATTTTACTCTGAATGATACCTACATTGAAATAATTATTTACACTGCTCTACACTAAAAAAAATGCCAGCCATTTACAAAATAGTTCAACTTAATCAACATCTTTTTTCTACAATCTTCTGTCTCTTATTTAAATTATAGTTTGTCGGATGATCCTTCAGATAACAGTTCCAGTTCAGCAGCCTTCTTTGTGGCTTCTATTTGAGGTTTCACATACCGATAGTATCTGTAGAAATGTTCTCCGAGGAGTGCCGACCCATACAGGGTGAGGCCAATACATACTAAAACAGTGCCTCTATGCAACTTGTCGAACAACAGATTACGTGAGTATTTTTTCATGTTTCTGAAAAAATAAAAGAGGTTATTAGAACATTCAAAACAATTTTATTCTTATTAATTAAGATTTGTAACGAGTGCCAGTCTTACTACGTTTTTTTATACAGAAAGTTGTTTTAAATATTCAGTGATCCTTCATGGGTTTTATTTTCTAAGATTCAACTAGGATTATTTTGATTATTTTGGATTTAATTTGAATGACTTTGACGTAAATAATGAATTTTTGACATGACATAGAGTAGAGAACTTCAACTTCAACACAGAACACAGTGGAGATAAGTTTTCTTGTCACGTTCGCCATAATAAAAGAAGAAGAAGAAGATAAGTTTTCTTATCTGTGAACTTTTAATTAATGCCTTACAAATAGTTCGGATTAGACGAGTAGTTTAGTCGAGTATCGAGTAATTTAGAGCCACTAAATTATTTTCCAACCTACTCGACAAATACGGTAACTAAATTACTCGGTAGGTAGTCGACAAAAATTAAGACTATATTTTCTACCCCTACACAAAAACTTAAATAAATTTACAAAAACCACAGATAAAAAAATATTTTATATTTCGTGGCTCAAACAAAACAAGGCCTAAATAACATAAACGCTATTAAACCACTATAATAAAGAACTTTAGGTATGTACCAACCAATATAGAACAACGACTAAAAAGATGTATGATATGAATGAAATAGCGCAAATAAATGAATAGCGTAAAACTTGCGTAAAATTAATGGCCGATGGCCTAGAACGAATGGCCAACTTTTGTAAAGCCTTGAACCAAACGCTTGAAGAATGACATGTTTTTAATGTACCTTTATAAAACGTATCCATATTCTAGAACGTTAAAAGTTGTACGAACGGGTGAGGATCGGAGAATTCGGAGATCCAGATTGTGGCCCGTGACTAGTAAATAGTGTGTTATAAACTAAGTAGGCGAGGTTGTGAGGCCAAATAGCGACTACCAAATATATTATAATTTATAATATTGTGTTTTGGTAAACACTAAACATTCATGAGAGTATATAAAAATTCAATTCAAATTCATAATTTTGTATGCATATTGTGATCAATTGTTTTATTGTAATCATTTTTGTACGCAATTGGTTGGTGCTTCTAATTTAAATTTGGATTTAATACAACTAGTCAGACTAAGTTCTAACCTTAATAATTTGCTTTTTCTTACTGTTAATTTCAGGATTCAACAAATATGAGATTTTGTGATGTGCTTAGATTTACGAAGCTCTGTAGAATTCACTATAAAGTTAGATACCAATCCACCAAAGTACCTCTAGCTCCGATACAAACTATTGGCAAAAACCTTGTGAAAGAGGCGGTTATTGTTGACAAGAGTACCATATCTTTGTTGGAAAGGCTATCATTGGTAAAAACAGACCCAACTGAAGGTGTGAAAGTTCTAGAGGATTCTATAAATTTTGCAAATCAAATTCTTCATCTAAATACAGATGGTGTAGAACCTCTTTACTCTGTTTTAGAAGAAAGGTAAGATAAAGTTACTTTGCCAATAGTCATTAAGAAGGTATAATCATACTATTCTTGCCGAAAAATGATACTTAGTGCACTTGTTTTCAAAATAAAATTATTAAACTTAGATATAATTAACTTAAATGGCATAGTGGTTATCACACTTCAGATGTGGTTTAATCTCCACTCTTGTAATTATTATACCATTATAAAATTCATAATATGTTATTTTCCACTTTTCAGAGGTTTAAATTTACGTGGTGATCAAGTAAATCAAGGAAATTGTCAAAAAGACATTCTTAAAAATGCAACTGTAACAGAAGATGAATATTTTGTAGCACCTCTTGGCAACATCCCCCTACATGAAGTAGATATTGAGGAAAAAGAAGAAAAAATCAAAGAAAATGAAATCTAAGATATTGGAGATACTAAGCAATAAACACTTTTTCAAGATTGTTACATCTTCAGGGCAGAGTGTGAAATTTAAAATCGAAGAGCAATCACAAATACTAATAAAAAATATTTATATCAACTGGCTACAGTATCTTCACTCTAAAACTCAGAAACATATGCCTATCTTTATTAAAACTGCCCATGAATCCAAATCCATGAAAGAGAAACCTCCTTTTGGAATCATACAAAATAATGATTTTGAGTATAAAAATTCCATATTCTATCTAAATGATTGCAATGACATTTCAATGTTAAAATCAAAGATAAATTTCAGTGTTATTCTACCTAGGCAAGACTTGATGCAGTACTTTATTCAATGGCAGAGATATAGAAAATACTGGTGGAGTTCTGTAAGTATATTATATTTCCCTCCGTGCCGGTAGTACTACCAAGAAGTACTACTGGTAGTAAAAATGACACACATCGTATCTCTAGTACTACCAGTAGTACTAGTGACACGGATCGGCATTGGTAGTACAACTGAACTGATTTATCATCTGTACTGATGTTTGTTTTGTTTATCCACTAAAATAAATGTATTTTTATCTTTATATTCCCTGCATATTATGACTTACTGATTACTGTGATACTATTCACACAGTAATCCAACTCCACATCCAAGTAAAATACCTACATACATTAGATTGCTGTAGAAAAATTAACAATGAATTAAGTAAAACTTTTATTGCAGATAACAACTACTCCCAGCTTATTTGCTATCAGTGATGTTAAACAGACAGAGACTGAAGCTAATGTGGAAATAGTTGCAAGGCTGCATTCTCAAACATATCCTGTGGAGCATATTAAAATGATTATTAATGACGATGTAAGATCAAATAATGAGCTACAATATCTCTTCAATGTAGTAATATTGACATTGCACTAACTAATAGTCTAACTCCTAGAATAAACATCCCTGGGTACATTATACATATATTCAGAAAAGGAAAAGTGCCGGTAACCCTACATAGTCCTCAAGTGTAATTACTTACTCAGACCAAACTTGACAATGGATTAGATTATAATTACTACTAATATTTAAATGCACTTACTAATACATAATTAATGAGTAAAACGATGCTCTGTTGTAAGAAATTCTAATAATGATAAGCTCAAAATATGTAACATCCTTTTACAAATTTAATTTATCCTATCTGTGTTACATATATTATAGGAAGGCATTATGCATTATAAAGAATTACATATATAAGGAAATTCTGTATTAACTCTTAAACTTTTATAGGTATACAGAGACTGCTCTCAGTTATCCTGCACAATGTCATTGGAAAGTGCCTTACTCATTTTGCTGATGGACTCATGCAATTCTAATGAAGAGTATTTGCGGCTTCACAGAAAGGTTGCTCCTTACAAAATATCATTTGCACTCCATTTTCAAGGTGACCCTTTATTTATACCCATTCATTTTAACAGCTGTTTAAACAATAACACATATGTATTACAATAATGTATTATTGCAGAGTCAAATAATAAGACAACTTTAAAAGAGCTTGCTACTCTACTGTACAATAGATTATTATTGGAAAAAATATCAGCTTGGCTTCCCGACTTTTCAATGAATATTGAAACCCAAGTAAGAATCTTAATACATCATTTAAAATTGTACCTAATAATTTTTTGTACCTACAGCCTTCATACCCCTTTTATAAATTAAATATATTTACAGATTATTGATAATCTTCGAAGAGGCATCACATACACTGCAATTTTAAGTGAAGCAACTCTAGAAACTGGTATTTTTCATTTGCTTAACAGCAGTACTCTATTAAAGGTAAAAAGCATTCATATGTATGTTAGATTTAAAATAAGTGTGTTGCTTTCTGTCTCTGCCATTTTGAGTTAGTTATTTCTATGTAAAAAGAGTAAAAAATAACATTAAAACAGCCTTATCACAACATATGACAGGCCATGACTAATAAAAAATTATGTATAACCATGTTCTGCTTTTCAGGAACAAATACATGTGGCTGATTTCCACACATATGTGGCATTAATCTGCAGTGCAAAGTAATAAAATTATTCTATGTAGTTTAGTGATCATCAATATTGATAAATAAAATAATATTTTATGTAAAATAGCTATCTTTGAAGTTTTATTGTTCAAGTAGTTATAAAACCATATTAGGAAGGTACAGCTTAACATAGAAGTTTTTAAATAACTTATTAAAGGTAGTCACTTTATTCATGTAGGGTTTTTAAGTAAACACATAAAAAATGTAAAACCCACAGTCATTTTTTAATTTTATTATTTACTCAGAACTCTTACAGGCATACAATAGATTCTTATTACTATAACTGTAAAAAATTGATTCAATAATATTCTTTACATGTTAGGTTCACTTTATCAGAAATATTATTATTGTGATAATAACAATTTTAATTAGAACAAAACATGAAGATTATACAAAATATATTATTTTAATTTGCTGCAAACATTATTTTAAATTATACTGAGCAGAGAATTTATAAATAATGGGACTACTTAAAAAATGGTTTAGTAGGAATGATAGAATACATAGAAAATAAATTCTGTGAAACAGAATGATCTTAGAGTGCTATAATTATGTCAACTTATGGAAGGCATTCCACATTCCATACTTTGATATAAAGTCAGGAAAAAACCACAAAATTAGTGAATATTCCACCTTATTAGTAAAATAATACTAGTTTTGGTTTATTTCACTATTGCAGTAGTTTTAGTATACTCTAATGTTAATTAAATGTCATACTTAATTAATTTTACATTATTCTAACCAAAACAGCAAAATGTATTGGTTAAGAATATTACTTAATTAAGTCACATTTTCGATGCAATATCTCTGATATTATTGGATATTTTCATCAAACTTTAAAAAGCATCACTTCTGGATAAAAGATGTTATTGTTCATGCCAACACACACCTTATTTATGTAGAACATAATAGTTAGTACATAGTACAATAGTTATGTACAGCTAGATCTTAGGTATTATCGGTTCAGGCCAAACTAGGATAAACTTTCAGTTATGTTAATGCAATCCCTTATGACTTCACTTATGCTGGCAGCTGCAACTTCTTTCCTTTTAATACTGTAACAAAACATTATTAAATCAACATTTCAGTGTAAACACACACACACATACATTGTTAAAGACTAAGAGATGAAGGATGTTACAGTCTAAAACATTGGTTTATCATATTTACAAACAATGTTTGCCTTAAGTACACACATTTTTGCTTGAAGAATTCAAAAAATTAATTACATTGAATTTTAAATTTCTAATGACATAACTTACCTTTAGTAATATAGAGGTAGAAGAAATCACAATACAGCACAGTCTGGACAACTCCAGCTATGATTGCGATTAGCTCATAGTGATCCTCGACAAAGTAGCGGTACAGCTGAAAAAAAAAATGAAATTATAGCAGACTAGTTATTAATCTTTTACTATTAAACTTTATAAGCTTGAATCAATAAATATATTTATGTTTAATTTAATGATAACTCAAAAATGAAATGGCACCAGAATCCATTGTCAATCGGATATAGTTAGAGAGTAATAAAAAGGTTAATAATCTTACCCAGTTCAAAAGGTACAGAGCTCGGTAAGAACCAAGAGCGAATAAATAATGAGATGTAATACTTTCAGCCTCTCCAGTCTTAGAAACAAGGAAGAGTTGAGGCAGGATTGCCACAGATTCTAGATATATAGAGAATGTCCATAAGATCTGTAATCAAACAAACAGGTCACATTAAATTGGGTACATTTACATGTGTGTGTGTGTGTGTATGTATAGAATTCAATGAGGTCATCAACATCAACCTATCCAATGATAAGCTATTCAGCTATTTCATTGAACTTCTTAAAAATAATACTAGGAAATTTCACTTTGCTATCATATTGATTATGATGATTGTACATAGATATGTGTTTATATATTTATTTGAAAAGGTTGGTATTAATTTTATGTTACTTACCTCCATTACTGTAAATTCATGGTTGATCAGTAGCGCCAGTACCAAACACGGTATGAGAAGAAATTCAATCCTGAAGGTATCGTGGTTGTGATCGTAAGTAGCTTTGAACTTCACATACATCAAGTAGATCGTCGCAAACGAAGCACCGATGAAAACAAACTTCATCACCGTGTTATAAGCGGAGACGTATGTGGTTAGTAGGTCCAGGTATCGCGTTGTGTAGACAACAGCGAAGAGAATCTGACTCTTTCCTGAGATGCCTGGAAGTTACACAAAACGTAACGTCAACTGTTACAAATAGGCATGCCGGCATTTCTCAGACCTCTAAACTTACCAGCGCATGATCGAGTTTTCCATATCTTCAATAACAATATTATAATGGCTAAAAGGTGAGATAAATCACCAACCAGGCGGAATATGTTCATTTTTGAATAAATTCAGACTGAATTCGTATCTTACTACGGAGCCGCGTACACCTATCATCCGAACAAAAATGACGTGGCTTTTTGACAAGTCGAAATTACAATTGTCAGTCGAATATGACGTTTTAATTAAATGAAAATATTGAATGTCTGTGGAAGGAGGATAATGATACAGATTAAAAAGATAAAAATTCAGGCTTCTTTTCGAGCGGACTCTATCGGAGGCCGTTTTACATAAACTGTTTTTTTTATAATAGCGTCACCTTATTGAATGTACTTTAATAATGTACCATAAATACCATATATTTTTTTTTTTTTATTTTATTTATTTATTTATTTATTTATAAATTATAGGATGTGGTAGATGATGGGACCTATAGCACAGTTTACGTTTCAGAGCTATGAAGAGTTTCTGAACCTCGGAAAAACAAAACTATTTATGACAATGACAACCAATGACATTTTTTTAATCCAAAACAGAGTGCTGTCAAGCTGTCATGCTGTCTGATGCTTAGATTATTACCAATAGATTTGTTGCAAAATTGTCTATGGAATTAGTTTATAAGATGACTAAAATAAAAATGATGACATCTCTGTCTAATGTATGCAATTAAAAAGAGCCTAACTATATACACCACAGTTTCGCTTGGTTGCCAATATTTATCGTGACGTCATGCACGTGCCTTGCTTCGATGCCTTCGATATCATTTACTGTCACTTTGGATATCATTTACTGTCACTTTTTGGTTTTGTTTACATCGATAGTGGTGTTCTTGTATATTGCACGAGTTATCGATATTTTGATTTTAGACTTAGGTAAAAAATTATAGACCATGTTAATTTGAATAAATGTTGATTATATATTGTGTTTTTGCAGAATAGCATGAATCGTAGAATGAAATGACGGATTAGATTTTAGGTTTTTTATACAATATTATATTATTTTGAAATATAAATTATTTTGATATATAATAATATACTAAATATAAGTAAGTATATTGTATTAAGTATATTGTGTTTTATAATTATCTAAAACATTTGGCTTATTCAGGTCTTTCATTCGTTTAGTTATATTCTGTGGGTATATTAATTTAGTTAAAATGAACTTTAAGTAGAACTCAAACTAGTTAAAATAAGGTTAAAAGTTCATTTTCACTAAATTAATATGCCCACAGAATATAACTAAACGAATGTTTGAGTTTGAGTTCTACTTAAGTACCTATTTTTTTTGTTCTAGTTAAAATGTTTTTTGTTTTGCTTGGTTTTATAACTGTATTAATTCTATAATTCTATAATTTAATATTTACGGACTTCAATTTACAATAAATACATTATCATAAAAAAAAGTTCAGTTGAAAACAAACTCTATCGATAAATTATTATAATATACCTACCTCGTACAACACTAATTTATGTTAGCGTAGGTATACACGATGTATTCGTGGTTAGGGCCATTCCATTAAATTCGTTCTTCTGAGGTCTGATGTCTGACATGTCTGTCATAATCTTATCATTGAAATCAAGCAAGAAGCAAGCACGTTTTCCTTGGTATTTGTGGTTATTTTTAGTGTTATTTAAATATTTTTCTAGACTTAGGCTTGAGTCCACAACAGTTAAGATGGTTCGGCACAACAATCAATTGCCAAATAACTTGACACAACTTCAAAACTTGATCAAGAGAGACCCAGAATCATACAAGGAAGAATTTCAGCAACAATTGGCACATTTTGACACCACCTTGGAAATATTCAACTTGAATCCTACACAATACAATAAGAAACTAGATGAGCAGTCCATGTTTCTAGCCCAAGTTGCACAATGTTTCCTTGCAGATATGAAAGAGTTTCCTCAAAAGATTGTTGATATTCTAAAAACTCACAACACAATACTTCATAATGAAATGAGACTGTCGCTTTGTAAGTGCTTGATCTTATTGAGAAACAAAAATTTTATAACACCCTTTGATTTATTAGAATTGTTCTTCTCGCTTCTGAAATGTCAAGATAAGTTTTTGAGAGACTTTTTGAAGACTCATATCATTACTGATATTAAAAATATGAATATGAAACACAAGGATATGAAGTTCAATTCAACACTACAAAACTTTATCTTCTCAATGTTAAAAGACTCTGATACTAAAGCTGCAAAGTTGTCTGTTGATATTCTTATTGAGTTGTACCATAAAAATATCTGGAATGATCACAAGACCGTTAACATTATTGCGGATATTGGATGTTTCTCCAAGATAACCAAAGTCATGGTGGCATCCCTAAAGTTTTTCTTGGGTAGAGATGAAGAAGAGAAAGAAGAAAATTCTGATAGTGATGAAGAAATTGATCCTAAGGACACCATGATGGCCAATAAATTCAATAAGAAAACCAGAAAAAGGGAGAAAATGGTAGACAAAGTAAAAAAAATCGCCAAAAAGATGAAAAAGAAAAAGCAAAAGGCTCCATCTTTCAATTTCTCAGCACTCCATCTTATTAACAATCCTCAGGGATTTGCTGAAAAATTATTCAAACAGCTAGAATCCAGCAATGAACGATTTGAAGTCAAGTTAATGTCACTTGATGTAATTTCAAGGCTTATTGGTCTCCATAGCTTATTTCTGTTTAATTATTATCCATTCATTGCTCGTTTGCTGATGCCCCATCAAAGAGAAGTTACCCGTATTTTGCAGTTTGCAGCACAATCCTCTCATGAGCTGGTTCCCCCAGAAGTGATAGAGCCAATTATGAGAGCTATAGCAAACAACTTTATAACTGAAAGAAATTCTACTGATGTTATGGCTGTTGGTTTAAATGCTGTTAGAGAGATTTGCTCTCGCTGCCCTTTGGCTCTTGGAGAAGATTTGCTCAGAGACCTTGTTCAATACAAAAGTTACAAGGAAAAGTCTGTAATGATGGCTGCCAGATCCTTGATTCAATTATACAGACAGTCGATGCCTGAACTTTTACATAAACGAGACAGAGGAAGGCCCACTGAGGCCACAGCTGAATTGAAAGGAAAGAAGTATGGTGAGATTGATGCTAAGAACTACATACCAGGCTCAGAAGTCTTATTAGAAAAAGAAGAAATAAAACCATCAAATAACAAGAAAAAGAATAATAAAAAAACTGAAGATTCAGAAGATGAGTGGGTCGATGTTGCATCATCAGAAGATGAAATTAATATATCTGATAGTGATGAAAGTTGCAGTGATGATGATGATGATGATGAAGAAGAAGAAGATGAAAATGATGATGAAAATAAGAATGGTGACAAAACTCCAAATGAATCATTTGATAATACAAATAACTCATCCAGAAAAATTCTTAAAGCTAAAAGGAAGGCAGATGCTAAAACTAATGAAGAGAAAATTAGCACTGCTAGGGAAATTGCTATGGAGACCATATTTACCGATGAAGATTTCAAAAGAATTGAAGCTGCGCAAATAAAAAAGAATCTATCAGGCACTAAGAGAAAGCATAATGTTGTTGAAGAGGAACAGAATGAGTCTGGAGAATTGGTACAGCTAGCAGACATAGAAAATATTTATAAAAAAAGAAAACATGACAAAAACTCCAGAATGGAATCAGTTATGAAAGGAAGAGAAGAAAGAGATAAATTTGGATACAAGGATCGCAGGAAAAATATTCATTGCTCTAAAACAAATAGAGAGAAAAGGAAAACTAAGAACTACCAAATGGTTAAACATAAGGCTAAGGGTAAAGTGAAGAGATCATTTAAAGACAAGCAAATTGCTTTCAGAAACTATTTGGTTAAACAAAAAAAGATGAAATAAATATGTTGCTCATAATAAAATGTATTGTTATTTTTGCTATTCAATAATCTTATATAAATTGAAGTCACAATTATTAATCTAATGAATTAGTAAGCATTAGTTGGTCGCGTATTTTAGGCTAGTAGCGAGTTATTTAGTAAGCAGTAGGTAGTACATAATCGACGAAATTTTGGGTTTTCGGACCACTAACTAAACTACTCGACCAATGAGAATTGGGCTTCTTCTTCTTTTATTTTTGGGGAACGTGACTGGCCATTGGGGTTTTGTCGACAACCGCCAATGTCAAGTTAGTGTATTTCATGACAAATTTAGAATAGTTATTCACAGAAAGACAATGGGAGTTCAGATATTCCTACTTCATTGAGTAAAACAGACAAAAAAAATAATAAGACTATTCAAAATAACAAGAAGATAATATTTTTATCGAATAAAACTATACCATAAATCGACGTTGTGACTGCAATATTTTCAAAAGATTATGCCAAAGTCAACTATCATTTTGACTTATCTATGTCAAACTGATTAAATCCGACAACATCAAAATAAAAATAATAAAAAGAAGAAGATCAAAATAAAAACAGACCACCCATCTAATCAAAGTCTGCAAAACTTACATTTTTGTTTTGTTTTATAGTAAAAAACACACATCACCTGGTCCTGTTATTTAGTAAATTACAAGGACGAACAATGTTGAAACCCAAAGCCCTAACCCAAGTTTTAAGTCAAGCTAATACTGGTGGTGTAGAAAATACTTTGTAGGCCATTTTTTTTCTCAGATGATTAATTTCTTCTGACTAGAAAGATTTTTAACGCTTCATTTCATTTCAGGCTACTCAATCATCAAGGTGCACTACTAGCTTATTCTGGATATAACGACAAAGATGCTAGAGTTACTGCTGCCATCGCCAGCAATGTGTGGTCTGCTTACGAAAAACAAGGAAGGAATGTTTTCAAGGAAGATAAACTGCATTTTATACTTGTTGATTGCCTAGACGGAAAGATAGCTATAACCCAAGTTGCTAATTTACTTCTTTGTCTTTATGCTAAAGAAACAGTGGGTTTTGGAATACTCAAGGAAAAAATAAATGCCATAGCACAGTATCTTGAAGGTCCACTGAAACAAGTAGCTACATCATAACAATAACTTTATTTACTTTGTTTTCAACTCATACAACATTTACTTAAGTATTATGTTATTCAATGTATAGAAATATTCTATCTCTAAGTTTAAAAATAATAAACAATTCCAAATAAACCAAACTCTATAAGTACTACATAATTTAAACACCATAATTATATTAAATAACTATAGACTTGTTTAGTAATTTAGGATTTTATGGAAATAAATAAACAAAAATAAGACTAGATTTCAGTACATACAATAACTTTTTCATTCATTATCATTATTAATAACAACCTTTTGTAGTTCTTGAAAAAGTTTGTGTTTTTCCCTTTTGTGTACTCTCAATTCATGACTCAAAAGTTTCTTTCTGAAAACATAAGATGAAAAATATAAAAAAATATAATAAGAGTATGAACAGTCATACTCATACTCATACCATTTACATTTTAGATATACAATACATCAGTTATATTGGTATTAATGATTACCTGGTGCTGAGATCTCTGCCACAAATAGAGCAGCGGTATCTGATGTTGAGATGTGCAGAATCATAGTGCTCTTGCATTATTTTTTGCTGGCGAAATTGCTTTTTACACTTAGAACACTAAAAAAAAATTGGAACATGATGTAACATAAAAATCTTTTTTTTCATTATACATAAATAAATATTACAGGACATTATAATTGTATTATGGCTATATCTTACCTCAAACTTTTTGCTAGTATGCATAAGTTGATGTTTTCTAAGATTACTTGGATTTGTGAATTTTGCTGGACATTTTGAACATAAGTATCTATGTTCTCCAGTGTGAACTCTCATATGGCATACTAAATAGGATTTCCTCTTACCCTTGTAAGGACACAGATCACAAGAATATTCAAATGTTTCCTTATGCACATGCCTGTAATATACAAAATAATTAACTTTGCAGCCAGATGATAACACACAAAGTTTTACTAAATACTGCCTCATAGATATCATAAATTCATAGCATGCATTTTAACTGCAACAAGTTTTTTTGTGTCTTTCTGACAAACACAATGTATAAAGTTATGGACTACAAATTATAGTTAATTTTTCAGTTGACATGAGTGTATTATGTTCAACATCTTACAAATGGTTTGCTAAGGCACCAGGAGAGTAGTATATTTTCCCACATTGATGGCAAGTATATTTATTGGGTCTGTAATGAACAACATTTTTATGCTGTGACAAATTCATTACCAGTTTGCCACACAAAGGGCAAGGATGATATATACAACAGTTCTGTTTTTTATGTTCTGCCAATTCAACCTGTAAAAAGAATATGTATGTACTTAAATTTTACAATGTGTAAATAATTTAAATTTATGGTATCATAAATAATGATACACAGGATTATGTCTGATAGCAAACAGTAGTTTCATCTAAATTCATCATTATATATTCTTTAATTTTTTTATGAAAAACATAGTTAAGCATTACCTGAGTGTCAAATTTAACATCACATTTTCTGCACTTTAGTTCTCTTATTTTTTTCACATGGCTTTTGAGATGTTTCAATGTTTCTGTATCACTTCTTGTCCAGTTTGTTTTAGGAATTTTTTGCATTAGTTTCATAAGTCTTCTATTCTTAATTGCCTTTGCTTTGGTTGTTTTTTTTTTCTTTTGGGTTTTTGTAACTTTTTTACTTTTTAATTCTACAACAGGATCCAACATATCAGATGAATCGGTGTCTCTAAACTCAAAGTCATTATCAATAGACTGACAGTATTTACTAATAGTTGTAGTATTTTTTGTAGCTTCTCTTCTTTGTTTCATTTGGAGGAGGATGAGTTCAAAGTCATGCCTAACCATTGGTTGAGCACAATTAGCTAAAATAAAACAGGTTTGTGGTTCCAGTTAAATCTTATAAAATATTATAATAATTGTATTATCGTACCAAATAGTTAGGTTACTGCATCAAGGAAATTAAGTTGTAATAAATAATGTAATGTTGAGACTCACTCAGTATTGTTTCAGTTGATATAGTTTTACGAAATATAACATCTGATGCCTCACACTTCCTTTTAAAATGGAATGCAACTTTCAGTTCTTCTAAACACTCCTTGCAAACATACTTGGGATAGTAATCTGATTCGTTGATCTAAAATAATTCAATGAAATGATTTACTATAAATATAGTAGGAAATAGTTGTTTAATGTGTTCCTACTATCCTCATAATTTGGAAATATATATGTATACAAATATAGAGGATGTCAAAGAGGGGATAATCCGAAAGGTGTTCTTAGTACCTCAGGGTCTATAAAAAAAAAAACAATTTCAAATTTAAATCATTTGAGACAAAAAAATACATACTATACTATATTGTCAAATCTGAATCTAAAACAGTAATCTCAATCTGGACATTCTATAGAGAAAAATTATATAAGTCTCATCTTTTACAAAACTTACCGTTATATTTGCCACAGTTCTAATGGCTGTCATGATTAAGGTATCATCAAATTTATTTGTAACTGGAATGTTTGCAGAATTGGTGCAAACTCTGCAAATCATATCTCCATCAACACTTTCCACTCTAAAATAGTGTACAGATTATTTTCATATACATATAATACCTATATTATGTTAGTGCAAATCAAAACCTTTGCAACAATATAGTATCTCTACTGTGCAGTAATGAGATAGAGATAGATAGTAGTATGAGTATGTAACTTTTCACAGAATCAATTAGAGCCCCAGCTAACTACAGACTTTCTATCAGCCGATAGTTTGGTCGGGCTAATAATCAGTATGAAGATGTATGCAAGTCCGCATACTACAACGATTTGGTATCGGCCGATAAATAAGTTTGATAGGCTACTCAACTGCGTTAAAACTGAATGATGATCAAACTATCGGCCGACTGCTATATTAGTATGGAGCTCCTTGCGAGCGCGCACACTGACCGATTGTTTAGTCGGCTGATGGTTCACTTCGCTACGAGTTTTGGAGCCGGAAGGTCGTGCATTCTTTCATTATGTCCAATTCTACTCAATCGCTCGTTGTAGAAACGTAATCTTATTTTAATTTTCGGGTAATCTAGTAATTTTGTACATGTAAAATTTTCCATTTAATAATCTAGTACTGTAGATGGGATGCACACAATACTCTCAGACTCTCTTCTTGATTTTTCTCCTCCATTGTATGAGAGCAATTATAATATTTCTGGACAATATTTTACTACGAGAAACTTCCATTATGAGACAGCTCTCTTCAACAGGTAGCTTAAAAACTTAATATCGTCGGCCGACTGACCAACCCAACTGTTTAGTTGGCGTAGTGTGCGCGCTAACAGCCCAACCCGACCAAAATATCGGCCGATAGAAAGTCTGTAGTTAGCGGGGGCTCTTACACTATATTTTCTTAAGATTTTTAAGAAAATAGAGTAAAGACAAATTTTATTTTCACTTGATTAAATAATTAATTTGTTTTAAAATAACCATTTCTTATAAATTAAAAATTATCTGCGTAACTCACTTGTAGCTGGCTACAGACTCAGTTTCTTGTTTTTGTGGAAAATTAGATTGATTTTGTCTTATTGACTTCCACAATAAATATTCAGTCAACTGGAACATAGACATCTTCTATGTTAATTTTGTAACAACTATTCCAACAAATTCATATTCTTTACACTATTATAATAACATTCCGAATCTTTATTTTGTACGGCAAAATAAAATATACTTTTTATATTTTGGTCATGCCAAAATTGCCAAAATAGAAAACAGACAACCTACGAACGAACGTAAGTTATGAAAATATTGTGTTGTGATTGGTGGGTGGGATGGATGTTGGTCATGTTGGATTTGGAATTGGAAATCTAAAAAAAATGAATGAACGACTTTATTTCGAATGTTGCCAAGGTTTTGTTATTTTATTTAAAACTAGCTTTCCGCCCTGCGGCTTCGCCCGCGTTTTACACTTTCCCGCAATTTTCTTTGCTATATTATAGCCTATGTTACTCGGGGATAATGTAGCTTTCCAAAGATGAAAGAATTTTTAAAATCGGTCCAGTAGTTTCGGAGCCTATTCATTACAAACAAACAAATCTTTCCTCTTTATAATATTAGTTTAGATGAAAATTAGAGTCCTCTACTATAAAAAATCATTGGAGTCCTCCTTTAAAACTAGAAGAGTGCTACCTATCTCTTTGACTAGTGCGTTAGACTAGTAGACCCGCCTGCAGCTTCACTTGTGTTATTACGTTATCTAGATACATAAATAGTTTGACATCTAGCCTTCCTTGCTAATTGTGATAGCTAGCATTGAAATATTTTTTTGAATTGGACCAGCTGTTGTTCATATGATTATCGCGTAAACAAACAAATAAACTCTACAGCTTTATAATATAACTTTAACGCTCCAAGTGGGCAGACTGTTGATACTACCTAAATTTAAGAACTATTCTGTACCTACACAGTTTTACAATAAATAATTCTTTATCTTTATCTTTAAGTCATATTTTTATTTATATATAAAACGCATTGTTTGGAAAAACTGTAATGTTACGTCAATGATTCTTTATAGAGGCATTTTTGCGAAACTTTTCACATGGCAATACATTATGTGTTTCCACCTACGGACATTATGCTCTATAACGGGGTAAAGTCAGGGTGATAAAAAATAATAATAATTGCTAACGAATTATAGTTCACTTTAATGAACACAAGAAGTAATTCTTTAATTTTTTATAAATCATAAATCGGATAAATATACAATTACGTGTGGTACATCCATAAAAATTTGACTTTAAAAGATTAGGGAAAATTGGTCTCGGTGTGTGGCAATACTATTCCTTGATGTTTTGGTGGATATTAAAAATACATTTTGAGAATTTTGCGTGTTAAAATGCCTCAAACAATCAACGGTAGCGAGCGAAGGCTGTTATTCTGTATGATATCTAAGTATCAGGAGAAGCAGCAGGAAAAAGAAGCTGAATTTCTGCAGAAACAGGATTGTTTACATAATGTGGTTGATTTCCTAAGTTTGTAGTGCACAAACATTTTGATACTTTGATCCCATTTTTGTGGTTCTCGACTTTTATTTTCTTTTTATAATACTGTTGCCTTCTTTTATGATAGCTAAATAGCATTACTACATATTTGGAAAAAGAAACATTTTATTGAAGTAAATTTATGAATTATGATTCAAAATTCTGATTTTGATTACGATGAATAAAAAAAAACTTAAATAATTGAGACTTTTATTTATTAACTTACACTAAGATATTTCTAAGATGCACCCTAGGCGTGTAGGTAATCTGAAGAATATTACTTGTTTATATCGGAGTAAAAAAAATATGTAAGGATATTTATTTAGAATAATAGAAAAGTATCAAATTATGTTATTCCAAGTTATCACATTATTTAATGTATTGCCATACTAAAAATTTTTGAATTTGCCGGGTTTTATCAGGGCCATCTTTCGTAAGACAGACTATAGTAAATCATTGTGTTACGTGAATAAAAAACTTTTGGACTTTGATTATTTTATTACAGATTTATGTGTGCTTTTCCCTCAGAAGAACGAATTTAATGGAATGGCCCTAACCACGAATACATCGTGTATACCTACGCTAACATAAATTAGTGTTGTACGAGGTAGGTATATTATAATAATTTATCGATAGAGTTTGTTTTCAACTGAACTTTTTTTATGATAATGTATTTATTGTAAATTGAAGTACGTAAATATTAAATTATAGAATTATAGAATTAATACAGTTATAAAACCAAGCAAAACAAAAAACATTTTAACTAGAACAAAAAAAAATAGGTACTTAAGTAGAACTCAAATTCAAACATTCGTTTAGTTATATTCTGTGGGCATATTAATTTAGTGAAAATGAACTTTTAACCTTATTTTAACTAGTTTGAGTTCTACTTAATGTTTAAAGTTCATTTTAACTAAATTAATATACCCCAATGTTTTAGATAATTATAAAACACAATATACTTAATACAATATACTTACTTATATTTAGTATATTATTATATATCAAAATAATTTATATTTCAAAATAATATAATATTGTATAAAAAACCTGAAATCTAATCCGTCATTTCATTCTACGATTCATGCTATTCTGCAAAAACACAATATATTATCAACATTTATTCAAATTAACATGGTCTATAATTTTTTACCTAAGTCTAAAATCAAAATATCGATAACTCGTGCAATATACAAGAACACCACTATCGATGTAAACAAAACCAAAAAGTGACAGTAAATGATATCCAAACTATCCAAAGTGACAGTAAATGATATCGAAGGAAGCTGAAGAAAGGCACGTGCCATAAATATTGGCAACCAAGCGCAACTGTTGAGTATATAGTTAGGCTCCTTTTAATTCCATACATAAGACAGAGATGTCATCATTTTTATTTTAGTCATCTTATAAACTAATTCCATAGACAATTTAGTAACATATCTATTGGTATTCTATTATCTAAGGCTTTTCCCAACTCAACATTTTCCTCAGGTTTTTTGACAATGACATTGACAATTAGATAAGAAGCCGCACTCGCAAGTGGTTGTGCTTTGGTTGCTGGAGAAAATTCTGTTGTTTTGTTTTTTCTATTGGTGTAAAATCCTCGTTATGAATTTATCCGAAGAAAATACATTTGGAAATGGACTTCTATACGTGGGATTCAATCAGGATCAAGGTAATAAGAAACATTCAAAGTGTTTCAGGACAAAATATGTATGAACATTCAAAATAGATAAAATTATTTTGTTGTGACGATTGTTGTTTTGTAACTTCCAGGTTGTTTTGCCTGTGGAACGGAAAATGGATTTCGAGTGTTTAACAGCGATCCGCTTAAAGAAAAAGAGCGTCTTAATTTTGCTGAAGGAGGATTGTCCTACGTAGAGATGTTGTTTAGATGTAATTATATGGCATTAGTTGGGGGTGGCAAGACTCCAGTCTATCCTCCAAACAGAGTTATAATTTGGGATGATCTGAAGAAAGATTCCGCTATATCACTTGATTTCAACAGCCCTGTCAAAGCAGTGAAACTAAGGAGGGACAGAATTGTTGTTGTTTTAGGTAAGTATGATGTAAAATGATAAGATTTGTTTACTCTATCATGTCTCAATCACATATTTTATTTTATAATAAAAGACATTTTATTTTGAAGCATATTTTTGTTTTCAGAAAATCTTATAAAAGTATACACATTTACGGCTCAACCACAACTGTTACATGTTTTTGAGACTTGCCAGAATCTACGTGGACTTTGTGTTGTATGTCCTAACAGCAATAATGCACTGCTTGCATATCCCAGCCGCAAAACAGGACATGTTCAAGTAAGTTACATGTTTAATAATGTCAGATAACTGTGAAATATGTTACTTAATGGCTACTCAAGTTGAACAAACACTAATGAAAGGTTAAATATAATAGTTTTCTCATGCAAATTTTTAAACTTTCCGTCTGCCTCAATTGTAAAGTGAAAGTTGTTTCAGAGACATAAACATATATAGTATGTACAATGTACATTACACATAAATGAGTCACTTGGATTTATCTGATAATGTTATTACTGCCATACTATTTTTTACCATAAAATTGTCTAACAATAATGTGCACGCTGTGGCCCCCTGTAATTAAAAGAACATAAGTTTCGAAGACCTTGTGAATAATGTTTAGAATATAAATCAATGTATCTTTTGTTGGGAGTCCTTAAAATAAATAAATAAATTTACAATACTTACAAGATTTATTTTTCAGTTGGTAGAATTGAGTAGTCATGCAGGGCCAAGTTCTGCTCCAGAAGGTCACCTTATTGTTGCCCATGAAGCCCCACTTAGTTGCCTGGCCTTAAATGTTGGTGGCACCCGATTGGCCACAGCTTCCTCTAAAGGCACATTGATACGAGTTTTTGACACAGCTACTGGACAAAAACTAGCAGAGTTAAGGAGAGGGGCTCATCAGGTACATAAATATGCTGTTTTTAAAACAATAATTCATTTATTTCTAAATAGCTGTTTCATCTTTAATTTTTGGTATTCCTAAATTTTAAGTACCTAATTTACACTAATTCTTGCTGCAGTAATATTATAGCTCATAAAAGTCTTGTATTGTTGAAAGTTTATAATATGTTTATTAGATCCCAAGATTACGAACTTGGAATTATACTAAATACCAGATTTTTATAATCTTATTACCAGCTACCTAAAGACATCCAATTAAAAATATATAATTCTTTTTTATTTTTCTTTACAGGCTACCATATATTGCATAAACTTCAACCACACAAGTACCAATCTGTGTGTAACATCAGACCATGGGACGGTACATGTCTTCAGTCTTGAAGATGAGAAATTGAATAAACAGTCTGGATTGGCCACTGTTAATTTCCTGCCAAAGTACTTTTCAAGCAACTGGAGTTTTTGCAAGTTCACCATTCCCAATGGACCACCATGTATATGTGCTTTTGGAGTGGATAAAAGTTCTATTATTGGTTAGTATTTAAACATATTGCTCACTTACCTATAAATAAAAATATTTATTTATTTCTCTCACAAAATCATTACTACTTTGTTTGTAGTAAATTAACTTAATGTATAGATAATTTTAAAGACATCAGTACTGAGTCATTGTGAGAGACTGGTGTCTGATGTAGGTTCTATAAGATCCTGAATTACAGCATCTATCATCATCTATGCATCATCATTGAGTGAAACATCTATTACAATCAGGAATGATAACGATGTTCTAAAGTTTTTAAATATTTGATTGTTCCAGTGATCTGTGCTGATGGCTCTTACTACAAATACAAGTTTAATGAGAAGGGTGAGTGCACTCGGGATGTCTACGCTCAGTTCTTGGAAACCTCTGAAGACAGGTAAAAAAATGTGGCCTTTTTACGGATAAAATGTCAAGTTATACATTTATATTGAATGTATGAAAAAAATTAAAGGTTGTCCTCCATCTCTTATAGTATGAATGGGAAATTAATCTTTGTTATTCCAATAAGTTTCCAATATCTGAAAGTCTTTCTCTGTACTCATAAGAATAATATTCTGAAGGAGCTTAGATTGTTTTTAACAATTGTTTAGCTACTTTTAGTTGAAAACATAGGCTTTACGAGTCTAATAATATCAAAGTCTCTGTCTAAGAAATATTTTATTTATAATGAAGCCATATTGTGTTATGCTTAAAAAATGGCTTATTATTAAAAAATAATGAATTTTAGTTGAATGATTGGCTGTAGTATAGTTGTTATAAAAAGTCTGATTGATAGGATAAAGTTAAGATTATATTAAAATGTTACAGAATAAGCTTTAAAGCTATTAACAAATATATTCTAAATATGCTATGATTCTAATACAATTATGACTGTTTTATTTATTTATTAGGGTATAGTACAATGCATAAGAAAAGTAAATTGTTATTATTGATGGAAGATATGTAACTGTGTATGTGACCAAAGTTATTGTTTGATCTCATAATAGGCCTAGATTTGGCTGCAAGTTACAGAGATCGCCAAACTTCTTCCTTTTACAAAATTGGCCTGTATTAATACAATTTATCATAGAATCATAAAAGTGGCCACATTTCTATAGACATTGAGATCTCAGTGTAGTTCTAAGTTCCTAATTTTTTTTTGACACTTCGAAATTTTCGCTATCACTAAAAAAACAGAACTATAATCTTTTTATCTTGCCATCTGGATCTTTCTTAAATAATTTTCTCAAGAGTCTTATGAATTTATTTACTAACGAAATATATTATTGTATTTTTTCATATTTTAACTAAATAAACTGACAGAGGCTTTGATATAAGAATTGTTACGTTTATTGACTGTACGTTTATTGATTGACCAGGGAGGTAAATAATTTATAGGAAGTGATAAAATCTGGAAATGTATTAATGACAGGACATGCCTTAGTGGTGACCATGCTTACAGACGCTGCTGTGTTTTTACTGAGCTTGTTCTTTAAGACAAGAAATCTGGTATAAAGTAAGCAAAAAATCTAATAAAACTTGAGTGATATACTTTATGTATATACTATGTACCGTGATTATTTCTCGCAAACAAACAGGACTTAACGCCATTTGGAACAACAAACAATAATTTACTAATGATTACCTAAAGTACCTACCATCTTTACCGATTATAGTACAGCAGTGGCAGAATAATTAAGCTATGAATAACCATATTTTGTTTTATCTAATGAATTTACATGTGTTTGATGAGTCTTATTGTGAATGTAGTATGTATATCATAAAAAGTTTAAGTTGTTCACTGATGTAATGAGATTAACTTGCTTTCTTCTCAATGCTTAAGAATCTATGACATTGATTTGTAAATAAAGGAACGTAAAATTATATATTAGCTTATGAACCTATATTTAACAATTACCTACATATTGATTTGTGATATTTGTTAATCATGCGATGGCCCTTATTGTAATCAAGATTTTATATAATAAATTAGATATATTTTTAATTTGTTCTCTTATTCAGTAACATCCTACTTAATATGACTGTTATTTTATTTTTGACTGACCTTAGGATTAGACTTCACACACTAAGGACTAATTTTGAGTCAAATTGCTGAAAAAGGAGTCCCCAAACTAACATAGATCTAAAAGATGCGACATGTCATGTACTATACAAACTTGCTGAGATCGTATAAACACCATAGTGATCCGCCTGGTCAGTTTGATTATACCAAATCCCTCTAGATCTTTGATGTTCTATTGGTAGAGCCATGCTCTCTAGTAAGAAGTATTTATTTAGGTAGTTATGGATTTTAATAATAATAATGATGAGTAGCAAGAGTTTTGTGGTATGAAATGGAAAAAATATACACCAACAATAATTATATATATTTGTAACTCTATTAGCTATGTAAATTATCATTGGCTATCTTTTTAAAACATCAATGAACGTATTTCTGGGCACTTTAATGTTAGCAACACTTCTCATCTTTTTCTTGCCTTCAGCTTGTTGCTTTAATAGTTTTTTTCTTCGGGTAATATCACCACCATACTGTAAAAAGGTTGAATAAATTATTGTAAAAACTATAATTTATATCGATACCTACAAAAAAAATATTATTTACATTCCAAATTTTTTGTCTGTCTGTTTGACTTGATCTTGTTAATAATTAATTAGAAAGCTTTAGATTTTAGTACAAGATAAGTTCTTGCAACTTACCAACTTCGCGGTTACGTCTTTCCTAAAGGCCTTTATTGTTTCTCTTGATAACACTTTGCCACCTACGATAGCTTGTATTGCAATCTGAAATTTATATAATTGGTTATAAATTATCTTATCATCAACAATATTATTCATCATAATCATTGTGTTTATTCTATTTATATTTCCTAATATACGACTCACGATGGAGCATACTCGACTCTGGATTTTTCTTTTAGAAAAAATTGTGTGCGTTCGTAAAAAATATAGGTGCTTTTAAAACACGCGATCTAAATGTGAAGGAAAACATCGTGCGGAAACCGGCAAGTTCCGAGAGAGCTTTAAAAAGTTTGAAGGACATTGTGTCTTTCACCAACCCACACTCTGCCAGCGTGGTGAATTAAGGCCTAATTTATCTCGTCAAGACCCTGTGCCCCAGCAGTGGGAACATAAAAAGGGGTGATGATGATGATAGGACAGCAGAATAATGGTGTGTAGTAGGTGTTGTAAAATAGTTCTTACTTGAACCATCTGTCTAGGAATCATTTCTTTAAGCTTTTCAGTTAATCTTCTAGCTGTGAACTCCACGCGACTTTGATGCACAATGGTTGATAACTCGTCAACTAGAACGCCGTTCAGCAAAATATCCATCTGTAAAAATACTACCCAATATAGTATCTAACAAGGAGTAATACTACTTCAAATATTTCAAGAACACAAAAAGTTATATCAGCCGTTCTTAAGATTAAGCGAGACGATCAAAGCAAACTATTTTCATATATATAACTATTTACTGTAATGTAGTCTGTGGGATGCGTAATAAATAAATAACGCGGACGAATCCGCGGGACGGAGAGCTAGTAGTAAATAAAACACAATACCTAACACTTACCCTGACAAGCGCGCTAGGGTGAAACCCGTGATCGTGGTAATCGAAGCTCGCGAATCCAGATGTGATACTCTTCAAGGTATCATGGAAGTCCACCACCACTTCGGAGAGCGGCAACACGAACTGCAGGAGCGTCATTCTGTCGTCGACGGCGCTGGACGGCAGCGGGACGCCGCGCCGGTCCATGCACAGCGTCGTCACCACCCCGATGTACTCCACGGGAGAAATTATTGTGCCTAAAAAAATAAAAGTGATAATGAATAAAAAAATAAAAAGAAGAGGTCGCTTTTAGCGATAAGGTCACTAATTGTGTCATTATTATAGTTAAGTAATTGATGGTGTACAATAAAAAAGTTGTATCTATCATCATCAATCACTGGCTAATGCACAATGTTGGCTAATTGACTTTTATTCAAGTGGGTTCAAACCCAGCCGCGCCCTCTAGAGTTTTGTTCTTATTTTAGATTCAAGCACAAATTATTTAGAAAAATGAAAGAGAAAGCATTTGAGACACCGTTATTCCTGTTCCTTGAGGCAAATAACTGAAAATCTATGGGAAACTTATCAGTGCTGTGAATGTGAATATCTGACGACGACTGATATTTGATAAGTAAGACTGTCCTACTGGTCTTCCAGTATGAAATGTATGAAACTTGATGATAAACTTACCAACCACTAGAGGTTCATACCACTCCTCAATGTTCTGGGCTTCTGGCAATTGTAAAGGATTCGTGATCAATACTTCTTCACCTCGAAACTGCTTTATAGCTTTCGCTCCTCTGACCCTACAAAAAAAGAATACATAAATAATTTGAAAACAGAAAGAAAGGATCACGCCTAGGTAAACGCGGTAATAAAATACCTACACACTGATATGCGAAGAACCTCTGTTTTTGCTAATTTGTCTGTTTAAAATATTTGTAAAAGGAACTATAAAACTAAGAACGACTTTGTTGGGCTAAACGCGGGGCTCTTAAAATAGGTTAAAGATGTATGTCCTTTATTTCCATAAAACCATACAGTTCACTTTGACTAATAGGCCGGGATCCGTAGTACATGGAAATCAAGTGATTACTAACAAGCTAATTTTTGGTGAGTAGCTTCGTTTCGATGAGACGACTAAAAATATCCTATACCCAAATCTCGATTGTGGTAGCTAACAGAGATATCAAGGATTAAAAAAATCAAGGATGTAAAACCGGGATAACGGACCACGAAATTTGTCGGACAATATGTCCGTTAGATTTGATATATATTAATTAAGTATACAACAAAAAATCAGCTGGTTAGTAATCATAGTAATCATTTAAATTGACCTCGTTTTCGATACATTTTCGAAATGGCGGACTCTTTGATCAAACCATAGGTTTTGTAGGACAAACATGTTTTTATATAATTTAGATAATTATCTTGAGATATAACATATTGTCCTACAAATTTCGTGGTCCGTTATCCCAGTTTTACATCCTTGATTTTTTTAATCCTTGATATCTCTGTTAGCTACCACAATCGAGAGTTGGGTATAGGATATCTTTGGACGTCTCATCGAAACGAAGCTACTCACCAAAAATTAGCTTGTTAGTAATCACTTGATTTCCATGTACTACGGATCCCTGACTATAATAATAACTTGGTGCTAATACATAATAAACTTCAGTTTTATTATTTTTTGTTTTGTGCATTACGTTTATTATTCTTATATCTTACTTGATTTTATATGGCACAGAAGGAGCAGTCAGAATAGCCTCTGCTTTATACTCTTGAAGTAGCCTCTGGGTAAACACGTCTAGATGTAGTAATCCTAGGAAACCGATGCGCCAACCCTGTCCCAATGCAGGGCTGAAAAAAAAAGAAAGCCATGAGTGTGTTTACATTATTAAATTGAGTGTGACATATTAAACTTGAATTTATTAAATCAATATTATTGTGAATTTTCATCAAAATCCATTCAATATATAACATAAAAACTGTTGTGGTTTGATGGTCCTGAATATGTTTTGGGGCGAAACTGTTGACCAAATTCAACTGTGTGAATTGTCCGGCAATATTTATTATTATTAGTAGTATAAAAAATATATAAAGTTACCTCGAATCGGCAGTAACAGTGACCGCAGAGTCATTCAGCGCCAGTTTTTTGATCGCATCACTCAGCATTAGATGCTGAGATTGGTCGGCTGGGAAAATACCTGCGTAAACCATGTGCTTCACGGGCGCTATTTTAGAAGCGTTTTTGTTTTCCGCGTATTCTTTAGCGAGTAGTTGATCGCCGACTGCTCCACCGCCTTTTGGCCCACAACCTTTGACATAAGTAACATACATTTAATATTTATTAACAACAATTTGTATGGTCTGCAAATATTTGTTCCGGGTGTCTGGGTGTTGTATGTATAATAAAAAATATCTATCTATGTATGTATATTATATTAAGTATATCAAAATCTAGCACCCGTAACACAAGCTTCGAGCTTACCACAGGGCTAGATGTCGCTGTGTAAAATTGTCCAGTAATATTTATATTATTTATTAATATTTATTTATATTATATATATATATTATATTATATTTATATATTATTTATATTTTCTAGGTTTTATTATGTTTCCAAAAGGGAAAAATAAAATTTAAATTCAGAACGCAATAACGACTGTATAATAAACCCAAACATCTGGTCTGCCTAAAGTCTATGTTTATCCTTTTTATATTTGAATGTACTAACACAAATATTAATTTTAATGGGTCTACTTAGGTTACTGTTATCCACAAAATCTATTATAATAAGATTTTAATGATAATAACTTACCTACCATAACAACCTGCCCAGCTATTGCCTCTTCAATAGGCTGTTCACTTGGTCTCAATAATGCCAAATACTTTACAGTCTGCTGTTTTAAATCAGAACTCCATTTTACTGACTGTCCAACTTGAATCTTTCCAGAATGGATGTAAGCTAAGCACAATACCCCTCTATATTTATCATGCCAAGTATCAATAATATGTGCTCGGAAATGGTTATCCTCATCAATAACAGGAGGGGGTACTCTTTCTATGACTTGTTGAAGTAACTCTTTGACACCCCAACCTTTTTTTGCAGAAATACTCATCACAGTTTCTGGGTCTATTTTGAATAAAGAATTCAGTTGAGTTTTTACTTTGTCTGGGTCAGCTCTTGGTAGGTCTACTTTATTGAGAGTAGGTATTATGACTAGGTTGTTCTTTTTAGCCAATGAATGTACAGCTACTGTTTGAGCTTGAACTCCTTCATTAGCATCGACTAGCATTATGACACCTTGGCATGCTGTAACACTTCTGACAACCTAAAAAGGTTAATAGACAAATTGTTATAAAATGAATAGAAAAACTCAGGAAAATTTTGAAGGAAAAATAAACATACTTCATTAGAAAAGTCAACATGCCCGGGAGTATCAATGAGGTTCAGGAGATAAGTTTCACCATTGTGAGTGTAGTTCAGAGATGCTGTGACAGCTTTTACAGTAATTCCTCTTTCTCTTTCCACCTAAAAATTAAAAGAACATAATCTGAGGGTCAACTTAACTGCACATTAAATTACTTGCTTGCTTACTTTTGAATGATCTAGTTGAAAAAAACCTTACAATACCTGCAATTGATCCAGTACTTGTGCGTTCTCTCCGCCTGGCTTTATCACTCCGGTGATCTCCAGCAGTCTGTCTGCTAAAGTGCTCTTCCCATGGTCAACATGAGCCACAATACTGAAATTACGAATTCTGCGCAACTCTATTTGTTCGTCCGAACCCCCTAAGCTACTCATATATCTTTTATTCAGCCTAAAACACAAATGAATTAGTATAATTAGTCAGGTTAGTTCTTTGGTTTTGTTTTTGAATTATCTAGTTGGTACATTGAAGTACGGACCTCTGGTAGGACTTGAAGGAATAGAAAGTATTTACATATCTAACATTCCAAATTAACCGGACCATTTCTGTTAATTTATAGGTAATTCCTAGTTATTATTAGAAGTTAAATACATTTTACACAAACGAGTCCCAGTCCCACAGCCTATTCTTCTTCTTTTAAATTATGACATAAGATTATGACGAACGCTCAGAAGAAGGACGAACGTGACTGGCTATTGGAATAATGCCATCAACCGCCAATGTCATGTAATTGGATGACATTTAAAAAAACTCGACAGTCTTCCCCAAAAAAGCAATGAAACCAAGCATTTTAAGTTCATTCAAGAAAATATTCAGATTAAGCCATGGTTCTTCAAAATAAAACTTGACAAACGTGCCACTACGGTTTTGATTCGGATGAGGTTGGGGCACACATGTACCCCAGCTCATTTAGCTCGGATGAAAATTGTTAGTGACACCTCCTGCGACTACTGTGGACATGACTATTGCGATGTCAATCACATCTTTTTAAACTGTAACAATTTAAATAATAAACCGTTATATGATAATATTGCTGCCATGAGTATCCCACTCCCCACCAGTATACCAGTTCTCCTCGCAACCCTTAATGTAAATATTTATCATAGTATTGCTAATTTCATTAGCAATAACAACATTAATATATAGTAGTGTAGTTATTTTAGATATATATATAGTATAAAATATCATATTTTTTACTCCTTTATGTGTATGTACAAAATTATATAAAATTCTAAGTATGTATGTTATAAATACCACTCCTGATCATTTTTTTTTATTTTCATTTCGCGTACGGATAAATTATTTTTATTTAAACCGCTTCCTTAATTTTCTTTTAATAAAAAAAAAAAAAACACAGAAAATGGCAAATGCCCTGTGCAGAACGCCAAAAAAAAAAAAAAAAAAAAAAAAAAAAAGCAATGAAAAAAATCAATTGGAGTAGATAGAAAATAAAACAAAAGAATAAACGAAATAACTAGAATTGATATTTTTAAAAATCGAACAACTAAAATAAAGTTAGAATTATTTACTTACAAAATATATATCTACTTTAAGAAATATATATATTTTAAATAAGTACCTACATATATACTTTTTAATACCTACTACTTTTTTAAAGTTAGATCGCTATGAACAGAATGTTACTTTAAAAAGAGGAGGTATTAAACCAGCAAATATAATAACAATAGTTATAATGAGCTACACAAATTGAAAGACAGTGTATAGTTTTAATTTACTATAATCAAAATAATTTATTCTTAATTATTAATCTAAATTATGTATACCTACATAACACCGTATAATTTTGTATCTAGGTACAGCAGTATACATATTTGTGGACGGATTCGGCATAATCACCCATTACAATAAGATTAGATCACATTTTGTGGACGGAATTGATCTATTATTATTACCTATGTACATTCACTTATGTAAATTATATAACTTCTTCCACACTTTGGTCAGCAGATTCTGAAGAAGGATTGTCATCAATGGTCTCAGATTTCAGCGCCTTCAAAAGTTGCTCAAATCCTTTAACAAAAAATATTAATGAATAAAAAAAATAGATAAATAAAAAAATAAAATCCGTAAATAGTAAGTACTTACTTGGAACATCAGCATGTTCCGGAGCAAGGTGTATCAACAAGCGCAGCACTTTCTCCTCAGTGACGAGTCCGGAGCGACCCGTGATCGCACGCAGCAGCTGTTGACCGCCCGTAACACCTGTAAAAAATAATAATACAGAAAGCATTTAGTGGAGGCCACGGATCGGCAAACGCGGCGTCGAACGTCCACCAACAAGATGGACAGATGATCTTGTCAAAGCTGGTTCATGCATATGTCTACCAGTGGACTTGCGATGGCTGAAATGATGTGGGTTCGATTCCTACCCGAGGACAAAAGGTAGGTGGAGCTACCTATATCTAAGCTTTGCGCTTACCATGGGACCAGCAGCCTTATTAGCAGGCAAGTTCACCGGAGACGAAAAAAACTAAAATTAACATTTACCTGCGGTGATTTCTCCAGTTTCTAAGGTCTTCTTGACATCTAGGAAACGTTTAACCAACGTGCTTTGTTCCTGCAGAGCCATTGTTTGTGCGCCTGAAATGATTGACACGAGATTGTATTAGTCGATCTATAATATTGTCATCATCACTCCTATTTATGTTCCCACTGCTGAGACACAAGCACCTCTCTCTTGACAAGAGAGATAAGGTCTTAATTCACCACACAGGCTAAGTGCGCGTTGGAGAATAACAGTCTTTCAAGCTTTATAAAGTTCTCAAAACATGCCGGTTTCCTTACGATGTTTGCCTTACGGTTAGAGGACGTATTTTCAAAGGATAATGTAGTTAAGGTTGGCTGACCTGCTTCCGGATCTGACGATTTGGCCAGACATTTAATAGCTTCTTTGAGCGCTTCCAAGGCTTTTTCATAATTCTGAAATTAAAACAGAAGGCGAGATGACAAAAATACTTAATTCGTTTCAAAACTCACACTTCACTTCCCCATTAGGTGAATTGGAGTTAAATGAGCACAACATTTGAGTCATGATAAGTATTATTTTAAATATTTTATGCTACTTTTTGTATTCATTATTTCCACTACGGTTGCCTAGAAGAGATCGCTCTCAGCGATAAGGCCGACCCTTGTACTTTTAAATTTTAAATAGTATTATGTAAGTTTACTAATTATGTTTTATTTTATAAGTACTTACCTACAATAAAGTATTAAGTAATTAATTAATTCATTAATTATATTGCCTTTAATAAAACCTACCTCATATTCATCCACTTCCATCTTCGCACATTCCGCATAAAACGCGGCCAGTTTCCCGAAAGCCTTCGCCCTCGTGTAGAAGTGCAGCACATGCCGCATTACGTCGGGCCGCGTGCGCCAGTCCGCGTGTCTGCGGAGGTAGTCGGCCGCCATTAGCTGCGCGCTTTTGTCGCGAGTCGCGGCTGCGAAAGTCGCTATACGATCTGCGTCACCCGATCGCATTAGCCAGCGCATTGCACCTGCCTGGAACAATATAAGTAGGTACCTATTATTAAAATCACAAGAGATGTCAAATAGGTATGACTATCGTTTGTCTCTAAACGAAAAGATTAATTGCAATCAAAATTGACCGACCACAGTGGGCTCTCTGCATTAACATAAATCACAAAATTAGTAGCTTTAGATTCGAGTGGTCGTTTCAAGGTACCGTAACTACCTACGTAGAATTCCCGCCTCGAAACAATTTTTTTTTCTGTTTCGAGGCGGGAATCGAACCCGCAACCTCCTGTAGGCAGACCTTCGCCCGCTGCGCCACAGAGGTCGTCAAGTTACCTATGCTGTCTTGTGTCATACAAAAAGTATATCTGTAAAGGCTGGAGCAGATCACGCGCACGTACGAGTTGTAATGTATGGAAATGTAAGCAGTGTGTCCTGTCTCAGTGGTCCGTGCGCGTCTACGCATACGCATCTGGTCTGCTCCAGCCTTAAATGACATGTGGAGCTGTACAAACCTTGTCCCCCGCGTGCGCGAGTCTCTTGGCCGCCTGGTGGTAGAGGCCGCGCGCGCCGAGCACGTCCGCCAGCCGCCGCAGCAGCACGTCGCGCCCGCCGGTCCCCGCCGGCGCCGCCAGGCGCTCGCTCAGCGTCTCCGTTAGCGGCGCCGATGACTGCTCTACGATGTCGAGGGCCTCTTCGTACTGGATATAAATTAATATTGCTGGACAATTCACACAGCAACATCTAGCCCCGTGATAAGCTCTAAGCTTGTGTTACGGGTGCTAGATTTCAGATATACTTAACTAGCTTTCCGCCCTGCGGCTTCGCCCGCGTTTTACACTTTCCCGCAATTTTTTTTCTTTGCTATATTATAGCCTATGTTACTCGGGGATAATGTAGCTTTCCAAAGATGAAAGAATTTTTGAAATCGGTCCAGTAGTTTCGGAGCCTATTCTTTACAAACAAACAAATCTTTCCTCTTTATAATATTAGTATAGATAATATAGTAGATATAGAAGATATAGATAGAATATACATACATCGATAGATATTTTTTTATTAGACATACATACATATATGACACCCGGAACAAATATTTGCAGGTCATACAAATAGTTATTCCGAGGCGGGAATACAACCCGCAACCTCTTATGTCGCAGGCGGTTTTTTGCCCGCTGCGCCACAGAGGTCGTCAGTCAATAATTAATGTAATTTTCATACATTCATTCTTATCATAACTGGAGCAAGAATTTAAATAGCCTATTCTGTATACCCAGAATTCTAAATGTATATCTACAAAATTTCCATTAAAATCTAAAATAGACCCTTACAGATTTATTATAAGTATAGATAGATTGTTCTCACCTGTCCAGCGGAAGCGAGTAGCGCGGCCGCGTGCGAGTGGTGGTCCGCGCGGCGCAGGAGCGCGGCCAGCGCGTGCGCAACATCCGGTTCCAGTTGATCTCCCAGAGACTCCACCAGTGGGATTATGGCGTTAGTGTCGCCACAGCTCAGAGCTAGCTTTAGAGCCATATGGAGTTTGCCTGAAATAGAAGAATCGCCCATTCGCGAGAAAACATTTAAAAAGATATAAATAAGTATATTTTTTTCTGTATTGTTTTTTATGGTGGAAATATAAGATATACTATACAATTTTGTTTGTTTGATTAATATTGCTGGACGACTCACACGACGACATCAATTCTCGTCGTGGTAAGTAAGCTTGTGATAGATAACTGCTATGAATCGGTGCGTCATGTGTCAGATTTTTTCGAACACGATCCTTTGATGATCGTTCGTCATTTTGCTACTAGAGGCGCTGTTAACTTTCTTACGTTCAAGTTCGTTAAAACTACATGTACATACTTAAAAGATAGAACCTACCTAATACAGTTTGTTACAATGATGATTAAAAACTCACCAGCCTTCTGATAGAGTGAAATAGCTTGCTCATTCTGCCCTGCGTTTTCCAGTATAACAGCCGCGTTCAACGCATGTATGGGAGATGACGTGGAACCGGCGCGCCAGACCAGATTCCACGCACTAGCCTCAGCGGCCACTCGTATGGCACACGAAGTCGCGCCGCATTTTATATATAACTGTAAATATATTTATAAATATCAATTACTTATCGGTCATTACATATTATACTATTACCAATAAATGATGTATTTTAAACAATTGCAAAAAAACAGTTGTATTTTCTACATTATTTATATAAATGTACACGGGTTTTCTTTACCTTTACAGCACTTTCCGTTCTATCAGGTTGCATCTCCAAATACCTAGCCATTTGGTACATAGATGCGCGGGTCTTCTGACATATTTTTTCGGCGTCTTCAATTCTATTCATGTGGCAAAGAAGGCGAGTTTGTTCAGCAAAGTCGTTAGCTTTAGCATAGCCCTCCAGAGCCCCTTCCAAATCACCAATACTTTCGAGATAATGGCCCCACCAAACTAGCAGGCTAGGATCACTAGACGTAGAAACGATTTGTGCTAGCATAGCAGATTGGCCATTAGCAGTAAGCGTCCTCGGCACGTGAGGTACTAATGTCCCAGCGCTTTCAAAAAGTTTTAAAGATTCTGCCGTATCACCATTCGACCATAATACTTTTGCGAGTTTATGCTGAGCGCTTTTGATTAAAAGCACATTTTCTCCTTCGGCGGTTCCGTTAGAGATCGAGTTTAGTCCGTCCTCTTTGGCCGATATTAATCGTGTCATCAGATCAGGCCTTTGAGCTTCACGGAACAGCTTCTCAGCTTCCTCTGTCATACCTAAGTTGACAGCTAGGGCAGCCACTTTACAAGTGTCGTCCATGTCATTATCCTGCATCACTTTCCGCATCATTAGAGCACCCTTGATATTTCCCATTTTACCTAAACAAACTGCGCCCACTTCCGGTCTTTTCATCGCGACGCAAACTTTAGCTAAACTGTCCCAGATAATAGAGTTTTTGCTTCCCGTTATATTGGTCCCCACGACGACAGCCTTCTCTAAAAATCCTGTTGTCATGTAGAAGAGAAAATCCAAAATTTGCTTTAAGCTAGCTGGGTCATGTTCACTGCATTCGGCAAACTCCTGCATCAGAATCTTCTTGATATTTTGCTGAGACAGTATCACTACATAGGGAGTATAAAGTGAACATAACATGAAATCAGTCATAAAGTAGTCGTTGGAATTTGAACACCAATTTTTGTACTCGTAAAGCTTGCCCTCATAGCAGAAGAATAGATAAATTTTATCCAAATCTGCAGATCTCATGTGGACTGCTACGATTCTTGGATCATTGGAATCCCATAAGATTGCAATAGGAACACTTTGGTATGGAGGAGTGGAGTTTTCAGCTAGTAGGTGATTAGAGATAACGTCATTGGCCGCGTCCCAAAGATATAGTCTCGGATCGGGAGCTAGGCCGGAATTCGCTATGCTGAGGCAAATGTATCTTCCCACACAGTTGACACTGGCTCTCATGACTTCCCCAAAGTCTTCAATTATTTGATAGCAGTTTTTGGCGGGGTAGGGCATTCTGAGCCCTTTCTTTGTAATTTCAGCTAGCTTCAAAGTACCATCCAGGGTAGCTATAACAATAAACTTGCCAGTATTTGTTATACCAATAGGCTCACCCTCACCTTCAGTGCTTGGTAAAATGCCGAGATTTATTCCCGTGATAGAGTAGCATTCTACATGAGGACTTACTAACCCAACTAGAACATCATTGTAGATAATAAGAAGATCAGTTTTCCATGTAAAAGTTCTGATATGAGAAAATTTTGCTTCTATTTCTTTACTTGCCATCCATATCTAAAAATAAAAAATAACAATTTAGATTAGCAAAAGACTTTAATTTAATACATCATAGTATTACCTTATAGGTCAATAAGTTCTAATATAATACCTGTACTTCTTTACCATCTCCCAATGCTATGTACAAATCCTTGTAAGCTAATGCTCTTACTGTAAATAAAGTATCAATGTTGTTTGGTTCATCACTTTTATGAGTCACAGCAATTTCGTTAGATGACTTCTGAACCATAAAAACGTTAGGTGAGTAGCCCCAACATACAGGTTGCTCTCTAAGAACAAACACACTAGTTATACAGTTGACATGAAGCAATGGATTCATGAGGCCCTCTGATCCCCAGCTGACTTCTTTCACTGTCCCTTTGATAGAAGTTGAGCTTATAAGCTTCCAATTGTTCCTGTGATCTCTTCTCCACAAATAAAGATTCCCAAGGGATGTTCCACAGCACAGAGTATCACTCAGATTACAGTAGCTTATGCTTGTAAAAATATCTCCAGAAGCAATCTCTTCATTTTCATTTGGAAGGACATCATTGTCACCTGTTTCACTATCCCAGATTCTGATAACATTATCACCAGTTATGACAGCCACATAGAAGTTCCCTGCTAGAACTATACACTGTCCATTTCTAGCTGCCATTCTTACATGTGTGTCTGTTATAAGGGAGCCATCATCAGAGATCACAAACCTTGTCAAGCTGAGAGCACCTCCTGTTTCCCAAGCTACTAGAAGGTAAATGTTACTTATCATTCCCATGAACATGATAGAGCCAGGGGCATTCAACACCTCAGAACAAGCACCAGCATGGTTGATATAAAGAATAACACCATTCTCCTGTGCTGCATAGCAACTATGGTTGTCAGGTTGTGCTCCTTCTCTTACTCTAGCTGTGGTCCTAGGCCTCCAAGCTGCTAAAGCATCTAATGCGTTTTCATCACCAGCAACGGCGGCGCGTGCCAGGCCTCTGATTGATGATTCTGAGCTGGGATGGGGTGTACAAAAGGATGTGTGAGTAATGACATCCCCAAGCTGGTGATGGAAAGACGTTAAGGGGGCACCTGAGCCAGATTGCCATCCTGACAAGGAGCCAGCAGCATCCGCCGCGAGCAGCCTGCCTCCCCCGAGACTAAATGCGACACTAGTCAGCGCAGCATTGTGTGGTGCCTCCAGTCTTGCCCAAGAGTATTCAAGCCAAATGTACAGCTCACCACCATCCCAACCCACCACTAATAATCTTCTTGATGGATGCCACGCAAGAGCAGTTACTTGGTTCGATATTAAAATCGGCCATTCACAGCCTTCTAATGGTAAGCCCTGCAAATACAATGTTTTAGACAAGTGTTTTATCATTTTTTATGAGTAAAAAAAAAATTACTTACTGTTTCGTTGAATATAGTGACAAATCCTCCTTTATCTTGCTTATACGAACCAATCGCTAAAAGTGGGAGCATGGGATGCCATGACCCAACCGTAGAAACCACGTTACCGTCACTAAAATTAAGTTTAGTATCGATGTACAACGTCATATTACTTTAGTTTTAAACGTATTAGTTGAAATTCTGTATTTTCAAAATAAGTAATTCATGTTGATGAGAAATGTGTAAACTTTCATCATTTTGTTAAAGCTTGTTGTTATTTTATTTTGTTTACATTCTTCTACGATCGTTGCTATAGTAACAGGTGACTTTGACATGATATTTTACGTTGACATTTTGACACTAAATGTCTATGGTTGCTCTAGAATGAAAGATCACCAAAATAAAAGAAGAAGAAAAAGTAGAATGAAAGACGTTGCCAACTAATAAAGTTTATGATGGATGAAAATACTTTATTCAACACTAGCAGCCCCCGCGAACTTCGTCTCGCCATATAATTTTATTTGCAACTATCTCCATACTAAATTTCATCCAAATAAAATTTTCCCGCGTAAGCATGTATTTCCTGCGGTAAAAAGTCTCTCGCCCGCCATATACTTTTATTTGCAACTATCTTCTGCATACTAAATTTTATCTAAATCGAATTTTCCCGCGTAAGCATATATTTTCCCGCCGAAGCATGTATTTTTTCGCGGTAAAAAGTAGCCTATGTTCTGTCTCAGGGTCTAAAGATTGTATGTGCCAAATTTCATCAAAATCGGTTGAGAGGTAGGAGAATCTGGCTAGCTGAGCGCGGTGAGCGACAACCTCGCGACTTTTTTCTAATACTTGCATTTTTAAACTCGTGATATCTTCCGAATGACATGTCCGAATTGAATAATTCAAAAAGTTATAAAAAGGTATTAAAGCCGTCTTGAATATAAAGTAATTTATTTTGATAAGGATTAATACCAAGGTACAAATGAAGACCCTTTCAAGAGGCGGCATATATAAATTAATATTTTAGAATAAAAAACTGCTTACTGTGACATAACTATAATATTTAGACATATGCTGTCGCGACACTTTTTGTAGATAATGATGAGTTCTGCAAAGTCGTAGTACATGATTTTGTTCTATCATCAATAGTTTTCGCAGCGCACGCGACGTAAGGAATTTTTCAGGTCTTTTTTTTACACCTTATGTTACATTATTGGAGTTTTAGTAAGGATCCCTAAATTTTTTTAAAATATAATATAGCCTATGTTACTCGGGGATAATGTAGCTTTCCAAAGGTGAAAGAATTTTTGAAATCGGTCCAGTGGTTTCGGAGCCTATTCGTTACAAACAAACAAACAAACAAACAAATCTTTCCTCTTTATAATATTAGTATAGATATAGCGGGCAACACTAAACACGCAACTGCCTGATGTCTGTTTTGGCGTCGGCTTTTCTTTTTTGTTGATAAATATTTGTTTTACTGATAATATACATTCTATTTCCGTACAATGTGGTTTCTAACTTCAGATTATGATCATCAAAGAGCGATTTTTATAATGCATAATAAAAACGAAGTAATAATTGGGCGTAGCCCAGATACACAGATATGTGACTTCGCTATCCAAGATGACCCGTCTATCAGCAGAAAACATGCTACTTTACTAGCTACTGAGGAAGGATTGTTCATAACGGATCTCGGATCCAGGTATGGAACTTTTATAAACAACCTGAAAGTAGAGGTTAACACCAAAGTGAAATTGTCGAATGCTGACATTGTAAAGTTTGGAAAGATAAATTGCATTTGGAAAGTGAATCAACATAATTTAATTACATGTACTTCAACGTTGACAGGCGAGAACTTATTAAGTCTAAAACAGAATCTTGCAAAGTTAGGAGGATTATTAAAAAATGACTGGGATGATACATGTAAATATCTCACCATGCCTGCGATTACACTCACAATTAAAGTTGTCTTGGCATTAGTGCAAGGATCTTACATAGTAACAACGGAATATTGGAACAAGTGTGTGGAGTCTATTAATAATAAAGTCAGATTGCCAGATCCGAAAAAATTCACTCCAGAAATTCTGGAATCTACTTTGAACAAAGATATTGTATCATTTTTACCAAATGTTAATCGATCAAACTTGTTTGCGGGCAAAAAGTTTGTCTTCTTCTCTAAAAGACAATATGACATGTATAAAAATGTTTTGTCAAGAAGTTCTGCTAGCATTCAACTATTGAGTGACTCTCAATTAACAAAATCAATGCTTACTGAAGATAATATAATTGTGATTCAGTATAATATCACTTCCACTAGCCAAGAAACTGAAGCACAGAAGAGCCAGATTACAGAAATAATTTCTTATTTAAAATCTAAAGGGAAAAGAGTGGTTGCTGATGCTGAGATTGGTTTGGCTATATTGTATTGCACAACTACCAAGTATTGCAACCCTGCTTTTAATTTTTCATCAGAGGTAGTCAAACAGACAGCAGCACAGTCTAGCAACAAGGTTCTGGCACCAGAAAGCCAAGATCAAACTACAGACACCAATAAATCTAATGTTATTATCAATGAAAGTTTAACAGCTGATGAAAACTCAGCGAAAAGAAAACTGAGTGAGATACATGATGAAGAACCTTCTTCAAATGCTAATAAAAAAATAGCTCGTGAAGTTGAAAAAGCCACTGAAAGTGCCAAAAGAAAGCATCCAGAAGAGGATGATTTAAATCCAGCTAAAAAAATGGCAGTTGGACAAGATCAAGATGACTTTTTCAATTTTATTACACCAGCTGCTAAAGATGCAAAGAAGGACTCTGATAATAAACTGAATCTAGCTCTTCCTGTTAAAAGAAAAGCTGATTTTGATTCAGAAGAAGACCTCTTCAATTTTGTCCAAGGAGACAATTCTGAAAGTTCTGCTAAGCGTACCATGTTTGAAGATATAGTAACAGAAACAAAAGCATTAAACATTAAAAAAGAGAATAATATCACAGCTCAGGATATAGCTGCCATGAGAGGATCAAAACTAGATGAGTTAAATAAAGAAAATATGAACTTTATCAAACCTAACAACATCAAACAAGAATTGGATGATGAACTTGATGAGAGAATGAATCAGCTTGACATTAGCTCAATCATTGTGACCATAAAAAAAGAACTGATAGTAAAAAAAGAACCCCTTGAAATTGAGGAGCAAGAACCACAAGTAAAAAATTTCAAGAAATTCAAGAAAGTTTGGCCTTTGAAAATGCAGGTTACTATCATTCCTAAATCATCCATGTCTATGCACTCCATATCAAGTGATCATGTAATTGCTGTTCCAGAAGATTCTGCCATGGAAAACAATGTTGCCTAATGATTAAATTGTGCTTATTTGTAGCTAAGATTATTTTCATTTAAAATAAAATTAATAAAAATAAAATGTTTCATTCAGTCATTTTACAAAATAACACAATCACATACTTTATCTATCCTATGTATACCCACCTAACTTACATAAATAGAATACAGGGACCACTTGTTATACCTACATACTACCTATACATATTAAATGATGCTAATTCTACACAAAAAAATATATAATTGAGTACATTTTGTCTTTTAAATAATTAATTGATAAATTCGTGGCTATTTAACTCATCTATTTGAACAATGGTGATTATGATGACAATTATTAATAAAAGTCATACAATTCATACAAATCTTTATTCTTAAAACCAAAGAACAGCTCATTCAGAATCATTTGCTTCTTTTTCTGACTCTTCAGTAACTTTTCCACTTTCAATGACACTGAAAATGAGTAAATTCAAAATTATAACTAAATAGTAGAAAATTTGTAGTTATGTTATAATATGTCTGTATTCATATTTGAACTAAAAAAATTAAAATACATTTATATTTAACTTTGTAATAAGAAATTAAGGCTTGTGAAATACCTAATAAATTTATATTTTAACTATTAAGCTATCATTCTAATTGATAGTTCTATATAAAGTAATTCCTAAATCTCATAAGAAAACAAACAAATTTCTATCATGGGAAAGTTAATTGAGTCTGATAAAGCCTCTATTAATATTTCTTAGAAAATTTTAAGAATTACCTAATGTTAACAGATAAGCGATGTTAATATGGGTAAATAATACAAATGTTCTACAAATAATGTCACATGCAATAATAATTATAAATTTTCACAATAGAGCTTGTGAGCAATATGGTTGCCATCAGTACCTCATTCCTGGATCTTCTGATTTTATATGACGCACTGAACCATCAGGATTCACCCTCACTTTTCCGGAAACAGTAGTAACCTCATCTTCTACAGCCATATAGTTCTTAGGTTTTTGATGATCTATTTTGGGTGCTTTCACAGTACTCGATGATCCTGAAAAGTAAAAAAAATGTTTTCTTGGATAGGTTTATGTGAATGTGTTTTTTTTTTTTTTTGTTTGATTGAGACTAGTCACAAAATAGCTGCATGCAGTCTTGAGTTTCACATCTACAGCCATGTAGCTCAACACTAGTGAAATACCATTTGAAATAGTAATTTTTATCTACTTAATTAAACCTTGTTATATAATCAATACTTACTCAAAGTTATATATAAAGGCAATGACATGGATGTGGGGAGTTTTAGTGACAAAGCTCGAATATTGGCCTCTCCGCCAGGAAATCTGTTTTGTATCTGTTGTATGAAAGATAGTATATTTTCTTTCAGCTTATCTTGAGGCATGCCAGTGTGCCCAATTAGCAGAGTTGATGTTTCACCTTCACTTAATCTTAGCATAGCGGTTCTGAGACCAATATCAATTTCTTTCTTTAGTTCAGACTCTTTTTGGATTCGGACTGGAATCAGCATGTTGTGTTTTTTGAAAAACATTTTCCCTAAAGTATGGGAAACATGGTTGAGGACTTTGGTGTCCACCATAATTATATCATGTTGAGTAAGTAACCTCCTCTTTAGTTCATATTGATCATACTCTACTCTCAATTGTCTCATAGGCAGCACAGTTTTTACCTAAAAGAAATTAAACACATAAATATACAGCATAGAAAGATAATAATAAATTCATAATCATTATAAATACTCACCTCTGTTACACCCGACTTCTTAAGAAGTTCCTCCCAGTGGTCTACAGTAGGTTCATGGTCAGATTTTTTACCCTTTTTTAAGTCTGGAGTTATAAGGCACACCTCTCCAGTTGAAGCTACTGTGCTATGTGGCAGAACACTGAAAAAGGGTAAACATAAAAACTTGAATAGGTCATTATAATAAAACAGAATAAGATTGTGATTTAGATACACTTTCTACTTACAACTTTATATTCCCAGTAGCACTTTGTATTTTCATACAGTGAATTTCAACAAACACAGGTTGTTCATCATCAAAAAGTACATTATTCTTCTTATAGTGAGCGGCTAACTGCTTCAGTGCCTGGAGTGTGGAGCTCACTGTAGTTTCAGTAATATATTTGGTTGGCAGGATAATTTTTGATTTTGAAATAGGAGAGACATCAGATTGAATTTTTTTAGCAACAGAGTTATTTGATTTTTTCTGGGCTGGGATAGATAGAACCTCAGAAGTTGATTTCTTCGTCTTTTTTTCTATTTTTAACAACTTTTTGCCACTTTTTTTGAGGTTTTTTGCAACGGATGATTTTTGGGAGGATACCATCGTGTTAGATTTACTGTTTCGGACAATCAGTTAAACAGGGTTTATTTTTATTACAAACAGCCAGCAGTTGATGCTTTATTTATAAAACACCAGACAGCCACACTAGAAACACCACACCAATTCAGAATGAATTGTAAACATAACCTAAAAATTCCACCACATTGAATAGACATTGATTGATTTGATTTGATTTGACATTGACAATGACATTTGCTAAAATACAATAAAACTTAAAACTGAAATTAAAAATACACAATACAGAAAAACAGGTCGATTTAAAATTTGGATAAATTGCCGAAGTTTTACATACTTTTTTTCGTAAAACTTCAATGGTGTTGCGGACTTTTAGCAGGTACTTAGGCCTATGTCCAAGTTTTAAAAAATCAGCCTTTCTCGATAAATGCTTGATCCAGGTTTTACATGGAACTTCAGTGTTCAGTGGTGGTGCGGACTTTAAGCTGGTATGCAGGCCTACATACCAGCTTAAAGTCCGCACCACCACTGAACACTGAAGCTTAAATGTCCAAGGTAAAAAAAATGCGCCATTCTTGATAAATGTAATATCGAATACTGAATGAATTTGTCAAATCATATCAGCGGCAGCGGTAACTGAGATTAGCGCGTTCAGTCAGACAAACAAAACCTACCTAAGTACCTACTTATATTTTGTCTGCAGAAATATAATAAGTACTTCCCGCCATACCATAAGCATACCTATGTTTTTTTCCGCCACTCTACAAACTTTAACCTTTAGATTAGTGAAATTCAAGACTCTGGCCAGCTTCCAAAAAGAACACAGGTGCGAAGAGAACATATTTTGTGGGCATTTGCCGACTTCGCCGAGCCTTTGATAACTGAATTTGCTTCAGAATTATTATTTTAACGGGTTAAGTTGCTAACAACAAGACTTGAAAATATAAGACTATACATAAAAGAAATAAAAGTAGGTAGGTACTTGTCTATTTTATGGGTTAATTAGGTAGGTTATTCTCTTACAAATCACACCAACGTGTAAATAAATATAAGTACCTATATACTAGGTAATTCAATGTACCATGGTAAATCGTTGGACTTTCACGAACCTTTTTTACGTTGGATTACTGTTAAGTAAATACCTATGTAGGATGCGTACACATATATTTATAAACTACACATAAATATTACACATTTATTTATAAATTACACATAAATATTACACATTTATTTATAAATTACACATAAATATTACACTATTATATTTATAAACTTACACATTATTTATTTATTATAAATATATTTAATACACTTAGTTTATACACACAATAAATATTTACAACACGATATTATAGATTCCTAAATTACCGATATCGATAATCCTAAAAACCTCGAACCTTACCCCATCACTAGTATCGACTCAAGACAATAGGCGCTTATGTACCTAAGGCGCGCAGGCGCAGCGCGGCGGCACTCGCCACGCCAGTCAGAATCTAGTCTCGACGCTGAGCGCACGCTTGTATAATCTCTCACTTGTTGTCTTGTATGAAACGTTTGTTTTCAATAAATATAGGTAAATTTAAATTCAGTTCTTTGAATTCTTGGTGCTACACTATTTCCTACCATACCTACCTATACTGGTGACCCCGACGTGATCTGAACACGCAAAAAAAAAAAGGTGGTTTTATTTGAGAATCACCAAAATATTTTTGCAAGACCATTGTTTTGATTAAGTATAATTTATATCTATTCACTGAGGTTAGGTAGGTACTTATTAGAATCTACATATTTTTTTTTGTACCTACCTATTTAAAATCGATAAATGTGACTAAAACTTCAAATTTAGTAAGTATTAACTACCTAACAACTAGAATTTCCTACCTGCACATGTATGTACAATATAGGTACCTATTTAGAAACTCCTGAAACCCAGGCCAAAGCTTATGTTGAGCACTCCTTCGCCCCAAACATTGCAAACTTCCAGCACAAACTTGGTAGAATGTAAATGCTTCAATGCATGGTATAGGGTAGGGTACCTATATATTCTAAAGATAAAAAATAACGTTATATTTTTTTAAAATGTTATCTACTATCTGTCTAATGAAAAATAAACGCACATAATTAACTTTCTCCTGTCAAGACAGGAGACAGGATTTTATAAAGCTATATTTTTAACAACGAAACTTGTTAAAATATAGCTTTATAAAATGTTCGGCAAATTTTTTTATTGATTAACAAATAATCAAAATACTTTAATAAATAAATACCGAACTACTGTGCGTACCGTAAGAACTTACGTACCTTATTTTGATAAAAGGTCTAGGTATGCTGCGACTCTCTTTACACTGCTTCTTTTTGCAATAACCTCTACCCTAAACTATCTAGATATCCTAAACTCTACAAGATAAATGCTCGGGAATCCACCTGACCATCTATCTTAAAGCTCGCCTGAAAATAACGTTTACGTTTCTATCAGCAGAGGGAAGATAGGGAACGGACAAAGTGTCTTCGTTGGTGCTCTCCTGACATCGGATAAATGGACCCGAATGAATCGATGCCTTTCACCAACTCACTGAAGAATTGGTAAGGTAGGTAGCAAAAGTAGGTAGACTCATACCCGACTTTCAACTTAAAATGCATAGTTATTATTACACCCAAAACTTTATCGTTGATCAATCTATTAAAAAAACTGCATCAAAATCAGTTGCGTAGTTTTTACAATTTAAGCATAGGTAGGAATAGGGACAGACAGACAGCTGAATAGACTTGGCTATTTATTGATTTCATTATTGCACTCCAGGTACTTCGTTCAATAAAACATACGTAGAGCAAAGTTAGGTAGATATTCTAATTTATCCGGCTTCAATTTTCAAAGTTTTACCCGAACAGCGTTTCTTTGGAAGCGTCAAAGTTTACGACCGGAGCCCGAAGGGGGTACCCGGTGTTCCGGATAAAATGTGCTCTATTAGTGATAGGTGTGCGGGTAAACTGTCGAACTCGACCTTTCGGTGGTTTACTAACATAACAAATTTAAATTTAAAATACGCCTTTTACCTGCATGCTACCTTTTAGCAAACAACGAAAATAGGTCAAACAAATGTAAGAATATGTTTATTTTATTTTTAGTCTTGACAACGAACCAAGCCTATAAAATAAGATAGGTAAGTATCATTAATAAATAAAAAAAAACTCTTTTAGAATAATATTTTGTGAAACATGTTTCTATTCTCATCAAGAATTCTTTGACGATAGTTATACCTAGCCTATATTTAATAGACGTATGAAATAAAAATTAATGTTGAACATACATGATAGGTATATATCTACCTACGTATATTAGGTATACCTAATGTTACCTTATAACCTAAGAGCCCGTGATGGCCAGACCTTCCTTTAATTCACAAGCGTGAAAATTCTTTCATGTGTATGTCTAACATAGGTAAGAATAACCCCCAAACATGAAACCTGGATCGTGGTTCCTTTGGGAGATAACAGGTAAAAGGTTGTTATCTCCCAAAGGAACCACGATCCAGGTTTCATGTTTGGGGGTTATTCTTACCTATGTTAGACATACACATACAATAATTTTCACGCTTCAGAATTAAAGGAAGGTCTGGCCATCACAGGTTATTAGTCTATACTAAGAGCCCGGTCTGGCCAGACCTTCCTTTAATTCACAAGCGTGAAAATTCTTTCATGTGTATATCTAACATAGGTAAGAATAACCCCCAAACATGAAACCTGGATCGTGGTTCCTTTGGGAGATAACAGGTAAAAGGTTGTTATCTCCCACAGAAGCTTCCTTAATTTATGACCAAGTTTAAGTAATACACGCGCTCCATAACTAACAGTATCGCCATTATCATCATAACAACGTGTTAGTTTCACTATTTATAACTCAAGAACAGCTGAACTGATTTGGGTGAAAACTGAAACCCGAGGGGAAATGTATAGGTACCTACAATGCGAGCGAAGCCGCGGGGTGGAAAGCTAGTTCGAAAATAAATAGAACAAACACTCATGCCGTGTCTTTCCCAGCAGAAAATTACTTAATTTACCTACTGATTACAACCAGCCTTTACACAGGTGACAATGTTCTCACAGCACAGACAATCCAAAACACGGGTCGTGGCGCGGCCGACGGCGCTGTGCGGTCGGGCACACACACCTGTGAAAACCAGAAGCTCAGCTCAATGCCAAATGCCTAACTGTCTGCTAACCCTTCAGTCCTACGCGTGTTCTACGTTACCTGAAAAGGTACTTAAGTACCCGTTTTAAAAAAATGTTTTAAATGCGGAGATAGTAGCAAAAATAAATGTGATAAACGCTTTTAGCATGTACTTAACACATTTATTACGAACATACTTAATTCAGGCAACATTGTTCTTGTGGTAAGTTAGGTAATATTGGTAGGTACCGTACCGAATACAATACACTTATTAGGTACAGTTATATAGAAAACATCCAGAAGACATCTCTGCATAATCATACCAATATTTATCCCTGGGCGAGACACGAAACCTTAACCCCGGATAGAGGTCGACGCATAATGCAGAGTGCTTGCTACTGCATCAAATCGAAATGCATCTTGTCTTGTGCGTTGTCTGTGGATAACTAGGGAACGATTTTTTTAAATTTCGAACATGTTTATGCTGCGCACGATGTGTGGTTCTCTTTTGACCGCATAAAAAACCGTGCAGACAAAAAGGAATTTAAAAAACTTTTTAGTTTGTCTATGTTAGCTTAAATATTTCTGAAGAATGTTTTATCGGGAATAAAAAAACAGGAATTGCTAAATGCTAGCGAATGTGTGAATGTGCTAGCGATCGTTTCGCACTTGGAGTGTTGTCGATCTAGAAAATTAGTCAACATTCAAAATCATAATATTATTATTTTCTCTTTCTATTGCTAAACTATTAGCGGTAACCGTCGGTCGTATCGCATATATGATTTATTATTTAATATTATCTTTCGCAAACATTCTCTTATTTTCGAAGCTATTGTAGAACAGACATGAGGTAATAATCTATTCCCATGGGGCACATGTATTAAGGGAAATCAAAGAATAACCGTCTCTAGTAGTGAACTTGATAGGTCCAGCATATCGACGTCGATTTTCGTGATAAATTAATTCCAAATTGCGTGCGATGAACCAGAGTCTACCTCCCTGAAATTCATTTAATCAGACATATCCACAAAGCAATTAAACTTGATAGACTAGCTTTACATTTAACTTTGTAATAATACGAAAGTCCGTAGGGCATCTTAGTTAGTAAAACTAGAATGGACAGACAGACACAACTAAAAGCTCTTCGTTGCACATTGCTTTCAAACAAACAACGTCGCTCCGGTAATAAATTGTCGTCTTAGTTTCAACCAGATTAACTTTTTATTGATCAAGTACCTACACAAGGTGTGGTGCTGTTTCTGTGAGTTATTTGGAGATATCGCAAGCTAAGCCGACATACCCTGGGGAATAGGTACAGTTCTCGGCTAACATATTGGCGACTAACTTTCGACCATTCTACCTACGGATTTAGTTCATCAATTATTCACGACAATCGCTTCCTGATATAGGTACATTAATATTCGGAATGTTTTCGTTGAGACTCAGAATATATTATACCGAGTGCTACCATAAAAATGCGTTTGTAGTGTTATTGCTCATAATCGAGTATTACCACGTACGTAGCTACATTTAGATAATAAAAGCGGGAAGGCAATATTTACCTCACAGAGCTTGCGCTACGTTTCTTTAATCCTTCTGAAAACATGTACCTACTGCCAGTTCTTCGTTGAGCTGCAAAGTTTAAATGTTGATAAAAGTTCTGAAAGCAACTATGTACCTATAAGTTTCTATATTACCTACTCTACCTACTGAAAGTGTCGTCAATGCCCTAGTGAATTCAAAGCTACATAGTTGGTACTAAAACTCACCTATTTTATCTTCTGCCAAATACGTTTTCTTGCTTTATATAGAGTCCAGGGAATAGAGCCGAGATCATGTCGTATTTTGCGTTGTAGTATTCTGATAAAACAATGTGACAAATGGCCAAATGCTGCAAGAGACAAACATATTTTATGAGACGTCTTGGAGTCTTGGATAGCTTCTGACATTTCTCTACAAGATATGCAAAATACAAACTCTGTGTGACAGGCGTGGGATGAACAGTTAGATTTGTATATCTTTTAAATTATTCAGATTTATATGTCGTAAGGTCGTAACATCGTGATAGCTCTTTGAGCTAAACGAAAACTTTTAATTCGTTTTATCATGAAGACTAATGGATAGTTCTGCTGAAAATTAATGACCTCGAGGTATTGAAAGCTTTTAAAAGAATAGTTTCTAGCGTGTTATAGGCGAGAGAGCAAGATCTAAGTCTTATTTAAAGCTTAATGGAAAAAAGGGTGTGTTTTTTAGGTTAATTGAGTTTTGATGAGCTATCGTAGGAATAATCTATTATCTATGCAATTCTGATGTAACAGTGCTTATTAATACTTTGTTAAAGCAACAGATATTAGTATCAATAAATATAATTTAAGTTGTGTTAGATTTTAAGTTAAAAGTTATTGTAAAGATCTTAAATAAAAGGTTATTTATTTATTTATTATTACTTTATTTGAACATGAAACGGGTAACATACCATGATTTAGGTAAATGTTTTTGAGTTACCCGTTTAATGTTCAAATATAGTTAAAAACCATGATAGTTTAAAAAGTTATTATTACTTTGTTTAGGTTTAATGATAAATAAATAAATAAAAACGTAAAACATTAGGTTTTCTTAGTAAAAAAGAGTAGTTTGACTATCCTTATAATGATCTGAATTTTACAAAAAAAAAATGTTCATAACTTTCGTAGCAAGGATTTTTTAAAGCGAATATTGAATTACACAAGAGGTAAAATAAACTTTCAATCCTGCAGCTGAGTTTTCACTAAGGCATTTTTAAAGTTTAGAGTATGCAAACATAAAAAATCTACAGAAGCGATTTGCTCTCGGTTGCAGAGAGACAATGTTTTATTCAGAAGATAAGACTGGCCTTTGTGTTACTTGGTAGAAGCTCAAATAAATTATTAAGGACAAGGTAATCACTCTGTTTGCCGGAGAAATACTACAGTGAAAAAATGTCTTCAGCGGCAACAAACGGTAGAAACGTATCGTCTTTACATTATTGATGAGTATGCAGGGGGAATACCTACGGGATGCGAGCGGATTGTTTTGAAGTCGGGCATCCAGCGCGGTTATCACAACTAGGTACTAACTGGGCACTGAGTTCTTGTCCCGCCTCTTAAAAGCGGGACTGTTACAAATTTAACACTATCCGGCTGGCTTTTAGCTTTAGCTTTGGCGCGGCGGACGCGGGCTAGCTTGTTTCTCTATCCATTTATTATGTTTTAACTACGTGTGAGCACTTTTGTAAATTTTATACGCTAGCGTCATTGAAATACCTACTGTCCTGAAAATGAAATTCCATTCGTTTTGGATATTTATGATACCTACAGATTTTTTAGATTTTGTTCAGGCCGATGTACAGCAGTGGACATCCAGTGGTTAAATGGTTTTCATAATGGTTTTCATGATATTACAAGCTCAAAGTTTGTTTTGTACTTATAATATAAATGAAACCCGTTTTCCGTTGTCACGACATAACATGAAAACGGCTTGACCGATTTGGCTGATTTTTTTATTGTAGTTTTCTAATTCTCTGTACAAGGTTCTTACGGAAAAAAAATAAAAAAAGCTACGCTAAGGCGGTACGAAGTTCGCCGGGTCAGCTAGTTTGTAATATACCTAACCTAAGTTATCATTATTTCATACGTAAGATTAACACTGCTGTACCAACCTCGGTTTGAACTGTGTAAAATTGTCCAGTAGATAATATTTATTAATTATTAACTGGGATGCGTTCACCCTAGGCCTAAATAACCTTATTGTAGGTATATGAGCTGTCGGTACAATGTTTTCTCTTTATTTACCCATTTGAGCTTTACCCATTGAGACCAATATAAAAATATACTTATATAAAATTCTTTTTATAGTAGGTAATGCTGTAAGTTCTGAGTATCACTTTACAGTATCACCTAATTTTGTAGTCCTTAAATTTGTTCAACGTGAAACTTGATAATGTAATCTTGGAAGAATCCGAGTCTAGAGTAGTGTCCGGGCAGACATCGCGTCGTGAACTTTATTTAATTTCCTGATTGCGTAAACGAAAACTGGGGAGAAGCGAACCACAGAAGGAAAAGCTGGCAAGTGCCTGAGTAATGTTGTTTGATCTTGCTCGCAGCTGATTCCCAAATTTCCCGAAATATTACGTTTATTGCCAGTTGTGAAACTAGCAAAAATATTCGTTCTCTGTTATTCGTGGTTTGGTTTTTACATAAAATTCGCAAATGTTATGTTTATCTGCGATTCACAGCAAATCATTTGGTTGTTACTTATAGTGCTTTAAAGCGGTGTGCAAAATACAAAATCAGGAATAACATACGTATAATAGGTACTATATATTTAAAAACGACAAAAATATCTTTAAATTAACAATTATTGGAAAGGGCCCTGATAGGTTTAGGTGGGACTCTGCGTATATTAATTAATTTAATGAAGAAATAGACTTTATGATTCATAGTGAAAAGATGCAGATGTTATTTGCGGAAATACCTTTAAAAAGCATTTAAAACACACCATAATATTTGGAACTAATTACGCGATAAAAACCCTGAAAAGATTATCTCGTCTATATCTCGAATAGGTGATAATTAATACTAACATCAAGAAGAAAAAAATTTGAAACAAAAATCTAAAGATTAATTTTAATTTAGTATTGATACTGAATCATCAGTCAATAGAAGATGTCCCTGAGGAAATTTTGGATAATGTTTTAGTATATTGATTGATCGTGGTGCCTATACTTCCAATAACCAAGGCATTTGATTTCTCAGAAAAATAATATAAGTAGGTCAATTTATGTGTGTTGTATCTATACACCTTTTTGCATGTACGTGTAACCGCGGTGGAGGGGCGTTCAGTTTAGAAATGGTTTTACTATACCTCATTATTATACCTTGTTAGAAAAATATATTCTAAGGCACATTAATCATTCAATTCACAGAAAATAATTACAGGAATGAATGAAATAAGACAAAACTCGGTGACGGCTGTTTCCGAATAAATTATATAGATGTCCGTTCAGATTAATTTCGTTGTTAGTACACTACATGCGAATAAAAATTTATCTTCCTCGACTATAAAAATCCCAAGCGTTTTACACCCATATTCTTAATCGTTGTAACTAATAACCAACCTTGCAACTCCTACAAGACCACAACGATCAACGCTCTTTTATTTTTGAGGGGAGGAATATTATGAGGAAACGACTAAGAATATGGGTGTAAGTGTTGTTTGTAGTCCTGCATTCAGATCAAGTAGTGTATGACTGTAGAACACACATTATTCATCCTGATGTTAGTATGAATGAGATGATGGACAGAACAGAGAGATGGCAGCACTGCCGTCATGTAAACATTAGCTCTGTGTTGCAAAATTTATTAAAAATATTTTAAACAGTTTTATTGTACCAAATTTGCTATCATCTAACTTAATATAGTGCATATACGTTACTCAAGTGAAATCAACACCTAGAACCCAGTGAAAAGTGATTTATGAGACTGAAATGAAGTGACATTTTTATTACCAATTACACAATTAAAACCTTAATACATTGTGGATAACTATTAATAATAATCAACTCAGGATAAAAACCAGTGAACCCAGCGCCCAATAAGTAAATAAATAACGAAGAAATAGAACTTATAAAACTGTACGTATATTATTTTCGTTTGAGGGTGTGTACAAAAAAATAGTGACAAATAGTTAACGAACTCTATTTTTGAACTAAACTATACTGGTATACTATTAGATAATTTCAACTTCAACCGTAAGCCCTGATTGGTGAAGTGGTTGAAATACGCGACTGATCTTTCATAGACCTCAGTAGCACTGGGTTCGAACCTTGTTAAAGCCGATTATTTTTGCGGCTTAAAAAACAACTAGCGACATCTACTCATAAGAAGAATAACTAAATAAGTGAAATTTCGAAATGACTTCTGAAAGTAATGTCACATTAAGACGTGCGCTTACGCAAATAAATATGAACACCCCTCTTGACATGAGTATTGACTGCGAGGCGCTAGATGGCTCCACTAGTAGCCTTCCTGAATTACACACGGACAAAAATGAAGAAATAAAATCATTACAAAAAATTGTTAATGACCTGGAATCACAACTTAACATAGCTCACAGCGAGGTAGAGCGGTTGTTGCTTGAAAATAAAACCTTACAAAAATCCAATCAAGAGTTAACGAAAAAAAACGAACTGTATAAAAAAGTTGGACAAAGTCCATCGGGCTCCCCAGGTACACTAAAAAAAACTTATAGAACACAGTCTAAACAGAAAATTAGTAAGAGGACCCAAACAAACGAGGATTTTACGAAGATTTTTGAAAAGAACAAAATTGAACAGAAATCACAACAAACTCAAACCGTAATCGAAGATAACTCTGAAATATCATTAAAAAATCGACAAACTCAAACGATGACTGAATTTCAGCACAAAAGCACACAAACTGTCACAAAGGAAAAAAAACAAGAATATACTTGTAATGTGCCTAAGACTCAAATACAGTGCGATACCTATCCTAGACCAAAAATATGCTTATTAAGTACTAATAAACATAACAATATTCTGGGAATTGCAGAATCTACACTAAATTACTCGAACATATGTCATTACATGAAGCCCAATTGCACCACCAAGGAACTATTGACCGGATTAGACAGTAAATTATCGGATTTTACACTAAACGATTACTGCATAGTATTGGTCGGAAACGAAGAGTTTAATTCAACTCACAACTATTTCGAAATTATACAGGATATAAGAAAAATGCTGCTTAATTATTGTGAAACTAATATAATAATCTGTTTACCTACCTATAAGTATGGTGAATTAATGGATATGCATAATTGGAGAGTTGAAACTTTCAATAACTTATTGTACCTTGATGCAACGACGCATGAACATGTTTATTTATTAGACTCCAACGAAACCTTAGACTACGATTTCAATATGTTCAATCGATTCACAGGAAAAATAAATAATCGAGGTATGAAAAATATTTTTAACAACCTGAAAAATCACATTAAAGACTTACAGCAATTAAACCAAAACAATCAAGTAAATGGTTATACTTCAAGGCACTTAATTGAAGAACAACATAAGATGGAGTTTTTTCGTGACAAACAAACGGACAATTAGCTTATTGCATCTGAATATAGCCGGAGCAATCAATAAACAAGAAGATTTGTATTGCGCGGTGTTATATTTACAGAAGTCAGGTTTTTTTATTGATATAATTTGCCTATGTGAAACATTCATCCAGGAAGGATGTGAACAAAACTTAAGAGTAAAAGGTTTCACGCGCGCTGCTTCATATTCAAGAAAAAATTCAAAAAGAGGCGGCGTAATTATATTGGTTAACAATGATATTGAATTCAAAAATATTTCTACAGATTTGTGCGAGGCATGTACATTTGAATGCTGTGCTATTGATCTTCCTGAATTTAACGTCAGACTAGCCTGTATTTACAGGACTCCTTCTTCGAAGATAAATATTTTTTTTATGAAACTAGAAGAGTTTCTGATGCAAATGGATAAAAACACGAGAAAAAAAATTATTTTATGTGGTGATACGAATTTAAATATATTAAAAGAAAGTAGAGAATTATCTGACTACACAAGTTTATTAGAATCTTTTCAACTGGCTCATAAAATACAGGAACCAACAAGAGTAACAGCTACATCGAGCTCTTGTATTGATCATATCATAAGCAATATTCAAGACACCACAGCATCCATTCATGACCTAGGTCTCTCAGACCATACAGCACAAATATTACAATGGTCTGTAAAACCGAGCCCTATAGCTTGTAAAAAGAAAGGGAAGTATTGGTATGCTTTCCAGAGAGATTACAACACAGATAACTGTAATAAATTTGTTAATTGTCTTTCCAGCCTATCTTTTCAGGAAATATATCATGAAAAATTAGCTAACTCAGCCTTTGACATTTTCTCAGAATTATTTTTATTATTTTATAACTTATGTTTTCCTATAATTAAGATAAAAAAAACTTGTCATCTAAATAAAAACTCTAAGTGGTTAACCAAAGGCTTGAAAACGAGTAGCACTACAAAACGGGTACTGTACCTCAAGTACAGAAAAAATACCAGATGTGACATAAATAAGACTGCTTATTTAAAATACCGTAGCATACTAAGAAAATGCTTTATTTCATCACAGAAAAGCCATAATTTTAAATATATTAAATGTGCTTCAAACAAGTCTAAAGCAGTTTGGAATATAATAAAAAAATACACATCTGACGGTACCAGAAAAGGAGAAATTACTAAGCTAATAGTAGATAATAACGTAGTGACTAACCCTTCTCAAATTGCAAATTGTTTTAATAATTTTTTTATTGACATTGTACATAATAATATTTCTAATAATGACTCTCATAACAATTATAATTCCAATATTAAATCCAATAATAATAGCATGTATGTGACGCCACTAAGTGTAGATGAACTAGAAAAAATTGTTATGTCACTGAAGAACTCTAAATCAGTAGGTTATGATGACATTAGGACTGATATTATAAAATTGTGTATACGCTGTATTTCAGTTCCACTGGTGTATGTTATTAATTTATCGCTAGAGCAAGGTACATTTCCAGTTAAATTGAAAAAATCTATTGTTAAACCTCTATATAAGAAGGGAAAGCCTGAAGAATTGAATAACTATCGCCCTGTTACCTTAATTCCAATTTTTTCAAAAATATATGAAAAAGTAATGTATAAACGACTATATGGCTTTATTGAGACAAACAAAATTATTTGTAATGAACAAAACGGTTTTCGAAAAAACAAATCTACGTCCTTGGCTACTTTCAATTTGGTTAAGCATATTACCGATGCTATAGATAGAAAACACCCTGTGTCAGTCGTACTAATGGACATGAGCAAGGCATTTGATTTTGTTTGTCACGAGAAGCTTTTAAATAAGCTCTACATGTACGGAATACGAGGCCCCGCCTATAATTGGGTAAAATCTTATTTAGGAGATAGAGAGCAATGTGTAGAGACTTTGAATTATGACTTAAACACAAAATCAGCCATACAAATTAGATCGAGCTTTCTATGCAACAAATACGGCGTTCCCCAAGGCAGTATTCTCGGTCCTCTGTTGTTCCTACTCTACATAAACGACTTGCCTAGTGCAGTCAGCCATCCCTGTATTCTATTCGCTGATGACACGACAATTGTTGTAGAGGGAACTGAACAGTCTAATTATGAACTAAATGTCAATAATGCACTTAAATCTGCTATTAATTGGCTGAATCATAATAACCTAAAAGTAAATATTGAGGAAACTAAGATAATACAATTTCATACATACCAAGGACATCATGTTGACTTAAAAGTAGATTATAATGGACATATCATTGAAAATATTAATTGCATTAAGTTTTTAGGTGTTTATATTGACAATTTTTGTTCATGGAAACAACATATCGACTATATTTGTAAGCGAATAAATAGTTTTGTATACCCACTTCGACATATCGCACTTACAGTATCCAAGGAAGCCGCAATTTCAGCGTATTATGGATGTGTTTATTCTGTGATTCGTTACCAAATAGTGATCTGGGGCAGATGTGTTAACATAGAACAAGTTTTTATCAAACAAAAAAGATGTTTGAGAGCAATATTTGGCTTAAAAATGACAGATTCATGTAGACCTTATTTTAGACAATTTAAAATTTTAACTGTGACTTGTATTTATATTTTAGATGTAAGCTTATTTGTATTTAATAATAAACATTTGTTTCAAACTACTTATTCAATGAGAAACTATGGTGTCCGTTCAACACATAAATTAAAAATATATAGACCACATACAAGACTGACTCTATCTTCTAACAATAGTTATATTATGTCAATCAAAATTTACAATAAAATTCCAGACGACTTCAAAGAATTGACATTAAATTCCTTTAAATTCAAGTTGACTAAATGGCTAATAAATAAATGTTTTTATAGTATTAATGAATTTTTCAATTATAAATTGTGACATTAGTATATTATAATAGTTTGTGACATTAGTATATTATATTAGGATTATTATTTTAGTTTGTATTCATACACCTGTAAAGGTAAGTTTTGGCTGAACTGTTATACATTAAGATCTCTGTAAAACCCAAAATTTATGAATAAATGAATTATGAATTATGAATTATGAATCCCTTAACGTATGATGTACCCGAGTGGTGTCGGACACAGCAATTGGCAGCGAGTGAGAGGCACCAAACGGAATAATTAATCTGTCATGAGGTGTCGTCGAGCACAACACGGACCCGACACTCAGCGCTGAATCGCTCCAACAAAATAAAATAACGCTGAACTTCCTGAACTATTCGTTTTGCTCTAGAACAATGTCCGAACTCTGCTATATTGATTATTTGTGGAGAATTTGCTAGTTCCGGGTTACAGTTGAATTGTTCATTTTATTTATTTGTTTTGGCATTTATCAAGACCCGTTTTGACAGTTGTGATAGGTCAAAATGATTGACTACAGGTTGTCTCATAGATCGTAGAGTAGGTAACCGTAAGTTAACGTAATGTTTGGCTAGACTATATATAAAGCTACTTTAACAATGAGCAATACAATCTATATGTATATTATACTAGTTCTTCATCAACAGATAAATACTACAAAAGCATGGTTGTAATTGTAAATTCAGTAAAATACTTACCTACTATTAAAAGGTCTGTAAACTGAATTAGTAATAGAAATTCTGTAAATCGAACTGTGAAAAGCATTTGTTTAAAGTCGATATGTCGAAACCTGTATCAGTAAAATTAAGCGAGTTCTATTTGTTATTTGGGAGTTGAAGGCAAAGTTTCGGGAATAGATCTCTTCCATTTTGGTGAACAGCGCTGAATGGGTTTGTAGCATGCCGAATTGAAAACTACAGGGCGGTTGTTACCGTTTGACTGAATAGATAAATTACTATGTAAATGTTAAATGTAAGGTTTGTTTCAAAAAGTTATGATAAAATGAACCGAATATGCCGTCAAGTGTCCGCAGCGTACTACGTTTAACAGTGTTTTTTTACGCCTTGGGTTTGCCTTGGTTATAAAATTTTTTCGAATGTTGCATGTGTTTTTATTCAATATTATATCTATTTTTTATGTTAAAATGTTTTTTATGTTAAAATCAATAAATCGAAATTGAGTTGAAAATTGGGAAGTAGTTAAGAACCAGATACCTGTATATATTATAAAAATACATGTAGGTACCTTTTCGTTGACGTTGAAGACACTGCCCATCCGAGTAACAAGCACACCATATAAATATATCAGGGTCACTTCAATCGAGTTGGTTGATTAAAAATATTAATTACGAGGCTTCCCTTTATAACAATAAGAAATGTGTAACAATAACTACAGAAAGAATCTGTATTACTTTGCACATTACCCAGAATGTTTCTATATGTTTGCTTGGCTGTATAATGTACTCAGTGGTATAGAAGCCAAGTCGCTCTTTGCGCTCTTGTGTGCAACCCCTACTCTCTTAATCAATTATTTATAAGCTAACATTTAAGTTTCGCTCCAGAATGGTGTGGGTGGCTTGATTGCGAAGTAAATTACGAAGGTGATTTTGTTGTAAAATATTGTGTTTTGTATTTAAGATGTTTGCGAAAAATATACCTTATGAGTAAATTAAAATAATTGGTGATCCATTCGTAACATATTTTCAAATCCTCTGTTATCTTTTTAATAACGAACCTCAGAAGAGCATATTATGATGTTATGAAAATATGCACTTCGATATACCGATCAGGAAATATAAATAAATATTGCAGGATAATTTATACAGCAATATCTAGCCCCGTGCTAAGCTCGAAGCTCGTGTAACGGGTGCTAGATACTCTGAAGAAAATAACACCAGACAAAGAAACACCCAGACGCCGGAACAACTTTCTGCAGATCCTAAAATGTTTGTTCCGAGGTCGGAATCGAACCCGCGACTTCAGCGTTGCAGCCTGATATTCGAATAATTTGATTTTACATTTTAATATAGGTACACTATTAGATGTCTGAAAACAAATTTAATTTTGAATATATAAACTCCAGAACAATTTCCGAGTAAACGGAATCTACTGATTAAGAAATGTTTGAGAAAAAGAAGTGTAAATTTTGATTTCTCAAAGCTAATCCGCAGCGAGCGATAAGTTGCTGTACACCAGACTCGTGCGAACTTTTAATAGTCCGTCCACGCTTTACTATTATATCAACACGTAAAAGTATAAGTACCTACCTTAGAAACTTTTCAAACAACCTCATCTCGCTCATTCCAAAAAGAAAATAGTCAGCTAAGCACCAGTTTTTATTTTTCACACGATTTACAGCAAGATATTTGGTTGTTGTAAAACCAAGTAGGTAGAAGTAGGGAAGTCGGATACGAAGATGAATAGGAAATGTAACAGAAACTTAAGAAAATTTACCCAACATTCTGAATCATTCTGATAATAACTAGAAAAGACCAAAGAGAAGGCGTTAGTGCTTCTTCAAATAAAATAGGGGTTGACCTATACAAATTATACATTTCCTTACGTAGGAGTAACTACCCTATAAGAGACAAGACAATTTGTGAAGTTTCCTTCTAATTACAAAATAACTCGTAATAAATCTCTTATTTAAATCTCTTTGAGTCCTTATCGTCGGAAGCTCAAGTAATTACATTATACGGGTAATATAGTGAGCCAAACAATGGTTCATGCAAAATGCAAACGTGAGCGGCGGTTACCCCGGGTCGAATCGCCGGCGAACGGAACCATGCCTACCTCTATTCTGCAGCTACATGTTCTATAATTTTACTCTTCTATTTGCAGGACTGAGAACAAATTTAATCAGAGCAAACTATTAGCTACATCGGTATAGTCCGCGTAGTATTTCAAGGAAGGAGCTATTTCCTCCCCCGTATTAGGGAGTGGTAATCAGGAAAATCACGAGCAAAAAATGTGTTGCTAATGGATAGCTATGAGAGATGCTCTATTACTTGCCGCGTGTTTACAAAGGGAAATGTCAATTTTGCGTGCGGGTGGATATAATACGGTTGGTAATGATAAAAGAAGGGATGAAGGGAAGCAAGCATCGCCGCCGGCCTGGGTGGTGCGTCGCTAGGATTCTCTAATTCGGCGTGGGTGAATTCGGGGTAAAGTATTTTAAGTCTTTTTTAATTAAATAGGTACTAGCTTTCCGCCCGCTGCTTCGCCCGCGTTATAATATTTTCCGCTGTTAAAAGTATCCTACATCCTTCTTCTAGTTCTAGCTATAAGTTTTCAGCCAAATCGATTCAGCCATTCTTGATTTATAATTATTGTAACTAACACGACATCATTTTATATACCTATACCTATACAGAAAATATAATGTTAACTTGTTTTTTTTCGGGATGCCAGTCTTGGACTGATTATTTTAATTGAACCATAGACTAATATACTCTAAATTGAACTAAGTGGGTACTTATTGATTAACGACGGTGTAATAACTAGAAATGTTTTTAGTTAAAATTTTAGGGCAAATAAAGCAATAGCAATATGTTTAAATCAAAGCCATAAGAAGCATTAAATATCTTACAAGCTATGTTAAGTAATATTTGTATTTATTTAATGGAATGGAGTAAAAAATACTTTTCTCCCATAAAGAAGGCAATAAAGTAATATTTTCAGTAGAATTAAGCGGCTATTAATTAAGTACATTTTCAACGTCTTCTTAGCTTTATATTAATAAAAATAAACGTAGACACCACTGTATTTCGGAATACTTTAGATATATCGGTTTAAACATATATACGGTTATAAGCACTAAACTAAACAGAAACTCCTGCTTCATGTACGGGAGCTTCTAGCGTAAAATAATTGTTGTTTTGAAGCATAAACCTACTTGAAATATTGCCGTAAGTCAGCGTTTTACTAAAAAGCGTGTAAGCGTAATTTCAGGCCGTAAACATGGGCTGACACGCTAGTGGGAAAAGTTGCTCAGCTGATGCAGCTGTCATAAACTTGTGTGACGGGCGCCGACGGCTACACGCCTCGCGATCATGCTTCGCCGCATACATTATGCATATCAAACAGCTACCTTCACACTTTCAAACCACAAATAAAAACGTCATTTCACCGCGTCCGATAGGACCACTACAACACGGCTCCTGATAATGGGCCGTGTTGGCTAAGCAGGAGTACACTCGACTTTCACGTCGAAGGTCGTGGGTTTAACCTCACCGCGCACATTTAAATTTCCTTCTTAAAAATAATTACGTGCTTTAACGATGAAGGCAAACATATGAGACATTGGAAGAGTTTGATGGACATGTCACACTCACCAACCCATACTTGGCCAGACGCTCTAGTCACGAGAGAAGTACCTATGTATGTCACAACAGCAGTGGGAATGTAAATAAGGGTGCTTATTCTTTTCACTTATGACGCATGTTTCTCACTGAATGCCGTTGACTTATAATTTCCAGAACACCCACGTACGAGTAATAAACGTGGTAAAGTTTGCGTAGGTACAAACAATGAACGTATTTTGTCACTGTGGGCGCAAGACGTGAACTTACTCAATAACTACAGACGTGACTGGGCACCGCTACTTAGGAAGCCAGAGAGAAAAAGGCAATCGACTTTTATTGTCACTGACGTCCAAGCTATAAATGGAATCACTGCTTTTTCTCGATCGAAAGCCGATGGGTATCTTTTGTTGATCACTGCGAGGCTGAAATCTGATTTCGTTGACGAAAATGTTATCGGACAGAAAGTCTACAGGCACCACTGTTACTTATTATAAGCTAAGTTTAGATTTTTAGAATAATAGTAATTATATGTTCTGTGGAATAATTAACAGAAAATAAGTACAAAAAGGATTACCTAGTTAAACCATAATTATAATGTTCACGGCGGATTCGTTTTGGTAAATATACCTACCTACTTTTTGCTTGGCATATGCATGTTGTATTTAATAAAACGTAATTATGTGTATCGTAACCGCATTATTCTCACCACGAAATAGCGAATTGTGACCACAAAACCAATAATTATACCAACAGGCAGCAGGCAGATGCCGTTGTCCTACTGCCTGTGTACCTACTATATCTGTTATCTTTACCATACAATATGTAGGTAATAGAATAATCTATTATAATGCGTGCAAAGCCGCGAATGGAAAGCTAGTAAAATTATCAATGTGTAGGATTAATAGTAGGTACTGTCTTGATGTGTAAGTTCACGCTGAATCGACCGAATGAATGACCGAAGTAAATGGTTCACTATATTCTTCAGCATCTTTTTTTACTCCCGCATTTCCTCCCGGAAGAGATATATAATTAAGTAAATACTTAATCTGGTTCACTGAGAATGCTAACACTAACTAACGACTGAAATCATAAGAAAACGGATATGCCAAAATGACGTTACGGAAATGAAATTAGCTACTTAAATTAAATGAATTTGAAGTTTCGTGTCTTACTTGACCAATTTAAAAGCAAAAATATTCCCACTCTACCTTGCATTGCATTCGCATAAACATCGCTTAGGATAGGACTTAAGGTTTGCTCAGAACTTGATAACACCTATCCGTATTTTTGTTGGATGAATAAAACTGTGTCCCGGCCTCCGCCTGGGTGAGCCAGTATAAATTGCGACCTCACAAATCACGGGTTAAGCAATTTGGAGTGGAATGTCAAGCTGGCAAATCTGGCAATAATCACTTGGTGGCGAATAATTCACAAATAAAGTAAAGCCCGCGATCTGAGACTTGTCGCGGTTGTCCCTCGTTTACATGGATTCCCTCACTTTTGCTATATGAGAGCCCGCTTAACAAAGTATTGCTTTTTTAAAGATTTTGTTGACAAAATATATACTTACCTATTTGAAATTTTTTATTAGTAATGTGTGTATGTTTATTCAGCCTTTACGCTAAAACGGCTGAAGGTTTTGACTAATTTGCAGATTGTTGGTAAACTATGTGGTATAAAAACCAGATGGTCCAACAGCACCTACATTCGCGCAGCCGTTCTTAGCAATAAAATTGCAACGAAAATTGGCAATTATTTTTAACCAACTTTAAAGTATCTCACTTTGTCAGGATATGTACGAGTATGTTCACTGATAAATCAAAGACACCTAGATCGATTTACTTTTTTGTGATTGTAAAAGTTTAGAGTCTTAAACTTATTGCCAAAACTTTTTTTTTTAACATTACTTACTCGTATCAAGAATCAATTCGTAACAAATTATCAACTCAATTGAGCTGTGTTATTTTCATGTAAAAAGGCTCATTTACCATGATTCAAAGATTGATTACCCTCAATCTCGGCTCACGTTACCAAAATTTAATTATACGCTTGCCTATAAATTGTTTGTACCTACTGTAAGCCCAGTCCGTCAAAAGCCGAAATTCCTAATAACGCAATGGCGTCTGCACAAAGGAATTAATTAGACATCTATACAAAAGTTTTCCCATTAAGGGTCCTTCGTGTACCGACAAAGTTGACTATTCAAACGTAACTGCTGTTTAAAACTAAAACTCTTTAAAAACTTATATTAACGCTAATTACTGGACTCTTTTATTTTAACTATTACCTATATTTCATAAAAAGGCGAGATTAAGTTGATTATTATATAGGAGTAAAAAAAAAGGAGAGTAAAATAACTAGATTGAAGATACTTATAAGTTTTAAAACATTGTAATTAACATAGTAGGTAGTAAGTTTAATTTTACTTAACCTTGTTACTATTGCGAAAGTCAGTCCTTTTCAGAAATTGACCTCTGCAGATTTTTCAGAGATATTTTAAATATTTGATGATTTTTTTACTTGAACATAAGCGGCTGAGCTATGCACTACATAGGTATAGAGTGTTGAAGGATGTTGATGGTATGTATTTGTAGACATGATCATTTTTGCTTATTTGTCTATATACTTTTAGATAAATCGGATTTGAGTCCCAAAGGAAGGTTCCCTAGTACCTATACAAGCAAAGCCATTATAATTAATAAATGTTATAGTTGTGCATATTATAAGCAAAGCCATTATAGTTTTATATACCACAGAACATATAATTACTAATTTAGTCCTTGAATCCCTTTCAAAAAAGTTTGATATTATAATCTCCCTCTTGGTAGGTACCTATACGCTTTCACATATTAATAAACATTCCAAATTACAAACCTTTACAACCGTAAGGGTCGTTCCTGATGTTTATTAATCTTCTCACAACAAAGAAAGAGTGGTTAACCTCTAATTACGGAACTTAGTCGAATGAAAATTAGCAGGATTCGAGCGACCAGGGAGTATGTAAAAAATAGGATTCCAGAGGCCGTTGGAATATGCCGTATATTTCGACACACGTGTTTTCGTTATATTTACGTTGAAGAACGAGGGCCACAGACATAGTCAAGGATTAGCTCATTGAAATGACTGTGGTTAAACTGAGACAATATAACTATTCTTAGCAATATTTAGACTAAGAAAAGATATACATTCTACTTCATACTAGTAGAGGTTGTCAAGTTGAGTTGGAACGTTGGCCAACGAGATGTAAAGATGTGTTCATGAATTCGTTTGGTTCACAAATACTATCCCGCTTCCAAAACCAAAACAACTCATACCAGAAAGGAGGCGAATTTCAGCATTATATATGATTATCATAGTATACTTTGATCTATAGCGACCTACTTCTCCTCTAGAAGAGAAACAAAATAAAGCTTATTTCGCGTGATTTAGAGCTTGCTTAATCACGCAAATGAAGTTTGCATGAGACATTTCCTTTCTTACTGCGTCTGTGAACCCGGTATGGAGAGATAGCCGTAGCCTCTATTTTTGGGTGACGTTCAAACTTCCCCCAAAGTTCATTACCTTTTATCGCAAGACGCATAGATAAAAGATGACATACGAAATCTTGAAAACCTCCTTAGATAATAGTGAATAAACCTCCTTGGTAGTTCGTAGGATCAACACGAATGTAGGCCGATGTGGGCGAGTTCCTAGCAAAACAGCCACCTGCACGGCCCGGGTCATTGGCATTTTACGAGCGCGTTTATACCTGAGCTGATGTTTCTATTAGATATCTACTAGTAAGTTTTAACAAAGATTTTCTTTTTTATCTTTGATTTACATAGAAGACAAATAAATAAAATAAAAATAAAATAAAAACTTTTTATTTCAGATATCTAAAAATGATCCATATTGTGGTTAGTAAAATCTTAATCCTATGTTAGTAGGGTACAAAATATACAAAAAACAAACTAAATTACTACGTTTATAAACTTATGCCAAATTGGCGAATTCATTCTTCCCGCTATAGTCTGTAGGATGATATTTGGGCTGTCCCGCACTCTACGCATCAGGGATGCTGTCTTTTTCCGCAGGATGGCTCCAAAGCCATCCGTTTGGTACTCTGAAAACATCCCCGACGCACTGCAGAACCGAGGCAGCCCCAACATCATCCTAAAAATGTTATTGTACTGAATACGTAGGGTATCCAGCGGACGTACGTTGTGGTTTACCCATAGGTTCCCGGTATAAAGGCTTTGGCAATAAGCTTTAAATAGCGTGACTTTAACTTCCTCAGAACACCAAATGTGTTGGTGCTACATTTAGTCGTGTTTTAATTTTTTTACTTAAGAACCTACTCCTAAATTAAAGTTCTAAACTTTTTAAATAAATCTAAGTCCTTTTTTGGCAAAGGTGGTTGTTTGATGGTGTTTTGTTATAGTTATAATTTAAATTAGGTACATTAGTTGTTGTTAGTATTCTAAGTGATAATAACCCTTTCCAAACAATCCCTGTATAATCCACTCCGGTATCTCTCTATAATCCAGTTACTATGATAATACTAAACGTTTCATTAGTTTGACCATCAAACGCTGCAGACTGGGTCCCAAACGATGTTTGGATCGCTATTAATGATAACCTGATACAAATTCACTGTACTTAATTGGAAAACTGATCGGTTGGTGGATTTAGCGGTTTCGAACGAAATTATGACCAGCCTATTTAGTTTAGATTTATCTATGTGGCCCAAAGGCGTAGGTAATCTAGGAACTTATTAGGTAACAATTAGCAGAACTTTCGACAATACTATAATTCAATTCATTTTTTTTCAATTCATTTTATTTATTCCAGAGGCGAACATATTGTGCACTTAGAACACTATAATATAACACTGTAATATAAGACTATAAAATCCTGGATATTTCTTTGGTATGAAATGAAGGATATTAAATTATTAATGTTTAAAAAAATGCATTAAACTCGCTAGAAGGCGTGATAACACAAGATATACAGGTACTTTTACGTAGTGGTGAAACTTATGTTAAATGTTTATTAGAAGTCTCTTTTTTATTTCGGGGGGGTTGAATAAAATAGAAATAGCATGCAACGCGTTGGTGGGTGTTGCGTGCGTCATAGGACCACAAATAGCCTGCGGTCGTCACACTGAAGTTACGTACGATAAAGGGTATAGAGTAGGTGTGACAAGCACTACAACACTTATGCTATATCTTCGATAATCTAGCGTATTATTAATATACATAGCAGGTATTTGTCAAAAGCACGCTCGACTCTCATTAAAACCGTACCTCTGAATTTTCTTCTTGAAAAATGTATGTGCGATTTGAAAACAGGTGCTATTGGTGAAGGTGAGGACCGTTCTAAGAACTTTGAAATATTTGATAGACATGTGATCAACCCGCACTGGTCTCTAGTCAATAGAGAAGTCCCTGTACCACAGCTGTGGCAAAGTAAATAAGGGTGGTGATGTAACAGGTATTAATGCGTTACGATACAAGTCTTACAACGAGGTGTATGGATGATTTGGGCCACAGATTCTCGGCCTCTTCCAACATAAACGGTTTACATGAATCTGAATATTGACAAGCGAGGGCGTATATACACTGGCTAGAAGTGTATGCTCCATCAAACATTATTAGAATCAAGGGAAGACGAAGTAGGTACCTAGACTACTTCGATTGTAATCAGCACAGAACATAATTACTAGTAATCCACGTTTACATGAAAATGTTATATTGTTAGCGTTTGAGCGCCTGATTTTATATGTATTAGTACCTCGTAAAATCATGATTGAAAGATCGTGACAAAATCTCATTCGATCTTGAAGTGATTGAGAGAATGACGCATCGTGATTGATTGCTCACTCGAGCGCACCGTCACTGAATGTCCCTCAATATTAATTTGCTAGAGTGCTATTTTATGCGAATATTCAATGAAAATATTGAAATGAAATCCCTATTCTCTATAACTGAATTTGTTTGACTATTCTATTGTAGAAACTAACAATATTTCAATTCAGAGAATTTATGTTTTATAAAATGTTTTTAAAACAGCAATAGTAATAAAAGTGGTAAACGTGTCAGGTCACGCGTAATCTATACTAATATTATAAAGCTGAAGAGTTTGATTGTTTGTCTCAGGAACCGCTGGTCCGATTTAAAAAATTCTTTCAGTGTTGGATAGCCCGTTTATCGAGGAAGGTTATAGGCTATATTTTATGAAAAAAAGCAAGCGAAGCTGTTGGCGGTCGGCTAGTATGTGATATAGGTATAAAAAAATTATTAGAAAAAAAAAAACAATTTAATTTATATTATACCTACCTAATTATTTATATTATATCTTATAATTAAATATAAGCAAAATAATGTTTAAGTATAACCATTTAAATTGTAATTCCATCTTGTTGGTAGTAGGTACCCACCCATCCACTCGTAGCATGACGTATAGAAAACGCATAACATTAATTATATACCTAGATAAATAATATAAAACAAACATAAACACTGTCTTTTACGATATTATCAAATTTGTCTAGACTAGGTATGGTAGGCATAAGGATGAATCCCTAACAATTCATAATAATACATTTTTGGAGTATTTTCATCGACCAATCGTTTGTCGGAAACATTCTGAGGGATGATTCGTATGACGTCAAACCTAAACAAGCTTTTGTGCTTCACAGAGAATAGTGAATTGGTTTGGGAGTGTGGAATTTTAGAAATGCAATGGCAGAATTCCGCTTGCCTTTGTCAGATAAATATTAAATAGACTAATAAGGGCCGATTTTTCAATCATCAGATAAAGGCTAACTGTTGAATAAATTTGACATTTTCCATACAATATGTCAAATTTATTCAACAGTTAGCATTTATCTGATGATTGAAAAATCAGCCCTTAACGTTCGGTCAGACAGTACTGGGAATCGGTGATGAAAATACAAATAGGCAAAATATCCGCTCTAATGTGGGTACCTACATAACACCCCTATTGACGTTCCCACTGCTGGGACACAGGGACTTCTCTCTTGACGAGAGAGATTAGGCCTTAATTCACCACGCTGGCCAAGTGCGGGTTGGTGAATGACACATGTCCTTCAAACTTTTCAAAGTTCTCAGAACATGCCGGTTTCCTCACGATTTTTACCTTCACCGTTAGCCGAGAGCCGTGTTGGCTAAGTGGGAGCACACTCAACTTTCATTCCGAAGGTCGTGGGTACAAACCCCGCCGCGCACCTCTGATTTTTCTTCTTGGAAAATTATGTGTGCTTTAAAAACACGTGCTCTAGCGGTGAAGATGTGGGTACCTTCTGCGCGAGAAATATATTTCTGCAATTATTTTTTATGTAGATTATTACTGAGAATCGGAGTAGCTTTTCTTTCATGTTCTTTTTTTTTGCACCTAGCTGTTGTTAAAAACAATTCAGTGCTTAATATCTCTGACTCGCTTCTAATCACTCAAACTTTTAGTTTACGTGAAGTTGGAAGTACGAATAAGGAGGTAAAAGAATTTTAAACCAGGAAGAGCTATTCAGTGTAGTTGCAACACTTGTCGACACTCATAAGCTATTTACTGCAGCTTGCCTTTTATAAGTGGCTCTTTTATTTTTAGGCTTTTCAGCGGTGGACTAAATTCTATTGGTAGACTGAAATATAACCTTTTAAAATATTTATTATTTTTTGCTGCACGGTGGATGATGGTGGATCCATCATGGTGGAAACCATTCCTTTTAGAAAAATCATGCATAATAGTGAATAATGCATTTTTTTTATCTATCAGTATCAGTGCAATTATCAAATAAGCCAGAAACTCGTTTTATTTAAAAAATTCATTAGTTCATGAATTAGGGCATTTAGACGTAGAAAATATGGTGTCAAAATAAGTCAAAGAACTATTTTTACGGATTTAGTTTATTCTCACGTGAATTTAAAATGACCTAATTAGTATTTCAGGATTTATCAATATAAAACCTTTTCAACCCTAAATAAAAATATTACCACTCTTTTGCGTCTCGCAGAAGGGTAAAAAACTGTAAAATAGAGTGACAAGTTTAACAGGCTTACCAAGTAGCATTTGGGGTTCTATAATGGTTTACATTTAGTTCATCGGTGATCTCTAAGCATTAACATTGGCCACACATGGTTCATTGGCTGTATTAAAGTGAACAAATTCACTCATACCTGTATAAGGCCTGTATAGAAGTTCAAAAACAGCCTATTATGCAGCTATTAGTGTTATAATAGGATAATATTATCCTTCTAGTCAGCTTTCATTTTAAAGCTGAATAAGAGCATTTTAAGAGTGGATAAATACGGCACGGGCTGTTTAAAAGTCCACATGTACGCTGTTATGTTGCTGGCATTTTAATACAACAAACGTGAACCTAAATGCAGCCAAAGGCTGTTATATTTACTTCTTGTGGACCGTTATTCAGCTTGTAGTTATATTTACTTTTTGTGGACCGTTATTCAGCTTGTAGCTCCAAGCGGGTCTGTTTGTGATATATTAATCAGCCTTTAAATTATTCTTTAAAAGAGCGTTTAATGAGTTCACATGTGTGCATTGAATACAAGGAATTCCAATACCTTTATTAAATATATTTAAATAGTAAATAATACAACTTTACAAATGTTTGATAATTTTTATTTTCATCTTTTTCATTTTTATAGATTCATCCGTTATCATGTCTTTATTGGCTTGAAAAGATAGATCCACATTATTGTCTTAATGCGTCTGAAAAATAAAAAACAAGTTGATATAATATGCAGTCAGGTAACTATATTTATTCGGAAACTATAGTAGGTATATACTAAGTAACTTGTGGTAATAAAACAAAATTCAAATTTTCAATGCGGATCCCTAAAATTTTTGTAATCAAAAAAATCTAAAAGGGTATGCACGTGAACCATTAAAGAGCTGGATAGTAGGTATATACTAAGTAACTTGTGGTAATAAAACAAAATTCAAATTTTCAATGCGGATCCCTAAAATTTTTGTAATCAAAAAAATCTAAAAGGGTATGCACGTGAACCATTAAAGAGCTGCTTACCAGCCCAGGGCTGAATAAGAGCTTATTGATCTTATGTTGTACAGCAATTGACATTAAGATGGTACACAATGTGTCCTTTCTACAGCTCACGGTATTATAATGGTACACATGTGAGACTTTAAACAGTTCACAGCTGTAATTTAGAGTAACAATGGTTCACATGTGGATGGAGACAAAATGGTGGACAATGTCCAGCATTCTTCACTCATAACCTATATATTTTTTTAATTATTTACGGTTTTATAACATACTACGTAGTTTTCGTAATTAATATTGTGGTTAATGTTCAAATAAAAAACTATAGACTGATTTAAATGCCTTAAAAACACAACAATCAAAAATTGGAAACTTCGCCTCTGCTTATTTTGAATAATTATTTTGGTAAAACGGCATTATTCTCGAGGCGCATAAAAATTTTTACTCTAAATATATATATACTTTACAACAAATTTACAATACCCATCGTTTTAACACAATATAATATAATAAACACAGAGTACTTACCGTATATTATAATCCAAGTCACATAAAAAATATGGCTGCTTATAGACACTCACGAGCGACGTACGTAATTGTTAACAAAATTAAACTGCCCTTGCTATTTTGAAGAAATAGCGGCCGCTACTAGTTATAAGGGTACACTTGTGAGCTTAATACGATATAAAGGCTGTTTAATTGTTCACTCGTTACTTCTTATAACTCTCTTGTCTGTATAAAGAACCACATGTGATCATATATGATGCCGTTAATCAGCTTCAAGACCAAAGGTTCTCTCTTAAACTGCCGTTATAGTGCTACTATTCAGCTACTGTGTACCATTTGAGAACCTAAGGCTGCATAATTTGTGCCCAAACTGGTGTTATAAGGGCTGTATAGCATGCTATACAGCCCTTATACAGCTTACTTAGAGAGCTTAAAGAATAAATGTGTACCATTAGTCAACCGATATAGAACCCCAAATGCTACTTGGGTATAGTGATTTAAGCTAGAAAAGTAAAGACCTAAAGGTAACGTTTTAAGAACTTTACGAAGTCTAGATAAAACCAATAACTCAAGCAAAGCCACAGGAGTTCAGCTTATCTGTTATAAACTAGTTCCCAGTTGATTGAAATGCGTTATCAGTAAACAAACTATCAAACTTTCACATTAATAACATTAGTAGGTTAGGGAGAAGGATACATTCCTCTCCAAAAAGGTGTAAGGATAAGTTAAGTAATGAAGGGTTCTGGTATAAAGCCGTAAGTTATTCAGGGAGTATGTAAGCACGTGTTTCTATCGCTCGCTCGCCTTCAGACATATATACCTTTGCACTAACGCATTTTATGGAATTTCGGCACATGTTGTAAAAAAGCCTCAAGAAACTTATGTTTATCATGCCAAAGTCGAGTTAATAAAAAAAAAACCATATCATAATCCGTATTAGTTGTACTTATAAAGATATAACTACACAGCAATAGCGACTTTGTTTTATAATATGTAGTGAAGATTTGTGGTATTTCTCACTACAATATTCACTATAAAATTCCATTTTAGTATCAAGATGAACAGAATGTGAGCTTATTCTGGGAATTTGTAACTGTCTGTAGCAGTGATGCTGCACGCCACACGCTGCCGTCGCGGGCCCGCCACGTCGGACTTTCGGCTGGCGGCTATGACGCGGAAACTTTTCTGCATTCTGAATGTTTGAACATAAATTGTGTGAAATATTAGTCATGTTCGCGATTTTACTCTGCCAGCACAACTCTAAGCCAGCGATTTTACTTTATGCCGTAACAAAGTTGAGCCTCCAACTTTATTCTAATCTTTACCCAAAAAGCGATATTAGGCATAAGTTACTATTCGCTTTGAACTCATGTGATATAGTACTTTATATTTAGTTTTACTTAACATTCTTAAAAAGCTTTGCTTATATCGTATTTGATGATATTCATAATCACCAATCAATCAGGTCGCTTTTCAGTTTTGCTGGAAATCTTTATAAAGCGGTCTCTAAACATAGTGCAACATTGTTCACATGTAACAACATGTACGGGTAACGCAGCGCGCAACTTTTGATGATTCCAAATAATATTTTATAAAAATAATCTCGTATAGAAACGCTGGCGTATTATTAATAAATATACATTTTATAAAACAAGAATGAAACATTCGGTGATTTTCTGCTGTAGCACACATTATATTTAAATCAACATTCTAACGAACGTAAATTATGGTATAAGAAATCTTAATCCGATTGTACCAACAAAACTTTTTTCGAACTTAATTTCACTAGAGAAATTCTGGCACAGAATGGCATCTGGTGACTTTTGTTGCCCTTATGTTGTAAATGAGACAAGAGATTAGCTTTTTGTGCTTTTTTTCGGTCAAGGCGCAAACTGTTTTGTGCGAACTGTCGTTAGCGTACTGAAATTGAGGTTTTGATTATTGTGCTGACTGTATACCCATTGTTTTTATTTGTGTCTAAAAAGACAATAATAATGGCAATAACAAATTCAATATTTAATATTTTATGATAATGATGTTCATGGTGTCCACATTCGGTAAGCCTAACTTTGTGACATTTAAAAACAACCAATTTAGGTTACATTAGAGGCGTGACTGTCGGATATTTTTTTGTCATGAATTTCATAAATAGACCAGCAGGCCTAGCATGGCGTTTCTTCTCTAGGGTAGAATAGATAAAAATGACATTAGAAAGAAAGTTGTCTTCGTTAAGAGCCTTGTTACTTTTTTGAAGTTATGCGAAATTGGATATTTTATGCACCACGTGACCGGCGCGTCACGCGAATTCTATGAAAAATACTAAATGATCTTGATACTTCGTCGATCTAAAACATACAAATATACTAATAATTATTTTAGATCTGTAGAAAATGGCATCGAATAAATTCCATTTTATTGAGTGGATTTTTTTCAGTTTCATTCTGAAATAATTATTATATTATTGTTTTTATTTAATTGATAGGTGTTTTATATATTTTCCTAAATTCAAAATGGCGGATATTTTTATTTCAATATTTGAATCAATTATGTTTTATCTTAATAATATCAATATTTATTTTAAATCTGATTGATTATTTGAAATCAATTAAGTACATAATTTTAAAATAAAACATTCATGATTAATAAATATCTATATAAGAATAAAACTGAAAATAGTCTTATTGAAGTTAAATGTCCTCATTCATCTCATCTTATGGGCTCATTTTTAAACCGATTCTTCTGAAATTTGGTATGTAGGTTTGTAATTAAATGTTTTTTTTTGTCGAATGTTGGGACTTGATGTAAGTTCGAAAGTCTAAATTGAACGGACTAAATACAAATTCTAATTATAACAAAACAAATAAATTATATTTATATAAGTTGCTTGTTTTGTTAGATGGTATATTTGTGTTTGAATAAATAAAAGTTTCGTTAATGAAGGTTTTAATGTTGTTTCGGTATTATTTTTGTAGTTTCGAACTTTATATTTATTTTTATATATCGACGGTGGAAAGGAAAAACCCTTGAAGCGACAATTTTCAAACTTTACAGGAGAGCCGATCAAAGTTTTTATTTTCCGAAAATAAATCATAAAAAATTTGTGTTTGAAGTTAGAGCGACAGGAAAAAAAATAGTTTCTTTATTTTTTACTTACTACCTTACTATTAAACTTCGAAAAATATACAACCATGATAAATTGATTTAGGCGTCGCTTAATTATTTAACGGTGAATACAGCGGACGGAAAAACGCATTAAATGCAACTTGAGTATTCTGACAAACGCAAGGAAAAACACATTAAGCGACAAGCTATGTATGATTTAACTAGGAGGTAAAATAACTGAAGCTTATCGAGCATAACATACAGGGTTCCGGAAAAACCAGTTAAGTAAGAAAATCATAGTATGCTAAGTACAAGAAAAACACGTTATGCGCTAGCTATGTAATAATATAAAGCTATGTTTTTAACTGAAGTCCCTACTTTGTTTCCCAAAGATACCAAAAAAACAAGACTATTGAGATACAACAGTCTTTTATTTATTAAAAACTTGTGGTATTTTAACATTTTGCCTTTAAAAAACCATTTCAAGCGAAGCATAGATACCTAAATCACTATTTTGAGTGATCTGATCAAATCATACAAAAGCCTCATTAACTCATAAGAATAGGAAATGATTCGTAATAATTGTGATACAGAATTTATAGTTCTTAAAGTCTTCATAAAATTTAATAGGTTTATAAGTTTAATGTACAAACGTACATTAAACTTATAAACATTGCAAACGCAATACAAAACCGCTACGTTGTGTTGTAAACGACCAACTTAATCAACATTGTTAACAACATCACTATCTTTATGAGTCATCATCATCATCATCATCTCAGCCATTGGACGTCCACTGCTGGACATAGGCCTTCCTATATGAATTCCAGCTATTGCGGTCGCTCGCAGCCTGCATCCACCGCGAGCCGACCGCCTTCACCAAATCATCAGTCCACCTTGTTGGTGGACGCCCAAAGCTGCGTTTTCCGATCCGTGGTCTCCACTCGAGAACCTTTCGGCCCCATCGGACATCTGTTCTCCTCGCTATATGGCCTGCCCATTGCCACTTCAAAGAGCTAATCCGTTGGGCTATGTCGGTGACCCGCGTTCTCCTACGGATCTCCTCATTTCTGATTCGATCTTGTAGGGAAATAGCATAGCCCTCTCCATAGCCCTTTGAGCGACTCTGAGTCTTTTGATGAGGCCGATAGTGAAGCACCACGTTTCGGATCCGTATGTCATCACTGGCAAAACACAAAATCTTTATGAGTGATCTGATCAGATCATATTACAAAAGTGCTACGTTGTGTTGGTCGTTTATAACACAACATAGCTCTTTTGTATAGCAAACCTACATAAAACTTATAAACCTACTAACTTTTACTAAGACTTTTCAAAAACTTTAAATTCTGTATTACACGTATTATTAGTATTCTGTATTGACGTGCCTCAACGGCGGTCCACCGATGACTGAAGCGCCACGTCACGTGCAATATCCTTATATAGGTGACGCCATTTACACAAAAGAGACCGAATTTCATTGCATGTAGCGACAAGACTTGTTTTGAATGGTTAATTTAAATACACAGTATCGTAAATTTTCTTACTTTAACCGACTATCGTTTTGATTTATGAAGTCAGCGTAATTAAACTAACCGACGATTCGGGAATAAAAGACGATGTCGGTTAATTTAAATATTTATGTGGTATTTTTGTCTATGTTTACTTTAACCGACACCACTGCTTTTTACAGCGATTGTCGAAATAACTGAAATCCATAATATTTTATAACAATCATGCTGGAAAAACGCATGAACTCCATGATACAGATATAAGGTAAGCAAGGAAAAACAAATGTAGCGACCGGGCACCAACGCAATAGGAGTAAGCAAAAACAACTTAAATGTTTAAAATAGGATTTCATATGGCGAAGAAAAACGATTTAAGTAACCTATAAGATTCGAAACAGAAAAGGAAAAATACATCAAATAACAATCTAACTATATAGTCGGTACTTCAAGCGGTAAATGAACCAAAGATGCCAAGATTCTTTGTCACTTCATTTAGCGTCTGAAAAAATTGAGCCTAAAAGTGCCATTACTTGAAGCGACACCAAAGTGGTCAGATCGCCACGAAACCAAGACCAATCGACGCAGAAAAATTCACTGATTTCAAATATGTAAAAAAGTCATTTTCGACCAAAGTGTCGCTTCAAGTGTTTTTCCTTTCCACCGTCGATATAGTGGTATCCATTTATCTACATATGTCATAGACAGATGTAGAATATCCATTTATCTACATATGTCATCTTGAATAATTCCCATTATATTTTTATTTTAATAAACTATTTATTTTTATTTTATTACGAACTTATTGAAAATATTTCATTTATATATTTAAAAAAAAACCAACCCGCACTTGGCCAGCGTGGTGAATTAAGGCCTAATCTATCTCGTCAAGAGAGAAGTCCCTATCCCAGCAGCGGGAACGTGAATAGGGGTGTTATTTTATATACAGAGCGTCCCAAAATTATGGGCCATGAAGGGGAAGTACCATATATATTGTTGATAGTGAATTTTGCGCAAAGAAGACTTCATTTTATTTTAAAAAGTAAGTAATTTAATTAATTAATTTACAAAAAAAAATGTTTCATGTTTTTTATTTGATTAAAATAATTAATTTCACGTTGTTCCTTTCTTTTAAAATACTATGTTACTTAAGCAGAGTTATTATTTTTTAGCTATTCTTTCGATTGGTATCATAAAAATCGAGTATTTTTTTTCTACATGTAAGTCGGTTCGATTCCCAGACAAAGCAAGTAATTTATAGAAAATCAATGAATGCAGAATTACTAACTTAAAAATAAAATGAAGTCTTGTTTGAGCAAAATTCACTATCTACGATATTTAAGGTACTTCCCCTCCATGGCCCATAACTTTGGGACGCCCTGTATTTATTAGAAAGGTACATAATTTTTTGTTTACATATTGGATACTCGGTAAAAATAAGAACAAAAAATTACGGAATATTTTCTTTGTAATAAATATTATGGAAATCTATACTACAATTATCAAGCTGAGGAGATTGCTTGTTTATTTGTTTGAACGTGCTACTCAGGAACCGCGGGTCCGATTTAAAATATGATTTCAGTATTGGATAGTAAAATGATCGAAAAAGGCTATAAAACATACACTAGTAAATAACGTAAAAACGCAAGCGCAGCTGTCGGCGGGTCGGCAAGTTAGTCATAATCTAAAAAAATCATAGGCATAATTACATTTAGTCGTTGGACGGTTTCACCAAAAAAAGTTGCCTTGTTGTTTTTTAATTAGGATAGATAACTTTAGATATGCAATCCACATCCTACAGCATAACCTCCAAATAAATAAGGTTAAACAAGATGACAATGATGTGGTACAATTCTTAGGCCAGCAACAAGTGGTACAATTCTTAGGCCAGCAACAACAACAATTGATCGTTATCAATAAAAATAACAATTGATCGTTATCAACGGATCAACTTATGTCGGTCGTAGTATCGCAATAACACATACACGCACACTAACAGCGTTTTTACAGCAATTGACAGTCCCACACACTGACATTTTACGAAATATTTCTATATTTTATTCAAGAACAACCGACATAGGTCCGACCTCGACAAGCGCTCGCGCGGTACTAAATGGAAAAAGCCGGCTGAATGAAAAAACTACTAAATTATGGTAGTTTTATTTTATTCATAAAAAATTACCAAAACCGTTCTACAAATTAAAATTAATATCATAGTTTAAGCAAATGTTGATAAATATTTTGATATAAATATGACGTCCCATTGATTTAGAACTTCGGAGTTATTGAGGTTTGTTTCGAAGCATTTTCGGTCGATATTAAATTCGGTATATCTTTAGAATAAAAGAATTTAACGAAAATGTACTCTACTCTAAATGAAGAATAGGATATACGTAACATAATAAAAAATAGTTTGATCGCCCATGTTCATTAGAATCTACAAATTAGAGCTGAGAAAACAGGTCTTCGAGCGTTTTTTACGAAACATGTATCCGGAGAATGATTATTACTCAATATATAAACAAGTTATCTAAAATGTTTCTTACTACTTTTGTAGAGGAGAAAACGAACTATTATAAAGATGTAATTGTAATATCAAACAACTAACGCAAACCATAGAATTAGGACGAGAAAACCGAACAATTTCGCGATTTCACGTAATAGGCCTCGTAGCATCCGACTTTGGCCGCGCGGCAACCGGCCGCATGCGACTGGTGACGACCGTGTAAACGATCAGTTACAGGCGATCGCCCGCCGCATGAAGGTGTTTCGCGTATACATTACGTTTTCTTCTTTCCTTTTGTTTTTTCTTCTCTCTTTGTTCTTTAAGCAATTGTTGAATAATTAATTATTTCAATTCCGGCACAAACGGTTAGCTGCTCAACATTTTCGATGGAAATGACAGAGTCGCATGCGATTTTAGTAACCTGTGTAAATGGGCTAGCGATGCGGCTTGGTGAGGCAATTAGTGAAGCGACTCGCCGCACGGCGAAAATCGCCCCGTGTAAACCCCCCTTTTGGAAGCATTGGCGTTCGATTGAATGAACGGATAGAGATGCTTTCTATTCTACCGTAGAGATGAGTCTACTGCTGCGAACACGGCAATCAATTTACTCTATTTTTGACATTTGAGAAAGAAATGTTTCTTCCGAAATTGTCTACACCACCCGAGGCCTAGACAAGGTTTCTAGCTATTTCTAGCTTGTCTACGAAGAAACTGTTGTCTAGGGTATGTTTCTCGAAACGGCGTGTTCGGGCAAAAGAATGATTGTGTAGACAAGAAACTGTCTTCTCTAGTCTAGAGTAGAATAGACAAGAAAACGCCATGCTAGGCCTGCAGGGGGGCTAGCCAAGTGTAATAACCTAAGAGCCCGTGATGGCCAGACCTTCCTTTAATTCTGAAGCGTGAAAATTATTTTATGTGTATGTCTGACATAGGTAAGAATAACCCCCAAACATGAAACCTGGATCGTGGTTCCTTTGGGAGATAACAGGTAAAAGGTTGTTATCTCCCAAAGGAACCGCGATCCAGGTTTCATGTTTGGGGGTTATTCTTACCTATGTTAGACATCTGGCCATCACAGGTTATTAGTCTATACTAAGAGCCCGGTCTGGCCAGACCTTCCTTTAATTCACAAGCGTGAAAATTCTTTCATGTGTATGTCTAACATAGGTAAGAATAACCCCCAAACATGAAACCTGGATCGTGGTTCCTTTGGGAGATAACAGGTAAAAGGTTGTTATCTCCCAAAGGAACCACGATCCAGGTTTCATGTTTGGGGGTTATTCTTACCTATGTCAGACATACACATAAAATAATTTTTATGTTTGGGGGTTTCATGTTTGGGGGTTATTCTTACCTATGTTAGACATACACATGAAAGAATTTTCACGCTTGTGAATTAAAGGAAGGTCTGGCCATCACAGGCTCTTGGTCCATAAAGTAAGGCGATCATCGCCATCGTTACAAAATGTATGGATTTGACATAAACCTTCGATTAGTCACGTGATCTTTTTCAAAAATTTACATACATTTCTATTACTTTTGACAATTAACTTCGCTATCTAGTCGTTTCTCTCGAGATTTTCTAGCGTTCGCTAAATAGCTGTAGATATCTATCGTATCGAATCAAAATGGCGATTTCATAAACAACAGCTGTAGGACATAGATGTAAATAAAGTGGTTTGCTTTGTGAAAATAAAAATAATTTTAATTTGTTAAAAATGTATACGATGCGTTTATTTTAGTCAGCCTAAAATAAAAATGTTTGGCTTAGACGCCAAACAAGATACTTACCTTTATCGGCAGAATATGGAAAGTATTGGCGAAATGCAAGAAACATTATTTATGGAGCATTTTAGACTCAGCAAAGCATTATTTAATAAGCTTCCAAGTGATATTCATAATTTCTTATTTATTTGTGTTGTTTGTGTCCTTTCTTTAATAAGTGTTTTGCTAGTGCTAGTCTATAATAGGCACACATTTCATAGTATAAGTCCTCATTCATAAAACCATTGTTTTTTTGTTATTTTAATGTTGACTGTGCCTAAATAAATAAATAAATCTTTAGGATTTTATGGAAATAAATGACTCAAATATTTAAATCTTTGCCGTGAGTAAAACAACAGTAATCAACCTCATAAAAAGGATCTTATTAAAATGATTTGTCTAATCTATTAAATTATAAATAAAAGTACACGGTTAAAGTTAGAAACATATTTTATTTTTAAACAAAGTACAATTTACTTTTAGTCTTAAGAATAAATAGTATCAAACTCACAAGGCGCTTTTTATTTGTACAAAGACGGCACGTTGTGGATGGTTGTTACGTTGGTATCACACAAAATCACTCGCTACCAAGCTGTACATAGCTGTATAATGCCGTCTCTGCCCTAATATTGTTTAAGTAATATTTGGAAACGGCCGAGGACATTATTGCGGTCAGCTTTCACCTTCACCTTACGGGCTTCAGTCTGTGTCTGTCTCTCCTCCAACTGGTTGAGTTCTTGGTGGTGGAGTAGATTGCAGCAACTATTTTTATAGAAAATCAGCTATTTTAAGTAATTTTCGTTAGATAGGTTGGTCCTAAAAATTTCAAGTGGTTTAATTTGTTTTTTATCTTCTTCTTAGATAGTAAAATTTACTTACACGCTGGTAGGTAGGTATTATGAGATTAATAAGATAATGTCAAAAGAATGCAATATAATGCAAACACATGGATATCATGATCATTGATTTCGTACAGAGTCCAAAAAACTGGGGCCAGCCTTTTCATTCCATTTGATTTCCAATGGATTCATATAAATTGTTTTTTCCAATCACGTGCTTTAACGGCGACGGCAAACGTGATGAGGAAATCGACATGTTTTGGGAACTTTAAAGGCTTTGAAGGAATTTCATGTAATATTCAGCAGCCTGTACTTGACCAGCGTGATGCATTAGGGCGTAATCGTCTCGTCTCGTAATCGTCGTCAAGAAGTTCCTGTACATATCCCAGCAGTTGAAACGTAGAAATAAGTGCGTGCTTAAGATATTTAGTCGTAAATTAATGTGAGTAAAACACTGAACCAATTTTATAACAAATGCAGCGTTCTTTTAGAAGTCCGCCGCGGTATTGTCTTTGTGAATAGTGCTCGTCGTTTAGAGCAATCTACTGGAGACTCTTCACTTGAGCAGCTAGCTCAATAAACCTTCTGTGAGACATTATTAGAAACTGTTCTGCAGAAAATATACTTAAACCTGATTAAGATGATAGAGGCTCTGTCGTCTCTTTTTTAAAAGCATGTGGTTTTTTATTTGTATTAGAAAGAATGAAACTGAACTTTCAAATGTTTTAATGATACAACGTGCATTACGAGTATACACCTGTTTCTTCTACAGAGACCATTTTAGTTCAAACTTTTTTTTTGTTTGTAGTCTCGCTTAAACTCTACAATACAGAATGACGTCACACAGCTTAACTAAACTTAAAAGATAAGATGATATACCTAATTCGCAACATAACATAAATACATGTGGTTACATGTAATAGGTACAATACTAGGTACCTAATTAGTGTGTCTGTTTAGATAATTATTGATCTGATTATGCCATTCTACCCAATTAAAGCACATAGCTGAAGCGATAGAGAATTCAATCCACGATTACTCAAGCCACTTCAACATGTGAGAATTCAATCAGAATCGGCTTCATGCGCCTATTAATTTACTCTGATATCAGGAATACCAATTAATATTAAAATAAGAATAAGAATAATTTTATTCAAAATCTTACAAAACATTGTATAGATATTATTGGGTAGATATTTCAAAGTTATTATTAACACTTATACACACAGAGCTTTTTCACTTGTTAATATTGAAATCCAATAGTTTCTGAATCGCTAAATCGTTGTAACGAATTAAGTATATTTTTGAGTTTTATTATCTCATCATTATTATATGACACACACGTCTGACAACAAATCACACACAAAAACACTCAAATCAGAAAGTATGCACACTTGATTATTTTAAGTCTAGATTAATTAATTGTTTATAAACAGCTATAACAAGACGATTATTACAAAAAAAGTAACGTAATTAAGCTATCACGGGAAGACGCATTATAACTTAAAATGTTAAAGGGGAGTTCCAATGTAACGTAATGTTATCGTAGGTACTAAGTTACTGCAAATTAACTGTTAAATATTTTATTTCAAATTCTATATAAAATAATTCGATTTATGTTTCCAGCAGGTCTGATAACATCAACAAACATTCACTTAGTTTTCGTTCCTTCCTCCATTTTTTCCGGCCTTTGAGCTGGTTCGCAAAACGAAGACAACATGTAACCTACTTAAGTACCTACTCTTTGAGGAGATATCAACAGAGTTCTAGTTTCCGTAATGGGCTGAACGAGGCAGTACTTCCTTTAATAACGTAGAGTGTGAAGTCACAGCTTGAAACTAGTCCCATACGAGGCTATAGGGTGGCGCAAGAATATAATATTCAGTTGTTAATTGCTTAATATGTTTATGAAACTTCTCATCATTATTACGATGTTGTTTATGTATGAAGCTATTTTATAATTGAACGAACGAAATGATGAAAACAAGCTATGTTATGTTGAGTTATGTTTTCTTCCTGATAATAATTAGGAAAGTAAATACAAACTTCCATTAAATAGTGCTCCTTTGTGCTTTAGGAATATTTTTATGATTCACGTCATCATAATTCATATTGCGTTTTACTACTGGACTATTATAGGTCTTGAAGTTTTGGTGGACGACTGACGCTCCGATTGCCGATCTGTGGTCTTCAATCAAGAACTTTTCGGCCCTATACTTACATACTAAACGTAGAAATAAATATGTAATAAATCGAATGTATCGAAATCTTTTGTAGAATTTTGCGGCTTTGTGGCTGAAAGTCTGGCGCTCCCGTTTGCCGCTGTCAAGTTGTCCGTATAGATACGCGGTTATACGGAGGCTGTGGGTATCAAGCGAAAAGCCTTTCTGTGTCACCCCTCCGCGGAAAAGCATCATGCCCTATATTCACTATGAAAACAGTTTCGCAAATCGCTCTTAAGAAAATTCTGAGGTAGAGTTCTATTTCCAAAAAGTTCTGTTACGACAAGCAAGTCGCATCGTCATTTCTTTACAAGTTGGCAGAAAAATGACTATAGCGTATATGTGGTCTGAGCACCTATTCAAATTCGTGCTTGATTTATGGGCTATTTAATTTTATTTTATCTGCACATCTCAAATAAAAACTAATCTGCAAATAATTTTTCGGAGTGTTTGGGTGTTATTATATGCATAATAAAAATATTATATCTAAGTATGTTTTCTCGATAAATGTACTATTCAACCGTGAAAGATTTTCTCAAATCGGACCAGCGGATCCCGATATTAGCGCGTTCAAACAATTAATTAAGTAGAGATAAGGTATGTATAAGAAATCTAGCACATAATGTTGCTGTGTGAATCGTACAGCAAAATTCATTTATTTTATTTAGTTTAATTTAAATATTAAATCAAATAATATTTTTATAAATTGGGGCAGAAAGTAAAAGACAGACATAAGTTAATACATTTAATTATCCGTGACAAATGATGACAATATCAAACTACATTACAATGTAAATGCTAATATAAGTTTGAGCTTATGTTCTCTCAATTCCTAGACCAGCCAAGCAATCTGACTTTACATGAAACTGCTTCGTAATAATTTAACCAATATTTACAAAGTAATATAATAAACAGATGAACTATTTTTATAGATATTATCGGTATTTCAGGGCTTAAACATGACCAGTACAACTTATTTCTTAATTTATTAGTATTGGCTTCTAATTTGGCACATTTTATATTAAATTCATTTTTGTTATAAAAGGAGATTTGTAATATAACGAGGTTTTCCTGAACAGTTTACGGTTACAAATAAAATTCTATTTTAAAGTACGTTATCTAGTGTATAATAATGACAAAATAGTTGGAAACAATGCACAAATGTACTTACATATAAGCATTACTAGCTAAGTGGTTTTCACCGGTATATTATGCGGTTGTAGTTACCCTAGCTAGCCAATAAGTTGAGACCAACCAGACTATAACAGTTCTGGTTGATCAAAATGTAACCTACGGCTCTACCGCCTAACTACTGTTTAAAATATACAATGCTTAAAAAATTTGACTATTCAGTCGGGTTCCTTAACGCTAACGAGTAATGATTACAGTGGTATTCGTCTGATAAAATTGTTAATATACGTAATTCAAAGTTGTATTTATTTATACAGCAAAATTGATTCTAGAAAATATTTTCGGTGGGTTATCAGAATAAAGTTTGCTGCATTGTACAATTGGATAATTAATATTAAACGAATAAGTCTTTATTACAACAAAATTGGATCAGGCGAGACTTATCTAATATAAAAATAAAAGCGCCATACATTATATCACGTGTGGTTTTGACTCAAGATGATTCTAGTGTTACTAGTATGACACTGAATATTTCTTGCCAAAAGGTTTTTAACTTAAACAGTTCGTATGCACTTATAGTCGATTAAATTTATTTAAACTTAAAAAACTAAATTAAAATAATTTATATCTGTCCAGTTGTTTAGGAATATAATATAAACTAGTAGGTCGTGAGTGTGCGAGCTGCAAGTCTAAAATGTGGGGGGGGGGGGGGGGGGGTGGTACCTACAAGTATTTTTTGGTGGAAATCGATAACCAAGCAAGAGTGGAGATTGCGATAAGAATCGTCATTCAACAAATTTTTTTTGATGGGGGAGGGGTATTCAGGGGGGCCTGGGGGCGTGGGGTCACATCACGGCGAGAAACTATCAGAGCAATAGCAAAACCACTTTGATATTTGAATGTAACAAAACAGTATTCTTTCAGGAATTATATAAAAACATGATATTTCCTAAGCAGTCCCTTTTATTGAGATCCATTTTAGAAATGGGATGGGTGATTTGGCAATTTCGTTATTGTTTTTGTATCGTGCAATGCGTATCAAATCGTCGATGAAAATTTCAATGGATTAGACGTTACAAAATCCTTTAGTATCTTAATAAAACGAAACGAAAACAATAAACGCAAATCATTCTTTAGTATCACGTAGATATAACAAGATTGGGATTAATCAACGAGCGAAACAAAAACTTCAAGATTATTATATAGTTTTTAAATTTCTTTTCAGTACAATTTCCTATAAAAGTAAACGTAAAAGTGAACAAAAAACCATTGTAATCCACCTAATAATTAACATTCCACATAATACATACTCGTAGTTGCATAAAGACTAGCAAAGCAAACTTATCTCATGTGTAATGTTTGTATAATAATGTATAACTTACTTTTCTATGAATACATGCAAAATAATACTGTGTTACGTACAATAGGTACTTTATTTCTTATTTAATTGGCAGTGCCGGGTACCAGGGACGCAGCAGCTAACAGGAGGTAAACTTAACCTAACTTTGATCCTTTAATATTAAACTAAGTAAACCTTAACTGTACATGTTAATTAGTTACAATACTACGCTAGGTGATAGTCAAGAAGTAATGTGCAACAAAAAATAGACATGAAGACAGAACGGATTAGATTTGGAAAGTAGGTAGTAGCATTTCCGTTAGTTTTTCTGTCGATCCACTTAGCACAGTAGCATCTAAGACGGACCAAGATTTAATACCTATAATTTAAATCAAAAGTTGGTAGGTACAGTTAAGGTTAAAAACGATTACACCACAAAGTGTCAGAATAATCTTTGAAAATATCTTGTCTTAGTTATATCGCAATTTTTGTTAATAATTAAAAAATTACATACTGCCACTTTGTTTGTATATTTTAATCTTATCTGTACAATTTATTGATGGTAGGTATACATATTACAGTGATACTGATAAGATAGGCTACCCTACTAAATTCAATATCTACATCACTAGCTAATGATAATATAGAAAAGAAGTAAGCAAACATAATGGAAATGAAGAATGTACCTATTGATGAAAATATAGATTTAAAAGTAGTTAGCACTAGAACCATTATAGATAGTCTTTAAACATCATTGTCAATCAATAGACCGATTCTAGATTACTTTAGCAATGGGATTTTAGAGACCTTATTTACCGTTGTTTTACAACTAAGAAGGATTATGTTTATGACAATAATATAAAACAAAAGTACTGAACTTAAACAGCGACCTATAAGCCTCCAGCACACTGGATGCGTATACGTACACGTAAGCGTAGACGTGCACGTACCACTGAGTTGTAATGTATGGGAATGTATTAGACAGGACACACTGCACGCGCACGTCACGTTACGCAAGCAGTGTGTCCTGTCTCATACATTCCCATACATTACAACTCAGTGGTACGCGCACGTCACGTTACGCAAGCAGTGTGTCCTGTCTCATACATTCCCATACATTACAACTCAGTGGTACGTGCACGTCTACGCTTACGTGTACGTATACGCATCCGGTGTGCTGGAGGCTATAACGTTCAATGGTAAGGTAAGCAATCCAATATAACTTTAGAACATTTTGTATCGTTGTCTTCTTTCTCTTATCCTATTGTAATGTTTTTAATATTAGCCAATTGACGCATACGTTAGAATATTGACCCTAACTTAATTTAATTCCTATTACCGCGTCTTAAATTACAAAACAATTAAAAAGCTGGATATTTTACAAAAATACAAAAGTAATCGTTGGTGGGTGACCCGCCATCGAGGCAAGCGTATTTAAAACCTATTGTTAATAATTACGTCCCTCTCAAAGTCTATAGAACGGTAAAGGCACGGTCATGATGTGTATTGCACTTAGGGGATTATTTATTATCCGTACAGACAGAGAGAAGAAATTCTTCTAAATGGTTCAAAATACGCTCTAAACTACAAGTCAAGTCGAGGAAAGCATTTCCAAGGCACATACTTTTAGAAAACAGAGTATAGTGGTAGAGAAAAAGACTCACAAGTAGTTGCACCACGTGTCTAGTAAGGTTACAGCGGAGAAGATCCTACGAGGACGAACGACCGCTACCGTAGGGGCTACCCTAGGGACAAGCACGCCTTACCCACGGACGCCGCTCACGCGACACATACGATGCCTAACAACTAACGTACATACACATATATATGATCGTGATAATAATAGGTAAAAATCTACATCGAAGCTCTTACAGTTTATTAAAATGTTTACCTGCTCTTTATCACCGTTGTCACAGATAGTCACAGAACACGTTCCACATACACAACCACTTTACCTATAGATAATAAAATATTGATTCAATCGCGCACCGAGCCGTTTGCAATAGTAGGTATATGGTTACCGTTAGTTTTTTCGTGCAGACGGCAGGAGTGCGCGAGGGAGGTGGGTCAGAAGGGGGGAGGGTGTGGGCGGGGGAGGCTGAGGCAGGCGCCGGCGCAGCGCGAGAGGTGCGAGGCGGCGTGGCGCAGCGCGGGCGCGCGCGGCGGCGGCGGCGGCGGCAGCACGGGCGACAGCGAGCCCTGCGAGTCGTCCTCCGCCGCCGCGGAGGGCGGGCGCTACACGTGCGTGCACGCGCCCGCCGCCACGGGTCACCCGCCCGCCAGTATGTCCTCGGGCTCCGGCGACCAGCAGTTGTCCGACAGCCAGCACCCCACCACCACCGTCACGAACCCGATCAGCAGCGCCAGCACTATGTACACCTCGGCGTTCCCTGAGGAAACAACGGAATTCTTCATATTGCGTATTCAAAATATGTAAAGATCGGTATATCTTTACATATTTTGAATACGCAATCTGTTTCTCATCCACTATGGTGCAATAAACAAATAGTTACTGGTTGGCCGATAATGTGCCGATAACAATTTTGATGATTATAATAATCAGTTTGCTGAACATAAAACCAAATCTGCTTTGTCAGTTATAAACTTACCAAGATCGCGTGAGGGAAAAAATTTATACAGTAAGAAAGTTTCATAACAAGCTAAAGATGTACATACATGCTGTCATGAAAGAGGTAAAGCGAAACATGTATCACGTTAAACATTCAGCTTGAGAATAATGACTCGTAAGATCTAACCGAGCTGCTTCCGTATGCCGAGCGGCTGTCGACTGCGCCACAGTGAATTGATGAGCGTGGGATCTCCACGCGTCCTCCAGTCGCGATATCCTCTCCCCCTGGTATATTCGTTGTTGAACCTGCGCGAAAACAGTTTATTTCAAGTAAACATCCTTTACGACGTTATTATCTAAACCACCTACTCTGCATAATGCTGCGTCTATCACTCTTTTACTCACTCTACCTACTAAAATTTATCGCTTCACGGTGGCAACGCTTTTATTGGAAGAGCGATACTGCCGAAGATGCTTTGATCACAAAAACTGGCGTGAAGCCAAGCCTTCAATGCTGAAGCTCGTTGCCCGCTCAACTCGGGCTTTGATACGGACAGTAGCGAAAAAGCGAAATTGAATTGTTACCATTTTCCGTCTTTAGGATATTTAACTGCGGATCGTGCAAAATTATCTAAAAGTGTTTCATGCGAATGCAATTGTAACTACCGTGATGAACTTTCAACATGGATGAGGATTATCAAGCTGTTCTTATGCTTCAGTCACAACCACGCAATATGGGGATAAAGTGTAATAATTCCATAAAACATGATTAATAAAAATTATTGTCCTTGCGAAAATTAACACTCAAAACAATTCAATTTCGCAGAATTGTTAACTTATTTTAGGCGGGATATACACTTGATTGCTTATACTTACCCTAATTATATTAATAAGAACAACGAGGATTAAAAAAATGTTGAAATTTTAATTGGTAATTGAATAAAATTACTAGGTTTACCGGGTTAAATATCAGAGCAACTCTACCTCACACCAGTCACAATAAATCGCTCTAGCTAGGCTATGGTGTTGCCTTTTTGTCCTACATTTACTAACTACTTAATAACTTAACGTGCAGAAATATAAGTAATTTTATGTAATCATCATTGTACCATGCAGCGACTTTATCCATCCATCGGACACAATTGATGGTTTATGAAATCTTTCTTTGAATTAGCACCTATGTATATCAGAGAAAACTTCGTCATTCAAATTTTCTTACAAATTACTTACATTAGTTACCCCGTCGCACCAGTTTGTAGCAGATAATAAAATATAACATTGTACTTGACTTTGATATAAAAACAGTGTGGGTGTTAAGTTATTGTCAAATGGGGTACACATATTAGACCAGTGCAGTTAGCTTCAAAAATGGTCAAATAAGGAAAAAAATAGTAGTAGAATGAAACCCATTAGAAAAGGAGGGGAATATGATAAAAATGAAAGGAAAAATAAATTACGGTCGATCTGAGTTCGGGAAGTGGGAGGGGGTGGGCTTTTAAGGGGAGAAAATGGTTTACCTCGATTTGCGGTGAAACTACTAGTCCTATGAAAAAAAGTTATATGGCAAAGTTGTAGGAAATAAAACGATCTACCACTTTTAATTCAAAACTTTTATACATAACCTCAAAACTTATGTGAAAAATTCAAATAACCAAGTTTTTGGTTTTTTTTATTTATCTTTTTCAAAAATTGTTATTTTTCTACAAAATTTGGTGAAAACTTACCTATTTATGTCCCAAATACACTGTGATTTATTTGATTGAAAATATTATTGTTTTCACCTTATTTTGACTTAATTACTAAAAACATAGACCAATTTTCAATCGAAAATTCACGTGTCAAAATATTAGCTTTTTTATAAAAATCGGTATGCTGTTTGTTCATTGAAATCTCTATTTTCTGATGGTTAAAAAAAATATATACATTACGCTAGTAAATATTCTCAGAAAATGCACAAAACCGAAACAAAAATTTGTATCATTAGGTACAATTACATCATAAAAATATGATTTTGTCTTTTCAGACTATATAATAATAATTATTATATAATAATCTGTTTGTATAATGTACAATAAGTCGGATTATAAGCAATTATATGTAATAAAAATTGCAAAAATCACATTTTTATGATGCAATTGTACATAATGATACAAATTTTGTTTCGGTGTTTTTGCATTTTCTGAGATAATTTACTATGGTAATGTATATATTTTTCTTAACCATCAGAAAATAGAGATTTCAATGAACAAACAGCATACCGATTTTTATAAAAAAGCTAATATTTTGACACGTGAATTTTCGATTGAAAATTGGTCTATTTTTTTAGTAATTAAGTCAAAATAAGGTGAAAAAGTTAATATTTTTAATCAAATAAATTATAGTGGATTTGGGACATAAATAGGTAATTTTTCACCAAATTTCGTAGAAAATAAAATGTTTTTGAAAAAGATAGAAATAAAAAACCAAAAACTTAGTTATTTGAATTTTTCACATACATTTTGACGTTTTGTAAAAAAGTTGTGAATTAAAAGTTGTAGATCTTTATATTACCTACAACTTTGCCATAAAACTTTTTTTCATAGGACTTGTAGTTTCACCGCAAATCGAGATAAACCATTTTCTCCCCTTAAAAGCCCACCCCCTCCCACTTCCCGAACTCAGATCGACCGTAATTTATTTTTCCTTTCATTTTTATCATATTCCCCTCCTTTTCTAATGGGTTTCATTCTACTACTATTTTTTTCCTTGTAAAAAATTAAAAACCCTGGTCTATATGTATTTTTATTAGATATAGTTTGTAAAGTAAGACAAATGGGTTTAATTTATTAAACTTGGGAATTACATATAATAAGTTCTTAAAGAGTCTTGTTTTTCTTACGATAAGCATGGTAATATCAGTCCTTGTAAATCGGTGTAATACCCGCGGCTATGTAATTTTCCTACTGTATTTAAGTCAAGTTACATCAGTTTCCGATATCAGTAATGGCAGGTAAACTGACTTTACCAATAATTTGTAATATCTCGTCAGCAATCATTATTATTAATTACCTTAATTATAACCAGAATTATATTAAATTATAACCTACTATTTTTTAACCTATTTTAGTTCTTTTTTTCGTATTGTGCCAATAAATAATATAAAGAAGTTCAGTTGTGTTTAGTTTTTAAGTAAGTATTTTATTCAATTATTATTGTAAGAGTTAAAAACGCAAATAACGATTTTCTATTCTATATTCAGTTACCATTTATCCCCGCATCAATTGCTTTAGATGTTTTTTCCTTTTAAAATAGTCAACTAGAGGAAGACTGGATTACTATGTAAATAAGTTATACAAATCGTGTTTTATTTGTGCAATCCTCACAAAACTCAAAAGGAACTGGCAACACAAACTTCCGCTGTCTAGATTATTTATATCTTTGTGTTAGTGTTTTATTTATAAATGTGTATGTATTGTTGACTTTCTAGAAAGCAATTTCATTATTTAGTATCATTTTAGGAATACCTACAGCTAGTTATTAGATAGTATTAATAAAAAAGTATGTAACTAACTAAAATTATTATACTTTTCCACTAATTAATATAATGTTATTTAAAAGTTTTAAATATTTATTTTGATTTAACCTATATCTTAAATGATTGGATATTCGTAAAATTAAAAGTAAAACGGGAAAATATGGAGCATACGTATACTCGTACATCAAAATGCTTTTCGCTCTGCACACTATCTAATTAAAATGCAGAAGCCATATAACTTTCATGGATATTTTACAAAGTGTGTTAACTAATTGATCTATTTGCATCAGGAACTCCCAGTCAATTTGTTCAGCTAATTAAGGAAACGTGACAACACGGCATGTTTAATATTAGTAGGGATCAACATAATCCCGTCTGTACCTCATTTACCTTTAGATTTATTAACAGCCATTCTATAAATCTGCGAAGGCCTTAAATTGTTTTGCTCATTTTATGAAAACCTCTTCCTGTTTTGTATAATGAAACCTTTTTATAATATTGTTGCCATTTGTAATCTTTACCAAGATGTTTCCTTCGCTTGGCGAGTTCACTAAAGTAGGTTAACACAAATTACTAAGCGACTCAGGCTCGCTCTCTTGCCCATACTTTAAACGAAAATTATTCATACAATAAACAAACGATAATGTTTCCCCTAGATTATTTTAATAATGTATCAAGAAGAAAAATATGTTTAACAATAAACAACAAAATCCAGTTTATTTTAAACTTAATACAGTTATGTACATGTAAATTGTTCTATGCACTAAATCCAGAAAACATAATATGTATTTCTTTCTTACCCTTTAATCCTAAGGATATTATTATAATTGATTAGATATTTAATGGAATAATGTAACTATAATTTAATATTTACATTATTATTTCTACACTTCATCGTCGATATGTCGGGAAATGCCGTACCCGATGTTAAATAAATATTCACTAAAATATTGAAAGTGAAATACATACATATATCGGGCTAGATGTCGCTGTGTAAAATTGTCCAGTAATATTTATTTATTTATTTATTTATTTTATTATCGTTATGAGGTTTTATCTGACGCGCTTTATATTTTGAAATAAGCCCTCTCCCCTCTCCTTTAAAGCAGGCATGATAATTAGAGTGCGTTCCTGTTCACACATTATCACCACTAACTGATTCATGGCGGCTAATTCGCGTAATGCCTGAAATGGAACGTAGCCTAAATAACAAGCGGTTACTAAGAGATATGAAACTTTTATTTTAAACTTACGTTCTATTTTTGTATTTTGTTTGAATAAGCATTTGAAGACATTTTGATATAAACCTTATAGATGTTTATATCGAAATGTCTTCTAATAGAAAGTGTAACGTTTAACATGGTAGGTAATCATAAAACAGTAGGTATCTAGATAATTTACTGACTTACTCCTCTGGTGGAGCTTTTCCATACACTTGAGGCGAGATTTACCGATATAATGTAGGAAACGATACTAAAACTCTTACGTTGTTAGAACAGGGTTATACAGCAGATATAGAGAGTGATATAATCTTGATAATAGGAAACTGGAATTTTTATGACATTTTGCGAAGTACAAATGTTGAACTAAAATATTATAAGTAACTTTAAATAATATAACTTTTGAATAAATTGTTGTACCAAAGAAAATGCATAACATTTTAATTAATTAAACCATTTTTTTAGAGAAACACTCAAATCAAAAAATATCGTGTACTCTGTTAAATTAAAACTTAACAATGGAACAGACTTTAATGAGATTCATAAAAAATATCTGATAATAGCATGGACAGTTGGACGCCAACAACCCATTAATTAATAAATTAGTACTATAGACACAATGAGGTTGATAATTAAACATTTAATAATTCGATAATTTTTACTATCCATACATTCGTCAAAAGAAAAGTTAAACTATACTCGTGACAACTAATCTCAATCTTGTGGCATCTTCCATAACTCGTTTATCAAAATAATATCATCCTGTGTTGTCCTAACTTTTACGCGTAGTTACAGTGGCCTCGGCTGGTGATTATGCCGTGGCCCCCGGGGGGTAATCGAACAAGATGTGTACCTTCGAACGCCGCCGACGCCGGCAGGAGGCGCCGTGGAGTGCGGCACCCCGGGAGGCACCTGCGCGCCGCCCTGCACGCCGCCCTGCGCGCTGCCCTGCGGCGCGCTTACACAACACCCTGTATATTCAAAAATATTAAACATAATAAGAAAAATACCTTCTGAATCTCGTGTTTAAAACTAGTGAAAGTGCAGATTAAGTTATGGATATAGAATCGGAAAAAAATAGAAATCCCGCTATTTTTCCGTATACCAAAATATTAAATATCCAAAGCGCTCTATAAAATATGAAATACTAAACCGGTTCGTATAAAATTCAAATTGTAAATGTATTTTTATTGAAATTGATACAAAATCACGTGAAATAAACACAGCGGGCACTAAATGACCACTACTTGTACATTTCAGAGGTCAAATGACATAGCCGCCATTTGCGTGCTCGTAAATGTCATTATTATAATCCTTATAATAACATCCTGGTATATATTATTAAAGTTATAGAGGCCTGTGAAAGATAAGCAATATGACCAATATTCCACTTTTCGCTCCAGCTATATTGCTAACTTTAGCGAAACTCTAGGAATAAAACATGTTTAGTAACAAAACGAATACTCCTTTACCCCCGTTCATAGCTTTTTATAGAGCGATAAAAAAGGAAAATCGATTTGCAGTGGATAATACCTGTATCAGAGAAGTTAGAATAACGTCCACCTTACGCCAAAGTGTTGGTAGGTAATACACTCGACTTTCATTCTGAAGGATCAAACCTCGCCACGCACCTCTGGATTCTTGAAAAATGTATGTGTGCTTCGAAAACAGGTGCTCTAATGGTGAAGGCAAACATCGTAAGGAAGTTTGCACGACGCACTTGGCCAGCGTGGTGAATTAAGGCTTAATCTCTCTCGTCAAGAGAAGTCTCTGTGTCCCAGCAGCGGGAACGTAAATAGGGTGATGATGAAAATGAACCCCGAAGTTTTGTAGTCGTTTTTAAATTCATTATACAAATGAGCATCAAAGTGTACAGTGACAATGGTTTTTGTTTGCAAAGTACGTGCTTTCATTACAATTCATATCACCATTTGGCAGGTGCTTGCTAGTTGGTTTTAACACGCAACAATTAACAGCAAAAAAACAAAGGGTTGTAGGACGAGCGTGGAAGTTGTGCCAATGAAACACAAACAGGGGAACTAAGCTGAGAGTGTGACGTATCTCTCATACTTTCGCCTTCTCTCCGGGGGACAAAAAGCACAAGGTAAACAGTACTTTTGCACGTGCGTGGAGTTGCCAACAATCAGACCCGATTATAATTATTTAATTCAGCTAATAACTAACTTTGACCGTACGCTTCGCTTAGGGCGATAAAGAGCTAAAGAGCAGATTATTGGATTTACTCGAGCTCGTCGGATTTACGTTATACCTATTATACGCTTCCGCTTGCTGGTTAAGATGTGTTATATAGTATGTCCAATGGAATAGGCTGATATACCGCGGTTGTTGAAGTAAACAAAAGGCCAAAAGTTGAAGTGAATGGTATATGAACAGCCACTCTCTGTAAGAGTTATTTTGTTAATGCGTTGAGTTGTCAACAATGAGACAAATTATTATTGTACAAATTAAGTTTGCTAATAACTAAATTATTAAGGCTTTTATAAAAGGCTTTATCATTATTTTGCATAGGTATTTATGGATATAATTTTGTTGGTGATGTCGAGTAGAAGAAAAATACTTAGTTAAACCTTTTTTTTAATACAAATTGTGAAAGTAAACCTTAGATACTACATATTCATTTAAATGCCCTTACAGCGTCTATTTAAAATTTGAAACTGCCTCGTTTAAAGAGTAGCAAGGCTTTGTTTGAAAAATACAGTACAAGTATTGTAGTCCAATAATGAACAACACACGGGACACTGTAGTGCCTGGTATATAAATTTTCCCATAATGTGTGTTATTCCCGTTAAGTACAGGTTAAGAATAGATTATGGTCCAGGAAAGCATTGTCGTTATGATGCCGTGGCGTGACGGTCAGTTTGATGCTCAAAATAAAATATCACCATATTGTGAGCTTTTATGAGACGCAATAAAAAGTTTTATTATTTTTTTTACTGACCTTTTTACGGAAGGGGAAGATCCTTGCATGACAAACTTTGTCGGAATTTATCACCCAAAAATATCGAATAGAACTTGATGAGAACTTTGTATCCTATTAATCAATCATTAAAATTTAATGAAGAGGACTCTTACTATTTTTATCAGCTTTTATTCGTGAAAATAAACAGAAACATGTTTACTTTCACGGTTTGATTATTTTATAAAAAAAGCCAAACCGGGTGTTCTAAAAAGTAGTTATTAATCAATTTAATAATATTACTACTAGAGCAAGGGTTCAGCGTTAAATAAACTAAACTATAAGGTCCGGTATAAAGAAATGAGGGTTTAAATGATGATGTCAAATATTTCCTGTAACAAGAAATCTGGAATCTTACCCATACCGAGATAGACCTTAGATCGCCTTGTATACACATAACTTTACAAAGAGTAACCTAAGAGGTTGTAGGGATTGTCTGCGAACCCAAGCGAGTTAGAGTTGAAACCGCCAAGAGAGAAACAGCCTTTTATGCCTGAACACACACATACCCACATAATTGCATCACATTTTTTAGGTTCCACAAATGCGAGATTGTTCTAGCCCCTTTCGATTACAGTGCTGAGAATTTGGGGACAAAAACGTATGCCGTTACTTAAGGTTGACGTGAGGTCGGGATTGCCCACAGGTAGGTAATACGGGTCCGAGCTGGTTATTAAGATTCTCCACAGAAGGGACCATGCAGGCTGCTGACAGCGATAACTAGAATGAAATGAGGAGATTGGAAACAGGGGGAGACAATGACATCGCTTTCTATTCAAAGGTTCATAAATAGGGCGTTTGGTTTTCATTGTTTTCGCTCCGATTCAACGGAGCTGCAGATTGATGTGTGGTTTACTATAAAAGGATGCAATATTAAAAGTAATTACTTATTTTTTGCTGCTATATTATAAGGCCATTATAAGGGAAAATAAGTTTGCTTTATATATGTAGTAGGTAGGTACGTTTATTATATAATATAGATAACATTTTATTTTATCTTATTCTTTTATTAGTCATTATATGAGATCGGTAAGCCCTCACTTAAGACTTGGACTCTTATATTATGTATATAAGTATATGTATCCCATAATTATACATAAAATATTTCATGCGATGAAAGCAACATATAAGGAACATGCTTAGTTTAGAATCCTTAATATTCACAGATAAGCGTAAATCCAAAATCGAGTTGGGGCTTCACTGTCGCTCGCAGCATTAATACCCTTATCCCGAGGCTGGACTTTAATTTAATGCAATTATGCACAAATTACTCGGACCCTGTAGTTGTTCACGCGTATGTAAGCTTGAGCTTAGAGATATAAATGGGCAGGTCCAACTTTGAGAAGAAGGTAAATCGTTGAATCCAGCTCAGGTGGGCAGCGTTAAGATGAGGCTGAAATATTGTCGAATGAAAACGCGGATCAGCAAGCGCAGTGTTGGACTTCCATCAATCAGATGGACGGATGATTTTGTGAATGCGGCTGCTTTACGGTTTATTTTTATTTATATTTACAGTGGATGCAAACCGAAATAACGGAAAATCATTACGGAAGGTTTTCAGCCATTGATACTTAATAGCTCCAACGGTGATGATTCTCAAACTATACCATACTTTATACACGAAACGTTACTCCCAAACAAAAGTACATACGAACATGACACCCAAGGATACCTAAAAGGCTGTTGTTTACCCGTAGCAAATGTGTTTTAAGGGCAGCTTGTGTTACCGAAAATACGAAAGAATCCTTGCGTGAAGTAGGAGTTATTAACAGGGTGCCTTTAATGGTTATTTATGTGCTATTTATTTGCGTAATATCAAGCTAATATGAGATAAAAGGGGTGCGTGGTACCCTTACTATCTACCCTTTAAATAAACGGGAATGATAATAATAGATAAATACGCGTAAAGGTGAGTTGCATTGGCTCGTAAGCTCGTAACGTCACCCACAATAGGTTAGAAAAGGGATAGGTCGTCAAACATTCGAGATAAATGCTAGGGTAAAAATGAATAGAGCAAACAAAAGTAAAGTATCTATGGTATATTATGTTGGCTGACGAAGCGTTTTATTATGTGTTGATCGATACCTATAAACACATTTCCTTGCCAAATAGAGGAAAAATGTTATAGGAAAAGTTTTTGTCCGGAAATTAATGAACGAGGAATAGACTGCGATATGAATATTATGAATGTTATTTCCGTGGAAACACTCATGCACGAATGGATTGTTACGTTTGTTAGGGCAAAATGGACGGGGATTAAATCGGGGTTTGAAGAGTGGTGTGATGCCGACTGACGTACGGTACGGTTGTGGAAAATAACTGACAAATCCTAACGAATTCGGTGGTTTTACCGTAATGTAATCGTTCGGGGAAATGTAGACATTTCGGATTCACAGCTTAGCAAGTGTCAACTCGTGTGGTATTAAAAATAGATTACAGCTAATCACGAAAACAAATAAAACGTGTATTTTGTATTTGCTTATGGCTGAAGCTTCGCAGGTACATCACGATGTTTTAATAATGTACAACATTACAGAACAAAAGTGGGTTATACGTTTATGAAAATCGTTGATAAATAAAACCAGAAATACAGGGCAACGCTTTTTGCGATAATACCAAATGTGTCCATAATTACTGATTTTTACATTAAACAAGAACATAAAAGGCAGACTACGTGCCGCGTTAGGTATGAATTTATTTCACGTCAGATGTCCAACAACAAATAGGTCAAGAGTGTTCCATATCTATCATACCTACTCGTATAACAAAACATTTTGACTATAGCTATAGTTAGAGCTCACATATATAAATTTACATTTATTCCTACGCTGTATTTAGAAAACGGGTTGGCGTTAGTTACCAAAGAGTGCTGCGGTCGCTGCTAGCCATAGGAACGCGGTGCGGCTTCGGGCCATGTCAGCAAGGCATGCCGCGCGATGCGGGCCGCGTCATCGCCGCGACATGCCGCGCGTGCTGCTGACGCCGTCCTCTGCTTCTGGTCTCTTAACTTGACCTGCAAACAAATTATATTTAAATGACAAATAAATTCAAGTACAACTTGTTAAACACAGTGTCTGTTTAGCTTGGATTATCAACATTCAGACAAACATACCCTCTGCTTTATTATAAGAATCCTTTAATTTTTATTTGAAATGATCTTTGAATAATTGCCAGCTTCAATTCAACGTAAACAAAATATAAAAAAAAAGTTTTAATATCAGGTAGGTAATTGCTGTTTCTGACTAAATATTACACCTTCGAATCCGAAAATGCCCTGCTGATAAAATTAGTCAGGGATCAAAAAGTACATGGAAATCAAGTGATTACTAACAAGCTAATTTTTGGTGAGTAGCTTCGTTTCGATGAGACGTCCAAAGATATCCTATACCCAACTCTCGATTGTGGTAGCTAACAGAGATATCAAGGATTAAAAAATTCAAGGATGTAAAACCGGGATAACGGACCACGAAATTTGTAGGACAATATGTTATATCTCAAGATAATTAACTAAATTATATAAAAACATGTTTGTCCTACAAAACCTATGGTTTGATCAAAGAGTCCGCCATTTCCAAAATGTGTCGAAAACGAGGTCAATTTAAATGATTACTATGATTACTAACCAGCTGATTTTTTGTTGTATACTTAATTAATATTTATAAAATCTAACGGACATATTGTCCGACAAATTTCGTGGTCCGTTATCCCGGTTTTACATCCTTGAATTTTTTAATCCTTGATATCTCTGTTAGCTACCACAATCGAGAGTTGGGTATAGGATATCTTTGGACGTCTCATCGAAACGAAGCTACTCACCAAAAATTAGCTTGTTAGTAATCACTTGATTTCCATGTACTACGGATCCCGGCCTAAATATGCTCACATGTGAGATACATGTATAAATAAATGACATCCCCGTTTGAACTCTGATTGTCAGTTAAACAGCACGACATTTGGATGAAATCTCACAACCTTTGTCACTCAGAATGGCAATCTGCGGTAAATGTCATTTGAGTGTCATATTTTCCGCCAATCTAACGATTGGACTGTTCAACCGTATCTTTGGGAGCTGTTCTCTATTTGGTACAGCGAACATCATCGCTGCATTAAAATATTCTCGACCCTTTTACGTAAATAAACAGAAAGATATGCTAGCGTTTAGAAACCGCAGACATTCTAAATTAGACGCAGGACCTATTTCAGACTAAGTAAAATAAATTGCTCTTGGAAATTAAAAACAGAACAGCATGAATCACAACGAACTTCATAATACATTCTTTAGTCTCCACAGCTTCAAAGTAGTGGTACTTAGTATGCAAAGCATTTTGTGAAAATAACTTTTACCATAATCCGAAACTGGCTTGAATATAGCGCGTAAAGTCTTGATTTACACAATCGTTCCAGTAAAAGATAAAAATATTCTCCAACAGTTATCGTTATAGGTTATTCTTAAGCCGATTACTGTTCCTTTCATCTTTTGTATTCGGATATAATACAGGCGAGACAATATCTCCTCAAGGAAACATTGGTGGCACAACAGGTGGTCTATATTTAACGGTTATTACTGGGTTACAATTAATTTGTCTGTCTGACCGAAATGCGGTTTGCTGAACTATTTAAGGGATGAGACGAGGGCGCCCTATTTCTATCGCAGAGATGAAAGAGTAAGCGCTTTAACCCCACGATGACCTTTATAGGTTCCATTCATCTTCGAAGTCTATTATTCAGTGCAAATTAAGTTTATTGAGAAACTGTGTATTCGATCAAGAATGTCCTGTAATTACAAAGTCTACTGTTTATAGTTAACATTCATTCTTTAAAAAACCATTTATATTGATAACATAATAACTTCTACTAGTGGCCTGCCCTCGCTTCGCCTCGGTTACCTTATTATACTTATAAATCTTCCTCTTGAATCAATCTACCTTTTGAAAAAACGGCATCAAAATCCGTAGCGTAGTTTTAAAGATAAGCAGGAAAACTTTATTTTATACTATGTAGTGAAGCATGGACATTCTGTTAGTTGACATACGGTTTAGTCGACTTTTATATGACTACCGATTTAGAAGAAAATAAGTATGAGTCTTAAGTTTAATTTTATCTACTAATCTGCATAGCCCATTATATTTTACCTACACGCCGTTATTTCAAGACAAAGTTGCTAAGATCTATTCTTGAGTAAAGATGCAAGTTTCCAAAGCTAATACAAGAGTTAGTTCACTAGTAAAGTTATAATAGAGAGACTTTGGCATATCCCCGACGTACGGAACTTCATTGACTTCCGTATCCAGTGTCGGCTGGCAGCTCTGACAAGGGTCACGCTTGCCAAAACATCCGTTTAATGATATCCGGAAAATTCCTTTATCTAAGATTTATACACCCACAAGGGTTGTTTCACAAGTTTGCTGTGAACTCGTAAAAATAGAAATGATGATCTACGTAGACATTGTCGATACGTATAGTTGAGTTTGTTAACTTTGCAAAGAAAGTTAAAGTCTGCGAAAAGGCAAGAACTTATTTATGTTGTTATTTTTATGTTTTCATCTATTTGTGTACCATATTCAAGGGCGACTTTCATCTTCTTTTGGGAGACATATGAAGGACATGACCCCAATAAAAGTGCTAGCGCAATGACTCAGTTGTCTATGGTTGAGGTATAGCGCCAAACATGGATGAATGAACAGTTAGAGGGCAAAACTAGGAGAAATATACCTACTTAATTATACTTTTTATTTTGATGTTTTGTTGTTTGATATATCTTATTTAAAAAAGTTTTACGTTTATGAAGATTTGTTATTTATTTCTTTGAATTAGGTCTTTATTTCTATTCAGCCAGATTATTTCTACCTAAAAGTCGTATTTCTTAACGTCATTCATAATAATCGATTGCGCAATTTTAATCAACAGTCAAAAATATTAAAATAAAAACACTCAGACATCCAAAATGGCGATTCCGATAATAAATGTAAAATGGAATTGCTGAATTCACAGCTGGCATGTTGTTACAATTGGAATGTAATTTCAAAAGCGTTAACTCAACGTTTAGATTTCAATGCAAAATATTTTATTTTTTTAGATTTTATTGAAAAAGTAGTTAAGAAACAAATATTTCCTATGTTTTTAGACAGAGACTGAGAAGATGAGGTTTCTGCAACTACAGGTAGACTCCAAGACGGCGAGTAAAGCTGAAAAAGTGCAATAACATAATACTATTTCGTAAGGTGTTATAAAAAATGCTTGTACAATATATGTCATACAGCAATATCTAGCCCATATCTATGTAGCTTATATACAAATCTATTCAATATTCGTTGTAACTCAAGCTAACTTAAGGTTTGTTAACTCAATAAGCTTTGTTAAGTACACGCACAATTAGTAATATAATAGTATTAATAAAACGGCCATAAACAATTCTCTATGGTTTAATTAAGGACGACATAATGATCACCCCATAAACAATTATTATGAAAGGAGTGATCATAAAATAGTTCGTGCGAAATATGAATCAGTAGAGGAATGCGAGAACTTGATGAATGTGAGGCGCCCTCTGCCCTCCGACAACAATAGACGTCACGTACTTTGGAACTCATAACCATTGATACCAATTTATGGCTGCCATTTTGTTTGCGATAAGAAAAATAGTTTATTCGGTTTTGGGCGAATATTTTCACACAGCATACGGTATCTAGTGTGAGAAAAATATACGTGTTGGTAGTGTAATGGCGCTGAAACAACGCAGGTAGACATGAAATTATAAGGGTTTCTTATTAAACAAATAAGACTACATAACACTTAAAAAATAAAAATACTACAAAAGATTAACGAACGTGGCGATAAAAACTGCCAGTTAGTAAAATATTTTGATACTAATCTTTTTCAATCGAAATAAGAAAGAAAAGAAAGAAAATAAGTTTATTCAAAATTTTGCGTGGTGTTGAAATAAAAGTGGTGAAAGAGAAATCAGTAGAGGTAACATGGTGTGTTATTTTCTGAGGAGCCCTAGAAAAAGAGTCCCGTTATGTGCAAAATGTATGTTAATGTTAATATATCCCATAAGGAAAGGAAGCGGCAAAGGTCGGAATGCCAGACCTTCTACTAATATTTTTGTTCTTTTACGTTTTGTTTACTTTTAGTAGTTTTATCCTATTAAAATGTTTTAGGAAAAATCACTGTAATTCTACTAATAACATATGGAATTGATTTTTGTGTGTAGTAATTAAAATCGTAAGAGAATAACTAGATAATTCGAACTAAGTCTTTAACAGAGTTTTCAATTGCAGTCTTAATTGTTATTGTATTAATAATTGCATAGTCTAAATTGCATCGGACAATATTGTATCCAATATCGTGCATTTAAATTGCTACTTGGTTTGAAATTAATTAAAACAGTTATGAAATTCTAAAGCTTTATACAATTCCCTTGGCATTTATTCGTTTTAGAAAATACTTAAATCTATATATATAAAAGAAAGTCGTGTTAGTGCCTGAACTTATAACTCGAGAACGGCTGAACGGATTTGCCTGAAAGTTGGGAGGGGGGTAGTTTAGAGCCAGGAGAAGGACATAGGGTACTTTTTACTTTTTTTTTTTTTTTTCAAATCTAATATAATGCGGGCGAAGCCGCGGGCGGAAAGCTAGTTTATAATAAAACTAGATGATACACAATGTTGGGCTGAGTTATGTTTCGATTCTACTGTCCTGTCCATACAAATACTGTCTTGGTTATGTTCGTATTTCATTTGCGATATCGCTGCGTCACGTCGATTTCAAGATTTATGTTCAGTGCTTGGCTGTGACTGAAATATATTCATCTTTTGCTATAAATATTTTGAAAGCTGCAACCGATGGTGCATTCACAGTTCTAGTCGTAAATCAGATCACTGTCCTCATTTAATATTATTCTGTGAATTATAGTAAACTTTTTTATAAGCAGAATACCGCTGATACCTATTTCAATCAATCAGATCGTCTTACAGTGGGAAACTGTGTTGTCAATTAATTGTGTAATAAAACACATTATTGAACGACTTCCGATGCAAGCCAACAAGCCTACCAAGACCAGTCTTTCTTTTAACACCTTGGCTGTCATTTAAAAATAAATAACTGAAAGCCTTAGAAAATAATGCGAGAGAACACTTTATTTCCAGGGGGAAATTAATACGGGAGCATTTTCTATGTATTCAAAACTAAATGCACAACTGATCAAATATTTAGATATAAGTACTACCATAGACTAAATATACACATATTTAGTCTATGGTACTACTTACTAATTTACCTAAACTTTGCTTTTTACATGACATTAATTAACTGGCGAATTTTGCTTCAGCGCGGGGTCCATTAATTAAACCAAAGATCTAAAAGCTATTTCCTGTGTTGATAATTATCTAGGTATACAGAATTGATCAAAGGAAATTGTGCATCGTAAGCGTAGGTACTAAAAGCCATTAAAGTGTTCGATGTGCATCGAGTTATAGGATAGGATCCTTTGCTCGACGATGCATTACCTACAACGTATTAGCTAAACCCTCGTCAGGATTTGACGTTCACTTAAAGCTTTGGGGAATAGAATCTGTGTGAACCTACAATGTTAGCTAACTGTATTTGGGATAACAGTGTTGAAGTTTATTTATTTAGAAGAAATATATACTAACATCTTGCTTATTTCGCAGTATTTGTAATAAATAACGTCAAACATAATTAATACTGCGAGCAAAGCTTCGGGGATTTTCTCTAATCTTTTGAATAATCTTTTGGCTAAGGAACGGTCTCATTAATAGAGATGATATCTTTATTTTTTCATGAGTCATTGACTATTAAATTTAACTTTAAAAAATCTAAGGTTGTTACAAGATACAAGTTTTCTGTCCGCGACTTTACACAAGTTATAATGGATTTTCTCGCGGTAAAAAGAAGGTAAGGTGCTGTTCTATTGTAAGATCTAAATCACGATGATCATTACAGCCACCAGACGGACATGTTTTTCTTCAAACTACATTGTACTAATTATTGTTCGTCAAAATGAGTATTTACAGTTTTCTGATAATGCAATGATCAAAGTTAAGGAAAGGTATAAGTAGATCTTACATCATTTTATACTTAACAGACAAAATTATTATTAAACCATTGTTAAAATCTATTAATTTTCTCATACAAAAAATTCTTAACCAACTATCTCCCTAAGAGATGTTTTTAGTAGATTGCTCTAGTGATTTATAAAGTAATTCTAGCAGCAAGACTAGAGTTGCACCTCTGCTCATTAAGAATTCACTCAGTTTGGAATTGTCTGTACTTTTGCACGTAATAACCTATGAATTGAATAGACAACCGAGAAATGCAGGATAAAGAATTAAGGTAACATATCTTATATTAAAGTGAACACTTTGATGCCCGGCTACTGTTTTTGTAGCTTACCTACAAAAACTGCAGTAGGAAACGCTCTGATTTCAGTAAGAAGACTTAATTTTTTATATTATGAGTTTTTATATTAAAAGTTTAATATACTCATAAACTCATAGTTTAAATTATAGTCGAATCTATCTAAGACGTTGTGTTGTGTTAGCAGCATATGAAGCCGCCATTATTAGTTTCCGTATGCTTATGATTTAACTTAAAATTAATAATAATAGATAAAAAATAAATATTTCTCGACGATTCACACAGCAACATTAAGCGCCGTGGTAAGCTTGAAGCTTGTGTTACGGGTGCTAGATTTCTGATAAACTTATTAGAATATACAATAAATAAATAGATTCACCCCAAGACTCGGAACAAATATGTATAAAGCCTAGCCTTACGTAACAAAAAGCTCCAAAAACGTTCTATTAGCGATGATTCTGTAAGTTTTTGAAGGAATAATTAAAACCATTGTCACTTAATTTGGTCTCTACTCACAGATTCTGTACAAGACTTTATCAGTTTTTAGAGAGTTATAATATATTGTAATATATTTTACACCTGTATGAATTTTAACAAGGTATTATTGTACTTTTACATACATGGAACATACAACAAAGGCAATGCCTGTCACTGTAGTTGAATTAACGAAAAATATTATCAACCTTTCCGAATAAATAAATCTTTGTACCATTATAAACCGATGTAGCCACAATAAATTATATTTTGAACACTCAGGGACAACAAAGGAGATGTCTCTCCTTTGTTAACTGCCGCATTGTCTGGTCCACCATGATTGCATACGGAAAAATAAGAAAACGACAACTGTCTGCCAAATTATAGAACCTAATTCATCTCAAAAGAATTGTAGCATTAAAGTAAGTATGTGTGAAATCTTTCGAAAATTAAATAATTATTTTCTATAAATATTAGTTTCAGATTTAAATTCTATGCAGACACTATTTTATTGAATACTTTATTTAATTTTGTACGACTACCTTAGATTACTACCTTAGATTGGACAAACATTTAGGTACCTATAAGTTTCTTGGCTATGTTCAATTCAGATTGTACCGTTTAATACGATTTGTATTTCATAATATGGCACAGACTCACGAATCAAAAGCTGAAGATAACAATTTATTTATATTAAAAAATTCAAAATCCTTTATATATTTATAAAGTGCCTCTATTAATTTAAGTTTTAACGATTATGTTTTTGATTGTTGTTTTCGTCGTTTGACCTTAGTTATTAATGTTAAGTTTTAGAATAATCTCACCATTGGATCAAGTAAACAAACTCGTTTTCTTCTGGTCACTGTTTGAGGGTTTGAAGACGCTTAGAGGTGAACAATGTATGCTATTTCAAGATTTTATAGACCGTGAATATTTTGTTATCATTAGTTCCGTGGAGTTGACAATGCAGTTGGCATTAAATTCTCAATTTGCTTCATAAAGAAAAACATGTACTTAATTTTTTAAAATTATAATAACTTGTTTCTAAAGAAGTTTATTACATGCTTTAAAACACAAAATAACGAATAAAACGTTTTTGATTTAGAGAAATTAGGAAGCTATTGAATTTACTAATTAGATCTCCAGTTTAAATAATTATGATATTAGTAAAACACCAAATCAAAAATAAATTTCTCAATAATCCACCCAGGAAAAATAATAATGATAAAAGCATACTCTCGTGCACAGTTCAGGTAAATTTTGTTGTCTTCAATAGTGATGGTAATTTAATTAAGCAAAAACCCCATACATCAAAGTCATTATACATGTATAGTACATTATAACCCCATAACATGTCCAAATTCATCCCATGGGACCGATTGGGACCGAGGATAATTAGCTCAATTAGGTTACTCGCTTATGCTTCGGATTTATTCGCAAAGTTATGATATGCATGAAGAGCAAATAAATCGAATTCATATGACTCGGTAATTGATTGAGTAATAGTTAAAGCAATTTCATATTTGAGGAAAAACTTCTTAAATTTAAACGCAAAACTTTAATTAATATGATAATTTGGCGCTCAATTCCTACTATATTCTTATAATATTCATTTATATTTTTACTATATATTTTTGCCTATTCTTCGTCTAGCGTATTTTAATCTAATTGTGTAAATGTAATAATTTTTATAATTCAGTATATTAAAAAAACTCTCTACTTCTCAAGATTATATGCGACAAGCCTGTTCCTGGCTTTAGACTCCAGTGCGTGCCAATTAAATATATTATAGACCAAACACTCGAAAAGCATAACACCTTCTAGAACGGTCTAGCTGACAACCGGAAAACTGTAAAAGTTTAAATGAAAAATTACATAAAAAAACAAGAATAAATCATAGGTTTACAGGATACATCTACCTACCAAATTTCAACTTTAAGCTCTTATAGTTTCGGGGAATACGGCTGTGATATACGGACGGACGGACGGACATGACGAATGTTTTTGCCATTTGGCTACGGAACCCTAAAAAGGCTAAAATAAAGCATCAGTGAAAAAATTATGTATAAGTGGAATAGTCTTTAATATATTATATTATGATAATTCGTAGTCCATGATTAGTGCCTTATCTTAAGTAAATGTCTTAGCACTTTGAACAGCAAAATTGACAAACAAATCAAAAAACAAACACTGAAGACAAGCAAATTAATTAACCACTAATTGGAAACCCGACCGAAACCTCTTTTATAGACAGACCATCCACAGTATCGCTTGCAGGCATTACGTGATTCGGAGTTCATTAAATTTTTTGCAGAGCCGTAATCACAAAAGTTTCATTGAAAGTAATTAATTATGTGTGAAATCTTTCGAAAAATGGCCTATGGTTGTACATAAATTACAAATAAAAACCTCGAGGCTCAGATAATAGCCGTGCAAATTGTTCCTGCCTCTCTTCGCCTAATTAATTATTAGCTACAAGCGTTCTCCTTCGGCTACGCAGCGAGATACATCTGAATAAGAAATTACAATCACTCTTGTAGATGCTCGTTAAACAGGTAGCTGTTGCAAAAATAGGACTATTTACGACGGTTCCACCTTAAAAATGGCTTAAAACTTTTTCCAGGTTGTCATTATTGTACAGACTTTTTAAAGTAAATTATAAATAGTGTTAAACAGTAAAATTATAAATAGTGTTATACAGGAAAAGTTTCAATTAAGTATACTTACAGTCTCTCAGCAACGAACGTTTTATTCAAAAGCGCCGTAGCAATTTAGCAACATTTCCATTAATAATCATCAACACGTTAACCAACAAGCGGTACTCATTTTTGGTCCGGGAAATTGATTAGCACAGCACAGTGATTTACTGGAGTAATATTAAATGACGTTAAAAGGCGAGTTGGGAGCCCTGCGCTCGAGCGGTGCGCGCAGGCGGCCGGCGGGCGTCGTCGCCACCTGTCGCTGGAGGCGCGGCCGGCGGCACGCGAGCTCGGCGACGGCTCGCGAGCGACTGAGCCCGCCCGGGCACGTGGTCCGGGCCGCGCGCCGCCGCCCAGCGCCCAGGTGCAAGCCTCTAGCCTCTCGCCTCAACCGCCCGCCAGCCAGCCAGCTCCACCCGCTCCCGCCCGCGCCATCTGCATCCGACCGCTTGCACTTGCCATCGGACATAAAAACGCTGCCTCTAATTAAACTTTATTCATTGCGGGGTTCATCGTTCATTACCCCATCACCGCCAAAGAATAATAAGGCATAACTTCATATCACGAAGGCTTACTGAGAAAATTAATATACCTACCTTGATATTAATATTAAGAAATTTTGAGGTCAGTTATGTTGATGTTTTTATTAAGTAGGTATAATTGTATTCAATTAACTTGTGTTTGATAGATTTTTGTAAGCGCTACTATCCGTAAGATACAGCCTCTGAATACTTTCTTATGATGATAAAAATAGCAACATACTACTACTTTTCTACACGGACACGTATCACGCTATGGAATAAGGATTTGTAGAGATTCTTTACCTTTTGTTACGTTGGTGGAATAAATTAGATGAACATGCTCTTAGAAGCATAAATACCTTTGTTGGGGTTTACAAAACAGTTTGTTAACAACCTCATATCAAGTTTCCACAAATTGCCAAAACTCGTATAGTTACGTTTATTTGGATAGTTTTAAAAGTTTCATTGAATTAAATATGTTTATTGACCCATCCAACCTGCGAGGACAGGGGCAAATGGAATGATAATTGAATATATAAACAAGTCAGTTCACATCACAATACATGAGATATCATAATACCTAGATAAACGAGTAAATCATGAAACTCGATGTTAAATAACGCTAATGTAGGTTGTAGAGGGAAGGGGCAATATTGACTTACGTTTTTTTTCAGTATATTTTCTATTATATACTATTTATAAAAAAAATACGGAAATGGGAGATGTGAATACTGAGAATATTGCTGGCCAAGAAGCAAAACTTGTTAAAAAGAAAGCAAAATAAACTCTGTGTTGTTATTTATGCTTTTCTACATTAGAGCTCAATAAACTGAAGCACTCTTAACACCAAATAATTTCAATTTTTAGCAAGTTAAAATTTATAAGTATAGTTCATAATTTATTTAATTTACTAGTTTAATACCGAATTCACGGGTTTTTTTTTGTCAACTGTTTGGTCAATTTATTGATTTATTTTTACTTTTAACACGCTCACTGCGGCACCATTTTTCGTAGACTTTCAGCCAGTGCGTATGAGGTCTTTTCGAGTCAAGATTGAACTTTTTTGCAGTGCGTTTGGGGCCTTTTCGGCCTCAAAAAATATCGTCTCTAAAAATACCTCGTATTTAGCTCGGAAACGACAATATTGGCTTGAAACTTTACCATTATAAACCTAAATATATGTTTAACTTGAAACTAGCTTCGCCCGGAGTTATGACATTTCGGTACTTAATAAATTAAATATATATATATGCCATCAATTATACCTCATATCGCACTGAAAAAAAGTTCAATTTGTGTCTCAACTAGGGATGGGATTAAAACAAAATTGCAGTCACGATAAATTTATATGATTTGTTTTTAATTATGGTCTTTTTCATAAGCGTTGTAAAAAGAGACATATTATGTGATAAAGATTCGTCAAGTGGATCGGATGAGGTGAAACAATTAAAATATAGAATTTTTTTCAGAGGATATCTTCAACCAGAACTGCCTCTGAGAATAGCATAAACATTTTGGAAAATGTTCAAATTTACCCTCTATTATATATCTATATCTATATATCTATTGCAATGTCAAAAAATAAGATTGACAGTAACAATATATGGGGTTCACTTATATTTTGTAAAAAATGCGGGCGCACTGGCTAGCAGCGTCCGTCCGTATCGAAACTTCATTACGTCACTACGCGGCGCCCGCGCCGCCCGCCCCTCACTCAGTGCGGCTATGAGTCCTACAATTTTTGGGGCCGTTCTGAACTCACTTCGCACTGAACGTGAATCATTTCTATCTAGTGCGTATGGGATCGAAGCAATCCCATATGATATTTCCTACGCCATTAAGCTAGGCTTCAAAAGATAAGAATTTTGATATATTTGTCTCTGTTGTACTCATAGAAATGTCAATATTGTCACCCCCCGCACAGGGTGAAAGAACGCGATTTTGACTGCCGCACCAGCGGAAAGTTACGCATGGGCTAATTTGATCCCATAACGCAGTGAGCGTGTTAAATAAAGGATATAATATAATTATCTAATTATCCTAATGATCTTTTTAAAATTTTATAAACTATCCAAATAAATGTCTTGTGTTTCGAATTTTTTACTCAAATTCAATAAAGACTTTTACGAACTCTGAAGATAAGATGATGATGATGCTGAAGGCTAGTCTTAGATACATACCGTATTTAAAACTTAATACCACTGTACTTTTTATTTTTAGTTCTTTTCGTTTTCTGTGGGCGAACATCTTACTACGTTTTAGTCGTCGATAAATACACAGACGCTTTCATCTTCAGAGTTCGTAAAAGATCAGCCAAAATGAAGAAATTGTTTGGATATAATATCAACCCTTCTTCATTTATATGGAAGCACCTTTTGAAAGCCACGCCGAGTATCAAAGGAACTCATTCACTCTCAAAACGGCTTCTCGACAATCTGACTTCATTTTACTGCTATATAAATCTTGTAGCGACTTCAATCAGAGATAAAGTGCATTCAAAAGATGGAATACAAATAGGATACGAATAGATATTTATGTCAGTTTTCCTGTTTTACATAATTTGTAAATGATTTTGATTTTGTAATTAATTCAGTACCAGCAACTACATCTGTTGGTACCGCGCACCAAAACGCACCGCCTTTACCCCCACCACCGCCCCTGAGCAGCCGCGCGCTGCGGTACCTCGCCCGCAGTGAGAACCGCGCGCGCGACCTGAGAGGAGACGGGGCACGGCGGGACGCTCACTCCTCCTGATAAAGACTGCTCTTGTTGTGGTCGAAACGTCGAGAGTTGTTTAACTCCTATGTAAATACGTGAGTAATTCCCGTTTTTAAAATGAATTTGTAAATGTTTATCATTTTTGTAAGTGTATTAGTGTGTGTGTGGAGACCACGGATCGGAAAACGCAGCGTTGGGCGTCCACCAACAAGGTGGACTGATGATTTGGTGAAGGCGGTCGGCTCGCGGTGGATGCAGGCTGCGAGCGACCGCAATAACTGGAAGTCATATAGGGAGGCCTATGTCCAGCAGTGGACGTCCAATGGCTGAGATGATGATGATGATGAAGTGTATTTATATTTAGGACGACACTATAGAACTCAAAAACTGTAAACATAAACAGAGATGCAAAAATGCTGTCCCGTCTAAGGCCTACTGCACTACATCGCGTTAACTCTATAGATTTCAAAAAGATCTCCTTAAGTTTTTAAGTTTGTTCCGTTTTGTCGTAGATAAATTACAGCTTAGTTGGCTCATGGCTAACGCGTCGTTCAGACTATCCACCAAGTCTTAACTATTACTTTTCTCTCCCAAGTCTTGACTAGCCCCATAAATATAAGAACATGCTTTAAAATGGCTGGCAATTTATCCCTGTTACCGTCCTCGTATAAACCTGAGATAACGGAATTTAGATCAGTCACGGAACGGAGCGCGGCTTAGAGGTGGCAGGTACCCGATAGATGAATCGGATATCTGAGTTTCTTTAACGAGTCACCGGATCACTGAGCAAGAACATTAGTTTGCATAGTTTTTTCGAGATTTTAGACGGAAATTGGTTGTTTTATTTTTAGCTCAAAAGCATTTTTATCTCAAAAGCATTGTAAGAGTTTTATCGATTAAAGTGGAATAATACATCAATAATAACATATTTTGATACTCCTTAAATTGTTTTCATATAAACCAGTCACAAAATAAAATATAATAACAATGTTACTTGAGCGCTGAAGTGCTATGGCGTAGAGGATGCTACGCCGTAGCAGTTGCTACGACAAGGACACTTCTACGGAAGTCGGTTATTATTTTAGTGTGAAGTATTTGTTTTTTAATCAAACATTATTGGGTATTATTTCAAACTGTTATATTATTTTATCACATAATAATTATATAAATAATAATAAAGGAAACAGTAGAATTTACCACAGTGGTCCATCTCTTGCCCACGATCATCAAACAATGCAATCAACCAGTTGACGAGTTGTAAACATGGCGTGTATATTAATTGTACGCGATACGTTTTGTTACGTACTTTCGTTTGAATTACCTTTTTGGTATAAAATCAATTTTGAAGAAGTATGAAAAGAAATTCTTAAAATAAATTATTTAGATATCATCCTGTATGTTGTATAGTTCGTAACATGGCACAAGTTTTCACTTAAAATATTCTTAACTATATTTTCTAGTTCAACTTTTAACTACGGGCACTATTAAAAAGAAAAACTTAAGGGTTGCTGAAGACAGATCTCAGATCTCAACTCTGAAAATATAATCTAGTAGATAAACAGAGAAGCACTGGATGAAAGCTATCCGGTTACCACAAATGTTTGCTAAGACACTATGTATTTTAAATGTGTTTCTATACCATACTTACTCGGTCCTAACTACAGTAGCTTCAATAATTGTCAATACAATTTCAACTATTCCAATCCACCCATCATTTCAACAAATTTTATTTCTTCCATATTCTACATGACACGAATATACAAAGACCGTGTGGTAGTTACAAGTCATAACAGTTACAATTATTGTGATTTGGACAGTGTCGAGTTATGAACTGTGAAGCTACGATTGAATAGTCAAACCACGCTGCGCACGTATTTGTATTGCAGAGGATTGGCGGCTGGCCAGGCACTAAATGTGGCCCAGTGGATCCGCTTCATTACCGCTGTTAATTAGAACCTCCTTGCTATCAAAAAAATAATTGAAGGTGTATATCGAATGGGTTATAATACAATCGACCATAGAGAAGGAAATAAGGAGGTTTAACATAATCATGAGGAAATAAATACGTTTGATTGGTTCTAACTTAATGCTTTCTGGCATATAAACACAAATGCGTATTATAGCTATTATTGTTTTTATTTGTTGTTTAAACTAGAAATAGTTTAAAAAACCGACAAATTAACCGCTTATTTGGAAACCGAAGATTGTTTTGATATATGTATACCTACAGCCGAACATACGTGAAAAACCTTAATTTGTTTAGTTAGTTGCAATATAATATAATTGAATAGAATGTTTTCATTTTAAAAGCAAAGCACCTAAATATTTAGTTATAAAAACACAACGAAAAGTGGCATTGATATTATTATTTATTATAAGTATTATTATTATAAGTTTCATAGGCAAAACTAAGCCATAAACGTCAGAAATTCAGCCTCGATGTTATGTGAGATAGAGCACATTGATTTGGAGCATGCGATTCGGGGAACGTAGACAGGGAACGTATGTTTAATGGACAGCGTAAAGTGGTTCTCATACTGCGGTCTAAAATATCTACCTACATCTATTTGTTCTGAGTGTTCTATGTGTATTAGGTACGTGTGTAATAAAATAATATCTATGTTAACGTTGGTACCTATATAAGAAATCAATAACAGTTAGGCAAGTTAAAAATGGAAACAATAATAAAAGTATTTAATAACCAGGTTGGTTCAATAACATATTATTTATAATTTATGCGATTTTATTACGATTTCTTAGTTATTTTTGTTTCTTTAACTATGAGGACTTGATCATATTTTTGTCTTCGTGTTCCGTTTTCAAACAGCAAACAACAAAATTATCTCTAAATCTTTGTACCTATTTTTTCTATTCAAGATTAACGATTACGGCCTTTAATAATTCACTTTTAGCTATTCCTGAGTCAAAACGACACTGAAGTTGTGTAGAGTTTCAAGTATCTAGCTCCAGCGCTGAAAAGTGTCGTTGTTCACGTCTAGTTCGAGCAGCCTGAAACTCAATGGCTGTCCAAACTACCGGTCAGTATCGGATTCAGCCAGAGAAAAAATAATTTCTTTTTATTAAAAACTATTATAGTAAAATTAAAAAAAAAATATTTTAACCTTATTATACTTTGATATTAGTTAATTATTTAGATTTAGATAATATTTTGATCTTACAATGTCAGTATAATAATATAATACGAGACAATAGAGTATTCTAGCCGCTGGTCTGGTCCAAATCTGATGTGAAACGGGTACATTGTTCTAAGCATAATTATTTTATGTGTAATTCGATAGAAAATTAACAAAAACTCCAAACCTTTCAAACTTTGAGCACCTACACAACTGCGAAATCATAAAAAGGGCTCTCCTAAAGTACGACGATAATGCTAACGTTTCGCTGAACTTTACTGGTCGATAAGTTTGTTTCGCTCACACGGCACGTAGGTTGTTGGGAAACGGTAACTTGAAAGGAGACTGAGTTTGCCCTCAGGCCACAAACTTTAATCCAGCTCTGTCGGAGATCGGAGCGCCGGCCGCCGACGGACGGCAACGCCTCGACACCCACCCGCGAAGGCTTATTTTACAACTTGTTTCACCGACCGTACCCGTAAAACAAGCAATAAAGTTGAGATTCGAGCATATAAAATTTATTCTCAAGTTTAATTAACTTTTCTATCTACAGCGCAGCTGTCTTGCAAGAAATGCAATGTTCTCTACACAAAGAGCTGTTGGCAATTAATTTCATAAATTCTGAAGCAATTTCAACATGTAGGTACTTTGTACATTCTACGTGTAGTATTTGTGTTTATTATCTTTGTTTTTAGTTTTGTTACGTTACCAATAATTTGTTTTTACTGTTGTTTTTTGTTTCAATGATAATAATTAACGCAGTGATGCCAGTGATATTGATAAATTTTAGAGTGATCTTTAAACTAAATATTAAAAGAAATTTAGGAGATCCAGTCCTTGTAATTAAAACCTTAAACAGATGGTACCATGTATAAGTATGATTTACTTTCACTATAAATTATACAGATTTACAATATACCTATAATAACACATGATTAAAAACAATGTATTCCTATTATCTGTATATTATTTTATTTTTTTGTATAGCTACTCCGTTTATTCACTACACAGTTGTTCACAAAGAAAGACTCAAGTTCCATAGTAAGTAAAATATCGTGGACATTGTGCAGCGAAGCCATGATTTGTGAACGAGCATTGGGTGCTCAGGGCACCGCGTGTGCTCGGGCGAGCGTGCTGCAGTCTTGGACTTTGTTCGCCGACTGCGATGTCAATTCCTGCTTGCTATTCTATGAGGTAAAACCTTTCAAGATTGCTTCGTTAAACAATAATAAGCAGGAAACCGTTGTCCTGGTCGATAGAAAACACACGTCGTACCACTGGTCGTAGAGATTGTTTTAGAGTTATCGCAGTCTTCAGTAGTTTAGTCGTGTGTACTTATAGATTTAGAACCACTACATTTTGAGATTTCTTATGGTATCTAAGTGTCTGCTAAAATATTAGTTAGAAATCAAATGTATATCCTACTACATATTTCAACGATTTTCCGTTTATGCGATAAATAAATCCAACTATTCTATCGCAGTACGCCATTTAATTTAATTCCCAACAACTTAATTCCGGAATCTCCCAACACACTCCAGACAAAACCGTTGCCAAACCTAATTGATTGCAAGATTTGCAAATAATTGGCCCACACCCAAGTCAGCATCACCAGTATCACTTTCAAAGTAACGCATAGCTTAATTGCATCGCCCCACAAACCAGAAGAGCGAATTGGAATTGATTCAGTGGTTTTCTATTACTAGTACATTTGGCAGGTTTCGTGTCGATGTTTTCAATCTGAGGGGTTAATTAATGTGTGCGTAGAATACGTGCGCGCTAACCTCGTTCTTTGAATAACATTTTCTTCAGTTTTTACTTACCTTAAATTAAAGTAACCGAGATATCTACGTAATGTTTTGTAAGTTTTGTAATAAATTATACTTATTCTTAGTTATCATGTCTTAAGACTTACCTACAAACATTTTAAAAACATACATTATAAATACACATACACACACATACACACACATACATACACTTACATACATTATATATTCACACAAACATACACTTACATATTTAAAATACACATTCACTTATACTACAATTGTGCTGTGCATAAATAATAAAAGTTGAAATGTACCTAACCTACAAAACTAAATACCTTTAGCATAACATAATTTAATTAACTTAATTTACTTTTAAAGTTATTGTATTTGGCAGAGCGAGATTCCTCTATCACAGGTTTTTATCAAACTTAAAAGAGGATCTCAAAGAATGTAATATTTAAGTACTTTAAGTTATTGAATAAAATTTTTGTATTTTTTGTATTTGTATTTGTATGTAATCTTTATCCTCGCGCTATGGAAACTGTCACAATAATACTACTGGCCCGGGCTATATATATGAGATAATTGATGATTATAATAATGCTATCGAGATCCTATTAGCGTCAATCGCGTCCAGTTGTGGCCGGAATCGGTAATTGTCTGAAACGTTGAAATGCAAATGCATCACAATGAGGTGGACAATATTGGCATATTATGCCAATGAATTTTGTAAACTAGCCATTGTGGTAGCAAAAACAATGGTTTGAGAGAATTTAACAATTTAAACTACTTAGCAAGGAAAATTATCGAAGGTTTGCCTTTTTACAGTTAGATGTTTGAGTTGCGCATTATTTAAAGTATTTAAGTATAAAATTAATGAAAGCCATACATAGCGTAAGAAAATGTTAGTTGTTTTGTTTATTTTAATTGCTTGGAAAAATAAATAATTTGATTAATATAAGTACCAAAGAAGAAATGTTCAAATGTTTAACGTTTTGTTACACAAATAAACATTTATACATTATTTCCAATAGGTCTTTTAGAAGCTTACAAAGTACCTACATTATTATAAATAAATACTACAAAGTAATATTAAACTCTGCTCTCCGCTGTTTGCTAAATAGGTACAGAAATCTACAATGCTGAACGATACTTGCTATAAGTGGTCTGCTCACCCTTATTCCACAAATAAAATCCTTCACAATTTGCCACTGTGGTAAAAGGCACTTATTGTCCTTGTTTTAAGGAGGATAATTGCAAGATTAAACGCGGCGAAAATTGTTGTTCCTCGATTTACTTGAGTCATTTGTTAGCGTTAAGCCGCTTTCGCACCGCCGAGTTCTATTACTAAAGAAGAAATTCAGAATGTAATTTGTAACTAGGTTAATCCAACTTTGTAAACTTTGATTCGCTATACTTTCACAACAGATCAACGAACTAAATGCAGATAAATGCGTTAACGCGAGCTTAATATGACAAATAAAAACTCAGAAAATCATAATGGACCAAAAGAGAAAAGAAGAAGAATACCAGTATACTTTATTTTACCTAACAAACAAACAAGTGTAAACTAGTCGAAGAGAAAACTAGATGATATCGCATCTAAAAGTAAAAAAATAAACTTTTACATTTCAACTTCAAGAATTATGGTATTGGATGGTCTATATAAACTTTCCTCGTTTTTTATCCTTTACAGATTATTTTTCATGATAAAATGTGGCTTATGTCTTATGGTAACACTATTTTTCTATTGAATCTTTTGCTTATGTAAGTTCGTGTTTTGCTATGAGACTAGCAGCTCGGAAGGCGTGTCTCATTTACAGTCACGATTAAACATATGGCGGCCAATGCTGGTAATACCGACTGTTTAGTTGTAGAGTATTAAGTATAAATAGATTTGAATATTTGAACATGAAACGGGTAACATACCATGATTTAATTGTTTTTGAGTTTTCCGATATTTCGACACTGTTGCAAGCGCCATGTTCACGGACAAACTGATGACACCGGCGGGGCGGCGGGTAGGCAGACCGTTATTGACAAACGAAACGATCTACCCTCTTCCTGAGTCTTTTATTGCGAGTTTGAATGTCACTGTCACTGTTATCACCTGTTTCATTCACGAATGCAAGTCGATCGCGACATACTACACTCACCGTATCTGGCCGGGCGGCCGGCAATACACTTTTATGATTTTTGCATAACTCCACCACAGGTTTCCACGTTCCAGACAACTAGAAGCCATCTTCTCGATTAAAATTCCTGTTTGGTAATCTCAATGGCCTCCCTGAACCAATCTTGGTATATAGAATCTCTCTGTTGAGATTATTTGGGGGTTATGCAATTCGATCCAGTGATTTTTCAAATATAGTTAAAAACCATGATAGTTTAAAAAGTTATAATAATACCTAGATAAAGTTTGTTTGATTATTTTATAGAATAAATAAATATCACTTGACTTACTTTAAAAACAGAGTTTTTTATTGCATGTTTACCGATTACTCAATGGCCCACAATAACATGTGTCATCTAACTATGCAGCTATATTTTATATGATGTTATAACTGCAAGGCAGGCGACAAAACACTAACAACCTAAATGACGGGTCTTAAGGAAAAACACTCCCTTTTTACGTTGTTTCGATAACGCTTTTAACCTTATTTAGATACCAACCGGTAGCAAAAACGTTTACGAGCGATCGTCAAGATTCAATTAGAAGACCATCATTTACGTTATAAAATAAGAAGAACCATCTTAAAATAAGCATTAAACGTAGTTTGTAAACTACCGAGTCATTATCACCCATCCCTCTTTACGATCCCACTGCAGTGACACATGGACTTCTCTTTTGTCGGTATAGACATAGACTAGGGTATGTTTGTCTATGGTATAGATTAGATTCACCAAGCTGGCCGCCGGATTGGTAAATGACACATGTCCTTTAAACGATGTTTGCCTTCCTTTGTAAACTACAGAGTAATGATGGAATAATAATTTGTTATAGAAAGAGCTTTTTTAAATACCTCGCCCGCAGTGAGAACCGCGCGCGCGACCTGAGAGGAGACGGAGCACGGCGGGACGCTCACTCCTCCTGATAAAGACTGCTCTTGTTGTGGTCGAAACGTCGAGAGTTGTTTAACTCCTGTGTGAATACGTGAGTAATTCCCGTTTTATAAAATGAATAGTATAACTCACGAAAATTTGAAAGTGAAATATGTTTTGGGGAGCTTAGTTATTTAAAAGTAAGAACCTTCCGTATAGCCCTAAAAACTACCGGACAGGATTTTTTGTAACTAATTTACGTCCCAAATTCGCTTTAAAATTTCACTTTGCTAACAATTAGCAGTAAAAGTAGTTCAACAAACAAAATAAATTGGTACCTACCCAACAAACAACTACCCACTTCCGAACAAATCAATCTAAAACCGCCGAATAAATGAATCAAACCTTTCAACTTACCTTTCAGGTAATTAGTACCTACCTGATTGATGACCTTTTTGAGCTCATACCTTATTCAATGATTCCAGCGAAGAAATATTTTTCTTAGTTAGATCATTCTGAGTTTTTTAGGATCTGAGATATTTTAAAAATATTTAGAAATGCTACATATAAACACTAAAACTTGTCAGCTTTTTTGTTGCTTCTTTCACTTTCTTATATTGACAATTGTCTAAAGAGAGCAATAAAGCATAGTTTTACCGGTATTAACTTGGACTATTTTTATCAAGAAATAACAGCACTTCCCACTGGAAAATCCATTTTAACGAGATTATAGCCACGGGGCGGAAATTACATAGTCTTGGAGTTTGTTAAACATACTAATCTTACTTCTTATATTGTAAAGATGAACGTTTGTTAGTTTGGATGTTGCTGTTAACTATAAAAATGCTTATTCGATTTGTTTAAAATTTGAAATGAAAATAGTTCACGTGTCTCACGAGAACTTTTACGAAAATAACTATTGTACCCTTATTAATGAACTTAAATACAAATACTACCATGAGATATCATGGATGAGTGAGTACAACAACGTAGACAAAGTCGCGTGGAAAACATATTATCTTCTTCTTTTAAATTGTGGCTACAAGAATAATATGAATTGAACTGACAATACTTTTGTTATAAACACAGTATTGACTCGACAAAAGATTTCCGCAAACGCAAGAGCAAATCCACATCCTTATCTTGAGAAGACATTCCCTCGACCTATCGCACCGAGTGTGGACACCTGGACACAAGGGTCAACAATTGATTGAGTGTCTATTGTATAATGTAATATACACACAATAAATAAGTTAGTAGTACCATAGACTAAATGTAGTTTTTTTCTGTGTTACAAAATATAAAAAAAATCGAGTGATATGCTTTTGTTTTGATTAAATGTTACAAATTACTACTACTACTATACTACTACTACTACCGGATACTGCCGGCTGGGCGTCCGGCGCCAGCTGGCGCTTGTGAAGTACGTGGCGCGCGTGCTCCGCGGCCTCCAGCACCACCCGGAGGTGCTGGACGCGCTGCAGCTCCGCGCACCGAGAGACTGCCTGGCCGCGCGCCGTCGCCCCGCTATGCTGGCTGTCCCTAGTTGTAGGACCAACCTACTTGAGTTTGCCCCCTTAACGCTCGCTATTCGCTTGCTCAACACTTTGTCCGAGAACGAGGTAGATGTATTCCACCACACTTTGCCGAAATTCATGGACTTAGCACAATCAGTTCTTGAAAACTTATAGTTTGTTATGGATATAGCGCATTGGTATTTTACTGTAATGTTATATTCTGTATGTAATAATAAATAAATAAATAAATTATAAAAAATGTTATTTACAATTGCTCGTAGAGACTTGATAGAAAGTATAAGTAGTACGTCACGTAATTTATTACGTGACGTATTTTCTTTCGAGGAAATTTTAATATAAAAACTATCAGGCATTATTTCTAGCAGCCCACGGTCTAATTAATATTTATGATGGATTGGTATACAACCGACGTACGACAGACAACATGGCCGACATCGTTCTTACTAAGCACAGTCGCGTTTCTATCTAAGTTAGTGCCAGCTCATAAATTGCTAATGTGTTCGCTGAATATGTATTGTGATAGCTACTCGTATGCTGCAAACGTCATATTCCTCGTTAAATAACTGAGTTATGTTTTGATTTGTCTAGTATAATAAGGTTTGGTAGTTTGTCTATAAAAGATTATGTAGACGACTGCTATTCGTTTTCAATAAACATAAGTTCCTTGTATTAAATTCAATTCCATCTTTCTTACTAACCTCTTTGGTTTGATAACAACATCTGTTTAACATTCATGAGACATTATAATCAGCTTCCAAGAAAAAAATATTCAATATTTATGAACCTCGTAACCAAACTTTCTACCTTAGGGAAAACCACTAGCTTTTTAATTTCAGTACCAAACCCTCATTATACTTACAGTGTTAACCCTGTTTATAATCTATTTAATTAGTTCTTTGATTAAATGTTTTTAGGGCCCCGTTGTCAAATGTGGAACCCATAATATTAATTTGATCTTCGATTAACGTTGGAAATGGTAATTCTGAATTTTATTTCATTATAAAATTCTGAAATCGCTTAATTTACTTATTTATACTATACTTATAATCATAAAGCTGAAGACATTGTTAGTTTGTTTGAACGTGCTAATCTCAGGAACCGCTGGCCGATATGTAAATAGATGATAAAAACGCAAGCGAACCTGTAGGCGGGTTGGCTAGTCCTAATATAAAATGCGAATAGGGAAATTATCAACCAGTTCATGGAAACCAGTCAGGTAATTATTGGTTGTAACGTGAAAGCGGTGCGCGACTGAAAAGGCCCCGAGCGCAGACCCGCGCTAAAACAAACAAAACAAGGCAATTTCAATGTTTCCAACAGACTTGTATCAACTCAATTATGTATAATGATAGCGAACCGATCCAGCTTAGTCTATAGCTCTATCTATAGGATACCCGGAACCAACAAAAAACTTTTGTTAATAGCTCTTGGATCTAGTCTGGTTGTATTGATGAGGTCTAGAGTAAAGCACGGTATTTCGAATAACACAAAACATTTATCCCATCGATAATGTCTGTTACGTTATCGGATGGGATAAGTATAACAACAGCATAAACCTCCTGGGAAATTTTTCAACGTTAACAATAAGCCGTGTTTTTATTTTTTCAATGGAAAGATTCAGGTCGTTGTTCACTCAAATGAGAAAAGCCGGGTTAATAAAATGTCCCAGCTCATAATTGGAATTACGTAATCTGAATAACGTCTTGTTTACGCCATATTTTTAGCATATTGTGATATATGAAGCTTGCTCTCGCGACTTTGTAATCAGGGCAAGTTATGATATTACTTTTTTGACTTTGTATTTATATTTACTAGTCCTAGAGTTCGTACAAAATTTATAGTTGCTATGCCTATAGAAATTTGTATCTAAGTATTACTAAGTTTATACTACTTAACGGTTTGTATCATAATCTTTAGAAAGTGTTAAGACACACACAAAGTGTTAAGACCTGACGCTAAGTGTTCCAATTCATCATACCTCCTTCTTTGACAAATCCTTTACTGTTCAAGCCGTGCGGCTGTGGAATGCTCTACCGGAGAGTATAAGGAAGGCTCAATCGTTATGTGTCTTTAAAACACGTGTAAAGGAATTTTATTTGTCTTAGAACAGCTAAATTTTACTTTATTGTTATAAGTATGTACTTATTTATTTATTTACTATATTATTTAGTCTATAGTATTATTATCTATTTAATTATATGTATTTTATGTATTATATATACATATATATATTATTATATAAGTATTATATATATTAGTATATTATTGTAAGTATTAGTACACCCCTGTCTTACTTAAATACCATCTCTCTTTTCCATCCAAAGGTTGCCTGGAAGAGATCGCTCTTTAGCGATAAGGCCGCCCATTGTACGTGTCTCTTTTTGTGTTTTATTTGTGTGTTTTGTTATTGGTGTACAATAAAGTGTTTTGATTTGATTTGATTTGATTTGAAGACAGAAAATAGAAACTGTGTGTTGCTAAGAACAGTTTCTTGCCTATTTTCTGTGGTTCCTCAGACAATTAATGTATTTTACTGTTACTGCTATCATTAACCCTAAAAATTTTAATATTTATCGCTGTTGATTTTATCAAATAAATAAATATATAAAAAGCACCCGATAGGCATGGTGTTATGCCAAAACCCGTACAACGTATACTTAATGGGTTCTAGTAGTGAGGTCTATTATTATAATGGGATTTTATGTCATCATGTTTCTAAATACAACGATGTTTGCAGTGGTAAAACAGTAACACTTCTTCTCCCGTTAAATTATGTGACAAAATTTTGAAATTTATAAGTATCCACATAAAAGTAAATGCTAACAAATACTTTTATTTTCAAAGAGATTCCAACGTTATCCAAGACTTATAGAGCTAAAGGTCTCCAATCTGTAGCACTTTAGTTCTTAATGGAACCAATGCTGGCAGTGAAATCTGTCACCCAATATAGCACACCGCGCAGCAGAGGGGCCGATCCGGAAATACAACATAACGGGATAAGTGGCGGTGTCTGGCTTTAGTTCCGACCGCTTCCCGTCTCAACACTTTGAACCGGTTTTGTATTCTTTATTGCCTATACTTTATTATTGCGAATAATCCCTAACTTCTTAAGAATGTTTAAAACCAAGTCTTCTTCGTTAGCACGTAGATCTTTTCTACTTTGTACCTAAAGTACTTTATGGGAGCTTTTCGTCGCGCCTTTGTCCGCTTTAGAAACGATTTTACCGCGGAAAAATCAAATTTATTTTTAATTGTATATTTAGTTTTGTGTGTTAATATTCAAATATGGACGCTTTAACTTGTATTCTTGTGATTCTCAGTGCAGAAATAAGTTGAATATATTAATTTAATCGTCACCTAAAGCTTACGCTAGGCTTGTCGATGATTGATGAGAATGCAATTTATGTTTGCACGATTGGAAAGCGATCGTCCATAATCGTCAATCAGCATTGGCTGAAACAGAGCTGAGTTGAATTGCAACGGCATTCAAAATCGATGCATGTTCTATCTTAAGTATTTAAGTAGTAGTACATTATGTGGTTAAGTATTATGAAAGTACATTAATTAGTTAACAGTACCTATGTCTTTTAATATTTTACTGGGACAGTAATAACCAGGTGACATGGACTTTTTAGAGGCCTTTGTCATAATTTGACTCATTCTTAATTATTGTTTATAATTCTTAGTAGGTATTAACAAATTACCAATCTATTTATTTCCATGGGTTTTGTCAACGAATTAATTTCAATTCCAAAAGACGAGAAGCAGTAGTCTAATGGGATCTTCTAGGCAATACTTACTTGTTTAGTAATGGGTCGTAATATGCGTTTTATGATTTTAATATCATCATTTATTAATGTATAAACTTTTCGGTTAAAGACATTTTGCAAGAAAATCTAACATTTGATTTGTTATCCGAAGCCTTTTTAAATTTTAAAACAAGAAAATCAACCTCTCAAAGTACTTACCGCATTCTCCTTATCCGACGCCGCAAACAGCTTAAAATCGCAAAAATGTTAGACGGTAAAAAAGCAAATTTATAGTCCGACGTGAAATCTTTATTGGTTTGTAATTCTGGCAATGTCCCAGGGGAAACCGCCTACAAGGAGAGATCTGACGATATTGCAAATAAAGTGTCGAGAGTCTGATAAGTTAAATTTACAGGTTTTTTTATGTAACAATGACTTTGAGAGTTTGTTGCCTATGTAATCAGGGTCTCAGCAGCAGTGAAAGTAGAAAATATGTGATGAAGATGATGATGGGCGGAAAGTCGAGCAAAGCTAGGGGCGGTCCCCAAGGCCGTCGCCGGGGGGGGGGGGGGGAGGGGGGGGGGGCAGCTAGGAATCCTTGGTAAAATTTGAACAATGTAAGGAAAATGTAGAAAACCGAAGGTGTAGAAAAATTCATCCAGCCCTACTTTTCTAACGAACGGGAAAGGTATGAATTGTAGTAGGTAAAGTCAACTTGCCCCCCCTGCGCCATAGGCTGGTGACGCCCTTGGCGGTCCCTACTAATTTAAGTTAACAGAAAAGAAGATAGTGGCATAATAATAATTCAAATAATGTGTATAATGTGAATACCTATCACTTCTTTCATTGATTTTTTGTTAACTAATAGCTATAACATTATTAAGCTTCTTATGAAGTAAACTATTGTAAGTCTCGGGCGGGACGCCCGAGGCAATATTAAATAATACCACAAAGAGCGCAGACTTCCATCCCCGGACTGACGAGGCTTGTAATTAGTATCTGGACTCTGGCGGCGTAAACTCTTACAACACAAGTTCGCATTAAAAATATTACTAATAGACCCACCCGCGGCTTCACCCGCTGTATTACCATGATTTCTTCTCGCCTTTTAAACCCTGGGCTACTACGACTATTTTAAACCGAAAGCACCTAAAAAGCGTTCTTGAGTTATAAAATTACAAGGAAAAGTGGCATTGATTTTTATTATAGGTATATTGATGATTGTGAGCCGTGTTATCTAAGTGGGAGCACACTCGAATTTCATTCCGAAGGTCGAGGGTTCAAACCCCGCCGCGCACCTCTGATTTTTCTACATGGAAAATTATGGGTGCTTTAAAAACACGTGCTCTAATGGTGAAGGCAAACATCGTGAGGAAACCGGCATGTTCTGAGAACTTTGAAAAGTTTGAAGGACATGTGTCATTCACCAACCCGCACTTGGCCAGCGTGGTGAATTAAGGCCTAATCTCTTTCGTCAAGAGAGAAGTCCCTGTGTCCCAGCAGTGGGAACGTGAATAGGGGGGTGTGTGTTGAAATTTGGGGTTTTAAGTTAAAGTTAAACACAGCATAATATCTGTTTTGTCTATCAATTAAAGCTTTGATTCGTTTTTATACACGTAGGGCAAGTTAATTTAAATGTGACACATCAACTAGTTAAATGAAATAAGATTTGGTCATAATTAAATTTCAGCTATAAACTTTGGCCTACCGTTAAATTGAGTTAGAAATCCCAAAATGCACGACACCCACAACTGAGCACTAAGTCCGTTTCCTGCTTCCGGTTGCGTCAACTTGTTCCGGACGTGCGATTATTCAGTTGTCGACCGGAGCGCGACAAAGCGCAAAGCCTCAGTTGGAGCGGTTTCAAGACTCGGCTAGGTAAAGCTGGTGCCCACTAAACCCATTTTTCTATTCTACGCACAAAAAAAATTAAATAAAGAAGACTAAATAAATGGAATACTATCTAATCTATCTACTATCTAATCTATGTCATACTATCTAAGCTGTCTGTCTAATTTACATTCTCAGTTTACAAACCGGAGGAATTAAATTTTATAACTTAATATTTCCTCAATAGATTTGTTAATCAAATGTTTATTTCCGGCAATAAAAACAAATATTTTTAAAACATTTACTTTCAAGGCAAAAGAAAGCATTTAAAAAACGCTTTCTTTCTTAGCTTATTTCAGGTTTTTTTATTTATTCATAAAATAATCATAATAATGTAAGCGTCATATTAAGGATATTTATTTATTCGATATGAAATGAACTTAAAAAACTTAAAGGTGTTTCCAGTTTATGTTACATGTGGGGGTTATCTGTGTGTTACACGCATCTGAACTCCAGATGTGAGTTGAGATCTTTTATTAGTTTGTTTGAACTTGTGGAAATATCTGAAACCCGACATATTGTCGCGAAGCTCCGTTCAATCTTTTATCTTAAAAGTTCGCTTTCGATAGATAGATAAGATGACTCTTATCCTAGAATTAACATTTATAATATTATTTGATTGCTCCTTACAAACCTTAAAAAAAATAATGATTTTTTTGATTGACAATATTTTAGAGATATTTCTATCAAGAGTTATCATGGCGAGCATAAGTTAACCATCATTTTTGGGTATAAATATAATGAACAATAAAAAAATACTTTTCCACAAATCTGTTATAATAAATACTTAACACTTTTCAGATTCAATATTTTTATCTTATGTTTATTAAATAATTACATCTAACTGTACAAATACAGATGAATGATAATGGACCCATCACTTCCCTTAGCATGTTTGAAGATCATCGATTAATCATGGTGTCAGTTTGAGCCGCTCAGATGTCCGGCAGAGCCTTCACAGCCACAGATTAGATAGCCTCGCCGCCATAATTGGTATAGGTACCAGAACTTGCATAGCAGCATTGCAGCGAAGACAAATTAGTAGGATGAATTATGTTATTGCTAATTTATAAATTGATAAAATTGTTTCTGGTCCGGAAGTAATTGTAAATATTAATAGTACCTACCTACTTTCTAAATCAAAAATTCATCCACATAATTTCAGCCATCGGACACAGCTGGACAAGGCACATGATTTCCAGTTATGACGCCAATCAAAAATAAATTTGGAGGATTAATCAAAAATTATACTCAAAATATATAATCACATTCATCATTATTATATATCAACAAGAAAAAATTATATCAATCATCTTATATTGCATCCTATTATTGAAAAAGGTCTACCCAGAACCTTAAAAGTATTCCTTGAATGGGTTCTGGGTAGATGATTGCAATATAAGATGATTTCAAGTATTTTATTATCAACAAGGATAAATAATGATCACTTACTCACGCGGTATTATAGATAACCAAATAAAAAAGTTGTTCGAAGTTTGAATTAATACTAGGTATGACTACAATAGGTTATTACAAAAAAACTAAATTTAATTTTAAGGTACGATAATTAGATAAAGAAGAACTAAGCAAGATTCGGCACATTTTAAAAAGTCAAAAGTCAAGTCAGCCGTGTTGGGATCTTAGTCAAGTAAGTACGAGTAGATATAGGTACCTAGTTGCTTGCCGGTAGGTATCTATCGGAACTTTTCAATTTCCCCACACGGGACGGGTGCCAGCGAAAATGGATCTCGATAGAGCCATTTCTTCTTGTTTCAGTTATAGCTGAGCTAGTTTCCTTTTTATCACGAGGGCGGTGTTAGAGTCTAGCTGAACGGTGAAAAGTTATTTTTTGATTGTTACTGTATAGTTGTGTGAAAAGATGTTGCTTTATAACATAGAATTTTCTTTATTAGGAAAAAAGACGGCATTTATTTTCAAAATAATTAATAAGTTGGAAATTAGAGGATAGATTTGTATTTTTGTGTGTATGTTTGTAATGAATAAACTCAAAAACTACTGTGCCGATTTCAAATATATATTTTTGACATTTACCATTCTAAATCTACATTCACCCTGAGTATCTATTATAGATAGGTAATATAGCCTAGGTAGGTACCTAGGCTATATTTATCCCCCGTGCGAAGCCGGGACAGGCCGCTAGTAAATAATATAAAAACTAATTTAAGAATATAGGTAGTAATTTTATATTTGACAGTATTGAGTTGGTACCTATTTAAACCAGATTTTACATTCCTGTCGTTCGAGAGCCCTTTGATGTTACCTACTCAAAAGCTTGGAAGTGCCCAGTGCCCTAGTGTGGATATTTTATTTACCTAAAGATTTATATGTGTTGGGTGCTTATATTAAGTTATTAAAGATGTATCTGTTCCAACAATAAAACTCATGTGGCTAGATGGCGGTGTGAATTATAGGTACAGCAATATTTAAACAGCAGGACTACATAGGTACCTACAAAAGATCTGTTCGTGAGTTACATTATTGCTATAGCATTGTAGTTCTTTTGTCACGCTTGGTAGTAAGTTTCTACGGTTGTAATTTTAGAGGTTTCCCTGCACTCAAAACCGAAACACTATTATTCGACTATTGAACAGGAAGGACTTAGGTACGTTTTCTAGTACGAACGCAGAGCGAGTAGCTTCCAAGTTTTATGTAGAGAACTGAATATTTTAAAATGAAGTTGAAACAGATTTTGTTTTTTCTTTGTTGATTTTGCTATTTTATCTGCTTAAATATGATGGATTTTGATTAAAAATAATAAGTTTAAAACAAGAAGGTACTTACTTACATGTCGAAAACATTCGTCATTGTTTTCTAAAAAACACGCATTTCTATGAAATCAATTATCACCAATTATTATTAAGATTATCAAGATTTGTTACGGATTGCACCTACAGAATAGCCCAACGTTGGCTTCGATCCAAATAATGCCAGACGGCGTTAAAATAAATGAAAGTGCATAATAAGAGAGAGAGAGACACTCAACGGCAGGTAAGTAGGTAGGTAAGGTACTCGTAATTATTTATAGGTACCTAATACCTACTTTCAGTCAAGCATTTAGGTAATCTATCGCAATTTGCTATTTATTTTATTTATTTACCCATTTAATAACTTCCAACAAAAGTTACATTAACTAAATTACTCTAAACATTATCTACAAGGTCTTGAATCTTATGTTCTCATTGCTTGCACATTACCTAGTGTTAGACTACATTTTAGTTGTAGTTTATATTATGTATTAGGCCAAACCGAAACCTATGTGCTTCATTAAATAAATGTAAGCAGGACCCACATGTCTCAGTCCATTAATAAAACAAACATTTACCTACTACGTTCCGTCGGCCATAGAAAACAATGTAGGTAGTTTCTTTGCACCTTCGTAAATCCTTAGCTCATTAAATATTAAAGAGAATTTACCATACGAGTTGTGCGAGTGAGGTGCTGCGCGAGCCCGGCCCCCTTGCTCTCGCAACTTTGCTCACGTTCGTAGAAATATGTTGCTACGCGTATAAAATGCCAAATCGGACGTCGTGAGATTAAGAGCTTTGCATAATAATAATACTATCTATCGAGTTTTGTATGTAGTTGTAGATACCTTCCTACCATAGAGAAAAAATGTTTTTACTGTAAGGTATTTTTATTGTTGAGGGTATTCTCTATGTACTTACCTACTAAGGTATCTACCTAATGAAAATATTTATAACTAGTTCCATTGGGTACCAACCTAGGTATATTAATAGGAAGCAACCATCGTGCAGCCTTAATAACTGGAACCAAATCGATAATGATGACGATGAACTAGTTTCCAGCGGCTTCGCAGCGATATTCTTGATTAAACGTCATATTTTTTCTTAATCTTTTGGCTATTCTATAGCTGACGCGCCACTGGCTGACACGACATGTGACATGGCCTTACAGCGTCTTTTTATCCCATCCACAGCCGAGGTTAAAATAAGCTAAATTCGGAATTGGAACAGGAAAAGCTATGAGCGGCGGCAAACCGATTATTAATTATTCATTAAAAATACTCTGGACTGAAATTTGTTAGGCAACCCATATAGGATATTTAATAACATAAAAAATATGTCTCATTAAATAAACATCTCGGTGAAGGTCGTTGTATAGCGGGATCTTAGACCAAAAGAGTTGGGCTGATTAGGGCCGAGCTAGGCTAGGAGATATTGAACAATACGCTCCACAGCAGTTGTCAGTGCAGATCCTATTCCGCCACTGTAAATTAGAATTAGACATGGAGTTAGCAACACCGAAGCTATTTTTTATATCTATGGTTTTCAAGATATTCAGACTGAAGTGTTTATGTTAGAAGATACCCTCGGTACCAAGCGATTTGCCAAAATGGAGTCACGCAAGTATTCAGAATAAAGATTTAACATGGGAAAAGTTCTGGGAAGGATTAATTAACAAAGCAAAGCATTTTAAATTCATTCAAGAAAATATTCAGAATAAGCCATGGTACTTCAAAATAAAACTTAACAAACGTGCCACTACGGTTTTAATTCGGATGAGGTTGGGCACACATGTCCACCCCAGCCCATTTAGCTCGGATGAAAATTGTTAGTGACACCTCCTGCGACTACTGTGGACATGACTATTGCGATGTCAATCACATTTTTTAAACTGTAACAATTTTAATAATAAACCGTTAGATATAATGATAATATTGCTGTCATGAGTATCCCACTCCCCACCAGTATACCTACTAGTTCTCCTCGCAACCCATAATGGAAATATTTTTAATAGTATTGCTAATTTCATTAGCAATAACAACATTAATATATAGTAGTGTAGTCTTTTTAGATATTTATATAGTTTAAAATAATTATTATATTTATTACTCCTTTATGTGTAAAATTACAAATTATATAAAATTCTAAGTATGTATGTTAAAAAGAACACTTCTGATCATTTTTCTTTTTATATCGCGTACTTCATTTTAATACATTTTAATCGCTTCCCTACTTTTGTTTGAAAAAAAACCGGAAATGGCAAATGCCCTGTGCTAAACGCAAAAAAAAATGTAAACACTTCTTAATTTTGAAGTTGAAACTGACAACTTGCGTTAAAAAATCCGAACCAGAACTGGAATGCGTAGATAATGTCATTATTTGGTCTGACAATGTAGATTTATGTCAATGTCATTTATCATCATCATGGCGTAAAATTCATGTAAATGTGGAAGAAATAGAAAAATTCTGTGAAGAAAATAAATAATACAAAAGAAAAACGATGGCTGCCCGTGGAGAAAGAGGTGTGGGGCGAGTTTTGGAAAAATTAGAGGTCTCCATTAATTCTGGACAGTACTATGAAGCGCACCAAATGTACCGGACACTGTATTTCAGGCAAGTTTGTTGTTCCCTAAATTTGTGAAGAAAAATGAATGTTAAGCAGTTAGATGATAATATTATTCACATTTCAGATATCTGAGTCAAAAAAAGTACGGAGACTTATTAGTTCTGTTGCACAAAGGTGCTTCTCTACTGCTGCAACATGATCAACAAGGCAGTGGGGCTGATCTAGCCAACCTTCTCATTGATGTTTTGTCGAAGTCGGAGACTAAATCATCCCCGGAATGGATTGAGAAATTAGCTACGTTATTTGGAATGATGAGTGCCAGTATACCTGAGAGGGAGGCCTTCCTCACTAATGCTGTCAAGTGGTCAATGGATATCAATAAAAAAGGAGACCCATTACTGCATCAGGTAAAAAAAGTCTTCAATTAAGAAATATATAATAACACTTATTTTGGAACAAAAATGAAAGCATTATTATTAATTATATTCCTGAATATATAACCTTGGTAATTAATCTTCTTATCATTATTTCTAAAGCTTTAACTATTTTTTAGAGAATTGCAGAAGTTTATTGGAGAGAAAAGAACTACACTGTGGCTCATAAACATTTCTTACATTCAAGTAATGGTGCAGCATATGCAAACATGCTCATTGAACTGCACACAACCAAAGGGTTGAAGTCTGAGATAGACTTATTTATTGCACAAGCTGTCTTTCAGTTTCTTTGTCTTAGAAATATAAAGATGGCCTCGGATACTTTTGACAAATACACAGAGACTCATCCCACTATACTCAATGACAAAGGACCACCATACTTCTTGCCGCTGTTGAACTTCCTATGGTTTCTACTACGGGCTATTGAACAGTGAGTATGCTGATGCACTCTGTTTATAAAATTTATGGTAGTAAATAATAAATTAAATAGTTTCAACTATTAAGCCATAATTATAAATAAATATAAATATTGCTGGACAGTTCACACAGCAACATCTAGCCCCATGCTAAGCTCAGCCCAAGAAGCTTGTGATACTGGTGCTAGATTTCTGGTATACTTAATATAATTTACATAGATAGATATTTTTTAATTAAACATATAGAACACACCTGGAACAAATACCTGCAGATCATACAAAATTTGTTCCGAGGCGGGAATCGATCCCACAACCTCCTACACAGGCAGACCTTCACCCGGTCACAAAGGTCGTAAAATAAAGGATTATTTATTCATCCTACAAAGGGTTTAAGAAAATGCATTGCAAAATATCAATTTGCTTAGATTCTCTTATGAATTCCTTAGATACTTTAATTTTACTGAACCTATCGCCATTTTGATATTTACTTTTATTAAGTAATTAAAACATTTTTCAGGAAACATGTTAACCAGTTCAAAGTATTAAGGACTTGGTATGCAATCAGCTTAAATAGAGACCCCAACTATTCTGGCTATTTGGACAACATCGGACGTATCTGGTTTGGTATACAGGTAAAACCAGCCATGAGAAGTCGCAATTCCATGTTTGGTGGACTTATTAAATCTATTATAGGGGAAGAAGATAGCTCAGACGAGGAAGGGGGTACTACTAGTGCACCCTCTGCTTTAGAATTAGATTAAACTAGTCTATACTGTACTCTAATTAATCAATGCATTCAATTCCATCAAACATATTTATGGTATCACAGTACATTAAATGAATAACTTCATTTTTTACATGAAAATGTACATAGTGTTATTTTAAATAAATCAGTCTTTTGTATTGTTATTGTGTTGTTTTGTATTATAGATTTTGTATGACTTAAAAAATAATACACACGACATAACATACAATATGCCCAAATAAAATAAGGCTTTTGAACAGCCAAACTGTGTTAGCTATTGATAAATATAAAGTATATTATTTTAGTGTGTTGATTTTCAAAAATTTTCATAATTTAAGTTTGGTGAAATTAGATCAGTTCTGGAGATGGTAAAATTTTTATTAGCCTTAAGGTACTATATATATATAATACATACTTAAGTTTGCATTGGTATATTTTGTCAGCAATCAATGTAAGAATGTATTAAAATATAACATAACATAATTAAAACATCTAAACCTTTAGATTAGGGCTGTATCTATACATACTATTTTGAGAAGGGTTAGTAGTAGGTATGTCCATTTATTATTAAGTAATTAAAAAGAAAATCCAATGTAGTAAATTATCTCGTAAAATAAGAGGCCATTTCTTGTAGTGCTGAAACCATAATGAAACAAAAAAATGCTCTTGTGTAGATAGGCCTTGGGATATTTTAATAACTCTAAGTTTTTGTTGGGATTCGGTAATTTTATTTGTTTATGTAGGTGCTTACACTTGTTTTATATTTCACAGAATCCACAATGCTTTCACTTCTATTTATAAAGGACACCTTAACTGTAAAATGTTAATCATAATAGCATAAGCTATCTTGACATTAATTAATGGAAAAAGAATAATATGGTATAATGTAACAATGTAATAAAATATTTTGTTTTATTTAAATATAAATCTTCCACCTCAAGTGAGTTTACTTATTAATATAAAAACACAATGACTCAAATACATACCAATTGTTTAAATGAATTATAACTTCTATAAATATTGATGGTTAGTTACTGTAAACAAGGATTCATAATGGAAATCTGACAAAATAATGAAAATTAGCTTAGCATATAAATATTCTCACAGTGTAGTCATCACAGATACATGTTACATAATAAGGAAAGTTACTTAGGGATGAATTATATTAGACCGGGGCGTGCCGTGTCCGTGGCCAGTTTCTTTTACACCGGCCCAGACGGGACACGGATCATACACGGTGTAATATAAAATGTATGTAACGTGCCCCGTCCGGGCCACGGCACGCCCCAGACACGGCCCGGTCTAATATAATTCATCCCTTATTAGAACACTAATAGTTACTATTCCTAAAAAAAAATGATGCCTTAAGCATACTTTGTTTATGCATAGCGCCAGCGTTGCGGACACGTGTAGACGCATCTCGCCCGTCACTGGCGAACGTCCGTACGGTCTTTGTTTTTTTATGCACACCTACAGAAAAACCCGTAAATTAATGGCATCATCTAATCAGCAGGGGCCAGGCCAATGCTGGCTTGTATGCAGGACTGGCCATTACTGGCTTTGTATGAACTATACTATGCCCCTTATGTATATATAGTCAACGAAACCTATTTTAGTTGCCTTATTTGGTTATAGAGTAACAAACTATATGTATTTTACTAACATGTGCATGATATTTTTAATATGCATAAAAAGTTACGGTAATAAAATAATATTATCAATCACAAGAACCATAAATAATAAATATAGCTTAGCAGGAAATAATAAATATACTATCAAATACATTCTTGATTTTCCAAAAAAAAGCTTTCCAATTTAACTTGGCAGGACCTTGTCTGTAAGGCTTAATGATGTAATATCTCTAATATGCTTTCCATATGTAAATATTTTCTTAGTAAGGTCAAGTCTTAGATTTCTTTTATTCAAATCCAGAGCTTGGTTTACAATGTAACGGTTAAACTCAATTACATTTGGATGATTTAAAAATTCATCTAAATCCATCCATTTACACGCAGCAATTTCTTCTTCAGATTTAGCGATGATATCTGAGTTAGCTCTGAGTAATACCACAACATAGATGTCAGAGTTACCAAACATGGTTTTATGTGTATGTCTGAAAGTCACCAAAGAGTCAAACTCTGTGTCAATACCGGTTTCTTCTTTTATTTCTCTTACTGCTGCATCTTTTATGTCTTCACCTAAAACGAAAATTATATAATAACAGGACTTTGCCTTGAAAAATTTGGAATTTAGGCTGAGCATAGGCCTTTCTAAAATATTTTCAGTTGGAGCCTTGAATCAGCAGTTTTCACTAGATTACCCTTCTCTTTCATACACAAAAGACTTTGAGTCGAATTGTGGAAAAAAGAGTCACCAAACTAACTTTCCTTCTCTTTCTTGGTTGATGTTTTACTCTTTATTCACTGAATTACAAGCTGAATGGCAAGTTACTAAACAAATAATAATGAATGATCACCTCTTTCAACATATCCACCAGGAAGCTTCCAATGATTTATTTCAGTATGCTTTTCAGTGACAACCAAAATTTGATTGTTTTTATTCAAAACAATGCCCCCAACACCAAGGTTAGTGTGGCAGGCTGGAGGTAGGTTCGCAGTGCTAGTTTCCGGGAGCCATTTGTACATCATAACAAAATCATCTCTGGAATGGTGAAAATTGAATCCAACCTGCAATTATTGGCAAGATTAAAAATTGCATCATTTGCATACTAAAAAAGTTATATTGCCCTGGTGCTTAAAAGTTTAGTACATGTCTGTTTATTTGTTATACATATTGACTCTGACTGACAAAGATTTTAAGCAAATGTATAATTTACTATGTTAATATTATAAGAAGTAGGTATTTAGTTAGTAAATAAGTTATAATTAAGTAGGTACTGGAGATAAATTAGTATTACCTACTGTAACGTTAAGATCTGGATTTAAATAAACAATCATATTTATGATATAAGCATTGATAAGAAGGGGTCAGTTAATTATCTCTTAATTAGTATTGGTAGTAGTATTGGCTATAATTCTATACCTTCTACTTAGGTATGGAAGAAAATTTTGTGATATTGTAACAAATGTAATAACAATATTTTTTTCAACAATGGCATGCCAATATTTCTCACCTAAGGTGGTTAGCAAGTCTAAGTTAAATGTAGCAATGGTTACCTTTGCCAGCAGGGGTACCCAGGCAGCATCTTGAATCCTGATCTTAAACCAAATGCATCTTTTGTTTTCATTCTTCCATTTTTGCAATGAATCTAAGAATGGAATTATTATAATCATGAATAGGAGAATAATTTTCATCCATTTACAAAATACTTAAAATCATGTCTTTAATATTGTCAATTGACTTTAAAATGTTGCAAAAGTATTTACATTAGGTACTATTTCAACTAAGGTACCTATGGGTTATAATTATTTGTGTGCTCATAATTACCACTTAAACAGCTTGAAAACTTTTGAGTATCGCAGGGTTCTTCTTTTGAGTCCACTGTAACTCCATTGTATCTGTCTATAGAACCTTGAAATGTTGATTCCATTATGCTGAAATTAAGTTGGTATGTAATGAGGATAAATGCACAGATTTAATTAACAATTTATAATAAAAACTTATATAATTGACAACAAATGTAAGTAGTATTTCCAGAATCAAAAGATAAAACAAGCAGATTTTATGGCTGCAATGAGTTTATCATTATCTATTTAGGTTTTACTATTCAAGATAGTAGTGAGTAGTGTTAACATCTTGTAAGTATTTATATATCTTTCTTACTGTAAATTAATTTGTTTGAGTCAGTACAGCCAGTGTCATGAAATCTCCTTTTCTAAGAAAATTCTGGGTTCTATCTTTTCACAAATTTCTGAAACGAAATTCGGTTCAATATGTAGAGACAGTGGCCTGTGCAGTGCAAGCTAACACTCGTAATTTCGTATTTCGTGTCGTGTGACTCGGCTGGCTCTAAAATCTCTAAATCTGTTTTGACATTTGACATAATTATTCATGTCATGTTAACTGAGTGTTAACTTTCCTTCTTCTGAGATGATAACAATGTTATAAGGCAATTGTCAATGTCAATTTGTTGAACGACGTCAGCGTCAGAAAAAGTCTGGCTGAGCATTCTAGCCTGCACTTGTATTGGTCGACTCTGGTCGAGTATTTAATCGAGTATCGAGTCATTAGAAAGTACCTACTCGAAAATTTTTTTGTGTTCGCACTAAATTACTCGAACTAGGCGTAACGTATAACGTGCGCAATTGAAAATGAATTCTGTAAATGGCGGCGGGTACGATAGAGAGTGAGCGAGAACGCATGCGAGCGGACGCCATTTACAGAACTCATTTCTAATTGCGCACGTTATAGTATAACGTAGTGATTATATTCTCTTTCGAAATAGGTTTCATTCATCTACTGTAGGTAATGTAATGTATTCTGTGGGTGGCTGTGCTTTTTGTTCAAAAATAATTCGGACAAAAAAAAAATATAATAGCACAATCCATGTAAATAAACATTTTGTCATGTCATTAGCTGTTGACGGCAAAATATCAACAGCCAGTACTAATATTTTTATTAATTCTTGATGACATAAGCTTAGGCAATACCTTAATATAATAGTATACCAATGATTTTACTATATAAAATCATTGCTTAATACCTAATGTTTACTATTTGCAGACTAGTCAAATCATAGCATTATGAAATGCTTGTCTGCTCTGTTGCATCCAAATATGCTCTCAAAGTTCTCAAACACTCAAAGATTATGGACCAGGTATGTCTGAGCTTCAAACACATAAAGTACCAACTTTTAATGTTTTGTATACTTCATAAAACAAATTACTATTGCTTTCATTTTCAGGACAAGGCCACTAGTTAAATATTTGAGCTCAGGTGATGCAAATACATTTACTGGAAAAAAAGACAGATTTGATGGAATCACTGTGGATTGTACAAAAGAAAATTGTAGTGATGGTGCATTTCCTTTAAGATTAGAAGGTACATTTATTGTAAATTTTCCAGGGCAGTTATTGTATGACAATTAAAACTTAAACAAGTATAACATATTATTAAAATAAAAATGTTCTTTTCCAATTTCAGAATCATTAAAAGTATGGACACAGAATGGAAACCGGTGCATATGGTTCAAAGTTAATATTAAAAATGCATCTTACATTCCTACATTGGCACAGGTAATAAACCTTTCAATATGTAGATATTAATCTACAATTTCTATAATTTCATCAAAACTTCTGTTTGTAGAATCTATCTTCATCTAATGACTCAACTCAAAATTTTGTTACTATTATTAAAAATTGTTACTAGATTATTAGATAGTATTGAATATGCAATAATGTGCAATCATTAATAACTAAAAGATATTATGTTACTCCAACTATCATGGTGGTAACAATATTTGAACATGAATCGGTTATCATTATCTAATTGAATATTTGCTACTGTTTTATTTAAGTACACATTTAGTTTTATAATACCTACCTTTTAAAACAATCATATGTTCTTAGAAAGGCTTTAATTTCCATCATGCCAAAGAAGATTTCGTGATGATGTATAAATGGCTGCCTGAAGACTCAACTCCAAACTTACCTCCGTCCTGTCACACAAACCTGGGAGTTGGTGCAATGGTGCTCAATGATATAAACCAGGTACTCGCAATATCAGAAAAGAACTATGGATATCCACATTGGAAGCTTCCTGGAGGATATGTTGAACCAGGTATTTCTTTTAATTTACTACATGTTAGGGCATGCAAAACCGGAAGGTTGTCAAAACCGGTTTTAAATTTCGGTTTTGAGGGCCCAAAACCGAAAACCGGTTTCCAAAACCGGTTTTGGAAAAAAATTTAAATAGTAGATTTTAAATATGGAAACAATAATCTTAGATACCCACTATATCTACCATTAAACTTTTTTATGATATATTAGGTCTTTACAGTTTAGTTAACATGAATAGTCCTGTGGAAGTTTGTGTCTTTAAAAGAACACGGAAAAGACATAAAATTTATCAGCTTTTAGAGGAGATTTCCTTAAAGATTTTACCAATTTTTGAACTTTTGTGATTATCTCCTTGTATAATTCGTATATTTCTTGAGTAAGTTAAAAAAAATGGATTTAAATCCAAATTAAATTCATTGACGGGAAACCGAAGTTAACTTCGGTTTTATCTCTCAAAACCGGTTTTGAAAAATGGTAAATTTTCGTCCGGTTTTCCGGTTTTCAGAAAAAACCGGAAACCGGTTTTGCACGCCCTACTACATGTAATACAAGTTCTAAGAACCTAACTGAGATCTTCCATGATATCACACTGTGGTAAAAATGTGAGGTGATACCAAGATAGCTATAAAATTGCAAGAGATCTTTTAGACTGTAAACATAGAATGAAAGATGAATGAATCATTGGCTCCAATGATTAGTGATTCACTCTTTGGAGCGATTGCTTCAGAACCTTAAAGGATACAAACTCTATGTGGTGTCAATATTCTGTGGCTCTTTGTGTCTTTAATCATACACAAACATGATAGAAAACCAAGTGGTCGCTTGACTTTTAATACGCTTCACGTTCACGGAAGTTAGTAAATGAAGGCTCTCAGCAGAGTAAAACTATCCTCATATTGCCTTGTACAGTTTAGTTAATTTTTAGGTACTGCATTTCTGTTGATAACCTAGCAATTTGACGTGAAATTTTAATTCACGATAATAATGACAAATACTTAAATCATCTAATTTCAGGCGAAGACATAATCGACGCTGCAGTCAGAGAAGTAAAGGAGGAGACTGGCATTGAAGCACAGTTCCAATCTATCATCACATTCCGGCACACACACAACATGATGTACGGGAACTCGGATATCTACGTCCTTCTAATGCTCAAACCTCTCACGCAAGAGATCAAAATCGGCCAAAGAGAAGTAGAAGATTGCAAATGGATGGATATCCACGAATATGCGGACCATCCTCACGTTCACGCATTCAATAAAGTAGTCATCAACATGGCCCTGGACTACAGGAAAAAGAACATGAAACTAGACTTTCAGAAGAAAACTGTATCCTGGTCACAGTTTACTAGGGATATGAACTTCTTGTTTATAAAGAACTATGACTAAATGGAGCTGATTAATGGATCTGTTTATACAAATGTTATTATTTATTTAAATTGTTATCTTTTGAAAAGTTACCTAAGTACAAATGTGGGATGTACCTACCTAATATATTTTTATATTATACAGCAGATGTAGTTTAATTTAAGTCTCGCTGTGCCCGCGACTCCGCCAGTTTTTGATGTAATATTAAAACACAAGAACGGCTGGACCGATATAGTTGCTTCCGGATAATAGTCGCAGTAGCCCAGACAAGGTTTAAAAGGTGCGAAAACATGGGAATAAAGCCTGCGGGTCAAATAAAGCCTAATGTAGTTGTATGAAATGCAGCAAAGTTTGGTGAAAGATACGTACAACAAACCGTTGCTATATTTGAGTCACAGTCAGTTTAAAGATAAGGAATAAGGAAGGGCCTACCTACAGTTGAAGTTAACTTTATTTACGAGTTACGTCAGTCAGTGGTTTGTAGATAATCATTGATTAAGGTCGCTTAAGATCAAGTATTCCAATCACAGCAAATGCTGAGCCGATGACTATTTTGTGTATTTATTTATTTGTAAGTAATTTGTTTAAACCTACCTTTCTACGTTATAATTATTTATTTTAATGTGATACCCGATACTGATAAGTGATACTTACTCAAAATACTCTCACTTACTCAAAATATTATCTATTTTACTTAAAATTACATTATTCTACCTAACTAACGCTGATAAGGAAATTTGTAAGTAAAACAGACTGGTAGAGTAAAACTATATTATTATTTATGCTATTATAGTATTTTTTATCTGTGTTGTAGTGGTGGCCAACGGGAATAAACCGTTAATTTTACAGTTGTACAGTGAGAAAATCTCTTAATTTTTTAAAACAATGTACTTCCTGTTGAGCTATCACAATGAGATATTATTTATTAAACAGAAAGTTTAATGGAACTTATTTCAAGGTTTATAATAGATAATTTATTCAAAATTATATCTAGCGAGGAGACCGTAAACAAAGCTCGACGGAATGCTTACCCCATCAGATTCTCTTAATGTTAGAGTTTATTAACACTATCTGTTCCCATGACACACTGTTGAGTATGTGCTGAGCATTCCATGTGTTACCTCGACTATAAATACGCGAAATTCTATATTCTTTAAGATAATTTAAATTAAGGGCAGTGCCTAGAAACCTAAAGCATTATTTATTGACATAAGTCTTGTTGGGTTCTGGGCAGTAGAGCGACCGAGGCAGGAACATCCGCGGCAGCTGCTTCCAAGAGATGAGCAGAGACTTGGTCTTCTGCTTGCTAGGCTCCGACCCTTCAATGATCTGAAACAATCGGTAATCACCTTAGTAATAATGGAATTATTTGTTACTTCTACATGTTTAATGTACCTACTACGTTAACTTAAGTAGTACTACAATTGTACAGCAAACTTTTTTATGATTTCTGATTAATTATCTAGCTAGTCATATTGTTTAGATTTAAATTGTGAAAAATCTGTAATGTTATGTAAATAAATAAATAATAATAAATTTTGCTGGACAATTCACACAGCGACATCTAGCCCCGTAGTAAGTATACATACATAAATATATAATATTATATTATAAGTATTTACATATATAACACCCAGACACTCGGTACAAATATCTGCAGATCGTACAAATTGTTGTCCTGAGGCGGGAATCGAACCCGCAACCTCTTGCGTCGCAAGTGGACCTTCGTCCGCTGTTCGCCACAGAGGTCGTCAGTTATGTAAACTGGTCTTTAATCAACAATCTTTAATGCAGCTTAGTTTTGGTTGACCGACTTATCAGCAGCAGCGAAGTTTTGTGTTCATTACTGTACCAACTTACTGCGATCGCCAAGCCGACTGTTAATACAATGGGTTATGTTGAGGAGACCCGGGCCTAATAATGCCTTAGCATTATTAGGTTAGGCCCTAGTCTCCTAGTTCACTAAGTGCATACGCTAAGGCACTGGGTACCTACAGCTTCACTGTTATGTGGATATGCTGCCCCAAACAGACGAACTACAAACCTACATAAATCTACAACCCTATTCACGTTCCCACTTCTGGGTCAAACTGACTTCTCTCTTATCGAAAGAGATTATTTAGGCCTATAATCACCACGTTGGCCAAGCGCCGGTAAGTGAATAAACCATATCCTTCAAACTTTTCGAAGTCCTATGAAAAACCCGGCTTCCTCATGATGTTCATAGGTTCGGGGCGTTTGAACCCACAACCTTCGGAATGAAAGTCGAGTGTGCTCCCGCTAAACCAACTCGGCTCACCATACCTACATACTTATAGTTGGATTCTTCCTATCATTATCTACTCAATTAGGTAATCATCAAAAACTTCCTACTCATGTCGGAAATTGATGTCTCGATGTTTCACAAAATTTTAAATTGCTGAGGACCTTGTAAAAGTAAAAACATGGAACTAGATAGAGGTTAAAATGGAACTTCTTGAAATTTTTGTGTAATTTTAGCTTACTATTTTTATAAGTTTATTTTTAGTAGTTTTAGGTGATACGTGTAAAAATAATACAAGAGTGGTAGGTAGGTAATCTCTGATTAATTATCTTATTCACTACCCGAGTACGGCGGCACAATTTGTGTATTTGTGTCGCAAAGTTATGGTTAACAAGAGTAATGTTGCAAATGTGTTGCAAATACACTACCAAATTTATTATTAATTTGGAATAATTTATTTTAATTGATTGCCCATATACAAAATTATTCCCTAACTGATGATAGTTCCTGATGGGTTATTTTTATTACTTAGGTACATTGCATGAATATTATTTTCAATGTCCAATAATATATAGGTAGTAGGTAGGTACCTAGTTAAATATAAATTAAATATATAAATATATGTATAGTATTACTCATAATAACAGCGCCCGTAATTATTAAAGTATGTATTAGCGCAGGGTTGCACAACTCAAGACTCAAGTTCAAAGCAAAATGCTTGTTTTGCAAAGTGGCATTCTTTTACCGTGAAATACAATAACAAAAGTAAGTAGGTTGTTGCGTATACCACAAGGTATACGCATTGCTACATTAACAATCAATTAATTGTACTTATAACATTATACCTACCTGCGCTATAAATAATGAATAATTAATGTAAGTATAGGTATGTAGGTAGGTTAGGTACTTACATTATCTTTCTATAGTCGATGTTTGATTTTAGATGTCTTAATAAAAAATAATGTGAGTAAGTACCTACCTAGTAGGTAACTAAATAATTAACATATGAGATAAAATACATAACATTTTGTTGGTTTAATGTTTGCTCGCCCCAAACAAATTCGAGCCATAAATCTATTTTCCATATGACCATTCCTTGATAATAAATATCTTCTGTTTTTCTACAACTAGATGTCCTTTATCTATACTTATCCTTATAGGTATTAGATATATAAACATCAATGCCACTTTTCGTTGTAATTTTATAACTCCAGAACGGCTGGGCTGATGCTTAGGTGCTTTAGGTTTTAAATTTATCGTAGCTGGACTACGACTATTAAGCGCCTAAATCGGCCTAGCTGTTCTTAAGTTATAAAATTATAGAAAGGTTTAACATGGAAATAAAGCGGATGAAGCTGCGGGCGTGTCAGCTATTTTTTTATATATAAAATTTTTCTTACTCATAAATTGTTCAAGTATGTAAATGTCTCGGTATCTTGATATTGATTCAGTTGTTTCAGTTCAATTTACGTACCTACATTATCTGATAGCGACACTTAAATCGGAGGTTATTAATCATTCTTTTAAACTGAAATAATCTAATCTTCTAGGTACATAATGTACATAAAACGATTCGTTATCGTATCGAAGCTATGATTTACCACGGTTTTTTCGCGGTATAGTTTACTACGTTTTTGTGAACAATGTTTTGCGAAACATATTCTAAATTCAAAACATTCTAATTTCAAAACTTACCTGCTTCTCTTGCGTTCCATTCTTTTTCTTCAAAGTGTAGTAGAGGGAGAAACTTAGGAATAGTAGCTTCAGTGTGATAGCTACGGACACCACTATTAGGAACGCATAGGTCATGTTTCTATTGTTTTTATCACTGTACTCGCAATGACACCACGCCGCGCGTCTCGCTGTTGGACCAAAACTGCACGCCCGACGACTGACTTGGGTTCGCTACGAGCTGTTGTGTTGATTTTTTTATCGAAGTCAACTTCGCGGTCTTTGTTTGTTGTGCAATGAATCTATAGAATTGGCGTGATTTTGATAGTAACGAGATTTTATCAGCGCTCTCTCGATTTTGCAATTACGATAAGTAGGTATAATACCTACTTCCAAGTCGATTTTTAGGTGGTGTAAGTAGGTTCTTAATAATAGTAGGTAAAGTAAGTACCTATTTTTTATATAAGTCACACAGTTTTAGTTCACACTTATGCCGTGTTTTAGTTAATGAATTTAACACATAGGTACATTTGTCACATATTTTATAAATCCTAACCTATATTATAAAAATGCGAAAGTAACTCTGTCTGTCTGTCTGTTACGCTTTCCCGCATAAACCTCTTAACTGATTTGGATGAAATTTGGCACATACAATTTTTAGACCCTGAGAAAGAACATAGGCTACTTTTTACCGCGGAAAAATACATACTTCCGCGGGAAAATATATGCTTACGCGTGAAAATTCGATTTGGATGAAATTTAGTATGGAGATAGTTGCAAATAAATGTATATGGCGAGACGAAGTTCGCGGGGGCAGCTAGTTAATCATATAAAATAAAATTTTAAGTACATAGGTACTAGAAAGTACCTACTTACATAGGTAGGTACCTACCTCAAAAAAATTATCATGAAAAATACTATGTTATCATCATTATCCGCAGTCTTATTTATACCCAATGACTTATTTGTAATAATAAATTAATAATACAGATCATACATCATAAAATACAGACAAAGCCACGAGCGGAAAGCTAGTAATTTAATAGTTTATATTTCGTGAGAATAATTTATTTAAATGTACATTATGTATTAATAAGTTAGAACACATGAATAGAATACCTACTCTAGTAAATGAATGGAAATAATTAGTTTTCTAGTGCCCTGTCTATATGATTTGTGTCTATCTGCTTCCTTTCGCTTGATTCAGATTGTGTGGGACCGAGGCCTCGTGATGATGACATTCATTGTTCGTGTTTTTCTTCCATTTCCTCCACAACAATCCGATGTACATTAGTTATATACGTGTAAGTTAATTGGTGTATTCTAAGGCTCAAAATACACAGAAAAATTAAGATACCTTGCGTTTGACTAACACTATCAAAGCCCATGACGCACGGGCGTGTTGTCTGCTCGCTCCTGTGCCGCCGCGGCAATTGATACGGGCATTGAATGTGTTAACATATTGACGATAAGTTAAGATATTGATTAAGCTTACCTTGTGTAGACTCTACTAATATAGTTACACGACTATTTCTGTAAAATGTTGCACCCAATATGTGATACTGAACGTGGAAGACAAAGTATGAAAACAACAGTTTTATTAAATTTTCAAGCATAAAACGGTTCGTTTTACCTACGTCAATAATGACTTGAGCACGATAAATGTTAAAAATTAACACAAGTACTTACATAATCTTCAAATGTACTTATGTACCTACCTAACCTTTTATGTATCTTGTAGGTAAGTACCTATCCTGTGTTAATTTGTTGTTAGGTACATTATGACCTTTCTGCCCCGGCGAAAAATTAAGGCGCCTTATAAGTTTGATAAATAAATATCCTAAATGCATACACCGAATGCAGTAGGTATATTAATCCTTTAATCTAGAATAGGATTTAGGAAATGTTTTATCCCAATATAACATTTTGAATAACGATAATGATTTTTATAAGTAAACGAGCATAAAGTTTAAAGACAAAATGGTAAAGGTAGGCTAGTGAAGTGTGGGGAAAATCTGAACTTGGCCCTGTAACGCCTTACGCAACTTTGTAGCACATGCTAATAAGTGCTATATTTAAAATGTATTGTTTAAAAACATTAAAAGAAATAATATAAGGTATTTACTTGTTTTTGTTTGTAAATATTCAGTCATTATAACAAAATTTACCTTTTTAAACGATACATTTCCTTCTCAAACCTCCATTACTTTTATATCCATTGAGGAAACCCATAAGAACAGAGAATATATGTTGTTATATACAATTTGAAAAATATCTTAAAACTACTGACTCGATTAAAAAATCTGATTAGTATAATTATCGGAATATGTTCGCCAAATGTTATTTTTGTCATAGCGTAATTGTTTTCCATATAAAAGACTTCAACGCACGTCAAACATTTAACGCATATTATTTATTCTCCGCGTCCTAACCTATTATCACGTATTACTAACGATCTCTCCCCAATAGAACCTATCATATGCCAGGGGGTAATTTGGTATTACACCGCTAACCAGGCGGGTTCGCGGTAAGATGGCACACAGAACTACGACCACACTGCGTTCATCCTTTATTTCTTTGCGATGAAGGCTATCGAATTGAAGGAAGGAGGTTGGTGGAACTCACAAAGGTTGAACTATTGGCCTTAGTATAAGTAGGTACTTATTGTATTTATATTAGGAACTAGTTTCCCGTTATTTAGCAGAAATATATATATCTACCGCGGTAAAAAGTACACTCTATCCCTTCAACTATCTTTACTAAAACCGCGACAATCAAACAAACATACACTTTCCCATTTATAATATTAGAATTATACGTTATACAAACATTATTTACTTTACAAGTTGTTTTTAGTAGAGCGAGATTTCTCTATCACAGGTTTTATCAAACTTAATGAATGTGATCTCAATGAATGTAATATTTAAGTAAGACTTTAAGTAATTGAATAAATATTTTGTATTTGTAGCATGGATGGATTTAGAATACAATAGAATATACTTTATTGCACACCACAAAAACGGAAACATACCTACAATACAAACTTAAGACTAAAACATTTGGAGTACAATGGGCGGCCTTATCGCTGTGAGCGATGTCTTCCAGGCAACCGATGTATGCCTATGTATGGATTTAATGTGTGCCTTTGTGTAGGTACCTTGTTCTATATTGGTCTGGAGCCCCGCGCCTGCCTCCCGTGTGTGATCTGGTTGTCGTACGCGGAGCTCCCTGCACTGACTCGGATCAGCTCGAAGAGCGTCACTTGGGGCTGGATACTGGCGCGAGGGTTGATCCTTCTGTCGAACACTATCGAAGGGGTCGATAGTCTCGATGATGCAGCCTATATAAAAATAAATAATGATTAATACTCGTAGATTTCTCTTCCTTTCAGAAACATTAATATTTTTAATAATTACTTCGTCAATAATCATTAAAATTAATTTAGTTATGATTATTAAGAAAGCAATTTAAGTTTCGTAGTAGATACAAAGGTTATTCAAACCCAATAATTATTAATTAATGAACAGTTACAGGCTTAACGCAGCCTTCAAAAACCTTATTTTTCTTTTCTGTAGATATATAAATACATTATATTATATTATTATTAATAATAAACAGATACCTGACTTTGAATACCTAACTTAACGAGTTTTAATATTTGTAATAGTAATAATATAGGTACTCACTTTTCCTCCATTTCCGACAACAAAAGAGTGTATTAACGCCATTATTATAAACAAAACATTCACTATAAAAATCACTAAAGCGATTATAAGAAAGATAGACATTTTCGATTATTAAATTTCAAAACACAAAATACCTTTCCCTTCTCGCCGCGGTTATGATATTAATACTTGTTATCAATGGGTTCCGGTTATATCGATTTTTAATTTTAATGCTAGACTTGTTTATTGCATGTTGATATGAACGAGCAACTATTTAGTGGCAGAGTTTTTTGTTGTAGCTGAACAATATTGCTATCATTATAAAGCTATTTTGAGGATTCCGTAGCTAAATGACATAAAACGGAACCCTTATAGAATCGAGATTATCTGTCTGTCCGTCCGTATTTGACAGCCACTTTTTTAACCAGGTTTAAAACTTAATTTTGACCAATAAATTAAAATGAAATCTTCTAGTAATGGTCAAAAAACAATCTTCGAAACCGGTATGCATAACATTTTATATACCTATACCTTTTGATATTTAGCGGTTTTTCTCGCATTTTATTGGATATCCCCGCGGTAGAAAGCGGCCTATTTATGGAGTAACATACTCCACCTTCAAAGTTTCTTAGTGGTTTGATGTCTGGCAATGGACATTCAATGGATCGTATGAAACGGCTGTATAGTTTTTTTATCCTGTTTATTTTATGCTTATCTGGCTTACGCGCTTGTTGATTGTATTATCGATAAGAATAAATATGACGAATGTATGCAATATTTGATCATTATCAGAAGATAAAAAGTCTTATTTAAAAAAATACTTAAGTTACTAACAAAGTCAGTACCTAGAATTTCATATTTCTTACTCATTAATTTAATTGACCAAATCTGAATCAATCAACAAATTAATCTGTTTAATAAAGTCCTATAACCTAAGAGCCCGTGATGGCCAGACCTTCCTTTAATTCACAAGCGTGAAAATTCTTTCATGTGTATGTCTAACATAGGTAAGAATAACCCCCAAACATGAAACCTGGATCGCGGTTCCTTTGGGAGATAACAACCTTTTACCTGTTATCTCCCAAAGGAACCACGATCCAGGTTTCATGTTTGGGGGTTATTCTTACCTGTGTTAGACATACACATGAAAGAATTTTCACGCTTCAGAATTAAAGGAAGGTCTGGCCAGACCGGGCTCTTAGTATAGACTAATAGCCTGTGATGGCCAGACCTTCCTTTAATTCTGAAGCGTGAAAATTATTTTAAGTGTATGTCTGACATAGGTAAGAATAACCCCCAAACATGAAACCTGGATCGCGGTTCCTTTGGGAGATAACAGGTAAAAGGTTGTTATCTCCCAAAGGAACCGCGATCCAGGTTTCATGTTTGGGGGTTATTCTTACCTATGTTAGACATACACATTAAAGAATTTTCACGCTTGTGAATTAAAGGAAGGTCTGGCCATCACAGGCTCTTGGTCTACTAGCTTTTAGAATACAGCAAATGTTACTGAAGAATTTGCCGCGCTATGTTATTAAGGCGTAAATACTATTTGGTTGTATATTTTATCGGAAACACCAAAATATCTCACACATTGTACACTTAAATACATTAATGGCATGCAAATAGGTAGGTACCCAAACACGTCAATTTATCTGCCTTGAGCATACCCTGATTGAGGAAAACTCAAGGCAAAGAATTTTTCATACGTGATTCCATCAAATTCACATTCAATATCTACCGTAAGCATTTGCTTACGGTAAATACCTACATGTTTCAGTTACATACGGGCTGAATTTGTTTGTTTACTGTCCTACGTCTATCACCACGTTTGGTTTTGTAGACGTGAGCACGCGCGTAGTTAAAGGCACGCAGTGACGGCGCTTGTCAGCCTCCGCTGACGTTCGACGTTACCACTCCGCGAACAACCGCCGGAGGGAGTACTAGCGCGAACAACGTATACTCGCGCTTCGCGAAAAACACGCGACCGGAAACGAAAATAAAACAATTTTCTTCACCAGTGTAATGGAGTGAACACCACCATCCTATGGGTCGCCTGAAAATTGCTGGACTTCAAGGTAACCTACTATTTTGCTGTAATATTAAAATAAGTCTACGTGTCAGTGAAAGGCGAACTCTTTGTTAAAATTACGTGGATTGGCTGACAAATCGGTTTTGGCTATGGTAAATAACTTATCAGTTACTATGTATAATATTTGAGAAAACGAAAGTTTACTTATTTTAACTTCGGAATGGATTCCATGAATGTGTAGGTAAGTGGTAATATTGATTGCCTGTTTTGCCAGCTTTATTAAATTATTATAGTTTTGCATATTATGTAGTTAATAAATATATTTTGCGAACTTATGCTATTTAGGTACGTTTAGCATTTATTTTATGGCCATCGATCTAATTTGATTCAACTGGTAGTTTGATATTCTCGTAGTTGTCCTTGACATTTTCCGATCTCAATAAATCTTCATTTTCATCCGATTTCATTTTCTAGCAGAAATTATTATTAGAAATTATTTATTGTTTATCGTTTACGTAAGAAACGTAGGTTTAGAATACTCCATAGAAGGTAATTCTAACTCTCCGAGGTGCAATATATTTAATAAATCATTAAGTAAAAGTAATAAATAAATGCAAATGCTAAATAATAATATTTTAAATAATGTTATACATACTTAACATTATCCCTTGTGAATATTTACATATGAAAGTTATCAAGGTTGCCACTTGTAAAGTTGTGGGCTGATAAGAAAAATTACTTATAGCAAAATATTAGAAAAAGAATACACATTTCCTAGAAGTAAGATAATAATTTATTATTGCCGAAAAAAAACTGCTCAATCTCAGAAACATCATTGCATTTTTAACATGATTTTTCTTAGGCTTATAGGTTTGTTTCCCATGGGAAACTCGTGTCAAAATTAGAACTCCTATTATATTTAATTCAGGCTTAACTTTATTGTGCCTTATATTGGGTTCAACCGGTTTCTTCTGTTTTAATATCACTTGAACGTTTCGAATTAACTACTATCAGTTTACAAGTAGCGTAACTAAATACTTAGTAGTAATATTTTCGACGATAATAGAACCTTATCAACATTATTTTATTTCTCATCGTAAATTAAAACATTATTTCAAAGTCGATACTTAATAGTCGACTGATAAGATTTACATAGTATCTATTAAACACGTTTATAGTGAAATTTCATGTTAAAAACTGCGGAAGGAAATTAAATACAAAAAGCCCGTAATAAAGTGAACTAAATGTTAAGTCGATCAATTACATTCCAATTAAATCTATTGCATGACGCAATTTTCTCGTCCTATAAATATTCATAAGTTGACTATTGACAACACTGTAACGGGTTCTGCTGATATGATATTGTGAAAGTATCCTAAGGCTGTTTCTGTTTTTAAGCTGCTGTTTTCGCTTATGGACTACCATGTTTATAGTTATTTTGTATAAAACAATGAAGTAAAAGTACACATGTTTATTATTTATATTAAGACCTTATTTCACCACTCTCTATTTGTTAGTTTAACATCCCATTAAGTATATTAACAGTCCGTCATTATACATAAACTGTCCGTCATTAACCATAACCAGATGTTAAACTAACAAACAGCCGAGAGTGGTGAAATTAGGCCTAAGAGGAAAAAGTCTTAAAAGACATGAAGTACTCGTATTTAAAATTCTTTGGTTTAACATCAAATCAAGGTGTTAAAATTTTTATATTTTTAAATTCATATAATTTTACGTTTTATTTACCAAACCATTTTATATACCTACGTTTATAGATTGAACTGTCATAAAATTACCTTTTAAAATTATTATCTGCTTCGTACTATATCTTAAAAACCTTAGGTACTTTCTAAGTATTATGTGCCTATATATGGTCTAGATCTTTTTCAAAGTAAGTTCGTAAGTAGATTTAAAAGAAACAAAAAAACTATATTTCGTTCATAGAAAGTGCTTCTTGACGTGAATCGGTAGTATCTAAATGAGCTCAGAGGCACGCCTCAGAAACGCTAGCGAAAGTGGTAGGTACCTTCACTTTTAGCTTTTGTATAGATATACCTACTAAAGATTGATTGATATCTAACTACCTCCTTACCTGTTGTCTTCTTCTATTTAGTTTATTTTTTACCCTGGTACTGGAATACGAATATGGAACATGGACAAGTATACCTACGGCATATCTCAAAATGATCATGAAATCGGTACTTACATTAAATTAATGTTGTATTTAAGGTATATAAGGTTAAGCTATCACTTAAAATTAACTATAAACCATAGGTATTTAATATTTATTTATTAGAATATGGTTTGGTCACTTAGGTATTGGGTTAAAGTGATGCTGTAGACTTCAGTTATAAATAAATAAATATTGCTGGACACACAAATTCACACAGCAACATCTAGCCCCGTGGTAAGTAAGCTCTAAGCTTGTGTTACGGGTGCATGATTTAAAACCTCACAAATAGCGTCTTTTTTGTACTAGATTCATTTTTTGGGCCTTTTTTTCAATTTTTGGCAATTTTGTCTAAGGAATTATTTAAGTAAATATGCAAAGTAATTTACTTATTTATAAAACTATAGTACCTACGCTACTTGAATTTGATTTGCCATAGGTAAATCATGGGTGGTGTTTGTCTTCTCTTATCTTTGAGATTTAATTATAAATGCCAGTAGTAGTATGTAGTAGTCTCGCATAATCGTAATTATTATTTATTTTATAACATAACGGATCGTATAAAAGCGAGGCATAAACCTAGGTAAAAAGTACCTATCTAAACCTTGAATCATACACGCTACCATAATAAAATTACGTGAATTGTTCCATGTTTGTCCAGCTGATCGAAACGACATGCGTTTGCACAAATTAATACACATTCATACGTGTAATATTGCGTTTGTATTGTGTATACGTATATGTATGTATTATAGGTAGATGTCTACGTAAGCAAAAATAGGTAGTGTTTGTCTCATAATATTTTATTTTTTTACAACTTTTTAATTCGCACCCGCGCGCATCACTGGATTTTTCTTCTTAAAAAAATATGTGTGTAAGGCCTAATCACTCTGTGTCGTCAAGAGAGAAGTACTACCTGTGTTTCAGCAATGGTAACGTAAATAGGGGTGATGATGACGATGAATATAATGAAGTTTGAGACGTGTCCAGTGGTAGGTAGAGATTTTGCTAAAATCGGGGTTTTACTAAACTTTCAACAAAATTACAACAAAATTCGTGATAAAAAAATACTTACTAGATCTCATTCTAACCAATTTTCAGTGAAAGATGTACATTATATATATTTTTCTAGTTTTATGGTTCTCTTAAAAAAGTTTAGATAAATTACCCGACACGTTTGGGTTTACATAAACAAAAATCATGAGTTTCAGTTCTAAGTATGTGACCCCCCAAATTAATTGTTTAATTTTTATTTTTGTGTAAAAATCTCACAAAATACATCTCTTTACCAAGTTTCACCTGTATAGGGCTCTTAGAGCTTTGCATGGATAAAAGTGGCTGTGACATACTGACGGACAGAAAGACATCACGAATCTAAAGGGTTCCGTTTTCTGCCATTTGGCTACGGAACCCTAAACATTGATACCACTTTTCGTTGTAATTATGAAAATCAAGAACGGCTGGGCCGATTTCGGTGCTTTTGGTTTTAAAATAGTCGTAGTACCTCAGGAAAAGTTTAATGATATCATGGGAATAAAGCGGGCGAAGCCGCGGGTGGGTCAGCTAGTATTTAATAAAAACGATCACTTCCAAATGATAACGGGATTTGTGTGGATAAACGAATTATCTTCCAAATTACGCTTACATACCTACCTATCAATATCAATCAATAATATTGTTTTATAAATTTCCCCCAAGGTCTTTTTTTGTAAGTGTTTACACGTCTAATCAAAACATTTTTTTTTTAATTTAGTAACGTAGCAAATGTGATGTGTAAGAGTGGCTATTCGTTATGCTCTGTGAGTTCAATGCGAATAATTAAATATTGCTTTTAAAGTAAGTTAAATCGCGTTACACTGTTACTATCTAACATATTTAACGTGTTCATTTTGTATTTTCCAGCAGAAATTATTTTCTAGATGTTATGAAATTGCTCTAGTGGACGCATTTTAAACTAAGTCGTCGGGTCGTATTGACATTTATTGCCGAACGATGCATAAATAGAATAATGAAGAATAACATAATAATAATAATGCATAATAGTACATACTAGCAAACTGTCCCCGCGACTCCGTCCGCGTTAAATTATGTTTGGGGGGCACGTCTAATCATAGCTGGAGCAAGAATTTAAATAGCCTATGCTGTCCCAGAGTCCCAGACGTCTTGAGTTATAGAGGAACATACATACAGAAAAAATAAATTAAATTAGTTTCATATTATTAAGTTTATAAACACAATACGAGTATATCTGAAAACAAACTAACTTACACCATGACCGACCCCTACAGATTTATTATAAGTATAGATTACAAGTATTAGATCTCGCAAGTAAAAATGCACAAGCTCCATTTAGTAAATAAACATAATTAGACAATTTCTACAGCAACAACTAGTCTAAACCCATATCACTCCCATAGTTTTAGCATGGCTAGGTTTTTGTTACGGTTACTTGCTAGCACATAAACTTAATCTGGGTATAGGTACTTGTATTATTTAGAGACACATTTTTGAGATTGTGTGTTTGTGAGGAATCTATGAATCAACTTATTTTGAAAATTGTTACACTAATAGAAAGCACATAAAATACCACAATTTATTATAGAAGCGTTTACTACACAAAATGTCAATTATTGAGAATGATTGCTCATCAGAAATGAACAAGAGCAGATATGATGAGATTTAGTATATTATGCAATAATGTTCTGGTATGGCAACAAAGATAGCTAATCAGAAGTGGGGTAAACTGATGTGAAAGTGACCGTAGCGTGGCTGCGCGGCGAAGGTCGTCCGCAAGTTTGTAAGCCGAGCTCGCGCAGCGCTGCCATAGTTAATAAATACTTGCCGTGTCGTGCTACATACACATTAAATACATTAACTTAAAAAATACTTGTAATTCATTTACATGGCTATCATTTGTACTAATGAGATATTTAACACTACATACAACATAGGCCTACAGTTTTAATTTTTATATATTTTATTTATTGAGGCACAAACAACAGCAATTATAACAAAAAATAAGTTAGTAAGTTTGAACGCTCCCATCTCAAGAACCATTGGCTGGTCCAATTTGAATTATTTTATTTCTGTTGTATAGATAAATTATCTAGGAAGGCCTTAAGCTAACATATTGTGACAAATACTATATTATAAACAAGCTTCAAGTTTACTGCAGAATTATTTGTTGATGTTAATATTGTTCAGCGGTTAACCATTTAAAATAAATTTAAAATATTTTACCGCTATAGGTATCTACTGATATGAGGTAGGTAGTTCGGATTACTTTGAATTTATGCGAGCAATTTAATTTTCTCCACATTAAGCGTAGAAAATAAAATGAAAACATAAAATGTTTTATTAACGCTGTTACAATGAAATTGATAAAAATATCATCACAACAAATCTGATGCTACGTCCAACTTATGGATACCCGGGCTTTCCAATACCAAATTATATATTTAGGGATTTAGTATAATTACCAAGCTGATTTTAATCGCAGAGTATTAAACGAGCCAGTGGCATCTCCACTGTGTTACTTAAAATATAGCGAGGTTAGTTGCTTTACTGCACTGTTATTACTAGGTATCGTCCATAACGCATCGGAGTCGCATCTTATTACCGTTGCAAATGTCAGTGCTGGTAAATGTCACCGCCCAATCCACAAATTGAGTTGAGCAGATCTACTCCCAGGTGACAAGTTCATTTGATGCTGAATCATACCTTATGTCTTTGACTTAAACCAATTTTATTTAAATCGGTTCTGCCGTTTTGCCGTAAAACAGCAACGAACATTCAAATACCATTTTGACGAACTTTGCCAAAATTAAAATTACAAAACAGAAAACAAGAGTTCTCTCTGATACTGTATTTAAAAGATTTAATGTTATTTTGATATATATACATAATGTAAAAATGTATAATATATAAAAAGCTGTCTATGTTATGAAGATACTTATATTCAGGGGCATAGCTCGATATGTAAATAGTTAATGCGTTACCAATAAATATATTTTATCTTATATTTATGCAGCTGTGTGCATTGACATTTAAATGATTTACAGATCTATTTATTTGGATTAGCAATACTACTATCGTGAAATTAGACGAAGATTTTGTATATGTAAAATATTTAAAGGACTTTAAATATTTAAATATAAATTTATATAATTAACAAGGTAAAAAATAGGGACCTTTTATGCATTTCCGCAAATGTATCCGACTCAAGAGAATTTGTATATATTTTTTATACATAATAAAATATTGACAGATCCTAAATTTTCAATCTTGGTAGACCTTGGTAGTTAATTTCACTTATTTATTTAAGAACCGCATACTAATTGTATTAGTCTTAATGCGTAGTTTAAGCATAATTGTTAGGCATTGTTTGTTATTTCACCTATTACGATAATTACAATATTAGAGGATGTGCGTTTAACTCGCGAGTTCTATGAACTTAACAGCAGCCTAACAAGGCTACGATGTAACTTAATCTGTCGGAAATTGATATTTTACGTAACGTGGATATTCACCGGGTTGGGTTATACCAATACGCCAAGACCTAATAGGTTTGAAAATTAAAGTTGACTTGAGAATCTTCACATCACAAATGAACCAAACTAACTAATCTAAGTTTCTATCGATTACACAAATGAAATCAGATGTCCTTTTCTTAAAGAAAAAACTGCAACTCTATATTCAACGAGCTACTGGGTGATTATAATCGAACCCAGTGACCTTCTTAAATAAGTCGGACTACCGACCACAAGGCCACTGCAGCGTCTTATCGTAAAATATCGACTGCTTTGAAACCAGTTCACTAATGGCACATTAAGGCTACTCTTAATTTATCTCGAAACTAGGATACTAAGGCGTGGTTCTGTATTAATAAGGCACGTGTTCTTGCTATAAGTTCTTTACAAAATGTAACATTAGTGTAAACCGGTTTTCTTTATAAATAAAAGCGTGGAAAGGGTTTGGTCCTTGTTTATTTAAGTTTACGTTTTTGCGCTACTTTCAATCTACTTCTACTTCTTACAGTAAATTTTAGGAACTTCAATTTATCTCTACATGGATATATATATGGATGTTAATTTTTAAATAAGGCAATTTAGTTAGTTTTAAATTTGTTATAAGGTTCGAGTCTGTGTTATAAGGTTTTGTTAAAAAAACACTTTAAGCACGGCACGCAGCTTAAGACACGAGTATAGGCTAATTATAACTTAAACAGTATATCCAATATAATTCTAATATTGTTAAAAATCATGGACCTTGTAAGATAAGATAAGCTTGTAATAGTGCTGAAATATCGGGAAACTCAAAAACATTTAAATCATGGTATGTTTCTCCGTTTCGTGTTCTAATAAAGTATAAGTATGTAACCTAAATAACTTGTAAATGTCAACCAACTATTTTTAAACCTATGCTCAAAACCTAAAACCCTCATAAATAACCAGAAAAAAGAAGCGAACTTAAAACCAACCCTCATAACTAGAAAAATAAAACCGAAATTGAGTTAATATATCTACTTGAGTAACCTGTTGTCGAGCTGCGAAAGCGCTACGAGATTGCCACGTGGCTCGTAGCACTCTCGTAGCCGCGTAGAACCATCTCGTACTAATCGTAGCACAAGTAGTGTTCAGCTATTCACATATTTTACACACTAGCTGCCGATCTTACATTTACACGGAGGTTTTTCCCATAGTAAAGTGTTGTTTGTTCCAAACTATACCTATTATTGGATTTCATAGAGGCAGGTCAATAGCTTCACATATCAGATTAGTAAACGTCTATTGACATCCATCCATAAAAGTTCGCGTTTATTTAGTGGGATAAATCATATTTTAAATTAAATAGCATTCTGGGCATTTTGCCGATATTAATTTTAAGATTTTTATAAATATAATGCAAATAGGTTCTTAATTAAGCTTAGTCAAATATTTTATCAGGTTTTGAATTAAGTTTTGTTTTATCCAAATAGTGTGCCAATTTCGGTCATTTCAGTCTCAGTGAATTAATATGTGTAGGAAGTCAATCGAGTGCCATACGATGGTTTGCTACTCGCTTCCTGCGTCATCGCAGGGCGCCGCCCACACGACGCCCTGCGACAGGCGCCGACCCTGACCTTTGTCTGCTCTCTGTCAGATAACGGTAGATAAGAATTTGGAAATAATTATAGATGACGCGGTTAGGAGATAGCGCTACGTTGGCTACTAAGGCTCTAATTCTCTTGTACCTTATATATACATTATTTAGGTAAGATTTACTTCAACAGTAGATATTAGGAACACCTTATTTTTATGACATTAATTACCCGGTACTTGTACTTTTATTAGATGATATATCGTCGGAATCTGTAAAACCCATGCTTTTCGGAACACAGTCAGAAATTGGCCAAGCCCATCTATTGTTGGGGTAAACTTTTATTTTAATGTCATCCTAATATCTTCAATTTGATTCATCTTGAAATTCTGTAACTAAACTAAAACTCTGCTTGCTGGTTAGCTCTGATCATTAAGGTTACGTAGCCACATTATCTTAGATGCTAGGTACTTTCACTAACGTCATTATTTGCCCTCCTCTTTCACATTCTCTATTTTCCTTTCAGATTGCAAGATGCCGGGTTGGGCGACTGGTGAGATTGGATCCGAAGAGTTCGATGAGAATTCAGATTACTTCAATGCTAGGATAGATGAAGTTGACGCCAAGACTGAACCAAATAGAGTTGGTAAGCTATTTGTTCTGTTATTGTTAAGTAAGCATATATATAAGACATAGGATTAGCATTGATACTGAAACTCTGACTTAAAGTAAACAAAAAAATTCTCCAGATTCATGTTTCTTATTTTCAACATTCCATGATATGTATTTCCCGTCATTATTTAATATTAGTGTGATCGCAATAAGGAAAAGGAGTCGTCCGATAATAGCTGGTTTGATCATAATTCAAAAAGGTTTTTCCCTTAGATAACTAAAATTCGATAAAATTTGGATAAACGCGAAAAAAATTATCTTCACACATGTGCATTAAAATAACATGTTAAGATAAAAATCGAATTCATATCGAACCAAGCGAGCATAACGAATGTTTTTCTAATAGACCCGTTGAAAAGCACGATTCAGATAAGAGAATTACGAAAATCACCCGAAGCCGTGCGTTTAAATCGATTAGTCTGAACTCTTACGCAAACAGTTTATCAAGCGTGCAGTCGCGTCACGTAACCCGCGCCATTTGTACGGAGACGTTGTCTTGTTGCACAAAATGTTCATTAAATTTCGTTCGTGGCTTGTCTCAGTTTTGCTGCCAATTCGTGACGATGAACACGGTATCGCGGAGGTACCTTTCGAGAAGGATATTGTTATTAAAATGATAATAAATAAAATAGAATAAAATATACAAATTTTTTACAAATTTTTTTAATTTAAATTTAAAATTACTTATTTACATTAATATTCATATAAAAGTAACTATTAGAGTAGGTTAGTAAAAGATGACTCCTCTAAGCTTTTTCATTGTAATCTGAACCTTGCTTTTCTGGCCCAAAGCTTGCTAGCCCTCTTTGTTATATCGTCACAGCGTTTCATTGGTCTTTCTCTAGGAGAATAAATAAATAAATAAATATTACTGGACAATTTTACACAGCGACATCTAGCCCCGTGGTAAGCTCGAAGCTTGTGTTACGGGTGCTAGATTTCTGATATACTTACTTAATATAATATACATACATATATAGATATTTTTTATTATAGATATATAACACCCAGACACCCGGAACAAATATTTGCAGATCATACAAATTGTTGTTCCGAGGCGGGAATCGAACCCGCAACCTCTTGCGTCGCAGGCGGACCTTCGCCCGCTGCGCCACAGAGGTCGTCAGAGATTGTTATACTTAGTTTAGTGGTTGATATATTCATCCTTATCTATTTTTTAATACGAGTACTTACCTATTTTTTAAACGTGTGGTTTATAACGTTTTAAAATGTAAACCACTATCAGCAGCAAACGAATTACAATTGAAAATATACATGTCAATTTCATTATCAAGACAAGGAATCTTTCAGTTTTAACAAACTAGACCGTGGCGCACATTTAACAGCGCTGCTGAGACAGCCTGATTTTCAAAGTCAAATAAAGATTACATATACTCAATTCTTTCCACGAGCTATATATCCTTATAAAAACGTCTGTTCCAGACTACTACGACAGTGGAAGCGGCAGTGATGAGGTGCTTCCTCGGCGCGGCAGCCGCACGCGACGGAGCGCCGCCGGCTCGTCCTCGTCAGCGGCCAGCGGCGCCGGCACGCCGCCTGCCGGCCCCGGCCGCCGGCGGCGCAGCGGCGTGTCGGCGCGCGAACGCAACCTGCGCCGGCTAGAGAGCAACGAACGGGAGCGGATGAGAATGCACTCCTTGAATAGGGCGTTTGAGGTGAGTTGCTCATACGTAATTCAACTCCCTGATAGGTAATGAAATAATTGTAACGGGCCTTTATCTCGAAGTATCTTGGTGCAAATCGAGAGTAGAGCCCACGACTACTATCAATTCCTCACCTAAATTAGCTACGAGACAAGAGTTTTACTTGTAGAATAAGGGTTCTCCTAATTGGCAGCGATCGTACGATGGTGCTATGCGTTCTCGTCGTGCGACGAGTTCAAACATACAGATCAGTTCATCAGAGTGTCCTAATTGAACTTCGCAAGTAATCGTGCGAGCACATAAAATATCCATACCCATTTTGATCGTACGATGAAAAACGTATCGCACCATCGTACGATCGCTGCCAATTAGGACGACTACTAAGCATTTTCTAGGTTCATACATAATCCTGTAATAACAATTAGGTACATCAATTTTCACACTACACTAACCCGTCATTACTTTGTAAATATGTTGCTAATTTGCGTAAGTCAAGTTAAACAAGTTCCTCCGATTATAAACACAGAGGTGGCAGCTTATTAACACTGCATAGATACATACATTGTATTGTACTTATGGGGTAGCTAAGTAGGGAACTAGTTTTAAACGTCCATTAATGACAATTCATTGAAACCATTTTAAAGCAATAGTATGCAAGCAATCAAGTTTTAAATGAGTAGCTGACCGGAAAACTGGAGCACATATTAACAACGATAATAATTTGCCTAACAGTAACAGCCGTAACAAGTCTTCTTTTACTATAAAAACTGTCGTGGTTTGATAAATTCATATTGAGATAATTGATATATTGAGATAAGGTTCGTGTATTGCCCGTTTATCTCAATATGAAGTCTTCTTTTGGTAAACAAAGTAGGCATTTTTCTCTAATTATTGTTATTCTGATTTCAGAGTCTACGTCGAGTTATACCCCATGTAAAGAAAGACAACAGAAGTCTCTCCAAAATAGAAACATTAACACTAGCACAAAACTATGTCAAGGCTTTGACGAATTTAGTATGTGATTTAACCGGAAAGGATAGGCGATATCAGTAAGTTTTTTTTAACTGTTTTATAATCTATTTACCAAGAAAATTCGAATTAAATTAAAAACAATGATTCTATTTCAAAATTATTTCAGTAGTGGATAGTACATTTATCGAGAAAGGCTATAATCATATATATAGGCTCTAATTATATATAAGGTATGTAGATAACGTACACAAGCGAAGCTGTCGGCTGGTCGACCTGTATAGCATAAATTGGATTATAAAAATTCCATAAATTTGTTTCAGCTTTAACAGCGACGACGACACCATAGAGCCAGTGTACGTGATACCGCGTGTAGAGGAAGACAACAACAACACACCAGAGCCTCAGGAAGACTTCTCTTGACGCACGCGGGCACCCGGTTTAACACTAAACAAATGAAATCAGCAGAAGAGAAACTATTACCTTTAATGTTCGCGCGAAAAGATAAGCTTAAAAGCTTTCAAGGCGACCAACATCTTGTAAGGTTTTTTAACGTTTTATTATGATAACTGAGTTAATGTATCTACATATATTATGTCATTATGTTATTATTGTTGCCTTTATTAGATACGTTGATAAACTGTAATTGGGTCAACAAACCAAGTCTATTATTTTTGATGAATCAATGAATATCTAGATTAAAAAGCTGAAGTCAATTGTTTTTACTAAGGCAAATGTCTATTATCTTGGTACCAACATAAGGTAGGTACTTAGGAAGCAGGAAACTATAAGATATGTCATAATAAAATATTTGATTTTATAGACCTTTATTGTAATGTAATAAACTTATAACATAACTTTAGTCAATTTTAAGTGACAAAGCCTCATAACGCAAATTCGAAAGATATTATATAGAAAAGCGATAGAAAATGTACAAAGTCGTGGTAAAATAAAAAAGGCAGATCTTCCGAACATGTTACATCACAGTTAGGTATTGCAAGTTGTTTATCATGAAGCTTACCGGAAAATAAATGGTTAAATAACTCGTCAAATTAAAGAATAGGTTTTGTTCTAGACTTTTATGTGGCGATAAGATTTTATGTCAGTTACAGAGTTTGAGGCAAGATAGTTTTAACAAAACCTAGGCCATACTTTGATTTTACAAATAAAAACGAAACTAAATGTGACAATTTTTGGACAAGCCTATAAATTTTGTATTTAATGCATCTAAATAACCAATAGGTTCCTAGTTAGCATTAGACGATAAGAAAATACTTTATTGTGTTTAGTTACCATATTTTTAAGGGAATGTACCTATTTAATATTGAGTACCAACGTTATACGTAGGTTCTTTGTGCCAAACTAGTTATTGGTGCTAATTTCAACGTAAGACTAAGGAAGGTTCATATTATAACTACCTGTCTACTAAATAAGTAATATTACATTATATCTGATGTTGGTGTCCTAGCAATTTGAATAGGTAGGTACCTACTTGTAAGCTCAATTGGCGCTTTACCATCTTTTTACAAACCAAAAAGCTGGATACCTAGTTACATAGATACTAATTAAATATTTATGTAAAAAATGCTCGAAAAAATCTACCTATTTTTCCAAGCATTTTTGTTTATTAGAAATAGCTTTCCACCCCGCGGCTTCGCCCGCGTTATTATACATTTTCCTGAGGAAAGATATATTTTCCCGCTGTAGCATATGCCCTTCTCCTGGTTCTATGCTCTTCACCAATTTTCAGCCAAATCGATGCAGCTGTTCTTTAGTTATAAATAGTGTAACTAACATTTATAACTTTCTTATATATATAAGATAGATAGAATAGATTTTATGAAATTGTTACCATATTTATTACTTGTAATGTAGATAGTCATTTTGGGCCACAAAAATGCCTTTTAGGAAGTTAAGATAAATTAAAAATCTCATGTTAATTACCTGTCTTTAGGTTTTTATTTTGTCATTTAATAAATGCAAATTTTTACACAAGTAAAAAGAAGTATGTCTTGTTGTTTGACTAAAATATAAGTAATACCTACCTAGAGTGTGACTAACACCCATATTCTTAGTCGTTTTTTCCACTGCAATCATTCCTCTCCGTTTAATTTGCCAAGTACCTCCATTCAGTGCCTAGTTTATCTAAAATCAGAATCTGTAGATCTTTCAATTACTTACATTAAAAATTGAAACCGTGAGGTGTTTGACTAGATTTAAAACGACCGCCATAGTAAATAATCTGAAGAATCGGATCCGGAAAAAACAAATGGTTTCCGGTTGATAAATGAATGAACAATTTGCATGACTTGCTTGACGTCTTTCTTTTGACTGTTTCAAACCAAGCATTGAAAGAAACTTATTTGAATGAACGTAGAACGAAATAGGGAGTGAAGTGAACGAAATCGAAAAAAATAATACAAAAAAGTAAAAGGTGCGTGTGGACTGTGGATGGACTTATGTACAATAGGTTAAAATTTTCTAATTTTTGCTGTTATTTCACAAAACTTTATTATTTTCCCCACGGGGAAGTTCATGAAATAATGAAGAATTAATATTTTTCTTTAGTTCAATTTAATTTAGAACCAAGTTTTGCATTTGAAATACGCCCGTACTGCGTCTATCTCAATATGGCCGTCCTGTAATGAATCGGCGGTGGTCAGTGATATTGTTGTGATTTCGTATGATGTACAATACCAAAATGGAGCTTCGCGTTGGTAATAAATATCGCCTTGGTCGTAAAATTGGTTCGGGATCTTTTGGAGATATCTATCTGGGTAAGTGTCCTTGTGAATCATTGTAAACAAAGGAAAATGGAGACTTGGGCCAGCTGCAAGTCAGATTTCGAAATAGTTGTCTGACCATGATCGCAGCAACACAAGCCCATACGCTTCCTACTATTCGTGAACTTCCACATTTTGAGTCATTGAGAATCATGACTTCGTGTATGTTGGTAACAATGACCTATGGTGATGTAAAACATGTGACCCTCAAGTAATTCTCCTTTTACACAAATAATAATTGTCGTTCTCCAAAGAGGTTTCATTATTATTATCCAATTCGCATCTCAATTGCATGTCAATGGTTGCAGGAACAAACATTGTCACCAAAGAAGAGGTAGCAATCAAATTGGAATGCATAAAAACAAGACACCCACAGTTGCACATAGAAAGCAAATTTTATAAACTTATGCAGGGAGGTGGTAAGTATTATTTTTTATTTAACAAAATTGTAACTGTAAAGTATTATACTTAAAACAATTTTCTAAATACCTATTGACTTGAGTGACCTTGCTCTATGTTAATACACCACTGCCATGTGCACAGATTTTATCAAAACATGAGATTATCTATTAAAAGGGCAAGGATCTGTCACTCACTAAAGAATGAATTAGCTAAATAAATATATTTTGTACTAGTTGGCATCCCAGCAATCAAATGGTGTGGCTCCGAAGGGGATTACAATGTGATGGTTATGGAGCTACTGGGTCCATCACTAGAAGACTTATTTAACTTCTGCTCCCGACGGTTTTCACTAAAGACTGTGCTGCTCCTGGCAGACCAACTAATCACACGCATTGAAGATATTCACTACAGGAACTTCATCCACAGGTAACATACACAAATTACATTGTTGCTAGAGTAGGTACATAAGAGGTATATTAGCATAAGTCAATGTTAGAAATGTCAGTGTAAATTATCTTAGTTTTTTCTATAAATATTTATGTATACTCATTGAGTAGATATATCAGATACTTGAAAAAAAGATCTTTATTATGAAGTTTACTTCAAATGCTGCTCAGTGCAGTGTTTATAGGGAAAACCCTAGTCAAATAAAGTAGCATCTATTGACTACCTTTACATACATGAACATTTTTGATTGTGTTTATAGAGATTTGCGCTATTTCTACCCTCAACACAAGCCTTAAGATTACCATAGGTCAAATGTTAGTGTGTGTGCATATATTTACTTTTTTATATGCAATATTTATTAATATATTCTGCATTGTTTGTGACTTAAATATAATTAAGCCTATTTCATGCTCATTATCTTTGCTGATAAGTGTATAATGTATTAGACTAATAAACTACTACATATGATTTGTGTCTAACTTGTGTTGGTATAGGTCAGGTCAAGTAGTTGCAAGTGAAAGATAAATGTTATTTCCCTCAGGCTTACTCACAATTTCTGGTGAAGCTATTCCCAACCAACATTATCAACATATGCAAACAATATTTTACTAAAATGTTTGGAAAAAATATTGGTGTTTTGACATATTTAAATATGATTTAAAACCACACAAACCATCAAAGTTTTACTTGAATCTTCAGTGTAAATTTTATGTATGTTTTAAAATCATGTTTTGTGATGTGTTTACAGAGATATCAAACCAGATAACTTCCTCATGGGCCTAGGTAAAAAAGGAAATTTAGTGTACATAATAGACTTTGGGTTAGCTAAGAAGTACAAAGATCCCCGCACACTACAGCATATCCCATACAGAGAAAACAAAAATTTGACAGGTGAGTATTGTATAATAATATTGTACCTATATTATATTTTATACTGAATCCTCCTCTTGGAGACCTGAGTTATGGTTAGTTAGAGTTATGGGTTCTATTGGGGTGACCCAGTCCCTATAGTGTAGGTAGTGGAACATACTATGGGTTGTTTTAATATAATGTTAAGATAACATGATTGAACACAGGAAGTTAATTATTTTAAAGAAATTATTTCAAAAATTGTCAGTCTACACTACATACAATCATCAATCAAACTGGGTTTTGCTTCTTCAAAGATTTTTTTTGCTGACAAGTGACACCAGACCTGTTCTAGCTTACGATAGATTGATGGTTAAGCTAGTTCCATCATATAAATTACCTTTATAAATAACACTTTTACTAGTGTTAAGAATAAATTGAATAGTTTTATATATTCTACGATAATTGTATCCTCATCATCAGCCCACATAAGTACACTGTTGGACAAATGCCTTAAATAGGCCTATTGTCTGGTAGCCTCATCCACTAGCAACATTAACAAAATTTAAGGCATATTTTCAGGACTAAATTACGTATTATTTGATTTTATTTATTTACAAACTAATTTTATTCAACAAATTGAATTATAATAATAAATAATAAAATAAAATAAAATAAATTTTATTTGGAACAAAAACCATGGTGTATAATAATACAGTAGAGAACGATAATACACGCAGTAGTTAGTAGATAACTGTGTCGCGAGTATTAACGCCCACCTCCAGATACAAATCGTATTCCAAATGTATAAGTTAAGTTAAAGATTACCTCTTATACATATATATATATATATATTACATTATCCCAGTGAACTGTTAAAGGTTCTATGTGAAAATTTCTTAGATCTTACACAAATCTTTCTACCTTCAAGAATGTCGAACACTATACTACCAAGTCACACTATAGTGTAGTTGTATTATTACTTCTGTAAAGATTAAACTAATGTAACTTCTGTTTTAGGTACTGCAAGATATGCATCAATAAACACTCATTTGGGCATCGAACAGTCACGACGCGATGATTTAGAATCTTTGGGATATGTACTGATGTACTTCAACAGAGGAAGCCTGCCGTGGCAGGGATTAAAAGCAGCCACGAAACGACAGAAATACGAAAGGATATCAGAAAAGAAATTGTCCACGCCTTTTGATGAGCTTTGTAAAGTAAGTGCCAATTTTTTTTTCAATTGATAACTAAAATAGTGACAGAGTAAGAAACACAAGTAAACTTGCAATTCAGTTTTTTCTGTAGGTGAATTTTATTCTTTCAAAAGACTAGTTTTACCTTTAACTTATAAACTGTATCTATTGATTATAGTAGTTCCAGTTTCGTCATGCTGAAGGTGGATTTTGTGGCTAGTCATGTCCTTCCCATCTCAAGACAACTTTTTTTTGTTTTATGGCGACTAGAGCGGGGCTGTCCGCATTCCAATTTATCTTAGCATTCATATTGCTTATTTTTAGGGTTATTATTTTTTTACAACCACTACACATAAGTCCACAGATTTTTTTTATTTGTAATATGTGTATGCTGTTTATTAAATTATGTATTATTGAAATATTTATTAATTATTTATCATCTATCCTGTTATGATTAAAGTGTGTTATGAGAGGTTCCTCTGCTGTAGAAATTATTAAGTATAGTAATAGTATTTGCAGGAGTAAAGTTATTGCGTGAAAAACATGTCATTTTTTATATATCAATTTGTTTTGTTTGGGCGTAATTATATGTAATCTAATAGCTGGTGTGTGTGTTTGTGTTTCCAGAACCATCCGATAGAGTTCCAACTGTACCTGAAGTACTGCCGGCGGCTGCGGTTCGAGGAGCGGCCCGACTACAGCCACCTGCGCCAGCTGTTCCGCACGCTGTTCCACCGGCAGGGCTTCACCTACGACTATGTGTTCGACTGGAATATGCTCAAGTTTGGTATGTACACGCACGGCACATTACCATCCCTACTTTGTAGATACCGTCCACCCGTACGAAGCGATTCTCTTCCACCTTCATTATTCGCACTGCTAAAGTTTGGAATGCTTTTGCCTGCTGCTGTTTTTCCTAAAACTTACAATCTGGGTCTCTTCAAAACAAGGAGAAATAGGTACCTTCTAGACCCTTGCGATCCATCTTCGGCCACATCGACAATTTCCATCAGGTGAGATTGTGGTCAAGCAAGGGTCTATCATCAATAATAAAAAAAAAACCGTGTTACTGTTTTATTCTTCTACTCGGCTAATAGTACCGACAGCTTCATGAGGAGATCACATCGATAATATTATTGGAATGTTTACAGGTGGGCCACGAGGGAACTACCAGGCTGGTACGAACGACCGGACTCTGAGACGCCACGAACAACCCGCAGAACAAGAAACAAGTAAGCCAACATAACCAACAGTTTTGACATCTCATTTAATGTTGGCTCCTTGTGTGTTATGTAAATTAACGATACTCTTTTTTTCTGCTAGCTAAGGCTTAGGCATCGGTATGTGTTACTATTCATTGTATTTCGCTTGTAGAGGCAGCTATCCTATTAATATTAAAAACGAAAGTTTGTAAGAATGTTTGATGTTGTTTGCCGCTATTACTAAATGGATTTTGATGAAATTTACAATCACATACATGATTGTAAAATTTCATCAAAATCGATAAAGCTACAAAGCTTTACCAATAAAAAGGGAAATTCCATTAAAACGGACCAAGCTTCGGGTGATAAAGCTAGAAGTTTTATAAAGCTGCCTTTCTGCTATTTCTTCGGTTCCGTTATATTGTTATGTTGTTTATGCTAACCGAAGGTAGCATTCCGTTCTTAGCGACGACCTACAAGTATGAATTTATATGGAGGAAATGACGCGACCGCGGCGTGGGCGTGGCCAGAGAAACACGTGTCACGAGCGTAGTCACGTGAGTGTCTATTGGTGCTCGCTAAGAACGGAATTCTAGCTTATGAGGATTTTGATCGTTATTGATTGTATAATGTTTGTTTGTTTGTTAGCGAGCGGCGCGGCGGGCGTGGCGGCGGGCGCGGCCAGCACGGCGGTGGCCGCCATCTCCGAGTGGCGGTGAGGGCCCTCCCCCCCCCCTCCCCCCGCAAGGACCATAGCAGACTCTATGTATCATGACGGTGTGCTGTTACAGTAGGAATTGACAGTGGACGTCGTTCGCGAATCGATTTAAACAGTTTTATATGCATTCATGTTAACGTTCATACATATTATTGTAAATTATTTAATATAGATTAAGTGATGACGGGCCGTGTATGTAACAGTTTTGATGTGACTCATATAATAGAGTATTTTTAGGCCTTTCCGTGCATCCGTTATTGTACTTTATGCTCAGTTATTTAGAAGTAAGGATTATAGGGTTCGATATTCGTCATTCCTTACCGATAATGGAAATGTTTGAAATTTTAATTTAATTGCATGTTCATTAGGTATATTGTTTCTACTTACGATTTAGATTGATGTAGATACCTACATGATACATTGAAAAACCTCCTTAGACTACTGTGTTACGTTTATTTACACAAAGTGTTGGAAGGAGGGTAATATTTAAATAAAAGCCTTGAAAATTACAAGAAAGAATTATGGAAATATATGATTTATTTTGATGAGTCTTAAGCTAACACTTATGTATTGTGACAAGATAGTTAATTTTATGTTTATTAGTGCAATATGTAGATAATTTGTATTTTATTTTCAGTTAATGTTGTTTACACTGGACACTGGATTTGGTCTTCCATATTTCTGTAATAACTTCTTCTGATTATCTGATAGTTAATTCATATGTCCCAGCTAATGAACAATGTATTTAATTTACTTTGGTAGTTTCATTATAATTATGGCTTGCTAGTTATAGTAATATGACGATAAATTCAACATTTTGTAACAAAATCATGGGTTACAATAAGAAAAACTATAGTTTTTGCAAAGTCTTCTAAAATTATCTACCCACTGCCATAGATTTATCTAGTTAAGCTTCATAATTTTCCATTACGACTGGTTAAATAATTATCTGAATCCAAGAAAATATAATCCCATTTTTATTGAATTCAGAGGTTATTTTATTCGCAAAGTGTTTTGAGTTACCTGTATTCTCCTGAATGTTTATATGTGCTAAATCTCTCTATGATCTCATGTAAATTACCAAATTGCTTGATATCTCTAAGTTCATAAATCGGTTACCATATTTTATTTCAGTGATCAATCCAGTTTATAAGTAGCAATGAAGTATTTGTTCACTATCGTGTTTTATTTATCGAAATACTATATTATGTTACAATGTGGAAGGAACGCCTTATTGAATTCTCTGACATATTATAATCATGTTTACTATCTACCGATTATGGACCACCAGCCTCTAATATGACTGAGAATTAGGTTCAATCTATTGTATGTGTAAAATAATTTTGTAGTGTAACATAAGACATCGTTCGTATATCAGACGCGGAGATTTATTAACTTGTTAATATTCTTTATGGTTTGATATGTGGTGAATGTTCAAGAATGGATAGTCTGAGAGTAGGAGCTACCTGAGAAATGTATTAATTCTGTTTATACAATACAACAAAGAGTTCTTTCTTACATTTTTATGAAACTTAAAAGAAAATTGCACTAACGATCCTTTTGTATTGTTGAGATAAGGAACTAGTTCTTACCACACCTTATTGACTCTTACTGCCGAACTCTTATCACTAGTGAAATATGTTACTAGTGGGCTCCTAAAGTAAACCATAGTGGAAAAAAGTTGTTGCAACTGATTTGTGTTAATTGTTATTTGAATATGTATAAGTTCTTTAGTCTACAGGGTATTTTTAAGCATTTGCATATCGGTTTATGTTCTCTTCCCATGTCCATCCTTGATAAACATCACGTGTTGTTATATTGTGCCGATGTCATTAAATTAGATCATTCTCGTCATAACACATAACATTTAGTTTGTGTGTAGATAATCATCATGTATCCAAACAATCAAATTATGTTATAATTCGTTTGAGGTTATAATTTAAATGTATGCTAGCCTATGATTTGTCATGTGTATGAAGTATAATTAAGGTGGATGATAGTGTGGTTCAGGCGAGACAAGCGAGCCGCGGCCCACGCCCACGGGTGGGCGCCGCCGGCTCGCTCCGCTCCGCGCATCGTCCTGCGCTTGTCGTCATTGTGTGTGATGCGGTGCGCAAGCGCATGCATTGTGTATCTCGATGTGCTTCAGGCGAGGAAGGGGTCGTGGCTTGCTCCTAAACTAAGTGTACGCTCTAAACGACGAAAGACTAAGGACTTAATTTTGTACATATTAAATTTTAAGGTATACTAGATAAGCAGACACTCTGTTTTATACAATATCCTAATTAACGGAAATAATACAAACATACTGTTGTAGATTTAATGTCATTCATTATTTTGCTGTTATCCTTTTGTGTAATTCTTTGTGTACCAGACTCATCACCCGCGCATTCCCTGCTCATGTTGTGGAGGGAACAGATCGTATTTACAATACGTGTTAGCTGTAGTTTGTGACCTATTCGGGCCCATTTTCTAAATTAGTTACAGAGTTTGTTCCCAAACGTGATTTCTAAATCACATCATTCTATACTATCGAAGTATTTCCACATATTCATTTTCTTAACCCTATTATCCTTTCTCATTAACATATGCTAGCCTATAGCATTTAAACAAATTGTTATGCTTGCATTGTTTTCTATGTCCAGTATGTAATTAATTCCTTTGGCACAATAAACTGAGTAAAAAACAAGCATTTTTTATTTATTATTCAAAATTATGTTGCTAAGAATCCTCCGTCTACGGGCAGTTGAACCCCAGAGATCATACTGGCGTCGCTGCTGAGGAGAAACAGGATGGCGTTTACTACTTCTGACACCTCTCCAAATCTGGAAAATAGGATAGAATCTGAGTGTTTTACCAAATCGTCAGGACATGAACCTAACTAGATATATAATATATAATAACTGATTATATAATGGCGACATAAGTAGAGGTAGGTACAGATAGCAAAAAATGTGGCCTACCACCCTACGGTTGAGATTTGTTTGTACGTCAGCTAGATTATGCTATAAAAGTCAACCATATCGATTACATCGCACAGAAACTTTTGTCAAAACCGGTAGACCACTTTCTTGGCCAACTGTACCTACTCTGATATAACTGAGAGGTATTAATATTTCTACACGTACAATACAAATGGAGAACTAAATAAATCGGTTAACGTAGCATGATGTTGATAAGGAGATCTATTTATATGAGGTGTCGCCACCATTGTTACCTTCCTAGGGGTATCTTGGCGAGCATTCCTTTAGACTTCGCTGGTTCAGACCACACTTTGCGCCCCATTTCAGTCATAATAACGGTAGGGTTGACAGTATTTGCTCGAATTCCATGTGGCCCCAACTCCAAAGCCATGACCCTCGTCATTGAGTCAACAGCCCCTTTAGACGCGCAATAAGCAACGTGGTCCTTCAGTGCGGCCTAGAAAATTCATTACCCTTATAGTTTCAGAAACAAAAGTATAAAAATGAAAATGTGTAAAGTTAGATAGGTAACCTATAGGTACCTACTGGCTGACAGGTACCTACATACGATACCTAGGTACTACAAGCGCGCTGCGCACTCTGTATAACACCTGTTGCGCCGCACTTGTACCTACCGCTAATTCGAGGACCGAGGAATTGCTTATATCGATTTTAATGTGAATGTTAACAATGCTCTTTAGCCTAGTTTAACAATCACATTGATAAAGCCGACCGATGGATTACTTACAACCTATTCCTAGGTACCTACAGAAAAGGAGTGGTGATTAAGCTATGGCGGCAAGGTGCAGATGTCGTAATTCTTTCAAATCACAAATTCCTACAATCTAGCACACACCACACATTGATCCCTCGACGGGAATTTAACGTCTTTGATTCAATGTTTTGATTTTATATATGAATAGCTCATTCAATGCCCAAGCTCGGTACTACACCCTGATAGGCTACACCGCCACACCGTGCCGTAGATACGAGCGTGTGTCATGGGCACAGATAGTGTTAAGTGCCTAGGTAGGTGCTGGTCAGGATTATGCTATGTGGACGGTCCAGTCACAATTAGGTAGGTATATACAAAGACATATAATTATTTAAAATTAGATAATATTGACAGACTGACTCACCATAGACGCCTGTGAGGAAATGTTAACTATTGACCCTTTTACTTTGTTTGAAATCATCTTCTTAGCCACGACTTGAGTGACGTTTAAAATAGCTTTTGTGTTAACATTCATGATCCTGAAAGATAAAAACATCTTAATATTATGTACATACTTAGGTAGGTATTAAGTACGTGGTACCTATGTATAAATGAGATCCTGTAGTAAGTATTACATGGGGAAAATAGGTAGCTTAGTATAATGGACATTGATAACTTACTCATCAAAACTTATTTCAGAGCAATCCAGAAAAGACTCAATAATCGCCACTCCAGCGCAGTTCACAAGTCCGTCGAAAACCCCTAAAGAGTCAACGACCTCTCTAGTTTTATTCCAATTGCGTAGGTCTACATTATACACTTGTATTGTAGGATACTCTTTCTTAAGAATTGCTAGATTGTCTGGCTGATTCGAAAGAGTTACGACATCTGCACCTTGCCGCCATAGCTCAATGACCACTCCTTTTCCAATACCTAGAAATAGTAAGTTTAATACATAATCATGTTGAGCACACTGTAGGTACTGTTTAATTCGTCTATGACTGTAGGTACTTTCATTCCGAAGGTCGTGGGGTCAACCAAGCCTGCACCTCTGGATTGATTCTTGAAAAATGTATGTGCGCTTTAAAAACACGAGCTCTAACGGTAAAGGCAAACATCGTGAGGAAACCGGCATGTTCTGGGAATCTTAAAAAGGTTTCTAAATTTTAGAAAATGTAATATTAGAAATTAAAAAATCACAACGCAACCTTTGTCCTCGAGTTACGTTGTGTTGTGATCTTGTAATTTTTTCTATACTATTTTCTTATATCTATGAAGCTTAGGTAAGCGAGTCAATCACTATAAAATAAAAAATAATTATTTATCAATGTTAGTAGGTAATATAAAACTTGCCTTGGCATCCTCCAGTCACAAGTATCCTCTTGCCTTTAAAACCGTCCATTGCTACCTCTGCATAAACACAAACTAACTCTTAGCTAGACTTTATACAAACAAACTGAACAATTTCTACGGACTGACACGACTATTTGTTATTGCTAACCGTGCTTATCACAATATAAAAACATTTGAATAAATAAGTTGATAGTAATGTGTTTGTGTACATCTAGGCACCTACGTCAGACTACTATGTAATTGTGGTACCTACAGAGGCTTTACTTAAATTAAAATTATCCTACTTACGACAAGAACCTACCTTCAGTGAGGTTTATTATTTCTTTCTATAACATTCTAACAAGACTGTTATTGAATTTTGTTGTTATGTGCCTACTTAGTTTTGCAAAAGTTTTAAATTAAGGTCAACCGGGGCAAATGCGTGGTATTTCTCGATCACTTCAAGTTAGAGCCACATTGTGATCAAATGTATGGCATTATCCACTTTTTGAAAATGTAGTCTAATATTATGGCTTTTTCTGCACAAAGTTCAATCAGCGATATCTTCCCTGGAGCTTTACAGATGTTTCAAATTGACTTTTTATTTTAAATGGGAATTTTAGATGCATTTGCCCCGCTTTGGGAAAATGCGTCTTTATTGAATAAAAACTTTATTGGTAAGTTTTTCGTGATAATAACTAGATATAACTTTTTGGTTCAAATTTCTTTGCAATAGTATGATAGTTAAACAAGTCAAAAATAATAATTGACGCATTTAGAGACAATTAAGTAAAAAGTGGGGAAATGCGTCTATATTTTGATAGACGCATTAGCCCCCTCTTAAATCCAGATGTTGTCAACATTTTATTTGGGTACGGACAAACTATCAAAACTCAACAAAAGTCTAAAAATAAATGAAAGTAATACGATGGGACGATAGTAGACAAATTTCTACGCGTGAGATTTTTATAGAACCGTAGAACAATACAGATTATAACAAAACACAAATTTGAAGGCTACACCGCATCTTTTTAAAATTAAAGTTAAGTATATTCTGACTTTTGTATATTTTCAAATAATAATTTGACAAAAACGATATAAAAACTTCCATGAGACCAGATTTCTTTTGCATTTAATTTTCATATTAAAATTTGCCGACATAAAAAGGTTGACGATATATGTTTTGGGGGTAAATGCGTCCCACAGTCGCAATTGCCCCATAATAGCAGACGCATTTACCCCAAGAAATTAACCCTAACCTTATAAATGGAAACATTATTATTTCTTTAAATAAAGCTATTTCACTAAAAATAACTGTCTGGGTAGGTAGCCCATAGTTTATTCCTTAAAATGATTATTGAATAAAATCAGTTAAGTGAAGAAAACTAATGACTAACATGGATTTAGTAACTCGCCTCACGCAGTCAAAATTTGTTCAAAAACGTGCAATTTTCAAAATGGCCAATTACTCGAATATCTGAACTGCCACGCCATCCGCACGAACTGCATGTTCTGTATTTAGTTCAAACAAATGCAACTAGATAACAGAAGTCAACGTATGTTGAATAGTTCTCGAATAAATTCAAAAAAACGCATTTGCCCCATAGACGCATTTAGACTGGTTGACCTTAATTAAAAAATAATGGTTGACGTAGATAAAGATTGATCAGAATCTACGGACTAAAAAAGAATTAAAAGAAGACATTCTGATTGGTACATTTGTAACATTTTATTAAATCATAACTTATATAGTACCTAAGTAAATAACATTTCATAGCCTGTATTAACCCTATAAAGCTAACGTTCGTCATTTTTGCACACACCGGAAGAATATCGTTAGTAACTTTCCAACAGTTAAAACTACGGATTTGAAGTTTCGTGCCAACTAAGAGACTGTTAGACTGCATCGGATTGTGGTCGCCTCTAACAGGTAAGTTGCTTAGTTTTGGAGATAAATGACAACGAAGAACTTCCACAGTTGCTAAATTCCCAATGGTGGTGAACATTCGATTGGTATTTTGACCAATGTGTGATCAAAAATTATGAAGATCAATGTTTTATTTCTACAAATGTAAAAAAAAACTATAATTTTCTGATATTTTTTGACTTATTCGTAGTTTATAAGATGTGTGATTTTGCTCTCGAAAAAGTGGTGCCATATGTTATTCGTGTTTATAGTGCCTTAATGGTTTAATATATGGATTTTTGTGATAAATATCTTTCATTTATATTCTATATTTCTTGAAAATACAATAAATTCATATAAAAATATAACACACTTTATAATATGGTTCATTTTATAATGATCGTCAAAATTACGAATGGTTAGCTTATCAAGGTAGTTTAAGAACGTTAGCTTTGTAGGGTTAACATCAACAGCCACTATAGGTCAAAAAATCTTTTTCTTATTCTGATAAGTTTGTGTGTAAATATCAAATAATTTTTATTCGATTATATTACATAAGGCAATGGAGTAATGGCAAGGCATGGCTGTCTTAACAACAAATTCAATCTTTGGTTAAATCAAACACTTTCCTTCTTACAGTTTACACTTTGTTAGTAAAAATACTTCATTATTGAAGATTGACTCTTTGTTCTGAATTGTTTGTATACTAAACTTGTTCTATTGTATGGTGAAATAATAAAATCTGCATTGTATAAATAATAAAATTGAGGTTATTGCTTTGTTTTTCTGTAAAACTTGTGTAAAATATATTTTTTGGTTATGTAGCCAGGAATCCTCCATCAATAGGTAGCTCAACTCCATTTATCATACTTGATCTTTCACTAAGCAAGAATACTACAGCGTTCACAACTTCTGAGACTTCTCCGAACCTGAAATTACAAATATGTAATAATAAAATATTGCTGGATAATTCACACAGCAACATGGAGGTGCGTGAGCGCCTGCGCGTCTGCGTGCGCGAGTGCGTCCAGGGCGCAGCACTCGTGCAGCACGGGCTCGCGCGACACCGAGCACGTCGTGGCACTGTTCAGGTTAAGAGTGAAGGCAGTAGTGTTGTTACATCTCCCCGTCTCGCTCACTCACCTGCAGGAGGTGCGTGAGCGCCTAGCCCTGTGGTAAGCTCAAAGCTAGTGCTACGGGGTGCTAGATTTCTAATAAACTTAATATATTATACATACATATTTTGTATAATTTTTTGTATACAAAGATATTTGTAGATCATAGAAATTTTTGTCCTGAGGCAGGAATCGAACCCTCATCCTGTTGCATTGCAGACGCCCCTGCGCCTGATGCGCCAAAGGTTGTTAATTATAATATCTACACCGTGGTCGTCAATAACCCGAAAGATTTAAGCTAACGATACTAGAGCCTAATTAGAGTATATAAAGTTATGTATCATATAGTTCAAAAACTCATAATTAAGGAGATATTATTTATTTACAACAAATCAAAAGTTTTAAATCTTTCCGGTTATTGACGACCACGGTGTATAACCTTCAAATACTCTTGCTATGTAATGATAACCTCATAAGAACAACACACAAAAACATGAGTATAATATAGGTATTATCTTATCTTATAGTTGTTACTTTGCATAAACTATAATAAAAAAACAATAGAGATAAACTTATAGAAACATCAAGTTGTATAATTACCTTCTCAGTGGAATTTTCGAAAGCATTTCATTCGCTTTAGTTGGTTCGGACCATCCAACTTTGGCCATTTCTGTCATAATAACAGTGGGATTTACACAGTTAACTCGAATGCCATGTGGGCCTAGTTCTAGTGCCATAGCACGAGTCAGGGCATCCAAAGCAGCTTTAGAAGCACTGTATATGGCATGATCAACAAGAGCAGCCTAGAAAATAAAAATAATAATGCACATTATTTTCCTAAGCTAATAATATACAAATATGATTAAGAGCAGACTAACCAGCTCAATATGAAAAGAATTGAATGAATTGAAACGAACATTGAGTAAAGCAATTAGTTTAGAACTAATATGAAAAATATGAGTTGTACCTTAGATGCTTGAGAAGATATGTTAACTATGGCACCATGAGTTTTGTTTTCTACCATTTTCTTTGCTACTACTTGACTAATGTTGAGTACAGCCTTGACATTAATATCAAAAGTCCTGAAAAAAAACTGATAAGTAACTAACCAAGCAATAGGAAAATAAAATATATGAGATTGGTAAACATTATATCTCAGTCTATTAGTAAAATAATGTCAGAGCAGTTTTATTCTGATCATCAAATTAATCATATGTTATAAAGATAGTTTTAGTTTTCAGCAAAACAAACAAAACACTTGATAGGAGGCTTTATAGCTAGTGATTATTGTTTAAGGTTATAATTTTACCCTTACTTATCAAAATCAGTAGGCTTGCATTCTAAGAAAGGTTCACAAACAGCCACCGCTGCATTATTGACAAGTGCGTCAAAGTGCCCCAGAGATTCAACAACCTTCCTGGTCTTCTCCCAGTCGCCGATATCAACATCTACGATCTCAATCGACGGATATTCACTTTGTAGAGTTTCTAGATGAGATCTTGTGCGAGAGATGGCTACAATATTAGCGCCAGCACGCCATAATTCAATTGCTATGCCCCTGCCGATGCCTGCAAAACAAGGTGTAAGTACCTACCTCAATAAAGTAGGTAAATGAATACTCAAAAAACAAATATGAATTAAGAATAATGTATACCTTGTCCAGCACCAGTTACGAGTATTCTTTTTCCTTTGAATGAGATTTCCATTATTTATTCTACGCCCTTTTAAAAATTTATTGATAAAACAACACGAGCGCAGTATTCCAATTATTCTGGCCTTTTGATAACATATTTTGCGGTGACGATCTGTCAGTGTCACTGTCATACACGACTTTATTTAAGAAAACAAAAATTGACGCTGACAGTGCCATTATCGTTTGCCACAAATAAAAGAAAAAGAAGAAGACGCTGACAGTGACTGACAGTAGGTATTCTTTTTACGAGTAAATGTTCTTTGAGGCGGATCTATGGACTTGAGGGTAGTTGTGACGAGTTGATCTGAGGCTGCGATGACGTGTGTCCTGAGAATAGGTACTGCCGTCAGGCTCAACTTCATCACTCGAGGATAGCTGATTATTTTAAGGGATTTATTTACTTATTATACCTAAGTAGGTACCTATATTAGAACGCCCTCCGTTTTGCTCCATATCTTGGGTCCCTATGATGTGAACTTGCTCTCCCGTAGGTACCTAATAAGTAAGCTGGTATCATCAAATAAAACAAAATAAAACTTTGAGTTCGATCTTTATTTAATTTTATTTAATAGACTTCAGATTAAAAATTAAATCCTCATTATAAATGTAACATCATAAGATTAACTATATAAGTAGGTAGATCATAGAAAATAAGTTAATATAAACACAAAGTCGGTTTGTTATTTTAAAACCATTGACCAGATCAGGAAAGAAAACCACCAGCTTGTATGAGTAAGTTAGCCAACCATGGTGATTTATTTTATAGCATGGCCATTGTAGGTATAACTATACTAAGATTAAGGCATTTTTAGGTCTTAAACGTAGGGGTCAATTGCTTACACACCTATAAAACTTATACTTAATCGCAATAGACGAAATGCTAGATTTAAGGCACTCTGGTTAAAATATTATGTACTTCGAAGTTTCAGCCCCTATTGCTTATTATTTAGGTTAATGCTAGTTCATCTTCTGTAAGGTGCCTTTGTGTATCGTCCTCTCTGTTCCTCGTCGCGGACATCCAAGTAATGGCTGAACACCACTACCCACAGGTAGAGGTAAAGACCTGAAACAGACAAAGATTATCTCAGCAATCGCTTCATATTGGAAAAATAAATTATTTATTTTATATGATTATTGAGGTAATACATACTCATATCAGTACCTACTATCATTGTCAGTAGGTAATCTAGCACCCGTAACACAAGCTTTGAGCTTACCACGGGGCTAGACGTCGAGTTGAGTTACCTTAGTTTTTTATCAGTGAAAATCTATTATTGCCTGTCTGTTACTATTTCTTTGTTTGTGACTGAAGCTCTTAGATTTCCAAATTAAATAAATGATGAAACTTACATAGATATAATAGTCCGCCAACCAGGATGCAAGTAGCAATCATGTTATGATCTTTCATGTCATAGTCGAGGTAGAAGGTGATGGAGGTGTGGAGCACGCTGATCAGGAGCCCTATCGCCAGCACGATGCCCAGGACCACCCATGGCAGCATCATCCATGAGCGGCGCTGAAACGCAACATAGAAGCTTTATAGACAAATACCTAGGTATAGGAATCATCAAAGTAACCCACATTAGGTAGGTACGTCCCACTATACACGGGTATGCCCAATCAACCAATTGTCTAGGGTAAAAGTACGTTTATTACTACAGCTGCCGCATAAAAAGAATGTATAGATACAATAAAACTTAAATAAAATAATACTATCTGTTATTTGCTCTAAGAAACTATTAGGCCGGGATCCGTAGTACAATGAAATCAAGTGATTACTAACAAGCTAATTTTTGGTGAGTAGCTTCGTTTCGATGAGACGACTTAAAATATCCTATACCCAAATCTCGATTGTGGTAGCTAACAGAGATATCAAGGATGTAAAACCGGGATAACGGACCACGAAATTTGTCGGACAATATGTCCGTTAGATTTTATATACATATATTAATTAAGTATACAACAAAAAATCAGCTGGTTAGTAATCATAGTAATCATTTAAATTGACCTCGTTTTCGATACATTTTCGAAATGGCGGAATCTTTGATCAAACCATAGGTTTTGTAGGACAAACATGTTTTTATATAATTTAGATGATTATCTTGAGATATAACATATTGTCCTACAAATTTCGTGGTCCGTTATCCCAGTTTTACATCCTTGATTTTTTTAATCCTTGATATCTCTGTTAGCTACCACAATCGAGAGTTGGGTATAGGATATCTTTGGACGTCTCATCGAAACGAAGCTACTCACCAAAAATTAGCTTGTTAGTAATCACTTGATTTCCATGTACTACGGATCCCTGACTATATAGCCTTACCGAAAATGACGTCTAGTAGGTAAGCATGAAAAGGAAAGTTACTTTGTGTCAGATTTTTTTATTGCGTAGGTTATCTATACTAATATTATAAAGCGGAAGAGTTTGATTGTTTGTTTGTTTGTTTGTTTGAACGCGCTAATCTCAGGAACCGCTGGTCCGATTAAAAAAATTCTTTCAGTGTTGAATAGTCCATTTATCGAGGAAGGTTATAGGCTATATTACATTTTCAAAAAAATTAGGGATCCGTACGGAAAACCCAAATAAGTAACCCAAGATGTAAAAAAAAATACTTATATCGCATGCGCTGCGAAAAGTATTCATTTTAGAAATATACAATGTACACAATTTTGTAGAAAACATTAATACCTACAAAAAATGTCGCGACAGCATATAACTAACTATTATAGTTATGTCACAATAAGTGTTTTTATTTTCAATATAATTAATTTAAATGCCGCCGCTAGGAAAAGCTCTATATTTGTATTTTCCAATAAAAAATTATCAAAATAAATTACATTGTAATTAGGAATATTTCAATATCTCTATAAAACTTTTTAAATGATTCAATTCGGACATTCCATTCGAAAGATATCAGAGTTTAAAAATGTAAGTACCGAAATAAACCAGCCCGTTCGGTAAGGTATCATGCTTTGTACGGGGACTCCGTCAGTACCTACTAAAACAAAGTCTTTAAATGAAAGTTTGATTGATTTACTTTTATGATAGTAAAAAAAGTGGCCAAGTGCGAGTCGGACTCGCCCATGTAGGCTTCCGCAGCAATTATTTATATGAAATAGTTTATGACTTCGTTCAAACCAATTTTCGTTGGTAGTAATCTATACTAATATTATAAAGCTGAAGAGTTTGATTGTTTGTTTGTTTGAACGCGCTAATCTCAGGAACCGCTGGTCCGATTTAAAAAAATCTTTCAGTGTTGGATAGTCCATTTATCGAGAAGGTTATAGGCTATTTTTATAAAAACTATACGAGATAACTTAAAGAAACGCAAGCGAAGCTGTCGGCAGGTCAGCTAGTATCAATATAATTATAATAAAAAGTACCTACATGGTAGATTATAAATAATATAAAAATTTTACTTACCTTGAAAACCGCTATGATGAGTAGACCGCATATAAGTATTGTAAAGCATAAGTTGACCGTTAAAATTATCCTCGGAACTGAAAAGAGAAGAAATAAAAAATAAGTAGGTAGGTAACTAGATTGTTTTTATTTGTTATTAAACAGACATATTTCTGGTTTATGTGGCTTGTGTAGCTTGGGTTGCCTAGATTCTGCCAGTGTCCATGTATTGTACACCAGATAAAGAATAATATAGGTACTTACTGTCTACGCCTAACGTGCTACTGTCGAAGAAGGGTGTGCTGAAGCTGATGCTATGCCGCTCCACCACCCACACGATGACAATGGTGGCTATCGACAGCACCACCCCCAGGAAGGCCGTGATCAGCGTGCCCGTCCGAGTGGACGCACAGCAACAGCATGTCTGTAACCTCTTCATATTGCTGCTTTGATTGTGTAGCTGCTTGTGCTTGTAGTATTTAGTCTATCGCCGACTCATTTCTGAAAAACGAGTTTAATTATTAACAAATATTGTGGTTATGTTATTAGGATTCATTGATCAAAATACTGTTAGACGTAGCTCTAGGAGCTTTGGACCCAGGGTTTGCTTTTCGGGAAAATTCATTACTTAGAGTTATTTTTTCACTAAACAGAATTCACACGTGGGCAAAACGGTGAGGCCAAATGCTATAATCTCAAGAGATGTCTGTAACATTGTGGTTTACGTAGTATCGTATATGTGTGTAGAAGTGAATATAAAAATTCCTTTTTAAATCATTATTAATTTCTAATTGGGGACACCGAGGCATAACAGTGGGACGTAAAGTGGATTCAATCAACTTCCGTTCGTCAAAGCAGTTTTTATCTAAGTATATCAAAATCTCCCGGTAGCTATAGGTAGAGAAACACGTTAGGCTTCTATTATGTGAATATTTGGCGTGGGCTGTATTAGGGTGATCCGTTACATTGTGCGACAGCCCGACGCCGGCGCCGGCCGACTGCTCGACTTTGATTGCTAGTCTTTGTATTTCGTAAGCTCTAGCTTGTTTATCTCGCATTCATGTTATCTGTGACAACAGTTATCTTTATCTTTGACGCGACAACGTCGTTTGTATTAAACCTTCATTAAATAGATGGTGTATAGACCATAGTAGACCCTTTACGAAATACTGAAGAGGTTATATTACATACGTTACGAGTAAGTATATTAATATTTAATCATCATTGAATAATGCAGATTAATACGTTCCTTTATGCATTTATTTTACATTTTAGTTTATTAATATTTATAACAAAACATGGAACCTCCTAGTTTTTTTATTTCGTCAGTAAAAATAGTAACAGCACTGCTAAATATCACGTTCGAAAAATAAAAAATATTTATGTTCCTCCTATTATTGGAATTATTTCGAATGTTGCTATTTACTTATAATGTGAACGGAATTTCCAATGCTTTAGTTAGAGAGAATATAACTGTAGGTAAACCTATTAATATGTAATAGTTTAAACATTACGATCACGTAAATCTTTATGACGCAGACTCAAAAATAACTGCAATATCGATGATTTAGGTTCCCATTTGTGCCACAAATAACCCACATAACAAATTTCGCAACGTTTCCATTTGATTGACTTACCGGTGAGGGGAACATTCTTGGGATACAGATTTAGAAACTACGGTTAGAACTGCGTGGGTATCCATAGATAAAGGAGATCAGAGTTCTATAATTCGATAATTGTTTCGTGGATGTTATTATTTCATAACAAATTTCCTGAATTTGAAGTCTACTATTCAGTTTTGGTCAACCATTCAGTTCCGAACTTGAGCTAGAAATATTTGTTAATTATACCTGCGTAAACAACTCGATCATTAGAATTTACATTCAAAACTAAAAAAAATACAAAGCTAGTTTTAATATGGTAGAGATATTCAAGAAAGTTCCAGATGTCTCCATTTGCTACCTATATTAATCTCACGCGCTCGATTAACTGCAATTTCATCATCCCGGGTTCCTCTACTACAAGTTTCAGTTTATAGAGCCGTACCAGTTTCATTTCTTTGACACGGCCTTTGATGACAAACATAGGGATATTGAGCGTGCAACGCATCCGGCAAACGGGCCAACAGACCAACAATCATTTTATGCTCGACCGGCTTTTCGTAAAACGGACGTTTTGAAAATAGAGCATGAAATAAACTTCCTAAATTTAATAATCTAAAATTTGTGGAATCTAGGAAATTCCTTGTAACTATAAAATTGTTTTAATTTGAATTGGTATTAAATCAACATGAATTTGTAGACTTTTTATACTTCATTACTTATCTCAAAAGTAGGTCAACTCTGTAGGTTGTGCAAATAAAATTAAAATGGTAAATAATATAAATTAATCCGATTTTTCAATGGTTATTAATTTGCTCCAAACAAAGCTGCGTCAGTAAATGTTTATACCTAAGACCCGATAGTTAATTGTCTTTACCGCAGTAAAAACCTTCCAGAAATAGAATAAACATCGCTAGTGTAATCAGTGTAGATAACCCGACATTGGCCTGACCCAGTTCTAGTGAATGGCCCCATTAGCTCCGCGATATTCCTAAATGCCGCTCCTATATCCAGCACCCTTTGCTAAACATTAGTGACCTACAGAAGCTTTCAGTTTTGCAAACAGGAATCACACCAACTGATTTATTTATGAACGAGAGAAAGTTTTAATAAACATGAGTAAATATAATATACAACCCGTGGGGTAGGTAAGTGGGAGCACACTCATTTCGAAGGTAGTGAGTTCGGGCGTGGGTCACCTGAAACGTCTGAAAACCTGAAACGCTCCGCTGGATTATCTTCTTAAAAATGTATGTGCGTTTTAAATGTATGTGAAACTTTGAAAATATTGTAGGACATGTGACATTCACTAACCAACACTTGGTTGTCAATTAACGTCTAATCTCTCTCGTCAGTGGGAATGTTAATGGGGATTGGGGATTATGATGAATTAAATATTGCTGTTTGATTTACACACCAACCCCATTATTACTGAATTTTCCAAAAGTAGATAAGGTCAACCAGTCTAAATGCGTCTATGGGGCAAATGCGTTTTTTTGAATTTATTCGAGAACTATTCAACATACGTTGACTTCTGTCATCTAGTTGCATTTGTTTGAACTAAATACTGAACATGTAGTTCGTGCGGATGGCGTGGCAGTTCTCATATTCGAGTAATTAGCCATTTTAAAAATTGCACGTTTCTGAACAACTTTTGACTGCGTGAGGCGAGTTACTAAATCCATGTTAGTCATTAGTTTTCTTCAATTAACTGATTTTATTCAATAATCATAGTAAGGAATAAACTATGGGCTACCTACACAGACGGTTATTTTTAGTGAAAAAGCTTTATTTAAAGAAATAATAATGTTTCCATTTATAAGGTTTGGATTAATTTATTGGGGTAAATGCGTCTGCTTTTATGGGGCAATTGCGACTGTGGGACGCATTTACCCCCAAAACACATATCGTCAACCTTTTTATGTCGGCAAATTTTAATATGAAAATTAAATGCAAAAAAAATCTTGTCTCATAGAGGTTTTTATATCGTTTTTGTCATATTATTATTTGAAAATATACAAAAGTCAGAATATACTTAATTTTATTTTAAAAAAATGCGTTGTAGCCCCCGAATTAGTGTTTTATTATAATCTGTATTGTTCTACGGTTCTATCAAAATCTCACGCGTAGAAATTTGTCTACTATCGTCCCATCGTATTACTTACATTTGTTATTTTTAGACTTTTGTTGAGTTTTGATTCCGTATCCAAATAAAATGTTGACAGCCTCTGGATTTGACAAGGGGCTAATGCGTCTATCAAAATATAGACGCATTTCCCCAATTTTTACTAAATTGTCGCTAAATGCGTCAATTATTATTTTTGACTAGTTTAACTATCATACTATTGCAAAGAAATTTGAACCAAAAAGTTATATCTGGTTATTATCACGAAAAGCTTACCAATAAAGTTTTTATTCAATAAAGACGCATTTTCCCAAAGCTGGGCAAATGCATCTAAAATTCCAATTGAAAATAAATAGCCAATTTGAAACATCTGTAAAGCTCCAGGGAAGATAACGCTGATTGAACTTTGTGCAGAAATAGCCATAATATTGGACTACAGTTTCAAAAAGTGGATAATGCCTTACATTTGATCACAATGAGGCTCTAACTTGAAGTGATCGAGAAATACCACGCATTTGCCCCGGTTGACCTTACTTACTTAAGTTTTAGTTGGGTATTATATTATCCACAACATTGTCTACATGTAGGTAAAGTTACATGCAGAAAGTAGCAGCTGTTGACATAAAACGAGCCATTTCCCAGTCCGTATGAAATGCGTAGTTTCTGTGCATACAAACTACTAATGCAGCTGTGAATCAATACCATTTTCTACTGTAGTTCTAGAACCAACTGTTTTGTAAACTGTTTCACGGTCTGATATGGTTGTCACAAAATAAACATAGTTTGATTTATGGCTTGGTTTACACATCGTCATCTCTGAATTTATGTTTATAACTAAAAATTTTAGCGTGTTTGAACTACATTAGTATGGTTAGAAAGAAGAGAGAAAGAGTTTAAGTATATAGGTATCTATTATATTTTATGTAACCTACTTAGAGATAAACTTGCCACAAATGTACCATAAAATCTGGTAGAGTAGGCCCTAAGGACTTACATTAAACTATATGCAATATTATAGCTTATTTCAATAGCTTTCAGATAAAGTAAGTGGAGTTACCCTACTCAAAAGCATTTCATCGCTACACTTAAAATAACACTTAAGGAGCAAAAACGAGTCGCGCGCAAAAAACGCGGCGATAATAACGGTTTTTAGGCGAACTACCGCGCGATGTCAAGAGGTTAAAAGTGCCACTTATAACGTGTTCAATAAATAAATTGTCCTTCAATGTTTAAACCTAGGCGTACTCGGAAACGATATAACGATATAAAAGATACAATTGCTATTCCATAACAACTACATTATAGTTGTTATGGAATAGCAATTGTATCTTTTCCAAAAAACAAAAAAATACCTCTACGAAAAATTCTCGTAAAGCACGCACGAATCGAAGAAAAACTTTGTTTTCTACTGCATTGTGGCTGTGTTTGGTTGGCTGGCAGCCCTAATGTGCCCTAACGTACAGTTACCTACGATCTACACCGGACTGGGAGTGGCGCGTGCGCCGGCGCAGTTCTTTGTCAAGACCATTGCGCAACCAGAACTCACTGTGGGCCATACTCTTCATAGACAAACATTAATCATAATGTAGCGTTTGTAAAACTTTAAAAACACATGCGCTAACGGTGAAGGCAATCATCGTGAGGGAGGCATTTTCTGAGAGTTTTTAAAAGTTTACAGGACATTGTGATATAAATAAACGTAAAGAACTATAGAATTCGGAAATCACGAACACGTCAAATATCAGAGAATGCATAAGATAAATTGAAAAATTTAATTTTTTTAATTTTTAACAGTAGGTATATAAATTTTTAACTAGCTGTCAAAATCGCTCATTTATTCACTTGTCTAATGGAGCACCAGATGTGTCACGGCAGTCAGTTCCGCATATTCGGCCACAGAAGCGTATAGAGTTACTCCATTCATTAACACGTTATTTTTAGTTGCGTCTTTCGTTGATAGTGGTTTTTGATAGCGTTTTTATGCTTAGAATTTTTATGTCGAGATACGAAAATTGTTCTTAGCTAGAGTCAAATCTTCAATTACTAAATAGGTACCTAAAGACCAAATTCGTGATTTACATGATCCATATTCCAATACACAATACAGTTCTATTGTGAGATTTGGATTTGTAGGTTACCTACCATTACAATACAAGTTTCTGTATTGCGGATTTGTGATAGGGATTTTATTGAAGGAACGCAGCCAGCACTGCAGGTATTTGTAAGAAATAATTGGGGAAATATGGGAAAATGCATGACAATGCTAATGCCAAGCGTGGTGGGCAACGCTTCTACGACTCGTAGTTTATTTAGGCTGTATTTAATTTCGACCATGTTGCATACTTTACTTATACACTATTCTTAATAGGCACTAATGGAAACAATCATGGTCCCAATTATTAGTCATACTTTAATGAATCATTGAATAATAAAATTTCAATTATTGTTATAAATAAAATTGTATGTACACAACATAATTGTGAGTAAATAAGAGTAAATTTATCCATCGTAGTAGGCCATTTACCTATTAGTAGGTGTAGGTCATCCGTTGTTTGTTCCCCGTAACGAAAGCGACTTTTGGCAAGCGAGCGCTATTGGCTCGGTCATTAAACAGAAGGCCGGCGGACGTGCGTTTTACTCTATGTGTCACTGGCACCTTCCTATTTTTATAACCCCTTACCACAGATAAAATAATATTGATACTTATGTCAGACTGTACCAGTCATAAAAAATATCTATGGTTGACCAATCGAAACACAAATATGTCTTTTAAACTAATTTATACATGGCTCTGAAACTAACTACAAATCTAATCGAAGGAGATTTCAGATTGATTGGGTTGTCAGGGATAATTTTACAAAGATATCTGTGAAAATAAATCAATAGGGATATCTGCCTAGCTGTCTACTACGAGACATGTAAATATAGGGAAACGGATTTATTACGGCTACGCGATAATAATTTTTGTAATAAAAAGACATAAACCGCATAAACCCGTTTTTTAAACATTTTGAACTGATTGACGAACACTAAAGACAATGGTGGCATGGCAATGCATAGATAGGTAATTATTAGTCAACAAATAACATTTTTAATTTATAAATTTGAAAATTATGTGAACACAAATTAAGAGAAGATGATCATAACTTTATTACAGCACATAAATAAGATACAACATATTCTAATCACTTGCTAACTAACACAAATGTCAATATGAAAGATAAGGACAAACGAATGGTAATTACATGTTAACTAAAGTGTTATGCATATGATGGTTAATTTGTAATTTTCATGGCATTGCATATTTTCTGTTTCAAAATTGTATGGGCGAACAACACTGGACGAATTTTGAATAAATCAACATTAGTTTGCCCGCATTGAATGCATTCAGTAAGCTATGCAATGCGCACACAACACATGTTGTAATAAATATTGGTCCAGTGATTGCAGAGAAGCCTGATCTCATCGCTATCATGTCTGAGTGCATCACAGGCAATTCAGTCAATCGTAAGTAAGCCAATCTAAAGCCAGATGCATCTGTGACCAATTTGTCCGATACCCATGCTTTCCCACTCTCCTAATAGTTTAGTTGTGTTATTTAATCACCACCAGCAATACACAAATAATAATCGAATGAAATTTAATAAAATAAGGGCTATTGAAAATAATGTGTTTTTAGATGATCAATAATATTATTTGTTACCATGAGTTCTATTGAAATATACGGTGTTTTGGCCCATGTGAGGGCTCTTCATATAACAAATAATTAGGTATTTGATAAATGAATAGGTAAATAATTAAAGACAGTCAACAAGAGTACAATGCGGTGCCGATCTAAGAATATTACCAACCCATATCGAAGTGCCGTTTTCATCAAACCGACTTAGGGGTTCACATACCAGAAGAGCGTGATCGTGTTACTGCAATCACCCACCCTTGATTTGCTTTATTAGAACAAATGTTTAAGACCTAAATGAGTTCTATTGTCGAACCCTTGTGGCCAGTTGTTAGGTGTTATTATCTTATGATTATCATTTCTACACTATAGGAAACAGTTGAGATAGTGATCAGATGGTCATGAAACTGCCAGAGACACCCACAGCGTGGTTCACCTCGCCGTATTCCGTAAGGCCGTGACGTCATCAATGACACACACAGCACATAAAGTCACTGTCACGAATGCTCAATGTAAACAATGCCATATGGCCTGAGCTAAGAGTAAGTATATCTGTCGAGTCTTTGTTTTAAATTTCCAAGAAGAATCTTTTGAATCATAAAAATATTTACGGTAATCTACGCTTGAAATTGAATTAGGATTTTTTTGATGGTAAATCTCCTATAAATTGAATAAGCCCTCTGTTCAAGTTGTTAAGTAATGAATTTTATCATTGCTGTGTAGTCTATTAGATATTAGATATTGCTGTGGCTAGGATAATAATTTGTTTTATGTTTTATTCTCATAAGATATTAGGTATATTGACTCAAATGGAAAAACACCTAAATCGTTAAACTGAAAACACCCAAGTACATACCTACCTACCTAAGACCCTAGCTACAAAATATCTTAGTCATAATGTTTAGTCGTTTATGTTTAGTGGTATTAAATCTCAAGAAAATGTTTATTTTAGCTGAAATAACGTCACAACGGTGAGTTATTTGACCAAGGGCTTATTCCCGTAGGTGCCTGTAACCCAAAACCGCAATAACATTTTCAATGTCAGCGTGTAATCGTTTCTGCGAAGAAATACCTAATCCGAGCGCTGCAAGAATTATTACTAAGCTGTAGTACCATGGTCGTGGACCCGCGTACTGATATAACAGTCAAGGTCAACGCCTCTACACCTCTACCTACAAATATTTGAGCGAAAAACTAGTTACTACATTATGGCATCAACACCGCGATACGGACGAAGGATTTTGTCGGATTTTAGTGAGTAACAATACCAAAATTGAGCCGTGTTGCCTAAGTGGCTAAGTGAGCAAGCACTTGGCCAGCGTGGTGAATTAAAACCTAATATCTCTTGTCAAGAGAGTCCCTGTGTCGCTTCCCAGCAGTGGGAGCGTAAATAGGGGTGATGATGATCACTCGTTGGTATTTTGCATTATGATGTCAGGTATGAAGCAATAGATGTGTAACCGATATGCAGTACCTAGTACCTAAATGACTCAGAACGACCGCAAGTTCTTGAAAACTTATACGTATTGATCATAGGGCCTAGACGTGACTATTATTGCTATTACCTGTTTACCGTCGAATAATGATAATATTCAATTTGACTCGCAAGACATTTATGTACTGATTTCCATAAAATAAGATCAATTGGACAACTCCAAAGCTTAAATTAAACCAAGGAACGAAGTTACCTAAGAGCTAAATTCAATTTTAATACAATAATAACACTTACCTAGTTTATATACTAACTCAAAAAGCAATCATTTTCATTGTATAACATCGGGAATTACTCACGTATTTAACAGGAGTTAAAACACTCTCGACGTTTTGACCACAACAAGAAGTTGTTATAAAATGAAAATGTTGCAAGTGAAATAGAAATCATTTCGTCTTGGTGTTTAATTTTGAAATATACTTTTTTATGGCCATATAAGGTCTGTTTGACGAATAAGGTACAACCGTTCCGCCTACGTTCGTCATGGGACCTGGTTCCCATGATTCTTTCTAAAAGCCACGATGCTTGCTTGTTCACACATTACATAGAACAAATAAAGGATCATACATGCAGCGTGAACCATTACGATTGTTGGTTTTGTTCCATATGCTAATATGGTAAAATTATGTTTTAGGAAAATATCACAATAAAACAAATTTTTTGAAGTTAAAAATGTTAACAATAAGTACTTATGCGTACAATAGAACATCAATATACCAAAAAGCTTTCAAAAACATATTGGTTAGAGTAAAGTAAAGTAAAGTAAAAGTATCTTTATTGCATAAATACATGTATGTTGTGTTGATCTTATGTTATTATTATTATTAGAAATAAACTAACAAAAATGTCTTTCCACTAAACGCAAGAAATAATGTAGGTATACCTTATACTATACTATATATATACTTATATGTATTGTATACCTATATTAAGCATAAACTTTTCTCTTAAAGCTTTGGTTGATATACTCGTAGTTTTGTCCAAGGCATGGTGGTCTATTTAGTTGTATGGAGTTTATTAATAAAACAAGCTTGGTCCAGATTCAAACAATGCGTTCACTGCCCCACATAGTCGTTAATGGTTACAATGAAATCGATTAACAAAACCATGATAAGAGGGCATTTCGAAAACATTTTAAGTCGAGTCAGAAGACTGATTCATAGGTTTTTTAGACCAATTCCTTTTTTAATTATCGCTATTAACTGAGCAAATATATTTTGTAAGAGGTTAATTGGTTCTGACTCTGTGCCTAACTTGCCATCCTTAATTCAATGTGTATTTTTGCAGGATTATGGCGTAATATTATTAAGATAAGATAGTTCATTTGCTACCACGGCATTAATGATAACGAGTATTTTTATTTAATGTCTATATATTCAACTCACACAGTCTTCAGGGTTGAATACTCGTTACTATCAGTTACATTGCCTTCACACGACAGTTACTGATGTCAGAGTTGTTGGGATCAGTATTTTTATTACGATCAACTTTAAAAAAAATACAAAGTAGTTCTGGTATTATAATGGACCCTGAGCTAAATTAAGCGATTTGCGTCAAGTGTCTAATAAATTTACAAAATTATAAAAAAAACAAAGTAGGTATGATTTATCTTGTCAGACTTTGAAATCAGTTAGCGTAGAGACAGATTATTCAATCCTGACACCAAGAATAAATAAAGAAAAAAAATCCCATCAGGACCTACGTTGAATCGTGACCTAGTGCCTACCTTCAGAATACACGTAGATACTCTTAAAATTGCAAAACGTGGTCGACACGCTGACGGATGAGGGCAGGAAATTCTGTCAAAAGCAGCGCAACAGTAGAAAGTCTAAACTTTCAGCGGAAACTCTACAGCTTATGACAAAGAGACGGGAGACTTCTCAAGCAACTTTGTCAGAGAAGGCAAACCTGAACAAGCAGATTGCAAAGAGGGTACGGCATGACCTTCGAAGCTCCAACACACGTCTCATTACAGAGGCGATAGAGCGAAATCGAGGATACAAAGTATTCAGCCAGCAGCTTGGAAGGAGTCACTTGACAAAGCTGACTACGCGTGATGGCAAGACCGCTTTGTCTAAGCCAGAGATTTGCGCTGAGATTGAGGATTTCTACGGGCGTTTATACGCTGAACATGCACCTTGCCCGCCACGGGCCGATCACGAATCAAGAGCCACTCTAATTCGCCACTACACCGACGAACTGCCTGACATTAGCACAGACGAGATAGCATTGGCGTTAAAACAGCTTAAACATGGAAAAGCCCCGGGTGAAGATGGAGTTACTTCAGAACTCCTAAAGGCAGGTGGAACTCCTATGCTACAGGAACTTCAGGGCCTTTTTAACACCGTTCTTCACTGCGGGAGAACTCCTAAGGCGTGGAACGAGAGTCTGGTGGTTCTCTTTTTTAAGAAGGGTGATAAGACCCTTCTTAAAAATTATAAACCCATCTCACTCTTGAGCCACGTCTATAAGCTGTTTTCAAGAGTCATCACAAACCGTCTGGCAAGAAGACTCGACGAGTTTCAACCCCCAGAGCAAGCCGGGTTTCGCGGAGGATTTGGTACTATCGACCACATACACACAGTGAGGCAGATAATACAGAAGTCAGAAGAGTACAATCAGCCCCTGTGTCTAGCTTTCGTGGATTACGAGAAGGCCTTTGACTCTGTTGAAACCTGGGCAGTTCTGGAATCTCTACAGCGATGCCAAGTCGACTATCGTTATATCGAGGTGCTGAGATGTCTTTACAACGCTGCAACTATGAATGTCCAAGTACAGGGCCAGAAGTCTAATCCCATCCAATTGCGCAGAGGAGTGAGGCAGGGTGATGTTATATCACCGAAACTGTTCACTTGCGCATTGGAGGACATGTTTAAGACTCTGGACTGGAAAGGTAAGGGCATAAACATAAACGGCGAATACATCTCACACCTTCGATTTGCTGATGACATAGTTCTAATGGCGGAGTCACTGGAAGAGTTAAACCGAATGCTGAATGACCTAGCTTTGGCCTCGGGACGAATTGGTCTCTGTATGAATTGGGATAAAACCAAAGTAATGCTGAATGACCAAGTCGACCCACGGCCAATAGTCGTGAACGGCTACCCACTTGAAATTGTTTCAGAATACACCTATCTTGGGCAGATTATGCAAATGGGTAAAAACAATTTTGAGAAGGAAGCTCGGAGAAGGATTCAGCTGGGCTGGGCAGCATTTGGGAAACTCAGTCGGGTTTTCTCGGCATCCATACCACAGTGCTTAAAGACGAAAGTGTTTAACCAGTGCGTCTTACCTGTAATGACCTACGCTGCTGAGACGTGGACACTCACGGTACGGCTGGTCCACCAATTTAAGGTCGCTCAACGAGCTATGGAAAGAGCTATGCTCGGAGTTTCTCTGAGGGATAGGCTCCGGAACGAGTATATCCGTCACAGAACTAAAGTCGCTGACATAGCTCAAAGGATTAGCAAGTTGAAGTGGCAGTGGGCCGGCCATATCTGCAGAAGAACCGATAACCGTTGGGGTAAACGGGTTCTCGAGTGGAGACCGCGACTGGGTAAGCGTAGTATAGGACGTCCTCCAACCAGGTGGGACGACGATCTGCGCAAGTTTGCTGGTAGATGCTGGATGAGACAAGCCGAAGATAGGGCGCATTGGCGCTCATTAGGGGAGGCCTATGTCCAACAGTGGACTATTACGGGCTGATGATGATGATGATGATGACTCTTAAAATTAGATCAATTGAATCTTACTACGTTTCAAAACCGACTCAAATTCGACTCTTAGATTATTTATTAATAATCTAAGGTTTGACCATACTTTTATGGGAGTTGTTTAAACGTAAACAATAAATATTATATTCTTATGTTGTTGATACCGATTGACATTAGATACGGAGTCATTAGATAAACCATCTTGGTGGCTTCCGTAACCACACCATGTACGGGCAGCAGGCTTCGAGACGTTTTCTCACGTATCTATCAGTCTCGTCGGTATGCTACAACCGTTGTCTTTTGATCCTGGTTAAATGAAACCTGTAGAAGGCTTGGGTCCCGTTTTGTATGAAAAAAGATGGATCCAAAGGATCTGTAAATTCTTGTATCCGTTATATTGTCAGAAACCGGCAGAGCTAAGTAGGAGGATATCATATATTTGATTGATATCGATTCGATGTTATAGGTACAAAAATATACATATTTACAAAAGTTAATTAAAAGATTGATAAAAAGCCCTAATTATAGCAAGCATTTTTTCCTTGTCAATAATTTTAGCAGTGAGATACGAACCAGCTACAATATTTTTTTAATAATATTTGTTATATTTTAAATTTCGCGAAAATTTATGATTTGGATTGAATTTTGGGTCTGTAACTGACTAGCAAATTTATGAACGAAAATATTAATATCTTATCAAAACTTATGAGTTCGTAGACATTTTCATAACACTTTGCAAACACTAAGGAATACAAAAAAATGTTCCTGCCGAAGGTAATAATGATGGATGATAGAAATCAGCTCGCAGTGTTCCCGTGACACGAAGCCTCGCAGGCTCGCAGCATTGTCATACATTCTATTCTCCAGTCTGACCTGGGCCTGAGGGCGAGGTGGAAAGCCGCATTCACTGCCCTAATGACTTTCATTTCCTGTATTACCATGCATTTTCTAATATTCTATGCATACCTATTGTGGGCGTGCTTCTTTACATATTTATCATTTCTCACTAATATTATAATTCGAAAGTTTGTGAGGATAAACGGATTTGAATAAAACGTTATAAGTACAAAAAATTATAACTATTAAATGCTCGAGGTAATTAAAATTCATTTAATGGCCCTATTGTTCGTAAAGTAATCAATGAGATAGAATAGGTACCTACAGCAATTCTCAAGTGACATCGAAATATCGAACATAATATTTCCATTTACTTGCTTTTATGTCAATTTCCACTAGCGACAAAAATTTATCTACAGAGAAAGACTTAGGTAGGTTACATTACTTTAGTTTTTTTTTTTTTATGTACTAATACATCTTGATAGTAATAATTCAGCTAGAAATGCCTATTCTATTATAATGCACAAAACAAATATATCAGTGCATCTTCTAACATGCCTCCGGTGATAATAAAACGCGGATGACATCACGGCACGGTTGTAACAACTTGCCCTTGGCTTGAGTTGGCAGAACTCTAGAAGGTCAATCTTATGCATTATTCATGAACGAGATACCCACATATCGAGGAACTAGAACTAGTCATATAATTAATGTTAAATTTCCAGGTTTGATTGACTTTAGATCAATGGATTCTATTCTAACTTACGATGCCAAACGCAAATTCTATTTTTTTTTTAAATGATTTTGTAATCATACAAAATCATCCGAGCCTGTTTTACTTTTGTTGATAACTTTTCTTTTAAATAATAAAATTAACTAATGTTCAAAATCGTGTAGGTATCCGTTTTCGTCTTGAATATTTTCACGAAAACAGCTCTCCTACGTAAAACAGAATTATTAAAAATAGCCGGCGACTCACACCGCTCAAGGTAAGGACGCAACCCAAATTATTTTAATGTATTCTAGATACAATCAAGGCTTTCAAATAACTACTGAAAGCCCAGTGAAAACTCACAAGTAAATAGTACCTAATTGTATCTAGGTACCTACTACAAAATACGCAATATCTGAACTCAAAACATGAACTTATAATCAGTAGGTAAAGCAAACACGCGTCAACACATTAAAATGCTTCAAATTTGAAAAAAGAACAATAAAATACCTCGAAACAGCAAAGGGAGTGTTCAAAAAGTTATCACAGATGCACTATGGTTTTTGTCACTTCACTTGTAATAATATTTACGGTTTCCCGCGTGATTTTATTGCACTGTTGTGCGACGCGCGCTGCGATCGCCGGTCGAGGTTCGTCTGGCCGTGGACGCTTGGGGCTATGACGTATCATCATGATCACTCTAATAAGGAACTAGGCTACCAAATTAATTCTCCTGCTTAGTTACCAACGCTAAGTGTTTTAATAGGCATGCATTTTATTTAATTATATGAGACAAAAAACTATTAATTAGGACAGCTAGAAAAAGTCTATGCGCCACCACTTTTCAAACAAAACATAATGAGCCTATAAACACAATATCTCTGAAAACAAAATAACATAATCAATGGAGTATGTTAGTCGTAGTAGATTAATTGGTCATGCATGACCAACCTTTACTGATTTATTTTTAGTAAGTATATATAAATCGGCTACATAAAATATTGAACCTAGGCCGTGTTTATAAAATGTTCTACTGAAAAATATTTAGAACCTTTTTGGGATCTAGCGTGGTCCTTTAATTATTTATCTGTCCTCAACATAGATTTAGGATTTTTCTATCTATGGATTAATCTCATCAAATTAAACTTTCAGCGATGTTTACAATACCTTACAAACTACCTAAACTGTAGCCTATTAAACGGGCTTAATAAGTAAAAAAATGTTTGCCGAAGATAAACTAGTGATTTATTATTAAAAAATAGTCTAATATTACTGTGCAATCCTAAAACCTAATCCTAATATTATTTTGTGTCTGACCTACGCCTCGCATCAAATGCAACATGATCAACGTTCTCTCTTACGTCGGCATGGACATGCATTCGGAAGTTTGCTTGTGGACTATATTAGGGTTGGTGCGAACTATATTTGACGCCACCTTATTCAAAGTGAACTCAAATCTCAAACAGGTTTGTATATCATAATCACACGTCATTAAATATTTTGCAATATCTAAGATTTATCATCTTCCTACCAGGTTTGGCAGATGACGATGCCGGAGGAGTTGTCTATGCCTGTGCAGAGGGCGCTGCGCACCATGATCTCAGGAGTGATGCTGGTCAAGTGCTTCACAGTCTACGTTTACCTCGCCTCCTATATTGTGCTGATGTATCCAGTCTTTTTGGTAATTATTTGCATATCGGCCTTTATTGATTCAGATGTGTTATCAGGTATATTCTTAGCGATGTGTTGAGGGAAACCTTGAAAGATCATAAAGACACTTCGTTGTTCAGTCGACTGTTCCAAGTTATTGTGATTACGCACCGCCAGGTAATGTTAGGTTTACCAAATCCTCCAAGAATTATTCTACCAATCTACCTAGTTCTATTGGAGAGACCATACAGTAATGGGCCCAAAACCAATAACAATACCATATAACACATACGAAAAATGATCGAGAGTAGGTATAACCAGCCATAAATTCGGACTATTGTGCGGTGCAGTGGATACCATAACACCCCTATTCACGTTCCCACTGCTGGGACACAGGGACTTCTCTCTTGACGAGAGAGATTAGGCCTTAATTCACCACGCTGGCCAAGTGCGGGTTGGTGAATGACACATGTCCTTCAAACTTTTTCCAAAGTTCTCAGAACATGCCGGTTTCCTCACGATGTTTGCCTTCACCGTTAGAGCACGTGTTTATAAAGCACACATAATTTTCCAAGAAGAAAAATCAGAGGTGCGCGGCGGGGTTTGAACCCACGACCTTCGGAATGAAAGTCGAGTGTGCTCCCACTTAGCCAACACGGCTCCAGTGGAGCACACGGTGCAGTGGATACTCAGTAATAAATGTTGGAACAACAGGAGGAACGGCCGACCCTGGTTCTGCCGTGGCTGCTGCTGGCTGCGACGAGGAAGCTGCTCTGCGAGCTGACCTGCCTGGCCTTGGGGCTCGGCGCGTGCGTGCTGCTGGGCCCGGCCAAGCCGCCCTGCGTCAAGTTCGTCATCGTGAAGCTGCTGTCGATAACGCCGGCATTTTACGAATGGATGCTTATGTTCAGGTGAAGTTTCTCACTACTATACTAACACGTCTTGATCTTGGTTGGGTTCAGCGCTTGAGGTGGTTTATGGCCGCCGTTCAAGTAATGAAAGTATTGAAGCATGAGGTCGTGCGTGAGTATCATCTTCTTTGCTATATCTAGACTTAGAGTATGTTTTAAATGGTTGGTATTTGTACTAGTGAATCCCTAAGTGCCTTTTATTTGGGAGACGTGTCGAGCCGCGAAGAGTTGGTAACCATTGTCTTTTTCTCTGGATGTAGGGCTTGATAGTTTGCTTCTTATACTCAGTAACATATAGATAATAAATATCTTTACGAGTACAAAATATACTTACAACAGCACTCAGAGTACTTACTAAGTCATGCGGGACGTCTGTTTGTATCGATCACTCGTTCGATCGTCATGTCTAGATACTAAAATTAGTTTGTTATGTTATAGCCGAACCGAGTCTCGCGTACAACTCCTTACAACAGATTTTCTAAAATTAATAGAATACAGTTATCTTCATCTTCCTAATTTCTTTGTATTACAGCTATTACCATGTGCTAAAAGTTTCGACGGCTTTCAAGACATTTACTACAGCACTTCCAACGAAAGACAACGATTATGGACTGGAATTGGCTGTCCGTAGACGGCGGACGAAATCTTTGCTGGGCGAAGATGAGTTGAGAACTGAAATTGTTGCGAGTCTGTAAGTTTTATTGGTCGTTATTTACAGGAGGCTCTAGCTAGACTCTATAAAATTATAAGCAGATACAATATTGAATATTTAGTTAATTCGATTAGTATTCAATATTTTATCTCATCAGATAATTGTCTTATGATATTCGACTAAGGATAGTAAAAAATCATCTCTTTTTAAACTAAGGGACTATGTATCAGAAAAGGCTGCAGCGTCGTTCTTTATATTGTACCAACTTTTTAGATCACCTACCCTTGTAGTTAAGCGTAGTAATTATACCAAATCCCTCAAGACATACATATAATAGGTTTATATGTACATAATGGAGTCTATTGGTGATTAATGAAAGGTAATTTTGGTTACCCATTACTGATGATGATAAATTGACAGAAAAAATATCAGTTACTTACATTAAATTTCCAGTTCAAATGATTTGCGTTTGTTGGCAGCTACGGAGATGGAAACAGAAGCAGTGTAGTTTCTAGACCTGCAACATCTGTTGCAATATCGTCCAAAATAAACTATGCACTAGACACCAGTTCTGATGATATTGTATCAAACACAGACGCGTCACCTCTAACGCAAGCAATTTCAAAAAATATGTCAGATACGGGTTCTTATGAAGAGTGGTATGGATTTGATGTCATAGCGCCAAAGATTGCGGATAGAATTCTGGATCAGTTCGTATTGATGATGCTGCGGATAGGAGCATTCAAACAAAGAGAAGGGAGTGAAAGTAATATTGAAATGTTGAAAACCATATCTTCTCAAGGAGTGTCTAAAACAATAAATCAGCCACAAATTAACGCATCTCTTCCTGGTGACGATGCTGATACTCCACATTTTGTTGGTAGTAGTAAAGGTAACACTGCTTCGTATTTAAGAGAGTATCCGCATATATTTATGAAGAAGGATATTCCAGTGTCATCAGATCAGACACTTGCTGCTATTAAAACTGTTCACGATAGACTCAGCGATAACGCTAATACTTCAAAGAGCCGACGATATACTGTTTCTGTGCCAACGAAAACAAAGCATATTGATAAACCTCCTAGTCAAAATTCTGTGGTTTTACAAAATAAACAAGTAGAAGAAGAAATAAAAACTAAATCAACAAGAGACGAAGCGAGTCAACCTAAATCGTCAGTACCAATTGTAATAAAAGCAGAGTCCAACAATAGCTTAGAGATGAATAATAAAAAATCTGATATCAAAATAATAAGCGTGAAAACTTCCAAAGATAACATAAAGACTGGCCCACCTAATTTGGAGTCTAACAATAAGAAAGGACAATTTAAAAAAGAAATACAATCAAATGTTATAGACGTGACTTCATCTAAATCTAAACTTAATGAAGATATAACAAAACAAAATAGTTTCGACACAGAAAATTCTAAGGAGAAGCTTAAAAATAGCTTAGAATTGAGCAATAAAAACATAAAACAATTTGAATTAAGCTCGGAAACTTCTAAAGGAAAGCTTGACAACATCTTAACTGGACAAACATTAAATCAAAATGGTAGCACGAAACAATCCAAGGACGATCTTAACAAAAAAACACTCTCGTCAAATGATGCTAAAAATGAAGAACCAAAAGCAAGTAGTTCACAACCACATGAAAAAAAACGATTAGATTAACATAAAGCAGAGTACATTTATCAAAATAAAGGTAGACAGTTTCAATAATAATATACACGTTCATTCTTATATTTTATAGACAATAAACCATCAGAAGATAATTAATAGGTTATCAACAATCAAAAGATTATAAAAAGGTTGAGAAAATGTGTTACAATACAGAAAAAAATTATAGCTAAGGTAATATAATAATGATTTTAGTATACATTATATTTATTGATGGGGATCGCATATCGTACAGCTCACAGCAACCTGTGGATCCAAATAAATAACACGGTAATTGAATTCATTAGGATCAATCAAATCGAATTGATACATTGGTAGTTTATTAGTAATAGCCCACACAATTTGCGGTACTTCGTGATCTATTCGCAGATCGTTAGGAAATATCATCGTGACATTATTTTGTGCTACAATCGCTAAGTTCTTAAGAGCATACGGTTTGCGGGTGTCCCAACACCCGATACTGTCTCTCGAAATGAGGTTGTAGAACATAACACCATTGCGGTCCACCGCCGCGGCCGACACCTGTCCGTCGGCGCCGCGGCTCTCGCCAAGCAGCTCAAATTCACTCACAGAGTTATTCACACGTGAAGGATCACGAATTACAGACGTTTTCACAACAAACTCCAAAGAACTCGACATTGAGTGATAGTACAGTAACCTGTCACCTTGGTAGTATTTCCCGAGAGACATTCCGAATAAACCATCAGACCATTGGTAGTTCAGGCCGTGTAGGGTATAGTTGGACAGTAACGGTTCAGGGTAAAAGCTATAGTGGTTGAATCTCCAGAATGTGGCGTCTTGATTTCTGAAAACGATAAGTCCAAATCGCCACGCATCTGCGATGTAAACGTGCAGGTCTCTACAGCGGCCATCTCTTGAGTCCACGATTATATTCGTTATCAATGAGTTTTGGAGAACAAACTGGCTTGGTATTGGATACCTTGCCACAACTTTATCAGTGCTCAAATCTATAGCGAACAGCGTAGGTGGGCATAGTTGACGAGGGGTTTCAAATGCTTCCACTTGTCCTGAGTCGAGAACCCACATTGTGCCGCAGTGGTCGACGCTCATTCGGAAAACAGAAGTGAATCCTGTGCAGTTGCCTGTTGAACATCAAAACACATAGTTTACCTCGCAGCTTGTCTATTTTTACCTGAGTGGCATGTCTTGTGTCTATACGAACATATGTATATGCAAATTTACAAAGTTATGAGTATCAAGTAATTTTAAAACAAGCGCCAGTTTAGATTTATCTTGTACCTTGGCATTGGCATTTGAAATTAATTGAGTTCGTAAAACACTTATGGCGAAAATTCACATCACTTATAATGAACTTATTGCTTACCCGCATTATGCCAGTCCCAGGAAGGGTAAGGCTGGAGGAGGGGCGACTCGGACTGCGCATCAATCGGTAAGGATGAGAGGGTGGCCGGCACGCCTCGCTTCCACCGCGGAGTACTGATGAACAGACGCTGCTTCCAACGCTCTATCCCTAGTGTGATCACACTCTTTGGAATAAAATTTCTGTAAAATTTTACCAGAAATTATTAAAAGTTAAGGAAATCTATTACAGAACATATTTATTTTAATACAGTGATTTCAAGCTAAGTGAAGTTCAAACTAAATATTTAATAATTAAAAATTATAGTAGGTGTCGTTTTAAGAATCTCATAGTTAATTTGATGGTATTTACTAAAGGTACCCAAATGAGAACTTACAATAAGACTTCTAAAATATATGCTATTATACTCGTATATAATAAATACATACCCATTACGAATAGCTTCCTCTCTTTGACCCGGAGGAAATTCGAAATCGATTTGTTTCCATCGATACAGAGTGCCTAGCGACTTCTTGTTTGCAATCTGCTCTGCGCCCGCGCCACATAGCGCGGAGGCTAGCACCAAGGTCAGCCATATTACATTTACCTGAAAGAATATAGTTAAAAATAACTGTCGTTAGCTGATTTTAGAGTGCAAACGATATTTCCCACGATTTTTTTTTATTTTTTTCTATTAGAAACGAATCATGGCGTTATTCAATAATAATAGTCTGGTTACTTAGTAAAATCCATAATACATAATTAATATATTGATTGTTCTCAGTGAGTTTCCTCATCTTAATCATTTTTTCATTTTAATCATCACGAAACTTAACTTTGATACTGGTAAAACATTTTGATAAATTGGAATTGAAGTTTTGAAGTAGCGGGTGGCCCAGTTTATTTGCAGACAAGTGTAGTTAGGTGTTAATAACATTAGGGTGAAGCTTCTAACAGTTTGCCCTACACAGCAAATAGAAAATATACTCCAAGAAGAAGTATATCCGTTTTGACGTTGAAAAAATAATGGCAACGGCGGCATGGTAAATAAATAAAAATTACACGATGAAGACCCGTGTTATAACACCTAAAATAAATAAAATAATTATTCGACGTCTTATCGTAGTAAATAGCATTACTTACGTTTTATTAGGCATATATTTAATCAATAAATCTCTGCCTGCTTTCGGTTGCTGTACCTTATGCCCAATAGAGCATATTAAAAATACCTTATATAGAAACCTTCTGACTTCCGTTCTAAGCAGGTTTATGTAAATGCTGATATTGTTTGACAATACTGCTCTTAACTTTAAAAGTATTTTTAAAAAAGAGAAAGAGAAAAAGAGAGTTTTAGAAAGAGTTTTTATAGTGGCCTCGATGGTCAAATTTCAAGAAGCTTTAAAGATAAATTATTATTAAGTATTCGTCAGAGTGCCGCGCCAATTAATCACAATCTACAGCTCGAGTATTTACATGTATGACCTTTATTTAAGTTCTAAAGATCCTTCATTGTCTCAAAGCTCAATAGTTTTTGTCACGTTATATTACACAAAAGCTTTCGCTCTATATAAAGTCAAGAACCAAACCACTTCTGAAGGTCAAACATCAATTATGATACAAAAAATACCTACCAAAAATGTCATCACTTTGAAAAATATATTCTCTCATGAATATTTTTCGAAATCTTGCTACCTAATGCAACTTTTATGCAAATAAGGTTACAAAACCGCGTCTTAGTCAATAATATTATAATTATTCTCTCTATTCCTATATTTAAAGTTTTCTTTCCTGATTATTAATATTTGCTTAATAGAGCTATACACTTAATATTATTGAGAAGGTAACGCAATAACTAAGAACTTATTTAATGGGATGTTAAACTAACAAAAAGATAGTGGTGAAATTAGGTCTTAGTATTTTTATCTACCTACCGAGATACGGAGATAAAGGACGACTACTTACTGCAAAGCATCAAAAAGCAGCAAAAAATTAAATAAAAGATCCATTGATTTCACAGTCAAAAGAAATAATCATTTTCATCAACTTTTATGTCCCAAAAAGTTTGGATTGATATATCATCACCATCATCATCACCCCTATTTACGTTCCCACTGCTGGGAAACACGCTGGCCAAGTGCGGGTTAGTGAATGACGCATGTCCTTCAATATTTTCAAAGTTCTCAGAACATGCCGGTTTTCTCACGATGTTTGCCTTCACCGTTAGAGCAAGTGTTTGTTCAAGCGCACATAAATTTTATCTAGAAGAAAAATATAGGTACCTTTAGAATGAAATTCAACCGTGCTATCACTGAGCCAATACGGCTCACGATTGATATTATACTTAACTATAATTATGTATTAGGTATTAATTTTATTTTTTCCTTTTAAGTTACGTGTTGTTCAACCAGACCCATTCAAACATGTAGTCGTAATACGACTATGATTGTAATAAATATCAATATAAAATGTTCCCTTTCCTTATCTGTTATACTTTTGTACAAACTTCATATATTATGAAAACATATAATAAATCAATTTAAAAGGATAAATTTTGCAATAAAATTAAATGACACTTACCACATTCATTTTATTCGTTAAACTTGCAGGCACATTACACGTCTATTCGTTCCGAATATTGAAGCTAATATGCATCAAAATGAGGCAAATTAGTTACAAAATCTTTGAACCACCTTAGTTGTAGGTTGTTTGTATCAATGTGGATTAATAATATGCTGTCAGCTGTCTGCGAAGTCGAATACTAGTTTCAACTATTGATTACGAAGTACCTAAGGTGGTGTCAAGAATTTTCCTTAAAATGTTTATCTATTGGAGAACGTTTCTTTTTTTTAAACACGTGAAACAAGTTCCCTGCTCATGATATACTCACGGTCATCTAAGTTAAATATTGAATAGTAGAATTCGTTTTGTAAAGATTAAATATCCTACCTGGAGCAAATATCGTGGTTTTGCAGAAGTGTTAATAATATAATCAGTGTTTAGTTACTATTTTATTTTGTTCTCTATTTATATTTAAGACTATAGCGTTAAAAATCGTTTACTAAACTGCACCTATTTTCTAAAAATGTAATACTTTTTCCTTTACTTTAAACAAGAGCAATCACTGATGTAGGTAAATCGTTTCAAAAATAAATATAGATATTTCAATTATTTACAGATATCTATGCAACTTACTTATTACTATTAGGTAATATACAAAACCTTAAAATATTCTTGTAAATTATACAAAGGTGAATTAATTCTAATTATGGCAGCAAACCTCGATGTAAGAACGATAAGCGTACGGGTTGTTGTATGGCGGGGTCACAGATGGTACCCCGCACCGCTTCCTGCGTGTCGGCGTACATGATGCGGTAGTTGAAATCATTGGGGTCTAAAGGCCCGGCTTGGAACATTGGCAGTCTATTCGATATCACCCATACACTTTGCTGCATATCCTGATCAACCTTTATATCATTAGGAAATATTAGAGTTTCCATGTTTGACGCCACGACACCTTGTGTGTGCTTCTCATACAACTTTTTCGAATCCCAGCAACCAACGCTATCTCTCATGACTAGTCCATAGTACAATACACCTTTTCGATCCATAGCGCAAGCAGAAGCCTGGCCGTTCAGCCCTCTACTCTCTCCTAGCAGTTTAAAATCAGCGGAACTGTCGTTGACTCGTGATTGATCTTGAAGAACCGAAGTTGGCACGAAGAATTCTCGGTAACTTGCTAAAGAGTTGAAGAATAGAACTCTATCTTTAAATCTTCCTGTAGGTGACAGTGCTAAGCCAAATACTCCATCCGGCCATTGGAAGTTGAGACCGTGCAAAGTGAAGTTAGAAGCTAAAGGGTCAGGATAGAATAATGGATTTGAAAATCTCCAAAATGCGGCATCGCTTTGTCTGAACACTAGTAGTCCGAATCTCCAAGTGTCAGTGATGTATAAATGTAGATCTGAACAATCCTCTGTTCTCGTGTCCACGATAATGTTTGCGAACAAGGAATCTTGTAGTACGTATTGATCTGGTATTTTGTATCTTGCAATTAGCTTGTCTGTGTTGAGATCGAAGAGGACTACACTGGGGGGGCATATTTGCTTTGGGTCGTCTTGTGAATCTATTTGGCCAGAGTCGAGGACCCATAGCCTCCCGCAGGAGTCAGCGTTTATGCGGAATACCGAAGTAAGTCCGGAGCAGTTGCCGTTACCTCCATCTGAAAAAAAATGTCCAATTTGTAGAAAAAACCTATAAAAGACATTGTTCTACATTTAGCTATTATAAATAAAATGTCAACAAAAATATCTCTACTATTGATTGAGAGTCACATGGAAACATAAAATACTAGGCTAATAACTTATCTTAATGTTTTTTTTTCTAGAAATATATTAAATATCTTGCATAAAGCCTTAGCATAAAGCGCAAACTTTTAACGCAAGAGATACTAAGGTATAAGGTACAAAGATAAAACAATTCGTAAAAAATACAGTTTTACTTACTAAAAGCTCTATGAAAGCTCCAATCAGGATATGGTTTGAGTGGAGGAGACGCCCAGCTCCCGAAGCGGGGCAGAGTGGCCAGCGTGGCCGGCACTCCGCGCCGCCAGCTCGGCAGCGTCACCCACAGCCGTGAGCCCCACACCTCGAGCCCGAGGGGCAGGACGTTCTCAGGGATGAACCTCCTAGAATTAAAGAAACAAATTGTGATATAAAAAGTAATATATATACTAAAAGTTTACGAATCTATATGATAAGATCTTTCATAACTTCTGCGAAACTCAAATTCTTATATTTTATCTTTGTCAGTAACAAAGACAGTGTAGGTTCTTCGAAAAAAATTGTAATGGTCGAAAATATATTTCACCTGCATGGAAAACCTACTGAAAGCTAATTATAGAGTCACCTCTGGATAAGGTCTACTATATAGGATAGGTCCTGAATTTTCCATATATTAAAAATTACCATGGAGTTAACATTCAAACTACATTTGTGAAATACATAATCTCGTTTACATTATGGATTGCTTTACATTTGAATCTTTCTGATTTCGTACAGGCCCTATAACCTAAGAGCCCGTGATGGCCAGACCTTCCTTTAATTCACAAGCGTGAAAATTCTTTCATGTGTATGTCTAACATAGGTAAGAATAACCCCCAAACATGAAACCTGGATCGTGGTTCCTTTGGGAGATAACAACCTTTTACCTGTTATCTCCCAAAGGAACCACGATCCAGGTTTCATGTTTGGGGGTTATTCTTACCTGTGTTAGACATACGCATGAAATAATTTTTACGCTTCAGAATTAAAGGAAGGTCTGGCCAGACCGGGCTCTTAGTCTACTATAATAGCCGTATAGATTCTTTGAATGTGAGTATGCAACAACATAATTATCATAAACCAAGTGTTTCAATTTTCTACGTGATACATAAACAACTCCCAACATAATCAAATCATGGTACGAATATTGTAACGTACCCGGTGGCCACGGCATAGTCCCGATGCCTCGCAGTCGGGAACTCGAAGTCCACGTGTTTCCACTTGTACAGCGTGTTGAAGGGCGGAGTGTCAGTGTCCGCTGGCATAGACTGCGGCTGAGCCACTCCCAGCATTGCCAGCCATAGTGTCATGCTAGCAGCGTTTTTACGATCTGAAACAACAAGAAAAAAACATGCTCTTTTACTATCGAAGTCAGTACAAATTTGGAGGACCATAACTATTCCGAAGATTTGACCAAATTCCCTTTTATTTTATACTTTTATTTTGAGCAGATTTTGAAGAAAGTTCGGGGTCATCCGAAAGTTTCATTAATGAACATTATTGCATAATGGTTCAAATAATTAGTAACAGTTCAATCCGTTATTATTACGGTTTACTAATCAATTTTCTCTTTTCATACTATTTCTTTAATAATTATTATCTCTTGCGTAAAAATTAATAACTAAATAGTACTTTATAATAAAACTGTGATATTGATTGTGATCTTTGAACTAAAGTATCAATTATAAACGTAAAGTTTAGGTACCTATTTCACTTGAAAACTACTCAACGTATTTTTAGAAAACTTTACAATATTATAGTTTACATTTACATATTAAAATAACATGTAGTCTATTTTAAATCCAACATAATGCGGTCAAAGCAGGCGGAATAGTCGTAAATTATTTAAACTTATATTATTTTTTATTTCCGAGATAATCTATCTTGCTTTTACTATAAATACAAAACTTACACATTATTATTATATAAATTCACGTTTACACTTCGTCACAATTTCTTTCGTGTAAAGCCAAGATTGAGCGATGAACAAATACTGGAAGAAATCGCGTAACATAATGTTAGGCACCGTCAAAACTAAACGAACGACGGATGTTTATTAACAAGGCATTCGGTAAAGTTATACTTGGGTACTATTTGATTGTGTGCTGATTAAATAATAAAGGACTGAATGACCAATGTTTCGTAATATTTGTAGGACGGACAAACAATACTAAATGTTTAATTATCAACTTTTATTATAACTAGTTATGCGCCCGCGGCGTTGTCTTTGTTTTTTTCCGCTGAAAATGGTGTTTACCTGATGTAAAAAGTAACCTTTTTCAGCCAAATTTAAAAAATTTACCAAATTTCATGCGAGAATTAAAAACAGTGAGACATGCATTGCAATAACAATTAGGTGTGTGTTTTGGTTTATTTCTATTATTTGATATTTATCACCATACGAGGAAGCCATAGGCCGTCCACTGATGGATATCTGCTTCTGCTTATTAGATCTTCAGTTGTCGTTACGTTGTGATATTTTATAATATTTTCTGTACAAAACCTGGTATTTTTTCAATATTATTTTCTAATACTTACCTACTCACTGTTTCTGATGATGCCTCCGCCAGTATCTATAGCACAAAAATTCACAGTGTCCAATATCCACGCGTGGTCGGTGTTTAGTTCACGTACACATATATTATGTTGATTTTTCGCGAATCGTTTGTAGGTAAAACGTAGGGGTAGGTTCGTGTGTTGAGCATACGATATTCTCTTTGAATCACTACTTATAATGCCACCTTACAGTAGTTTTAATTAACCTTAAGTTTAATGCGTCGTATACTCCAATAGTATAAAATGTACATGAAAAGGGAACATTATGAAACACTGAAATCGAATAGTTGTTTTTTATACATCAATTATTTGGACTGTTGTTGGGGGAGCGAGTTACAAAAATCGAAGGTTAAATGTAGGTACCTAAGTACTTACCTACTTATATAGATTTAAAAAAAATGAGTAGCAATTTGAATTAGATGTGTCTTTTAATAATTTTAGAAAAATAATAGCTGTCATTTCCGTGTAAGCTAGGTATAGGTTGTGTCTGATACAATAAGTTACTTTCACCAAAGGCTTGGTTGAAACCGATTGCTTAAGGCACATACACATGAGGTAAACACACTGGTATTAACGATTCAGATACACGCTAACTCTAAAAACACTAAAGTCTAGTTATCATCATCAAGAACTGTATCATGAGATTTGTACCAACCAGATAAAATCCAATTTAACCGATTTATATTGATTGGATTAGCGTCTTAGCATTTTACGACTTTACCTAATGAAGTCGAACATTTTACAACGTATATAATTTAATGTACAAACTTCGCCAGCGTAAATTAAGGCCTAATCTCTCCCCAAGAGAGAAGTGTTTTTTAGAGTTATCGTGTTTTCCAGGAGTGGAAACGTAGAGAATGCGGGTGCCTAATTTTTATTCCTCAAAAACTTCTATTCATCGCATACATTTTGTTTTTGTCTAGAACAGTAATTCTATGTGTAGTAACTAGTAAGATGAGTCGTATATTAATGTCACGTAGAGTTGTTAATGTAGTTAAATTCCTAGGTAGATACTTAGACTTTAATTGATGTTCAGAATGTAATCACATCACATAAGCCTGCTACATCTATTAATCTTACTTACCTTAATGACTATAATGTCTAGCAAAATGTTGAATGCTAAAAGTACAGGTTAGGCAACGAACGTAAAATCTAAAATATATTACTTACCTTCTATAACTTTAAAAGTTTAGAAAGTAAATATTTGCATTGGACACAATTTTATAACTAACTATAAAATACAGTTAAACTTACCATTAGCACTAAATGTTTCCGATGAGTTTCTTCTATTAAAATCTATTTGCCCCCGAGAAACTGTCTCCTCATTACGACCATTGTCCAAACTATGGTTTATTTCCAACGGTCCCCCTGAACCGTCTGAAGGAGACCGTTGGGAAAATTCATCGGGTCTCGGATCAAAGTTACTGTTTACATTGTTGTATTTACTCGTAATATCGGCAAAGATCATTGATGGGGCCGACCACTGTATGAACCACTGATGCGACACCGCCATTGCGCAACTTGTTTTTCATTTCACTTTAACTTTGGTTTTTGCTCTGGTTGGAGAGAGATGTAAATGTTTCAGAAACTGTCGTTGGCATTGCTAAAAATGCGTGAGAACGGTTTGGGGTCTAGAATAAGTCTGCATGAGCGCGTGGATATGGATTGCCCTTTCTTTTTGCATTGCAGCCCCTCTTGTATCTTACCTAGTGTGCTTCTTCTGCCGTAGAAAGGTGCGTTTTGCAATCATTAGGATATTAATGATAAGTTGTAATAATACGTTTCATTAATAACATATTAATAGTTTATTGAAAATTTCTTAATAGCATTGGCTATAATTAATCAATTTCACATTATTAGGGTAGGTATAATAATATACCTAAATATTAAATTTGTAGGATGTCCACTAATAAGAAAGCAAGAATTGACGGTTAACGGTAGAGCTGCTTCTTACAGGCATAAATAGAGAACTAGGAGAAATGGAAACATACAGCAGAATGTAAAATAGTGATGATAGATATTTGTTATTAAAAGTTCGTTTTTCGAAAGAGATCACAGTCAACAGATCTTCCTTAATTAATTCAAGAATATTGGAAATAAGTTTAAATTTATGAACGATGCACGATGTATGTTACTTTAAAGGGCTCCTAAGCATCCTTAAGTTTTAACGTAGAACAAAATCACTTTTACGATTTCAGCAATAAATAAATGTATACCAATATTAACCTAAATGCTGCACCAATCACGGCCGACCGAATCGCAGTTATACAACTTTATAGCACCCATTAGTTTTCACTACAATTTCTTAGAGCAATTCAAAATGCACGCACAATTTATATTTTTACTCTTAACTTTTAGTAGTATTTCGGCCATTTACCCATATTTTGATACTCAGGATTTTATTTATAACATTCCGAAAGTGTTTAGGATTTCAATTACTTTAGATAAATTGCTTGAATATTATGAGAAGAAGCCTTCAAAAGATCCTGAATGGTATATTGCCTTAGGAGTTGCAAGAGGTAAGCGTTTTTATATTTTTAAATTACCAAATTATTTATAAACACTCTGCTTTACACCACCGTTTTAGCATCCCTATTTACGTTCCTACTGCTTAGGCCTTAATTCTCCACACTGCCCAAGGGTGGGTTGGTAGACATATTGATTGATATTGTTAATCAAAATTAGTTTGTTAGAGTAGACCTACTGAGTCATCTCAGCCGTTGGCATCTGCGCAACGCCTATTCATACTGGAGATTTTATGTGACTAGTAAATTTATCTACTAATAAGTTAGCCAAACTTTACAAGATTATTGCGAAATGGACCCTCCATAACAATATTTTATTTTAAAAATGTATTTTATTTGTGTTGTGACGTAATAATTATTCAAGTACTTTCAGTAGGGACTTCGATATGCAAAAAAAACAATTGCTACAAAGATGAACGTTCATAAACCACACACTAAATTGCTGCCTCACTTCTTAATTACGGTGGACGTAAAACTTATTAGCATACTTTTTACATTTGCTGTGTTCAAAAAACCCTTTTCATTGGTTTAGGTCAACTAGAATATACCATAAATGAACTTGACAAGTCAGTTCCGGAGAAGCTTCGAGAGAACCTTCAGAACATCACGCGACGGATGGACCGCATCCACAACAGCACTGACGTGGAGAACATGAGCTATAGAAGCAAGGACTATCAGTATGGTAATAGAAAACAAATTACTTTTACCTATACCTATACTATTTACCTATCGATCGATATTAAATTACAAATAACATGTATGTATATATTCCTCTAATCTGCTCACCAAATTATATGATTTTTTATTGTAACACATTTTTTAAATTGGTACAGGTACGGCAGAATTAATGGTAACTTACATCAATTCACTTATAGTAGTAGGTAGGTCAACGTAGATACTTTTAGGCGATAGTCACTGGCAGGTTTATTTCTCAAGCAGGTTTAAAAATAACTATTTAAGAGTCCACACCACGTTGAATTGCTCAATAGGTATCAGTCTGTGAAATGCAGTAAAAACAAACTAAACGGACTACGCATACTTAAACTAAAGCATTCAGTTACTTAACTGTTACTATGCACCAAATCTCGCCTAATACTCTTACAACATAAGAATAACTTGAGAATTGATGTTGCAAAAAAATTTGGCACCTCATCACGATTATACACACACATTAGTTATAGAATGAGTTTCATAGACATTAATACCATGAAGAGATGTTGCAAATTTTTTGTGCTCCAAATATATGTGGAGTTTGAACGATAAGGCATAAACGAGGCCGTTACTTTCTTAATCAAGCTTTGTTGCTATGCCGCAATCTTTAAAACCGATAAAGCTAACTCCCATAATTGTGCACTCAATGTTTCACTTTGAAACACATTTTGAACTACGTGTAGTTCTACGGTCGAAAACTTTCACGTTACCACGTAATAAAAACATTTTTTGGTTATTAGCATTCATTTTGCTGACGTAAATTTATTGTCTAGCTGGCGTAATTAGCGCATTTATCTGTAATGCAGACGCAATCCTTAGATTTATTATAATATTTATATCACAATAATTAAAACAGAGTAGGTATTGCTGGAGAAACAATCAACTACTACTTGGATACGGATAGGTTGACATTATATGAGACTGATCCCAATAAAATTATCAAAGACTAGAACATAGGTACTCGTACTTGTACATTTTACTGTCAAAGTTTAAACTTTAACCATTTTAATAACACACCTTCTTATAAACAAATATTACCATAGTCCTTTCCACCTATTGGTGAAATAAGGTCCCGATTGTTAAATCCACTTTCATATATACCCCGTCAACCTTCAGCTTCGAATTCGCGACCTTTTTGCCAAATACTGTTACCATTACCACCTTATTAATTTACTTTCACACCAACTCGAGCAAATTGCCCTTCAAATAATCTAAGTACCTATCGATTGCTGGTTTTGTTACATAAAAATTATATGGAGGGTCTTCTTTTTTGACCACGCGCCATCACTAAACTCCGGTAGACGCAAAACATTTTTTCTAGAAATAAATAGAATAGTATCAATTCTCCGGTTTTCCGTAAAACTTTAAAGATGGCACATGGCACTGAATCTAATTAGTTAATTTTTACTACAGTGTCCAAAGCGATTCTCACAAATATGGATGTCCTGTCAGCAGTCCTAGAACCCATTACCATAGGCACTATGGGGACGCAGAAACCATACCGATTTACCTTCGAACAATACGTGCAAGAGGCAAGAACAAAGATGCCTACAAGGAAAGCGGCTGGTAATTTTAATTAATATTATTAGAGCGTTAGGCCTACCTTATATATACGAGTACCACCTATATATACCAATATAAAACATTAAAATGCATCATCAATTTGACCAGGTAGGTATATTATCTTTTTTTCACATGTTCTTTATTTGATGTCTAGCACAAATTCCAACAAAACCTTTAAAAAGCAAGTTGCTTAAGATCACAATAATCTAACTTTACAGAACTGAATCACCGCAAACCAATCTAGAACAGAAACAAACCCAGTAAAAGCTTTTAAGAAAACTGATTTCACCATAATGATCTAGAATTCTAGATTGTAAACTTAATGTTATTATTATACCTCTAGATGCATGTACAATGCAGCTACTGATATCAGCAATGGAAGTACAGACTACAGTCTCTGAAGAAGCCTGCGAAGTATCTCCAGAGTGTTCGGCACAAGTGATCAAAGGATCCGGACTGGCTTTCCAGCAGATAAGTCGACTAAGAACCGCTATGCTTGCCAAACTCTTCGACTGTATGGAAGGCATAGATATTTCCGCACACATATACAAACTCTGCATACAGATATACAAAGAGACAAAATCTCTTGAAGCTTGGGATCACCCTGTTGGAACTCATACTCTTTTCATGCAACAAAGTAGGTATCTACCTAGTTTTAATAAAAAACAAAGTTCGTTACGATTTATAGTCACGTTTTCGCGATCATCGGACAGATCATTAGCTATCAAGTTTGATCAAAAAAGGAAACAGTTGATCACGCCTGGTTTATCGCAGTAACAATACCACTTAGGTGTAGACTTTTAAAAATAAAGGTGCGCCTTTTGGTATTTGAAAGCAAAAAGTATCAAACAATATCCAGATAGATAGATTACTTAAATTGATGGACTATTATTATCTCTTACAATAGGTACGGCAATCAGCTGCAACCGAGATTGTTGTTTCAACAAACAATTAGATAGAGAGTTGAGAGTTGTATATCAAAACTTTCTTAATACATTGTAAAATAGCCTAAATCATTTTAGGTCATGTTATGAGAAGATTTTCATCTGGGAAGGTACCAAAAAAGTTACCATCTTATATCTAGGTACTTATATTTAACAAAACTCTAAAATAAACTAGTAAAAAGTACACCTAATGGAACCATTGTGAATAAAATATTCTCAGTAAAGAATTGAATGAGTGCGTAATTTGGATCCACGAACGTTATATAGCTATAAATAAACAAATTTCTTTATATATATAAGCTTAGATTATTTTAAGCATGGACTATGTTAGAGCACAACAAATGGAGAGTAGAATAGAAATATAATACTCATAATATTTTCCAGTTTTCTACTGCGCCGCTCAAGGATACGGCGAGTTCATAAAACCGCGATGGATGAACAAGATAATGGCCTGGCAGGAGCCCAAAGGGTGCTACTCTGACGACCGCCAAGCTTTCCTCAGGCTCAGTGGATACGTTGGCCCTTCTAATGTGTCACCAGAAAAAGAGAAAGAGGTAAGTCACTTTATTATTGATTGTCGGAATTATTTTCAATTTTACGATATTGATGAATGTAATATCATGCGTGATAGTACGATGCTGTAATCAAAGAGCAGCATACAGTACCTACTCATTATGGACAGATAATAGATACTTATTAGAATCACGGCATGCATCATACATAACACGTTGCTCTACAATTTTACCCGGCTCATAACTTCAGATATATTCAACTCAAAACTTGAGGTTGAGCTGATCTTTCGCCGAGATCGCCTAAATGTATCTTATTGTGCATTTTGATAAATGTGTAGTATATTGTGACAGCCTAAAAATAGCACCATCGTATAAATTATTAATGGATTTAAAAATCTGAATACGGACTTGAGCGTCGTTCTGTATTGGACCAAGAGCCTGTGATGGCCAGACCTTCCTTTAATTCACAAGCGTGAAAATTATTTCATGTGTATGTCTAACATAGGTAAGAATAACCCCCAAACATGAAACCTGGATCGCGGTTCCTTTGGGAGATAACAACCTTTTACCTGTTATCTCCCAAAGGAACCACGATCCAGGTTTCATGTTTGGGGGTTATTCTTACCTATGTTAGACATACACATAAAATAATTTTCACGCTTCAGAATTAAAGGAAGGTCTGGCCATCACAGGTTATAGTCTGTACTAAGAGCCCGGTCTGGCCAGACCTTCCTTTAATTCACAAGCGTGAAAATTCTTTCATGTGTATGTCTAACATAGGTAAGAATAACCCCCAAACATGAAACCTGGATCGTGGTTCCTTTGGGAGATAACAGGTAAAAGGTTGTTATCTCCCAAAGCAACCGCGATCCAGGTTTCATGTTTGGGGGTTATTCTTATCTATGTTAGACATACACATGAAATAATTTTCACGCTTGTGAATTAAAGGAAGGTCTGGCCATCACGGGCTCTTAGGTTATATATATTCTGAAGATGGATTGATTTCAACGAATTCAATTCCTCCAACTGCCGAGGTCACTCCGTGAAGCCTGCGATGACCCTAGGACGAAACTGAGCTTCTGGTCGGAGCTAGGCTGGTTACACTAGCGGACCATCCACGCACAAAGGACCAACTTTGAGTCTTAGCGGAAAAAGGAGTCCCCAAACTAACTAACTAAGATGGATTGATTATTTCTTAACCTAGTAATAATCTTAAATGGATGTTTCAGGAGGACTACCGCGTGAAGAAGGCAGCGTCCTCTGAGGGTGGATCGTGTAACTCTCTCACCTCGGCGATGGCGCTCGGCGCTATGGTCATGTACGTGCGCGCACTCCTCGAGACTGACCAAGCGTTCCAATACGATGTCTTGGGATAGGAGTTATAAGGATTTTGTTTGTGTTTTAGTTGTGTTCATTTCATTTAAATATAAGCTCAAAGTTAGCTAGCGGCTCTGCAAATGCTTCCTCGATTTTATTTTAGCACTGGTAATAAAACTTGTATTTTAATTATGTAGATGTATTATTTTACCTTTTCTTTACCGTGCCCCCCATTATATGCAGTCAAGTAAAATAGCACACGGACGTACCACTAATTTGTCGAAGCTATACCTTTTGTTAAACCACACCTACCTAGAAAAAATTATGTGCGCTTTAAATAACACGTGCTCAAACAGCGAAGGCAAACATCGTGAGGAAACCGACATGTTCTGAGAACTTTGAAAAGGACATGTTGGGTCATTCTGATTGTGGGTACCAACCATCAGAATGACAGCACTTTGCCAGCGCGGTGTATTAAGAATTAAGGCCTAATCTCTCTTGTCAAGAGAGAAGTCCCTGTGTCCCAGCAGCAGGAACGTTAATAGGGGTGATGATGATGATACCTTCTGTTCTGTTGTCAAACCGACTATGGAATTGAGATACCAGAAGACTGGTAGCCGTATTGTTCTGATTCACCTGTGTTCACCAACCCTTGTAGGCGTATTGATTAGTTACGATATATCCCCAAGACCTAAAATTGGTTCTAAACCAGGCACCAGCCACCACCAGCCTGGGGTACCAGTTTATAAAACCTCCTTGAACGTAAGCCCAGCAAGAAGTCTTTAATTATAGGACTGTGACATTTTTGAAGGTCAAAATCACTTTGTGTTGTCACCTCTTTGTCACTCGCCAAGAATTAAGCAAGAAACTTTGTTTTCCGGTTGTTTTGTATATCAATTTTGGCCGTACCTACATTACAGAATGCTACGTTTATTCATTAATAAAATATGTAACCCAGGAAACAGAATGATGAGTGAAGCTAGTAGAACTACTCTGAAGCATAGCCCACCACTGTCGTTGTATGGTAAGTAATGTTCGTAATGTCCTGTAATCCTTTTGAAGTTTATATTTTCATTTCCAATATTGATTCTGGAATTCGGAAACGTACAGAACCGACCTCACTTTGAAAACTCTAAATGATTATTAAATGGCAAATTAAGCTTGTTATTTATAGGCTCAATTGTTTCTATTCTATCTCTTTGGGGCTACTGCGAGTATCTCCATGGTACAATTTCAATCAAATAACCCATTTTTTATTTTACATAAATCTTATACAGAGATAGAAAGATTAGGACCTATCTTTCCGACTTTTATAATTAGCTTATTGTTTGATTCTTTGCCAGGCATAGAAGGGCGATATGTATCGGCGCTCTACAGTGCAGCCTCTCAATTGAAGCAGTTAGACGAGACTGAGAAAAACCTTAACCAACTGAAGAAAATTCTGTTGAAACCAAAAATTATTGACTTTTTAGAAACTAGTATAATATCCCGCTCTGCGAAAGCAAAATTATTTCAAGAAATTGGAAAATCAGCAGGTAATTTATAGAAAACTTTGTTGAAGAAATTATCAGTTGACTAATGTTAAAAACTAATGTTAGAAAGGAAAATTAAGGTTTTAGGGGTAATATCTGAATAAACTTAACAGATTTTTAAGTGTTATAATTTTTGTCAGTAACATAGCACTTACCGCTTATTTTAGCAGGAAAATAAATTTTAAACGGGAAGAAACCATGGCGTTTTAAAATATGTTTTATGATTAACTGATAATTTTTCCTTTACATAGTAATAAGTTGTATTAACGAACAAAGTATATTCATTTTTAAGGTTCTCTCTCTCTCTCTGATTCCTTAATAATATCAATCATCATATTAATAATTAAAATTTAAGTATATTTATTTAACCAAAATTACAAATCTTACAAGTACAATTACAAGTACATTTAAACTTGAATTTAAAAGACAATTACATAATTGCAATAATAGTTGTATTATTTGTAATTTTAGGAATAAACGACGCTGCTATAAATTTCCTGGTAGTAGTTGCCGAGAATGGCCGTCTCAAGATGCTGAGAAGTATGATCACCAAGTTCCACGCCATGATGGTGGCGCACAGGAAAGAAGCTATGTGCGAGGTCATCACTGCACAGCGACTAGACGACAGCCAGCGGTCTGCCTTACTCGATGTTATGAAGAAATTTGTCAATAACAAAAAGATCACCCTCACAGAAAGAGTCGACGAAAAAATCATCGGCGGTATGATCGTCGGCATCGAAAATAAACATATCGACTTGAGCATTGCCAGGAAAATTCAAATGTACACTGATATTTTAAAACGAAGCGTATAATTAAAATTATGATAATTTATTGTATCATGTTATGGCCAGTTACTGAGTAAATCTTCTGCGAAATTGTTCAGCTATGGCATTTATTTCTACAGATACGATACAGCGCCATATCTGTAGCTCGTTCGTCGTTTGTTCTGCTCTATGAGATTCGTGTGGTAGGCTGGGCGGAACCCGTTTGGGGGTGGCGCTGTTCTGCACGGCGAGTTTGCCATGAGCGTGGGGATCTTCTCAGCATGTATCCTATAGTTTACTTTATCCGGACCTACGCTACCAGTCATGACTCTTTGGAAACTGGAAGTAAGCACCCATAGCTCCTGCTCGCCTTTTAGATTGTTGATGACTTTGACGCCGCTCGCAAACTGCAGGGTTTCGCGATCCACAGCGACTTGATGGAAGTTTCTGCGATTGAACTCGGAGTTGGTGTTCCAGCACCAAATGCTGGGAGGGTTCATCAAACCGAAATACATGATGCCATCGCGATCTATGGCTTGAGCTGCTGACTGGGATGGACGTTTGTCGTTAAGCAACTGAAAGGGAAATAAGATGTTTAGTAATCCAGAAACAAAGGTGCGTTTATATAGTTCTCTATAATACGCTACTCTAAACATCTAGCCCTCTTTTGCATAAAAGTCAACTAAACCTACTTTTGTTACAATACGGTTATTTTTGTTTGTTGGAATGCCTCTTAAAAAGTTGCATAAATTATGTTTTTAACATAATTTACATGTTGCATTAATGTTCATATTATGCTTAAGGGGGATTAGTGTCTACAAAGCCTAACTCGTTCTAGCGAGTAATCGTACAACAAGTATGTACTCTAGTACATACTAGTTGTACGATTCATGTGTTTGAAAATGTTAACCAAACATGTTTAAACTCACGTGAACATCGCTGGGGTTCAACTCGCTGCCGCCGAAGAGATGAGAGTCGTTCCGGAGGATGCTGGTGAACATAACGTTTTCGGTCACCGAGGCGAGTGAGTGGAAGTACAGGTAGCGGTCTTGGCCCGCTCGGTGCGGGGAGAGAGCCATTCCAATTACTCCATCCATTAAGTCGAAGCTTTCACCTGGACAACACAATAACAGTTAAATAAATAGAATATCTGTTCTATTTATTATATAAAAAAGTCCTCTTGTCATAGCAAAAGGCATGAACGGAGACGTTATTAATTGAATTATGAATTTATTTCCGAAGCAACATCTTACAAACATTACGTTTCACAACTGGGACGGAACTCCTATAGACCACTGAAAAAAAAACTAAAAGTTAAAATCAATTGGAAATGTAATTTGAAGGCTCTGTTACCCGCATGTGCCATTATGATGTCTGAGGTTTCCGCACAATAAGGAACTCATGAAATAAATTTGTTATTTTTTATTTATACAAACCGCCTGTAAAATAAAATAAAAATTCTATTGGTGGGACCGTTGTCACATGGAACTTAGTAATATGCGTTGATCTGATATTAATGATTGGTTTATCTGAATTACTCGTCCTATGCCTTATGATGATTGCGCAATAATATTTTTAATGGTGTTTGCACTCCTTCAACATAATGTAAAAAATCGTGTTTGTTTCGCACGACCGACCGGACATGAGATCACTCCTCACTCCACAGGTTATTTACCTAAAGTCAAACAATTTGAACGAACAAGCGTCATAAACCACATTAGAAACGCTAGAACGTGACTGCAAACTAAGATCAACAATAATCAAATACATGACTCCGATTTATTTTTATAGAAATTTGCTTATTTCGTAGAGACCTGTGTTTCTATTCAAATCAATTTACTTTGGTTTAGCGTGTCATTTGTATTAAACTTACACTAAATCATCCAAAACCTATTTGGTATTGGGTAATTATAATTTGTTCTGTGGTATTGGGTAGAATCGTGTCGTTTAGTGGGAAATCGGGTCTTTTTGATGTCACCATGTCAAAACCTTAGAGCTTGGAATTGAAATTTACTGAATTCTAGAAAACACCCCTGAGAATAGATGGGAAAAGAAGCAAATTACCTTCAATAGTGAAGGTGCCTTTGTCAGGGTAGGGGAAGAAAAACCGGTGCGTGACTCTCCAGGACCGGTTGTTCTTGACGTCCACCACCAGCACCCCGAAGCCGGACACGTCGGCGACGTACACAAACGTGTCTGCGCAGTCGCCGGGGCCCTGCCCGCGCACGTCCACTATCTAGAACACATAAATAGAATAGAATAATTTATAATAATAATTGATACTGCTGGACAATTCACACGGTTACGGTAAGCTCGAAGCTTGTGTTACGGGTACTAAATATCTGATATATCCAAAAGTGGCAAAAATGTGAACCGAATATTTGAATATTTCGGATTTTTACCATTCTATAACATCTTACCGAAACATACCAGAATCATCGTATATCGTATGTACTTTTACCATCGGACAATCGAACATTACTTATTTCAACTAATCTGCAAAGAAAATGCTTTTCGAACAAATGAACCTATAGTGCGCATTGATAATAAGTGGAATTCCCTATTGAACGTTTGTTTTGCCAAGTTCATACATTGAATTCCTTTGCACATACTAATGTTCTAGGAAAACTTGCTTGGCTGTTTCGCGCTATTCATTTTCGCTTTCGGATTTAACTGCCAAGTCAAGTGTAAGCCATTTCCAGTAAACAACTTCTTCATAGAATAATGTTTTATAAGAATTTTACCTACCAGAAATGCATTTTATTAACAGTCGTATTAGTCGATTTAAATGATTTGGTTTTAACTGGAGACTTACCGGCGTGATGAATAGAGATGTGGCTATGTAACTGGACGCGTTGACGATGTGTCGGTAGACCAGTCGGTCTGTGAACAGGTCGAAGGCCAGAAGCTGCGGCGGACAGACTTGCGTGTCGCCGATCTTACCCGCGTCCATCACCCATAGACGGTTACACTCGTCCACCTGAAATTAACGATATTCCATAACTTTACCTTCGAAGTAGAGAACGTGTCGTTCATACCACATAATGTGTTTTATCCTTTAATAACTCAAAAGCTACATATTATATAACTCATGTTTTTTTGGTGTTTTATTTATGTTCTCTACGTTGGATGTCCAAATCATAACCGTTATCCTTTACGAAGACATACATACATAGGTATAGTAAAACCATTTCTAAACTGAACGCCCTCCACCGCGGTTACACGTACATGCAAAAAGGTGTATAGATACAACACACATAAATTGATCTTTGTCATTGGATGTTCATTAACGTATAAGCAAACGATAAACTTTGACAGACAGATGAGCCAATGTTACAGTAAAGTTGTAGCACGCACACAAGTATATTGATGCAATAAGTATTTCCTCTCACACGTTGAAATTATCACGGTTTTGGAGGGGACTTCATTTTAAGTCTGGATCATCTATACATTATAATGAATTTTGCTATATTTTAGAAGTTGTGGGTTCCTCAAAGTGTTAGGTACATCCTAAAAGCTGCTGCCAGAGATATGTACATTATTAAACAGTAATGGTAGGTAATAACAAACCTCTTATCCTGTTTTTAGTGCCAATGTTCTTCATTTAACAAATGTGCCAATCAACTTCATTATGGTCCAATAAATAAATACATAAGTATGCCCAGATATTTTCCTTCGCAGTATAATCACGAGTTGTGAGCGCAAATAAACTAAAAATTGTTCTTAAAAAAATTACTTGGATATAAAAATGTTACCAAGATACATATGACTTAGCAATAATGTTTGCTAATCAACAAATAATATTACGTCTTGTCATTCTTCAAGAAAAGCTCTTTTTTGTAAGAATTGGCAATGTTTATTTAATCTTTTGATTGATTATTTCGCGTGGCAATAAGCACAATAAATTTTGATATTTAGGTACAAAAAGCTGTATTCAACTTGTTTTGTATATCAGATTTTTTGTAGGCTTATTAAAACCAAGTTATTTATTATGTTCAAAACAATTATTAAATTATTAACATAAAATATTTTATATTAAAATAGCATAGGTATAATTAACGGTATTATTATCTTGAAACAATTCCCTTGAACTAGAATAATAAGCTTGTTTTGAAACTAACATGTTTTCCTCATGATAAACTTCTGATTACAATGTGTTGGTCTGAGATCAGTGCACGTGAGATGTTGGTTACATTTTGAATTCCAATTATACCTCTAATAACACACGCAGAACCATAAACTATGTAGGAACTTATTCGAATTGTTTGTCTTTAAAGTAAGTTGAACATAGGCAATCGAGAGATCGACCATTGTTCAACTGACCTGATGATGATGACAAGAGACATCTTAACTGGGCATCATCATCCCTATTTACGTATTTGCTGGGGCACAGGGACTTCTCTCTTGACGAGAAATATTATGCCTTAATTCATCACGCTGGCCAAGTGCGGGTTGGTGCATGACACATGTCTATTAAACTTTTTAAAGTTCTCAAAACATGCCGGTTTCTTCAGTCGATGTTTGCCTTCTCCGTTAGAGCACGTGTTTTTTTTTTAAATAACTGGTAAAATTACCCAATCCAGAGTTGTATAGGGTGTAGAAAATAATATTTACACATTATCAACCTGTATTATATCCTGCATGGATTTTGCTATCTGCTGTAAGACAGGTCTCTAGGGAATTACTATAATCACCACACCACAATTTATACCTCCACGGGAATTGGTATTCGAAGGACACATAGTGACATCTTCCGGTAAATAAATATAAGCCTAGAATTTATCAATAAAATATCAAACTATTAACTTATGAATACAATTTTACCGTTTTATACTGATCAACAACATAACTGTTAACTAGTATAGCTATAAAATTCATGTAAATATAATTTTTCATCATAACACCCCTATTCACGTTCCCACTGCTGGGACACAGGGACTTCTCTCTTGACGAGAGAGATTAGGCCTTAATTCACCACGCTGGCCAAGTGCGGGTTGGTGAATGACACATGTCCTTCAAACTTTTCAAAGTTCTCAGAACATGCCGGTTTCCTCACGATGTTTGCCTTCACCGTTAGAGAACGTGTTTTTAAAGCACACATAATTTTCCAAGAAGAAAAATCAGAGGTGCGCGGCGGGGTTTGAACCCACGACCTTCGGAATGAAAGTCGAGTGTGCTCCCACTTAGCCAACACGGCACGGTAAATATAATACATAAAGTTTTGTTTGAAGTTTACCATTGTTTGAAGGTTGAACCAGGTACTTACTTGTGTCATCACTTCATTCCATGGTGAGCAAAATCAAGGTGGGCTAATAATACTTCCTCTTCGTGAGACCGTGAAGAATTTTTTCGCAATTTTAATTCATCTTAATAATAGTATTATATTATTACAAAATAAGGAAATTTATTAAAATTAATCTAGATTGCCAACCACTGTTTGATTGCTAACTAATCATTCAATAGAATAGAATAGAATAATTTATTAAATTAAAATAGTTATTTAACCGTTTTACACAATGTCATAGTTTAGGTAAAAGAATAAGAATATACGAGTAGGTATTTATTGTTTCAATAATTATGTAAGTAAGAGTAGATATCTATTAACATATTTATCATTGCATACAATAATATTATTGTAAATTTACAAAGAAATAAATATTAAATATATTAAAGGTATAAATATTGCAACAATCTATTTATTCATTCATTATAGATTGTAAGGTTTCATAGGAAATCCATGGTTGGGCTTAAGCTCTCTTTAAAATTTCCAAATTATGGTCAGCGAGTATCAGTCGATGTAGCGGCGCGCATCGAGCTTGGGCATTGAATGTGTTCACCTATTATCCAGCATATTTCCTATTCGTATGTTATTCTAATGTATTTTATAAATAGTACCTACTACGCTGGAAATTTATAGAGTTCCTAGGTTTGGAATCACGTTATCATATCACTAAGTCATTAACAAGAGGTCTTGGTCTATACTAGAGTATCGATCTAGCATCATCATCGGAACATTCACTATGTAGTTTAGTAGGAAATATTAATGGTCGTGATTATTTCATGTCCATAGTAAGCTGTTCTATCTTGAAATGAAAACATTTTTATTTATAGCGAAGAGATTACGAAATAATAGTAAAAAAAAAAAAATTATCACAATGGCATGGTTAATGAGATAATAGGCACTTGCAATAATAATAAAATTGTCTAGAGATATAATTACTTACAATAGTAATATCAGGTAATATAACTGAGATGATTATCAACGTCATAGCTTAAATTAGTAGTTATATGTATGCGGTTCGGTGACTTTTGAAATTGATCGTGGAAGAATAACCAGTTTGGGTTGATTTGATTGTTTGTTTCGAAATGCTACAAACATTAATACTAATTCAAGTAGCTATGCTAAAATATTAGTACATTTTGCTAAGAAATACTGATTATTTACACCTCATATAAACCTATTCTGCTGTGATAATTATTGTCCAGCAATATTTATTTATTTTTTTATTCGCCGCCTTGCGAGTTTTAATGTAGTTTTGGATTATATTGAATAAATAATGTAAACGATATGTGTATATAATTATATATTTATATTATGATTATGACATAGACTAGCTTCAAGATTTAAATTTTTAATGGGCATGACATTTTTTTCTGTGGATTGGATATGTTCTGATTTTTGGCTTTCGCGGAAAGATCGTTTAGTTTTTGTCGTGACTGGATCTGTATCCCCTAAGGAGGATTTATAGTGGTGGATTCTTGGAATAACTTATTTGTACTTACAGCAACTCTGAAGACAGACGTCAAGCCTTCGCAGTTGGTGCCCTGGTCCACGTGCCATCCGTAGTCCGGGTACGCAGATATCCGGCCCTGCGCATCCACAGTGCCCAGGGTCATCGGCCTTCCCTCGTCGAAACGCGGGATTGTGACGAAGATCCGCGACGGCATACCACCTGCACCAAACAATCATTAAATACCTAATTATCATCAACCCTATTATGCACCTCTGATTTTTCTTGGAAAATTATGTGTGCTTTATAAACAACGTGCTCTAACGGTGAAGGCAAACATCGTGAGGAAACCGGCATGTCCTGAGACCTTTTAAAAAGTTTGAAGGACATGTGTCATTCACCAACCCGCACTTGGCCAGCGTGGTGAATTAAGGCCTAATCTCTCTCGTCAAAGAGAAAAGTCCCTCTGTGTCCCAGCAGTGGGAACGTGAAAAGGGGTGTTATGGATGGAACCCTATTTTCCTTCCTACCCTACTGCTGGGATACAGGGAACTCACTTGACGAGAGATAAGGCCCTAAGTCTAAGCCAACCTACTGCGTCGCATGCGGACTTGTGCCGTCATCGTCACAGTGCTCGCCATAAAGATATCATCAGATCGTAAAAAGTTGAAAAACATGTAATTATTGACGGTTGTTTTCGGACTATGAACCGTTTCAGCTGAAATTATGCTGATGATAACTATGAACCCGTTTCAGCTGAAATTATGCTGATGATTACAAAAAAGCACAGGTTGTTTAACGATGTAGTCTGTGGCGCAGCAGACTGCGACTCAAAAGGTTCTATTTCCGCCTCGGGACAAAAATTTGTACGATCTGCAAATATTTGTTCCGGGTGATCTGGGTGTATTCTATGTTTAGTAAAAAATATTTTTGTTTGTTTGTTGTTGTTTTGTCTTTAAACGTAGGATATAATGAAACCTGAGGTACGGTGTGGCTAGTTATCTGCTGCTGGCGATAAAGCTTAAACTTATTATAGATACCTCCTTGACATTTTCTCAGAATCTAACGTTCAATGTAAGAAGATAGTCTCCATATTGATGGCCGCGACCCTAATACTCATGTCATGTGTCAATACCGTTACGGGTTTTCCAACAATATCGGTATTTTTAGTATTCATAATAAAACACCAATATCTAGTCCATTCGACAGATAAAAAACTTGTTTTGATGTTATTGTGACGAATCCCTAACGATTTTGTTGACTTTATGACGATAATGACGACCTCTGTAGCGTAGCGGGCGAAGGTCTGCCTGTGATATAGGAGGTTGCGGTTTCGATTCCCACCTCGGGACAAAAAAAATACGATCTGCAGATAATTTGTTCCGGGTGTCTGGATGTTCTATACAATAATAATAAAAAATCTATATATGTAGTATATTCTATGAATTATATCAGATATCGTAACACAAGCTTCGAGTTTACCACGGGTCTCTAGAATGTTGCTGTGTAAATTTTCTGTCATTCTTTACATAAAAAAATAGGTACTTATATATTTAAATAATTTATATATAACCATGTAAAATAACAAAGTACCCAAGTAATCATTGCATTAAGAACAATCTTAACTTGTTCCGTAACTATGCTTTATCTATGTCTATTGGCAGATGGGTATAGGGGCTGCCCCTGTCTAAACTGGAAAGTGGGTTTTTTTAAGTCGTGTTAGGTAGCGCGAGGTTAGGTGCTGGCCAATGTTAAAATTATAAACCTGAAATTATTAAGAACAAGGTACCTGATCTGTGATGAACATCGACGTCGATGGGCACATTGTTCACAGGCACGTACCACCGCCGCTGCAGTGCCACAAGCTTCGCGTCTTCACTAGGAAAGTTGAATTCTAGTTCTCGCCACTGCCGCACCACTCGCAGGCTATTCGCAGCGTAGCTCGGCCAGCAACAACTCAGGCAGAATGTCAGGAAGAAGATCTTGTTCACTCCAGCTTCCATCTCGGCTTTGAGACTGTTTAAAAGCAGCGGATCTGCAAAATAAATGTTTTGAAACCAAACCACCTTCAAATTCAGTATGCTCTTTTACTGTCTTGGAATAACAACGTAATTGGATAGTCACTTATATAAATTGTCAGAATGATCTCTAGGTACCTTGTTGAACTTAAAACTAAATCCATTATTATTTATTTTAAAAAAAATTCATTTATTTCGGACTACATACATGGGAATTTAACATAAAGATAATTAAATTTCGGTTAATTTGGTTAATAAGTTTAAAACAACTTTTTAAACTTATACCATACTATTTATAATACATAGGTACCTACTAAGATTTGTCTGATTTAAATGTCAAATGAAACAAAAATAAAATAAATAAATACCTAAATTGTACAAAGGAAAGCAAGAAGTCTGAAAATACCATGTTATACCGTACTCTAATGATTCTCTGATTAAAAAAAAAACAAAAAAACCCATAAAAAAATTACCATATCTGGCTAGTACAGTGTGGCACTCTCTATTTACCAACCGGCTAGGGTGAGGCGAGTACCCATAAGACATCTTCAGCGGACGATTGACACTGATGCACTGCACTGAACGCTCTACCAGCACTTAACTGATTATATCTCAGAATATTTGCTTATATACCTACATGGAATTTTATTTATGATCAAACAATATTTGTTTGTACCTACATGGAATTTTAAAATTTCTTGTAGATAAGAAACTATTGGAATATCCAACTGATTCGGATGGACCATAAATACGAAACGAATGGGTTGAGATTGGAATAGCTCTCGTCAAGTTTATTATCAGACACCCGGATTTTATTCAAGATTTTTTTCGAAAAATATTGGATATAAAGACTTTCTAACTAACCTACGGCTGTTGCGTCCAAAGATATTGAATGCAATGGACACGTTGATTGTTGTTATTGAAAGACAATGGTATCTTTGCGTTAATTGTGAACCTACAGTTCCTGTTGAAGTGAGTATCAGTACAAGTTGTTTTTATTGTCTTGTTTTGCACACCGTGGATATTTAAGTCATGCCCTACATTTACGTAGTAGGTACTATAATTTGTATAGGTTATTATAATGTATTTGTTACAGTTTGCAAGTAAAAACTGCTACAGTATAAAGATATAAATACAACCAGCGTTAAGGAAAAGCGTTAAGTACTAAGGATTTTTACATCTTGTTTTAAGTAAGAGAGCTCTATTTCAAAAAATGCATGCAGCTAGAAATTTGTAGGTGTACCTATTTAATTATACATATAACAGAAATAACATAAAAAATATCATGATTAAGTACGTAACTACGAGTATAATTTATTCTATAATTTGACTTTAATTGCGCTCGTCAAACTTCAAAACGTATGTTTTATGAAAATGTCTTATAAAATAAAGCAACATTCAGATCGCTTCGCTCGCCATAAAATTACACCGATTTATGATTTTCTAATGTGTTTTGATAAACTTGAAAAATTACAATTCCAAAAGACTCGCGCAACAATTTAGTATTGTTTTATGAAGATCCATGTTTATGAATTTTTAATACTCAAACACTTAAGTCACTTTATTTCCTTTTCTGTTCTGTTAACATCCTTAAACTCGTTAGGAATTTGAAATAAAACTATTTTCCTCATAGTTCGAACAGAAACACGGGATCAATGCATTGCGCTTCTATAATATGTAGCTCTAAGCCCGCCCGTAAGACTGCATTCATGGTATTACCAACTCATGCTCTCGATTAACACGGGGTAACTACCGTAACGGATAATCATCGGGAAAACCTACAGAGCTGAGAACTGAGAAAGTTTAAATCTACCATGCAGAAACCCAATAAGCTTGCCGACCTTTTTCCTATAGCACTTGTGGTGCGTAACAGCGCGGTTAATTTAGTTTCGCGATTTAGAAAGCCATTTCGGATTATTTCAGTTACGTCAAAGAGTTTTTAATCTTATGTTTTTTTATTTTTGCATTTCTTTTGTATATTTAATTAATGAATCAATTTGGTGTTTAAATCTGATAACAACCAACCTCATGTACCTCATAACCAACCTTGATGTTCCCTCAAGACCACTCAAGACGAATAACGCTTGTTTATTTTTGAGTGGAGGAATATTATGAAATATGGGTGTAAGAATAGTATCTTCCACTCTCATTATGTGGGTGTCGTCGAACTACTTAGTGGTTAATTTTCCAGGAAACGAGCAGCAACGTACATACTGTAAGTCTACATCTACACCTACTGCGATTAATAGATAATTTGTTATCATTTGATATCATATATTTTTTACTACTTGTCATGCAACTTTTAGTCAGGTACTATATTTACTATGCTGGTAAAGGAGGCATCCAACCACTGTATAATTTTATGTTCTTATTGTAATCAACATAATATTTTTTTGTATTTCATTTGTATTACTTAGGTACTTTAAAGTACCTAAGCACGGTTCATGATTCTAAGAACCATGTAATAAAGCTCACAAGTTTTGAAATTATTAATTAATTAAATAAATCAACTTAAATACGACAAGTTAGTTATCTTCAGTATAAAATAGCCGGTAAAATATTATAAAAGTCCATATTATTTTATCTTACTGTAACTTATTGAACCTATAAATCTTGATGTTCCATCATGAATAACAACAATACTTACACTTATTTTAACGAGACTTATTTTATGTTTAGTTGTCATCATCCACACACCTCTCAACTAGTCATTATAAACACATTTAATTTACATAAAATACATTCCAACTCATATAATATTACCTACTTACATGTATTTTATGTAAATTAAATAATTCTATTTTTAGACTAATGTTTCTACATTTTAAATGTACAAAAAACTCGAAGGTGATTCAATTTACCTACTAATAATTCTAGCTTTTAAAAGATATAGGTATCATTAGTTTGAGATTATGTGTACCTACACTGTTGATATCAGAATTATGTGATATTTTATGACGAATAAATAAAAATCATTAGAATACCTAGTGGAAATTTTGCAAGATCCATAAATACCTACGTATTTAAACTTTTCGGTATAACAATTTTATATATTTACGAGCATATTTGGTACCTATACTACTCGTACCATTAAAATACCGACTAATGATGTTCGAATAACGGCGCAGTCACAACCGGCATCCTCCAACATACATTATAATAATATCGACCTACATAACTCAACATCGAAACAGTTATCGATTTTTGGTAAAATTAACATTAATCGATTTTGAATACATAACGGCATTTAGGTGATTCTATAATGTAGAAGTTTTAGCAAATTAATGGTTAACATTATTTCCATTATTTTTAGTAACTTAGAATTATAAGCAAATATCTTAGAAAAATATAAATGTAAAATCATTTTTAGATATAGATATTTATTCTTATATAAAAGCAATATTAACTTACCGTTTCTTCTCACGGGTCACTTTAAAAGTTCACTTGTTATTCACAAAAATAATGGCATTAAACGAGTAGTCTTCACTTCGCAGACGTCAAGTGTGTTCTGTTTTGGATATCGCGTTGACCGGCGCGACTTGACTTCGAGGCGCTGTAATAGTCAATGATTCTACGAGTATAACTAGGTATTATTGTGTCATTTCATTACCATAATGAGACAAGTTGATGCTTGAAACCTAAGTAGATCTCATGAAAACATTCCACAATCAAACACTATGATGACAAGTATATAAAAATCACAAAATGACATTGTTTGCGTATTGAAAATGCACTAAATTACAGTTATTAATTAATTCCTAAATTTAACAGTAAAACCAACTGTAGATTCTTATTAAAACAAAAGAATAGAACTAATTCACATTCATAGCTGACAGTTGCTCGATTTGAATACGAACTTTATTAATTTTAGGAAAATACTGTTCATTATTAAAATAAAGACCAAACAAAAAGTGCTAATCTTACTAATTTTGTAGGATTTAGTGAACAAAGGCATACAAAACAATTCCCGATGATTCCCGAATAAAAATATTAATGATGATTCAAATTTAGCTAGCACTACAGGTTTAAGAACCTAGTTGTTTTTATTGTTTTATTTTACATTATAAATTTATAATTTAGGCTTTATAAACAAGGGGGTAGATCTAGATAAGTAAACCACCGCTATTCTGAGTTAATTAAATTTTTTTTTTTGTTTTTGACTACCACTACCAGATTATTCATTCATTCTTAAGTTTATACGTTTTCTTCAAGGCGTTACAAATTAAAAATCATATTGATTTATGTTTTATTAGCGAAAACTAAACTGCGGTAAAAATTGTTGCTTATGCTCGTATTTATTATCTGCCTCTGTAAAAAAATATCGTAGATAATAAAATGTTTTGGCCTTTGTTCAATCGTAACTGTAAACTCCTGGCTTTTAGTAATTCTTTATCTCCAAGGTAAGCTGTAAAGAAAATCGTAGGCACTAATATAACTTATATCATGCCAACAACGTAATAAAAACAAAAAATAATAATTTAAAAATGTATTAATAAAAATGATGATGACACTGGTTGATTGTGGAAGATTCACAAACATTTGATAGGTATAAAAAAACGTATTTACATTTTTATCTTAAATTAAAATTAGTAGATCTATCAAGTAGATATAATATACAAGCACACCTTATAATATATATAAGCACACCTGTTTTATTAATTTATTTAATTTAAGATTTTTTAATAATTAATGCTGGATACTTTTAAGATTACCTAGGCTGTTTGCTTATGTGTAGAGTAATTACAAAAGTGAGCAAAGACAAATATGCAATGTTCACTATTTAACATACATATGATTTCTATTTTGGAATATAACTAAATGGTATTTTGTAATATCCAGCATTGTTATTATATCGATAATTTTATTTACCTATCTTTTTATTGTATGACTATTATCCGGTAACTGTATTGATATTGGTTTCAGGAATTAAGGAACACTATAAAAATACCATTAATATCGTCTTTTAACTAGACTAATATAAACATCAGAAAAGTAAGTAAACCATGGCATAATTTATAAATAATTACGTACTTATAAACAAAAGAATTAAAAGGACTGGATGATGACAATAATTTTGTATATCTAATTATAAATTTGTTTTTTCAAGTACTGCCTCTTTAAATATGTGTACCAAGGTCAGTAGGTAACAAAAACACGATTAAAATATGATAAAATATCTGGAATAAAAAAATCTAATAAGCTAGCAGCACTGACTTGGTAAGGCGATTTTGAATTTACATAAACCACACATAAGATCTATATATTACCTTCATTAGCGAAAGTATAGGAACCTACCATTCAATAAAAAATATTTTTCATTAGTGATAACAGTTGTAGGTGAGTATTTAGGATTTAATGAGGTTACAGTCTGTGGGGTTTATGCAGTAGCAATTGTGGGCGTGGCTTTTTTAAAGGTTTTCATTATACAACACTGGAAATTATTACTATCAGTGTATCGTTTTGATCATCATAAACATGGACTATTGGAACAAATTAGACTATATAGTGCATCTCTCGTGGCTTTTCAAATGAATTATTTTCTTTAACACAATTCCATTTAACGCCATGACGCGCGATGCTCGACTTTAAGCACATACTATGTTTTTATTGTTTCATAGACAAGCACACAGAATTTTAAGATCTTTTTGTCCATGCTGTTGTACTTTTTGGTTGATAGTGAGGTCTTGTTTACAGCGGGGTGGTGGTGTTAAAGCGGTTTTGCCTCGCGTTGCGACGGAGGACATGGGGTTGAAGAGAAATGAAGCCTCCTTCGACAACTCGAATCACACGTATGTTTATCTGCAAAATAGCAATACATCAAATAAGATTTTGGAAAAATTGTGGATGCGCATTTATTGGGCATGATGTATGACCAAGAAGACCAAGATGATGACATCCGTCTGCTAAATAAATAGAATGTACCCATATAAATATATCTAACGAATAAACATTTTTAAAAACAAAAAATACGCACATAGCTTAGACGAACATAAAAATAACAGATATGTAACTAAATCATTACTTATTTCAATTTATCAAAATCTTAATTATACGAAATTAATCATTACAAAAAGCCTTCATAAACACTGAAACTTTACAGTATTATTGAGTTCGTTTTATGGAGGAGACTTCTACTACAAGGAGACGACTTTTGACGAATTTCCGATATATTTTTGTTTCGTCACTTACCTCATGCTTAGAAACTGCTCTACGGAAGAACTTGTGGAATCTGGTGGACAGAGCCCACACCGCGCCGCTGTCTCGCTCCGCCCATCTCACTTCAGCGCAGAACTGCAGCTTCTCAGGATCTTGAGCAAGAACCCTAAAAAGATAATGGTTAACTCAACACTAATTTAAAACGGTATTGAAGCTTACAAGTATTTTTACACAATAGAGTGACATACCTAGGTTTTTACTACACGGCTTACGATAACTAATAGTGTGAACTCAAATTGTTAACCATGTACGTACTTACATGTCGCTGTGTGAATTGTCCAGCAATATTATTTATTTATTTTATAGGTAGCTTAAACATTATTAGCAATCAAAACTATTCCATTTAAATACATACATACCTATAATATTATAGAACTATTATAGACTTCAAAAAGCCGACTTTTACAGTAGTAAATCTTGTCGTAGTTTTGCTAAGGTTGGTCCTATTAGTTAGGTAGAAGAATTTTAGCTTACCTATGAGAATTAGAGATGGGGTTCCAAGCAGCGATAGCAGTCTCGGCGATGGGGCTGAAGATGATGGTGTCGTCTCGCGGGTCCACGGCCACGCCCAGGCCCTGCGAGGACTTGCGGCCGACCAGGTTCACGGGGAGGTCGGTGCCCTCCGCCGGCGGGCCCGACGCGAGCACCGCCGTCGATACGCTGAATAATCTGAAATACAACATTTTAATAAGTTATATAACTTTTTAAAATATCATGGTTTTTAACTATATTTGAACATGAAATGGGTAACATACGATGATTTAAATGTATCCTGTCTGTCCGTGAACATGGCGCTTGCAACAGTGTCGAAATATCGGAAAACTCAAAAAAAATAAAATCATGGTATCCTGTTTCATGTTCAAATGCTTTTTGTCAAGATGATGAAGATTATATTCCGTGTTGTGACTGCAGCGAAAATCACCACTACATAAATTCACTGTCGCTATTTGTCCTATTATGTATGCTTCAATCTTAAAAACTACGTAATTAATATTGATAATGTTTTTTTAATTAGAGTGATTTAAGAGGAAGGTTTATAAGGATAGTACATTTATCAAGGAGGTATGTAGGCTATATAAATTGTAGGAATGTATATAACGTAAAAAATGCAAGCGACAGGTCGCCTAGTGTGTATATACTATACCTACATATTACATATAATAAACGTAAGACTAAAGTTTGTATCCACTTATCAACTCTAAGACTACATAGTATGTTGCAAACTCATACCAACCGTTATAGCTCTACATCTGTTACGACAGACTATTGGTAGATACTGCAAAAAATCTATCAAGCAACTAAGAAAGTAAGGAAGGTATTCATTACAGAACAGTGGGTTAACATTGTAATTACTCTGTCTAGTCTAGGAAGTTTTACAGATATTTAATAACCGGAAGAACTGATCATCCACAGCAGTGAGGCAATAAGGTTTACCTAAGTAATGTTTTTATCTGTCTTAATTATAATTACTATAAAATAGTTCTTAATTCATGTTTCTTCCTGACAATACAAAATTAACTTACTACTCGTATTTAATATAAGACACATTGGTTATATATAAAAACTGTAATGTAAAAACTTTTTGAACTTTGAAATTAACTTGATAATCATTTGGCTGCAATAATCTTCTACGTACAATCTCTTAGTAGATTTAGTAGTAGAGTCTCTCTAGCTAGAGTTCTTTTTTATAGTTTTAGTTGGGCACTGCGATTATTTCAGCGCAATTTCCCAGTGTCGTGTGTTGAGAGTTCTAAAAGATATAAACCTTAAGGGTTGGACTTAGATTAAGATCTAAAGGTCTGAAAGTTACCTGTCAGTAGCCAAAGGCTGGTAGTAGAGCAGGCCCTGAGCCGGGGAGTGCGCCAGGCCCACGATGCCGTCCATGAGAGTGAACTTCTCTCCGCCAATGTCGTACTCCCCGAGGTCGGGGTCCGGGTACATGGAGGCGTGGGTGACTCGCCACGCGTTGTCGCGGCGACCGTCGTATACTATTATTCCTGGAAATTAAATATAGAAAATATTTGAGGGCTTTTTTTATTAAAATTGATGTTTCCATAATAGTGAGACATGACGAGAGATAATTTAATTCACCGCGCTGCAAATTGGTACATGTCACATGTCCTTCTAATTATAGGTAGGTATATGTTTATAGAGTTCTGGGTGTTATATATATACATATACATCTCCATGGCTGATCCCTAACAGATTTATTTTAAGTATATAGAAGATTATAAAATCGAGTAGGTATATAATATTCCCACGTGTCTTATGGGAGTTCTATGAAACAATAGAGCATTCAAACAACGCGATGTTTGTCCCAAAGACCTAGCTAGATGTTGTTTACTAACTTTGCATGAGTCAAAATAGAACCTACCCACGTTACATCTTATCCTCCTTTTGACTCACATACACTATATTAATTTTGAAATAGTTGAACCGAATTAAACATTTTAAAAGAGCAAAATTAACAAGATTGCACATTCAAATTTCATTTTTAAATTTAAATTTTTTATGAAACAATTTCGAAATCGGTAATTAAACAACGATACGGAGTTATATATTAACGTACAAGAAATTCAACGCAATTTGATAAAAAAACATCTCAATTTTTTGAGTTTTTATGCAAAAAAGTATTTCACACACTTTTAATGATGATAGTGATAGTATTTCCTGACTGGCACGCTCCGTTAAGCCCCTACTCTAATAACAAGAATGCCAAATTATTACAAAATATCTGCCTATCATCACGGCATCGTTTAGTTGTACGTAAATTATTTTACGCGTGTGTAGTTTTATTGTACCTACATAATAAAACAGACTAATAAAGTATGCTTATTAAAGTTGGGCAATGTTCAGTTTACCGTGATAAAAGAGTTCAAACATATTATCAAATCAATTTAATTTGTTACGCATTATTATCAATGTTTTACGGGAAATCTTCATGTTTTATAAATCTCCGAGCTACTTAAAGTTTAAATTTAACAAAAAAAAGGGTGTTTCAGTAAGGGTATGATTTTAAAGAACGTTGGTTTCTAATTCTATTATTTTTACCGTAACAAGCTAAGCTTCGAGTTTACCACGGGGTTAGATGTTAGGTACTGTGTGAATTATCCAACAATATTATAAATGGTAAAAAGAACAAAACCTTACCAGGAGCAACAGTGTCACTGATGTATGCGAAGATGTTGTCGCAAGTGGCGGAGAGGTGAGAGGAGGAGGACCTAGTGTCGTCCAGCACCAGGTTTGTGAGCAGGGAGCTCGGCCGGAGAAGTTCCCGCGGGAAATACACGCTCCTCACCTGGAAATGGACATAGTGCGTAAGAAGACCCATATAAATTGTAGTATTCAGATATTGGAAATCGACGCGAAAGTTTTTAATACGTATTCCGGAGTAATCCGAAAGTTGGCTCCACTTTTAAGGTCTGGATTAATCCCAAATCAATCACATATCGAAAGATAATTCTAGATTATTAGTAATTATTGTGAGGTGCGTAACATTTAGTTTGCCCCGCCCAATCGACCAAGGTAATTGGCGTCTATCACGTTCTTACAACAGTCTGAAAAGTTTTTAAACAATAAATTTAATTTAGTAGGTAGGTACATCTATTACGGAATTTTGCCTGTTTATTTATTACAGGTTATTTATTAGATTATTGAAAAATCTACCCATGTACCTAATATAATGATGCATTTTTACTGAAGTTTCCCATGGGAAAATATAAAAAGTAAAATAAACATTTAAATAAAAACTAACCTTAATGTAGAATATTTCGTAATATTATGTAGGCCCACATTACACAACACAGAATGTTAATTACTAGTTGGTTCCAATCTCATAGGCAATTCGCATAGCAATAAAGAACCACATAAAATGTGGATAAGAAGGTATGTTTGTCTATGGTGGGTAGGAAACTACATTCTTTATAAGAAACCGACCTCGAAATACATACGTAATTGCTAATGCTCTTACCATTTTAAGTAACCATTCGTGATCCTTTAAAACCCTATGGGAGTTCATTCTTCATAATACAAACTATATAAATATTAATTACTCGTGTAACATTATTCAGCTATGTAATATTTCCTAGACGTGATGAGGAATTAATTAGTATAAATAATTATTCAAGATGTATTTATTACCTACAGGTGATCTGGCTATTTCATAAACAGGGCTTATTTCACATCGAAGAAACCGTTAAAAAAAGTGCAATAAAGTATATTATATTCTATAAATATATCACAATGATAGGTATGTTTATTGTACTCTACTTGCACTTGTATTGTATGATTTATGATACATAGTCGGTATTCACACAGCGACTATACATTTAAAATAAGAAATGGCTCTTCATACTAAAGTACTTAAAATAATTAAAAAAAAACAATCGATATACAATTCTAAATTACATATTTGGAATTCCATCACAGGTAGGTACGGGAATTTAACTCATATGCCCTCACTGTACTTACCTTTTCCCACTGCTCTAATGACATAAAATAGGTACTATTTCTAGTGGTAATTTATAGATCTAGGTACCCTGTACGCGTAGCTATGTTTATAAGTGTAACATTAAGTTACAATGGCTACAGAGAAGTACTGGAATTCGTTGTTCATGGACGATTGAGCGCGGCGGCGGCGCACCCTTTCAAACAATAATCTGACCTCGACTGACACTCAACGTATATTTAGACATGGCAAATGGCAATAGAGACAAATCGTGACTCTAATAGTTAATCTCGACACAAAATAAGAGTAAAACGAAATTGATACGGAACTGCTTAGAAAAAAAGAGTAGGTAAGGTAATTAATTCTGGAAAAAAGATTGTTTAACTTATTTTGTACGTCAGTATAGGTAGCAATATTTTTATTATCTTTATAGATATTAGATATTTACAATATAAATAGTGGTTATCCACAAATAAAAAAATTCCCAGCCCTAGCAGGTACCTTAAAATCCTTAGAGGTGAACAGATTCAGATATTGGGTAATGTGTTGTGTAATACATCCTTCATTACCCTTTTGTCGGATAAATGGTAGGTACAATATTGGTGTGAAGTAGATTAATTTAAAAAAAAAAAAATATCTAATTTATACAAACAACAATATACCATGATTTAAATGTAATGATTTCGATAGTGAATAACTCTTTGCCCACTCGCCATTGTCTTCCGTCTCTTCGTAAAGAAGGCGCTTGAAACAGTGCCAAAATAATGGGAAACTCAGGTAGTAATTATATTTTCTGTGCTCAAGGTATGTTTCCAGTTTAAATTAATATTTGGGTCATGAATTAAAAACAACTTTCTTGGTTAAATGACAAGTGGATATCTGTCATAAAGGTAGGTGAACGTTCAGAACAAGTCTGTATTACAATACCTATACCTAGGTCCTTTGTGGTTACACAATTTGCGATAGCTTTATGTGAGGTATCCATACCATAGTGTACAATTAGGTATAAACTACACGCCAGGTTTCCTAGTCCTTTCTAAATCTTAGATAGCACGAATTAATGGCTGAGTTGGTTAATTCCGGTGTGACTACTGTGAATTTAAACGAATTCGTTTATTATCAAATGAGCATATGTATTTTTTAAACAAGTTTGATCAGGTACCTAATCTTATTTTTTAAACACTGTTGGTTTTTTTATGTTTAGAATTCTGATCGAATATATATATTTTTTTAAACAAGTTCAATTAAGTACTTATGTTATTTTTGAAACACTATAGGTTTTTCTTTTTTGTATTTTGTATTTGTATTCTCAGAAAATCATAAAATGTACCTAATATAATTGTGTTCATCTAAACTCTAAACTAAACAGTCTTATTTTGTTTCCTATATCGATATACAAGCTTACAAATCTCAAATTATAAATTAATCATTATTGACGGGCAGCCGCGTCTTTCTATTCCGTGGCTATCCAACTTACCCAACGCCTGATAAGCGTGGTGATTACCAATACCTCAAACATTTACAATGGGTTATATTTGGCGACCCTGTGCCCAGTTGTAAGAGGATATACTCGTATGGCAACCTATATACCAACCAACCATAACAATTTATGATTTATTTATTTATTTTACATTAATTAGTACGATTGTCAAAACCAATTACACTAATTAATGAATGATATTTAAATGATATACATAAATTATGATTATTTTATATATTAATGATATTATACAGGGCGTCCCACGGCCATGCCACATGGAGGGAAAGTAGGTACCTTAAATATTGCAGATTATTTGAATTTAAAAAACAAATTAAACTGCATTCATAGATATTTCAATATTACATGGTTGAACCGGGAATCGAACCCGTTACACGAGAAAAATAATTATCCTGCAGCTTTATCATACCGATCGAAAGGCTTTACCATAAGGATATTTTATTGCTAATTATCATAGTGTCAGAAATAAAAGGAAGACCATCAATTTTAACATTTAATGTGAAACTTAGTCCAGGAATCAGCCAGCCGCATTGCGATGGACAAAATAGTTTACGCGTCTTTCGGGTCAGGATACGGCTCGACCTGGTTTTATGCAACAAGCATACAACCAGGTACCTACCAATTAAGTATCTCTTTATCATTTTATCATGCACTTAAATTATAATAGGGAGATGATGCGTACTTTTCAAGAGGTGAATGTCAGTTGTTTGTCTTACGGCAATGCCAGCTTTCCTGAACTAAATTTCACATTAAATGTTAAAATTCATGGTCCTCCTTTTATTTTTGACACTATGTTATTTAGAAAATAATAATCCTTATGATGAAGCCTTTCGATCGGTATGATAAAGCTACAGGATAATTATTTTTCTCGTGTAATGGGTTCGATTCCCGGTTCAACCATGTAATTATTTAAATATCTATGAATGCAGTTTAATTTGTTTTTAAAATTCAAATAATGTCTTTTTTCAGTAAAATGTTCTATCTGCAATATTTAAGGTACTTTCCCTCCATGTGGCATGGCCGTGGGACGCCCTGTATATATTACGGATATAAATGATGATGATTTATATCCGTTTTTTGCCCGTAAGCTCAGGTATAAGAAAAATGTTATATAGTTATAAGGGATGTGGATTTTGTTAAATAAATAAATGATTTGAGTCTAAAGCGTAGAACTTATTAATATTGAGGAATCTTACCAGTCTGTCAGTAGCCATATCGAAGATGAGGATCTTGGGCGGGCAGACCCTGCGGAAGTCGTCGAGGCTGGTGGTGACGCCGGCGTCCAGCACCCACAGCCGGTTGCAGCGGTCGGCGCGCACGCGGTACACGGAGATGAGCCCGGTGCAGTTGATGTCTCCGCGCCCAGCTGTGTGCCATGACCAGTCCGGGTATGCCTGCAATAATAATAATAATAAATATTGCTGGACAATTCACACAGCGACATTTAGCCCCGTGGTAAGAATAAATAAGTGGTGGTGAGCTCGAAGCTTGTGTTACGGATTCTGATATACTTAATATAATATTCATACATAGATAGATATTTTTAGTATACATATATAACACCTTGACACTCGGAGCAAATATTTGCAGATCGTACAATTTTTGTCCCGAAACGGGAATCGAACCCGCAACCTCTTGGGTTGTAGTACAAATAAATGGTGATTAATAATTTTATTATTTGGCTTGAATATATTTTGGCTGAAATTGCAAATGTTTACTTTTGTTAGTTAAGGAACACGTAAACGAACGTACATAAATTCTCGATGAATGGGCCAGGCTCGTAATATTTAATGTACTTACGACCAATTGTACCAACTATGAACAAACCGTAGGTTTTTTCGTCTCGTCTCGACGCAGGTACACAGTAATCGTTAACAATGATTACAATCGGAAACGGATAATAATTATCTAGGTTATTTGTAGAAGTTACAACATTATTTGTAGAAGTTAATCTGGTCTTGTTATAGGTAATAATGTGTTGAATTGAGTGATGTTATAGCTAAACATATTTATTTTTATCAGCTTTTATTGATTGTCTTTTCTATGATAAGTTTTCATAAAATAAAATGACAACAGTATGAAAATAATACTCTTGCGCTTGCTCTTGCCTTAAATATAAATTATAGTTGTTTCTGTACTTGTTCTCAATTTTTAAACGTCCATGTAAGCAAAGCCAAAATAATAAAAAAAATCAAAATCGGGCAAAATCACGTAAAACAGTAATTGCAATGAACTTCGGTAATTGAAACGGAACAAGGTTGTAATAATGTCGCGGAATCCGGCCAGTAGGCACTCGCCAAGGCTCTACCTGCGCCCTTCACGCTTTCACGTACGCAGTGTAGGTGCCTCCTAATACTAAACAGAGCCTATCGTCAGGATGCTATTATACAGTACCTTCAATTTTATTGCATTTGGACCATAATACATCCGTCTTAAGTTGTGTGGAAGTTGGGACAATACTTGTCTTCAGTTGTATGAAAACCTAATTAAAACATAATGCGGCATCACTGAAGCAAAGTTTAAACCCTTTAACGAGTATCATCTCATCTCATGACACGATAAACACTTCTCATAGTAAACAAATTGATCCAGCAGAGGTTGAACCTTTGTTTTACCTCCGTGGGTTGAACCAACGTAAAGCCCAGTTCTTTACCTTCTCACATTAACGTTGTATAAGAAATCGATTGCTTGTTAGACTTGAACTACTTCAACTATAATTGAACCTTTAGTATTCACTCAACCATTTCTGTAAGCAAGCGTTTAGATTATAAAAGGTCGTACACACCTGTAGAACAGGACTGACGCCGGGCGGAAGACTCCTGGGAATCCAAGCGAGGGTCGCAGGCACTCCAGCCCTCAGTCGCGGGATGCCGAGGTAGATCCTATCCCACCCGATCTCCAGCCCCGTGGGAACGGTGTTCTCTGGCTGAAACTTCTCCAACAGCACTGGATCCGGGGGGAAGTCGAACTGAAGCATGCTCCATTGACTGACAACCTCCAAGGTCGCGGCGGCGGATGCCAGCCACACGCATAACACCAGTAATTGACTCCTCATTTCGATACCTGCAACGAGTATGTGAGTATTACATAATGAGATTTCTAGTTCGTCGATATTTCATGGACATTTTTTTATAGCCGATGACAACTAGAAGTATTAGATAATGCCTTAGTTGAGGCAATTGTGATTAATTAAATATTATTATTGCGCCCTGAAATATAATCATGGAATATAAATTATTACATTCGTACATTTTATACATTACTGACATCAGAACAAAATAAAGAATTTGAAACATCAGCTCGTCTTCTGGTACATAATTATAAATCCCTTTGTCAGTTCGACGAAACCCACGGGAAGAGATGGTGGCACTATTCTTAGGCCGGTACGACAAGGTTTGGGCAGTGAATAAGCTAGCAATAGGCAGTTATATCAATTGATTCTGATGCCGCTAAATCCGTATTTTACGTACCTAAATGTGCGCATTACCGCGATTAAACTTCCTGCGTCAGAACAATAAGTCAGTTACGTTTCGTAGCATTGACATTGTGTACTTAGATTGCCACATATCTGGTAACGGTGGACACTCGAATGCCCTTGAATTGTATCAATTTGCAATAAAAAAAACTAAAGTAAAAAAAATACCGACTGATAAGATGTTAAGTAATAAAGTGCAAAGACCCTAAATTACTAGATATTATTTTTGGTAAAACCGTCTTTCTCAAAATGTCAGCAGATTTCCGTCAGAGGTTCGCTCTGTAAACTGTGCCATAACCACCCACCTCATAAGTATGGTGATGGTGACTATAGGTAAATAAATAAATTATAATAATATTGCTGGACAATTCACACAGCAACATCTAGCTCGAAGCTTGTGTCACAGGTGCTAGATTTCTGATATATTTAATATAATATATGTACATTCATAGATAGATATTTTTTTAGTATACATATGTAACACCCAGAAACTTGGAACAAATATTATACTACTCGTATACTTGGTTCTATATAGAGTTGCTTGTTACGGTGATGCTGTCATGAATCTGCAGTTTTTTAAGAAATGTTATGAGTTTATATCCCGAATTATATACATAGGTACTCGTACATCGTAATTTTTCGCGACGTTTAAAGTTGTAAAACTTAAAGTTCACGTAAGCTGATCGCGAATCAACGAAATCTCAATCTTCTGAACTGATTTGATTGAAAATTAGAACCAGGAGAAGGACCAAGAAGGACATAATGATACTTTTTACAGCGGGAAAATATAGTCTTTCCGCAGACAACTGTATCTATTATACGGGGAAGTCGCAGGGCAGAAAGCTTGTTATCAAAGAAAAAGAAACGGACTCCTTATTTCATGCATAGCTTGTATGTATAGCTACTGAAGCATTACCTGCGTTACTATATTACTCAGTAGAGACTGAATAGGTATACTTAGTAGGTAGGTATAGTTATCTTGACCGCGAAACCGACAACTCTCTCTGCTCCAAAAACAAGCATCTGTTTATTACGTAAATTACATATCGTTACATTTTCATGTTACTGGAGCTTGCGACCAATTTAATTTGTGTATCTACGGATTGGATACCTTCATGGTTTTATAAAATAAGTTAAAACGATTTATTCTTAATATTTATTTATTTATTCTTATTTAAGACTTAGAATACTTTGAAGTCAGTTTTTATTCTTTTTCACTTTGGTTTTGAAACGAGGGTTTGGGTTTGAAACGAGATAATACTCGACTCGGCACTGATAGAAATAAATAAATATATCTACTATTAATAAAAAAAATTTGGTGTTTTGTTGTAAGGTAAAGTTTAGTCATTAAAATTTCACTTCAAATTCTAGTTACGTGACCAGAAACTTGTTCGTAAACTAGTCCTATTCAACAACTTATTGTTTAAGCTATCTTGTTTAGATATGTATCAACATAGAACTCACGCAACAGAATAGGCAATTTAGTTTGAAGATAATGCGATTGAGGCAATTTTACTGTCATCGCCTGTTCTTACTGTCAACTTGTGAACTACTATTATATTTTGACATCAAAGGTTAAGACCTAATTTCACCACTCACTGTTTGTTAGTTTAACATCCCATTAAGTAATTAACAGTCCATCAATATACCTAAACTGGTCAGTCATTAAACATAACGGGATGTTAAACTAACAAACAGAGAGTGGTGAAATTAGGTCTAAGTATTTTATTATTTTAACTTTGGAAATGGTTACAAACGCTTACTTTGCCTACATACTTGAAGAACTCAGTGGCACAAAGGCGAAGTCCACCTGCGACGAAAGTTCGATTCCCGCCCACGGACAAATATTTGTTTTGTCCTCAGTCAGATATTTGTTTTGGGTGTTCTGTACATTATTTTTAAAAATTCGCAAAGAACAAGTTAATAAAGTATTTCGAAGCATTTTTATACCAGACTGTCATAAAGCTAACACATGTTTAGCCTTTTTTGATAAAATTCGCATGCTTAAATTCTGTGCGACTTTTAATTACCCACCGGACGATCAAAAATCCTAGCTACTATGTTGTTCAACTTTATTTGGTTTACGAATACCAATTCTGATTTGGTTGTTAGAGTCATTCGTTTCATTAGGTGGTCGATTAACATTGACTTAAGTTAGTGCATGCCATGCACTTATAAGAAGTAGCTCAAGACTGCGCATTGTGATTATTAATAAGCAGTTCTGTATGTAAACTAGATGGAATTTATAATCTTAGTTATTGTAAACGATTTTTAATATTGATGTATAGTTTTACAAAGTATATGCTTGATTAACATAAATTTAAATTAAGATATAATACATTATTTACCCCACAGATAATTCACACAACAATAAAACAATAACTTTTACATAACAAAAAACATACCTAATTATGACTTCCTTCTTAGGTATTAGGTACTTTTACGTCCCTACATCTGACTTAGTTAAAAATTGTTGTAAATATTGTAAATATTAGCTTATCTGTTGGTTCCGTATTGGAGATAATTATCCATTCAATAATTTTAATACCATGTTTCATAATCAACTATGTAACTGTAATACGATAACTTATGTCCAGATCCACATTCTTCTTCTGCATATCACTTTCATAAACATTCCAATCTCATAAAATCAAGAAACCTGTGCGTTACCAAAACGCATGCCTAACCTTTTTAGATGTTTCTGGATTAACGTCTAAAAGGGAGTTAGTTATTCGCTAATTACGGAGGAAGTGAGATAGGAAAATATCAGTCACGTAACAAATAGAAACCATTGAGAGCAACAACGATTGGTTCACATGCGTGGTGTGTAATATGTTAAAAACGTTACACATAACTCGAGGAAATTAGTTACAATGAATGAACGGATTAGCACTGTTGTTGAACCAAAAGGATTAGAATAAATTTCTATAAAAATGCGAGATCTTGCGCACTAACATAACAACTTTATATAGTGTCCTAATGGATATCATGGTCGGAACTGGAACAAATTTAAAATCACGACAAGCATGGTGATGGTGCTTTTATAAGAAAATACTTTAAATACGATAACAAGCCGTATAACACAAGTCTTGTTACTAGCACCCATAACATTTAATTATAAGCCCAATTATAAAAGAGATAAATAAACAAATAAAAAAAATATAATGATAAAAAAATCAGATTGTGATTCACAGATCTCATTAAAAAACAATCATAATCTGGGTAGGACATTCATTAAATGTAATGATTGTGAGAATCATCAATTTGCTTCACCCATCCAAGTGATCTATGATTTGTTAGCATCACGCAAACATCAATCACCAATAAATAATAATAAACGCGCACTTGGCCAGCGTGGCGAATTAAGGCGTGCTGATTTGTCCCTGTGTCCCAGCAGCGAAAAAGGGTTGTTGATGACTATAACCACAGTGCGGGTCGCCTTCTGGTACACAATATAATTTCTACGAGTATAATCGTTATTTATATAATTTAAAGCAATTAATACATTTACATTTAAGTTTTTTAATTAGAAACAAACTTTAAACAACTAGGTACGCTAATTATTTAATATAAGGTAAGGCGTACTTAATGTTATATACATTACAATGTATGCCCTAGAATGAATATTTTTTGTATTATAATGTTTAAAAAGGTTTTTTCTACAGCTATATTTTTATAATCCTGCTTTATTTATAATCCTTATGTGTTAGCGTTGTCTCAAAATCTGTATTAGGTAATAAAAGAAAAATATTTGATTATATGTTGGTGTTTAATGAAGGAATTGGCTCTGAAACTAATGGACCGGTGCGAAAAAAATCTTTCAGCATTAGTATTACCATAGACTAAATTACTAATGCTTAAATCTAGCTAGAGTATTGAATATGTCAGACAACAAAGACAAACAACGCGTTTAAGTCTTTAGTATGAAAACCTGAAAATAATGGCAGTTTAAAGAAAATTAAGATAATTCTCCACCGATATTTATATTTATTTTATTTTATCAATGAGTACAAAATTGCATTTAAGAATAAATACAAATCAGGTATGCAATTTTGAAATTGAAGGTCGTGGGTTCAAACCCCGCCGCGCACCTCTGATTTTTCTTGGAAAATTATGTGTGCTTTAAAAACACGTGCTCTAACGGTGAAGGCAAACATCGTGAGGAAACCGGCATGTTCTGAGAACTTTAAAATGTTTGAAGGACATGTGTCATTCACCAACCCGCACTTGGCCAGCGTGGTGAATTAAGGCCTAATCTCTCTCGTCAAGAGAGAAGTCCCTGTGTCCCAGCAGTGGGAACGTAAATAGGGGTGTTATATTAATGCAATTTTACTCGATTGTGAGAGAGAGATGATCGCAGAAATAATATAGCTTGTTTTGAGAATTGAAAACACTTCTTATTGCCGTAAAATTCATTGCATAAAAATATCATGGTAGATAATGAGTAGATAATCCGATATGCTTGTAGGATAAGCCTTAAATTTTGCTTATTTCTGGGTGGTAAGAGAACTTGGACGCTTAGTGGTCAATAATGTTGTCAATGAAAACAATTTTTGATATTTTTCAAAAAGCTCATCATAATGTACATGTATTAATGTGTAGAGTGCGTAAATTGTGTCCACGTGATTGGATATCAAATGTTGAATCAAGTGAAACATCCGTGAGGTTGTCGGAACGGAGAATGTTTGTAAATTTGTGTCCACACAAAGAACGTTTGTTTACTGACTCAATTGTTTTGTGATATACTACGTCGCTATACAGAAATAACATCGATGAACTAATTCTGGTTACGCCATCTAGTAATGGAAGGCATTGATATTTCAAATAGTAAATCCTACCTATGTCTCCTTTATTTAAGCTCGGAACATAAATACCTAGTATTAAGGGATATCAGTAGTTATGTGTTTATATTGACTGTATGAACCTATATATTTAAGATTATGTTTGTTTATTTAAGCCGTTGGTTATCCAAAAAAAAACATTATTTATTCATTATGTGACTTACCTACATTTCCATCAGTATCAATAAAAATTAAGTTACTGACGTAATTGACTGTATTTGGTTCCATGCTCATTATCAAGTTTGGTTTATCAATTGCTGCATCAGCATGAGATTAATACAAATTTATTAAGCAATGTTTATATAAGGCGCAATAAAGCTAATTCCTAGTAAAATACATATATTAAGTCGCTTCAATACGCTTCGGTAACCTAAACATCATAATCGTAAATAACTCGTTAAAATTAACGGTTAGAGTCACCTTCTACAAACAATGGTTTAACTGAGCCGTATTATTTACAAGAAAATAGGAACGTATAATTAAATTAGTGCGATTTTTTTATAAAACAACAAATACCGAAGTGTGGGAAAACACCGATAGATTGTAAAAAACAATACATAGTTGCCACCATACAATTCCCACATCCTTGAGATAATTAGTCGAGCCTTTCCATGTATTGCTAGATACTTCATTTGTTTTGAACAGCTCTCACATGTTAGGGCCATGAGAACGTAGGTTAGGTATGAACTATGCTACTTGTGATTGATAATCATATCCACCCATATTACGTCGCAATATTATTACTAATCACGATTAGTAACTAAGACAGGGTGTAGTTTTAGGCATTGAATTAAGTAAAATTTAAAATTTAAGTTCAGTCAGTTCAATCATTATCATCATCACCCTTATTTACGTTCCCACACAACGGTGATGATGATGATGACAACGTAATCAAAGAACTCTAATAATATACCTGAAAATAATATAATTGTTATGAATAAATAAATAAATAATGCGTCTTTAGTTGTTAAACTTTTCAGTTATCGTTTTGTTAGATAGGTGTTACAGAATAAATTGATGGCTGTATGGTAAATAGATCCATCAATTGGTAATAAATTAGGTATTATTAATAGACTGACATTCACAGGTCTGTCCGTTTGTTTTGTAAACTTTGCCAAACATTGCCAAATACAATACAATCATAGGATTTGTGAAGTGGAACGACAATTATTATTACGTCAAATGTAATTGTTGTCACTTTTAGCTAAGCATATTATTTTGAAGGTTTTATAAGTGAGAATATAAACGTCTTTTTTAATAAGTGGCGAGGTTTTTATTTGTTGTTAGGAAACATTTAACTGCCTGTGCATTGTATGTAGATGCTGGTGTACTCAAGTGCATTCATTTCATAAATTGTAAATAACAAAGAAAATTAAAATAGACGTGGTAATGGTAGAGTAGGTAATTTTAAATTTAGAGTAATCTTTAAATTCTTCTTTTAATAGTTTTTTATAGGATCTACGACAAGTGAGCTTAGCTGAAAAAAAAATTGTTTTAGTAAACGATTTATTTGTAGAGTTTATTACACAATATACTTACCTTATTATTATCACAAGCGGCGTTTCCCTAACACAATTAAAATGTTTGCAACTTTTTAAATTATCATGGTTTATAACGATATTTGAACATGAAACGGATATATAACATACCATAATTGAAATGTTTTTGAGTTTCCCGATATTTCGACTCTGTTATAAGCGCCATCTTCACGGAGATACTGATGACACCGGCCGGCGGGTAGTCAGACCGTTATTAATTTCAATCATGGTACGAGTATGTTACCCGTTTCATGTTCTAATACTTATTTCATTTTATTTGTTTCCTACTTTAACTGTTTACAATTTTAGTGTTTAAGCTATAAGTTTCATTGAGGCCTTTCATTGGTTCGCTAACAACCTGCCTGTATTATCCCACTGATAGGTAAAAGAATATACCCCATTTTTTCTTAAATTTTCGCGGTCTTTTTCTATGTCCAACCATTCATATTATTATTGAAATATTTTTTTACGTTAATTAATAATAATTAAACTTTTATTAAATGAATTACTACGCTAAATTAACATATAAATGAGCATGTACAATTACCAAAACGAGATGAAACTTATTCACAGCACAAATCAGGATCGAAGCTATCACTGCACTGCGTGTTGCGCCGGCGCAGCACGTCAAACGGAGGCGTACGCGGCCGGAGTCAATAAGGCTTCTGCAATCACTGCTGCCGCGCGCATTAGCCACACGCACCAAATTCACTCGCCTATTCACCCCTCCACAATAGAACAAAAGTAAAAGTGCTCGATATAGGCGTGACTCTACTTATTTGTCAAAGATCCGCGGGCCGGTAGAGCTGACTTACCTTGACCAGTCTTGAAGTGGCAAGCGGTTAGTGGCAGCACCTGAAGTGTCAACTCGGCCGCTGCCGATGCTTTGTGAATCAAAGCTTTTATGACTATACTTTTAACATTTAACTTTCTTGAATGGAACATGGATGTTAATGTAAAGTTGGACGTCCCCATCATGATACTTTCTTACTACCTACTTTCAATCGAAATAACTGGACATCTATGAGGGAGACCTAATCCAGGATTTCTTCTGCTAGAGGCTAGTGGTTGTCCTGCCTCTAAAAGCAATGATGATTTAGATCCAACCTTAGTATATTTAAGTTCAAAAGAAGTGTCCTGCAGCCTGAAAAAATCATAAGTTCCATAGCAAATACATGAAGGAAATGACTTCATACAAATGACGAGCTGCTACGAGTTTTTAGTACCTTATACCACTTATACTATCCACTATACCTATGCTAGTGCAAGGACTCGAAAGTTAAAGTGAATTATCGCTTTGGTGATTATGAGAAAAGACCTGTCTTATTTGATTCGAAGAGGACAGTCCCATTTGATTATCTATAATATTTACATTTTATATTTTTCTTCATACCCATGTTGTGCAGCCTTCCGCAGGGTTGGAGGCAGAGGTCTAAGAGTAAGCAAGGTCGGTCAGTTCTCGGATCCGATACGTTACCTACGACATGGTAACTATTGGCTAGTATGACCAAGGTGCGTGATTGCTGAACATGATACACCTATTAACTTACTGTTTTTTTTTTGCCCGGAAATGTCAAGGTCAGATTTAGGACCTTCATTAAAACAATTACTTTGATTAGAATAAAGCCTGATGACCTAGTAAGCAATGATAAAGACCGTATTTAATTCGTTTGTATAGGATTTGGGAAACAAATGTAAATTGCAAACGTTTTATTTTGCATTGTTAGTAAATTTTAGGTTTTGACTAAATACTAATATTCTTGAGTGCAGTTTTCTTACAGATAAAATAAAAAAACACGCTAGCAAAGATTTCGGCGAGTCGGCTACTTAGAAATTAAAAATATACATTGGAAATGAATCAGTTTTCAATTCCAGACTCGTTTAACTTTTTTACCCAACCTCCTAAATTCATTATTTTTTATCTAATCAAAACTTCCTATTGTTCATCATTCACGATAGCTACAACATCCGAGTCAGTTTCTTTGTATGAAATTAAATCTTGCGCAGGTTGACTACTTGACTACGCAAAATTACAACACCAATTAACCACTACATGATAATTAGAAACTTGCGTACCTACCTACATCAATACCATGGATATGACCCAATACGCATAAAAGGCACACTTAAACGCGTCCGGTATCTACCTACCTAGATCATCACCTACCTAGAGCATCATCATTTCATCCGCCAGAAGTCTACATACTTCTGGTCATAGGCTCTAGAAGGAGGCATCTGACAGATGTGCCTTATAGATTTTAAATTATTTTAAATTATTTGAAGTGGTTGGCTTCTGTAGCATTCAGCAGCTTGCAGCATCTTGTTTATCTAACTCGTTGATGGACGTCCGTAACTATGCTTGCCAATCCACAGTTATCGGTCATCTGATTTACGCGCTTTGTTGCCCACAACCACTTTTTTTTACGAGCTAAGCCGCATGTGCAACAAATATAAAGTGTATTATTACAACCATAATAATCCTTTATAGGTCGTGAGGAATTTCGAATAATCACCACGTTTAACAGCGTTGCTGATGGTAGTAAGTTTCTGTTATGTTGTACAGGTACATTAGCTACATCAGTTTGACATCTAAACTAAAATAGAGGTGATACTTTACTTACGTATAGATAGTAGCAAGCGAGGATATGTTCTGTCTGTGGTACGGTAATTGGTCCAACAATCGTACTAAATGCCGCAACACCGTCAGTTCCCATACATCGTACAATCAGAGCTTTTTGTACTCAATCAATATAATGCATATACCAGAAATACACCTGTTTGTCTGTCAGAGAAACAGGATACCCTGCCCACTAGAATTGGCTCATGTTTCTACAAAAACAATTGGAGCGTAACGTAATTCGGATCCTATCTACCTACTTGCACATTTTGATATTCAATAGTGTTTCGAAATATCCGACATCGATACAGATACGAGTAGGGTACGTCTATCTAGGGTCCTTGTTATGTTAATAATAAAGTGCCTGAGCAATATTTTATTATAATTGGTAACTAACTGTGAGTTTGTAGGCTGAGATTATCTTATCTTTATGGTATAATATTCTGGGGTAATTCAGTTAATGTTCAATCCACATTCATTATGCAAAAAAAAGCAAATAGGTCAATCTTTCATTTAAAAAACACTGACACATTACGTACTATATTTAAAAATGAAAAAATTTTAACACCTACAAACATTTACATTTTAGAGGTTTGCAAATTTATTAGAAATAATAACCAATACTTTAAAGAAAACAAATCCACTCGAGTTGAATCTCTTAGACCTAAATATAAATATAATATCACTATATCTCAGTTAAATAATAGTATGTATAAAAATAGTGCCTATATATCTGCTATAAAAATATATAATGAGCTTCCAACAGAACTTAAGTCATTAGATGGACCACTATTTGTAGTAAAACTTAAGAAATGGTTAAAATTAAATGTATTTTATAATCTAAAAGAATTTTACGAATTTAATACAAAAACATAATTATGTCGTTACAATTATTAATTAAGTAGTTCATAAGATTAAAATTTTTAGATGTAACTTATTATTTCTATTAAGATACCAAATATTATTGTACGCTCCAAGTGGGCAGGCTGTTGATACTCTTTATGTATAATTTAAGACCTATTTTGTACACAGTTTTACAATAAATAATTCTTTATCTTTATCAATTAATTTTTATTTTCAACAGAATATTACTTATCAATTAATTTTACAATGTGATTTGTAACATCAATGTTAGATAAATGTAAGACACATTATGTTAATTCTTGTCTACAAGAGCTAGTACCTAGCCTAGACTGTCTGGTCTGGATTTGTCGGTCATAGCCGAAAGTTTATCCAATTTTATGAAGTCAGAATGCATCGTGTGAGCCGTGATTGATTGTATTAATTCAGCGAAACTTTCGAAATCAGCTTATTAGGCATTCTTGCAAATGTCTTGTCTTTATTCAGTTCACTGGAAATCAAAGTAGGATTGAAGCACTAAAACTTGTATTCATGTATTCATCACAATGTTCATATTATACCATTCATTTCTGTTAATAAATTTATGTTTGGTAATGACCAACGGGTTATTAGGCGGTCATCCGAAGAATTTGGCCTGGAACGGAGGGCCGATGCATTTGAACTGTGAAAATAGCGTGGACTTGTGGTCAAGAAGTGGGAAATACTTGAAGGAGAATGTTATTGCTGTTAAAGCTATTGCTCACACAGACGACATCTATGTTATTACTCCAAGGTACGATTTACAAGCCAATTATAAACAGCAGGATGTTCTAGATAGATTGACCGATATCGATCCTGAGGCTAGATTTTAACATGATAAAATTAATTGATCAATCGGTTCTATTTTAGCACAATTGAATACTACATGATAACATCGTAGGCAATTAAGAGGTTCATATGGTAGAAGGAGAGCAGTAGCGTTGTTCTGGGTTCTTACTGTGATTACCAAATCACCTAGTAGGTAATAATATTATTATTTCCCACATCTGGGCACTAGAACAATAGAACTTATATTTATAGATCTTATGAAAATTGAATTATCATCCTTTAATAAAATTGGTATAGCGCGAAAAACCCGCCTGCTGGTATATAGGTATTTTATTCAGTTTGACGACATGCGCGGACTGTGATGGTACGATAGTTTTTTTTATCTATGACTGTACCTTATCCAGAATGAAGCATGGAGTCCTGGCGACAGTGTGGCTCCTCATCCGCGAGCCTCAAGGGGTGGAGCTGCAGCCCTTCCCAGAGCTCCGCAGTCATGAAGCTTACGACTGCAGCGCCGTGCAGAACGCTGTTGACGCTCATCTAGATCATCTTGTAAGTTTGTTCTTGTACTATTTTGTTCTCAGGGTAGCGGGACCCGGAGCAATACATCGCCTACCTGATAGGTTGACACCTTTTCTGCGTTATCGGTAAATGTGAGAATCTGCAGATTAGATCAACGTTGCCACAAACTGTAACGTAAAATTAAATTAAATAAATTGCGGCTTAGGTGTAAGGGACTTGATAGCTTAGCGGTAATAATGCTCGCTCGGGCCGTGAAAGACCTGGATTAGAGTCCCGCCAGTGTCTAAATCTTGCTATTTTCTTTTATTTTTCTGATACACAATAATTAAAAATCAACATAAGATTAGGAGAATAGGAAATAAGATCTATGTACCTATTTTATAAAAGGCTCAGGGAATTTCGCATATTGCAACATTCCATAATTACTTATACAATATTGAATGAAATATTAGATCCTGCTATTAATTACATAATGACCTTAATTATCTAGCTGTTTCTAAATACAGCTACCAAACTACGAAAATATATACCTACCCACGTTTAAATGTTTTATATTCTTATACTTTGAGTTATGCTTGCACAACAAAGAATGTGCGAAATGTCTTCCTACACAGCTTTGCTTTTAGTTTTTTATGTTGAGCACTAAGACTCTACTAGCAAACTGAGAACACTCAGTAGCGCTATAACTACTCTCAATTTCTGTACTAAGAGACCTAAGATGTCTAAGAGACTTTTTAAGAGCTAGCTAACAAAAATATAATAACGTCATATCATTTATATAGGCCTATTATATTTATTTAAGCTATTTGATGATTAAAAACTGACTTGAACTAGGTAAGGTAAACATCTGGACATCATACTTAAAATATCATAATTAGGTATCTACAAGTCAGATAATTCGATTTATTATTTGTTTATAGATAGGAGATATTTGGTTTATAAATTAAATTGTAATACTTTTCACAGAGCAGCTGTTCAAATTCTGTTCTTATTAAATTTCCAGGGTAACCTATGGGTTTTGGACACGGGAATCATTAACACAGCAGAATCGCCAATATGCACGTGCCCGCCTAAAGTCGTATCGATCAGCCTAGTGCTGGGAAAGCTGACGAAGAGAATTCAGCTGGCCGCGTTGACTGAGCCGACGTCTGTGCTGCAGAGCCTGGTCGTGGAGTATGGAGGGATGCCCGGTAAAGTATTTGTGTAAGTTAACCGTCTCTTGGTTCTGTCCTGGGTGGAACTTTAGAAATAAAAAAACTGTAGAAACCGATAAGACCAACATTTTCATTTTTGTCTTGTCTTTGTCATTTTTTGCTTGTCGAAATATCCGGGAAACTCAAAATCATTTAAATCATGGTATGTTACTCGTTTCATGTTACATTATTGTTAAAAACCATGATTGTTTAAAAAGTTACTTAGGTATACTTATCAACATTTTCGTGTTATAATAATTGGGTACCTAAGGTTTTATTAAAAACTTGCTTTTCAATAATTACCTACAAGAAATAATTATTAGAGGTAGCTAAGAATACGTTAAATATGAAATTCCACGTACCTAGAAATTTTATATTCATGAATTCAATGATTTTTTATAGTACATGAATTCATAATGGTTGTCAAAAATGAGCGTCGGTCGTTACCATTTTTGAATTTTAGTGTAGTAACAGCGTAACTATGGCAGCGAGCGCGTTGAAGTTTTTTGTTTGCTACGCCAGGATTGCGTAGCACCATTGACCCGCTACGCCAAATCCTGCTACAAAGGACTCACTATACCTTTATTTTCTTACGTTAATTTTATTTCTTGTAGATTTCTTGTCAACCTTTGAATATGTTAAAGCTAAATAAATAAACTTAGTTGCTCAATTATAACTATCTATGAATATCTACAGGTGACCTCTGTTACGATAACAGACATTGCAAAAGTAACATTGCTATCAATTAAAATAAAAAATAGCCTACGCATACAAGTTTGGCACTTAGATTCTAAAAATAGCCCAGCCACTCTACTTTCGTCAGACAAACCCACCTTGACGTCGCGACTTAGATCATGTTCATGAAATGTAGACCAATTCAACAATGACATTGAATATTTAAAATTAATTGCGTTGGGGGTTCGCGATTGCGTCTGTTTCCTGGTTGCCTATTACTTAGGTAACTAAGTATTATTACATAGAATAGTTACTACGATCATATCAGCTTGATACATACAATGTAGATAGCCTACCTAGAAATAAAAATATCTTTATATGTATGTATATTATATTAGGTATATCAGAAATCTATCACAAGCTTCGAGTTTACCACGGGGCTAGATGTTGCTGTGTGAATCGCCCACCATAATTTATTTAATTAACGAGCACAAGAAATCATATGAAGTAGAGTAATTATATCTACTTCTATTCGTACAAACTTTTCGTAAAAGTTTGCTATACAACAACAATATGGACAGATAATCTTGTCAAAGCTGCTGGTTCACGGTGGATACAAGGTGCATCCGATCATAATAACTGGAAGTCATGTAGGGAGGCCTATCTCCAGCAGTGGACGTCCGATGGCTGAAATGCCAAATCAATAAACATGAAAATAATCCTATTCTCTATTCAACCGATGTTTAGTCAAATTTCAGTCGGAGGTACCTTAGCGTATTAAGACCGTCTCAAATCCAAATCCAAATAGCCGTAATAAATTAAGCTTCATTGTTTTTAAATGAGATTTGAGTTTTTCGAAGAAATATGATACCTACATATTTTTGTGGGTATTGGTAATAAATGCCTAGTTATAACTTTTTAAACTATCATGGTTTTTAACTATATTTGAACATGAAACGGGTAACATACCATGATTTAATTGTTTTTGAGTTTTCCGATATTTCGACACTGTTGCAAGCGCCATGTTCACGGACAAACTGATGACACCGGCGGGGCGGCGGGTAGGCAGACCGTTATTGACAAACGAAACGATCTACCCTCTTCCTGAGTCTTTTATTTAATTAAATCATGGTATGTTACCCGTTTCATGTTCAAATAAATGCCTAGTTGTTCCACAGCTATGTGTCCGACGCGTCCCGTGGCGCTATCCTGGTCCACGACACATCCTCTGGCTCAGAATGGTCAGTGCTGGCCTGCAGTCCGTCAGTGGGCCTGCAGATGGCGATGGTGAAGCGCCCCATCGCCCACAACGTGCTGATCCTCGTCAGACTCCATCATCAGGGAGTCTTGGAGCTGGACACTGCCTCTCTTAGGAGGAAAAATACACACGCGCCGTTGAGAGGTAAGTTCTTTGCGCAATAAAGGCCAAGTGAATTGGCGCAATAAAGAGGAGGCTTTTACCCAACGGTGGACATGATGATGATGTAGAAGTTTTCTACGGTTAAGATTTTCAACCGAACTAAACCTTCTTTAAAGTCTTATAGTGACATTTTGCAAACTCAGTTTATCGTTATCGGTTATTTAAATACGGAAACTACACACCAAACAACTCGACCGATATTATCTGATTCTAAATTAGGTATAGTAAAACCATTCTAAAAATGAACTCCCCTCCACAAAACCGTGATGATTTCAACGTGTGAGAGGAAATACAGAAAAACAGAATACACAGAAAAAAAAAATACAGAATTCGGTGGAGGGGCGTTCATTTTAGAAATGGTTTTACTATACCTTATTATTTACGATACAATATTGCGCAAACAACCAATAAAATTGATGTTATTTCGAGCTTAAACTTTCAGTTTATGGCGAGCACGGAAAACAACTAGTTCTACTTGGCTCGGACCTCCACCATGTTTACATACGACACTCCGGCTGCGCAGACGTCATTTCCTGGGACATACGAGACGATTTCCAAGATTCCTGTAACATTCACTCCGCTGGCCCCAGTCTAACCCCAACATCGGTTTCCTCAGATCCTTTGAAACATGTTCTCCTAGTACTAGACTCAAACTTTGGTGATACTATCATGGATAATCAAGTTACCTACCATCGCATTACATTTATAGATAAGCTTTAGCGTCACAAGGTGACAGATAACTGTAAAGAATGTACAGTAAATACATAATGTAATTTTTTTTATATTCTGGTTTTATTAAAAGGTTACTTGCTTCACTGAACAGCTCAGGGTGACACCATTCACCTAACGATAATGTGTTTAATGATAGGTATGTGTTAATATAAAACTGTCAGTTCTCAATATAAGAGTCACCTTTGTTTAAAAAAAACGTAATAAAAACGTGGCTCTTAGCTAGACAAATCCTGTCGCTATTATTAGCTTCCATTTACGTAACGTACGTTTGTAATACCTACTCAAGGAGGTCTACTTTCAGACTACTTACTGCATTAGATTTATTTTTGACGGTACGTAATAAATGATTTCATTATAATCTTAAATTGACAGGTAATAAACAATGTTAATCAATTACGATTCATTAAAACACAGTACATGTGGACATAACACTTATAATTTTAAAATAACGCAGTGAAATTATAATAAACATCTTTAAATTAAAACAACGAATATAATACAAAATAATGGGCATATAAACTTATTTTTATGTATAAAATAAAATCAGGTGACAATTTGATACATATTTTGTATAAAAAACCTAATTGTATTGCATAAAAAATAAGTTTTGTGTGTAGACATAATACAGTAGTATTTTTTATGCAATACAATATACATATATCGAGGTTTAGCATGTAACATAGAGTATGACATACAATAATGCATTGGAATATAATTAAAATCATTGACAAAATTTGAGTAAACATGGTACAGGACAAGATTATTAAAAACTACAAAATAAACCAGGAAGAATTATAATAATTAATTATACAGGTAACAAAGTCTCTGTTCCTTAGCAACGAAGGATTAACTCGGACTTTTACTGACACTGCCAGAGTTGTCCAACAGCCGTAGCCGATGTAAAAAGGCCAATAGTTAAGAATAGGTTAATATATATGACAAAATTGGTTAAAAACCGGAAAAAGATTTAAGCATATTTATTTCTACATCGTTTTTGCAAATATCAAATAATAAACTCTTTGTAGAAAAGAACTGTTAAAAAAATAAAATATAGGAAAATGGTGGCAGTTTAGGCGGTTGTTCTACCTCAGGCTTGCCCATTCTACCGATTAGTTTACTATTTAAGACGCTTACAGATATAAGTTGTATTTCGCTGAAATAAACAGCAATTGATTTGTACCGATTGAATACAATTCAAAAGTATTTCTTCTTATAAATTAGAAAAAACAGATCTTACAATTAAAACATCCAAATAAATACATTCACGAGTAAAGTTTTGTTACGATAAAAGCAACGATGATCCGCTATTAAATAATATTTATTATAAAAGAGATACACTAATGGAGTTTTAAATTGTTATCAAATCGGAGCGTTAGATAGTTGATATGCCAAGGTTCATATTTTTTTAAATAAAAATAGTTCAATACACAAAAGTTAAGTGTACGGCCACAACAAATGAATCACAGATTTAGGCCCTTATTAACGAAACGCCCATCGTTATACCTTAACGTCTTTTAAAAAATACTATACAATGTAATAAAATCACATTTAGGTGCACCACATTCTTCTAAGTGCAGTTTAGTAAAATAAAATATTCACTATGTACAAATAACTATTAGTCAAATACACATAGGGTGTTAGGACCAAAATATAAGGATCCTCATAAAATAATTACCAGGTATGCATAAAAAAACTATTCAAGAAGTTCGATGGAAGATCAAATGTAATGTAATGTCTTTTTTTTGAAGAAACGAATGAAAAAGACAATATTATGAATTGAGTCAAAAACCCTAAGTTCATTAAATCTGATACCCGCATTCGCACATTCGTGTTCGCTATTCGCCTCGACACTCGACGAACGTTGGTCACGAGCTAATGTTTACCTAAACATTAGTGGAGTGAATCATTAAGACATTCGCACATAATCATGAAATGGCGAACAGCGAGCGAACTGGTTACCATACGCGTGTTTGCTATTCGCCTCGCTATCACACGAATGTGTAAATGATGTATTAGATATATATTTTGCTAGAATACACCTCTATGCGTAGGTACATAATTTATGTGGCTATTATGCAATTCCGTTAATGTAACATACATCATAGGCATAAATTGACCCGGTAACTTGATTTATAAAATACGATTACATCTTTCAAACATAAATAATGTCTAAACTAGATCAAAATTATGTAATAAATAAAATCTGAGAAAGGATATGTAAAATAAGTTAAAAAGCCGTCCCAAAATACGAAACGATATTAAAACACGCGATGAGTAAATCAAATATATATATATATATACACATTATTATACATCCTGTGTTCGAATTATAAATCTAGCAAAGTTCGGAGTTATCATGTATTTACTTTACTTCTTAAATCACATCTTAAGTCCAAGGCACAAATATGGTTCTAATCGAATATACTCCATTCACATCTAATCCCATGTATTTTCATGTCTATGCACTAACTATTTGTATACAGATACTATATTAAATTGTTAAACCTCATAAGTAACACTATAGTTAGACATAATATATGTATAGTATTAGAACCTATGCCTGTTTGAAAATATATGGTTAATGCTATCCACAAAGACGAACTGTCAATATCTACAAACTAGACAAGCTTCCTCGATAAATGTACTATCCAGCATTGAAATATTTAAATACATCACCTAAAACATCCGAAACTCATATCTGAAGATCGTACAAATATTTGTCCCAAGGCGGAAACCACCCAATGCGTTGGTTACATACAAGGTTGCACATTTTGCACGAGATTGGGAATAAAAGTAGAAATACGCTTTCGTGGATAACACAAACCAAGCGAGAGGAAGGCAGTCGCCTTATTACTGTGCAGGAAATGTCAACAGAGCAGCGACGGCCTCCCAATCTTTGAGTATTTATTTATAATTCCAATCTTTGGTAGACAAAATAAAGGTTAACATTCTCTGTAGGATAGACTTGCATATTTCAAGCTAAGACAGCCTTATATTTTTCGTAAGCAAATTATCTATTTAATTAAGGTAACATGATTTACACTTCTGATCATTCTAACGCGACTTCATTCATCGAATTAAGTTATGAATCACAACGAATCTGGTACGAATGTAATCTCTAGCTATCAATAAATATCTATACTTACTACGAAGCTTTTGTTTTTCCGTGCGATTTATTAACTCAAGAACTACAAATACCTCTCGAACATTCATTGATTGAAATCTCACCTCAGATCTATGGTCTTCTATAGGTTTTAAAGGACAGGGGAATTCGAATGAGTAACTAGCTGCTTTCATGTTGATATTCGAGTTTTCCATGCAGGTTTTTCCCCTGAAAGAGAAATTTATTTTTAATAATCGGCGACATAAAAATAAAAATTAAAAATATTACCTAAATATCCTACATTTAATATAATAACTTACCCGGTCGATGTGTTTCTCCGGATATATGGTTGGTGTGTCTAGGGACAATAAGCTTTGTTTCTTGGAGCATAGAGAACATTAACTCTTCCGTGGTAGGGTGGTATTCAACCTCGTTGATGCTGGCTACCAGCGGGGAACTCTCATAGTTTCTGTTCGCGTCTCTGGTGGTCGGTTGCGAATTGCCTCGCGCCGGATAGTCGACAGACCGCGGCCGTCTTGTATCGACTGGTGTCATTTTAGGGTTAACATGAACATCTTTATGGATGTAGGGTTCAACCGAGGCACATTCGTTATCGATTTCACTTTTGTCTTCGATGGTATTGTTGCCGTTTATTTCGATAATGAGCGGCCGCTGTAGCGCCGGTGATTGGATGATAGATGCCGTGTTGTGTATGATGAGGGAGGTTTGGTTGGCGGGTGATTCAGTTTCAGCGTTGTCATCGGGGAGGCTGGCTATACTTCTAGACAAAGATGGGCTGTGTGTTTGTGTGGGTGCAGTTATTTCAGACTCAGATTCCGGTTCTATGGGTTCTATCGTATTATCGGTCACCTCTTCTTTGACTTCAGATAGCTCAGTTGAAGTTTCGCTGGTTCGCCTGACGTATTTCGGCATGCGTAATGCCCAGTGGCCGTTGTGTTCGTCAGAGGAGTATGTATGGGTGACTGTGGGTTTTTTGCGTTTGTAGAATAGCATGTACGCGGTGTTGTTTACTAGTTCACTGTATGCGTTTTCGTCTTCTACTGGCGTTACTCTGGAATCGTCGAATTTGTACCAGCTTCCGTCATAGGGGTTTTTGCAAGCTGCCGTGTAGTGGCCGGTCTCTAAGTCGTCGCCGTGATGGTAGCAGATCGCGTAGAGATCGTACAGATTTTCCATTGGGTTGATGATGTGTGCTTTGGACGATCTTCGTCGAGGTGATTTGGAGTGTCCCGGCGAGTCGGCGCTGTGCGAGTCTCTCTTCGCTAGATGTGGCGTCATGTCAAAGTCGTTTAGAGGGAACTCTACCATAGTCGTCAGTTTTGTACTTGTGCGTCCTTTAGCTTGCCTGCAAAGTAAATTATATAAATATCCGAAAAACAACTATAAGATACAATCTACTGTATCTTTAAAATATAAAACTTACTGTCGAAATCTCTTCAAATGAATAACTAAAATATCTGGCAGTGACCATAGACCGAGCGTCTTGACAACCGGCATGTATCTCTGGCATTGAGGACACCTAGGGAAGAAAAATATTTTGATTAACTCAAAATAGCTATTAACGATTTAACACAGGATACATTAAAATTATATTAAATGGTTTTGACTTAGGCTCTCCTTTGCAGTATTTTATTGCAAGTTGATGATAAAAATAGAAGCAACTTCTTTGGTACAGGTCAGTTGTCACAAGGTGAGGAAATCTTTTTAAAAATTTACATGTCATCTGCGAACGCTACTAATTTTGCTAAAGTAAAACACCTATCAATATTATTAATATATAGTATAAACAGAAGCGGACCAAGTAGAGACCCCTGAGGAACTCCACCACCGCAACCTATCTAGAAATATAATTGTGTAGTACAACCGCCTGGGATCTGTTGTTAATGTATGACGAGAACCATCGAAGCAAGTCACCTATTCCTGACTGAGTCAGCTGCAAGTGCCACATTACCTCCAAGCGTCCTCCTGCGCCAGGTGCTCGGCGCGCGTGTAGTGCGCGAGACAGGCGTGCAGAGTGAGCGGCGGCGCGGCGCCCGCGGCCGACACGTGCACCTCGCACGCTTCGTTAGACGACCGGATTATGCTGGAATTATCGGAAACTTTAGTATTCAAACAGCTGATACAATACAATACAAATAGCTTTATTGTAACACCAACAATATACAGGACAATACATAAGAGAAACAGATACATAACAGTGACACAATGGGCGGCCTTATCACTAACAGCAATCTCTTCCAGGCAACCTTGGGATGGAAAGAGAATATTGCACAAGTAAAGAGCATTGGCGTTATCCAACATTAGAAGTAAACAAATTTGTATATGCAATGTGATTAGTATTAATTAATGAAAAAATTATAAGAAAAAAAAAGGTACAATAATATATACTTAGCTAATAAAGAAAAACTAAAAAGACAATTTATTTTGAGATGAAAAAAAGTGTTTATAGACCAGATTTTTGAAAATAGGTAGTGATTTAGCTGATCTCCTAATTGCTTCCTAACATCAGCATGGAAACATTTAATCGAACTGCCGAGATATAATGGTTTCCTAGCTTGAACTTTAATGTAAGAACTAATTTCTTACGAGTTTTAAGAGTAAAAAAAAAACACAGTCCAGACCATACCTGTCTCTATGCGCGGGGTCCCACAGCAGCTCCAGACGGAGGTGAGGATGCGCGTCGTGCGCGCACAGAGCCTGCTCCACGTCCAGCGCGAACAGTGGGTGAGGGAGCTGAAACGAACAGCTCTATTAGTACAGGCATTAGACGTTTTAAAGAAGATAGGTATTTTTATTTTTGAGCTTGGATGCGGACTAAGAAATGGATTTTCGCTATTCCACTCCTAAAGCGGTTTAATGGGATCGCAAAAGTCATAATAATAAGAATGTAAAAAAATATATAATGTGTTAGTCAGAATTGATCAAAACTTACTCCCTAAAAAGGGGTAAATTGAAGAGAATAATTTTGTTTAATTTTTTTTGTTGTAGAAATTGCTTTAGGCAATAAAACCGCCCATACACAATAAGTGTATTTTGTGAAATGTTCATAATTACTGTGTGTTATAAAGAATTATCTTATATTATTTATTCTATTTAACTTTAAGGCATAAGTAATAAGTATATATGTTACGGCTAATACCCGAAGTGCGGCTACACCTAGTTCTAACCGGCTAAAACTAGGTGTAGCCACTGACTGTTGGTTAAACCTAGTATTAGCCGATTGTTTTCGGGTAAAACTAGGTCTAGCCTTCATCATGCCGGCTACAACTAGGTCCAGCCATTCCCTGTTGGATAAAACTAGGTCTATCCGATATCACTCCGGCTAGAACTAGGTCCAGAAAATCCCTGTTGGATAAAACTTGTTATTATTCTAATAAATAGTTTATGTTACTCTATAAAAGTGTGATTTATAATTAAAATAACATTCTTTGAATTATAATATGCAACTACTTATTGTCTGTTGTGAAAAAAATATTCCTGGTTGTTCCTATTATATTAAAAATTGCACTCCTAATAATTTGTGTTAATTATTATAATGTGATTTATAAGAATAAAAAAACTCTCTTCGTTTCTTTTTATTGGATGTTTTTTAATATCTAAAAAAGCTCTGCCGATAGCAAGCAATTTTTAATATAATAGGAACAACCAGGAATATTTTTTTCACAACAGACAATAAGTAGTTGCATATTATAATTCAAAGAATGTTATTTTAATTATAAATCACACTTTTATAGAGTAACATAAACTATTTATTAGAATAATAACAAGTTTTATCCAACAGGGATTTTCTGGACCTAGTTCTAGCCGGAGTGATATCGGATAGACCTAGTTTTATCCAACAGGGAATGGCTGGACCTAGTTGTAGCCGGCATGATGAAGGCTAGACCTAGTTTTACCCGAAAACAATCGGCTAATACTAGGTTTAACCAACAGTCAGTGGCTACACCTAGTTTTAGCCGGTTAGAACTAGGTGTAGCCGCACTTCGGGTATTAGCCGTAACATATACAAACACAAACCTCAGGCTGTAAATACGCAGGGTCTTTCGGTCGATGCGCCTCAGCGATCCTGGCGCGGAAGATGTCGGCGCCCTGCGAGCTCTCCAACACGCGCTCCGCCACCACCTGACTCATCTCCTTCAGCATCAGCTTCTGGAGGTCTTCGTACGAGATCTCACGAGGCACTTGCATTGCGTATGGTGAGCCTAAAGGTGTTACAATGTGTTGAATAAATTGCGGTATGTTCATTACATGTTTATTATTACGGCGTAATCCATTTATCACCTATGATATATATTTGGGGGTTCGATTCCTGCCTCGTGCATATATTTATATGAATGACTGGTTTTTGTTCTGGGCGTTAGTGTTTCGGGGTTTTCTATGTATAAATAAAATATGTCTATGTATTGTATTAAGAATCACAGATGTATATTGCGCGTAACATACTTCAAGCTTACTATCTGTGTGAATTAAAAAATATAAATATCCAGTAAAATTTATTAACTGTGAACTTTGTCAAAGCGCAACTTATAAGGAATATAGGAAGGTCAGTTTGATTAACTTACCAAATCGTTCTCCTTCGAGTAGATTGACCCAGAGAACCAGCAGGTATGGCGTCGTCGGTGTTTGCAGCAGAGGCGGGGCTTCCACGCAGTAAAGTGCGCCGAAATCAATTCCCGCCATCTCCCAACTTGCTCGCGCATTGCACCAGCCTAGAAGAAAACGTCTCATAAGAATAATCATAAACAGTCATTTATTAAAAAAATATAACACGTAAGAATTCGCCATTTATAAGAGAATGGGGCGAACTATTAAGCTCAATATATTTATTAGGTATTTAAAGTCTTAGTTAGGTACTTGAACGTTGGTAGATGGCGCCAAGATTGGCCGGCCAAGCGAATATTGTCGGCTTTTCTATTCCCGTTACACATATTTATATTTCTAGATAATTCAAGATGTTGCATACATTAGAGAATCTTGGCTCGCTCCGGATCTATGTCTATCTCTTTTTAAAGAGCCAACAGCAACACAAGCATGCTGGCTGAAGCCATGGTTCAATGCTTGCCTCAATAAGTTCATGTCAGTTCTGATGAGAACTGAAATAAATGTGGACAGCACATTCTAAACTTAAAGTAACATTCATGGTCACTTACCCATTTCATTGATTTCTGCTAAAATAATATGATCGCGATCAATTCCCGTGTCGTTATGCAATGTGGTTCTCAGGTCATCCATCGTTGAGTTGGGTTGAGTGAGTTCTACTCCAATCCGAACTTGTCTAGGTTGTTGGTTTACATAAACTACCTGAAATCATAAATAATTATTTAATTAATAAATATTGCTGGACACAATACATTACATTTACACAGCCACATTTAGCTTCCTGACAAACACATTTAGTTTATTACGTTATATGTATACTTTACATTGTATGTTATTATACTTTAAATTATTTTATTTCTCTATGATAACATGTTAATTTTGTGTTTCAAATAGCTATACTCATACACATGATACATACATTATGCAGATGTAGTGGGTGTTGATGAGTCAGAAATAAATTATACCTAAAGCATCATTGATACTTTAACAAAACGTTTGTATTAAAATATATATAGATTTAATATAAAAAAATTGAGTTTTTGAATATATGGGGTAACCTCTTGTTCTACAAAACCGATTTACAACTAAAATAATGCTAATAGTAGCACATTATTTGTGAGTGAAGATATTACCCACGCCTGCCCTTATGGATAAATAGGCTTTTAAAGAAAAAAGCAAAGTAGACTAATCGTCGCGAAAATACGTAAGGAAATTATATTTCTTCATCATTAACCCTTTTTACGTTCTCACTAATGGGACACAGGCACTTTTCTCTTGACGATTATTCTCTTGGAGATTAGGACATACTTCACCACGCTGGCCAAGTGGGAGTATTTCTTAACTTACATTTATAGGTAGCGGAGAGGGCTGGGCAGTGGCGGGTCTGGAAGGCAGCTGAACACTCACACAGTGGAATGGATCAAATGTACATGATGTTCGATCACATTTTGCACATGTTAACGCTGACCTGAAAAATAGTTAATTTATTAGAAATATATAATTACGAATTTATTTAATACTTTCAAAATCACGTCAACCCATTAATGGCTATCTATATCTCCAACTAGCCGACCCGCCGACAGTTTCGCTTGCGTTTCTTTACGTTATATTAATATACCTACCTAATTTACGTATATAATATAGGCTTCTTCGATAAATGTACTATTCAGCACTGAAATAATTTTTAGCTTATCTTAAGACCATCGGTTCCTAAGATAAGCGCGTTCAAAACTCTTCAGCTTTATAATATTAGTATAGGTAGAAAATAGATCTTGGAGGAATTGGTATTATCAATTGGAGATCACAGTTAGCACAGTACCAGTTTTTCTCAGTTAATTATTATAAGTAATTAAAAACACAGTTAATAAATAAAAAAAAACTAGTACTACCATACCTGTATTGGGCTTGAAAAACAGTTTGAACAAAAGAGCTATTCCGTCTTGCATGGTTAGCCAATGTTTCCGCTGCAACTATTTCATCAGGTTTCCCACATGTGTTCTAAAAGTAACAAAACAACATAAATTATTTTACTACAAATAACAATGTGTGAACTACGGAAAGGGCAATGCTCAATTTATTTTCTGAGATATTGTGTTTACATTTGACTATTTTTTTTTTTTTTTCTGTATGTATGTATGTTCTTTTATAACCAATGATCCGAATTTGATTAAATTTGGTAGATAAACATTTAGACGTCTGGGTCACAGAATAGGCTATTTAAATTCTTGTTTCAGTTAAGATAAGATGTGGCCCCTATACAAACATAATTTAATGCGGATAGAGTTGCAGGCATAGTTTTCTATAAAATGTAAATAAACTTTTCTGATTCTTGACTGATATTATGGTAGCAAAATTACCATTATTCATTATTTACATACCTTGATAGTTTTGTATTTCTTTTTTGTTGCTGTATTCAAATCTTCATGAACTTTATCCAGTAACCAGAAAAGAAACTCCTGTGCATCATGTTGGCTGTTTCCTCTGTATTGTGTTCCGTGCCTTTCAACTACACTCTGAAATAAAAGCAAGGTATCTTAAAACATGGATCTCAAGCCTAGAAGACTTGATTTTCGTTAATTTCGTATTTTCAAAGTAAAGGCTTTCGCAATTTAATATAGACTTATCTACAAGATGGGCAAGCAATGAATTGAGTAAGATGTAGTAAAGAAGAGGAAATTCCATCATTGCACTGACAAGATCTATAGCTATATTAACTCTCTACTAGTGCTAGTAAAAATTAGCACTGCAAGTTAAAATTACCAATATTAGTAATTTTTCACAACTCTTACAGAGTAAATTAGTAGTTAACATACAAGATTACCTAACCATTTGAATAGCAATGTATTTTTGAATAATAATAATTTTTATTTCATAGTAAAAAATATTATTTATGTTTTTAAATCAAGAGAATAATAATGACAACTTTATGAATATTTCAATAGTAATGTACATATTTATTATATCCTTTCCCGATAAGGCGATGTGGTCGCTCAGCGACAAAGCCTTGTTCTTGTAATTAAATAAAAATAAAATTATATCCTAGAACCTAGATGTTTCAGAGTGAATATCCAGCAATATTTCATATTATTTATTTTGTAAAGTAACAAACCTTGAATGTGGTACTCATGTGGGGAGTATAGCCACAGGCCCACAGAGCCTTTAGTAAAGCTGCCAGCTGCTCCGTCACCTCTCCTCGGGTTCCATATTTCTTTGAATTTATCTTATTCCTTTTCAATAAGTCCAACTGCAAAAGACAATAACTAATATTTTAATGAGCAAGTATGTGTGTGGATATAATCTCTATAAATGTAAGTGAATGTATCTCTTCAATTATAGGTATAGACTACTTAATTAATTGTTAACACTTTACAATTATAATTATCAGCATACCAAATACTCTGAATTTTTTATGAGTGAAAATTATTACAATGCAGATGGAAAGCCAGTAATAGATATTTTTGTTAGTACTTAACAGAGGCAAAAAATTTAAAATACAAATAAAGTTAAATAACAACATATAAAAGATTAACTAATGATTCATAACAATTAATGCCTGAAGTGATAATGCAGACTTGATTGTCACAAGCACTGACCTTGTAATGGTCCAACACAAAGTACTCTGCTATCACATCTGTGTGAGAGAGGCACTGAAGTACTGCATTCATGTAACAAGTATTTCCATGATTCTTTATGCCTGTTGCAGCAGGCGTGGTGCCAGGGGGCCACGGTGGCTCGCCACTGGATGGAACTCTCTCTCCATTCAATACCGCTGGTGCTGATTTCACCTTCAACACATAATTAGTTTAGATAACATTCTGTAACTTGATATTTTAATTTAATGTAATATTTGTGATACATTGTAAGATAATACTTACTCCAGATACATGCACAGTACTCATGTGCTGTGCTATTTTGTTCAAAAACCTTCTCCATGATGGCCTTCTAAACAACTTCCTCTCAATAACGTTTTCGTCTATGGGCGCGTCCCCAATGATAGAACTTGCACTGGTGGGTTTCATTTCACTGTCGCTACACTTATTTTTACTTGAACTTGGCTTAGCCGTACCAAATGGATTTCGAGGTAATGTAAATGTTCGCTTCAATCTTGATCCTTCTACTTGCTTTTGTGTCACACTTGTTTCAGACACTTCGTTTATTAGTTCGCTCTCAGAGCAAGATTTTAAAACGGTTGATAAATTATTAGTAGACATGATAGAACTTTTTTTACAAAAGATTACATAAATTTTACAATTTTACAAAATAAATCCATTACAAAATAGAAATAAGCAAAGCATAGACTATGTAAACCTAAATGTCAATGACAGATCAAGCAAATCAAGCCTTAGATAATAGAATACCAATAGATATGTAACTAAATTGTCTATGGAATTAGTTTATAAGATGACTAAAATAAAAATGATGACATCTCTGTCTTATGTATGGAATTAAAAGGAGCCTAACTATATACTCAACAGTTGCGCTTGGTTGCCAATATTTATGGCACGTGCCTTTCTTCAGCTTCCTTCGATATCATTTACTGTCACTTTGGATAGTTTGGATATCATTTACTGTCACTTTTTGGTTTTGTTTACATCGATAGTGGTGTTCTTGTATATTGCACGAGTTATCGATATTTTGATTTTAGACTTAGGTAAAAAATTATAGACCATGTTAATTTGAATAAATGTTGATAATATATTGTGTTTTTGCAGAATAGCATGAATCGTAGAATGAAATGACGGATTAGATTTCAGGTTTTTTATACAATATTATATTATTTTGAAATATAAATTATTTTGATATATAATAATATACTAAATATAAGTAAGTATATTGTATTAAGTATATCGTGTTTTATAATTATCTAAAACATTTGGCTTATTCAGGTCTTTCATTCGTTTAGTTATATTCTGTGGGTATATTAATTTAGTTAAAATGAACTTTAAACATTAAGTAGAACTCAAACTAGTTAAAATAAGGTTAAAAGTTCATTTTCACTAAATTAATATGCCCACAGAATATAACTAAACGAATGTTTGAATTTGAGTTCTACTTAAGTACCTATTTTTTTTTGTTCTAGTTAAAATGTTTTTTGTTTTGCTTGGTTTTATAACTGTATTAATTCTATAATTCTATAATTTAATATTTACGTACTTCAATTTACAATAAATACATTATCATAAAAAAAGTTCAGTTGAAAACAAACTCTATCGATAAATTATTATAATATACCTACCTCGTACAACACTAATTTATGTTAGCGTAGGTATACACGATGTATTCGTTGTTAGGGCCATTCCATTTCATTCGTTCTTCTGAGTCGAAAACGATTTGCTCGAGTTTGTCTATGGATGGGCTTCCAACTCCAGCAGAAAGTTTGATCAAAAAAGATCAAATTGAGTTCAAATCTTTCAAATAGGATGAGATGAAATCAAACTATTGTCAGTTAGTCACTCGTCGAATCCAACTCGGTTGGGCAGCGTTCGGGAAGCTTCGCAACGTCTTTTCCTGAAAAATACCTCAGTGCCTCAACACGAAAGTCTTCAATGGGTGTGTGTTGCCGTGATGACATAAGGATCCGAAACGTGGTGCTTCACCATCGGCCTCATGAATAGGCTCGGAGTCGCTCAAAAAGCAATGGAGAGGGCTATGATGCTCGGGGTTTCTCTACGGGATCGAATCAGAAATGAGGAGATACGTAGAAGAACGTGGAAGCCCAGCGGATTAGCCCATGCTAATCCGCTGGGCTATGTCGGTGACCGAGAATATACGTAGCTCGGAGAAGGGATGGCCGATGGGGCCGAAAAGTTCTCGAGTGAGACCACGGATCGGAAAATGCAACGTCAAGCGTCTACCTACGAGGTGGACGGATGAGTTGGTAAAGTTAGCTGATTCACGGTGGATGTTTGTCGCATCCGACCGAAACGGCTGGAATTCATTAAGGAAGGCCTATGACCAGCTGTGGACGTCCGGCGGCTGATATGATGATGATCATGATTATTGTCAGTTAGGTTACTGTCAGTTCAGTATTGTCAGTAAATTCAAGTCAAGTCAGTCACTCAAGCTCAATCAGTCAGTCAGTGATCTATAGATTTTCCATGGGCATGTTGTGTTGTCGATTTCGTGAAAATCTGATATATTAAAATACCCGTGGTGTCGGATATTAATTACTGCCCCTTATTTAAATTGAACATAACAATATAGATTATATTATTTTGAAGGTGAACATTTAGTAATATAATTCTATTTGGCATTATTTCCTAAAATAGTCTGCTCAGGGTGGTTCTCGAAATCGATCCAAGAAAAACAAAATTCCTGTAAAGAAAATAGGAAATCAATATTTTTTTTTACTCCAAAGAACTAAACTTAACATTTAGAATATGTATGAGTATGATATGTAGTAGTGAGAGATAAATATGTACCCTCCCTTACTTATTTTAAATTATATCAAATTTATATTTTTACAGATGTTACGTTAGAAAATTTCGTGAACATGGCAGAATTTGATAAATTAAAGCTTCTAATTTGGAAGAACTTCCTTCTACAAAGACGACACAAATGGCAAACCATATTTGAAATAGCCTCTCCTGTGATCTTTTCTATGTTTTTGATACTAATAAGATGTCTTGTTGATCCTAAATCAAAGCCAGACATATCTTACCCTCCTTTCATGCCAACCTACTTCAATATTACTGGAAGATCTATGTAAGTATAGTAAAACCATTTTTAAACTGAACGCCCCTCCACCGCGGTTACACGTACATGCAAAAAGGTGTATAGATACAACACACATAAATTAATCTTTGTCATTGGATGTTCAATGACGTATAAACAAACGGGCCCCTAGACAATGTCCATACCATAATGATAATAGGTTTATGTCAAATCCATACATTTTGTACTTTTTTTACCAACGATGTCGATTGCCAAATGTCTAGCCTCCACGGTGTCACTATGAGAGAAAGGCTGGATCTGTCGGCCAACTTCGTCATTAATGAGCCGAACGCGCGACTGAACGGACGTGTCACTCAAACAAAGAGCGCGCTCCCCGCCATACAAATGCCTACACGGGATTGGTCGCACAACATATTGACAACGCAGTGCGCGGATGAGTCCATGTTTACAGTAAAGTTGTAGCACGCACACAAGTATACTGATGCAATACGTATTTCCTCTCACACGTTGAAATTATCACGGTTTTGTGGAGGGGAGTTCATTTTAAGATTAGATCATCTATACAAATATATGAAATTTATTTTGGTACCCCTGTCTTATTCTTAATTGCATTGCTACATTTTCTTCAATAGGATGTCTGTTTTCTGGTATGACCACAAACAGTGTATTGTTTTGTTACTGTTTGACACTGCTATTAGATTTCTACTGAAATGAATGAATTGATTGTTAGCTTTAGGCCAGCAGAAGTTCATTTATTATTTACTTATTTCAAATTTAATGAATTGATAAACTCTGATAAACTCCTGAAATTAGGTATGTACTTAATTCTATTTACAAAATTTATTTATTCATAACATAATATAACATAGGTATAATGTTTTAGAGGGAACCTCACATCAGCAAAAACTGGAACTCTAGCATTCTCACCAGACACACCACTCACTAGAAGTGTCACTCAGGATGCAATGGCCAAGGTTGCTGAAGACAACCTCAGCATCTTCTTCTTCTTGTTTGATAAGAGCCTCCTGCCACAGCCACAAGGATACAATAGCTCAAAGGAGATGGAGGAAGCACTAATACAACCAAGTGCTATGGACCATATACTTGTGGGCATACAGTATGATGATGCTATGGCTAGTAAGTCACATTTTTTATATATTACCTAATTAGGTTCACATAAGTACATTTAACTAACAAGATTATTCTTGGAAATTATATTGAGAATATTTTTATAATTCCTCTTAAAGTCTTATAAGAATTAATTTTAGTCAAAATTGATTGAAAATTTAAATATATTACATTAATATTTATTTAGGAAGAACAGCTAACTTATTTAATCTATCATGATTTATATGATCCCATCCCAAAACTGAACCAAGTACTATTTCAGATGCAACAGTATGGCCTGATGATATCAAACTGACTCTAAGGTTCCCAGCTGTGATGAGGACTCCCATGATAGAGCACCCCATCCGGGCCAGCTGGAGAACCAACCTGCTGTTCCCCTTGTTCCCTAAACCTGGGCCCAGAGACCCTGACGATATGTATGGTGGGAAAACACCAGGTAAGCCTTATACATTTTATTTATAGTTTTATAATTTCTTTTGTCTTATTATTTAGACTTAAAACTGGCAACATTTATTATATTCTTCTTTTCTAAACTTGTGGGTATAATTCCAGTATGTAATTATTTATTAAAGTAAAATAACAGATTTTTATTAAATAACAGATATTTATTAAATTTATTACTGTGTCAAAGTTCTCTTAAGTAAAGTAAAACGCGTTCAAAGCCTCAAGCGTGTATCTCGTAACTAGAAAAACTTAGATTGCGTAAAATCTACCCGATATTCAAAACAAAAACTAGGAAAAAAAAACGTATCGCCGACCATTTCGAAGCATTAGACGTAGGCGTGGCGACAACGGTCGTCAACTTGCAATTGACGAGTGGTAATCATTATTTAGTCGTAACAATAGTTTATAAAACCTAATACATGACGCATAACTTTTATATACCCACTAAAATGTATAACATGAATATGCTTACCAGACATTATTGATTGTGATGCACTAAACTATCTTGATTCATCCACTGGCGGGTAATTAGTTCAATAATTTGTATCATCATCACAAAAATTTAAATTTAAACAAGCAGATATTATTTTGGAATATTTATATATAATGTTGCAATTGTTACTGTGCCTATTTATTTTACTATAACCGTCAGTAACGTTTTTATTTATACTATGTGAGTTCGTAATTTACGCAATTAGGTACTTTAACATCTGGAATTTTTTTCGCTAACTAATAATCATGAAATATTAAGACCACATCACTAGCTTTATTTCAGGCTATTCCCCAGAAATGTTTTTAGCAGTCCAACATGCAATATCGCAAGGAATTATAAAAGAGAAAACAGGAAAACCAGTAGACACTAAAGTTTTTTTGCAAAGATTCCCGCAAAATGCATATAGAGAAGACCAACTTCTTATAGCACTAGAGCGGTTTATATCGATGATACTAATGCTGTGCTTCGCGTATACTTTCGTCAACACTGTACGGGTCGTAACTTCGGAGAAAGAGCTTCAACTAAAGGTAAATTTTCACATTTAAATAAATAAATAAAATATATATTTATTTATTTTATTGTTTTATAAGAAAAGTTGCTAACAAGAAGAATGAAATTTGACAGTTTGTGAAAGCATTAATTACATATATATTTATTGAGAAAACCTTTGTACCTATGTATGTATAGATAAACCATATTATTAATTCGAAATTACTTATAAAATTCTTAATAATACCTAATTATGTAAATAATAGAGAATTTGCGACAGGTAGGTATCATATTTCAATTTTTTTTTCCTCGCGTTTTGACATGCCTTTTATTTTTAGGAAACAATGACGATAATGGGTCTTCCTTCATGGTTACATTGGCTGGCTTGGTTCATAAAACAATTCTCTTTCATTCTAATATCGGTGATACTTATGGTAATCCTATTCAAGGTAAGTCTCAACGTTTCATTATTAAAATTAGTTAACTTGTTTCGTCCATGTTTATTTCAGTAGTTACATACCAATTTTCAAGTTACTTTTGGCTTTTAGGTTTTCTATGATATATCTAAGGCAAAAACAATGATTATTAACTAGCTAAAAATCATATTGGTACCAACTTATTAGTAATCTTTGATGTTTGTCCATCCATTTGGAAGAAATGGGAAAATAATTGGTGTGACATACACACAAGTGGAAAAATTTGAGGTCGTAAATCCGAAAATTACCTTCACCTTTGTAAGATAACGCGTTTGAAATTATAAACATTACAAATGGACAAATAAACACGCGATGTTTCTTATACGGAGGGTCGGCTTATAGTCACGCTATTTATTCCGGTTTTTGATGCGACTCTGTTCTATGAATTGAATACAATAATAAATTTATTTCATGCATTATAAAATATATAACGGTATGTATATTACAGCAAAGAGTGTTTAGGTTTGCAATAAAATTCTAACATAAAATTCGTAAGTTGAACTCTGTAGGTTACTGCATAATCTGTAATATCTGTATGCAACTAACATAACTTCAATAGGTACATTTTAAATATATTTATTCTCAAGTGTTCGTGGGTACGATATGGTAACCATGAATAGGTAATAAACAGAATTTAAGTTAGTTGTATTTTCAGATCCCCTTCAAGCGAACAGAGGAAGGCTATGGATTTTCAGTTCTGACCTTCACGCCATGGACAGTTCTGTTATTTTTTATGGTGTTGTTTGTTATATCTTCACTATCGTTCTCCTTTATGATCAGCGTATTTTTTTCGAGAGGTATGTATAAATCAATATTTTTAATTTTGGTAATTTTAAAGTTAACATAAAGATCTCCACACCTCTTTAATCAATAGATTTTGATAGATCTTTGCGTTTATATATATGTATAACTGTAACTTTATTTTTTTTGTGTTAATGGTGCACGTAATGATATTAGTTTGCACGAATGATAAACAAGCTTCGTAAATTATTCAGTCTTACGAACCAGTGCGTTGATCTGTCTAATAAATAAAATGCCAGCAACTGTTATGCAACGCTTCGTCTGACGATAATTACGCTGTGACCTTCAAATTATACGGAAATCCACGCGTATTTGAATGTGCAGACTATTCTCGTCTCAAAGCCGTATTCACTTGCTAGACTTTCATTCCGAAGGTCGCGGGTCATTTACACATTCTTGTTGGGTTCGCCTCGACACTTGACGGATTCTAGATGATAGAATTTTATAAGATGTCATGCATGAACACGTTCACACATTCGTGAAGCATTTTATACTTTACATTGGCACACGAACGCGCGTGAGAGTAATGTTTACATACGCAAGATTGTTGGTCGCCTCCCTATTCGCGCCTTCACACGGACGTATTATGTATGAGATATGAAAAATGTTTGTAAGCCTTTTAGTGGTGAATGAATAATGTTTTCCATATTATTCATTAACTACTCAGGGGTTAGATACTTTGAATTGACCTTGTTCCACTTTGGAAACGATGTAAAGATTTAACGAAATTAAAGTTAAATACAGCCTTTAAGTTAAATACATTAGAAATGATTTAGCATGAAAACGGTTTCATGAACTTTCAAGGTCACTCAGGTATTATCAATCAAAGTAGCACCTGTCGAAGTTTAGCCCAATCCATTTAATAGTCCGGAAATTTAGCGTTCCTTTATAAAAGTGCCACCGTTTCCCCCAAAAAACGCCGGCTTCGATCTCCATTATGTGGCAAGTGGGAAGTCGAATAAATTTAATGGTTAATCAGGTAGGGATTGGGGAACCGCCGAAATAATATTGGGGACTGGCTTCCGACTGACGGTGCAAGGTGCCTACCAGCTACAAAATGTCTGTTAATTATATTACTATTTTTACGAACAACGATGTTAGTATCTAGCTTCGAATTATCTTGTTCACTAAGTACTTTAATAAGAGATATTTCGTCTTCTACAATATTGTTAACTGACTTTGATAAATTAAACGTACTGATTGCAATCCTGTGACAAAGGAATTCTGTAAAAAAACCTCAACAAAATGTTGACAATTTGTCGGTTCTACAAACTAGACCCTGTCTGTGTGAAGTGTACGTTTTAAGGATTAATGGGTCCACTCCACACGCGAGAACCGGGCTTAACGATGTCGCAGCCTCCAGCACGCAGGGCTATTTTCAAAAATAGGTTTGTTTATCCTCACCTTTATTTCAGCAAACACCGCCGCGTCTTTCATGGGTCTGGCCTGGTTTTCCACCTACTCTGTGTTTATGCTCTCACAAGTACTTTATGAAGATACGAGCCTCGCCGCAAAGTTATTGCTCAGCTTGATATCGAATACGGCTATCGGATATGCGTTTCAGATGTTAATAATGTGCGAAGGAACTTCACGAGGTAATACCTACTTTATTTCCGACTTATTATTTTATCTCTTCCCAGAATTACTTACAAATTCCAATGGCTGTCATAATATTTAACACAAATTTCGATCCTTACTTGGAAATGGCGTTAACAACTTATCATTCATTTCAATAATCACATTGTAGGCTTGCAGTGGAATGAATTCTTCAGTCCGATATCGTATCACGATCAGTACCAACCGGGCCATGTGGCACTGATGCTAATTCTGGACACTATCCTGTACATGCTCATAGCGATGTACGTGGAGAAGATTCGTCCGGGGCTGTACGGGGTGCCTCTACCCTGGTATTTTCCCTTCACTAAGAGCTTTTGGGCACCGAACCGGAGTAGAGTCGCAGGTATATATAATAAGATAAGATAAGATAAGATAACTCTTTATTACACACCAATAAAAAATATTTACAAAAAAACTTAAAACTACAAAAATGTATGTGTAATGGGCGGTCTTATTGCTCAAAGCAATTTCTTCCAGACAACCTGAGGATGGATGTGTGATATAATAATTATACATTAAGTTGTCGACTATCAAACAACTCATATTTTATCACATAACAAGGAATGCATACAATGTATCAATGTATCATTATAATTTCACAAAACAATGTAATGTGTGAGTTTATTTAAAGTAGTTCTTACAGTAAAAGTTCGGCTGAGTTTGGGCCTACTTAGTTCATCATACAGGTTTTATAAACCCATCGCAGGCACCAGTCTCACACTTACTGCAGAATAGTTCTACATAAAGCTAATTTAATTTAACATCTAGAGATAAGTCAATTAAATATGTACTCATAATTAAGTTACAAATTTGTAAGTGCTAAGAAAATAAATGATTTATTTATTTATATGTAAAAAGCTTCTAAATTAATGAAATCTCTTGTCTTTGTCTTATATGGTTTGTTGTCTTGTCATATAAGTGTTATAAAGAAGTAGTTTACTTTGTTACTTCTAAATCTAGTTTTATACGAGTTTTGTATCTACTAACTGGTAAAGATGTGTTGTTTAATTTTTTGGTATGTCGTCGATCGATAACCTATTATTAATCTACTTGATTTGATGTTAATGAACTATTCAAGTATTGTCCTAAACCTGCCATAAACACAATTACAAAATGTCGATTTCAAGTCACCATTTCTAACAACACTAAGACAAAAAATCAATAAACCAATCATAATAATGAAGTAATTTCCAGCCACAACCCTAATGGACGAAAGGGATGTAGAGTACAACGACGCGCTCCTAAAGATCATTCATGACGAAGAACCGAAGGGCGTTCCGATCGGCGTCAATATACAAGTGAGTCACTCCACAGGTCAAAATGATCAATATTCTGTTACTGCTGAGAATTCCGTTTAATTTAACTGAATGCTACAAATTAATTATACTGTACTCAATGAAAGTGACTGGCCTTGGCAGCGCTTGTAGAATTAAGCAAATTAAAAATTAAAGACGTCATATAAAAGTTGTAGTTACATTTTGGAAATTAACTAGTGCCTCGAAGCTTTGCACGTTTTATGGAATTTGCCTCGTCGAAATAGTTAAAGTTGCCTAGGTAAACATAACCAAACCTTCTTTATTATGTTCTTTATTATATTACTAGCTACCCCCGCGAACTTCGTCTCGCTATAATATACTTTTATTTGCAACTATCTCCATACTAAATTTCATTTGTATGTGCCAAATTTCATCAAAATCGGTTGAGAGGTTTAAGCGGGAAAGCGTAACAGACAGACAGACAGAGTTACTTTCGCATTTATAATATTAGTTAGGATGGACTATCTAAACATAAGATTTCTTTATTTGACTCAAGTAGATTTTATAAAATATCAAAACGCTGAACCATATGAACAACATTCTTACTAATAGTATCCACACAATCCTTAAAACAAAGATTGAAGAAGTGGTTATTATCGCAACCAATTTATAACAGATGATTTTTTATTGTTGAAATTTGTGTAATTTGTGAATAAATCAATTTGTTAATTACAGTTCAGTATAAAGAATCTTTATTAAATTAATATTTTTTCTACATAATGTCAAATAGTATTTTTTAATTTTTAACCAATTGTAATGATTATGAAATTATACGACTTGTAACCGAATGTTGACCGAAACTTGAACTTGTATACATTTATATACCTATAAAAATAGTAATTTTGATAGGTAATAAATAAATGATTCAACTATGCTGAACTAGTCTTTAAGCGTTATTAATGTAAAAATGCCGACGTTCTAATTGATAACTACTGGTCAAGGTCCTTCTGAATTATTGATTTAAGTCATCAACTTAAAGAGACAGTAGAATAATTCATTTATAAAATAGTTATATTAATAGTTTTAACAGTTTAAGCCAATTATATCGTACACTAAACGTATAAGTGATTATGGTATAATCTTGTTTTGTGTTGATACTATGCGTGTATAATGTACGAGCACCTCTAGATTTTTCAACTTGAAATGTATGTGCACTTTAAAACACGTGAAGTTGAATGCAAACATCGTGAGGAATCCGGCGTGTTCCGAAAACTTTGAAAAGTTTTAAGGACATATGACATTCACTAACCCGCACCTTGCCAGCATGCTCTCGTCAAGAGAGAATTCCCTGTGTCCCAGCTGTGGGAACTTAACAAGGGGTGATAATAATATTTATCTTGATTTTTTTCAGAATTTGACTAAAGTGTACAAAGGGTCTAGAAAGGCGGTGGACGGACTAAGCCTGAGGATGTATGAGAATGAGATAACAGTGCTATTGGGACACAACGGGGCGGGAAAGACGACCACTATATCAATGCTCACAGGTATTTATAATCATAATTTATACATCAGTATTTTTTATATTCAGCACGTCACGTCATGATTTACGACATATCAAAGTGCTTTACATAAGCACTTTGATATGTCGTAAATCTGATTTTTATTTATGTTTTTAATCTCATTGCTATAGAGGACTAGCTTAACGTCCCGGATTTCCCCTTGTTATAACGTATATTCCCTGTTTCCTAGCAATAAAAATAGTTCCATTAATAGTTGTAAAATTCCATACCTTTTTATTCCAGTCTTAGAATGAAATGGGCGTATAATTTTATTATCTAGAACCTTATTAAAATTTAAAAGCTAAATAACAACTCTACTTATTACAAGACAAGAAACAAATAAAATGACAAAACAACGCTATCCATAAGTTATCTAATATTTCGCTACGTGACCTTTTACAACGTATGACGTGCATCAGTTATTATAACTTCTGACATTCCAATTTTAGCCATAAAAACTTGTTCACCTTGTATAAGCATAGATGAGTTTTGATAAATTCATCCACTTTTTATATGGAAAATAAAGTGCACATTATTAAAAAAATTACATTTAACATAACAGAGATAACCCAATCCTTAAAAAATATATAGAAGTATTTAGTTTAAGATTGGTTGGTCAAGGAAAACAACTCCACAGAACTTGCCAGCCCTAAAACAGTCTATATGGTTCCAATATTCTATCTAAGCATTTCAAAGCATTCACCTGCAGCTCACTGCATTTACATTGATTGCATTTAACCCTCATATGCATAATAGAAATAGTAGGCAGTTCTAGATATTTTTTAAATATAATGTTAATATTGTTATTAATGTACTTTGTGTGAATTCTCCAGCAATATTTATGTTAATGTTACACGTTGGAAACGAAACATCGCATCAAATCAGGTCTTTGTTTTCAGGATTGATTCCACCAACATCAGGAACTGCCACAATAAACGGGTACAACATTGTGACGGAAACGAAACAGGCTCGCAAATCGCTCGGCATATGTCCCCAACATAACGTACTGTTCCCGGACCTCACTGTCGCGGAGCATATTATATTCTACTCGAGACTAAAAGGTGTTCCGAAGAACAAAATCAACGATGAAGTCGATCATTTTGTAAAGCTGTTGGAGTTAGAGGATAAGGTAAGATTTTAAGGTAAAAAATTAGACATTTATTGGTCTAACTTAACACCTATCTATTATTTGTGGTGTGTGGTCTGTGTGGTGAACAATATAGCGTTTTTGGTTTATCGATTGATAGTTCGCTATCAAACTTACATTCATTGTAATTTAGGGTTATATGCTGTTTTTTTCTTGTGCTAGTAGTTTGTTATGTGCTAAAAATAACGTTCAGAATGACATCAGTTCGTAGTTGGAACCATGGTATAATCAGTATAAAATGCTTTTCATATAATATTTATGTAGTAAGGTCAGATGGGGTAAGAGAAACATACTTTATTATATATCAAGATCAACGAGTCCCAGCACCTTACCTAAACCAGCTACGTTAATATTGCTATATCCAAATAAATATTCGGTTCATTAGCTGTCTATGACTTTGAGACATAATCTTCTGGTACCACTATCTTCAAAAATAAATGGCAAAATACTTTCGTAGTGCTAATGTTCCTCTTACCCCATGGTTTGGGGTAAGAGAAACACTTTTAATATCTATGTAAATATAATAGATATAAGCAAAATAAAGAGACTCTGAGATTGGCAAAACTGGTGGCAATCGAGTATGAGCCATATTCCATTCAAATAGAGCTTAATTTACTGTTACAGTAGAAAAATTTAAATTTGGGGTAAGAGAAACATATACACCAAAGCAGAGATAAAAAACAGTTTTAAATTTTTTAATCAGCACAATTTATTTACGAATACTCGTACAAACTACTTAATAATAATAACTGAAACATTTTACTTATTTACCTTGAATAAACATTTATACAACGTGTGACGAAATATATGTACTATGCCAAAAGGGGGTGAATCTGGACATCGAGGGAGTCAACTTTTGTTCTAAGATTTTATAAATTTCGTTGAACAAACGTTGTCGATGTCCAGAATCACCCCCTTTCGGCATAGTACACATATTTTTTTACACGTTGTATAGGTACCCGTAATCACGATTACTTTACTTTACTTTAAATAATCAGACATAAAAGCAAAGCAACCTTAAACATTTTGTTATTTTTCCTTACATTAAATAAGTGTGTGAGCTGCGCGCGGTCTGTGCCGCTGTGACGTCACAATCGTAAAAACCGTGCGCGGCATGAGCCCGCGAAAACTCATAAATTTAAAAAAGGGCTTAAACTTCTCGTCGTTATAACTTCGGAAATACTGCATGTATTGAAGTGAAATAAAAACTAATGTAATGTAAGTACATGATCTACGCTCCGATGTTAGGTGTATTTGATAGTAATATTTTGACCCTTTTGTCATCTCCTTTCTAGCAGTGTAAATAGATAATATTTTATTGTACTACCACACAAGACAGAAAACAATACAGAAATAGATGTTAAGAGTTAACAGTATAAAAGCGGCCTTATCGCTATGAGCGATCTCTTCCAGGCAACCTTGGGATGGACTGGACATGTAAGAATAAAATTGACAGTGGTAATAGCAGCAGCAGCACTAGAAAAAGGTTTACCATTCCTGACATGGGGCAAGAGAAACATATGTTTCTCTTACCTCGTATATGACTGTCCCTCTTGCCCCAACAAAGATTTTATATGTTATGATTTTGATAGCAACAAAACTCGTATTATCTGTATTAATAGACCGTAAATACTTGGTAAAGAGTATAGATTACCTTTCACTTGTTATTGAGGTGAAAACAAACAGTCTAAAACAGCTTTATTTCACAAAGTTATACCGAGGCAAAGACAACGCATCCAACTCGTCTTCGCGGGGTTATGAACTGTCAAATTTGTTTTGGTTTTTTCTCGACACTGGGACATCGTAGCGACATCTATGTATGAACGGTGGAACTAATAACTGTAACTGTTTTATCGACAGAGCTACTCTAAGACTTAAAGCTTATAGTTTACGAAATATAGCCTCTCGTTTCTCTTACCTCGGTGTTTCTCTTACCCCATCTGACCTTAAATCCCGATGATTGATGTTGCGATTCGAGGAATTTTGTATGATACTACTCAGGGTTTCGTCATCTTTGATTTTTTGTTACTCTTTTATTCAAATAATAGGACATTCCGTGATGTAGCTTTGACCGGTATATTTAAGTGATAATTGGTAAGCGCGGTGATTATACCAAATCCTAAACAAGACCTATGTAAAGTAAGTGTTAGTCATTAGTCATAATCATTTAGCTCCATTGTTTGTGTTACACAAATCTTAGACAGGTCAAATAAGAAATATAAAATGTCATGCTTACATACTAAATAATGTTATATATGTGTACTGATTATTATAAAAATTAATAACAGTATCGCCTTGTCACCTACGCCCTGGACGAGAAGGGTCGGTGAATTTAAATAAAAGATAATCTAATATTTAAATTGAAATTTATTCATTGATTCAACAGCCTTCAGAATGTGCGCGGCTAGGTTCAGGTCTAACAGGAGTAGACAGTGCAACGTGCGGTACCGCATTGACAGTAACAGTAGGTAACAGTAGTCCTTCTACCAGCATGGCATTCAAGCTGCTGCGGCCGACAAAAGGATGCGTACAACGTTACAGCATTTCTCGAGAAATGTATGTACTAAGTTACTAACCAACACTGAAATCGTTTTTCAAATCGGACCAGAGCGGTTCTAGTTCTAGTTTTATAATATTAGTACCTATCGATAAAAACCGTGGAAGTAAAACTAAGTCTAACAGGGATCTTCAAACTTACCTATGGAGCCATTGTATGGTGGCCCAGAACAAATCTAGTAACCACTATAAACAAATTACAGCAAGTTCAAAGACTAGCATGCACACTCATAAGCGGATGCAGGAAATCAACTCCATCAGCAGCGCTAGATATCATACTAGGACTAACGCCTCTGCACGTACACATTCAGCAAGAGGCTATGGCAGCGGCACTTAGGATCAAGTCAACCCAACAGTGGAAAGGGGACTTGGGCCCCACAAACCACTGCAAAATACTGAACAAGGCTATTGCTGCATTTCCAGAAGCAGCTAACGGTACAGACAGAATTGCAACAACTTACTTAACTTGTAAAACCTTAGAGATAACGAACGAGGAGATCGAATCAAAGATCAACTTGAATCCTAAACACACATACCACATCTATACTGATGGATCAAAGAGCAAGACGGGAGCCGGCTGTGGCTTCCACTGTCCGGAGTTAAAACTATCTAAGGCTCAACCCCTCAATCCAGCCACGACGGCCTTTCAGGCGGAAACACTGGGAATATCGCTGGCAGCTGACAAATTATTCCTAGAGATAAGTAATAAAGAACCACCTACTCCAATAAATCTGGTCTTCAAAACAGACAGTGCAGCTCTAGTTAATGCACTCAAGAGATCAGAGACAAGATCCAAATCGACGGCAGAGTGCTACAATTCTCTACAAAAGCTGTCAGAACATCCTAAAGTCAGCAAGGTAATCGTAAATTGGACGGAAAGATTATCCTGCATGGGTAACACCATTGCGGACAAACTTGCTAAGGAGGGATCTAGACAGATCCCTACGGTTCACGATATAAGTCTCTCTAACCCACCAACCGCCGAGGTTAAAATCAGGCTTAAACAAAATTCAGAATTGGAACAGGAGAAGCTATGGGAGCGACGAACTGATTGCAAGCATACCAAATCAATTTTTGAGATCAAAGATAGGAAAAAAACGACAAACACATTGCTGAAGATGAATCGCAAGGATCTTAGAACTATGGTAGAACTCATAACAGGTCATTGCGAACTTAACTACCATCTACTTAAAACCGGAGCCACAGACAGCAGCTTGTGCCGGGGTTGCTTCGAGGCAGAGGAGACGGTAGAACATGTACTACTACATTGCACAGCCACTGAAGAGGCTAGAAAAGAGACAGGGCTAAGGCACCTCACTGATGCGGTAGCGCGGTCGTCATCCTCAGATATGCTGAAACATATCTGCAAGAAACCAAAGGTCTTACTCCGCTACATCAAGGAGTTAGGCTGGTTAGGGCCGACTTAGGCGAGGGGACAATGCACAATACGCTCCATAGCGAGACGTCAGTGCAGATCCTAGTTCCCCCACAACAAATTAGAATTAGAATTAGGGATCTTCAAAATCTCCCTTATCAAATAGCACTTCACGATATACATAATCATTATAAGCCGCGCACTTAATTTATTTATTTATTTATTTATTTATTTTTTTACACAAAATCCACAGCCCTTACAGATATACAATATACTTATAACTAAACTTACGGCCAAAAAACGGATTTACTTTTTATAAAATGTATCTTATAGTTATTATGCAGACAGTCCAATAATACAATATGATATGATATACAAAATATGATATGATATACAAAATATGATATGATATACAAAATATGATATGATAAACAATATACCTACTTATAATTTTATACAATTTTAAATTTTACTTACGTACTTATAGTCAGGGATCCGTAGTACATGGAAATCAAGTGATTACTAACAAGCTAATTTTTGGTGAGTAGCTTCGTTTCGATGAGACGTCCAAAGATATCCTACACCCAACCCCCGATTGTGGTAGCTAACAGAGATATCAAGGATTAAAAAATTCAAGGATGTAAAAGAATGAAGAAGAAGAAAGGATGTAAAGAATTGATTTATTAAATGGCGTCCGCTCGCATGCGTTCTCGCTCACTCTCTATCGCTGTCTATACTTTTATCCTTGTTTTGCCAATCGTACCATACGTACCCGCCGCCATCTTCAAATCAATTTTCTATCTGCGCGGGTTATACGTGTGATTACAGAGGAATGTCCTATCAGCAAATCTGTCCGGCGGTCAGAAACGTCGTCTGTCGGTCGGCGCGGCGATGTGCGGCTCCTCGCTCGTGGTGCTGCTGGACGAGCCCACGTCGGGGCTGGACCCCGCGGCGCGGAGGGCGCTGTGGGACTTACTGCAGAAGGAGAAGAAGGGTGAGTTCATATCTAAACGACGACGTGAGGACCGTTTTCGAACTACAATTATTTTACTTTTTAATGGTATTATTTTATTTTAGCTGTAAAGGGGTTTAATATGTACAAGTGCGGGTTGATGAATGTCACATGTCCTTCAAACTTTTTAATAGATCTCAGAACAATCCGGTTTCCTCGCGATGTTTGTCTCATCGTTAGAGGACGTGTTTTGTTTCATAATAATAATACTCATTTATTCATCTTTAAACTTATATAAAGCACTTAGATATGTCAAATTTTTACAAAAAAAAACAAATATATTGTACAAAGTACCTACAAAAATAAAATTAATATTACTCACAAAATAAAAATTTATCTGCCCAAGCTTCGTCAATTGAATAATAGCCTTTTTTAACTAAGTGGTTTTTAACATATTTTAGAATTTCTATGTCAGATTTTAATCGTATTTCTAGCGGTATTTTATTATATAATTTTATTGATATACATTTAAAGCTTTTTAAAATGTTACTTAGTCTAGCTCTAGGAACCACCACATTTCCCTTATTTCTGGTATTATGACAATGAACTTCTTCATTTGTCACAACATTTTCCAGATTTTCTAATATGTATATGATATTTTGATAAATGAACTCACTAGTCATAGTCATAATATTAAGTTCTGTAAATTTACCTCTACAAGTGTCTCTATATTTAAGTCCTAAAATATGTCGAATACATCTCTTTTGTAGAATAAATATTCTGTTTGATTCAGCTGCAGTACCCCAAAATAATAACCCGTAACTCATAAGGGAATGAAAATATGCAAAGTAAACATCCCTTGCAGCCTTTAATCCTCCTATTTCTTTAATTTTTTTGATAGCATATGTTGCAGAACTCAATTTTTTAGCTACATTATCAATATGAGATGCCCAAGTTAATTTTCCGTCTAGCCATACACCTAAAAATTTTATAGTATTGGTTCTGGGGACATCCATTTCATCTAGTACCTGGTCTACTACAGGGTGTGATTTACTTCCATTTGCTCCTAGTCCGAATTTTACAATGTGTGTTTTGTCTACATTAAGCAGTAAATTGTTTACAGAAAACCATTATTTTAAATTGTAAATACTTGTTTTTAACATATGACTAAGATTATTATTACATGTATTCATAATAATTAAACTAGTGTCGTCAGCAAATAAGACTATGTCAATATCCTTACAAGCTACTGATACATCATTAACATACATTAAAAATAGTAAAGGACCTAGCGTAGAACCTTGAGGCACTCCAAGTGCCATATTATTTATATTGGATCTACATCCATTAACTTCTGTTACTTGCTCTCTATCACACAAATAAGATTCAAATATTTTGAGCTCTTTGTTTCTTACACCGTAGTGTTCCAGTTTATTAAGAAGAATTTTATGCGATACACAGTCAAAGGCTTTGGAGAGATCACAAAATACCCCATAGGTTTTCTGTGATTTCTCCAGGCCTGTAAATACATCTTCTATTAGTTTTGTAATAGCATGCTTAGTTGATTTCTTTTTTTGAAATCCAAATTGTCTGTAGTTAAACAATTCACTATCTTCAATGTAAGTGGTAAGTTCTTCAGCTATATACTTTTCAAATATCTTGCTTATACTAGGTAGTACAGATACAGGGCGATAATTGTTGCAAAAAGATTTGTTACCTTTTTTATGTATCGGCACAACTTTCGCAACTTTCATTTGCTTGGGAAAAGTTCCATCAGCTATACAATTATTAATGATGTGCATCATAGGTTCTGCAATTTCAGGTTCAATCTTTTTCAATAGATAAGGAGTTATATACCAATAATCATTCGATTTTTTAGGTTTTAAATTTCTGATTAATTTAATTACTCTTGTTATGTCAATTGGTTTTAAAATAAAATTAGATATAGTAGATGTCATGTATTGGTTTAAATATAATTTGGATTGGTCAACTGAACATATTAGATTCGATGTCACATCATTAGCAATATTTACAAAATAGTCATTAAAATGATTCGCGATGTCATTCTTATCAATAATTAACTTATTACTAGTATCACAGTGTATTTTATCACAGATATTATGACTAGAAGAACACTCTTTTCCTGTCTCTTCCTTAATTATGTTCCAAACACATTTTATTTTATTTCCAGAATTTTCAATTCTATTCGCTATATGGTTCTGTTTTGCCATAATGCAGACTTTTTTAAATATTTTACTGTAATTTCTTATATAAGACTTTAGAACAGAATTGTCACTCATATTACTTAAGGCATAGAGATCGAAGAGTCTTCTTCTTGACACAATTATTCCTTTAGTAGCCCACTTATTAAAATGTTTAGTCATATTACATGATTTTTGCATTATTGGCATGCATGTATTTAAATTGTATAGAAATTTATTAAAATAATTATTGTAATCATTGTACATATTATATTCATTTATTAAACTATGTCTTAAGTTTTCTTTAAATTGATTTATCCTAAAACTGTTTACACGCCTACACATAGTTTTTGGTTGTTTTGTGTGATCTACATTAAGTGTTAAATTTATAGCTTGAGCATAGTGATGTCATAGTGATAGTTTCGATCAGAGTGATAACAAATTATCGTCCATTTGTCGGGAGCATATTAAATGCATATTACATTCCATTCTTAGCTACCTGACCAGAAAACCAGGCGACGTACTGCTTGTTTATTGGATGAATTTATTGGTGCATTTAACAAATGCCGGTGGGCGTGGCCAGAAAACCGCTTATCATGACCATGCCGCATTCGCGCGTTGCGGCAGCAAACGGAATGATATCTTAATGGTACTAGTAATGGCTTGGCGTTAGTAACTCTCTCTAGAAACTCTCACAAACAGCAAACCACAAATATTGTTTATTTTAAACTTTAAAAGGTTATAATCCCTGCTATAAAAGGCCATCTTTTACCATAATTAAATTTACACAAAGTAATCTATAAAACACTTAAACAATCTTATTAATTTCAACAGATATGAAGGATATAACAATAAATCGTTTATAAATTCCACACAGGTCGTACAATGATTCTAACAACGCATTTCATGGACGAAGCGGACATCCTAGGCGACAGAGTGGCCATCGTGTCAGGAGGTAAAAAACAGTATTATTCTGTTTTATATAATTTTAAAATAAAATTAGTTAATATGCTCCACAATTCACTTAGCAACATCTACCCCGTGGTAAGAATCTAGCTTCGAAGCTTGTGATACGGGTTTATTTTAGCTTTTATTCAATACCAGAGACCAGAGACCCGGGATCGAACTTTTTTTGCTTTTTTTTGCTTTGATCGAATGTATTTTAAAGTTTTTCCATTTTTTAGGTAAACTACAATGTGTTGGAACTCCTTACTTCCTCAAGAAACACTACGGACTGGGCTACAAGCTGACTATCGTCAAGGGCAGTAACTGCGATGTCGAGGCCATCACGGCGTTCTTCAGGAGTTATGTGCCGGATATTAATGAAAACTCTAATATAGGTAATGATTATGTTCTTAGGCGTCGTCCTAATTGGCAGCGATCGTACGTTGGTGCGATGCGTTCTCGTCGTGCGACGAGTTGAAACATACAGATTTCATCAGAGTGTCCTAATTGAACCTCGCAAGTAATCGTGCGAACACATAAAATAACCATAACCACTTTGATCGTACGATGAAAAACGCATCGCACCATCGTACGATCGCTGCCAATTAGGACGACGCCTGATGGTGATGATCTATGATTTTGAATTATATGTGTTATTATTTTCATAACTAACATAATCTAACAGCATGGCTTGTATTTGTCGGTGTAAATTGGTTACCGCGGTTAAAACCAATTTTGCTCTAAGATTTTGATTATACATCATTTTAATACTTCTCTTTAAATTCTAATTTGTATTTAGACAATAAAAAGACTGCTAACCAATGTATATACATCAATTGGTTGACTCATTTTGTTATGAATAATTTTAAATAATTGTATGTGCCTAGTTAGATTATTACGCTCTAAGTACTGCAATTAATAATTAAAGTCATTGCTAGACAGACACATAATCATGATTACATTTGTTAATAGGTTCCATATCCCACTAATACTTTTATGTCTGTTATTTTATCTAAAATGAAATCATTTTGTTCTACACGATTGTTCAATAAATGCTCATTTCCTCTACAGGTTCAGAGCTGACTTATATTTTACCTAACGACGAAGTTAGCAAATTTCCGGAAATGCTGAAAAAGTTCGAGGATAGTAAGGAAAGTCTTGGTGTGGGCAGCTACGGGCTCTCAGCGACCAGCCTTGAAGAAGTATTCATGAAGTGAGTTGGATTCGATACATTAAAACAAACTGGTTTATTGCAGACAGCTAGTAAATACATTACTAGCTTTCTGCAATATAATAGATTTACTCGCAGGAATAGAGAATTTCTGGGGGTAAAAACTAACTATTGTCCTTCCTTTTAATTTATTTCTGATTTTAACCTGAATTGATTTTAACATAAAATGAGAAAATTAATTATTAAACCTCCATTCATTCAAACAATCAATCATTTATTAAAACCAAGGAAAGTTTTTCATAATTACGTGGATTAAGTTGGATTGGTTTAAGTTTGTAATTATTTCTCTGATTCTTTTAAAAGTTTGTATTAATATTATATAATTTGTTTGTTTTTGTTTTATAGAGCAGGCGCTGAGGACAACTCCGAGAAAATCTCTGCGAAAAGAAAAAAACAATCTGATAATTCTTATCCAGATACTGCAGTAGTCCCCATAGAAGTTGATTCACATTTTTCTGGTAAGAAGCACTACAAATGGCCCATTATGCATATATGCTGCAATTTACGTCAATTCATAAGCGTCGCCCCGTGACTTTGCCCGCTAATAGATTTTCCCGCTGGAAGATATATTTTTCCGCGATAAAATCTTTCTTAGCCTTTCGCAGCCCTCAAACTATGTATGTCCGCACCAAATTTAATTTAAATCGGTTCTGTAATTTCGAAACCTGATCGCGTCGAACAAATGTTATGAATTTTTTTTGGCGTCTGTATTTTTATTGAAAGGGTCGTTATAATCATAAGTAGGTACCCCTAATTATGTTTCCACTGCTGGGACACAGGGACTTCTATAGTGACCAAAGAGATTAGGCCTTAATTAACCACGTTGGCTAAGTGCAGGTTGCTGAATGTCGTTAATATTATTTCTAATTTCAGATGCAGAGCAGACAGAAAAAGTCCGAGGCCTAAAACTACTTAAAAATCATATAAAAGCGATGTTCCTAAAACAAATGTACAATACTACGAGAAATAAACTCATTGCATTTATACAATTTGTTACCCCTGTCATCAACATAACTATATCTGTGATAATATCGAGATCTTGGAAGTTTATATCAGAACTTCCGCCATTAGAATTAAATTTAGAAAGTGGGTTTTCGAATACTCAAACTATTTTGTCTCAAAGTTCTAACCTTGACAGTGGTGGGTTTGAAGCTAAGGCCTTGTTGGCTTATAAAGATAAATTTAAATCTTCGAACAACTCCTTAATGACCCTCACTGATATTGGTACTATGGGAGTTCAAAAGTTCTATATGAAACTGGTAAGTCTTATAAAATAATGCTCAGATAATCCTACTTTATTTGAGCTTGATTATCTGAGCTTCGACTTCACAGTTTTAAGTTAAATCTCAGTTAATGTGTAAATAGTATCTAACTTTATTAAATTTTCAGAGTAAGTACGATTTACCCCGAGTACGATACGAAACATTAGTAGGAGCTTCATTTGGCTCGGGAAACATTACAGCGTGGTTCAGTAACTATGGTTACCACGACTCGGCTATCTCGCTCGCACTAGCGAACGACGCTATACTGCGCGCTCGCTCACCCAACAGTACATTGAGAGTCATCAACCATCCCTTACCTTACTCTATTGAGAATCTAGTAAGTAAATGAATTAATAAATATTGCTTAGCTTAACGCAAAAACATAAACCTTTACTGTGGCTAAGCTGACAGCATTTTTAAATAATTTCCATAATAAAAAGGGTTTTGTGTATATATTTATTTTTTATTCTTTTTGTCCAAAGGTGAAAGTAATGGCTACAGGCAGCAGTATGGGTTTCCAGTTCGCATTCAATATTGGATTTTGTATGGCGTTTGTCACAGCGTTCTTAGTTCTATTCGTTATAAAGGTAAATTGAACTATTTATATTTATTTAATACATATAATAGACCAAGAATACAATGGAGAAGAATGTTAAATCTTAACAATTTAGATTTCATTGTATCTATACTCCATAATCATCAGCCCGTATCGAAAAAAATGATGATGATTGATTTAGACCAACTCTACATCAACCAGCACTAGAAATCCGTCCAGCAATCTAATATATAAAATTCTCGTGTCACAGTTTTCGTTGCCATACTCCTCCGAAACGGCTTGACCGATTTTGATGAAATTTTTTGTGCTTATCCGGTATCTATGAAAATCGGCCAACATCTATTTTTCATCCCCCTAAATGTTAGGGGTAGTCCACCCCTAATTTTTTTTTAATAATTTATTTATATGGCAAAACAACGTTTGCCGGGTCAGCTAGTTATAATATAATATAATAATATAAGCCTTTATTCAGACACATACAATGTTTCACTTAAAATTATCAATCACTTATGAGTCGTCATCGACATCTTGGTCTGTTTGCCAATGGTTGGCAAAGGCCTCCTCCATTTCACGCCATTGCTTCCTATCTAATGCTGTCCTAGTCCATGTTTTTCCTGCTGTTGATTTAAGGTCATTCAGAAATTATCTACTATATAAAAATAAGTCGGGTGTTCCTTCCTGACGCTATAACTCCACACACACGAACCGATTTCCACAATTTTGCATTTGTTGGAAAGGTCTCGGGCTGCGTGAGGTTTATAGCAAAGAAAATTGCGGGAAAGTGTAAAACGGGGCGGAAATCTAGTCGCATACTAAAAACTAAACGAATATTCCATCAAAATTTTCGTTATTGTTTGTTACCAGGAGCGCATAAGCGGTGCGAAGTTACTACAGCGCGTGTCGGGCGTGCGGCCCGCCGTCATGTGGGTGTCCGCGCTCGCGTGGGACTGGCTGTGGCTGCTGCTCGTCAGCCTCTGCATCGTCACCACGCTCGCCATCTTCCACGAGAGCTCACTGTCCACGCCACAGGAATTAGGTATAACCCATACTTTACAAAAAAAAAAGAAAATATATTATCCTATAATCGGTTTGACGAGTTCGTTCGTGGCTCATGGCCCCGGTGTCTGACGCTCCGTGGTGGAGGCACCGATTTCGTCAGAAACACGCACGTACCACTGAGTTGTAATGTATGGGAATGTATGAGACAGGAAACACTGCACGCGCACGTCACGTTACGAAAGCAGTGTGTCCTGTTTCATACATTCCCATACATTACAACTCAGTGGTACGTGCACGTCTACGCTCACGTGTACGTATACGCATCCTGTCTGCACGAGGCTTTAAAGTCATTTATATTAAAGATACAGTCGACGAAAAAGTATTTTTGAACTAAACAAGTAATTAAAATTTGCAGTGAAATTTAATGATTAGACACTCTCGGCAAGAGAGGCGGTGGTACTATTGTTAGGCAAATACCACACGGACAAACATTATACGTATTGTTAGTTAAATTATTTTCAGTGCTATAATTTTAGATCGATATTTAATTGCTTATGTTCTATGTTTCAGGCAGAGTGTTCCTAGTGCTGATGATATTCTCAATGGCGATAATTCCAATACATTATCTAGCCTCCTTCTACTTTGATGCGGCTGCCACAGGCTTCTCGAAAATGTGCTTTCTGAACATATTTACTGGTAATGGTTCTATTATTTATAATTTTTAGTCGGTTTTAGTAGCTACTCTGATGTTTAAATCTGATTCTGTCTATAAAAGCTAAACTAATTTGTATTTTGACATGAAACAAAAAATAGTGAATATACACTGGTGGTCACATAATTAAGAACGCTGATATTTAGGGAAGATTTTCATTAACTAAGACGCAAAACTATTTGCATGTAATTTATTTTATTTATCTCGGTATTGTAAAACGTTTCTATAATATCACCGTGCTTATTGGTATGCAATGATAAGCAAAAAATAAATTGTAATTTTTTTTACACTTCTTCAAAACATAGTATTCCTATTTACTGGTTGGTCATATAATTAAGAACGCTTAATCGTTAATTCCTTTTTTTATAATTTAAACAGAAAACACGGTTGAAATTTTAATTGTTTGTATAATATTGGCAATATTTAGTGCTGTAAAAGATAAAAAGGCATTGCTTAGTTAAAAAAAATAAAGCCTTTGATCTATCAACACAGGGTAGAACACCGGCACAAAAGTAAAACTTCGCCTGAAGAATTGGTATTATAAAAAGATAGACAACCATCTGTAATGTTAAAAAACGATGGTTTTCGACGCTTTTGAGCATTTTACTTCTTATCACATACTTCTACGGAGTGTTCCACATGTACCTAAACAGAGAAAAACAACTACTCGAGATGACCAAAACATCATTCGTATGGGCTTCAAAACTCTTTAAAGGGTCCAATGTGCTAAGGGGCCGTCCATTAATCACGTGAGGTCGTTTTTCTCATTTTTTGACCCCCCCCTCCCCCATGGTGATATTTGGTGAGGTTTGGGACCAACCCCCCCTCCCCCCCCTGGATCACGTGTATTTTTTGGGAGTCTATGTAAAGGCTTTTTTATACTGGAAAAAAATATTAAAAAAAAGTGGCCAAGTGCTAGTGGGACTCGCCCATGTAGGCTTCCGCATCAATTGTTTATATGAAATAGTTTATGACGTGTTATAAAAAAACTACTTGATAGATTTCGTGCAAACCAATTTTCGTTGTTAGTTTTATGGTTATGTACAATATATATTTTTCTAAATTTAACATCCTCTTATTTTAGAAATTAGAGGGGGGACACTCTGTTTTCCACTTTGGAAGAGTCTCACGTTCAAACTATTAAGTTTAGAAATAAATGATGTTAGAAACCTTTATATGGTTTTAGAAGACCTATTCATAGATACCCCACACGTATGGGTTCAATAAAATTTTATTTTTAAATTTTCGGTTGTAAGTGGGGTCCCCCCCCCAAATTTAATTAACTTTTTTTAATTTGTTTTATGAAATCTTAGTGCGGTTAACAGAATACATCTACCTACTAAATTTCAGCTTTATAGCTCTTATAGTTTCGGTGAAAAACGGCTGTGACATACGGACGGACGGACGGACATGACGAATCTTTTTTGCCATTTGGCTACGGAACCCTAAAAATGACGTTTTGATTCGAATACATTTTTATATTATGTATTTGCAATAAGTCGTTGCCTAGCAACGGCGGGCGAGTCAATCGCGCCAATTTTCGCGCCGTTCAAAATTTCGATTCAGAAATAGCGCTTTTTGATAAAAAATTAATAAAATTAATACACGTGATGTCTAATGAGACCCCCCCTCCCCCCTCGTGATGTTTCGTGATGTTTTCCTTACCCCCTCCCCCCCCCTTTTGAGCCTCACGTGATTAATGGACGGCCCCTAAGACAAGAATATTTTGGTGAAAACTAGCCTTCAGCTATCTCAGCACGCACTGTTTGAAGACGTATGGTAAAAGAAAAATCGCACGGAAGGATATGAAGGAAGGTACCCATGTTGAAACTTTGCTATAGTCAAAATCAGCTTGCACTTGAGAGAAAGTATGAAAACTGGACTTTGAGACAGTGAAAAAAACATTTTTTTTTCTAACAAAACGAAAATAACTAGGGTGTGTTCTGATCGAAAACGATATGTTCTACGTCTTCCGAATATAGCATTCAACCCTAAGTACTCGAAAGTTACATTAAAGCATGGTGGTGCAAATGCGAAAATTTGGGTGTGCTTTCGTTGGTTTTCTATCTTAGACTGACAAGCTAACAATCTAAATCTAGAGCCAATAGAGAATCTGTAATTTAAAATAAAGAAATCGTATTCAAATACAGAGTGTGGGAACACAGGAGAGCTGTACGACGCTTTTTTTAAAGATTGGAACTGTATTTATCTTGCGAAATATCAAAAATTAATAGGTTATGCCTCGCAGGTGTAAAGCAGTGTTTAAAGGACGTGGATATGCTGTAAACTCTTAATTTAGTTTAAAATGTATTAAATTGCTTTTAAAATTTTCTGCACTGCATATTATTTTGATTTAGATTTAATGTAAGTGCCATATAAAACAATTTCCCAGCAGTTAAAAAAATCGTTCTTAATTATATGTCCAGCTTCATTACTATTAGAGAGTGTGTCATTTCGGTAAAATAAAATTTTGAGAAATATAGTAAATGATTTTATAGTTTACTCTATAAGACACTCTGCTCCATTAGTATGGCTATTTTTTAGCATAATAAGTTGTTTCTCAGAAGGTACACATCTCGGTGTATGAGAAGATTAAAATGAAAAAGTTCTATAAATTCAAATCGTTCTTAATTGTATGACCACAAGTGTACATGGGCTTTACTGTGACGAAAGTTTTCTTAACGTCACAGAATAAGGGCTTTGCTACAACTATTCAAGTAGTTATGTTTCTTCCACAGGTTGCATGCCGTTCCTCATAACGGAAGTATTGCGCCTGCCTCAAGTAGGCAGCCCGTTTCATGCAAACCTGTTTGATTGGCTGTTCTCGCCGCTTCCTATCTACTGCATTAGTAGGAGTTTTAGGTGAATATCTTTACGCCTGAAACTATTCTAGGAGCAATTGGATGCAGCTCGCACAAGACAGTGCCAGTTGGCGTGATATTTTGCACACCCGTAACTCTTACGGTAGAAACGTGAAATTTGGACTGTGGCTTTCTTTTGTGACGTATAGGTCCACTAAGAAGGGGTTGTGCAAAATTCACCCCCTAGAAGAGAAATAGGGGTTGCAAGTTTGTATGGAAAAATCTTTAATAGCAACGATTTTGATAAAACTCGAGCTTCAACCGAGGCGAAGCAAAGGCGTGTCGCTAGTCTTGTAATATTTTCCATGCAATTTTCTAATAATATCTATAATAATGTATAACATTAAATTTTGCAGGGACATGAGCGTTTCATCGTTCTCGTTGCTGGCGTGCGACGCGCTGTGCACGCAGCTGAGCGTCGCCAACTGCACGCGCCGGACCATCTGCGAGAACCTGCACATACACGTGTGTTGTAGTAAGTGAGTCTTGTCAACTGTGTTTGTACGTCTTACTGTCATCTCTCTATATACATGTTATCCCAAAACCTAAAGATAAGTGCCACAAAGCGACGACGTTAAGTGACGGTACCGAAAAAAACGGTTGAATAGAGATTCAGCAGCCATCCCGCCTAAGCAAACTGGTAATGGATATTGATTTTATTTTAGATATTTGAAGCCTAGTTTGGATTGAAATGTAATAAAAATGGTCTTCAGCCTAAGATTTGAAGACACAGGAAGATATGGTGTAGTAATATTCCCAAGAATTAAGGTCGACTCACGCTACACCGTGTCGGGTCCGAGCCGAGTGTCGGCCGTAGCACGGTCACCGAGCCGGTTTCGTGTCTAAAATTACAAAAACGGCCCGCGACGAGTCGGGTCCGAGCCGAGTGTCGGTCGTAGCACGGTCACCGAGCCGGTTCCGTGTCTAAACTGCATGAGCACTGTATAGCAGCACTGCCGACTGCTCGGGCGCAGCTATTTTTTAGCATAATAAGTTGTTTCTCAGAAGGTACACATCTCGGTGTATGAGAAGATTAAAATGAAAAAGTTCTATAAATTCAAATCGTTCTTAATTGTATGACCACAAGTGTACATGGGCTTTACTGTGACGAAAGTTTTCTTAACGTCACAGAATAAGGGCTTTGCTACAACTATTCAAGTAGTTATGTTTCTTCCACAGGTTGCATGCCGTTCCTCATAACGGAAGTATTGCGCCTGCCTCAAGTAGGCAGCCCGTTTCATGCAAACCTGTTTGATTGGCTGTTCTCGCCGCTTCCTATCTACTGCATTAGTAGGAGTTTTAGGTGAATATCTTTACGCCTGAAACTATTCTAGGAGCAATTGGATGCAGCTCGCACAAGACAGTGCCAGTTGGCGTGATATTTTGCACACCCGTAACTCTTACGGTAGAAACGTGAAATTTGGACTGTGGCTTTCTTTTGTGACGTATAGGTCCACTAAGAAGGGGTTGTGCAAAATTCACCCCCTAGAAGAGAAATAGGGGTTGCAAGTTTGTATGGAAAAATCTTTAATAGCAACGATTTTGATAAAACTCGAGCTTCAACCGAGGCGAAGCAAAGGCGTGTCGCTAGTCTTGTAATATTTTCCATGCAATTTTCTAATAATATCTATAATAATGTATAACATTAAATTTTGCAGGGACATGAGCGTTTCATCGTTCTCGTTGCTGGCGTGCGACGCGCTGTGCACGCAGCTGAGCGTCGCCAACTGCACGCGCCGGACCATCTGCGAGAACCTGCACATACACGTGTGTTGTAGTAAGTGAGTCTTGTCAACTGTGTTTGTACGTCTTACTGTCATCTCTCTATATACATGTTATCCCAAAACCTAAAGATAAGTGCCACAAAGCGACGACGTTAAGTGACGGTACCGAAAAAAACGGTTGAATAGAGATTCAGCAGCCATCCCGCCTAAGCAAACTGGTAATGGATATTGATTTTATTTTAGATATTTGAAGCCTAGTTTGGATTGAAATGTAATAAAAATGGTCTTCAGCCTAAGATTTGAAGACACAGGAAGATATGGTGTAGTAATATTCCCAAGAATTAAGGTCGACTCACGCTACACCGTGTCGGGTCCGAGCCGAGTGTCGGCCGTAGCACGGTCACCGAGCCGGTTTCGTGTCTAAAATTACAAAAACGGCCCGCGACGAGTCGGGTCCGAGCCGAGTGTCGGTCGTAGCACGGTCACCGAGCCGGTTCCGTGTCTAAACTGCATGAGCACTGTATAGCAGCACTGCCGACTGCTCGGGCGCAGCTCGGCGGCGCTGTATTCATGCAACGGGCCGTGGCCGAGCCGAAGCGGGCCCGAGTTGTTTCCGAGCGATGTCCGTTTCTCGGGCGTCACTCGGTTGCCGCTCGGTATAGCGTGAGTGGGTTCATACAAAATGTATGAAATATTAGTTGACCGTGCCACGGCCGACACTCGGCTCGGACCCGACACGGTGTAGCGTGAGTCGACCTTAACTCTACCACATAAATCACATAATACATTGTCCACTTTTTTTGTGAACCATATTTTTTAAGAGTGATGATTAATACTTGGTTTTTATTATTTTTAGTCGAAAACGACCCGTTCTTGCGATGGGAGGAGCCAGGCATCGGCAGATATCTGTTTATGATGGCATTTGTTGGAATCACAACATTCGCCTTTCTACTTGTCAAGGAATACGAGATATTGAACAAGGTATTAGACCAAGAGCCTGTGATGGCCAGACCTTCCTTTAATTCACAAGCGTGAAAATTCTTTCATGTGTATGTCTAACATAGGTAAGAATAACCCCCAAACATGAAACCTGGATCGCGGTACCTTTGGGAGATAACAACCTTTTACCTGTTATCTCCCAAAGGAACCACGATCCAGGTTTCATGTTTGGGGGTTATTCTTACCTATGTTAGACATACACATGAAAGAATTTTCACGCTTGTGAATTAAAGGAAGGTCTGGCCATCACGGGCTCTTAGGTTATATGTGACATTACTTAATCTTGTTTAACACTGTTTATGCCAGGATCTACTCAACCGTGTCTATGCACTGCCAAGTTCTAACAGTAATTGGGAAAAGCTACGCACCGTGACTTTTTATAATATATTTGCCCTTAACAAAAAGTAGCATGTACCTACTTTCTTCGGGGCTCAAAGCTGTCTAACCAAATTTCATCCAAATCTGTTAAAACTTCTTTATTTTATTTTATTTTATTTTATTTTATTTTTACATTTTAGGAAAACTAAACAGCATTTTACTTAAATAACTTAGCATAACAATAGTTTGAATAAGCCTTGTAAGTTTTCACATATAGTACAATATTATAATTTACATCCAAAACTAAAACAAATAATAGAATAATAAAATATAAAAAACATTTGAGCGAGAGTAAAACAATGCTTAAGTAGAACTCATACCATTTTAAAATAGGTTTGTTCAATTAGATTACTATTTATACAAAATATAACTTAACTAATATTTATTTATATATATTACGCACCAGGATACTTAACCACCACGAATAAGCCAAATGTTATATCTATAGTATATAGTAATAAACAATATACATAATACGATATACTTGTTTATATATATTTATTTATTTATTTACTTACATACATTATTTAGATATTATATTATACCTATGTTTATATTGATTCATGCATAATATTAAGTTACTTTGTTCGTAAAAAAAGAAATATTAGAATGTTTTTTAAAACTATTTTCCTTAGTATTAAAAAGGTCAAAATCTTGGGAATATTTTTTATTAAAAACGCGGCTAGTGCGAACGAGAAAAGAGTTTCTACGATAATTGGTAGAACAATGCGGTGTGTGTAGCATCATATGGTTACGAGAAGAGCGGCTGAAAGCGCGGTGCGGGATCCGAACCCCGACCAATGATAGAAGATTCGGACAATCGATTTTGTTCAAGACCAGGTTGTGCAAGAAAGTGAGATCTGCTGTCTCACGCCTCTGCTCCAAGGGTAAAAGATGGTGCTTTTTGCAGCTATCTAAATAGTTACAACAGTTTATTTTATGTTTATAGTTGAGCATTTTTAAGAACTTTTTCTGAACCCTCTCCAGCATGTTAATATAAATTTGATAATCAGGGTTCCAAGCTTGGGACGCATATTCAAGTCGACTTCTAACTAATGAACAATACAATATTTTCAAAGATTTAGCTGAAGTAAAATCTTTAGTTACCCGAAATATAAATCCTAACATTTGTAAGGCTTTAGAAGTAATTCCTTCAACGTGTATATTCAAGCGTAACTGCGAGTCCAATTTTAAACCTAGGTCAACAATGTTATTCATCTTAGTCAGTACTTGATTATTAATCTTGTATACAGAATTCAAAGGGATGAGTGATCTTGTGAAGGTAATATGGGAGCATTTCAAAATGTTCAGGTCAAGTTTATTAATAGCACAGTAATTATTAAATGCGTCAAGGTCATGTTGAAGAAGTTCAATGTCATTGTTACTTATAATTTTTTTGTAGATTTTCATGTCATCAGCAAAAAGTAAAAAGTCCGAGTTCTGAAAACAGACATGAATGTCATTGATAAAAATTATAAATAACAAGGGACCGAGAATTGATCCTTGAGGTACTCCTGAAGGAATAGGATACACAGACGACGCATAGCCTCCGAGGACTACGGTTTGACATCTATCTCTGACATAAGAAGTGAACCATCTATGTAGATCACCTCTTATGCCAGCTGCAGATAGTTTACCTAGGAGTAAATTATGGTCAATTCGATCGAAGGCTTTACTGTAGTCTGTGTAAATTGCATCCACATAACCTCCAGCTTCCATTCCTGTTGTGACAGAATCCATAAAGGTAACTAGGTTGGTTGCTGTGGATCTTCCTCTTAAAAACCCATGCTGCTGTGGTAAGAATGTTTGTCTCAGTGCTGCATAGATCTGATCATGTATAACTTTTTCAAATACTTTCGCCAGAACACAAAGTTTAGATATGGGTCTATAATTAGCTATCTCATTCTTTGGACCTTTTTTATGTACAGGCGTTATGGTTACAGTCTTCCAAATTATAGGCATAGTTCCTTCTTTAATTGATCGTCCGAATAGTAAACTGATAGGGTAGGATAAGCTTACAGCACAACTAGCTATTACTTGTGGATGCAAATCATCTGGACCAGCTGATTTGTTTTTGTCCAACGATGTAAGTTGTTTCAGAATACCACTTTCTAATATTTCAATTGAAGAAATGTCTCCTACAGTATTATGAACCATTGGACTACTCGTAACTGTGACTGATGTTTCCGTTGTCATAGGTAGATAATTAGAGTCAAAAAATTCAGCAAATGCATTACATATATCTATCCCATTCGATAAGTCATTATTATTAAAAGTCATTGTTGATGGATATGAATTATTTAGTCTATTTCCTTGAATATATGACCAGAATGCTTTAGGATCACCACGTATAGAATTTTCTACACGCAGTATGTAGGCAGAGTAACATTCACGCTCAATTCTCGCTGCTCTTAATCTTAGTATTTTATACGAAGATTTTGTCATGGAAGATCAACAAACGTACACAGAATGACGCTGCTACCCATATATTGGCATATTCCCGTAGACGCGTAGAAAAACACCCAAAGGCAGAGATAGGAGTTAAATCTTAAAATATCTTGTAATTCCAGGTGTTTTACAAAAGCAGTTCGCGTCCGTTACCCGCCACGCCGGATAACGAAGACAGTGACGTGCAGGAAGAACGCACGAGGATAAGAAATATGACGCGAACTGATCTGGCTCAGCACAGTCTGGTCACCCGGGATTTATCCAAGTTCTTTGGACCACTGCTCGCTGTTAATCGACTCACTTTTGGTAAATATCAAAGTTGAATATTGCTTAGCCATTTACACATTACTTGTTGGACTCTTTCTTTGTAGTGAATTTAAGGCGTTTCACGCTTGCTACGCTCGCTCGCCGCTCTAGAGGTTTTTCGATTCGAGAACCAAGCAAAATAAAATGCTTATGTGATGTACAATGTCACTTTAACTGATGTCTTTTAGGTGTAGAAAGAGCAGAATGCTTCGGTCTACTGGGCATCAACGGCGCCGGCAAGACGACCACGTTCCGCATGATGACGGGCGACGAACACATCAGCCACGGCGACGCCTTCGTGCACGGACTGTCCCTCAAGACGCAGATACAAGATGTCTACCGGCATATTGGTGAGTCTGTAGTTTGATTTCAAAGGGGCCAAATATAAAATGTACACAATTATCTAATATCAATGTCAATTAATATTTATTAGTATATTATTGTAAGTATTAGTACACCCCTGTCTTACTTAAATACCATCTCTCTTTTCCATCCAAAGGTTGCCTGGAAGAGATCGCTCTTTAGCGATAAGGCCGCCCATTGTACGTGTCTCTTTTTGTGTTTTATTTGTGTGTTTTGTTATTGGTGTACAATAAAGTGTTTTGATTTGATTTGATTTGATTAATATTGAAATATCAATAAACACTTTAACTAAAAACTTGTTTTATTTTCCATATAAAATAATTTGTGCTTTTACAGGTTACTGCCCACAATTCGACGCGTTATTCGACAACCTGACGGCGCGAGAAACGCTTCGGATATACTGTTTGTTGCGCGGCATTCCCGGACCTATAGGCGCGGCTAGTTCTATGAATCTGGCCAACCAGCTCGGATTCGCAAGGCATTTTGATAAAAAGGTACCTTTTTGACGTTTATAAATGTTAAGATTTTAAATTAAACATTAAATGGGATTGTAAATTGGGGACCTTTATCTCTGCATCACTTTTAATGAAATCTGAACCTCAAACCCGCTATTCATAAAAACCTTTATTGCTCAATAATGGAACAGTTTGAAACAGTTTGATAAAACAAAAACTTCATAGGTGCACGAGTGCAGCGGCGGAACAAAGCGTAAAATCAGCACAGCAATAGCTCTCCTCGGGGACTCAACCCTGGTGTTCCTCGACGAGCCCACAACGGGAATGGACCCGGCGTCCAAACGACTGGTGTGGTCGGCGATCAGCGCGGCCGCGCGGTCGGGGCGCAGCGTGGTGCTGACGTCACACAGCATGGAGGAGTGCGAGGCGCTGTGCTCGCGGCTCACCATCATGGTCAACGGGACTCTGTGCTGCCTCGGGCCCTTGCAGCATCTCAAGAACAAGTTCTCACAAGGTAACTTGCGTATAGGCATGGACCCGGCGTCCAAACGACTGGTGTGGTCGGCGATCAGCGCGGCCGCGCGGTCGGGGCGCAGCGTGGTGCTGACGTCACACAGCATGGAGGAGTGCGAGGCGCTGTGCTCGCGGCTCACCATCATGGTCAACGGGACTCTGTGCTGCCTCGGGCCCTTGCAGCATCTCAAGAACAAGTTCTCACAAGGTAACTTGCGTATAGGCATGGACCCGGCGTCCAAACGACTGGTGTGGTCGGCGATCAGCGCGGCCGCGCGGTCGGGGCGCAGCGTGGTGCTGACGTCACACAGCATGGAGGAGTGCGAGGCGCTGTGCTCGCGGCTCACCATCATGGTCAACGGGACTCTGTGCTGCCTCGGGCCCTTGCAGCATCTCAAGAACAAGTTCTCACAAGGTAACTTGCGTATAGGCATGGACCCGGCGTCCAAACGACTGGTGTGGTCGGCGATCAGCGCGGCCGCGCGGTCGGGGCGCAGCGTGGTGCTGACGTCACACAGCATGGAGGAGTGCGAGGCGCTGTGCTCGCGGCTCACCATCATGGTCAACGGGACTCTGTGCTGCCTCGGGCCCTTGCAGCATCTCAAGAACAAGTTCTCACAAGGTAACTTGCGTATAGGCATGGACCCGGCGTCCAAACGACTGGTGTGGTCGGCGATCAGCGCGGCCGCGCGGTCGGGGCGCAGCGTGGTGCTGACGTCACACAGCATGGAGGAGTGCGAGGCGCTGTGCTCGCGGCTCACCATCATGGTCAACGGGACTCTGTGCTGCCTCGGGCCCTTGCAGCATCTCAAGAACAAGTTCTCACAAGGTAACTTGCGTATAGGCATGGACCCGGCGTCCAAACGACTGGTGTGGTCGGCGATCAGCGCGGCCGCGCGGTCGGGGCGCAGCGTGGTGCTGACGTCACACAGCATGGAGGAGTGCGAGGCGCTGTGCTCGCGGCTCACCATCATGGTCAACGGGACTCTGTGCTGCCTCGGGCCCTTGCAGCATCTCAAGAACAAGTTCTCACAAGGTAACTTGCGTATAGGCATGGACCCGGCGTCCAAACGACTGGTGTGGTCGGCGATCAGCGCGGCCGCGCGGTCGGGGCGCAGCGTGGTGCTGACGTCACACAGCATGGAGGAGTGCGAGGTGCTGTGCTCGCGGCTCACCATCATGGTCAACGGGACTCTGTGCTGCCTCGGGCCCTTGCAGCATCTCAAGAACAAGTTCTCACAAGGTAACTTGCGTATAGGCATGGACCCGGCGTCCAAACGACTGGTGTGGTCGGCGATCAGCGCGGCCGCGCGGTCGGGGCGCAGCGTGGTGCTGACGTCACACAGCATGGAGGAGTGCGAGGCGCTGTGCTCGCGGCTCACCATCATGGTCAACGGGACTCTGTGCTGCCTCGGGCCCTTGCAGCATCTCAAGAACAAGTTCTCACAAGGTAACTTGCGTATAGGCATGGACCCGGCGTCCAAACGACTGGTGTGGTCGGCGATCAGCGCGGCCGCGCGGTCGGGGCGCAGCGTGGTGCTGACGTCACACAGCATGGAGGAGTGCGAGGCGCTGTGCTCGCGGCTCACCATCATGGTCAACGGGACTCTGTGCTGCCTCGGGCCCTTGCAGCATCTCAAGAACAAGTTCTCACAAGGTAACTTGCGTATAGGCATGGACCCGGCGTCCAAACGACTGGTGTGGTCGGCGATCAGCGCGGCCGCGCGGTCGGGGCGCAGCGTGGTGCTGACGTCACACAGCATGGAGGAGTGCGAGGCGCTGTGCTCGCGGCTCACCATCATGGTCAACGGGACTCTGTGCTGCCTCGGGCCCTTGCAGCATCTCAAGAACAAGTTCTCACAAGGTAACTATAAGTGAAGCATGATTAAACATCGCTGCAGTGTCTGTGCGTGATGTATGTACCACAGGCGTGATTAGATCTAGATATCCAAAGTCAGCGCATCCATTACCAGGAGAAACAAATAAGGGCTTAAAGCCGATCCTTGGTGCAAGCCTACAGCCACATTGAACTCGCCGGTAACGCCAGCTTCGGACCTATCTCTCCTACTAGCCCGGCTGTACAAGGCCCGAGTAAGCTGCAGGTACTTCACAGGTAAGTATTACTTTCTCTTTCATAGACCACCACAGAACCCCACGGGTACCCTATCGTATGCCTTTTCAAGGTCAACGAACACCATGTGCAAGTTTTTTGTGAACACGTCTAAATCAAGCAAATATGGCATCCGTTGTCCCGCGCCCTGGCATAAACCCAAACTGGTTCTGCGATACTTCATTCTCTTCTCTCATTCGTCTTTCTATGAATTTCTCCCAAACTTTCATACTATGCCAAATCCATTGCACTATTTTACTTAATGTATAGCTTTATATATTGTATCCAAGAGAAGATTTAAAAATGAATTGAATTACATGAAGTAGGCTACTATCAGACACTATTTAGTTAAACAAATACAAAAACAACATGAATAGCCAAATAGATTCTGTAATTAAGTAACTTATTCACCAGGCTACACTCTCCTCATAAAGTGCAAAGCGGTGCCCGACAGAGACGAGCAGCTATCAAATATCGACCAGTATGTTGCGAAAAACATCAGCGAGGCAAAATTAACGTGAGTATTTATTATTAGCCCATGCCCTGTTCCATACGAATAGTACCACATCAATTATGTTGGTGGTGTACTACACTAGTAAGAAGTGTGATTTACCAAAACTCCAAAGACCTAATCGGTAATGCAGTCGAGCTTGAGTTTGGCCACATCGTGCCGTAGCAGATACAAGCTTTAAATGACCTCTTCATACTATGAATGTATAAATAACTTGTGATTTCCAGGGAAAGCTACCTCGGCATCATGACATACTACATAATGAACGACGCGGTCCCGTGGTGGCAGCTGTTCTCGGTGCTGGAGGCGGCGCGGGTTCGCTTCCCGGTGGAGGACTACTCCGTGTCGCAAACCACGCTCGAGCAGGTCTTCCTCCGGTTCACCAGGATACACGCCAAGAAAGACTAAGTAGCTAAGTTAACGTTCTACACACAACACTATACATCCATGATGCATTATACACAAAATCTCGATAAATCAATGGTTTTTTATATATCTCTGTTTTTTTTTAATATTATGCACATAACTTGTTAGTTCTGGCAGCTAAATATTTTAATTTATAATTCCATTTAAGATTCTGTATAGTTTTTTTTCTATCGAAAACCAGACAATTGACGCTTATTTAAATTAGATCTTTGTTATTCAAGTTCGAGGAATAAGGAAATTATTCTTCGTAAGGAATAAAATAAATCTGTACGTTGATAGTTAAATTTTATTTAACAGGACATTAAATGTCGTCTTTTAAACATTAGTGATATATTTTTGTGATTATATTTACATTATTTATTTTGCCAATATGTTACAAAATATAGTGATATTTTGTTTTAGTTGCATAACATTTCAATAAACATTGTGGTTGTTCGTAATTTAAATACTGACGTCGGCGTTGTTGTTTTATACAAAGAGCGATGACAACATTTCTTAAAGCGTATTTTATATTTCACGGATAATTGTTGCCTTAACATTATTTGACACCCGTCTAGATTTCTTACTGTCAAACTAGACCTATTTAGAGTAGGTAGATAATCTCTTAGCAGAATCTCTCTTAATTACTCAACAATGTTCAAAGGACCAAGATTGGTTTTGTTTAGAAAAATAAACGTTCCTAGTTTAGAAAGAAATTTAAAATCGTATGTCTCAAAACTAACCAAATACCATTCTTTTATCGAATCAATGAGTTTGTTAAGAGTTATTAATTATTAGGTACTATTGTGTTTCATTATTTACTTATCGATACATTTTATGAATATAAAATAACTCAAATGAAATTACAATTTCCGACTAGTAAATATATATTACAATGCACTACTCAGTAGTAAGTTGTAATACGAGTTGTTATGATGATGAAATATTTATTGAGGTAATGCAGTACTCATACGTGAAATCATCTTTACTGTGCATTGTGCGAAAATAAAAACATACTTACCACAGACAATACATGGCAATATAACAAGATAGAAGTTACCCCGCAAATAATATCTGGTATTTCACCCAGAAATATTTACAATACGTTTCACTTGTAAAATTTTTGTACTTAGAACACTGTTTTTTTTTATTTGAACGGAAATTACTCACTGAAAGGAGACAGAGACACTCCTCTCGATGAAGAATTATTTTCGAAACGTTGAAAGAGTATCAACTTCAATACAACCCATGATCCTCGTTGTAATAAAATGAATACAAAACGTTTGTCTAAAGCTGGGTACCAAAGTAAACCAAAGTTACGGTGAATACTCGCCATGTAACATGTTGCATCACACCTTGAACCTTAGTCAGTACCCAGTAACCTTGTGTCAACGAAGCAAGTGCGAAATATATTTTCTACGCGCACTCTCTAACTTGACGTTGTATTTACATGCATTGTAAAATGAAAACTACAACATAATTAGTATTATCTAGTTAAATTAACTACCATTCAAAAGAGTTCTAGCTTTTATAACTGACCCTGCGCTTAACTTAGCGCAATTTGCTAGTGTGAAGTGTTTAAATAAAATTAAAAAGTTATAAAATTGTTACTCGTGTGGACGCCATTTTAGCAATCCTTCAAAAGAGTTATAAATGGGGTTTCCCATTATAAAACAATACTTAGATCTTTTTGATTATGTGATGTCTATGTCAAAGTATTTTAAATCATCGAACAAAAAATATTACGAACTTAATTTGTAAAACTATATTCTTCTACTGAACATTTTGTCAGCTTTTGTGCCTTCAAGTTTATGTATAGTTTTATGGCCTCTACACACCAAAGCCGGCGGCCCGCCGGCACAGCCCGCCGGCTTAATGCCGGCGGGTTAGCCCGCCGGCTTCAGAATGTCCAAGCCGCACGACTTTGCCGGCGGCAATGCCGGCGGCACGACAGCCCCGGCATGTGGTGTTCTAGTAATGAAGAATGTTACTAGGTATGCCAAATCGCTTGAAATGTTGTATCAGTAAAGCCTGTATGTATACAAATATACTAGTTTTTGTTTAGTTAAAAAGTACCTAGTAGTTTTGATTTTATAGGCATTCAAAGTTTCGAAAAATATCGAGTCTCGCTAACAGTCACGTGAGCGCTTGTGACGTAATACCACAACTTCGCGCGGCCTACGGCCCGCTTAGTATCGCCAGCAGATTATAGTAGTAGTGCAACAGCTTGCGCTGTATTTTGATGTGTTTTCGTCCGCGTATTAAATTAATAGTTTAATAGTAGTACTTAAATATTATTCGATTGATAAAATGGATGAAGATAACTCAAATAGTAGAAGTACCTACCATTAAACTTTGACGTTAAAGACATTAAATATGTATTAAAGTTTTGTTGCTATTGGTAGGTACGTAAGTATTTATTTATATATAGGTAGGTACCGCTCTTCTTAGTAAATTTAAATGAACAATACATTGATTTATGGCAAACTAGCTTCTTAGTAAATTTAAATGAACAATATATTGATTTATTGCGGGGCCGAAGACTGGAGGAAGCTAGTTTCCTCCAGTCTTCGGCCCCGTTTTCCTCAAGAACTGTACATTTTCATAGGATTAAAAGTAGCCTATGTGTTATCGTCGTCGTACGGTTACAACTTGCTAATAATCAAAATTAGGTAACATTCTTTATTGCCAAATACGTCACTACTCTATGAAAGCCGGCGGGCAACTGACTGAGTGAGTGGAGAGGGATGCCGGCGGTCTGACCCGCCGGCACAGCCCGGCGGCCCAACCCGCCGGCATGATTGTAAAGCACTCTACACACCGCCCGCCGGCACAGCCCGGCGGCCCAACCCGCCGGCCTTATTTTTTACAATCATGCCGGCGGGTTGGGCCGCCGGGCTGTGCCGGCGGGTCAGGCCGCCGGCATCCCTCTCCACTCACTCAGTCAGTTGCCCGCCGGCTTTCATAGAGTAGTGACGTATTTGGCAATAAAGAATGTTACCTAATTTTGATTATTAGCACTCCATATTCTATGTCTAATATAAAAAATACGCGTGAAAGAATTACTTCGATACATCAATTAGTTTCCGATTTAGAAGTAAAACAAGTTGTAACCGTACGACGACGATAACACATAGGCTACTTTTAATCCTATGAAAATGTACAGTTCTTGAGGAAAACGGGGCCGAAGACTGGAGGAAGCTAGTTTGCAATAAATCAATATATTGTTCATTTAAATTTACTAAGAAGCTAGTTTGCCATAAATCAATGCATTGTTCATTTAAATTTACTAAGAAGAGCGGTACCTACCTATATATAAATAAATACTTACGTACCTACCAATAGCAACAAAACTTTAATACATATTTAATGTCTTTAACGTCAAAGTTTAATGGTAGGTACTTCTACTATTTGAGTTATCTTCATCCATTTTATCAATCGAATAATATTTAAGTACTACTATTAAACTATTAATTTAATACGCGGACGAAAACACATCAAAATACTGCGCAAGCTGTTGCACTACTACTATAATCTGCTGGCGATACTAAGCGGGCCGTAGGCCGCGCGAAGTTGTGGTATTACGTCACAAGCGCTCACGTGACTGTTAGCGAGACTCGATATTTTTCGAAACTTTGAATGCCTATAAAATCAAAACTACTAGGTACTTTTTAACTAAACAAAAACTAGTATATTTGTATACATACAGGCTTTACTGATACAACATTTCAAGCGATTTGGCATACCTAGTAACATTCTTCATTACTAGAACACCACATGCCGCGGCTGTCGTGCCGCCGGCAAAGTCGTGCGGCTTGGACATTCTGAAGCCGGCGGGCTAACCCGCCGGCATTAAGCCGGCGGGCTGTGCCGGCGGGCCGCCGGCTTTGGTGTGTAGAGGCCATAAAAAATAAGGCCGGCGGGTTGGGCCGCCGGGCTGTGCCGGCGGGCGGTGTGTAGAGCGCTTTAAGCGGTCTACACACCAAAGCCGGCGGCCCGGCGGCACAGCCCGGCGGCCCAACCCGCCGGCCTTATTTTGTACAATCATGCCGCAAATCAATACAAAATAAGGCCGGCGGGTTGGGCCGCCGGGCTGTGCCGGCGGGCCGCCGGCTTTGGTGTGTAGAGCGCTTTAGATAAAATCTTTTGACAGTAACTGTAAACTTTTCTAACGTTTTCGATATTTCTATGTTACCTTGTTGTACCTTCACTTTGCTTAGTGAAAGTAAATTTGTAATGAGACTGAAATTTAGTGAATCGCTCCAAAAATATTAAAATAATTGTTCTTATTAGATGATTATTTTGTGTTTTTACTAAAGTTCAGGTTACGATTTTCCTCAATTTATAACTCAAATTTATATATTTGTGCACATTTTGTAATGTTTAGGTACTCAATATAATAATTAAAGTTAGATATTTACGATATGAAATATATTTTAGAACAAAATAGTATTATAAAAACTATTTACGTAGTATAATTATAATGTTAGTACTTAATTTTACCAGTATTAGGATTGCATTGGGAAAGTTGTAGAACCAGTTATGTTATAATACGCAACGCAACTTTCCCAACGATTCCTATGAATTTCCTCAGAACTGATGACTTCTGAGAAAATTTATTTATTTATATCTTATTTATTGATAGTAGTGTAAATAATTGAATGTATTTATGTTGTAAGTACAATTAATATTGTATTCTGAAAAAGTGGAGGCTAATTATGTAAATCAATGCGCAGAGCAAGAAAATATGCTAATTAATGTCTGCTTTAACATGTCTATTCTACCTAAGACTACATTAGGTACGAAAATATAACTAAGAAACATTATTTGGATTAGCACATTTCTTAGGTTTCCGAACAAAATAAGAAATATTCGGCCTTTTTCCTCAAAAGAGGTTAAAATCAAAAAGTCGTAATATAAAAAAATGCTTGCCAGATGTTTGGCTTTGCGTCCTCTATCGTTTCATTCAAAAGTTATACATCATGTCGAAAACGCCTATGTAATTTTATGTAATATGACATTTATTCATAAAATACTGTTCAGAGTTTAGTGAAGTACCTAGACTAAATGGCTTGATTCTCGTAATTCACATTGTCAATTGCGCTGCTTATAAAAGAGCGAAGAAAGTATAGTTACAGGAAATTGGGGGGGTGTTAGCCTATATCCAGAACTATGTAACTGCTTATAAATATCAGACAGCCTTACAGGCTCATATGCATAAAATGCATACTCATATGCATTTTATGCATATGAGTATATCTATCGAAATGAAAACAATTACTGTATTACAATTGTTACGCTTGCACTATAATGTTTAATTATTTATTTGGGTGTATATTGTATGAAACAAAGGTGATTAAATATTGAAAAAAATTATAACGTAGGTACACTTGTGTAAAGGCCTAAGTTAAAATTACAAAGTCAATATTATCTGTATTAATTCATATTAATTACCATGATACTGGTAAAATATATAAATTTGATATACATAAGTATCCATTTTAAGTAGACGCTAATTCTTGCCTTTTGTTAGATTATGGTAAAATAAATTGTATTTTATTCTATTGTGATACCTCTCCGTGATAAGTACCCGTATAATTTTAACATATGTATAAATATTTATTGTACATAAATACAAACAACAAATATTTATTACATTTGACATATATTTTTGCTTAATTTCCTTGACAACCAATATGTAAGTTATTTAGAATATAATATTATTTATAATGCATTAATCATAGAGTGAATCTCAAGTTTTAAGTACAAAGATTTTTTTACAAGTCATATTAAATTAGTTCATAATTCGTCATGGTACTTAATTTTACAACCGAGTACTTATATTAATGTAATTACGTATTTCTTGCCAAATGTGTGACAAAAATGTTGTTTATTAAACCTTTTTGCATCTCGTTTGATTTTAGTTTATTTATTTTCAATTCAACTGGTAAAGCAAGTATTTTATAAGAAAGGTGTTTGTATTGTGATCGTGATTACTGAAATAAATACGTTCAACTTACAAAATGTTTTTCCGTAATAGTTAACCTAACCAATATATCAGCTTTAGGTATTATTATGTTTTATTTTATTTAAATTAACGCGTATTTGTTTTAATAACTTATTAACACAATATTGTATTGGCCCTGTGGTGACGGCCTTAGGAACCCCATTCTCATCCCGTAGGTCTTGTCAAGGTGACTAAGTGGTTTATTTTAACAGAAACGTCGTTCTCTGTAGTGTACCAATTTACTGCGATCACCAACCCGGCTGGTAAGCGTGGTGATTATGCTATATATATATATAAGTCCTACAATGGCTTCTGTTGTTGTTGTTTAGAGCCATGTCCAATAGTGGGACGTAGTCTCAGTTGTCATGGCGATTATAATGATTTAGAGTTAGAGCATTTATTTAACACATTCTTCTACGATTTCCTGGATTGCATCCAAGACAATGATTGTCGCGGTAATCTCAATAGAATTGTGATGCAATTTCAACGAGTTCTAATAACTAGTTTATTTTATAATACTTGTGGCTATTATTTTTGACCTTACTAGAATAACTTGCAATATCTTACTTAATATTATAAAGCTGAAGAGTTTGTTTGTTTGAACGCTGTTCCGATTTGAAAAATTATATCAGTATTGGATAGTACATTTCGAGGAAGGCTATATAGGCTATACCTAATTATGTAGATAACGTAAAAAAAACGCAAACGAAGCTGTCGGCGGGTCGAACGGGTTAAAAAATAATCATCATTATTTGATTCGCTCATCGGTTATATGAACAAAGGTAGCTATGTTTTCAACGTATTTATTAGGTACCTACCGAAATTAGAAATCGCAACGAATCGGTATTAAATATATTTTATAGGGCATTGCAACATTGACTTGATTGAAAGTAAAGAAGTTGATTGAACAGCGTTTTTAATTAATGTGTTGTTATACAAACATAAATTAAACGAACGATACTTATTGTGTACATGTGGTTACAAAAGTTGAAATAAATGAATATGTTGAATACATTACACAAATAGCCTTTACTCTCAAAATCTGTTCTAAATGTGATCTCATTTTAAATTAAAACAAATGAAACTTTAAATAACAAAAGAAGTAGACCAGGGTTTTTAATTTTTTACAAGGAAAAAAATAGTAGTAGAAACCCATAGAAAAGGAGGGGAATATGATAAAAATGAAAGGAAAAATAAATTACGGTTGATCTGAGTTCGGGAAGTGGGAGGGGGTGGGCTTTTAAGGGGAGAAAATGGTTTATCTCGATTTGCGGTGAAACTACAAGTCCTATGAAAAAAAGTTATATGGCAAAGTTGTAGGTAATAAAACGATCTACAACTTTTAAATCACATTTTTATGATGCAGTTGTACCTAATGATACAAATTTTGTTTCGGTGTTTTGCATTTTCTGAGAAAGTTTACTATAGTAATGTATATATTTTTCTTAACCATCAGAAAATAAAGATTTCAATGAACAAAAGGCACACCGATTTTTATAAAAAAGCTAATATTTTGACACGTGAATTTTCGATTGAAAATTAGTCTATTTTTTTAGTAATTAAGTCAAAATAAGGTGAAAAAATTAATATTTTTAATCAAATAAATTATAGTGTGTTTGGGGCATAAAAAGGTAAGTTTTCACCAAATTTCGTAGAAAATAAAATGTTTTTGAAAAAGATAGAAATAAAAAACCAAAAACTTAGTTATTTGAATTTTTCACATACATTTTGACGTTTTGTAAAAAAGTTGTGAATTAAAAGTTGTAGATCGTTTTATTACCTACAACTTTGCCATATATTTTTTTTTCATAGGACTTGTAGTTTCACCGCAAATCGAGATAAACCATTTTCTCCCCTTAAAAGCCCACCCCCTCCCACTTCCCGAACTCAGATCGACCGTAATTTATTTTTCCTTTCATTTTTATCATATTCCCCTCCTTTTCTAATGGGTTTCATTCTACTACTATTTTTTTCCTTTTTTGACCATTTTTGAAGCTAACTGCACTGGTCTAAAGTGTAGTAAGTAGATTTTAAATTAAAACCATATTTTTTTTTATTATGGACTTTTTTTTGTGTTCCGCTAAATTTGGCGGTGTGTATTTATTTTAGGCATAATAAAAATATCATGCTCGGTCTAGTAAAATTATATCTACCACCTTCAGTTTCAAAACTACACAGATGCCAATGTTTACATATACGTACATTATTTATACAGTGGCACCTAATGAAATATTTCTTAATAATAATATTATTAAATTAAATTTATAAAACAAATTAGTAGGGACTGATAATTTGAACATTGTCCCTATGGTGTTTCACTATCATTAATAACTACTTAACTATTTAAAATGTGAAAGATAAAGACGCCATTGTAGTTAAAAAAATTTAGTTGACTATTACCTTTGCATTAAAGGTTTAATTATATTCTAGAATTTTATACAAATTAAATATCATTATAATATTTATGTGTGTCATACGCGAGCCCCGGAACATTAATAGTCAAAGGCAAGGTTACAAACCTAAAAATTAGGTCAAGGTGCCCCTAACCTAACTCTACTGTATTGCGCTGCGGTATCCATCCACTCATCCCAACTAAAACTGATTAACACTAATGTTGCCAGCACCAAACACTGAATAAATCCAAACCCGTAAGTTCAGTGACTGCATTCAAACGGGAAAATACTTTCACAAACTCTACGATGTCTGTGTGAAACACTGTCGGTGGACGGTAATTTATTTTTGCATCGCTAAAATTAAACGTTTGTGTTGTGTTCTTGTGTAAATCTCTAGTTTGATTAATTTAAAATTATAAACCGATAAATATCGCTACAGTTCGTGGAAATGGGACGCCTCTAGCAACACCTAATACCCAGATAATACATTCAGAGCGGTCAGTAGTACAATCGGTAGCGTAGAGTTCTGTGTTCATTCAAATGTAGAGCCTATCGGGAACGCACGTCAGTCTAATGTCAGAAACAGATGTTTATGGAATGGCTCGGTGCGAGTGTACTTAAATGACTAGTCTATTAGGTATTAAAGGGTATGGTGTATTTGAGTGCAAGTGTACTAAGAACAGTTAATTGAGAATTCACGAGTGCAAATTGTATTGTGTTCAGCGTTCGTTGATTTTGTGGTTGTGGTGATCGTTTTGTTATCAAAGTGTTCGCTTCCGTTTATTCGCAATTGGTAAGATAAATATTGTATTCATTAAGGAAATTTGGAAATATGAGTCGTAACTATAGAACATTTTCTTAGTTATATTATGCGGTTCAACAAATGTTATCTGATTTCTTATTTAAGTAGTTAATCATAGGTTCCTTATTTACCTACATTTGTTTGACTAAAACTAATCAGCTCGGTTGGAAAATATTTTGGATGTTTTATTGTAAGTATTCCCGTCTAATTTAATGTGTTTTTTTTTTATATTACCAACATAGGTAATATGTTGTTTTGAATAGTGTCAAAAACCTCTTAATTATATTAATTTACTACAGAAATGTAGCTTATGTTTACCTACGGATGCGTTTGTAAAACATTATTCAATCTATGAAGATAAATTTGGTATCTGAGAAAATTTGATATTTTTGGGCGTAGTTATTATTAGAGTAGGTACCAAGTCTTTTATTGTTCGTGGAACGTCTAGTTAGTACTTATCATGAAATATTGTGTAAGGAGAAAACACTGTTCTAAAATAATTTACTTTATGACCATAGTCCAAAAACACGATCCTCATTATTTTTTAGCATTAACTGCCACGCAATTTGAACTAATTATGGACTTTATTTGAAACGTTAGTAGGACTATGTTTATGATAAAATCTTTTATTTTCAGGATTTTTCTAGATTTATACCAAGCTATAAGATCTATGTTTAGCTACAATGTCGGCTTGTGGCAAGCTAAAACTACTAATATGGAAAAATTTTGTACTACAAAGAAGGCACAAATGGCAAACAATATTCGAAATCGCATCGCCCGTTATCTTTTCTGTGCTACTTATTGTAATAAGATGTTTGATGGATCCGAAATCGCATTCTGATATATCGTATACTAGTTTTTCTCCAACATATTTAAATATCTCGGCAATGAGTCTGTAAGTACCTACTTATTAAACTTTTTATTTGAATATAAAATGATACGTTGAGAAAATATTGAATAGATTTTAACCATTAGAATAAATGTACTAAATTTACATGTAGGTACTGAGTGTGTGTAATAATGTAGGTAATGTGAGCACTGCGTGTTACCACTATGGAAACTAGAAAATTACTAGTTTTAGTTTTTTTAGACCCTGCGCCTAATTAAGAATAATAATGTTTTATATATTTAATGAAGAATGAAGACAGAATTGTTCAGATAGTTTATTAATATTCGATATATGTGGGGACTGATAATTAACTTTAGGTACCTATATGAATACATACACACTTTAATATCAACAACAATAACGCTTTGTTGTACCTACCTACTAGGTAGGTATTAGTCATTAACCTTTGTGAAGATTAACAGACTATAGTTGCGTATCAACTATTTACAATGTAACAATCTGCTTATCTACCTGGTATGCAGTATCTGATATTGTAGATAAAACTCGGATGACGCTGTACAGTCTGTTTAATTGCATTTATTAGACGACCTCTGTTGCGCGTCGGACGAAGGGCTGCCTACGACTTTAGATGTTGTGGGTTTCATTCCTGCCCCGGGCCCGGGACTAAATAGATGTTACGGGATTAAATAATTGTTTCCGATGTATAATTATAAATATCCAAATATGTAGGTGTATTGATAATACAAATTAGGTATATCAGATAGCTAGTCCCCGAACACAAGCTTTGAGCCTACCACAGGCCTAATTGTTGTTGTAGAAATTGTCGAGCAATATAATTTATTTTTATACGTATTTTTAGAGGGGATGATGCTGCTGAAAAAAAAGGAACGTTGGCATTTTCGCCAGAAAATCCATTGACAAGAAAAATAGCACAGAATGCGATGTCAATAATTGGACAGGACAATTTTGGGTTTTTGTTCTTTTTTGGCACTGTCCCTGATCCGAAAGGTTTCAAGAATGCCGCTGAAATGGAGATGGCATTGACACAGCCCAATGCTATGGATGACGTTCTTGTGGGAATCCAGTTTAGCGATGACATGTCCAGTGAGTGTATAGTAATACTAGTCGACCCTTTCGTTGTTTTACATTTACTAATTTAAAATAATTTACGCATTATTTTACTTATTCTAAACACAACCACAAGCATAGACATAGGTAGCTCTACTATATAATATTTTTTTTTATAATGTACTTATCTTCATCTTTAATGTTTTAGACGCTACGGAATGGCCTGATAACATAGTGGTGACTCTAAGATTTCCCGCAGTAATGCGAGCTGTTTTTGATCAACATCCGATTGTCGCTAACTGGAGGACAAACCTACTATTTCCTCTTTTCCCCCAATCAGGGCCGAGAGAGCCTGGGGACAAGTTTGGGGGTAAAACACCAGGTAAGATTTACTAGGTAAGATTTTTTAGAGAGAAGTTCCTGTGTTCCAACAGTGGGAACATAAATAGGCAAAAATAATCCAAAAATATTTGGATTTCTTACATAGCTTAGTTGTTACAACATTTATCGTAAAACAATGGAAAAACTATCTACCTACTCAAGGACTAACAGCTAAGGCTTGATAAAGATTTCTCTTGACTTAAGAAGTTAAGAGCTAACCAACTCCGCTTTTACTTACGTGATACGTGAATAATTCCCGCTAGGTATTTCAAACGGTATGTCGCCCATTTTTTCGTACTGTTCTGCCATTTATAAACAGTGTTGTGAGTACTTGTGAGTGTAATTAGATATTTTAATAATCGAGTTCAGCTAAATCGTTATGACGTAAGCTTAGGTACTTTATATTCATATCTGATATCGCGGAAAATCCTAGATAAAATGATTTTTGCCATTTACATCCACCGAGAACCAGAAACTTTCAATACCTAAATCGACTTTCAATAATTTAACGAGGCGTGTTATGTGGCGCAGCGGGCGGAGGTCCGCCTGCGACCCTGAGATGCGGGTTCGATTTCCGCCTCGGGATAAAAATTTGTACCTACGATCTGCAAATATAAGTTCCAACTGTCTGGGTGTTATATATGAATAATAAAAAATGTCTATCTATATATATTTATTATATTAAAAATATCAGAAATCTAGCACCCGTAACCCAAGCTTCTCTCAATTTAAAATTTGTTGAGTGTAAATAAACGATAACAGTAGTATCAAACAGGTGTTTATCCTTATCAATTCTCATGCTGAAATGACAGACGATAAACGTATCAAATCAAAACAGTTTTCTAATTCTAAAGATACTTAAATATACTAAATTATTCTACGAGTAGGTATGAACTTATAAGTAATCAACTGATAAATGATTTTAATTTCATTTGCAAATAAATTTTATATAGTGTCTCATCGTGTATTTCGTAGGCTTTAATTTGTAATAAAATTTTATAATTAAAAGTGACCTAAATTTAGAATTTCTTTGATTTTTTTTTATTAGTCAAGACTATCCTAGATAGGTAGGAAAATACTTTCCTCAAATTTTCTAGTTTAATTAAGTAATTATAAATTAATATGTATGTGATTTTTCTCCATAAAATCCAAATTAAATTACTACTCTCTTGATTGAACTCTGGGTAAGACTCGCATGGGATCGAAAATATTGCCGAATTATGGATGAGGCATAGGTATATCAAATACCTATAGTGGGTGCAAACAGGCCTAAATGATAATGATACATTTATTATCATATAGAAATATGATTAATTTAACCAAGTTAACATTGTTAGAAGGACGGCCAACCTTTATTCTGAAGGGTTGGGCACTACCCCGCCACACCTCTAAATTATCATCTTTGTGCGTAAACAACTTGGTTATCCTAGCAACTATTATTATTTTATTATCATTCCACAGGTTATTCATCAGAAATGTTCTTAGCAATACAACACGCTGTATCTCAAGGAATTATAGAGCAGAAATCTGGAAAGACGAATCGGACGACAGTACTGATGCAGAGGCTGCCTCAACCACCGACTTTAGAAGACCCGCTGCTTATAGCTCTAGAGAGATTTATAACAGTTATTCTTATGGTGGGATTCGCGTATACATTCGTCAACACAGTGCGAATGGTCACTGAGGAAAAGGAGCTGCAGTTAAAGGTATCGTCATCACCCCTATTTACGTTCCCACTGCTGGGACACGGGCCAATTAGGGCGAAATTATGCTTTAATTCACCACGCGGGCCAAGTGCGGGCTGGTGTCCTGCAAGCTTTTCAAACATGCCGGTTTCCTCACGATGTTTGCCCGCACCGTTAGGGCACGTGTTTTTAACGCGCATGTTTTAATGTTAAAGGTATGTTGAACCGTATTACCTATTTATAATTCCTATTATAATTGCTATATTATTTAAATTCTTTGTTTGTATAATTATTTTAGGATCAATGTTAAATAATGCAAAGATGGTATTGAAATGTTTAAAACATAAGATAGGTTTTAATGGTTTGTTAATTATTTTTAAAAGTTTGATGAGCTGTGTAAGGTTTTTCCTAAATTAATCTTTATCGGTACAACAGTAAAATTGCTTAAATTTATCAAACTATGGTCAACGTTAGTTTGTTGGAAAAGGTCTCCTTAATCCCTTGTCTAGTGGATGTGATTATAATACGCTAGTGAGATCTACATTCTCTTCTTGACTAACAGAGAATTACCTCTGTGGGGCATCGAGCGAAGGACTGCCAGCGACCAAGAGATTGCGGGTTCGATTCCCGTCTCGGGACAAAATTTTCTACGTTCTGCTAATATGTTTTGTTTTGTGAAAAAAAATTATTCTACATTATGTAAGTATATTCTATTAAGTATATCAGAACTTTAGCACGCGTAATACAAGCTTTGAGCTTACCACGGGGCTACATATTGCTGTGTTAATGGTCCAGCAATATTTATTATTACTTTTGCACTACTGCCATTGAAAACAAGTATTTTTACAGGAAACTATGGCTATAATGGGGCTACCGTCATGGTTACACTGGATCGCTTGGTATATAAAACAACTCTCTTTCCTCCTTGTATCAGCTGTACTTATGACCATATTACTGAAGGTAAATATATATAACAACTGTATTAAGACATTTAAGCTTATTAGTTCATCATGGTCATAACAAATGCAACAAACCATATTTCATCCCACTACTGGGCAACCAAACAGAACAGTCTCCCAAACAGAAGCTACAGCTACAGGTCAGAATTTGTTATTATAGGTACATTTACCAGGTGTGATCGCAGTATTTTAAATCGCTGTATAGTCGATTTCACGACAGCCACGGTAAAAGATGGGTTAGTACATATCTTAGGCTGACACCACATGGCAATTTAGGTAAGCTATAATAATATGATATAATATGAGCAAGTGTATCGTCATCACCAGAGCCATAAGTTTAAAATATTTCCCTAAATGATATTCTATGTTTTAGATTCCAATATCCAAAACGGCGTCTGGTGATTGGTTCTCAGTACTGACATACACGCCGTGGAGCATAGTACTATTCTTCTTGGTTCTATTCGTAGTAACATCCCTGTCCTTCTCCTTTATGGTCAGCGTTTTCTTCTCAAGATGTAAGTAGGTATCATGTGTAATATTTTATCCACAACTGTTCTTCTATCTATAATATAAAAATTAATTGCTGTTTGTTAGTCTCGCTTACAGTTGTGCCGATTTGCGGATTTTGGTTTTAATATGTTTGTATTGTAATAGTCTAAAAAAGGTGTATAAGGTGAGGAAAAAATATGCGATGGTAAATAAAAAGCGAGAAAATTCCGCGGGCAGGCGTTAGTTTAAAATAAATATAACAACTTGTACGTTCAGTTATTTCACAATAACTGTACCTACATGTACAATTGTACAAGCATTTTGTTTGGTTTCTCCGTCGTATGTTTGTTCTTCATAATTTGATTTACCTATTTCCATGCCACATAAAACGTTTATTGACTGTAGCGTATTCTACTACGATTTCAAATTTATAGTATATTCTATAGCATTATATTTATAGAATTTACCTTAGATTCTGTTAGTTCATTTTAAATTACAAAAATGTATTATATCAGTCACTTTAGGTAAAGGTACTCGTATATCTAGAGCACTCTAGCTTAATCCTGAGCATGCTCTAAATTAGTCTAGATTATTAGACTATTTAATTCTCATCGTGATGTTCCCAAAACATAAAAATAAAAATAAAAAAAAAATCGTGATGAGAATAGTCCAACAATATAAAGGTAGGGCCGAGGCCTATCTATGTATATAATTTTAATGCCGCTTTTGAGAAAGATGAATGGGAAAATTACGAGAGGCTCTTACTAAGAAACATATTTACTATTTAATAACATTTAAGACCTTTAGATATCTGTTATATACCTAGCTCTATCCAATATTGTTATGCAATATCGTTTTCAGCTAATTCTGCTGCATCATTTATGGGCCTTATTTGGTTCGCAACGTATGCCGTATTCTGCTTTACGCAACTATTGTACGGACAAATCGGATTGGGAACTAAACTGGCGCTGAGTCTTATCTCCAACACGGCTGTGGGATTCGCCTTTCAGATGCTAGTGTGGTGCGAAGGAAACGGCAGAGGTAAAATATACGTTTACTACACTTTTAATAAATTACCACATCATATCACAGCAATAAATCATCAAGTCTTAAATATTTCATGTGTTCTGTTTAATGGTCATTGACAGCGGAACAGAACGTTACATAACTAATGATTATAAAACATTGGCGGTGGACTTTGATTGTACCACTCCGCTCATAGAGACCATAATGTTTTCTGAACGACCTTCAATTGTGCTAAGTACCTACTTGTTCACTAACGGATTTCAATTAAAGTTTGTTTGGAGGAAAAATCAATAGAAGATTAATCTAAGTTGCTATCCAAGTTTGATGATAGTAATAGGTACATTATGATTAAAGTCAAAACTAAGTCTGGTTAAGGTAAAGAGTTATCTACTAGTTTTTCCGCTACTGATCATTTTTCCTCGTTAAGCTGGGGTTTATTGTGTTAAAAAGTAAACTTCGTTTATCCCACTTTTAGGCCATTTCGTAAAGTTTTTTGAACGTGTTGAAAAAGAAGTAAAAAACGCTATTTTCTCGTGGTCCCAGGATTTTGTCCCATTAATGGGACCACGAGGGAGAACTGTTTCTCGTCGTCCCATTGTTGTTTAATTACATCCGTAAAAAATACACGCATCCATATCTACACTCATTTATTCATTTATTATAAGGCTACCAACAGAAGATACACCTTAACTTAAGTAATTAGCATACACATTTGTTATAATATGACAAGTGCACTAAAACATTTATCCAAAATATTTGTCTAAAAAATTTGTTATTTAATATTTCTTCATTAAAACATCTACTAAATGATAGCATACAAAAACGTGCATTTAAAGCATGCAATTCAATCAAATTAGTACCTAAAAATAACGATGCCCACAGCAAAACTGTAGGTACCTACTATTTAATCTGTGACCATGCCCTTTACAGAATAAAATTGAAAGTAGGAAAGGAGAAGCAACCGTAATCCACTAACCATTATAATCAATAAACAGGTTTGCAGTGGGGTGAGTTCTTCGCGCCGATCTCCTACCACGATCCCTTCCAGCCGGGGCAAGTGGTGGTGATGATGATATTCGACTCAGTAATGTACATGCTGATCGCGGTGTACGTGGAGAAGATACGGCCGGGACTGTACGGGGTGCCTCTACCCTGGTACTTTCCCTTTACGAAGAGCTTTTGGTCGACGGAGATATCTATCGTTCAAGGTAATCTATACTAATAAATATTAACACATTAAGTGCTAACTACTCGGATCCGAGTAGTGAGCATAGTAGCGGAGCCGGCCACTCGGATCCGAGCGAGCGGCCTATGCATTTTTATACGCCTTAAAAAAATTTGGCGAACGGTTAATTAATAATATCATAGGCAGCGAATGAGTTAAATCTGAAAGGAAGTAAGTTGGTTTGTTTTCAGAGATATTGTGTTTATAGGCTCAACAAAATGAAACTGGAACTGATTTGACGATTTTTAGATGTGTGTATGTCCCTCCATAACTCTTAATCCAAATACAATTATCAGATATCTTATGCCCGTAAAATAATATTTTGTTATTATATATCTATATACATATCTATTGTCACCTTGACGAAGCTAAGACATGTGGGGCAAGTAGCGGGTTCGATTGAAACCCCGGTGCTTGTATGTTTTAAAACTTTGTAAACTATCATGGTTTTTTAACAATATTAGAAAACGAAACGGGTAACATACCATGATTCAAATGTTTTTGAGTTTCCGATATTGTATGTTTTGCAAATATGTATTGCTGAATGTTTTCTACATAGGTATTACCACCCACTAACCCAGGCAAACTGGGTTAGGGGGTGGTATATATTTACGGTGCCTTAGGAACCTTCGTTTACTCACAAGGGTAAACCCATTAAAGAGTGCCGCGCCAGTAAAAACCGGTTATATGGTCACTTTATTCTATCTGTCTGTCAAAAGTATGTCCCATCGAGTTGAAATTTAAACCATATTCTCACATCTGTGGAAAATTTAAGCTGCGGAAAATTCAAAACATGTTGATCGTCCAGAATATTTCAACGATTCCATAATGAAGAGTTTGCGTCAGTAAAATCCATAAAATATGAGTTGAAACTTTCTTGACCAGATTAGGGAGTATAATCTTCTCGAGTTCACATGAAATTGAATGTTAATATAACAATGTGACGTCTATAAGAGTAATTCAGTATGGATTGAATACCAATTCAGTGGTCATGCGTCATATGTATGATTTGTGTATGCAATATAAATGATAATATTGACATACATTATGGCTGTACACAGTTTGGCTGGGCCCAATGCTTCAGGCTTGGACAATCATGGTTGGCAACCATGTGCGCATATAAAAAGGGTTAGGTTCCTGGTATTCTTACATCAAATACACCATAATCACCCTTAATTACGACCCCTCTACAGGGACACAGGAACTTCTCTCTCAACGAGAGAGATTAGGCCTTAATTCGCCACGCTCTCCAAGTACGGATTGGTGAATGAATCGGTTTCCTCACGATGTTTGCCTTCACCGTAAGAGCACGTTCTTTACAGCGCACATTCATCAAGAAAAATCGAGAATTGCGCGGTGGGGTTTTTACTCACGACATTCGGAATGAAAGTCTAGTGTGCTCCTACATGCTCGGCTCTACGTGGAATTATATTTGTAAATTTCGTTGATTATTATCTTCTCTTTAAAACCATTGATGAATATACAAATAAATAATACAATCGAATGATATTTGCCCAAAAGCTGAAGAACCTTTTGTGTATTATGTTCGTGTCTAGTTTTAAGCCTCAATTTGTCATTTTATGTTATCGTACCTACACAATTAAATTTTATTATTCTTATTCTTATTCAAAATGTTATGTTACTAATCTACCAACAATAAAATTTTGTTTGTTATTTTATTTAACGAGTTTATTATTGACAGAGGTCAAGATAAATATGCATTAATAAAAGTAGGTTATCGACTGGTAGAGGCTACAAGATAGATATTTTTTGCATTATTTATTTATAGTAGATAAGATAAGCGTGGTGATTATTATAAACTCCCTATAATTAGGTAAGCATAATATTATTTTTTTCTCTAAACTACACTTTCATTCACTTTTAAATTAGTAGAAAGACATTTTTGGATACATAGATACCATACATTACATATACCTAGTATTTGTTTTCTTCTGTAAAAAAACTCGCGTAAATACGAGACATCTAGCCCGAAACTAACTTAAAAGAAAAGAAAATCGAGCACTCTTGAAGTAGAGAGGCTTTGATCTTTTCTACCTCGCTCGGTCAATAAATTAAAACAAAAGACGTCAATGATCATAATAATATACATTATAATTACCTAATTAAAACTAGTCTTGGAGCATATAAAGAATCTATTTCATTCGTTGGTATGTAGGTATAACTGTTTATAGAGTTGTAAAATATTATAAATAAGATCACAAATAGTTTTCCTAATTTAGAAAACCTGTTATGTAACTTGTTTCGTAAGTGTGACATAATTTTATTTATCCAGTTTAACTAAATAGTGACAACAATGATCCAGATCGCTATTTGCTCTTATTGTAAGTATTAAAGAAAACTATTTTAATACATAGCATCTTATCAGATCCACTTTCGGAATGTGCTAAGAAACTTTAATACTTTTAATAGTCATAGCATAAACATCTATTTCTATAGTTTGCTTAATAAAAAGCTTAGACATGACAATAATTGTAAGTAAATAAACTAAAAAAGTCCTAACGTAAGAGACCTATTAAAAGTTGATATGTAGGATTTAGCTAAGTATATATATTTTTTGTTAATTGTTTTTCTTCAGGGTTAATTCGCTTGTGTACGAAAAACCCTTGGTCAATGAATTAAAAAAAAATAAACACAATGCACAACATAAATCATCATAACGACCAATTTTATGTACCACTACTGGGCAGGAGAGCCCCATGAGAGGTCCAGGTCTAAATGGATTGGTATAATTGTAACTTATCTAAGCGAACATTATGATGATGAAGTACATAAAATATTTTTTAAACAAAGAGCCAGAACAATATGCTCTGAGTATTAATTAAATACTTTACAATAGGTACGTTATGTCAACACATTCAATGCCCAAGGTCACCTGCGTGTACCTACGATGTAGATATAATTTTTTATATAGGTAGTGTATTCTATTTTAACCTGTCTATATGTTTTAGATGGCTTCGGTAAAGGAGACTCAGATCTGGATTATAACGATGCTTTGTTATCTGTGGTGCACGATGAACAACCGAAGGATGTGCCCATAGGAGTAAATATCAAAGTAAGACCTTTATAATAATTTATGAACTTAGCCCGCATATATACCTCGTACTTTTTATATTTTCACGTAATTCATGCACATAGGTACATCTTGTCAATATAAATGACTAACTAGGGCCAATTTTGGTGATGTTGGTTTTAAAATAGTCGTAGCTTAGGGAAGGTTTAAAAGGTGAGAAGACATAGGAATCAAGCGGGCGAAGCCGCGGGCGTGTCAGCTAGTCAGCAATAAAAATTAACCAATTGATGCGTGACCACGGACAGCAAAAATTCGTTTGGACGTGTCGGATACTTAGAATAACGGTCACAGCTAATCTACCCTCACGCCACTTCTCGCGTTTCATGGATTTTCTAAAAAAATGTAGTAGGTACCTAATTCCCGCTTAAAAAGTAAGAACGTAAGTATTTAGCCTATTTTAATAAACAATCTAACGTACCTACCTAACATAAAATCGATGAACTTCCTGAAATAAGCGCGTTTATCCAAACAAACAAATTCTACCGCATTATTAGATCAGTATAGATATTGTAATATCTATTACAATTTCTAAAAAAAAAGAACCGGTTCATTAAAACTGCTCACTAACTTGTAATGTGTCACATCATTCTACCTATTTTCAACGCGAATTATTAAAAACCGGTTTGATTTAGACAAAAACTAAATGATTATTATGTAATGTTATGCTTGTAGCTTACATAGTTTTTACGGTGCAAGACCATAAAAAAGGATTAAGCGACTTAGGTATTACAAATCGTTTTTTACAACATTAATTATGTTAAATGTTTTGCCGTAGAAACAGTAGATATCTCAGCTCGAGTACGAGTACATACACATAACATTTACAGTGTACCTAATCTAACTTTGATAATTATTTTTCTAAGACGAGATTAGATAAATTAGGAAAAATGTAAGGCCTAAAATTTACTCACTCATTTAAATGCTTATTAACTTACCAACATCCATCGAACAACAGTCGTTGTGAGTCATATTCAAGACCTCTCTATGTTTATTACTTAATTCTACTCAAATACCCAACAATATAATTTAATTATTTGAGCAAAAAAAGTCAAAACCTTTCCCTTTTACTAGACCCATTCATATTTCCCGATCCGATCGTCCCGACGAATAAATCATTAAAAACAAGACTGAACATTTAGGGTCAGATATAATTCAAACAAGGTTTGCAATTCTGAGAATGTTAAAATGAGAATAATTGCTAAAATTTTTTAAAAATTACAAAGAGAAAGCCTCTTTACATAACGCGGGAAAACCCGCGATGTAATAAGCCAGTTGAAACAAGTTTAATTAAACCTACTCACATGTGCGCGTGTATAAACACTGCTCAGTGCCCTAACGGTGAAGGCAAACATCGTGAGGAAACCGGCATGTTCTCAGATATTTTAAAAGGTTAATTCACCAACCCGCACTTGGCCAGCGGCCTATTCTCTCTCGACAAGAGAGAAATCCCTGTGTCCCAGCAGTGGGAACGTAATACTTACTCATACATTTTCTAATTTATTTTTTATTTCAGAATCTAACAAAAATATACACAGGTCGAAAGCGTGTCGTCGACCATTTAAACCTGAGAATGTACGAAGACGAGATAACCGTGCTGCTAGGACATAACGGTGCTGGAAAGACTACCACAATATCAATGCTAACAGGTAAAACCGGTTTTGTGTCTTTTGACGAGTTATATAATATTTTTATACTGTATATTGTGATTTATTTTGTGTTGACCTTTGTTGTGCTATATAGTCCAGTCAAATTAGCTTAAAAATGGCAAGAATCTCGGAATTCGAGATACCAAGCTGTAATTTTGTAAATACTTAGATATTGACACCCTATAAGTTGTCTCAAAACCTACCGATCGTAGGGTGTTCGCAACCATTAAAATTTACCGGTCAAAGACCGCAAAAATCGGTTTTTTGTAAATATCTCATTTCCTATGGGTTTTTCCCTATTTGTGTTTTCAGCAATATTGTAGAATACAAAATTCTCTACAAATTATGTCGTATAAATTTTTTCATACGGTCAACCGTTTTCGAGATAGAGGGCGGAGAGCGCGCGGTCACAGCATCACTTAAGGTCAACCGGTGCCTCCGGTCGAAAACGCGCCATATAATATCAATAAATCAATTATTATAAATATTTTTCAATTGTTATAAACTATTAAATTATAATTTATCATTTTCGTAATGTAATATATTTATAATGTGCGTATAATATATTCAATAACACTGATAACCGTTTCCTAAAATTAAAAAAATATTATGGGAAAAACTTAAATCATAACATACAGGGTGTTTGGTAGGGAGCTGTACATACGCCTAGGGTAGAAACTAGGGATGGTCTGCTACCTACCCCCGCCCATTACATTGACCTTGGCCTTAAGGTTTTTTTTTAATTAATTTTTATTTTTCATTTGACTTTTTTGTGAATTTTTGACTAAAACTACCTGTAGCTCAAAATCTATCCATAGGACAGGTCTGCTAATGGTCTCGTTTTAATCGTTAGAGTCTTGGGATCCTGAAAAAAAATATTTTACACCAGCAAATTGTGGAGAAGAATAGTTATTGGGCCTGAAGTACCGTGGGAATGTAAAGAAATAATTTTAAGGGCAATTTTCTATGGGGTTTAAAAAAAACTAACAGGTTTGGAGTTCTTCTGATTTTTTTAAAACATCCTCAGTCCATGCCCTTTCTAACGATATGCTAAAAGTGTTATTATCACTTTTAGTTCCAAAGTTATTAATTAATTTCCGCAACCAGGGCACTTTAAGCAAAACTTTCAACTAATTAAAATTAAATGTGGCTGATATTTTCTGGACTGACGAGTCAAAGTTTGAGAAGGAAGGAACTGTAAATTACCACAATCTCCATTACTGGGCACCCAGAGATCGAAACCCGAGAGTGAAGAGACATCCCAGCCATGAACACATTTAATTTTAATTAGTTGAAAGTTTTGCTTAAAGTGCCCTGGTTGCGGAAATTAATAATAACTTTGGAACTAAAAGTGATAATAACACTTTTAGCATATCGTTAGAAAGGGCATGGACTGAGGATGTTTTAAAAAAATCAAAAGAACTCCAAACCTGTTAGTTTTTCTTAAACCCCATAGAAAGTTGCCCTTAAAATTATTTCTTTACATTCCCACGGTACTTCAGGCCCAATAACTATTCTTCTCCACAATTTTCTGGTGTAAAATATTTTTTTTCAGGATCCCAAGACTCTAACGATTAAAACGAGACCATTAGCAGACCTGTCCTATGGATAGATTTTGAGCTACAGGTAGTTTTAGTCAAAAATTCACAAAAAAGTCAAATGAAAAATAAAAATTAATTAAAAAAAAACCTTGAGGCCAAGGTCAATGTAATGGGCGGGGGTAGGTAGCAGACCATCCCTAGTTTCTACCCTAGGCGTATGTACAGCTCCCTACCAAACACCCTGTATGTTATGATTTAAGTTTTTCCCATAATATTTTTTTAATTTTAGGAAACGGTTATCAGTGTTATTGAATATATTATACGTACATTATAAATATATTGCATTATGAAAATGATAAATTATAATTTAATAGTTTATAACAATTGAAAAATATTTATAATAATTGATTTATTGATATTATATGGCGCGTTTTCGACCGGAGGCACCGGTTGACCTTAAGTGATGCTGTGACCGCGCGCTCTCCGCCCTCTATCTCGAAAACGGTTGACCGTATGAAAAAATTTATACGACATAATTTGTAGAGAATTTTGTATTCTACAATATTGCTGAAAACACAAATAGGGAAGAACCCATAGGAAATGAGATATTTACAAAAAACCGATTTTTGCGGTCTTTGACCGGTAAATTTTAATGGTTGCGAACACCCTACGATCGGTAGGTTTTGAGACAACTTATAGGGTGTCAATATCTAAGTATTTACAAAATTACAGCTTGGTATCTCGAATTCCGAGGTGAAATCCTAATTTGACTGGACTAATAAGTCAAAGCCAAGTTCAGACGGGTTATTAGGTACACTGTCCTAACTTTCATGTTATAATATTTATATTAATATATACCTATACATGTTTGACGAGTTATGTAAACATCTATAAATATAAAATTCAATGCTAATTTGCGTTGTAATTTTATAACTTTAGAACGACTGGGCCTATTTAGGTGCTTTTGGATTTAAAATAGTCGTAGTAGCCGAGGAAAGATTTAAAAGGCGAGAAAATATGAGAATAATGGTTTGTCGATTTATGTACCTACCTAAATATAAATAAACTTTAAACGCTGTTAGTTAGTCTCGCTAAAACTCGAGAACGACTGGGCCGATTTTGATCTTGGAATATTTGTAGTAGTCCAGGGAAGGTTTAAAAGTTGAGAACACTATAGCGAGCGGGCGAAGCCGCGCGCGGGTCATCTAGTTTAATGTATATTTCATAATACAATTCCATAGTTCACGATTCGTTGGTTCTTTATTAAAACTAGATATAACTATAAGTAATTATAATATTTTATTCTGAATACTTCACTTTTGAACATAATAGATTTTTTATACAAAAACATTCTGACATACTATTATAAATACAAAAAAATTGGTTAAATAGGTTATCTTATCAAAAATGTAACGGTGACCACCGTCTTATCACAGGTCATGTCTGGGGATTAAACACGTGTGTCTTAATTAATTACCTACATACATATTACAATGCAACACTGTATCTCATTAATTGGTTTTACACGGGAAATACAATATTATAGATACTTTATATCCCTTATCTTGCTCTAGCTAGGCATACGATAATTTAATTGATGATCCCAATATGTGACGGGTAAGTTATAAAATATACGTTTCACAGGCATGGTCCCACCTACCCACGGTTCGGCCACAATCAGCGGATACAACATAGTGACTGAGACAGAGCAAGCGCGAAGGTCCTTAGGGATCTGTCCACAACACAACGTTCTCTTCCCAGACTTGACGGTCGCGGAACACATCGTGTTCTACTCGCGGCTCAAAGGCATGTCTGATGATAAAATACAGCAGGAAGTCAACCATTTTGTGAAGCTGCTAGAGTTGGAAGAAAAGGTGAGTGGTGCTGAAATAAGTTGATAAATTTACTTGTAATGTCTGTCTTCAGGTCATGTGAGGCGAAGTTTTAAACTCTTAGATCACTAAAATTGCTGATAGAAGAATATTGTGTTAAGAGTGAATTATTGGTACCTTCTAGACCCTTGCGATCCATCTTCGGCAAGGGTCTATCATCAATAGAAAAAAACGTTAAGAATATTATAATATTCTGCCTAAATTTTACATTTGAGAGTTGACAAAAAACAAAGGCCACATTTATATTCATAAACCTTTTTTATCGACAGCTGACGATTTAAGTCATGTATTTTTGTAGAGAAACGTGGTATCGGCGAATCTATCTGGAGGTCAGAAGCGGCGGTTATCGGTGGCAGCTGCGATGTGCGGCGACTCCAGAGTGGTGCTGCTGGACGAGCCCACGTCGGGGCTGGACCCCGCGGCGCGGAGGGCGCTCTGGGACCTGCTGCAGAAGGAGAAGAAAGGTCTCTATAGTACATTCTACAATCCATAAGGAAGCAGCAGACAGGGCCGGATTTGGGGGTAGGCAAACGGGGCGAACGTCCCGAGGTCTTCACAAACGGGGGCCCCCACAATAACGAACTTTTTTCCCCTAATTCTTTAACATTAAACATCTTTTTCTTTCATAATATTTATGTGTTTGTTGAATACTAAGACAATCTACTTGGATTCACAATAAATGATTTATTGAAAAACTCGACAGAAAAAAAATATTCATTTCATTTAGACAATAATTTGAGGCAAGGAGGCCTCCGCTCCTTTGTTGCCCCAAGGCCTCCAGACCTCTAAATCCGACCCTGGCAGCAGGGATGACTACCGGTGCCGCTACGACTAGTGCTAATGATGATTGAAATGTTTGCATAAATAATCAAATACGGCATTTTATGTTCACAGGTCGCACGATAATCCTGACCACGCATTTCATGGACGAAGCAGATGTTTTAGGGGATCGTATCGCCATAATGTCGGGGGGACGGCTGCAATGCTACGGAACCCCATACTTCCTCAAAAAACATTACGGAATCGGCTATAAAATGACCATTCTCAAGGCTAAGAACTGCGATGTCTCCGAAGTTACGAATTTCTTCTCGAAATACGTTCCTGGTATAAAGGAGAACACTAATATTGGTAAGTTACATAACATAATACACCTATTTATGTTCCCACTGCTGGGTCACAGGGACTTCTCTCTTGAGAGGCCTCAACTCACCACCCAGCGCCCTGGCCAGATGCGGGTTGGTAAATGTCACACGTTCTTCAAACTTGCCTATCATAGTTAGAGCACGTGTTAAAGCCTCGAGCAGACCGGATGCGTATACGTACACGTAAGCGTAGACGTGCACGTACCACTGAGTTGTAATGTATCGGAATGTATGAGACAGGACTCACTGCACGCGCACGTCACGTTACGCAAGCGGTGTGTCCTGTCTCATACATTCCTATACATTACAACTCAGTGGTACGTGCACGTCTACGCTTACGTGTACGTATACGCATCCGGTCTGCTCTTAAATTTACCAAGAAGAAAACTCCAGAGGGTCACAGTGGGGTTTGAACCCACGACCTTCGGAATGAAAGTCGAGTGTGCTCCCTCTTAGCCAAAACGGCTGTATCGATAAGTTAATTGTTCGTAATGTAACAATTTTGACTCAGGCAGGAAGGACTCTAACGCTTTCCTCTTCCACCAAAACAATAAGCCACTTAGTTATATATTGATGAGTTTTAACAACCTTTTGCTCCAACGAGTCGAGATCAAGTTTGAGATCAACGCTATTAAAATATCTTTATTCCATAAAATATCTGGCCACAGCCACTTAACGAACTAATCCACTCATTAATACGATAATGAATTTAAAACTATCATATAAAATAAATAAGGCGGACATTCGCCCGCTACGCCACAGAGGTTGTCAAGTCAAATATTAAGTTACCATAATGTTATGGTAACTTATCTATACAACGTCTATGGTAACTTATATATTTGACTTGACAACATAGACGTTGTATACATATACAACGTCATCTATTAAACAGCCAGACTCAATTATCTATAATATTACAGGTTCTGAACTAACCTACATTCTGCCGACTGAATACGTCAGCAAATTCCCGGAAATGCTGCGAACGTTTGAACAAAGTAGAGATTCTTTTCATGTAGCCAGCTATGGGTTGTCGATCACCAGTCTAGAAGAAGTTTTTATGAAGTAAGTATAGTTTCACATCATGTCTAGTTTTGTTATATAGATTTTTCCTTACAGGGTCGAATTATCTGGTCTGTGATTTTCTAACTGACAATTTTGTCGTGTCATGCGTCGACGAAAAGAGAGACACTTTCCGTTCACGATAAACTCAGAAATTGCTTACCTACTAAACCGAACTTACACAGCACAATATTTTTTTACTTTTTAATAATCATGTTTGTGATTATTTATAATAGGACGTCCAGTGGACATAGGCCTCCTTCAGGTACCTCCTTAAAGGGGTGAGTGGTTCGATTGACCAACAGACGAGTCTTTATGTGGCATGCTGGCACGGCTAACCTGTCGTTTTTTTTAATATCTACCTAAAGCTTACTCCTACTTTGTTGTTAATTCTACTATTATCAGTTTTGACTTAAAGAAGTGTATTTTTTACACTACAATCAATTCTTAATTAAGCAAACACGCCTAATAACGCTCGAGTAAATCCCGGAAACCCCTCTTGGGCTCCCCAGCTATACTTTTGTGTCTAATTATTTGAAACTGACATGAGAAAATTTTGCACAGTTAATAATAACTGTTATAAAACAGGCAGCATGCGTGTATTTTATTATTTAGGACTGCTATCTACGTTTCAGCTTATTCATGTTCTAGTCTAGTGTGCTTGCTAACCCAATAAATGTTTCTATGATGGGAAAATTTTGCTATTAATGCACAGTTTACACCTAAGTATGATTTTTTAGTTCTATAACCAATAAAATACAGCCATATTATAGTGTAGGCAGAGTCTGTCTGTACTAAAGAAATTCTTATAAAATTTAAAACTGTCTACATGTCTATGAATGAAAAATTAAAAAGTTTTTTAACGACTGTTCTTTTAGTAGGTACCTATTATAGATATTTTGTTACTTGTTATTGTAACTGTTGTATTTTTTTTACGTGTACTACCTGAAATTAATGTTTATTATTTTTATATGGATCTGCAATATACTTAGAATAGAATAGAATCATTTATTTATCAAAAACATGTTACGAATAAAAATTATAGTAATTTATAAACCAAAATTTTAACTGTACAGCTTGGCATGTCAAAAAGGTTCATATTTATAAGATTATTGAAATTCAATTATAATGGATTGTTACATATAATTGTAGGTAAAAGTAATGATTCATTAGTTGACTTTGTATGACATATCTCTATGTTTTATAGGGCTGGCACAGAAGATTGCACTGAGATGATAAGTAGTCTAAAGGTTAATAAATCCAATGGTAATTATATCGGCGAGGACATGGAACTTGCAGTTCAAGGAAATAACTTCAGTATAAGTAAGTATTATTTAACCATAATTGTGTCGGAAAATAAGTTTTCTGTTTATGCTTGGAACCTTAACTAAATTATTTTTAGGTACACAATTTTCGTTTAGTTATGATACCAGTATTTATTTTCATTAGTGATTTTAAGTGGATTTCAGCGCAGGAGATTTCCCGCGTTGTTATGGATATTTTGCGTAAAGGAGTAACAACATCCATCCATCTAAACTGACAAATTTTAGCGTTTATTGTAGGGATAGTTTATAGAAGGATTGTTATTTACAATTTTCTTTTCAATCATACACTTTTTTCAGCGGAGCACGAGCCCCTAAAGAAGGTGCAAGGACCAATGCTATTCCTGAACCATGTAAAAGCCATGTTCATGAAGCAAGCTTTAAACACGTGGCGGAGCAAAATGCCGTCCTCCATACAACTAATCTGGCCGGTCGTAAACATCATTATATCAGTGCTTATATCGAGATCTTGGGAGTTTCTGTCAGAGCTACCACCGATGACGTTGAATTTCGAAACAGGCTTTAAAAGGACACAGACAATTTTGGCCCAAACCGCGAATTTAACTGATGGAACTTTAGAAGCGAAGGCAATGAATGCTTATAAAGATTATTTTAAAACTTCTGAGTATCCGAGTATGACATTAACGGATATTGGAATTATGGATATGCCGAAATTTTATATGAAACTGGTAAGCTGGTATTGTTTATAATCTTTATCCATATCTGAACTTTTTTGTTATATTTATCAACATAATAAATACTTTTTAGTACTTATATTTTTTATTCATAGGTATATTTATAATATTATTTTTGTAAAAGTTGCCTAGACATATTATTATCTATTTAAATTTGTATATCGGCGTTGTTTCTGAGTGAGATAGTATATCAATGTGGATATCTAAAGCCTAAAGAACTATATTACATAGTTATCAATCAATATAATTACTTTATGATGTTTAATGTGATCAAATTATGATTCTAGTATGTTTTTAAGTGGTTTGCAGCTCATTGGATTGATAGCTTTTTGTTTAGTCATAACATAAATTAAGACCCAGCTCCACTTGTAGATTTTTATACTATCGTTATATTTTAGGAAATCGAAGAATATATTTATTCTTGATATTTAAAACTGTCTGTACAAATTTAAACAACATACATTGGCTGGCTCTTCGCCTGTGGTTTTGCCTTTTTCCATAATATCTTGCCTTTTCAGAGTACAACAGACATCCCACGTATAAGATTCGAAACATTAGCAGGAGCTACATTTGCGAAGAACAATATAACGGCATGGTTTTCTAACTACGGGTACCATGACTCTGCCATCTCGCTCTCTCTCGTCAACAATGCTATATTGGGCGCTCTTTCCCCCGGCAGCAGGCTGACTTTCATCAACCGTCCTCTGCCTTACTCACTTGAGAACTGGGTATGTTATATAAAATTGGCTACAAAAATTTGTTTACACTATTCTACTTACGTTGTACTCGTAGTACGAGTAGGTACTTTCCATACTAGGTAAATAATTAAACGACGAACTCAGTCACGCAACAATCGTGGTAGTCAAACGACTGCGACGCCCTTCGTTTCAGGGTTCGATTCCCGCCAGGACAAATGTTTACACGATCTGAAGATAATTGTTCTAGGCGATTTCGGTATGCATGTGTATTATAACCGTAACAAGCTACGGGCTTAACACGGGGTTAGACGATACCGTGTTTTATCCAGCAATATTGATTTTTATGGTTTACTAGCTGACCCGCTCGTGGCTTCGCCCGTATTATTCCTATATTTTCACACCTTTAAACCTTCCCTGGGCTACAACGATTATATTAAACCAAAAGCACCTAAATCGGCCCAGCCGTTCTTGAGTTATAAAATTACAAGGAAAAGTGGCATTGATTTTTATTTATTGTTTATACGGTAGATAATTCGATTTTGTTTATAAGCTAGATAATTTAATTAAGAAATATAATATTGCGTTCTCTTATTTCAAATGTTATTTTTTTCCAGATCAGTGTTATGGCAACGGGCAGCAGTATGGCGTTCCAATTCTCATTCAACTTCGGCTTCTGTCTCGGCTTCGTCAGTTCATTCCTAGTGCTCTTCGTCATCAAGGTTGGTTACAAATCTTAATAATAGCCAGTCAATTTCGCCACAAATAAAATAAGAAGAAGGTTGGTTACTTCTTATTTTGCTTTGCGTTCCTAGATAGAACGATCTTTATATACCCTTGCGAATAAATTAAACAACTGGTTCTTGAATTTTTTATGCATTAAGATTTTAGTGCATTGAACTATTGTCTGTCAAAGTCAAGGTATAATTAAAGAATATCGTTATTACTGAGTTCTTATTTTACAACATATTTGTAATGCGTAGGTAGATGATATTCCTAGATAGAAAAACAAAACTTAAGTTGTTTAATTACCCATAGGTTAAGGGTTAAATTTAAAAACTACATTTGTTTAAGTAATGTAGCCAATAATAGTATCTATTATTATTTGTATTGTAGGCCCTACGATAACAAACCAAAAATACAAAGTGTTTACAAAGATCCGAAAGAAATATTGTAAAATTTTACAGCTCCTGTTTTCTTTCTCGTCGAGTTCCGTAATAAGGTACTTTCTAGACAGATTTATGTTTATCCGGGTCAATAGAATGTTGAAATATAAATCATAAGTTCTGTAACATAAACCTCTTTATTTAATAATTGAATTTTAGATTATATTTTTTTAACAGATGATTGATTATACGAATTTTAGAATGACAGTCTTAACACACTTTTACTTCTAACCACTAGTTAGATTAGCGATACCATCTTTGTCGTAGTACAGTCACCAGCATTAATATCTGACAATGAACAGCGCCGCAAAAATATGTGACACAGATTGCCAGCAAAAACATGTGATAAGGTAACGTGCATAATAATCTGATGCTTTCGCGGCGGTATAAATATATGACATAGTCAACAGCATTAACATCTGACAACAGATGAGCGCGTAATTATCTGACATGCCCCGAAAGCAAAATTATATGATACTGTTACTGCAAAATGATTTGACAATAGAATGAACGCATAAACATCTGACACATCAAATTACTTCTATAAATTGAAATTCATTTTGTAGACCCTAAGATATAGGTAATACTAGCGTTCCGCCCCGCGGCTTTGCCTGCGCTAAAATATATCTTAATGCGGATTTTTGTATTTTTCTGCGGCAAAGAGTAGCCTCAGTGTTATTTTGAGATTAAAAGTATAATTTCCAAACACGGATTTTCCTGTGTTTTAAGTAACTTTCTTAAATGTGTATGTATATTATTAGGTATTATCAGAAATCTAGCACCCGTAACACAAGATTCTAGCTTACCACGAGGCTAAATGTTGCTTTGTGAATTGTCTAGCAATTAGCAATATTTATTGATTTTATTTTATTTATTATGTTTTTTGGCCGTAAGCTCAGGTATAAGAAAAATGAAAAGGCTGGGGATTTTATTAATAAATAAATAAATGCCAAGTTTTCTGAACTAAATTTCACATGAAATGTTAAAATTCATAGTCTGCCTTTTATTTCTGATTGATTTTATAAATGAAAAGTCAAACCGTATGATATACTTTAATATTAGATAATAGTGAATTTATTTAAGTATAAGTTCCTAAACCTTAACCCTAAACTGCATGATTATTTTTCTTAAAAAATATTTGTGATGGTCATATTTGTGTTCTAGATAAATAAAGTAAAATAAAGAAGAAATATTTAAAATTGATTCGAAAATTTCATATAAATTAAGTTTAAGGGAAAAACTGCTTAATATTTAGTTCCATATATGTAGGTATGGCAAAACATGCAATGAACTACCTATATTTTTAAATATAATTCGCAGGGTATGCGGAATATGGTCGATTTTTTTTTTAAATAATAAGAAGACTGAAAAGATATTAAAAAAAAAATTATATTGGTTGTGATATAGCACTGAGAGCAACGTAGGGTTAAGAAGCATAAAAACGTAGTGATTCGTTTGTTCTATGAAATTTCTTAAATTTACTTTTCATGAATTGACATGACATCATTTATGACAGTTTTCATAAATAAATCAAAACTCTTTAAGATCTCAAAACCATGAAAAAGTTTTAAATACACTTTAACTTTGACTACTGCCCTCCGATCTTTGTCGCTCATAGATTCAATATCGTGATGTTAAGAATCTTTTTACAAAAAGAATCTGAATATGAATTCCACCCATTCCTCAAGGAATCTTAATGAAATTTTAGGAATGTTTTATCTATAATATAATACCTGCCTGAGAAGTATATACTCTAACATTAAATCATTTTAAATAAAACTTTTAAAAAAAAGAAGGCACCCGGTGCAACTCGAACTCGCGGACTTCGGATTACGAAGCGCCTACTATAGCCATTAAACCACGAGGTAACTGAGAAAGTGTGTGAAATTAAGAGACGGATCAAATGACGATCTGATGACAATGTATCGTCACATAATTTCGCTGTCGGGGCATGTCAGATAATTACGCGCTCATCTGTTGTCAGATGTTAATGCTGTTGACTATGTCATATATTTTTACCGCCGCGACAGCATCAGATTATTATGCACGTTACCTTATCACATGTTTTTGCTGGCAATCTGTGTCACATATTTTTGCGGCGCTGTTCATTGTCAGATATTAATGCTGGTGACTGTACCACTTTAAACTGAAAAGTCTTAAAAGTAAAGTGATTATAGGTACTAGCCATTTTGTACTAAGATAATAAAGGAATTTTACCATGGAGATTGGAGATAGTAAAATGTTGATAAAATTCGAGATTTTTGCTTGAGTTTATCAAATACGTTCTATAATATGTTTGGGGTATATTACGGGTGTCTGGGTGGGCGCCGGGTCCTTAAAGATACTATGCCAAAATGCACTGACGGTCCAAAGCAACAAACGACAAAATGTGTAATCCTCAACGACAAAATGAGCAAATGCCATGAATGTATCTGCGATGAAATGCTCCAGCGTCAGAATGTGCATTTTAAGTAAAGAGCAAATGTTGGAATGATCATTACACTATAATGTTTCAAGAACTTGATGTGCAAGGTTTGAAAAGTAATGTGACGGAAACTGCAATGGACAAATATTTGAAGCAACTCGAAATATTTATACGGTACGGTATTTTTATAAATAAAATACCTAGGATGATTTTTTGGAAGTATTTACCTACTAGATACGCTTTGTATACAACAAGTACCATTTTGACACCACCTGTGGTCCATGTCAAAAAAAATTGTTCCCAGTAAAAGTCTCACGGTTTTCGAGTTATTGGACATTTTCTAAATTATTCATTTTATTTTACCGTTGTCTTTTTTTTCGATGATGTATAACTATACCTACTTATGAAATTCTAGGAAGTATTATCGCTACTTACAGTAAGAAAACATGGGTGTAAGTAGGTAATTTATTTATTTAATTATAATTAACTTAATATTTGCTATTGCACATTTTGTCATTGAAAAGTTCTGTCTATGGCGCGTTTTAACTTTTTGTTGCCTTTACATTTTACTCATTGCACATTTTGACGCTAGAAGATTTGTGCGTTTTGAAGTTTTGACAATAGTCCCAACTGAAAGTTATGACGGTTGCACATTTTGTCGTTTGTTCCTTTGAACCGTCAGTGCATTTTGGCATAGTATCTTTAAGGACCCGGCGCCTCTGGGTGTTATATAATGTATAGTAAAAATATATATTTATGTACCTATGTATATTCTATTAAGTATATCAGAAATCTAGCTAACACAAGCTTAGAGCATATCACGGGGCTAGATGTTGCTGTGTGAATTGTCCAGCAATATTTATTTATTTACTTTATTAAATTATTTTCCCAGTATTGAGTTACAAATAAGTGTCTATCATGTCACTGACAAAAGCATAGTACAAATCTTTGTACCTACCTAGTTATTATCAGGTTCATCAGAGTGTAGGTATTATTTGCATATTAAAATGTACCGTTTTGTACGGTCAGGAACGCACAAGCGGCGCCAAACTTCTCCAGAAGATCTCAGGGCTGCAGCCGTCAGTTCTGTGGATCACCGCGTGGATGTGGGACTGGCTGTGGATGCTGTTCATCAACCTCCTCATCATCTTCACCCTCGCCTGCTTCCAGGAGACGACGCTCTCTACTCCCACCGAGTTAGGTAAAGTATCTTAATATATTTTTATATCTTATTTAAAATATGAAAAGGATAATGGTAAAAACAAATCCGGACACATTCCGCTAGCAGCTTTTGCATATTTAATGGGAAAAGTACCTTCACCGAACTGCGAAGTATGTAATAAAAGAGAAGATGTTTACCACATACTGGTGGAATGTGCCAGGAACGAAGCTGAGAGACAGCTTGTTGTGAAGGAGCTTGGCATTAATATTGTAAAAATCGGGGCTTTCCAGCTTTTTTTGTCGTCACCAGCTTCAATTGAAGCAACAATTATTTATAGGCTGGCTACCATTAGGTAGTCATTGTTAGCTGTTACAGTTTTATATTATGTTATCTGTACTAGTTTTAAGTTAATTAATCACTTATGGTATTGTAATATGACCGGCGTGAACTTTTAGTTCAAAGGTCAATAAAAACTGAAAAAAAAAAAATCTGAAACTAGTCGTGTTTAACCGTGAGAATCCTATTTCCCTTGGTCACGCCACAACGCGTGTGTGGGCGGGCCAATTTAGGTGCTAGGGTTTTAAAATAGTCGTTGTAGCCCAAGGAAAACATGGGAATAAAGCGGGAGTAGCCGCGGGCGCTAATTGGAAATAAGTTGGTCTAAAACATTTTAATTATTTAAAATTCTTAATTTTTTGTTTTAATTATTTGAATTGATGAATTGAACGTGTTAGGTTATACCATGGGTTATACTATACTATTCATTACAAAATCTAGAGTTACTCTCCGAATACTTTGACGCATGAGTGTCATTGCCAATTGAAACCTTGATCCACAAACCTGTAATAAAGATCATTTGATGAAGCTAGTTCATCTATCTATCAATTATTATTCATTGACGCCGACAATTGGTGGTATAGAAGAACTACTTAGTTATCAATTATTTTCAATTGAATGCTGCATGCAATTCAATACGGGACCATTCACAATAGTATTGCTACCTATTGACAGAAATAATTGTTTATTTAACATTAGCATGTTAGGTACCTATATTTCCAACAATTGTGGTTGTAATGTGTTTTGTACAATAAATAAATAAATAAAATAAAATTGTATCTTTGTTAAGTTATTCCAACAATTAGATAGACAAATTCATAAAATAAAACATATTGATAAAAAATAAAATGATGGTAATAATTGAATGGTACGATCAACTCAACAATATACCTTCACATATATATTTTTTCACATACGAATTAATATACATTTTGGAAATATTTTCATAGATTGTATTTTTCAGGCAGAGCATTCCTAGTGCTTATGGTATATTCCATGGCGATCGTCCCACTGCACTACCTAGCTTCATTCTTCTTCAACGAGGCCGCGACCGGCTTCACGAAAATGTGCTTTGTCAATATTGCCACAGGTAAGACACGAAAGGATATGAATGAATAAGTAGCTTACTCAATGGAGTGAGCACATAACCCGGCAAGAAGTCAAGAGACTGATCCCAAATAAAATAATAACAAAAAAAAAAGTATCTAAGACCCGGACCAGTGACCAGATATTGTTTAACTAGCCGACCCTCCGTTTTATTAATATCGTTTCTCTAGTTACCCGTTATACATACAACGGATCGTCACTATGTTTATTTTTGTTGTTTCCAGGATGCATACCGTTCCTAATAAGCGAAATTCTCCGCCTGCCACAAATCGGTAGTCCGTACTACGCAGACATCGTCGACAGTATATTCTCCATAATGCCTATCTACAACGTATGTCGATGTTTAAGGTACGTCAATTTTCTTAATTAATCTTATTAATCATATTTATAAGTTTATATACATAAATACATTATTTTATTAGTATTTTCTTGTAAGAATATAAGTATTAGTACACCCCTGTCTTATTTAAATATCATCTCTCTTTTCCATCCAAAGGTTGCCTGAAAGAGATCGCTCTTTAGCGATAAGGCCGCCCATTGTACATGTCTCTTTTTGTGTTATATTCATGTGTTTTGTTTTTGGTGAACAATAAAGTGTTTTTGTATTATATTGTATTGTAAGTTCTGTAAAAGTACTATTTAATAATTATCTCTTCCTGTAAATGTCTTGTGGTCAACATAAATCAGTGTGATATTATATTTCAGAGATATGAGTGTAACATCGTTTTCAATTATGGCCTGTGACTCTATGTGCGACCAACTGAACATTGCGAACTGCACGCGACAAGTCCTCTGTACCAAGAAGGAAATATCATTGTGTTGTAGTAAGTGAGTTTCCTTATTTACTAAATGATAGCTGCCTAGCTACTTGAATCATTTCATTCGGATGTAAAGGTGATTCTATACCTAACTTTGTACTAAGACCAGTATACTTCGATTGCCTTAGTGGCTTAGCAAGTGACAATCAATATAAGAGGTTGCGGGTTCGATTCCCGCCTCGGAATAACTATTTGTATGACCTGCAAATATTGGTTCATGTGTCTGGGTGTTATACATAAGTATAAATAAAAAAATATCTATCTATGTATGTATATTCTATTAAGTATATCCGAAATCTAGCACCCGTAACACAAGCTTAGAGCTTATTACGGGGCTAGATGTTGCTGTGTGAATTGTCCAGCAATATTTATATTTATTATAAAACATTTTCAGTCAGCGATAATCCATTCATGCAATGGAGCAGTCCCGGCATCGGCAGACGTCTGTTCCTCACGCTACTGGTGGGGGCCGCTGCTTTCGTCATTATTCTTATCAAGGAATACGAAGTGGCCAATAAGGTAATTAAATATTGGACCTGTGATGTTGGGTGACTCTGTTAAGTATTGAAGTATTATGGCTAGCCGGTGTATGGTTGGTTATTTATATAGTTACTAGCTGACCCGGCAAACGTTGTTTTGCCATATAAATAAAAAAAATTTAGGGGTGGACTACCCCTAACATTTAGGGGGATAAAAAATAGATGTTGGCCGATTCTCATAGATACCGAATAAGCACAAAAAATTTCATCAAAATCAGGAGTATGGCAACGAAAACTGTGACACGAGAATTTTATATATTAGAAAGATAAACGATCTATTCAAAATATACTAAATTGACTGGCGTTAGTTTATGTTCTGTGGTTTTACTTTGCCCAGCAATACGGGTCTCTAAACGGGTTAATAATTATTTATTTTTATTTTATTTTATTTTTACATTTTAGGAAAATTAAACAGCATTTTTTAAATATCTTAGCATAACAAAGTCTTAATAAGCCATGTTATGAAGTATTATACCCATTTTGTACTATGTATGTCTTCCAGATATTCTACCGCTCAACCCTCCGCGTGATCCCGCCTCTCACGGAGGTAGAGGACAGTGACGTGTCCGCCGAACGAGCCCGGGTGGAGGCCATGTCGCGCACGGAGCTCGCACAGAGCAGCCTCGTCTGCAAACAGCTCTCCAAGTTCTACGAGAGCTTGCTGGCGGTCAACCAACTATCCTTCGGTGAGTAGTAACTACTACTACTGTGTAGTGGAAGGTATCTAATAATTGTCGTGTTCGCTAATTGGATGACAGCGGTTCGGCCGCGAAACGATCACAAGTAGCGGCTATAAGGTTGTCCCCCTCTAAACATTAACACACACTCCTGGCTGAAAGACTAAAGCCGCGATTATATTTATCTCACGTGTCGTGTTGTGACGGTATCGGTTTCATACATTTCTTACATACGTCAGAAGCCGTCACAACACACCACGCTGAATAAATATGAACGCTGCCATATAAAATGAATAAAACCGATACCGTTCTGATGCGTCAAATCAACACGTCAGATAAATATAAAAGTGGCTATAGACTAACTTCAGAACGGGTTTTTTTATTTAAAGGTGTGGAGCGCGGCGAATGTTTCGGTCTACTAGGCATTAACGGTGCGGGTAAAACCACCACGTTCAAGATGTTAGCGGGCGATACGCGCATCAGCCACGGAGACGCCTTCGTCCACGGACTCAGCCTCAAGACGCAAATCGAAGATGTTCACAAACATATTGGTGAGTTTTTTTTAGACAAGTGAAACCGCAACCACGAACTACTGTTGCGCAGGAGTAGAGAAGGATTGCGTTGAGAAGGAAGAGGGGCTTGTTTCGATGCTAGCACAAACTAACGCTGCAGTGGATACGGTGGCTGTTTTGCGGATACGTCTGTGGTTTACGTAGTTCCGGGAGGACGCGCTGGAGTGATTTGCTCGTTGGGATACTTCAGTTATATGCGCGAGCGCAGTTTTGTAGAGTTCTTTGTAGGAGTTAGTGATAGAGGTAGTCCAGCTTGTAAGCGTTCATCTGTAGTAGGTATTGTGGCTGTTTTCGTTTTTCTCCTTTTATATTTTTAATCTTGACAATTTTTCTATTAAGTAGTATATTCTATACCACCTCACCACCTATATAAAATAAATAAATAAAAATAAGTATTGCTGGACAATTCACACAGCAACATCTAGCCCCGTGATAAGCTCTTAGCTTGTGTTACGGGTGCTAGATTTCTGATATACTTAATAGAATATACATACATACATAGATAGATATTATACTGTAACATCCAGAAACCTGGAACAAATATTTGCAGGTCATACAAATAGTTATTCCGAGGCGGAAATCGAACCCTGTTTCTATGTTTGTAATATTATGTGTTTAATAAGTTATTAGTATGTTGTGAAGCTGTTAGTTTTCCATGTCTAAATAAATAAGAAAATATTTATGATTTTTGAACTTTATGAAGAAGTGTTGTGTATTCCCCAGGATACTGCCCGCAGTTCGACGCGCTGTTCGACACGCTGTCTGCGCGCGAGACGCTGCACATATTCTGCCTGCTGCGCGGCATCCCGGCGCGCGTGGGCGCGGCCAGCGCGCGTAGACTCGCGGACTCGCTCGGCTTCGCGCAGCACTTCGACAAGAAGGTGAGAGGTGTTATAAAAGGAATTTTTCAGCTTAGGACTTGTACCTTCGATACTTACATATTTTGTTTAGGTTCCTGTAATACAGCTTCGGCTAGACAGGAACCCATGGATTGAATTAAATTGTAGGTATACTGTGTTGTATTGTGTTAATAAATGTCGCTAGATGTCGCTGTGTAAAATTGTCCAGTAATATTTATTTATTTATTTTAATAAACGATAAAACAGAAACGGAAAACATTGTTTAGTATTTACCAAAATGCAAAATCATTGCCAAAATGTATTTACAATATCCAAATATGTATACCTACCTACTTTAGCCTTCATACTGTCTGTCAAGTCAATATTCTGTCCAATGCGCGGCATTCCCGCGCGCGAAAATGGTCTTGTGTGGCAAAAGTAATAAATGCGCAACCTCGGAGACTCAAAAAAATAAAATATATATTTTATTTAATTTACTTACATTTTATAAAATCTCATTTTCTACGGAGACTAAGCTATTATCTCAAGTCACGTTCGGTTTGTCGTAGCAAATCGAGTAGGTATCTGTTTTGTAAGCAGTAAAACGCAATCTGTTAAAATATTACAGGGGAGATCAAATACAAACACGATAGTGCCAGTATAAACTTTGCGGGGGGTATGAGGTCATGTTTCTTTTGCGCATGTGACGAAAGAAAGTTCTACTCATATAAATGAAAAATATGAAAATTAAAGTTGGCTCACCAATAAATTTTCCTTTTAGGTGTACGAGTGCAGCGGTGGGACTAAAAGGAAAATTAGTGCCGCCGTAGCTCTACTGGGCGACTCCAATCTAGTGTACCTGGACGAGCCGACCACAGGTTCGTATTCAATACGATACATTAACAGTGCCTCGAAATTTATACATTATGATGTTTTTATTCAATAATAAAATGCATCGATAAATAACCGATCAAACGATAAAAAATTATAAAAAGGCGAACTCTCTTTATTGAATTTATTATTGAAAGATAATGTTTTATTTAATTTTATTCAAGATTTTATGTAAAATTGGTGGTAACATAGCTCAAGCATCTATAAATGTATTGAACTAGTTCAGAGCTGACGAACCTTTACTTAGAATCACTCTAAGCTTGACCGTTATTTCGAGGCTGAGCCATCTTGTTATTTGATTAGAAACTATCTCTTCAACCTGATCTTGCGTATAGGCATGGACCCGGCGTCCAAACGACTGGTGTGGTCGGCGATCAGCGCGGCCGCGCGGTCGGGGCGCAGCGTGGTGCTGACGTCACACAGCATGGAGGAGTGCGAGGCGCTGTGCTCGCGGCTCACCATCATGGTCAACGGGACTCTGTGCTGCCTCGGGCCCTTGCAGCATCTCAAGAACAAGTTCTCACAAGGTAACTTGCGTATAGGCATGGACCCGGCGTCCAAACGACTGGTGTGGTCGGCGATCAGCGCGGCCGCGCGGTCGGGGCGCAGCGTGGTGCTGACGTCACACAGCATGGAGGAGTGCGAGGCGCTGTGCTCGCGGCTCACCATCATGGTCAACGGGACTCTGTGCTGCCTCGGGCCCTTGCAGCATCTCAAGAACAAGTTCTCACAAGGTAACTTGCGTATAGGCATGGACCCGGCGTCCAAACGACTGGTGTGGTCGGCGATCAGCGCGGCCGCGCGGTCGGGGCGCAGCGTGGTGCTGACGTCACACAGCATGGAGGAGTGCGAGGCGCTGTGCTCGCGGCTCACCATCATGGTCAACGGGACTCTGTGCTGCCTCGGGCCCTTGCAGCATCTCAAGAACAAGTTCTCACAAGGTAACTTGCGTATAGGCATGGACCCGGCGTCCAAACGACTGGTGTGGTCGGCGATCAGCGCGGCCGCGCGGTCGGGGCGCAGCGTGGTGCTGACGTCACACAGCATGGAGGAGTGCGAGGCGCTGTGCTCGCGGCTCACCATCATGGTCAACGGGACTCTGTGCTGCCTCGGGCCCTTGCAGCATCTCAAGAACAAGTTCTCACAAGGTAACTTGCGTATAGGCATGGACCCGGCGTCCAAACGACTGGTGTGGTCGGCGATCAGCGCGGCCGCGCGGTCGGGGCGCAGCGTGGTGCTGACGTCACACAGCATGGAGGAGTGCGAGGCGCTGTGCTCGCGGCTCACCATCATGGTCAACGGGACTCTGTGCTGCCTCGGGCCCTTGCAGCATCTCAAGAACAAGTTCTCACAAGGTAACTTGCGTATAGGCATGGACCCGGCGTCCAAACGACTGGTGTGGTCGGCGATCAGCGCGGCCGCGCGGTCGGGGCGCAGCGTGGTGCTGACGTCACACAGCATGGAGGAGTGCGAGGCGCTGTGCTCGCGGCTCACCATCATGGTCAACGGGACTCTGTGCTGCCTCGGGCCCTTGCAGCATCTCAAGAACAAGTTCTCACAAGGTAACTTGCGTATAGGCATGGACCCGGCGTCCAAACGACTGGTGTGGTCGGCGATCAGCGCGGTCGCGCGGTCGGGGCGCAGCGTGGTGCTGACGTCACACAGCATGGAGGAGTGCGAGGCGCTGTGCTCGCGGCTCACCATCATGGTCAACGGGACTCTGTGCTGCCTCGGGCCCTTGCAGCATCTCAAGAACAAGTTCTCACAAGGTAACTTGCGTATAGGCATGGACCCGGCGTCCAAACGACTGGTGTGGTCGGCGATCAGCGCGGCCGCGCGGTCGGGGCGCAGCGTGGTGCTGACGTCACACAGCATGGATGAGTGCGAGGCGCTGTGCTCGCGGCTCACCATCATGGTCAACGGGACTCTGTGCTGCCTCGGGCCCTTGCAGCATCTCAAGAACAAGTTCTCACAAGGTAACTTGCGTATAGGCATGGACCCGGCGTCCAAACGACTGGTGTGGTCGGCGATCAGCGCGGCCGCGCGGTCGGGGCGCAGCGTGGTGCTGACGTCACACAGCATGGAGGAGTGCGAGGCGCTGTGCTCGCGGCTCACCATCATGGTCAACGGGACTCTGTGCTGCCTCGGGCCCTTGCAGCATCTCAAGAACAAGTTCTCACAAGGTAACTTGCGTATAGGCATGGACCCGGCGTCCAAACGACTGGTGTGGTCGGCGATCAGCGCGGCCGCGCGGTCGGGGCGCAGCGTGGTGCTGACGTCACACAGCATGGAGGAGTGCGAGGCGCTGTGCTCGCGGCTCACCATCATGGTCAACGGGACTCTGTGCTGCCTCGGGCCCTTGCAGCATCTCAAGAACAAGTTCTCACAAGGTAACTTGCGTATAGGCATGGACCCGGCGTCCAAACGACTGGTGTGGTCGGCGATCAGCGCGGCCGCGCGGTCGGGGCGCAGCGTGGTGCTGACGTCACACAGCATGGAGGAGTGCGAGGCGCTGTGCTCGCGGCTCACCATCATGGTCAACGGGACTCTGTGCTGCCTCGGGCCCTTGCAGCATCTCAAGAACAAGTTCTCACAAGGTAACTTGCGTATAGGCATGGACCCGGCGTCCAAACGACTGGTGTGGTCGGCGATCAGCGCGGCCGCGCGGTCGGGGCGCAGCGTGGTGCTGACGTCACACAGCATGGAGGAGTGCGAGGCGCTGTGCTCGCGGCTCACCATCATGGTCAACGGGACTCTGTGCTGCCTCGGGCCCTTGCAGCATCTCAAGAACAAATTCTCACAAGGTAACTGAGAATAACGTATCCCGAAAGCTAACCTCAAAGTCTCAAGCCAAGAGTCCGATTGCGTGCCGATGACGCCATACGGAAAGCCGAACATGGAACGTGCCTTGCGTGCTTGTTCCATATCGTCCGCCATTTGCATTTGATAGGCTGGTGCTTTCGTAGGCAAATTCGATTGCTGTCGATACAGTGGACCCACTGTAAATAAATAAATAAATAATCAGTTCGCTACCGAAAGTTTAGCGTGTTACATTTTAAAATCGATAAAGATTTAATTTTGGTAATCGATTTGAGGAGATTTGGAAGACAGCAGTTGTTTGTACATTGCGTCCATGTTAACTTTGAATAATTTATAAAGCTATTTTGCTTGGTACACCCAGTAATACCACTAGTGGTACTACTGTTACTTTTTCATTACCGTGGTACCCCAGTAGTACCTCTGGTGGTACCACAGCTACAAAAGTTTAACCGTAGTACCACAGGTGATATTTATTTTTTAGTATTAAAAAAGATTAATATAATTGCGGAAGCAAATAAAGTTAAAACACAACCCAAACGGAGAGCCTTAGATGTTATAAATGATGACGGGATAAGAGAGATTCAAATGGAATTAATAACAGATGTGATATCTATTGGCTATGCTCTAGCTAGAGAAATAACGATAAACCAATTAAGTCAATAAACGAAAAAAAAATTAGTTTTTTTTTTCTCGTCAAACCTATATTTTGTCAATTACAATTTTCGTCAATATAACAACTTGATCCTCTAGTTATGAGTGGCATCACGGTCATTTCATCCTAACTGTGGTACTATTGACTGTTGTGGTCAGTAGTGACACAGTTTTAACCTTGGTACAACCAGTCCACTGTTTGTACCACGGTAATAAAAAAGTATCCGTAGTACCACTGGTGTACTACTGGGTGTACTACGGTTTGAATTTTTTACAGTTGCATTGTTTGTGCCCACTTAAATGTATGACACAAATATTTTTTTTGCAGGATACACTCTGATCATAAAGTGCCAACTAGATGATGATCAAGATAAAATTCAATCTGAAATAGATAGTTACATCAAAGAAAATTTAAAAGATGCAGATCTTGTGTAAGTACTTGTTTAAAAATAAAAATCCCCTAAGTATAATTCCAAAAATTTTCATAATTATCTTATATTCAACCTTGTTATGCAGGCTGCACTGTAATGCATTTAGAATGGAGCACCAGCTCCATTCTAAATTCATTATCAAACAAATGGTATCCTTATTCTTGCGGGAAAACGCGTATAACGCTTGAGTCGAGTCCAAAACTTGTGCTTAAAATTTTAAAAGTATTTTTTGTTTCAGCGAAAGTCACCTAGGTATAATAACATACTACCTAAGTGATGCCGAGTTACCGTGGTGGCAGCTGTTCTCGGTGTTGGAGGCGGCGCGGGTTCGCTTCCCGGTCGAGGACTACTCCGTGTCGCAAACCACGCTCGAGCAGGTCTTCCTCCGGTTCACCAGGATACACGCCAAGAAAGACTAAGTAGTCTAGTAAGTAGGTAGCAAATTTATTAGTGATGTTTAAGAGCTCTTAAACGAAACGAGCCTAAACATTATTAGTTAAATATAGATAGTGAAAATTCATTACGAGAAAATATCAACAAAAAATTACTTTGTAATTGAACTTTATACGTATGTTATAGATAACTTGAGAGTACTTCCAGGTATTTAGATATGATAAACTCGCTTCCTATATTTTGAAGCTTTTTTGCTTTTGATATTTGATGATATTTATAGGCCGATATCGTACGTTTCGTTCATAACCTATTAATTTAAAACATTTCTTAAAATGTAAGTTGAAAATATTAAAGAACTAAGGTTAAAATCTGTTAAGAGCCCTGTTAAATTTTTGAAGTTTTGCGAAATTGGATATTTTATGCACCACGTGACCGGCGCGTCACGCGAATTCTATGAAAAATACTAAATGATCTTGATACTTCGTCGATCTAAAACATACAAATATACTAATAATTATTTTAGATCTGTAGAAAATGGCATCGAATAAATTCCATTTTATTGAGTGGATTTTTTTCAGTTTCATTCTGAAATAATTATTATATTAATGTTTTTATTTAATTGATAGGTGTTTAATATATTTTCCTAAATTCAAAATGGCGGATATTTTTATTTCAATATTTGAATCAATTATGTTTTATCTTAATAATATCAATATTCATTTTAAATCTGATTGATTATTTGAAATCAATTAAGTACATAATTTTAAATTAAAACATTCATGATTAATAATTTATCTATATAAGAATAAAACTGAAAATAGTCTTATTAAAGTTAAATGTCCTCACCTCATTCATCTCATCTTATGGGCTCATTATTAAACCGATTCTTCTGAAATTTGATGTGTAGGTTTGTAATTAAATGTTTTTTTTGTCGAATGTTGGGACTTTATGTAAGTTCGAAAGTCTAAATTGAACGGACTAAATACAAATTCTAATTATAACAAAACAAATAAATTATATTACCTATATATATATTTAAGTTGCTTGTTTTGTTAGATGGTATATTTGTGTTTGAATAAATATACCATGTTATTATCATTATGTTTAGGTATTATCTTTGTAGTTTCGAACTTTATATTTATTTTTATTTTATTACGAACTTATTGAAAATATTTCATTTATATATTAAAAAAAGTGGCCAAGTGCGAGTCGGACTCGCCCATGTAGGCTTCCGCAGCAATTGTTTATATGAAATAGTTTATGACGTATTATAAAAAAACTACTTGATAGATTTCGTTCAAACCAATTTTCGTTGTTAGTTTTTATGGTTATGTACAATATATATTTTTTCTAGATTTATCATCCTCTTAGTTTAGAAATTAGAGGGGGGGGGACACTCTGTTTTCCACTTTGGAAGAGTCTCACGTCCAAACTATTAAGTTTAGAATTAAATGGTTTTAGAAACATTGTTATGATTTTAGAAGACCTATTCATAGATACCCCACACGTATGGGTTGGATTAAAAAAAAGTTTTTAAATTTCAGTCCTGTGTATGGGGACCCCCAAATTTTATGATTTTTTTTTCAATTATTTTCTGAAATCTTAGTGCGGTTAACAGAATACATCTACTCACCAAATTTCAACGTTATAGCTCTTATAGTTTCTGAGAAAAACGGCTGTGACATACGGACGGACAGACGGACGGACGGACGGACGGACGGACGGACGGACGGACGGACGGACGGACATGACGAATCTATAAGGGTTCCGTTTTTGCCATTTGGCTACGGAACCCTAAAAAACCAACCCGCACTTGGCCAGCGTGGTGAATTAAGGCCTAATCTATCTCGTCAAGAGAGAAGTCCCTATCCCAGCAGTGGGAACGTGAATAGGGGTGTTATTTTATATACAGGGCGTCCCAAAATTATGGGCCATGAAGGGGAAGTACCATATATATCGTTGATAGTGAATTTTGCTCAAAGAAGACTTCATTTTATTTTAAAAAGTAAGTAATTTAATTAATTAATTTACAAAAAAAAATGTTTCATGTTTTTTATTTGATTAAAATAATTAATTTCACGTTGTTCCTTTCTTTTAAAATACTATGTTACTTAAGCAGAGTTATTATTTTTTAGCTTTTCTTTCGATTGGTATCATAAAAATCGAGTATTTTTTTTCTACGTGTAAGTCGGTTCGATTCCCAGACAAAGCAAGTAATTTTTAGAAAATCAATGAATGCAGAATTACTAACTTTTAAAAATAAAATGAAGTCTTGTTTGAGCAAAATTCACTATCTACGATATTTAAGGTACTTCCCCTCCATGGCCCATAACTTTGGGACGCCCTGTATTTATTAGAAAGGTACATATTTAATGTTTACAATAAATAATATATTTATTAGAAAGGTACATTATTTTTTGTTTACATATTGGATACTCGGTAAAAATAAGAACAAAAAATTACGGAATATTTTCTTTGTAATAAATATTATGGAAATCTATACTACAATTATCAAGCTGAGGAGATTGCTTGTTTATTTGTTTGAACGTGCTACTCAGGAACCGCGGGTCCGATTTAAAATATGATTTCAGTATTGGATAGTAAAATGATCGAAAAAGGCTATAAAACATAAACTAGTAAATAACGTAAAAACGCAAGCGCAGCTGTCGGCGGGTCGGCAAGTTAGTCATAATCTAAAAAAATCATAGGCATAATTACATTTAGTCGTTGTACGGTTTCACCAAAAAAAGTTGCCTTGTTGTTTTTTAATTAGGATAGATAACTTTAGATATGCAATCCACATCCTACAGCATAACCTCCAAATAAATAAGGTTAAACAAGATGACAATGATGTGGTACAATTCTTAGGCCAGCAACAAGTGGTACAATTCTTAGGCCAGCAACAACAATAATTGATCGTTATCAATAAAAATAACAATTGATCGTTATCAACGGATCAACTTATGTCGGTCGTAGTATCGCAATAACACATACACGCACACTAACAGCGTTTTTACAGCAATTGACAGTCCCACACACTGACATTTTACGAAATATTTCTATATTTTATTCAAGAACAACCGACATAGGTCCGACCTCGACAAGCGCTCGCGCGGTACTAAATGGAAAAAGCCGGCGGAATGAAAAAACTACTAAATTATGGTAGTTTTATTTTATTCATAAAAAATTACCAAAACCGTTCTACAAATTAAAATTAATATCATAGTTTAAGCAAATGTTGATAAATATTTTGATATAAATATGACGTCCCATTGATTTAGAACTTCGGAGTTATTGAGGTTTGTTTCGAAGCATTTTCGGTCGATATTAAATTCGGTATATCTTTAGAATAAAAGCATTTAACGAAAATGTACTCTACTCTAAATGAAGAATAGGATATACGTAACATAATAAAAATTAGTTTGATCGCCCATATTCGTTAGAATCTACAAATTAGAGCTAAGAAAACAGGTCTTCGAGCGTTTTTTACGAAACATGTATCCGGAGAATGATTATTACTCAATATATAAACAAGTTATCTAAAATGTTTCTTACTACTTTTGTAGAGGAGAAAACGAACTATTATAAAGATGTAATTGTAATATCAAACAACTAACGTAAACCATAGAATTAGGACGAGAAAACCGAACAATTTCGCGATTTCCGGTAAAAGGCCTCTTAATGAATAAGGAAACATTTTTCACCTACTCCAGTTTTTATGAAGGAAATTAAGTAGTAATATTATTTACCAGTGAATTGTTGAAATAAAAGTTGTAACATCGACTATAATGCGCCTACTAATCTCCGTCGCGTATTATCAAGACAATTTGTTATAAACGAACAAAATACTTATACATAATTTACAAATAGTTTAAGATATATAATATAAGTTAATGTGTGATCCAATTGTTAATTTAGGTATGTAATAAAACCAACATACATAATGATGATTGTTGATGTTATTTTTCTGAATTAGAGTTGATTCTAATTCCAACAATACAGGTAGAATTGTGCAAATGATAATGAACTATTTGAAGTTATTTCAACGGCTGTGTAGTACACCGTTTATAGAGCATACATCATTAATCATCATTTTAACTTTAAACTTCCTATATTAGGCAAAGGCCTTCCTTATACATTTCTAGGTATCTAGGCAAAAATCAAACTACGGATTAAGGATTTTCATGATAAAACTTATGAATAGATTAAGGTATACAAGTTAAGGTTAAAAATGTGCAAAAATAATGTAATTACTGCTAAGTAGGAAATGTGATCATTCTCCATGTAGAAAAAATTAAGGTTACCAAAAATACAAAAATCAGTATTTTCATTAATTATTATATTACTGTTTAAATCTCTTGGCAAATGGTTATTACGAATTTTATTAATAATTCCTAATTAAGATTCCGCATTTTTATTAATTTTGTATTATGTAACTTACTACTATTATATTGTTTGAGTCTGATTAAAAATTGTACTTAGTTTTATTTTCAGCATAATTAATAGTCAGGTTATTATTATAAGGTGCTGTTACTTATTATAGTTGTACTTACAGAAATATTTTATAAGAAATAAAACGGGCTAAAAGTCAATAAGTATATTTCACTATAAATAAGCATACTTACAATATTGTATACGTACATACTACCTCTTTGTGACAAAAATGCCTAAAATAAAAAACTTTTAAAAAATGTAAACCATGATGCTTAATAAATAATTTTATAGAAGTTTATTGTTTTATTTAAGATTTACCTAACCATCAATATTATTAAACATACAGGCAAAAAATTTCTAGCCACTTACTTTTTAAATTATCAATTTTATATCATTATCATATCATCCTATTTATGTTCCCACTGCTGGGACACTGGGACTTCTCTCTTGACGAGAATTTTATATAAAATAATAAATTTATACAGTAACGAATTCCTTGTAAATATTTTATATAAGCTAAAGGTAGGTAAAGAAATCACTATAATAGGTTGATACCTAACCAATAGTCAGAAAGTAATTTTTTGCAAAAAATATTTACCTGCCTACTCGTTGAGTTGAATTTACTATAACTTTAGATTTATTTGTTCTGTTACTGCATAAAAAGCCTGTATAGCCAGGAAGGCTAAGTGAGAAGGCAATTTCTACCTGACAACCTTTACTATTTTTTTTAAGAATATAAAAATAACCTAATAGACTTACCACAAAAGTGAGCTATGATATAAATACAAATGTTTTAGGAACAATAAAATACACCGGTACACCACATCACAATTGACTAAAATTCCCTGGGTATCACAATATCACACATAGGTACCTAGTTAGGATTTTAGGGGTTATCTTTTTGGTATTTAGTGAATTGCAAGAATATCTGCTCGAGCGTTGTTTGTGATATGCTGTAGTACTCGACGGAGAAGTCTCTCTTCGCGCGCTCCATGAGACCGAACATTCTGGACCAAGGCATGCTTAGATCCGGTAAGTAATACGTCAGAACTCCTTGATATTCTTCCCTGTTAACAAAACGTATTATATATTTCCCGTTAGGTGGATCATGAGCTTTAGTAACCCTATTCACGTTCATAATGCTTGTGAGACAGAGACTGCCTTTCAGCAACACGGCTTTTATGTATAAATTATAAATTATGAAAATTATCAGTTCACACTTACATTATTTTGGATTGCGGGAAATTGGAGTTGACAAACTCTTTCACCGTATCAGTCACAGAGTTTATAATTGAATTCCGCGAATCATCACCCAATTTCAGTTTTATGGTGAGTGTGTAGCCTGAAACAAAACAATTAGGTATAATATTATTAGAAATTGGTATGGAAAAAATTACAAGATCACAACGTAACCTTGGACCTCGAGTGGGAGTCGAACCCACGCCTCCCAGTTAGACCCTAGGTTAACCACTTCGCTATCGAGGGATTACGTAAGAGCTCGTATTTATCCCATACCTACTCGAGGGCCAAGGTTACGTTGTGATCTTGTAATTTTTCCCATACCAATTTCTAATAATTTAGAAAACTTAAGTGAGAGTCAATCACTATAAAATAACAAATACTAGGTATAATATGTGAACCAATTCCTAATAAACTTAAACTTAATCAAACTAATAAACGAAGTTTCACATTTTGTTTGGAGTTTGAAGTTTTATATATTTTTAGGCACCCTCCGTCTTTTAGTTCTTGTGTTTCGTGTCCATCCAAAGGTTGCCTGGAAGAAATCGCTTTTAGTGATAAGGCCGCCTATTGTTACACTTTTTATGTACCTATATTTTTTTTGTAATGTGTTTTTGTTTTAGGTGTGCAATAAAGTAAGTACTCTCTCTACCTCTGTATGTCTATCTGCGTGCACATGCACGCAGATAGATCACTGATGTCAGATATCACTGACATCAGTGATATTATATAGTGGTCGTAAGTCGTACCTTGTGAGAACTTGTCCTTGAGGTGTTGCGGCGTGCCGAGACACTTGAACCGTCCGTTGACCATGATGGTGAGCCGCGAGCACAGCGCCTCGCACTCCTCCATGCTGTGTGACGTCAGCACCACGCCGCGCCCCGACCGCTGCACGCTGCGGACTGCTCTCCACACCTATCAAACGTCAACACAACTGAGACAGTGTCAAAGGCTTTGGAAAGGTCTAAAAACATTTCAATTTTTTTGACTCACTGCCCACATTTCTAACTACACCACAATTATTAGAAAATGGTATGGGAAAAAATTACAACATCACTACGTAACCTAGGTCCTCGAGTGGGAGTCGAACCCACGCCACCCAGTTGCCAGCCCTGGTTGCGCTAACCACTACGCTATCGAGGAGTTCCGTAAGAACTTGAATTTATCCCATACTATTTTCTAATAATTTAGAAAACTTAAGGGAGGGGTCAATCACAATAAAAATAAATATTAGTAGTAGGGGAGGTAGGGGAGGGATGGGCAGTTGGGAGACATTGGCACCCCCCTTTTATTCTGATTTGATCGTAGATTTCATTTTTTTCTTGATTTGGTAGTTTACTTTACCGACTGGCACTACTGTTCATCCATAGAGTATCTGTAATTTCTGCGAGTTGTCAAACACAAACACGTTTGAAGATTATGCAGTCGTAAAATTCAGTATTTTGTTGCGGTTTCGGATCGTAATAAAGAGAAAACTAATGAAAGGTATTTGTATTTTCTATTATTTATCTATTGTATATTTACTAATCTATAAATTAAACTGAAATTCAAGCCTAAATTCGTAGATTCAAAAAAATACCGGTAACTTATGTCGAAAATGAATACAGGGGGAGTAATGGGCATTTGGGGCGCGGGAGGTTTGGGCATGCCCAATGCCCTATTATGTATAAGAGGATTTTAATTTTTTTTTTCAACCAGTTGACATAGCTATTGTCCTTTTAGACGACATTAAAACTAAATTGCCAGTACCAAAGACATGTAATAAAACCAAACGCAGTAGCTCTAAGTACACGTTTGATAGTCCTTTATGGGTTATACCCAATCTCAGATAAGTTAAGATACTGTTTAAGTGTTGTTTATTCGTTAACTTTTATTTTTGGTTTCTATTATTGATAAAGTTTAAAAATCTGTTTATTTGTTAACTAATTTTTGAATTCCATTATGGATATAAAGTGATTTATAGACCGTGCCCAAGCCTCCCACAGGGTATGTCCAAGCCTCCCTACCATTGGGAGCTTTGGGCACTTTTGACTTAGTTTATAAAATATCTCGTAATGTTGAAACTGATAGTAATTTTTAAGAAAGCACTCTAATTATATCTAGCCAAATGTGTGGTGCAATAAGAATTGGCAATAAAAGTTGATTATCTATAAAATCTGATTTTTTATGCAATAAATAGTGAAAAAGTGCCCATCCCTCCCCTACCTCCCCTACACCACAATATCCGATAACGTCAAAACAAATATAGCAAATATTTATACATTTTACATTTCTGTTTTTTCACACCTTTGAAAATGTGTTTAGTACCTACCAGATAATTGGTAAATAGACTTACATGTCTCTTCGCGGCCGGATCGACGCCCGTGGTGGGTTCGTCGACGAACACGAGGCGGGTGTTTCCCAGGAACGCTATGGCCGTGTTTAGTTTACGCTTCGTACCGCCGGAGTACGCGCCAACCTGAATTATTACATGGAAGTTTAACTTACGTTAGCCCGCAGACCGACGTTCAAAGCCGCGTTTTTATTTATCTGACGTGTCGTGTTGTGATGCATCAGAACGGAATCGGTTTCATACATTTTATATGGTAGCGTTCATATTCATTCAGCGTGGTGTGTTGTGACGGCTTCTGACATTATGTAAGAAATGTATGAAAACGATACCGTCACAACACGACACGTCAGATAAATATAAACGCTTATTATTTATTATTATTTTAATTATTATTTCAATATGTTACATAGAACAATTGACAGTTGCCAGTGATAGCATAATGAATCACGTGCGTAACGTGGTGCTTCAATAAAGGCCGAGAGAAAAAGCGTAGAAGAAGAGCCTAGCGGAATAGCTCGGTCGGTGTAGAATCTGAAGACTCACTCGCTTGTCCAGATGCTTCAGGAAGCCGAGGGAGGTGGCGAGCGCGGTGGCCTGCAGCGCGATGGACTGCGGCCGCAAGCCGCGCAGAAGTGAGAACAGACGGAGTGTCTCGCGGCCAGTCAGCTCGTTGAACAGTGCGTCGAATTGCGGACAGTAACCTATAGCAAAATCAGTGTTTTATATATATATCGCATCCAATACACACTCTGCGATCGCTCACTTCACAGAGTCGTGACGTCAAGCGGTCTATTGGTGATTGACATCCAGGCACAAGCGTTCGGCGAAGACAGACTGCCACATCGTTAGTGTGACGCAAATCCATTGTTGTCTTTGACTTCAGTATCTAACTCGCACTATAATATGCCAACAAAGAGCTCTCTGCTTCTTCGGACACATTATACAGTCTTCTAGGCATTGTCGGGAGAAGCAGATCATCATGGGAAATATGGAAGGAAAACGTGCACAGGGCAGGGCTCCTACGACATGGTCTGACACCATCACACAGGCCGGTGAGGCTTGCACCGTGCTCTACACTCTGCATATGACCGTACGCAGTGGGGGCTGGTTGTACGTGGTCGCGATCCTCAGCAGTAAGGGAGGAAGAAGATCTAACTCGCAGCTAACTCACCAATGTTCTCGTGCACGGCGGTGAGTTGCCGCTCCACAGAGTGTCCGCTGACGAAGGCCCCGCCGCTTGAGATGGTCTCGTCGCCCATCAGCATCTTGAACGTCGTGGTCTTCCCGGCGCCGTTCACGCCGAGGAGACCGAAGCATTCCGAGTCGTTCACACCTGCGAATGGATCATAAAATAAGCAACCCTATTAACGCGTCCTCAGTTATGGAACGCAGGGAGTTCTCGCTTGACGAGAAAGATTAGGCCTTGAATCAACACAGTTCTCAAGTACAGGTCACATGTCCTTCAAACTTTTGATCAAATAAATATAATGGTCATCTTCTTATATGTATATTTAACTATAGATAAATTTGATAACTTAAAGAACATCTAACATCAGCGCATCAGCGATCGTGCAGTTTCGGTTGATTGATTGACGGAGTCTATCACAGACTTACTGAAGCTAACTTGGTCCACAGCGAGATGATTCCCGTAGTACTTCGTGAGCCCCTTAGCCACTAGTCCGTGCTGGTTCAGCCTGGCCTTGTCTATGCGGTCCACGTGGTACTGCTCGTCGGCCACATCCGCATCGACGTAGGCTGGGTCGATCGGCGCAGGCTTCTTCTTTCGTGTGAATAGCTAAAGGAAAAAGTTTTATGTTTTAGATGGCTGTTATCAGTGTGACGACTTACGGCGCCATATTGTTTTCGGCCATTTTCTTTGTAAGATATTTACAAGATGGCGTAGAGACAATGTCAAAATATTTTCAAATCAAAATTATTGAGCTTGAATTGACACAATGTTTTATCAGTTACAAAATAGACTGAAACCAAAATTGTTTTTATACCCACAAGTAGTAGGAGGTATCTGTTTTGTTTTTTTTTTCCACGAATGAAATCTGTCATCTACTGGAAATTCAATTCCGGCGAATAATAATATTTACCCTGTGTAGCAGTCTGTACTCGACGACCATCAAGATGAGCCAGAAGATGGCGCAGCTCCCGACCATTACGATGAGGTACCGGAGGATGCCGTCGTCCCAGGTGAAATGCGCGTTCTCACGGACTGCAACGAAATCTCATTATTTAGCTCTGTGTCTGTGGCGTAGCAGGCGAATATCAATCAATCAATCATTTATTTTGACATAAAAATATCCGCCTTCGACGCAAGACAAATAGCTAAAGATCGTAAAAATTTTAGTTCCAAGGCGGGAATCGAACCAACAAACCGCGTACGTCGCCCACTGCACCACTTAGGTCGTCAGGTGAGAGTTTAGGACTTACCGCAGCAGTTCTCATACATGGCGCACAACGTCTCCAGATTGCAGGTCTCGTCGGGCCGCACCGCCGTGATGTACTCGCAGCCTTGGAGACACGTCTGGATCATCATCTCATTCGTATTCAGAATTCTGAAAAATACGTGTAGGCTTTCTATTTCATCCAAATTCTCAGATTCAGAAATTCTTGGTTTAATTGATAAAAAAATGCCTAAATCTTTCAAACTTCAAGTTTCAAAAACATCCAGGTTGCCTAGAAGAAATCGCTTTTCGCGATAAGGCCGCCCATTGTTACACTTTTCCATGTACCTATATTTTTTGTTTTTTGGTGTGCAATAAAGTATATTGTATGTCTGCCTTTACCGATAGAGCACGTGTTTTCAAAGCGTACATAACTTTAAAAGGTAAGTGTGGTGATCAAATTGAACCTCAATAACCCTACACTTAGAATGAGTTCTATTATGGAGATCCGCGCGTAGTTGTGGGACGTATTGTTAAGACGAAGTGCTTACCTGATAGAAGTAACGAAGCTGTACATCGGGAAGAACTGAAGAATTGTGTCGATGGCGTGTGAGATAGCTTCCGTGTCCAAAACAGGGTTGGCTAATGCTTCCACTATTTGTCCTCCAATCTGACCTAGAACAAAATTATACTTAAAATAATTAGTTTTTATTTTAGAAATAGTCATCGGTATTCGTCATACATTTTCCCCTTCCATGTCCAACCAAGCCGTTGATTTAGTAGGCCATTTAACATTTAAGATAATAATTTTCAAACATGATTTTCGGTGACGGTTTGCGGCGGATGCAAGACTTACCAAAGAGGACATTTAGGAAGAAGACCACAACAAATCCTATGGCCGGTCCTTTGAATATATGCGATATCAGGTAGTTCATGGGCAACATTGCTGCTCCGTAGACCATTATGCAGAGGTAAAGTCGACCTAAAAACATTAATAAGTCAATTTAAAATTAAAATTAAAAAAGTAGTGAAATTAAGTATTATAAAATAATTATAAAATTGGAATGTACAATTGACTGCAAACTAAATTTTTATCAATAAATACAATTTTCTAAATATGTTATAAAAATATATGGCATAGAAAAACTTCGGAATGCGAGCCAAACAAACACCTCTAGGCGTAGGTAACACTGGTTGCGCTAACCGATTTTGTTCTATTCCATATCTCCTTATACTCGTATTTGACGCTTATCTAGAATCTTCACTAACCAAGTTCCGCAATCGTGGAAAGTCCCATGATATTGAAGATGGCGCAGGAGGCCGGGATCGTGAGCGACGTCAGTATGAACCAGAGCCAGTCGAAGCAAGCCGCGCTCAGCCACATCACGGCCGCCTGCAGGCCAGCCGCCTTTTGTAACAGCTTGGCACCGGACGCTCTTTCCTAACAACACATCACTCCACTTAGTACAGGATAATAAGACGTCAAATTATTTAAAAACAACTGACATGTGCGGCAATGGGCTGGCCATATAGCGAGAACGTATGGCCGATGGGGCCGAAAAGTTCTCGAGTGGAGACCACAGATCGGCAAACGCAACGTCGGACGTCCACCAACAAGTTAGAAAGATGATCTTAAATATCAATGATGCCGGTTCACGGTGTGGCCTATGTCCAGCCGTGGGCGTCCAATGGCTGAAATGATGATGATGACTGACATGTCCAGCAACGACATCACCTAATCCGTGCAAAACCTACAAAGTAACACATCTCACTCTACTGGGACATTTAGTCTACGATGGGGTTATTTTGGCATTTAAGATTCCGATTTATTTATCTACTAATCTACTATAAATCTAAAATACTGTTTATCGATTTAGAGCTTACCTTAATGTAAAACATTATTAGCACAGCACTAATGATGCCCACACTGCTGCCGATACCATTCGCCAACTGCATTGACATTAATTGCACCATGACTTGCATGTTGTTCTGAAAAAATAACATTTAAATTCTAAAGTAGTGATATTATCGTAATTAATTTCGCCCAATGATATTTTTTCTATGTAAGTTCCCGTACACTTTTCGTAGCAAATAAGACAATCCAACAAGAACCAAGTGCTACGTTTTTTCGTAGCAAAGTGAAAGAATTGCTAAATGTGCTCGACTCTACGTTACAAAATTAAAGTTTCACAGCTTTTCCGATATAACATGTGCTACGATGCTACGAAAGCTTACACCGCAACCAAAAGAGTTCAACGCACGTAACAGCTACGACGGCAAGCATACATCCTTCCCATAACCATGAAATCGTTCTCATTTATTCTAAAGTTGCTATATAATAAACCGTACTCTTTGCATCCCAAGGTTGCCTGGAAGAGATTGATTTTAGTGATAAGGCCGCCCATTGTGTTACTGTTATAAGATAATTCTTTATTACCACCACAATAATCAATATTTACGTAAGAACTTAAAAACGTATGCGTAATGGGCGGTCTTATTGCTTAAAGCAATTTCTGCCAGACAACCTGGGGATGGAATGATGATGTTATGTATTTGTTTCTTTCTTGTATTGTCCTGTATATTGTTGGTGTTACAATTAAGCTACTTATTATTATTTATTTAATTAATTAGCACGACATTTTACACTAATTAATGCGAAACAACAAAAACATAAAATAGAACAAATCACAACTTGTATTGTATTGTGACTTTTCGTAAGATAAATGTCATCTTACCTGATTAGCATAGGTAGCCTGCAGCGGATGGTTATAAACATTGAGTCTGGCGGTGACGTCGCGCGCCCGCAGCAGCGCCGAGTGCACGGCGGCGAGCGACACCGCCACGTCGTGGTACCCGAAGTTGCTGAACCACGCCGTGGCCGACGAGTCGTCGAACGTCGCGCCGGTCAGCATGCTGTGCCGGAGCTCGCCCATCGCTCGGGGGCCGTCGGTGGCCTGGGAACACTCACTTTGTGATAGACGTAGAGTTCGATATTTGAAATGGTTTAGTTGAAACTTTTTGGTCCAATGTACGAATTAACTCTTATTTTAAATGTAGTCGAATGTGGAGGCGCCTAGCAAACTGTGGTGGAGATAGCCTGGGGCTCGGTAACACTCACTTGATAATAGACATAGAGTTCGATATTTGAAATGGGTAAGATGAAACTTTTTGGTAAAATATACGAATCAACTCTTATTTTAAATGTAGTCGAATGTGGAGGCGCCTACCAAACTGTGGCGGAGGTAGCCTAGAGATCGGTAACAGTCACTTGATAAGGGACGTAGAGTTCGATATTTGAAATGGTTTAGTTGAAACTTTTTGGTGAAATGTACGAATTAACTATTATTCTATTCTTATTTTATATAATGTAGTCGAATGTGTCGTTATAATTATATCAAGAAATATGTTAATGATTCTCTATGATATCTATTTATTGTTGCCTTTTGATTATTTCTGCCCTTACCCTTTCTAAGTAATAGGATTCAACAGTAGAATCGTTGAGCGCCGTCAGCCACATAGTGTCGACGCCGGCGTTCGAGAAGATATCTTCATAGGCGACTCTGGCGTGGTAGCCGAGAGAGTCCAGAGCTGAACCGTTGAAGTTCAGTAGGGTTTCCGTGCGTGCAAATCTGTAGATATCAAATGATTTAAAATATTAGATAGAAGTTTTTATGTAAAAAAGGCATCTCTGTTAAAATTTTCAATATTTTATACATAAAACCTCAGAATAGTGAAGTTTAGTGAAACAGAAAATAGAAATAAAACAAAATTGGTATCAGAGTTTATGCGACTTTAAAAATAAAAGATAGATGCATATTCTGTATTTGATTGTATATTTAATTTATCTGGTGTATTGTAAAAAAAACAGCATAAAATATATCTCACCCTTCAGTAAGCGTCAAATTTCTCCTCACGATATTATTGTTAAACGACATAAGATATTGAGTGACCAAGAGAGTCATGTTGATAAGTAGCACCGGTACAGTCAGCTGCAGAAGCACGGTGCCCCACGAGCGCGTCCAGTACAGCCAAAGCTTCAGCCACATCGCTAACACATGTTGGAGGATTAGACGACAACCTGTCACTTCTCGCTTTGTGCCGCTTATACTTTCCACTGAAAAAAAAATATCAAACCTCAATGACCCAGATTATTCCACTTTTCTTGATAATAATACTCGTTAAAAATGTTGTTACGAAAATGTCTTATTATTCAGTAAAAATGAAATCAGTTGTCATATAACGATAGATTAAAATATTCAATATTCATATAATATGTATAGTCAAGAAATGTTGCAAGGATCACAAACTGATTCATTTATGAGTTACCCGATACTAATAAAATATTATGTTAAAAATCATGATAGTTTAATAAGTTACATAGACTTACGTTGTTCTAAAGAGTCTGCCTCTGAGGCAACAGTAGTAGTCCCATCGTCCGAGTCGTTATTCACCGCGGCTAAATCTGCACCCAAACTGAAAACAATTACGATTTCAAATAAGTAAAAAAAAACTGTTTTTTTAATACCCCAAACATGAGTATGTGTTGTGTTACTTTATGTGTCGAAATAAAAGTTAATTTTATTCTATTCTAATTATCAGAAATGAGTCGTCAAGCTTAATTCGAGCGGTACCACGTAAGGATACTACCAAGGTAGAGATGAACCAATTATTATCTATACGTGTTATTTTATTGATAGTTTAAAGCAGAAACAAAATTCATAATGTATTACAATTTACCAAAACAACTTATCATTCATTTTCGGTTTAAATAAATAGGTATAAAGACTTACGACATAAATACATCTTCAAGCGTGGTCGCGACTAAGCCATAGTTCTTGAACTTGATGATATCGATGCTGTTCTCAAAGTGTTGCAGCATGGTCTCAAACAGGTGGGCGTGGTCATTGTGCAGTGTGAACGTTATTTCAGTACCTGTGTGTGAGGAAAGTTTAAATTGCCTTAATAAGGTAAAGTGTTCCTCCAATTATCACAGTCATATTATCGGCGAGCTTGAAAGCCATAAGCATACTTTTCGCGGAACAAAAGATAAATTATGTAGAAGATGAACCATTTTAAAAATGAACTCCCCTCCACAAACCGTGATAATTTCAACGTGTGAGAGGAAATACTTATTGCATCACTATACTTGTGTGCGTGTACTTGTGTTTGCATGTACGTGTAACCGCGGTGGAGGGGCGTTCATTTTAAAAATGGTTCATCTCTACCTATCTATTTCCTATTTTTAAAAAAGCTACTTACCTACTACAACTACTCGGTAACTTCAATAGTTTCTGCTTCTATTTTGGAGCTTTTATCATCAACTCACCCCTGTCATCCTTGATCGTGGTCCCCGGGATGTACTGGTTGACCAGCGCCAGGCACTGTTCGTAGTCGAACCCGTCATCCTTGACGACGACCAGCTGGTAGCCGATGCCGTGGTTCCGCTTGAGGAACTGCGGCGAGCCCACGCACTGCAGCCGCCCGTGCGCCATTATCGCGATGCGGTCGCCGAGGTAGTCCGCCTCGTCCATGAAATGGGTCGTGAGGATCATGGACCGTCCTACCGATATAACGATGTTATTACCAGTTATTATAACAAATTGCAAAAAATTATCGTCATTCAATGGGGCGTCTGAACGGTCTATATTTTACGACAATATTTTAAGAATGGCCCGGCATTATAGGCACATATTTTTTGGTATGTCAAAATGTTTTATATATTAATACTACTATTGCAGCCATATTGCAACAAATTGCCTGCAATTGATTTTAGTGCATTTTATGTCTGAGCATAAAATGCACTAAAATGTTTTTTTGATGGCTGGGCAATGTTTGCCAATAATTGCAGCCATAAATTGTCGTAAAATATAGCCCGTTTAGACGCCCACTTTTTACAAAATGGTTATTATTTTTTAAACTTTGAAAAAAACTAACAAATGATTTTCGCAAAACATTTAACTATCAATGCTCTACCTCTTTTAACCTTCTGCAGCAAGTCCCACAGCGCCCGTCGCGAGGCCGGGTCCATCCCGGAGGTGGGCTCGTCGAGCAGCACCACCTTAGCGCCGCCGCTGAGCGCGATGCCGACGCACAGCCGCCGCTTCTGACCGCCCGACAGACCCGCCGATTGGTAGTTGCTCTACGAATAAAGATTACTATAACCCTTTGACATAATTATGCATCTCTCTCACTCTGACTCTCTCTCTCTCTCTCTCTCTCTCTCTCTCTCTCTCTGAGGTATGTTCCTCATGTCGAGGATCGTGCTCAGCATAATTGAATCTGAAGCGGATTCTAAGATAAGATAATTCTTTATTACACACACCACAATAATCAATATTTACATAAAAACTACAAAAACGTATGAGTAATGGGCGGTCTTATAATCTGTTTGCCCAGCGCCTCTTTGACGGTGTATAAAAAAGTAAAACTACATAAACTGTACAAACCTTTTCTTCCAACTCAAGTTTCTCAATAAGCGACGCGATATCCTCATTCAGCTCCTTCCCCCGAAGCCCCTTCAACCTGGCGAAGAAGTAGAGGTGCTCTGTGACGGTGAGTTCGTTGAAGAGCACGTTGTGTTGCGGACAGAAGCCGAGGTGAGCGCGGGCGGCGCGCGCCTGGCGCTTTATGTCGTACCCGGCCAACACCACGGTGCCGGCCGTGGCTTCCAGGTTACCTGACCAAACACTACACATTAAAATATCATCTTTTTATTTTATTTTCTATTGCGGTGTCGACAAACTTTAATTATGGCGTTATACCAGAAGACGCCTGTCGTGTAACTATCTACTGTAGGTAACCAACTTACAGCGATAACTACTTTAATGCTCAACCCTCAAGGGTTCTATTGGGGAGACTCTCCCAGTATTGAGACATATTAACAAACTATTTTTCTTTTTTTTTTTCATTCATGCGATTTTATTAATTTAGCAAAAACCTGTAATGTATTATGATTATGATAAGTAGACAGATATTTTACAACGCAAAACATTGATAATAGATAACGCAAATAGATAAGTTTAGTGAAAAGCCACACAATTATAACTGTAGGACATCCGCATTTATCAATAACAGTTATCATCAATCATTATTACGCTTTCAGTAGACTAGATTGTGCACTTTGCACTAACTAAACCATAAGACTATAATTTAATGTAAAATTACTATCAAAGAATCAGATTTTCATGAAAAAACCAAGACAGAACGGGAATTCTCCAAACCTACAGAAAAATCAACTCTGTTGGATCTGTCTCCCTAAGTAATTTTGATTAATAATAAATAAAGCTCCCTATAGCTGTAAGAATAACTTTATTTTTTACTTTTTGTATTCCCGCGAACCGTCACAAACTGGGTTCCAGAAGGGCAGCGACGCCGTGGAAGACCTAGAAAGCGCTGGCGGGATGATTTGGACGCATTTGAGCCAGAGTGGTCGGAGATCTCAAAAAATCGCGAAAACTGGCGAAATCAAGGGGAGACCTTTGCCCAGCAGTGGGACAACATAGGTTAAATAAAAATAAAAAAAATAAAAAAAAAAAATCCCGCGAACCAACCACCTTAACAAGATCGTCCGTCCATCTTTTTAGAGAACGCCCGACGCTGCGTTTTCCGATCCGTGGTCTCCATTCTACTGGAGTACCATTCTACTACTAATATGATATAATCTATAAAATATCAATACTCCCAAAATAAGGCCTTCCTTCCTCATATTTTCTATCACGATTTCCCCGAAACATTCTATCCAGTGCAGAAGCACCAAAAGCACTTACCATTTAACCGATACCCTCAAGCACCCACTCCACGATTCAATTAAATATACCTCCTTCAAATAGTTGTGATAATAGCAAAGATACGAACCGGTCAACATCGATATTGTGGTGGATTTGCCCGCTCCATTGTGCCCAAGTAACACTGTGATTTGATCGTCGTATATATTCAGGGATAAGTTATCCACGGCAATGTTCGGTCCGAAAGTTTTGGTTAAATTCTGAAATCCAAGTCATATTTATATTCTAATTAAGCTAATCAACCTTCGTAATGCTTACCAACATTTGAGCTCAAAAACATATTCTCAAATTTTGTTAGATTATTTTTTTTTATTAGCATTACTTTCTTCAAGTTCATCTATTTACTTTGTTTTAGAAATTAGATCTTGAACCGAATATCAGATTATATTCGATAGATATTATTAAACTAACATATTTAAATAAAATATTAGTGTAAGGGCTTTTGGTTTAACTAGACTCTACTTAAATAGAAACACATTCAAATCATGGAAATTAATACAAATATACTTACATTTATATTAACCCCTACCGTGTGACCTGTGGGGTCTTTTTCTTTCAATATAGTGTCAGTATTATTTTGTGTTGCAAATATATCTGGAATAAGGTATACATTTTTTACTTGTACTGGTGATTCCAAAGAGAATATAATCACTTGGGTGATTCTACGTATAATAGTGATGTTAATTTTCCTAAGATTAAATAATTAAAAATAGAAATATATCCTAACCTTTACCTACCTAATCCTAGCTGTAGGTTAATGATATAGAAAAATATATAGTCTATTATGTACCGAAGCACTCTACACTACACTACTAATAAACTCACTTCGAAAATGGTACATCTTATTCAATCTTGAGTAAGATTGTGTGCTAGTTGTTTTATATAGCAGTAACTATTAGTACGCATTGTTAATAGTTACTGGTACTTCATATAATTTGTTATGTGGGCCGATCCCGGCGGCACTGCAATGCCGGGCCGACCCGTGACGGGAGTGGAGCGAGCTCCGAACATCCCGTCGCTTTACAAAAATCAGATTAATATACTGGTCCCTCAGTGAGGGAACTTTCAGATATTAAGCTGAAAAGAACAGATACTACACTTTGATCTTAGCCAAAAGGCCGAGAAGCGATACTGCTACGGCTGTTCACAAATCAGGTCATCAGAACCCGCGCGTTAACGTCAGCGCGATCTACAGCTCGCACGTTTTTAGTGGCTCCATCTAGTTAACAAACGAACGAGAAAGTTTCGTCCCCTTTATCATGGTGCCGTGACGTCAGCTGTGTTGGCCCAGTTTACACAATAGTTGGTATGAATCCCGCATCTTTTGTATACGAGGGGATGTTTTTTGATGCTTACATGTAATCCCCTAACCTCTTAAACGAGCATCTAAATTCGTTGCGCAGTGTTTTTTATTTTAACCATACATAAGAAGGGACTTACAAAGCGGAAACGACAAAGTCGCCAAAAACTTACCCCCATATTTATTCTTATTCGATACCCAAAAGTCTTTAGTAAACAAGAAGTTCCAAGGTTTGGGCGTCCCGTACGGCCCTGGTAAAACTTGCTCCAGATACAGCGCTATGAGCATGTATATCACTGAATCCAGTACCAACATCAGTACCACGTGTCCGAAAGCGAAACGGGTTGAATCAGGCGATGGCGTTGCGAAGAACTCGCCCCATTGAAGACCTAAAAAAAAAGTTACCGTACTTTTTTATAAAAACTTTAATTTTTAATTTAGATGTTTTATCGTTAAATATTTCCTTACATTCAAACAGACTATGTAGGTAAACATTTCAGGGTTATGCCTAAAAATAGTCTATCCTAATAACTAAGCTCAGAAACGGATAGCCGGTCCGGGCACAAACATTTGTAAGAGAGCTGATAGCTCTTGTACCATTTCAGGGAATCCTTCAGAGGTGCGAAACACCTTCAAATTTACTAAGAACTTAAGACAATTATACAGTTACAGTTAGTACACATTAGATTTCTGATATAAACTTATTAAACAAAATGTTAGAAATAAATAGTTTCAGAAACTTTTAACTGGTACCTAATAAAGCATTGGAAATATGGTTGCGGTTAAAATGTTATTATAAATAACTAGTTTTAGATCAAGGTTTGTTTACGATCACTAAAATAGATTTATGATAATAACTCGGGCATTGTCAGTTACGCTTTGTGCGGTTATTTCATAAACCATGGTACAGTCGCGGAATGAAAAGGTTCGTCACCTTAGAGGCGGTTATCGCTTGCACTAGTACGGCAAGAAACAATTATGCCAACATACGTCAGTGCAAGAAACAGTGCTGCAAACATTTAAATAAATATGAATCCTAACTAATATTATAAATGCGAAAGTAACTCTGTCTGTCTGTCTGTTACGCTTTCCCGCTTAAACCTCTCAACCGATTTTGATGAAATTTGGAAATTAAATGTTTCTGCGGGAAAATATATGATTACGCGAGAAAATTCGATTTCGATGAAATTTAGTATGGAGATAGTTGCAAATAAAAGTATATGGCGAGAGACTTATTACCGCGCAAAAATACATGCTTCCGCGGGAAAATATAAGCTTACGCGGGAAAATTATATTTTGATGAAATTTAGTATGGAGATAGTTGGAAATAAAAGTACTTATATGACGAGACGAAGTTCGCGGGGGCAGCTAGTATTATATAATTTCCAATTATGACATTGACCGATTGACAATAGTTTACAATAACAGCGATAATAATGGCAGCAAAGAGATTACAATACTACGTAAGAAATGGCAGGTTGAACCAACAAGAAGGTTTTAGTTTATAAAACATACTAATCTTATTGACAAGTTAAATTGTCAAACAACTTTGATCTGAATAATTTTGAACTTTATTATCGAAATGTTAAACATTATTTTCTCTAACCCGAGTCAATTCTGTAACATAGTTTCAAAAGGTAATATGTGCTCGCGATACGTTGAACGAATCAATTTGAAAATTGACGAACCTTTTCATACCGAGACTGTACATACCTAAATTTACGTAGTATTAAAGATGACAAAAGCGAATTCTTTGATGATTCATAGCAGTATAAATATCTATTGATAAAATACCAAAATACTTAATTAGGTGGGTTATCTACGTCCGTAAGGCGACGAAAGATTAGGTTTGTAAGTATCATGATTAATTACCTAGGTATGATTAAAAATACTTTTTAAGTTTAGGGTCTTTAAAATACAAATATGTAGTTTGAATTAAAGAAAACTGAATCACTAGGACCTATATAGGTAATCAAACCTATTGAGTATATTTCCGATCTTATTATTCCAACAAGGCTTATTCACTCTACAGAAACATTTTATAGTTATTCAGTGAGTTAACACATTTAGACCACCACGTTTTTACAACAAGAAAATGCCTTATTTCAAAAAAATATCTAGTAGCATGTACTATGATCTAGTAAGTATCTAGTAGTATGATCTTAAAGAGAATCAGAAAATTTGTGAGCAACACCTTAAGCCCTCGTTTATTTCAAACACTATTACAATATAATTCCCTTCATAACTAATAACACCGATATTTAATGTTAAAGCGAATAAATAAATGCTATTCACCTCCAGTAGCTTCCTGAGCCAAGAGAAGCTGGAACCCGTACGTCATTCCAGAGTTGATGCTCAAGCAGGTGAGCGCCTGCAGCGCCGTCGACACCTCGCTGTCCATCGACACCAGCGCCGCCGGGATACCAGACATCAGCCATATCACGCCCGTGAACACGGCCGCGGTACTTGCTGAAAGGTCATACTGTTATATACAATACAATACACATGAATATAACACAAAAAGAGACACGTACAATGGGCGGCCTTATCGCTAAAGAGCGATCTCTTCCAGGCAAACTTTGGATGGAAAAGAGAGATGGTATTTGAATAAAACAGGGTGTACTAATACTTATATTATTGCAAGAAAATACTAATAAAATAATATATATGATACTAGATTGATAGATATGTATTAGGAATTTGGGATTATAATAGTTTTAACGGTAACTAGATTTTTTTAATGGTGTAATTTATTGGTCTTTAAATATCTACATACCAGCACGTGAAAGTACGTGTAGGAACTTTCACGGGCTAGTTGTTTTATTAAGAAACTAAGAAAATAGTAAGAAAATTATGAACACAATGTGACTCTTCGTAGCAACAACTAACGCTACGTAGCATGTAAAAGATTTCAACGCGTACCAAATTTGTTCTAGGGGTCTACGAATTCATAGAGACTTTCGTATAACAATACCTACAAGTAATAAGATTAAGCTACGAATTTTTTTAATTTTTTCTTGACTTTATCTTTAAAGACTATTTATTAATTGAATTTAGACAATACGTTTATTCATTAGTCATCACGGTAAATTTTTAGCAACGATACACGTTTAAAAATTTTTGGAAAGCACCGTAAATTCAAAGAATGTAACCATTTACATACCATCTACATCTCTACATACCTGTAGAGAACAATCCACTAATCATAAAGCAGAAACAAATGAGGCAGATCATGTAGATGTTCAGGTAGAACAAGAGGACGGTCCACGGCGTGTGCGTGAACACGGCGTAGTCAGAGAAACCGTCCGTGTTTGTGAACCAATTCACCTAAAACAAATCATTTTAATTGGATTTAATCAAATTATAATGCATTATTGGCATTAGGGTCAATTAAACACTTGAGTTAAATTTGCTTGGTAAAGAAATATAATTTAGCGACGAACGGATTTTGTCGAATTATAACAATTTTAAGAAAGTTTTCGATAAACATATTGGGCACCAAAATTTTACAAGATGGCGCCCAAATTGGTTGCCTTTTAATAGGTACTTAGATGAATTGTATTATTACAAATTAAATTTAAAAGCATTGTAGTCAATATTTGGAAGTCCTATCCTTTTAGAATACTAATCTTTTTAGAATACTTAAATATACCTTTAGCAGTATAACCAGCAGAACAGTATTTATGAAGAGATACAGGAACTGTTTACAGAACCACGCACTCCAATGCAACCATGTCGGGAGACCCATTATTTTCATAGTTTCCTAAAAATAAAACATATCATAAGCAAGTGGAGAACATAACCGCTTTTAATATGCAATCAATCAATAATTTTATTAAGAACCATAGAAACTGATTGATTGATTCAATAACATTTGAAAGCGGTTTATTTCTTATTGGTGTTATCTTGACGTAATTTACGTGTGTTTAAAACCATGTAATATTTCAGTCACCTCGCTAGCTCTATAGCTAAGTTACCTATGTAACTTTTAGTCTCTCCGCTAAAAGAAGGACAATTAGGTATAAGATAGCGAGATTTATCGTATTTGCTTGGCTTGAAATCATGAATGGCGGCTACGTGCAAATATGAGGCTAGGATAACGTACATTATGTCTGATCATTATGACCATGCAAGGACATCTAAATTAAATCAAGTAGGTACACATCATGAATCATTATTAGAATCCATAAATAAACTTTTTAAATAGGTACTTAAACATAGGTACTAGGGTAGAAACAAGGTTTCATATGGGTAGGTACTGATTAATTTTATAGAGAGTTTCCGTATTTTCTTCATTGATCGACGTCCCATGACGTTATTGAATTTTACTACTTTCGCTATTTGATTTTTCTTATTTAGATTCGACTTAACTTTAACTTAGAGATGATATTCATGTGACGTGGTGAGAAGAGATAAGGTAAAGAAAGAATAAATGGACTGTGTGAATTTTAATGTGACTGTGTCAATTTTAGTTAAAGATGATCTGAGGTAAGGATTGGCTATAAAAATGTCGGTTGACATGCGAGCGCAATCAATGCTGTAGCAAGAATTGGAAGAGGTCTTACCTTCAACTGTAGTTCTTTCTCCAAAGTAACAGCCCTCACAATATTCACGGCGATATAGCTGTAGGAAAGCATCAAGAATGTGGGAAACATGTACTGAAGCAGTTCTACCGCCAGGTCTAGGACGTAGGCGGGGTGCGGGAGCCTCTGTATGCTGATGTCGAAGTCGGACATATCTGCACTCGTCATCTTGTTTATAATTTCTAGGGAAATCGCATTTTGGATTGCTATGAACATTTCGTTCACGTAACCTGAAAAAAAATGCAAAAAAAAATTTTTTTTCAAACATTAATTTGACTCAAAACACCATAATAAATGGTGTTGTGCGTTATGCAATTAAATTCATTTGTTTATATAGGATCATCATGAAATAAATTCAAGCCGTAATTCCTCGATAACATAATGGTTTAAGTTCCATTCCCACTCCAGGACTAAAATGTTACATTTTGAAATTTAAGTGATCAAAGTTTATATTATATTGTCTACCTGGATCATTTCCCCCCTCCCAAGAGTACGGTGCCCTTGGTCCATTTATCTCGAAAGCTGGAAACACCAGATCTGACCTCCAGGAACTGCCACCGGTGTTGAAGAAGGAGAATAGTCTGGGTCTTTCAGGGAACCGCAACGCGTAGGACATTTCTTTCGGCAGTTCAGTCGCTCCTATAACACGGTTTTGATGTGTTACACTCATATGTACCTAAATCAAATCAAATATAGTTGGGACCTTTTGCTACATGACGAAAGAACTCAAAAGTAAAAAGACGAGACGATGAAAAAGTAAAACAATAGCTCTAAAGTAATTGTTGTGAAATAGGACGCTTGATTATAGTAAAAATTATTTACAAACCCCGTAGTTCATCGTCGAACTGAACACCAGCAATAACCTTTGTAATAGTTTCTTCTTGAACATAAAGTCCCCTCAATTCTTCGCTACTCTCATACGGGTAAACACGAACAAGCCTCTTTAATACTTCAAGGATTTGTTCTTCCAATTCTGGCGTTATTTCTGGTAAATCAGGTATGTCTATAGGTAACTCAGAAATGGGGAATGTTTCATTGATTTTATCGATAATTGATGGGTTTCTGATGTTTTTTAAAATGATTCTTGCCATGCCACTTCGAATGACATCTTCCAGCACCTCGCTCTCGGGTGAATACGCTATGGCTAACTCCGTTTCAGTTACATTATCTAGGTCTATCATTCCGAACCTGCAAAATCAGTATTAGTAGTTACCACCCTTAAATTAAATTAATTAGGTACCATTCAAGGTACCTATTATTGAGTATATTCTTAAGAATATACTCAATAATAAATTTATAGTTTTTTATGGTATTACCTAAGTAGGTACCATACCATTTCCACAAAAAATCATCACCTTTATCTAATCTTACTTAAACATTGGTGAGTAATGATGAGAGATTAAAATTAGATTAAACGGGATAGGATAAAAATAAAGTACTTACGTACGTTACAAGTAAAGTACTTTTATAATAATAATTATTATGGATAAAATGATTCTTATTAGGATCGTAAGCTTTAAAGCATGCATAAAAATGTATTTATAGATTAGTCAAAAGATAATATTGATATAAAGTACCCTTATAATAATAGTAGGTAATATAACAATAATATAATAGCAGTAGATAATAGAGTAGGTATTTAATTTACACAACGTCAAGAGTTAATTAGATATCCTGTTTGTCGAATAAAACACTTACGATAAAAACGTACCACATTCGGTAAAATTTATCAACGATAACAATTTGCTAAATTAATACTCGTCTACTGAAAACCTTTCTGTCTATAAAAATAAACAAGGTGTAGAAGAAAATTTATCACTAACCAGTAAAATTTTTTTTGGACAGTTGGACCAGTATCAAACCTGTTACTCAATAAAAGTTACTTATTATGTAGAATATTTTTTTGAAAGAGGAGCGAAAATATTGTTTCCTGTAATTTGGCGTACTTAAATCGATTCAGTCGCAAGCATGTAGGTACATAATCAATAAACAGATACTTACAACACCCTTGTAGAAAAAGTAAGAGAATCTGCTGCTAAAGGAGGATAAGTCGATATGTCATGGGTAGTGGGTTCGATTTGCCACCTCAAGAGCAGGATCAAGGACATAGTGACGATGGGTAGAACCAACTCGATCGCCGTTTGGAACCTGTGTCGCCATTGCTGGAGGAAGTTCTTCCACATTAGCAGCCGGAACTTTGTGAAAGCATTTGCTTCCTTTGGCACTGCGTCGGCTGTCATTTTCTGTGAAATAAGAGAGTGTGAGGATATTATACCTCTAATAAGGTTCTTTAAATGTCTGATAGATCAATATCAGCGTAAAAAACAGCAATGTTATAATCATATCTTGAAAAATCGAAAGAAAATGCTGGACAGCGCTGCCTATTTGTAACCAGGTTGATATTGATAAATAATAAATAAATAATAGGTGCCTACATGTACGAGTATGTAAGGTACACATGAAAGTAATGTTTGAATTTTTTACGAAAGTATTTCTAATTATTTGTCCACTAATGTAAACAAACCAAGTCGAATTAAATTAAATTAATGGTGAAATGTATTAGGTATATTTCTCCTCGACCTCGATGACGCAGCGGGCGAAGGTCTACCTGCGACGCAGGAGGTTGCAGGTTTGTTTCCCGCCTCGGAACAAAAAATTGTACGATCTGCAGATATTTGTTTCGGCGCCTGGGTATTCTTTAAATATAATCGACCGATTTAAAAAAAACCTTTCTGTGTTGGAAACTACATTTATAGAGGAAGAACGACGAAGACGAAGCTGTCGGCGGGTTGGTAAAACTGGCCAATAAAAACTGGCCAATAAAAAAACGCAGATACTTTCAAACGAAGTTGGAACACGAATTCACGCAACATACAGTGAGCTGCGCGGAGGTGTGACTATTGCCGAATGCTGAAAAACCTTGACCTATGCGGAATTTTAATCTTGTTGATTATTCCCACAGCAGTCTATGTACGAACATTTACCCACTAACTCTACCTTCCTATTTGTTACGTAGGCGTTGGTAAAAAATCCTGAGTCAGTAAGTACCACTTATGTGATCTTATCTGTTATCTATTGATTTTGTGCCAAACCAGAGTGTCTCCTAATGAATCACATTGCATGATGCGATATAACATCATGTAAGGTTTCCAACGCACTGTGTAGTGTAGGCAAAACTTAACTAATGTTACTTAAATTAATTATAGTTTTCTATGGAGTTTGTGTAGGTAGTGATTATATATAATCATAATCTTTATTGTTTCAACATATTGGAATATATGGTTGACTAGCTGACACACCCGCAGCTTCGCCTGCGTTATTCCCATGTTTTCTCACCTTTTAAAACATCCATGGTCTAATACGACTTTTTCAAAACCAAATGCACCTGAATCGGCCCACCCGTTCTTGTGTTATAAAATTACAACGAAAAGTGGCATTGATTTTTATATACCTACTAGCTGGTCCAGGCCACGTGGTTCGACCCCACTGACCCACCCGCGGCTTCTCCTGCTTTTCACTTATCACTTAGGGGTATGAAAAATAGATAGTAGCCGATTCTCAGACCTACTGAATACGCATATAAAATTTGGTAAAAATCGGTAGAGCCGTTTCGGACGAGTACGGTAACTATGAGTAACATTGTGACATGGGAATTGTATAGGTACCTACCTATTAGAAGAGTTAAAGAAGATTAAAGAAGTTCACCTCATGGCGTGTCATGTCACCTAATTCTAGAGTTCTTAGGATTAAAGAGTTCTTCATTTTTGCTTCAAAAAAAGTAAGTACAAAAATAAATATATAGCCATAAGAACAAACTTCATTTCAAGTTTAAACTATAATCGATATTCAATCAGAATTATTATTTTTTTATTTTTAGACCTACCTACATAATATGTTTGACTATAGGTACGTTATGTAAGTTCTTAACAATCACTTAAGTGTTTTTTTAAGATTGCGTAACAATTTTAAACATTTCTTGAATATGTAGGTATCTACTGAATTATATAGGTATTTCAGTAGTTTTAAGATGATAATAACATTTTCAAGACCACCAAGATATCTGGTAGAAACATGGTAGAGATAACGAATTGACAAGACTAGGTCATAGGAAAAATCAATTCATTTAATAACATCTATTCTAATATTATAAAACTGAAGAGTTTGTTTGTTTGTTTGAACGCGCTAATCTCAGGAACCGCAACCGGTTTGAAAAATTTCAAAAATTATTTCAGTGTGGCATAGTAGATACATTTATCGGGGAAGGCCTATAGGCTATATATTGCAAACTATAGGTACTTATATAACGTAAAATAACGGCAAGATCTGGTCCGTACTTATTTATTATAATAATAATTAATAACATATTATACCTACATTTATTAATTATTTTTATTTATTAATTTGTACACTTACGGTATACTTAACATTAAGTATACATACTTTTTTTACACTTATATTAGTTTTGAATAATATAAAAGAACTTGAATTTGTATATATTGTTTAACCCAAATGAAAATGAATACCGGAACTACTAAATTACTACCTACCTATGAACCTAATAGTACCTACCTACCTAGTTATTGCCGCAAAACCGCAGGCAGACATGGCAAAACTAGGGTTTTTTATTTGAATACGGAACCCTGAAACTAAGAACCTATTATTAGCTTCCAAAATATTTAAGAGTGCGCTCCTACCCAGTTTTCTGAGTGTTTCGTATGGTGTAGGTAGGTAGGTATACATCTATTCCCATTTGCCACCTCCGATACCTACCTATCATAAGCTTAGTTTTTCAATGATAATTGAAATTTCGCGCCTTATATGATATGCAAGTAGATGTCTAATCTACCTACTTTAGGTAAGTAGGTACTATAATTTAATGTTTAGGTACATTCTTAAGTAGTTTAATATTTTTTTATGTGTATGGTTGTATATGTAATTGATTTTTAACTTTTTTAACTATCATGATTTTTAACAATAATTAGAACACGAAACGGGTAATATACCTACCATAAGTGCCCAAATATCGGGAAGCTCAAAAACATTAAATCATGGTACCTATGTTACCCGTTGCGTGTTCTTATAATTGATTTTTGTTCTAAATATATTATCTATTTAAATTTAAATATAAACTACCTATATTTTAATCAATGTACCAACCTACCTATAAATAGAATAATAAACTAAAAATCTAGTCGCTTATTTTAAAAGATACTGAGGTATTGGAAAAACCACTTACCTTATTTTCATTCCTTGAAATCCTTTAAATCACGAACACAAACGACAGATTGCCTATAGATATTATTATTATAAATTCAGTGCTTTTTGACCAGGAAATGATCACTAAAACTTAAATCGTGATTTAAGACGGAAACAATTCACGTAGTTGCACGATCTAGAGTTAGAATTATACTGAAACATGCGTCTGTAATTCATAACTCATATCTACAGCCGATACTAGATAACGAAGGATAATATCTATTGGATAATATCAATCTAAAGAAGGTTTTTACATGTCATAAATACAGGATATATAATTACACTTCGGGCTTTGAAAAAAATCCGATCGCGATCAGAAAATGGAGAAGAAAACTAGTTTATGATAAACTAGCTTTCCGCCCTGCGGCTTCGCCCGCGTTTTACACTTTCCCGCAATTTTATTTGCTATAATATAGCCTATGTTACTCGGGGATAATGAAGCTTTCCAAAGGTGAAAGAATTTTTGAAATCGGTCCAGTAGTTTCGGAGCCTATTCATTACAAACAAACAAATCTTTCCTCTTTATAATATTATATAGTATAGATAAAGATATACCTAGATTAATTCGGTAGGTACTTAAGTAGTTATTTTTATACGGTTGTGTCGGTCGTATAAATTAAATATACATTTTAGGTCTTGGTGGATTATAAGATTAAAATTTGATAATTCCCTAACTACTTAATTTGATTCAAATGCCATACCGAAAGTCTTAGGTTCGCGCTGTACGACTGCTATCTTATACTCATGTGTCACATAACTTTTTAACAATAAAAACCGCCGAAATTACAAGTCAATTAGTTTTAAACGTTACAATCAGTCAGTGAACAATCAATCATATCTATTTTCATACCCATTTTTAGTATGCGTAAACTACTTAATTTTATTATTGGGTTAAGTGATTGAGGATAGTATTGACATAAAAATGGACACCTTAAAAACGTTCTAAGAACTTTCCATAATTTTGTCTCCATGAATAAATGAATGAATATTTTTGAATGCGATAAACATAATATTTTTGTTTTTGTTATTGTTATCACTTACATAAATCTCAATGAAAATATAAGAACAAACGAACGCTTACTGCATGTTAACTTAAATAGTTTTTTTTGCATAGGATGGTTTCCTTGTACCAGTTTGTACCCAACTTGTACTAACGTAGAGCCACATATTTATCGATAAAATATGGCATTATTTAACATTATCGAAAGTAGTGGGATATCTAACAGATTTTAGTAGATTATGTCGTGCTTGTGACACGCATGATTCACACATCATTAGGTACTAGGTTTTACTTTTCATAAATTTCTTGGGTAGTTGGGTATTGATGAATCATCTTTACCTCTCTTAAAAATCTTGATAAAATCAGATAATTTTACACATAAAACTAACAGATAAAAACACTAAAAGACCCACAACGTTAATAAAATAGCAACTTCTTACAATTTGTCGCCAAAACTTTAATATTATACCTAGATAGGTATAATATTTGTCAAAATCCATTCAGCAGTATGGAAGACACGTGCGGAAATCTTAATTATTCTTGCAGTTGGGTTATGAAATCGTTAGTTTTGCGGCGCGTAGGTTCGAATAAAACTTCGTTTATATTAAGACTGGCGTCCATCCATCATACCTACATCTATGCAAGCTATATTTGAAACTGTAAATAAACAGGACGCCAATCCGTACTTGACCGTCTTCCTGAACACGCGTTTTTATTTGGCACCCTTATGATTAGGCGGGCTGGCCTTCTTAGGTATTACATATAAACAAATTACCTTAATAAGTGGCTCATATACCTTACATGCAGCCAAAGTTTCTTAAGTAACTCTTGTATGTTATATTTTTATGTTGTAATGAACAAATAAGGTATATAAGTATACTTTATCATTTCTCCATATTTTTGGTAGACATATAATCCTGGATTTAATAAGTTGACTATTTTATAAATTATTATACAAACTACAATGGAAGTATATATAAAAACATTAAGAATATTAAATCACTATATTCATAAATACTACAACAAATACTATATTAATTTTGCCACCTATAGTGAGCGTAGGCTCTGTTAGCCTCACACTGTCGATGCAGATCTTGTTTTCTCTTTACAACTTTCCCCGAGTTATTTGCTGCATCTAGAAGTTCCCAGGCAAATTGTTGAGGGAAATGTACAGTCCTTTCTTTTTCATTTGTAGCATCCAAAAGCCATTTTATTGCGAGGAATAATGATCTTCTCTCTGTGATAGGGCCGGGTACCTGTAATTAGATAAATAAATATTGTTATGGTACTATTCTTAGTCACACCGCGGAAAACAAATGTTTCTTCTGCACAATTCACACAACAACTTCCAATTATTTATTTTATGCATAAATAAATATTATCTCTGGTTCTTTCTGGTCAAAGCTCATATACAGAACAAAACTAAGATGACACACAAAGTGACAAGAAATACTCATAAATCCAAAACCCAAAATCGATTTCATTTTATTTTTCTCAGGAGCGTGATTTATGTATTGGAGATTAAAAACATTAATTTTAACAACAAACCTGGTAAGTGATACCTCCTCGTTTGATGGGAGTAAGCTGAAGTAATGGTTTACAATTCTCTACAGCAGTGTGAAGAATAACCCGTGGGTTGAGTTCTATTTTAGCTTTAGCTTCTGGTGTTGTGGCGAGGTGGTATCTCTCAATTTGTATTCTTTTTACATTTTCAAATGCTTTTTCAACAAGATTTCTTGCTAATGCTTTCCTTCCATCACCCATAACATGGTTTATTACTTTACTGCAATAAAGAAAACATGTTTTATAGATTTGTACTTAAAATAAGAATCCCTATTACCTTTCACTATATTTATACACATACATTATTGTACATATTTATAATATTAGTAGGGATATTTGTTTCTGACAAAACAAGATTCATTAGAAAATTATGAATAGGGATAACTGCTTACTAAGTTGGCTTAGGTATATTTTATGTAGGTCTAAACTACTGTTCTAACTAGAGATGTGTAGGTGCTATGAGTAATGCATTACGCGTAATATAGCACGACCGCGTACTGTAACAGTACCTATAGCCCGACAAAATTTAGCATGACGCATGGCATTAAACATGGCATGGTTGGCGGTTGGCGCCATCGCCATGCTCTGCGATCGGCGCGGCTGCGTACGCTCCCGTCAGTTCAGTATCGTTAGTTTCGTACTGATTCGAGTGCAAGCGAGAAGGGGTGTCGGCTGGACTGGATTCTGTCTCTGTCACACGCAGCGCCGTTTAGTAGAATCTATTATAGTATTCTAGATAATAACCCTTATCTAGAATACTATAATAGATTCTACTAAACGTTTCTTTGGCACCGTCTTCCACTCCACTGTCCGTGGGTACTTTAGTACCGCAAACGTCAAAAAGCCAATATTATTGGTAACACAACCATAACCAGTTGTTGTGGTCTACTAATATTGCCAGTCCTAAGCCTGGAGACCCCTTTTTATACCATAATTATTGGCGTTAAGTATAAAGGGAAAACAACTTGCTTGCTGGCACGTACGCATAAGCTTATACAAAGAGTACAGAACTCGTGTGCTCGTTTTTGTTATGATATACAACACAGAGAACATGTAACACCTTACCTAAACAAACATTTCTTAATGAAAATGAAGTCACGCCAAAAGTTGCATTTAGCTTGCCTTCTCTTTGGCGTGATTCATTCAAGATCACCTGCATATTTATTTGAAAAGCTTGATTGGCGATCAGACTGGCGCGCGTCTAGGAACAGGCGATGTGTGGCTCCGCTAGCAACAGCGAGACACGCAACCGCTGCATTTCGTGGAAGTTTCCGATACGCCGCCACAAAGTGTTGGAACAATATTCCTCCCCCCATAAGAGACGCCACCAACATTCATGGTTTTAAAAGTAAACTGAAACGGTTCATGATTGAAGAACAACGAAAATGGGACGGCATCAGTAATGATGCATCAATCATATGAAAGCCATTCTTCTTAATTTCCAGGATTACTTAATAATGTTATTATATTTATTAAAAATTCATTAATTATTTACGCTAAATAAATCACGTTTATGTTTGCATATAATTTTTTGCCTTATATATCTATTTCTTATTTATATTAAAATACCTAATACACAAATAAAAACTCCACAATACATAAAAATAATTTGATCTATGATAGCAACATAATCATATATACTTAATATAGAGCTGATAAAATACAATAAATAAATAATTTATGTATCTATTGAATTATATATATATACTTAATAACGATGTACGTAGCGGTTTGTCGTTGGCGAGGTAACAAGAGGGTCAACATAATACCAGCGCTGAGTAGTTAAACCTAGTTTATCTAGTCAGCACAATGCTGAGTTGGCTCTTTTTTGACGCGACACATGGCAGTATCATGGGTACAGGTTAGAAGCTAGATATAATTTTATGTTTAAATACCAGTCAATTAATGAATACTTAAATTTGTTTATATTATGCTGATTAGATATATTATAAAATGTTTTTACAAAAAATATTAGTTTAAGTTTAGTTTTATGTTTGTTTAATGTAAATTTCTAGTTTGTATCTAGTTTTAATAAAATGTATCTTTACTATTTTTAAATTTAATTATGTATTATGTGTCGTGGCAAATAAATATTTTCATTTCATTTCATTTCATTTTCATTTCATTTCAACTTTGTTAAATAAAGGTCAGACCGGTGCCGCGCCGCGCAAGTGCAGTTTGCTTCATTGCAATTCATAGAAAATAAATAATATTTGGCATAACATACTACATAATTATATAATAATGAAAGGTCTGTCAATGGCTATAACCTACATTACATCTGAACTGAACAGCACATTCAGTAAGTAAGTACCTGCAAATTTACGTAAAAGCGGGCCCTTTAAATTACTTAGCATAGAATAGCTCGTCACGGCAGGTCATGTTTAGAGTACTGCGTACTGATAAAATGCTATATGACGCGGTACCAAATGTCATGCCATATGGCATGACATTAGAGAGTACTGTTTTGCGCATCTCTAGTTCTAACTCTCTAAACTACTCTTACTTGTGTCTATTGGTAAAACAAAAAATTATTAGTTCTGATGTAAAATAGATCAATCATAATCCTACATTTTCATGGTGTCTATAAATAGAATTTAACATTATTGTGGTTGTGACTCATATTTGGATTGTGTTTAGCTTCTAAGTATCTATCTGAAGTGGTGACTAAACTTATCCAAATGTATTATGAATAGATGTGATTGTTCATATCTAGATGATAAGAAACATCTTGACCATGGTTTTACAAGATGATAAATAAACTAGTTACTAACTGTATAACAATTATAGAATTAAGAATTCTAAGATTGAATTTGTGGTATATCTTCAATTAAGTAGGTAATCAAACAAATTTCCAACTATCAGATCAATCTCACTGGTTTTCTCTTACTCCTCTCAGAGTGTCTCAGATTATACCTATTATTATTATACATATAGTATAATAGTACCAATAACACAAGCTTAGAGCTTACCACAGGGCTCGATATTGCTGTGTGAACTGCCTAACAATATTTAAGTGTCTTTCATATTTTTGAAACTTACTTCACCAAGGGATCAAAGTATGCAGAAGATGTTTGAGATACTGTAGGCGGCTTTACAGGCAAAGCTGACAGTTTTGAGAGTTCAGAACTTTCAATAAGTTTAGCTTGATCTTCCTGTCGAAACACAGGGTTCTGGAAGAAGTCTGGAAAACTTGTTGGTCGTGCATAGCATCGTATTTGAGAGGTTGGAGATCCCCTGTAATAAAAATATTACAGTATTATGTATTCATATCTTTTTTTTTGAACACAAACTTTTACAGTTACCGCCAGAAGAACAAGACAATGGAGCTTATTTTTCGATTCATTTAGGTATCATTCATATTAAATAGAGAGAAAATTTTGCGATTCTGCTGATCAATATTAGTTTTCTCCCTAAAAAAGTAAAGAACAGGCGAAGAAAAATTATCTAACAATCATACCTGACAAGAGAGTGTATTGTTTGCAACGTTCGGCTTTTCGCCAAAATCCGCAGATTATTTGACATAATTAATTAATTTATTGGTGGCGAAAATCGTATACCTAATTATTATGGTAAAAAGTAACCTAGCTTTTTGTTATGATATTGTACTTTTTATCTTCTTCTTCTTTTAGTTTGTGGCACGTCGTAGTGATTATATTCTATTAATGTTTGTGGCTAACGCTAACGTGAAAAAAATAAAAACAATGCAAATTGACATTAATTTGTATAAGTTTTAGATTTAAATGTAGATGTAAATAAATACATGCTTTTCAACTTTTAAGTTTTCTCTAACAATCATAGCTACAAACAATTTTGTTTATAAAAAAGTATGTAGTGATTATTTTCTCGTGATCAATATAGATTTTTGAACAGAGAAGCAAAGAGAATATAATCACTATTGCAGAGAAGGTATTCTACAATAATTTTATGCGCGCGCACCACGGGTTGACAATGACAGTGATGGCTACTCTGGCATTACTGGGCCTGGGCATTACATCAATGTCAGTCAAGTTAACAAAATAAATAAATTTTAGATTTTGAATTATTGTTCTATATTATTTCTAAATGCATTCGCATTATGTCAACAATTATAAAGTTTGAGCTAAAAGAGCTCCGAAAGTTATGTAATGATGAAAATTCTTGTGTTATTGAGAAAAGAGTTACTCAAAATTTAGCACTACAACCATGTAGTCTTGGCAATCTCAAGGAAGCTGTAAAAAGTCTCCTAGATTACAAAATCGGAAAATTTGACAAAGAGTTAGTAGTTTTTTTATTTTGTTTATGTCGCACTGTCCCACTTGATGAGACGTAGGTCGTAATAGAGTATTTCATCTGGTAAATTATAATATGTTTAATGCCATTTGTGTTTATGCTATCTAGGAACAACATGTTTATTATAGACACTTAAACTTAAGTGGCTATGTCAAGTAGACTCTAATCTGAGTTATCAATTTTATGTGAAAGTTCGACAGTGGGCATCTGAGCAAAAGGAAAGAAGTTTCTGGTTTAAATTTTGTTCATGCAGCCATATTTTAACTCTAAGCTTTATTTCTTTCAGGTTCCAAGGAATTCTCCTCAGTTACAAAAACCTTCGAATACTCCAAAATGTTGGCACAATAAGAAATGACAATGCTGATATAAATTTCCAAGTTCAGGCAGATTATTTTATATTTCAGCCATATGTAGGTGCTACAATGGTTGGCATTGTTAATGTCAAAAGTATTACACATTTAGGCATTCTGGTCCACAGGTAATTGTCTATAAATCTATGTATGTTCAGAAAAACAAGGTATACATGAAGTTATTTACTTCTAAGAGTTTGAATTGAAATGAATGAAATGAATTATTTTATTTAACACGACACAATGACACAATTATTAGTTTGCATTAATATGTGTAATATATCTCTTGGTAAACATTGTGCAATATTTTTTTCAGAGTATTCAATGTGGTAATCCCAAGGCCCACAGAAGAACCTGGTAATAAATGGTTGGGAGAAAGCATAAAGGAAGGACAAGAAGTAACATTTAGAATAAAGGTCCTTGACCTTTTTGGAGCTCTTCCATACATTAGAGGAGAACTTGATGAAAGGTAGGTATATTTCTCAATTATAACTTTATTAATACAAATACATATTGAAAATCTAATCTACAACTTAAACAAACAACAATCTGGGGTTTATTATTTTATTTACCTATATTTTATTTATTTACACAGATCAATAAAAATGGGGCCCGATGGTGATGAAGCTGAAACAAAAACATTAAATGTTTCATATGTGAATTTTGATAAAACAAAACCACAAGCACAGTATGTCACACAAACGGAAGATGATCAGCCACAATCCTCTCAAAAGAAAACACCAAGCTCAACAAGAGAACAGCTAAAAAAGAATGGCACCAGCGAGTTAAATGGGTCTCTCAATAGTAAATACAAATCTACTCCTAAAAAAGAAGACAGTAATAGAAGTAAACATCACTAAAAACGAGAATGATTTATGTGATACTGATTATTAACATCTCAGTTTGGATAAAGCAGCCAGAAAGAGTACAATACTTTTAATACATCCCCATTTTTACTAGTATTCAAACAAAACATTTTTTGAATGAATTTTTGCTTATGTATTAAATTGCTTAGCAAAAGCTAAAGTGATTAGGTGTGTTATGTTTTTATTAATCCCTTTTCCCATCTATATCCCTTAGAAGTCACTAAACATTAACCTTATCCTGGAAAGTGTTGGTGGTAGTAATTTTCACGCTAAGCATTCCAATAATCTGTCGAGTATTTTCGTTGGTTTTGTGTACAATTTTGGAGTTCTATAATAATTCTAGAATAATAGTTCGTTGTAAATAGGTTTGCATCGACATCTAAGCCATGTAGTAATCAATCAGTGTTTTCTAATAACTATGCCATTATGTGTATTTATATTATTATCGAGTATTTATTATATAATTATGTATGTTATATTCACATAATAAGAATTTATTTTGTTTTTATGTAATTTATCTTTATTTTATGCACCCAAAGGTTGCCTGGGAGAAATCGCTTTTAGTGATAAGGCCGCCCATTGTAACACTTTTTTTATATTTTTTTGTAATGTGTCTTTGTTTTTTGGTGTGCAATAAAGTATATTGTATTGTATGCCGAATTGCACTTCTAGACCACAATAACGACTTTAATTAAATACACAGTTCTTTTATGTTCTTATACAACTTTCGTTTGTCCATTTACTTCTGTACTCTGTGGTTAATTATTCCTCTCCTTTATTTGTGCCCTTGTGTGGACATGCATCATTTGTTTTGCGCAAAATTATGTTTCAATCATTCATTCATCAAGCTATCAGAATGTGACCATTGTATTATTTTTTGTTAGATCTAATAATGTCTTATTGTCATTTTAAAAACAAAATATAAAAATTTCTAGCTATGTTATGGTTTACCTTGTATTTAATAAAATTACTGGTATTTGTAAAATATATTTATTTAATTTTTCGCAATACAGCTAGACACAGTACCAATTAGTAACGACAATGTCCTATATAAGTTGGCAACACACTACAATAAGACTATCGGTCGCACGGCACGGAAAGCGCTTGTGAGTGTGTGTGAGTGTCTGTGTTTATCGATACGAAGCTAAAAATGCATTTTTATTTTACGCCTTGTGTAAATCTAATGAATTAAATTTATTACCTAAAATATTCAAATGGAGCATATTTTTACTTTCTACAATACCAAAGAATAGTGGAAACTACCATAGTTCAAAAGTACTTGCAGAATTTGTAAAATGTCGAAGAATGGCGAAGTGTCAGCAAACCAAGGTAAAAACGAGTTGTTTTCTGTGCGCTTAGATTTATTGATTGTGATATTTTATTAACATAGTATAACAAATTATTATCCTATAAACTAATTTATTAAAACAGGACCCAGTAGACCGACCTTACCGAAACCGGAACTAACATTATTTGGATCAGACAAACGCAAAGTTTTGGATTTTCAAATTGGTGGTCCGTCTAGTGACGGGGTGGCTTTCGTGCCATTCACAAGCACACCACCAAAACCAAGGCCCCCTACACGAACTATCAGAGATGTCTTACCGGAAAATGCCAGGTAATTACTTAGTTTTTTTCTACAATGTTTACTGCATCAGAAGATATCCAAGGTTGCCTGGAAGAGATTGCTGTTAGTGATAAGGCCGCCCATTGTGGCACTGTTATGTATCTGTTTCTCTGTATGTATTGTCCTGTATATTGTTGGTGTTACAATAAAGTTATTTGTATTGTATTGTATTGTATCCTTTTATCATGATTGTGTCAACAATTTATTCAAAACATTTACGTCACATTATAATCCTCAAACTGTATAAATTTTTCAGAGACAGGTGTAAGATTTACCCATCCATGCAATCATCAGGCAAATTACAACTGTCTGCTACTGAAGTATATGATTTCACAGCAGATGACTTGCAAGACCTTGGCGAAATAGGAAGAGGTGCATTTGGAGCTGTCAACAAAATGGTTCATAGAAAGTAAGTTTATGCTTCCTTGACTATCAATAACATTGATATAATTATGTAGAGTTCCTAATTCTGTGTTAAGAACCATTTCATTATTAGTGTAGAGTAATTTAGTCTTCTGCCTAACCAGCTCTTATGAAAAATCCTGAAGACAATAAACAATAGTTAAAACTTTGTATGTATGTATTTTAATTTATTTAGGTCAAATCGTGTAATGGCTGTCAAACGTATAAGGTCAACTGTTGATGAGAAGGAACAAAAGCAATTGCTGATGGATCTTGAGGTGGTTATGAGGAGCAATGAATGTCCATACATAGTCCAGTTCTATGGAGCGCTGTTCAAAGAGGTAAATGCTTATAATGCAATTTTTCTTAGTCATTAAAGATGAGAGGATTTACTTTAAAAAAAAAAAATTATGTTATTTATTATGAAGTAACAAATCTTAGCATAAACAACACTTGCACCAATAAATTATGTTTGGAATTAAGATCAATGAAATAATGATTACACCTTCATTTTTTCCATTAAGATTACATACTTGCTTGTGTTAAAAAACCAATTAATACAATCATTACATAACTCTTAATAATAATATTTATATTTCAGGGTGATTGTTGGATTTGTATGGAGTTGATGGACACATCATTAGACAAATTTTATAAGTTCATTTGTGAGAGAATGCAGACTCGAATACCTGAGAATATTCTAGCTAAAATTACTCTTGCTACTGTTAAAGCATTAAACTATTTAAAAGAAAAACTTAAAATCATCCACAGGTTTGTACTCATTATTTGGTTAATTTATGAACTAATTATTATTAAATTTTTATTTCTTTTTTGCTAATAAGTGCATACTATTAATTGAATTATTTTTTCAGGGATGTTAAGCCTTCAAACATATTACTGGATAGGAGAGGTAACATTAAGTTATGTGACTTTGGTATATCAGGGAAGCTGGTGGATTCCATTGCTAGGACTCGTGATGCTGGATGTCGACCATACATGGCAGTAAGTTATTTATATTTATTATTGATTTGTTTAATAATTTTCCCACAAGACAATTCATTTATTTTGTAGTGTAAATTATGTATATTATTTTACAGCCCTCAATCAACTATGTCCATAACATAATAAATTCAAAATGGCTAATTACTATAGATTTAACATACTTTCCTAGAAGATTTGTAGTCCAGTCAATTTAGACATTCGAAGTTACAAAAAGTCCCAACAGGCTGAAGGCTGAATTCAGCTTGTTGGGACTACTTGGGACTTTATGTAACTTCACTCTCATTTTTATGTCTAAATTGACCGGGCTATTATGTAATTTATGGAAATAAATGACAAATCTTTAATACTTTTTTTAATTTCTGAAATATCTCATAGTTGCTAAACTGATCACATTCAAAAAGAGGAAAACAAAATCTTTTGACTTAGTACAATTAACCAACCATTGTGACTTATCAATATTGAATCTTGTAGTGTATGAACCCCTTGTTGTGTTCCAGCCCGAGCGCATCGACCCGGGGCGCGCGCGCGGCTACGACGTGCGCTCGGACGTGTGGTCGCTCGGCATCACGCTCATGGAGGTGGCCACCGGCGCCTTCCCCTACCCGCGCTGGGGCTCCGTCTTCGAGCAGCTGCAGCAGGTAACTCCAATCCAGAGGTGGTGATTTGAGGCGACCGTGAAAGTCAAGTGTGCTCTCGCTTAGCCAACACGACCATAAATTAATTAAAATAAACTATTTAAAAATGTAACAAAGGCCAAATGGCTGCCATGCACACTCCTATGCGCCAAAAAAGTAAAACTCTCAGTTTAATGTTGGTTTGTCCCTGTGTACCAAACTAACACTGGTTTTCAGACCTGCTCACATTTGGGTGACAGCTCACACAGAATCCAAAGGCATACAATAAAATTAAATAAATCAAATTTGTTAATGTCTTTTATATTATTTTTCAGGTGGTGCAGGGCGACCCTCCAAGGCTCACTAACAACAACAACGCCTTCTCTAACAATTTTGTCAACTTTGTGAATACTTGGTGAGTTTTTCTGTTGATTAGTAAAGCTAGGAAGGTAATACTGAAACCTTGGCTTTATCCATTACCCGCTCTGTACTGTACCCAATTTTACTTTTGACTTTTTTTAAATGGTTTTATACCTTAAGCTAACTCCTTCTAGTATTCGCCTGTATGCGTTAAAAAATCATGCTACGCCATTATGTTAGATACTCAAATGTGTGTTATACCTGATACTTAAATTAACCACTTATAATTTTTAAATATAATAAGAAAAGTGTTACATATTATTTGCTTTTAAATTTTTTAATTTACTTTAGTATAAAGAGGCAAACACTTGCCTAATCTATAATTACACTTACCTAATAATTTCTATGTTGTTTAAATAATCTATTTTGTTTCTCTTCAGCCTCATCAAAGAAGAAACTCAACGCCCAAAATACAATAAGCTATTAGAACATCCATTTATCAAAGGCATCGACACAAGCCGCGCGGACGTGGCGGCGCACGTGTGCGAGATACTGGAAGCCATGGAGCGCAACGGAGTCAGCCCCTTCACCACGGACCAGCCCGCACAGGCCTGGCTGGATTAGTCATAATGTTTTGTGTGATGGAATTGTACTTCACTTTACACTCTCGCAATATTTTATCATACAGCCACGGTTCAGGCTCACAATCTCCAGTTCAAGCTTGTTATGAAGATATGGACCTGCTTAAGTAGTGTTGGATAGTGATTTCAGATTTGCCACAGACATTAATAGCATTTATATTTTTGCACTTAGAGACAAGGTTAAAGGATGCTGGTTTGTTTCAATGTTTTTATGAACATGCTAGGAGTCACATGTAGGATATGCAAATTTAATTGATAGACGCTTGTAGCGACGAAGAGTGCTTACGTTTGCAAGCCTTTGAAGGTTAGTCTTAAAATATCGGGTCAATATTTCAATAACTGGTGGTGTAGTTTCTATTGTTGTATGCCCAGTCCTTTCTACCACCTTATATTAACTTATACTGTTACCTAAAGTTCAGTAATGGGAGACTAGTCAGCAATAGTTGGGCGGCGGTAATTAACAGGGTGACATTTATTAAAGTTTCTCTACATGTTCTTGGTCTCACCATTAGCCGAGGAAGTTCATATATTTATGGGTATGATTAGAATGAGCTGGTTAGTTATTTGATATTAGAAAAGGCATGGTGGGGCCACGAAATAAACTTCTTGACGTCATGCATTTTAAATGAATTGGATTATTGCTTTTAATTAATTTATCTTTCTTGGAATAGTGCTGGTCATGTGAGTGAACCTAACTTCCTACTGTTAATGTGAAAATTGTTTTTAGCAAAATGTCTTTTGTCTGGTTTATGGTCAGGTAGGAAATAATTATATTTAGGAAATTTTATAAATTTGTATATATTTAACAATAGCAGGTTGTTATAATTTAAACTGAGTTATATTGTTCTCTATCATTATGATTATTTTATTCTAATTGGCCCAAAGACAATCTAAGAATGATTCAATCTACTAAACTTAGTATTAATTTATTATCATTTTCATGGACACAGTAGGTATAAACATGATATAAGTATAAACATGGTATACTTGAATATGTGTTTCAATTGCATTCATAGGACTCATAGGTATGTCTTTAAGTATCAACATGTATAATGTTATTTAGGTTTGATATATACCTTATTAATTTTAATCATTATTGAAATCATGATATATTTTATTACAACTAATAACATATTTTTTGCACAGTTTATACAAGTATTTTGTTGAAGATATCATGTATAAATAAAGTTATAACTGTGTTACCTCCTTGTGTATTTAAATAAAGTAAATATCACAAGAGTAATCCAAAATTGAAAATATCCTTTTATGGTTATCAACTATAATAATCAACCTATTTATACCCACATTCTATAATACTAAAGAAAGTAAAATGAATGTGATTACCAGATATTGGTATCTTACCATTACGTCAAGCCATGCATTGTTATTATTTAATTATTTTAAGTTATAAATAGTTTAAGAAAACAGTAAAAGATGAAAATTTGTTATAACATTTCTGGCCATAAATTTCACTTAATTATAGCATTTGGTTCTCATTATTTGTAAAAAAAATTAAAGAGTAGATTGAGTATGATCATAAAACATTGTTTTATTTATTTAATTTTGAACTTAATTTTACTTTACTTTAATATATTTAAAGACTAACCTTAAAAATCTGATAACAAGGGTGTTTAAAGTAAACAATATTTGGCATTTAACTTATTCTAATACTTCTCCCATTTTTTGAGAATTAAGTACTTGACCAAACTTTACAAACAGTTTATATTTTGTATTATCTGAAAGATGAGGTGTAAGATAGAGGAAATCTGTTTTTTTTACACCTACATCAAGTAAAGGTACCCAATCTTCTGCCAGTATTATTTTGTCTACTCGTTTGCCCCAGAAATCTACAGAAGATATTTTAATATGTTCATTGTTGTCACTTATGTACAGAAATCCAATGATGTTCTGAAAGGGTAAACTACCCAATGACAGTGCAGCCATTCCTGTAACACCTAAAAAAGAATAAATCGATAAATTAGAAATATCAAAGTAGTTAAAACTGGCCTAACTGGTAGATAAATAAGTGGTAGAGTAGATAAGATGTTAATTAATTTAAAAAAAATAACTACCTATGGTAGCTGCTGTAACAAAGCTTTGCTCTGCCAAGACATTAGACATTTCTAATAAACCAATACTAGGTACTGCTATACAAGATCCCATAGTATGATATACTTTCAGTCTGTTGAATAATGCAAAATATTTGATAAAAGGGAACTTGAAAACTGTTTCAAAGTTAGGTTCTTTTGTGGTTGTTGAACAAAACCTCGTACGGGGTTTGTATAGCAAACTCGCAATAGATTTTAGCAAGATCATTGTGTCTATTTCTTTACAGTACTGCTATTCTTGTCTCTATTTTGAAATTCGTAGAACAAAATTACATTCAATTCAAATGTAAACAAACCCGAATCAAAACACAGGTGATTTTGACATACATATGAATTAAAAATTTGAATTATTCTTGATAATTACTGTCACTTTCAATCCAAATTCAAATGTCAATGTCACTCAGACAGATAATGTAATGTAAACAAAAATATTTCACTCCAGCATGGTTTTTATTTTTGTTGTGGAGTAAGTTATTGGTTATATTGTACAATGTTGAATATTTCTCTCTGAAATTCTAGTTTACAGTCACATTCAACTTGAATTTGGATTATTAGCCATCATGGCGAATTTGAAAGAAATGTAAGTACCTACTTGTAAGATAGTATCTTCTTCCACTTGCCAATGTAAATGTGCTCTTTCCTTATTATTTATTAATATCTCTTATTTTGCAGATACGAAAAAACCGAAGAGTACACAGCGTTTTATACAGGCGGTGAAATCCAATGGACGACCAATGGTGACCATCTTCTGTGTCTTTGCAACGATGTTATCAAAATTGTTGATGTAAGCACCCTTTCTATTGTTTGTACTATTGGAGAAACTGATGATGAAGCTGAAACAGATCAGATTTACACTTTTCAAATGTCACACAATAATGAAACAGTAGTCACTGCTCACAAAAGTGGACTGATGAAAATGTGGGACAGGCATACGGGTGCGCAACTCAAAATGTGGAGGTCAAGCCACAAAGGTCCAGTAGCAAGGTTAGCCTATGATTCTGCTGATGAAAATATAGCTTCAGGTGGCTCTGATGGTAATATTCGTCTCTGGGACCTGGCTCACAACACCTGTACTAGTAGTCTTCGTGGAGCTATGGGTGTATTTTCTGTGTTAAAATACCATTCCGATTCAAATAAGCAACTTATATTTGGTGCAGCTGATGATACTAAAATAAGGTCTTGGAACTCCAAAACTGGGCAAGAAGTTGCTGTATATTCAGGACATTTCAGTAAAATTACCTCTCTTCAATTTGTATCTGATGGAGTGCACATGGTTAGCTCCGGCAGAGATAGAGTCATCATTCTGTGGAATTTAAATGAGACTAAATCTCTGAAAGTAATACCTGTTTATGAATGTATTGAAGGATTAGTGTTGATGCCCCCATCTTTTAAAATACCAAATTTCGAGAAAAAACTAGAAACTGCAGGTATTTATGTAGCCTGTGCAGGTGAAAAAGGAGTTATTAAAGTTTGGAATATGCTTATGAATAAACTAATGTATGAACAAAAAAACAGCCTAGTTAGTCCTGCTACTGAGGAAGGTGGATTAGCAGTCACACATTTAATGATAAATGAAATATCTAACAAGCTTTCCATTGTGACTGCAGACCACAACATTATTGTCCAAGACATTGAATCATTTGATTGTGTCAAACAAATGGTAGGATTCACAGATGAAGTCTTGGATATAATATTTGTTGGATCAGAAGAGAAGCATATTGTTGTAGCTACTAACAGTAGAGATCTAAAATACTATGAAATTGATAGTATGAATTGTCAAATAATAAAAGGACATACAGATATAGTTCTCTCACTAGCTGCCTTTCCCACAAAGCCTGACATGTTTATATCTGCTGGAAAAGACAATTCTGTTAGGATCTGGCTGCAAACTCCTGAAAATGGTATCACATGCATTGGAGTTGGGTCCAGACACACTGCTTCTGTAGGATCAGTTTTCACTGCCCAGACATCAAACAACTTTTTTACTTCAGTTGGTCAAGACAACTGTCTAAAATTATGGACTGTACCAAAAGAATTCACCACATGTGACCAAAAAATTAAATCATCACACACAGAATTGGCACATCAGATGGACATTAACTGTGTAACTGTTTCACCAAATGATAAGATGATAGCTACAGGGTCACAGGATAAGACTTGCAAACTTTGGACAGAGGAATTAAGTCTGCTTGGTGTGCTAAAGGGTCACAGAAGGGGAGTGTGGTGTGTCCGATTTTCACCTGTGGATCAAGTTGTAGTGACTTCCTCTGCTGATTCCAGTCTGAAATTGTGGTCCATTGCTGATCTTAGTTGCCTTAAAACATTTGAAGGCCATGAGAGCTCAGTAGTAATGATAGAATTTTTAAGCAGGGGACAGCAAATTATTTCGTCTGGAGCAGATGGGCTTTTAAAACTTTGGAACATAAAGACATCAGAATGCAAAATGTCTCTTGATAATCATGATGGAAAAGTCTGGTCGTTAGCGTTAAGTAAAGACGAGTCGATGGCTATTACTGGAGGATCTGATTCTAAGTTGGTGAAGCTAAAAGATGTGACGGCCGAGAAACGAGAGAAAATGGCCAAGGAACGAGAAGAAATGATTTTACAGGAGCAGGAGCTAATGAACTTGTTGCATGACAAAAAATTAGTTAAAGCCTTGAAATTGGCAATTCGAATGGAAAGACCTTTTCAAGTATTGAAGATAGTAAACGAAGTTTTGAAAGGTGGAAACGAAAAACTCAGAGAAACTCTAAAGGAAATAAATCACACCCAGAAAGAGTCCCTACTCAAATTCGCGGCGGAATGGAACACTAATACCAAAAACTGCCATGCTGCCCAGCTTGTTTTCAATATCCTTTCACCTGAGATTATATCTGGAAATCTCAGGGTGCCTGCTCTAGGTAGTTTCATTGAAGGTGCCTTACCTTATACGGAACGGCACTTTGAACGCTTAACCAACTTGATGCAAGATCTTCACTTTATTACGTATACTGTAAATTGTATGACTCCTCATGCTATGGAAAGTTGAAGTTTGTAATATGGGAATAAAATAGTTCAAAAACAATTTGTCGTGGTGGTTTTCCTTGTCTTCGTAAGATTTCCTGCAAGTCTTACAAATCGCGTCGTATTCGTTGTCTTAAATAGGTAGACATTAGTGGCGCTTCGGCGTTTGCACAGCCTTTACCGCCCGCGCCGGCCACGCTGTAGTGTGCATTCAGAAGGCTGCGTGCGCGCAGTACTAGTGATTCGATCCCGCGAAGCGGACCTTCCCCCATCCGCGAAATTATTAGTTTTAGTTCTCGATGAATTAATTTGTTTACAATGGACTTAAGAATTGCACTGTTTTGTGCATTCGCGTGCTTTCTTATCGGTGGCATTTATGGACAGAAATCACCTGGGTATGTCTTTAGCTATGTAAATAAAATAATATTAGAAATATCTCTCTGATAATTATGAGAGAGATATTTCAATAATTATTGAGAAAGTAATTAATTCTTATAAATCAGCAAACATTTGAATGCAACATAGTACCACGTAGGTAGGTATAGATGATCCAATCTTAAAATGAACTCCCCTCCACAAAACCGTGATAATTTCAACGTGTGAGAGGAAATACGTATTGCATCAGTATACTTGTGTGCGTGCTACAACTTTACTGTAACATTGGCTCATCTGTCTGTCAAAGTGATACCGTTTGCTTATACGTTAATGAACATCCAATGACAAAGATCAATTTATGTGTGTTGTATCTATACACCTTTTTCTATGTACGTGTAACCGCGGTGGAGGGGCGTTCAGTTTAAAAATGGTTTTACTATACCTACCTACTCTATCTTGTACGTAAACATTAATTTACGGATAGCTGTAAAAATATGTATTTTATGAATATACACTAGAAACCACAACCATTTATTTTAACAGATAAACATAATTATCAATAGTTTAGAAAAAAATAACTTCAAAACTCTGCTTTTAAGAAAATAAATAATGTCGTAATAAAATAATAACTTAGTTCTAGAGAGAGTAGAGCTAGAGAACTAAATATTTTTTTACGACTCCTCCTATATTGGTCCAAGTATAGTTATCATTATCACCTATCAAGGTGTAGTTTATGGTATATAATATACCTATATATTATTAAAATAAAATATTTTATCATAAATTAAACCTTCAGCTATACGTAAATTTATATTTACTAATAATCAGCTTTATGTAATTAAATTATTTTCGTTTGCGTACTAGGGTAAAAATAATTATTAACATTTTCTGGTTCAATATCACGATTTTGCGATTCTGATTCGGAAGTCCACATCGCCAAACTAATTTGAAACAAACAATAGGTTGTTGAACGTGTGTTAGGCCGAAACGCGTATATTATTGTATTTATAGCTCTGTATTGTGAAGATAGGTGGTCATCACGATTTAAAGTTAGATACTGATATAGCTAGTTATTTGGATTTATGTTTTGGGTTCCTAAAGTACCTATATTAACTACCTTTACATGTTATTCTAGGCAGTAAAATTTTAATTTCGCTGTAATTTGTATATTGTTAGTATACAGTTATAACACGCCCAAATCTTTATAAACTCAGTAAATTTACCTTACGTCTAGGTTACTCTACTATTTTTGCAAATATTTTTTTATGTAACTACGTTATGCTGCAGATATGACCCAACGTTCATGCGTTTTGTTTATGCGTAAGTTATCTGAGAATATCTAATCTAAAAATACCTAGTAAAATTTATAACTTAATAATCCAAAGCAACTTGATTAATTAGTTTATTAAGAACCGTATTATTATAACCTTATTTAACGGTATTTTTTGGGTAATTTAGTCATTTTATAAACGTGGTATCTATTACGTTTATAAAATGACTAAATTAAATAAATTACTTAAAAAATCAATTATATATTAGCGGTGCCCGCGACTTTGTACTGGGGCCATGTCTAATCATAACTGGAGCAAGAATTTTAATAGCCTATCCTGTGTCTCAGACCTCTAAATGTTAAACTACCAAATTTCATCAATTTTAGACCATTGGTTAAGAGTTAGAGTTATGGAGGAACATAATATACATCAATACAGAAAAAAAATCTAAAAATTGTCAAGTTAGTTTCAGTATCATTATATTGAGCTTATAGACACAATTAGGTATCTGTGAAACAAGCTAAATTACTCCATGACCGACCCTTACAGATTACTTATTAGTATACTATAGGTACCTATAGTTTAAACTTTAAAGTATACTAATAAGTAATCTAAGTGGTATCATTAACAAGTAGGTAGGTACCTACTTTAACAAAGTTCTGAAAAAGTTCCCAATTCCAATACCATCATTTGGCGTAAAAGTAAGTTAATTGAGCTGAATACGTTTTAGGTACTTAATTGGCTTGAAACAAAACCATTCCAACTTTTTATTACATTTCTAAAGTTTGTCCTTGATGCCTTTTCCTAAACCGAGACCACAAGAGATGTGATCTCTTACAAAAAATCCGAAATGTGTATTACTCACTCTTAAACTCGGAAAACTCGTTAGTTTTTGCAGATTATATAACCTACAAATAAGTAATAATGTAACAAACCCGCACTTAGCCAGCGTGGTGAAATCTCACTCGTCTCGAGAAAAGTTCCCTGTGTCCCAGCTGTGGGAACGTCAAGAGGTGTAATAAAAGCGAAACTTTGTACGAATGGAAATGGATGTATGTAACTCTATTACCTACTAGAAAACTACTGGACAGTTTTAAATTAAACTTTACAATTATACATAAGTTTAACACGTAGATTCATTAACTTGTTATTTAAATAAATAAATAATAATATTCCTATTTTTAATTTAGCCTTTAATATTCCTATTCTTAATTAAGTATTTTGTGCCAATCGAAATCTGCTAATTCATTTCGGACGTGTAGTAAAAAAAATTATAATCGGGGAACGGAAATCGGAATAACTAAGTATGCATAGAATCCAAACACATTCCTTAATTTTGCATGTATCTACTATCTACCCTACAAAGAGAACATCGGCCTTTATATTAAACACAAAAAAAAACAAAATAAAAACCATCATTCGAACGTCGCGTCGTTTGCACTTGACCGGATTAATTTGGGTACCTACTGCAATGCAAAGAATCGCTAACTTTTTGTGTCATTTGTTTAGGAAGTCTTTTCTTAGTTACCTACTTTATTTATTTTGTGCTGGTGTAGCAACCCAACCCAACCAATACGGTATACTTACCTAAGAATAAACAAAACAGTTTTGTTAGTGAAATAAACAATTAACTTTTTTTTCAGTTACTTACATATTTCCGAAATGTGAAATACTTACCTAGTGGTTATTCGAGCAGAAGACTTTTTTATATTTTAATTTTTTCCTATTTGGGTGGCTCCTCCTTCATATTCATTTTTTAGGGTTCCGTAGCCAAATGGCAAAAACGGAACCCTTATAGATTCGTCATGTCCGTCCGTCCGTCCGTCCGTCCGTCCGTCCGTCCCTCCGTCCGTCCGTCCGTCCGTCCGTCCGTATGTCACAGCCGTTTTTCTCCGAAACTATAAGAGCTATAAAGCTGAAATTTGGTAGGTAGATGTATTTCGTGAACCGCACTAAGATTTTATAAAAAAATTGAAAAATAAATAATTAAATTTGGGGGTCCCCCATATACGTATACTTAGAACCGAAAATTTAAAAATAAAATTTCATTGAACACATACGTGTGGGGTATCTATGAATAGGTCTTCAAAAATCAAAACAATGTTTCAAACACCATTTAATTCTAAACTTAATAGTTTGGACGTGAGACTCTTCCAAAGTGGAAAACAGAGTGTCCCCCCCCCTCTAATTTCTAAAATAAGAGGATGATAAATCTAGAAAAAATATATATTGTACATAACCATAAAAACTAACAACGAAAATTGGTTTGAACGAAATCTATCCAGTTGTTTTTTTATAATACGTCATAAACTATTTCATATAAACAATTGCTGCGGAAGCCTACATGGGCGAGTCCGACTCGCACTTGGCCACTTTTTTACAACTACAGGAACATCACAGAACACTTAGTCACGTCAACAAAATTATTCATTTATGAAAGGTGAAATGATGAGGGATGCAACATTTGTTTCTTCAAAAGTACCTACTTTATAAATAGTACCTACAATCTTTGAAATTTCTTTAAATTTCAAAGTATCTAATGGGGCGTTACTTCCTTCAAGATTTTTCCAGAATTGATATGGGTAAGGTTAAATTACATTAGCGATAGATGACCTACGTGCTATACCTACCTATAATAAAATTATTTTGCCTGTATGCGTTACTTATCTGTTAGGTAGTCATTAAGTCATTTAATGGAGTAAATATATTAAAATAAATCGTCAGGGACTTTTACCGACTGACTAACCTACTGGCTATATGCTGCTTAACCTTAAATTTTATGTCTATATTTCCATAAAATCTTAAAGATAACTTGTACACCTTATCACATACCTTCATACTAATCTATATCTACTGATTTATAGGAGTGAAGTGAAAGTTTGCACTGATATCATATAGTAGTTTTGCATAGAAAAGATGTTTATGTACCTATGATATGGTACTGTATCCCAATTTCACCTTTGGAAAGAGCAGTTTACCTAATAGCCGTTTACAGAAAGATAATGTTTCAAAAACAACATACGTAGGTAGGTACTTTTGATCCGCAATATTTATAAACAAAGTACAGCTTCCATCATGCCAGCTTCTGTAGGTCAATCTTTTAATGTGGCATGGTGTGTCAAACAAGGAGACCCGCTTTCCCCAAAACAGAGGTTAACAGTCCTTCGCTTGGCTGACGATATTGTCCTTTTTGCTATCTCAACTTCTGAGTTATAATCTATGCTGCAAGCAACGCAAGCTTTGAAATTGGACTGAAAATGAACCCTACATGCAACCCTAAGACCAGGGTTAGTCTAGATGGGAAAGAATCACACAACTTGGAAGACTACAATATACCTTGGCCAAATTGTATTCTTAAACTCCAGTTATGGTTGAGATGAGAACTCGGTTTTTAAAGTTGTTTACGCGTATACCTTAATACCTAGGACAGACAGCCCAATATATAGGTCAACTTTGTGAAGGAGATCATTACTTACAAGTTTTTCTTAAAACTTATATAATATCCAGCAATTTTTATTTATTAAAATTATAAATATTATAGGTTTAGGTAACTCGATCTTTTCCGTAAATTTAATTTTCAGAGGAAATTTCCTCCTAACCCGGGTTTTGTTACATCCCGGAATGTGTAGGTAATAATATTACCTGTATATTTATTATTAAAATATTATATAACTCTACCTTTCCGTAAATTTAATTTTCGGAGGAAGTTTCCCCCTAACCCGGTATTGTTACCGGAATGTGTAACTTATATTATATTGTCAGTAGGTATATTTATTATTTAACACTATAAATGCAACGCTATGTATGATATCATGCTATTCTATGTACATATTATCATATTTTTATCCGTAATAAATATCCATCCCCTTAACCTCAGTCGGTTCCAGTTGTAGTTGCAATCGTATAAAACTAAAAACTAAATTTAGGTATAAGCCGCGCACTTAAAGAATTGATTTATAAATGGCGTCCGCTCGCATGCGTTCTCGCTCACTCTCTATCGCTGTCTATACTTTTATCCTGGTTTTGCCAATCGTACCATAAATACCCGCCGCCATTTTCAAATCAATTTTCTATCTGCGCGGGTTATACCGACACGTTCGTGTAAAACTAAAAAAAATCTCTAGCTTTTCACCCGCGCTTTTATTATAATGCGTTATAATATAATACTTAGATTTTCTTGCTGTAAAAGTAGCAATGTGATATTCTGTCATGTCATGTTAGAGAAGCTATATTATTATAAAGTTTCATCCAAGGCAGAGTGTACTGGAATAATTTAATTTTATGAACTTTTGTACATACATACATTCCTGCAAATAAATGATTTGATTTGACAGTGTGCCTTTAGGGCTTCACCGCCGATTTCGGACGTAAAATTTGCAACAAAATAGGCGCACACTTTTACTATACCTTTAATAAAACGATCGCTCAGTTTCATTGAGGCGACAGACCGAGGAAGCGGCTAATTGACCTTTTATGAAGTTTTTACAGCTCAAGGTGGTGATGAATTGTTCACTGTCTTTCTATCGCTATCATCCATCAACCGGACGCTGTTTTAAAATTTATAAATTCTCAGCTCTTGTTTGTTTTCACTTCACTTACAATGTTACCAACTTTTTATAGCTTTAAATTCATTTTCTCCATGTTTTACATATAATTGCCTACGGAAAACTATTGTAAAAATTGGGTATGTAGTTTTTATGCATTTATTTATTTTATTTTATTTATGTATTTAGGCACAGCCAACAGTACATACCTATGACAAAAATACATATAATAGAATGAATTTAGACTTAGGTAGGCCTTTTACAGGCTAGTCATTCATTGTGTTCTAGTAATTATTAAAACCATCAGCCCTTGTTTGATGACTCACTAACCATTGATAACTCTATTATCAATGATCATTACCTACATTTTAAACGCAGGGAGGTACTTCATTTTCTTCAGTTTTCCTGACATTTTCCTCACAGATAATGAATATAAAAACTGGATAGCTTTTCTGCTTTTATCGCTGTGTCTTATCTGAATTCTGTTGTTATGAAGCCTATTGTTCAATTTTTTACAGTTATGTCGGTTTAAGTACGTCGGAACAAATAAGAGTATTTGAATAGGGTATCAGTTATGGGTAAATTATAGGTGTAGGTAAAGTCATGTACGTTGTAGGTCCATATCGAATCAATTATGCATGTAAATCACGCATGCTCATATTGGCAGTGACAGTGAATACTGTGATTACACGCTATTACAAAGACCTAGCCTTAGTCTATTCAAGTTAAAGGACTTGTAGGACCATTATTGATTGACCTTACTTGAAGTACTATAAAACTTGTCAATTTAGATACTTAATGGAATCGTTCATAATGTACGTTATTATACTTATTAAAAAAATCATACTCGTGACCTTGTCGATATCAACAATGTTAGATTTAAATTGACGGTATCTTATATTGTGGAAGACTCATTAAATTAGCAATATATCCAATAAATCATTTATTCACAAACGATTGGTATGGTTATATTTATAATACAAAGCAAAAGGAAATATACATAATATTAACGGAACTTAGACAAGAAAACATTACATTTATCTTGCTCATATCTTTTCTATGAAAACTCTACCAATACAACTGCAGAATCGACAGCAATATTTATTACGAATAAGCTAACAGTAAAATAATAAAAAAGTATGTACATATACCTATACAATATATAATTGGTATTTAAAGGTAAGTTAGGTAATTAACTAATAATTTATTAGCACGAACCTTTGCCAAACTAATTAAAATGAAGTTGAAATTATCCATTGCCGTAACGCTAGCGGCGATTGCTAAGTCACATGATGAGGGAATGTGTCCTCGGCGGTACCGCGAAGTTCAAGGCAGGCTGGTGTTGAATTAAAGCATCTTATTTTTATCGTTCAAAGTCATATTAGGGCTCGAATTGTTATGAAACATTAATGTTCATACTCGTACTTGACTGTAGATATGAGGTTAAATAATTACTTTGCAATGTACCCAGCGCCAGGTGTTAATCGGTAGACTGAGATAGGGTTATTAACAAATAACTTGTTGGATAATATTTTAAAGCTGATGAGTTTGTTTGTTTGAAGGCGCTTATGTCAGGAACCAGTCCGGAACTGGTTCAATTTGAAAAGTTATTTATTTGTAGTAGGTACATTAATCGAAGAAGGATAAATACCTTTAGGCTATATTATTTATACATTTTTATAAAAAATATAATCAAATATATAGAGTAGGTACCTCTACCCGTAACACGAGCTTGGAGACCAGGCACCGCCGAAACAAATATCTGATCGTAAAAATGTTTGTTCCGGGGCGGGTGTCGAACCCGCAACCTCCTGCGTGGCAGGCAGATCTTCGCCCGCTGCGCCACATAAGACGTCATTCAAATTCTTCACCAATATCATCGTCTTCTATCATTTGAAATTCCTTTTGATCCCTACACCCATATCTTGAATCCGTTTTATTTTGTCGGGGTTATCTGTGTTGCACCTACTCACCATACCATCAATAAGTAGGTATTATTTTATGGTCCCCATTGCATTGTCATCGGATGGAAGTCAGTAAATGAAACGTGGTGCAGTTTGATTTCCGTATTGTCATGTTAAATGTAATATTGTGTGATTCGTTACCACGTTAAGAGGTTCGATTGCCGCCTCGGGACTACTAGGTATCACTAATTTCACCTTAATCTCTTCGGTACGAGAAAGTACCAACTTAAAATATATAGGTTCCATGTCAAAGCAAGGTCGTGGTAGCTACTAACGACAACACAGCTAATATTTGTGCTAACTGATAACATTATGAACCAATTCTTTGAGATATCAACAAGATTTGCTATCAGATTAAAGCTAAGCCGCTTCCTACGTGGGCAATCATTAAATATGCTTTTCAGTATAAGCAAACGGAGCTAATTAACCGATGTTTGTCCAAACCGTTAAATCTTTTGTTCTTCGAAAATATTATTTTAACTTCCAAAGGTTTTTGTTATAAAGATTGATGACTACTTGTAATTAAGCCGTGGTGGCAAAATGGGAATTATGTGTGCCTTGGCGGTGAAGGCAAACATCGTTAGGAAACCGGCATGTTCTGCGAACTTTGAAAAGTTCGAAGGATATGTAGAACCTCTTGTCTTGTTAAGTGGGACTCTGCTCCCACTAAGCCACCGGCTCTCAACTGCATAATATCTTGCGCTAATTACAAATCGATAATTTGTTTAGCGCACAGTAAAATGGTTGGTTAGGTTTTTGTCACGACCACTTGGATCACGAAAAGCATCTAGTTATTAGTAATAATTTCGCTATTTGCTAATTAGCGTTATAATTACTTCGATATACAAGCGACACGGAACTGTGAAGTTACTACTATGCTAATTGTGATATATAATGTTTGTCTGATGGTAACCAAGTTTTTAAGGACGTCTAGATTAAGACACGCAGGATATTCATAACCTAGGTTACATAATCTTCTTTGAATAGGTACCTACTGTAGTCATTCGTTCTTATACAAGATAATTATGATTTTAATATCAGCTGCAATATAGGCGAGGCGAAATCATTGTAGGTGTATGAAATTATTTAGAAATACCTACATATAGTAGTTATAATAAGAGACGTGTGGCTAAGTGGGAGCACACTCGATTTTCATTCCGAAGAATCTCTCTCGATAAGAGAAAAGTCCCTGTGGTCCAGCAGTGGGAACGTAAGTAGAGGTGTTGAAGATGTGGTATGTGTTTACTGGATATTTAATGAATAGGATACGAACCAGTTATATGAGCCAGTTTAGGTAATCCCAAATATAAATGCGAAAGTATCCCTGTCTGTGTCTGTCGCGCTAAGATCACAACCGAAACAACTGAGCCGATTTAAATAAAATTCGGTATGGAGATAGCTTGAATGCCGGAATAGACTACTTTTGCGTCGGAAAAAATGTTTCCGCGGGAAAAACTATTAAAACGAGAGCAAAGCCGAGAGAAAGGAAGCATAGTTATCTATAAAGGCCGTACTTTGTGTGGAGTGCCAGATCACGCGCCGCTCATCTGCATCAGAATAGAATCCGTCAATCCGTATGTTCCTATTCAACTAAATTATATCTATATATAATACATATTGTAATATGCAAGTATTTACATTACCGTATTTCTGTATGCCGTTCACTCAGCAGTGATAAAGTTTATTCTATAGACTTATCTATAAATTATGTAGGTACCTTACCTACTTATATATTTTTGTAGTCTAGCTAGACCAATGTTCACATTGTAGCTAATTGTGTCGATTTAATTGTTCTATCAATTTTATAATTGGTTCAAGGGCTAAGAGCACTAATAATCATGAGATTGGTAATCGCAGAATATTATTCTTTTTTAATTTGCGAAAAGTTAAGTTTTTTCAAAGTCATCGTTTATTGTTAGGTACCATGTTCCTCGCAATATCTTCTAATATATAAAATTCTCGTGTCACAGTTTTCGTTGCCATACTCCTCCGAAACGGCTTGACCGATTTTGATGAAATTTTTTGTGCTTATCCTGTATCTATGAGAATCGGCCAACATCTATTTTTCATCCCCCTAAATGTTAGGGGTAGTCCACCCCTACATTTTTTTATAGGAAATTATTTATATGGCAAAACAACGTTTGCCGGGTCAGCTAGTGATATATAAAATTAATAAGCAAATTATGTTTATCTAGGTTCATAACATAACGCTACTAACAAAATGTTATTTTCTGCACTCTGTATGTGTAGGTAAATATAAATAACGTTTGTACAAAAAAGCCACGTCTTCAACAATGACGCACTCGTTAAAAAAGTCAACAACGGCATCCTCACAAATAAAATAATCTAAACATCTGGAGTGCCTACTTACTGCCTGATTGCTACTGAATTAACCAACTATCATGGACAAATATGAGTAATCTATTTGTCCGTGCAACTGTAGCGTATTTTCGTATGTTAACAATATGAGTTATGTATTATACCTACATAGTAGGCAGGTCGCAATAAAATAATAGGTACCATATATTACTGGACAATTCCCACAGCAACATCTAGCCCCGTGATAAGCTCTAAGCTTGTGTTACGGGTGCTGGATTTCTGATATACTTAATAGAATATACATAGGTACATAGATATATATAAATATATTGGTGATTCGTCCGTGACCCAACCAACGATTGTAACACTTCTTCTTTCCATATACAGTGCCAGCATAGGGCTGGACTGTCCAAGCCTGGACAAAGGCGACACGTACACGCAGTCCGAGTTCCTGTCGCGTTTGGCGCACGAGTGCCGCTACGACCGCCTGCTGCTGCCCACCTACCTGACCAAAGAGACCGTGGACGTGCACGCCAGCGCCTACGTCTACTTCATTCAGCCGGCTGAGGCTCATGACTTGGTAAGATCAGAAGACTTAGATAATTGACCGAGCGAGCGAATAATAAATAAATATTACCTATAGTACGGGAGGCGACGATGCTAAATGGGGATTTACTCGAGCGTCAAAGAGACCTATTGGGTTGCATTTGGTAGATGATAAGAAGAAAAAAATTGTATGAGACCGATGTGTTTCATCAGTGGGGGAAGCGGCAATAGATAATTAAAAACTTATTTAAAAAAATAATGTTGGACGTACTTAAGCGCGTCAGTTAGTGATAGATTCTATGAATCAGATTCAATAAATTGAAAATCAGCTTAACATACCTACATACTTAAAGATAATTTAGGAAATATGATTGATAATATAGTTTGTAAATCTGATTGTTTACACGATTGGGGTGAAAGTACGTAAAAGTTAAAAAAATAAAAATCGCGACTCACTTTTTATCGAAAAAAAGAACAAAAAAACTGGCATTTCTAAAGGTGTTAGAGCGTCAGATTTAGATGTATATGGTTCATCTCTATGTTTTTATTCTACCATATCGTAATCTGTCGATTATCTAAAGTGATTCGCCTAATCTGACAAAAACAAATTTTGTTCCCTTATAATTCACGTTCGAACATAGATATATTTTTTAATTTGGTGGAGGTACTTGTCTGGGTACTAGCTATCTCCAGTATCTTAATCTGACGCGCTCGAGTAAATCCCGAAATCCCCTCTTCGGCTCCCCTACTATTAGGTAGGTACTGGACAATTCACACAGCGTCATCTGCCCCGTGGTAAGCTCGAAGCTTGTGTTACGGGTGCTAGCTTTCTGGTATACTTAATATAATATACATACATAGATAGATATTTATGTATATGTTACGGCTAATACCCGAAGTGCGGCTACACCTAGTTCTAACCGGCTAAAACTAGGTGTAGCCACTGACTGTTGGTTAAACCTAGTATTAGCCGATTGTTTTCGGGTAAAACTAGGTCTAGCCTTCATCATGCCGGCTACAACTAGGTCCAGCCATTCCCTGTTGGATAAAACTAGGTCTATCCGATATCACTTCGGCTAGAACTAGGTCCAGACAATCCCTGTTGGATAAAAGTTGTTATTATTCTAATAAATAGTTTATGTTACTTTATAAAAGTGTGATTTATAATTAAAATAACATTCTTTGAATTATAATATGCAACTACTTATTGTCTGTTGTTAAAAAAATATTCCTGGTTGTTCCTATAATATTAAAAATTGCACTCCTAATAATTTGTGTTAATTATTACAATGTGATTTAAAAGAATAAAAAAACTCTCTTCGTTTCTTTTTATTGGATGTTTTTTAATATCTAAAAAAGCTCTGCCGATAGCATGCAATTTTTAATATAATAGGAACAATCAAGAACATTTTTTAACAACAGACAATAAGTAGTTACATATTATAATTCAAAGAATGTTATTTTAATTATAAATCACACTTTTATAAAGTAACATAAACTATTTATTAGAATAATAACAAGTTTTATCCAACAGGGATTGTCTGGACCTAGTTCTAGCCGGAGTGATATCGGATAGACCTAGTTTTATCCAACAGGGAATGGCTGGACCTAGTTGTAGCCGGCATGATGAAGGCTAGACCTAGTTTTACCCGAAAACAATCGGCTAATACTAGGTTTAACCAACAGTCAGTGGCTACACCTAGTTTTAGCCGGTTAGAACTAGGTGTAGCCGCACTTCGGGTATTAGCCGTAACATATATACAATGAATGACAATGCTTGAAAGACTATCTATACTAATATTATAAAGCTGAAGAGTTTGTTTGTTTGAACGCGCTAATCTTAGGAACCGCTGAATACGAACTCGAGTTTTATTAGGATATTTTTGGGCGTCTCATAGAAACATGTTCCACGGATCCTGGCCTAGTAGGTTTATAATTAATGTAGAAGCGAGTTATTTTACTAATCAGTAAGAGACGCTTTAAAAACGAAATATCAAGTATGTTGAGAGTTCAACTATAGCAGAGAATCTGGTACGAGTAAAATAATAATCAAAACCATTCCGGTTTCCTTTTTTTCACATTAGTAAACTCTTAACTCTTAGCTTTTATACACTTAATTTCCTTTACAATAAAAACAGTCAGTTTATTATGAGTTAACGTTTCACTCCTTGTTACAGAACTTCAAACTACATTTCCTGCTCCAACTGCGATGGACAGACCGAAGACTAGCGTACGCACTCTACTCTCCCGAACGACCCAGAATCATCGGGGAGGACGACCTTCGCTCGCGGATCTGGGTGCCACATCTGTACATGTCCAACGAACAGTCTTCTAGCCTCATGGGAACTGACAGCAAGGATGTTCTGATCTCTATAGCTCCTGACGGCGAAGTGCTGTTCAGTAGGCGGATGCAAGCAGTTCTGTACTGCTGGATGAATCTCCAGAAGTTTCCATTTGATGATCAAACTTGTTCTATGAATTTGGAGAGTTGTGAGTACGGCTTTTAACTATAACGCGTTGTTAAATAATAGCTCGCTAGCTCGTTGGCTATGTGTAAAGGAAATGAATAACTATTTTCCAAGATTGATATTTCTTAATCATTGTTTGAGTAAACTTACTACCGTTTAAGACGTTGAAACTTGAAATTGTGATTCATTCATAACCGACATTTTATATCTTGTGTGATTCATTAACAAATAACGAGCAAATAACATGTCCATTTTATTTTCTTGCGTATAACTGATCTATAACCGACATATTTTCCGCTATTTTAAATAATTTTATAAATTTTCCCGAAGTAAAAGTAGCCTATGTCTTAATCCAGGGCGTCAGCTGGCTCCATACCATATAGTCGAGAAGAAATATCAAACGAATTTGTACTAACTATTTGCCTCTATAATATGAGTGTAATCTTGCAGGGAAATACAACGCTTCGATACTGCGGCTTATGTGGGAGAAAGAGAATCCAGTGAGATTGTCGACCGAACTGCACTTAACCGAGTACTCTCTGTTGGACTACTGGACCAACGAGTCCGTGGTCCGCGGAGACATCATGAGCATGCGGTTGGGAGGAGGTAGATGTAACGTATCTTTTTTGTATGTGGCGTTAGAATCATTTTCAGGGGTTATCTTTGACGTGGTTTTATGATTATGAGCGAAAACAAATTGTGATATTACTGGAATATAGCAATTTATTTAACAAAATCCACAGCCCTTAAAAATATATACAACTTTGTTTCATATAACAGAACTTACGGCCAAAAAAAAAATAGTTATGAAGGTTAAATTAAAAGGCAAAAATAAAATGTTTTCATTTCTAAAATTATGAATGAATTTTCGATGAACAAAAAAACATTTCTGGGCAATTCACAAGGCAAAAAATTACGCTATGATAGTCATATATTTTTTAAATTTAATGAAACAAAGTCACTTTCAGCAAAATCGTCCCGGACGAATACGGACTAAATCCAGCAACCACTCATAGAGCCTGAAATAAAGTCACGTCAGAACACCCCTAAATTAAACAAAAGATAAAATAACATTAATTTCCAGCGGGAAACTACAGCGCGCTCAAATTCACGTTCAAACTGGGCAGAGAAGTAGGCTACTATCTCATGGACTACTTCATTCCATCTATGATGATAGTGGCTATGTCGTGGGTCACGTTTTGGCTGCAAGCCGATGCATCAGCTCCTAGGATTACTTTAGGTGAGTAATCACTAATAATTACTTGTTTAACTTTTGCGATTTCAGACACAAACAGAGAGCTTACTATCGGGCTAGATTATGCCGAGCAGAGTTAATTTCTCATGTAGATAATATTAATACAAGCATGGACAACAAAAAAAAAACATAGACTTCATGCTGACAAACAGTTCTAAAATGTTGAAAGACTTTATTATCCAAGTTCACACAAGGTTCCTACTTGAATACCTACTTCAAGTTGAAGTTTGAACTTAGGTACCTACGACCATGACTTTTAATTCTTACAGCCTTTATCACTCTCAATAGCATGAGAATGCCTCAATAACCGCGATTACGGATAATCCTAGATGCTAATCACCTTATCTTTGCAGGCACGGCGACGATGTTATCGTTCATAACTCTCGCGTCATCCCAGGCCAAGACTCTACCGAAGGTGTCTTACATCAAAGCGAGCGAGATCTGGTTCCTGGCTTGCACGGGCTTTATCTTCTCTGCGCTTGTTGAGTTCGCTTTTGTCAACACCATTTGGCGTAGGAAGTAAGTTTTAGATAGATAATAACTATAATGCACTCTTAAACAAAACAATATACAGGATAACAAACTTAACTAATTGTACAATTGGCGACCTTATCGCTAAAAGCGATCTCTTCCAGGCAACCTTTGGATGACTTTGTTTTACTCTTGATCATGCCATGATATTATGTAGGTACATCCCACTTACTTGAGTAGGTATTTTAATTATGTTTTGTTTTACTGAGCAAGTTCCTAATAATAAATAAATAAACTCCTCGAAGTATTTGCATCTTATTGAGATAGTATTCCTCAAATAGGTAGGTAGATACCATTTTATTTAACCACAGCGTCGCGCCATGTTTGAAATATTCGTATCGGCTTGCAAATCTATTTGCCTACTCGTGTATGCAATGTTAGCTTTTGATAAGCTGGATTAGAAAATAATGGTACACATAGATCTATACTATAGAAACTACATACTTACGTATTAAAGTCTTTCAATTTTAGAATTTTATCTACGTACTTTACCAATGTGAAAAACATTTAAATAATAATAAATTAATAATTTATTTGGGTAAAACTACAAAATGTGTGGGTAAAGCCCACACAATTAAAAAAAAAAATTAAAGGTGTTTATTTTTGCCAGAAGAATTGTTTACGAGCCTTACATACTTGCCGACTTAAACAAGGTTGTTTTCACAAGATTAAGAAAGATAGATGGTTTGTAAACGTATGTGCGTAAAATGACTATATTCATAATAAATTAGCGGCTTATTACTGTATAATTTATCGCTGATGCTGATAAAATACATTTTAAGTTATCAAGCTACGTAACTAAGTACATAAGGAAATCTTCCGAATTCAATTTGCAAACGTTTATTTTAGTTCAGCCTTTTTGAGAGTGATAAATAACAAGAAAGAAATAAAACGAAAAGGCGCTGATATTTGACGATGATCCTTTCTCACAAGGTTCTTTTTCACGATTAGAAAAGTACAGTAGTAACACAAAACTATACATTTCCAGGAAAGCAGTAAGCTTAAAGAAGGTCAACAGCAAGTACATCCTGAAGAGTACATTGACCCCGCGGTTGGCGCGAAAGGAGTTCCAGAAAGAGCTGCAGGAGTCGTCTCCGCAGCTCACCAAGTCACGATCCTGCTCATCTCTGCAGCAGGAGACCAACCTGGACCCGGCCGGACCAGGATACAACAACTATCTCACTGTACATGTAAGTTATTCCAGTTCATTCATTCATTCATGTCAGCCGTTGGACGCCCACTGCTGGACATAGGCCTTCCTTAATGATTTCCATTTATTGCGGTCGGACGCGACCTGCATCCACCGCGGGCCAACCACCTTCACCAGGTCATCTGTCCACCTTGTTGGTGGACGTCCAACGCTGCGTTTGCCGATCCGTGGTCTCCACTCGAGAACCTTTCGTTTTCTTTCTATTCCAGTTATCAAAGTTTAAAAAAATATATTTCGAACAGTAAAATCCATAATAATAAAAACAACACATGACTAAGGAAAAAGAAGTAAAATATGAAACAGCGATTAATCTGGGAAAAGAATCATTTTCCTCTCTGATTCATTGATGTTGACTATGCGCGATTCCCTGATGATGATTATCTATTGATAGACAACAGAAACAAGTTATTCCCGATTTTTAAAATGGATAGTGTACCTAACTCGCGTTAGTTTCGAAAGTATAACAGTACGCACTAGTTCTGTAATTAGGTATAGAATAAATTCGAGCTCATGACGTAATGTCTCGATAGCTTAATGGTATAATAAACTTTAGTTTAAATAGGAACACTACCATAGTATAGTCCTGTATAAATAGACCTACAAGAAATCTAGCCGCTAAATTACCAAAAGTGACTAATATTTAGCAAATAATTAATAAGTAAATGTTCTCGAATCATAAACACCATTCATTTTTCAAACAATATTTGGTTGTACAAACTGTGTTGAAATAAAAGCCTTAAACTAACGTTATTCGTAGACCAATATTTTCTGATCACATGACCTGTGAGTAATGAACGATTTGCTCAGCAAACTGAAAGCGATGTGGGGCAAAGATATACCGAGATAATCAAAATAAATAGGAATAGCCTCTAACCACGTTATGTTCTTGGTTTTTAGTTTGTCGGTAACTTTGAGAAGAATTTTTAAACTATGTTCCTTTCTTATACCATTTAACTAATTGCCTTATAAAGTAGTTAAAGTTCAAAAAATCATCATTCTTTATTAATCTCTATGTAATGCACACACCCACCCTCACTTTTGAACGTACGGGTGGTTATAATAGAACCTCCTTTAACATTGCACATAGTAGGTATTAGCGAAACTGAAATGAATACTTCATAAGTATCTACTTTTCGTATTTATAGCTGCCTAACCCATCAAGGGATCGGAAGCCACCAGGAATCCATGGTCAGATTGCATTGTTAGATCGATCTGAACACGTCCACTATTTTGTATCCTTGGTCAGACGGATTAAATAAAAGGGCTCTTGGTCCGATTCGTAGCCATAGTCAGATTCAACAGACACGTCATCGAGTTGACACTGTCTGAACGTGAGCGATCGAGCAGGATAACAATAAATTTGTGTCAGGATAAGTTGACATAAATATAATGTAAATAAAAAAGTATGATTTCTGTTACATTTATAATTTTGAATTATTCATTATTACGTTTATTCCATCCAGTCCGATCAGTAGTTCGATTGTCGAACTGTTTGGAAGTTTTTTTTCCAAACAGTTCTACTGACTAACTTTGACAGTGTCATTGTATAAAGTTTTAGGCGAGAGGAAATAACTGTCTAATAGAAAAATCTTCTTACACTGAATACTTACTAAATTAAGGATAATGTTCTAATTGAGTAGGAACCTGACTTATTAACATGCGAATACATACATACCTATTTATCTTTTATATTTAACTAGCCGACCGCCAACAGCTTCGCTTGCTTTTTTTCATAAAATATATAGCCTTACTCGATAAATGGACTATCCAACACTGTAAGAATTTTTTAAATCGGACCAGCGGTTCCTGAGATTAGCGCGTTCAAACAAACAATCAAACTCTTCAGCTTTATAATATTAGTAGGTATAGATTATATTTTGTAACAAATATATTAGTATTCATTTATTTTATTAACTATCAATTATTCATGTACACATTTCGCAACATTGATAACGCGTTAATGCATCATTCTTCGCTATTTGTTTGTCAATGTTTTATTAGTCAGTCAGCCTACTACAAGTATAATGTTATCAAAATCCTTTTATAATATTGGGTTTCATTGTGTTCTGACTACCGAGGATTTTCATGTTTATTTTATATTGTCATAGTAATTTAAATAAATGATAAATGCGTCAGTTATCTATTTGTGTCTCAGAGCAAGTTATTATTAAATTGAATCATTTATGTTGTAGGTTACTTGCTTTACGTTAGTTACCATTTGTTTTTAACAATACAAACAATACAATGTTCGTATGTACGTGATGTAGGTAGATAGATGCTGATGAGTTTAACAAAATGCTATAATATACCCTCTTTGTCTCTTTGTGTTCTGAGTAGTACCTATGACAAAATTACACACCACTCAGCAATTTGGTCATCAAAGATTCTGCTTAAAAAGGAATCTGATAAAATAAGCAGCATGAACCATTAAAAAATTGGACTCTCCTCTTACCGCTTATGTTCGTCTTTGGTGAGCAAGTGCGTCCACGCTAGGTTTTGTGTCCACTCGAAATAGGCCACACAATCCTTTCGCATGAATGCTTAGTAAAATAAAAATAAAATGACACCGATACCATATCTATATCAGGCACTGCGCTAGTTTTTATTTCATTTTTGTATTCGCCATTCCAGAGTTTCCCATCGGCGATGAACCTCCCCACGATCACCACGCAGAGCTACGACGACATGTCGAAGAACGGACGCTCCAGCGCCGACTCGGACGAGCCGCCCAAGCACCACACCTGGACCACAATGACTCCGCAGGAGATAGCCACCTGGATCGACAAGAGATCGCGTCTCCTCTTCCCGCTTATGTTCGTCTTCTTCAATATCATCTACTGGACGTTCGTTTATTGTTTGTAAATTTAGTGCACCATTCCAAAACTTCCTTTTTGTAACGTCATGAGACGGAAATTAGCAAGAGTTTCTTGTTCGCTGGACCACCTCAGGCAGGATATAGCTCCTGGATCGACAAGAGATAGTGGCTCCTCTTATCGCGTATGTTTGTCTTTGCAATATCATCTATTGGACGTTCGTTTATTGTATGTCAAGTCATTTTTCAAAATCAAAAGGTTAAGTGGAGAACATTCCATTGTCGAAAATTTCATCTTGTTTTTGCAACGTCGTCGGTAGATAGAAACTGAACCTAGCAACAGTTTCTTGTTGGATTTACAACGAAATGTTTAGTCTAGCTATAGATGTCCGATGGCAAAATAAAATGAAGATTGTCTATAAATGTGTACAATATTAGTCTAGTCTGCTTTTAGCATTTCTGCCCATTTTTTTATTTCGTAAGTACCTAATAGATTTTCAGTTTTTTATTGGAATCGTCGGTATATTTTGGCCAAAGGTATTAAAATTGTATACATGTATAAAAGTTGTATATTTATTTATATACCTACTGTATACATTCCTAGAGTGAGATTACTTATTGTAAATTCTGAGTGATTGTTATCCTTTATGTTTTTAGTCTATTCCTATCTTTTTATTAAACACATTATTTATATTAGTTACGTAAGTATTCGAAAATAATTGTGATTGTCTTGTGATCTTCGATAAGTGCCTTCGTTTATAACTAAGAGTATTTTATTAAGAAATTATAATAAATGCTAAGGGGTTGTAACATTATGGAACAGTAGTCTACAAATGATAATATCTATTTTATATTATTTTTAGTTAAGGATGTACGGGGGGTCAGAGCAAACTCGACGATCGGCTAAGTTCGGCTAACAGCGCCACGACAGGGCGAGCGGGCCGCTAAGTAAACATTTCGCGCGCAAGAGCCCGAGCTGAGTATATATTTCGCGCAAAAATCTGACACATCAAATTACTTCTATAATTTGAAATTCATTTTGTAGACCCTAAGATATATAAGGTAATACTAGCGTTCCGCCCCGCGGCTTCGCCTGCGCTAAATATATCCTTAAGCGGATATGTGTATTTTAAAGTTTAAAGTATAAATTCCACACACGGCTTTTCCCGTGTTTTAAATAACTTTCATAAATGTGTATGTATATTATATTAAGTATACATAATCAGAAATCTAGCACCCATAACACAAGATTCTAGCTTACCACGGGGCTAGATGTTGCATTGTGAATTGTCTAGGAACTAGCAATATTTATTGATTTAATTTTATTTATTAGGTTTTTTGGCCGTAAGCTCAGGTATAAGAAAAATGAAAGGGCTGGGGTTTTTATTAATAAATAAATAAAGTTTTCTGAAATAGATTTCTAGACTATGAATTGTTAAAATTCATAGTCTGCCTTTTATTTCTGATTGATTTTATAAACGAAAAGTCAAACCGTTTGATATACTTCAATATTAGATAAAAGTGAATTTATAAAAGAATAAGTTCCTAAACCTTAACCCTTAACTGCATGATTATTTTTCTTAAAGAAAAATTTGTGATGGTCATATTATGTCTTTTAGATAAATAAAGTAAAATAAGATATAAATATTTAAAATTGATTTAAAATAGAATTGAGTTTTAGGGAAAAACTGTTTTTATATTTAGTTCCATATAATATATGGCAAAACATGCAGTGACCTACCAATATTTTAAAATATCATTCGCAGGGCATGCGGAAAGTGGTCAATTTTTTTTTAAAATAATAAAAGACTTTATAAGATAGGTATAACCCGCGCAATAAAAAATGATATTTGACCATGGCGGCGGGTACGTATGGTACGGTTGGCAAAACAATTTCTCAAACAGGCCGGCGTCACGACGAATTTCCCATACAAATATTAATACCAAAATTATTTTTAATTCGAGCATATTTCCATGGTATTATTCAATATTTTTTCATCATTAAATATTTTTAAAAATAAACTTAAAGAACACTATCTTTCCTTGCAGATGTAGTTTATGTATTTATGTTATCTATTAGATATGTCGGGGCAGACAAGAACATCGTTTGAAATATGACTCAGAACCTGTTTGTACCGCGCGCATCGAACTACGGGTTGCGGCGCGCCGACACCATTACTTGTAAAACTGGTTCGGCCGCATCGCGCTACGGGTTGAGGCGCCTCGCCTCGCCGCTGTGCGTCGCCAGGCCGCTTTGTGCTTTGTGCCTTTAAATACGACCGTCGGCCGAGCTAGCAGGACATTCTTGTTTGAGCCGTTGGACGGAACAGTGCTTTGTTAATAAATGTATTCTTGTTTGTGTAGTCGATTGGAACGGTCCTCTGTTTGCAGTAAATTCATTTGTTGTTTGAAGGAACAGTCCTCTTTTTGAAGTAAATTAATAATAATAATCTGTTGGTAATAAATTGAGTCATAGGACCGAAACATTGTAAAATGGAATAAATAATGGACGTTTCTTCGTGGTTTTATTATCAACATAAAGACGACTGTGACGTTAGACCTGTGACTTCATAACCAACTAGAAGCCCTCCTGATAAACACACACAGCTCGACATCCTACACATCTCTCCACACGACATCAGAAGTGGGATAAGAGACCTGAACAAGTGGGATAACAGACCTGAACAAGTGGGATAAGAGACCTGAACAAGTTGGATAACAGACTTGAACAAATGGGATCACAGATCTGAACTTCGGAACTACAAGCTGCTTCCGGACCAGAAAAGATGGTCAATTCATCCAGTGGGATCTGAACTTCGATAGATCTGAACCTCGATAGCCTTGAGACTGTACGCTGCCACAAGACCAAGACAAAGAAGAAGGCAAACCATACTGACGTCAAATTTTGGAACTACCTGCATCTTTATAAAATGATGCAAATACTGACCCAAGAACAAGAAGAAGACTTAGTTAAACCATACTAACGTCAGAGTTTTGGAACTACCTGCACCTTTATAAAATGATGCAAAAACTGACCAAGAAGATGGCTTAGTTAAACCATACTGACGACATATTTTTGGAACTACCTGCATCTTTATAAAATGATGCAAAAACTGACCTAAGACCAAGAAGATGGCTTAGTTAAACCATACTGACGACATATTTTTGGAACTACCTGCATCTTTATAAAATGATGCAAAAACTGACCTAAGACCAAGAAGATGGCTTAGTTAAACCATACTGACGACATATTTTTGGAACTACCTGCGTCTTTATAAAATGATGCAAAAACTTACCCAAGACCAAGAAGATGGCTTAGTTAAACTATACTGACGACATATTTTTGGAACTACCTGCGTCTTTATAAAATGATGCAAAAACTGACCCAGGACCAAGATGCCGAGCAAACAAACAATTGACGATCATACTGACGTCAGAGTTTTGAAACTACCTGCATCTTTAAAAAGTGATGAAAACAAAATTGATGAAACGCAAATCGGTCAGGACTTAGCCGAGCAAATAAACAATAGACCGTCAGAGTTTTGAAACTACCTGCATCTTTAAAAAGTGATGAAAACAAAATTGATGAAACGCAAATCGGTCAGGACTTAGCCGAGCAAATAAACAATAGACGATTATAGTTTTGAAACTACCTGCATCTTTATAAAGTGATCAAATAAATGATGGAACGCAAATTGATCAGGAAAAAGCCGAGCAAATCAATAATTGGATCAAAATTCCAATGAGAATTCCTACGAACCCCTTCTATGAAATATTCTTCAAGAACTAATTAAGTTTCTTTTACAGATTAACTTCCGCACTACGAGTATTTGATGATATACTCCGAGAGGCAGATGCATAGCACGCACCGCCTGTCAGTAGGGCTGTGTCGGTGGAAGAAGACGATGCACTAGGCCCTCAAAACACTACTGCAAGCGAGCCCGTGCCATCCACCTCCCATGCTAGACTGCCTGTGCAAGTCTGAGCAAGACTCCGACAGAAACAAAGTTAAGTTGATCATTTTTATAAATTTTCCCCAGAACTCTTACCCTCCGAGACCTTACCTATTCTTCATTAAAACTTTGTTCAACTCGATGGAGTTGTAAACAGATACCAAACTCAAAAGCAACTCTCTTTGTTACAGACAGTTGCAGACCAGGCAGGTGCAAAACGCGCACCGCCTGTCAGTCATTCCCGCACTACGAGGACCCCTACGAGGCAGATGCAGAGCGCGCACTGCCTGTCAGGATGGCCGAGTAGGCGGATGAATACGATCCTGTAGTTCTACCATGCAACACTTCTACCTAGGCAAGTACCGTAAACTTTAAGCAATATGCAACCAAAACAAACAAACAAAAGAAAGAAAAAGAAAGAAAAGAAAAAAAAAAAAAAATTTTTGGCGAACTATAGATTTTACACAAACTAGACTAACAAACTAAGTAATAAAATACGGATTATGATCTTAAACATCAAATAAGAAATCAGTTTGTGTAACTGAGTCAAAAACAATTTAAATAACTGTATGTCCTAGCATAACATTTTCAGTGCCTCTGGGACCCCAGCATATACCTTTCAAATTATCCTTTATCCCCTGTGGACCACGGTGTAGTATAGCCGCCCAGACCACAGCATCGACCTGCCCGTGAGACTTATTATAAAAATTAAAAATTAAAAACAATGTCATTGCGTGGAGCATAAACATTGATAAAAATAATAACATAACTCGCTCACTGTCCGCTTTCGTTATCCATTATCCTTATAAACATTTTAACTATCATGTTTTAAATTATCGCTGATAATTTGGTGTTTGAGATCAACTTCCTACCTTCTACTAACCTCTAAGAAAAATTCTACTTTATGAGAAATTCCAAGAGTACCTTAATAACCATGCAAGTACGAGGAGTGCAAGCATTGGCCATAAAATTATAAAACAATGTAAATACGTGGAGCATGAACATTGATAACAATAATAATAACTCACTCACTGTCAGTTTTCCTTATTCATTTTTCTAATAAACATTCTAAGTACTGTGTTTTAAACTTTCGCTGATAATTTGGTGGTTGAGATCCAATTATCAGAACAAATAACCTTGCACCAAATTATCAGCTAGTGTACCTTTGAATGGATACCTAGCTCAGAGAAACTTTTTCATCTTTTTCAGAAAAACGACTGGTGCAGAGCGCGCACCATCTATCAGCATGGCCGTGTCGGGGCAGACAAGAACATCGTTTGAAATATGACTCAGAACCTGTTTGTACCGCGCGCATCGAACTACGGGTTGCGGCGCGCCGACACCATTACTTGTAAAACTGGTTCGGCCGCATCGCGCTACGGGTTGAGGCGCCTCGCCTCGCCGCTGTGCGTCGCCAGGCCGCTTTGTGCTTTGTGCCTTTAAATACGACCGTCGGCCGAGCTAGCAGGACATTCTTGTTTGAGCCGTTGGACGGAACAGTGCTTTGTTAATAAATGTATTCTTGTTTGTGTAGTCGATTGGAACGGTCCTCTGTTTGCAGTAAATTCATTTGTTGTTTGAAGGAACAGTCCTCTTTTTGAAGTAAATTAATAATAATAATCTGTTGGTAATAAATTGAGTCATAGGACCGAAACATTGTAAAATGGAATAAATAATGGACGTTTCTTCGTGGTTTTATTATCAACATAAAGACGACTGTGACGTTAGACCTGTGACTTCATAACCAACTAGAAGCCCTCCTGATAAACACACACAGCTCGACATCCTACACATCTCTCCACACGACAGATATGTATTATTAGTATGTAGTAGTGTTTAAATATATATATTTATATATATATATATATAATATATGATATGTAAGTATATATGTGAGTAGGTATTTATTACTATTATTAGTATTTATTTATTTTTAGCTATCTTTTCTGTTTTAAGTTTTCTAATGTAGGTTGTTATGTACACTATCTCCCCACCTTGTAAATGTTTTTTTCTTTATGTCCAGGTTTGCTGTAAGAAAACTCTTTAGGGGTTAAGCACACCCATTGTGTATGTTCTTTTCTTTGTTAAATGTTTTAAATGTAATTGTGTGTACAATAAAGTATTTTTGATTTGATTTGATTTGATTTGATATTATTGTATTATTATTATTTAAATAGTATTTTTATCTCGGTCCCTACAGATTTTGTAAAAAATACTTATTTTAAATAAAAAGTAAAGTACCTAAAGAGTTTAAACAGCTTTGCGTTATAAACCCGGCGTCGGCGCTTTTATAACGTCTTCAATGTGATAATTCATACGAACTAACGCTTTTAAATCAAAAAATAATTTTAATTTAATTTTTAAAGTTTCGGTTCTTAGACCCCCAAATGTAAATGATTTTTTTCAAACTTTTTATGAAATCCTAGTGCGGTTCACGGTATACATCTACTTACAAAATTTTAGCTTTATAGCTATTATAGTTTCGGAGTAAAACGGCTGTGACATACGGACGGACGGACGGACGGATGGACATACGGACGGACGGACGGACGGACGGACGGACGGACATGACGAATCTATAAGGGTTCCGTTTTTGCCATTTGACTACGGAACCCTAAAAAGCGTCGCGTTCTAAAAGCGCCAAAGTGTGAACACGTACTTGGGTATGCAAATGTTCTATTTGAACGCTTTTTTAACGGAAGTTAAAAAAGCTTTTTGTAGCGCGTACTTCACTGTGTGAGTAGGTATAGATAGCGATAGAGAGTGAGCGAGAACGCATGCGAGCGGATGCCATTTATAGATAAATTCTTTATACGCGCAGGTTAAATTAAAAAAATCATAGTTATATTGGTTGTGTGTGAGAGCACTGAAAGCAACGTAGGGTTAAGAAGCACAAAAACGTAGTGATTTGTTTGTTCTATGAAATATCTTAAATTTACTTTTTCATGAATTGACATGACATAATTTATGACAGTTATCATAAATAAATCAAAACTCTTTGAGATCTCAAAACTATAAAAAAGTTTTATTAAGTCTTAATCCATGTATTACTTATGAATTTATTGTTTGAAGTCTCCTCCTGTATTTTATTATAATATTTAAGTACCTACACTTTATTATTATATGTATACTAGGTGCCACCGCGAACTTCGTCTCGCCATATACTTCATATTATGATGCTGTGTGGATTGTCCAATAAGCCACAGACAAAACAGAAATTTGAAATCCAAAGGGCGAAAAATGTTTTGTTGTCAAAAGTGTCATGAACTCTACTGTCTATACGTTTTGTTTACGTTTGTAACGAATGTAGGATAGGTACTTACTTTATCTTTTTACGATTCCGTCGCTTCTTGCACTTATTATACAGATTTCGCATATTTGAAATAAAAACCAAACAAGTACAATAATTTTTCAATTCATTTTTTACGTAATTAGTGCGTTATAATAGCGATCTGAATGCAAGAAACGACGCGATACATGTTGCCCGTGTCAAGGCTGCGGCCAGACTGAATTTGTGACACGAAGATGCCCGAATGGTCAGTTTTCGCGTGAATTTTTTCGCAAATTTAGGATTTCTTATTTTACGGTTAAAATAATAGAAATTTTAACAATCTAACACGCTCTCCCCCTGCTCTATAACCTGTTCGTTTACTGTACAAAGTATCAAGGCTTATTTTAAAGTATTTATTGAATAGCGACGATTTATTGTAAAATTTAGAGCGAACTTTGGATTATTTTTCTATCGAGAAAATTTTATGTAATCGTGTTTTCGTAACTGTAATCCCCTAGCATATATCCTGAACTAAAACATATATTAATCTCAAAGTAAATGCTTTATTATTGTGGAAGATATGTTCGTTAACAAAAAGCAATTTCAAACGATTTGACGTTATATGGGGCCTTAATACGTAAAACGGCTAATGTTTTAGGTCAAATATCAATCTGTACCTCAATGTTACAAGCCCTCTTCAGTATGTTCGCTTTTAGGTTTAGGAGCTGTTTGTAATCTCAGTAATATAAAAGTCGACAGTAGAATTAATCTTTTATTTATAACACTCAAATGCATTACTAAAGAATAAAGCTTCAAAAATGACTAGAAGAAAAGTTTAGAACGCATCTACGCAAACGAGACTACAACAAACCTTACTTTAAAAGTTTTGGGTATAAGTAAAATTATCACAATCAATCCACTGAAATAATAAGTTTGAGCTAATAATTTCCAAAATTGTCTTGACAATATCTCCCTTTAATATGATATTGCCCTGAAAAACAAGCATTGGGTAATTCCATGTATGTTAAAAAACACTTATTTATTTGAAATATATAATATAAATACCCAGAAGAAAGGTTTCTTGTTTGCACACTCCTGTTCTCTCTCTATTTTAGATTTTAATATTATCAGAGCAAGCCATTGCCACTTCTATTTTTTCTCGATTATCTTTTATTAATTGACGTTATATTTGTTCTTCTATTTCCATAGATACGTTTCACAATAGAAATGGGCAACAACACCGTTTAACCCTTAAACACGTTCAACGCGTCACAAATACTTTGTATGTAAATCCAATATACCTTACAGACTAGTTCAGGCGCCCGACTCTTCCCGGTTTCTCAGTGGAGCCATCACGAGGCTGTCGTCGCTTGCATATCGCTTCAAGGTGCCTGAGCTCGCTTGGCTGAAAACATATTGTTTGTTTTTACGGCAGGCGCGCGTCCAGCGGCGCGCCGGAGCCCGAGCTGGAGCCGCGCCCCGACCCGCTGGACCCGCTCGACGACCACGTTAGTAGTATACCTGTATCTGGTGGTTGGGCGCGGCGCGGGCGCGAGGCGCGGCAGGCGCGCGTCCAGCGGCGCGCCGGAGCCCGAGCTGGAGCCGCGCCCCGACCCGCTGGACCCGCTCGACGACCACGTTAGTAGTATACCTGTATCTGGTGGTTGGGCGCGGCGCGGGCGCGAGGCGCGGCAGGCGCGCGTCCAGCGGCGCGCCGGAGCCCGAGCTGGAGCCGCGCCCCGACCCGCTGGACCCGCTCGACGACCACGTTAGTAGTATACCTGTATCTGGTGGTTGGGCGCGGCGCGGGCGCGAGGCGCGGCAGGCGCGCGTCCAGCGGCGCGCCGGAGCCCGAGCTGGAGCCGCGCCCCGACCCGCTGGACCCGCTCGACGACCACGTTAGTAGTATACCTGTATCTGGTGGTTGGGCGCGGCGCGGGCGCGAGGCGCGGCAGGCGCGCGTCCAGCGGCGCGCCGGAGCCCGAGCTGGAGCCGCGCCCCGACCCGCTGGACCCGCTCGACGACCACGTTAGTAGTATACCTGTATCTGGTGGTTGGGCGCGGCGCGGGCGCGAGGCGCGGCAGGCGCGCGTCCAGCGGCGCGCCGGAGCCCGAGCTGGAGCCGCGCCCCGACCCGCTGGACCCGCTCGACGACCACGTTAGTAGTATACCTGTATCTGGTGGTTGGGCGCGGCGCGGGCGCGAGGCGCGGCAGGCGCGCGTCCAGCGGCGCGCCGGAGCCCGAGCTGGAGCCGCGCCCCGACCCGCTGGACCCGCTCGACGACCACGTTAGTAGTATACCTGTATCTGGTGGTTGGGCGCGGCGCGGGCGCGAGGCGCGGCAGGCGCGCGTCCAGCGGCGCGCCGGAGCCCGAGCTGGAGCCGCGCCCCGACCCGCTGGACCCGCTCGACGACCACGTTAGTAGTATACCTGTATCTGGTGGTTGGGCGCGGCGCGGGCGCGAGGCGCGGCAGGCGCGCGTCCAGCGGCGCGCCGGAGCCCGAGCTGGAGCCGCGCCCCGACCCGCTGGACCCGCTCGACGACCACGTTAGCGACGACAAACTAACACATTATAACAATATTAGTTCTATATAGTAGGTACTGCTGGTGAATAAAGGCCTAATCTCTCTCGTCAACAGAGAAGTCCCTGTGTTCCTGCAATGGGAACGTAAATAGGGGTGAAAATTAACAGTTAAATGTTTAACCCCCCCGATGAGGCAAGAAACTTACTCTTAAAAGTAAATTAGATAAACTAAACCTGTATCTAAGGATTACCTTGTAGAAATAGGCGGAAGGCGGTTGGGCGGCGTGTAGATATCGTTACTCTCGGTGTAAGTGGACGCGTGTATCTCCTGCTGGTACAGCTCGTACAGCTGGGCCAACTCCGGCGCAACGCCTAGACCCATCTCTGTGGGTATATTATTAATTTCAGGACAATATGAGTCTTTGTCCTTTGCAAGACTCGCTTGATTACATTATCCTTTTATCACGACATTTTTCAAAATGGCGGCGTTATGGGCATAAACGTTAGAAAATGTCAAAGTCAATATTTTATAAGTATTCACCACACACAACCTCATCAATTATTATCAAAACTCCGCGAAATCTATTACTTTCTTACTACTTTTGGCGAGAGTCGGTAATTGGTAGTCTCAAATTGTAAGAAAGAGTGCTGCACGCTGCTAGTTTGTCTACGAATTTCCTCTGCTCTCCTATGCATGGAGAGTTTTTCCTCGTGGTCTCGTGGTAACTACGGTTGTCTGGAAGAGTCGCTCTCAGCGATAAGGCAACCCTTTGTACTTTTAACTTTTAGATAATATTTAGTTTTTGTAATTCTGTTTTTAGGTATAAGTACAATAAAGTGTTCATTCATTCATTCATTCTCCTCCAGTTTGTCTCTAGACCGTACCTTCAAGTGCGCGTCGCTGACGGGTGATAATCTCGTCCGAGAGTCTCCTCTGCGCGTCTCTCCTCTGCATAGCGAGTTCCCGTCTCCTCAACTCGTGGGCTCTGGCCGCACGTTCGCCTTGTAACGCTAGTTTGTCTGCCTCTAGTTCGTGAACACGGCAGACTAACGCTAGAACCTCGCGTTCTGGGCCGCTACTAATTCGGGCTGGAAGCTCCTGAAAGGGCACGGTTTCTGTAGAGCGTCTTGCTATCTTTATAAAGCAAGGGTACTGGAGTAAAATACTAGTATTTTTAATGAAAAATACTAAGATAAAAATATTAATGATATGAGTAAATGATAAAATGCCAAGAAAGACAATGAATGGTCTTTCTTGGCATTTTATCTGCTAGTAGGTTGGAATGGAGATTGTGTGGTAAGAACGATAAAAAGAAAGACAATAAATATTGTATGGAACGAGGATATTAAATGAAGTTAATGGTAAATGAGCAGAATCGTAAAGCCTGGCATAGATAATAAACAAAAGAAGCGACCGTTTTGGTATAGGAAAGTCAAAGTGGCGATCCTCTTGGTGCAGCAAAAATATTATACCTAGCTAAGATAAGAAGATTCAGGAATTTTGTACATGTATTGTCTGGTTTATTAGGGAAGTAATAGCTCTCTTCACAGCCGCTAGTCTGACCAGACCAGATCCACTGTTAAATAAATACACTGATAATTATTATATTATTACTTACTTATAAATATATTGTACTCATTGACTTGTCCAAGTGATCTTTAGAATTTTATGGAAATAAATGACATAAATCTTTAAATCTATAGTTACCTGTTCCAACTGCGCGCCTCGCAGCCTGACTTGTTCGAGTTGCCTCTCGACGGTGTCTCGCTCGGTCCGCGCGGTCTCCTGCTCTCTCTCCACGGCCGCTAGTTCGGACCAGGCCTGTTCTACTGCTACTTCTGCTTCAGCCCTTTCTGCACTACCACTCGACATACCTGTGCCGCCTCTGGAAATAGAGGGACACTTTATACTATGGATCTATAGCGTTGCATGCTCTAACAAAATAATGTTTGACTCTTTGTATGGTGGAATGATCCTAAGGACCATTCACCCTTCTGAGCCACACAATCGGCGTTCTTTTTACGAACACTGATTATATAAAATACTTACCTATAGCTTTGTTGCGTGCTCATTCTCGCTCCGGGGACATTGATCGGCTTATAAAGCCTGTTGAACCTCGCTTCCCAGTGCGATATCGCGGCATGTTGCCTTTCCGCGTCCAAAGCTAGACCTAACAAATGACTATCTAACTCCATTAGACGTCGACGTAGCCTCATCTGCTGTTTGAAAGTGGATACTATGGATTCGCGAAGGGATTTCAAATGGGCTTCGCTTTCTGCTTTCTCTTCTTTGGTTTTGTCTTCTTCTAATAAGTGGATGTCTTCTCTAGATCTGAGGAAGTTAGAATAGTTTAATACCATTGCTACGTAGGTAAAACAAATCTTTAACTTTATTTTATTTATAATTAGGATATTACAAACCTTGAGGCATCCTTCATTTTCACTTTCAGCCTCGCGATTTCTTCTCGTAAATCATTAATGACACTGCGGTATTGATGAAGATGTTTTGGTGTCTGCACTAACTCTCGTTCAACCTAAAATCAAAGTCGAAAGCTAGAAATTTTATTCCTCGTTTCTAAAACATAATACACAGAGGCCGGGATCCGTAGTACATGGAAATCAAGTGATTACTAACAAGCTAATTTTTGGTGAGTAGCTTCGTTTCGATGAGACGTCCAAAGATATCCTATACCCAACTCTCGATTGTGGTAGCTAACAGAGATATCAAGGATTAAAAAATTCAAGGATGTAAAACCGGGATAACGGACCACAAAATTTGTCGGACAATATGTCCGTTAGATTTTATAAATATTAATTAAGTATACAACAAAAAATCAGCTGGTTAGTAATCATAGTAATCATTTAAATTGACCTCGTTTTCGACACATTTTGGAAATGGCGGACTCTTTGATCAAACCATAGGTTTTGTAGGACAAACATGTTTTTATATAATTTAGATAATTATCTTGAGATATAACATATTGTCCTACAAATTTCGTGGTCCGTTATCCCGGTTTTACATCCTTGAATTTTTTAATCCTTGATATCTCTGTTAGCTACCACAATCGAGAGTTGGGTATAGGATATCTTTGGACGTCTCATCGAAACGAAGCTACTCACCAAAAATTAGCTTGTTAGTAATCACTTGATTTCCATGTACTACGGATCCCGGACTATCAAACATAGCGCAAATCAGGATTCAGAAGAAACATGCAATAAAAAAATCTCAAATAGGTAATACTTATACTAAGAAATATTGTGACCGCGTGGTTTTTTTTTGAGGCGCGCCGCGTGTTTATAAGAGATCCTGCATAATGGTTTTACCTTGTTAGTGATGGAGGATGCCTTCTGTGCGTAGTGTAGCGTGGAGCGCGTGGTTTCTCTGTTCACCGCCCCGGGCGCGACGTGCGCGACCATGGCCGCGCGGCACCGCCCGCCCAACACCTCGCGCAGTAACCGGGTTAACTTCGAGTCGCGGTAGTTCACGTATCTTTACGGACAAGTTTAATCTTTTTTTAGCTACATGAAAAATTGCAATTATAGTTTGGTTGAAAATGTCAAACTGTGTTGACATGCCTGATAATTATCAAAATCGAATTGATTATACCTTAGATTTTAGGTAATTGGATTTTAGTAAATTTTATTTTAATAAATTTTATTTTAATCAATTGGATTTACCAATTAGATGCCCATGAATCTTAAGTAAATTAGGTACCACGTTGGGTGCCAACTTGCTTATTTCAGACAAGTTTTATTAGACTAATTTGTTCGTTAAACCACGATAGTGTTTACATTTTTATTATACATAAGATATTATTTACAATCCATATGATTAAAAAATATTAAATAATAAACAAATAAACTCACCTAGCCCCACCAGATAGTGCCATAATACAGTTTCCCAGCGCAAGAAGAGATCGGTTGATATGAGCCCCTTCCAATCTCCTAGCCCGTAAGCCAGCGCGCTCGGAGCCCGCCAGGTCAATGAGGAATAACCGACCTCTTTGCGTGCCACCTTCTACTTGGCGATTTACTGTTACGCTGAAAATAATAGTTAAAAATACATTGAACCTTTATAAATCGGATGACAGTGCTCTGTACGTAGTACGTACACACGAACACGAATCTGGTCAGGGGACGTGATTTATCAACCAACTGCGAACTGGTCATAAAACTAAACTCTATAACTGTATAACAATACCTACTCTGTAAAAAGTATATTGAACCTACAGCTGAATTTCAACGTTGTTTAACAAAGTTCAACGTTCACTACAGTAAATTACCAACAAGAACATAGGATTGTGCTTCTCGCGGACATTTAGTATTCATAATTTCTGTACACATAGAACATAGACTCAACTAAGTCTATACGGCTAATTGACATAATTAATGTTTGTTGTACGACATGTAGATAAATTAAAAATATGAACTACCCTTTTGGAACTACCACCTTATCCCACAATTGTTTATTACAACAAACGTAACTAATACCTACCAATAAATGAAGTCCAAAAGATCGTGCGAAAGTGCAATTTGTTAGGTGGTTTTATTCAGATATGACTTGACGTCATTAGCAAACTTAAAATACAGCGACTTATATTTTTAATAACCTTCACGGATTAGTTATTAACATCATCATTTAAGCCGTTTGACGTCCGCTTCATGGCAAAGGTTGAAGTTACAAGATAGTTTGAAGATTTCCTGATTCCTAATGGTATTAGAACAGAAGCGTTTTGCCTTGATTTTCCAGCAACTTTCAGTTTAAAGAAATTTATTGGCTCAAAAAATAACACGGTTCAACAACAGCTTTCAACAAATCATCTGTGTAGTACCTAGGCCTACCACTGTAACCTTAGTCACGAAACTTGCAACTGGATTGACTTCAACTCAACTTTACCTGAGCAAAGCATGTCCTCTAGAAGAGTGTTGGTTAGCATGCGTGGGTTCCGCCGTCCTTGCGCGGTCGCCACGCGTCAGCAGCTCCGACACGTGAGCTGCACTGATGGCCTTCACTTCACTGAGACCGGCCACGGTGGGCGCTCCGGAGCCAGCAGACCCCTCGTCACGAAGCTCCAGAAAACCCGCGGCCGGGTTGAGGAGATCTCGAATGTTCTCGTTGTAGATCTCTATGTATGACATCTTGACCTGGAAATGATTTGGCTAGTAAGTTAGTTAAGCGGGACCGGTCAAAGAATAGTAGCTCCACATCTCTTTCTGCAGGTATCGACAAACGCAATGAGGATTGATATACCAGAACACGGGCAACAGCGTTGTTATGTGTTGCTACTCACTTTATTGCGTTTACCTACCAACACGCCTGGTATGGTAAGCTGGATAAATTACCTACAAAACAGCTTGATTTGTTAAACAGTAAATGAGGATGTACATAATATTGTGTAGTTAACATGAGTAATTCCCGAATTAAAATTGAATAAATAAGGATAAATTATTGCCTATTCAGGTATTATCATATACATAGGTAGGTAGTTCAGAACAGAGTTTCGTTTTATTTTCTTCTGTCTTCGAACAAAATAAACAAATATTAACCCAGTTTCCTGATTCAATTAATCAATCGGCTTTTGTTGCTCTTTGATGCGAAATTCAAGGTGAAACGTGAAGGTTTTGTTGTATGAAAGCACTAATGAATGATCGCTGTTTGTCGACCATACACTCATGCCTGTCATTATCGACACAAACAAACAACCATAGGCATATTGAATCTAAGGGTTATAAAGCAGAACAAACATCTAAATAATAGCACGTATTTTTTATTCACAAAACAAATATCGTTACGGGTAAATGACTTTAAACGGGGGAAAATTACTTGTCAGTAGAATTATTATATTTTTTTTAAAGATCCTTTGTTTTTAAATTACCTTTTATGAACATTTGTATAAGTGCCGCGTAGTGCTGGCCTAAGAGTAGTACCAACTCATACATTTATTTCCTTTAGAATGGAAAACCTACCAACCCCTTTACTGCGACAATAATCGAAAAATTTCGTAATTGCTTCCAAAAATTTACTGTAATTCTTAGTGAATCGGCTTAAAAACCACCGCAGTCGTTTATTATTCCAGTGCAGTATTTTTATCTGATGGCTCTACCATAAGCTTCGAGCACCAAATAGCTGTATCTGTACTATATATTGTATAGCCGACCAGTTATTTATTTACTTTACAGTTTCACGTTGTCATATACTAATTCAAATTGTAAAAGTATTAAGTACCGTAGAGCGGCATAAGTTGTAGAATAAACTATCCGTAGAAATTAGTATTTTTATTATTTTCAGTTTATTCTTACAGACTTTATTTTTAAAAAAGTAGGTTACATACAAATATATGTATTTAGTATACTTCATACATTATTAAGGTAGTTAATATTTGACAAGTCAGGATAAAACTGTGGTTTGTTTAGAAAATATTAACCATAATAATGTATAAAACAGTACAGGCAATTAAGCACCATAGCAATAGCAACCTATTTAAATGTGTATCACAGAAAAAAATCATCACGAAACAAAAACTAATTAAGTACCTACCTACGTTATCAATAATGTTGGAAAGGCTCTGACGCCGTAAGGCTACTCGTATCTTTGATATCTGCCGTAATCTACGTTCACACTAATAAAGCACTCCACTTTATCTACAATCTAACTAAACGCTTGGCTTAGCCGATGAATATTTGCTTCAAGAGCTAGTTTAGTGGACGTGAGATGCAAGCCTATGAATAGTACAACCACCTAGCCCGTGTCTTTTAACTCTACATCATCATCATGATAATCACCACTATTAAAGTTCCCACTGCTGGGACACAGGGACTTCTCTTGTCTCTTCACTACGCTGGCCAAGTGCGAGTTGGTGAATGACACATGTCCTTCAAAGTTTTTAAAGTTCTCAAGAGAGCACGTGTTTCTAAGCACAAATCAAAAAGAAAAATCAGGGGTGCATGGCGGGCTTTGAACCTGCGACCTTCGGAATGAATGTCGAGTTTTTTCTCTTGGCTTTCGTCAATCCGACTGAATGTTTATATAAAAAAAACAATTTATTAGTACTATTCTACACCTATTAAACATATATGTATATATAGGTATACCTATAATATATATACTACCCATCAAGGTGTCTAAGAACAGTCTACAAGTTCAAGTTGGCGTGCTTGGGCCTAAAAGGTTAATAGTATGTTACGTCTCACAACAGGCCTGAATATTTGAACGATACCTATTCTACATGAATTGACTGGTGACGTCAGCAACTTTGTAATAGCGCTCTTTGAAAGGGTGAAAATGTAGATAAGGAGCCTACTCGCAACGAAAGCCAGCTTTATGTTCAAAATGATTTCTACTTGATAAATATTCCTACGTAAAATAATAAAAATAGAGGTTGGTTCAAAAGTTTAAGATTTTGGTAAGCTGCGAGCGTGTTAAAGTTAGGTACCTACCTAACGTATACTTATGTCTGGGTGTTATATAATAATATAGGTATTAAAACAATATCTATCTATGTAGGTATGTTATGATACTAGCGTTATAGTTTAAATCTACTCGTAGGACCCACGAGGCCCATCTTTCTAGAAGCTTCCACAGCCATATATGGTACCAGTGGTTCTAGGTATACAAGGCCGATAATGAAGGGTGGATAGAGTGATAGGTTAATGATTGTCCCGTGTCCATCACGCGAGGCATGGTAGTGACCTTGCGGCGGGCGGCACTACCTCCACCGAAACCACCAATGTAATTTGAATCGTGTTTTTTTCCTAGAGATTTAGCTGTCCATACAACATTCTGGTTGATTGTGACTTATGTGAAATAGATAGAGTTTAGAAGAATAGAGAAGAAAAGACTTGGGCAATGATTTCCTTCATATTTTTTAAGAAGTTAATAAATTAGTGTTTACTAAGAATGTAGGCATTTGATCCCAAAGTGAGCCCAAAGAGAGTACTTTATTGTCTAAAAATACCTGTTATGACGAATGAACTGAAATACCTATAACTAGACTGCGTATTGCGACAACGTAATGGAAAGGTACTATATGAGCGAGAAAAGCTATATATGTAATATGTTATATTGTAACTGTGGGAAATTACCGTGTTCTTATACTCGTAGGAAAATTATCTTACTTATACCTTCTTACACAATTTCACATGTCATAATCATAACTATCAGCGATCAAACGGTTGACATCAATTTAGAGAGTCAATTTCTAGAGCGTTACATATGAATTTAACGAACGCAAACCAAGTCACAAGTAAGCCCTTTCGTGTTATGTGCGATCAAAGTTTTGCAAGTGTAAATGGATATGCATAAGAAAACACTAACACGGTTTCCGGCGGTCAAGGTCTTTATTCGTCGGCCGCACGCTCAATTTAATGTAACGTCAGCAGCATAAGCTTAGGTATGCATATTTTTATTATGGAACACATAAATCATAATTAAAAGAATAAGCCAATTAACTCGGTTAATAGGTGTGGGTCACAATTAGAGGTGGATTACAACGTGCAGAGGCAGTGGCAATGCGAGGTCGCACGCTTGGGCTGCAATTTTTAGGGCGCTATTATTTTAGCCTAGGCACAGATTAAATAAAACTATACTTTGGTTCAGTTAATCATAACATATAATAATAAACGTTTACAATTGCCGTTTACAGAACCGATTTATTTAAGGGCCATTGCGACTAGGGCTTCAAGAGGCTATAACTTGCTCGCGTAAACTTTTACAATGACCTTAAACTAAAATTAACTCCTAAGCTCGTATTTTCGTTCAAATCGTTTAACCTTAGTGTAGTGTTCTAAAGTTAAATATCTATGCAACGTATTCGTAATCTTATGAACTCTCTATAACAAAATATATGGATCCACCGTAATTATTACTTGATAAATATCTAAGGTTACTGTCCTATAATTTTTATACCTACTGATCCTACATCCTTAACGCCATTATATGGCGTTAAGGTATTTATAATTGTAGGATTTTTGTGTGAAGTTCTTTGGCCGCCATTCATAATTAAAACGAATCGTCCCACTTGATTACGATAAACTAAGTCGGGGTCGCGGGGAGACTAATGGTCGCAAACTCAAAAAGTTAATAAAACTCCTAATCCCTTCTTGATGCCATCTTTTCTATTTCCACGTAAATAAGCTCTACCTACCTCTAAAATAACGAGGATTCAGGCAAGTGGTCCCACGACAAAGCTGGGACTGCAGTCCCAGTCGCCTGATTAGTTTTTTCTTGTTTATTTCTTTGGGCGAGTGGGACTACTCGTAATTTTAACCTCAAATCTATTGTTTAAAGTACAGTTGGCATCATGTCTTATTGTCCTATTGCAAAAAATAAAATACCAACATAATAATAGGAATTTAAAAATCAGTCTTCGCATCGAAAATATTCACAAAATTGATATTAAACATTGGTCTTTGTTAAAGAATAATAATTATAAATTGAAATTAAATAAAGTAAAATTCGGTTCTATCTCATCAAATCCACGATCTATCTAATGAATTTTATTTTTCTTACTAGGTCCAATACTGAGATGATCTAATGAAATATTATTTGTCATTTAATACACTATCACTTCTAGTCACTTCAAATGGATTTAATGAGAATATTTTTATCCTGATAATTATCATTACGGAACGGTGTCTTACTGCGATTTGCGAATATACAATTTAATAAGTGCTTCATCTCTTAGTGGATTATGCTTGCCTGGTACTTTTCTGTCGTGACGTGATTGATGTAAGATAATTGTAGTTTCAAACCTTTACGAGGCTTGTTCATCTCACATGGGATTATGGTTGCCTGGTACTAGTTGTCTAGGTAATCTCGTAACTTATTTTTAAAACATACAACTACATACCACATTAATTTACTTATACATACATACTATTATTTGATAAAAAATGGAAATTCGAATGATAAAATACAAATAATATTTAATGCTTATTATATGGTAAAATACAACAAAATTCCTACATATTAATTTCATAATACTAGCAAACTTAAATAGTACCTAGGTACATTATGCGACGAGTGTGTAAAGTTAGTGGCTGATAACCACCGAGAAGCCATTGAGGAGTCCTTGAAGATCCGAGGCCTATATTATATTATAAATTATAGCCCTCAGGTGTTAAGAGTAGAATACCTGTTTTGAAACAAAAGGGCAGTCCTTTATGGATATCCTTGTTTTTAGGAATCATTCGCATATAGTTTTTATGGCATTCTTACTAAAAAAATACAATAAAATAAATCCTGAGTTATGTGATTTGATTTTGGTGTTAACTGTACATTAAAGCAAATTGGGTATATGGTCCCAGTCGACCAATTCAAAAATGTGTTCAGGCGTCTGGGACCGCAGTCCAAGTTTTGTATGGGACCACTCGCCTGAATCCTCAAAATAACGCAGTCTAAGCGGCGAGGAAAAAATATAAAGCAGCTTCTTTTAAAGCTTCTATTACAAGTAGTTACTGGTTATATAATTTGACCTATGGTGTTCTACTCTACTAGGTACAACTTTAGCAAATATTTATACAATCGTGCTTGCAAAAACCTTGCAGGAATTAGCACGCGGGAAATATAATTTCCTTTTCGTATTGTTGTGGTGTGTGAAATTATAACTCGTATAACCTGCGCACATATAGAAGCGAATTATAAATGGCGTCCGCTCGCATGCGTTCTCGCTCACTCTCTATCGCTGTCTATACTCACACAGTGAAGTACGCGCTACAAAAAAATAGTCAGTCAGGCCTAATTCGCACGAGAGCTTTTTTAACGTCCGTTAAAAAAGCGTTCAAATAGAACATAATAATTATGTTCTATTTGAACGTTTTAGGCATACCCAAGTACGTGTTCACACGTCGGCGATTTTAGAACGCGACGCTTTTTTATCGAGCAGTGTTGCATTTTCAACGAAAAGTGCTGGTAATAGGCCGTATGAAACTTTTTATTATTATTCACACTATTAAAAAAACGCCGGCGCTGCGATTAGTTTTTCTTTCTTCTTCTAGCAACACAAATCGCTATAGCTAGTTATTTAGCAAAAAAAAATTCCCACGGCTTTCTAAAGCGAGGGACGAGACGAAAGTGATTTAAAAGCGTTCGTATGAATGATCACATTGAGGACCTTTATAAAAGCGCCGGGTTTATAACGCAAAGTTGTTTAAACTCTTTACTTTACTAAAAAAATAATTTCATTTAAAATAAGTATTTTGTAAAAAAAACTCTGTAGGGACCTAGATAAAAATACTATTTAGATAATAATAATACAATAATACCGTGGAAATATGCTCGAATTACAAATAATTTTGGTATTATGTTTGTATGAGAAATTCGTCGTGACGCCGGCCTGTTTGAGAAATTGTTTTGCCAACCGTACCATACCTACCCGCCGCCATTTACAGAATTCACTTTTAATTGCGCAGGTTATACCAAAGTAAGTAGGTTCTGTTCAGATATATTATGTATGTCGTCGAGTTATATTTGACCCCGCTCAATATAACCTTCAAATACTCATTTTTCTAAGAGTAAAAGTAGATAGGTAGGTACCTCAAACAATATACCTTTCTGTACTTCTATAGGACATCATATGTGCAGTTTCTCTGTGATTATAGATTCCGAAAGTGGCTCCCTTCACGAGTAGATTATTATTATCATTCTTAAAAACATAGTTTGATATAATTTTATATAACTCTTCGGTCAAGCGTCGCGAATATATCGCATTAGGTTAGTCCAATAACATTCGCAAATAAGGTAAACGTATGTTAGTACGTTACGTAGTTCTATGTAAATAAAATAATATGATCTTTTGCTTAGCGACTGTCGCAAAATTAATTGTGCACGACACTTAGGTATTCAAAACAATCCTGGACTTTATATAGATAGGACCTAGCTTCAACAAGTTTGCATTGACAACATAAGTGACGACATTTCGACGCAAGAAGTTGCTGGTTCGATTCCCGCCCCGGTATTAAAGTTTATACGATATGCAAATATTTATTCCGGGCTTTGTCTTTCTATATTAGCGGCTTCGCCCGCTTCAATGTTTTGTATTTCTCACCTTAAGGGCATAAGTTAGACATAACGTATTATCTAAACTGTAATGTTAATGTTCTTGATTTTATACTAAATAAATAAATGAAAAATAGATATTGGCCGATTCTCCGTCATACCACACAAAATTTCATAAAATTCGGTCAATTAGGATTTAGGAGGACTATTAGAGTCTTCTGACTAAGATGTATGGTAACTAAAACTGTGACACGAAAATGTTTTAATAAATTGATTTTTTAAACAATTTCTTAAAAACTTAAAAAGGTAGGTAATCGAAGGAACATTTACCTACCATGACAATAAAATCTGTAGTATACATATACGCTGACAAGCAAGAATTCGTTTAAATCGAGTGAACATTCCGGTACGTAATGTTATCGATATTAATCTACTAATATTATTTTCATAGCATTAAAAATGATGTACAGTTAGAGCTGGGACCTCGACCGCATTTCCCAGCCCGAAAGAAAACTAGCACAATGCAAATACAACCTCGACTATGAAAGTAACACGATTTGACTGAACTGTGTAGGTACTGAAAGACTATGTAGGTACATCTAGAGCTAGATAAGCCTTAGCTACACATTCATGAACCGTTGACGAACCACATACAAGTTCCAACAAGAGTTGCCTCGTGATTCGCTAATCCATAATAGATATATTAGACTGTGACCCGCCCTTGCTTCGCCTCGTATATAATTACAAACCTTTATCTTGAATCACACTAACTATAAAAAAAATGCAATAAAATCCGTTAGGTACGTAGTTAAGTATACCTACACACAGCGACTTTGACACGGCGACAGCGACTTTGTAGTACCGTACCTAATGTAATAGTATAAGAAGCATTTACAAGATCACAAAGAAACCTTTGTCCTCGCGATTCCATGTTGTTGTACAGTCGGCCAATAAAGTGTATACTAGTTTTGACTAAAGTTTCTGTGTCAAAATGATTCCACAATCAAAATTACCTCATACTGCATAGGATGTTCGCTGTCAGCTATGCTTGCGAAGAGGTTGTTGAGTGCGCGGGACATGAGCCCGGTCATGGTGTGCGTCTTGCCAGCGCCCGTCGCGCCGTACGCGAATATGGCCCCGGCGAAGCCTTGTAGCGCGTCTGCCACCAAAGGGGCGCATATCGCTTCGTACACTTCCTCCTGAGAAAGGAAATTACTATACTGTGGCTGGAAAACTTGTGTTGTAAAGATTTTAAAGATTTATGTCATTTATTACCATAAAATCCTATAGATCACTTGGACAAGTCAATAAATATATTAAGTGGATCATCGTTTCAGCAGTCGGATGTCCACAGCAGGATACATGCAGCTTATTCCGTCTACCGTGAACAAGCAGTTTTAACCAGGTCATCTGTCTATCTTGTTAGTAGTTATCTGTATCTCTTATATACGTCGTTCTCTAAAGTAGGGCCAAAAACTTCTACTATTCGTTACACAATTGTTATCATGTTAGTTAATCAATTTATAATTTATAAAAATACTATGATTTATTAAGGTAAATTATATTCGTCCAAAATGCAATAAGATGAATCAGGCAGGGCACTAAAACTTAAAGGTAACTAGCTGAAATCATACTTTTGTATCCTATACATAAGAACGGGTGAGGTGTAGAAGGGCATAGAATAGTGAGTCACTGGGTCAACAACTCTACAGTTTACTTGTAGAGAATGCATGAGTTTGCGTATTCTGTCTATACTTTTTATGTCTGTTTCTATTGACATTAAAAGTTATAAGCTTATACTTTTCGATTATATGATGTTTCTTATCTAACCCTGATAGTTTATGTCATTAACCTTAGGAAATGTGCTCATAATAACAATTATTTATTATTCAATGCTTCCGCCTTCCAATTGGCTCGAGGCTCCAATTTATGCCGACAGCGGACATAAAGCACTTTCATGTACCTAAGTTATTAATCAATAAGTTATTAGATAATTGAGCATAATGAGGAGACTTTTTCTGTTTCTTCTTGAATGTGTGATCTCAAATAAATACTTTTCAATTAAAGGCACAGATAAAAAGGCAAAGATCAATTAAACCCACGACTGAGTAATACACCCGACATTAAGGGAGACCTGGCATAGGCTAGGACGTTTGCTTGAAGTTTGTCCAACAGTGGCATCGAGAATTAAACTGGAATGATAATTATGTATGACCTAACTCGTCGACGTTCTCACGTGATTTAATCGTATTTTAATCAGTTCTTACCTGTGTGCTGTCTTCGCCGAAGACGCGATCATAGTTGTAGTGTTTCTCATTAAGTCTGCGCTGCCTTAAGACATCTTTCCGGAAGTCGCTTTCATCTTCCAACACCAGCATCTATTGAGATAAAAAAAATAATTATACTTAATACTAATACGACAGATTAATGTGATTTAAAAAGCTCTCTGGTCAAGATAGAAGTCCCTGTGTCCCAGCAGTGGGAACATATAAGTACATATTTTTATGATATCGTGTTTGCACATCAAAAAGGCTACCTCACCTTGAACTTTCATAATTCTTCTACCCACGAAAAGTTTTTAAACAGTAGTGGGAACTTTGACGGCCATAGATAAATAAAAGTAATACTTATTTAATCATTCTTAACTTTTTTGTTCTTACGTTCTTAGCAGAACGGTTGTCACGTGGCCACTTGCTTAACAACGCCATTCATCCCTGATGTTGGCTTTCCTGGTGCATTCGTGCAGAGTGGCGTTTAGTGGTTGTGGCTTTATTTGGTTCGTTTGGAGAACTTCCTCGTCCTCATTTGCCTTTATCCTTTCCCCGCACTAAAAGACGTTCTATGAACGTCTCACAACTTCGCAATACATGTCATGTCCTCAGAAAGTAAGGACGCGGAGTTAGATAAAAATGATAAAGAGTTATTGTACAATAGACTTGTGGAACTAAACCCTTCTACCTTATTCCTCTCTTTGTCAATCCAATTCAAAACAATAATGTTCCGAATCCGCCAGATTTACCTTTAGGTACCTACCTATAAAGAGCGTTTCTTTCCTTATAAAGAGTGGATTTCAAACTTTGTAGTGGACTAACAGGAATTAAATTTATGTACCGTACCTACTAGTAGGTAGTAGATATGTGAAACTAACATAAATTTAAATGGTAAAACCTGATTGCGACAGAAATTACTTGCAAAATATGTAAATTAGGTACCTACATTAACATTATTATCTAGATACTAGTCAGGAAGAGTAGAACAAATATTATAAATGCGAAAGTTACTCTGACTGGTTCTCTTTCGCGCCAAAACTAAATTTTATTTTATACCGAGATATTTTAAATTCCGGAAATCATAAATGGGGATTAAGACTACTTATGTAGCTACCGCGTAACAAAATATATTTTCCGCGAGGATTAAACTTTATTACGCAGGCGAAGTCGCGGGGTGTAAAGTGTAATAAAGTGATCGGTTACCTTATCGCTGACCACGTGAACGATCCGGGGACCTTCATCTGCTCTCAGCGGACGCACTCGCACCGCCACCTGCGACCAAAACACATATCCGCTATTACATAAACTATATATCCTCTATATATTACGTAAACGTTATATAAACTTATACATATTACGTATACCTACGTGTAAAGATAAATGATATATTTTTATTAAAAGATAACCATTTATTTACGAAGCGTGTGTTTAAGATAAAGATGTTTTGTGCATAGAAACATCGCGTGAAATTATTACAGCTGTTAGTGATTAAAAGGATTGGATTACCTATATAAAGAGTTTGCCGTAAGTAGTTTTTATAGAACCAATTAGATTTAAGATAGATGTTCTGTGTAAATTACCTTCTGTAGATAACATAGTTATTATTACTTAGTTGTCATGATGAACTATCTATCATCAGTTCATCAGTTGTGTAAATATGTATCTGCTAATGTTATTTTTATATTTGACTAATTTATAATTATTTGAAATATTATTTATCTATTAAGCAATGTAAAATTAAATAATTAAAATATAAAGTATTTTAACAGGTATTAGAAATAAAAGTAAAAACCGAAACTTACCATAAGCTTTTCTTCAGTAACGGTGCTCGCACCACCATGGTGCTTATCCGAAGTGGTACTTTGAGTCATGGCATCTCCGAGATCACTCCTCGAACTGCACAACTCCTCACACAAAACTCACACGACATCAAAAGCAATAAGTCAACGCATACTTTTTTATTCAAAAAACAAACGTTGTTTTATATAATTATCGGGGAAATGCGTCAATAGCGACAGGTTAATGATAGCCGCGTTGAAAGTAGCGCCCTCGTTGTCGACTTCACGTGTACTGGACGAAGATGGTCAAAATATAGCCTTCGGACGGTCGCCGGGCAACAGCTAATCACCACAAATGAAAATTTCATGCGACTTCACAACGCGACTATTAAATTGTCGAAACATTAGCTGTTGGCATGTTTTAAACATTCATCCATCAATTTTGACTGTATATTTTATACGCTCGTTCTGAATGTAGGTTTATTTGTATGTAGATACATTTACTTATACCTGCATGAATGTTATACCTTCCTGAATTGATATGTCGTGTATTAATAAACTTACACCATGACTAATTATGATCTATCATAATCAAAAACTTAATCAACATCAATGCTACATAGTTTTACCAACTTAAGCATAATTAATAATCATCGAAATATTTTCATCAAATGCAACAATGTGTTCTAAAAATGCTAGTAGCTAATAGTTAAACTTTGAGCTAACGAGGAATTAATCATAACGCAAGGACGTCGAATTTACATAAAAAGTAGTTGAAAGGGATTAATTGGTATTGTCTTAAATTTATTATGAAATAATTGTTGGCTAGGGCTCAAAAGGGCTTGAACTATTTCATAATTAATAGATAACTATTTTAAGTTGCTTCTTGCCTAAAAAATTGGTGAATTAGATAGTGGTGGGTCCTAATAAAACTGTCTGAAAGAAACTGGACAGGCCTTTACCCAGCAGTAGAATAATCCAGGCTGATAATATTAATCTATACTAATATTATAAATTTACTATTTACCTACTATGTGACCATGTAAATTATTGTTTTATGGAAAAAAGTTCTTGACTGTCTATTGCTGTGTATTTTTACTGTAGAAGGAATCTTAAAAAAAACTACAATAATTTGTTGGAAATATATTAGAGACCAATTTCGTACTCTTTTTAATATCATTTATTTAATATTATTCAACTAAACAGTACCTGGAGCAAGAAGCTTAACACCTCTATCAAACAATTTAAACAGATACCTGGTAGGTTTTAGATCCAATGTCAACATGTGCTCATTTTGGTATTTCTGTCCCAAATATTTCACTGTCATGTGTCCCGAAACATCGGTGCTCCAACCTGATTGTAGGTTCTCTACTTCAACCACAGTGTCAGCTTTGTGCATCAAAAGATTTGACATTGTTTGAGTAACATCATCTACGGCAGCCTGATTTGAATGAATTAGCAGGAATGAATTACTATTCTGCACTAAACTATACAATTTCGTACAGAAAAAGTTAACATCTCTTAAAGAGTAACCCAAATCAAAAAAGTGAGTTAGTCCATCAACAATAATATTAACAGGTTCATTGCTATGTTGCGGAATTTTCTCCAGCACTTTAGAGTACAGATCTTCTATCATGAAACTTACATTATCCAACAAGTTTTCAACTAATTCTTCACCTAGGCTGTAAAATTTAATAAGACCACTTTCAATATGTCTTTGCAAGTTGTAGTTCATCTTTAGACCAACATTGTGGTAGTGATTTAATGAGTTGTGCAAGGATATTAAAACAACTGTAGTTTTATTTTTTATACAGTTATGTAGAATGCAGCTGTCGATGAAAGCACTGTCACATCCATTTATTTCTTTTATTAAAATAATTCTCCCTTGTGTTGTCTTGTCTAAATGCAGACAGGTAACAATATCTGAAGCCATTCTGCAAACAAATTACATAACATTATATCTGACAGATGTGATGAGATAAGATAAACACTTTCTTTTTGTTTAGTTTTGTAGATTGTTTTACAAGTGTGATATTACATCAGAATTCAATGTTTATTTATTTGCTGAATTATGTAACTAAAATGGAAGGTTAGAGAATATTTTTATTAGGACTCCTTGTAGAATATAATCTCGCAGGTACTATGATCATCTTGTTTTTGCTTAACTTTAAAAAAATAACCTCTAAATATATTATATTTTAATTGATGAATTACTAAAAAAGCCAATAATTTAATAATGACTTAAGTTAATTTGGAATGTTTCTGTTTACATAAATCAATGTTCCACTTACTTCTACAGCTTCATAGAAATAGGTTAGAGATTATATAGATAACCGCATTAATGACTTTTGTTTCAGTGACTATTCTTGTAATAATATTTATATGTTAAAATTCTACTTCTACACTATCACTACTTTGACAAAAATATCAATTTTAACATTTTTAACACAATTTCACGATCGTTTCGTAATTCTTTTTGTTGTATTTTTTGCCTCCTTCTTCTTTTGATTTGAGGCAAACTTGGCAAACGTGACTGACTATTGTTATTTTGCCGTTAACCGCCAATTTCGCTTTGAGCTGAGGCTTGGAGTTTTGTGCTTTTTTATCATGTCCAAATATCATTAATCATATTAATTTTCTTAACTGTTACTATTTGCAATGCAGAGAGATAAGGCTCTTTTAAAAAGGCCGATACCCAGAAAGCAAAAAATATTATAAAATTTAGCAGATCAGAGAATATATTTTTTTTAGAAGAGCATACCATCGGGGCTAGCTGTTCCTTTTTTTCTCAGAAGAAGGAATCTAAGTATTAGTATTCTATAATCTAAGCTTTTTTTAGCGAAAAACTATACTGATTATTTAGAAGTCTAAAGAAGAAGAAGAAGATATCGACATTGACAATTGAATTCACTATGAGGTCCATTCATGGAAATGACCCACCCTCTCTCACACATTGACGTCACAATATACATCACCAGTAGTCATTCATTGATTGTGTCACAGTCACACTTCATTCATATTCAAAGAGAATATAATCACTACGTTTTTCACTCACGCGGTTGTAAGGGACAAAGAGAATATAATCACTACGTGTAAGGGAGCGCACGCTTTTGTGCAATGTTTTATTTAAAAATTAAGTAAAATGAAGTAGTTCCCCAGCAATAACTACATTTTATTTAGCCTCATGTTAGCAATACTATCAGCTCAGCTTTACTGTAAGTTTTTTTATATTTAAGGTGAACTAAGACAGTTATTCCTTACATGAATAAAGTTTTGAGACGTTTACTTCGGTTTTAGTTTCAAAATGAGCAAGAACAATAAGGTTTCACAATGGTACTTTGGAGGAGTAGCTTCGAGTGCGGCTGCTTGTATCACTCATCCTCTCGATCTGCTGAAAGTACAGATGCAAACACAGAAAGGGAAGGGCATATCTATGCTCCAACTCACTGGAATAGTTGTTAAAAATCAAGGTTAGTCTACTTTACTTGTTTATGACCTTATAATAGATTAAACCTAATTGAATTACTATCCTCAAATTATTATAGGAATCAAAATATTAATTTTTGTCACATAGTCAAGTTCTTATTAGACTATCTAACTAAAAAAAAATTACTAAACAGACATTCTCCAGTTATAAATTCGAATTTTTAGATTTGATATTTTTAATATAATTATTTTATCTAGTTGGTAAATTTATTTTAACCATGCACTACACTGCACTAAATGATTGACACACAAGATAATGACCAAATCATATTTAATAACTAATTATAAAAAATTTCTTTAGGAATTCTGGGTCTCTATAATGGAATATCAGCTTCTGTACTTCGCCAGATGACTTATTCAACTGCCAGGTTTGGCATATATGAAGTGGCAAAGCAGCAACTAGCACCTAAAGATGTAAGAGTATTTAATCATGTTTGGATCTTTCAAGATTTTACAATCTGAAGAAAAATGATTGTGCCACTGGCTACTTTTTCATACTGACTTAACAACTCTTAGCACTAAAGGGATTGATTGCAAGAAAAATATGTGTAATAAATTATAGCAGTACTCAAAAAAGAAAATCTTGTGTACATAAATGATTATTAAATTCTTGATTGGTTTTAGGGATCGAGTATATCATTTTCGAAGTCAGCTTTAGTGGCTGGGTTAGGTGGCTTCGCTGGAGGACTTGTTGGTAATCCTGCTGATCTAGTCAATGTGAGAATGCAGAATGACATCAAACTACCACCTGAACAAAGAAGGAAGTATGTTATTATTTTTTATTTATATTTTCTCATCCTTGTTTTTTTTGTTTGAACATGAAATTTTTTTTTTTGAATACAAAACAATTAAAAAAACATAACGTTACAGTAATATTGTTAATTTTCAGTTATAAAAATGCAATTCATGGATTATACAAAGTGGCATCTACTGAAGGAGTTACACAGCTGTGGGCCGGGGCCACCATGTGCTGCACCAGGGCCGTGCTCATGACCATTGGACAACTATCATTCTATGACCTTATGAAGCAAATGCTGTTGACAACACCCTACTTCAATGACAATGTTGTTACACACATCACCTCTAGTTTATTAGCAGTAAGTTTCTTATATGTGTTAATATAAAGTATTTTCTTCTTAGTTGTTACATTCTTGGCATTGTTGTATATGTCATGTTGGCAGTAGATAATATAAAGTATACAAACATTTAATATGAAAGGCCTTTAATGATCTATGCTGGGAATTGGTCTCCCTTAATTAACCAGCTGCAATATTATAGTACTTCCATCTCTAGCCCTTAACTTAGTTTTGCTTGCAGACTACACTATCAAACATTTGTTTCATGTAAATATTTTAATTTTCAGGGTGGTATCGCTACAACAATGTGTCAGCCAGTGGACGTTCTCAAAACAAGAGCTATGAATGCTAAGCCCGATGAGGTAATGAGCATAGTTAAACTCATCACAAATACAGCAAAAGAAGGCCCTCTAGCTTTTTTCAAAGGCTACATTCCAGCATTTGCGAGGCTCGCTCCACACACAATTCTAACATTTGTGTTCTTAGAACAGCTAAGAATTAATTTCGGTAAGGAACCAAAAGTTTCCATGTAAAGCTGATAGTCATTGCTAACTTTAGAAATATTATTGAAACAAAACAGTAATTAACTTCAGGATAGAATCAGCGAGTCGAGAATTCATTACAGATTTAGATGCCAAAGTAAAACACTTTTAGGTTAGCTGCATGTAGAATTCAGAAGACTCACAAATGTAGTCTAAAACATTGCATTTAGTTGAAGGAATGTCATGTAATCTTAAATGTACCTGTTTATAGATTTTTTAATGAATATCTTTACTGATTTGATTCTGCCCCATTTCGTCTTGCCTCATTGGAATATATAGTAAACTATATTTTAGTGCATTTTAACCAAGTGTGGAAAGTGAATGAAATGGTAAAACGAGAATTATTATGTTTTGTATTTTAGAACCATTTACAAACAGTGTACTTACTTACAGTGTACCATTGTCCTATTAGTCTTCCTAAATCATATTTTTTATTCAAAAGTGTATCTACATTGTTATTACTCAACAAACAAGAATGGGTCGTTACCATATTTTTATATACATATATTTTTTGACTTTAAGCCAGATGTTATGTTTTAATTGCTTTAATTGTTAAATTTAAAATGAGTTGATAGATATTAGCTTGGACTAGATATCTCACATGTATTTGTGTTGGTACTTTGATTTTGAATGAAAAAAACTTTGACTTTAATTCAGTGTTTTTGAGGGTTATTTTTGTTAATATATTTAATATTCGCTAGTCTTTAGCTTTTCTTATTCGCTGCATAGTAGCAATAATAATAGATAAAGAATTGGTTGAGCCAAATACATTAATGTTATTTTAAAAGCCCAAATTGCTGTAGGCGTGCTGGTTTTGGCTTAGAAAGAAACGTAATTACCAATTTTTTTAAACTATGATTCTTAACAATATTAGAACACGAAATGGGTAACATGCCATTACTTGTTCTAATATATTGTATACCAATTGTATAATGTTTGTTTAATACTTACTTGATAAGCTGGAAGCATTCCTTTAAGAAAAATGTCAAAGATTATTTTATTATTTATTTTTGTAACAAGTTTTCTTTAATAATTTTATATTGTTACCTTTACTGACTCGTCATCAGATTATATTGATGATTTGTAATTGTGATAGTAAAATGAACATTCTTACTTATATCTGATAATTATAACAAGTAATTTATTTGTTGAATGTATTTAAAATACAGCAGTTTATTTTGTAGCAATTATATTTATATTTATTATCAATAATGGTGTTGTGTTCTATCTTAGATGGACATTATTAGATCAATAGATAACGTATTTCTGGTTGATAATAAAGTTGTTAATTCATAGGTATATTTGTTTTAATAAATAATACAAAAGTTTAAATAGTTTTAAATATTTATTAAGATAGATCTTGGTATATCACTTACTTAAACCTTTTGTAGGTTTATGCTTATTACATTACAAAGGTTAAAATATTTAGAATTTTAGACGAAATACATTAAACATTCACCTTCCCTCAACCTTAAATAAGTACATAATTGTTAAAACTTACACTCTCACCTAATTAATATTATGTCATGTACAATTGAAATGAGATCATTCGTATAAGTAGATTCATAATCTATTTTTTAGTGTATAACGTTCGTACCTACCATTTGTAAAGTAGAAACTCCAGTATAGAAACAAACTGAAAGAGAGCTAAATATAACTTATTAGTGTGTGACGAGTTGGCGAGTATTTTATATGTCCAGAAATATGGCCTTGGTTTTGACGGAAGCAGCTATTACTGGCTGAAAATTGTTGGCTCTTGCTATTTTCGTCAACATTGTTGTTATGTGCTGTTGCATGAACTTACTTAACCGAAACCAGTTAAAAATTAAATAGGTAATTATTCCGACCACCCTATATAATCTAGTATTAGACTACTTTTACCGTGAAATTCCATTACAACGCGGGATAAGCGGGTCGATATCTAATTTATTTGAAGGATAAATTCTCTCCCACACTTCTAGCGGACCCGTACAATTTATTCCCATGTTTTCGAACCTTTTTAACCTTTCCTGGGTTACCACGACTATTTTTAAATATAAAGCGCTCTACACACCGCCCGCCGGCACAGCCCGGCGGCCTAACCCGCCCGCCGGCACAGCCCGGCGGCCTAACCCGCCGGCCTTATTTTGTAGGCCGCCGGCTTCATTTAGTACAAAATAAGGCCGGCGGGTTAGGCCGCCGGGCTGTGCCGGCGGGCCGCCGGCTTTGGTGTGTAGAGGCCATAAAACGACCGTTCACACGTGATGGCAGAACCAAGGGAAATAGGTATTCATTTATATACTATACTTATAGAGATAACGTCATACCTAGTTTAGTATAGCACATTCAATATCCAGTACGAAGGCCTACGCCGTTGCTTCACCATGATGGGGATACGAGCGTGATTAATGGACGCCTATAGAGTTAAGGAATTCTCAATTTTATAAATGAACTACATGAAAACCCGGCTTCGCTCTGGTTAAATTTGATTCATATTATATTCAATATTTCGTTACAACCTCAAAGACTGACGATGAAACGGAACGTGATTCACACCAAAGATGGCGACAGCCATTGTTTACATTATAAAACATTTTACACAATTTAACGAAATTCTCCGTAATCCGAATTTTGCTGATATATATGTTGTCGGCTCAAAATCAATATTTTTTGTTTTGTTATTCGTATAAGGTTTCGATCGAGACTACCGTACCCCCGGGCGAGATTATGAATATAGATAACTTGCAGGTTTTACAAAAGTTTTGGCGTCGGTGTCGGTGGATCTAGTCGGCGAGGTCGCGGGCTCGGAGCAGGAGTGACCGCCCCGCCGGCTCCACCAGCACGGTGCCCGCGCCCTGCATCCACGCCTCGCCGTCCACCTGCATGGCGCATGTACCTTCCAATTCTATCTGCGAATCATAAAAATATCCATATTTACTACTTAAACTTATAAAACTATAATTATATTATATTATATATTATAAGAAGTAACTTATACAAAAAATAAGTATATTAGGTACTAATGGTTCTCGCACTAGGCAAAGCCTGTCTTGCGAAAACCAGATATTATTATGATGACTGAATGAAGTTCAAGACGTTGAACGTTACATAAACGACAAGCTGGTCATTTAGTGTCATCACTGAATCGACTAGATTACTGCGACATATATGTATATATAAAATAAATATATATATACTACCTAAGACATCTATAGCAACGTAGCATAGCTTATAGGTTTTTTTCCCGACTTATATTCTGTTAGTTAATATTCTACTATCTGCAGGTGTAGAATTGTGAATGCCCAAAACTTTTCTGTTCATAATACTAAGTTATTACTTTTGTTAAAGCTACATTTTTGTAAGTAATTTATTTTTGTTCGATTAGTTATCTTTAAGTTTGTTCTGTAAATGTTACTTATTCCGAAACTGATACAACTGTACTTATTTTTTATTTTATTCATAACAATTCTGCAATAAATAAAAAACTTCTAATATATGATTATTGCTTATTAGTTTAGTTAGTATAATACTGAGAAAATAATTAGTGATGTTGATATCTTATTACCTTTAGTTGCGATGCCTGCGTTAACCGATACGGCACGTCAAGTCCGCACTGCAGACGCGCTATGTGAATAGATGATGATATACCGACGATCTAAAATTATAAAATGAAGCTCATTAATAAACTTGTGGTGTTGACTTACAATGATTACCACTTCCCGTGGGTATTGTCAAGCCAATTTGGAGATTTATATACTTACCAAAAAGATAAGATTAACAAATATGTATATAAATTTACTTGTACCTCCTATAAAATATTATACAAATTACTGTATAAATAGTGCAGTATCAACGTACCTCCAATTTTCCATCGTTAATACTTTGTTCTTCAACTTCACCTTCTTCGCCCATACCTGAAACATTAAAAAAATTGTTTGTCAGTAAACTTCAAGTGAACAGCCCTCTATATTTAGGAAAGATTTTGATTAAAATAAAAGCTTTGAAAAATATAGAACCAGTAAAAAATCGAAAACAGCGTATTTTAAATTTGAAAAAACCAATAGGTATTATTTCTATACAAGTAAAAAACTCGATAGGAACTAATTCCATAAAAGAATTATAGCCTGCAACCGGTTGCAAACCATTGTCGTTTTAAATGTCAGTTATCAGACTCACTCCATAGATCGACGCCGGCTCCCCAGGACGGTATGTTGAGCGCCACCAAGGCCTGTATGGGCGGCAGGGCGGGGAGCCGGTTGCCGTTGCACCAGACCCGCAACCGCCGCTCGAGGTTGCCGCAACCGCCGTCGTCGAGCGCGCGGCGACCGCCCAGAAAGGCGTATGCTATCTATAACATTAAATATATTTTCGGGAATTCATTTTTTTTTTCAATACTAAATTTCAGTAGGTACTAAGTATTTCATATTCAAAATTTTACGGAGCACGGCGAAACGCTCACTCCTGAAGAAGACTGCACTTGTTGTTGTCGAAATGTCCAGAGTGTTTTCTATCCTTTGTAAATACAAGAATAATTCCCCTTGTTATAAAATGACTAAGTATTCCCATTCTTATAATTTTTCTTATTTTTTTTTCTAAATCTTAATGCGGTTCACAGAAATAGTTAGGTACATCTACTTACAGTGGGTACCTAAACCCACAGAACATATATTATAGCTCTTAGAGTTTCGGATAAAAGTGGCGGTGACATACGCACGGACGGACGGACAGACATGACGAATCTATAAGGGTTCCGTTATTGCCGTTTGGCTATGGAATCCTAAAAAAAACTAGTACTTAAGTCTTTTATAACTCACATAGTTCAGCGTCCGATTGGCGTATCTGTACAAGAACTGCGTGCGCGCATACTCGAAGTCCAGCGCGACCTGCGCGTCCACGCCGATGCTGGCGTAGTTGTACGCGTAGACCACCTTGTCGTGCCTTAAACGACCCAGCCGTTTAGGTTTCACTGTGACTTTCCATCTGGGGTTAAAACAAATAAGATATTAGGCAAAACTAATATGAAGAATGTTTCTACAAAAAAGACTAGAATTTCTGGCAAACATATAGATTTTTAAGAGTACTATTGTCAAAATCATAAAAAAGTAAGATAATTCTTCAAATTTTTTTTGATAATTTAAAAGCTTGCCAAGTACCACCAAAGACAAGTTAGTGATTATCCTCCCTGCTATAGTACATACCTGTTGTTGCATTCAACACGTGTAAACTCGCTGATCATTTAATTTCCTATTGTTAAGTTTTACCTAGCCTCATTATTTACTCAGTAATTAGTTGGATAAAATATGGATTTAAATCTCTACTTATATCACACCGATAGTGTGCAACAGATACACATATATACCTACATAAATAAATATTGCTGGACAATTTTCTCAGCAGCATTTATCCTCGTGTTTCGAGGTTCAAGCTTAATCTTGTGTTACGTGTTCTAGATTTCTGGTATACTTAACAGAAAGTAAATGCTGGCAGCATTGACACATTGAATGGCAAGCTAATTTGTTGACCACAATGGAAGGCAGCCTGTAGTCGCTAAGCAAGATCTTTATAAATATAAAAAAAATACATTATAAAACAGCTCAAATGAAACCTATATGATGATGAATAATATTATTAATTTCGCCGTTTGAAGGACTCCGCTGATGTTGCAGCAGAGCCAGTCCTTACAGAAGTCTCTGGAAGAGGGCGCTAGGTATCTCTACACATAGAATATACATAGGTAGGTACACATGTGACGACCTCACCTGTCCAATGGCTGTAGAACGGCGTCCCTGACGGAGTTGATGATTGCGTGTGCATCCAGGTGCGCGGGGCAGCCGGCGCCCCAGCGCAGCACGCGCGAGAGGTCGTTACCCGTGCCCATCGGAAGAATAGCCACGGCCGCCTGGAAGCTTCAACGGTTTATTTCAAATCGAAACCAAAGAGTATCGTATCGAATATTAGTGGCATACCTACTGATCCGCCATTTTGATATTAACGTTAATCAGCAGTCTGGATTACTACGAACATTTCAAAACCAAAATCAACCCAGCCGTTCTCGAGATTTAGGTAGAATAACGTACAACATTTATTTATGCAGATTATCATGAATATGTACTACTAAGTACCTACATATTAACTAAGCTAGTTAGTACATACTAACTTAGTATCAGTAGTAGTAGTATAGAACAGGAACCATCAGAATCAGATAAATTTTATTTCATTTATATAAGTACACTATCTGACCTGCCGACAGCTTCGCTTGCGTTTCTTTAAGTTATCTCGTATAGTTGTTATAAAAAACAGCCTATAACCTTCCTCGATAAATGGACTATCCAACACTGAAAGAATTTTTTAAATCCGGTTCCTGAGATTAGCTCGTTCAAACAAACAAACAATCAAACTCTTCAGCTCTATAATATTAGTATAGATTACTACCAACGAAAATTGGTTGAACGAAGTCATAAACTCATACATATACATAAATAATTGCTGCGGAAGCCTACATGGGCCAGTTCGACTCGCACTTGGCCACTTTTTTTACTTTTTTTACGATAGCCATATACCTACTTTCGTTTAAAGACTTTATTTTAGTAGGTACTGACGGAGTCCCCGTACAAAGCATGATACCTTACCGAACGGGCTGGTTTATTTCGGTACTTACATTTTTAAGAGGCCTATTACGTCAAATCGCGAAATTGTTCGGTTTTCTCGTCCTAATTCTATGGTTTGCGTTAGTTGTTTGATATTACAATTACATCTATATAATAGTTCGTTTTCTCCTCTACAAAAGTATCAAGAAACATTTTAGAGAACTTGTTTATATATTGAGTAATAATCATTCTCCGGATACATGTTTCGTAAAAAACGCTCGAAGACCTGTTTTCTCAGCTCAAATTTGTAGATTCTAATGAATATGGGCGATCAAACTATTTTTTATTATGTTACGTATATCCTATTCTTCATTTAGAGTAGAGTACATTTTCGTTAAATGCTTTTATTCTAAAGATATACCGAATTTAATATCGACCGAAAATGCTTCGAAACAAACCTCAATAACTCCGAAGTTCTAAATCAATGGGACGTCATATTTATATCAAAATATTTATCAACATTTGCTTAAACTATGATATTAATTTTAATTTGTAGAACGGTTTTGGTAATTTTTTATGAATAAAATAAAACTACCATAATTTAGTAGTTTTTTCATTCAGCCGGCTTTTTCCATTTAGTACCGCGCGAGCGCTTGTCGAGGTCGGACCTATGTCGGTTGTTCTTGAATAAAATATAGAAATATTTCGTAAAATGTCAGTGTGTGGGACTGTCAATTGCTGTAAAAACGCTGTTAGTGTGCGTGTATGTGTTATTGCGATACTACGACCGACATAAGTTGATCCGTTGATAACGATCAATTGTTATTTTTATTGATAACGATCAATTATTGTTGTTGCTGGCCTAAGAATTGTACCACTTGTTGCTGGCCTAAGAATTGTACCACATCATTGTCATCTTGTTTAACCTTATTTATTTGGAGGTTATGCTGTAGGATGTGGATTGCATATCTAAAGTTATCTATCCTAATTAAAAAACAACAAGGCAACTTTTTTTGGTGAAACCGTACAACGACTAAATGTAATTATGCCTATGATTTTTTTAGATTATGACTAACTTGCCGACCCGCCGACAGCTGCGCTTGCGTTTTTACGTTATTTACTAGTTTATGTTTTATAGCCTTTTTCGATCATTTTACTATCCAATACTGAAATCATATTTTAAATCGGACCCGCGGTTCCTGAGTAGCACGTTCAAACAAATAAACAAGCAATCTCCTCAGCTTGATAATTGTAGTATAGATTTCCATAATATTTATTACAAAGAAAATATTCCGTAATTTTTTGTTCTTATTTTTACCGAGTATCCAATATGTAAACATAAAATAATGTACCTTTCTAATAAATATATTATTTATTGTAAACATTAAATATGTACCTTTCTAATAAATACAGGGCGTCCCAAAGTTATGGGCCATGGAGGGGAAGTACCTTAAATATCGTAGATAGTGAATTTTGCTCAAACAAGACTTCATTTTATTTTTAAGTTAGTAATTCTGCATTCATTGATTTTCTAAAAATTACTTGCTTTGTCTGGGAATCGAACCGACTTACATGTAGAAAAAAAATACTCGATTTTTATGATACCAATCGAAAGAAAAGCTAAAAAATAATAACTCTGCTTAAGTAACATAGTATTTTAAAAGAAAGGAACAACGTGAAATTAATTATTTTAATCAAATAAAAAACATGAAACAATATTTTTTGTAAATAAATTAATTAAATTACTTACTTTTTAAAATAAAATGAAGTCTTCTTTGAGCAAAATTCACTATCAACGATATATATGGTACTTCCCCTTCATGGCCCATAATTTTGGGACGCCCTATATATAAAATAACACCCCTATTCACGTTCCCACTGCTGGGATAGGGACTTCTCTCTTGACGAGATAGATTAGGCCTTAATTCACCACGCTGGCCAAGTGCGGGTTGGTTTTTTTTTTAATATATAAATGAAATATTTTCAATAAGTTCGTAATAAAATAAAAATAAATAGTTTATCAAAATAAAAATATAATGGGAATTATTCAAGATGACATATGTAGATAAATGGATTTTCTACATCTTGCTATGACATATGTAGATAAATGGATACCAATAAATATAAAAATAAATATAAAGTTCGAAACTACAAAAATAATACCGAAACATAATTAAAACCTTCATTAACGAAACTTTTATTTATTCAAACACAAATATACCATCTAACAAAACAAGCAACTTATATATAATATAATTTATTTGTTTTGTTATAATTAGAATTTGTATTTAGTCCGTTCAATTTAGACTTTCGAATTTACATCAAGTCCCAACATTCGACAAAAAAAAACATTTAATTACAAACCTACACACCAAATTTCAGAAGAATCGGTTTAAAAATGAGCCCATAAGATGAGATGAATGAGGACATTTAACTTCAATAAGACTATTTTCAGTTTTATTCTTATATAGATAATTATTAATCATGAATGTTTTAATTTAAAATGATGTGCTTAATTGATTTCAAATAATCAATCAGATTTAAAATAAATATTGATATTATTAAGATAAAACATAATTGATTCAAATATTGAAATAAAAATATCCGCCATTTTGAATTTAGGAAAATATATTAAACACCTATCAATTAAATAAAAACATAAATATAATAATTATTTCAGAATGAAACTGAAAAAAATCCACTCAATAAAATGGAATTTATTTGATGCCATTTTCTACAGATCTAAAATAATTATTAGTTAGTATATTTGTATGTTTTAGATCGACGAAGTATCAAGATCATTTAGTATTTTTCATAGAATTCGCGTGACGCGCCGGTCACGTGGTGCATAAAATATCCAATTTAGCAAAACATCGCCCGGTAACAAGGCCCTTAAACTCTGATATCTTTCGAATGGAATGTCCGAATTTAATCATTTAAAAAGTTTTATAGAGATATTTAAATATTCGTAATTACAATGTGGTTTATTTTGATAATGTTTTATTTGAAAATACAAATATAGAGCTTTTCCTAGCGGCGGAATTTAAATTAATTATATTGAAAATTAAAACACTTATTGTGACATAACTATAATAGTTAGATATATGCTGTCGCGACATTTTTTGTAGGTATTAATGTTTTCTAAAAAATTGTAGCACATTGTTTATTTCTAAAATGAATACTTTTCGCAGCGCATGCGATATAAGGATTTTTTTTTACATCTTGGGTTACATATTTGGGTTTTCCGTACGGATCCCTAATTTTTTTGAAAATGTAATATAGCCTATAACCTTCCTCGATAAATGGACTATCCAACACTGAAAGAATTTTTTAAATCGGACCAGCGGTTCCTGAGATTAGCGCGTTCAAACAAACAAACAAACAATCAAACTCTTCCGCTTTATAATATTAGTATAGATTGAGTATATTTATATAAGTTAAAAAATAAAGATTATAAAAATAATTAAAATTAGAACTATGTATATTGTACCTATAGGTACAATACTTATAACGCTTTGGTTATATCTATGTCAACATTATCAGTAAATGCTTCATTATATACATGTTTCACTATATGATGAATGAAAAAAAGCAGTAACCTTGACATGAGGTGCGGTGGTGAGCGAGTTGAGCACCCAGGCCACGGTGCCGTCGCCGCCGGCCACCAGCAGCCGGCAGCGCGGCGGCAGCCACCGCACCACCCGCTCCGGAGACTCCGCGCTTATGTCTATCACCTGCACACAAACCAACTATTATATGACCATTCTAATATTCTTCTTCTTAGTCGGTGTCACTCTTGGCAGAGTCGTCGTGGTCATCATTAAGTTGTTTTTTGGTGGCAAGCTTCACAACATGCCGCCACTCCTCTCTTATGGCTGCCTTTCTCGTGCAATCGTGTAGTGATGATTCATTCTATTATACGTTTATTTTAATTAATGTGTTTCAAAATGAAGGGTAATTAATTATGCATTCTAATTTTGTCTGGAAGAATTATTCCATTACACAATAAAGGTAGGTAAGTATATACCTACGTTTTTACTTTTAAGTTTTCTTTTGTAAATATTTTAATGGTGTGTGATATAAATTTATCTATCTATTTATTGTTTTTACTAGCTTCACTTGGGTTTTTACAATATCTATACCTACATATATAGGTAGTTTATAAATTTATATGTATGTACTGAAATAATTTCTTAAATCGGACTAGCGGTTCTCGAGATAAACGCGTTCAAGCAAACTAACTTTTCAGCTTTATAATATTAGTGTACCTATAACCCTCCAAAGGCAGCTAACGCAAATAGAGCCTAGAAAGTCAGAGCAATCCTTGCATTATTTATCAGCATGAGATGACCAATCTCTGCAGCATGGGAATATGCCTTAAGGTTAGTTTTAACCAGATATAAAGGAGATAAAGACAATAACCTGTATGGGATTCAATAGACCTCTGAACAGAGACAAAACTTCATCACTTCTATTGCTTCCTGATTTTCTGTTTGCTGAAACAAAATTTACAATTTAATACCTAATTAAGTACTAGGAAATGCACATTTTTAAGTGAAACAATTAACAATATTAATAAAACTTGTCACATCAAGTGTTAGATGCGATTAAATACAAACAAGTGTAGTTGTAATTCATTACCATTAGTTATTACATGTTATTAGTTTGTAAACATACCTAAAACAATAAGAGGTTCCCATTCATCGGAATTCAGTGGCTTAATGTACTTCACTACGCCTTTTTCTAACTGCACACATGTTGGAGGTATGATCATAGTCTTGTACATATGAAAATCACATTCCTAAAATAACAATAGCATTCATAAAAATAATCAAACTGCCTATGAATTTTATAAAAAATAAAAATAGTTATTGATTTTATTAACATTAATAGTTTATTTTAATAGCTCTTACTTCAGTATCTGGTTGTGGAAGAGGCTCATAAGACCTCCTGGTTCTTTGGCACCAGCAACAAAAATAACATTGCTGTCCTTCATCAATATGCTCAGAGTTTTCACTTCTCACATGTCCAACTGAAATTCAATTAAATATCACAGTCATATGCCAAAATCTTCTATACAGACTTAGCTATATTATGGACAGGCACATAGTTAGATACAATGGCATAAATTACATGCAGGTTAAGCGGGAGCACACTCAACATTAATTCCGAAGTTTGTGAGTACCCGCCGTGCACCTACAGATTTTTCTTCTACAAATGCTTGTGCTCAAATGGTGAAGAAGAACATACATAAACACTAGTCGCGAATTAAGGCCTTATCTCTCTTGTCCAGAGAGAGTTCCTGTGTCCCAGCAGTTGGAATGTTAAAATGTTAAACTACAATATGACAGGAACACTTTATTTTTGTTACACTTGCATAAAACGTTTATAGAATCATTGTAGAACATACCAACAACCCAATGATGGCAGAATGGTTTGCTGGATTGCCAGGATATTGCTTTACATTTATACTTTTTATTTACTGTTCTTCTACATTTTTTACATGCACTAACACCACAGCATTCACAGAACTCTCCAACCACAGGCAGCATGAGCTCCCCGCATACCATACACTGTAACAATAGAAGTTTATTTATTATAAAATTAAATTACTGTTAATGTGGATGAATTATTGATTGATAAAAGAGATTTTATAGAGATATTGAAGAGTTTTAAGGTAACAAATTAATTATCCAATAACTTACGTGAGTATTATATGGGATAGACTTATTACATTGGATACTTCTCCATGTATGACCACGAATCTTTAATTTTGTCTGCATAAAAATATTTTCGCTGAATATTATTACTAATATTCGGTACACTAAATAGGTAAAGAAAATTCCTCCAACAAGGAAATAGTGGTTACAAACTACATCATTAAAGTTTGTAAATTTATCCATCTTAACGCAGTTTATTTAAAATTAAACTTATCAATAAACTAAAGCTGTTAAAACATAGTAACAGAAATCAGCTGATTTGATTATATGTATTTTTTTGTGAATGACATTGACACCCAAAAAAACCTAAGCGAGAAGAAATTAATATTAGAATGAAGAATTTTGCCGAAAAGAGAAAAAAAGAAAAAAAAGAGGCCGGCGACACGACGAATTGTTCATACAAACGAATACCAAAATGATTTGTAATTTGAGCATATTTCCACGATATTATTGTATTATTATTATTTAAATAGTATTTATCTAGGTTCCTATGGAGTTTCTTTTACAAAATACTTATTTTGAATGAAATTATTTTTTTTTAGTAAGTATTTTGTAAAAAAAAACACGATAGAAACCTAGATAAATACTATTTAGAAAATAATAATACGATAATACCTTGGAAAAATGCTTGAATTACAAATAATTTTGGTATTACGTTTGTATGGGAAATTCGTCTGTCGCCGGCCTCTTAAAAGACTTGCAGCGTTTTCATTAAACGGTAAAATAGCCATATTAAAAACTGATCGAAACCATCACGCTTCTGACATTTTGTCATTTGACTGTCAAAACAAAAAAAATCCCTAGTCTCATTTTTGTTTTGTGTGCGTGTGGTTGTGCCGAAATTAAAATAAGTTTAATTTGATTTTGAAATTCTACTTATGTTTGTCATGTGCATGTAGGCGAATAAAACTGAAGTCCGTTACTCTTTATAGTTTTGGTAAGTGAATATATTTTATTTCAAACTACATAGTTTAAATATGACCTAAAATGGTATGTCATAGGTAGGGCCTATACCAATACCATGAATGCGCCGTTTATTATGTACATCGGGTTTAAAATCAAAACCAGCAGAATACAATGCAATCACATCTATGTGGGCTAACATATTGTTGTTTGTATATACCTCAATTTGATTCCTTTCTCTTGTTTGTTGTTTATTTATATTTAGGATTATACAATCTCTTCACAAATCGTTTTGTTACAGGTCCGCCTAAACTTCAAAAATGACTTCAGGTTACTATGACTATTATGATGGCAGTAGAATGTTTCTTTTTGTATCTAACAAAATTGGACTTCCATTAGATTTGGTAAGTTTGTCCAAAAACTTATAAATTCAGCACCTAGGTAGTTTAATTCATAGGATTTGTGACATAGGACCTGAATTTTTAAATGCTTAGTAGTTTAAGCTGAAGAGCAGTTGCCATAAACTATTTATGTTATAGTGTATTCATGACACGATTGAAAACTTAACTATAAACATTTAATGCACATTTCAATTATAATTCATTAAAATTTACATGAAAAGCATTTTTAAATTATCAAAGATTTAATATAAAATCTTTGATATGAATATGTAAGTAAATATACATTTTAAGTGACTTTGAAGAATGATTTGTTCTAAAAACTGTGTGTTATATTGTGAAGATATTACTATCCATGTGTTTATGAATTAAAAATATGTAAATCATTGTCAGAAATTTATCAATTATCCTAAATAAAATTTGTATTCTTGAATTAAAGTACAAATAACATAACTCTATAATTATATGTATTTATTTATTTATTATCTCTAAAACGTTCTGTTGTCAAACTCACTACAAAACAATGAATCCAACAATAGTAAAAAGTAGCAGCTCTCATTTTAGAATTTTTATTTAAAATCACAATCACAATGTTTAAGAACATAAAGTAGATAACACTTTAGCATTTAGTAAAACTGTAAGTGTGAATTCAGCTAAATTCACCCATTTTTAGCACCATTAGTTACAATGTTTTCTTTTCTCATTAGGTTAATTTTTTGATTGCACAAGTAGCAGCACTATGCCTGGCCAGATTGTTTCGGAAACCGTTGAAATACGCTTCGCCAGAGTTCCGCCATTCCGTGTGCCTTGTTATAGGTTTGTTGATGGGATATTTCTGTTTTGGAAAGTAAGTTTATTTTTGTTTTACCCACTACTTATATAGGCTATGAGTTCCAAGGTTGAAATCAAACGTCCAAGCCTCCACTGCAATGATATCGCAATCTATAACTAGTCAAATAGTACAGCACAGACATTTGAAATTAGACCAGTTTTCCTTTATAATTTAAATTAAACTCTGTGATAGAAATCTTGAATGCGAGATCATGTCACACCAACATTAACGAATCTGTAGGCAGAATGGCGCGCAGTATAACTTACTTATTCTGACGATGATTTCATCTATAGTTCTCAACTACTCATAGTCTTACGAGAATGACATAATTAGACTTGCATTAGGAGCAAAGTTTAACATTTAAGCTAGTTATTACGGACTTTAGCTGTCAAAAATGTTCTTGATATATGTACGTCAAGTACGAATATAATAAAAAAATATATTTAACTACAGTCAATTACGATTCACTTTAGTAAATATTATAAGGTTTTATATATAATTTTTTTAGATGTAAAGGCAAAGTATAATTATATTTTTAGCATTTTTATGTTTCTTCTTATAAGTGTACAATTATTAATTCAACGATATTTCTAGTAAACTCAATAAATAACGCGGCATTACGGTTGACTTCTTGCTGCGGCGCAAGTCACACCACCTTAAGAATATTACGTAAACTCGTAACCTATTTTTAGCACACGATTGACATTTTACTGAAATAGTTGGTTCCATAGAAGTACCTACTGCCGTATAGGTATCTTTAAAATTTTGGAAAATTAGAATATTATTGATAAGGCAGTGACTGCGCACTGAATAATAATATAAATACAAACAAATCATTATTTTCCCAACACTACTTAAATATAAAATAGATTGTCATTTGACTTATAAAATTTTAGTTGTTTCGTAATTTACGTATTCATACACAAAATAGTATGCAGTCTTCGCTAATAACTAAGTACCAAAGTAAGTCTTAGATTTCAAAACAGACTTTCGCAGAAACGTTATGTTTAAATTAGCACACTTGGTACCCACGACCTGCAATACTCGTACAACTGCCACCTAGGTACCTACTAGCGCTCCGAACGTCGAACTTAAGTTTGTTAAATTAAGGTTGTGCTCAATTCGAAATCATACGTACCATAAATTAAACTCGTACGTCTTGCTTCTGTCTCTATGGGGAAAACGAAAAAAAACTAATTTAATTTTCAGGGATACTCATAAATAGATGAATTAATGAATGAGGATAGATTATTCATTTTATAACAGTGAAATTACTCACGCATTTAATACTAATTAAACTCTACGTTTCTCATTCATTTATTGAAAATGATTAGGTAATGGAACTGAGGAAAATGAAATAGGTAGGATGTTTTATGTGTATCTGTAACGATATCCTTGAAAAGCCGGGTCTTATCGCTAGTGAATAAAATAATAAACTACGTAGAAGTTAAAACAACATAGATTTATTACAGTTGTCCGACACACATAGGCTCGAAATCTGACCCTTTATTTCACCCACGAATTTTGATGGTCATACCTCGCTTCAATGATCCACTCACTGGAGCAAACTGAGAATATCCGAAATAGGTCTCAAGTGATGTGGAACTTCATATTGTTGTTCAATAGAGGCAAACCAGAATCAATTGAAACGTCTAATTGAACACGACGATCTCAGGTCTTCAATGAATCTCACGATTGTTGAATCATTTGTTTGTGCTATAATTCTGAGATCGCGTTATCAAGTCTTATCGGGATTACATCATGTAATAATACTTGACCTTTAAATGTTTTCATTTAGAAGAGTTTAAACCGCATTTATTTATTGAAATTGTTGTGGGACTTAGTAGGATTCACAATGTGTCATCTTATTATTTATCAGTTTAAATTATGTACCTGTGAATGTTCGCTACCTATGTCATGAGTGGGTATTCGGCCATCAGTTGGCAGGCACGGGCTGCATAAGAGATACAGGCGCACACAAAATCCCCCTATTCTAGTCTAACGAGTTTGGTACATAGTTATTTCCTGTGCAGATTTTCTTGTTTACTATTTTTTTATAACGTTTTGAATAAAGACTAAAATATGTGATAAACCACAAAAACTCCAACGCTTGAATACACAGAATCAGAATTTGAAAATGTTCGATTAAGTAATAAGGTACCACATTTTTGCGTATTGTCTGCGAGAACTACTGCCGACAAACTGCTGTGCAGTTTGGCAGAAGCGATATTATGCTATGTACCTACTTTTTTGATAAATAAATAAATACAAATATACCATATAAAGTGCATTATATGAGGAATCAATTACATGGTTAGGCACCCGTTTGAAGAACATAAATGTATAAAAATATAGTTACTAGATAATTATTATCATATAAAGTACCCTAGATAGAGCGTTATTCCGGAAAAAAATATTACTAATGTGCCTGCCTATTCTCATAACAAAAGCGTTGTCGTATCACGAATTCACAATACTATAATACAACAGTTAGGTATAAGGATAGAAACGGCCCAAGGTATAATGATTTTGAAATACTATCCTTCCTTTATCTGGCTGTAATTTCAAGTCTCATGTTTTAATTTGTGACTAGTTTTTCGACACACAGCTCTGCCCGCGTTTAAATTTATTTCGTTAAATGATTAGTTTTTCGACACAGCTCTGCCCGCGTTTAAATGTATTTCTTTAAATGATTAATAGTTATTCTTCAAACCAACAATGTAAATTGGTTCAGCCATTCTCGGGCTATAACAACATGTGTGAAAAAACTCGTCTTTCTATATATTAAGATTTTTTATAACTTATAAAGATTTAAGTCTGAAAGTTACACATTATCATGGAAGTTAGTTACAAAAATACCTTTGTGAGAACTTTTGGCTCACGATTTTTATTTTTTCAGACAAGCCATTCATTTATCAGTGGTGCCCATGCTATGTTACACACTTCTCAAAACCATGCCACACCATTTAATAGGAAAGTGAGTATGCCTCTTTCTAAACTCTCACTTAACCATAAAGCTTCACCACCAGCATATCGGGTAAAATATCATACTTAGTATAATATAAACCGTCGCTTATCTTTCTCGATCATTACTTCAGTATTTGTAATATTTTGCTTGATTTGCAGTGCAATTTTAACGGCGTCGATGATGTATCTATCCTGCCTGCATTTACACCGCCAAATATACCATACGGCTGACTATTCTTTGGATATAACAGGTGCTTATCAGTTTTATGCAACTCATATTGCGCTATTATCATCCTGACACATATTTACTTATTGATGTCGATTTTCTTGTAAAAAACTACACTCATCAAAATTTTAATTCAGACCTGTCGAATATTGATTTGTAATCAGAGAATGTTGGATTAGTCAGTGCATGATGAACAAGAGATCGACACAAATTATGTATTATTTTATAATGTTTTATGGAATTTGTGCATGGGAATTAACGTTATGCATTTTTTTATTGTATGACTCATAAAACAATTGGGATATATATTTAATTAGATTTTATAAATAACATATCATTAAAGTATCTGCGAATAAAGCTTTTCTATAATTTATTATCTTTATTTTGTATTTATTTATCTTTTAAACTTAGTCTTAATATCGTCATTTGTATATCTTTTAAGTTACTGGATTGTAAAATCTCTACATTTGCAGGGCCTCTTATGGTGATCACACAGAGGGTGACATCCCTAGCTTACTCTCTTCAAGACACTTTGACTGGAAGAGAAGTAAATGCTAACAAACTGGCTGAAGGTTCTTCTCCAGTGGAGAAGGTTCCATCACCTTTGGAGTTCTTTGCGTACACGCTTGCCTTCCAGACGTTAATGTGCGGACCAGTTGTGTTTTATAAGGATTATATCAACTTCATCGAAGGTGAACAGTGGGACCAGGTGAGGATATGCTTTTACGCAAATGTTATACTGTATTGCAACGGTTAATTTACCAATAAGTTGGTTAAAACTAAATAAATCACAAGTAATATATGTACATTTAAATAAAATTAGATTGTAAAGTCAAAATCAAGCTGAGAAATAGTATCTGGCTTTACTGTGGCTTGCTTTCAACTGGACAAACGTTTCCATTCAGTGTATTCGTACACTAATTTTTAATAAAATCTCTTAATATAGAACTGATCAGTACTTTCTATTGTATTTGAATTTTTGAAACATGCTAATATTTGCGAGGAATTCTCATGTTTACTTCATTGATAAGGTGTATTGTTAACGTATTCATTGACATTCAAACCAAAATCTACATAAAACTAATTATAATACAAGGTTATATTACAAACTAGTGACCTAAGTTAGACCTCTAAACATTGAAATAAGTTACATTTTAATGTAACCTCTACTGTAAAACTCTAACCTAACATAACAATATACTTTGTTAAAGCCAATTACATTTTATTTGGGCTTATTGTGTTTTAGCCATAAAATCTTCTTAATTGTTTAACAAGCACGTAAGTAACTAGTAGGTACAGCAAAGTAGGGTAAAGTTCAAAACTACTGTTATTGTAGTTATACCTATTTTAAATTGATTGATTACTTAATATAACGTTGTTAAAGTAAGTAATTTATTTTGAAATTATTGGAGACTGTTCTTTATTTTTTCACGTTAATAAACACCCCTTTCACATTTCCACCTCGTGTCTAAGGCCTCAAAAGATAAAGTTAATTACAAAAATTGGTTCTTAACCGAAAGTCTAGAACTGTATTTGGATGACGTATTGTGGATGTCATCACGTGGTACCATACAACTGCGTATTAATCCTATCTGTGACTCATTCATCTATATGTATGTATAAACTTAACCGACCGAATGACTTATCAATGCTTATAGACTATATAACCGAACCAGAGATTTTAGATTTATTTAGATGTTTCAACATCAAGATATAGCCAAAATATATAATTTGATTTTCTATAAATAATTTTTCAAATCTGACCAGCGGTTTCTGAGTTTAGCGCGTTTAAACAAGTCTTCAGCTTTATAATATTAGTATATATACAAATATTCGAAGACAGGCAAAGATAAGGTACTTTATTGGAATATACAAGTACCATGGGGAAATTATTTTGTCGCGAAGCGGGAAACGGATAGTCGCGGTATAGTCATAGTATAAAACAAGGTTTAATTTCCCTATCCTTAATTCTGCATACCAACGCAAATATATTTCAGTATTTTATTGCGACTATTACTTTAGGATAGAGCAAATACCTAATAAGGGTCTATTGATGTAATCTCGTTACTGAGCAACACACATTTTATTATTGCTGTTGAAAATGCGCTAACACCGTGCTATAGATATTAATTAAAGAGGTTTCCTTTAAGATTTTTGTTTTGCTAAATAAGTAGAGGTATCTCTTTGTTGTCACAATAAATAAGAAAAAAAACCTATTTTAAAACTACTGATTTTCACCATATTTTTCTTGTAGATCTGTATTCTGATCTGTACTCTGTACACGTAGTTTTACATGTACCTAAAAGAAAAAACTTACCAACTGTAGGTAGTCCTAAAGTGTCACGTGACACGTCACAATTTCTACAATTTGTATTGCCGTTTTGAGACTTAATAATGTCATGCTAAGTTTGATATCTACTCATTTTTCTTTAAAAAAAAAAATGTGGACAAGGAGGCGAACTTATTCGAATTTTAACTAATGAAACCAGAAATTATCCCTATCATTCTTTCTTAATTGTAAATCTTTCAGAAAAACAAAAACGATGAGAGCAAAGAGCCGTCACCGCGAAGAGCTGTGTGCTACAAAGTCATGGGGTCTATAGCCGCTGCGTTGCTTTACTTGACGTTGGCCAAGAAATACCCGCTCGCTGTTTTGGGAGGTTTGATACATTCCTTACTATTTTGTATTTTCGTGTTCGCAAAACAATTTAATTACTTACATATACATATTTGAATTATTTATGCTCAATAAGTTTTAATTTCAAATTGTTTTTGCATTAACAAATCCAATGTTTTACACCCTGCCTTGAAGTAACAGATCCCATTTTGGGATCCGAACGCAAAGGATATCATGATATCAGTACAGGCGCAAGCCTGTACTGATATCCTTATTACGCAACGCGTATTATAAACGTGTATAATGTTTACTTAACGCTTAACTTATAAAACTATTTAAATTCAAAATGTAAAGTAGGTACATATTCCCTTACCAGAACTAACAGACCCCACGTCAGAAGTGTCCCGCTCGTGGTCGTGCCTGTACCTGCTGTGTTACGCGTACCTGTCGACGCTGGTGGTGCGGTGCAAGTACTACCACGCGTGGCTGCTGTCGGAGGCCATCTGCAACAACTCCGGCATGGGCTTCAACGGGTATGAGGACGACGGCACGCCGAAGTGGGACAAGATGTCGAATATCGATGTTTTTGGATTTGAGGTGAGTGCTAGAATAAGAAATTTTATTTTGTAACATGTGAAATCTAATTGTTATTTCTTACTTCTCTTTTCTGTAGAACAAGATTTATCCTAATAAACAGATAGATAAAATTAAAGTGTAAATAAAAAAGAATTCTGCTTTTTAAACTAAACGGATGTGGATATAATATATCAATATAAGATTTGTTTATAATAATACTAGCTTCCGCCCGCAGCTTCGCCTGCGTGGAAAAAAAAGTAGCCTATGTTCTGTCTCAGGGTCTAAAGATTGTCTGTACCAAATTTCATCAAAATCGGTTGATTGGTTTAGGCGGGAAAGCGTAACAGACAGACAGACAGACAGACAGAGTTACTTTCGCATTTATAATATTAGTAAGGATGTAGATACACCTACAGCTGGATGGCGTAGCTATGGGATCACCATTGGCTCCGGTAATAGCCAATCTCTTCATGGAATGGTTTGAAAATGACGCGTTGTCGACGGCACCTGGAAGGCCGCGTTATTGGTGGCGTTATGTAGACGATGTGTTCGCAATTGTACAGGAGGAACAAATTGAAGGGTTATTAGAACATCTGAACTCGAGACACCCGAATATTGCGTTCACCGTGGAAAGAGAACTTGATAGAGAGTTACCATTTCTGGACGTGTTGGTGAAACGAGATTAGGCAGGGATCCGTAGTACATGAAAATCAAGTGATTACTAACAAGCTAATTTTTGGTGAGTAGCTTCGTTTCGATGAGACGTCCAAAGATATCCTATACCCAACTCTCGATTGTGGTAGCTAACAGAGATATCAAGGATTAAAAAATTCAAGGATGTAAAACCGGGATAACGGACCACGAAATTTGTCGGACAATATGTTATATCTCAAGATAATTATCTAAATTATATAAAAACATGTTTGTCCTACAAAACCTATGGTTTGATCAAAGAGTCCGCCATTTCCAAAATGTGTCGAAAACGAGGTCAATTTAAATGATTACTATGATTACTAACCAGCTGATTTTTTGTTGTATACTTAATTAATATATATAAAATCTAACGGACATATTGTCCGACAAATTTCGTGGTCCGTTATCCCGGTTTTACATCCTTGAATTTTTTTATCCTTGATATCTCTGTTAGCTACCACAATCGAGAGTTGGGTATAGGATATCTTAGGACGTCTCATCGAAACGAAGCTACTCACCAAAAATTAGCTTGTTAGTAATCACTTGATTTTCATGTACTACGGATCCCTGCCTAGATGGTTTCGGTCACTTGTCACACACTGTATACCGTAAACCAACACACACAGATAGGTATTTACGCGCTGACTCTCATCACCATCCCTCCCATCTTGCCAGTATACCCAGGACACTTATAAACAGAGCTTTGAAGCTATGCGACCACCAATACCTGGAAACGGAGCTCTCGCATGTAAGAAATGTGTTAAGTGCGAATGGCTATGGATGGAAACAAAGTTTTCGCATAGCGCAGCCGTCATCAAGGAAACGCCCGGTTACCGCAGAGAGAGCTGTAGCGTATCTGCCATTTGTCAAGGGAGTGACGGATAAAATTGGTCATTTGTTGCGCAGACGCCTGGATATAAACACCATTCCGTCCTCTCACAAAGATAAGAGATCTACTGCGCTCCCCGAAGGATAGAGATCCTTTGTCTACACCGGGTGTTTACGAGATTCCATGTGAATGTGGTAGTTCATATGTGGGCGAAACGAAGCGTAACATCTCCACCAGACTGACTGAGCACATACGTGCTATGAAGAATGCGGATGTAGATAAGTCAGCCATAGCAGAGCATGCGCTGACAGCTGGTACATCACATTACATTCGCTTCGACAAGGCTCGTGTGTTGGCCAGAGAAAGGTTTTTCGTGCCCCGAAAAATCCGCGAAGCTATTGAAATCAACCGTACTCGAAATTTTAATAGGGACAAGGGCTGGGCTGTACCACCTGCCTGGCTTCCGTGTCTTCATGGTCTTCGCGTCAACAAAGGGCCGTTGCCTTCGTCGGGTGACACGATCAGTGCAGTGTGTTACGCTACACAAGATGTAGAAGATGACAGTAGTGACAATGAGGCGAACGTTCATTCAGTGCCAGCAACTACATCTGTTGGTACCGGGCACCAACACGTACCGCCTTTACCCCCACCACCGCCGCTGAGCAGCCGCGCGATCCGGTACATCGCCCGCAGTGAGAACCGCGCGCGCGACCTGAGAGGAGACGGAGTACGGCGGGACACTCACTCCTCCTGATAAAGACTACTCTTGATGTGGTCGAAACGTCGAGAGTTGTTTAACTCCTATGTAAATACGTGAGTAATTCCCGTTGTACAAAATGAATAGGATGTAGATATTTAAATTAGGAAGCCAAAGTATATTTAATTTTTAACTTCCATAAACTGTAAAACGTATGCAACTGGGTGCTTCATATACATCAATAAATAAACCTCTTCTTTCTTAATCTAAAGTCACTTCCTTGTAATTAATTAACTAAAGGATCATGTAAACTGTTCTTACAGAAAATTGAGAAATAATTCTAGTGTAATGTCGCCTTAAAAAAATTAAAAAGTGTTCATTTAGCCTCTACATTACACTGTTTACTTCTTTTTAGAAATGATCGTTTGTTACACCTTCATGCTTAATAATCGGATGGAAAATCGATGATAATGCGGGCAAAATCACGGTGTACAACTAGTCTTAATATCCTTTAGTTATAATTCGCAATAAACTGGTATGCCCCTTATCATTGCGTACAACAATGTTGTGTTATAACGTTTATACAAAAGCACTTTGCTTGTTATTCTCCTCTAAAGATTAAGTAGGTCGATGCTCCTTAATCGGTTATCGAATGCAGTTGAATCGAATGATAACTACGTCAGAATAAAACCTGTTTTTGTAGAGCCTCAGAATTGAAGGGAGGCTCTAAGTACAGTTAAAATTTAACTACTACGTAATCAATGCCCACCACACCAGTTTTGATTGTGGGTTGGTCTTGTTTTTGTGACGGTAGAGACGCAATACGCAAATGAACTTGAAAAACGTTCGCGATACTATACTAATTATGCTTACATAACGGGTATTCTGAAGAATTTTTCCTTCTGGTAAACTTACTGCAAAGCGATCGAAAAGTCCAACCAGTAAATAAAACAAAATACGTGATTAAGACCCGTTAAAACTCTTCAATAAGAAATTGAATGAAGCGATAGAACAAAATGGAATGACGACATAACCTTATTAATTATGCCAAAGAACAATGTGGTTTTTTTTTGCTGTTCTGATAGTAATTGTTAATAAATCTTTTTTTATAACATACTAGCTATCCGTCATGCCGTCATGCGGCTTCGCCCGCGTTTTAATAGATTTTGTAATGAGTATCCTAGAGCTTTCCCAACATTCAAACTATCTGATATCAAATTCCATTAAAAACGGTTTAGTTTTGCAGTGAAAAACTTCCCTTTATAATATTCATATGGACGAATCCGTTTAGAAACTACGTTTATCTTTGTTATATTAACCGCGGGATTCCTAATGTTATTATCATTAACTGTAATAAAACATATTTAGAGCACATGCTTGACTTACATTCCGAAGGATCTAACCCCGACGCGCACCTGTAAATTTATTATATCTTATTTTTATTACCTTTATAATACACCATGGCATTTCTAGATTAAACTTCTTATCCGTAGGCTTACTATAACAGCTTTGGGTTTTGTATTAATTGATGTTACGTGCGATGTTGATGCGAGTTTCTTAGATAAGATGGTTCTGTTATCGTGGTTTCTCTAATAGCCGTTAAGAGTAGGTACATTACGATCAGTAATCTGTTTAAACTATAAGGCCGTGACTTATGTTGCCAGCCGGCTTATTACATAGTATATAAGGTATAAGAAGCATGACGTCATTTGAAACTTGGCACAAATTATGAAAATTGCACAAACATTTTGAGAAATTCCTATGCCAAAGAGAGACTAAGGCCTAATTTCTATAATACACCATGGCATTTCTAGATTAAACTTCTTATCCGTAGGCTTACTATAACAGCTTTGGGTTTTGTATTAATTGATGTTACGTGCGATGTTGATGCGAGTTTCTTAGATAAGATGGTTCTGTTATCGTGGTTTCTCTAATAGCCGTTAAGAGTAGGTACATTACGATCAGTAATCTGTTTAAACTATAAGGCCGTGACTTATGTTGCCAGCCGGCTTATTACATAGTATATAAGGTATAAGAAGCATGACGTCATTTGAAACTTGGCACAAATTATGAAAATTGCACAAACATTTTGAGAAATTCCTATGCCAAAGAGAGACTAAGGCCTAATTTCCGGCCGTTCGAATAGAACGCGCGGTTTAAAATAGCATATTTTCGAATTCATGTATTGCCGATCGTAATTATGAACAATGTTGATATTGCCATTGTCTTTAGGGTCAGTAAGTCTAGTAGGCATCTAACGGACAAGGCGTGGCGTAATGCCAGAACAGGCAAATATACGATAAAACATGCTATCTTTAACACCTAATCGAAGATGCGTAAGTGCAGTTTATATGCGCTTATGAAGTATTTACGTTTTTTCCGTTGTTTATGTTATATCGGTACTTAGTCACGGGAAGGGCTGCACACGGTTTACAACGAAGTAAAGTCGTCTTTGTCCAGTTCGTTTAAATACTTGTTGCCGACTAAAGGAGAAATAACTGTTATTGTAATAACGTTTTGTCTAATCAATGTTTATTCATGATGTTTTGTCATCCTATAGATAAATTATAGAGTCACATATTATATTATTAGACCAGTGCAGTTAGCTTCAAAAATGGTCAAATAAGGAAAAAAATAGTAGTAGAATGAAACCCATTAGAAAAGGAGGGGAATATGATAAAAATGAAAGGAAAAATAAATTACGGTCGATCTGAGTTCGGGAAGTGGGAGGGGGTGGGCTTTTAAGGGGAGAAAATGGTTTATCTTGATTTGCGGTGAAACTACAAGTCCTATGAAAAAAAGTTATATGGCAAAGTTGTAGGTAATATAAAGATCTACAACTTTTAATTCACAAGTTTTTTACATTACCTCAAAACTTATGTGAAAAATTCAAATAACCAAGTTTTTGGTTTTTTTTATTTATCTTTTTCAAAAATTATTATTTTTCTACGAAATTTGGTGAAAACTTACCTATTTATGTCCCAAATACACTGTGATTTATTTGATTGAAAATATTATTGTTTTCACCTTATTTTGACTTAATTTTCAAAAATATAGACTAATTTTCAATCGAAAATTCACGTGTCAAAATATTAGCTTTTTTATAAAAATCGGTGTGCTTTATGTTCATTGAAATCTCTTTTTTTTGATAGTTAAAAAAAATATATACATTACCATAGTAAATATTCTCAGAAAATGCACAAAACCGAAACAAAAATTTGTATCATTAGGTACAATTGCATCATAAAAATATGATTTTGTCTTTTCAGACTATATAATAATAATTATTATATAATAATCTGTTTGTATAATGTGCAATAAGTCGGATTATAAGCAATTATATGAAATAAAAGTTGCAAAAATCATATTTTTATGATGCAATTGTACATAATGATACAAATTTTGTTTCGGTGTTTTGCATTTTCTGAGATAATTTATTATAGTAATGTATATATTTTTCTTAACCATCAGAAAATAGAGATTTCAATGAACAAACAGCATACCGATTTTTATAAAAAAGCTAATATTTTGACACGTGAATTTTCGATTGAAAATTGGTCTATTTTTTTAGTAATTAAGTCAAAATAAGGTGAAAAATTAATATTTTTAATCAAATAAATTATAGTGGATTTGGGACATAAATAGGTAAGTTTTCACCAAATTTCGTAGAAAATAAAATGTTTTTGAAAAAGATAGAAATAAAAAACCAAAAACTTAGTTATTTGAATTTTTCACATACATTTTGACGTTATGTAAAAAAGTTGTGAATTAAAAGTTGTAGATCGTTTTATTAGCTACAACTTTGCCATATAACTTTTTTTCATAGGACTTGTAGTTTCACCGCAAATCGAGATAAACCATTTTCTCCCCTTAAAAGCCCACCCCCTCCCACTTCCCGAACTCAGATCGACCGTAATTTATTTTTCCTTTCATTTTTATCATATTCCCCTCCTTTTCTAATGGGTTTCATTCTACTACTATTTTTTTCCTTGTAAAAAATTAAAAACCCTGGTCTATATATCCTCAAACCCAGAATTATTATCCTAAAAATATTAAGCGTTCTTCAGATTGGATGTCCATAAAAAATAGATTTAAAATTGAAGCTCTCCCTAAATCTTTACTTACCAAAAATTAAGTGTTTGTTTAACAATTCATTTTATAACAACGGGAATAACTCACGTATTTACAAAGGAGTTACGTAGTTATGAAATGAATAGTGTAAATCACGAAAATTTTAAAGTTTGTTTAACTGTTTAAAAATTTTATTTTATTAAACTTTATTTTTATTTTATTTTTTTATTTAAAACCTATATTGTCCCACTGCTGGGCAATGGTCTGCGTTTGATTTCGCCAGTTATCGCGATTTTTTGAGATCTCCGACCACTCTGGCTCAGATGCGTCCATATCATACGCCAGCGCTTTCTGGGTCTACCACGGCGTCACTGTTCCGAAACCCAGTTTGTGACGAGGAAACTTATATGAGACCGAAAGTTAATCGAGCTTTTTTCCTATGTATAGTTCGCGCAGAACTTCCGCACAGCCGTGGCGAGCTGGAACAAGAACACGAACGCGTGGCTGCGCAACGTGGCGTACAGCCGCGGCGGCGGCGCCGCGCCCGCGCGCACCGTGCGCGTCTACGGGCTGTCGGCGCTGTGGCACGGCTTCCACCCCGGGTACTATATGACCTTCTTCGCCGGAGGACTCTTCACTGTGGCCGCTAGGAAGGTAACATTTATATTACAGACATCGGAATTATTCGTACACTGCTGGACAAATTTGGCGTTTTTTACAGTAGTGTAGGCACCTACACTACTGTAAAAAACGCCAAATTTGTCGGCCAAGAAAGTGGTCTGATTTGACAAAAATTTCTGTGCGATGTAATGATCGATATGGTTGACTTTGGTTCGTACAAACGAATCTCAACCGTAGGGTGGTAGACCACATTTGGCTGACTGTACCTACAGTACGTTCTTGTATATATTGTTTTTTTTAATTCGAATTAATATTTGTATTTGGAACAAGAACATTTTCACTTAAAACAAGACATAATTGTCGTTTTTGGAAGTCAAAACAATTATTCTACAACTCAAAGGACACGTGACACGACAGAAGCAGTCGAAATCAGGGAATCAGGGGAAATATTTACAATCTTAAAATAGGAATGGGCCAAGCTAGCTAGAGTAGCTCTATTGAAATTATAGTGACGACAGGTCCATTAACTATAAATCTTACGTTAAATTTTAGTTCAGAAACAGTTCTATTTGTGCAATATGATCTGAAACAGTATTTGTGCAATATCCTATAATAGATGTTATATTTGTGTTCCAGTTCCGGTTCGCAGTGCGTCCACTATTTCTGAACAGCCGCCCTAAGAAGTTGTTCTACGATATGTTCAGTTTTGTGACGACGCGCATCGCGATGACGTACGCCACTGTCCCGTTCGTGCTGCTGCATCTGGCACCTAGTCTAGCGTTCTACGGGTTAGTTTAATTTTAATTATTCTTATACGAAACAAGTTCCTTGGTTGGTTCCTTAAAATACGCTAGTCTTAATTAGTAAGAGACAAAGTATACTCGTATATACATATATTCTAATAAACTTAAACGGAGACATACTAATAAGATGAAAAATTGAAGGGAGCTTCAAAAAGAGAGTTCGTAGTTTTGTAAAATCAACCCAGCATTTCTCGGGTTATAAAAGTGGCATTGATTTCTATATTATGTATATGTAAATGAATACTTAGCTTAGTTATAATCAGATGTGAAACAGGATAAGCGAAATCTAAATAAATAATATATATAAATATAAATAAATAATAATCAAAAAATGTAATGTTCGTCTCTATTTCAGTAAGTTCTACTATTCGCTCCACTTCATAGCCCTGGGCGCTCTCCTCATCCCCGAGGCGAGGAGCAAGGACCCTTCCACCACCAGCATCAAATCAGACCTTGCTCAGAAGACTTCACAAACAAGCCTAGATCTACACAATCAAAGGCCAACAACTAAAAATGGTGATGTTAATGGCAAATTAAAGATAACTTAATATGCCATCTACGTTTTAGATGGGCTTAAGATACTTTAAACAACAGCTGGGAGATAATCATTATTTTAGTTTAAAGTTTTATAACTTTAGTTTAAAAATTCTCACATTTCTATTGATTCGAGCATTTAATTTAACTTAACGATAATGATTATATTAAGTATGTTAGTTGGAGCACAAAATTATATACGATAGGTACGTAATACGTAATATGATTTACTTTTATTTTACTGCATATATTTTTCTGTAAATATAGTAAATGGTATGGATTTCTGTTGAAAATAGATGTTACAAATATTATTGTAACAACTTACAAGAATTACTAGTTCAAAACAAACCTTATACTATATTGACACATTCATGAACATTTTTAGAGTATTGTAAATGATTGTTACAAGATAATGTTATTTTAATGTGAAAGTATTATAACTTATTTTAACATACATATTTTTATACATTAGTAACTATTCTTAGAATGGTCTATGGTACCTAGGTAGCACGTTGTTGTACTTGTATACAAACTGAAAATATAGAGGAAGGCATTAAAGGTGGCGGGTGTGACTCGAATACTGTTTATTTCCATTTATTGATCTTCCTTGATATTATTACATCTTTATCTATACTACTAATAATAAAACTGTAAGGGTCGTTCATGGAGTAAGTTTTCATAGATAATGTGTTTTAATGCTCTTTATATGATACTGAAACTATATTGACGATTTTTACATTTATTTTCTGTATGTATGTGTATGTATGTTCCCCCATAACCCTTGAACTGATCTGATTTTGATGAAACTTTGTAGATATCCATTATGTGGGACACAGAATAGGCTAATTCAATTCTTGCTCCAGTAATGATAAGACATGGCCCCCACAAACGCGGATAAAGTCGCGGGCATCGCTTGTTATATATACATATAGGACACATTATGAATATAACAAATATAGTATTTTATTAAACAAATTACTCAGATTATGTTTTTGTACTGAAGCTTGGTGATTATTTATTTTGTCTTTAGATTTGGTGACTGTCTTTACAATCAATTTTTCTGTATTTCTGGCGAAATATTAGTCTAAGAATGACAGTCGCAGCACCATTATGTTTATATCTCTTTTGACAGACAAATAGTAACTGCAGGCCTAGCATGGCGTTTCTTCTCTAGGGTAGAATAGATAAAAATGACATTAGAAAGAAAGTTGTCTTCGTTTGGAAGCATGGCGTTCGATTGAATGAACGGATAGAGATGCTTTCTATTCTACCGTAGAGATGAGTCTACTGCTGCGAACACGGCAATCAATTTACTCTATTTTTGACATTTGAGAAAAGAAATGTTTCTTCCGATATTCTACACCACCCGAGGCCTAGACAACGTTTCTAGCTTGTCTACGAAGAAACTGTTGTCTAGGGTATGTTTCTCGAAACGGCGTGTTCGGGCCAAAAGAAAGATTGTGTAGACAAGAAACTGTCTTCTCTAGTCTAGAGTAGAATAGAGTAGAAAACGCCATGCTAGGCCTGCAGATTAGTGATAATTTTATAGAAAATATTTAAATATAAAAATACTGTTATTCACTATTTATTCAAACAGTAAAAATAAGGATTATATATTTTTCAGTTACATGTTAACTTGTACAAGCGATGAGGCAGCTTTTTTATGTTAAAATTAAATAATATACAGCTATATTATGTGTTACTACTGTGTTAAGTACTTTCGTAATTATAATCAGGATTGCATCTTGATAGTACTTGAATGAGAAAGTTTATATAATGTTAATTACTATCTAAAAGGGATCATTAAATTCCATAAGCAGTTTTTCTATCAAAAATCACTTTATTTTGTGAGTTGTGTAAATACCTCTAAATGTTAAATAAGGAATTGTATTTGTTGAACTACCTACATTAGTACCAGATTTATTTTATAATGGTTTATTAAAATAAATTTATGACATAAAGAAGTGTTTTTTTACTTATTTTTTTGAAAGGATGACAATTTATGCATAACATAAATATCTTAATAATGTGTCAAACTAGAATAACAGAAAACATAATTCATACACTTACTCACTTACAATAAATGAGTTTAGTTAGTTAAGTTTTTGCAATTAAAACACAATTTGCCAGTGTCAAGTGTTTAATAAAATTAAAGTTATAAAATTATTATGTGTGATCGTCATTTTGGCAATCCCATAAGAATGTACTTAATGTTTAATTGTTTCTCAGTTGAAATAGTATTTGGTTATTTTTTGTTGGATTTCAGAGCCATAAATGCACATCTTATTGAACATAGAGCCCCAGGAACATCATTGGTTTCTTGTAATTTTCGCTGCAACTCCTTTATAGATGTAAGTTTCGGTGAAGTACTTATTACTGTAAAAATATAATGGTGCTTAAATATTGTACAGTTTGTAACTATTTCATCCTGAACAAGCTAGACTTATAATTATTATTATTAGCCTGCACAGTCACTGCAGGGCATAGGTCTCCCTTCCCTCCTTCCACTCTTCATCATCATTTATATATATTTTTGCAAGAAGTAATTATTGGTGCACTTTTATTAGTCATATTTTATTTTATTAATGATATAAATAATACGAAACTGATCTAGATACTCTTTAGCATGTTAGATGGTAATATTCATAATAAAAAAAAATTATATTCAACTTACAGTGATAGTTTCCAGTTTTTGAATTACGTGATAAGCGAACTGAATAGTTTTCGGAATCCCTCTTAGCCTCAGTGAAAAATTGCAAAAATATAGTCTGTGTATCACCATTACTTGATTCAATAGTGTGATACATTTTAAGAAACTTTTTATAGTATTTTTTAGCCATTAAAAATGCTTCATGTGTCTCTTTGATTTCTTGTGTAATAAGTTTTTGATCTGTAAAATAGATATCTTTGTTAATATAAAAAAATAAAGAATGTTGACAATAGAACAATATATGTACATACAGTAATTAACATTTTTTTTTATTTATTAGAAAAACTAACGTCTAGCCTGAGTATACATAAACAGAATCTTAACTATAATGAAAGGGGATTGATCTTTGAGAAATGTTGATAAATAATAGCAAATACAATTTTGGTTACCTAATTGCTACCATGTTAGCAATTAGGTAAAAAGTTGTGCATAGTGTTTATTATTGACTCCCTAAAACAATGAATAAGGATAAACGAAGACCTACTCGAGTACTCACCCTTTTTATAAGTTTCATACTGAAGTTTTTGCTCTTGAAGTTCATTTATCTTGGTCTCGATTTGGTTTCGTAAAATTCTGTTCTTTTCCCCAAGTTCTTTTAATTCATCGTCATGGTTTTGTAATCTTTTATCATTATTATAAACGAACGTTTGTACTTTGAAACCATCTTTCAATTTCGGTAGAAGACGTTCCTTGAAACTAGTAATCGTCGCCTCAAACTCGCAAAAGGATTTCTTTTCCAATGTGAAATCCACGTTATAATCCCAAGTATCTTTAATTACACTCATATTTTATACGTGTTCACTTTTATTGTTATGAAATACAAGCAAAGGAAATTCTGAGACTCGATATTCGGACTAAAACGTAGTGATTATATTCTCTTTGATTCGGACTTTTATCAAAATTCGTTATTTTCAAAATAAATAAAGTTAAGCTTTCGTTTAGCTTATGAGCTATTTTCACGGAAACTCGTAATTAGTATTTAGTCATTTTTTTATTGGCCACTAAACAAACATTACCGCGGGTAGTTAAATCGTATTCACTACATATTTATTTGTACACACAAAATATTCTTTTCTTTCTTCATTTTTAAAATAATAACATTATTCCTCGAGAAATGTACTATCCAACGCTGAAATAATTTTTCAAATCGGACCAGCGGCTACCATTAGAGTAATGTTAAAATTATAAGGTAAGGTTGTACTTGCGTGATAATTTCCTTTCTCAGAGCAAAATAATCATTCTTTTTTGTGGGAAAACCGATTTTATCTTCTTATTTTATTATAAAATAATAAATAAGCTGTGTGTGTAATATTTAATATTAATAATATTATTATTATTCTAATTATTATTTTTAACCGATTTGAATTGAGGCTCCGTTACTACTGACAGTTCTCGTTACCATTCAATGTCAAATAGTAAAAGTCAATGTCAAATTTGGTAATCTGTATTGCTAATATTGCTATCGTATGTATCGTAATCGCAATCGCTAAACTATCAAATAAAATTTACGAAAGCAGAGAAATGATTTTGTAAATTTACGCAAATTCTAGAAGTGTAGTGAAATAAGCGCTTGAAATGCAAAACTCTGAAGATTTATTAAACAGATTTAAAGTTGCTTTCTGACAAAACCGTCACGGATGTGAGTATAAATGGATATAAGGTCGCTGAGAATTTGGACTGTAAGGTCTGTAAGTTAATGTTTATTGTATTTTGTGATGCAGGATTTTACCAGAAAGACTACCGAAAAAGTATTTTCAAGGTGCTTTGTATCATTATGAGCATTACTGAAGAATTCGCATTGAAATTTGTAGTTCTGCAACAATCTATGATTTTGAAGCCAATACTACTGATAGAGGTTTTATCCAATGGGCCATTGTATGAGTTGTTTTAAAGATCAATCCAACGCTGATGTTCCGACGTCTCCTCAAAGAAATAAAGATGGTAAGCTTATACATAGGTACTTACAAATTAACTATTTAACAATTTATCCTGTATTGCAAATGTAGCCTTGAAACAACTGTACAATTGAATTTAATTATTTTTCAGAGATGACTGATATTGCTGCTGCAGTGTCAAAGTATCCACATGCAGTGCCTCTTCTTCAAAACAATGAAAATAGTTTGAATAGCTTGAAAACTTCGACAGTGCAAAATGCCAATACTATTAATGTTTTTGGAGAACAATCTACTGAAGAAATTAATACACAAAAATCAATAATTGTACCTGAAAAAACACCTAAACCATTTTATCAAAAACTGCCATCAATTCCATGTACAATGTCTTCCTTAGGTTCTAGTGAGTCACGGATTTCTGAAATAAAAATTAATCAATTATTTGATCAGTACAAAGATTCACTTGAAGATGCTATTTTAGCAGAAGGTATAGAAAACTTGTGTAATGACTTACAACTAAATCCAGATGATTTTAAAGTATTAGTTCTTGCTTGGAAACTGAATGCTAGTCAAATGTGTCGTTTTACTAAAACCGAGTTTGTCCAGGGACTGAAGGAAATGAAAACAGATACCATTAAGAGTGTGCAAGTGAAGCTCAATGAGATAATTCCTGAATTGAAAAAGGAGAGTGAACAGTTCAAAGATCTGTATAGATTTACTTTTAAATTTGGTCTGGATGTAAGTACAGGACAAAGGATACTACCGACAGACATTGCCATTTTGTTGTGGCGTCTTGTGTTCACTAGCAACGAGCCCCCTATACTAGACCGGTGGCTGGCCTATCTAGAAAAGAATCCTCATATCAGAGGCATTCCTAAAGACACATGGTACATGTTTTTAAATTTTTGCGAGTTTGTGGGTGATGATCTCAGTAGTTATGATGACACGGAAGCCTGGCCCAGTCTTTTTGATGATTTTGTAGAATATGAGAATGATCAAATGAATCAAAATATTACTAAAAATGACATCAAGCTCCAGGATTGATATCTTGTATTGCCAAATTTTAGCTACTATAGGTACTTAATAATAAGATATTGAGACTGAAAAAACTGATAATATGAATGTTCAATGAAGTAGCCTGAAGTGTGGATTGAGTATTAACTACAAAGTGCTAATGAGATTTCAATTATTTTCAAAGTTGTACATAATGTATGGTTATATTTTATTGAGTGTAACAACTGAGGTAGGTACTCTTAGTTATGATATCTCACAAACTGAAATAACATTCCAGTAATGGAATTAGACAAATTGTAAATATTTTTGGAGCAGGCTAGTGTAATTTATCTTTGTTCTATTCTTTATGTTGCTTTAATAGATTTTACTTTTATTGCTATAATTATGTAATTATGAGCTGTATCCTAATCTTGCACATACATTTTGCCTGATAAAACGAGAATTAGTTTTAAAATAACTGGTCTTTTATTTAAATGAGATGTTTTTATTATCAAGTAAAATTACATTACAAGATTACAACACCTGTACAACATTTTTTCTATCTTGAAAATCATCAAATCTTTAATACTTACAATTCATAACTACTTTAATGTATACGGGGCTTAAAAATATGAATCTGACATTAGGGGATTCTAGTGAACTTTGAAGTTCATCAGAATCCCCAAGGGGATCAAGCTAGGGGATTGTGGTGGACTGCATGAATCTAGCAAGTACCTACCTATATTCTAATCTAGCACCCTCACCTAATACAAGCTTGCTTACTTTGGGGCTAGATGATGTGTGAAGGCAAACATCATTTGAAAACGGGATGTATGGATGATTGTACTTAAACATTAAGTCTAGTCTAGAAACAATAATCAGAACGTCTGAGAGTATCTTGATGCTTCGCCCTAAATGCCCACCCATCAAAATTATGCTAGAACTGAAGTCTAAGTTTCGGCTGCAGGATCTATGATTTGTACACTGTTTTTTACTTAGTGCGGTTCACGGAATACATCTACCTACTAAATTTCAGCTATAAAGCTTTTATGGTTTCGGACAAAAACGGCTGTGACATACGGACGGACGGACATGACGAATCTATAGGGGTTCCGTTTTTGCCATTTGGCTACGGAACACTAAAAAGTAACCCGGCAAAGTACCTGGCAAAGAATAGACACAGAACACTCAAGAGTCTATCTATACCTACTCAGCTTCTGTATTCTGTCTTCTGGATGTGGCTTTATAAAATAAATGATCTACCATCTGCTCTCTATCTGTCGTTTAGATAAAAAATATGTAAAAAAAAACTAGGTATGTATAGTAAAACCATTCTAAAAATGAACTCCCCTCCAAAAAACCGTGAGGAAATACAGAAAAACAGAATACACAGAAAAAAAAAAACAGAATTCGGTGGAGGGGCGTTCATTTTAGAAATGGTTTTACTATACCTACTTATTTAATTTTATACCTACCTCCGTGACCTACCTACACCTAAAGTCTATAGAGGTACTTTTCCTCGTTGACTGGGATTTTCTACGGGGATTAGTGGAATAAGCCTACCATCCTTACTTAATATTATAAATGCGAAAGTAACTCTGTCTGTCTGTTACGCTTTCCCGCCTAAACCTCTCAACCAATTTTGATGAAATTTGGTACAGACAATCTTTAGACCATGAGACAGAACATAGGCTACTTTTTATTTCCACGCGGGCGAAGCCGCGGACGGAAGCTATGTGGTTACCTATAAATTATAGCCTGTACCATTACCTACCAAGGTACTTGTCAAATTCTACAGCGGAATTAGTGCTTAAACTTTCAGAAATATGAAGGTGTCCTAAAAATGCACATTTTAAACAATTTCGAAGTTTTTACTTACCCTATTTTGATCTTCCAGTCAGTTCCAGAGTTACGAGGTGCATACAACAGCAAAATACGTAGGTCATATAAGAAACTTGGGCCAGCGAAGCAGAATCACGCAAAGATCTAAATCTTGTCTATGTCGTTATAAACATTTTCTAGTCTCACAAGAACTGGCTTTCAAGAGAAAGGCAGCTGCCGGGAGATGAATGGCATTTCTTCAATCTAATTAGCCGCCAAACTCAGAAATTTTTCAGTAACGTAACATTTTCTATCCTACAAGCTTATGGTATGATATAGCTACCTTAGAGCTTAGAATTTGGGGCGTGGCGGTCATTAGGTAAATTCGGTAACAGAATCAAATAAAAAAAGATCAATTCAAATCTAAAGTATGTTGATCTGTTAAAATGTCTACCTATGCTTGGTTTGTAAAGATTTTTAAAAGATATGCTAAATTAATTAATAATATACCAAAGCCAAACTATGTAAACTCGATTATATTTCAAAAAAGCTGAAAATTTATAAATTCATAATATACAATATACCAAAACTAAGCCGCTGTTTGAAATCAACATCCTTGTTGTGATCCTTTTTACATAACGCTCCATAAGTATATAAGTACTCTCATTATATCTAGGTAATGATTTGAATGAATTGGTGTTTTGTTTGCTGCTTGTCACAAAAGATACACTTTATTGTACAAAATAACATTATATTGAAAAGATGAACAGAGGTTGCTTCGGGGTTCAAATACGATCTCGTTTACGGTCACAAAGCATTCATAATCTAAGCATAAACATAATTCGTTAAAATATTGCAGACTATGTATTGTAAACAATTAACATTAAAAAATACATATTGCAACCAACTTTAAAGAAATTATTTAATAAATGAAACGCTGATCAACTGAAACTGATATATGAAACTGGATATTATTCTTTTTAATTGAACTAATTATAATAAAATAATCCGTTTTAAACAGTACAATATAATATTTAAATAATACGTGAAAATATTATACTTTCTAAAATAAATATCTGTTAACATGACCTCTTGTAAAAAGTAGGCTAGTATTCGTAATCCAGCCATCGGCGCTCTACAGTACTAGCACTAAATGGATGACCACACTAACGTTACATGAGAGCCTCGTCCATCAAAACCACAACTTTACAAATCAAAATAATAGCGCAACAGAATTTATTCTTATTTATGTGAAAAAATACATTTGGGCGTCTCTAATAGAACTCTACGCGATACTCTCGCTTGGCAGTCACTTAAGGCATCTGTTTAATATCAAAGTTTATCAACGACTCAACATGGATGGCAATTACTTCCATACAAATATAAATATAGTCTCTAGTTAACATAAAGAATCCAGAAATGAGTATCATGTAGATTTCTAACGTAACGCTTAAGCCTGTTGTATATTTTATAATATAATATTTATTTAATATATGATTTATCGTGTAAGGATATGAGGCCTAGCTTTCTATAGACAATGAAATGAAAGAAGTTTATAGTGGAAATGACATCACGATAAAGCATTACACCCGAGCTCTCACAGGGCACAGATCCCAATACCAGGAACCAGCGTTCTCTGTCGATATAATGGAAAAGGCCTATCCTAGCTAATTTACAATCCTAGTGCCAATTTACTCAATCACTTTTAGGACTTTCCCAATTGCAATGGTTTTATCTGAAACAAATTAGATTATGTTAAACATTGTATTTTATTGTGTAAACAACTTATAAAGTACTATAATATTTAGACATACACATTATAAAAAATAAAGACAACCATCTTCTAGAATACATCTTTTAGTTAGTTTAACTAGCACAAGAGATGGAGCACCATCTTTCCCATTGTAAATGTCCTTCTCCTGGTTCTAAGCTACCAATTTTCACCCAAATCAATTCAGCCTTACTTGAATTATAAATAGTGTATCAAACACGACAGAATTGTCCAGCAATATATAATATAAGTATAAATATACTCACTTTCATCTCTTAATGTGAATCTACCCATCTGAGCGAAGTTTTTGAATGGTGTTAAGCAAATAATTCCAGCACACTCTATCCTCATGATGGCAACTTGGTCTTGTTTCACAAAGCGTGGTCTAGTTTTCGATTTATCTCCAGTTTTCTTGTCAACCAGACAGATCAGCGCCTGAATAAAAAAATTGAATGAAATATATTATAATGATGTATGTAAAATATTATTAACAGTGTTTCAGAAGCTTAGTAAACAGTGTTTCAGTATGTTTGATACATTAATAGAAATTTTAATATTAGGATTCATGCAGATACATTTTACAAGTTTGAACCTATTAATGTTAAAAGATACTAACCCGAACAGTGACTTCTTCAGCAGCGCAATGTATGTGCATAACAGCAGAGTAACCTGCACAAATGATGGATTTGTGTTCCAAAATCACCACTTGAGCATCAAATACCTGGAAAATAAACATTTTATATTAGACTTATCAGAAATATTTTTTTAAACCTGAATAATTCAAATGAATAAAAAAAATGCCTTTGATGATGATAGATACAATTTAAATTAATTTTATATTTTTTAAATTATTTGGTTCAAAGCTATTACGGACGGCTTCGCCCGTGTTAAATGATATTCTTACAGGAAAATGCATTTTTCCGCGAGAAATACGCCCTATAGACACTCACAAAAATAGTTTTGTATTGAAATAGAAATGGAGATTACCTGTTACTACTAAACATGTAACTCTTTATAATGTCTTAAAACTTACTCTTCCAGTAGTGATGGGGTTGATGCTATCGCAAAGCACGAAGCCGGGAGAAACATCTTCCTCTTCAATTCCTTTTACTTTGACCTTCACATTTTCACCAGGTCCAATGGAAGTGACTTCAATGTCGTCGGACCACAGCTGATCTACTGTTACTGTTACCTGCAAATAGAATAATTTGTTGAAAATCTAATATGATAAATATAAACAAAAATGATAAGTTTATTAAACTTTTCAACCTCTATCTTAAAATATCCCATCTGTTTTCATATCTTGACCACACATAAGCAAAAATTGCTGGTTCATAATAGTTCAATGTGTTTAGAAGCTGAGACAGAGGAAGCAGCAAATTGATATTTAATAAATACACATACTGATTAGATAAATAATAATACTATTTCAGTCAATAGTTTGTGATTATATTGCAAAACCATGATGAGTTTTATTTTTATGGCAAATGTTTTATTAAACATTCACTACTGAATTTCGTTTGGTTTATCATATCTTGGCAAAAAATAAAGATATTTAATATCTTGCGTCTATAGGTAGATAAAATACTCGTTTGCGCTCATACATTATGCCGAAGTACGTATAGCTACGCTTCCGCTTTACTACGGCGATGCCGTAACCAACGCAACGCAGCACAAACACGGCCGTATGGCACATGAATGAACTAACGTAAATTCATCTGCATAAGAACTTGAAGGATTCGATTTTTATGAAACTAAATGGTAATAATAGATTTGAAATTTTTGAGGCTTGGTATGAAAAAGAGCGCTAAAAATGGAAAATCTTAAATTGATGTTATCCACTCAATCAACCAGATCAACCAGCAATTTCGTCTGGTTTTTATCTTCCTGGGATATCTTCCTTATAATAGACAGCAATCAATCTTGAAATATAAGATTGTCTTATTCACTGTGTGTGCTTAGATTTACTGATCATATAAATAAAAGTAACAATGATTTTCTTACCCTATTAGGCATGAGTAGCAGAGTGCTTGTCTTACGAGTGGTGCCCGCCTCAACCTTTCCCATAACTACTGTTCCCATGTCCTTGTATTTATCGACCACAGGCATTATGAAAGGTCCATCCATCTTTCTGTTAAGGGACGGTAACTCGTCAATAAGCTGGATGAAGGAAGGCCCTCTGTACCATGAGCAAATTTCTTCAGAAACCTGTAAGGATAGAGGAATAGGATAAAGTTGTGAAAATATGTCATAATCTTATATTATATTAAATATATATCTATTTCTGTAAATAAAAATGAATCGCCGTTCGTTAGTCTGGTTAAAACTCGAGAACGGCTGGGCCGATCTGGTTTTGGTCTTGAAATGTTCATAGTAGTCCAGGGAAGGTTTAAAGTTTAAAAGGTGAGAAAACTACAGAAATCGGGCGAAGAGGAGCGGGGTCAACTAGTATTTAATAGAAATTGTAAAAGAGATCACCCAAATCTTTATGGCCTCTGTGAGCAACAACCTACTGTAAATGGTGCAACTGTAAAATCTATCTATGCAAATTCCTAAAGATTAAAATAATATTAATAATCTCTTATTTCTATCATAATATTTTTCTAGAGTTTGTCATGTGACTATTAAATTAATTTATTTATTTTAACAAATCAATACCTTTTCCAATAGCCCTTGGCCAGTTTGGCCCGAAACAGGTAAGAATGACAGGTCCTTTGCTGTGTTAAAACCCAGTTTCTTAAGATAAGGCAGGATTTTGTCGCGGCATTCATTATATCTGGAAAAAAGTGATTGTGTTTTTAAATTATGATAAAAGATTTGGTACAGGCTTAATTAATTTTTACTCAACATGCAAGGACATTAAATTTGATTGATAATGTATAATCAAGTAGCCATATCATGAATCACATGTATGTCGTCACCTAGTGCACAAACAAACATGTTGACTCTTAGACCAGGGTTTTTAATATTTTACAAGGAAAAAAATAGTAGTAGAATGAAACCCATTAGAAAAGGAGGGCAATATGATAAAAATGAAGGGAAAAATAAATTACGGTCGATCTGAGTTCGGGAAGTGGGAGGGAGTGGGCTTTTAAGGGGAGAAAATGGTTTATCTCGATTTGCGGTGAAACTACAAGTCCTATGAAAAAAAGTTATATGGCAAAGTTGTAGGTAATAAAACGATCTACAACTTTTAATTCATAACTTTTTTACGTAACGTCAAAATGTATGTGAAAAATTCAAATAACTAAGTTTTTGGTTTTTTATTTCTATCTTTTTCAAAAACATTTAATTTTCTACGAAATTTGGTGAAAACTTACCTATTTATGTTCTAAATCCACTTTAATTTATTTGATTAAAAATATTAATTTTTACACCCTATTTTGACTTAATTACTACAAAAATAGACCAATTTTCAATCGAAAATTCACGTGTCAAAATATTAGCTTTTTTATAAAAATCGGTATGCTGTTTGTTCATTAAAATCTCTATTTCCTGATGGTTAAGAAAAATATATACATCACTATAGTAAATTATCTCAGAAAATGCAAAACACCGAAACAAAATTTGTATCATTATGTACAATTGCATCATAAAAATGTGATTTTTGCAATTTTTATTTCATATAATTGCTTATAATCCGACTTATTGCACATTATACAAACAGATTATTATATAATAATTATTATTATATAGTCTGAAAAGACAAAATCATATTTTTATGATGCAATTGTACCTAATGATACAAATTTTTGTTTCGGTGTTTTGCATTTTCTGAGATAACTTACTATAGTGATGTATATATTTTTCTTAACCATCAGGAAATAGAGATTTTAATGAACAAACAGCATACCGATTTTTATAAAAAAGCTAATATTTTGACACGTGAATTTTCGATTGAAAATTGGTCTATTTTTGTAGTAATTAAGTCAAAATAAGGTGTAAAAATTAATATTTTTAATCAAATAAATTAAAGTGGATTTAGAACATAAATAGGTAAGTTTTCACCAAATTTCGTAGAAAATTAAATGTTTTTGAAAAAGATAGAAATAAAAAACCAAAAACTTAGTTATTTGAATTTTTCACATACATTTTGACGTTACGTAAAAAAGTTATGAATTAAAAGTTGTAGATCGTTTTATTACCTACAACTTTGCCATATAACTTTTTTTCATAGGACTTGTAGTTTCACCGCAAATCGAGATAAACCATTTTCTCCCCTTAAAAGCCCACCCCCTCCCACTTCCCGAACTCAGATCGACCGTAATTTATTTTTCCTTTCATTTTTATCATATTCCCCTCCTTTTCTAATGGGTTTCATTCTACTACTATTTTTTTCCTTATTTGACCATTTTTGAAGCTAACTGCACTGGTCTATCTGTTATAATATTATATACATAATACGATAATAACCAATGTTTTTACGATATAACATGAAATCTTACCTCTTCTCATCCCAGTTCACTGTAGGATCATCCATTTTATTAACTAACGCCACTAAATGCTTGACTCCGGCAGTTTTTGCCAACATAGCATGCTCTCTTGTTTGTCCTCCTCTGTCGAATCCAGTTTCGAATTCACCTTTGCGCGCGGATATTACCTGTTCACAGAATATTTACAGTTAGCTAAATAAAATATTCTTATTAATCATTATCATATCAAATCACAGTACATCCTTCTATTTAGGTAGAGAAGGTAGGTCTTGGGGATTTAAATTGCATATAAAATTTACATTGATATTCTCAGTTTTCCACATTACAAATAGTAATGCTTGTCAACATTTATTATTTTACACAGAAACAGTTGTTTTTTTTTTGCATAGATTACCTGGTTTGTCTCTATGTTTAAACCACGAAAAAAGTAAGGTAATTGTTACCAGCACTGCGAGGTCAGCCTGCGCGGCGCCGCCGATCATGTTGGGCACGAAGCTCTTGTGGCCCGGCGCGTCCAGGATCGTGAAATGCTTCTTCTCAGTCTCAAAATATGCTCTCCCTACTTCTACAGTTTTGCCTTTGTCTCGTTCTGTAAATTATTAGATTAAAATTAGTTATCATACCAATAATTCGTTTAAAAAATATTGTTGGACTGTAAGGATGAAGCTTGTGTTGTGGGTACTAGTTATCTGATATAATTATAACTTATATACATCAGATATCTAAATCTTTTGATAGATAGATTGATGTGTATTATTTATCCCAGAATGTGTAAATTTACCTTCTTGATTGGTGTCAAGTGCCCATGAAAGGTACCAAGACTCTCTCGATTTTTCTCGCGCTTCTCTTTCGTATTTCTCCAGGGTTCTTTTGTCGACCATTCCAGTCAAAGACATGATTTGTCCACCAATAGTGGATTTTCCGGCATCTGAAATGAAGATTATGGTTAATAATAATCAATATTTAGATAAATTTAAAATTTTCCTGCTTAATTATTGTCTACTTACCAACATGACCAATGAAAACAACATTCACATGCTCCTTTTTGCTCCTGGTGTCTTCTACTCGTGGGGGCTTCTTTTTAGGGATTTTCTTAATTTCGCCATCCTCCTAAAGTAAAAACATAATATAAGAATTATAAAACAAAACTACTAAATAAAAACGAATGGAATTCTACTCTTTATTTGGAACATTTTATCACATCTATCAAATTTACATACAACTAATTATTAGCCACTCTGTATGTTGGTGATAATTAAGAGCGAGTAATGTGGAAAAAATATAGAAGATCATTCTTAGAAGTGTAATTTATTTAATTGATGATAACTGATTCAAACATTGAATTAAGACAGATATATTAATTTAACATAATAGGGTAACTATTAATTCATTCTCAGTAAATAGAATTATGTATTTATTTTTATAATGTCCTTTATATTCAGGTGTTAGGCACTATGATATTTCTCATCTAAACATTGTGTACTATCTTACCACAGTATCTAAGCTTTCTTCATCTTCCAATTCGGTATTGTCTTCAGGTGTGAGCAGCGCATCGTCTGCTTCGCCATCCCAGCTGTCTGCGGTGGGCGAGGCGTCGTTGGACACGGGGAGGGAGGTGGGCGCGGAGCTTCCAGCCGGAGGGATGGGAGGCGGTTCTTCCACCCGCGGCGATGCAGACGCAGCCCGACCATCGCTGCTTTCTCCGCCACCGTCTCCGCAGCCTGAAATGAAATGAGATTATTTTATTGTTAGGGGGGCTCTCTCGTTTTAACATTAGGAGTGATAAATAAATAAATATTGGTGGACAATTTACACAGCAATATCTAACCCATAATAAGCTTGAAGCTTTTGTTATGAGTACTTGATTGTCTGACAAAATTAATATAAATATACAACATAAATATTTTTTTATTATATATAGAAACAACTGGAACAAAAATGTGCAGATCATACAAACATTTGGACCAGCTACTTCAGCCCACCATGCCGCAGAGGTTGTCAGTATAAAAAGCCCAACTCCGACATGAAGCACACTTCCCGAGGTCTTCACAAGCCATTTTTAATACTAATTACAGAATATTAGTGATTGAAATAATCTTATACCAGACAACACAAGAAAATATTTTTCAAAAACTGGTTTCTACTATTTATATTTTCACATAGTTTGTTATTTAGACCTTATCTAAAATTTGTTATGAAAAAAAGTGTAGCAAATAGCAAAGAAAGTATGTGAACAAAAATATCTAGTATCTAATAATTGTAACATGCTATTTTCTACCACAAGCAGGATTGGCTATCAACTAGGAATAAATTTCTTCAATATAATGCTTTAACATTTTATTTTATTGTGCTTTACAAGCACTCTGTGATTGTACCTTGTACCATAATAAAAAAAATAGAACTTGACATCTGGTAGTTGTCTAAAATCATTTCCAATTATTATTAGCTCAAAAGCACCTTTCATCGAAAATCATCAATATTTAAGTTTTGCAGTCACAAAAACTCACAAAAGCTTCTCAGAACAGTACATTATGTGCCACCAAAAATGGTAATAAATACCATATACACCACATCAGTTTCTAAACAGTAGGTAATTCATGCAAATAATAAATTCATGCAAAACACAATCCAGGTGAAATATGTAGAATATGAATGCAGGCCAGTTGCCTGTCACTTATCAATGATAAGACATTTTTAAGGTAGTTACTAATTTTTTAAGACCAATACACAGTATGTAACTTAAAATTGAATCCAATTTAAACTGCTTAGTTGAGATAGATATTATTTGTGTGAAGGTGTTCATGATATTCAGAATAATGTTTGTGTGTATGCATGCAGTGTGTTTGTGTAATTTTGAGGTCATACAAAGTAAGAAATAACACATCACAAACAGGCACATTTTATCAACTAATTTTATTTTTACATGTTTAGCTAAATCTTTAGTGATAGATCTATCCATATGTTGACAAATATTAATGTGTAATCTAATTTTAGAGGTAATTCCTTTGTGAAGAAATATAACAGAATATTAAGGGTAAGGGCAAAGCAAGCATAATGAGTAGTTTTTGAGTAAAACATGTGTACCCCTTGACCAGTTTTGTGAACAAGAGAATATTTTATTGTCTTGCTAGAGAAAGCGAGATGATCTCACTGATACTTTAGTGACTTGCCATTGTTGGAGTTTGTGATGGATACACGAAAATACTAACCTTTAGCCATTGTGGCAGGTAAACAAACTGGAAATGAGTGTTTTTGGACTGTAAATACGTGGTGAAAGCTACTAAATACAGATATTCAAGTAGGCATAGTCGCACGCCGCGTGTCGTGTCGAGACATAACCCGTTTGAACTGGATTCAGAAAAAAAACCCAAACCAAACTGAGAACTTTTTTAAAAACTTGTGTATTGGAAAAACTTTTGACTAAATGTGATATTAAAAATCTGATGAAATTATGAATTTTAAGGCCAATCAGGTTATATTGGGACAAACTTTAGAACTTGTTACCGATAAAATGACAGGCACTTGACTTACCATTCATGACGGGGCTTTCAGCTGAATTTGTGGATCCACTTTCGGATTTTTGTGGTGTAGTTGTGGTAGGAGATTCCGAACTGTCAGTCGGAGAAGACTTAGGAAAAGAAGGCACAAACTCCATGGCATCTACATTCAACGTGGAAAATTTTGACGACATATCATTGGAATCTTTTGCACCTTTAACCTCGGCTTGACTCTCCCAGGAGTCTGGAGCACCGTTATTGGACATTTTGAGAACAGACAGTGTATATTAAATTTAGTAAACTTCCTTTTCTTAATTTATTTTATAATATTCGCGTTCTTTTCTCAATAGCTCCGCGTGTGTCTGTTCCACACCGGAAGTTCATGGCATATTGCCAAATAAGTAGACAGACAACTTTTATAAGCTTTTTTATTAATGATCTTAGAAGATTGTAGTTTGAGTTTATTTTTCGAATTTTTAAATCAAAATTTTATTTAATTTTACTTTCAACATTTTTAATAAAACTTATTTATAAAAATAATATTTGTTAAAAAGGAGACTGACTTCCGTTTCGTATAGCATAGATATTTATAAAGCTGGACACTGACGATCAAGCTTTGCCTCTACATTCAACATTCGTTCACATCAGAAAATAATCTTATTGTGTAAAACATTCAAATCTTCTTCTTCTTTTATTTTTGGCGAAACATTCAAATCTTATATGCAACGAGGGATTAACAATACATTATTTAAAGTGAATGATGTCAGAAAAGAGAATTACATTTCAAGATATTCAATGCCCAAGCTGCAGCCTGTGTCGGGCTTCAGCACACCGTGCTGTAGATACGAGCATGTGTTATGGGCATTAATTATATATATGTCATGTACTATAAAAAATCATTGATCATGTCATGTATAAATATTTATTGAGAATTAATGAAAGAAACGAACGGTAAACGTTCAAAACAAAGAAAAATTACTTTTACAATGTTTCTACTTGTATTTTACTTTTAAAACTGTCGTGGTTTGATAAATTCATATATAAGGCATGTGTATTGCCCGTTAATCTCAATATGAATTTCTACTTGTAGGACAAAAGTCAATAAAATTGAATATTTTTTTTCTTCAATCATGTATAAATATATATACGGTATATGTATATATGGCATGTGTCATTGGAATACAAATCTTAGACACCGTACCAAACACAGTGAATTAAAGTTATAATCAAACCCATCCTTCAACCTATGGATCACGTAGTGATTATATTCTCTTTGCTATGGATGATGGATGGCAGTAAAGTCTGTCTAACCAAAGATGGCCCTGAAAAACCCCGGCAAATTCAAAAAAAATTAGTATGGCAATACATTAAATAATGTGATAACTTGGAATAACATAATTTGATACTTTTCTATTATTCTAAATAAATATCCTTACATTTTTTTTTACTCCGATATAAACAAGTAATATTCTTCAGATTACCTACACGCCTAGGGTGCATCTTAGAAATATCTTAGTGTAAGTAATAAATAAAAGTCTCAATTATTTAAGTTTTTTTTATTCATCGTAATCTAAATCAGAATTTTGCATCATAATTCATAAATTTACTTCAATAAAATGTTTCTTTTTCCAAATATGTAGTAATGCTATTTAGCTATCATAAAAGAAGGCAACAGTATTATAAAAAGAAAATAAAAGTCGAGAACCACAAAAATGGGATCAAAGTATCAAAATGTTTGTGCACTACAAACTTAGGAAATCAACCACATTATGTAAACAATCCTGTTTCTGCAGAAATTCAGCTTCTTTTTCCTGCTGCTTCTCCTGATACTTAGATATCATACAGAATAACAGCCTTCGCTCGCTACCGTTGATTGTTTGAGGCATTTTAACACGCAAAATTCTCAAAATGTATTTTTAATATCCACCAAAACATCAAGGAATAGTATTGCCACACACCGAGACCAATTTTCCCTAATCTTTTAAAGTCAAATTTTTATGGATGTACCACACGTAATTGTATATTTATCCGATTTATGATTTATAAAAAATTAAAGAATTACTTCTTAGTGAACTATAATTCGTTAGCAAGTATTATTATTTTTTATCACCCTGACTTTACCCCGTTATAGAGCATAATGTCCGTAGGTGGAAACACATAATGTATTGCCATGTGAAAAGTTTCGCAAAAATGCCCAGTGCCAGCTTTTGTTAGACAGACTCTATTTATGTCGTTTTTATTCTATGGATAGTACCCTGGTCAATGCTATTTTCCAGTGAGTTGTGCTATCACAGTTAAATGAGATCTATGTGATTGAAAGTCTACCTATCTCTTTTTGACGTACTTCGTTTGCCACGAGAGTAACAAAGAGCTTCGCTATAAAGCTTCACCGTGTGCCCAACGAATGAATGTTAATAAGAGAAAAAACAATTGAATGAATTAAATATGGCGGTTTTTTAGCTACACTACAACTACAAATGAACGTGAGATAAACTGAGATAAGTTTAGGCAGGGGCAGCGGCGTTACCTGGTTTTGCCTATCTGCTTTCGTGTGATGTTGGTTCTTTTTGTGTCCATATCAATTCGATAAAACTGTGTGTATTATAAAAATATATAAATAACGATGCGATCAAGTCTTCAATAAGTATTGATCACATTTAGTGGGATCCTCATCGAAACTGTCAAATTAAAGTGAAAAAACATTAAATATCTATACAAACGTGTCTCGCACGTCTGTTTGTAAATTTTCGTATTAAAATTAGTAAATTGGAAATTAGTTATTCCAATTAACATGTAAACAACTATACGTGAACTTAGAAATGTCTGTACATTATAAATTTAAAAGTGCTTTGGATTATGACACGGTAACATTTGATGGTCTCCACATTTCGGTAGGAGACTTGAAAGCTGCAATATCTCACCAGAAACGTATCGGAAAGACTTCCGATTTTGATCTGGAAATTACGAACGCTCAAACAAAGGAAGGTACATATAAAAGTTTAAAATTTAGGTTACAAATCATTAACAATATTGTAAAACAAGAAATATGTACATATTCATACAACATGTTTATTTTTTTCAGTTTATGTTGATGACCATACATTGATCCCTAAGAATACATCACTACTTGTAGCAAGAGTTCCCCTCTCTCAACAGCCCAAAAAACATTGGGACGGTTCTAACAATTCTTCATCCTCGCTACACAAAGATGTTGCTCCAAATAAAGGATTGGCTGATTTGTCTCGCATGGAAGGTAGCGAACAGGATAAAATAAATGCTATGATATCTCAGTCCACCTTTGACTACGACCCTAGCAAGTAAGGCGGCTAATATACCATAGACAACAGTTTTAACTGTATTATTGCTTTTTAACAAGATTTATTTGTTGTATATTAAGTTAAAATCAAGTTTATCCAAAATTGATAATTAAATTTCTAACTAACTCTCTACCGCAATCACAAACAGAATTACATAATTTTATTGCATTACAATGTTTTGCAATTTACTTAGATTTCAGATAACGGAGATAACAACATCTCAATTAATGTCATAATGAAATCAACTGAATCAATTGCTCTATCTGATCGAACTTAATAACAAATGATATAACTTTCATCCAAATATTTTATTTCTCCTTAAAATCTGATGCTTTTAAATTGCCCCTAAGGCAATCTCACTGCACTGCAGGTGTTTTTAATTTTGCATTTTTAATTTTTTAAGTATCTCCATTTGCCTGCATACTTGCATAGAGTAAAAATTACATCTTATTATTTATTTATCTATATTATGAGATGCAGTGTGTATGGTACTGTGATAATCTCTTTAAACTTATAATTTTTTATTATTTGCATAATAATGTAATGTTCAGATTTATGATATGGTTTATGCCGCACAGAACTTGTGTTAATTTAGAATTGTTTTTAGCTACCAAAAGATTAGAGGACAGAATCAAAGAGGTGTTGTTCCTGCTAATTACACTTGTTACAAGTGTCAAAAACGTGGACATTGGATTAAAGACTGTCCACTTGCTAACTCTGTAAGTTGTGAATGTGAATATAAATATTTAATATTGCTGGACAATTCACACAGCAACATCTAACCCCGTGATAAGCTCTAAGCTTGTGTTACGGGTTCATCCATTTCCATCCATTATTAAACACAATTTCGGCAAATGAAGAGACCCTTTACATTAATTGAGAAGACTTACGAGGAGAGGTTATGAATCCTAGACAACTTGTTAAAATTATCAAGGAATTACATTATGTTAATAAATCGTAAAAGGTGAACAAACTTATAATAAAGTTTTATTTTCTAGAGTGAACCAGTAGAAATAAGAAGAAGCACTGGAATCCCCCAGAGTTTTATGGTCCCAGTGGAAGGGCCTAAAGCACCCGGCGCAATGATGACCCCTACTGGTTCCTTCGCTGTTCCTGTTGTGGATCGGTGAGTTTTAGTATAAAAAATATGTCACTTGTATATTGGTGTACCAACTGAATCTTTTAGGGCTCAGTATAAACTAGGCGACTTTAAACTACCTTTTGGGACCACACGGGAAGCAGTTTTGTATTAAAAAGCATTAGAAGCTCCTCTATTTTAAATTAAATAATGAAATCAACTGTAGTTGCTCAGATTAATTTGGATGTTCTTGACTTGATTTCTAGCCACAGTGGATCTTTTTTTTTTTTTGCTGGACTATTTACACAGCGACATCTAGCCCCATGGTAAGCTCTAAGCTTGTGTTACGGGTGCTAGATTTTTGATATACTTAATATAACGTACATAATTATCTAATATTATGTAAAATTCTCGTGTCACAGTTTTCGTTGCCATACTCCTCCGAAACGGCTTGACCGATTTTGATGAAATTTTTTGTGCTTATTCGGTATCTATGAGAATCGGCCAACTTCTATTTTTCATCTCCCTAAATGTAGTCCCACCCCTAAATTTTTTTTTATAAATTATTTATATGGCAAAACAACGTTTGCCGGGTCAGCTAGTAAAATATATTATCGTTATTCCAGTGAGGCGTACTTGGCGTCTGAGAATGCAGGCGGCGGAGAGACGGCGTCCAACGCGGCCGCCGCGCCCGACACGGCCGTGCCGGACGAGCTGATCTGCAGCCTGTGCCGGGACCTGCTCACGGACGCAGTCATGATCCCGTGCTGCGGGAACTCCTTCTGCGATGAATGTATGTGCTAAATAAATAAAATAAAAGAAGTCAAGGCTATTTCACAATACGACATGTAACCTTCGAATTTATTACATAACAAGCTTTGCATTGATTTCGTTAAATCGGATTGTTCATCATGAACTGAAATATTTAAGGGAGACCTTTCGAGCGATGCCGTCCAATGGCCTCTGAAATTATAAATAAAATAAATAAATAAATAAATATTACTGGACAATTTTACACAGCGACATCTAGCCCCGTGGTAAGCTCGAAGCTTGTGTTACGGGTGCTAGATTATGATAATAATGATCGTGTAGTACAGCTTCGGCTAGACTTTAACTGTATATTTATTGCATCTAATGAATAAATTGTTGATGACTGGGCAAAGGTCTCTCCAATAGACCTTACAAGACTTGGTATAATTAATTAGGTAACACCTCTGTATATTTTAATGGAATTAAATTGTGTACTTATATTATTAATGTTGGTTTCCAGGTATCCGTGGTGCTTTGTTAGATTCGGAAGATCACGAGTGTCCCGATTGCCGTGAGAAGGAAATTGCACCGACTACTTTGATTCCTAATAGGTAAATAATTAGTTGTTACACGAAATTCTACGTTAGTATTACCGACTTAGGTCTTAAATTTAGATATTATAATAATACTTTCAGGTTTCTAAGAAATTCAGTGTCGTCATTCAAAAACCAGACCGGATACAGCCGGCGCGCCCCGCACCGCGCGCCGCAGCCGCCGCAGAGAGACGCGAGGCCGGGTATGGGCTACTTATTAATTATCTTCATCCCCCCTATTCATGTTCCCACTGCTGGGACAGAGAGAGATTTGGCCTTAATTCATCACCCTTGCGATCCATCTTCGGCCACATCGACACTTTCCATCAGGTGCGATTGTGGTCATTGTGGTCAATAAAAAAACGCTGGCCAAGTGCGGGTTTGTGAATGTCACATGTCCTTCAAACTTTAAAATTTCCTCACGATGTTTGCCTTTATCGTTATAGCAAGTGTTTTTAAAGTCAACATTTTTTTGTGGAAGAAAAAGGTGTCCGTTGGGGTTTGAACCCACGACCTTCGCAATGAAAGACAAGTGTGCTACTCATAAACTTCTTTCGCTCTCGTCGCCACTTCTCCCAACCCACCAAGAAGGCGCGGTTCTTGAAACTTCTTGAACATTAATTTTATTCCAAGTTTGAGTTCAAATATACCGTAGTAGTTGTAATTTGTACAATTTTTGGTTTACCGTAATAGTAAATTATTTTTGAATAGAAGTAGTAAGTAAGATGTAGTTACCAGTAGTTAGAAGTAAATAAGCGTATTTTGTTCTATTAGCAAACCCGGTTGAAAGGACAAACGGGCCGCCGGCCGCCGCCGCGCCGTCCGTTGCTTCAAATGGTAAGTAAAAACAATACTTGGGTTGTGTGCAAATACATTTTAACCATGGGACATGTCATTTGGAGTTCACCACTTTATACCCCTCTATAGTCACAAGTTGGGTTGGTTGTTTGGTTCATTATATAACTTATGTATGAGATAGGTCTTGGTGTTATAAAAATAAAAATATCGAAAAAATGTAAGTAAACGAGAAAAGTAGCCTAGAACCTAGAACAGAAAAAAACTAGAAGAAATTAACAAATTGTGCGAAAGTGTCAACGTAATAAATATGTGAAAGTGAAACTATAACAAACGCACGCCGTAAAAAGTGTCGATTTTCCAGCATGACATGTCCCGTGGTTAAAATATCTTTGGTTGTGCGTCTTGAAACTTAACATAACTTTTTTTTGACACAAGTAATTGAGTTATACGTAAAAATGTTTAATTGTGTATATTATGTTATGTAACTGCTTGTAAATATATTTTTTTCTACATGACAGCAAGAATAGAATTACGTTTTTATCTTTCGTGGAGAGTTTCAAGACGTTTTTGGTTTGGTTTTTTTCTCTCATCTTGACTAATTTTGGGTCCATATCCCTATAACTTTTAACGATTTTCCTCAGCTGAACTAACCAGTGTGTCTGATTGTTGATCTGAGCTCTTTGGCGCTTTTTTTGAATAAAGATTGTGTTGTTTTATTTGTCTTTATTACTTCCATAATTTTCATTGGGAACATTTATAACATTTCGAACTTTCGATTTCAAATTATCTTTTATACTTCATACCGGCTTCTACTTCTTCTGTGAAATGTATATCTATTGGTGGAATATTTTTCAATTGATTTTAAATTAATATGCTCTGGGTTAATCTTGGTTGGCTTTATAACCCTATACCAAAGATTACTGTGTTATTGAAACATGGACAGAAACGTCGAAAGTCTTCACGATATTATTTTGATGGGTAGCTATGGCGAAACAATTACATTACACACACTATTAACTTTTAAATAGTTATGTTGGTAGTGTCCCGAAATAAAATTTATAAAATAAAAACTATTTTTGATTCTTCAACTTTATTATGATCAGTATAACGCTACCAACATCGCTATTTTAAATACATTATAAAGGATCTCCGTTTCTCTGATTGACATTGGCCTAAGGCGAATAAAATAGTTTACTTATAAATATTCACAATTTACAAAACACAATTGTTGTCTTTATTTCAATATTCAACATAATGTAAATGCGCATCAATCAGCGCAGAACAGTTTATTTTTTATTTGGTGAAATATACAGATATTGACATTTTATTGATCAGTCAATCGAAAGCCAGGCTCCTATTTAAAAATATTAGAAAATGATATAGAAAAATTACAAGACTACAACATAACATAGATTCAAGCTTACAAATAAAATTAAACACAAGAAAATTGACGATCCGTGGGCAATGCGATGATGATGCGCGTTTACCGACCTACTCTTGATAATACCGATATAGCGTACATGTGAAACTCAAAATTCGCCATAGGCCAGTAGTCAGTAGCAACCGTTTCCCTCGCACAGAAGGTCGGTCGTGCGAGGAGTCGGACGGGTCCGGGGACGACGACATCACGGTGACGGTGCCGCCCGCGCACGCGCACGTGCCGCCCGCGCACGCGCACGCGCTCGCGCCGCACGCGCACGCGCACGGGCCGCGCGCGCCGCGCCCGCACGCCACGCGCCTCGTCCACGCGCAGCGCTACCCGCGATACGGTACCCGCATACCGGACTTCACTGCTTTGCCACAGATATAAACAAAACGGTCAATGGATAACGATCACTCGAACTTGTAAAGACTTTTAGGGCTCTTTCAATTTATGCGTTTCGTATCGGACCGCTGCAGTGCCGAAGCGGTGCGTTTGTCGTTCGGCGCACGGCCGGTCGTTTGTTTTCATACAAAATGCACGGTGCGGCAACAGCGCGGCGTCCGTACCTGCTGTCGAGCGTTCGCGGTACGGACGCCGCACCGTGCATTTTGTATGAAAACTAACGACCGGCCGTGCGCCGAACGACAAACGCACCGCTTCGGCACTGCAGCGGTCCGATACGAAACGCATAAATTGAAAGAGCCAGATGCAGATGGTAGAATCTTACTTATTTCTTATCCATTTTTTGAAAGGAATAATCTTTCGGAATCAGGTCGACCCATAAATATTTTTGCGGTTGACCTTTGACTTGTTTCACAGAATTACAAACACATAATATTATGTTATTGAGATATAGACCTAATTTCACCACTCTCTGTTTGTTAGTTTAACATCCCATTAAGACCTAATTTCACCACTCTCTGTTTGTTAATTTAACATCCCGTCATGTTTAATCACTGTTAGACCAAGAGCCTGTGATGGCCAGACCTTCCTTTAATTCACAAGCGTGAAAATTATTTCATGTGTATGTCTAACATAGGTAAGAATAACCCCCAAACATGAAACCTGGATCGCGGTTCCTTTGGGAGATAACAACCTTTTACCTGTTATCTCCCAAAGGAACCACGATCCAGGTTTCATGTTTGGGGGTTATTCTTACCTATGTTAGAAATACACATGAAAGAATTTTCACGCTTCAGAATTAAAGGAAGGTCTGGCCAGACCGGGCTCTTAGTATAGACTAATAACCTGTGATGGCCAGACCTTCCTTTAATTCTGAAGCGTGAAAATTATTTTATGTGTATGTCTAACATAGGTAAGAATAACCCCCAAACATGAAACCTGGATCGTGGTTCCTTTGGGAGATAACAGGTAAAAGGTTGTTATCTCCCAAAGGAACCGCGATCCAGGTTTCATGTTTGGGGGTTATTCTTACCTATGTTAGACATACACATGAAAGAATTTTCACGCTTGTGAATTAAAGGAAGGTCTGGCCATCACGGGCTCTTAGGTTATGTCAGTTTACGTATATTTATGGACTGTTAATTACTTAATGGATGTCAAACTAACAAACAGATTTTGGTGAAATTCGGTCTTAGTATATTAACAGTCCATCAATATACATAGACTGTCTGTCATTAAACATAACGGGATGTAAATGCATAGAGTAACAAACATAGAGTAACAAACATAGAGTGGTGAAATTAGGTCTTAGGGTGTTCTGGGTAGAGATACATTATTATGACACGGAATCATGATGCCAATTTACGAATTCGTGATTGGTCAGTTGGCATAACAATGTAGCATTAGTAAAGATTCGACGTATGAAAAGTTGTTAAACATTGACAGTATTTTGTTTACATTTGTCAATGCCTGTATCTACCCATTAGGCTTTGGGAGCATTAGGCATTTAATAAGTTGCCGCAACACGGGTCGCTTTAGGTACTTTTCTGCTATCAACGCAAAGCTTAGTCCCTAATTTGTTGCCTTAGTTTTTAGCTCTGTACCATTTGATAGTGCTTCCACACAGAAAGAATCTCTTCAATATATACAAAGACATAATACTATACTTTGTCAAAGTTGGGTTTCCTATACTTTGTGATAAACAAAGCGTGTCTAATAGAAAATTCCGTTTGGAAGTATCTATAAACAAAAATAACAATCATAAATTAAAAGATATTATAAGCTACTATGTGTTTGACTGCTGGTCACAGGCTGGTTTTTGTATATATGTACATATATTACATAGATAGATATTTTTGCCATTCGCTTGGACAAAGACTTGGATAAAGATTATGTTCTTCTTGTATTTAT